>CAMTZC010000018.1:13060833-16021666 GCA_947086505.1 Morpho deidamia | reverse complement strand
GTAGTATAGCTGGGCACATGCCACCTCTCGCCGTTATTGAAGAGAAGGGTTGGAGTTAAGACCTACCACGCTGCTCCAATGCGGATTTGTAGGTTACACATATGCCCAGAATTTTATTGAGATATGCAGGTTTCGTTCATGATTTTTCTTATTAAAAAAAGTGTGTGATAAATTTCAATTATCGACTAAACACAAGTTTTTTAATCGATAAACTTATTGGTGCCTGCCCGGGGCTTGCACCTTTAATCCTCTCTCGAGAGATGCACGGTCTTACCGCTAGACTATTACAACTTACTCAGTACTGACAACGTAGTTCGAAAAAATTAGATATCGGGATCAAAGTCTTGAAATGGTGACTCTGGACTGAAGGAGAGCGTAAGGTCTCGATTTACCTTAAAAAGATAAAGAAACATAGTTAATTTGAGCTATCTTAATATTTTGTATAAAATTTTCTTGACAAAGTCCTCATAATTTTGTCAAGAAATCCTTAAATGTCAACGAATATTGTGCGATCAAGCAGTATTTCCCCAATGATCATATCCCAATTTAAAATCAGAGGTTTTTCGGCCACAATTTTAATCAAACGGCATACGTAAGCGTTCCCGCGGTGATTTCGCATTGAAAAATAGGCAATTGCAGCCCTTGGTCCTTCGAGGCAGCAGCAAGTTTGTAACGTAAATCATCACCCTTCCGCGGAAAGGGCCGCATCCATTTGCGAAATGGCCGGCCTCCTATTAAATGTCGATTTTTCACATTCAGAAACGCTGAGTCCCCTAGCAGAGGGAACAGTTGATTTTTAAGGGCGTAGGGGATTTGATTTTGACTTCAGCGTTTTCTTAGAAGTGGTGCAAAATAAAACCGAAGTAAGAGTTCTGTGCACTCGAGAATTATTTTACTTCTTCACCAAAATAAACAGACAGAAAAGAACAGATAGAAAATATTTGTTTCAAGCAATTCATCATCCTCTTGTCCTTATCCCACTCTAAGTGGAGTCAGCACAACGTGTTACAAACATGTTGTCACATGATTTGGCAACGTATTTTAAGAATGGCCGCTTGCCTGAAGTCATCTTACCTTAATCGTATTTTACGACCCCTCGGCAAGAAAGAGGGTGGTCTATTCTATTCAGCCGGTACCTCACGGCGGATCAACTTATCTTACTCGCTTTTTACGACATCTCGGTAAGAAATGAGGTGGTGTAATAAGGGATTCAAAGCAACAAAAAAAAAATACAAAACACTTTAAATCAGAACAGTGTAATCTAAGTAGTTTTATGGAATAAATAAACGAATTAACCCAAAATAATTACGCACGATCCATCATAATGATTTTAATAACATATGCGACAGTTACACGGTACAATATACAAAGCCCTGAGCACTTTATCCCTCCGTACCTGTCCCTGTGATACACGCAACTTGACACTCTTAATTATTAACGAGGATTGATGCTATCCCGCGAGTACCGATGACCCCTCAAAAATTACGTAGCACTTATTACAAAGGGCTTAGAGGCTATATTAGAATGTTTGTGACTTCTGTATAAAGGTATGGATCCACGCGTTTATCTTTGTTTTAGCCAAGTTTTAGCGACGGATAATCACGGTGTTAGTATGCATTATTTCGGTGAAATGTGGGATTAGTTATATCTGGAGCAGTATATTATTAATAATTAAAGCGGTAAAGTTATATTTACGTTTCGAATACAGACGTGCTTTAGTAAATAAGAACTGTTGTGTAGTAACGTGAATATAAGAATATATATATATTTTTTGCGTAAGAATATTTATAATTATTAAAAAAAATTGGCGATGTATAATAATAGACAAAGTAGGAACCGACATAAGCTTGCGGTTCCTGCTTTGCGCCTTGTTAAACTAAGTATAGTACGCGGTAATAAATAATGCACATCGAGGCTTAGAGAGAGAAATCGGCTAGATTCTGCTTCATAGAGCATTGTCTCTGTCGCACATACTGACGAACCCGTGTGAAACGTCACATACTAACTGAGTGACAGTGACAGAGCTCTACGGAACCGCACAGGCCGGCTGTTTCCTTCTAAACATCGATATGCATTATTTAATGCCGAGTACTATAAGTAGTTTTTGGGTTTGTGTATAAGATTCTATAACAAAATTCCGCAATCGATTTTATCTTTGCCATTACAGCAGTTTAAAAACAGTTAAAGGGAGGTTAATACAGAAAGCCTATTGTACTACTATTGTGTAATACTATTGTGGATTATATAGATGATAAGAATGCGTGGATATACATAGCTACTCCTCTACCCTGTACAGGATAGTAATGACTAAATGTAAATAATTATAAGAATTATATTTTAAATGATAAACCGCCGAGTTTCATGCTGGCTCTTCTCGGTAGGAATAGGTTTCCGAACCAGCAGTAGAATTGACTGTTCAAAAGCACTTATTTACAAGTTTAATTGAACAAAGAATATTATGAAAAAAAAAGAAATATGTACCCATTAAAAATATTCGTTATGGTTAACGTTTAGTATAAAGCACAATTGGAACTGTAATAAAATACATGAATAAGGAAAATGGGAAAATTCAAACCTAAAATAAACTACGGTCGTCATATTGAATCGCTTCCAATGATTAAAGTAAACAGAGTTGATCTGTACGTGATACTTTTTGGGGAATAAGTAAAAGATGAATTCCGGGAACGATAAGAGAACACGTCGCGAGTCTGACGGGTGAGTATGGCGTAAGAGATAACATAAAGCGTTTTAAAGAAAATATTTTTTTAAATGTATTTAGCATCCAGGCGTATGGAGTACAAATGATTTCTTTCGTTTTCCGATAAAAAAAAATCTATACAAAAATTTATGTCCCTATTGTTAACCGTTGAGGTGTTCCCTCGTCTTGAACCTATCCTGGTAGCATCAGGTCATGCTTATCATAAACATGCATTGTCATCGGGACCGGAACAGTATGACAAATTTTAGCTCAATCGGTCAAGGGAAGTGTGTTAAATTTAACCTGAAAGATTCCACCTTTACATACAAACAAGGAAAGTTAAAATAAAACCTTTAAAAAAATAATTACAAGATCACAATAAACTAATTATTAATTTAAAAAGTCACAAAAAACTCATAAAAGCACTTTTAGATTTGATGTATTATTTCATAATTAAAACAAATACATATATGGACATGAATACATATACAACAGATTTTACTTAACTACTTAATTACTAACTTATGGTTTTGGCCGCTTGACGAATTTGCCAGTTTCCTTAGAAATAATCTGACCATTTTTTTTGTTATCTCTCCCAGATGGTTTGATTCTTCATGAAATTGTAAATCATTTTCATCATATTTGTAATAATTTATACAAAATATTTTTAAAAGTACCCATATTTATTCAAATATCACTGTCTATTGGTGAAAACCGTACGAAAATTCTTTAATTTTTTTTTGAATTTAATAAACAAAAAACTGATAGGCATACGCGGGGGTTGTCTTATAATAGTGAGATAAAAGTAAAGTAACGTCCTGTTATTGCTCCAAAGTTGGGCATAGGCCTCCTCTCTCCATTTTTGGAAAGATGAGTTAGAGCTAATACCCACCATGCTGTTCCAATGCGTATTGGTAGGTTACACATATCCTCTTAATCATACATATGCAGGTTTCCTCACGATGTTTTCCTCCACCGAAAATCGTGTCATAAATTGCAATTATCAATTAGACACATATGTTTATCAGAAACACTCATTGGTGCCTGCCTGGGGTTTGAACTCGTAACCCTGGTCACGGGTTCAAGTATTCAGGTTCGAGTCTGATGGATTTTAAAATACGTACGGATGATTTTAATTACACAATACTTAAGTATTGCGTAATTAAAATCAGTTTTTAAAAGCTTATGCTTGTAACATACGCCATTGAAACCCCCGCGTCACCTGACGGTGGCGAGAGCGGAATAATTTATTACGTTTCTTAAAAGCCATTACAGTGTGACACCGTCAATGGGGCGTCACTTTGCCCTCTGCAATTAGCATGAATTTTATAATAGGATACATTGCAGCTCTCTGAACTATGTGTAAGTGTATTTACGAATAGGTAACATGTTTTAGAATCTATATATAATTTGATTATATATAGGAGAAAGCGTTCCTTAGCGGAATCGCGCAGTACAAATCGCTTTGCGATTTTGTCGTGGAGCCTATCTAATGATGATATTTTGGTTGTGGGACAAAACGATCGTTGATATTGTCGTAGTGAAATTGTTTCGTGTTTATGGAGCGTGTTGTTGATGGCTGTTATTTGTGATACGTGCAGTAACCAATCCTGCATGTCGAAGGTATGAGAACCGTTTCGCTTCCTATAGTTAGCATTACACAGATTTTGTTAACAAACGCGGATTATAGCAAAATGGTTTTATCATAGCAGAATTAGTTACCATACGTAGTATAAAACGTCGTCACCAACAACACACTACACAAGCACTATACACATTCACTACGACATTCTCTACGAACTGTTAGATCGTCCAGTTTGGTTTATAAAAAAATAAAAACACAAACTGAACTTATTATTTTTAATTTCGTAATAAAAGAATATTACTTTAATTTAATCTAAACACTACTGGTACTTGGACTACTTTTGCGCGAAACCCTTGTAGCGGGTTGGAGCCGGAGTATATGGTCACTAGTGAAGCCAGCCGGCAGGAACCGGGTCCGTAGCTGGGCAGCAAGTCGACTAGATCACAATAATATACATTTTCAAAATCGGGCAGCGATTTTGAAAATGTATTGATTTTATAGGCCTATATTGCTGATCGGCACTTTATATTGACCTCAATTGGGAAACAGTATGTAATATATACCCATGTTGAATAGGGTTGTAACAGAACGTTTTGGCCCGTAACCGAATCATCATCAGGAGGATCGGCTCAACGAAAAAAACCGTAATGCTTTACGATTTGCATAGATTTTCTTAACATACGCGTATTATATCAGAATAATTCTAACATTACTTCTTTACTATGGAATTCAGAAATGTAACGCCTAGTTTTAATTAATTATCGAAAACTATTAGTTTATGGGCCCAGCACGCTTCCACTGAGCTAGCTTATAGCTGTGATAGCCTAGCATCACTGCTACGGTCTCACGACCGTGCGACTCTAGAGACGACATAGGTTCAAACCCCGGGCAGGCATTAATGAGTTTTTCTATTAAAACTTATGTGTCTAATTGATAATTGCAATTTATCACACGCTTTTCGGTGAAGGAAAACATCGTGAGAAAACCTGCATATCTCTAGAGAATCTAGGGATATGTGTAACCTACCAATCCGCATTGGAGCAGCGTGGTAGGTCTTAGCTTCAATCCTTCGCTCCAAAAACGGAGAGAGGAGGCCTTAGCCCAGCAGTGGGCATAGTAACAGGCTGTTACTTTACTTTTTTTTACTTTTATTAGTTTATTTTTGAATAATATATATGTAAAGGCTAAATTTAATTTTTACATTGCAATAAGAGATAAGTGACGTGTATTTCAGGGTATAAATATTTAATGCTAGTACACCTATATTACGCAGAATCAAATAAATCGCTAATTTAGGAAAATTTCGAGGAATTTATAAGCAACATTGTATGGATAACTTCATTATGCTATTATTAGCGTTCCTGTTGGTGGTCTTTCCGAAAACAAACGCATCTCAACATACGATGTCTATTATAGAGATTTACGAGGAGTACCGCGATTCCTTAAACAGCTATGGAAAAAAACGTTTTAAGCGACGCCATTTTATTTACGACCGCTTCTAGGGAGCGGTTTGTGACCGAGTTTAGTGTGACGTAAAATGCTCTTGAAATAGGGGGCCATCTTTAAATGTGAAACGTTCAATTACAAGATTGAAACGGTAATAAATTTCACGTACGGTTCATTTAGCTTATTTAGAAGGTATGTGTTTGTCGTTCATCTTTTTACGTACACAATTTTAAATAAATAGATAAATCTTATATTTTTTTTCGAACTGACTGTATGCTGTTAGCTCTAGCTTTTATTGCGTCACCGGGTGAGACGGGCAAGCGCAGAAGCATCACCGAGGTTGCGAAATGCAGAGACTGGAGGACTGATTGTATGACTTTGATTAGTCATTGTGACGTCGGAAGGGTGGCGAGAAGCCACGACTGACCGACGTCAGAAAACTGGGATTTCATCTTCGATCATAAAATAAAAACGGAAATTTTTAGATCTATATGATAGATTTATATAATTTTGAGGAGGCGGGCGTTGACATCTGCACCGCAGTTTTTCCTTTTGCGGTGTCTTCGTTGTATAAATGCATTTGTATAGTTCCTATAATAAAATTTCATTTCAATAAAATTTTATTTCATTTCATCGGTATATAAGTTAATTGTATCAAATTTGGACAATACCCTACCTCCAGAGGATTAGCCTTGAAAAAGTAAAAGACAGACAAACTATCGTATTTATAATATTGGTATTATACTGACTTTCAGTAGCACACAAACTACTGGGCCGTGACGGCACTTAACTGACCTGAGAGGTATTAGCAACAAGATGTATACGTTTCAACGTTAAAATGAAACACTTAAAAATGAAATTCTGACAGTAATCAGAACTCGAGATTATCGCTGTCAAAAACTACAAAGTGAATTCAATTTCCAAAAAATTACGTAACAACTAAAAAGGTCCCAACGTCGATCAGATAGCTTAATAAACAACGTCGGGCATCGAATGATCTGATCACCGAGAGAAACCAATACAGTAGTTATCAATTTCGAGGAAACATGTAATACGTGTCTTCTCGGTTTATCTCCCAATCAATCTGACACGAGCCGTGATTTAGGTCAACAGATTTACGGTACCCTGGACAACATGTAAAATACTCTTCATCCAACATTATGCAATAGTATTAAAGCGAAAATGACTCTTATATCATACATGAAGAGTTGATAATTGTCTGTGTTGATTGTTTTTTTCGAAAGACCCGTTTCCGAACGTTGTACTCGCCTGGTAAATGTCGTGAAAACGTCGTCAAACCTTACTTGCTTTTATTGTCTGCCGCTTCAAATGTTTTTAGCGCTACCGTCGTTTTTGCGAATGTAACAGACACGAATGTGACAATATTTTCAGAGTGTGATGTTTTAATTTAGGCTTTCTTTGGGTAAATTTCATATTCATTTAATAGGTGTCCATGGAACTCGAAAGCAGTTATAGTTGTAGACATCTACTATTTCGATTGATTCAGGTCTGTTGGGTATCTGGTGACGCTGTTAATATTGCTGCTGAAAAATTTTTAAATGGAGGCTGATACACAAAGCCTACTATACTATAGAAGATTATATAAGTGATAAAAATACGAAAACTATATCCAATAGCTTCGACCCTGTACAAGATAGTAACGACTAAGTGTGACTAGTTGTAAGAATTAAACTTTGAAAAGAGAAACTGCGTAATTTCTTGTAGGCTCTTCTCGGTGGGAACAGCTTTCCGAACCAGCAGTAGAGGTGACGATTCAAAAACACATGTTCACAAGTTTACTTGAATAAAGGGTATTTTGAATTTGAATTTATAAAATAAATATTTAGTACTTAATTTATAGAATTAGGCGTTACTTTGCGGAGATCTATAATACAAAAGAAATGATAATTATTATTAGAATCTATTAATGATTAATTATTACGTTTGTATGTTTTAAAAATTACAAAATTTTTTCTTCAATGCGGTCGAATTAATGCTCAAGCAGGCCTTTTTTAATTTACTAAAGCACGTGGGGAAATTAAATATGTATTTTCATAACAATACCTTTACACCTGCAAACCTTTGGATGCAGAGAACAATGCTATTCAAACCATATTAAAATCACAATGCTCATAGAGAAAGGCGAACTATACTAGATCCATGTATGAAATAATACCAACTCATCTACTTGTAATTTGACATTAGTCAAACAATTAAAGACTATATTTGTCAAACGATAAGGATGTATTTAATTATTTATTGATTTGAGATGTGATGTTTTAAATTTGTGCAGGTGTACTATCACTGAAGAGGGCATAATTGTTTTTTTTTTCTTTTATTACTAATGAGGCAAAGAGTGACAATTGTCATCTGGAACACTCTCATTTTTAACCGGACATTCGTCTTTTTTCATTTCCGATTAATAGGGTGATAAACTACAAGTTGGCGCTTTGTTTTGTTTTTTATTGTCTCTGGTATCTTCCTTTAATTAAAACTCAAATGAAAGTCATGAATAAAAATATATAAGCAGTGGATTGTTGCTTCTTTTTTTAATTACATAAGTTTTTATAGAAAACAAGCTGTCCGGCAACGCGTTGCTAAGGCTCAGTCTGGTTTCGAATTCCCTTTGAAGCAAAACTCAACAGTTAGAAAAATGCTTTGATCTTCACCAAACGTTACAGAATCTTCAGCTCGGTCATTCTAAAGATTATCTGAAAATTTCATTAAAATCGGTCCAGCCGTTTCGTAGTCTATAAAGGAAATAGAGACAATCTTTTATTTTATATATTACTAGCTGTTCGGCCATGCATTGTTGTGGCTCAGTCTGGTTTCGAATTCCCCTTGAAGATCAAAGTATTACTAAACTGTTGAGTTCTAACAGTTTAGTAATACTTTGATCTTAACTAAACTTTACAGGATCATCCGCTTGGTAATTTAAAGATTGTCTGAAAATTTCATAAAACTCGGTCCAGCCTTTTTTGAGTCTACCAGGGACATACAAACATTCATTTTATATACATAAGAAGGTCATAAGTTTTATAACGCCGTGTGGTATCCGGCAGAATAGAATAGACCACCCTCCTTTCTTACCGAGGTGTCGTAAGATGCGACTAAGGTATGTGCCGTGTGGTATCCGGCTGCATAGAATAGACCACCCTCATTTCTTACCGAGGTGTCGTAAAAGGCGACTAAGGTAAGTTGACGTCAGGCAGGCAGCCGGTCGTAAAATACGTAGCCAAATCATGTGCCGACCCCACTTAGAGTGGGATAAGGGCAGGAGAATGTAAGAAGGTCATAAGTTTTGTGCACACGACCTTAAGTACTAAAATTCCTTTTTTTTACTGTCAAATTGCGTAAAACACCGTCTACTGTTATAAATTACTCTCCTTTATTCAATTTACTGCCTCTCTACTTTATGTTCAGAGCGTGCAGGCGCTGTATCATAATAAATATGTTATATTAGCTCATAAACTTTATGCACTTTAAATCTATTTGCTGTTAACGCTTGCTATTTCACACTATTTCTTCCAAAGCATTCTAGAAACTGTATATTAATAGAAGTACACATGACTTTGTTCGCATCAACTTGACAAATGATAGGATACTCTCAATCACATACATTTTTTTTCTTATTAAAAACACTAAATCAAAGGCAGACAAAACTAAATCCAATCTGCATATAATAAAATAAACTAACTGTTTAACACAATTAATAGTTTAACATCCATTGCATTTTCAAATTCCAATTCAAAATATTCTTTATCCAAGTTAAAAATATAAACAAGTGCTTTTGAATCGTCAACTCTACTGCTAGAGCGGAAAGCTGTTCCTACCGAGAAGAGCCAGCAAGAAACTCGGCGGTTGCTCTTTTCAAGGAATAATTCTTCTTACTAGTTACTTTTAGTTATCAATGTCTTGTACATGGTAGAGGAGTAGCTACATCCACGCATTCTTATCATCTATACAATCCTCAATAGTATAGTAGGCTTTCGGCATGAGCCTCACTTTAACAGTGTTTTTAAACTGCTGTAATGGCAAAGATAAAATTGATTGCGGAATTTTATTATAGAATCTTATACAAAACTCACAAACGACACACAGTGACTCACGAAAATATTAGAACACTTGTGGTATTTTCAAATGAGCCGCTCAGTTTAGTGGTTACCTATAGAGGGATCGGGTCGGTTCTTTTTCTAGTAATAAGAAATATATTCAAGTCAATAATAAAATTATTTCAAAATAATATATTTCAAAATAAATGTTCATTGTAAAAAAATTATATAGGAACGGATGAAAAAGTAATTTTTAGGCGAAAACTCAACGTAGAATACTACTATCAAAATACGAGAGGAACAGTAAAACACAGCGGAGGCATTATGATGATTTGGAGCTGCATTTCCACTACAGGTGTTGGCAATTTACTTTCATGACAATTTCGTAGATAAAAATACCCTTTCATTTATTCCTTTATAATATTTACAACGAACAGATATGAATTTATTTTGAAATATATATATTACTATTAAATTTCATAAATGTCTTATTACTAAAAAAAAAAAAAAATAAACCGATCCCTTCATAGGTGTTCATTGTACTGAGCGATTTATTTGAACCAACTTTGTGTCCGAATATTTATGTGAGTCACTTGTACGTACTTTTTGCAAGGCGCATAGCAGGAACCGCGAGCTTATGTTGGTTCCTACTTTGTCTATTATATTCATCACCAATTTTTTTGTAATCCTTTATATTTTTATATACAAAAACTAAATTGCTAAAAATATAGCGTGAAGCCAATGTAAAATACATATTTCCTTAAACTTCCCTCGCAGGGAATCATAGGGACTTAAATTGTAAATGTCACGTATGGCTCATTTTTGTATTACAAGAAATCGATCATGTTACAGTCTGTTTCTTTTAAGAATAATTAGGTGGGACAGACGAGCGCGGCAGCATTAAAGTTGCAAAACACACAGCACAAGCTCTAATAAAATTCGCGAATTATAGCAAAATAATTGTTTTATTATTTTTGTATTATGGATCTCCGTAAAGTAACGCATAAATCTATTAATTAGCACAATCTCTAATCGCGTCGCGAACATCATCATGCTCCTGCCCTTATCTCACTCTAAGTGGGAGCCAGCGCAACATGTTTCAAACATATTCTCACATGATTTGGCTACGTATTTTTACGACCGGCCGCCTGCCTGATGTCAACTTACCTTAGTCGTATTTTACGACAGCTCTATTCTACTCAGCCGGATACGCCACGGCGGGTCAACTTAACTTAGTCGCTCTTTGCGACACCTCGGTAAATAATGAGGGTGGTCTATTCTACTCAGCTGGATACCACACGGCGGGTCAACTTACCTTAGTCGCTGTTTACGACAGCTGTGTAAGAAAGAAATGAGGGTGGTCTTTTCTACTCAGCCGGATACCACACGGCAAGTACTTGCGTCGCGAATGTCGCTTCTTTTGCAATAGAGCACCATATTGGACTCCATCTATGTTTTGTTGTTGTCTGAGGTATTAGAAGCGTGTATATATCCAGTTGTGCATGAAGCGGAGAGTGTTCGGTAGACGGCACGTCTGTCTGTCTACATCGTTAGGTAATCAAATTTGTTTGCCGCCTTAACGAGCCCGCACGGTCAGATGACTGTGACTTGTTTGCTAATGGACCGTTAGATGCCGGACTTCGTTCCGCTGACTTCATAGTTATATACCCTCTTTGCGCAAAAAATTGTGTTTCTGTACTTCAGGCAGTTTCTTAAATATTTTCTTCAACCCCGTCTTGTTTTAAAAACAAAAATAAAATATATAAATACATGGTACGCTTACACACACGGTTGTCTTTTTTTAAAAACAAAAATAAAATATATAAATGCATGGTACGCTTACACACACGGTTGTCAGTCTCCAAAGTAAGTAGCTTAATATAAATATAATAAATATATGGGACATTTACACACACGGTCGTCCGTCCCCAAAGTAAGTAACTTAATACTTGTGTCATGGGTGACGGACAACTGGTAGATATACTACATATATAAGTTTAAATACATACTTAAATACAATTACACACCCAGGCTCGAAGAACCAACAATTTGTTTATAGAGAATGTTGGTCCTCGGCGGGAATCGAACCCACGACCCGCGGAGCTGAAGGCAGAGTCACTACCCACAGCGCCAACGGGCCAGCCAATACTTGTGTAAAAGAATTGTAGATTAACAAAAATACTACAAAAAAGTCCGGGACAGCATGTCTCTATCGCTTACGGTTAGCTCACTATAACTACTTTTATGTTCAAAAATTCTATTCAGGAAAAATTCTGTGACACACCTATGGATATTACGCAGTTTTACAAAACAAATGTCAATTTGTCTGCAATTGCTAAACAAAACGTTATCATTGCAATCCGTAGTTTATACATATATCTAGAATACAAATGTAACTATAATACATCATGAGAGGGGAACGAAACACAGATCGAAAGGGAAAATAGTGCAGCACCATACATTTTAGAGGATCATTTAGTGTAATTCAATTTTCTGGAATAGTATATTTACCTAAACTTAGTTTCTAATATAGAAGTTTTATTTGAGACGCTGATACAGAAAGCCTACTATACTTTTGAGGATTACACAGAAGATAAAAATGCGTGGTTATATTTCTCAGACCCTGTACAAGACAGCTATGACTAAATGTAACTAGTAATAAGAATTATGCTTTGAAAAGAGCAACCGCCGAGTTCTTGCTGGCTCTTCTCGATAAGAACAGCTTTCTGAACCTCCTAATAAAGTATATTTTGAATTGGAATTCGAATTTATTGTAATTTATAGTTAGGTAAGATTCCAAATTTATATTGGCAATGTCATCGTCTCCGTTATTTGTGGTATGTTCATCTTGTTTTGCAAGTGGATACAGTCTGGTTAGGTGGCTAATGTCCCAACAAGGTATGTGTTGTCTATTATAATTTAGAGATGTCACTATCGTTATACGAAATCATTGACTACATATATTTATAGGTTTTGGTAGAATTGTTAAACAATTATTAGGACCCTTAGGACGACGTTCCTCGACGCTAGTAAAGCTTCTGCACTCTACTCTCTGCATTTCGTAACCTCGACGATGCTTCTGCGATCGCCCGTCCCGTCCGGTGACGCTGTAAAAGCCGTTACGGCTCACAATATACAGTCAGTTAGAAAAAAAACTCCAAGTTAGTCTCGTAACCATTTTATTCAGTATGAACTAAATCCGTGTTGTTTTGTCACATAGTGTGTGTGTGTTTGTGTGTATTATGTAACGAATTAAAAAAAAACTTAACATCCATAGGTACAACACTAGTTGAGTAACATGAAAACTCGATAAATTTTAAAGTGCTCGTGCCCGCGCCGCGAGCTATTCGCTCCCAAAATACGGCCGCGGCTTCGTTAATATGCCTTTATTGTGAATTTTAAGCCCTTTGAATTTGAAACTGCAAATGATGCGGGATTTTGAAAGCCGCTCGATACTGTTTCGGTGTGAAAAAACTTTTCATTACAATACTGTTGAAGTGAATCAAAGAGGTCAGCTCGAATTAAGAGCTTTTCATTTTAATAGAATAGAGAGAGTCCTTCAGCGTGATGAACAATAGACAATTACAGTGCGCTATATCAATGAGAATTGTTAAAATGGTTTGCATTTTATTGGACAGTTATATTTTACTAAATTATTTAAACCAAGGTTCAACTGGGGCTCATAAAAGAAACTTTACATTTGTATAGATTTAAAATGACATCAAAGAACATAGAAAGCTGTGATACTCAAATGGTGAGATGTGACTCTCTCTGAGGGTGTTGAGGTCAAAGGTCCGGTAAGGCATCAGTAAGTTTGTTATAAACTTATGTAATTAAAGGCTAATCGTAACAATTTGTAACATGTTTTATGGGGAAGGAAAACATCGTAAGGACACCTTCATATCTGAAGAAGTCTTGGGAACTGTGTAACCTACCAATCTAGATCAATAGCTTGAATCCTTTTTTTCAAAAATGAACAAGGACGTTATACCCATTAGTGGGATAGAAGTGTTAAAGTGATGGGTATTTTAATGGACACTTATATTTAACCAAATGCGAAGAGGAGATAGCAACTTTGATAAGCTGTTCAGTGTTGGCAATATAGAAGGCAAGAGACCACGAGGTGATTCGCCAACACGATGGTCTGACCAAGTGAAAGAAGCCCACCTCCTTATCCAAGATTTATCTGATGGTGCACCTACTTTAGACTGGAATAGATGAAGGCAGATCATACAAAAGACAGGTTCAGTTGACCATGATCCTCAGTATTTAGGAATAAAGAGCAAAGATCGAACAGTGGTCATGAACAAAACTTTACCAAGAGATTTAAAGATACAAAGGAATACAAAATAAATGAGAGCTCAAATACTCGACCGCATAATACAAAATAAAAAGTACCATACAGTAACCATGTTCGTCATTTGCGCATATTGTTTTAGAGAACAAAAGTCTTTGGTAACATCATTATCCTATACTGTTTTCGCTTCCGTGTGGAGGGTTATTGCCTTGAAAATGCCTCATTAAAAGTATTTATCACGATGTTTTAGGGCCATTGTTTGTACGTACGGGTTAAGTAGAAGCTAATGAAGTGGTAACGTTGAATATTTCCATAATACAAGGTTTAATACGGATGTTACCGAAAAGGAGTTGATGAAATTGTGATACTTTGTTATTACCTTTTCAAGAATTACTTTGCAGTAATAAAGTTGTGTCTTGTGTATTTTGTGCATGCGTGTGCTTACTTTAATAAATTATTGTGTTAATGAGTATTTTATTGATTTATTACTAACATACCCAGTCAAAGCCAAGCTTAATATCAAATATTAATTACAGTTCAAAAAATGTTCGGATTGCCACCAAAATTTACAGGATTATCTGATGGTGAAATTTAAATATTTTGTGAAAATTTCACTTATTCCGGTCCGTTTTGGAGTCTATAAGAAACATATAACTTTCTTGTTATAAAGTTATATGATAGATTACAATATTTTACATCAACATCATCAGCACTAATATATTTAAAGTAAACCTCCTAGTAATTTAGTTCGTTTCACTACATTGTAGTTATTTATTTAATAATTTAAATTATCTTTTATTAAATATATTATATATTTAATTATATATAAAAAGAAAAAGAAGCTGTGATAGCCTAGCGGTGAGACCGTGCGACTCTCTAGAGACGACATAGGTTCAAACCCGGGCAGGCACCAATGAGTTTTTCTATTAAAACTTATGTGTCTAATTGATAATTGCAATTTATCACATGCTTTTCGGTGAAGGAAAACATCGTGAGAAAACCTGCATATCTCTAGAGAATCTAGGGATATGTGTAACCTACCAATCCGCATTGGAGCAGCGTGGTAGGTCTTAGCTCCAATCCTTCTCTCCAAAAATGGAGAGAGGAGGCCTTAGCCCAGCAGTGGGCATGGTAACAGGCTGTTACTTTATTTTACTTTACTTTTATATATAAAATTCTCGTGTCGAGATGTGCGTTCACGCTAATCTTAAAAACTACTGAATTGATTTAAATGAAATTTTCTATGTTGTTATATTTTGATTCAACTTAAAAGTTTTTTATCTCTTAATTAATAAATCTTAATTTTTAATTATAATCTTAATTTTTTGAATTTAAACTTTTTATCCTGAATAGTTCTAAGTTCTATAAGTTTTCGATAGATGTCAGTTTTACCTTAGTTTTAGTCAAGTTTTTTATTTAAGATGTGTCATAGCCGAGTCTATTCTGTAAATGAAAGAATTCTATATTTATATTCTATATCACGATATGCGATATATGTATATATAGACGGATCTTATGAAAGAAAAGTTTTAAGTTTATCGAAAATTAAAGAAAATTTCTAATAGTTAATACAGGACAATGTCCATCGACTCAGATAGTATTTATAGATAGGTTAAATTTAGAAGACTTTGTACTTCTTTCTTTACAAGTCTTCAAGTCTTACTACTATGAAAAAAATAATTTTAAAAGATAATAGCAAATGTAGTAATAACTTTAATATGGGTTTTTCTAACCATTAGGTAAATACAGTTGTGATAACAATTTAGTACTAAAAAAATGAATCTGTAAGACGTTAAATTTATGACCAAGAGCGACGTTTACAATCCTGTGTAATGAAATTAGGGTGCAATGTTCATTACGTCGATCCGTCTGTTTCAAATTAAAACGCAATAACTCCCGAACGAGCGGCAAAGTTATTCTTTTAGTGCTATGATTTATGGCGTCGTTAATTTCTATGATTACAACGTTCACTTTGTCTGTTACTTTGTTACTATGTAAGGTGTAACGCGGAAGTACTTTATTGGTATTACTTTTTAATATACATTTTTAATAGGTTACTATTTGTGTTACTTTGTTGCGCCTGTGATGTTTTATGCGGTAGACAAACGCTTGCAATCGCAACTGATAGACAGCTCTATGTTGTAGTTAACTGAAGTGTCATGTTCTTTTTATTCAATAGAACTTTTCTTAATTTTCCACATTGTGCGTCCTCGCTTTTTACAGATGCTCGACTATTGATGTTTACCAGACCTTTTTTCTACGCATTCTACTCATTTTTCGGTATCATATCTACGAATCTTAAATGGCAATGGGAAAGGTACATAGTACGATAAAATTATGGATGTTGTATTGTTGCTACGGGCCCGTTGGCGCAGTGGGTAGTGACCCTGCATTCTGCTCCGCGGGTCGCGGATCCGATACCCGCCGAGCGCCGACATTTTCTATAAACAATTTGTTGGTTTTTCGAGCCTGGATGGGAGCCTGTATTTGTATTTAAGTATGTATTTAAAATTATATATGTAGTCATAATCCTCCTGCCCTTACATGTCACGATGACCCCACTATAAGTGGGGTCGTCATAACATGTTAAAAACGTGTCACATGATTCGGCTACGTATTTTACGACCGGCCGCCTGCCTAACATTAACTTATCTTAGTCGTATTTTACGACCCCTCGGTAAGAAAGAGGGTGGTCTATTCTACTCAACCGAATACCAAACGTCTAAAAATTATATATGTAATTTAAGTATATTTACCAGTTGTCTGTCTCCGATAACACAAGTATTAGGTTACTTATTTTCGGGATGGACGACCGCGTGTGTAAGTGTCCCATATATTTATTTATTTATATATCCAACGAGGTGAAAAGACGATCTTAGAAAGATAACGTCGAGCCGCTGGAACCTTGCGAAAATCTTGGTCTCTTAAGTCTTCTTAATTAATTTAAATTAATAAATAAATAAAGATTAGTGGTTGAAAACTAGTTGATTCAAAAATACTATAGTACGCAGCAATAAATAATGCACATTGAGGCTAAGAGAGAGAAATTGGCTGATTCTGCTTCGTAGAGCATTGTCTCTATCGCACAGACTGACGAACCCGTGTGTGACAGTGACAGCGCTCTACGAAACCGAATTGGCCGGCTGTTTCGTTCTAAGTTCTCGATGTGCATTATTTATTGCCGGGTACTATACTTAATTTTACTCTCTCTCGCCAATTCGAAAATAGTCCTGTTAAACGATCCATTCACATTAAAATATGTGTCGAAGAGCAGACATACAGACGGATAACGTTATTACCGACTATTTTTACGCCCAATTTTATGGCTTACTTTGTAAAATGTATAGCAGATCGTTGCCCCTACCACGTGTACAATATCTTTTTACCCAGTATGGCGTGACTTTCATATGAACAGATCGTACGTGCAAAAGTCACGCGACAGTAAAGCGAAATGTTAGCGACATTCGCGATTGTCAATGTCATAACAATTTGTTTTCGGAGCATTTAAAGGGTTTCCTATTTCTTGCTGTTATCTGTGAGAAAATTGTTACTAGATCGATGCTCACTCTGAGGTTATAGTAGAAACTTTCGTTGCATTTTTATGCCTATACATGAAATATTGTTTTTTGTGCAATTTTAGGTATGGTAATATTTTAAATTTTAAACAGAATGCATTTGGCCAAGGACTGGAGCAGATAGAAGGAAGTCCTAAGTGAAAGTCTGCTTCCTAATCGTAGTGACACAACTCTGTGTTTACTATGAATGAGGATGGATACATGATTAGAGAGGCGTCTTAAAAGAAATGGTTGGATTGTGTGAAGTATGGGATGCATATAAAAGGAGTAGCGGCAGAGTTGACGAATGATAGTAGAAAATAGAATAGAAAATATGTTGTACCGACCCCACTTAGAGTGGGTTAAGAGCAGGAGAATGATGATGATATTTTGATTATGGTTGTGTCTCAGCATACAGGCAATTCGAAAGTTATATTGCATACACGAAGGCGTGTCTGTCCTACTTTCTTCATCTATACGGCTCTCATGGGTGATTCACTCAAGAAAAAAATGCAAAATTTGACACAATTCATTCTTATATACCGGCATAAATATAGGGGTAGAGATCCATCTATTCTTCGGGAATATGAAAAAACAATATCAAATCAAATCAAAATAACCTTTATTCAAATAAGTTCTTTTAAACATTTTTTAAATCTTCAAGGATTAATATGATTAATGAAGCTACAATTGGTTCCGAATGTTGCTTTTACCGAGAAGAACCAGCTAGAAACTCGGCGGTCACTCCTTTAAACAGTTTCAATTTTACATTATTAAACTGCAGTCTTGTATGAAGCTGAAAGGAATTTCAAATCCAGGCATTTTATCATCCAAATAATCTTCAATTTTGTAATATTCTTTACGTATAAGCATATGTGAAACACTTAATTAAAAACTTTCTGGAGCATGGTCTAGTATGGATTGCGGCATTTTATTATAGAAGCGAATACCGAGACCAGCGAATGTGTTGCTATCTCTACTGAGTCGCGACATTATAGTACATAATTTTTTTAACCACCACCCTCCTTTCTTACCGAGGTGTCTTAAGAGGCGACTAAGGTATGTGCCGTGTGGTATCCGGCTGCATAGAATAGACCACCCTCCTTTCTTACCGAGGTGTCTTAATAGGCGACTAAGGTATGTGCCTTGTGGTATCCGGCTGCATAGAATAGACCACCCTCATTTCTTACCGAGGTGTCGTAAGAAGCGACTAAGGTTAATGCCGTGTGTTATCCGGCTGCATAGAATAGACCACCCTCATTTCTTACCGAGGTGTCGTAAGAAGCGACTAAGGTAAATGCCGTGTGGTATACGGCTGCAAAGAATAGACCACCCTCATTTCTTACCGAGGTGTCGTAAAAGGCGATTAAGGTAAGTTGACGTCAGGCAGGCGGCCGGTCGTAAAATACGTAGCTAAATCATATGACAACATGTCATATGATTTAGCTACGTATTTTACGTATTTTACATGTTGTGCCGTCCCCACTTAGAGTGCGATAAGGGCAGGAGAATAATGACTAAAGTAGTGAACGAAGTAGCGAGTTTACCTAGTTTACTACTAGGTATTAATAATCTTCATATCAGTTGACCATTGGTAGGAGACTCGTATATTTTTTTAACTGGCCTTTATTTATGCACCATTTCCGTGGGGGGGCTTTGACAAATGTCTGCAATTTTTGCTTCCGTCCGTTTCAACATTTCTACAGTCATCTATATCGTGGTTAATTTATATTTGATAGTATCGAATTTTTCACTAACCTCACATTAATATTTTATAGATGTTGATATCATATCGCTCTGAAAACCTAAGTATCTCTAGTGAATTATAACAGTCTTAACCGAGTTTTTGCAGCTTCATCAATCTGAAGGGATAAATGAATATAATAATAAAATAATAAAAGCATCGGATTAGTTTTTGCCATATTTCGGTAATTAACGATAAAAAATTACTTTTAGAATTCCGGGAAAGAAAGATCAAATTTGGGCAGAAAAGGGTCAACCACTTACCTTTACAGGATCGGGAACTAATTCTGTTCATTCTGGAGACTTTATAAAAAGTTTTGGTCTCAAACACAGGTTTTTTTGGATAATTGCTGTTTCTGCGCGTACGTTGCGTTTCGCGAGTTTCAAGCAGAGTGTAGGTGTAGGAGGGGGTAGAAGGGATAATGGCGGGTGGTTGCGATTAACCAATCAAACGTGATCCTAAAACATCCGAGATCGGATACATTGACTAAACATTTGGGACACTTACACACACGACTGTCCGTCCCCAAATTAAGTAACTTAATACTTGTGTTATGTGTGACAGAAAACTGGTAAATATATACTTATATAATTTTAAATACATACCTACATACAAATATACATCAGGCTCGAAGAACCAACAAATTGATTTTAGGAAATGTTGGCCCTTGGTGGGAATCCTACTCGCGACCCGCGGAGCTGAAAGCAGGATCACTAACCACCGCGCAAATGGGCTAATCTGATATGTGTTAGATAAGTAGCATACTCGTATGTGTAAATCCGCAGTATAGCAGTGGGCCTAAGGTAAAATTCTCTCTTCCCTTCCTTCCCTATGCTTAGAAATTCTAAAGAAATATACTGGTTACTTTAAAACGTTAACGTTAAAATTTACTTCAATAAGCTATATCTTTTGTCCGCTGTGTGGTATCCGGCTGAGTAAAATAGACCACCCCATTTCTTAACGAGGTGTTGTAAAACGCGACTAAGGTAAGTTGACCCGCCGTGTGGTATGCTCATTTCTTGCCGAGGTGTCGTAAAAGGTAACTAAGGTAAGTTGACGCTATAGAGGCGGCCGCTCGTAAAATAACTAGCCAAAACATCTAAAAACCTGTTAAAAACATGTTGTGCCAACCCAATTTAGAGTGCGACAAGGGCAGGAGAATGAAGCTATACATCTAGTTTCACAAAAGACAAAATATATAACAAAACTTTTCCAAGCAATTCGCTCTACCATGGCAGATTTGTAAATTATTTCTGTTATATTCTATACATAGAATTGTAGAGACGTCATCTGTGTCGGGGATGGCAAAGAAATTAACGGTCTCCCAATGAATCTTAAGTTTTAATTAAAACGCGAAGTCTCCGGCTTCCTTGCTGTGCTGTCTGCCACCTCTGGCGATTCATATTTATCATTGCGATTGGAAAAATAAAAAATCTACTTAGTAATATACTATATTGAATTTAATTGATTATTAATAATTTAATTAATATTTTATTTTAATTTAGTAGAGCTGTGATAGCCCAGCGGTGAGACCATGCGACTCTTTCAAGGGGGTCACGAGTTCAAACCCGGGCAGGCACCAATGAGTTTTTCTATTAAAACTCATGTGTCTAATTGATAATTGCAATTTATCACACGCTTTTCGGTGAAGGAAAACATCGTGAGGAAACCTGCATATCTCTAGAGAATTCTGGAGATTGATTGAAGCGTCAATGCAGATTGATAAGTTAAATGTATCCCAGGAATTCTCCAGAGTATACACGTTTTCTCAGGATATTTTTCTTAACAAATAAGTGGGTTTTCGTTTCCATTCTCCCCCTATCATACGTTAACTCTACGCAACTCCTTTCATATGCAAGTTATACTTTACACAATCTTTTATCCCCAACTCTAGACAGGGTAAAATGGATATCCCTTCCCCAAAATACAGACGGGGCGGCGATGGACGTATCAAATAGCGGAAGCCGTCACTTCTGACCTGTGATGAGTTTGGCCACAGATTCGATGTTTCTCGCTAGTGGAGCAAAACACAGATCAGCAGGCCATGAACTCTTATTGCGACTCAATTGAAGACGTAAACGACGACCGTGAACCGCTTTCTTTTCGTACCATGAAGTGTGAATTGCATTGGGGTCGTAATGTTTGAAAAGGATAACGTTATATGAACTATAGATAACTCTGTTTCTTTTGTTCTTAGGACTAATTCCTAACCCTCATTCGGCAACGACATAAAGTGTGCGTCTTTAAGACGTCATGGTATGAGAAACAAAACAATTTCGTTTACGTCTTCAATTGAGTCGCAATAAGAGTTCATGGTAGGCCTGCTGAAATCCACTTAAAATAGGAATAATAATACTTCTCTTACTTCCTCTTTTCGCCCTCCCTCTAATTATAAATCCATTCGCATACATATTTAACATACGTTCGGTCACATAATTTTCATCCCTTCTCATTATATGTCCATACCATTTTAAAAGTAGCAGCCTGTTACAATCCCACAGCTGAGAATCGGCCTCCTCTCTCCGTTTCTGGAGAGAAGGGTTGGAGCTAAGACCTACCACGCTGCTCCAATGCGGATTGGTAGGTTACACATATCTCCAGAATTCTCTAGAGATACACAGGTTTCCTCACAATGTTTTCCTTCACCGAAAAGCGTGTGCTAAATTACAATTATCAATTAGACACATGAGTTTTAATAGAAAAACTCATTGGTGCCCGCCCGGGTTTGAACTCGTGTTCCCCTCGTAAGAGTCGCACGCTCTCACCGCTGGGCTATCACAGCTTGTATTGTATTGGATACCATCTTAATCTTGCCTTAAATGAACTAAAATATCGTATATATAAAAAGGTTATTAAGTCGCGGATTAAAGAAAAGAATAATGAAAAATTAGTATAACAACCATTCATTCCAAAAATCACAACCATAGCCCCGTCTGAACGTGAATAAAGGACGAACTAACAGAAAAAGATGCTTTTTTGCATTTATAATATGAATATTGGTTGATATTATACAACGCGTTTGTTTTTTTCTTTGTTACCACTGTAACCAAATAAAAGTCCGCGGGACTTTTATTTATTTTTTGGAATTCGACAAATTAACTGGTCACTTGATTGATTTATAGCCAACGTTGCGGCCGCGTTACGCGTCCGACACGACACGCGGTCAGAGTTTAATTAATTTACTCTCCAGTACTGAGGACAGTGGGTGTTTTTGTTACCAGACTGAAATTAACTTTTGCATATAGCTTCACTATTCCGAATGGCACTATAAAAAGGAGGTTTAAACAGAAAGTCGTTCAAGTTCATTACTCTACCTCCTTGCACACTATGACAAAATTCATCTACCTATAAAATTTATATTTTGAAAACAGCACTAGCTTAGTTTTAGGACCACGAAGTTTTTTCGAACAGTAGAGTAGACGAGTCAAAAGGACTTATTACAGAAGTATATAAATTTTGTAACGTGTCCGGCAGAATAGAATAGACCACCCTTCTTTTTACTGAGGTATCGTAAGAGGCGACTAAGGTAAGTGTCGTGTGGTATCCGGCTGCGTAGAATAGGCCACCCTCATTTCTTAGCGAGGTGTCGTAAAAGGCGACTATGGTAAGTTGACGCCAGGCAGGCGGCCGTTCGTAAAATACGTAGCCAAATAATGTTACAAAATGTTTGTAACATGTTGTGCCGACCCCACTTAGAGTGGGATAAGGGCAGGAGGGTATGTATTAATTTTGTAACGTGATTTAAATTTGTCGTTAACGTAACTGATTAATATATTACCTACTGAAAAGAGTTCAAATACAAAAGTAATTATAACATTAGTTTGTCATATTTCGCGATAATTACTATTATTATTACGATTGTCGCGGATTATAGCAAAATATAACTATTACTTTTATAATTATTATATTGGAACTCCGCAAGGTAACGCCTATTCTATAACTTCATTTGAATTAATTTATAGAATTTGTCGTTACTTTGCGGAGATCCATAATACAAAAGTAATAATAAAATTATTTTGCTATAATCCGCGATACAGTGGATAGATAATATATATAGTGCTAAATGTATAGTGGATTATCCGTTTTTTCATACCCGTTACGTGCAGGATTCGTAAAAACACATGGAACTCCGATCGCGATTTTTTCGTGGAGTCTATCTCCTGATGATGCTTCGGTTGCGGGGCGAAAAGATTGTTGAGTTTGTGAAGGTGAACTTGTGTAGTGCTTGTGTATTGTGTATACATTTAGCACTATATATATTTTCTATTTACTGTATCGCGGATTGTAGCAAAATAATTTTTTTATTACTTCATTTGAATTATTCAGCTAGAATCTATCTGACTTTATTTTGTGAGGAATAGAATGAATGCTGGATGGATGAAGTGGCGACAGGTCTCAGGGACAGTATGTGACTCCCGAATGCCCCTTAAACTTAAAGGGAAAATTTATAAATCGGTCATAAGACCTGTCGTAATGTATGGATCAGAATGTTGGGCAATGACAAAGATGGATGAAAGAAGAGTGCATGCAAATGAGATGAGAATGTTAAGATGGATGTGTGGTGTGACAAGATTGGATAAAATAAGAAATGAGTATATAAGGGGAAGTATGAAAGTTGCGCCCATTGTAGAAAAGATGAGAGGTGCAAGATTGGGATGGTATGGACATGTAATGAGGAGGGATGAAAATCATGTGACTAAACGGGTGTTGGATATGAATGTGGATGGATATGTGACTAGAGGGAGGCCTAAAAAGAGATGGTTGGAATGTGTGAAGTATGACATGCATATAAAAGGAGTAGCGCCAGAGTTGACGAATGATAGAAGAGAATGGAAGAGGAAAACATGTTGTACCGACCCCACTTAGAGTGGGATAAGGGTAGGAGAAAGAATCTATCTGACTTTATTGAGTCCTTGTAAAATTCTAATCGAATTAGTAATATTTTCAGTACCAGTTAGGAAACATCAAAAGTAATATGGAAGCCGAAATGAGAAACAATGGCCTCCGTGGCAACATTTCGCGCTAACGTCTTACATCTGTCCGAAAGTTATAGCACAGTTATAACGTTCATAACAATAATACTCCATCCGATCGCCTAACTGTTATTGCGGTCCTTATTTCCAAAAACATTACCATAACAATTCGTATCCGACGTTTATAACTCGAATGTCGACAATTAAAAATAATATGTTATATTACAAAGGCAATTGATATTTTTTTTACCTTGCATCTAACAAACTTTGCTGTATTTTTGTTTCAAAGTCTTAAGAGTTAGGTGTCAACAATGTTTTGTGAGTTTGTAGTAATAATGTAGCAGATTAATAATAAATAAGAAAAAAGCTACAATAGTTGGACATTTTAAGGACTTTAATAACTTTTTTTAGAAAATTAAGTTTTTTTTGGAAGAAATCATTTTTCAATTTTTTATCGAAAAAATTTGCACCTTTAATTTGAAAATTTTATTTAAATCGTTAGCTTAGTTAATTAGCTTTTATAAAAATCGAACAGAATCGAAATCGAACCAATAATATCAAAGATATGCCGAAAAATGTGCATCAGGGTCACGCACGGTATTAAAAAATTCAAAGTTAAATAAAAAAAAGGGTTAAAGTTGACCGCCTTTTAAGGTTTTTTTTCGATAATTTTTGATAAATAATCAGAATATCGGTCACATCCCGACGAGCCACACTGTATGTAAAGTATATAACAAAATTGAAAATTATTTGGATGATAAAAATGCCTGGATTTGAAAATCCTTTTATACAAGACTGCGGTTTAATAATGTAAAATTGAAAATGTTTAAAAAATTGACCGCCGAGTTTTTTGCTGGTTCTTCTCGGTAAGAGCAAGATTCCGAACCAGTTGTAGCTTCATTAATCATTTTGATCCTTAACGATTCAAAAGTGGTCGAAAGAGCTTACTTGAATAAAGAATATTTGGAAAAGTCCGCGATAGCATGTTTCTATCTCTTATGGTTAACTCACAATAACTACTTTTATGTCTAAAATTTCAACTGAATACACTATCTATTTATATGCGCGGGGGAAGCCGTTACCAAAGATAGTTAACAATATAACAAAATTCACAAACATTTATGTTTTTGTTTATAAATAGCTAAAAATTTTACACGACGGGTGTACACACGTTCTGCAAACTCTTAGGTGTCAATTTCATAATTTGCTTAGTCGAGGGCGTGTTAATTACATGTATTTAGCATGTAAGTGATAAATTTGTGGTTTACAATCTTTATTTTACAGTTTTAAGTTTAGCTATTTTAAATGCTTCACTCTTTTTATTTTTGTTCGCAAGCGTTTGATATTAGTGTTTCAAAATGTCCCCAAAGCTGAACTGTATTAGTACATTTACTAAAAAAGGTAAACTATAAAAAAGAAAACCTCATCTTGTAATATAAAAAGCCGGCTATATTTATACTTTATAAATCTATACTTATTATTAAACAAATTCCCAAAAAGTCTGTCTGTATTTAATCGATTTTCTCAAAATCTACTGAACGAATTCTTTGTACGGTTTTTACCAAGAGATTGTGCAATACTTCTGGACGGTTTAGGTAAATAGTATACATATCGGTATTATGTAAGCTGTGTTGAAGAGATCGAGCAGTTGTTAAAAAAGCTTGCTTGCTGGGAGCTTTAGTCGCGTAAAGCAGCAGAGTTACGCTAAAGTAATGTATTAGAGAATTGTTGATCCATAAACATACTACAAAAAAGTCCGCGATAGAATGTTTCTATCTCTTACGGTTAATTCAAAATACCTACTTTTAAAATTTCAATTTTTTTTTGTGACAACTGATTTCGACGCGGGCACAGCTAATTATAAATATATAAATAAATATATGGGACACTTACACACACGGTCGTCATCCCCAATTAACTAACTAAATACTTGTGTCATGGGTGACAGAAAACTGATAAATATACAACATATATCATATATAATATATAATTTAAGATATATATTTAAAAACAAATATACACCCAGGCATTTTTTTTTAGAAAATGTTGACCCTCGGTGGGAATCGAACCCGCGACCCACAGAGCAGCAGGCAGGGTCACTACCCACTGCGCCAACAGGCCAGTCAATTTAATTTATTAATAGGCGCATTTGTGTCTATCGGTTACCAGTCTGGAAAAGAAAATAAAAAAGACCCGATAAGCTCTAGGCTTTGCACAATGCCTAAGTTAATGAAAGATATAACGATACGGAGTATAATGGACTGACTATGTTCGGGCATTGAAGATAAAGGAGTGGACTTTAATTAGTTGATTCTGGATACTTGTTATTTTTAAAAGATAACCCAACCATTGTTGTGGTGGCTGGGGATAAGAAATCATAGGGGTAGTGCTTACAGTAAATAATATTATTTATTTATTTATCTTTTTATTGTACAAACATAAAAAATATAAAAATAATAAAGAAAAAAATAAACAACCTACATATATCTTTCACCGACCAACCAAATATTTTAAAATTCAGATCTTTTCAACTACATAATCTTTTACATCAGTTAACAATCCGTGTTTTGTTATTGTTTTTCTCTCCATAATATGACTTATAGAAAATTATTTAAAAAAAACTTTTTTTTTCCTAGAAAAGTCCGATATATCTTATGATCTTTTTTAAATTGTAGTGACTTAATAATAAATATAGAACTGTAAAATAAAAGGGTCATTTTTTAAGGTCTACATAGCAATCATGTGATTGTGTGCAGTGTTTGTGCAGTGTGATTGTCGTACGAAACAGATAATGCGCCCTACAATTAATATTATTTATTGTATCGCAGATTAAACCATAGTATTGTTTTAAAAATTTGGTACAATTGAAAAAACAGTTTTCTTTGGGTATAAGAAGAACTTTGAAATTTAAGCTGATATCGATTAGGCAACAGATAAAGTTAGTTTTTTTATATAAGTATTAAAATAAATGTTTCCACACGAAATCATTTTGGAAACAATAAAATGTCATTTACAGCTCATTTTGTCACCGAAGATCCTTCATAGAGCAAATAAGTAGTGCTTGAATTTTAATATGTCATAAACTTGTGAACACCGCCCAGATATACGCGGAAAGGTAGCAATCCCAAATACTCGTGAAATAGAGTTGAAATTTCCAAAAATTGTGTTACACTTTAGGTTTGTTTCACGCTCGAAAACGAATTTCGTACTACAGTTGTGAAATACCAATTTGACGTGCACTAAAGCCTTCTCCCAAAAGTAATAAAGGCTGTTTCCCTTTTCAGTGTCTAGTGGAAAATGTACTAGAATATAATCAACGAAGACAAGTCTTTAAGTGCAGGAACGTTCTTCGGCAGCTTTATGTCTGAGATGCGAAGCTCCTTATCGTCTCTGAGTAAAATGCTTTCCTAGTACTTTAACGGACAATGTTACCGAAAAAAAATCTACATTGATAGATAGATAGATAGATAGATAAACATCTTTATTACACAAAATTACACTATATATAAGAAAAAAAAAACAACAATTTACAGAAAACTTAAATCTAATTATAATGTAAATCATGCAAAGGGCGGTCTTATCACAGCAGTGATCTCTTCCAGACAACCCTTTTAAGCGAAGGAGTCATACATATAAAATAGTATAGTGGGTACCAAGAAAGAGAAATAAAAACAAGAAGAGAAAAAATAAATAAATTACACACAAATAATAAAATAAAAATAAAAATAATGAATACAAAGAAATTAAAGCATAATGCACAGTGAAAATGAGTGCGACCATACTACCCTAATATCTCATTGCATCAGGTAAAATTCTTTGACACGGCGTTTGAAAATGGCAATGGATGAAGGCTGGCGCAGATCTGGTGGGAGAGCATTCCACAATCTTACTGCTGTAGCAGTGAATGAGTTTTCATAACATCGTGAATTACGTTTCGGCACTTTCAATTTGTAACCATCTTGGGACCGAGGATGGAGATGAAGAGAGGAATTTGAAAGAAAGGAAAATCGTTCTTTTAAATAACTAGGAGCAAAGGGATGAAAGAGAGTCGTATATAATAATGAAAGGATATGAAGGTTACGGCACTGTCGTATCGGGAGCCATCTGAGTTTAATGCGATATTGCGAAACATGGTCAAATTTTCGTAGTCCAAATATAAATCTAATGCATTGATTTTGTAGGCGCTCTGCTTTATTTAGCATGTCTTGAGATAAATCAGTATAACAGGTGTCTGCGTAATCTAGGAATGGAAGAAGAAGACTATTCGCAAGCAAGATTTTTGTTCTTTGCGGTAAGAAGTTCTTCAGTCGTTTTAAATGCTGCATTGTTAGACTGTTTTTAAATCAGGCCAGTCAAACATTAGTGATAAGACGTTTTAATATTTCATACCTTTGTGACTGATTTACCTTTTATGTTTTCGATTTAACTCTTCCAGTTGAACATACCTGAAACAGAAAACATGTTAATTAGATTGGAACGTGTCAGAAAGTTCATTGCAAATTAGGTAACTGGACCGTCGGTCCCTTTGTTTTGATAAACGAAAGATTAAATTTTCCGCGCCGCCGAGTTATGGCTTTCATATGCAAATCACATTATGTCACAATATGGCGGGTGACAAAATTCCTATTTTATCTCTTAACGTACACGCGGGAAAATATGGAGGGTTTGCGGCAATATTTTTCAATTGCTTGTTAGTTGAGTAGAGGTGCAAATTGCACTGTATGGTAACGAGATTGTACAATTTGGGCAATGGAAATTATTCATCTTTATTTTACTTTATGCGTTGCGAATATTTCTTCTGTGCAAAACAGAGATACTGAATTGAATCCATTGGTTAACGCTAGAAAAAATTGTCTCCATCTTTCTCGATTAACCAAGCATAAAAAGGGGGAATTTAATATAATACGGTAAAAAATACGAAGACATAAATTATTTTATGCTAAATTATTTTGAATTAGTTGGAGAAACAAGCGTTACTTTGCGGAATTCTAGAGTGCAGAAGTTACGGTATAATTATTTTGCTATAATCCGCGTTTGTTAAGAGAATCTCATGTTATTATACATTCACACAGTCACCACACGTAACACAGAACGCCACCACCAGAAACACACCACACAAGCACCACACACATTCACAACGATAATCTCTACGATCGTATAATATAAAAAGTGAAAGTGTTACGCTTTCGAAGATAATTTTTTGGAACAATTTTGATTAAATTTGGTACAATTCACGCTTATATGGCAACATATAGGATAATTAAATTCAGTGTAGTTAGTTTTTTTTAAAAAACTGGAAAGATGGAAAATGAGGAACACCTACATCTTGTATAAAATTGAACAAAATATACTTTCAAAAGAAAATGTTAAAAAAAAGAGTTTTACTTAAAAAAGAAATGTATTATTACACTATTCTCCCAAACTAGACACTTACCACTTCCACGTAAAGTTTACACTAAAAGCATAACTTTCGAATACAGTAAGATCTTCGCAAAATTTCTTTTAGAAAGGTTTGCGGTGTGCTGAGCGGAAAGTTTCTGTGAAATCTAGTGACAGAATCTTGGACCCATTTAGTATGTGTTATAAACAATTGTAAACTTAGGTTAACGCAACTGCACTGAACACAACTGAAATTCTTACTAAGGTACGAAGTTATATCAAGCATAATTTTTGTGCAACAGAAGTGTCTAATTTTGCAATTTATTTTAAACAACAATTTTAAAAAATGGTCATCCTGTATTAGTTAAAAGATGGTCATCCTGTATTATTAAAAAAATGTTCATGCTGTATTATTTAGATGTAAACAGTATTAATTTTTAGCAACACAAATACGTTAAATGCTGTAGTGTATCCGGGTTGAGATATGTGTATCTTACGTTGTATATTCATATACAAGACACATACATGTAGTACATACATAAATATACTCGCACTAATACACATACACAGGAAAAATAACACTGTCTAAAACGCACACACGTCAGCAACACGAGAGCCTTTGGTGAGAGTGGACGTGTAACGACATCTTGTTACTTGTTAGTCGCGTTTGAGCCTGTGCTGTATTCATACAACAGTATATATAAATATAATACAAATGAACACTACAAATACCTTAATAATTTCAAGCTAAATCATTTCAAGAGTTATCGCCAAATTAAAATAAACGCGCGTCAAAATATTAAGGAGAGATTCGAAAACAAATTGAGCTGCAACAATCTGTCTGCAATAATTCTATTCTATTAAATCTGTATAATGATATTGAATTAATTGTAATATATGTGATGTGACGACAAAAATCGTACGATTCACGACAAAAATCGTACGATTTTTGTCGTGGAGCCTATCCTCCTGATGATGTTTCGGTTTCGGGGCGAAAAGATCGTCGAGATTGTGGTGGTGGGTGTGTGTGCTGCTTTTGTGTTCGTTGTTGCTGGTGAATTGCGCCTTGGGGTGCATGTGGTGGCTGGTCCTGCATGTATAAGGTGCGTAGATTTTGCCTGCTTCATACACATTGGCTTTGCATGCATTCACTTAACCCGTGCGGATTATAGCAAAGTAGTTAGTTCTGTTATATTGCTTGTAATATATGTAACAGAAGGACAAAGTCGATAACTGAAACATTTTGGGCGACCCAAAATTCTTTTCTTAAATTTCATGCTTCTTTTTAATAAATGAAAGAAAATTATGAGAGGATGATAGAACATGCCATACCAAGATAATTAATAGCCATTTTTGAATTGATACTCATTTAGTAACATTTATTTTGTTTATTGTAAGTGAAAAAGGAACTATTTAGCAATATTAACAAAGATTTCTTGACGATGATTTTCTTCATAATATGATAACGCTAACGTCAATAAAACACAAATTTTTAATGAAAACTCATGCCTATGAGTTTTCATTAAAAATTTGTGTTTTATTGACGTTAGCGTTATCATATTATGAAGAAAATCATATTCGGGATTTGAAACCAACATCAAAATCTCGTCAATCAATGCTCGGATAAGAAAGTCTAAAAATATTACAATACATTAAAAATAATATATTTTATTAATTTTTTCACAAACTAGTGAAACACACAAGTGATAAAACTTGTTGAAAACTCATAGGCATGAGTTTTCATTAAAAATTTGTGTTTTATTGACGTTAGCGTTATCATATTATGAAGAAAATCATATTCGGGATTTGAAACCAACATCAAAATCTCGTCAATCAATGCTCGGATAAGAAAGTCTAAAAATATTACACTACATTAAAAATAATATATTTTATTAATTTTTTCACAAACTAGTGAAACACACAAGTGATAAAACTTGTGAAAAAATGCATAAAACATTTCAATTTGAAACGAAAACACGTAGTAAGGATTCGGACGTTCCTAGTAAAGTGCACTTCAGCAAGCGAGAATGAAATGAAAGTTTTGCTCGCTATAGTTTATTTTGTTTCAGTGTTGCGCTGTCGATTTGATTTATTGTTTTTGGTGGCTTTGGTGTTCGGTATATCCCCTTTGAACACAAATCGATGGAACTTGTTTATTGACAATAGTTCGATAATTCGGCACCCCCTAAATGTAATACGAGGCTGCCGATATGTCCATAGCAAAAGTTGGAGGATAGTTTGTTATACAGCAGTTCATTCTGAAATATTTTTACGTTCGCATCTTTTGTTCTATACCGAGCATATAAAATCTATACGAAAAATTATCTGTTTTGATATCGTAAGTCGTTTGTTTTTGATATATAATAATATTGTAAAATATCCCAATCAATTTAGCTTTGCCATTACGAGAGTTTAGAATATGTGACACTTAAAGAATTGCTTAAAAAATACATACAACCGTGTAATATTGTAGTATATATTAAAAAAAAGTAGCGGGCTGTTACTATCTCACTGCTGGGATAGGTCTCCTGTCTCCGTTTTTTGGAGATAACGATTGGAGCTAAGACCTACCACGCTGCTCCACTGCGGATTGTTAGGTTACACATATCCCTAGAATTCTCTAGAGATATGCAGTTTTTCTGTTTTCCATGTTTTCCTTGAATGAATGAATGGAACAACCCAGATGCCTATAATAAAATAAAAATAAATAACATGCCTCCACTAGTAACTATGCAACTATGCAACACAACCACCACCAAAATCTCTACGATAGTTTGCAACCGAAGCATCATCAGGAGATAGATTCCACGACAAAATCGCAAAACTTTGCGTTGTATCAGGTAAGAAAGAACAAAAAAAACAGATAGTCCACTATACATTTAGCATAATATAATATATTTTCTATTTACTTTATCGCAGAATATAGCAAAATAATTTTATTATTACTTTTGTATTATGGATCTCCGCAAAGTAACGCATAATTCTGTAAATTATGATGTTACTTTGATATTTTTTTATGATCCTATCCTACTAATATTATAAATGCTAAAGTTTGTGAGTATGGATGGATGTTTTTTACTCTTTCACGAAAAAACTTTGCTATATTTATCGAAATCAATACATTTTTCGCTTTTAGTATTCCATGTAGATAAACTTTGTCTTTTACACTAAGTAATTTCGCCGAATAGTTTAAAAGTTATCACGATGTGATTGACTTGAATGAGAGTACCTCATATGCGCGGCGCCCGAAGATTGTATGGAATATTGTTTTGAAATATTAGAAGTGCGAGTAACTAAATAAGTATAAATTTTTAAATATTAAGTAAGTAATGAGCTGTGATAGCCCAGCGGTGAGACCGTGCGACTCTTTCGAGGGGAACACGAGTTCAAACCCGGGCAGCCACCAATGAGTTTTTCTATTAAAACTCATGTGTCTAATTGATAATTGCAATTAATCACACGCTTTCCGGTGAAGGAAAACATCGTGAGGAAACCTGCATATCTCTAGAGAATTCTGGAGATATGTGTGACGTACCAATCCGCATTTGAGCAGCGTGGTAGGTCTTAGCTGCAATCCTTCTCTTCATAAACGGAGAGAGGAGGCCTATTTCCAACAGTGGAATTGTAACAGGCCTCTACTTTACTAAGTAAGTAAAGAAAAAAATATTTTAATGTAAAATGATCTGCCACGAAACTTAATGTGGCAGTCGGAATTCAACGCGAGCGAATCCGCGGGCAGATTGTACACTATATTTTTACAAAAGCAATAATAAAATTATTTTGTTTTGCTTTGATGCTTCGGTTGCTGGGCGAAACGTTTGTTGAGTTTGTGATAGTGAACGTGTGTAGTGCTTGTGTATTGTGGTGGAAGTGGTGGAGGTTTGTGAATGTGTTTTTACGAATCCTGCACGTATCGGGTATGAAAATACTGATAGTCCACTATACATTTAACACTATATATATTTTCTATTTACTGTATCGCGCATTATATCTCCGCAAAGTAACGCCTAATTATACTATACTTTTACTTACAAATGTCAACTCTAGGGGTTCAACTTTGAACACTTTGGAAATGCCTGGTCAATGCTAGATCAGCAATCAGCGGCTGCCAATAAAGGGAAGCGTATATATCATGCGATTTAATTGTGCTGCCCGACGCACAATGGGTTACCGTAAATCATGGTGTATTGGCATGTGAATAACCATTGGTTAATCATTATAATATATTATTATTGCCCCCAAGGGTCATGATGTGAAGCATTTCTATACTAACGATCTGCATTGGTTGGGATAGTCGAACTGCTTTTCGCTACGCCACAAAGGCTTTCTAACAAATATATACTTACTAAATAATTTATAGAATTAGGCGTTACTTTGAGGAGATCCATATTACAAAAGTAATAATAACATTATTTTGCTATAATGCGGATTATAGCAAAATAATTTTATTATTACTTACATACTGACTACTGATAACCGCGATTTTGTTAGCGCGAATAAAAGTGTTTAAGTGCTCACAAATTTCAAATTCAAATTCAAAATATTCTTTATTCAAGTAAACTTGTAAACAAGTGCTTTTGCATCGTCAACTTTACTGCTGGTTCGGAAAGCTGTTCCTACCGAGAAGAACCAGCAAGAAACTCGGCGGTTGCTCTTTTTAAAATATAAATCTTAGAACTAGTTACATTTATTTATTACTGTCTTGTACAGAGTAGAAGTGCACCTATATCCACACATCCTTATCATCTAAGTAATCTTCAACAGTATAGTAGTAGGCTTTCTGTATTAGCCTCTTTTTAACAGTGTTTTTAAACGGCTGTAATGGCATGGCAAAATTGATTTCGGAATTTTATTATAGAATCTTATACCCAAACCCACAAACGATTTACGTACTTTTGCTAGGCGCAAAGCAGGAGTCGCAAGCTTATGTCGGTTCCTACTTTGTCTATTATATACATCACCTGTCGTTTTATAATTCTTTATATTTTTATGTACAAAAATTACATTGTTTAAAATATACTGTGAAGCAAATGTAAGAATACCTATTTTCTTAAACTTCTCTCACAATAATGCAATTCAAATTCAAATTATTCTGGCAAACAAAAGTGGAAAGTACATTTGATCGACCAATGGTCGTATTTTGTCTCACTGAATCCGAATTTCATTCAGGTCAGTTTAACTTATATAGTGATATATAAAATGTTATTGAACCATACCATGCATGATTTTCATGTTTTTCGATCTACTGAATACTAATACAAAATTCATTAAGACGATAAGCTGTTTTAAATAAAAGAAAATTCAACAAAAAAATGTATATCTCTAAAACTGCTGATTTACGTTCTAGAGTAGTAATAATTATATTTTGAAATGAGCAACTTTTGTAGGAGAGGCTTTCAGAATCAGCGATGTTGTTGACGATTCAAAAGTAATTTTGAAAAAGAATATTTTTAATTTGAATTTTCGGAATAAAATTGAATGAATTCGACTAGACCAGTAAGAAACTCGGTGGTCACTATTAAAAAAATATATAATTTAAATACTATATTCGTCAAAACAAAAATTACAATTAATCTAGTGCGTTAATCTATCATTTCCATAGTTTTCAATGAGTTTTTTTAAAAAGACAAATTGAAATGTTTTTTAGCTTATGCGTCAGCTTATAAGGTCTTGATTAGGTTTATGCGGTCATAATCACCTTACGCTGCAAGGGGTGAGACCGTGCGACTCCCTAGAGACGAATATGGGTTCAAACCCCGGGCAGGTACCTATGAGTTTTCCTATTAAAACTTGTGTCTAATTGATAATTGCACTTTATCACACGCTTTTCGGTGAAGGAAAATATCGTGAGGAAACCTGCATATCTCTAGAGAATTCTAGGAATATATGTAACCTACCAATCCGCATTAGAGCAGCGTGGTAGGTCCTAGCTCCAACCCTTCTCTCCATAAACGGAGAGAGGAGGCCTATGCCTATGCCCAGCAGTGGTGGGTATAGTAACAGGCCGTTACTTTACTTTACTTTAATGATCTTATGAACTATTTAATGTAGTAAAATTAAAATAGTAAAAATTTCTTCGATGTCAAGTCGATTTCTTCTCGACACCTACTTGCTACATAAATATTATAAATCGCATAATTCTCTCCCAGTACTTCCGTATTCAATAAAACTAATCCAAACAGCATTATATTCGTCTGATAAATCAGGCGAGGATTGTAAATGGGTTCCCACTTCCGATAAACTATAAATAAGCCCCATACATCTTACACTTAAAAATATGTTGGCGTTAATCCACACCCGCGGTCCAAACTGACATCATACAAAATGCTACCGAACCGAGTAACTATTTTATCAAGACCTACTGTTTTTTTTATCGCCTAATGGTCATGTCATCATCACCCTCCCCATCTCCTGCCCTTATAACACTCTAAGTGGGGTCGGCACAACATGTTACAAACATGTCAAAATGATTTGGCTGCGTATTATACGACCGGCTGCCTGCCTGACGTCAACTTACCTTAGTCGCCGGTAAGAAATGAGGGTGGTCTACTCTACTAAGCCGGATACCACACGGCGGGCCTAATGGTCACGTCACCTGAATTTATACAAGTTTTTTCCGAATAATAGGCCCTAATGACTTTTAAATCTACACCAGGTGAATTTGGCGAGTACGGAAGTATTGTTGAGGGTCAAAGAAATGCTGACATTTTTTGTTTTTCTTTTATAATTATAATGTATTTTGTGTTGTCTCTGCTTTTGGCTAAGCAAGGGTGTAGTTAAAACTGTTTTTAGGTCACAATCGACTATAAGAAACAGAAGGATACTCTTTTTTAGGGCAACATAATCACGTAATTTTCTAAGTATTATCATTTCGGTTGCTCGGTAAGTGTGTATTATATTGTGTAAATTATATTTTCCTTTATTTTTCAAAAATATTATATTTCTAACTTATATAATAAAATAACTCCTGTTTTTCCTTCGGTAACATGAAAAAATACATAACTGACAATAAGTAATATCTGAACACTTAAGTTGACGCGAGCGAGGTCTCGGGTATAACTCATATTAAATAATTTGTTCGGAGTATCTCTACGTGATCAAATTAGAAATGAGAAGACCCGTAGAAGAACTTGAGAGAAGATTAAATTAGGTTACTTTCTACATACATTTTTATTGAAGTAATTTTAAAAAATAAACCATAAATCATAGCAGTCAAGTCATGGTCCTTTTTCCTTATCTGCCATGTCTACCTTCCACGTTTCTGAACGCGTGACTTCAGTAAATCAAGGATAAATTGCTTTCACTACACGTCGTCTCAAGTCTAGACTAGAGGTGACTTTAGGTAAGAAAGAAGCCTTAGAAAAAGCACTTTTGACTGCTCTTTATTTGCTGTATTTATTACCAATTTGAAAGAAAATAAAAACAATTTTTTAAACGAATCTTGTCAATACGTTCGATTAATAAAATAAACAACATCATAACGAACGTCAAAAGTGTTCAAAAACTGAGAAAAATCCAAACAGAATCACAACCGAGCTCACCTTAAAATGGCTATCAAAGTTACCATAAATAGTAGAGAATAAACCAATATTATTAAAGGGACACCTAAAAAAAATCACATATCCCTTATGTATAGTGAGTGAGAGTTGAAAATGCTGTATTTTCTTGTTCCTTGATGCCAGAGATTCGAGTGGTTCAGAGTGGCTTTTAAATAGACGTTGAAAGAAGTCGACAGACAGCTATCAAGATGTTCTAATAGGCGTAGCGGATGCCAGAAATAATTTACAAATTGCCTCGCGAGCGAGACTGGTTCGTGTATCGTTCGTGAAACTATGGTAGTTGTGTTTTGATATATTTTAGGATTTATTATTTCGGTTTCGGGGCGAAACGATCGTCGAGATTGTGGTGATGGGTGTGTGTGCTGCTTTTGTGTTCGTTGTTGCTGGTGAATTGCGCCTTGGGGTGCATGTGGTGGCTGGTCCTGCATGTATAAGGTGCGTAGATTTTGCCTGCTTCATACACATTGGCTTTGCATGCATTCACTTAACCCGTGCGGATTATAGCAAGGTAGTTAGTTTTGTTATATTGCTTGATTTATTATTATCTATTATCCAAATCAAATAAAAATATTTTTTATTCAAGGCTTCTGAAAGCATTTATGAATCGCCAAGAATCAAGGTTTTAAGGAAGCTACTACTGGTTCGCTGTGATAGCCTAGCGGTGAGACCGTGCGACTCTCTAGAGACGACATAGGTTCAAACCCGGGCAGACAACAATGGGTTTTTTTATTAAAACTTATGTGTCTAATTGATAATTGCAATTTATCACACGCCTTTCGGTGAAGGAAAACATCGTGAGGAAACCTGCATACCTCTAGAGAATTCTAGGGATATGTGTAACTTACCAATCCGCATTGGAGCAGCGTGGTAGGTCTTAACTCCAATCCTTCTCTCAAAAAACGGAGAGAGGAGGCCTTAGCCCAGCAGTGGGCATAGTAACAGGCTGTTACTTTACTTTACTTACTTTTACTACTGGTTCGCGAATAAGACACTTATGTATTTTGTATAAAGGTTTTTGACTAATATTTACAATTTATCACGCATTTTTAGCTGTGATAGCCTAGCGGTGAGACCGTGCAACTCTTTCGAGGAGTTGAGGGTTCAAACCACGGGCAAGCATAATAATTAAATTATTTTGCTATAATCCGCGATACAGTAAATAGAAAAAATATTTAGTGCTAAATGTATAGTCGACTATCAGTTTTTTCATACCCGTTACATGCAGGATTCGTAAAAACTCATGTACAAACCTCCACCACTGCCACCACAATACACAAGCACTACACACGTTCACTATCACAAACTCCACAATCGTTTCGCCCCGCAACCGAAGCATCATCAGGAGATAGACTCCACGACAAAATCGCAAAGCGAAGCATATCATATAGTAATCGATTCAACCCCACCATTTATTTTACCTCTGAACACGTGCAACAAGCTTGAGCTTGAAACATGAACGTTAACGCGGGTGCCATTGCTATGCTTAATGATTTCTAATTGTTCCAAAATATTTAATTTCAAGCTTTTTTTTTCACAGGTGTGCAGGATTAAAGACGGTGATAATAACAGGCCGTAACTTCTACTTCTTACTTCTACGCACTTTTAAGTAAATGAAAACAGCATCAGGAAACTTGGATAACTCAGGAGAATTCATAAGACCACCAATTAATTATATATTAGCTTAATTAAGCTTTATATTATTAAGCTTTGCCCAGAAAAGAAATAATCACTTCATTTTGTCTATATGATAACTTATCTTCATTTATATAAAAGTAATAATAAAAAAAATTATTTTACTATAATCCGCGATACAGTAAAAATACATATATACATACATATACATACATATATAGTGTATAGTATATACAGCACGCAAAGCTTTGCGATTTTGTCGTGGAGTCTATCTCCTGATGATGCTTCGGTTGCGGGGCGAAACGATTGTTGAGTTTGTGATAGTGAATGTATGTAGTGCTTGTGTATTGTGGTGGCAGTGGTGGAGATTTATGCATGTTTTTTTTTGAATCCTGCATGTATCGGGTATGAAAAAACGGATAATCCACTATACATTTAGCACTATATATATTTTCTATTAACTGTATCGCTGTTTATAGTAAAGTAACGCCCAATTCTATAAATTAATTCATTTATATGATAACCAATAGTCACAAAAATGACAAGATTATGAATTTAATACCTTTTATAATAACAATGATCACTTAAAACCGATTTCCTGTTAAATATTCGCTAAACAGACTCTATTTTACTATAAGTATTTATACTGTCAGAGTAACAGACATTTGCAAGTTTGAAATAAACATAACCTCTTACAAAATTCCGCATACCAAATGGAATAACGGTATTTAATATCCAAGTGGGCTTGTCTGTCTGTCTGTCACAGTGACGTGAGATTGCTTTCTCCCGTCCCGGCTAAAACAATAACGCGCATACTTCACGCTGTATAAATTCATAATCTGGATACATAGTGGGTGTCAACACACAGTAGATGGAAAAAATATATAAATTTCTTAGATTGACAAAAAAATAAGGGTCTTTCACACGATTCAGTGAAATATTAGTTATTTAGTTATTTAGATTAGTTTTCCTTTTTTCTTTTTTTTAGTTTAGTATCTTATATATAGCCTGAATAAATATTTTTTCATTTTCATTTTCATTTTCATATTATCAAGTCATCATTCTCCTGTCCTTATCTCTAACAACATGTTCGTAACATGTTGTGCCGTCAACTTACCTTAATCGCCTTTTAAAATCCCTCGGTAAGAAATGAGAGTGGTCTATTCTACGCAGCCAGATACCACACGGCACTTACCATAGTCGCTTAGTCGCCTCTTACGACACCTCAGTAAAAAGGAGGGTGGTCTATTCTATTCTGCCGGAGACCACACGGCAATATATTGATACTCACTCTCGGTCACCCTGGGTAGTGACCCTGCCTTCAGCTCCGCGGGTCGCGGGTTCGATTCCCGTCGAGGGCCAACATTTTCTATGAAATTCAATTGAAGACGTAAACGAAATTGTTTTGCTTTTTCATACCATGACTTAAAGACGCACACTTTAAGTCTTTGCCGAATGAGAGTTCGTGGTTCGTTCTAAGAATATGTGAGTAAAAGAGACAGAGTTATTATAGATAACGATATATGAACTATAGTTCATATATCGTTATCGTTCAAACATTACGACCTCAATGCAATTCACACTTCATAGTACGAAAAGAAAGCGAAAGAAACAATGTTTACAATAATACTTTCTTAAATACATTTCCATTTCATTATTACAATTGCACCACTAATTAAAGGCAATAATGACATGCTTTAATCTATACTTATTATAAAACAAAATCCCAAAAAGCTGTCTGTCTGTATTTAATCGTTTTTCTCAAAATCTACTTAACGGATCTTTGTACGGTTTTCATCAAAAGATTGTGCAATACTTCCGGATGGTTTAGGTATATAATACATATAGGTATTATGTAAATTGTGTTGAAGAGATCGCGCAGTTGTTAAAAAACTTGCCTGCTGGGAGCTTTAGTCGCGTGCGCTGCGTAAATCAGCAGAGATACGCTTAAGTAATGTACTAGAGAATTGTATATCCATAAAACTACTATAAAAAAGTCCGGAATAGCATGTCTCTATCTCTTATGGTTAACTCACAATAATTACTTTTATGTTTAAAATTTGAATTCAAGAAAAAAAATTGCACGCTGATTTCCACGCGCTGATTTTATAATATGAAACAGCGGCTCTAACCTCTTACTAATAAAAACAAAAACAAAAATATAAATATGAACTACAATTATTCTGATCAATCTGAGATACTATAACGAACAAAAATAAGAAGTTATTGACTTTCTATTTGATTATTTTTTATCGCATTTTTAAACTTATTGCTGTTGTCACCCACTGCGCCAACGGGCCAGTCAAAACTAGGAAAAAACAAGGAAATAAATGGCACTTTATCTAGTTTCCATATTTTCTTTACATATTTCCCGTCAAGTATTTCGCTTTGCGAACGGACAATCCGTGTTCAAACTTAATTTATAATTCGGTGTGAATATATTTGCATTCGTTTACATTCGTTGCCGCAACTTCTCGTCTCCGATGTTAGCATTTAGTCTGTCGTACTGCTAAAGTTGTCGAGAAACTTCTGGGTAACAGACTAAATTGAAAACATACGTTTCGCACATTACGATTATGCGGTGTAGCTATGATAATTTATACATTAAAAAATATTTTATAATATTATGCGTTACTTTGCGGAGATCCATAATACAAAAGTAATAATAAAATTATTTTGCTTTAATCCGCGATACAGTAAATAGAAAATATATATAGTGCTAAATATAAATGTACAGACTATCCGTTTTTTCATACCCGTTACATGCGGGATTCGTAAAAACACACCACCACTGCCACCACAATACACAAGCACTACACACGTTCAGTATCACAAACTCAACAATCGTTTCGCCCCGCAACCGAAGCATCATCGGGAGTTAGACTCCACTTTAAGCATTGTTATATAGTAGTTGGTTCAACCCCACCATTTATTTTACCTCTGAACACGTGCAACAAGCTTAAACTTCAAGCTTTCACCTTGCCTTTGTCCTACCTAACATCGGTAGGACCGGACGCATTAGTTATTTTACATATAGAACATAGTATAAGAGAAATGTTAATTATAATTGATTGTACTTTGTGTACCCAATAGTCGCCACCCATAATATAAATACGGTGAGACCGTCTCCCTAGGGGTTACAAAGTCAAACCCCGCGCAAGCATGAATGAGTTTTCCTGTTAAAACTAATTCGTCCTTATTGATAATAATAAAATAATAAAAAAAACAAAAATGCTAGTCGACGCTATATGCTTAATAAATCATTGGTAGGTCGAATCCCTCTTCAAAAACAGAGAGTGGAGCCACATATCCAGCTATGGAATTGTAACAGGCCGTTACTTTTTTTACTAAAAAAAATTTTCGGAAGTGAATTGAAATATACGTAAATACATCCGACGACGCGGTCATGCGATAAATTCTGACAAAGTGAAGGCAATGACAACGTACGTCTCATAGAAATCATGATGGGTGATAGAAATGGCGCTTTTACACATTAATCGATTCAGAAAGATTTTCAAATGTATTTTTTTATAAAATAAATAATATTTGCATAACGAACTAGAGAGCTGTATCATCACATCCTTCGCATGTGGGTCGCGAGCTGCAGGTGGTCGACCTCTGGTCTAATCCCATGCAGCAATATTGATCAAATTAGGTATACATATAAACGGAGTTGGTATATAAATTAAAAAATGATTTATAGAAGCAGGCGTTACTTTGCGGAATTCCATATTACAAGCAATATAACAGAACTAACTACTTTGCTATAATCCGCACGGGTTAAGTGAATGCATGCAAAGCCAATGTGTATGAAGCAGGCAAAATCTACGCACCTTATACATGCAGGACCAGCCACCACATGCACCCCAAGGCGCAATTCACCAGCAACAACGCACACAAAAGCAGCACACACACCCACCACCACAATCTCGACGATCGTTTCGCCCCGAAACCGAAGCATCATCAGGAGGATAGGCTTCACGACAAAAATCGTCGGCAGTACGATTGTGATTGTGGTTGTGGGTGTGTGTGCTGCTTTTGTGTTCGTTGTTGCTGGTGAATTGCGCCTTGGGGTGCATGTGGTGGCTGGTCCTGCATGTATAAGGTGCGTAGATTTTGCCTGCTTCATACACATTGGCTTTGCATGCATTCACTTAACCCGTGCGGATTATAGCAAAGTAGTTAGTTCTGTTATATTGCTTGTAATTAAAAAATATTTGGGGAAGTGAGTGCATTCACTCCATATTTGGCTGTTTTTTGAAAAATCGATTACGAGTAAAAAATAAACTTAAAAGATCTATACATATAGGTAAAAGACCTCTAAGACAAATTCTATTACGAGTCTTCATAGCAATTGAAAATAGTACATCGCCCCAACGCGCCCTGTCGGCGTTCTGAGGAACGAAAAGGTTCCCGTAGGAAGACAACGGGACCGGGAATACTCTTTCGATAACACAATGTAGATGGCGTTAATTCGTATATTTTTATTATATTATTAAAAGATTTAGTAATCTATATTATCTCATATTACTGTTTGTCTTGTTTCCAATACTATATTTTGGGAATGGGAATAATATTCGGTATTTTGGAAAAGGAAATTAATGGTAATATAATTGCTATAATCCAATATTAGAGCGGAGTTCTAAACGCGGATTATATCAAAATAATATTGTTTCATTTTGGAAAGTATCACTTAAGATTTTTATTTAGGTCATTATCATTGTCTTGCCCTTATACTACTCTAAGTGGGGTCAGCACAACATGTTTTTAACAAATTATCTTAAGACCGGCCGCCTGCCTCACGTCAACTTACCTTAGTCGCCTCTTACGACCCCTGGTAAGAAATAAGGGTGGTCTATTCTACTCAGCCGGGTACCACACGGCGGTTTAATTTAGCTTCGGGTATCACAGATTAAATTGTTTTGTTTATTCATCTATACTAATATTATAAGAGGAAAGATTTGTATGTTTGTTTGTATGTATATATGTATGTTTGTTACGTTTTCACGCAAAAACTACTGGATTGATTTCAAAAACTCTTTCACCATTGAAAAGTTGCATCTTTACTGAGCTACATAGGCTATATTACATTTTCAAAAAAAATAGGGATCCCTAATAAAAATGTAATAAGTTTCAAAAATAAGTCATAAATCACCACGAAATCGGTATGGACGCGGGTGAAACCGCGGGGTATTGCTAGTTAAAAATAAAACGATTTAATAAGATATCTTAATATAATTTGTAACTCGGTCAGTATACAAGATTAAGTACACTTGCAAAAAAATAAAACTTTATCTGCTTTTCGTCACAAAAATTCTTTAGGAAAAGCTTAATTACCCTCGCCGGTTTACGATCCGATAAACAAAGATTTTCTCGAAAAATCTTTGTATCAGGACCAAATAAATCCCAGATTAATAAGGGATCCGGACCGTCAAACTTCTGCTTCACGGATCCGACCCAGTTTCTCATAGATTTTGTACGAACGATAAAATTCTTTTTGCGCCAAACCTAGCGTAAGAAACTTATAAACTACAAACTTTATTATATTTTTAGTGTTTTCTTTTGTAGGGTAAATTGTTTTTAGATAGTTTTATGTTGTCTTCTATGTAACGGATATTTTTTTATCGATAAATTTATCGATACCTTTTATGCCGTGTGGTATCCGGCTGAGTAGAATAGACCACCCTCATTTCTTAACGAGATGCCGTAGAAGGCGGCTAAGGTAAGTCGACCCGCCGTGTGGTATCCGTCTGAGTAGAATAGACCACCCTCTTTCTTACCGAGGTGTCATAAGAGGCGACTAAGGTAAGGTGGCCCACTGTATGGTATCCGGTTGAGTAGAATAGACCACCCTCTTTCTTACCGAGGTGTCGTAAAAGGCGACTAAGGTAAGTCGACCCGCCGTGTGGTATCAGGTTGAATAGAATAGACCACCCTCTTTCTTACCGGTGTCGTAAAATACGACTGAGGTAAGTTGACGTCAGGCAGGCGGCCGTTCGTAAAATACGTAGCCAAATCAAGTGGCAAAATGTTGTTACATGTTGTGCCGACCCAACTTAGAGTGGGATAAGGGCAGGAGGATGTATGAAATTCATCGATACCTTTAATATCTTTTTTTCTATCCTGCTGCTGGGCAAAGGGAAGAGATGAGTTGGAGGTTAGACCCGCCACGCTCTTCCAATCCGATTTGGTAGGTTACACACATCCCATGAAATCTCATAGATTCTAGATTACTTACTTAAGATTACTTTAGTTTCTGGATGCGGTGATTTGCGAGTATTTCGGTAAAAAGCGCTGAAAATTGGTATTAATAGAAAACTCATTATTAAAATACGTCGCCTACCTGTTTACACTATCACAGCTCATTGCTTATTTTCAGTTATTAAGTTAAAGGAAAGTAGGGGTTTATTACTATCCCACTGTTGGGCAAAGGTCCACAGTCTAATCTGGAGAGCAGAATTGTAACTCAAAGCCATCACGGTGTACCAATTCGGATAAACATTAGAGTATGTATAGTTGTTTATTGCAATTTTCCCTAAATTCATAGGATCATTTCCTTCATTTTAAACTGTTTTATATGTGTGTGTACGCTTTATATTATCAATAAGGCGTCTTACGGATTCAATTTCGCAAAACTTAGTGACGCAAGTTGTCTCGAAATAAGGATTTACGTATAGAATAAATAATAAGCAATCTAAAAAATATTTTTAAAAAAGTTCATCATAAACCTACTGAACCCTTGAAATAGCGATCAAGATACATTCCGTTAACAAAACCGGAAGTGCTTTGCTATAATGGCTCCAGTTATAACGACAAAGAATTTCGATTTATCCTATTTGTTGATTTATTTGGGGTGATTTGTCTATTTTTCTCCGAAAATCGAAACAGTTAATTCCAAACCATCAGTGAAACTTTATTTTTGTTATATCATTAAGTAGAAATTAGCAATTGTCGTATACTTTTTTTGGCACTAAAATCGCACATACTTGGAGGTAGTTTACTGAAATTATTATTCTTTTATTTCTCTTAATACTAACTTTTTACATTTTTAAATATTTTTAATGACAACAAAAATAGCAATTAATAGTAATAAATTGTTATAATTATTAAATTAGCCAAAAAGGTGTTTCATAAATATTAGTACGGAGCTTTGCAATACTGTTTGCAATTTATGATAAAAATTTACTATTCATAGCTTATATATATGTTATTAGATTCATGTTAATATTTATTAATTCGGAATGAATTTGCAATGATACATGATTACTAACGTTTCATTTTACTTAGGTTCTGTACCCACTAGTACGGTATAGTATCATAATTACTATACTTTCTATATCATACTCTGTTTATTTATTTATGTAAGACCATCAACGACAAAAACATTATATAAAACATTATAAACATATACAAAAATATAAACCAGTTTTTAGTAAGTATCGATATCGTCGTATGCATTACAGTTGAAAAAAGATAAAAGCATAATGGTATTGAGAACAGAAAATAGAATAAAGGGAAAAATCAAATTATATAAAGCTACGAAATAATATAATACAAATAAAGTGATTATTAGGTGATTGATGGATAAATTTCTTATCTAGAGCGTAAACAAGATTAAGATGTAAGAACTATATTAAAATTTCACCTTTACGATAAATAAAGAATCAAAATAATTGCAAAATGTGAATTTAATTTTCACGGCGTCATTAAATATTAATGTTACATACAGGGGTTCGTGGATTTGTATAAAAATAATTCTCTCACTATTATTTTCGATTCTCAATCAAGAGCGAATTGCTCTTGATTGCTAGTCGCAAACTGAACGACGAGGCGCGCGATACGACCGTTTATATATCGAACGAACCGATTTCGAGAATGTTCGCGACCGTTCACTAGTCGTAGCGAGGATACGGAACACGATTCGTAAACAACGTTAATGTTATAGTGAATTAGCGAATATGAACTCTATGAACTAAACATTACGAACTCTTTTCGCAATTTCGTAACAAAATCCATACTTATAAAGGGTAAATGTGAACTTTTGTATGTCTGTTATTCTTTCAAGAATAAATCGCAAAATCTAGCGAGTTTCGACAAATTCGGAACAATTGAAGCTTATACAAGAATACAGAATATAGAGCATCAAAAACAACGAAAAATGGATAAAAAGACAGTTAATTGAGAAAAAAATACAGTATATTAAGGGTATCGGATTGAAGTAGGGAAATCAGAAAGCAATATGTAAAACAAACTCATTAAAGTTTCTCCTTTGTTGCGTATTGTTTGTAAGTTTATTGAATGAAGCCTTTTAGCAGAACCAATTTAAGTCGTCTAGTTTTGTATGATCAGATGGAATGTATGTTTTATTTTAACTACTTTTACAAAAGTAACACTAACTGTAAGACCACCTAAGACGAATTTTCTGCGGCGGTGGTTTTTTAATGCGTTTTATTACTCTATGTATTGGGCGGTCACCTTTAAGGGCTACCAGTGTAACAAAATTCATCCTGCGTTGGGAACTCGATTAAAATTCACTCGGTGACGGATTCGTGACACACAGTGTCAAAGTGCCGACTGCCACGTGCCTTACAACTTCACGAGGTCCGTGGAGTGAATTTAAAGCGGCTCACATTGGTGGTCGCGTCGTGATGACGCACCTTTAATGTTCTCTTATTTAGAATCCTGCATTTGTAAGGATTACTGGTTCCTTGGCGGCGTTTTTTGGTCGACTACCCACTATGGCCTTAATGTGACCCGCTCGAAGTCTTACTTTGAAAAATCTGAGGTACACCCGAACCCCCTTATTTCAGTTGCGAACGATCACAAACACTTTATAGAATTAGGCGTTACTTTGCGGAGATCGCTTTGCTTTTTGTATTATTGATTATAGCAAAGTAATTTTATTATTACTTTTGGATCGCAAACACAGAAACACGTAACACGCACAGCATCTTCGCCAGCTAAGACAAGGTCCTAGATTTAAGACGTCGGTCGGCCGTCTCTTCTTCTCCCTTCCGACGTCGTAATAACTAATCAAAGTCATACCATCAGCCCTTCACTACGCGTCGCCCTAAGCCGTAGTCCAGCCTCACAGGAGGCACCCTTAGGACATCGTTCCCTGTTTTACGCTATTAGAGCTTCTGCGCTCTACTCTCCGCATTTCGCAACCTCGACGATGCTTTTGCGCTCGCCCGTCCTGCTATGTGACACTGTAAAAGCCGTTAGGACAAACAGCATACAATCAGTTCGAAAAACAAATAATGATAATGAGACCCCCCATAGATTTATTTTGCGCGCGTTAATTTTCATTTTCCAAATTTTCTGATTCATGCAAATTTGATATCGTAGGGAACGATAATGTTATTGTAACTAACGGCTTTCAAATTACTCCATTGTACGAGAATATATTCTAGATATGCTATTTAATTTGTTATATGTGAAAGGTTATTAGGTTATTGACATTTTCCGAGATTTTCAACAATAATCAAGACCTGTAAGACCTGTATAGACCTGTTAAGTCAAGAAATTTGCATGAAAATCAGTTTAGTATTCAATTTTTAGTTTATCACACGCACACTGAGGGATGTGTTGTTTTATAATAATCTAATGGTGAGCAATATAGACAAAGTTGCCACCACACTAACCAAAATGTCACTTCATCTAAGCACTCATAAACAATGAACACGCTAAGCCGAGGGGATATTTTAATGTGATTGGTGGACAGCTTCCCCCTCTCGACGCGTCGCTGCATTATATATGCATCCTTCATTGTGATACACGGGCCGTAGTAACGATCAACAGCGGTCATCTGTAGGCCTACCATGAACATTTAGATAACGATTCAATTCAAAGTCAGTACCTAAACCGAACCGCTTTCTTTTTGTACCATGAAGTGTGGATTGCATTGGGGTCGTAATATTTGAAAAGGAACGTTATATGTACTATAGATAACTCTGTCTCTTTTACTCACATGTTTTTAGGACGCATTCCGAACGCTCATTCGGCAACGACTCAATGTGTGCGTCTTTAAGACGTCGTGGTATGAAAAAACAAAACAATTTAGTTTACGTCTTCAATTGAGTCACAATAAGAGTTCATGGTAGGCCTGCTGATGTTCAATACGCGGCTTATAGTGACGTCATAGCCTACATTTCTAGAATAATCTTTCATATACTCCATAACTTATACAGAATCAGTTGTCATTTTGTGTTTGTAAGTGCTAGTCTTACGCTGTCAAAAAAATTAAATAGTTGTGTCAAAAGTGAACGTTTTTGGATAAAAAGTTAAAAGAACTGCATTTTAATAACGTGTTATCCCAATTAGGCAAAAGTTGTAGTGTTCTTCCAAGTATATGTATTCATTTTATCAAAATATTGTGTTACCAAGTGCATCGTTTTATTTTTCTTGCAAAGTTGAGACTATTGTACCCTCATACTGAAACAATAAAAAACAATATATGTTAACTACTACTAAAGTATTTGATCTACGGAGTAAACGGTTGCATAGTCGATTGGTTCACAAACTTGTCTTGAATTTTACTAAGTCAGATCGATCCCCGGGAACAAAGACGAGTGTGGAACGTTTTTTTTTTCGATTATATTTTTTTGTTTTTTCTGAAAAACTACTATATACAAGAAGAATTATAATCTCAAAATAACGAAAGTACGAGAGGGGAAAAATTTAATCAGTTTATTTATATTATACTTACAAGCTGAAAGGTTGTAACGTGAGGATCAATTTGCAAATTAAACTTCGAACACAATATAGTTCTGAGTTATTAAAAAATGGGCATATGTGAGGCCTGCAAAAATAATTTGAGTGTGACTCAACGTAGAATTAAATGCTCGTCTTGCACTTTCTCATACCACTCGGAATGTGTAAGCTATAATGATAACTCTCCTAGATTACAGTGGCGTTGTCCTACTTGTATATCAAATCAACGTAGGACTGGTGATAACAGTAACACCCCTGTGAGACACACTAAGCAACAAACCTGTGAAAGCGAAATGAGCGAGGATAACACACTACCCCAGACCTCCAAAAAGCACCAATTATCAACCGAGAATACATCAACATCTCAACAGTGTACTACTTTTAATTACCCCGAGATACTGGAACAATTCGAAAACATGTTGGACAATAAATTTAAGTCTATGAGATATCAAATAATCACAGATATTAAAACAACAATTTTAGAGGAAGTGAAACTTGATATAGCTTCCCTATCATCTGAATTAAAAAATCTTGCCGAATCACACTGTAGCCTCCAAAATGAACATGAAAACCTTCGACGGGATTTCATTACTCTTCAAAATAATTTTGTAAAGAGTGAAAGTCTTGTTACCGACCTCCAATGCCAAATGGCTAAGCAGCAACAATGGGCAAGATTGACAAACCTGGAAATTGTAGGACTGCCTCAAACATCAAACGAGTCTCCTACAGATTTGGTCGTCCGCATTGCCAAGCATGCGGGTATAGATCTTGGTGTCGATGATATTGAGTTCGCTCACCGTGTACAGCCATTTAATAATAAATCGGATCGCCCGAAGTCTGTTGTTGTAAAGTTAAAAAATCATAACATTAAAGATAGTATTATTTCAGGAATTCGTAGAAAAAAAGGCATTAATACGACAGATATTGGCATTGGTGGCCCAACCAAAAAATTTTTTGTCAACGAACATCTCACACCGGATAACAAACATCTTTTAAGACAAACTAAACTTGTGGCTTTAAAAAAATCTTATAAATTTGTGTGGGTACGAAATTGTCATATTTTTTTAAGAAAAAACGATCAATCACCAGCCTTAGCAATAACAAGAGAATCAGATCTAGAAAAAGTATTGTAACTGTTCACTTTCTCATATCCTTTGAAATTGTTTTATTATCAAAATTTGTTGTAACACTAAATATTAACCAATTACCAATTACCATTGCAACTCTCAAACTTTTAAAATTTATCTTAATCTTAAAATGTTCACAACCGCAGATACACAACACGCACAAACTAAATCTATTACAATGTCATTCAACTGTTGTAATACGATACTGCAACTTATAGTTATTACTAATATTGATTTGGATAAAGAATGCAACCGCCATATACATGCTTTATTTTATTTTAAATATGTTTATAATAATGTATATAAATGCGTGATAATCATCAATTATCAAAGTGATTAATAAAAAACTTAATATTTTTTACCAAAATGTTCGTGGTCTTCGTACCAAAACTAATGAGTTTTACCAAAACATCCTATTCAATGACTACGAAATTATTATGATTACCGAGACATGGTTGCATTCTGGTATTCATGATGGTGAAGTTTGTGATAACCGTTATAATATTTTTCGTTGCGACCGAAATGTAAATACATCCTTTAAAAAAAGCGGCGGAGGTGTTATGTTATTTATATCAAACAAATTTAGTGCACACAAACGTAGTGATTTATCAATTGATGATGTTGAGTACATATGGGTCAGTATATCTACAAGTTCTTTTGGCTTACAGAATCATCGCAATGTGCATATTGTTTTGGTATATATACCGCCAGATACTGATCAGCCGTTTCGACTAAACAGAATCACAAGTTTACTATCAAATATAGTAACAACTAACCCTGGTGACATCTTCATTTTTGGAGGTGATTTTAATCTGCCTCATATTAAATGGGTATCCTCGGAACCTAAACAACTGAAAAAATGCTCAATTGAATTGCAAGACAGTACTGCAAATTTCTTGGATATGTGCTCTGTCTCAAATCTCACGCAATTTAACAATCAAAAAAATTCATGTAATAATACACTGGACTTGATCTTCAGTAATATAGAAGTGTTTGTAAGTAGATCTGAAACAACTTTAGTACCTGAAGATATATATCATCCGTGTCTTGTAATCGATGCGTCTGAAATAAACCTATCCTTTTTTAAACGTCACAAAGTAATTAAGCGGAACTTTTATCGTGCTGACTATGATGAACTAAATAATTTTTTCAATATAAGTAACTGGCTCACGATATTGAAGGGCAACGATATTGATGATATAGTAAATAAGTTTTATGCTCATTTACAAGAAGGTATTAATCTTTTCGTCCCATTGACGATCCAAAAGTCATCTACTTCTTATCCCGTGTGGTACAACAAATCTTTAATTCATATAATAAAAAATTAACTAAAAGTCCACGCAAAATGGAAGTTATTTCACAATCCAAGAGACTACGATGAGTTCTCATTACTCCGATCAAGGCAAAAACGGCTTCAGGCTACTTGTTACTCTCAATACTTAGACCGAATGCAAGTCCATATGAAGAAAGATCCGCAACTTATGTGGGCTTATTTTAAGTCACTACGCTCAAAAAATAGTAGCTATCCTAGTACAATTAAGTACAATGGAGAGACATATACAAGCAAGGAATCAGCTTGTGAAGCATTTAGTGCCTATTTTCAAAGTGTTTTCAATAAACCAGCGCCTTCCTATGAGGGATTTTCTCCACCGGATAGTGACGATAATTTCCAAATTCAAAATCTTTCTTTACATGAGTCTGAAACACTGCTTATTCTCCAGTCAATAAATGGTAAAAAAGGTGCTGGCAGTGATGGGATTCCGGCAATTTTCTTCAAAAACTGTGCTCAATCCCTAAGCCTTTAACGATTATTTTTATGATGTCAGTGAATACATTTGGCACATTTCCGTCAAATTGGAAAGAGGCCCTTGTTGTACCAGTGCATAAAAAAGGTTCTAAAGATGAAGTACAAAACTACAGGCCAATTTCTATCCTCAACACTGCTGGAAAAATTTTTGAAAAAATTATTAAAACCCGTATCGCACCTTTAATACACAGAGCTATTCCTTCTGAACAGCACGGATTTACAAAAAAGCGTTCTACTGTAAGCAATCTTAATGTTCTTGTAAACTTTACTTTGCGAAAGATGGATGATGGTCATCAAGTTGATGTAATATACACAGATTTTGAGAAAGCTTTTGATCGAGAAGATCACGTCATTTTGCTACTTAAACTTCAAGCACTTGGTATACATGGCAATCTCTTTCGATGGTTGTCATCGTATGTCCTCAAAAGACACCAAGCCGTTGTTTTGGGTGGGGCGAGAAGTGACTTCATTGTTACTACATCCGGTGTCCCGCAAGGGTCGATATTAGGTCCGCTACTCTATAACGCTTACTTATATGACATACAAGCTTGTACAAAGTGACCTTGACAGACTTTCTCTTTATTATAGAATCAATCGAATAACAGTAAACTCTAAAAAGTGCCAGCTTATAACTTTTTCTCGGAAAAATAACCCAATACTGTACACATACACGATTCACCAAACACCCATACAACGTTCACAATGTGTAAAGGATTTAGGAGTTTACCTTGATGAAAAATTAAATCTAAAAGAACATATCAATTTCATAGTTAATAAGTCATTAAAACAATTAGGATTTATAAAAAGAATAAGTAAACCTTTTAAAGATATAGAATGCATTAAATTATTATACTTTTCGTATGTAAGAAGTATCCTTGATTACGCCTGTAGCATTTGGTCTCCTTATTATGCAACTGACATTCACAAAATTGAAATGGTTCAAAAAAGATTTGTTCGTTACCTCTGTTACAAAGATTTTAATAATTTTGATTCCTACCATCAAGCATGTAGTCACTATCGCATCGAAACTCTCAGTCAAAGACGCCAAAGATTTGATATAAAATTGCTATTTGATATATTATCTGGTGACATAGACTGCCCAGAACTTTTACAAATGTTTTTGTTTAACGCTCCTCCCCGTATAAAACGACAAATGTCGTTATTTTATGTACCATTTTCTAAAACAAACTACACGTTACTACTACGTACTGCACGTTTATATAATGACTGTTATAGTGAATGATGAAAAAAAAAAAAAAAAAAAAAAAAAAAAAAAAAAAAAAAAAAAAAAAAAAAAAAAAACCATTTTAAATCAGCGTCTGTCTGAGGTTGACGTTTAGACAACTACTCCGCTAGACTAATATTGATGAGATTTACTATAATTAAATTTTTTATACCGGGCTAACATGGAGTATAAAAAAATTCCAATCTTTCTTCGGGCTCAGAAAAAAGTACTTAATTTAATGCCTATGTTGATGTGAACGAAGTCACAGCTACAACTAGTCTACACATTTAATAAAATAAAGTCCCCAAAAGCTATCTGTCTGTATCTAATCGATTTTTTCAGAATCTTCAAAATCTTTTTTTGTACTGTAAAGTAACGGCCTGCTACTAACCCACTGCTGGGCATAGGTCTCCTCTCTTCGTTTTTGGAGAGAAGGGTTGGAGCTGACACCTACCACGTTGCTACAATGCGGATTGGTAGGATACACATATCCCTAGAATTCTCTAGAGATAGGCAGGTTTCCTCAGGATGTTTTCCTTCACCGAAAAGCCACCATGTGATAAATTCCAGTCATCAATTATACCACATAAGTTTTAATTAAAAAAATTTTTGGACGCTTTGCAATAAAAAATTGAGGAAGGTTTAAGTTTGTATGTAAATTGAGTGAAATATATATTCATGTCACGCTGATTTTTTCACGCAGGTGAAGCCTTGGACTCAGCTAATATATGATAAAATTATATAAAATAATTTGACCTGTACCTCATATCACGTAACTTTACGACTGGATATATTATTATTTATGAATATTGATCTTGAGTTTAAACTTTATAAAATAACCGTTAACCGTAATAACTTAAAATAACCGTTTCGAAACAGTCTTTCTGTCAATATAAAATAAGGTTAATAATCTGTCAATTACATTTTGGACCCCCTAAAAAGGCATTTAACGGCAAGAAACGTCAACAATGAGAATATGAATTATCATTGTTGACGTTTCTTTACGACAGTGTGTCTCAAGTTTCACGTTCGCTTCCTAACTAATTATTTCCATGCATTTTGGTATTCCCTTTGCACCATCAAAGTGTATGGAATATTAAAAATAAGTCTATGCGCTAAAGTTTATGAAATTTAAGCTTTTTGTTAGCTACGGAAATGAAAGGTTTGGTGAATAAAACCACATATTTATAGTTTTTTCTGTTATGATTTTGTTGTTGGGATCGAAATGTGAAAATATTATATATACAATTTTTGTAATCTGAGATATATAAAAGGAATCTTACCAAATCCCCAACTAAATTCCCTGTATAAAGATGTTTAAGAGCCGTGGCCGTGTGGTATCCGGCTAAGTAGAATAGACCACCCTCATTTGTTACCGAGGTGTCGTAAGAGGCGACTAAGGTAAGTCGACCCGCCGTGTGGTATCCGGCTGAGTAGAATAGACCATCCTCTTTGATATCGAGGGGTCGCAAAATACGATTAAGGTAAGCTGACGTCAGGCAGGCGGCGGTCGTAAAATACATAGCCAAATCATGTGACAACATGTTTGTAACATGTTATGCCGATCCCACCTAGACTGGGATAAGGGCAGGGGGATGATGAAAGATATTTAAGAGGTTAATACCCACATCTTTACAAAGTAAAAAGTACGTAAGTCGTTTGTGGGTTTGATGTATGGGTATTAATACGGAGATAAGAATAATATGGTTTGATTATTGTCGGCACTTTCATCAACTTTTACAATGTAGAAAAAGTTGTTATATTGGCATAACTATAATAGTTAGATATTTGATATCGCGGACTTTTTTGTGGATATTGATACCTTCTATAATAGTGTAGAACATTTTTTTGTTCTATCGTCAATAGTTTCCACAACACACGCGATGAAAGATTTTTATGACTTATTTTTCGCACCTTACCTCACACCTTAACATTTTTATTACGGAACCCTTTTTTTTAAATGTAATATAGCCTATGTTTCTCAGTGAAGACGAAGCTTTCCAGTGCTGTAAGCATTTTTTAAATCGGTCCAGCAGTTTCTGCGTGAAAACATTACAAACATACATACATATATACAAATCTTTCCTCTTTATAATATTTAGACTAAATATACCTAATAACATTTATAATATGAATGTTCTTTGAACTTAGCTGAAGCGTGTTGAAAAACATTTCTATTAGGTAAACAATACAGAATGCTGCGAGCGCTCCATTATTCAAATAAAACTAATAACCTTTTTATAGGTATAAAGCCAATATTGGTACTGCACTACAATATGAACGTTTAAAGCTAATCTAAAATTGCTAAGCGTATTGGCCTTTGTTAGGAATTAAAGCAAATAAAAGCTGGACTACGAATATGAGGGTATATATTGCACGATTAGAATTAAAGTGATATATTCAAAAAAGTTTTTTGGTAAAGTGCAATAAAGCGTAGCGTGACATAACTGGTAAATGTTAAAGCGTAGCGTGACATAACTGGTAAGTGTTATACCGTAGTGTGACATAGCTGGTAAGTGTTAAAGAAACCCAATAAGAGCAAGATAACAAAAGTTTTTTAAATAGTTTGTAGCGTGATGACATAGATGACAATTAAATAAGGATTACGATTTATGTAACTCGATTAACATTTTTCGATTCACAAGTAGTAGTAGTAGTAGTAGTAACTTAAATGCCTGTTACTATAGCAAGAAAACCTGACTACAAATAGCTAGAAAGAAAGAAAAAATAAGATCCTTTCTTTTTTTTGGAAATCGCTTATGAAGAAGTATAAATTTAAAAACTTAAATCCAATGTGGAATGTATTTCATAAAATTGTTAGTATATTACATTATTTTGATAGTTATATACAAATATTGTATTAGATAGTTATATACAATTATACAAAGTATAATTTTTATTACAAAATGCATATATATACAAGAAAGCCTTCAAATGAAAATTCAACCAAGGCGTCTGTTTAAATGATAAAAATACGCTGATTTACTTTTCTCAAAATTTGCACAAGCTAGCAAGAACAATATGAAATCAGAATTATATTATGAAAAGAGCGACAGCCGAGTTTTTTGCTCGTTTTTCTAGGCAAGAACAACTTTCCGAACCAACAATAGAGTTGACAAATATAATTGCTTAAAAGTTTATTCGAACAGAGAATTATCTAAATGTATATTTTATTTCGTTCGATTTTTTATATATATCAAATCAAATCACAATAATCTTTATTAAAATAAACCATTTCAGGCACTTTTGAATCGTCAAGCATCAATATGATTAATGAAGCTGAACTGGTTCGGAATGTTGCTCTTACCGAGAAGAACCAGGAAGAAACTCAGCGATCAATCTTTTAAATATTTACAATTGTACATTGTTATACCGCTGTCCTGTAAGAATTATGTAATACGCTTTATGTATAAGCATATTTTTTACACTTAGTTTGAATCTTTCTGTAGACTGGTCTAGAATGGATTGAGGAATTTTATTATAGAAGCGAATAGCGAGACCAACAAATGAGTTGCTAACTCTGCTGACGCGACGCAGGTATCACAAGCTGTTTGTGACCTCTCGTATGTCTATGATATACATCAAATTTTATTTTATACATACCTATATTTTTCCGTACAAATAGAATATTACTATATTGTTAGGAATTATAGTTGGCAACACTACAATCACGTGGCCGATAGCAAGGAAGGGACTTGCTTTTGGAGCGAAAATTAGTTATAAAAGATGGATCCCGCCATATTGAATTCAGTCTTGTAGTAATACTCGACTCTTACGGTTATTAGCTTACGCTTACGCGGCTAGACCGTTTTCTTGGAGTTTCGTTGTAAACGAGACTTGTACGATTATTAAACGCTCTCGCGTTTAGATCGTGTTACAACCTGTCTTGGTTAAAAGAACGGGTGTAATTAGTGTTACTGTGCCGTTCTAATATTGTTACGGTAGACCCGCGTCTACCTACCTACATTGAGTGTTATTTGTTATTAGAATCTAGCCTCGAATAGTTAATATTCGTGATAAGAGCAACCGCTGAGTTTCTTGCCAGTTCTTCTCAGTGGATGACAGCGTTCCGAACTGGTTGTAGAATCGTCCTGGCATAATAATTCCAAATTATATGAAACTAAACCTATCAAATGTTGTAGCTGTACATTAGTCATTGTTGACTATGTGAGAAAGCTTAAATATTTAAGTGAAAGTCCTGCCATTTCTAAAAATATTTATATATATATATAAATATAGTAATATATTGTGATGCTACACTAAGTATGCCTATTTCTTTGAACTTTTCGCGAAGGGACTTACGTTGCTTCATATTATAGATAGACCGTATGGCGCTTTATTGAAAAAAAAATTTCGTATTACAAAAAAGAGCCATACGTGGCATCTACAATTTAAGTCCGCGTGATTCCCTGCGAGAGAAGGTTAAGGAAATAGATTCTTACATTTGCTTCACAGTATATTTTAAACAATGTAATTTTTGCGACTCCTGCTTTGCGCCTAGCAAAAGTACGTAAATCGTTTGTGGGTATGGGTATAAGATTCTATAATAAAATTCCGAAATCAATTTTGGCCATGCCATTACAGCAGTTTAAAACCACTATTAAAAAGAGGCTGATACAGAAAGCCTACTATACTGTTGAAGATTACTTAGATGATAAGGATGTGTGGATATAGGTGCACTTCTACCCTGTACAAGACAGTAATTAATAAATGTAACTAGTTCTAAGATTTTTATTTTAAAAAGAGCAACCGCCGAGTTTCTTGCTGGCTCTTCTCGGTAGGAACAGCTTTCCGAACCAGCAGTAAAGTTGACGATTAAAAAGCACTTGTTTACAAGTTTACTTGAATAAAGAATATTTTGAATTTGAATTTGAATTGCAACAAAAATCTTATATAGATAAAGACTTGGATGCTAATATTACTTCCACTGAAGTTAATCCAAATCATATATACAGAGTAATCTAAAATCGTCGGAACACGACAAAGGGTGAATTTTAAGCGAGTTCTATTATACAAATTTAATTATTCGTCTGGAAAATGGAGTTTGTCTTTCGTTTTCGACGCCTTTGTACCTTTGCGTGATTGTTTTTGGGTTATCTTTCTGTACCGAGTTCAAGTTCTGTGATGTTAGATAAGAGATTAGCTGAATATTTTATTATTTTCTAATTTCTTTTGTCGTTCGAATTTTAGGTAAGCCATTGGCCTTATTAGCTTTAACAGGGGCTAACCTAGCTAGAGATATGCTTATACGAAAAAAAAATACAAAATTAAAGATTATTTAGATGATTAATATGCCTGGATTTGAAAATCCTTTCAGCTTCAAACAAGACCGCGGTTAATTGATGTAAATTTAAAAGGTTTTATAGATCGACCCGGCGCGGTGGTCGGAAACTTGGCAGTTTCTTTGTGTTTCTTCTGGGTAAACTCAAACTCAAACTCAAAATATTCTTTATTCAAGTAGACTGTTTACAGTACTTTTGAATCGTCAAGTTGTTTTTAAGACTACCACTGATTTGGAAGTTTGCTACCGAGAAAAACCAGCAAGAAACTCAGCAGGAACTTTTTACAATTTACTTACAATTTGATTAATGGTTAGAAATTAAACATTGCTGCTTGGTGCGTAGCTGACTGCAGTTAAGATATGCTACTATCACTCAAATAATCTTCAATTGTATAGTAAACTTTATGTACCAGCATCGTTTTAAGATAATTTCTGAACTTGTGTAAAGGCAAGTCTAGATAATGTTGAGGAATTTTATTATAAAAACGTGTACCGAGACCGACAAATGATTTTTGCACCTTTTGGAGGCGCAACCTTGGCGTCATTAGTTTATTTCGGTTTCTAGTGTGTCTGTCGTATCTATCACTATTCTTACTATATAGGTGAATATTTTTTCTTACAAATAGTATATTACTATAGATATAATGAGAAGCTACAGTCATGACGCCTATTTCTTTAAATTTCTCCCTTAAAAGAAACACGAGCTTTCATATTATAAATACCACGAATAGCTCTTTTTTGTAAAACGAAGACCCTGTGAATATCAGCCGCTGTACCCCATAGCATTATATATAGGTAAGAGCAACATTCCGAACCAGTTGTAGCGTCATTAATCATATTGACCCTTGACGATTTAAAAGTTCCTGAAAGAGCTTATGAATAAATATTATTTTGATGACTAAGTGTAGAAGCATGTCCAGAGTATAAAGTTTGCAATTTATAACGCGAAATCGCAATTAGTATCGTGCATATCGTCTTAAAGGTAGCCAGTTCTGTGAGATGAAATCATTAGTTAGATAGACGTGCAGGAATGCCAGTGATTTGAATGTGTTTTTGTTTTGACTGTAGAAGCATCGTATAAAATGTGAAATTGTTTAAGGGTAGAATGTAAAAGCTCCATCTGCATCGGGACCTCGACTTAAGGAAAGCTTCTGGTGAGACTAAATCATGTTTTAGAACGACGTGAAGGAATGCTAGTGATATAACTGTTTTTGTTTTGCTTGTTGGAGCATTGCCAAGTCTGATTTTTTTTAAAGGTCGAACACAAAAGCTCAATCTACGTCGGAAACTTTGTCTTAAGGAAAGCTTCTTCTGAGACCAAATCATGACTAAGCGCAACGTGCAGGAATGCTAGTGATATGACTGTGTCTTTGTTTTGATTTGTCAATAAGATTTTTGAGACTTTTACATAATACACTTAGAAGGAAAGACGATCGAGAGTAGAAGCATCGTCGAGAGTGCGAAATGTGGAAAGTAGAGCGTAGAAGTTTTAGTACAGTCGGGGAACATCATTCTAAGTGCGCATTGAGTTTACGACTTAGGTCCATGGTTTAGTGGTTAAAATAAGACCATTTTTTTTAATATTATTGCTTTTATAATGTCACTAGCTGACACAACATATATCGATACGATTTTTTTTGATCCAATCAAATTATTTTTGATATTTTTTTTGTATTACATTCATACGTTTAAAGATATCCAAAGAGGCGAGAATGATATTTGAATCTAGAACTTACCAAGGCTATTTTTAAATTTAAACTATCGTGAGTAGTATTCATAGTTAATAAAGATACCGGCTATACTCACGTCTAATTTTATCGGATTAGCCCGACTAGTTTCGAACCCGTCCGCGCCGGAACTGCAGTTCCCGCCGCGATAACGTCGTGTAAAGAGCTCATGAATAAGTGCCCCGGACGGGTTCGAAACTAGTTGGGCTAATCCGATAAAATTAGACGTGAGTATAGCCGGTATCTTTATTAACTTACCAAGGCTTACGCGTTTCAGCTATTAGCTCCTTTGTTAGGGCAATAGTTGTAGTATAAATAACTTGGAGAATACCTTAACATGTTCGCGTGACTTAAACGCCCTTGTTAATGGAAATTTCATACACAAGTTGTTACCCAAGAGACATCGTTTATACTCTTTATATCGCAACAAAAAAGCGTTTAAATGAAATATTGTTATGTGCCTCATTATAAAGGATTTGGTAAATAATGTATAGAATTCAGCGTTTCTATATAGTTTCACAAGCTATGATAAAATAAGCTGTGTTAGCCCAGCGGTGAGACCGTGCGACCTTACGAGGGGAATACGAGTTCAAACCCGGGCAGGCACCAATGAGTTTTTATATTAAAAACTCATATGTCTAATTGATTATTGCAATTTATCACACGCTTTTCGGTGAAGGAAAACATCGTGAGGAAACCTGCATATCTCTAGAGAATTCGGAAAATATGTGTAACCTACCAATCCGTATTGGAGCAGCGTGATAGGTCTCAGCTCCAACCCTTCTCTCCAGAAACGGAGAGAGGAGGCCTACTCCCAGCAGTGGGATTGTAACAGGCCGCTACTTTACTTTTTATATAGTTTCATAAAAAAAAGAATGATAATTATTTATTTTTTACTGACCAAGGATTATTTTTAGATACATAACGGACATCATATACTTTTACTAATGAAGAATACGAGAAAAAACGTCAATTATACGTATAACGCGTCGAAACAGGTTCCATTTACGTTATGTTTTCAAAGTCAGGGGCGAAAAATTTACATGGAATTATTGTCTTCTGTAGTTTTCGAGATCTTTTTTAAATTATTGATTGAATTAGGCGTTTGGTATCCGTGTGGTATACGGCTGAGTATAATAGACCACCCTCATTTCTTACCGAGGTGTAAAAGGCGACTAAGATAAGTTGACCCACCGCGTGGTATCTGGTTAAGCAGAATAGACCGCCCTCTTTCTTACCGAGGGGTCGTAAAATACGACTAAGGTAAGTTGACGTCAGGTAGGCGGCCGGTCGTAAAATACGCAGCCAAATCATATGACAACATGTTGTGCCGACCCCACTTAGAGTGGGATACGGGCAGGAGGATGATGATGATTGAATTAGGCGTTACTATGCGGTGACCCGCAAAACAAAAGTGATAATAAAATTGTTTTGCTATAACTATCCGATTTAATACTTATACATGCAGGATTCGTAAAAACACCTGCACAAACCTCTCCACTACCACCACAGTACACACGTTCACTATCACAAACTCAAAAATCGTTTCGCCCCGCAAGCGAAGCATCATCAGCGGATAGACTCCACTACAAACTTTGTCCTGATTGATAGTCCTCTCTACATTTAGCATTATATTCATTTTCTATTCACTTTATCACCGATTATAGCAAAATAATTTTACTATTATTTTTAGATCTATGATATGGACCGTATACTACATAAAATGTTAGCTATAACATGGGTAATATCATGGTCATATCATATGTAAACATCATCCTTCTCCTGCCCTTATCCCACTCTAAGTGGAGTCGGCACAACATTTTATAAACAAGTTGTCACATGATTTGGTTACGTATTTTACGACCGGCCGCCTGCCTGACGTCAACTTACCTTAGTCGTATTTTACGACCCTTCGGTTAAGATAGAGGGTGGGCTATTCTACTCAACCAGATACCACACGGTGGGTCAACTTAAATAAAGTAAATAGAAAACATACATAATGCTAAAGGTAGAGTTGACCATCCGTTTACATACCTGATACATGCAGGATTGTAAAAACACATGCCCAAACCTCTACCACTGCCACCACAGTACATAAGCACTACGCGCGTTCACTATCACAAACTCAACAATCGTTTCGTCTCGGAACCGAAGCATCTCGCAGATAGACTCCACGATAAACTTTCTCGTGATTGTCTACTCTACATTTAGCATTATATATTTATTTTCTATTCACTTTATCACCGATTATAGCAAAATAATTTTATTATTACTTTAATATCTATTTTACATAGACTGCATAACAATGTTAGCTATAATATGGGTAATATCATGGTCATATCATATGTAAACATTAACTTTTAAAAAAAACCTCTATAAAAACTCATAAACAACTCGAAAGCATATCACATTAATCATACCGGGCCTCATTAACCATCCTTATCGCAACACATTTTAATGATACTTTAAATAGGGCGTTACTGTTACCTTTCTTTGGCCTTTATCAAGTGCCGTGTTTCATAGAAAGACGTAATGTGTGTCCGCACGCTACGTGATTAAAATTAATAAAATTTGTATTTTTTTTCTTTTTATTATTATGGTATGCTGTAAATAGGCCGGTTGTCGTTATGCCGTGAAATTTACGATGGAAATATTTTAAGCTGGTGTAATCTATACGAATGTATTTGAAGCATGAGAGTTTTTTAAAGCGTTTTGTTTAAGGAAATAGGTATTCTTACATTTGCTTCACAGTATATTTTAAACAATGTAATTTTTGTACATAAAAATATAAAGAATTATAAAACGACAGGTGATGTATATAATAGACAAAGTAGGAATCGACATTTATTTTATTAATAATCATCGATATTTATATATTTAAAAACACTTAAAAATTGGCTGACACAGAAAGCCTACTATACTGTTGAAGATTACTTAGATGATAAGGATGTGTGGATATAGGTGTACTTCTACCCTGTAGAAGACAGTATTAAATAAATGTAACTAGTTCTAAGATTTATATTTTAAAAAGAGCAATCGCCGAGTTTCTTGCTGGTTCTTCTCGGTAGGAACAGCTTTCCGAACCAGCAGTAAAGTTGACGATTCGAATGCACTTGTTTACAAGTTTACTTGAATAAAGAATATTTAGAATTTCGAATTTTTGAATTTTAAAGCTTTTCTGTAACTTAAACTTAATATATGCAAATGTATGGATGTTTGTAAACAATATACTTTCGTGTGGATTTATGCGATCACATTAACGCTTAAACAACTCAGTCTTTTAAGAAAACTAGCTTTTACCCGCAACTACCTTCGCGTGATCTGTAGACTATTTCGGTTTATATACCTATTCCCTCTTCAAGTAACAATCGACACCGATTTGTTACCCCCGACTAAAATTGTTGTAAAACTTGAATTTATATAAAACCGTTATATACTATTAACCAAAACCTTTCGGAGGATTTGCACTTTAGTAAAAACCGTACAAAAATCCGTTTAGTAGATTTAGAGAAAATCGATCACATACAGAAAGAAATGAGTATATATAGATATAGATCATGCAACCTGCCACATTGAATCAACGGTTTGAGTCTAAACTGTTTCAACAACCACCTTTCTTTATAAACAGAAAAAAACTCAGTCCAGCAATGAGATAGCGACAAACTAACACTTTCTCATAGGAAATACAAGATCATTCGGATTCGGATCATCATACGGGTCATTATTATTTTATTTCTATAAAAGAAAACATTTTGAGATATATGAAGGAATAATTCAATTCATCTTATTACCTTATAACTTGAAAATACATTTTTTTAATACAAAATCGAAATGAACGATAAACTAACAAAAATTGAAATAACGAAAAACTCGAATGAAACTATTTTGAGGGATTTTCATCGCGTTATAAAACATCGCGCTAAGGCAAAATGAAATTTTCATTTTTATTGTCCCGCCGTTATGAACACTTTTGAGTTATCCGTTTAATATAAAAAGAGGCAAAAATAAAATCTTGAAAACAATATAAATCCATTTGAGATACATGTTCATCCTTTACGCCTAGTTTTTTTTTATAAGCGTTACTATATATACTGGCAACTTTTTTTGGCGTTTCTTTTTGTGTTAACATACCTTCAATTATAAAATAGTGTTTTTCTTAATGTTTCTAAAGGAAAAATAGCTTTCTGCCATTATATATAAAGTAAAGTAAAGCAATGGCCTGTGACAATCCCACTGCTGGGAATAGGCCTCCTCTCTCCGTTTTTGCAGAGAAGGGTTGGACCTACCACGCTGCTCCAATGCGGATTGGTAGGTTACACATATCTCCAGAATTTTCTAGAGATATGCAGGTTTCCTCGCGATGTTTTCCTTCACCGAAAAACGTGTGATTAATTGCAATTATCAAGGAGACACATGAGTTTTAATAGAAAAACTCATTGGTGCCTGCCCGGGTCTGAACTCGTGTTCCTCTCGAAGGAGTCGCACGGTCTCACCGCTGGGTTATCACAGCTCATTATATATACATTATATATGTTTGTCAACAAAAAATTAATCAATATTTCTCCAGAGGGTCAGCTTCAAAAGACAGACAGACTTTTGAATTTATAGTATGAATGCTCCTTTCCTAAACAAAAAAAGGTATTTTTTTTATATGTCGGTATATTGGCTCAAATTGTATTTAACTTTATCAATATCAGTCCAGTAGTTTAGACAAAATAACATTACAGAATATCGCATTTACAATATAAATATAAGGATTACGCATGTTTTTGTAGTATTAGCGTGTTTTCATGCGAAATTGGATAGAAACAATTACCACGCTGTAGCCTTTGAGTGTATTAAATAAATAATGTCGATGTCTAGGGTGGATTTGGCTACTGACGTATGACCCCTACTACGTGTATTACTTTTAAAATAGAAAACATCGATCACTTTGCAATCACATAATCATCACCAAATTCAGAGAAGTGGCCACCTTTATAAATCAAAGTTATTCATGTAATTTTAATATTACTTTTAAAATAGAAAACATCGATCACTTTGCAATCACATAATCATCACTAAATTCAGAGAAGTGGCACCTTTATAAATCAAAGTTATTCATGTAATTTTAATATTACTTTTAAAATAGAAAACATCGATCACTTTGCCATCACATAATAATCACGAAATTCAGAAAAGAGGCACCTTTATAAATCAAAGCTATTCATGTAATTTTAATAATACTATTAAAATAGAAAACATCGATCACTTTGCAATCAAATAATAATCACGAAATTCAGAGAAGTAGCACCTTTATAAATGTTATTGATGTGAATTTTTTTTAGCGTTGAAATTAACGATTTTAATTCTTCTAAGCATCTCCAACCTTCGCTGCTTCGAATTTCATTTATTGTGCCAAATGAAGACAGAAAGTTCTTGTGACGCTTTGCGATTATTTTTTCACGTTATAGGGGGGTCTATAAACATTGCAATTTTCGGTATAGGATTGCCATTCTTTAAACTATAGGCCCGCCCATTGGTTTCTCAGCGTCAACATCTGTTGGGATATGTTAGTCAATTTGATTCTTTAGCGGATTCCCTTATTTATAATGACACAGAAACATCGTAATACAAAGCGATATTGAGCTTTGACTCCTATGACGTCCATGTTTAGGAACTATTCAGATAATCATTGCCAAAACGCTCTGTTTGAAGAGTCTGGTACTATTGACGAAAAGATTATACTTTCTGAACACTTCCCATCTGAGTATGGTTTACAAGTATAATTTTCATAATTTTTATCATTGGTTACATATTATACTGTTTGCAGTTTACAGAAAAAAACCATGAAACACCTCATATAGTAAGAATATATTTTTACTAAATTTACTTATTAAAAAAAATATGTAGATCAATAGACTTAAAGTATGCTTGTATGTGTGTAATATTTTGCACGAAATGCCGCCAATTTGTGAAAAGCATGTAAATTTGCAAAGATAATAAGCATTGTTAATAAAGATTTTACTATATATAATTACACCATCGTGTGATATACGGCTGAGTAGAATAGACCACCCTCATTTCTAACCGAGGTGTCATAAAAGGCGACTAAGGTAAGTTGAACCGCCGTGTGGTATCCGGCTGAGTAGAACTGACCACCGTCATTTCTTACCGAGGTCTCGTAAAAGGCGACTAAGGTAAGTTTACCCGCCGTCTGTTATCCGGCTGAGTAGAATAGACCACCCTCTTTCTTCGAGTTGTCGTAAGAGGCGACTAAGTTGACCCGCGGTGTGGTATCCGCCTTAGTAGAATAGACCACCCTCTTTCTTACCGAGGCTTAGTCTAAGGTAAGTTGACGTCAAGTAGGCGGTTGATCGTAAAATAACTAGCCAAATCATGTAACAACATGTTTAACACATGTTGTGCCGCCCTCGCTTAGAGTGAGGGCTGAAGAATGATGATGACTATTTATAATTACGGTTTTTTACAGTTATATAAAGGCGTAATATCCCTTGTTAGCTATCGAGAACAAAAGGTAATACGGCCGTTTATTTAGGCAGCGATCTACCTGGCATTTCTTTGTCCTCTTTACCTTACCCAATGAAATATTCAACGCATCCCCACGTCCTGCCGATATTAAGGCCCTTGTTATTGATAAACTGAAATACGGCGGTATGCGGAAGTCGCACAATTCTTATCGTAGGCCCTATATTTATATTATGGCCCTTCGTTATTTTCATGGAAAATTTTGCTCAATAGTAAGTTACTTACGTAAGTATATTAAATTTGACTAAGGTAAGTTGACGTCAGGCAGGGGACCGCTCGTAAAATACGTAGCCAACTCATGTGACATCATGTTTGTAACATTTTATGCCGACCCCACTTAGAGTGGGATAAGGGCAATTTATTAATCAACCTTAAGCCATACTAAAATCATAAATGTCTGTCTGTACCAATCATCCTCCTGCCCTTATCCCACTCTAAATGGGGTCGGCAAAACATGTTATAAACATGTAGTCACATGATTTGGCTACGTATTTTCCGACCGGCCGCCTGCCTGACGTCAACTTATCTTAGTCGTATTTTACGACACCACAGTAAGAAAGAGAGTGGTCTATTCTAATCAACCGGATACCACACGGTGGGTCAACTTACCTTAGTCGCCTTTTACGACATGTCGATGAGAAATGATGGTTGTCTATTCTACTCAGGATACCACCACACGGCATAAAGTGCCAAACCAATATTTACATAATTTGGTAAAATTATATTATTTGTGCACTTAGTATATAAAGGATATAAAAAACCAGTAACAAATACTAAATACAATTGTAAAATAGAATAATTAGGTAAATTAAATTAACGCAAACTCGCGAGTTTATATTTCATCAAAATTCAATAAAATCATTTATCTCACGAAAGAAACAAAACACAAATAAATAGTTACTCAGAAAATTGGCACTATACAGCAAGAAACTTTTTAAGTTCAGAGCGCCAACCCGGGTTTGAAAGCTTTAAATTTGACTGTTAAGAGGTCAACTTGAGACCCGAAAAAGCCGCTGACTAAAACGTGCCCTTATAGAACCTTTACACTCAGTTGATGAGGATAAAATCCCATGTCTGAAGGACATAGTTTCTATTTACTATTCGTCTTGCAGAAGCAGTTAGTTGTATACTTAACTTCATATTTAATTTAACAATGAAGTATTAAATAAAGTATAGATTAATGTCATAAAATTTTATTTACGAGTATCATTAAAGATCCTTGCATCTATTAATATCCACTTTTAACCTGCATTAATGAGCGACTGAAAATCGATGTTCGGATCCTCAGATTCGAACCTAATGGCTCCTCTTTGTAATCAGCGACTACAAGTGATTATGTACGAGCACGATTATGTAGAGAACTAGTACCCATTGAGATTCCCTCTCACTTGCCACGACATTCCATATACTTACTTACCCATAAAATGTACAAAACAAACTTAGGACATTACTCTTTCATACACAGGCTGTGCAGGCAATTGAATGAATTTTTTAATAAGAATACCTCAATAGATCATCATCATTCTCCTGCCCTTATCGCACTCTAAGTGGAGTTGGCACAACATGTTACAAACATGTTGTCACATGATTTGGCCACGTATTTTACGACCGGCCGCCTGCCTGACATCAACTTACCTTAGTCGCCTGTTACGACACCTCGGTAAGAAATGAGGGTGGTCTATTCTATGCAGCCGGATACCACACGGTATTTACCTTAGTCGCCTCTTACGACACCTCGGTAAGAAATGAGGGTGGTCTATTCTATGCAGCCGGATACCACACGGCATTTACCTTAGTCGCCTCTTACGACACTTCGGTAAGAAATGAGGGTGGTCCATTCTATGCTGCCACAGCTTTTCGAGACTGCTTTATGATAACTGTAGATTTTTAGATTTCAGATTAAAAATTATACTTAAAGTATATCTCTTTGTCACTCCATCGTTCCATAAAATATAAGACTGCGCGAAAAGTATAAATACCTAAACAGGATGAACGTGGCTGAAGCTCCGAGTTCTAGATTAAAATAGAGTACCTGAAACGTGGAAAAGCTAGCATTAGTTATTTGTGGGGTAATATTTTATATTTCGCGCGCAAAGAGGCTTAGAGAAATATTTCACATGCCAAAAAGCAAAACGGTCTCGATTCATGCTGAATTTATGCTTGGCATCGATTCTGCAGGATATTTTATATTTCTACGTTCAATATAGATTGGTCCGTTTGCTCAGTAGGCAGTAACCTTGCCTTCAGATCCGAGAGTCACAAATTTGATATTCGCCGAAAGCCAATGTTTTCTAAAAATCAATTTGTTGGTTCTTGAGTCTGGGCGTATTTAAGTATTTATCTAAAATTATATATGTAGTAGCTGTGCCAGCGGCTTCACCCGCGTGGACATCAGCTAGTCACAATTTTTTTCTAGAATTCAAATTTTGAACATAAAAGTAGTTATGGTGAGTTAACCGTGACAGATAGAGACATGCTATAGCGGACTTTTTCGCAGTTGTTTTATAGATCTACAATTCTCTAGTACATTACTTTAGCGTATCTCTACTGGTTTGCGCATCGCACGCGACTAAAGCTCTCAGCAAGCAAATTTTTAACAACTGCGCGATGTCTTTAACACAATTTACATATTATCGATATGCACTATATACCTAAACCATTCGGAAGTATTGCACAATCTTTTGGTGAAAACCGTACAAAAACCCGTTCAGTAGATTTTGAGAAAATCTATTACATACAGATAGACAGCTTTTTGGAACTTTGTTTTATAATAAGTATAGATAGATATATCTACCAGTTGTTTGTCACCCGTAACACAATTATTAATTTACATGTAATTTAAGTTACACTTTTCGGTGAAGGGAAACATCATAAGGGAACATAAGGGAAAGGAAATCTCCACAATTTCTAGAGAATTCTGGGGATATGTGTCACCTACCCATCCACATTAGAGCAGCGTGGTAGGTTTTAGCCCCAACCCTTCTCTGTAACAACAGGGAGAGGACGCCCATGCCCAACAGTGGGATAGTAACAGGCCGGTACTTTTATCGTTGATATGATAGAGGTTATGATAGGATTACTTTGCTATAATCCGCGTTACTACGGAAATCTGTAGAATGCTAAGTGTAGGTAGCAAAAACCGTTCATGCAGAATTGGCTACTGCATGAATCACAAGAACACAACACACATTCACTTCGATAATCTCAAAGATCGTTTCGCCTCGCAACCGTAACCCCACAGTCGTGGAGTCTATCTCCTGACGATGCTTCGGTTACGGGACGAAGTGATCGTTGGGATTAATAATACTATAAAAATATAGCAATTACTGATTTGCCATTGTAACAGTATTTCTTGAACTTTCTAGGCCATTCCATAATATTCTATAATAAAATTCTGCAATCCACTTTAACTTAAATACCATTACAGCAGTATTAAACATTACAGCACTATTAAAAAAAGGCTAATACAGAAAGCCTGCTATACTATTTAGAATTACTTAGACGATAAGAATGCGTGGATATAGCTACTTTTCGACTCTGTACAAGACATTAATAACTATATGTAACTAGTAATAAAAATTATTATTTTAAAAGAGCAACCGCCGAGTTTCCTGCTGGTTCTTCTCGGTAGGAACAGCTTTCCGAACCAGCAGTAGATGTTGACGATTCAAAAGCACTTGTGTACAAGTTTACTTGAATAAAGAATACTTTGAATTTTAATTTGAGTAATCATTACATTATAATACTTTTTTGACATATTCGATACATTTATAGTTTGACTTTATTGTCATAATTTTCATTCAATTTGACCTATGGAAGCTTTTGATTTGATGGATGATGTAATTGTAACATATTTAAGAGCGTAACATTTAGCACTATATATATTTTCTATTTACTGTATCGCGGATTATAGCAAAATACTTTTATTATTACTTTTGTTTAATTAAAGTTTAAAAGTAAAGGAAAAGTCAATTAGTACACTTTTGTAACGTACTTATTGCTAATGCACTGACTTGTCCTCTATCAAACAGTAATAAAATATATTTTTTATGAAGTTTTCATTGTCATGTTAGATAAACTTATATGTTCTTAATACTGTGACATTATTTTGTATGTGTGCCTAATGAGCCGTTAATACTTATTAAAACTTTTAAAAACTTTATTGTATTTACTCATTGAACCCACGATTTAGAATTAACCCACGAATTTAGAAGACAATTTAATGATAAATACTAAAGTGCTTACCGTCATCTTTGTTTTGAACAGATGTATATTGATAATCCACATTGTAATAGGCACTACTGGATTTTATATATGATTGACTCATGATGTATAATGAAGTATACTAAGGCATTTTTATTTAAATTTTACAGAAGTAATATTTTACACCAGATGAACAGAATAACTAACTACAATATTGTGCACTTAACACAAAATCAACCACAATATTCATGATAATGTTATCATTGTTTAGAGATACAACAAAAACCCATACATAAACAATTAACTGAATACGCCTGTTTAATAATAATAATAATAGTAGCTTGAGTATTGCCCCGCTTCTGGCGGTCGACGATTTGTTATATTTTTAAATGTTATTTTAATTATTTAGTTTTTTTTCTCATTTTAAATATTTAAAAATGTAAAAAGTTAGTATTAAGAGAAATAAAAGATATATAATAAATAATTGATAAGAACAACAGTACTAGAACTAATATAAGTGTTAATTGTTAATGCGTATATAATGTGTCGTATCAAACAAGTAAATAAATAAATTATATAAATGATTTATAGAAGCAGGCGTTACTTTGCGGAATTCCATATTACAAGCAATATAACAGAACCAACTACTTTGCTATAATCCGCACGGGTTAAGTGAATGCATGCAAAGCCAATGTGAAACGATTTTTGTCGTGGAGCCTATCCTCCTGATGATGCTTCGGTTTCGGGGCGAAACGATCGTCGAGATTGTGGTGGTGGGTGTGTGTGCTGCTTTTGTGTGCGTTGTTGCTGGTGAATTGCGCCTTGGGGTGCATGTGGTGACTGGTCCTGCATGTATAAGGTGCGTGTTTTGCCTGCTTCATACACATTGGCTTTGCATGCATTCACATTACCCGTGCGGATTATAGCAAAGTAGTTGGTTCTGTTCTATTGCTTGTAAATTATATAAAGTTTATATAAAATTTTCTGTTTAAAAAACCAGCCATAACAAATATGGCTTCCAAAATCTCATACAAAACAAGCCATAGTGCACCGCTCATTAAAAGAACTAAGTGTCTCATTCCGCTCGCCTCCTGAATTTTAATAAGAACACTAGTAGATGTTAATTTAATTATTAAATAATAAAGCGACGCTGTAGCACGCTCTAATTGACTCAGGGGATGTTTCAGGAAAGACATTCTCGTGCGCTTTAGAAATTAAATAAAACGACTACCTTCCATATTTTCATATAGGGCTGTAAAAATTCACGTAATACGAGTTAGTTCTTTCTATACGCGAGAGCACTTGGTGATATTATATTAAAATCTTATAATATTAACACTATTCATTAGAACGTGTACTTGAATCTCAGTAAAGTCATAGAAATACAGGATTTGCAAATGATAATAAAAAGCAAGTAACATGGCCATTTTATAGACGAAGAATTCATTCTTATAAAGGAAATGGTTATGTTTTGCTTGTACGTGTGTTTTACCGGATTATAAAGTCATTGAAAAAAAATTTTTTTTGAACTTTATTTTTATAGTTTTTTATTATACAATTTACCGAATTATGCGTCACTTTTGCGGAGGTCAATAATACAAAAGTAATGAAAATATTATTTTTTTATAATCCGCGATAAAAGAAAATATATGCGAAATGTAGAGTCTACTATCCATTCTCATACCTACCTGACACATGCTAACATATATTTTCTTTTATCGTAGATTAGAGCAAAATAATATTTTCAGTACTTTCGTTTTTATTATCTTCTCCTTATATATGATATAAAAATGAATAATTGTCTGTATATTCCTTATACACTCCGAAACGACTGGAATTTAATAAAAATTCTCAGATAATCTTTAGATTAATCCAGCGAATTTTCGGAGTTTAATGGCGAGCATTTTGTTACATATTGATTCTGTTTCGAAGGGAATTAGAAACAAGACTGAGCCACAGCAACTTGTGGTCGGACAGCTAGTAAATTAATTTAAAAAATCGAAATAAAAATCCTAACTCTTTACTAGCTTCTTTGCTTTATTCTTTAGAATTCATAAGTAAATACCACACAGTCATATCAGCTAAAAATTCCACAGAATAATTCAGACATAAAGCTTATACACACGACAGTATGTCTATAGACAAGATCTAATTACACTGTACCAATGGGACTAGACTAAAGGAGGTAAATGTTGTCTATTAATCACGTACGCTCTACTGGCACATTTAGCCGTTCAAATACTGTTAGATAACAAATTTGCACTGTTTTCGTGACAGATATCCCTAAAACATGAACTGATTTGTAACGAAGCTCAAAGGCAATCACAAAAATATCAAGCTATAAGATGCAATAAATTCAAAAATCAAATTCAAAATATTATTTCTTAAAATAGACTCGTATACAAGTGCTTTTGCATCGTCAATTGTACTGCTGGTTTGGTGAAATTGCTGCTACCGTTAAAAGCCAGCACGTAAGTGCTGGCTTTCAGTAGTTGCACTTCTCAAAATAAAATTTTTGTAACTAGTAATAGTCCATCATTACTATCTGTAGGATCGTATCCGGAACGAAGTGATCCAGCAGAGAACCAAAGTAATAGACATATCCCTAAGGAGTAGCAAGCTCAAGTGACAGTGGGCTGGTAACTTTTGTCGCAGAACCGACAACAACTGGGGTAGACGTGTTATTTATTTGTTTCTTTATCGCACATACAGAATAATATAAAAAAAGGAGAAAAAAGAATATTGCATATGTATATATAATACATAAGGCGGACTCATCCCTAAAAGGGATCTCCAGTCAACCGTCAGTAACAGAAAGAAAAGTTCAAGAAGAGAAATATGGATAATGAAAAAAGGAAGGAAGAAAAAGAAAAATTACGAAACACTATATACTATATACATAGATTAATGTTGAAAAATGATGCAATATAAATAATAGTAAATAGTGAAATTTTACTTTTTTTTTAGTTATGGACCGCACCTCGACAAACGTAGTCCAGGACTTCCTCCAGCTGTGGAATGACGATATCCGCAAACTGGCTGACATCAGTTGGAAACGAACAGCTAAAGACAGAACTCAGTGACGGGTTATCAGAGATTTATGTCCAACAGTGGACAGGAACAGGTTTATGGTGATGATTGAAATCTTAAATTACATCGAGGATATCAATTTATTTGAATTGATAAAAGTATTTTCCTCGCTTTAAACCAGGTCTGCAATTTTATCGTCCGTCAGTTGTCTGATACCCTGTTACATTAATTGACAATTCTGCAAAGACATCAAAGATGTGATCGTAAAGTGAAACAATCGTAGAAGTTCATTTAAATTATATACTTTATTGTCGTTCATTTAGTCTCAGGGCAGAGGTTTTCAGCAGAAAACGCCAGCTTTAATGCGTATCCCGACATTAAATACGATGTAAAAGGGAATGAATTGTCACTTGCGACGACTTTTACATGGTACGATTTTTACTATGCGATTTTAATGGTCTGTGCCCTGCTGATGAGAAAAGGCTTTCTGAGAGAAAATGGTTAGAGTAAAGAAACTGTCCTAATGCCAATTGATAAATTACAAATATCTTATGAATTCTCTTGATACTGTAGGTTTTAACTTAATGACTTTAATTTAGATGACATGTGAAAAAGGTAACTTATAACTGTTAGATAATTGTACAAATAAAAATTCTGATTAACAATAGCGATAACAATGTATTTAACTAATAACAGGAAATAAATCAAAACACCAAAAAGGAGGAACTTTTATTATGACGTTTCTCGATGTAAACAAAACGTCTGCGCTACTATATTCTTTGAAATTTTGTCCAATTTTCGACTTTCGTAAATTGGACGGCTTATATGCTAATCTATAATTAATAAAACCATAATCAAAACGAAAATCGAAACTTCACATACCTTTTTATTACACTAAGTCATAAATGTGTAGTGGGTTATACGGTGTAAACAATTTCAGTATTATTTTCAGCCCTGCTTAACTCTGAGATTTTTACTAAGATATCGCATGAACGACAATCGTATCAGAAGCTTTAAAGGATATTAACGAGATCTCAGCTAATGGTTACGACAGACTAATAACGATATAAAACGCCATTTATTTCACAATAAAGACAAATTTCCTGGGAAAAATTTAATTAAGTGGTCCTTCGAAGAATTATACGACGATATTTTACAGGTATTGACGCATTTGTTCTAATTACTAAAACGCTAGATATTAGGAAAGTGTTTTAAATGTTGATAAAAAGAACATGTTGCTATACGTAACAGATATGCATATATACTTTTAGTTTCGTGAAATTCAAATGGCCGCATTCACCCGCGTAGTAATCAGCGTGTCACAATTTTTTCCCTGAGTAAATCCAGACCCCGCGAGATTTGACTGTAATGCTCTATTAACCACCAGTGGTCGGCAAACTTATTAGCCAAAGAGCCAAATATGAACATTACAACAATTTAAAAAAAATTAGAGCCAAATCTGCTTGTTTAGTAAACGGTTATTACACTTAAATAGAACTCGATGTTCGTTACATATTTTTAGAACAATATAAAATTTTAATTACCTATCTAACTTTTAACTCTAATTTTAACTTAAACAAAAAATTATACATGTTCTCGATTTTTAGAAGAATTTTAATTTATCAAAATAAGATGTAATTTTTTTCTTATAAAGTTTTTTTTTAATTTGATTATATTATTGCGCCTTCCGATATTTGTGCCAGAACCGCACTTAAGGAGCCAAAGAGCCACATGCGGCTCCGGAGCCGCACTTTGCCGACCACTGTATTAACCAAAAGCTTCCTCAAGAATTGCACTACCTTTTAGTAAAAACCGTACAAGCATCCGTGGAGTAGATTTTGAGAAAATCGATCACATACATACGAGACAGCTTTAGGAGACTTAGTTTTATAATACGAGTAAGTTTAGATATAGAAGATAGTAAAAATACTATTCATGAAAGAGGGAAGCAAATCGCTTACACGTTCAACGTACATTTGGTACAAAGAACATTTGGTTGTAAAATTAATGCGCTCGAGAAATGCAAGTGTTAGGATATTTATCAGGACTCGACTGGGTTTAACCGTATGAAAATAGTTCTCTTTACTTGTTCCCGTCGAGTTTATATTGTTATTTGGAAGAAAATTTGCATCTACTGTTCTCATAAATAGAGTAAAATTCTTTTCAGTTTCGTAATTCCATTATACGTAGTGTTTATTTTGCACTTCTAGTCTGGAGAGTTTTGATGCTGAAACATTTGCTTGGTGTGTGGTAATAAGATATTCTTTTAGAATATTTTTGAACTGTCTGCAACATTGTTTAAAAATGAAATAAACAATTCAATTTAGAACAGACCACTCTGGAATCGTAAAATACGACTAAGGTAAGTTGACGTCAGGCAGGCGGCCGGTCGTAAAATACGTAGCCAAATCATGTGAAAGCATGTTTAATCATGTCGTGCCGACCCCACTTACAGTGGGATAAGGCCAGGAGGATGATGATGATGATGATAAGAAGAAAAGAAAACTTAAGAAGCTACCTTGAAAATACCGCAATACACATCAACAGTAAAAAATATTTTTCTATTAATAAAAAGAATGAAGCATGTATGTATGTTCCTTATAAACTCCGAAACGGCTGGATCGATTTTCATAAAATTTAATTAAACAGACAATCTTTAGATTGACGGATGATCCTGTAAAGTGCAGTGGAGATCAGAGCAATTTTTGATAACTGTCAATGACAATTTTGTTTCGAGGACGCCGTGTGATATCCGGCAGAATAGAATAGACCACCCTCCATTCTTACTGAGGTGTCATAAGACGCGACTAAGGTAAGTGGCGTGTGGTATCCGGCTGCATAGAATAGACCACCCTCATTTCTTACTGAAGTGACGTAAGAGGCGACTAAGGTAAGTGGACGTCAGGCAGGCGGCCAGTCGTAAGTACGTACTCGTAAATACGTAGCCAAATCATGTGACAACATGTTGTGCCGACCCTATTTAGAGTGGGTTAAGGGCGGGAGAATGATGATGATGATGACAGTTTTGTTTCGAGGGAAATCCAAACCAGACTTATTCACAGCATCGCGTGGCCTGAAGGCTATACGAATATAACAATAGTAGCCTTTCTCTTCCCATCTCAACCATTACTCAAGATCCAAAGTTACAGATTACTTAAATACCACTCATAACAATAAGTCAAATGAGTCTTATCATAGGATTATATGGAAGATGACTGATCAGATGTGTCACGTGGGAACGTAACAGCTTAGATCGCTATCGGACCACAATGGACGATTAACAACGATAGCGGAATGATCCTATCTTAGTGTTTTGGTACAAGTTTTAAGAGTATAGAAATGTCGTATTATTATCTCTCTACATTTTTTAAACTGTATGTTTATTTTTCAAATTCAAATTTAAAATATTCTTTATTCAAGTAAACTTGTAAACAAGTGCTTTTGAATCGTCAACTTTACTGCTAGTTCGGAAAGCCGTCCTACCGAGAAGAGCCAGCAAGAAACTCGGTGGAGCTCTTTTAAAAAAGAAGATTCTTAATACTAATTACATTTTGTCATAGCTATCCTGCACAAGGTCAAAGAGCAGCTATATCCACGCATTCTTATCATCAATGTAAGCCTCCACGGTATAATAGGCTTTCTGAAAAGTCTTTTTTGTCTGTATAGTCTGTATGTATGTACTCTCATTTTATATTTCACAAACTACTGTAAAAAATAAAGTGAGAGTGAACACCGTATGCCTTAAAGGACTCGATTCCAGACTGTTAATAAACTAATTAAAAAAAGAGTGAACATCATATTTAAGTCTCTCATTTCTTCAGTTTCTACAGTCATCATCATTCTCCTGCCCTTATCCCACTCTAAGTGGGGTCGGCACAACATGTTGTCATATGATTTGGCTACGTATTTTACGACCGGCCACCTGCTTGACGTTAACTTACCTTAAAAAGCCTTACCTCACCTTTTTCAGTTTCTAGAGTAATATTCAATATGGGCTAATTACTCACGGACTTCTGTCCCCTAAACTAACTTAATACTTGTGTTACGGATGACGGAGAAACTCGTAAATATACAAATATATAATTTCCTTCAATACATTAAACAATTGTAAGCAATTTTAACATTTGTATAATAAGATAATAATTATTGTATTGAGTTTAGTGTATCAGGAAGTTTAAATATTGGTATTAGCATCAACTTGAGTGGGCATTAAAAATATAGCGGCGAATTTAATTTGGCGGCATTCTGGTGTGACGAAAAATTGTTACAAAAGAAATAAAGAAACCTATCTAAATATTTTGATGCAGTATACATTAAACTAAATATAAATAATGATATTATTTATATTCAGATTCGGAGATTCTATTGAAACAAGATAGATATATTCGCTTTATTTAGCTGCAGCTTACAAGAATCAATCACCTGTAACTTGGACCACAAAAAATTGCACAAACGCTTGACTTACCGGTCTTTACCGACAATACTTTGGTTACAATCTGAAAGTCATTGTTCTTTGACAAATTACCCGAGTGGAACAGTGAAACACGATCTGAGATACCACTTCAGAATGACCCCTAATATGAATGTTTAATAAAATTTTATTGCTGTTTTTTTTATAAATTGGTTGGGATATATACATAATAATATCATAATTACCAAAGTCTGTTTGTCTGTTACACTATTACGGCTAATCCAATGCACCAATGTTGATGAATTGTCACCGGACGAAAAAATCGCCCTATTCGAAGAATAAAGTCATATTCCCTATGCTTATATATGGGAGATGTGACTTTGTTCTTCGGATAGGGCGAAATAAACCCCGTCATTCTTTCGATAACTAGATTCTATCATAACTTCTGTACTATGGAATTCCAATTTGCAATGGCAATTCTATATACAGCCAGGCGTTTGTTACATTATTATTAGAGGTTGTAGTGTTAATACCTTGAACTTACATAGAGCCGATCAAAGGCTAAATAATTAATATATGGGACACTTAAACAAACGGTCATCCATCCCCAAAGTAAGTAAATAAATACTAGTGTTATGAGTGACGGCCACCTGGTAAATATATATATTAATATAGTTTTAAATACTCGAAGAACCAACAAATTGTTTATCGAAAATGTTGGCTCTCGGCGGGAATCGAACCCGCGACCCGCGGGGCTGAAGGAAGATTAAAATAATAATAAGTCAGTCGGGGCTAAAGTAAGGTTTTTAAATATTAAATTGTTTCTTTTTTCGACACAGCCCTAGTTATGCGGATATAGCACGTTTGCGTATTAATACACGCCCTGTAATCAATGCCAAGTATTGCCTAATACTTTAAATTACCGAGATGAAATTTTGGTTCATAACATCTACAATAGCATTTCCTTTTTATCTCCTTTAAACGTTGGTTAAGTGAAATACAGTAATGACACAAACACCGAGGTTTGTTTACGAGCGGGGATCAGACATATTAATCAAATTTTGTCATAAACGAAACGTGCGTCATGAAATATAGTCACAAAAAAAGCTATGCCGAAGCCAATTTGTAGATTTATTACGTTAAAACTCGAAAACAGCTGTCGTCGCAAAAACTTGCCGGATTGTTAATCGTGGGCTCACCATTTGTGGGCTCAATTGGGCCATACATTACGTCGAATTAGTCCTTATTACGTTACATTAAGTGTCAGAGCGGCGTGAATAATTTGTGCAATTAGCGTGTGTAATGTAACTATCAACGTTGAAATAAAGCCAAGGTTGCGATATATTGATCTTAATTATATGTTCATATAAAAAGAATTTTGCGTATGTTTGCAACCTCAAACATGTAGAGCTGTCTCTACATGTTCTACATTTATATTATACAATAAATTGGAATTTTGCAAATTCTTGTAATGTAAGCAAACGCATTTGTAAATTTTTTTTAATAATTTCAATCATGATCATGTACATCAAAATTATATATTCTTTTAACAGCCTGTGTAAAGCGTCGAACCGAACGGACGTATGGACGGGGAAGAATACGTATAGTACCCGGCAATAAATAATGCACATTGAGGCTTAGAGAGAGAGAGAAATCGGCTAGATTCTGCTTCATAGAGCATTGCCTCTGTCGCACAGATTGACGAACCCGTGTGTGACAGAGACAGAACTCTACGAAACCGAACTAACCGGCTGTTTCGTTCTAAACATCGATGTGCATTATTTAATGCCGGGTACTATACAACACATAACGTATAACGTAACAATAGCTATGGACTATCGAAAGTATCGATAGCTATTAAGGCACTATCGATTGTTGGTTTATTGCTTTTTTCTTTCTCTACAAACTAGCATTGCGAAGAATTACTAAAATGTGGAGGTAGAAGACATAAACCCGGCACACACTGTGCTTCTGTGACTTCTTATATAACTACAAAAGTACCACTAAAACGCGGAGTAAAATACTAGTGGCGCCATCCGCTATTTCAGTGAGGAAAATACATGCGTTACGTTGTATTACAGACTCCCCTTCTGTCCACAAAGGCGTCCCGACGAGTACGACAGGATTAAAGCTGTTTTCTTGGTCGCCTAGACTTAAAAAGCGGATTTGTATCTAAATTGGATCTCTTCTAGTTAACCTTGAGTTACAGAAGTAAAAAAGCAAGAAGTAAAAACAGGTAATGGAAAGAAAGAAAAAGAAAAATAACTTACAGATACCTCAAGAACTTTCTTAAGGTGTTAGGGCTCATGATGTTTCCTTCATCGGAAAGAATTAGCGAATTAGGCATATAAATTTTAATAAAAAACTCATTGGTGCATGCTCTAGGTTTGAACCTGGGTCTCCCTAATTACCCTCTGACTGATAGAAAGGTGTGTTTAAACTCACTAAAAACTGACGAGAAACCCAATGTCTTTTTAAGAAATGCGAAATTCTGTTTATATTTAATCTTTCTAGCCTTACACGCCTAACCTATAAGATAAATAAATGAAGTTTTACATCAAAAATAAATACTGCAAAACTGAAAGGTGCTTTATCAATAAGATTGACGCGAACGTAGTAGCGAGGCCAACTAATATATTCTATATTTGTTCATCAATTGCATTTCTATACCCATAGTACCTGTTCGCATTGTTGGGAAATATCGCTGTTCGCCGAATAGTTTCCGATGTACTTTGTATTATTAATTACCGGCTACTTTATATGGGTTCGGTACTGTACTAACTACATTCCTACTAGTTTACAACTCGTTAATGACAATCGTGACCGCCACGATGCGTGGACAAATTCACGCTATATTATGTCCTTAGTTGTCGGGACAACAGTGAGACCCTTGTCCCAACATGAGGGGAAATGGGTGGAATAGTCCAGAATTGGAGCTGACCACCCGCCCTGTACCGACAGGCGTCCCCTACCTTAGATTAGATTAGATTAGATGTCCTTAGTTTTTTCCAAAGACAATTTATAGGACTGACTATAAATTGAATAAAGACCTTCGTCGGACACACGGCAGCTTTATTTACATTACCTACATCCTTAAAAGACCTATTTAATTCCTGTATGCTAATCCAAAAACTCTATCTTGTCTGGATAAAATCGCCAATATTGATGATAAAGTGGACGAGACAAGTAAGCGCGAGACATCGGCAATATAGGAGAGCAATATGCGAAACCTTTGTTTGCACTGGGCGCCTTGACAATACCTTATGTTAGTATCGCTGGGGTGGATAACGATTGCAACCATACAGTACTGATAATTATAGTTGAAATTCAGCTATAACACACTCACGACGCTATCTAAAATTTTACATTAAGGAATACTTAATGACATAAATGATGTATACTAACGGACCCAAGAGTCTACCTTGAATGACAACTTATAATACAAATTAAATTATAATAAATGAAATCGTTTATTCTACAAATGTAAATTCACAATCAACATAAATTATCAGACACAAAACTTAACTAAACCTTAATATGATATTATCTAAATGTATGTAGGATAGACCTTACACTCAGCATAATATTGTGTGCTGCGGCAGAAAACACGCAGAACGGATTTTTAACTACAGTTTCGTGAGCTACGTCCGTAGAGTTATTATACTAGAGTATGGGGGCCATAGGCAGGACTGTAGGTTAATATCACAATAATAATCAGAGGAAAGATTAGATTCTTATCCTTATTGTTGTCTAATCACATATCCGCAGAGAAATATTCATGTCGCGTTCTTAGTTTAAAAAATACTAAGAACATTTCTTGTCATAGAGTTATTATACTAGAGTAGAGAAGCCAGCCTAAAATATGCCATATTACTTTAAACAAAAATAAACAAATGAGGGGTGTATATATCTGTCTCTCTTTTTTACAAGGATAAGTATACGAGTTTCATCTTCCCACTCATTATTAATTGTGTCAATATCACCTACAGGCCTAATCAGGCGTATGTAGAATGTATCCCCTACTCTAGTATTAATAACTCTTGTTTTTAGTATACTTTCAAAAATGACGTTTACTCACATCATTTCCTTTCTCTCTATTGTACTATGGCATATATTAGCCTGCTTCTCTACTTTATTATACTAACTCAAATCAAATTAAAATAATCTTAATTCAAATAAACAATTTCAGGCACTTTTGAATCGTCAAGGATCAATATGATTAATGAAGCTACAACTGGTTCGGAACGTTGCTCCTACGAAGAAGAATCAACAAGAAACTCGGCGGTCAGTCTTTCAAATATTTTCAATTACATTATTTAAACCGCTGTTTTGAATGAAGCTGAAAGGATTTTCAAATCCAGGCTTTCTTATCATCCGAATAATCTTCAATTTTGTAATATGCTCCACGTATAACATATTTTTTACACTCCATTGGAATCTTTCTGTACACTGGTGTGATGTGAGGAGATATTGAAACACTTGAGTGCTAGATATGAACTGTCCTTTATTACCACGTTACATTTATATTTAAAGTCATAGAGTAGTACAAGTATAGTAATAGGTTTATACCACTATACCTTCCATCCTTTCGAAAAGAAAAAATCTAAAAGCATTTTTATCATCCTTTAATTCCATTCCGTTAAACCTTTCTGTAGACTGGTCTAGTATCAATTGCGGAATTTAACTCTATCTATGGTAACATCACGGAGAACAACTGATGAAACTGACAACTGAAACATATCTATATCTATCTGTCTGTCTATGTCTACCTATTGATGATTTAATATATACACTAGCTCAAATAGATAATTCATATAAAGCGTTATTGACGATTCGAAATATTGGCGGAACAGAGAAAATCAATATTGTTGAATATCTAGAACCTAGACGAGGTGTTCATTAATTGTGAGTGCGTCGATAGCTAATTAGTACAAACGATAGTTCGAATACTGTTTGAACGCTAGACAAGTACAAATACGGATTCCGATGCACTAAATGCAACTATTAATTGATAATTTTATGTATTTAAGCGTCGTAAATGAGCCAGTGTCTGATATTGCGAATCTATAATACATAAGCAATCCTATTTATGATACGCGTCTGTAACTAATGAGGCATAAGTAACAATATAATTTATGTGCCCAAATAAATAAATTAATTAATTAATATATAGGACACTTACACACACGGTCGTTCGACCCCAAAGTATAGTAAAGTAAAGTAAGTATATATGTAGTATATAATTTTAAATACATACTTAAATACAAATAAACACCCAGGCTCTAAGAACGAACAAATTGTTTATAGAAAATGTTGGCCCTCGGCGGGAATCGAACCCGCGACCTGCGGAGATGAAACAGGGTCACTACCCACTGCAATGTATATAGAATTAAAATAAATGGCGATGTATATAATAGACCAAGTAGAAATATGAATATAAATTGGCGGCTCCTGCTTTGCGCCTTACGTACTTACGTAAGTCGATTGTGGGTATGGCTATAAGATTCTATAATAAGATTCCTCAATTAATTTTATTACAATTTAGCAGTTTAAAAAAACCTATTAAAAGGAGGGTCATACAGAAAGCCTACTGATGAAGATTACCTACACGAAAAGAATGCGTATAATGTATCTATTCTTCGACCCTGTACAAGATAACAATGATTCAATGTAATTAGTTATAAGAATTATATTTTGAAAAGAGCAAAATTCAAGTTTCTTCTCGGTAGGAACAGCTTTCCGAACCAGCAATAGAGTTGACGATTCAAAAGTATTTGGAAAACTTTATATCAACTAACAATGTTTCTTAGAATTATTATTCCAAAAAAGCTACGTGACTCCAAAGTCCATCCATACGCGCCATAAAGTTAGGTCGCTGTGAGAAACGCCGGATTTCCTCAGCCGGTCGCATAATAAAACTTGCGAACTATACGAAACTTGCAGATATATCACGAATGGCGAATAAGCGTGTGTTAAAACCAAACAATGAAAGGTTCTGTAGAGGAACTGCAGCAAATTTGGAATACTGGTTTGATTTTTGGGAATATGTAGAGAAGAAAATGGCTTAGCCCAATAAAAAGTACATCAAATGGTTAGAAAATTATTAAACTTTAATAATAGAAAGAATAAAACAAAACGAAAACTAAGAACATTATCAAAATCAACCTAAAAAACTCCAAAAGCTTCATTTGACTTATGGTGCTGATAATTTGGAATATAGTATTCCAAATTATGATCACCTTTTTTTCTTTGACTTTGCTTACACTTTTCCTTACTATTTATATTATCTAATTAATTTCTTATTTTTGTAACAGTTTTATAGTTTTCAGTTCTCTTGGTAATAATTTTTATAACAAAATAGCTTACTCTAATATAATTATTAAATAATAATTAGTAACAATAATCACAGACCAGTGTTAAATATGAACTTAAATTACTGTTTTTATTAGTCACATATATAAATACCAGATTCATAACCACCACAATCTCCCACATTTCACAAATTAAGCACTTTACCCATTCTTCACCCCTTTTATCCTCACTATATTTTCCATTACAGAAAAAACACTCGGCATCCTCATCAGTTGGGACTGCAGACTCATTTCTCATTGCTATATCCTCAGAAGAGTCTGTGTAATTTCTATAGACAGCAGGATTTGAACCTGATGACTCACTTTCTGTAATATCAGCATATGTATCATAGTAAGTGATTATCAATAATTGCTTTCTTACCGAAAAAAGTTTGAAATTTGACGTTTCGCTTCTACGAGGCTGGCAGCCAGAATGTCAAGATGGCGGTCGGTTTTTAAAGCACATTAGCTCCGTAAAGCGTGTGACGATAAGTTTACAACAAGAAAACATAGATGGCACTTATAATAATTAGGTATCTAAGGTATTCCAACTTACCTGCAGTATTCCAAATTTGCAGCACTTACTCTATGTATTTTAATGAGCTTGCAGTAAATTATACATGAATACATGTACTTTATTTATTGTATAAGTCGGAAACGGAAATTGTCAAATACTTAATGCATACAAAAGTAACTATAAAATCATTTTAACCATTTGCACTCCGAGCACTTTTAGATTCGACGTTTCAGCAACTCCGGGGCACTGTGACCATTGTACTTATCTGCTCCTAAAGTATGTTGCGAGCTGCGGGCAACTTCGACTATGACTATCAGATATACCTCAGTGAATACAATATTGCCACCGGTGTAGAAAGTGAAGTGACAACGGAGTGGTTATAGACGTGACGCCACAGTGGCGACACGGAAGTGCAAGGGATTAATATTATTGTCTCTTTTATTTATTTATGTACAAATTAACTTTATATTTTTAAATATTTTCTACATAAAAAGTACAAAAAAATTGTTGACCTCAAGGAGCGGAGAAAGTACTCAAGCAACCGGTGGTTAGGGCTCCAGACTGAGGAACCTCCTCACAATCCGTGCCCTCTCAAGCAACACTGCCCTTTATATCTTGCGTTTGATCCAACAACTAAGCGAGATACTCTTAAGGATTATTATTATTATTATTACAATTGTTAAATTTAAGCTAACGTTAAGCTACTTGTGATTAGAACTAATCGTGGATTATAACAGTGTAATATTTTCATTATTTTTGTAATTTTGACCTCCGCAAAGTAATGCCTAATTCAATAAATTGCCTAATGCATATTGCTTCGTCGTTGTTTAATAGAGGAACTGATTTATGTGTTACCGATACGTGTGATTGTAGCACAAACTTTTTAAAAAAAAAGATACGGGCGAAATTATAAATATTCCGTTTTAGTCGATTCTCTAAGGAACCCTAAAAAGGTCGATTATGTTTCTCAGGGGCCTCCTGACGTTCTTTGGGAAATATAGCAACGTTATAACTAGCTCTTTTCTTGTAATATACATTTTTTATGGCTTCTCACTCAGTGTGAGATCGTTGCGATTCCACTTTTCGACATATTAATACTACCAATAGTATTTTGAAACATCATCATCCTCCTGCCCTTATCCCACTCTAAGTGGGGTCGGCACAACATGGTAAAAACATATTGTCACACGATTTGGCTACGTATTTTACGACAAGCCGCCTGCCTGACGTCAACTTACCTTAAACGTATTTTACGACCCCTCGGTAAGAAAGAGGGTTGTCTACTTTATTCAACCGGATACCACACGGTGGGTCAGCTTACCTTGGTCGTCTTTAACAACCCCTCGCTAAGAAAGAAGGTGGTCTATTTTACTCAGCCGGATACCACACGGCGGGTCGACTTACCTTAGTCGCCTTTTACGACACCTCGTTAAGAAAATGAAGGTGGTCTATTTTATTCAACCGGATACCACACGGTGGGTCAGCTTACCTTAGTCGCCTTTTACGACCCCTCGGTAAGAAAGAGGGTGGTCTATTCTACTCAGCCGGATACCACACGGCGGGTCGACTTACCTTAGTCGCCTTTTACGACACCTCGGTAAGAAAATGAGGGTGGTCTATTCTAATCAGCCGGATACCACACGGCGGTTACCAATAGTATTTTGAAACGTATTTGAAATTTGTTATCGTGATTGTCTTAGGGAGAAATGTAAAAAATATTATTATAACACAACTTGTGATTCTTATATTATATCTACAGTAATCAACTTTTTGTGAGTACAAAAATTCACTTGTATAGTAAAATAATGATAGAAATTACATACAGATTAGAAACCGACATAAACTATTGACGTCTACATTGCGCTTCCCGAAGGTTTCAAAATCATTTGTCGGCTTCTGTATTTTTAATTACGAAATTCCTCAAGATTATCTGGAATTTTTTTATACAGGAAAAATCCCTTATGGGTAGCACCGCTGGACGGGGACAGACGGCGGTTATGTCGGACCGACTAAAAAGACCTGTGTGCACCACGCTGCTGGTGGCGAGGACAAGGTACCAGTGAAAACATTGCCCCCATCCCTGCCGACAGCCGCTCTGATCTCAGAGAAATATGCCCGTTAAAAGAGGAAGCACCGGAGCAACAGGAGGCGTTCGATATACCCCGTTCGGAACGCCGAGCTTCGAATTCATCTTCCTCCGAGTCAGTGGTAGCTTCTATAAAAACGTTTGACGAATCAAAAGTAGGTACTGAAACGGTCTAATTGAATAACAATGTCATATTTCAAATTAAATTGTAATTGTCCAGAATAGATGCGCGCGCGCGCGCACGCGCGGGCAGGGGGCGATTGAACGCGTTCCTTCATGCGTTCGGCCTGAGCGGTGTGACTTTTGGTCATCGGGCCGAATCAACGCTTGTTGTCTTTGGCGGCGACTCATACGACGTCTCGTACACGAGGTCGGAATATTTGTGAACTATTTAGTACATTATAATAATACATCGAAGACTCCTCGGCTCCCGATCGAGAACAAACAATATGACGGCACGGATGGCACGGCGGTGCGAAAAAAGTCGCGGATAAAACTAGTAATAAACTAAATAAAACTAAATTACATATTCCAAAAACAAAAAAATTGTATAGCCACATCGACCCAAAACAAATGACCTACATACACGATAAAATAATAAAAACCACATTACCACACTCAGCATAACATTAAATAACAAATATACTCGGTATTTCTGGCAACTAACCTCAGGGAATCACTTTTCCATCAATTTAATATTCCATTATGAGCTGGCCAGGCTAGCCACAAAACGAAAAACTGAAAGCAAAGGCCAAATAAATTGCTTATCACAGAATTAAAAGTCGTCTGGATGAGACTGAAAAATTAAAAAGCGATCGTCGTTTCAACTGAAGTGAACTTGTTCTACTAATCTTGATGATTTGAGAAGGTTTATTCATAAATCATCAAGCTTAACAGATGAGTAGGTGATCGAAGTTTTGACTCTTTTGTACTGACAAAGCTGCAGCCTTCACGCTCTTCATTCGTTTTATAATAAACTACTCGTTGCTGTGCTTGCAGCTTCGCCCGCGTAGAAATCAGTGTATCACGAAAGACACAAAAGTAGCTATTGTGATTTAAGTATTTAAGTAGAGACATGCTGTCGCAGACTTTTTGTGGTATTTTGGTGGATCTGAAATTCTCTAGTACATTATTTCAGTGCATGTATGCTGGTTTACGCGGCGCACGCGACTAAATTGCAACCACGCGACCTCCACAACACAATATATATATCCCTTAGCAACTTAATACTTGTGTTATGGGTGACAGGCAACTAACGAGATACTAATTCTTTTACGACGTCGGCAGCTATATAAAAAATAAAAATTTTGTGCCATGCCATTTCTAGAATAGTTTTATATCCGGTGTTCTCAAGAATTAAATGAAGTTAGTTAACTGGGTGTAGTAAATATTAGTCCTGCCACATCTTGGAAACTCTGTCACTGCGTTCGATACGAAGCTCGGTGTTTTTCTTCCCTAAGACACTATTACTTAAGTTTCCCGGCCAAAGCAGAATTATCAGAAGTTTCGAGCCACGCGCGATGCATTTAATTGCAAATTTCTTGTTGTTACCCAACTTAAATGGGAAGGCTTTAAAAGAAAACAGTCAACGTGAATTTCATTCGATTCCGAGTCTCAGATAACGTGCTTCAAGTTTTTAAGTCTGCAGTTAGATACAGAAATTGCAGATTCAACTTTCATTTGTTCATTTCGTTTGAAAATCTTGGTTATAAAGCATCAGCATTCATCATCATTCTCCTGCCCTTATCCCACTCTAAGTTAAGTCGACACAACACGTGATAACTATGTTGTTGCATTATATGACTTGGTATTTTACGACCGACCGCCTGCCTGACGTCTTTATTTAGTAGCCTTTTATGACACTTCGGTAAGAAATGTGAGTGGTCTTTTCTACTCAACCGGATAAAACACGGCGGGTCAACTTACCTTAGTCGTCTTTTACGACACTCGGTAAGAAATGTGATGGTCTATTCTACTCAGCCGGATAAAACACGACGGGTCAACTTACCTTAGTCGTCTTTTATGACACCTTGGTAAAAAATGAGGATAGTCTATTCTATGCAGCCGGATACCACACGGCACTTACCTTAGTCGCCTCTTACGACACCTCGGTAAGAAATGAGGTTGATCTATTCTATGCAGCCGGATACCGCACGGCACTTACCTTAGTCGCCTCTTACGACATCTCGGTAAGAAATGAGGTTGGTCTATTCTATGCAGCCGGATACCACACGGCACTTACCTTAGTCGCCTCTTACGACACCTCGGTAAGAAATGAGGTTGGTCTATTCTATGCAGCCGGATACCACACGGCATTTACCTTAGTCGCCTCTTACGACACCTCGGTAAGAAAGAAGGGTGGTCTATTCTACTCAGCCGGATATCGTTTAGTAAATAATTTGTACCGTCATATTAAATTTTGTTACAATACATTTAGCCATAATTTAAATGTTCACCGTATACTGGTCAGCAGACAGACTTTAAACTCCAAATTAAAAAGTTGTTTAATTACGAAGCACGCCGGTGAACCCTGAAACCCGCCAAAGTGTATAAAATATTCCTTTCTACTCGCATACACCGAAAACAATGTTAGTAACGGTGCGGTTTCAGTTTGAAAATATTTTTAATTTACCAGCGCACTTTCATTACAGTGAGTACCTTTGAAGTCGGCACACGAGGCCGCGGTTGTGAAATACTAAGTATATGTACAACGGCGTTTCCCTGTTCTTTATTAAAACTCAATCTGCCGGTAAGATTGTGTATATGATACGCCAAAGCAATCTTAAAGTTCTGATAGTTGTTTTCAATAAAAGTTTTAACTGCGTTGACTTCAATCAAGTCAACTAGGTAATTATTTATTGATACTCAATTATGTATTTTTTTTTATCCTTTACTAATTGTGCTAGCGGCTACGCCCGCGTGAAAATTAGTGTCAGAAATCAGTTTTCCAGAAATATCACTCATCATCCTCCTGCCCTTATCCCAATCTAAGCGGGGTCGGCACAACATGTTACAAACATGCTGTCACATGATTTGGCTACGTATTTTACGACCGGCCGCCTGCCTGACGTCAACTTAAATTAGTCGTATTTTGCTACCCCTCGGTAAGAAAAAGAGCGGTCTATTCTACTCAATCGGATGCCACACGGGGGGTCAACTTACCTTATTCGCCTTTTACGATACCTCGGTCAGAAATGAGGGTGGTCTATTTCCCAAAAATAGCACTATCTATTAGTAAAAACCGTAATAAAATCCGTTTAGTAGAGTTGAGGAAATCGGACCACATACAGACAGATAGCTTTTAGGGACTTTTTGTATAATAAGTATAAATGATGCCCTGATTATTAGGCCACAATCATTTCATCAATTGATCTGACGGATTTGCCACGAAAGCATAATATAGACTTACACATTCGCAATGCGTCGCAATTATATATTTTTACTTGTACTTTTGGTACAAAAATATATTAATATGTACAAAAGGAAATTTTATGTACGTCATAGATGCTGTGCTATGATTGAATAGAGTGAACAAATAATTTGTTTGCTCGGGCATTCGCTTTTTTAATATGATGCCGTGGTCCATATTAAACATATCAATACAAAGGTTTAAATTAAATAATACATTAATACTTAAATCGTATTACACAGTTGAATATAATTGAAAAACCCTTTTGGTCTAAAAATCCTTTCAAGTTCGTACGAGAGTGCAGCGTAATTATGCAAATTAAAAATCTTTAAAAGATTGACCGCTGAGTTTCTTACTGGTTCTTACTGATAAAAGTAACATTCCGAACCAAGAAATGCTTTATTCAATAATGAGATATTCAAAACAGAAGATACAACTGTCTTTTAGGAATGACCTTGGATACAAAGATTCATGTAGGCCCCCACATATTAAACCTTTGTGGAGAACTAAGTTCCGCTGCCTACACTATTAGGAGAATTAGACACTTAACTGATGCGGAAACAGTAAAACTCATTTATTTTTCCTATTTTCATAGCATTATGTCATATGGAATCATGCTATAGGGTACAGCGGCTAACTATACAATTGAAGACTATTTGAGTGATAGTAGCAGATTAACTGCAGTCAGCTACGCACCAAGCTGCAAGGATTAATTGGTAACCATCAATCAAATTGTAAAAAAAATATTAAAAAAATAGCCGCCTAGGCACTATAACAGAACTACCTTGCTATAACCCGTGCGGATTATAGCAAGGTAGTTCTGTTATAGTGCCTGTAATATGGAATTCGCTAAAGTAACGCCTGCTTCTATAAATCTTATAAATAGCCGTCTAGTTTCTTACTGGTTCTTCTCAATGGGCGCAAAGTTCCGAATCAGTGATAGCTTCTTGGAAAACATTTGACGATTCAAAATTACTGAAAACAGTCTACCTGAATAAAGAATATTTTGAGTTTCAGTTTGAATTTGAATGGTAGCTTTATCAAAATCTGACTCATCATTGACAATTGAAAATTTGTATGAAAATCTTATTGATTTGATTTGATTTAATCTACCGATTAACCAAAGTATAGTAGCGATAATGTTAAGAGCGACGCCGGAGACTGTATTCCTGTCATGTACGATATTACCGACACAAGTTTTATTGGAAACGACAAAGTTGCCGAACCTACTTCAGACTTCAATCCTCCTGACATACAAATGTTGGCATTCGTTTTAAAATCTACTCGAAAGCCGGGAAAGTTTCGGTCTAACTTGTGTTTGAGTCAACTTACTTTGTAACCTTATTAAAATGAGTGCAGTAAGTTTTGATGCAACGTATAATAACTTTAAATTGCAATGAAATACCGAGTTATTAAAATCGATAAACTTGTATATTAAAAAAAATAAAAGGTTGGAACAATTACACACAACGTCGTCCATCCCCAAAATAAGTAATATAAATAACCCGATGCATGCAGGATTCATAAAAACACATGGACAAACCTCCATCACTGCCACCACAATACACAAGCACTACACACGTTCACTATCACTCAACAATCATTTCGCCCCGCAACCGAAGCATCATCAGGATATAGACTCCACGTCAAAACGACAGGCTTTGCGATTGAATTCTGCATGTATCGGGTTTGGAAAAAACGGATAGTCCACTATACATTTAGCACTATATATATTTTCTATTTACGGGTTATAGCAAAATAATTTTGATTATTACTTTTGTATTATGGATCTCCTTAAAGTAACACCTTTTCTGTAAATTAAAATAAGTAACTTAAAACTTGTGTTATGGGTGACAGACAACTGGTAAATATATACACATATAATTTTAAATTTTAACTTAAATCTTCCACAACGTTCGGGTTATCTTTAAGTAAAAACCATACAAATATCCGTCCGGTAGATTTTGAGAAAATTGATCACTTACAGACAGATAGCCTTCGGGGACATAGTTTTATAATAAGTATAGATAAAGAATAATAGATAAATATGTTAATATTAATTACTTCTTCTATCGATGACCTTATTGATACTGATATCAAATAATGAAAATCTCAGTAAAATAATGAAAATCTCAGCATAATCCGGTTACGTACATAATGTAATTAAAAAGTTAAATTGAACGGCAAAAGGGATTTGTGTTTAGCTCCGGAATTAATTAATCTAAAATGCTTTCTCATTGACGCCGCCTTACAGTTGACTAGCTGTTTATACGACCTTGCCGTGATAAGTAGTCATTGGTAAATTCTTCCAATTTTCTCGAGTGTAAGTTAATCTCAAAGTCACTCAACGGGAGATGGAGCGATCTATGCTAGGAGTATCTCTACGTGATCAAATAACAAATGAAAAAACCCGTAGAAGAACCAAAGTCATAGCTCAGGGTGATGGAAAACTGAAGTGGGAATGTTTTATTTATTTATTTTGAAAAAAGTTGGTTACACATAAATATCTTAATTAAAGTTAACTGAAATACTAATCAAACAAGACTAAATATATAAAAGAGGAGAGAAAAAAAGAATTAATTATTATTAATCCACACTAAGGTGCCGTGCCGTGGATATTGACAGTTACTAGTATATAAACAAGTATAAAAAACTTTTTACTAAATGATAATAAAACGAGATGTGCGTGCATCCTTACTTATGCACGCCCAAGTGTGTATTGTGTTTGTTTGTGTGTGTGTGTGTGTGTGTGTGTGTGGGTGTGTGTGTGTGTGTGTAGTGTGTATGGTGTGTGTGGGAGTGTGTGTAGGTGTGTGAATGCATTGTGTATATGTGTGAAGAGTGTGCCGTGGAAGTGAGAAAGTGTGAAAGACGTACTGCAGCTGGCTTATTTCAGAGTAGTAAGTAAGCTTTGCGTATCTCCGTATGATTTATTCAGTAGCAGTTTTTTAACATTGTTTTACATGTATATTTAGGTAAATTAATAATATCAAATCAAATCAGAACCTTTTATTAATAACGTCATAGTAAAGTTGACAACAGTAAGATAATAATAATAAAAAATACGGCAATCTGACGTCACGAATTGGAACACCATTCAGCTTGATTGGAGGAGTACCTCAACGCTGGTTTTCAATGGCGACTATTGATCCTTAAATCTAAATCTTAGCCTAAAGACAGTAAAAAAAAACGACAGTGACAGACAGTTAGATGTAGAAATGTCTGTGTTACTTAGAAATTTATATAATAATAAAAAAAAATAAGTGATATCAATGTATGCCGATATCCTGTTTATAGAAAAGAACACAAAAAAACCGGAGAATTTTTTCAGCAAATACTGTACTAAAAATATGCGGAGCAATGGGCGTTGGGGTCTGAGGGTGTTGGAATGGCGACCCTGCTCCGGAAGACGCAGCGTCAGGAGACCCTTACGAGGTGGACTGATGACCCCGTGAACTTTCTAAGGCTGAACCGCTTGGTCCAACCGGCACAATATCGTGAGGTTTGGAAATCCCGTTACCTATGTCCTGCAGTGCAATGAACGTGTCCATTGGTTGAAGGAGACAGAAGTGTTCTTTTACACTCTTACTTTTTACGCTTTTCTGGAAAATGATGGTCTTTCAGTATAAATCATCATCATCCTCCTGCCCTTATCCCACTCTAGGCGGGGTAGGCACAACATGTTATAGACACGTTGTCACGTGATTTGGCTACGTATTTTACGACCGGCCGCCTGCCTGACGTCAACTTACTTTAGTCGTAAATTACGACCCCTCAAGAAGTAAGAGGGTGGTATATGACTGGCCCGTTGGCGCAGTTGGCAGTCACTCTGTCTTCGGCTCCGTGGCTCGCGGGTTCGCTTCCCGCCGTGAACCAACATTTTCTATTTAGAATTTATTGTTTCTTCGAGTCTGGGTGTATATATGTATTTAAGTATGTATTTAAAACTATATATGTATATATCTACCAGTTGTCCGTCATCCATAACACAAGTATTAAGTTACTTACTTTGGGGATGGACGACCGTGTGTGTAAATCTCCCATATATTTATTTATTTATTTATATTCTACTCAGCCGGATACCACACGGCGGTTCGGCTTACCTTAGTCGCCTTTAATGACACCTCGGTAAGAAATGAGGGTGATCTATTCTACTCAGCCGGATACCACATGGCGGTTTCAGTATAATCCGTCTCTTACGTAAATTGGACAAAATATTTGCGTATAACATTTATTTGCCTGTTTGACACACGCTGAACCCGCCACTTAACCTGTGGATAGCCCAGCGGGTTCAAATCCCGGGCAGGCACCAATGAGTTTTTCTCTTAAAACTTATGTGTATAATTGATAATTGATATTTAATCAGACGCTTTTCGGCGAAGGAAAACATAGTGAGGAAACTTGCATATATCTAGAGAATTTTAGGGATATTTGTAACTTACCAATCCGCATTGGCGCAGCTTTGTAGGTCTTAGCTTTAATCCTTCTCTCCAAAAACAGAGATAGGAGGATCCCAGCAGTGAAATAACAGACCATTTTTATATGATTAAACTAGCTGTGCCAACAACGGCTTCGCCCGCGTGGAATTCAGTTATTTACGAAACTTTTCCCGAATTTTCGAAATTTTAATCATATTAGTAGTTATTATGAGTTAACCGCGAGAGACAGAGACATGCTATTGCGGACTTTTCTATAGTATTATTATAGATCTACAATTCTCTACTACATTACTTTGGCGTATCTCTGCTGGTTTACGCAGCGCATGCGACTAACGCTCTCAGCATTCAAGGTTTTTAACAACTGCTCGATCTCTTCAACACAATTTACATAATACCAATATGTACTATTTACCTTAACCTAAATCTTTTGGTGAAAACCGTACAAAAATCTGTTCAGGAGATTTTGAGAAAATCGATTACACACAGACAGCTTTTTGGAACTTTGTATAGTATGATTTGTAGATTATAGTTAGTTTAATTATGGCTCTGATGCATTACCTGTAAAATCATTACAGAAGGATTGACTTTGAGATTTATATTACTAGTATGGATTATAAGATTACATACATACACGTTCATGTTTAGGTTCACCACTAATCGAATCAGACTGAATACTGCGGATCAAGCGGGTCATGCTAATCAATTATCTCCATTCACTTCCGCATCGCCCTTTGATTGACGTGACAATATGTGAACAAGACATCAAGCTGACTTTAATGAATCGCTATATGAAACGATAGTTAAATATATTTCAGTTTCTTCATATCGTTTCTTCTTATTTCTAGTAATGACTAAATGTAATTATACAAATTATTTTGAAAAGAGCAACCGCCGAGTTTTTTGTTGGCTCTTCTCAGTAGGAACCGCTTCCGAACCAGCAGTTGAGTATCGTCAGTGCTTTTGTATCGTCAATACAAAAGCACTTGTTTACAAGTTAACTCGAAAAAAAGTATTTTGAATTTAAATTTCGTAGACTAAATTCGACTCCAATTCTAAATATTTTTTATTAAAGTCAAATTGTTTACAAGTGTTTTTAATCGTCAACTCTACTGGTTCGGAAAGTTGCACCTACTGAGAAGAGTCAAGAAGAAACTTACAGTTACATTCAGTCATTGCTATCTTGTACAGGGTCAAACAGTAGCTATACGCATTCTTATCATCTATGTAAACCTCAACAGTAGGCTTTCTGTATCAGCCTACTTTTAATAGTTTTTTAAACTGCTGGAATGGCAAAGCTAAACTTGATTGCAGAAATCTATCTAGCTATCTACACTTACTATAAAATAAAGTCCCAAAGCTGTCTGTCTGTATGTAATCGATTTTCTCAAAATCTACTGAACAGATTTTTCAGACGAGATCGCGAAGTTGCTAAAAAACTTGCTTGCTGGGAGCTTTAGTCGCGTGCGCTGCGTAAACCAGCAGAAATACGCTAAAGTAATGTACTAGAGACTTTTTGCACTAGTATAATTTTAGTATGCACTTTGTACAGTAAATTCGATGATTATAGATTCTATTCAAAGAGAATATTAATGATGTACAGTCATTAGAATCGGCCATAGCTAGAGGTGTCTCAAGGATCAATCCTGGGTCCCTTTCTGTTTCTAGTATACATAAATGATTTACCATATTTTACATTATTTTAATATTGTACGGTTGATGATCCTTTATATTTTAATTTAAAGTGTATCTGGGAGATTTGAGTAGTGTGTAACAGTTCTGCTTTGGAATAACTTGGTGGACATGGCTGCCCAGCAGTGGGATAGTTATAGGCGGCCGCTGTTTTACATTTATAACAACTAGCTATCGAACTAGTCCTTCAATATTTATTGCTATTGCTTTATTTCACATTCATAACAACAAATATTTTAAAAGATTAGGCGTCACTTTGCGGAGATCCATATTACAAAAGTAATGAAACTAATATTTTACTATAAAAAAAGAATATATATGTAAGGCTGAATGTAAACTATCTGTTCTCAAAATTCCTAAAAACTCTCACACTGCCCGCCACCAAATACACAAAAATACAAAAGCACTATACACATTCACTACCACAATCTCAACAATCGTTTCACCCAGTAGCTGAAGCATCGTTAGGAGGTAAATTCCACCACAAATTCGCAAAATTGGTGTTGTATGCTTTGTATTGTTGTGTTATTGGTGGAGGGCAGTGTATGAGTTTTTAGGAATTTGCATGTATCAAGTATGAGAACGGATAGTACAGTCTATATTTAGGATTACATATATTTTCTCTTATCGCGGATTATACAAAAATATTTATAACAGCAAACTAAAGTATGAAACAGTTAAAGGACTAGTTTTAATAAAATTACTAAAATTACCATCCACCGGTGGAATTTCACGGGAATATATCCAAGACTTCATAAGGCATCAATTTAATAAGAACGCGTATAAATTCCCCAAAGGCTCCTCTTTATTAACCTTCCAAGTATGAATATAATTTGACAGTCGCTCACATAAATTGCGGAATCTTTAAAAAAATATCCCAGTCAAAATCCTACTGAGTACGACGTTATTACGGAAGACATATTATTACGGGAAATTTATAGCATCCTGATGGCAAATTATCCCTGTGAAATCTTAAGAATTATGTAAAATGACCTTTCGGCGACATAAATTTGCCCGTGTTGTGATTATAAACGATTTACGATGAAAACATTTTATTACGTGCAACGATTTATTATTCGCTGTTGTGACTTTTAACTTTTGCACTTAACGGCTCGGTTATGAGCATTAAAAAATTGCAAGAATGTATACAGTTACTACTTTTAAAAAGAATATATTTATACTGCTCATGCCGTGTGGTATCCGACTGAGTAGAATAGACCACCCTCATTTTTTATCAAGGTACAGTAAAGGCGCCTAAGGTAAGTCGACCCACCGTGTGGTATCCGGTTGACCACCTCTTTGTTACCGAGGGGCCGACTAAGGTAAGTTGACGTCAGGCAGGCGGCCGGTCGTAAAATACGTAGACAAATCATGTGACAACATGCTTGTAACATGTTGTGCTGACCACACTTATAGTGAGATAAGGGCAGAAGGATAATATGATATGATGATGATGATATTAATACTGTTTTATGGAACTTTTTGCAGTGATCTTCTTTCAGCTCCAATAGTCGTAGTTTCGATTCACGCCCAAAAATCAGCAGTTGCATAATAAAATTGTTGGTTTTCAAGTCCGGGTTAAGATCGACATCGGTAGGCGATGTCGATTACCTACCATTTTTTTCGGACACTAACTAATGCTGTTAGCCGAAATGGCTCTTACAGCGTCACCGGGAGAGGGGGCGAGCGCAGAAGCATCGCCGGGGGTTTAAACTGGGAGAGCGAGTCTCGAACGAGGCTCGCAGCATCTTGGGAGCGTCTGTTATTCCAGTGAGAAAAATACGTAAACCGTGTTACTATTGCTTTATGTTACAAATGTTAATTAAATATTATATTAATAAATTGAATGTTGTTTTTATACCTGATACATGCATGATTCTACATTTAGCAATAAATAAATTTTCTTTTTACTTTTGGCAAAACTCTAACTTAATACTTTTATTGTTATTTAATTTTTAATTCCCCACAGTATTCAACAGGAAAGTGCTGTGTTTAAATAATGGCAGAAACAAAGCCCGTATGCACACTCAAGGCTTGCGGTCACGAACAATATCGCTTCCAGTACTAAATTAATGAATTACTTTTCCGTTTTTTGCTTTTTATGTAGAACATTAGCCTTTGATGTCACAAAATATATTAATTATTTCAAGACATAGCTACACATTGACATTTGAATAATATTAAAACGTTATCACTTACTTTTTCATTTATAGAAGCAGATGTTAATTTGCGGAATTTCATAATACAGAACTTCTTCTTTCTCCTACCCTTATATCACTCTAAGTGGGGCGCAACATGTTTTTCTCTTCCATTCTTTTCTATCACTCGTCAACTCTGACGCTAAACCTTTTATATGCATGTCCATACTTCACACAATCCATCGATCTCTTTTCAGGCCACTCTCTAGTCACATATCCATCCAAATTCATACTCAACATTCGTTTAGTCACATGATTTTCATCCCTCCTCATTAAATGTCCATACCATCCCAATCTTGCACCTCTCGTCTGTCCTATAATGGACGCAACTTTGAGACTTCCCCTTATATACTCATTTCTCATTTTATCCATTCTTGTCACACCAAATGTTACTGCTTTGTTCTATATCCCTTATACATGCTTCGGTTGCGGGGCGAAACGATTGTTGAGTTTGTGATAGTGAACGTGTGTAGTTTTTGTGTATTGTGGTGGCAGTGGTGGAGGCTTGTGCATGTGTTTTTACGAATACTGCATGTAACGGATATGAAAAAACGGATAGTCCACTATACATTTAGCACTATATATATTTTCTATTTACTGTATCGCGGATTATAGCAAAATAATTTTATAATTACTTTTGTAAATTACAGTTCTTCCACGCCATTTTTCCTTTCCCGCAACGAACTATTTACCTTTTTACGTTTAATACAGTCCACTTTTTATCATCTTTATATCTCTCATCACTTCACCCGAACATGAGACCGCGCCGCATCACCACACATCTCATTTGCAAGCACTCTTCTTTTATCTGTCTTTTTCCCTGCCCAACATTCTGATCCATACATTACGACATAATACAGAACTTTTGATAGAATTAATTTTTCTATAATCCGCGTTTTTAAAAGAATCTTTGTAAGTAATGCTATGTGTAGAAAGCACGCAACGTCAAACAATATATTGAAGATTCGAAGGAATTCTTAAATTGAGATTTTAACATTTTTCTCCAAAAAGTTTGGCTTAACAACTCTCGGCGCAATTCCTCGTATACTTTACCACGCTCTGTATCAACGGTAACTTTTGAAAATTCCAAGAGTTTTGTGACTTTAATGAGGGCTTTGGTTGTCTGCGCGCTTCTTTCTTTATATCCATTTCTTGTGGAGAGATCGAATCGTTTAAAATTAAGAAAGTTTTCTAACAGAAGACAAGAAATTATTAACAGGCACTGACTCCACTGACAAAATCGATTTTGTCGTGGAGCCTATCCTCCTGATGATGCTTCGGTTTCGGAGCGAGATGATCGTTGAGATTGGTGGTGGTTGTGTGTGCTGCTTGTGTGCATTGTTGCTGGTGGAGGCGCCTTGGGGTGCGTGTGGTGACTTGTCCTGCATGTATAAGGTTCGTAAATTTTGCTTCATACACATTAGTTTTGCATGCATTCGCTTAAGCCGTGCGGATCATAGCAAGGTATTTCTGTTATAGTGCCTGTAATATGGAATTCCGCAAAGTTACGCCTGCTTCTATAAATCATTCGGAAATTATTTAATTTTAGTTTCTCAATGAAGGCTGAATGAAACAATAACGGCTGAAAAATGCGACAATGTAACCTTTACCAAGAGGGCACACAAAGGCGTTTCTTAAAACGATCGACGTTTTCTAAAAAACATATTTACACTAAATTTAAACTAGCCGCTTAACATTGCTTCACTCGGTTATTAGAACATTTTAGGAACTAATAATGTCTGTGACTTCGTTCGCGACTATGTAAAAATACTCTCAATTATGTAGTTTTTTTTGTTTCTAAATTATGTACGACAACGGCTTTCTTTCATCCTATATGTAAGCCCAATAGCCTCATTATATCTAATTTAATCAAAACGTAATACACGGACGGACAGAAAAATAGACAGGCATACTTTAGCCCTTATAATATCAATGTGGATACTTATAAAAATACTTTTTGTTAATAATTGAAGTAAAATACTACACTTAACGAAAAAATAAATACTATAGTACCTGGGGGGACCGAGCTTTGCTTGGTATTTTTTAAGAAATATAAAAAAAAATGAAACTTGAAAAGATAATCGGAATGGCAAGCAGAAGTCGATCCGTGGTGTTTTCGCTTCGACACCACCGATCCCAACTGAGCTATTGTGACATCGTAAATGACGGCGTAATCATCATTCTCCTGCCCTTAACCCATTCTAAGGGATCAGCACAACATATTAAAACCATGTTGTCACATGATTCGGCTGCGTATTTTACGACTTGCCGCCTGCCTGACGTCACGTAACTTATTCGTCGCCCACTTTACTTTTACGATCCCTCGGTAAGAAAGAGGATGGTCTATTCTACTCAAGCGGATACCACACGGTGGGTCAATTTGCCTTAGTTGCCTTTTACGACACATCTGTAAGAAATAACGGTGTGTATTCTACTCAGCCGGATATCACCCGGTGGGTTGACTTACCTTAAGTGCCTTTTACGACTCCTCGGTAAGAAATGAGGGTGGTCTATTCTACTCAACCGGTTATCACACGGCGGGTCGACTTACCTTAGTCGCCTTTTACGACACCTCGGAAAGAAATGAAGGTGGTCTATTCTACGCAGCCGGATAGCACACGGTGGGTCAACTTACCTTAGTCATCTTTTACGACACCTCGGTAAGAAATGAGGGTGGTCTATTCCACTCAGCCACCGCGGATGAAGAATTATTTTTATATTAACAATATTATTTTAACGTTTAATGCCTCTAGATATCAACGATTTACTTAAGAGTATCCGCTTTCACGAAATGTCTTCAGGCTCATCCATCAAATTCAACATGTTAACTCATATGAGATTCAAGCATAGCATTATAGGTCCTAAAAGCTTACAACACGAGTTTCCGTTACATAATTAATAATATATAAGTAATATATGATCAGTCTTAATATATCAAATTGCTACTGGCCTTTGATAAAAGATTTCCTTTCGGGCTTTATTATAATCCTCTTAACCAAATAGGGGATGTACAGTTAGCATCATATATTCGTGTGTTCGATATTTTGAATTGAAATTATAATTCGAGTATTTGATGGACAGTGGTAAATATTTTTTTTGGTGAAGTATACTTAGTGCTCACGTGATGTGTCTTAGCTAATTACCAGATTGCAAACATTCTTGCCTACAGTCTAAATATATTATTGCTTAAATTGAATGTTGCAATTGAAATGACCGAAACCCATTTTCAGCGGTTGGATTCTCATACTCTTGGCTAACAATCCATTGATCCATTCATTATTCTATTACGTAAAGGTTTAAAGTAAATGTAAGAGTTGTATAACTCTTACTTTAAACATAATTACTTTAAACATATGCTTTACGTATGTAAAGCATATTACAAAATTGAAGATTATTTGTAAATAATAATAATAATGCCTGGATTTGAAAATCCTTTCAGCTTCGTACAAGACAGCGGTTTAATAATCTAAAATTGAAAATGTTTAAAAGATTTACCGCTGAATTTTTTGCTGGTTATTCTCGGTAAGAGCAACATTCCGAACAAGCTTCTTTAATCATAATGATTTTTGAATATTGAAGTGCTTTAAAGACGTTATTTGATTGAAGATTATTTTGATTTGATTTGATTTGATTTAACAATGTTTATAAAACATAATAAATAATTGAAACGTGAATCGAAATCGATAACTCCAAATGTTTGGAGAAACCTAAAAGGATTCAGTGATACTTTCATGAATAAAATATGTACCTATAATTATAAAATTAGTATTTTTATAGAACACTACCTATACCTTTGTTGTTTATGACAATTTTGGTGATAAAATACTCTCAAATATGTCCTATTCCTAACGGAAAACGGTATTTTTATTCCATACGTAAGCTTAGTATATAAGCTTCATTCGTGCCAAATTGCATCAATATTGCTTCAAATTGACAGACAGAGTTTCGCACTTTATAATATAGCAAAGATATGGATATTAAAAAATAAACAATTTTTCATATATTCGACGTCGACTGTACATGATTAATAATGCAACATCCACCGTCTATATATATGGGTTGAAACTTTCGCGACAACTCCAAAAGTATTACATAAACTCACTCATGTGTCCAATTAGCATGGGATTGAGTTCATATTTGAATAAAAGTCAATTAACCGTTAGATTCGGACAGGGGAGACGTTATGGTGTGAGGAAAAATGAAATGAAAACAGAGTCGCGAATGATTGACGAAACGTTGGAATTTATTGTTGTGATAGGTTAACGATGTCGAAATATTTTTATACTGGTTATTTTTTCAGATAGATAGATTAAGAAAATATTTGTCCTGAGGGAAGACGTGATAGCCCAGTGGGGAAATCCTACGACTTTTAGGGTAGGGTCATGGGTTTTAAGCCCCGGGCAGGTATCAATGAAAAACTTATGTGCCTAATTGTTAAACGCTTTTCGTTTAAAACTTCGTGAGGTCACCTATTAACTAACATATCTCTAGAAAATTTTGGGTATATAACCTACCAACCTGCATTGGAGCAACTTGGTGGGTCTTAGTTCCAACCCTTGTCTACAAAAACGAAGAGGAGGCTTATGTTCGGCAGTGAGATATTAACAGGTTACTTTACTTTAATTTTGCCCTAGGGAATATATATCTTCGATTTAAATTTGGGGCTTTTAATAACATATTCTAATCCTTATATATTAAAAATAAGACAGTCTGTCTGTCCGTAGCGCTTTCACGGCAAGATTTTGGTTTCATCACTTTGAAAAATCATGGACACACTTCAACATGTATTACTACTACATTTTACCCATTATGGTTAAGTTAAAATTACAATTAACCATGGGGTTTTATAATTTTTCCCTTTGCATTGTACAAAGAAAACTTACAAAAAAAATTTTTTCAAGTACCTAAATATTTGTGCAAAAATATTTTGTTCTGATATAGTCAATAAAAAACAAGCTTACTCGGCGTCAAAGAAAGAAGCCAAAGTATACCAAAAATCAAATATAAGGCAAAATAATCAATACTAACTACTAAATATCACTGTTGGTTACTGATAGCTGCAAATTAGTTAATATTAATGTCACCCCATATCTCGATGAAAGCATTTACTCATTATATATTCTAACAACGTTTAATTACATTTGCATAAGCACAAATCATTTTGTCATTAGCTTATAAACAACTGTAATGTGAAACAATTTCACATTATAGTTTTCAAATATTACAAAAAAGGAATTTAATGATAAAGATCATTCAAGCCTTTCTTCCCATTTGCCAACTTGACTTATATTGCTGACGAGGCTATTACGAAGAATCGATGATGACTAAATCACATATAACAACTGAGGCAAATAAACATGCTTCCTATAATATACATTCCTAGAGGGCAAATAAATGTTATATACCGGGCTTATATGATAATATAATTATATGATAAAACCCTATTATTTCCAATTCGAGCAACAGATAGAACATAATTGAAAGTATTTCAATAATTTATAATACGTGTTCGAAAGCAAAATAAATGTTGGGGGTTAAACTTATAACTATATAAATCTGCTTGCTTGGATGATACATCGCTTTCTGATTTTGTTGAGTCTATCTCCTGACGTTGCATTGGTTACGGAGCTAACCGAGTGTTAAGATTTTGGCATTGAATTTGTGCAGTGCTTGTGTATTTATGTGTTATTGGTAGCGGGTAGAGCACGAGTTCTTACGAATTCCGCATGTATAAGAACGGATACTACACTCTACATATACTCTGCATTACATTTCTTTATCGCGGATTATAGGAAAATAATATTTTCAGCACTTTAGTATTTTAATAGTTAAATTGACTTAAAGGAAGTCGCGAAGATAACATACTAAAGCAAATAGTGCAGAAAATTAACTATATAGCCGAAAAGCTACTAAATTAAACTATACTTATATATTAACTTATATCTAAGAACTATGACAACAGTGATCTATTTTAGTTTTTTTTGTATTAAATATTTTGTTCTTATGTTGTGCCGTGTGGTATCCGGCTGCATAGAATAGGCCACCCTCAGTTCTTACCGAGGTGTCGTAAAATACGTAGCCAAATCATGTGACAGCATGTTTATAGCATGTTGTGCCGACCCCTCTTAGAGTGGGATAAGGGCAGGAGAATGATGATTTTGTTCTTATGTTAATTTTAAATAGCACTACGCTATCGCTGCACTACACTCAAACGTTTAATTACTTTCCTCAGTTTTCCCAAAACAAATCAAAACACATATGTATTAAATATTAATAGTATAACATAACTAAACCCATAAAATCAAAGTTATAACAGTTAATTATCATTTCAATCCCGCTTCATGGTTTGCCATCATATATTCTAATACCCAATGTTTAATAGCAGTTGTATAAACACAAATATGGCAGTTATTTGATAACGAACAATGGCGAAGTTTAATAGAGTCTACTGCTAATTTGCACACATTATTTTATAAACTATTTGATCTGAACACATGAACAAAAATTTTTACCTACAACTTTTCATTTCTCTCTATGATATATTCCGTAGCATAGATAACGAAATTATCTTGTGTATGGTAATTAATCATAGCATCAGACCACCCTCATTTCTTACCGAGGTGTCGTAAAAGGCGACTAAGGTAAGTTGACCCGCCGTCTGATATCCGGCTGAGTGGAATAGACTACCTCATTTCTTACCGAGGTGTCGTAAAAGGCGACTAAAGTAAGTTGACGACGTCGAAGCAGGTGGCAGGGCGTAAGAAATCTAGCCATGTAATTGCATGTTTGAAACATGTGCCGATACAACATAAAGTGCGATGAGGGTACAAAAATGAGGTAACCGAGATATCTTAAAACGATAGAGTATACCGCCCCATCTGAAGAATAAAGTCGCATGTTCTATGTATAAATATGGAACATATAAATAATTTATAGAATTAGGCGTTACTTTGCGGAGATCCATAATACAAAAGTAATAATAAAATTATTTTGCTATAATCCGCGATACAGTAAATAGAAAATATATATAGTGTTTAATGTATAGTGGACTATCAGTATTTTCATACCCGATACGTGCAGGATTCGTAAAAGCACATGCACAAACCTCCACCACTTCCACCACAATACACAAGCACTACACAGTTTCACTATCACAAACTCAACAATCGTTTCGCCCCGCAACCGAAGCATCATCAGGAGATAGACTCCACGACAAAATCGCAAAGTCTTGTTCAAGTTGTCTTGTTTTGTTCGATCTTTGATCGATCTTTGTTCAATCGCAAAGTCTTGTTCAAAAATCGCAAAGTTGACTTTGCGATTTTGTCGTGGAGTCTATCTCCTGATGATGCTTCGGTTGCGGGGCGAAACGATTGTTGAGTTTGTGATAGTGAAACTGTGTAGTGCTTGTGTATTGTGGTGGAAGTGGTGGAGGTTTGTGCATGTGTTTTTACGAATCCTGCACGTATCGGGTATGAAAATACTGATAGTCCACTATACATTAAACACTATATATATTTTCTATTTACTGTATCGCGGATTATAGCAAAATAATTTTATTATTACTTATGGAACATATAACTTTATTCTTCGGATGAAGCGAATTATGTTGCCCAAAATCACCACTCTAGTTCTATAACTACTAGAAAATTACGTATACTTAGTGATGGCACTGTGTATATCTCGTATACGTAATGCGTACAACTCAGACATACACACACTACTTCTCTTACATACACAATCTTTGAGATTTTTTCAGGTTTCTGTGTTTGTTTCCTAATTTATTTATTTATTTTTATTTTTTATATTTTGTTACATTTATTTCTATCGTTGGTTGTAAACTTTTTAAATATATTATATGTATATAACAAGTTGTGTTATGGAAGAGCGAGATCTTCTAACACAAGTATCATTTTTATAAGGAGATCTCATAGTCATAGGATTTAATGGAAATAAACAATTTTTACTTTATTTATTTATTAGTTATGTTACCTTTTAATGACGCATCAAGTCGATTACCGGATGTTAATTAAAAAAAAAAGGTTTGCAGATTCAAACCGCAATAACTACACTTTAATTTTGCCACAATATACTTATGTACAACCATTTTCTAGAATTAATAAAATCTAGAAACTTTACCAACCAGAATTTTTTTTTCCAGTGTTTTTTGTTTAATAAGCTTTTTTATTGACATTACGAATTGTGATTACGCGTTTAATTGCATAATGCAAAAATATATCATCATCCTCCTGCCCTTATTCCACTATAAGTGGGGTCGGCACAACATGTTACAAACATGTTGTCACATGTGTTGGCTGCGTATTTTCCGACCGGCCGCCTGCCTTACGTCAACTTACCTCGATCGTGTTTTACGACCTCTCGGTAAGAAAGAGAGTGGTCTATTCTACTCAGCCGGATACCTCACGGGAATGTATAATGCAAAAATATATAAAATTTCTAATTCGTGACATACATTTATTTTTTATTACGTTACCTTGAAATTCATAACAGGGAAATAAATAAATAAAATGAGAGGACTCTTTTGAAAACTTTGTAAAGATGTTGTAACAAATCCTGAAATATTGTTATAATTTAACTCTAACAACACAACAACGAGTTTCAGTACCTTCAACAGTAAAGTCTTGAAGTTCCTTGAAAAGTTTATTTTGACTTGGATAATATAATTGTTATGATATCCAATTTTCGAATTGTATTTTAACTAAAGTTTAAGAAAAACCTAATTATTTTTTTCTTATCAGCGTGTGTTTTTAGACATATGTAATTAATCAGCTGTTACTTTAACTTGATTGAATTTTAAATAATGAATAATGAAAATATGATTTGATGATCTGCGATAAATCTATAGATAAATTTAGTATAATCATCATCATTTTTTTTTATGTGAATAAGAATGCAATTGTCAACAATGCCTTTTTAATGTATTATCCTGTATTGTTTTATACAAAATACCTTCACCACCCCTGGTACTAGAACAAAATCATCATCATCCTCCTGCCCTTATCCCACTCTAAGTGGGGTCGGCACAACATGTTACAAACATGTTGTCACATGATTTGGCTACGTATTTTACGACCGGCCGCCTGCCTGACGTCAACTTACCTTAGTCGCCTTTTACGACACTTTGGTAAGGAACGAGGGTGGTCTATTCTATGCAGCCGGATATCACACGGCACATACCTTAGTCGTCTCTTACGACACCTCGGTTAGAAAGGAGTTTGGTCTATTCTATTCTGCCGGATACCAGACGGCGTTAATTTAGTATAATACAATAAAATATATATATAGGTGTACAGATTTTTTATCGCAGATTAAAGCATAATATTATTTTCATTACTTCTTTAATTTTAATGGTTTTCTTAAACGTTGCTTTAATGCTTAACATCAATGTTTATATTTAAGGAATTTTAGTTTAATTGTTATTAAAATTTTAATGAAATCCAAATCAAAACTAAATCAAAATCTTAATCTAATAATACCATAATTATTCATATTATAACATCTTTTAAAGTACAAAAACTTTAAAATGAACTTTTGGAACTTTTGGTTAAATTTATTTTGATTAAACTGCAGAACCAACTATGTTACATTATTCTATTGTCAAATCGGCTAATTATTACCGACTACGGTTAACGTTACTTACTACTTAAACTTTACCATGATTTAATAGAACGCTTTAAAGATCTGCAATTTGGGTAGTTTCTTTTACTTTAGATTTGAAATTAGCTATACGAGAAAAACATATGAATATATTAACTTCAAAGCTTTTATAAGCTAGTTTATACTAGCTTTTGAAAGTCCTAAAAAATCACGAAATCAAAACTATTGTATATACTCTGTTAGCAATTAATCATATAAAAAATTGTAATAGTTCACGTAATAACAATGTTTCTAAAGTGTTTTTTTTGGATACTCTTTGTTTTTGTTTGTTATTAAAATTTTAAAAGTTAAAATCAATTACAATATAAAATTTACTGCTGTTCACTTCCTTTGTTATTAGCTTTTAGTGGAAACTTTATTGGCATCTGTAAAAAAACTGAAGATTTATGTAAAACATGTATTATCTTAAGCTGTATGTTTCCCAATAATAAATAAATTTAAAAAAATAGAATTTTAGAACTAATGTTAATGAGGAATCTGCTTAACAAATTCAAATTCAAAATATTCTTTATTCAAGTAAACTTGTAAACAAGTGCTTTTGAATCGTCAACTTTACTGCTGGTTCGGAAAGTCGTCCTACCGAGAAGAGCCAGCAAGAAACTCGGTGGAGCTCTTTTAAAAAAGAAGATTCTTAATACTAATTACATTTTGTCATAGCTATCCTGCACAAGGTCAAAGAGCAGCTATATCCACGCATTCTTATCATCAATGTAAGCCTCCATGGTATAATAGGCTTTCTGTATCAGCCTCTTTTTAACAGTATTTTTAAATTGCTGTAATGGCAAAGTTAAAATTGATTGTGGAATTTTGTTATAGAATCTTATACCCAAACCCACAAACGACTTACGTACTCTTACAAGGCGCAAAGCAGGAGCCGCAAGCTTATGTCGGTTCCTACTTTGTCTATTATATACATCGCCAATCTTTTTATAATTATGTATATTTTTATGCACAAAAATCAAATTGCTAAAAATATACTGTGAAGCTAACGTAAGAATACCTGTTTCCTTAAACTTCTCTCGCAGGGACTCACGCGAATTCAAATTATAAATGCCACGTATGGCTCTTTTTTGCAATACAAAAATTTTCTCAATATCAGCGCATTTACCCCATAACATTATTCCATAAGACATAATGCTAAGGAAGTAAGCAAAATAAACTAGTTTTGCTGTTTCGACGTCTGTAAACTGTCTTATCTTTCGAATAGCATAGGCTGCTGAACTGAGTTTCCCTGCGAGAGCTGTTATGTGTGTGCTCCATTGGAGTTTTGTATCCAACGTCATTCCCAAAAATACAGTTGTATTTTTGGGAACATGTTATGTTTTTCGCGGACGAAAACAATCAACAAGTGGGACAAACAAAACAAAACTCACCTGACACTCTGGTATCCAGCTCTCCGCTGTTCGTTTCTCCGTCTTTTACACTCACTGTCCACTCTTTTATCACTATTCTCACGTATCGTATGATATCTCGGTTGGTAACTTTCGAGTTGTGTGTACAAACGCGCGCGTGGCGCGTCCGTCGGGGCCCGTTGCGACATATCCCCACGTCCGTTCTCAGTGGCGGATGGAGCCACACTGTGCGAGGTGTGTAATCTCTCAGCCAACCCGGGCCGGCGTTTTTCCTCGAAAGCCATCCGCGGTGGCTTAGGCTGCATCAGGCTAATCTTCTTCTTCTTCGCTGTAGAGGTGACGTAGAAGAAATAGCCGTTCCGGTCCATTTTGGGAGTTGTTGCCTTAACCTGTAAATAAAAAGTGATTTAAATGGACTATTTACTTTGTTTAAAAAAAAAAGTAAAGTAGCAGCCTGTTACAATCCCACTGCTGGGCATAGGCCTCCTCTCTCCGTTTCTGGAGAGAACGGTTGGAGCTAAGACCTACCACGCTGCTCCAATGCGGATTGGTAGGTTTCACATATCTCCAGAATTCACTAGAAATATGCAGGTTTCCTCACGATGTTTTCCTTCACCGAAAAGCGTGTGATAAATTGCAATTATCAATTAGACACGTGAGTTTTAATAGAAAAACTCATTGGTGCCTGCCCGGGTTTGAACTCGTGTTCCCCTCGAAAGAGTCGCACGGTCTCACCGCTGGGCTATCACAGCTCTTTACTTTGTTTAACCCATTTTAATTCGTATATAATAGGAACATCTAATATACATATTATTTGGAACCGACATAAACTCGTTTGTGGGTTTCGGTTTAAGATTCTATAATAAAATTCCGCAATCAATTTCAAGCTTTACCATTGCAGCAGTTTAAAATAACTATTATGAGAAGGCTAATATTGAAATCCTACTATACTGTTGACGAATACATAGGTGATTGTAATGCGTGGATATAGCTACTTTTCGACCCTGTACAAGAAAGTAATGTAGTTACGCCGTGTGGTATCTAATCCGTGTGGCTTAGTAGAATAGACCACCCTCGTTTCTTACCGAGGTATCGTGAAAGGCGACTAAGGTAAGTCGACCCGCCGTGTGGTATCCGGCTGAGTAGAATAGACCATCCTCATTCCTTACCGAGGTGTCGTAAAAGGCGACTAAGGTAAGTTGACCCACCGTGTGATATCCGGTAGAGTAGAATAGACTACCCTCTTTCTTACCGAGGGGTCGTAAAGTACGACTAAGGTAAGTTGACGTCAGGCAGGCGGCCGATCGTAAAATACGTAGCCAAATCATGTGACAACATGTTAACATGTTGTGGGATAAGGGCAGGAGGATGATTATGACAAGAAAGTAATGAAGTTATAAAACTTATATTTTTAAAAAAGCAACTGCTGGGTTTCTTGCTGGCTCATCTCAGTAGGAATAGCTTTCCGAACCAGTAGTAGAGTTGAGTATCCAAAATCACTTGTTTAAAAGTAATTTGAACGTGAATAAATAGTATTTTCAATTTGAATTTATCGTATAATCTTATTAGTTACTGTACAAATTTATAAGGTGTTTTTTGTACAGAGATTAATTATGGTACTTCCATTTATATGATTTATAATTCTTGTATTAACGGTGTGACCTTGTGACCTTTGTCATGGGGTAGAAATTTCAAACCCTGACATGCACCTATAATGTTTGTATAGAACTTGTGAGCTTAATCTACTTTTATAATACGTCATTTTCTTTTGCATAAAGGAAAACTGTTAAAGTTCTGGAATTTCTGCTAACTGAAAAAATGAAATTGGAACAGCATGGTGGATCGCTGTGATTTTTTTCTCCAATAGAAATAACTGGTCTTTTCCCAATGAATAATTAATATTCAGGACACACACGGTCGTCCGTCCCCAAAGTAAGTAAATTAATATTTATGACATTGTTGATAAACAACTGGTAAATATATACGTATATAATTTTAAATACATAGAAAGAAAATAGCAGCCTGTTACAATCCCACTGTTGGGAATAGGCCTCCTCTCTCCACTTCTGGAGAGAAGGGTTGGAGCTAAAACCTACCGCGCTGCTCCAATGCGAATTGGTAGGTTACACAAATCTCCAGAATTCTCTAGAGATATGCAGGTTTCCTCACGATATTTTCGTTCACCGAAAAGCGTGTGATAAATTCCAATTATCAATTAGACACATGAGTTTTAATAGAAAAACTCATCTGTGCTTGCCCATGATTGAACTCGTGTTCCCCTCGTAAGAGTCGCACGGTCTCACCGCTGGGCTATCACAGCTTTAAATACATAGTTAAATATAAATATACACCCAGGCTTGAAGAACCAACAATTGTTATTAGACAATGTTGGACCTCAGAGGGAATCAAATCTCGATTCTCGGATCTGAAGGTAGAGCCAACTTCGCCAACGGGCCAGTTGTGGCATCTTGTGTCAGAGATAGATCTCCAAATCCAAATTGGACATTAAACTCTATTTCTTCTAGTGTGCTATATAATATACTATATAAGCTGTGATAGCCCAGCGGTGACACTGTTTGAGTATTTCTCTAGAGACGATTATGGGTTCAAACCTCGGGCAGGCACCAATGAGTTTTTCAATTTAAACTTATGTGTCTAATTGATATTTGCAATTTATCACACGCTTTTCAGTGAAGGAAAACATCGTGAGGAAACCTGCATATCTTTAGAGAATTCTAGGGATATGTGTAACCTACCAATCCGTATTGGAGCAGCGTGGTAGATCTTAGCTCCAATCCTTCTCTCCAAAAACGGAGAGAGGAGGCCTTAGCCCAGCAGTGGGCATAGTATAGGCTGTTACTTTACTACTTTACTTATTTATCGCATTACTTAAAAAAGCATGACAACAAAATGAAACAATAAAAAAGTATTTATTATTTATTCAATAACATCTTCATAAGTCAAAGACGATATCTTTAGCCAACAAAGAAATGGTTATTTCTTGTTAAACGTAATGAAATATTAGCTAAAAACTTATTAAAACTTATGTTTCTAATTGATAATTGCAATTTATCACACGCCTTTCGGTGAAGTAAAAACATTGTGAGAAAACCTGCGTATCTATCTGTAACCTACCAATCCGCATTGGAGCAGCGTGGAAGGTCTTAGCTCCAACCTTTCTCCAACAAACTGAAAGAGGAGGCCTGTGCCCAGCAGTGGGAAAGTAAGAGACCGTTACTCTACTTTACTACCATAATAATATAATTCACGCAAGATCCGGTCTGTCTGTTACGATATCAATTAATTATAACTCGCCAGTAAATAAATGTCACCAACGGTACTTTACTTTGATGTGACCGTTGTAATGCTCTTTACTGTCTTCTTATAAAACAAAGGAATGTAGAGTTCAGGTGCGAATTGTTTCAAGACCTTAATTAAAGGTTGTACTACCGAACATATAAAATTATATCGATATTAATTTGTCGGCGCGCGTATTAATTATATAAAAGGAATGAGATATTTGGTTGATATTTTGATCTTGTATCAGTAAGTGCAGTTTTAATTGCGTAAGTAGTTTTTAATGATATACTAGTAGGTCAGTTGTTTTCTGAGAATTCTATATGTAGATGTGGATCTGCTTAGGTCTTAAGTGGCAGATTGAATAGAAAATACGTAGAAAAATAACATATCAATAGAAGAAATAAAACTTAGATATAGCTTTGTAGCAATGTCACTTAATACTAACCTTTCTAAGTTGCTACCTTTAGTATGGTAGAATGCAACATATAAAAAACATAATTGGGTTATTCCTGTGCTGTGTGGTATCCGGCTGCGTAAAATAGACCACCCTCATTTCTTACCGAGGTGTCGTAAGAGGCGACTAAGGTAAGTTGACGGCAGGCAGGCGGCCGATCGTAAAATACGTACCCAAATCATGTGACAAAATGTTTGTAACATGTTGTGCCGACCTCTTAGAGTGTGTTAAGGGCAGGAGAATGATGATTTGCGGGTTATTCCTCCCTCTAAAGTACAAACGACACCGATTTATTACTACTCCCACTAAGAATTGTTGTAAAACGACCTCTTTAACTCACTTCACATAAAACCTTTATGTACTAATTAATCTAAATCATTCGAAGGAATTGCACTACTTTTTAGTAAAAGCCGTACAGAAATCCTTTCAGTAGATCCAGAGAAAATCGCAAACAGACAGCTTTAGGGACTTGTTTTATAATAAGTATAGATTGAATTAATTATTTTTGAAAAGAGTAACCGCCGAGTTTTTTGCTGGTTCTTTACGTTAAGAGCATCTTTACAAACCAGTAAATATCGTAATTTGACGTTTCAAAATTGCTTATAAAAGACAACTCGACCAAAGCACTACGTAGTGTGTCATATTACAGTTGCAATGATGCGCTGGGATATGTAAATAATAGACGACTCCATGTCCATAGTTCCTTTATTACTGTTACTTTTACGTTTTTTTTTCGAACACTAACTAATGCTGTTAGCCCTAATGGCTTTTACAGCGTCACCGAGAGAGTGGGCGAGCGCGGAAGCATCGCCGTGGGTATGAGCCGGGAGAGAGAGTTTCGAGCGAGGCTCGCAACATCCTGGGAGCGTCGCCTTAAGGGTGCCTCCTGTGAAGCTGGACCTCGGCTTAAAGCGACGCGCTGTGGTGTACTGTATCGGACTTGAAACTCCTACGTTAAACATATTCTATTTATATACCACTACAATTATAGAAATCTTTATTTACAGACTAGTCGAAAAACGGTCGCTGACTATGGGTCTCATAAGAAAGGAATGAGGAGATCCGTAGAAGAACCAGAGTTACCGACATAGCTCATCGTGTCGCGAAGCTGAAGTGGCAATGGGCGGGGCACATAGTACGTACAACCGATGGGTGTTGGGGTGCTAAGGTGCTGGAATGACGACCCCGCACCGGTAAACTCAGCATTGGAAGACGCCCTACGAGGTGGACAGACGACCTCAAAAAGGTCGCAGGGAGCCGCTGGATCCAAGCGGCACAGGACCGTATGGTGTGAAGATCCCTTAAGGAGACCTATCTCCAGCAGTGGACGTCGATCGGTTGAACAAGAAGAAGAAGGAGTGCGAAAAACAAATATACTACTTTACAATTGCAAAATAAACAACAAAATCGCACGTTGAAAGCATAATAACGGCCTCTTGACTCTACTATGACGACCGTCTGACGTAATGATAAGATTTTTTTTTTTGCAAATTGACAATACGCTGTTTACCGAAATGGCTTTTACAAACGATACCATCGCGAAAATGTATCATTTGATAATATTTCTGTCTAAGCTATTTCAAATTGCAAATAAATGATACCGGTTTGATTAACGTAACTTATATATATTTTTTGTTGACGTATATAAGCCCGCCGTGTGGTATCTGGCAGAATAGAATAGACCACCCTCCATTCTTACTGAGGTGTCGTAAGAGGCGACTAAGGTATGTGCCGTGTGGTATCCGGTTGCATAGAAAGATCACCCTCATTTCTTACAGAGGTGTCGTACAAGGCGACTAATGTAAGTTGATGTCAGGCAGGCGGCCGGTCGTAAAATACGTAGCCAAATCATATGACAGCATGTTTGCAACATGTTGTGCCGACCCCATTTAGAGTGGGATAAGGGCAGGAGAATGATGATGTGTCTGTATCTGCAACTAGTATTAACCAATATAAATGATAAAACTATGCACGTATAGTTTGCAGTGAAATAAGTACATACATTTAATTTTAATTTTACATATTCGCTTTTTCCAAATATTTCATTATATAAATTTAGAAGAGGTAGGTAACACTTTCCAGACAGGGGTGCAATTGCACCCTCTTGCACTCCGCTTCCGGCACCGATGGTTGAAGGTCTAAATAACATCTTCATTCTCCTGCCCTTATAACTATAACTATACCCACTCTAAGTGGGTTCGGCACAACATCTTATAAACATGTTGTTACATGATTTGGCTAAGTATTTTACGACCGGCTGCCTACCTGACGTCCACTTATTTAATCGCCTTTTACAACATCTCGGTAAGAAATGAGGGTTGTCTATTCTACTCAGCCGGATACGTCTGAATGTCTAAATGACACAAGTTTTTCTTATCCATATCATTTCCATACCAAAGTCCGCGTAAATGAAATCGTGGGCAAAAACCATTTTACGCTGGACAAAGTGGCATGCAATTTAAAAACTGTTGATTCTTCTCATTTTAACGTTCACAAACATTTGCATCTGGTTTTGTTAACGTCTAGAAATTCTCTACATTACATAAATATAAAGTATACGTTCTACCCGCGATGTGTTCGTATCAACTAAGCTAATGATCCATCAATTAACACATACACATAAACACGTACACACGTGTACTCACAAACAAACTACTTCATTCACCGTATACACTTTCATGCGCATACACACACAAACACACACACACACACAAATTATACACAATTATACTACACAATTATACTCCCAACAACAACTTCACACCCCCGCATACACTTTCATGCGCGCACGCACAAACAAATTCACCCATTAACATTGTCTTGCTCACAAACATCCTTCTGCCTTATATGACACAGGGTTAGCACAGAGTATAGTAGGTACAGTACAGAGGGTCCAGAGGTGTCTAATAAAGGATTATTATTATTATTTAATTAGGTACTAATGGACCTGAAGAAAAAATGGGAACTTATTTATCCTAATTGTACTTATTATCATCGCTATTGGTATAACAGTTTAGCCGTGAAAGTATTATAGACAAACTGAATATCACATTTAATAATATTAGTATAATCATGGATAATGTATATCTTTATCTTTTACCGAATATCATGTTCTATGATCGATGAGAGGGCCGGTTATGTAGTGTATGTTACGTTGCATGTATATTACGAAGTCTACTACTATATGTATATATATCAAATCTGTCATATACCTAAATCCAAATATATAAACTTTAAATAATTAATATATTTGATATTCTTCTTAAATTGATGTAAAAGAAGAACTATATAAATAAACTATGTAGATAAATCTTCTTTTGATTGACAAATGCTCAATATCATCTATGAAAGTACAGACACCCTAATCTACTAGACACAGACGCATATAAACACACCCATAAGACGTATTTAGAAATTAAATAAAGCATTATTGATTTTTGATTATACAAATCACCTCCGGTCTCTATGACACTTAACGACCTCAAAAAAAACTTAGGGCGCTGCTGGATCCAAGCGGCACAAAATCGTATAGTTTCAAAATCCCTTAAATCCATAATTGGACCTAGAGGTGGACCCCATTGGTTAAAAATATAACAGAAAATAGTAAAGTAGCGGCCTGTTAATATCCCACTGCTGGGAATAGGCCTCCTCTCTCCGTTTCTGGAGAGAAGGGTTGGAGCTAAGACCTACCACGCTGCTCCAATGCGGATTGGTAGGTTACACATATCAACAGAATTCTCTAGATATGCAGGTTTCCTCACGATGTTTTCCTTCACCGAAAAGCGTGTGATAAATTGCAATTATGAATTAGACACATGAGTTTTAATAGAAAAACTCATTGGTGCCTGCCCGGGTTTGAACCTATGTTCGTCTCTAGAGAGTCGCACGGTCTCACCATTGGGCTATCACAGCTTATAGGCTAACAGAAAATAAGATTGTTCTAATTTATAAATAGTTAAAATATATTTTGCAAAAACATTTTAAATGAAATTCTTTAAAGTAAAATCTGATACACATTTTCTTTAAGACAGCTGCCATCCTAACGTACTTGTCTGAAATTTTCCATAAACTTTGCTTTATTTTCCAGCCAAGCGAATATTCCAACATAACCGTCAAAACAGTTCACTATCTACATTTGGACGTTATTTAGGTATCGCTATTTTCATTGTGATAGATTTATTTTTGATATTTTTTTTTTAAATATATTGACTGTACCGGTGATTTTGTTCTTGTAACCTTAAAACATATATATTCAAACTCAAATGTAAAATATTATTTAGTCATGTAAATTTTTGACCAGGTGCTTTTGAATCGTCAACTCTACTGCTTGTTCAAAACGAGCCAGCAAGAAACTCAGCGGTTGCTCTTTTCAAAACACAATTCTTATTACTATTTACATTTAGTCACTGCTGTCCTGTTAATCTTGTCATGTCTTCTGGTGTCAATGCATGTTTACGATAAGCATCACCTATTTCTCCTGCCAGGATTGGCTCCAGACGACGTAACTCTTCCACGTTTTACACGAGGGAACTCCTCCACGTTTTGCAGTAGGGACGATAAATTTTGTTGAAAGCTTTTATTTATCAAAAGTTTTTATTATGTTTAAGTTATTTATTCTATCCATATAATCCCAAATTATTGAATATATCAAGTTAGAAGCGTCATCGCAGTTGGTAGAATTCAAAAAGAAAAATCATTGAGTATTTTATAACCGTTTTCAACAAATGTTTGGCGAATTGTGAATTTCGTGGTTGATTATTCTCGAAAATGGCGAATTTTCTGTTTGAGTTCCATAATTACGGCCAGTCTGACCTACATGTGTATTATTGCAGTCAGCAGTATACATTTTTTTTACAACAAAAATGTACAAATTGTTTAATCTTAGTTTAGTCTTAAATTTCTTACACGCTATTACTATACAAATCATGCCCAAGTGGAATGGTCCCAAGAATGTTTCCGCGGCAGCGTTTCCGCGTTGAATCGCTAAACTGATTTTTAGTGTGAAAAAGGAGCCAGCCCTCTTATCACCGGAACAGGTTTCAAGAGTTATTTCATTAACGTATTTATTCGGTTTCACTAGGATTTCGCTAATGTATATCGAGTGCAAATATTCGTCTAGGTACGTAGTTCTTCGTTATTTTTCTTTTTCTTTCTTTCTGTATTAGCCATATTTCACTTCTTGTCTTTTCCTTCTGTTACTTAAAGGTTGACCGCAAGAGATCTCTTTTAGAAATAAGTTCGCCTTTGTACATGTGCTATTTTGTTCTAAAAAACATGTCACTTTCGTTAACATTTTCGATATAAGCAAAATATACAAATACATAACAAGTTAGAATTGGAAATAATCAAATGAAATTTGTAAGTCGGTTAGTGGGAAGTTTGAGTGTAAATTCACTTCAAACATCAGATTCAAATTCAAAATGTTCTTTATTCAAGTAAACTTACACAACTAAACAAGTGCTTTTGAATCGTCAACTTTATTGATGTTGCCATATTTGAATAAATCGCTTTCTGAAAGTTGATTCGAAACGATCCTAGTAGACGTAATAGTCTTGCTTAGGTACTTCTATTCTAGTTGAGTTGTTATCATGAACAAGTTGTTTACTGACAACAAACAACCCGACAAGTTGTTGACCAGTTATGTGATAGAGATGTTGTATTAATCGTAGCTTTAATTAATTGAGTCGTATCATATTGTGTTAACTACATATAGAGAGCTTCTAATAAATTTAGTGAAAGGGAAAATAAGCGTTCTAAAATATCGATACTTTGTAACAGATATCGATTTAAACAATTGATAGAACGTTCTATCACTGTTTCGAGTGTAAAGCGAATCAACTTTCAATTCCGATAGTCGATTGACAGTGGTATTCAGAGAAATACCTTTGTATCGGTGTACAATGCCTTTTGTGTCGGAACGTTTTATTGACTTTCCAAAGCGTTTTTGACTATTCATACTGCTTAGAATCCTGTACTATTTCATTGAATTCGTATTCGCAAACTTTTGGCATGTTCCTTGTATTGCTCATTTTAATTCTGTTTTTTTTTTAACTGACTGTATGCTGTTAGCCCTAACGGCTTTTACAGCGTCACCAGGCGGGACGGGCGAGCGCAGAAGCATCGTCAAGGTTGCGAAATGCAGAGAGTAGAGCGCAGAAGCTCTGCTAAAGTCGGGGAAACGTCGTCCTTAGGGTGCCTCCTGTGAGGCCGGACCACGGTTTAGGGCGACGCGTAGTGGAGGGCTGAAGGTATGACTTTGATTAGTCATTGCGACGTCGGAAGGGTGACTAGAAGCCACGACCGACTTTTATTCTGTATCATTGAGTTTGCAGTTTCCTTTAATTTAAATTTGTTTTAAACTTATAGGGTATAGGTGAACACCGAGATGTACTTTTTAAATATTTCTGTCTTCAGATACTGAGTTAACCGAATTTTATTTAAAGCCCTTTGCGACTTTTGACAGATTCTGTATAATTAACTTACCATTTTTAATTTTCTGACCTATTTTTCAGATTTGAAACCTCGAACCATCCAGGCTTGAACAACCAACAATTTGTTTATAGAAAATGTTTGCCCTCGGCGGGAAACAAAACGGCGACGCGCGAGCTGAAGTCAGGGCACCACCCACTACGCCAACGGGCCAGTTAATGAATAGAAACGATTTTTTTATATCGGGTGAGCCCGATTAGTTCCTATCACGGTAACGCCGTGTAAAGAACTAATCAATAAGGCCCCGGATGGGCTTGAAACCAATCAAGCTCACCCGTGAGTATACCCGGTTTCTATATATTGACTATGAATACCACTCACATCACCCTTCACCCCACTTATTGGGATAAGGATAGGAAATGAAGAGTGATTTCGTAAAATCCGAACTTGCCACATCAAGATACATAGCTGTTATATTAGCACACAACCACAGGAAAACCATGATGTGAACATATGACTTAAGTTTTGAGTCCTTTTTAAAGTCACAATAAAGAGTACGAAAGGGTTTGCAAACGGCTAAGAAAAATAACTCCAGGGCACTCCGTTATCAAAGTAGGGATCACTCAGACGTGCATTTCAACTGAGCGAGCAGTTAGCATTCAGAAAGACGCCGCGGGCCGGCGATAACATCGGCACTGCGTTGACGAATGGAATGAATGTATGACCAGGATTAGCCTCTTTAGAACTGTGCGTGTAGTGATTGGAAACTAGGGCAGGTTAAATGAATGAATGTGAACGAATATTTCGATTTTTGAATGACTGAACTTAATGGTCAAACAGTGTCATAAGACCTGTTGTATTCATCATCATTCTCCTGCCCTTATCTCACTCTAAGTAAGGTCGGCACAAAATGTTAATAACATGTTTTCACATGATTTGGCTACGTATTTTACGACTGGCCGTCTGCCTGACGTCAACTTACCTTAGTCGTATTTTACGACCCCTCGGTAAGAAAGAGGGTGTTCTATTCTACTCAACCGGATAGCACACGGTGGGTCAACTTACCTTAGTCGCCTTTTACGACACCTCGGTAAGAAATGAGGGTGGTCTATTCTACTCAGCCGGATACCACACGGCGAGTCGACTTACCTTAGTCGCCTATTACGACACCTCGGTAAGAAATGAGGGTGGTCTATTCTACTCGGATACCACACAGTGGATAAGACCTGTTGTTGAACAAAGTAAAGTGTAAACTAAAGTAATTTAGAAAGAGCGATGTTTAACTTAAGACTCGTTTGTCTTTCTATATGTCCGATATATTAAATAAAATGTCGTTAGCAGTGATATCGATATTGAACTGTATGTAAGTGAAGATAGAGTTGAATTTGCCGTAGCAGATCAACGAATCCATCACTGTAGTGGTAAGAAAACCACTCAGAGGACAGGGAGCAAAGCACAAAGGTAAACTGTCCGGAACGAAATCCTTAAGGAGGGATGCGTGGATATTTATAATGGACAGCGATTTATTATCTCTTTCAGAAAACTTAAATATCTTCAACACTCCAGTGTTTGTGATATTTAGGTATTCTTTCGCATTGTTAAATATGAAAAGCCGTAACGACTTTGTCAACGTTATCGATTGATTTGAGTACAGAGTTATTAACCTAGAGTAACCTCTCGTTGCACGAGAGGATTTTTATCGTGCGTTAAAATTACGTCGAATTGAAACAAATGGGTATCCAGGTATCTGTTTACACGACAGCGTATTTAAATCGCGACGTATTTTATCGTGCAGTGTTCCATTTAAGTCGTTAGGGCGAGGGCGTTAAGCTGAATATACCATACGAAACTTCTTATAACGCCTATTGCGGAATTTTAACGCGACGTATTTTTAATGACTCGTTCGGACGAGCGTTTAGTCTAGTTAAATAACTGTATGGTTTTGTGCGAGCATAGAAACGCGTCATAGTCTACCTATACTTCCGGTTGCGTACATGATATATAAGATAAGATAATATGGGGTTAATATATAAATAAATAGGCCGATGATTAAATAATATACTGAATTAAAGATTACATAATAATGCACAAAATAAATAAGGATGTGTAATAGTGTTATAACGACTAAGTTGTGACTATCCTCAATATACGTCAAGGAGTTGATGTAAGGTGTTAGTCTTTCAGCTTGTCTTACCTGTAACGCTGCAGGAATTAAAGTTGATTGGAGAAAGCAATACTTTTACTTGCGACGTCCCGAATTTTGTAACACGTGAGATGAATTTCAATTATCAATTAATAATAATTAACTCAATTATACAAATAAATAAATAAATATATGCAACACTTACACACACGGTCCTCCATCCCTAAAGTAAGTTAAACTTGATTGTGTTATTGGTGACAGATAACTGGTAACTATACTACATACGCAATTTTAAACTCTTAAATAAAAATATACACCCAGGCTCGAAAAACCGACAAATTGTTTATAGAAAATGGTGACCCTCAAAGGCAGGCAGGGTCACTACGCACTGCGCCAACGGGCCGGTCAATTACACACATAAGTTTTAATAGAAAAACTAATTGGTGCCTGCTCGGGGTTTGAATTCGTGCTCGAAAAAGAGTCACACGGTCTCACCGCTGAGGTACCACAGCTTTATATTATATACTTAAAGAATTTTTCGTAATTTAAACAGAGCCAACGGCATCCGGCGGGTCCCGTATGTCAATATTTGTTATTGCCAGAACAAGCACCAACAATTCAGAACAAAGAGGTCTTATATGGAACAGATAAATTCGCATGCAGGTGCTTTTGATGTGAAAGTTTGTTTCCGGAGAATGGAGGAACATAAATATTTACTCCTCACTCGTGTATTGTTTGAACCTAGATACATGTTTAACAGTTAGTTTGTCGAACGGGAAGTTTGCGATAAACGACAAAGATCTTTATAGTATTTTTAACCATTAAAAACTCCGTTATTATTACAATGGAAATCACGGTAAAAAACATCATCCTCCTGCCCTTATCCCACTTTAAGAGGGGTGGTACGACATATTACAAACATGTTGTCACATGATTTGGCTATAGAATGAGAAAATAAATTTAATAAATATCTGAAAAAATGACTAGATTACTGTGTTTTAATTTATTAATATTATAAAATGGCTTATTTTCTACACTGTTATAGTAATTAGTACGTTTATAGGGAACAAATTATAAAATCTAATTATAATAACTTCACTAGGTGTAATTATAGCCGCCGTAGAAGGTGATCAATTAAAACAGGTGCATTTTCCCTTGCAGGTCGTATGTTAATGCTTTTTTCGCGTGATGCTCTTAGAGATCGCGGCAATTAGGTTTAACAAGTGTATTACGGTGTTACCTTAAAATACGGTCCTCATTATATAGATTTATTTAATTTTAAATTCTAATATATTTCTTATTTACAGTGATTCACAAATATATTTGAAAACTAAGGTATGTTCCAATAAATAGCTCAAATCAGCGAACACATATGTACGGATCGGGTTGCCTTTTTTATAGAAATAAGATATATATTACGGTCAATAATAATTTATATATTTCTAAATAAATCCATATCCATAGAACAAAATAACCAACCCAATCCCTTCATAGGAGGGAAAATACCTCAGGCGTCCGAATATTTTCGTGAGACTCTGTATATTTATAATTCCGAATTATATAATCGAAATCGTTTGCTATATATAAGATTTAAAAACTGCAAAGAAACAAGTCATGTTAAAAAAAGGTTTAAAATTTCATATCGTTACTGTTAATTGTTGAGGAGTTCTCACTTCAGAAGCCAATCCTAGTAGCATCATCAAGTCAAGCTTATTATTTTATTAACATGCATTGTCGTCAGGACTACTAATAGTAACATGTAAACTTTCAGTTCAATCGGACACCGGGAATCAGGTCAAATTTAACTTGCAAAATTACACCTTCACATACATACAATATAACAAACATATATAATAAATAGTTTTTATTTATAATTCATTTATTTGATTCTCTTATATATAAGTTTAAGAAAAATCGCATTAATTATTAAACGTATTATATTATTATTTGTTAGAATAGTGTATTTCAATAAATATTAGTAATTTTCTGTAAAAAAAAGGGAAGTTAAATCAGTCTTATCATAATATGTTTTCACTGCCCCCTTAAGCCCTTTGATACACCTTTCTAATGTGCAAATCCATAGAAAAAAGGGCTTTTGACATTTACAGAATGCGTAAGTATACCTCAAGATCGCGCTTATAACTTTTCAAGTTTAGGAGATAAGAATTACTTAAGACCTCTTGTAATATCTGGAAATGAGAAATATAAATTAACATAACAACCTATTTTAATATTCGCAGGAAATATCACATGTAATGAGGGTAGGCAATAAATATTAAATCAACACATGTCACTCACTATTGACACGGACCTCGTCAGGTCTAATTAAACCGATTGATTGTAATAACTTGTTTATCCAAGGCAAACGATAACGCGATCTAGACATCTGAGTATCTAAGAGACGTAACGAGTCAACGCTATAAACGAGATACTTTAATAGCAACTGGGTTTTTTATAGCTTCTATTTTACTAATTTAGATTCCTATTATCGATGTTCAATACCAGTGTTCGAAAAGTGTATATCACAGTCTACCTCTATATCTATATCATACTCTTATCTTACCGCACTCGAAGTGGGGTCAGCATAACCTGTTTTTTTCTCTCTCCTATCATTCGTTAACGCTGGTACTACTTCTTTGTCATACTTAACAAAATCCAACCATCACTTTTTCAGCCTCACTCCAATCGCATATTCCATACAAATTCATATTTAGCACTCGTTTCGTCGCTTGAATTTCATCCCTCCTCATTAAATGTCTAAAATCTTAATCTTGCACTTATCATCATCTCATCATCATCATCATCATCTTTTCTATAATGGGCACAGCTTTAAGAATTCTCCTTATATACTAATTTCTTATTTTATCCAGTTTTGACATACCATAACATCCACCTGAACATTCTCATCTCATTTGCATGCACTCTTCTTTCATTAGTCTTTTTCATTGCTTAACATTCTGATCTATAGAATACGACAGTGGTACATACGTGGTATTATATATTTCAGAAATTTATTATTATTATTTGTTTTTATTTATTTATAATAAAATGTACAAGTTAAATTACTAACACGCTAGTACTATACAAATCATGCCCACGTAGAATGGTCCCAAGAAAGCTGGCAGCGTTTCCGCGTTGAATCGCTAAGCTGATTATTTGTGCGATAAAGGAGCCAGCCCGAAGCTTCTTGTCACCCGAAGAGGCGATCAACCGAGGTGTTGAAACGGAATTTTTTTTTTTGCATTTTTTTACTAATTAATAAATATAAAAGTCAGTTAAAATGAAGGGATAAATGAATAAATGAAGGAAATTGAAGTATCGTACGCTACTTTTTATCTCGGTACAGAAATAATCGCAGACAAAATAGCAGGCAAAAGCTAGCAAAAAATATATGTACCAAAATAAAATGTGTTTAGCTTTACTCACATACACGAGAACAGTCAGTGCCCTTGACGTCGGCAGGTTAATGAAAAGATTAGCTCTTCTAACCTCAAGACGAAGGGAGTTTTACTTAAGTGGTACAATGTTAGGGCGTGGCCAGATATGGTGAATAATGATTAGGTGGGGTAACCGCAGGGATGTGTCAGGTGCTTTATTTATCTGAACTCTAAATCTCTAAGTAAAAAAAAAATACTCTTTCCAAGGGTCCGGGGTAGGACCCAATGGGGTTATCTGTTAAAACTTATGTATCTAATTGATGAATGCTATTTATTTTTGGTGAAGAAGGATATCGCGAGGAGACCTGTCTCTACAGAATTCTAGGGATATTTGTAACCTACCAATCCGCATTGGAGTAGCATGGTGGCTCCGAGCTACAAGCTTCCTTTCCAACAAGAAGAGAAGAGGACTATGCCCTGCAGTCAGATAGTAAAAGGCTTGTACTTTACCTACTTTTTAAAAAGAGATTTCGGTAAGTTTTTTAAATTCACTCAAAATACCTTGATGTTCCAAAGGCAAGAGTCTGAGACCCTAGACAGAGGATCGCAGTTTCAAACCACGGGCTTACTTCAAGAACTTACTTATCGTTTCGCCAAAACTCGTAATGCGTAATCATTACGATTTTTGTCGTGGAGCCTATCCTCCTGATGATGCTTCGGTTTCGGGGCGAAACGATCGCCGAGATTGTGGTGGTGGGTGTGTGTGCGTTGTTGCTGGTGGAGGCGCCTTGGGGTGCATGTCGTGGCTTGTCCTGCATGTATAAGGTGCGTGGATTTTGCCTGCTTCATACACATTGGCTCTGCATGCATTCGCTTAACCCGTGCGGATTATAGCAAAGTAGTTAGTTCTGTTATATTGCTTGGAGAAGAAATCGTCGCGGTCTTAGATATTTGTAATCTGCCAATCTGCTGGTACATTTCAAATTCAAAATATTCCGTATTCAAGTAAAGAGTTACCAGTACTTTTGAATCGTCAAATGTTATTAAAGAATCTACTACTGATTCAGACGTCTGCTCCCACTCTTTTGAAAAGTGTTTAAGTTTGATGTCTTTTTTTTAAAAAAAAGGAGCATCCTAGTTGATTTGGATAAGCTGTGACATAAAGTAGCGGCCTGTTACAATCCCACTGCTGGGAATAGGCCTCCTCTCTACGTTTCTGGAGAGAAGGGTTGGAGCTAAGACCTACCACGCTGCTCCAATGCGGATTGGTAGGTTACACATATCTCCAGAATTCTCTAGAGATAAGCAGGTTTCCTCACGATGTTTTCCTTCACCGAAAAAGCGTGTGATAAATTGCAATTATAAATTAGACACATGAGTTTTAATAGAAAAACCATTGGTTCCTGCCCGTGTTTGAACTCGTGTTCTCCTAAGAGCCGCACGGTCTCACCGCTGGGCTGTGACATTATCCTTTAGTAAATATAAAGTTGCGGTAGAGCGGTAGGTAAACATGGCGCTGATTTGACCAAAATCAAAATATATAAAATAAAGGTTCCGAACTGTCACAACCACCAGGTGAGCAGTCTATATGTGCTTAATTAAAGTGTAAATAACTCTCAGAATAGATATAGTATGATTTGGTTGTAATACCAGCGAGTTTTAACAAGGAATTTAATCAGATTATCACATTAAATCCCTTGGGCTCTTCCGCGAGAATCAACTTTGGCAGCAAGCTTAACATCATTAGCGACTGTTGATAATAAGAAGTATATATTATATACCGTGGAGGCAATCTATTAGAATATATGTTAAATTTCACATCTGAAACAGGTCTGCAATAAATAGATACGGAGATGTAATAGATAGTGACTAAGAAACTGTAAAATTCCAATTCCACCAAATATGATTTGCATGGGTTCTCATTAATAGTTTTTCCTATCGGGCTGCAGACATTTCGACTCAAACCGTATTTTCTGGTTTCAGTTCCACCCGATTTTCCATCTGAGGTAATTACAACCTATGGCAAAATTTACCTTCATATTCTAATAATATTTGTAGCAGTTTATTATTGACAAAACATTTTATAGCACACAACTTAGCTCAACTTATCGCCTGCATACTAACTCTCATGAAAATCGTTGAAGCTGTCTCCGAAATTCATAAAACATATATACAAAAATTGTTCCTTTAAATTTTCTAACATAAAAGCTTATTTTGTTGTTTGCGCACAATTACGAAGGTATAGTATTACAGGTTGTATGCATAATCCGAAATGATGATGCATCGACGTAATGTCAAGGGAGGCTTGTCCCTCCGTTATTTGTCGAGGAAACACAAAGGAAACAAGTATTAATCTTCCATTGCTTGTGCTTCCTTCGAACCGGCGACCCCTGGAGTGTGCCTCCAGATTTTATTCAATGCAACGCCCTGTTGTTTTCACCCTAGTGGTTGGGGACATACGGAGGTTTTGATTATCAAGCGCCATAAAAATAAGAAAATTAACGACTAGATTCTATCCCAAAGCTAGGGAAATTCTACAATCTTATTTAGAAAAAAGGACATAATAAGCTTCTCACAATAACCTTGTGATTCTTGTGTCGCGATACTCTCGGTACTCGCTTCTATAATAAAATTCCGCAATCCATAATAGACTTATCCACAGAAAAGTTTAAATACGTCTTAGATACCTGATAAAAAAATATATGGGACACTTACACACGCGGTTGTCCGTCACCAAAACAAGTAACTTAATACTTGTGGTATGGGTGGACAGACAACTGGTAGATATTTAAATACAAAAATATGGTTATACGTAACGAATATTACACAATTGAAGATTATTGGAATGATAAAAATGGATTTGAAAATCATTTCAGCTTCAAACAAGACTGCGGTTAATTAATGTAAATTGAAAATGTTTAAAAGACTAGACGCTGAGTTTCTTGCTGGTTCTTCTCGGTAAGAGGAACATTCCCAACTAACTAGTTCTAGCTTCATTAAATCTAAAACATCTTTGACGATTCAAAAGTGCTAGTTAAATCCTATTTGAATAAAGATTATTTTGATTTGATTTGCTTCATGTATGAAATATATCGAAATAATTCTGCAAACATGTGCATGTTGCCATTACGTTTTTCCTCATAAGAATTTTACATTAACTAGGAAATTGTTTCACTGATTGAGCTTTGATAGCCGATTTGGGAGATGTGTGAAACTTTTCAGGGTTCATAAGATTATATCCCGGAAAGACACTAATGAGTTTATCTATTAAAAATTAGGCACCTTATTGGTATTTACAATTAATCACTCAGTTATGCCGTGTGGTATCCAGCTGAGTAGAATAGATCACCCTCTGTCTTACCCAGGGTACGTAAAATACGACTAAGTTGACGTCAGGCAGGTGGCCAGTCGTAAAACACGTAGCCAAATCATGTGACAACATGTTGTGCCAAACCCACTTAGGGTGGGATAAGGGCAGGAGGATGATGATGACAATTAATCACTCACTTTTCGGTTAAAGGTAACATTGTGAGGAAACCTTCATATTTTGCAAATTCTAATGATATGTGCAAACTACCGATATAGCATTGAAGTGGTGGGTCTAAGATCCAAATTGAAGATAATAGCAGTATATAATAAAATAATTAAAGGACTGTATGTCGCTCGTTCCGTAAGAAATCATCCCTCCATCGTCACCCAGCTGCAATTTTTAAGTGATTTCTTTTATTACAAAGCACGGACGTGAAAAAACCAATATGAAAAATCTACGGCGAATAAAAAGTGCAGTTTTACGAGCAACTTTATGGTGTAATGAAAAGTGGATGATTGAATTAATACTTCCCACTGGCAGCAGCGTCAAAGATGAAATATTTCACTTAAAATTTGTACTTGCTTTTTTAATGTTTTCGAACAACTAGAAATAATCAAACATATCAATGGCACCTCGATTAACGAACATTTAAATGTTTCTAGCTCTAGCTTGTTACACGTGTTCGGAGGCAAAATAAATGGTGGGGGTTAAGCCAATTACTACATAATTATGCTGGTTTGGGTGATGCGTGGGTTTGCTTAGTCGTGGAGTCTATCTCCTGATGATACTTTGGTTACGGCGCAAAACGGTTGTTGAGTTGTGAAATCAGTGCTTGTGTATTGCATTGTTGGAAGTGGAGGATTGTAATGTATGCATTTTTACGATTCGTGCATGTATGAGGTCATCATCATTATCCTACCCTTATCCCACCCTAAGTGAGGTCGGCACAAGATGTCACAAACATGTTGTCACATGATTTGGCTACGTATTTTAAGACCGGCCGTCTGCCTGACGTCAACTTAACTTAGTCGCCTCTTACGACACCTCGGTAAGAAATGAAGGTGGTCTATTCTATTCTGCCGGATGCCACACGGCGTTCGTGCATGTGTAAGGTGTAAATAATAATACAGACTACATTTATCATTACATATATTTTCCTTTATAAAATAATAATTTTATAATTACTTTTTATTTAACTTTCGCTAAACTTTCCGGGTTTCTTTCAATCAGATAATGTAGAAATTGTAAACAACGCATGTTAATATAACCCAAAATTGTAATTGCTAAAAATGTTAAATACATCTATGAACAGAATATTCTTGGTGCTTATTTTATGGGCATTCAACAGAAAACGTATCTAAGTGTCATAGAAGCCCCCAATTTTATTTGCACTTTTACGAGCAATTTCTGGATATTTTATGTTTTTAATGGCTCATAAGAGCAGTTTCAATTTAACAAGTAATTTTTTAATAAACCAATAAGAATTCACATAGCAATAAATATATAATGTGTTACAAAAGTAATTCGGCATGTCGCAAGTAAACGTATTGCTTTCTCCAATCAACTAATTTCTACAGACAATCGATCACATTCAGATAAAAAGTTTTTGGGACTTTGTTTCATAATAAACTTTTTCGAGGGGGTCACGAGTTCACACCCCGGACAGGCACCAATGAGTTTTTCTATTAAAAATTATGTGTTGAGAGACCGGCTATTCTCACGTCTTATTTTAACGTAAGAGCTCGACTAGTTTCAAGCCCATGCGAGGCTCTTATTCATGAGCTCTTTACGCGGCGTTATCGCGGCGGGAACTCCGACGTGAGTATAGCCGGTCTGTCAACATTAATAATAAATACCACTCACGATAGTCTAAATTCATGACTTATGTGTCTAATTGTTAACTGCAATTTATCACACGCTTTTCGGTGAAGGAAAACATCGTGAGGAAACCTGCATATCTCTAGAGAATTCTGGGGATATGTGTAACCTACAAATATTGGAGCAGCGTAGTCGGTCTTAGCTCCAACCCTTCCCTCCAGAAACGGAGAGAGGAGGCCTATGCCCAGCAGTGGGATTGTAACAGGCCGTTACTATACTGTTTAAGATTGTCGTGTCGTAATCGTTTCGTAGATTGTAAAACCCTTATTACCCTTTGTGGTCACAAAGTAAGTCAAATAACGTTGTTGGAATACTCCGGAGAGGGTTGAACGGCTTTTCCTGGCAGAGAAGCGGTCGCTTAAGCTGGATTTAAAAATGTTAAGAAAGGTTAAGCGGCTTTTACTGCGTTCTATCGACTCTTAGTTTTTTTCAATTTAATTATACCTGAATACATTTTGGCTTTGATTAATAATAGAAATATTTTCGTTAGACCGGTGGTAGCTTTAATAATTGCTAACACGTACAGCATATTACAAAATTGAAGATTATTTGAATGATAACAATGCCTGGATTTGAAAATCCTTTCAGCTTCACAAGACTGCGGTTTAGTTATGTTAAATTGAAAATGTTTAAAGGATTGACCGCCGAGTTTCTTGTTGGTTCTTCTCAGTAAGAGCAACATTCCGAACCAGTTGTAGCTTCATTATTCATATTGATCCTTGACGATTCAAAAATGCTCGAAAGAGTTTAATTGAATAAAGATTATTTTGATTTGATTTGAAATGTAATCGATTGATGACTATTCGAAAGTGTTAGCAAAAGCATATTCAAATTCAAATTCAAAATATTCTTTATTCTAGTAAACTTGTAAACAAGTGCTTTTGAATCGTCAAAATCTACTCCTGGTTCGGAAAGGAGTTCCTACCGAGTCTTAAGAGCCAGCAAGAAACTCGGCGGTTGCTCTTTTCAAACAATAATTCTTATCACTAGTTACATATAGTTATTGATGTCTTGTACAGGGTTGAAGAGAAGCTATATCCACGCATTCTTATCGTCTAGGTAATCTTCAATAGTATAATAGGCTTTGATGCGGCGCGTTATCCTGTTCGGGTGAAAGGATAAGAGATATAAATATGATAAAAAAGTGGACTGTATTAAAGGTGATAGTTCGTTGCGGGTAAGGAAAAATGGCGGCGAGGAAGAACTATAATTTAAGGGAGCGGAATGAAGGGAGGCACGCTTACCTTGGTCTGTTGCTATGCTGGGCACTGAGGATCGGCAGGTTTAGTTTCTGGTCTCCACAACACTTTCACTAATAGCACAATATGTAAAAAAGTTAATTAATGCGCGAGCGCGGCGTGTTCGTGCTGAACGTTCTTGCTTGCGGAACTCGAGTGCGCGCCGCCCTCTTGCGGCGATCTTCGTGCGGTGATTGGAAGCGTGCGAGAAGGACGGGACTATGTATGAGGGATATAGAATAAAGCGGTAACATTTACCCCGGCCTTAAAGGGTCGCCTTTAAAGAAAATATGTATAAATATATATAAGGTATAAATATAGCGGAGTGGTAATATTAAATGGAAAATATATATATGCTAAACTAACCTACTGCTAATAAATATACATAAAGTTAGTACTATTGGGATGGTAGAGGGCATAAGCGAATTGTGGGTCGTACGTAGCTACCCTTAGACGTTCTCACTGTGGCTACGCGGACAATACCATCCTTTGATGGGTGTATCTCTTCTATTACCCCTAAGGGCCATGTAAATGGAGGGATATTATCCATCACTATCACTACAACCGTCCCTACTTTAATAGGAGCGACAGGAGTATTCCACTTCGCTCTCGACTGAAGTTTATGCAAATATTCCATTCGCCAACGTTGCCAAAACGACTGAACTAATTTAACCAATAACATGTGTCGTTGGTTGATAGATGTGGAATGGACATCTGGCGCAGGTATCGATCCTAATGGGACAGTGTTTAAAAAATGAGCCGGAGTAAGCGCGGTCGGCTCACTGGGATCACAACTCAATGCTGTGAGCGGGCGCGAGTTAATCAGGGCTTCTATCTGTGCTAATACAGTTAAAAGTTCTTCATAAGAGAGTATTTGTTCGCCGATTACTCTAAAAAGGTGTGTCTTAACCACCTTCACCATACTCTCCATGCATCCTGCAAAATGCGGTGATGCAGGTGGAATATTTTTCCAATCTATACGGTTTTCGGTAAGCTCGTGCTCCATATGCGGACGATATTCGTCAAGAAACTTGTATAAATCTCTTAAATAGGAACGAGCTCCCATAAAATTTGTACCTCGATCAGAATAAATGCATTGTACCGGACCGCGGCGCGAAAGAAAGCGTTTTAAAGCATTCATAAAGCATGCCGTAGATAGATCGGTAACGACCTCTATATGCGTAGCTCTGGTTGTCAAACAAGTAAACACACACAACCATGTCTTACGACTCTTAACACCCCTGCCACGATAAGGAGTGCATTGTAACGGCCCCATATAATCAACGCCCGTGTGAGTAAAGGCTTTCTCGACCTGATTTATTCGCTGGCTGGGTAAATCAGCCATGAGCGGGAAAGATGGTCGCGGCTTATATTTAAAACAAAAATTACATTTAAAAATACGTTGACGTATTATGCGACGCGCGGAAAGAATCCAGTAGCGTTGCCTCAATATGGACATTAACAATTCCGGACCGGCGTGTAGGTTTCGGGTATGATAATAGTCTACCAACAAATCAACAATATGATCGTGTCGCGGCAATACTATCGGATGCTTATAATTGTAGGCTTCAGCGGAATTGATAAGACGGCCTCCAACACGAATAAGACCATCGTTGTCTAAAAATGGTTTAAGTTTTACCAAAGCGGGTGAACAACCTTTATTGTTCTTTAAATCGGTAATGTCGCGAGAAAAGTATACATTCTGCAATACGCTTAATAATTTAACTTCTGCAAATTCGATGTCTGTATGAGAGATTGTGCCTACACGAGGCAAGATTTTTAAACAGCGGTATATGTACACTATGATACAAAGCAACCGTTTATAGGATGATGTACGCAAAGCGAGTTGATATATGATCGATTCGTTAACGTCTACAGTAGCGGTGTATGCGAGCGATTTCTGTTCTGGCACCTCTTCAACAGAATTACAATTAAATTCTGTAAGTGGCCAATCTGAAGGGTTAAGCGACGCCCAGGCTGGTCCGTGGAACCAAAGGGCGTGGTCAATTTGTTTATCTGGAGTCAATCCTCTCGATAAACAATCAGCAGGGTTATCAACACCTGCCACATGATAAAAATGTTTAGCAGGTAAATTCTCAGTCAGCGTGACAACTCGATTGGCGACAAAGGTCTGCCAGCGGTGAGGAGGAGAATTGATCCAAGAGAGAACAACTTTGGAATCAGTAAACGCGAAAATATTATTTATTTTATACAAAGAATCGAGAGCGTTGTGAACCTTGCGCAGTAACTTTGATAGCAGTACTGCCGCAAGTAATTCAAGCCGAGCAGTGGACACAGGTTTAGAAGGTGAGACCTTGGACTTTGCACAAACTATGTGCACCAGGTTACCTGAGCGGTTTTTGACATGCACATAAACTACTCCACCGTAAGCGCGTTCGCTGGCATCAGCGAAACCTAAAAGACTTACAGCAGAACCTTCTACAATACCTATGTGGCGCGGTATGAGAATCTCATGAAGGCTGGATAGCTGAGAACAAAATTGCTCCCAAGCGCTGACAATGTGACGCGGCGGAGTGTCATCCCAGTCGCATTTCATCAGCCAGAGCTCTTTGATTAAGAGCTTGGCGAACAATACGGTGGGAGCCACGAAACCCATGATATCCCAAAGTCGAGCTACCGTAGATAATATGGTGCGCTTGGTACACTTGTCGCTCGGGCATACCACCTCAAAGCGAAAGCAGTCTTTATCTTTGTCCCAGCATAAACCCAAAACCTTATGAGGCACTGACTTATCAAATTCCACGTTAGGGGATGCTCGGTGCGATGCGGGAATATTTTGCAAAACGGACTGTTTATTAGTAGCCCACTTAACAAGATCAAACTGACCCATCTTGAATAACGAAATTAATTCATTACTAGCGGTTATAGCGGCGGTTTCAGACATCACTGAAAAGTTAATGTCATCCATATATAAGGAAGACGAGGCGGCGGAAATATTTTTAAATTTATGTCCTTCATCTTCTATCAGCTGCTGTACAACACGAAGAGCGTGAAATGGACTCGACTTTAATCCGAAGCAGACTCGATTAAACTCATACACTGCTAACGGATCTTGCGGACTAAATCTATATAAAATTCTTTGAAACTGTCGGTCGTTTGAATTCATGCCTATTTGCATAAATTGTTGTTTACAATCAGCTGAAAGTGCGATAGCGAAAAGGCGAAATTTTAAAATTATACAAAACAAATCACCCTGTAAATTAGGGCCGGAGTGAAGCAAATCGTTGAGAGACGGGCTTCCACTGCTGGCATCCAAAACGACTCGCAGCTTCGTGGAGGTTTTGTCTTCGCGGATCACCCCGTGATGCGGTATATAATAGGCGGGTCTAGAAGCATCGTATTTTGGTGCGGACACTAGAGATAAGTAACCTTTATCGACGTACTCTTTAATAACACCATCGTATGCCTTGCGCAACTTTAATGACGTCTCTAATTTTCTCTCAAGGCATAAAAATCGCCTATGAGCTGCAGTGTATGATTCCCCAAGTGAATAAGGATCACCACGAAACGGCAGCGACACTGTATATCTACCATTGCTGACGTCACGTTCCGTAGTAGCTCGGAAATGTTCCTCACATTCGATGTCATCTTGACTACGAACAGGACGGGAATCAACCTCTTCAAGTTCCCAGAAGCGCTTTAGAAGAGCGTCCATAGGATCGGATACGACAGCACAACATGAAGTTGTATTACTAATATTCAAGCGGCGCGGTTGTAACACGGGAACAGTGCCCATAATAATATATCCTAAAGTAGTTTCTATAGCGGTCGGCAAATTTAATTTGTTGCAAGAAACCCTTCCCGGCAGCAACAAATGCGAGAATAACGAAGCACCGATCAGCATTTGAATCGGGCCCGGCGTTGTAAAATTATTATCAGCGAGCGGGAGCCGCTGCAAGTATTCAAGCGCAGCAGCGTCTATTGGTGCGGTTGGTAAGTCGTCGGCAATGCGATCGACTATAAGCGCGGAGATATCATAATGAATAGCGGAATTATAACGCGAGTATAACCTTAAATCTACTGAACCCTTAACGGATTTCTCAACTCCACCTATACCCCTAATAATAAGGTGCGAATTTTGTTTAGTCAATCCCAAACGATGGTATAAATCATTTGTTATAAGATGCGATTGTGATCCACTATCTATAAGACATCGAACAGTAAGCGGAATGTTATCTCGGTCGTAAATTAAAACATGCGCGGTCGCAAGTAATGTACATTGCGGGATCGAGTCGCTCGACCCATAAGTCGCTAAAGTATGCGGAGCGGCAATGAACGTCGAACAATTTGTAGAAACCGGCGGGCTGACGGCGCTCGCATCGTTCGAGACTGGCGGCGGACTATGAATCATACTCGCGATAACCGACTGCGAAGCAAGGGGTTCGATACTCTGTTGAACACTTTGCTTATTGAAATGCAAAAGCGTATGATGTTTGCCATTACACGAGCGACATCTACTATTCGATTTACAGTGCATAGACTTATGTTTAGTACTTAAGCAATTTATACAGGTATTTTTATCCTTGACAATTTTAAATCGTTCACTGGGAGTGAGTTTATCGAAGGCCGGACATTTAAAAAGATGCTCGTGCACTATATTAGCACATAAGCATTTATTATTATCCGAAACAGTTAAATATGAATGCGGGTTAGGGACATAATTATTTGTTTTACGCGATTTTATTGGTGGATTTAAACAATTATTGTTATTAGTCTGAAAACTTATTTTATATTGCATTTTAATAAAATTAATGAGGCTTTGCAGCGTTGGAATCGTATTATTATTACTATAAGACTCCATTTCGAAAGCGCGAACAGTCTCCTTATCTAATTTTTTAAGCGCGATGTGAAATAATATATAATCACCCAAGTTATCTAAGCCTAGGTTTAGAAGCGCGTTAGTTGCAGTAGATATTTTATCCATAAACGATTCAAAATTAGCGAGCGACGCGGAATTAAATGATTTAGTATCTAGAATTTGATCGATATACATGGATGCAAGAGTGCGCGTGTCCTGGTATCTATCGATCAACGACTGTAAAATAGCGTTATAATTATTGCCACTCGGCGTTATTCCGGAGAATACACTTTGCGCCTTGCTGGATAATTTTCCTACTAAATAATATAATTTTTCATCATCTGTCAATGACGGATTGTCATGGACAGTGGCCTTGAAACTAGCATAAAATAATGGCCAAGTGCGTATATCACCGGAAAACGTCATAAGTTCGATAGGAGGCAAAGAAGGTCGAGAGCGAGGTGGCGGTGGAGAACATTTAACGTCACTGTCTGATTGTTTAGGCGGTGATAGTTTCGTTATGACTCTTTTTACAAAGCTATACAACTCCTCGAAAGAAGTCCATGTCTGATAATCAAGTTGCGCTTTGGGGTTAACGGTCAATAATACAGTATTATACTTATCAACAAGCGACTTAAACTCCGAACGAATGTCGTTCACAGTTTCGACAGCGACTAAAAAAGATTCTAAATTATTCTCGTTTAAGTGTGCAATTTTTGCTTTATTAAAAATAACTTGCATTCGGGCAAAAAGTGCACTGCGTCTCGCCTCTAAAACACGAAGTTTTATATCTAAAGATGACAGCGCAGTGTCTTCATCACTTGATGAAGCCATTTTTTATATTTAATATTTCTAAAAATAACTCGTTAACAATACGCGTATTAAGCGATAACACAAACACGAACGAACGAAATAAATAATAAATAAGTGGGTAAGCGGACAGCGTTTTGCCTATGAATTAGAGAGGCGCGATAGAAAATAAAAAATATTGCGGGTGAAACTAAAACGTTCACTTCGGACGATGAGATTATATTCCTTTAAATAATTCTTCCTATGATGTATGCGGTTATATAATATAAATGTTAATAAATTTCCTATGTAGGATTGCGGTTATATAAATTTAAAGACCTATTCAGGCGACTTATAGGAGCGGGGAAAGAAAAATATATAAAGAAAAAAAAGGGGGTCCGACTCGAACAGGACCACTAAATGATGCGGCGCGTTATCCTGTTCGGGTGAAAGGATAAGAGATATAAATATGATAAAAAAGTGGACTGTATTAAAGGTGATAGTTCGTTGCGGGTAAGGAAAAATGGCGGCGAGGAAGAACTATAATTTAAGGGAGCGGAATGAAGGGAGGCACGCTTACCTTGGTCTGTTGCTATGCTGGGCACTGAGGATCGGCAGGTTTAGTTTCTGGTCTCCACAACACTTTCACTAATAGCACAATATGTAAAAAAGTTAATTAATGCGCGAGCGCGGCGTGTTCGTGCTGAACGTTCTTGCTTGCGGAACTCGAGTGCGCGCCGCCCTCTTGCGGCGATCTTCGTGCGGTGATTGGAAGCGTGCGAGAAGGACGGGACTATGTATGAGGGATATAGAATAAAGCGGTAACAGGCTTTTTGAATTAGCCTTTTTTAATAGTATTTTTGAACTGCTGTATTGGTAAAGTTAAAGTAGATTGTGGAATTTTATTATAGAATCTTATACCCAAACCCACAAACGAATTACGAACTTTTGCAAGGCGCAAAGCAGGAACCGCAAGCTTATGTCGGTTCCTACTTTGTCTATAATATACATCGCCAATCCTTTTATAATTATTTATATTCATATGTACAAAAATTAAATTACTAAAAATATACTGTGAAGCCAATGTAAGAATACCTGTTTTCTTGAACTTCTCTCGGAGGGAATTGCGCGAATTTAAATTGTAAATGGCACGTATGGCTCTTTTTCGTAATACAAAATTTTTTTCAATGTCTACGCATTTACCCCATAACAATATTCCGTAAGACATAATGTTATGGAAGTAAGCAAAATAAACAAGTATACTACCCCTACTTTTAGCCGTTCCCTTGTCTGGAGATTATCCTGGCAGCAGCTCTCGTGACTGCCCGCGCGAGCACCCACCGGGAGGCCCGCATACTGGCGACCGCGGCCGTAGCTCACGTCGTGGCCCGGATTCGTCGGTTAGGTCTGGGGGTGGCCTTGGAGAAATCCGAGGCTATTTGTTTCCACAGGCCTCGGATGGCGCCCCCAGCGGGCTCCCGGTTGGTGGTGGACGGGACGTCCATCGGAATCTCAGGTACTTTGCAGTACCTGGGATTGATTCTCGACAGCCGATGGACGTTCGAGGCCCACTTCCGGCGGCTCGCCCCAAGATTGAAGGCGACCGCCGGAGCCCTGAGCAGGCTCCTCCCGAATGTGGGGGGGCCTAATGCAGGCTGCCGGCGCCTTTACGCTGGAGTGGTCCGGTCAATGGCCTTGTACGGCGCTCCCATCTGGGCGGAGCGGCTGACCGCCAAATCCCTGCTCCTTTTGCGCGGGGCGCAGAGGATTATGGCGATCAGGCTAGTGCGAGGCTACCGGACTATCTCTGGTGAGGCGGCCTGCGCCTTGGCCGGTTCCCCTCCGTGGGATCTAGAGGCCAAGGTGCTTGCTCAGGCCTACCGCCGTAAAGTTGAAGCCCGTCTTTCGGGGGGAAACTCTACGGCGGTGGAGGTGGATTGGCGGAGGACAGCTCAGATGGGGCTTCTCCGCCAATGGAGGCGGCGGCTGGAATCGCCCAGCGCAGGATTCAGGACGATTTCAACCATCCAGCCCATTCTCCAGGGCTGGGTCGCCAGAAGGCACGGGGTCCTCACCTTCCGCCTTACGCAGGTACTTTCTGGACATGGTTGTTTCGGGTGGTATCTGTGGAGGGTGGCCCAGCGCGAAGCGTCTGGTGAGTGCCACGAGTGCGGCGCCGAGTTCGATACGGCGCAGCACACGCTCGCGGACTGCCCTGCTTGGGCGGTTCAGCGGGCGAAGCTCGTGGCAGAGGTGGGGCGCGATCTCTCCCTGCCCACCGTGGCTCGTGCCATGGTGGACAGGGAGGCATCGTGGGCAGCGATGGCCTCCTTCTGCGAGGATGTTATCTTGCGGAAGGAGGCGGCGGGACGGATCCGGGAAGTCGAGTCCTTGGATCCGATCCGCCGCAGGCGAGCGGGGCGCAGGCGACTCGCCGAAGTCCGTCGTATGCCGCCCTAACGGGGACCTGCGAGCGTTCCGAACGGGGTTCATCGGACGCTCGCTGAAATTAGGTCCCCGAGGTGGTCGATGCATCTGGTGCTCCCGATGCATCGATTAGCGGTGGGAGGGGCCACTGCTTAGAGAGGCCCCGACCCGGAGGTGGCGCTCTCCGGGGTACAGAGCCGCTGCTGGCGGGGATGGGGGCAATGTGTACAACGTTACCCTGTCCCCGCCACCAGCAGCGTGGTGGAGCACTGTCAGGTTTTTAGTCGGTGAGAGTCCGACATACCCACCGCTCGTCCCCGTCGGGCGGTGACGACCCATAATGGGTTTTCCTGACAAGAAAAAAAAAAAAAAAAAGTATGTAACAATTGTTTAATATGTAGAAAATGTTCGTTCTCGGCCGGAATCGAACCCGCGCCCCGCGGAAATGAAGCCGTGGTCGCTGCCAGCAGCGTAAGCGGGCCACTTAATTAATAATAAATTAATATAATACAATAATTTATGATTATATAAAACTAAGTACTTCTCGAGACAGAACATAAAAACCTTAAAAAATCCGTCACTCGTCCAATTGTCGACTTGGGTGACATGAAACAACACTCGCTTTCATGCTAAAACATAGCCTTATTTTTTTCAATACTCATCATCCTCCTGCCCTTATCCTGCTCTAAGTGGAGTCGGCACAACATGTTACAACAATGTTGTCACATGATTTGGCTACGTATTTTACGACCGGCCACTTGCCTGACGTCAACTTCCGTTAGTCGCCTATTACGACATCTCGGTAAGAAATGAGTGTGGTCTATATGGTAAAATAAGAGGCTGGGAGAAAACACCTTTCCATACTGTACTGACTGTGTATTTGACATAGTAGGTCAAAAACTGTCGCGATAGCAGTTTGTATTCCAAGTTCCAGAGATATTTTTTATTGTTATTTTATTTAGATTTTTTTTTTTTCAATATATATCTTAATACTTTCCTTTGTAGTGTACTAATAGTAGTAATATTCATCTGTAGTAGTAAGGTAATTTTTAATTATTATTATTGTTGTTTTTTATTTTTTATGTTATGTTAAATTATTATTATACGATTATAGTTTAAAAAGGTGAACAATGAAATGTACGAAGTTAGATTTCGTTGTTCACGAAGCTGTTGCTGACGTTGGTGGTGAATTAGATTAGTTAGGGTATGGTCGCCACTGAAAACCAGTGTTGGGGGCTACCTCAACGTAAACTGAGTGGTGTTCCTTTTTGCAACGTCACATTTCTCTGCATAGGTATAATTTAAATTTAAATCGTCTATATAACTGTAATGTTTGTAGGGTAAGTGTGACAGTTGTAAATAAAAGGTTTTTTGATTTTGATTTGATTTGATTTGATTCTATGCAGCCGGATACCACACGGCACATACCTTAGTCGCCTCTTACGACACCTCGATAAGAAAGGAGGGTGGTCTCTTCTATTCTGTCGAATACCACACGGCGTCTTATTATTTTTTTTATATCTTATTTTTGCAATATTAACTACTGATATTACCTAAATATGAAAAACAAATAGTTAGTGTAACAAACATATTAGCACCCCAAAGTTTCCCCCGTCCCACGGTTTGTCGACTAATCTTTCGGTCGTCAATCAATTACTAATATAGTTTTTGCCCGAAACTTCCCTATCCTATATGATTTATGTGCATTTATTCCTATACGAGGTTATAATTTTACCAGATCTAAATACCGAAATATTCCAGAAGTTAAGCATTAAAATATACGAGTAATGCGGCGATGCCGTGTTGTTTGTATTTAAAATTTCTCAAAATCTGATACATGAAAGAAAACATTGGGAGATAATTTATATTGCTGTTGAAAAATTTTCAAAACAGCAGTTTAGGTCTCACACTCATATTTCTTCCTAAAAAGAAAGAGAAGGGCTATGCCCTGCTGTGTAAAGTTGCCTACAGTTTATTGTACATCTCTGATCTTTTCCTGGGATGTTTCTCTATGTAATATTTTTATTTATATTATACATAGCATAGATCGTGTGGTGACATTCAATCCTGTACAAAATTAACTGTAGTACCTCAATCTCAAGACGTAATTAATATAAAGTGGTAATATAATCTATTCTGATTAGAGATACTTGAAATTTACGATAACATACGACGAGTATAGCGGTGGGTTAACAATAAGTCATTGTTAATATATATTTACATTAAGACTTGCTTAACTTAAAAATCACGTGCTTAGACTAAGTAGGTGTAAATATTCAAATACACATTATTTTCAGCATAAATGCCAGCAGGAATTATTATTCAATATAAGGCCGTCCGTTAAAGCAAACTAAAGCATTTTTATGCATTTTAGTAATTAAAACTTTAAACCAATTTACTTAAAAACATAATTTTGTGAGATGTGCCACTATTGCAGTCCCCGAGCAATATAATCTGAATTTCAAATTCGGCGTCAACGATTTTCATGAAATATGGTATACAGGGGGTTTCGTGGGCGATTAATCTATCTAGCTAGGTTTCATTTCTAGAAGATGTCGTGTTATCCGTGTTTTAAGGTAACAAAAAGCAATACAATATCATTAGAATACAAAGGTAAATTTCACCATCATCAAAAAGGTTATAGCTTAGACGGGAAATCGGGTCCAGAAACCAGATGACCCGCGTTTGTCCCAAGTATCTAGACCATTATTTTTTTGTCTTTTATGAGAATAAACTATCATTTGTAGCACTTTATCAATACATTTAAATCGTTTCTAAATAAATCTTCTAAAAAAATACCAAGAATAGCTCGGTCCAGCAGGTACTCCTCATTTTATATGTAAAAACCGGCTGTACCCGCGTAATAAATATTCAGTCCAACCGGCTAGTTTGAACCCCTTCAACGTTGTTAGTAACGAGCTCATTACGCGTCGTTGTCGCACCGGGTTTTCGCAAATCCCTTACTTATGACGTCCGTATAACCGGTTTTTGTACTAAAATCTTTAAGCAATATTTCTTATGTTACTATTTAACCAAATCCTAAAGAATAGTACGCAGTGAATTGAAAACAATGAATATGAATGAATATTTTAATGTTTTTCGTTTTTTTATATAAAGAATTAAAAAAAAAAATTGTGATGTATATAATACACAACGTAGAAACCGAGATAAGGTTGTAGCTCCTACTTTGCGCCTTACAAAAGTACGTAAGTCGTTTTTTTGGTTTGGTCATAAGATTCTACTATATTTAAAAAAATCTGTTTTAAGGGAGGATAATACAGAAAGCCTACTTACTATACTAGGCTTACACTACGTTGAGATTTACATAGATGATAAGAATGAGTTGACATAGCCTGTACAAGATAGAATGACTAAACATAACTAGATATAAGAATTATTTTGAAAAGAGCAACCACCGAATTTCTTGCTGGCTCTTCTCGGTAGGGACAGCTTACCTCACTAGCATTAGAGTTGACGATTCAAAAGCACTTGTTTACAAGTTTACTTGAATGAAGAATATTTTGGATATTAATTTGTATTTATTAATTAGAAAAGAGATAAGGAAGACTCATTCTAACAGTTTTATTTACCACTTTAGTAATTACTGGTCAACAAATATTGAATGAGATCAAAATATGCAAATTTTTATATTCTTAATATCTTTTATCACACTTATTTATATCTAACTCAAAATTGTAGTGTCATTCGCTTTCAAGGCGAGGATTTCGTAAAATAAGCTTATTTTCTCAGGGCCAGAACAATCGTAATAACTTAATATTTTTCTTTGACGAAGTAATTAGCGGACGGCGTTGGGGCGGCCGAGTCCATCTTTAGTTTGTGAAACTCGGTAACAACTCGGAATAAGTGATAAATGGGAGTTAATAGCGGAGGGTGAAACTGTCTTCTAATATATGTTTCCTAAGTAAAATTCACACAAAGTAGTTAAAAATCGCTTTCATATTTCATTCGAGCTGTTGCCACGACGTTTTTCATGTGAACTTATATGTTAAACTGATCTCAAACCTTAGAAGTGTCCTATTCCCGATAAAAACGCTTCATATTTATCCTTTATGTCCGTTACAAGCTCTTGAAAAAGTTATGCTTTTTAAAGTACTCAACTGAAATTACACCCCAACCTGTTTATATATCAGTGACTGCCACCTAATATCTAGCTCGAGTGACCCAAGAAAACTAATAGGCCCTAAAAATAACCCTGACAATCTAATCACGTTCGCAAACACAAACATCCTGACTAATAAATAAATGCGAAAGTCTGTCTGTCTGTTACGTTTTTACGGCCAATCTGCTGAACCAATATCGATAAAATTTACCAGGGTAACATATGGGCTATAGAAATTCTGTTAATTTAACAGGATTTTCAACAACAATTCGAATTCGTCACACATATACTGAAAGATGCTGCTACTCACTAACAGAGGTATTACAATTTTTTTATGGTTTTGTTAGAATGTTTTTCAGTACAAATCATGCTTTGCTGATTCGCAGTAATACCATGAAGGAAACCAAATTTCGCAGACGTCTCGAGTAGCGGAATCATTGCAAGAGGAACTGCAATTTAACCCTCACATCGATCTGATTTTGTGATGGTGATTTTGGAAGGATTGAAACGCGACAGAAGATACTGTTTATTCCAGGAGTACAGTCCACGCGAACGCGAGTCGCGGGTGAAAGCTAGTATTATTATAAATCTTGTTTGCATGCATACCATGCTCTTTGCCAGCGACGAGGATTTTCTAGTTTCCAGACTGCATGTATGTCATAGCTTCACGCCACAATCCCTAGCTGAATGACTGACTAATCAAATACCATATACGCTCTAAAAAACGTTGCTCTAAGCAGGTTATTGGTATAACCCAGGTCAGGCCAATAATCATCACGCTTGGCGTGCGGGTTGGTGATCGCAGTGCGGACCATTTCACACCGACGACGCTGCTGCCCACTATCGGTCTGTTATACTTAGGTCAGCTTGAGAATGGTTATACCACCATTAGTCAGTCGCCAGAACTTTGTCAGTATATTTGCAGGGTGTACTACGTGCAGGTGAAGTTGACATTTGAGAGGACTAAGGGGGACGAGTTTCTCCGTTACACCCCCAGTGGAGAGTGGTCTCTTAAAGAGACCTTTGTCCAGCAGTGGACGTCCATCTGTTGAAAAAGAAGAAGCTGATCTGCCCCCACAGGAGGTTCCTGTAATTTCTAATTCCAATAATACAAAAATCAAAGATGAAATTCCCCGACGTTAGTAGACTCTATGTTCCCTGCTTCCTACATTTCTCACGATGTTTCTGCGCTCACCTACCTACCCGCTGACACTGTAATAGCTTACGGTACTAATATTTTAAGTAGAGAAAATAGTCCATCGTTCAAAGTGGTTGCTGCCTGTCAACGCTTTTTTTTTACTAAAGCGAGGAGGAAAAATTCCTGACGGACGCCTACTAGCCCGTACTAGTAGGGAGTGTCCGACTAAACAACTTCCTCATTGACTTCCAATCAGCATAGGACCGCATATGCATTTCTTCATGCTGACCGTTTCCTTAATTTTCTCCTCTGTCTTTTTTTCTTCTTTTTCCTTTTGCTCCCTTTTAAACATAATTTTTCTGAGAACCTCCTTATGCTTATGCCCCGATGTTAGTAGACTCTATGTTCCCTACTCCCTACATTTCTTATACGATGTTTCTGCTCTCACTTACCTGCCCGTTGACAATGTAAATGCTATTGCGCCTCACATTCTGTTAAATAGAAAAAATAGCTCATCGTTCACAGCGACTGCTGCCTGTCAACGCTGAAAAATAAAAAATATCTCAACCAATTCAACCAAGAGACTCGATGTCATAACAAATCAACGTCAGACACACGCGAAGTTATAATTGGCGAGCACAATCAACAAGACAAACTGGGCTTAATTAAACACTGTCACAGTTTAAACAAAAAGAGGGTTAAAAGGGGATGAGGAACAATTTCCAGTGGAACTCGAATTCTGAGACATTTTTGAGGACATCACATACAGCATGTCAATTGAGATTTTGTACGCGTAGAGTACAGAGTAAAGATTTTACAATAGAGTAGAGATTTTACGATTCTATGGTGGCATTTTCGCTAATGAGTTACTGGTTCAAACGACGAATAGGCACCAATAAGTTTCCTACAGAAAATTATATGCATACTTCTTCTTATTTACAATTTATCACATATCGCCCTATCCGAAGAACACAAAGTCACATCTCCTATATATGCTCGTAAACATAGAAAATTTGACTTTGTTCTTGATGAATTATACCTATCTATCGGCTAATAAAAATGTTTGGCGGAAATCTACGACTTTCCGCATAATTTCGGGTATATTTACAGTCTATTACCATCGACTACGATGGTGGTACATGATCCAACTCTTACAAAAACATCAACAAAGAGTGTAAGGACCAGTGCGTAGCAATGGAGTAGTAACAGCTCGGCACTTTAATATATAAAGATCTATAACTGAATTCAATGAAAATATAAATTGTAGCCAGTTATTATGTCACCGGCAAAGGCCTCTCTTGAAACCTAAGATACGTCCAAGGATCCATAGGAAACATGCAGGTGTTCTCATAATATTTTCTTAAAACTAGAAACGTGTAAAAATGGAATGTAAAGGTTTGTTACTATCACAACTAGGCATGGCCATAGAGCCATAGAACGGGGTTTGAACCAGTTACCTCTTGATACGTTTTTCTAAACGAGGCTATCTGCTAAAGATGTTTCGATTACGGGGGCGAAACAATCATTAAAATTTCCTTAGAGAATTTGTGCAGTGCTTGTGAAGTTTTGGTGTTCTGTGATACGTGCGATACCTAATCCTGCATGTACAAGGTATGAGAACGATTTTTGTCTTCTAAACTTAGCATGACAGATTTTCTTAAAAAACGCGGATTATAACAAAATAATTATATCATAACTTTTGACCTTGACAATATATATACGGTCTCATCATTCAGCAACTTGGCGTATATGTATGGCGAGGGTGGAATCTTGCAAGTTAAATTTCACCCACTTTCCGCTGTCCAATGGATCGTCCTCAATCCCGATGACAATGCATGTTCATGATAAGCATGACCTGATGATGCCAGGATTGGCTCCAGACGAGGAAACTCCTCAACGGTTAACAGTAGGGACATTAAATTTTGTTAAAAACTTTTTCATAACCGATTTATAGAAGCAGCCGTCACTTTGCGGAACTCCATATTACAGGCACTATAACAGAACTACCTCGCTATAATCCGCACGGGTTAAGCGAATGCATGCAAAGCTAATGTGTAAGAAGCAGGCAAAATTTACGAACCTTACACATGCAGGACAAGCCACCACACGCACCCCAAGGCTCCTCCACCAGCAACAAAGCACACAAGCAGCACACACAACGGTTCTGTTATGGTGCCTTTTTCATAACCTTTTTGAGTTTGACTTGTTACAGATATTTTAATTTAATTTGAAATAAGGGTAATGGAAGCATTACATAGTTGTGGATCGCATGTGCTCAATTTTTTAAACTGTTTATCGCAGCCGTTTCCCAGATCGAGCGAGGGGATTAAGATGTCGGCACATAATTTTTCAATTTGCCCAGTTAAAGCACGTTAAGGAGACGGATTAATAAATCTCTCGAGTAGGGGAGATATCGAGTTAGCGTTCCTGCGCACCCTCCGACCCTCGTTCCAGCTTCCAGGAATCAAATGATCTCACTAGCTGTGAATTCGTAGGGCATACGGTTATTTTTGTTAAAAACTCTCACCAATTTATATGAATTTGTGTTTTTCTAATGTACGGACGTAATTAAAAGACATACGCCGTGTGGTATCCGGCAATAGAATAGACCACCCTACTTTCTTACCGAGGTGTCGTAAAAGGCGACTAAGGTAAGTTGACGTCAGGCAGGCGGCCGGTCGTAAAATATGTAGCCAAATCATGTGATAACATGTTGTGCCGACCCCACTTAGAGTGGGATAAGGGCAGGAGAATGTATGTAATTAAAAGACATATTTCAACTTTGCAGAAGATAGCTACTACGACATTTATATTGTTCGCTATACTCTTGCGATAGTTTAGTTAGTTAACAGTTAAATAGAAACCAAAATTATGAAGACTCCTTTTTAATGATTGCTTTATACAATTTACATAGACCAAGCAACGTGATGATTTTGACACACAGAGCGAACGTTATGTGTACATTGGCAGGTCGAAATTACCTTTTTTCAAAAATAATGTAAATCTGACTTATAGCGCGTACATAAATATATATTTTTTTTTATTCTAACGCCACATTTTACAACATTTTAAAATTATATATTTTATGAATTTATAGAATAATTGGTCCCAAGAATGCTGGTTGAGTTTCGTGTTGAATCGCTAAGCTGATTCTTTCATTCGTGGTTTACGAAATAATAAAATAAAATAAATAAAAAAAGTCTATATTGCTGTTTTTCATATACAAGTTGTTTTTATATTATTATTATTATTATTATTTAATGTTTTTATAAACAGCTTGCCCGTTGACAAGTGCCTTCTCTAAAGATTTCTGTTTCTCCCTGTCTCTTCATAATCTAATCCATTCTGGACCAGCAACTTTGAAAAGGTCATCTTCTTTTTAAAGAAAAATAAAGTATTAATAGTCACCAGTTATTATGCTATTGCTGAGTAGTGACTCCTCTCCTTTTAAAAGAAATATCGAACTTTTTGATGAGGATTTTCAGGTCACACATTTCTCAGAAATTTCTAATGTAATATGCAGGTTTGCCCATAATGTTTTTACTTCACCGAACAATATGTTACAACAACAATAAATCATATATCAATAATATTAACAAGTTTTAATAGAAATCGGTCTCCGAGACGTGAACCCGTTACTATCTAGTAAGGACCCTGCGGTCTCACCGCCGGTTATCGTGACTTCAGAAGAGTATTAGAATATTTTTCCCCAACACAATCGAGCCACGTGCATGAGAAATTAATCCTGATACTTTGAACCCCTTACTATTTAAAAGCTAATAGTTCAAATGTACAATATAAATACTAAATAAAGCCCACTTACAATTTCCTCTATTATACAATAGTAGTATGATTCGTTTCACAAATCATAAGTACTGGGTTCCTTTTCCAAATTAACTCATCGGAATGTTCTTATCTCATGGTTCAATTATTGTGGCGTTTCTTATAATTAATATTAAACTAAATCCTCTGAATTAACAATATGACAAAAGTGAAAATATCGAAAATTTGAAGATACTTGTAAAGCAGGAGTCAAGATACTTGAACATTGCTAGAGTGCAAATTGCCAAAACATAATGAACGGCTGGGAAAAGACCGTCTAGGTTCTATTACATGCAGCAGAATCAACGCTATAGTGTACGATGAAAATTAATTTACTTTCTTAACACCCCTACTATGAAACACAATTATTTGTTTTGATTTAAATTGCATGTATCTTTATTTCCGAGTAATAGATACAGTGTTAGCCTTTATGACTTATAAATCAAATCATATCGAATCAAAACCTTTGATTAATAATGTGACAGTAAAGTAGATTTCAGGAAAAATAATAAGAAAAATATACAGAAAGTGACATTAAGAATTAGAATTCCATTCAGCTTAAGTTGAGGAGTACTTCAACGTTGGTTTTCAGCGGCGACCATTGTTCCTTAAATCTAAATGTTAGGCTAAAGACAGTAAAAAGTGACAAACAATTAGAATTAGAAATGTTTGTAGTAAGTATATATATTTTAATTATAGAGCGTCTTTGGCGAGCAGAATGTTCCAGACGTAGTGTGCCATATTTCTGTTGATGACGTCATCTTAAGGGTTCCAATCCATAACAAGGATAATGTGTAATGGACAGCTGGTGATAAATTGTAACAATACAACACGCTATCGGGTGAACCTAGCCTAGTTCAGCTGGCCTAGAAAACCTAGCAAAACCTGGATTTCGTTTCGGACACAGAACGAGTTTGTTTGTGGTTAACTTACGATAATATTCTTTTGATTAACAAAGGCTTAACCTATTCGGTGGAGAGAAGGATAGGAGCTTAGATTTACCAACACATTTATCCGAGAAAATCAGTTTTTTACAGTGATGATCATCGTTAAGGACATAATGAATTGAAAACTTCAGGTATTTTATAGAGAACCCATAGCTCCACTATCTATGTACGTGACAATGGAGTGGATTAATGAAATTTTTTTTTGGTTCAGTGCTCTCTATCTTTTCTTTTTATTATCTGGAACAATATCAAAGTTTGAAAATCCAATAACATTGTAAAGAGCTCGTAGTAAGGGAAAGACAAACCCTCGAATAAATTTACTGCAGGGTGTAGGGCTGTGGACTCTGCACTCGAGTGGACCACGATATTAACAACTAACCTATCATCGTAGCCCTCTTTGTATTCGATATTGTTTTCGAGTTTAATTTTGATTCTTATTTTCAAGGTAATAAAAGCTCTTCTCATTTGCAAGCTCTTTGGTCACATATGGCTTAAATACGAAAATATGTAAGCGATGTATGACCAAGTGTGTTTTATTTAAACTTTTTTACATCTCATTCTATTTACGTATAGCTATGGATTGAATGATTAATTTTAATTAATATTTTGGGTATAACCTCAATTTCCTAGCTCAGAATCACTCTGTTATATTCAGTATTCTCTGACATTTTCGATTACCAAAATATTCTGACTCATTAGATCAGATTCAAATTATTATTTATTCAAGTTTGCTTATACAGACTCTTTCGAAACGTCAAAATTTAATGAAGCTACCATTGTTTCGGATCAGTGCTCTTACTCTCAGTAAGAGAACCAGTAACCATAAAAAATTTAAAAGAGGAAAAATTGTATTACGTTATGTAACAAGCTATAAGTTTAATCGTAACAAATTTCATTAATTATGCTGATGAGTCTTGTAAACCCATATTAAAGACAGGCAGACTTTTGCATGTTGAATGCAAAAGTCTGACATTTGTACATTTGACATTGTATTAGAATGAATGGGTACAAAATAATTAGTTATAAGATTCTATAACAAAATTCCGCAATCTACTTTAACAGGCTAATACAGAAATCTTACTATACTATTGAGGATTACTTAGACGATAAGAATGCGTGGATATACTACTCTGCTACTCTTCGAACCTGTACAATACTTTAATAACTATATGTAACTAGTAATAAGAATTATTATTTGAAAAAAACAACCGCCGACTTGCTTGCTGGCTGTTCTCGGTATGAACAGCAGGCCTGCCATGAACTCTTATTGCGACTCAATTGAAGACGTAAACTAAATTGTTTTGCTTTTACATACAATGACGTCTTAAAGTCGCGCACTTTAAGTCAATGCCGAATGACCGTTCGGAATGAGACAGAGTTATCTATAGTTAGTTTTCTGTTTCAAACATCACGAACACGATGCAATCGACACTTCATGATAAGAAAAGAAAGTGGTTGAGTTTACTGACTTTGAATTGAATCGTTTTCTGAAAGTTCATTGTAAGCCTACAGCTTTCCGAAGCAGTAGATGTTGCCGATTCAAAGGCACTTGTTTACAAGTTTACTTGGATAAAGAATATTTTGAATTTGAATTCGAATTTAAATTGTAACTAACACCTAACAAACTCATCATAACAAAGCGCCGCTGTCACAACTCCAAAACCCAATGCAGATTGGCGAATGTCCGTGTGATTGAACGTAGAGGTATTAAAATCAATGTATCTCAGGTGGCTCATACGAACACCATACCGGGGGACGGGCCGGGATCAATGGAATATTAATTGCTTTTAAAGAGCGCCGGATTATACCAATAATTGAACTGAATGGTAAATTGGGGTTTGAGATTGGCATTTTGAGCGGACTTTATCGCTGGTTGGCGGTTTCAACATTTTTATTTGTTCGTTGAAAGGCCAGCGGTCGATTTCACCTGAGGGAAAGGAAATGATAGAAATATATACACTTGGTAATGCTTTTTGCCATTACTTTGAAAATATTAAAAAGTAACTATTGTCACATCGCATAACGAATGCGATTTAACGATGCCAACATTGTCTATAAACAATTTCTTTATTCTTCGAGCCTGGGTGTATAATTTTATTTAAGTATTAATGTTGAGAGACCGGCTATACTCACGTCTTATTTTATCGGATGAGCCCGACTAGTTTCAAGCCCATACGGGGCTCTTATTCATGAGCTCTTTACGCGGTGTTATCGCGGCGGGAACTGCGTTTATTTAAGTATGAATTTAGGTATGTATTTAAGTATGTATTTAAGTATGTATTTAAAATAATACATGTAGTGTACCTACCTACCAATTGTCCGTCACCCATAAAACAAGTATTAAGTTGCTTAATTTGGGGACGGACAACCGTGTGTGTAAGTGTCTCATATATTTATTTAGCATTTATTTAATATTGTTTCGGCGGATGAGGCTTGAAAGCGTAACAGACTGACAGACTTTCACATTTATAATATTTGTATGGAAGAGTAAGAAGTATTAAAATAACACTCATAAAAAGATGCTATGTTATGTTGACGTTGGAATATTAAGTGTTAACACAAGTATTAAGTTACTTATTTGGGGACGGACGACCGTGAGTGTAAGTGTCCCATATATTTATATTTATAAAGTATGGCCTAATTCTATGAATTATCTAACGTATTCAATTCTACTCGATATCTCATTTAAACAAAATCGTTGAATATTCAACAAAAGTGACTACCTAGCTGCATTTCTATCCAATAGATGCATTTGTAAATAACTATTCTATCAATGCAAACACGTGATGCGTTATATGCAAACGTATTAATTAGTTGCTTCGACGAGTAGGCATCGTCGATGTTTCTATTTGTTACGTTTCGTGCAGCGGCAGACAGTGACGTAGCGAATTACGCGGCACGGATGACAGGTGCGAGCGATTAATACGCGATGAAAATATGTTTGAACATGCGTAACGTTGAAATACGTGGACATGCTTTTATTAAATTTTGTATAGTACCCGGCAATAGATAATGCACATCGGGGCTTAGAGAGAAAATCGGCTAGAATTTGCTTCATAGAACATTGTCTCTGTCGCACAGACTGACGGACCCATGTGAACACATACTAACTGAGTGACGGTGACAGCGCTCTACGAAACGGAATTGCAGGCTTACCGTGAACTCTTATTGCGACTCAATTGAAGACGTAAACGAAATTGTTTTGCTTTTTCATACCATGACGTCTTAAAGACGCACACTTTAAGTCGTTGCCGAATAAACGTTCGCAATTCGTCCTAAGAACTTGTGAGTAAAAGAGACAGATCTATAGTTCATATAACGTTATTCTTTTCAAACATTACGACCCAATGCAATTCACACTTCATGGTACGAAAAGAAAGCGGTTTGCGGTCGTCGTTTACGCCTTCAATTGAGTCGCAATAAGAGTTCATGGTAGGCCTGCTGTTCGGCTGTTTTGTTCTAAACATCGATGTGCATTATTTAATGTCGAGTACTATAGATGAAGTTCTAGAGCACACATCTTATCGCTCATGGGCTATAATAGTGACACAACTCGAAAAATCATGTTTCAAATTCAAATTCAAAACATTCTTTATTCGAGTACATTGTTTTCAGTACTTTTGAATCATCCAATGTTTTTTAAAGAAGCTGCCACTGATTCGGAAATCTGCTACTACCGAGAAAAACGAACAAGAAACGCGGCATTTCATTGACAGTTACAACAAATTAATCATAGCTTAGTTCGTAGCTGAATGGTACAAGATTTGCTACTAAATCTCAGATAATCTTCAATTGTATAGTAAGTAAGCTTTATTTAGCAGCATCGTTTTAAGATCATTTCTCAACTTGTGTAAAGGCAAGTCTAGATAATTATTATATTATAATATATATAATTATAATATATAATAGTTTTGAGATAAATGGTTTTTAATTTTGCCCTGCTGAGGAAAATGCATAAAAATACTTTAATTTGCTTAAACGAACGGCCTTATGTTGAATAATAAGTCAAATTCAAATGCAAATCTAAAATATTCTTTATTCAAGTATACTTGTAAACAAGTGCTTTTGAATCGTCAACTCTACTACTGGCAGCAGGAAACTCGGAGGTTGCTCTTTTTAAAATAATACTTACAGTTACAATACATTTAGTCATCAATATCTTGTACAGGGTCGAACAGTAGCTATATCCTCACATTCTTACCATCTAAGTAATCCTTCAGTATCGTAGGCTTTCCGTTTCAGCCTCTCTTTTAACAGGTTTTTTTAAATAGCTGTAATGGCAAAGAAGAAATCGATTGCGGAATTTTATTACAAAATCCTATACCTAAAGCAACAAAGGACTTACGTATTTTTTCAAGATACAAAGCAGGAACCATAAGATTATGTCGATTCCTAGTTTGTCTATTACATACATCACCTATAGTTTTATAATTCTTACAATAATATTTTTATATACAAAAATTAATTGATTAAAATATACTGTGAAGCAAATGTAAGAATACCTATTTCCTTGAAATTAACTCGTCTTCTGCCAGTATTTATTCTGAAAAAATTTGTTTTTTAATATTTATACCTATTCCTAGTCCAAAACACGTGTTTTTTGCGTTGTGCCTCTGTTGCAGTTCATAAGCGATTTGTGTGCTAACAGTTTACTATATACGAGCGTGGGGAGCCGTGGATAGGTAGGAGTGTAACCGAGAGTGTTGCAATAAATAAAGGAAGAAAGATGAAACCCATAGAGGAAGATGAGATAAGAAGTCTTATTTACTTTTCTCTTTCTTGTCGATGGACACATTTTAGACGCCAGTCTACTTAGAGTTAGGGCCAAATAACTCTAAGTATAATAACTCTAAGGCTGGCTATCGTCGATTTTTTAAATATATACTAAAAACCCCAAATACCCTCAAGTCAAAAGTAAAAATAAATATTAGTTCTTAACTAATGCAGGCAATATCATTTCACTACAATATTCATATATTTAAAAGGATATTTTAAATAAATTAAGTACTGCATGTTTCCTTTTTAATATCAATAACAATGAATATTATTAACAATTTAAAAGCAAACCGAAAGAAAATGTTTCATTACGTAAATGCGTTGAACAATTCACAACGGTTCAAAATAAATTCCTCGTGTAGAATTCAATGCAACAAAGGAGTTTACTTTGAAATATGATTCCCAAACGAATTTTTCATTAGATGCGTATCAAAATAATGATGATATTTACAATGTCTCAATTTGTCCTGATTAAACAGTAGGCGTATCCACACAAAATTTACATCTGGAATATAAAAACAAAAAAAAACGTTTTCATTACTGACGTTTCGTTTACATGGGGAGGCTTTTATTCCTGTCAATCCACCCGTAAAACCGCTCGACGGCACTCGATTTATATATTATAAATGAATGTAGTCGATAATAATTGATTAAAAGTAAAGTAACGAGCTGTTACTGTTCCAATTTTCACCTCATAGCTTTGTATACTATTACTCGCTGGTAACATGGCAGAAAGCTGTGATAGCCGTAAGACCGTGCGACTCTCTAGAGACGACATGGGTTCAAACCCCAGGCAGGCACAAATGAGTTTTTCTATTAAAACTTATGTGTCTAATTGAAATTGGAATGTATCACACGCTTTTCGGTGAAGGAAGACATCGTGAGGAAACCTGCATATCTCTAGAGAATTCTAGGGATATGTATAACCTATCAATCCGCATTCGAGCAGCGTAGCAGGTCCTAGCTCCAACCCTTCTCTCCAAAAACGGAAAGAGCAGGCCTTAGCCCAGCAGTGGGCGTAGTAACAGGCCGTTACTTTTTCACCTTTTTAACATGGCAGATACTAAGTAAGTAAGATATTTGACTAACCTAATAATATCCCCTTCAAGGATATTATCAGGTTTGTCAAAGCAACTGGTAGATTAAAGCTTTGTCGGTACAGCAGTAAAAACCATGGGGAAATTGGTGAAATAGTGCGATACAAGAGCTGAACACCCGTCTTGTACCGACAGACGCCTCCTTGCTCTTATAGATAGATGCTATTCCAAATGGTAATTAAATCACTCCTTCGAAAAAAACCACCGATAGATCACGACACTCATATCCCAGAAACCCATAACCTATATATTTCAAGCTTTGTATTAAAGTGACCTAATTCGAAAAAGTTATTTTGTGGCAAATAGCAATCAAACGTAGCGTAGCGTCTTCAAAACTCGTAAATGTTAGAGACATATAACTTGGAAGAAAATGAAAAGACTAGCACTGTTAATTGCTCGGAGCGTGATGTCGTAGATGGTATTGAGATAAGGAATATGGTGTATCTAACTCACTTAAGAGTAATTTTGAATTCGGTCTGTTTAATACTAACCGTGTATTTATTTATATTATAGTATGTATGTTCCGAAACGGCTGGAACAATTTTAATGAAGTTTTCAGTCATTCTTTAGATTGACTCAGCTGATATTTGGTTAGTTTTGTTGTTACCTGTTTTTTATTTTGTTACAACAGAGATTGATAATGCTCCCGTTACAAAAGTGAGATATAAAGGCAATTTCACACTAATATCTATTTATAATAACCACTTCGTATAGAAGCAGCTGAGCCGCAATTAAGTAACGCAGCACACAGTATCAATAAGGGCGTGTTTATTGATCAACACGTTATGAATCATGCGTCTGTCTGTTCACGGCCTAACAATCTTGAATGGTACAAATTGTGTATGCCAATCATTTCTCATGTACCATTCGCGACACTATTTCTATTTCGTACCTTAATTGCATTAAATAGTTATTTCATTTTCCATTCCATTACTGTTTTTGCATAAGCCAAATTATAAAAACTACGTTAATTAAGCTTTAAATGTATTAAATTCTACTATAATAATTATAAGAAACAAGCTCTAAAAGAAAGATTGGGCAAGAAGAACTACCAAATATTTCCATTTTTTTTTAAATAAATATCGCTATATTAAAACTTCTTGTTATGTAGAAATTCTTTTGGGCAGCTACGCGAGATCTTTTCGTTCAAGATACCTTAGTGACTGAAGACCAAAATCTTCGAAGAGTGCGCGTTGCCAGTTACACAGCGGGCGATGGAGCCAGCCATGCTCGGAGCTACCTTGCCGTGCGAATTAAATAGTTGCTAGCAAGCTCATACCATGTTTAACGATTGGGTTAGAGGGATTATCAATTAATAATTAACGAGTTTAACAATTGGGCTAGACTCTAGAGGCATTAACAATTAATAAATATTTATATTTTACTTCTGAAATAAATTGATTTGAAAATTTTTAAAACTACAAACGTCGGTAAGTGAATGGCTGACTTATTTTTATCATACTCTAATGTTTAGTATAAGTCACAACAGACAGAGTAGCGAAAAAAAAATTACTTTTAACACTAGGATACATTTGTGCGGTTGTATTAAGTTAAGATTAATTTATGATTTTTTAATACTCGCACATCGTCTTAGGCCCTAAATCATGGTACGCACTGTAAGGACTCTTAGAAATGATGTTTTCGCGCCTAACACTTAGAATCTCGTACCCTCGGCAATACATCTATGTGTACTCATGACTTTGTAAAAATCGATCGGGTTGACTTTTTTTTCGACTTCAATCGATAGACGTCTTTTCTAGAACCTTTCCGAGGGATTTGACACTACACGATTTTATGCGTTTGCATCCATCGGCTAGACACGACTTTTTTGATTTAATTTGATTCGCTGTGCCTTCCCAGTGCGGAGAAACCATAGCAGAAATTTAGGATTTAAACTTTTTTCATATTATGTGCCCCGCTCATTACCACTTCAGCTTTACGAAACGATCAGTTATTTCATTAATTTTGATTCTTCTATGGAACATTATCATTTATTTATTTCTTTGCGTCTTAAATATATAACATATTTGCCCGGTTAGGGAGGGTTAGGTAATATTGTAAACACGTCTTACATTAGACATAGACAATTACAATTATAATAAATATACAAATCAAAATATTGCAATAGTAATAGATCGCGGGTTCAAACCCCGACAGGCACCAATGAAGTTTTCTATTAAAACTTGTGTGTCTAATTGATAATTGCAATTTACTATACACTTTTCGTTGAAGGAAAACATCGTGAGGAAACCTGCATATCTCTAGAGAATTCTAGTGATATGTGTCACCTACCAATCCGCATTGGAGCAGCGTGGTAGGTCCTAGCTCTCCTTCTCTCCAAAAACGGAGAGAGAAAACCTATGCAGCAGTGGAATATTGATAGGCCGTTACTTTTTTATGAATATTTATTATAATAAGAATTATACATTTGAAAACAACAACCGCCGTGTAAGATACACGGCGGTGAACCATGGGTTTGAACCATCAATAGAATTAACAATTCAAAAGCACTTGTTTACGAGTTAACTTAAATAAAGAATATTTTGAATTTGTATTATAACTTGTACCACACACTAAGGATTAGTTTATACGAGTGTCGACTCGTGAGTGATTCGGAACGCGCGCCGGTTGCTTCTAAGCGCACCTGAGTCTCAATTAAGTATTGTGTAAGGAGTCAGAAAATGTTTGACTTTGGTGGCAACATTTTTCGAGAATTTCAGTCACTCTTACTCGTACTCATACTCAGACTGGCCCGTTGGCGCAGTTGACAGTGACCCTGTCTTCGGCTCCGTGGGTCGCGGGTTCGATTCCCGCCGAGAACAAACATTTTCTATTTAGGATTTGTTGGTTCTTCGAGTCTGGGTGTATATATGTATTTAAGTATGTATTTAAAACTATATATGTAGTATATTTACCAGTTGTCCGTCACCCATAACACAAGTATTAAGTTACTTACTTTGGGGATGGACGACCGTGTGTGTAAATGTCCCATATATTTATTTATTTATTTATTTATTTATTATCTTAAATTATTTGAAATCCATGTAAAATGTACCAGATAAGAAAATTTTGTTTTTTAACGGCCCCTTATTTGACTAAAGCCTCTCTCTTTTGGAACTAAGCATGGAGCTACCCATGGAGGTAACACTTTTCCCAAGAACACTATTAAAATATGTAGGTTTCCTCATAGTGTTTTCCTTTACCGAAAAAAGGGCGTAATAAATTGTGAATATTAATTTGGCACATAAGATCAAATGGACTCATTGGTCCGGGATTTGTTGTCCGCGAACCTGTGAACCCATGTTAATCATCACGAGTCTCCCGATCGACTATTACAACTCTGCGTTAAATTAAAAAAAATCTAATTACTCACGGAAGAAAGACTAAAAGTACTAAAAACACTTTTAAATGTCGCATCAACTATTTTACCAATCCTTACTAATATTATAAATGGGAAAGTTTGTCTGTCTGGTACGTTTTCACGGCGTATCCACTGAACCAATATTGATGAAACTTGGCAGTATTATTCCTTATACACTTACTTCTTTAAATTACTTCAACAGGAATAGGATGACATTAAAAAACGCCATCTATTTTCAACCTATTAGTTCTTTTATTCACAAGGTGTAAATCAAGTCAAATGTGTAATTTGAGAAGTAGGTTCTATACTACGTTGTTTGGCTTACGTCAAGATGTATGTGAAGAAAGTTTGGATATATTTTGGTTTCTGTTTACTGAATAAATCAAAGTTAGTATAATTGCAAGCAGTGCAAAACTCTTAGAAATATGTAACTCAGCTGCAAGCTTCGGTTCAATCAATGTTTGCGGCTGACAAAGGCATGTCGCATGACAGTCTGTTATTTTCAAGATTATAAGGCGTTATGCTTCCTGTACGTAACAATACAAGCCAAGACGGTTCTCTCTTTTGTCTTAAGAATCTGTCTTTATCTGGTATACGGCTATCAGTATTTCTAATCTTATCATCAAAGTCCAATTTTTAATGCCACGTATTTTTATATTAAACAAAAACTGATAAGCTTGCATATAGGTAAGGCCTTTTCTTGTTTTAGAGACAAGGACGGGGGCCTAGACACACCCGAAAAAAGTAAATTTGGATTAGTACCAATACACTAGTTAGTTTTTTATTTTCCTTAACCGAACATCATCATTAATTGTAAATATGAGTTAAACAACTGAGCTATTCTAGACAAAAGGCGTCTTTGAACCCGCGTCCCTTGCTAAGCTAATGCTAAGCCAGCAATAGCTAATGCTAAGCCAGCAACAGCTAACGCTACGCCAACAACAGCTAATGCTAAGCCGGCAATAGCTAATGCTAAGCCAGCAACAGCTGATGCTAAGCCAGCAATAGCTAATGCTAAGCCAGCACATTTTAACTATGAAATAGAGTTACTAAAGTTAAAATGGTAGATACATTTTTCGTATCTGTTTATTTTTTGCAATGTCACTTTCATATAATGTTATAAGCAAAATTAGGTTTCCTAAATGGAAATTCCTTTCCATTCTGACGGAAAAGCAATCTAGACAGATCATAAATATCTAAAATGTCTCCCGTAAACCAAGATGAGCGAAATCATTTTTTTTTATTTGATTTTGTATCCAATTTGTCGAGTCGAGCGCCTGAAGTGATTTAGCCACAAAGATTTAGTGTGATATGTATGGATTTATTTAAAAGAATAATTTTGTAATTTAAACGTAGTCCAATATAAACGTAAAAAGTTTAGTAAAGTGACGGCCCATTACAATCCCCACTGCTTGGCAAAGGGCCTCCTCTCTCCGTTTCTGCAGAGAAGGGTTGGAGCTATGACCAACCACGCTACTCCAATGTGGAATTGTAGGTTACACATATCTCCAGAATCTCTAGAGATATGCAGGTTTCCTCACAATGTTTTCCTTCACCGAAAAGCGTGTCACAAATTGCAATTATCAATTAGAGACATAAGTCTTAATAGAAAAACTCATTGGGTTTGAACTCATAGAATCATTTGATCGTCCTTATCTCACTCTAAGTGGGGTCGGCACAACTGATGTCACATGATTTGGCTAAATTTTTTCGACCAGACGCCTGCCTAACGTAAACCTTTCTAGTCGTATTTTCTGCTCTCGGTAAGAAGGGGGTGGTCTATTCTACTCAACCGGATACCACACGGTCGGTCAACTTACCTTAGTCACCTTTTACGACAACTCGGTAAGAAATGAGGGTGGTCTATTCTACTCAACCGGATAACACACGGCGGGTCAACTTACCTTCGTCGCCTCTTGCGACACCTAGGTAAGAAATGAGGGTCGTCTATTCTACTCAGCCGGATACTTAACGGCATGGCGTGTGCTATAGTTAAGTTTTACATAAATTCAGTATGACCACATAAAAAAAAATTAAGTTACTTTACGTAAGAGAAATTTATGTTGGTCCTACATCATCGTATTAATAACAATTAAAATTAGCCAAATTAAAATTTTGACCAAACACTTTTTGTAGCATAACTTATACAAGAACTAGCGGCCCGCCCCTGCTTCGCACGGGTATAAAATATATAAGTATAGGCTGTCACTCAGTGAAAAAAATGATTAAAATAGATCCAGTAGTTTTGATTTATTCATTACTGCCCGCGGCCCGCACGCGTTAAATTTGGAGTAAAACAATTCCCCTTTCCCTATACCATGAAGATTTCCTGCTATCTTTGGAATATCTTAATCCATATAATACATTTTACCTAGTTCCTTTTTACATTTTTCTCTATGTATTTTATTTTTACAATTAATCCAATCGCTGCTAAATTATAAGTGCTATAGGGCGAAGCGCGGCCTCCGATGCGCTATTTATAGGCACGCGCCGCATATTAAATCTGTAATATCTTCGAAAATATTCATTTAAATTACATGCTGTACACGGCCATATTGATCTATATTAAATCAACAATGTATTTAAAGTACTTAATTGGATAAGGATTGATGCTGTATTGCTTAAAATTGCTTCGAAAAGAGGGCGTTATTTTTCGTAAAAAGTAGATGACAAAAAAATGCTCGCGGAGTTTTCTGTAGACCTATTTAAGGTGTACAAATTTTTAATACATTATTTTGATAAATCTTGTAGTGTTCCAGCCTGCGTTTGCAATGTAAGCGGAAAAAAATGAAATTATTTACGACATCACGTTAGAAACCTCAAAAATTACAGTATTTCTCTACTCCATATTCTCCTCCTCTTGAATCACTCTATCTATTAAAAAAAACCGCATCAAAATCTGTTGCGTAGTTTTAAAGATTGAAGCATACATAGGGAAATAGGGACATAGGGACAGACACAGAAAGCGACTTTGTTTTATACTATGTAGTGATTATTCCAGTATAACCACAGTTCCAATTACATTATGTATTTGTTTTTTACTCTTATGTAGGTTTATTGTATTTATTATTTCGATTCATATCCCTCGTTTGTATATTACTCACTAAATATGTATTAAGACTAATAAAGCAAATAGAATAGGCTCCACGACAAAACCGTATGAGAGCATGCATTAATCTGATGAATTCCTCCGACATGTAGATTTGCAAATGTGCAATGAAGCAGCATGGTGGGTCTTAGCTGTAATCCTTCTTTTCAAGGACTAAGGAGACGATTGCCTATTTTGAATAGTTACCTCTCCTTTTTTTATTTTATAAAAATAATTATGTACAACAAACGCCGTGTGGTATCCGGCAGAATAGAATAGACCACCCTCCTTTGTTACCGAAGTGTCGTAAGAGGCGCCTAAGGTATGCGCCGTGTGGTATCCAGCTGCATAGAATGGACCACCCTCATTTCTTACCGAGGTGTCGTATAGGGCGACTAAGGTATGTTGACGTCAGGCAGGCGGCCGGTCGTAAAATACGTAGCAAAACAAATCACAAACAAATGTGACAATATGTTTTAACATGTTGTGCCGACCTCACTTAGAGTGGGATAAGGGCAGGAGAATGATAAATTATGTACAAGAAACAATATATAAAATATAATTAAGACAACTTTGTATACATTTGCGTTACTAGAGTGCTTTTAAGGATCTGCATACATGCAGAAATTATTCTCAAACTGAAGAGGACTCGAATTGAGACCGGCATCGATGTAACCACCCCCGTTGTGATGGTGGTAAAAACCAAAACTGAGATCAAAGCAACAATGCGGGAGGGTGAATTTGTCTAGGTGATTGTCTGTCAAGGGTCTAAAGCAACTCGAAGAGGCAATACATTAGTATTTTATTCTACACCAAAAACTATGTAATTCAAACTTTTTTTTCAAAATAGAATTTGAGAGAACTCTTGAACTGTGAACTCTGCTAGTGGTTTGGATTGTGAGTACCAAGATAACCGAGCAAAAAACTTGAAGTTTCCTATTCCAAAATATTTATGTTTCTTTATCTATCTTCGTCATAGGTTTTTATAACTAAGATAGATTTTTATGAGAATATATATTAGAAGATAGATTTGTTCAATCCTCAAGAATATAACAACATTTTTTTTCATGTGTAATATAATTTTGTATAACAGAAAATTTGTACAAAAAAGTGTTTTAAAAGGATTTTATGTAGAGGTTAGTATTAAATATTTAGGGTTCGAAGACTTATCGTGAATCATTTAATCATCATGCATTTGGAGGTTAACTGAAATTTTATTAGCGTTTACAAAACTTAAAAGAGACTCATACTACTTTAAAGAGACTCATAACTTGGAAGAGCACGAAAACACTATATTTTTAATGGTTTGTAGCATGACGTCATAGATGGCATTAAATTAAATATCATATTTTTTTTTATAAATTTGAATTCGGTCACTTTAATAATTAGCGTTTAATAATTTTGTGTGAAATTTGTGAAATTTTCTATTTTCTCAATAAATTTAATAATAATTTAATTTCAATCCTATCTAGATTATCTAACTCCATCTTTATGCAATAATAGAGCAAAGAGTGATACAGCGTGCATCATTACGGTAAAAATGCCACACCCCTGTGAATGTGATTCAGGGTTACAAACATAAACGGACCCTGATGGGAGAACGAAACAATGTCGAAGGCAAAAATTATCGCAAAAAAACCGTTCATTATAAGTATATGCAAATATAGGGGATAAATGTCGACATCATTTTCTTTACCTCATTTTTTTCTCTTACACCGATATATAAATATCACATATAGTGAATATTATCGCTTTTTATATGTCCTTTATTCCTTTCCGAACTTTAATTTTGTTCATCTCACAGCGTTTGACAGTTAAATAACTTAAGTAATAAATACAAGGCAAATAAAGTAAGTTTATTTTGACCTTTATTAGAAGTAAAATATCACCAATAAAAGTGATTAGAACCTTCGTTCTATATTATTATTTTATAACCGAACGGTATCTGGAAGGATCTACCAAAAGGACTACAGACGTTCAGGAAAAGATATTGTGCCATATATTTTTCTGGCACACATCTGACATTAGTCATAGCCTGATAGTTTTCTACAAAGGATCTATATACCTCACCAACTTATATGCTTGTAACTTATTCAGAAGGTGCGACTTGCGGTGACATAAAAATTGAGACGCTGGTGTCCACCCGTTGTAGACGTTGGAAATATAATTTATAGAATTAGGCGTTACTTTGCGGAGATCCAGAATACAAAAGTAATAATAAAATTATTTCGTTTCGCCCCGCAACTGAAGCATCATCAGGAGATAGACTCCACGATCCAAGGCTTTGCGATTTTGGTGGTTGGTGGTGGCAGTGGTGGAGGTTTGTGCATGTGTTTTTACGAATCCTGCATGTAACGGGTATGAAAAAACGGATAGTCCACTATACATTTATCACTATATATATTTTCTATTTACTGTATCGCGGATTATAGCAAAATAATTTTATTATTACTTTTGGGAAATATACTTATTTATTCATATTCCGAATGTAATATTGTCGGCGCAACGACTAGCGCCATCTCTTAGCGCCCGCAGAAATGACGACATGTCGACAGGATCGATACTTCAGTCGACACATTCCCTTCTTGACATTTTTGAAACGCATCTTTTTTTTTTGTTAAACTTAATTCACGTTATTAAACGACTTACGCAAAAAAAATAGTTTTTATTGAAGTAAAATAGAACACATAATACATATAGAAGATCGAAAGCCCCCGTGACTAAACATTTGTTCCTACGAGCCGGGATACGAAGATATTATACGAAATACGTCGATTAATAGTTCAACGGTCAGCTTTTTGATTCCATCTTTTCCCGTCATAAACGAAACGAATTGTGTTAAAACTGTGTTTTGTGTGCAAATTCGACTCAACAGAAACTGTAAGTACCTTATTTCTTTTACACGTATCCTGTTTAAAAATGGGCATCGAGGATAAACTTACAGTGCCGTCTCGTGAACCGTCACCTTCTAGAAAAAATTCGAGTGATTTGAATGACCTTAAACGGCAGCGGGGTAACTTACGGGGTAGATTAACTCAATTTAGAAAATATATAGACGGATTACAAAATGTTTCTTTATCTCAGTTACAAATTAAAGAAATTAAATTTCGAATTACGTCAGCTAACGAACATTTCAAACTTTTTAACGAAATAGAAAATAAAATTGAACTTATATGCCTGGATTCAGACATTCCATTAAATATTGAATACGTTGAGTCATTTGAATCCCTGTATTTTACCACCCTAGCGGTAGCTGAAACCCTTACCGAAGGTGATGAGACTGGTGCAAGTTCTAGTTGTAAAGACGTACATTCTGCTAACGTGAAATTACCGGAAATAAAGTTACCTACGTTCGATGGTTCATATGATCATTGGCTTGAGTATAAAAATTCGTATGTTACCATGATCCATAACCGTTCCGAATTAAATTCAATTCAAAAGTTTCACTATTTACGATCCTCACTCAGTGGCAGTGCATTACAAGTAATAAGTGCCTTAGAGTTTACAGCTTCCAATTATATACATGCCTGGGAATTGCTCGAAAATCGATTTCATAATGCAAGGCTTTTAGTACACAACCATTTAAAATCGTTATTTTCAATCTCGTGTTTAAAAAACGAATCTGCATTACAAATAAGGAAGTTAATAGATTCTGTGCTAAGAAATCTACGCGCCTTAAAAACTTTAGATGAGCTCACTGACTCGTGGGATACATTAGTAATATATTTAATCGTTTCGAAGCTTGATTCTTCCACTGAGCGTGACTGGGAGAACCACATAGGTACCGTTTGTTCTCAGCCTTCTAGAAAATTAAAGTTAGACGATTTGCTTACTTTTCTTAGAAATAAAGCGGATATGTTGGATATGATTACTTCTAGTAATAATAAATCTCAACCGAAACCAACTGAGAATAAACCTTCGAATAATAAAAATAGTGTATCTGTTCACAGTTACGTTGGTACTTCGGACACGAGTTCAAAGGTCAAAACGTCGAACGTTAAAAAATCTTTTAATCGCATTTGCCCTTCCTGTAACGGTAATCATAATTTATATACGTGTTTTAAGTTTTTAAATTTATCTATAAGGGATAGAATTAAATTCGTAAACGATCACAATTTATGTTGCAATTGCTTACGTGCAGGACATAGCGGTTCAGACTGCTTATTCGGTCCCTGCAAGCAATGTCAACGGAAACATAATACGTTGCTACATTTAAACGGTTCGGATAATAACGAAGCAGACCGCGCGCGAAGCGAGTGTAGTTATGACTCACCCGCCGTCGCTGCTTCGACCGCGCTTCATTCATCCTTACTACATCGAAACTCGAGTAGTTTGAAGAGAGGTGTCGCGATGCAACAAGTCTTATTGTGTACGGCTTTAGTGGAAATAATAGACGAAAATAAACGTATTCATACAGCCCGTGCACTATTAGATAGCGGCAGTCAACACTGCTTTATTACGGATAAGTTAACAAAATTGTTAAATATACCTACGATACAGTCCACTGTACAGATTTCTGGCGTCGCAGGATCTGTAACGCGATCGAATCTTACGTGTAACATAACTATATGTTCTAAACAAAGCGATTACTGTACACGGGTTCGATGCTTTGTCTTGCAGCGTATCACATCCAGTGTACCCACGACAAGCATTGATACCCAACTTATACGAATTCCGCCTAATATTAATCTCGCTGATCCCGCCTTTCATACTCCTGCGGAAATCGATTTATTGATAGGTGCAGATCTTTTTTGGGAAATATTATCGGATAATAGAATACGACTAGTAAACGGACCACACCTTCAAAGTTCAAAACTAGGGTGGTTGTTGTCTGGCCCCTTAACGAAAAGGAGTCAATACGAATTAGACGAAACTCAATGTAATTTTATTCAATGTATAGACGAGCAACTCAAACGGTTTTGGGAAGTAGAAAATGTACCACAGTTACATGAAGCCCTCACTAACGACGAGCGTTTTTGTGAGGATTTATTTATAAATACGACTAAACGCGAGGCTAGTGGTAGGTTTTCTGTTCGCATTCCATTCAAGGAATCCCCAGGAAGTCTGGGTGACTCGTTCAATTTAGCTAAAAATCGATTTTTATCTCTAGAGCGAAAACTTGAACGTTCACCTGATTATAAACGTATGTACTGTGATTTCATGCGCGAGTACGAGAGTCTAGGTCACATGACGCAGATAGAACAATTAAACGAACCAAACTACTTCTTACCGCATCACGGCGTTTTTAAAGAAAGTAGTTCGACGACCAAATTGCGTGTGGTCTTTAATGCCAGTGCTGAGACTACGTCTCGTAAGTCCCTCAACGACATTCAGCTTCCAGGTCCAGCGCTTCAAATCGACATTTTCTCGATTCTTTTACGGTTTCGCCAATATAAATACGTAGCTTGTGCGGACGTCGAGAAAATGTTTAGGCAAGTGCTGATCCAGGAGGATCAAAGGTCACTGCAACTCATACTGTGGCGAGAGCGGCCGATAGATCCTTTGAAGATTTATCAATTAAATACCGTTACGTACGGAACTTCATCGGCGCCGTATCTCAGTATGCGCTGCATACGACAACTGGCATTCGAATGTTGTGACCCTAGCATAGCATGCGTCGTATTAAATGATATATTCGTAGATGATCTGATTACGGGTGATGACAATCGCGAAAATTTAATGATCATTTGCGAAAAGGTTTCCCAAGTTTTGCACTCTGGGTGCTTCACACTTCGTAAATGGACGTTTAACTCTGACGTCACACGAAGCACTCCGAACAGTATGTTTGTTGGTGAACATGTGCAGAATAAAACTCTCGGTATAGGCTGGTACAGCGATAGTGACGAGCTATATTACGCGACAAAAATTAATATAGATTGTCCTGTACCTGTTTTATGTAAACGCGTGATGTTATCAATAATCTCCCAAATATACGACCCGTTAGGTTTACTTTCCCCTACAGTTATTATTGCAAAAATATTATTACAGAAGCTGTGGCTCAGTAAACTTGACTGGGATACACCCGTCCCAAACAATTTAGAATTGGCTTGGAATAAATTTTATTATACGTTAAAGCAGTTAGATAATTTAAAAATACCTCGTCATGTGAGAAGCGGCTGCGTACAATATACCGAACTACATATATTTTCAGACGCGTCAGAGGACGCGTATGGAGCCTGTGCCTATATACGTACATACAACGATGACGACCAGTTACCGGTATCCGTCAAATTACTCTGCGCGAAAACCAAGGTTGCACCCCTAAAATCGCTTAGCATACCCAGACTCGAACTATGTGCTGCGCTTGTAGGTGCGAAATTATATAAAAAGATTACGGAATCGATGAGATTGACCTTCACCAACACATACTTCTGGACTGACTCGACTATAGTTATCGGCTGGCTTAGAATGTCTCCACACTTATTAAAAACATTTGTACAAAATCGTGTCACGGAAATAAACGAATTGACCGGTGATTCCAGGTGGTTACACGTTGTGAGTACAAATAATCCAGCTGATATTCTATCCAGAGGTATGAATGCGGAATTATTAATTAGTTGTGATTTATGGTGGAGTGGGCCGTCTTATTTACACTGCTGTAATAATGAATTTTCTAACGCTATAATCGATATGCCAACTAATATAGATAATTACCCCGAGGTAAAATCTCAATCATTAAATCTTACATGCGTTACTACTGAGAATGATCTTTTTCATTTCGAAAAATACTCATCTTTTAATAAATTAAAACGCATAGGCGCATACGTATTAAGATTCATAAATAATATTCGAAGTCGATCCGAGCGTAAGCAAAAAACCGGTTCCTTATCAGTGGAAGAATTACTCGCCTCGGAACGCATGCTAGTTACGTTCGCGCAAAGACAGTCGTTTGCGAGCGTCTATCATAACTTATTGAATAACATGCCGTTAAAATCAAATAACAAAGAATTCAATAAGATTTCAGGTCTTAATGTGTTTTTAGATGAATATAAATTGATTCGTGTGGGTGGTAGACTAATGAATAGCACTAACTTTGATTATAATAAGAAGCATCCTATTTTGTTGTGCAATAAACATCATTTAACTATACTTATAGTTCGAAGTGAACATAAACGACTTCTTCACGCCGGTCCGCAACTTTTGTTGTATAACTTACGAGAACGTTGGTGGCCGCTCGGTGCGCGAAACTTGACGCGCAAAATAGTGCATCAATGTGTTATTTGTGCTAGACTAAAAGGAAAAACTGTAAATCCCATAATGGGAAGTTTACCCCGCGAACGATTAGATGTTGGCTATCCATTTTTACGAACGGCTGTGGATTATGCAGGGCCTATGTACATATTGAACCGGAGAGGCCGAGGCGCGCGTCTGGAAAAAGCGTATGTATGTCTTTTTGTTTGTTTTTTGACGCGAGCTGTACATTTAGAACTCGTTACCAGTCTTTCTACTAACGATTATATACTAGCTCTTAAACGTTTTATTAGTAGAAGAGGTATACCTGAAATGTTATATTCGGATAACGGCAAAAATTTTGTGGGTGCCGAAAAGGAACTTTCCCGGTTTTTTGAAATTCATTCCAAGGAAATTGTGGATTTAGCCGCAACCGGCGGTATCAAATTCCATTTTGTTCCACCTTATTCGCCCCATTTTTCGGGACTTTGTGAAAGAGGGGTAAGGTCGTGTAAACATCATCTTAGACGGATCGTAGGCAATGCTAGACTTACATATGAGGAATTTAGCACAGTTTTGACACAGATCGAATCTATCCTCAACTCTCGTCCTATGTCTCCCATGTCCACCGATCCTAACGACCTCACTCCATTGACTCCTGGTCATTTCCTCATCGGCCGACCGTTGGCTGCTCCGGCGTATGAAAATCTGGTTGATACTACAACACCACCACTCAATCGGTATCAACGAATTGAACAGATCCGTCAACAATTCTGGCAACGATGGGCCAAGGAATACGTGTCCGAACTACAACGTAGAACAAAATGGAAGTCTCATCAGAATGACCTTTCTGTGGACAGCTTGGTTCTCATCAAAGAAGATAACCTCCCTCCCCTCAAGTGGAAGTTGGGAAGAATCATCAAAGTTTTCCCTGGTGCGGACGGTATATCACGTGTCGCCGACGTACGTACATCAACGGGGACGATCAGGAGATCATTCCAAAAATTATGTCCTCTGCCTCAACCAGATGACCATGAAGACGATGCCTGACGCTGAAGTTTCATCGTGTTGGAAGTGGATCTTCCAAGGCCCGGGGCATGTCGGCGCAACGACTAGCGCCATCTCTTAGCGCCCGCAGAAATGACGACATGTCGACAGGATCGATACTTCAGTCGACACATTCCCTTCTTGACATTTTTGAAACGCATCTTTTTTTTTTTGTTAAACTTAATTCACGTTATTAAACGACTTACGTAAAAAAAATAGTTTTTATTGAAGTAAAATAGAACACATAATACATATAGAAGATCGAAAGCCCCCGTGACTAAACAAATATCTAGAATCTTTAATTCCGTGTTAGTAATAAGTGCGGCGAGCAATACAGCGTACATCATTACGCCGCAAAGGGCAACACCACCGTGGAATGCTTTGTATCGAATCTTTATCGGCTTTCTATCTTTCGCTTTCAGTATATTTACACGCCATAACAACTGTCATGACCTTGTAAAAAGTATGTATTGATTCAAACTCCGTATAGTTTGAATCTGATTCTTCTTTTAGGAGATAGAATTAGGCGTTACTTTACGGAGATCCATAATACAAAAGTAATAATAAAATAATTTGCTATAATCCGCGATAAAATGAATAGAAATATATATAAATGCTTAATGTATAGTGGACTATCCGTTTTTGCGATTTTGTAGTGGAGTCTATCTCTTGATGATGCTTCGGTTGCGGGGCGAAAAGATTATTGAGTTTGTGATAGCGAACGTGTGTAGTACTTGTGTATTGTGGAGGCGGTGGTGGAGGTTTGTGCATGTGTTTTTACGAATCCTGCATGTATCGGGTATGAAAATACGCTTCTTCTTTAAAACTTATACCGTCCTTGGCCTTTATCTAGCCTTAAACCAATATTGTCCACTGTTGGATGTCTCGTCATGGATGTTGGCTTCCTAAAATGATTCTTCCGATAGGTTAGAAAGGTTATGCTGCGTTTTAACAAATCTACTGCTACCAACTCCGTCGCGAATTCCTAAATTCACGCTTTCGCTGTGAAACCACTAAGGTATGCAAATTTCATTTAACTTTTTTCCCATTCCACTGATATACATTACATGTATGACCCAAAATTTTTTCTTTATTAATTCTGATAACAATTCTAGAATGATTATTAATAATTAATAATACGATATTAATAAAAGAATTGTTTATAAAGAGCGAGAAAAACTTAATAAATAAAAAACAAAAAGAATAAGTAATGTGGGAGTGGTGTCTTGCGAAAAAAACTCTTTAAAACGTCTTAGTTATTTTATTTTAGATTTATGAGTCTTACTCGTGTTTCCACACTTCCGACGCCGCAATGACTAATCTAAGTCATACCATGAACCCTCCACTACACGTCGCCCTAAGCCGTGGTCCGGCCTCACAGGAGGCACCCTTAGGACGACGTTCCCCGACTTAAGTAGAGCTTCTGCGCTCTACTCCCTGCATTTCGCAACCTCGGCGATGCTTCTGCGCTCGCCCGTCCCGTCCGGTGACGCTGTAAAAGTCATTAGGGCTAACAGCATACAGTCAGTTCGAAAAAAAAAAAAAATTACTCGTGTTGGTGCGCCGGCCCAAGAGAGCGCCATCTTGCATACATCCTTATATCTCGCTTTCACACTCACTCTCACACGCTTTCGTTCAAAAACATAATCATCTTACATACCGCATTCATTCGTCTTTAACATTATCTTTTATTTAATCCTACAGTAATATAAAATTAAAATTATTATTTTTTTATCAAGGTAAAATTCTTTTTGTTTAATATTTTGATACCAATTCCAGGTTATTAAAACAGATGAACCATAGAGTAAAAAATGTACTTATAATAAATAACAATTCTCTTATTAATATAAGAGAATTGTTTATAAAGAGCGAGCGAAACTTTATATATACAAATTTAATAAAATAAATAATAATAAATTAAACTTTTAAATTAGATAATGTTTCAAGCAATATAACAGAACTAACTACTTTGCTATAATCCGCACGGGTTAGGTGAATGCATGCAAAGCCAATGTGTATGAAGCAGGCAAAATCTACGTACCTTATACATGCAGGACAAGCCACCACATGCACCCCAAGGTACAATTCACCAGCAACAACGCACACAAAAGCAGCACACACACCCATCACCACAATCTCGACGACCGTTTCGCCCCGAAACCGCTGTTGCTGGTGAATTGTGCCTTGGGGTGCATGTGGTGGCTTGTCCTGCATGTATAAGGTGCGTAGATTTTGCCTGCTTCATACACATTGGCTTTGCATGCATTCACTTAACCCGTGCGGAATATAGCAAAGTAGTTAGTTCTGTTATATTGCTTGTAATATGGAATTCCGCAAAGTAACGCCTGCTTCTATAAATCATTTAGATAATGTTTTTTTTCATTGTTTTAAAACGGTTTTGAAAGAACCGTTTGAAGTTTGTGATAGTGAAAGTCTAAGTGTAGTTGTGAAAGTCAAGTTTAGGTAATAATTAATTGTATAGTGCAAATAAAACGTATAACTAAACTATTAGGTACTTGTATGTTTTTTCGTTTTTCATAGACGTGACATGAAATTTACTAGGTCAAGAATTATATCTTGGACGATTAAAGTTAATTCCGAAAATATATTCAATATGTAAATACCATAGCAGAATTATAGAACGTGACTAAGTATAATCAGAGATGACTTCTATTGATTAAATAGTATTGAATATGAGATCAGTTACGAATTATCTGAATCACTCATGCGGAACTGTACTGACTGACTGTGTCTGTTTTACATCAAATACTTGAGAAACAGTCCGTACCGGCAAATGTTTGGACAGGAATTAATGGACCATTTTGTATATATGTAACTATCTATACTACTATAAATGTATATGCAATAGTCAGTCTCCTAATAGATTTTAAGTATTACACAGTAAGGTATTACAAAGACAGTACGATTTTTGTCGTGGAGCCTATCCTCCTGATGATGCTTCGGTTTCGGGGCGAAACGATCGTCGAGATTGTGGTGGTGGGTGTGTGTGCTGCTTTTGTGTGCGTTGTTGCTGGTGAATTGCGCCTTGGGGTGCATGTGGTGGCTGGTCCTGCATGTATAAGGTGCGTAGATTTTGCCTGCTTCATACACATTGGCTTTGCATGCATTCACTTAACCCATGCGGATTATAGCAAAGTAGTTAGTTCTGTTATATTGCTAGTAAGGTATTACTAGCTTTAGGAATAAAATATACATGTACGGACATTTGTGACATCGATATAATTAATTGTTGTATATTATTTTTTAGGCAATTTTCATTTTTATTTTTATTATACTACACTTTTCGACATAGTTTTAGTTTTAACTTTTTGTCAAATTTTTATTCAATTTAGACTTGATACTTTTATTTGATGATGTACCTAACTGTAATATATATTTAAGAGCTAACATTATTAGACAATGCTGAATACGCCTTTAATGGATAAATATAGTAGTATAAGAATTAATATAAGTATAATGGTTAATGCATTTATATTGTATCGTTGGTGTATCTAATGAATAAATAAATAAATAAGGTATGTAAAGCGCTACACGCTACACAGCTTGCCTTAATTCTTTATAGCGAGAAAGCATTAGAGACTTATAGTACCCGGCATTAAATAATGCACATCGATGTTTAGAACGAAACAGCCGGCCAGTTCGGTATTCGTAGAGCGCTGTCTCTGTCACTCAGTTAGTATGTGACGGTTCACACGGGTTTGTGACTCTTGACAGAGACAATGCTTTAGGTCTTTAAATCCCATAATCGGCGTTTTCTATGTTTTTCCTTATCCTACATTACAATATTATAATCAAATAGCTTTGGCTGTCAGGAATGTTTTGTTATTAATTTCGCTCTCAGAGTTCCTGAAAATAATCGGAAGTCGACAAATGGTTGCATTCGCCGTCAATTTGTCTCAGCATCGTTAAAATCGCGTTTCCCCTTATTAATTTTTGCTCCCCACGGCACGCAGGAAGCACGTTGTTATAGTCAAATTTAGGATATTGATAGATGTTCTATCGATTTTAGGGGATATGCGGTGAGGCAAATGTGTCGCAAATTGTGGTAATCGAAAGCGAGAAATCAGAATATACGGGGAATTGCGGGTAAACTTTGGCCGTTTTTGGTTCCGTAACGTGATTATGAGTGATTAGGGGACCGAGGGTATGATCAAATTCGAAATATTCTTTTACAAATTTGATTTTATGAGCATATTTTACTGATTTCTATTAAATTAGGCTATGTTATCGTGTTATAGTAGTTGAAAGATGTATAGAAAACAAGTGATTACCATAATTGATAAGTTTGCGTCTCATTCATATGTAAATAAAATTAAATCCGAAAAATATGTCTTTGTGTATATCAATCAACGAGTTAACTGTCTCAACCAATACCATCTGATGGGTGATGTTGCATCAGGTAAACTTGGTCCTTTTAGACATCAAGCAGTATGGTCTCTGCCTCAACATTTACGCTAGGATGGGTGAAATTTAATCGAGTCAACTTTGCTCTAATCAACATCAGTCACCGAGCTATCTGCCCTAGCCATTTCACTCGCATGGGTGACGTCACATCGGGTAAACTCTGCTCTAGTCAACATCAACCAACGTGTTACGGTGTCAACCATTCATAGAAATAGAATACCCTACTAGAGTAGGGTAGCCATAGGGAGGCCTGTAAGTGATACTGACACAATAAATAATGAAACTCGTATACTTCATCTTTGTCTGATCATAAAAAAGGGAGACAGATAGATCACCCTGATATGCTTTCTCTTTGTTGTAATAGGGCACATTTTAGATAGATTCTAGTATAATAACTCAATGTAACCATTACGTTAATATAGATTACATATACCAATTCGGCTCTAATCGACATCGGTAACCGAGTTGCCTGGGTGACGATGGGTGACGACGCATAGAATAGACTCGGCTCTAGTTGACAATTGGGTGTGAATATTTGATCATAATAACTTTAATTAATTTTTATAGAAATCTCAAGCCCTCTTTCCGTAACAATTAACGTCTATTTAGTAATTTATAGAATTAGGCGTTACTTTGCGGAGATCCATAATACAAAAGTAATAATAAAATTATTTTGCTTGCTATAATACGCGATACAGTAACTAGAAAATATATATAGTGCTAAATGTACAGTGGACTATCCGTTTTTTCATACACTATATATATTTTCTATTTACTGTATCGCGGATTATAGCTAAATAATTTTATTATTACTTTTGTCTATTTAGTATAAACGACTTCTACAACGTAAAGGTTTATTTACTCTTTTTGGCTATTATATATTCAAAGGCGATCGGAATCTGGTACAAAAGGTTACACATGAAAGCTTTTTTTCTTCGTTTCGTGGTTTCAAAACAGTCGTGCAATATGGCAGATGGCCCCACCCTATTTTGAGTAAGGTATGCAATATACTTGCATCTGTCAGACACGGAGACAATTTGAGCGTAACTGGCCCCTTAGGTAACATTGCTATTATTGGCACTATTTCTCATACCCAATACAAATTTTATAGTGATCTATTTTTGAAACTATAGAAAAACGTATAAGACGGGAACTAGAATATATATCTAACCTGAATTTTAGAAAGCCTTTAGCGATTCTTATTAAATTTAGTACGCAGTAACGATAAATAGATCTAACTAGGTTTTATTTTTAAACTTAATGGTAAATTAAGAGCCCGTAAGTAGCCTGTTCTACGTTGCCTGCTGAGAAGATGTCTTCCTTCATTTTTTTAAGAGAAGGCTTACACCAACTATTTATATTATAATTTTTAATATGTTTCTGAGATATGCAGGTTCTACACCTATGATATGTATTTCTGTAACTTAAAGAGCGAAATAAATTAAAATATTAACGAATAATCGCTTGACCGGGATTATCTACCTCCCCCTTATCGAAAGATAATCATAACTTTAAACTCCAAATAACAATATTATTTACAATAAACTTTTCTCGCACTATTAATAATAAATATCGATAATTATTATTACTAAAACTACCTATCTCTACCATGTAGTAGCTCTAGTAGAGCTTCAGCATTCTACTTTCCGGATTTCGCAACCTCGACGATGCTTCTACGCTTACCCGGTTACTTTGTCAAAGCCGCTGGGGCTAACAGCATAGAGTGAGTTCGAAAAAAAGGCTTTTCGTGTAAGTATTTTTTAATGACGCCCTAAAATTTATAAAGAGGGTTATACTGGCCCTTTGGCGCAGTGGGTAGTGATCCTGCCTTCAGCTCCGCGGATCGCGGGTTCGATTCCCGCCGAGTGCCGTCATTTTCTATAAACAATTTGTTGGTTCTTCGAGCCCGGGTGTATATCTGTATTTAAGTATGTATTTAAAAATTATATATGTAGTATATCTACCAGTTGTCCGTCACCCATAACACAAGTATTAAGTTACTTACTTTGGGGATGGACGACCGTGTGTGTAAGTGTCCCATATATTTATTATTTATTATTATTATACATCTTTACCGTTATTTATCGTTAATGTTATATTTCTATAAAAAAAATAAAGTGTGCTACATAAGTGTATTAAAAAAATGAGATGAGACCTTTTTAGCAATTAGATATTTTCTCATCAACGTCTATAATGAGCTATAAGCGTTCCGAATAATGTAATGCACGTGATGTAACGTAGAAATCGCATTCTCATTGATGCTATGATATGCAATCTACCCGCGAGAAATAAAACCAGATCAAACCCAACATTCGCAAAATAAAGATTATATAGCTTAGTAGTGCGAATGTAGTCAAATTGTCATCTTCTAAGAACATAATCGACACATCCCGTACATCAAAGATGTAGTGAAATTCCCATTTTGGCACTCGACACTTCATTCTAATGGACCAATTAAGTGCTTTTAATGTGAGATCTTATAAAAGGGTATTTACACTGCCACTAAAATATTCACTTGTAATATTTTATATATTATAAATATGCTAAAGTCGCGACTATGTTTTCGTCAACTTAAGCATTAAAATACCCTTAATGTATTATGTAAAAGTAAAATGAAGTAACGGCCTGTTACTAACCCTCTGCCGGGCATAGGCCTCCTCTCCGTTTCTGGAGAGAAGGATTGGAAAACCCACCAAGCTGCTCCAATGCGGATGGGTAGTTTTACACATATCCCCAGAATAATCAAGTGATATGCAGGTTCCTCACGATGTTTTCCATAAACGAAAAGCGTATGACAAATTACAATTATCAATTAAACACATACAGTTTTAATAGAAAAACTCATTGTTGCCTACCCGGTGTTCGAAATCGTGGCCCCTCTTGAAAGAGTCGCACGATCCTACCGTTGGCTATCACAGCTTAATGTACTATACATTTTTTCATTATCCCGAAATAAACGTATATATTGTAATTTTATTTTATTTTATCAATATTGACTGGCCCGTTGGCGCTGAGGGTAGAGACCCTGCCTTCAACTTCACAGGTCTCGGGCTCGATTCCCGCAAACAATTTATAAATTGAAAAACAAGTTGTTGGTTCTTCGAGCCTGGGTATATTTGTATTTAAGTATGCATTTAAAATTATACATGTAGTATATCTACCAGTTGTCCGTCACTCATAACACAAGTATTAAGTTACTTTGGGAAGGACGACCGTGTGTGTCCCATATATTTGTTTAATATTGTTTCGTCGGATAAGGCTCGAAATCGTAACAGACAGACAGACTTTCGCATTTTTAATATTTGTATGGAAGAGTGGAAATATTAAAATAAGACTCATAAAAGCATGCTGTGTTATGTTGACGTTGGAATATATATAGGTGTCGCTTATTAAGCATATATGTTATTTTGATGATGCTTCGGTTGCGGGATTGTTGGGTTTGTGATAGTGAACGTGTGTAGTGCTTGTGTATTGTGGTGGCGGTGGTGATGGTATGTGAATGTGTTTTTAAAGGAGGAACGAAGCGTGTATAAGGTATGAAAACGCAAAGTCCACTCTACATTTAGCGTTATAAATATTTTCTGTTAATTTTTTATTTTATTGCATTATAGCCATTTGTATTATGGATCTCCTCAAAGTTACGCCTAACTCTATAAATTACACTACGAACTGTGGAAAAAAAGCTAGTGTTTTCTTGCTCTTCCAAGTTACGGATCTCTTTAACACGTGAGGTTTATCGGCGCTACGCTATGCTTTATTGACATTTGCCACAAAATAACTTTTTCGAATCCTAATTCGAAAAGTTATGACCAAATGACCTATCATTTTAATACTAAAATCTATTCAGATATGTTACTTTATTGTATGCCGTCTCGCAATGTTTTAATTATATACTTATTTCAATTTGAAAATACCAGTTCCTATAAAGCACACAAACATACACATGATCTAACCATAGTTCTTGCATTTCCAACACGTATAATTTCGATGATATTCATTGAATCTGGCATAAGCTGTTCCTTTATGAGTTTAAAAGAAAATGTCATGATGATCATTCATTCTCCACATAAATCATACTCCGAGTCGATTTACACTGCCGGTATATTTCTTTCAAGATTTTGCACCCTCTGACAGTTTTATACCGCAACCATTTGTTTCACTAGCTCGAACGCAACGTTTTAAAATAGTTTTTTTCGAAATTCGAGTTAACGGAAAACTAGTAAGATATTTTTTACAGTTTAAAAAATCATCATCATTCTATTCTCCTGCCCTTATCCCACTCTAAGTGGGGTCGGCACAACTGGTTACAAACATGTTGTCACATGATTTGACTACGTATTTTACGACCGGCCGCCTGACGTCAACTTATCTTAGTCGCCTCTTACGACACCTCGATAAGGATGGAGGGTGGTCTATTCTATTCTGCCGGATACCACACGGCTATTTTACAGTCTAAACAATATGATAATTTAAATAAATTAATGTAGATATCGTGAAAGAATACTTACTTATAATATATATCTAGATGATTTATAGAAGCAGGCGTTACTTTGCGGAATTCCATATTACAAGCAATTGCTTGTATGGGTAGCGCGGCGCAGTACGATTTTTGTCGTGGAGCCTATCCTCCTGATGATGCTTCGGTTTCGGGGCGAAACGATCGTCGAGATTGTGGTGGTGGGTGTGTGTGCTGCTTTTGTGTGCGTTGTTGCTGGTGAATTGCGCCTTGGGGTGCATGTGATGGCTGGTCCTGCATGTATAAGGTGCGTAGATTTTGCCTGCTTCATACACATTGGCTTTGCATGCATTCACTTAACCCGTGCGGATTATAGCAAAGTAGTTAGTTCTGTTATATTGCTTATATATCTAGATATTATGTATTGCAAATATAAAAACATTTTATCTGATTTAAAGCGATGGATGTTCACTTATGAATCTAGATCTCGTTATTCATGAAGAGTAATTTAACAATATTATTTACGCTTAATCTGGTTCCAGATAAATATTAATTGATCCTAGTGCATTTACGAAGTTGCTTAATATGCTTTGTAGATCTTTAGTGAGACAGCTAGTACCAGTAGTCGAAAATCAAACTCCGTCGAATGCATAAGTATACTGTGTTACGAATAAAGAGCAATTATAAAATTAATGAGAAAGAGAAGCTCTATGTTAGTAGCTTATGGGACACGTCGTCTTTGAGGTAGGTACCTCCTATGAGACCAAACTACGACTTATAGTCTGATTAATAACTAATAAATTAATAAAGTGATACTTGTGGGCTGACGATATGAGTGTTATGTTAGTACGCTGGGGTTATTAAAAATAAGAGTGTTTATGTATAATGAACATCTTATATTAAAAATAAAAGGTAAAAATAGGTGTGCAAAAGTAAAATGGTCGTTAAAATTAAATAAATTAAATAAAAAAATATATATGTTTAACGATCTACGTTGTGCACCTAACCTGAGGGTAAATATAATAACAAATCCACAATCTTTAAAGATAATTGTTTTACTTATATAAATAATCGCCGTGTGGTATCCGGCTGAGTAGAATAGTCCACCCTCTTTCTTACCGAGGGGTCGTAAATTACGACTAAGGTATGTTGACGTCAGGCACGGCCGGTCGTAAAAAACGTAGCCACGTCATTTGACAATATGTTTGTAACAAGTTGTGCCGACACCACTTAGAGTGGGATAAGGGCAGGAGGATGATGATTTTCTACTTATATAAATGATTCTCACAAAACTTAAAAACAAAAACAATATTTACTTTAAATAGCTTAGATTATTTGGAATCAAAATATCATAGATTGAATGATTTATAGAAGCAGGCGTTACTTTGCGGAATTCCATATTACAAGCAATACAACAGAACTAACTACTTTGCTATAATCCGCACGGGTTAAGTGAATGCATGCAAAGCCAATGTGTATGAAGCAGGCAAAATCTACGCACCTTATTACTACGCAGTACGATTTTTGTCGTGGAGCCTATCCTCCTGATGATGCTTCGGTTTCGGGGCGAAACGATCGTCGAGATTGTGGTGGTGGGTGTGTGTGCTGCTTTTGTGTGCGTTGTTGCTGGTGAATTGCGCCTTGGGGTGCATGTGGTGGCTGGTCCTGCATGTATAAGGTGCGTAGATTTTGCCTGCTTCATACACATTGGCTTTGCATGCATTCACTTAACCCGTGCGGATTATAGCAAAGTAGTTAGTTCTGTTGTATTGCTTATCATAGATTGATATTCGAAAACTCATCGTTGGGGCGTTGGATTTATTTTTCCCCCGCACAAACTTCCGACGCCATTTGAAATTCATTCTTTACGAAACGTGTGATGTAATAAAAATAGCGTTAGATCCGAGGTAGTGGCTACATGATAAATTATGCACCCCTCGATTTAAAGATTGCTCGGTGCATTACAGCCCTCGTTTGATGTATTTTTTAAAGGAAAATGGGAGTCAAACTTGTATTACGGCGTAATCGAGTGATATAATTATTCTATTACGCACTTGAATGTGTTTATTGTAATTATATTTTGGCTTAATTTCTTGGGGTTAATTTTTTATCGGTCAAAAAAAATCTGAGGGGACATTTCGGTTTTTGGGGTAGATTTTATTTAGGCAAGAGAAATGAGTACGAAGACATGAATGAGTAGATTTGATAATTATTTCGCCCTGTTTTTTTAACGTCAAATCGCATTTATCGTAAACCAAGCATGATGCCGGTATTTAATCAGTCCTCTTATGATTCTTCATGTTAAAATAACAAAAGACTGGGTTCTAAACTCTTTAAGAATTAAACAATGGTATAGAATGATCACTTTTTTTTGTTTTAATGTTTATAGCATTTAGAAATTTGAAGCACTATTGAAAGAATAAAAGGAAAGTAAGTAAAGGCTATCAAGACTTTACCATTAATTATTTTACTCACCAGCAGTGAGACCATGCGAATATTTGTAGGAGGGTCACAAGTTCAAACCCCGTGGCTACCAATAAGTTTTTCCGATAAAAACTTATGTGAATAATTGATAATTGCAATTTATCATACGCTTTTCGGTGAAGGAAAACTTCGTAAGGAAGCCTGCATATCTCTAGAGAATTCTGAGGATATGTGTAACCTACCAACCCTCCGCTCCAAAAATCGGACAGAGGAGGCCTATCCCCAGCAGTGGGATAGTAACAGTGGGACTGTAACAGGCCGTTACAGTCCCACTGTAACTTTGTATGTAAGTATGTATTTAAAATTATATATGTAGTATATTACCAGTTGTCTGTCACCCATAACACAAGTATTAAGATACTTACTTTGATGGATGACCGTGTGTGTAAGTGTCCCATATATTTATTTTATTTATTTATATATAACCTTCAGACCGCAAATGAAATCCTACCGCGCATCTGGTTATAAAAAAAATGTAGTCTCTAATTAATTGACTAACTTTGAAGTATAACATCAAATTATGCATTCAATTCTTGAAAATTATTAACTTACTCATAAATTACGTAATTGGCATGCGAATTACAGATTTGAAGGAGGCTTTTTGTTCCGTTAATGATTTAGGGCGAGCTAATGAATACTTGACCCACTTTAATATGATTACGCATTGCTAAAAATAGGTCTGCAATAGTTAAATGGTCGTTAAAATCAAATAAATTAAATTAAAAAAATATATATATATTTAACGATCTACGTTGTGCACTTAATCTGAGGGTAAATAAAATAACAATTCCACAATCTTTAAAGTATTTTCAATATGCGCTAATCCTCAATATTGGATCTAAGCTCCAGCCGTTTAAAAAAAAGGCAAATGAGGGCTTTGCCCAGCAGTGGGATAGTAATAGGCCAATTCTTAACTTCTTAGTTTTACATAATGTACAATTTGTGTGTAGAAAATTTAAGAATTCTTTTTTCACCTATTAAAAAAGGATTGAGTAACAATTTCAACCTAAATTTTTTTCTTATCACCATCATCATGGTATAAGAAAATATAATTATTTTTAAAATTCCGCATAAGCTGTGATAGCCCAGCGATCAGACCGTGCGACTCTCTAGAGACGGTCACACGCTTTTCGGTGAAGAAAAACATCGTGAGGAAAGCTATATATCTCTAGAGAATTCTATGGATATGTGTAACCTACCAATCTGCATTGGAGCAGCGTGGTAGGCCTTAGCTCCAACTCTTCTCACAAAAAACGGAGAGAGGAGGCTTATGCCCAGCAGTGGATAGTAAACAGACTGTTACTTTACTTTTTTACTTTTTTAAAATTCCGTAAACATCATCAAAAGGTAGTAGTAGGTTCTAAAAGAAATAATCAAGAAACAATGTCTCTTATCAAATCCTTCGTCACGGCTCTGTAGATATCTCCGCGTGCTAAGATCGTCCTAACTTGGCATTTGCTGAATCACCGCAGCCTAATAGAGTGTGAATTATCTTCGCACAGACTTGCTTCCCCTTCCCCTAATGTATTCTATTTTGCAATTTAAATTACGTAAAAGTAAATACAACGGTGGTATTTTAAGATTGTGCAAAAAATATATAGAAATTTCTATCTGAAGAATGAGGTGATTGCATTTAACAGATAAATGGTTATATTATCCTGAAAGCTAGGTTCGTAACAGCGCTTTGCTTTCCTTCCAAATCAAATCGCATCAAATCAAAATAATCTTTGTTCAAGTAGGTTTTTTACAAGCACTTTTAAATCGTCAAGGATCAATTAGATTTAATAAGCTACACTGGTTCGGAATGTTGCTCTTACCGAGAAAAACCAGCAAGAAACTCGGCGGTCAATCTTTTAAACATTTAAATTTACATTATTTATTTTGAGTCTTGTTTGAAGCTGAAAGGATTTTCAAAGCCAAACATTTTAATCATTCAAATAATCCTCAATTGTGTAATATGCCTTACGTGTAAGCATAGTTCGTACACTTAATTTAAACTTTTCTGCAGGTAAGTCTAATATAGATTGCGGAATTTTATTGTAAAAGCGAGTACCGAGACCAACGAATGAGTTGTTAACTCTGCTGAGTCGCAGGGATTACAAGCTTTTTGTGACCTCTGGTCTATAATACACATCGAATTTGGTTTGATACATATGAATATTTTTTCGTACGAAAATAATATTACTATATATACATATATATATTGTGACGCTACTGTAAGTATGCCTATTTCCTTGAACTTTTCGCGAAGAGACTCACAATGCCTCATATCATAGATAGCTTAGTCCAGTAGTCGTCGAGGCCTAAGCAGAAGATCTGTTCACCTATTTCCCCTCACAGTACAACAGTTACGACAGTTTCTTTCTATATTTTGGACCCTCATTAAAAATTATAGTAACAGATAAAGGATTTTAAAAATATATACTTAACAAGAATTAAAAAAAAATAACTTAGTAAACTCGTACATTGAGTTAGAAGACTCATTACCCAGCTTTTCAAGACCGACCTAGCGGAATCCAAAAGGGGTATAATGAATAATGGTTGTGGGAGACACCTCATTGCTTCTACTCGAGTCATATCCTAGAATTATTCGATATACATCAACTTCACTGTGTCTCTCTTTTGTGTAAATGTCTGTAGTATACTTAATCATTTAACTGTTATAAACGACTTACTGAACCGCCCCGGTTCTTTGCTCGTTAAACCCGACAGCTTTCATTTTGTGATAAGTCCGAAGATATTCTATATAGCCCAGCGGTGAGACTGTGCGACTCTTACGAGGGGAACACGGGTTCAAACCTGGGCAGGCGCCAATGGGTTTTTCTATTAAAACTCATGTGTCTAATTGATAATTGCAATTAATCAAACGCTTTTCAGTGAAGGAAAACATCATAAGGAAACCTGCATATCGATAGAGAATTCTGGATATATGTGTAACCTACCAATCTGCAATGGTAGGTCTTAGCTCCAACCCTTCTCTCCAGAAACGGAGAGAGTAGGCTCTTTTCTCAGCAGTGGGATTGTAATAGGCCACTACCTTACTTTACTGAAGATATTCATTCAATTAATTTAAATTTTGAACATTAAAGTACTTTATTTATAGGTTAGATTTGTGAATTGTTTCAAGTGATCTGTTGTTGAAGTTGTTGAAAGTGACGTGTGTTGAAGTTGTTGAAAGTGATCTGTGTTGAATTTAAATATGAGTTAGGAGTTATTGTGGGTTTGGGTATAAGATTCTATAATAAAATTCCACAATCTACTTTAACTGTACCAATACAGCAGTTCAAAAATACTTTTAAAAAAAGGCTAATTCAGAAAGCATATTATACTATTGAAGATTACCTAGACGATAAGAATGCGTGGATATAGCTTCTCTTCAACCCTGTACAAGACATTAATAACTATATGTAACTAGTGATAAGAATTATTGTTTGAAAAGAGCAACCGCCGAGTTTCTTGCTGGCTCTACTCGGTAGGAACTGCTTTCCGAACCAGCAGTAGATTTTAACGATTCAAAAGCACTTGTTTACAAGTTTTCTTGAATAAAGAATATTTTGAATTTAAATTTGAATTTATTGTGAGTTAACTATAAGAGAAAGATACATGCCTTTGCGGACTTATTATTCTATTTTTTTCTCTTTTTGTTGTATAATTTTCTAGTCCATTACATTAGTGTATCACGGTTGGTTTAAGCGAACGCAACTTATGCTCCCAGCAGGCGAGTTAAACATAACCTTCCGCAAGAATTTAAATACCATTAAGTAAAAACCTTATAAAAATCCGTTCAGTGTATTTTGATAAAATCGAACACATACAGTCAGACAGGATTTGGGGACTTTGTTGTATAATAAGTATAGATATTATTGCGGTAACTAACGTATGTTGATAATACTGTTTGTCTAAACATACGTAAGAAGCTATACTTAAAAGATAGATATATGCAATTACAGGCATCTTCTATCTATACTAATATATAAAGCTGAACAGTTTGTTTGTTTGATTGTTTGATTGATTGATTGTTTGTTTGAACGCGCTAATCTCAGGAACTACTGGACCGATTTGAAAAATTCTTTGAGTGTAAGACAGTCCATCTATCGACAAAGGCTATAGGCTATATACCATCACGCTAAGATGAATAGGAGAGGAAAAGCAATAAAAAATATTGCGAAAACGGCAAAATTTAAAGCTTTCTTTGCGTGCGCTAAGTAAACGGTGAAAGTTATTAAAAAACCATGTACTACAAAATTTTCCACTCTAAAAGTTCTTAATAAAAGTCCGCGACAGCATATGTCTGGCTTTTAATGTTAACTCACTTTAACAATAATAAGACTGCAGTCCTCGCGAACAAAGTTGCGATTAAATCTAGTAATCTATAAAAGAAAAGTAACGCCTACTTATATTTTTTAAAACCTCCAAAGAATTACGCAGCGCTTAGCATGAAAGCTTCCAGATCTTGACAGACTTTCGCAGTTATCGTATTAGTATGGGATTCAGAGAGTTATACCATATAAGTATTAAATATGGTCTGGCGCCATACTCCCTAAGGCGAAGCCTTAAAACGTTAACAATGGTTTGCACAAAAACAACAAGCTCTTTGTTTAATTTGCACGGTTCTACTAAAGAAGTTGATACTCGTGACTTAGGGCAGTGTTTAGCGACCTGTGGCTTTTTCGATATGTCACCTTTTAGTGGAGTGCTTTTGGAGCGAAGCAATGCGAACTTCCTTTGTTAAACACTTTAAGGTTGATTTGAAACATTTGTATACTATACAAATCCTTGCAGTACCGACCTCCGAGCAAGCCAAACTATTATATAGAAGTCTTGACATAATTAATATGTAATATAACTTTAATAAGGTTACGATGGGCCTGACATAACATCTCAGAGGTTTAAAGGCCAGATAAAATAAAGAGAGAGAAAAAAAAAGTTGAGTTTTATATTTTTCTTTTATACAAGCATCTCTAATATAAAAGAATATCGAAGCATTATATATATTTTCCGAAATAAAGTAGATATTATTTCCGATTTAAGATAAATAATATTGTAATTTTTTTTTATTTAAAACAAAAATGTACAAGTTATGTCTATCTTAAATTACTTACACGCTACTACTATACAAATCATGTGGGGCGCAACATGTGTTGATACGTTAGCCTCGTTTCATATCAGGGAAAGAGCGTTAAGACCTGTAGACCTACCATGGACTTTCAGAAAACGATTCAATTCAAAGTTAGTACCTAAACCCAGCCGAGCTGTGATAGCCCAGCGGTGAGACCGTGCGACTATTTCGAGGGGAACAAGAGTTCAAACCCGGGCACCAATTAGTTTTTCCATTAAAACTCATGTGTCTAATTTATAATTGCAATTTATCACACGCTTTCGGTGAAGGAAAACATCGTGAGGAAACCTGCATATCTCTAGAGAACTCTGGAGATATGTGTAACCTACCAATCCGCATTGGAGCAGCGTGGTAGGTCTTAGCTCCAACCCTTCTCTCTAGATATGAGAGGAGGCCTATTCCCAGCAGTGGGATTGTAACAGGCCGCTACTTTACTTTACTTTACTACCTAAACCCAACCGCTTTGTTTTTGTACCATGAAGTGCGGATTACATTGGGGTCGTAATGTTCGAAAAGGAAAACGTTATATAAACTATAAATAACTCTGTCCCATTTACTCAAATTTTTTTAGGATGCTATCCAAACGGTCATTCGGCAACGATTTAAAGTGTGCGTCTTTAAGACGTCATGGTATGAAAAAGTAAAACAATTTAGTTTACGTCTTCAATTGAGTCGCAATAAAAGTTCATAGTAGGCCTGCTGGGCTGCGGCGGAGATGGCCGAATCCGACAAGCGGCGGAAGTATGTATCTCTCATCGAGAGTTATCTTTATATTTGTGCCGTTTGCAGTTGAGATCCTAGGGCCATGAAGTCAAAGTGCAAATCAAAGTCAAATATATTTATCCTTTTTAACACCTCGGTTGATCGCCTCTTCTGGTGACAAGAGGGCTGGCTCCTTTTTCGCACAAAGAATCAGCTTAGCGATTCAACGCGGAAACGCTGCCAGCATTCTTTTGACCATTCCACGTGGGAATGATTTGTATAGTACTAGCGTGTAAGTGACTTTTGTATTATGGATCTCTAAAGCTGTGATAGCCTACCGGTAACACCGTACGACTCTCTAGAGACGATCATGGGTTCAAACCCCGGGAAGGCACCAATGAGTTTCTCAATTTATCCTTATGTGTCTAATTGATAACTGCAATTTATCACAAGCTTTTCGGTGAAGGAAAACATCGTGAGGAAACCTGCATATTTCTAGAGAATTCTAGAGATATGTGTAACCTACCAATCCGCATTTGAGCAGCGTGGTAGGGCTTAGCTCCAATCCTTCTCTACAAAACGGAGAGAGGAGGCCTTAGCTCAGAAGTGGGCAAAGTAACAGGCTGTTATTTTACTTTACTTTACTATGGATCTCTACAAACTAACGCCGAATTTATTTTATTATTTTATACTTTTATTGTTTGTGAAAAACTTTTCTTTCAAAGAGCATAGGAACGTTTATCTTTCACACGTCTAAAAAATTTGAACATATTTTGTTCATTTGAATAAACTTTATTGGTTTAAATGAAACAACATCAAAAATTTATATCAATGTTTCTCTCTGGAATACCGATGAAAGGTTGCGAGCTCCTGCTTTAAGGCGTCACGAATCTAAACCTAACATAACAAGTATCCTTATGGAGAACAGTTTTACATTTACACTTTATCTCATTACAGAATTTCTAATTTAATTTTAGGTTATTCATAAAAGAGACCTATTTCAAACAATGGGTTAAAGTATATTGTTACGAACATGCGAAAAGAGTTCGTAATGCATATTTCATAAAGTTCAAATTGGAACGGCGGCAGGTTACGAACATGTAAAAAGAATTCGTTAACTATCTATACCTATAGAGTGCAAATTCACTTGACGCTAATTCTCGGGAACATTCAGGTTGCTTACGAAACGTGTTCGCTATCCCCCTAGAATTCACGAACGTTCGCGAACATTGTCGTCATCGGCTCGTTCGATATATAAGCGGACGTCGACGCCTCGACGGTCAATTTTGTAATAGCGATCAAGAGCGAATAAGGAAGCGAAAATAAAAGTGAAATAATAGTGACATTGGCGTTCTTATTGGACGACGGACTGTATAGAGACTGTAAGAACTAAGTTTGTAGTGAAAACTTGAATAAAGTGTTTTTAACGAGTCAGGTATTTTTATCCAAATCCACGAACTCTTGTACGTAATAATATGTATATTAAGCTTAGGCTTTTTTGAAGTGCATATAACTAGAGTAGCTTCATTCCTACAATGTATTTAATCTTGTCTTCGAAGGAAAAATGGGAATCTCATTTTGTACTACTGACGTCACAGCATGTTGTACGTTTGCGTGCGTTAGTTTTAATTTGGCGACTTAATGTGATCGAAAGCTTATTTGAAGAAAAATTAATTTACATACAAACTATAACGAGTAGTATTCATAGTTTATGTATACAAACCGGCTATACTCACGTCACTCGCGAAAACGGCGTGTAAAGAGCTCATGAATAAGTGCACCGGATGGACTAGACACTAGTCGGGCTAACCCGATACAATAAGACGTGGCAATACCCGGTTTCTATACATAAATCAAGATTGATCAGGCAAATAGTGAATCTTAATTGATTAGGGACTACTGAGAAGTTCCGTAGAAGTCGAATTGCTACTTTCGAGAGTATGTGCATTACATTTCGCACAGATCCCTGGTTTTGCCAACATAAACACCACCTTATTAGCATGTATCCTGCTAGATTCGCAATCGCTAACACCGCGGGGAGCTAGGCTTATGATAATGCATTCTAATCGCTAGCTTACATAAAGCCTGTGTTGCTCATATGTATTTAAGATAATGAAGCCATAAATATTCTACACCTTGCCTAGATAGAACATTCCGAAAAAAAATACTATGTGTAACCGCAACTTTAGTTAAACAACCTATGTAAAGTACATATATAGTAAAGTCGTAGTAGTAACGGCCTTTTACTATCCCACTACTGGGCATAGGCCCTCCGTTTGTTGGAAAAAAGGGTTGGAGCTAAAACCTATCACGCTGCTCCAATGCGAATTGGTAGGTTACACATATCCCTAGAATTCTCTAGAGATTTGCAGGTTTCCTCATGATGTTTTCCTTCACCGAAAAGCGTGTGATAAATTGCAATTATCAATTAGACACATAAGATTTAATAGAAAAAAACTCATTGGTGCCTGCCCGGGGTAGCCACTGGGCTATCACAGTTTTTAAGTACATATGTACTTTACATAATTAAGGGTGTACATGTTGAAACTGTACTGTTTAAAAATTATATGTATCTTTTGATACCTATAATAAGGACGGTCCTTCTTAAGCCGGGATGTATGGTAACCAAACATAAGCCTAAAATATACGTTTTCCTTTCTCTCCCGAGATAACCATATTTGTTTGTCATCTCATTTGATCAGCTCCTTTAGTGTCAATAGTCGAGCCTTATAGTTACGTAAACCAATATAATAATTAGAGGGGGAGTATTGATGATACAGCTGTGATAGCCCAGCGGTAAGACCGTGCGACTCTTTCGAGGGGTTACGGGTTCAAACCCCGGGCAGACACCAATGATATTTTTGTTAAATCTTATGTGTCTAATTGATATTTGCAATTTATCATACGTTTTTTGGTGAAGGAAAACATCGTTAGGAAACCTGCATAAAAAGTAAAGTAAGTAAGTAACCACTGCTGGGCTAAGGCCTCCTCTCTCCGTTTTTGGAGAGAAAGGTTGGAGCTAAGACCTACAACGCTGCTCCAATGCGAATTGATAGGTTACACATATCCCTAAAATTCTCTAGAGATATGCAGGTTGCCTCACGATGTTTTCCTTCACCGAAAAGCGTGTGATAAATTGCAATTATCAATTAGATACATAAGTTTTAATAGAAAAACTCATTGGTGCCTGCCCGGGGTTTGAACCTATGTCGTCTCTAAGAGAGTCGCACGGTCTCACCGCTAGGCTATCACAGCTGTATTTCTCTAGCAAATCTCTAGAGAATTCTGGAGACATGAGTAACCACTAGTAACACCAATCCGCATTTGGGCAACGCTGTAGGTTATAGCTCAAATCGTTCTCTTCAAAAACCGAGTAAGAAGGCCTATGCCTAGCAATAGGATTAAATAAAGCCGTTACTTTACGTTTTTTTATAAATGATAAGATTATAAAAGCATCGTTATAAGTTGTCCTTATTTTCAATAAAGTTAAACTTGTCATCATCAATATAGTCATTCCGTTGGAGTACAGAAGAATCGTTGTTTTATTTTCAAACAGACAATATGCTGTAAGTTACCGTGGAGCAGACAAGTTAGAAAGCTCGTTAAGGTGAAAACGCAACGTAAAGCTCGTGAAACGCAAATAGTAGATTGCAGAAGCTTTTCAAGCAACGAGAGATATCCTTCTGTAAGGCTTAACTACAGCTCATGGTGAGTGGTGAAATGGTGACTGTGACTTGGCTAGTGCTGACAAGACACGCTTTCGAGACTTAGCTAGCTACTCGATGCTAGCGACAAGTCATCACCGTCCGACGTCATAAATCTGGTATCTCAACTACGTCTTATTTGTGCATGGGAATCATAATTTGGTAATCATATAATTCAGAATATCGATCGTACAAAATACGGAACAATGAGGCATAGCACGTTTGCTTAAGTTAATACATGAGCTGTGAATTTTCTACCAATGGACATTCTATTTTTATAAAATTTACCGCCTACTTTCAATAACTTCTTGCACAATTTTCAAGGATCTCTGAAGACCTATAAGTTCTAGCAATGATGCCCTTCCCAGTGCGAGGACATTTCATTTTAACAACGCAAGCACACACACAGACACACACTCTCACATACAAACACATATAGACAATTATTTACTATAAATAACTAATAATGATTCTATTAATTTTTTGGTTTATGTTAATATTGTCTACTTAACGAAAAATTATTTGTAAAAAAAACACTAATTGTGTAATCCTCATATGGCCTTAGTTGGAGTTGTTATTTTAATATGTATTGAATAAGAACTTAGTCACGCTGTAGGAATATACCTAATAAACTAATCCTACTAATATTATAAATTTGTGAGTATGGATGGATGTTTGTTACTCTTTCACGAAAAAAAGATTGGACGGATTTGGATGAAACTTTACAGTTACATAGGTTATACATCGGAATATATATATATATTCCGATATAGGCTACAATTTGTAATGATTTTATGTAACAACGATACATGTCAATAAAGTCGGAAAAAAACTGACCTCTGAGAGCTATCTCGGCGTGCGCTGCCTAAACCATTAGAGTTACACAAAGATGATGTACCCTAGTATTATTTGTCTTTAATAGTTCTAAATAAAAGTTCGCGAGCGCATATATCTATCTTTTATGACCAAAATTGTGAATCATAAATTTAACTAAAATTGTGAATCATAAATTTAATTAAATTAGATACTGTGGCAGACAAAATTCCTAGCGAGCGAAGCCGCGGGCAAAAACTAGTAAATAAATAAATAAAACAGGCTTGCACTGTCTAAATCCCTGCATAGTCTTCAAGAACGTCCGCTTTCTAGAGCTCCTAGGTCTACACCTAGGAGCTCTAGAAACGCTGTGAATATGAGATCACGACTAATATTTTGGCAGTCTAAAGCTTATTAATACCGTGAATATTTTCGTGCTCTGTATTTAGTATTACGTTTATGGAACGGTGTATATTGCGGTTACCTTATGGTTAGCCTACATAAGCGCACACTATTTGTTTTCCGGGATCCCTCGAGATAACTATGTTTGTTTTTCATCTAATTTGATCCGCCTACTAGAATAATCCAGGCATAATAACAGCAATTTGTAACCCAAAGATAAGTTCTTACTACTACTTTGTGCTTGTGCTCAAATGCGTACAAAATTTCAGTTTCTCTGCACTACACGTTATTATAGAATATAGTATTAGTTTATAAGATCCTGATGATCAACAACAAATTGAATCAAAAACCTTTTTTTTATGAGTAACTTAAAATAAAAAGTTTAAATAAATGACAGTAAAAATAAGATGAAAAATTTACAGAAATATGAAGTTACAACACACAGATAATACATATAAACACAAATTATCGCGTATAACACCTGAACCGTTGGCGCCAGTAGCAGTGACTGCTTTATGCTTCGAGGGCCAACATATTCTAAAAACAATTTGTATTTTTTGTTTTTTTTTCGAACTGACTGTATGCTGTCAGCCTTACGTGCATTGCACCGAGCGGGACGGGCGAGCGCAGCAGCATCGTCGAGGTTGTGAAATGCGTAAAGTAGAGCGCAGAAGAAAGAAAATATTGGTTCTTCGAGTCTGACACCCATAAAAAAATATTAAGTTACTTTGGCGACAGACGAACATGTGTGTAATTGACCCATTTACATAGAAACAATTTAACTTCTTACTCAAAAAAAGATTTTCTTATTATAGAAGCAGGCGTTACTTTGCGGAATTCCATATTACAAGCAATATAACAACTAACTACTTTGCTATAATCCGCACGGGTTAAGCGAATGCATGCAAAGCCATCAGAGCAACTTGAGATAATAAAAAATAACAATGGCCACTTAATTAACGAGCAAGTAAATGTATCTAATTCCGTTTTGCTACATGTTTTCGGAGGGGAGGGTATTGGTGGGAGTTGAACTATTTAAGACTGCTTGTATGGGTAGCGCGGCGCATTACGATTTTTGTCGTGGAGCCTATCCTCCTGATGATGCTTCGGTTTCGGATCGAACGATCGTCGAGATTGTGGTCGTGGGTGTGTGTGCTGCTTTTGTGTGCGTTGTTTCTGGTGAATGCGCCTTGGGGTGCATGTGGTGGCTTATCCTGCATGTATAAGGTGCGTAAATTTTGCCTGCTTCATACCCATTGGCTTTGCATGCATTCGCTTAACCCGTGCGGATTATAGCAAAGTAGTCAGTTCTGTTATATTGCTTGTAATGTTATTAAGTATGTCAAAAACAAAATTTGAACACTTACTGCATTGAGTGCCTCCATTTCATAAGGGCTTAGTTTGTATGAAGCATCCGATCCAACGAGGCGTAAGATTGATCTGAAATAGTAAAAATATGATTACTTAGTACTGTCCTCCTTAATATATATGTGTGCGGGTGAGTGCGTGCGTACGTGTGTGCGTGCGTGCGTGTGTGCGTGCGTGCGTGTTTGCGTGCGTGCATGTGTGCGCGCGTGCGTGTGTGTTAATAGTAGCCGCGACTTCATTCGCGTCAACATAGACATTTAAGTACTCTTAATAATACCTACTGTTATTTTTCCTCGTTCCCGAAAGAAAAACGAGATTTTTTTCTTTCATGTATCTTATGTATCTTGTATGTTAGCCCGATGTATAAACTTTGATTGTCCCAAATTTTATCAATACTAGTCCAGTGGATTAGCCGTGAAAGCACAACAGACAGACAGATTATCGAATTTATAATATTAGCATGTATTTTTAAACCTACCAGAAAATTATTTGTGTAGTGTCAAGACTATTTGAAAGTTATTAGCAACTTCAACAAACTAATAATTCAATTTAAGTCAGACGTTAAATATTTAAAGCATTCGCAAACTGATATTAATAAATCACATCTTTATAGGCGTAAAGTATGAGCAATAAGTTCAACGCCTATAATCTCTTTAATAATTAACACTAACGTTAGTGGGTAAATTTATGAATATGGTTCCTGAGAATAGGGTGAGGTGAAAGTGATAGCGTCAATCTCACAAGCGTATTATTATGTGTCCATAAAACGTATTCCAATTGGGAACATAGGATTTACTTACATTACAAGCTGTGCCAGCGGCTTCGCCCGCGTGGAAATCAGCGTGTCACAATTTTAATCATAAAAGTAGTTATTGTGAGTTAACCGTGAGAGATAGAGACATGCTATCGCTTTTTTGTTGTATCTTTATAGATCTACAATTCTCTAGTACATTACTTTAGCGTATCTCTGCTGGTTTACGCAACGCACGCGATTGAAGCTCCTAGCAAGCAAGTTTTTAACAAGCGCGTCGACAATTTACATAATACCGATATGTACTATTTACTTAAACCATCCGGAACTATTGCACTATCTTTTGGTGGAAACTGTACAAAAATCCGTTCAGTAGATTTTGAGAAAATCGATTACATACAGACAGACAGCTTTTTGGGACTTTGTTTTATAATAAGTATAGATTCAGAAGCATTTAGTTTTAAAAAGTGTATCGCACATCGCCGATTTAGCTTCGCTTTTTTTACAATGCGTGTAAAATAATTTAATTATATGTTTATACCTACTGATTAAAGCGATACAAGATTGTCTAGTGTGGGGTTCTTTAAAAAGACATACATATATCCAACAGGGAACGTGTATCGGCTGAATAATGACAAGAAACTATTTAAATACTTTTTGAAACGTGTAAATAAAGTAAATATGATATAGATTTAGAAAAAAACCAAAATTTTATTTCACCAAAGTATTGATCAAAAATAGTCTGCCGAATAACAAAACCATTATACTATTCAGATATGCAAGATTTTACATTTTTGATGTCCGTAAATAAATGTCTTTAAAATGTTACTTAACTTTTAAAGTTTGGTATAACAGTCTTGAATGTGGTTGCACAAATTCTTAGCTGCATATTGAAAACAATTATAGCAGTTCGGAACTAAAATTGAACGTGTTGATAAATAATATTTAAGCTGTCAAAAAGACCCCGTCCCTCGCAGGTAAAACAAATACGCTCATTTCCTGCGGAGAGCGCCCAAACGTCCAAGCCGACAAATTGCACCGCTGAAGACTTATTCTGGACTTCCTGTATTTAATAAACGCTAAGCTTAATGCTAAAAACAAATATTACAAAGCTTTATGTGTTTTGCTCAGATAATTTATTGCTAATGTTCCAAATATACGTATACAACACATACAAAATAATGAAAAATATATGTTTCCTCGCAACTGGGCTTTTTAGTTTAAAAGCTGTTAAAGGGAGGATGATACAAAAAGCCTACTATACTATTGAGGATAATATAGATGATAAAAATGCGTAGATATAATTACTCTTCTACCCTGTACAAGATAGTAATAAGCAAATGTAACTAGTTAAGTTTTTTTTTGAAAAGAGCAACCATCGAGTTTATTGCTGGCAATTCTCGGTAGGAACAGCTATCCGAACGAGCGGTGGATTTGACGATTCAAAAGCACTTGTTTACAAGTTTACTTCAATAAAGAATATTTTGAAATTGTATTTGTCATTAATTTATCCAATACATTGACTTTCGATGTTCAAAATGATCCGAAAATATTCACATAAATTTGTTGAAAATATTATAAATATTTTAAAACGACCCTTCAAAAAGATTATATCTAAAAGTACCTGTTACTTCGTTTTGTTACGGGTTTAACGGCTTATATTCATTATTATGCTTCATTGCTTATACGTAAAAAATGTTACAAAATTGAAGATTATTTGGATGATAAAAAGGTCTGGATTTGAAAATACTTTCAGCTTCATATAAGACTGCGGTTTAATTAATAATAATATTGAAAATGTTTAAAAGATTGACCGCCGAGTTTCTTGCTGGAGCTTCTTGGTAAGAGCATCATTCCGAACCAGTTGTAGCTTCATTAATCATATATGAATATGATTGACGATTCAAAAGTGCTCGAACGAGGTTACTTGAGAAAGGTTATTTTGATTTGATTTTGTACAGAAGGTGCGAAACTTAACCCATCACGCTGGTTATGTAGTTTGCCATGTTACACATATCCTAGAAATTTTCTAGAGATATGAAGGTTTCCCCACATCGTCCCTCAGTTTTTTACACATATACTGTAATAAAAATATATTGATGGAAATATATAGTTAGAAATTTATTAGCAGATCGATTCTACCACAAGTTCGGGACGCCGTTATCCACTGAGAAGAACCGGCAAGAAACTCAGCGGTCGCTCTTATCACGAATAGTCACTATTTGAAAGTAGATACAAAAAGCACTCAAAGTAGGTAGACACGGAAGTACCTAAGCAACATTAAAACGTCACAATAATTAATGATACTAGTTGCGTAGTAACGACGTATGAACGTTGGTTGAGACCAACCAAGACAAGTTCGAACACGATCTAAACGTGGGAGCGTTTAATAATCGTACAAGCCAAGCTTTACAGCAAGAGTCCAAGATATGAACGGTCTAGCCGCGTAAGCTAATAACCGTACGAGTCGAGTATTACAACACGACTGACTTTCATGTTTTTTTTTCGAATGTGTCTAATGCTGTTAGCCCTAATGGCTTTTACAGCGTCACCGGTGGGATGGGCGAGCGCAGAAGCTTCGCCGGGTAAAATTGATAAGAAGCGAGTGTTTTTAGGCACTCGTAACTTATTGAGAGCGTCGCCTTAAGGGTGTCTCCTGCGAGACCGAACCTCGGCTTAAAGCGGCGCGTTTTGGAGGACTGTATCTAACACATTGACTTTGAAGAAGTCTGCATCAGGGCTGCGGCCGCTTGACACAAGCAAGCGGGGACCTCGTCTTCGCCGGCGAAGACGCTGTTGTGTGGATGTTGTGTGTAGATCTTATTTGATGCTGTAATAGCATCGTCAGGGTCGTTAAGGACGCTCTTAGGTGGCCTGTGAAAACGGTTGGGAAAGTTAAACACTTTATAGTTGGACGCGACCACTATAAGGGGGTTCGGGTGTGTGGACGCTTTCTCGAAGTAAGTCTTCGAGAATCGTTTGAGAAGATCGGCTATCGTGGGAAGATCGAGATCTCTAAGGAGATTCACGTTGCGCACGAACCACGGACAGCCAGTGGCTGTACGCATGAATCGATTTTGAGACTTTCATGTGGCGAGCTCCACCTTTTATTAACAATTCTCACTCCAAAACCCCCGCTTTGGTATCGATCACGTGATTACAGTGATGCCACTATACAAAACTTAAGAAATAAGACTTAACTATTGCCATGGATGCGACTTTAATGGCGGTTAGGCGAGACCTCTAAGTATATATTTATTTAGCAGGTTTCAATCCATTATTAAGGTTTTACCACTACCTACATTATATCTAAGTGAAATAGTCATATTTTGTGTAAGAAATTAGGACTTTACTGTTTTGTTGTGCAAGAAATGAATTAGCCAAAGGTGGTTTTGAAAATAGATATGATGGTTTTGTTTCCTTGTTTATTCCTCCAGAATAAGGCTACTGTGGCCTCGGAAGGCGAATCGCGCAAAGTTTGCCCGCTTTGTTTTATTTATGACGCTTATGCACTAACGAATTCAACTTTTATTCCCTTTCTTATCTGATCCGAGACGGGATTCGGAAACGGCTGATTTTTATGAATCACAACTTTATTTACGTAACTCCTCTACTTTTGTTTCATAATATTAGTAAAAGTAGCGGCCTGTTACAATCCCACTGCTGGGAATAGGTCTCCTCTCTCCGTTTCTGAAGAGAAGGGTTGGAGCTAAGACCTACCACGCTCCAATGCCCAATTACACATATCTCCAGAATTTTCTAGAGATATGCAGGTTTATAATATTAGTACTGGCAGAAATTGGGTTGCCCACACTGCTTGTGTATTGTTCAAATTATATTTTAGGATTAATAACGTATATTAATTATAGTTATATTATAATTACTCATATTTATTAATATGTCAAAATATGGGTTACATCGCGACAAAATCGAGTTGCATTTTTATAAGGTTCGACATTTAGGCAGAGTTGCATCCGCCATGGTCACGAACTGACTGGAGGGCCGCGGCGTCTTCGCTCCCGAGTACTACAGTCATTATTTTCATGTCGTATTTTACAACCCCTCAGTAAGAAAACGGGTGGTCCATTCTACTCCACCAGATACCACACGGGATTGAAACTAAAATCACTTAAAACTGGATATTTTTTGTTTATTTTTATTTTTTATATAAATATAAAGATTGAAATATTTACAGCAATCTCAACGAGGTTTTTTAATTATCCAGAATACATAAGTCTGGTTATAGTGCTTCTAGAAAGTTCCTCAGCCAGTGTAACGAAAGACGTTAAGTACAAATAGGAAATGAGACGCGTCCTCAGGAGGCGTGCGGTAACTCTGTTAGACGGGGTCGGTTGAATTTTGCAGGATTTTGGTTTCGACTATCTACGAAGTTACTACAAGAACTCGGTTTTACATTATTTATACTTAAAAAAAGTATCAGCCGGCTACTGTTCCACTACTGGGCAAAGGTCTCTTCTATTTTATTGAAGAGAAGCGTTGGATCTTAGAAAACACCACAATGTTCTAATGTTAGTAGCATGATGTGATGATGATAGCATTGAAATAAGGATTCCAATGTCTAAGTCAAGTAAGCTTAATTTTAAATTAGGCCACTTTAATACTAAGCGTGCGATATATTTGAGAGAATTTTAACATCCAATTTGACGCGAAAGAAATCGGGTACAGCTAGTAAATAACATTATTACTTTGAATTTGTGAACGGCAATTACTGGAAATATTTTAAGTCGAAAAGCGATTAAATAGTAGGGGCTGTTCTGGGCATATAGGGGCTGAGAAGAGGGCCTGCGGCTGTCGGCATGCACTTATTAATATTCCAATGTAGACGCCGTTGCAAAACTTTCGATATTCTGATCAAAATATTTGTTAGATCCAAAAATTATGATATATATATATATACAACAACAACCCTCTTAATCGCTATTTGAAAATAAGTGTCATTTATAAGTCAGTAAGACTAGGAGTCTCATTAGTACAGAGTTCCTCAGGAAGTAACAGAAAGACAGCTATTTCGGTATTTCTGCATGAACGAATCAAGAATAAGGAGATCCGCACATAGTATGGAAAAACGATGAGCTTTGGGGTTCCAAGATGTCTTATTTCCATTTCCATTATTGATCAAGTACGCTCCGTGATCTAGTCAGAGACTGTGAAATCTTGCCTTAATATTAATAATAGGATTATCTTATAAGATCTATTCTATCAGTCCGATGTCATCTGCGCAAACTTCAGTACCCATATAAAAATTAGTGTATCAAGTTCCAGTCTTTTGACTTCTTCTTCTTCTTCTTCTTCAACCGATGGACGTCCACTGTTGGACAAAGGCCTAATTAAGGGATCTCCACACCACACGGCCCTGTGCCGCTTGGATCCAGCGGCTCCCCGCGACTTTTTTGAGGTCGTCTGTCCACCTCGTTGGGGTCTTCCAACGCTGCATTTACCGGTGCTGGGTCGCCATTGCGGCACCTTAAGACCCCAAAGCCCATCGGTTCTACGTACTACGTGCCCCGTCCATTTCCACTTCAGCTTCGCAACCCAAGTAGCTATGTCGGTTACTCTGGTTCTTCTCGTCTTTTGACTATCTTTGCGTTAAAATTTAAAACAATCCATTGCTCTTTCTAACGCAAAAGAATGAGAAAATTGTAAAAATTAGAAAAGTATCCTACTCCGTGCGTCAAAAAGAATTGTCACACTAGCAATGTCATGACACTAATTGTCTATCACACCAAACTTACATCGTGTAACAATAACTGTAGAGCTAGAGTCATGGATTGGCATTTGCTTACGATAAACGCGTGAAATCTAGAGCATGTTCTCCATAAAAACAATGAAGAGGCATGCGTGGTACAGTTAGAAAACGTATCCATAAAATTTTGTAAAATATTGTCCAAAATAAAATAGACTTTAAATTGGGGAGACAAGATTTACAATATGTTAAAGCCTTTGCCTAAAAATTGTCTATAGAATCGAAGTTAGTAAAGATATTTTTCAATCGTAAACATAGGACTCGTGTGATGTAGGGGAACCAAGGCTAGAGTATTGAAAGTAGAGACTGGTAGTTGCTTATTTTAAAACTAAAGTTATTCCATACTAAGCCTACTTGTTATCGACTTCCAGGATATATTTTTATCTTAACGATCAATACATCGTCTTAACTGCATTTAATATAATACGCAAGGCCTTCTATGAACAAACTTAGAAACATGTAAGACAGCTAGTTGTAAAGTTGAAATAAAGACATATTTATCATAAACGTTATATTCGTAAGCTGTTAAATTAGAGGACTCCGTAATGGGAGATAAAATGAACAAACATTTAAAAAAATCGGATCTATATTGTATAGCTACGATATGAACATTTTCGAAGAACCTCCCGTGGAAATTTGTAGAAGAACTCTACATTATGATGAAACCTGTATCAAAAATGGAATTTGATTCCTTGATTTACACATATTATGATATTCATAATTTATTGTATTACGATTTTATCATAGACGTAATCTTCCTGATGATGCTTCAGTTTTGGGACGAAACAATCAACTAGATTGTAGTGGTGACTGTGTGTAGTGTTGCTGATGGCGGCGTTTGGAAATACGTGTGGTGACTTGTCCTGCATGTATAAGGTATGTGAACGTTGCCTGCTTCGTACACTTGGCATTACATACTCTTAACAAACGCGGATTATAGGAAAATAATTCTATTGTAACTTCTGTACTATGGAGTTCCGCAAAGTAACGCCTGCTTCTAAAATCATTGATCATTTGATAAATTGTACGGACTGTAAAACTAGCATAATCTAAACCTAAATCGTGTCTCAAGTCGTTCGCTCAACATGGTGTCCCCTGTGACATCCGCCGGTATCGTTTTGTTTGTACAAAAGTATCGATGTCACGACTATTTGAGCCTACAATTGGTTTGACTTTGAACAAGAACCGCGCCAATCCTGTCTTTTAAACATTTAAGCGTATGGCATTGTTCACGAATATTACTTATCAATTTTAGTGTTCTTTATACGTTTATATCGAATATATACGTTTCAGAAGTAAATCGGCTTATTAATAAATTCAGTGGCGATGAATTGATACTTTAAATCGATTTTAGAACTCCGAATATACTATATCTATTATAAATTATGTATAAAATATTATAAGACAAAAAAAATATTAATAGACATCACTGACTTTCACTGATTTCCAAATAAATAAATTATTATTATTAAATTATTACTGACTAAATATATTTTTTTAATTTGAACATATTTTTGTATCTAGAAGACGAATTCAACCGGAAATAAGGATCCATAGAAAAACAAAAGTATATATATATATATATCTCATCGTATTGTAAAGCTGAAATGGCGAAGGTGTGAGGCATGAGAAAGGCCAGATTGACATTGAGATCCCAAGGTGCTGTGATATCCACCACACAGCTAAAGACGCGATGTTGACGGCCTCCTAATAAGAAGAACGGCTCTAATAAGAAGGTAATAAAAAGACAGTGGATCGAAGCAACAGAAGCCAATAAAATGTAAAAATCCCTTAAAATACTACCGTCCAATTAATTTAAGTCCATCGGTAAAAAAAAAGAAACTAGATTTACTAAAGCAAATATTGAAAAACTGTAACTATCTACTGCAATGAAGTGAATAATTGAAACTAACTATTAAAACTCAGCCGAAAATCAATAAGTCCAGGACATTAAACATTTGAATCATCTAATAATAGCAAGGAGGTTAAAACTATACGAACAAAAGTTAACGGTTCAAGTTTCTCTAGCACTTGAAGAACACTGGTCGCAAATTACATGAATTGCCGTGAATAATTTTATTACCTGATCGTAAAGTGCGAAATTGTACGTTTAAGCGACTGCTACAATATATTTTGATGTATAAAATTATGTATAACTATTATTATGTGGGAACTTCAGAGCACGATAAAGCGAGCATCGTTATTGAAATTAATACTTGATAAGGTTTAAAATGTGAGTCCGCGAGAATCAAGAGCTTTTTCATGTCTGAAGAGTGGAATTTATAAATATAAATAAATAAATATATGGGACACTTACACAAATGGTCGTCCGTCCCCAAAGTAACTTAATACTTTTATCATGAGTGACGGACAACTGGTAGATATGCTACATATATATATTTAGATATATACTTAAATACAAATATATGCCCAGGCTCGAAGAACCAACAAGTTTTGTTTTATATAAAATGATGGCCCTCGGCGGTAATAGAACCCGCGACCCGTGGAGCTGAATGCAGAGTCACTATCCACTACGCCAACGGGCCAGTCATTATAGGTTTATTGTATTAATTAGAAATTTCACAAACAAATACTAAAACATATTAACTATTCTTAACTTCGTATTGACTAATTTTAAACTTCAACTCAAATATTAACTAATCTTGACTTCAAATCACTGCTTGTCCTTTCTTTAATTTTATTATTCTTTTTAATCAGGATAAACCCCTTTATGGGTATGTCGGACTCCTGAATCATGATTCATGAGTACCCCACCACGCTGCTGGTGGCGTTGACAGGGTAGTGTTGTACACATTGCCCCATCCCACCGACTACAACTCTGAACCCAAGAGTGCGCCACCTTGTCTCAAAACTTTTTTGATACCAAAATCCATCGTAATCTCGCCTCTCCATTTTTATTTCCTACCCCCCTTTTTCCCTTCCATTCATGCGAGTTAGTGATATCATCGTGGAACAATATCAAATGTGTAAATCAGAATCTTGATTACTTTGTAAATATCTAGTATTGATAAGAAATCAAATATATCAGAGTAGCAACATAAATACATAAATGCAAAAAAAAACACTTTAAATTTTTTTTAAGTGATTCCTTGAACCATGGATTTTGACTGAATAAAAAGTATTCTGTGTTATTCCAGACTTTTATCTAATGGTACACATTTCGTACAAAGTCGTAAAGCCGTTGGAGTATTAAAGCAGACCAAAACAAAAACTCTTGACTTTATAATATTAAGTACTATTAAATCAAACTTACGTATATGAAGCTACGATAGCCCAGTGACCGTGCAACTCCTTTAAGGGGTCACGTGTTCAAACCCCAGCTGGCACCAATGGGTTTTTCTGTTAGAACTTATGTGTAATTGATAATTGCAATTATCACAAGCTTTTCGGTGAAGGAAACATCGTGAGGAAACCTACATATCTCTAGAGAATTTGAGCAGTATGTGTTATCTACCAAACCTCCAATCCTTCTCTCCAAATATAACGAAGAGAGGAGGCCTTTGCCCAGCATTGGGACAGGTACTTTACATCAAACTTACTGATCAAACGAATAGTAGGCCTACCATGAACTTTTAGAAAACGATTCAATTCAAAGTCAGTACCTAAACCGAACCGCTTTCTTTTCGTACCATGTAGTGTGATTGAAAAGGACAACGTTATATGAACTATAAATAACTCTGTCTCTTTTACTCAAATGTTTTTAGGAGGCATTCCGAACGCTCATTCGGCAACGACTTAAAGTGTGCGTCTTTAAGACGTCATGGAAAAGCAAAACAATTTAGTTTACGTCTTCAATTGAGTCGCAATAAGAGCTAATAAAAGGCCTGCATTTCAAGCGGACAGTTCACATTCCGTAAATCTTCGTTAGCAGTTCTAATTTTGTTTATTAATGCACAAACAGCCTGACAAACCAGACCGCAGTGTAGAAATATTGTGACAGATGCTGTGAAAGTTATTTTTATTGTATAGGGGAACGGGCATCCCTCACCAGAAGGAGCTGGCGTCAATTAGAGTGAAAACATTTCGCAGAGGATACGTTAATTTTGTATAATACAGTAATACTGGCGACTGGTCCCATGAAATGTGGCCTTTGTTGAATTACTATCGGTTGGATTATAGCCGTCTGCTATTTGCAAATTTATTTATTTATTTTATTTTCTCTCTTCCTTTCAACACCACTTATTGCTAATACAAAAAATAGTATAGTAACAAACACAAAACATTAAAAAAAAACATTAACATAAAATATAAAATATATTATCAATAGTATACATTATATATCTATTAACTAATAAAGCTAACTACATAAAATATAACTAAGTACAAAAATTAATAAGTACATGAGTGTGGTGTTAAAAAAAAGATCTTCCTCCTCCTCCCTCACAGTGAGACCTCCCTCACGTGAGACCTGCCAATCAACTGGCGAGGCCAAATGCGCGAGACGGAGATTTTCAGTAACACCCTAGGAGTAGGACTTTGCGAGGAATCAGCATAGGCAGTGTATGTTATATATAAATACTCAAAGAGTGTGAATAAGTGTCATCAAAGAAAAAGTACATAAAAATATAATAGAAATACATAATATGTGCTAAAAGTGAAACTAAAGTTGTGCGAGATTTACAGCGAGTATTACCAAGAAATCGTTGAATATTATTACCAAGCACACCGTCTTTAAATAATTTATGTAATTATTTATGTAATTATCATCATCATCCTCCTGCCTTTAACCCACTCTAAGTAGGGTCGGCAAAACATGCTATGAAACATGCTGTCACATGATTCGGCTGTGTATTTTACGACCGGCCGCCTGCCTGACGTCAACTTAACTTAGTCGTATTTTACGACACCTCGGTAAAAAATTAAGGTGATCTATTCCACTCAGCCGGATACCAAACGGCGGGTCGACTTACCTTAGTCGCCTATTACGACATCTCGGTAAGAAATGAGGGTGGTCTATTCCACTCAGCCGGATACCACACGGCGGGTCGACTTACCTTAGTCGCCTATTACGACATCTCGGTAAGAAATGAGGGTGTTCTATTCCACTCAGCCGGATACCACACGGCGGGTCGACTTACCTTAGTCGCCTATTACGACACCTCGGTAAGAAATGAGTGTGGTCTATTCTACCCAGCCGGTTACCACACGGCATAATTTATTTAATAAGTCGTTTGCGGATATCCGATAATATGAAAGTAATTATACAACTATTTTGTTATAATCCGTTTTCTAGGAGAAGGGTTGGAACTAAGACCTACCACGCTGCTCCAATGCGGATTGGAGGTTACACATATCTCCAGAATTTTCTAGTTTCTAGAATTGTTGAGTTTGTGATAGTGAAAGTGTGTAACTGTTTGTGTATTGTGGTTTCAGTTTACTTTCGTTAGATCTATCAAGTTTTTTTTCAAATCCATCATCATTTATCATTCTCCTGCCCTTATCCCACTCTGAGTGGGGTCGGCACAACATGTTACAAACGTTTTTTTCAAATCCACTCAAAACTAAATAATGTTTATTCAAGTCAATTTTTACTAGCACTTTTGATTCGTCAACGATCAATTGGGTTTAATAAAGCTACACTGGTTCGGAATGTTGCTGTTACCGAGAAGAACCAGCAAGAAACTCGGCGTTCAATCTTTTAAACATTAAAATTTACATTATTTGCAGTCTTGTTTAAAGCTGAAAGGATTTTCAAATCCAAGCATTTTTATCATTCAAATAAACTTTAATTGTTGTAATATGCCTTACTATATATAATACTAGTTTTTTCGCGGCTTTGCTCGCGAGGACTTTATTCTGCCACAGTATCCAATTTAATTAAATTTATAATTCACAATTATGGTCATAGTGGCTTGCACATAAAAGATAGATATATGCTGCCGCGGACTTTTATCTAGAACTATTAAAAACAAACAATACTACGGTACATCATTATTGTGTAACTCTAATGGTTTAGGCAGCGTACGCCGAGATAGCTCTCAGAGGCCAGATCTTTTCCGACTTTATTGACATGTATCGTTATATTACATAAAATCATTACAATTTGAAGCCTATATGTTATTCCAACGTATAACCTATATATCTGTAGAGCTTCTTCCAAATCCGTTCAATAGTTTTTTCGTGAAAGAGTAACAAACATCCATCCATACTCACAAACTTTCGCATTTATAATATTAGTAGGATAATCATAGTTCGTACACTTAATTTAAAGTTATCTCTAGATAAGTCTTTTACTTCTCAATTTACTAAACGCATAAAATCCATTCTCTTCCCTAAGTATCTGGCTATCGTATTTTTCGCGCTTCGTCAGTACGTTATTCGCGCGACCTTGAGCGTCGTTTGATTTTATTTCGCGACGAGATTGCTCGTATCTAGGGTGCTCTTTAGGGAATTGGGTATAAAACCCATCAATATTTGCCCCAGATTGAATCGTTTTGGAATGATGACTTCGAAACATTCTAATTTTATAAATGCTAAAGTTTGTCTGTTACATTTTTAAGCCTAATGCGCTGGAGCGTTATTGATTAATTTTGTATATTATAGACATACGAGAGGTCACAAACAGCTTGTGATACCTGTGTCGCGACTCAGCAGAGTTAGCAACTCATTTGTTGGTCTCGCTATTTGCTTCTGTAATAAAATTCCTTAATCCATTCTAGACAAGTGTACAGAAAGATTCCAATTAAGTGTAAAAAATATGCTCATACATAAAGCATATTACAAAATTGAAGATTATTTGGATGATAAGAAAGCCTGGATTTGAAAATCCTTTCAGCTTCATACAAGACAGCGGTTTAATAATGTATAATTGAAAATATTTAAAAGATTGACCGTCGAGTTTCTTGCTGGTTCTTCTCGGTAAGAGCAACATTCCGAACCAGTTGTAGCTTTATTAATCATATTGATGCTTGACGATTCAAAAGTGCCTGAAATGGTTTATTTGAATAAAGAATATTTTGATTTAGATTTTTTTGATTTTGCAATTCAATTTTATATAACTGTCTAACATATAAGATTAACAAATTCCTTTTATCCTTTGGGAACAGGTAAAACAGCAAAGTAGAAATAATGATATTTTACTACTAAAGTCTACACGAAGTCGCGGGTACCATAAACTTCCTATATAGGTAATATAACAAGCTATTTCCGCTAGTCCGTTCACTTGAACTTAAATATTAAAATACCTTCAATTATGTATTATCTATTTTCCCTTTTTTTTCTTAGGAAAAACGGGATTGTTATTCATTTATTGATTAGTTTGATATATGTGCTGCAATATTAATTTTCATCAATATTGATCTAGCGAATTATCCCATGTGTTATCCGGCTGAGTAGAAAAGACCACCCTCATTTCTTACTGAGGTGTCGTAAAAGGCGTCGAGTAAGTCGACCCGCCCTGTGGTATCAGGTTGAGTAGAATAGACCACTCCCATTTCTTACCGAGGTGTCGTAAAAGGCGACTAAAGGAAATTGACCCACCGTGTGGTATCCGACTGAGTAGATTAGACTTCTTTAATAGATCCCTTTCTTACCGAGGGGTCGTAAAATACGACTAAGGTAAGTCGACATCGGACAGGTGGCCGGTCGTAAAATACGTAGCCAAATCATGTGACAATATGTTTGTAACATGTTATGCCGACCCCTCTTAGAGTGGGATAAGGGCAGGAGGATGATGACTCACAACGTATGTAATGTATTATTTAAAGAATACAATATAAGAAAGTAATTAATCATTTTTCTATAATCAGATTATAGCTGATAACAGCAAAATAGTTTATTACTTGTTGTTTAAAGTAAGTGTAAAACATGTCCAACAAAATGATTTTATATTGCCCATTAATTTTTATTTTATCGCAAATCCTTTTTCCATTTGGATCGCTCAGCTTCAGGGCTTACGAAAATTGTACGAAGGCACATAGAAAAATAATGCTGTAATATCCCAAAGGCTATCTGTGGTGTCGTTAAATTTTAAAGCATTTTCTTTAGTGCCTTCAGTAGATGAGTGTTGTAATAATCTTTTTCTGTATTTATTCATGAGGGTAGACATTATTACATATAGTTTGTTACTCACAAATCACTCAAATCATATTCGAATTCAAAATATTCTTTATTCAAGTAAACTTGTACAAAAGTGCTTTTAAATCGTCAACTCTACTGCTGGTTCGGAAAGCTGTTCCTACCGAAAGACCTGTCATACTTGAAACAATTCAACCACTTCCTTTATCCTCCCTCTAGTCATCCATCCACATTCATATATAACACTCGATTGGGCATACGATTCTATAATAAAATCCTAAATCCTTAATCCTATAATAAATTTATCTTTGCCACTAAAGCAGTTTATAAACACTGTTAAAGGGCTGATACAAAAAGCCTACTATACTAGAATTATATAGATGATAAAAATGTAACTAGTTATAAGAATTATTGTTTGAAAAGAGCAACCCCCTTTCTTGCTGGTTCTTCTCGGTAGGAACAGCTTTCCGAGATTCAGTAGATTTTGACGATTCAAAAGCATTTGTTCACCAGTTTACTTAAATAAAGAATATTTGGAATTTGAATTTGAATTTTTGCTATGTACAGGAAACACACGCGCACACACATACGTATACACACAGAAAAAATGAAATGATAGACAAGACAAAAAAATTAAGAAACATCTTTATTATTATTGCTATGATTGACTTGTCCGTTTTTAATTACAACCACAGTACTTGTCAAAGACCGTGCGACTCTCTCGAGAGGTTCACGGGTTCAATCCTGGGCAGGTATCGATAAGTTTTTCTGATAAAACTTAAGTCTAATTCATTCAGTTATTTTGCTATAAACGCTGATTTTATCATATTAAATAATTTTCTGCTTACTTTCGGATTATAATTTTCCGCATAGTGACGCCTAATTCTATAAATTTGTATGTTTTATTGACAATTACAGTTTATCAGACGCTTTTCGGCGAGGAAAACATCGTGAGAAAACTTGCATATCATAAGAGAATACTGGGGATATCAATCTACCAATAACCATTGAAGCCTGGTGGGTTTTAGCTCCAACCCTTCTCACTATAAACGGAGAGATGACCTATACCCAGAAGTGAGATAGTATGAGTCCGGTTCTAAAGTTACTATGATATGAATTTTTCAGGGGTACCGAACAACAAAAGAATTCACCAAAAATATTTTATCTGAGTTAATGGAAATCCAGAGATTAAAAAACATTTTCTCCGAAGAATTTCGAATTTCCCCTCAAAAGATAAAGTGTTCTTTGAATTTTCTTTTCAAGATGAACGTCTTTCATTTCCACATTCTTGGCTATTTTTTGTAACGTTTTAGATTTTAAGAATATTCAAATGTTTTTCTCACAATTGTTGCCTTAGGCCATGTACTTAGGGCATTCATTTGCAAATTAATTTATTAAAATAATAATAATAATAATAATAATATCTGTGCTATATACTAGAGCAGATAATAATCAAATATTATGTCAATGAATTTGAAAATCCAAACACGAGCTTTTCTTATGTATGTTCAAAAACTCCGGTTTTTTTCAAAATCTTAAGTTGATGCAAAAAGTAGTGAATACAATTTGAATCATAACAGTCTTGAGTAAATTCAGGACACTTTGTTTTCGTATTACACTAAAGCTACCAAAGCCCCAAAAAAGCTAATAGCTTTCAGCTTGTAATATTGAACAAAAAAATTTATATGTATAACAACGATATTCCACGTTGTTTTACAATAATTTCCTACACCAAAGGTTGTCTGTAAGAGATCGCCCACAACAATAGGATCGCTATTGCAAACCATTTATTTACATATTTTGTTTACTATATATAATACTATATATAATACTATATATAATAATAATAAGGCCAGGAGTGGATGACTTACTCAAATTTACTAATGTTTAACAAGGATATATAGATATGACAAAAAAGTTGTAATAGGTATTAGATGTGCTTGTGTGTGTGTGTGTGTGTGTGTGTGTGTGTGTTTGCGTGTGTGAGTGTGTATGTGTAACCTGCATGCATGTAAGTGTTTATTCCTAGAATTCTCTAGAGATATGCAAGTTTCCTCACGATGATTTCCTTCACCGAAAAGGGTGCGATAAGTTGCAATTATCAATTAGACACATAAGTTTTAATAGAAAAACTCATTGGTACCTGTCCGGGGTTAGAACCCATGATCGTCTCTAGAGAGTCACAAGGTCTCACCGCCAGGCTATCACAGCTCCATTACAATATGATTGAGGTTCATTTCTGTGTAGAATTAAAATAAAATTTGTAGTAAAAGGAACACGCTATTATACTGCCATCTAGGTGTTAGTTTCACATCGTCATAGTGTGTTAGCAGAGCCATCTAGAGTGATATCATAAAACTAAGTAAGCCGCTCTGCAACACGTGCTGTTAAAGTTTAAAAAAGATGGCGATGTAATACGGAACGAAAAGTTTACCTTTTTCTGTAGAATTTTACTAAACGCTTATTTCCTAGATAATATTTTAATATATATTATCTTTTTAAATTATTTATTTTTCAAAAAAAAGGGACCTCCGTGATTCTTGCTGGTTCTTCTCGACCGGAACGCAATTCCGAACCAGTGGAAACTTAATTGTATTTTGACAATTTGAAAGTGCTTGTAAATCCCAATTTCTTACTGAAATATCCGTGTTATCATGTTTCCTAAGGCCACCTGAATAACTCCAATATATTTACAGTGAACGTGTAACAAAAAACAAAACAAGACAGATTGTCTTGTCATGAGGTTTTTAGATGGATACAGAGAATAACGTATTAATAAGATATAAGATAGAAGTTAACATTGTACATAAAGTGACCCTTTCCCTTTCGAGGGTTACACTTAACAGATTTCCACAAAACAAAACAAAAGCTACCGAAAAACACCGAACGTAGTCTCTAGAGTCTAGAACGTATCCATCATCCCAGTTTATGCCGTTCGAGACCTTATCAATACACCCTAACCGCGATCAAATGCGCCCCATGCACTACCCCTGGCTATTATTGTCATACGAACCGTTCTGATAGACGATTAAGTGCAGCCCTCGGTGTTTAGAGGGTTATGAATGAGTTATGACGTATAAACTGCATTTGGCCTTACTATAAACTACAATAGACAAAAATACTCTCAAAAAAAGCCGTGATATTTTAGTGGCAAGTGCGGGAACAAAGTTGCTTTGAAACCAACGACAAATATCTTTCAGCATCTTTAGAAATAAATATATGTTGTCACTTATATGAAGAATGCCTCGAGATGCGAGTGCCCTGATATTGTAGTGTTTTGAGATACAAGCCACCGAACGAGCTAAATTTTCTTTTGAGATGGGAGCAAGATTTTAGATATGAGGAATCGCACAATAATCCGCTGCACACGACCTCGTCATGGTCGTGAACACTGGTGTCATGTGCAGCTTCTAACAGTTTCTCCTATCTCAGACTAGACTTCAGTCTATGTTCTTGTTTCCCTCGCTTTCGAAGCATTTTTGGTGACTTAGTGTCGCGTTTTTGCTTTTTGTATATTTACAAATCATTATCAAATTTAATTTTATAATCATGGATCGAAAGAAAATGTCTTTTAAATTAAGCGTGAAATCATAGTATCAAGGTGTGCGAGTTTTTGACATGGCGAGAATATACGCACCACATCAATGAAATGTATGTAAAGTACGCGGCAATAAATAATGCACATCCAGGGTTAGAGAGAGAAATTGGCTAGATTTTGATTCATAGAGCATCATCTCTGTCACACAATCTGACGAACCCCTATGAAACGTCACATGCTGAGTGTCAGTGACAGCGCTCTACGAAACAGAACTGATGGACTACTGATGGTGTGGGTAACAGAGAAGCAGCTTCAAGGAGGAACCTTAACACAAAGTATCATACGTAGAAGTCACGAGCGATTTACAGTGATTTACTGAAGCCAACTGAGGTGGCGTTTCGAAAGTTGAAACGGATAAATGAAACTTCAATTGATTTCAATGGAGAAAATTGCTTTGACATAAGAACAATATGACGTACGCGCAAGGTCACGTAACGATGACAAAACGTTCATTTAAACTATATTTATTATTTCGATCAATGCAGGCGAAGTCGTATGCAGAACTACTGTACGCTTAACGAGGCTTAATATTAATTTTTGCACGTGCAAATCGTCATAAATGTATTGTTGAATGACCATCTGTACGAACTTCAAAGCGGGTGAAACCGAAAAAGAAAAAAAATCGCATAAACAATCGTTTTGCATATCCGAAACGTGTTTCCAATCGTAAGATTGAAATGGCAAGGGATTGATTCCCTATACAATGATTGTATTGTATTTTTTGTTAACATTACTCATCTTTAGGATTGTCTTTGTCAGCGAATGATAAGGATTTCAGTCGTTTTACGAATTTAGAAGATGCCTTCAAAGTATTTTAGTGAGGTGCTCAAGTTCGTCTAAAATAAGAACCGAAGACCAAAGTCTTTGAAAAGTGTGTTTCCAGGATAGAATATGAATTCGGAACTTGGTCGCTGAGCTTTAGAAGTACTCCGTAAGTTAAGGTACTTAACTAAAGGTAAACATGTCAAAAAAAAGGTTCTTTTTAGTAGGCAGATTACAGCACATAACATTACCTTAATATTATTGTTATTTTCTTTCTGAGCATTTTCTTCAAACCTATTGATTTTATTTGCACCATTTTTTTATGACATGATCTACATCTGACATGGGTATCAATAAATAAATAGATATAAATAATTTATAGAATTAAGCGTTACTTTGCGGAGATCCATAATACAAAAGTAATAATGAAATTATTTTACTATAATCCGCTATACAGTAAATAGAAAATATATATAGTGCTAAATGTATAGTGGACTATCCGTTTTTTCATACTCGTTACATGCAGGATTCGTAAAAACACATGCACAAACCTCCACCACTGCCATTACAATACACAAGCACTACACACATTCACTATCACAAACTCAACAATCGTTTCGCCCCGCAACCGAAGCATCATCAGGAGATAGACTCCACGACAAAGCAACAAATAAATAATAATAAATATATGGGACACTTACACACACGGTCGTCCGTCCCCAAAGTAAGTAACTTAATACTTGTGTTATGGGTGACGGACAACTGGTAAATATACTACACTAGCAAAGCCCCGCGGTTTCACCCGCGTCCATACAGATCTTGTGGTAGTGGAAAGTCTACGAAGTCTAGTATATACTATAGATATAGATATAGGACTATGGATATTTGTAGATTATTTAATTATAAAAAATATGTATCATTAGTATTCTTGGAATAAGACTTAACTCACCAAGTGCAGGCCCTGCTATAACGGTAGGTTAGGTTTGTTATGGCATTATTTGATTTCGATTTACATTCTTAAATTCGTAAAATCTTTTGTTTGCGATGTCGGATTTTAATAATTTACAAAGTATTTTACAGGTATTGAAACAGTTATTCATAAAATATCATTTAATGGGATAAGGATTAATACAGAGATATGAATAACATGGTTTGATTATTGTCGGCACTTTTACCAACTTTTACAATGTAAAAAAGTAGTTATATTGGCATAACTATAATAGTTAATATAATACTAACTATAATAGTTAACTTTTTTGTTGATATTGATACGTTCTATAATACTGTAGAACATTTTTTTGTTCTATCATCAATAGTTTCCGCAGCGCACGCGATGATAGATGTTTACGACTAAATTTTTACTAAGTTATTACAATTTTAATAGGGATCCCTATTTTTTTTGAAAATGACATATAGCCTATGTTGCTCAGTGAAAAAGCAGCTTTCCAATGGTAAAAGAATTTTTGAAATCGGTCCAGTAGTTTTTGCGTGAAAACGTAACAAACATACATACAAACAAACATACAAATCTTTCCTCTTTATAATATTAGTATAGATATACAGTTTTAAATACATACTTAAATACAAATGCACACCCGGGCTCTAAGAACCAACAAATTGTTTATAGAAAATGTTAGCCCTCGGCGGGAATCGAACCTGCGACCCGCGGAGCTGAAGGTAAGGTCACTACCCACTGCGCCAACGGCCCAGTAAAATATATAAATATAAGTATTATTTAATATAATCTGTCTACTTGAAGAACCTTTTTTTGACATGTGACAAGACGAAGGCACAGGTATATTAAACCTTTTCTAGAAAACGATGGAAAATATGAAATATTCTATAATTTTTTTATTTTATTTATTTAATATTTTAAACATATACATGTACAATTTAATGTGTCCCTAGCTCCCAAGTTAGTTTAAACTGTATTTTGGGAACCACTAGTTTTAATTTACATATCACTCACTTACCTACAGGTGTAAAAAATTACAATAAAAAAAGAGAATAAAAATTAAAATAAAAAGATCAACATTTTTAGATTATTAAGGTAGGGTAAAAAAAAACAGAAAAAATAAAAGAATAAAATAATACTACATTATAACAGATTGATATTGTGTTACATCAGATAATCTTATATAATTAGTATTATCAGAATTATATGTTAAAGTAGTTTAATTGGTTTTAATTTGCCTCTGATGTATATATTTTCATAAAATTTAATATTTAGGATAATAAATAATTAGGACACCCGAGGGATATGGTTTTGTTTGTATACATTTATAATGAAATAATATAATAAATATATGGGACACTTGCGGAGGAGGTTAGAAGCACTAAGTTGCTCCGATGCGAATTGCTATTTTCTAAGGATATGCTGGTCTTAAGGAGTTTTCATCATCATGCTCCTCCTGCCCTTATCCCACTCTAAGTGGGATCGGCACATGTTACAAACATGTTGTCACATGATTTGGCTACGTATTTTACGACCGGCCGCCTGCCTGACGTCAACTCACCTTAGTCGCCTTTTATGGTCTTAAGGACTTTTCTTTTCTAATTATATCAATTTATTAAATGAAGTTTTTATGTAAATCTCATAGACGCCTGCTCGGGGTTTGAACCGTTGAAACTTCGGAAAGGATTTAGAGCTCTTAACAATCGGCCATCGAGGCGGGAGACAGTTCGGGAAGATACCGGAATCGCACCAAGCAAAAACAGCCCTCGCTTGAGTCCATCACAGACAAATTAAAGAGAATTTGGTTAAACTTTGTTTTCCTGAAACTTGTGTACTTTTTGCGTTAACAAACTCGTTTATTGTCACGGCAATATGGCGCTTCGACTTCCGGCGTCGCCCTTTGATCGGCCATGTGGTTCCGGCGAACACACGTGCCAACATTGAGATGGTCAGTTATTGCTTTTCTGACTACATATTTGTACAGTACCGACAATTGGAGAACATTCGCAGGTGAATTCAAACCATAATACTCAAAACAGAAGAACGAAAATACTGCAAAGCTATTATTCCGCGTGCTACAGCATACGGTAATACGATTTGTGAAATATTCGCACGCTGAAATATTTCATAAACTGTTGTATATAAAGGTTATTGTACAATGCATCAAATTTGTAACAAACGTTATATATAAGCAAGCTAATTTCTATCATATTGAGCATACGTAAGGTTTAGTTTTGGATGGAGGTATATTCGAATCCAAAATCCGTTTACTCTCGTTTAACTATCAATGAGTTGCAGGTTATGAATGCGTCGACAAGACGTCCTATTGAGGGAATACGAATATGACTGGAGTTAATAAATATGGATTGGGAGCCTTAGTGCGAGCTACGTAAACGTTTTCGTTTGATGTTGATTTAGTGTGTACCTAATGAGATCAAGCAAGTCAAGTAAAAATTTTTTTAACATAATTCAAATTCAAATTCAAATTCAAAATATTCTTTATTCAAGTAAACTTGTAAACAAGTGCTTTTGAATCGTCAACTTTACTGCTGGTTCGGAAAGCCGTCCTACCGAGAAGAGCCAGCAAGAAACTCGGTGGAGCTCTTTTAAAAAAGAAGATTCTTAATACTAATTACATTTTGTCATAGCTATCCTGCACAAGGTCAAAGAGCAGCTATATCCACGCATTCTTATCATCAATGTAAGCCTCCACGGTATAATAGGCTTTCTGTATCAGCCTCTTTTTAACAGTATTTTTAAATTGCTGTAATGGAAAAGTTAAAATTGATTGTGGAATTTTGTTATAGAATCTTATACCCAAACCCTCAAACGACTTACGTACTCTTACAAGGCGCAAAGCAGGAGCCGCAAGCTTATGTCGGTTCCTACTTTGTCTATTATATACATCGCCAATCTTTTTATAATTATGTATATTTTTATGCACAAAAATCAAATTGCTAAAAATATACTGTGAAGCTAACGTAAGAATACCTGTTTCCTTAAACTTCTCTCGCAGGGACTCACGTGAATTCAAATTATAAATGCCACGTATGGCTCTTTTTTGCAATACAAAAATTAATATAATTTCATGTCCCTACTGTTGACCGTTAGAACGTTAATACGTTTTGTATACTTTGTATGAAAATGTGAATAATTAGCAATAAACTAAGTGCCTGACCACGCGTTGCTTTACATCTCTCTAATTTCAAATACTCGAAAACAGGACCAACTTTACAGGACATCCGCTGATTTAATCTAAAGGCTGTCTGAAAATTTCATTAATATCGGTCCCGCTATTTCGGAGTCTATAAGGGACATACAGATTTTTTTATATATATAAGAAGAAGATAATAAATACCAAATAACATCACAGTTTGTTCAACTTTGCTTTTTTACTGATATTGAACCTTAAAATAGATTTCCAAGGAAACTATTAAACATTAACCCCTAGTACGCACGGGCGTAAAAAATACGTCACGTTAAAATTCCGTAATAGGCGTTATAAGAAGTTTCGTATGGTAAAATCGGCTTAACGCCCTACGCCCTAACGCCTAAAATGGTACACTGCGAAATAAAAATACGTCGCGTTTTAAATACGCTGTCGTGTGAACAGATACCTGGATACCCATTTGTTTCATTTCGACATATTTTTAACGTACAGTTAAAAACGTCTCGTGTGTGCTAGAGGTAAAATGGAACACTGCGCGATAAAAATACGTCGCGTTTTATATGCGCTGTCGTGTGAACAGATACGTGGATATCCATCCATCCATCCAGTTTCATTTCGACGTATTTTTAACGCACGGTAAAAAAACCTCTCGTGCGTAGGAGGGGTTAACCTGGCACTGAAAAAGATTTCCAACTTGTAAAGTTCAGTGCAGAAGTTTGAAAGTGAGACCCGTTGAATATTCCGCTAGGATTTACTTAAAGCAAGCGAAACGCCCACTTCATGTGGAACAAGCATTAACGGGCAATAAACAAGCATCTAGTAAAGATGTCTGGCTACAAGAGCACTGTAGAGAATCTAACTTTCTCTTTATACATTCCTGTCTATAAACCTTATTCAAATTACAAAAGTACAAATAAAATTATTTGGCTTTAATCCGCGATTAAGTAAATAGAAAATAATTCCAACGAATTCGTAAAAACACATGCACAAATTTACATAGAGGTTTGTGCATGTGTTTTTTACTAATTCTGCATGTATAAGGTATGAAAACGGATAGTCAACTCTACATGTACAATTATACATTAATTCTGTTTACTTAATCCCGGATTATAGTAAAATAATTTCATTATTACTTTAATATTATGGATCCCCTTCTATTTACGTAATCGCGGATTGTGGCAAAATAACTTCAGTATTACTTTTGTATTAAGGATGTCCGCAAAGTAACGCCTAATTCTATAAATTATAAAATTCAAATTCTTATAAATCTCTTATTCAAGCAATTTTGAATCATCTATAAAATAACAATGAAGCTCCCAGTGTTTCGGAAAGGCGCTTCCAAGAAGAACTAGCAAGAAACTCGGCGGTCACATTATTGTTAAACAAATAAAAAATACAATATAATCTAATGCGTAACTGTAGGCCTACAATGAACTTTTAAAAAACGATTCAATTCAATGTCAGTACCTAAAGTCAACCGCTTTCTTTTCGTACCATGAAGTGTGGATTACATTGGGGTCGTAATGTTTGAAAAGGACAACGTTATATGGACTATAGATAACTCTGTCTCTTTTACTCAAATGTTTTTGAGACGCATTACGAACGCTCGTGGCAAAGACTTAAAGTACGCGTCTTTAAGACGTCATTGGATGAAAAAGAAAAACAATTAAGTTTACGTCTTCAATTGAGTCGCAATAAGAGTTCATGGTAGGCGTGCTGGTTGCAACTTAAATCCGAGCTTTCCTTTCATCAACATAGTCTTCCACAATATGATAAGCTTAATGAATAAGTGTATTTTTAATTATTTTATTTGAATTTTCGCGGGGAGCTGCTGGATCCAAACCACAAAAGGAGAAGACAGGAGGATAGGTTCCACGACAAAATCGTAATGTAGTTACTGGCCCGTTGGTGCTGTGGGTAGTGACCCTGCCTTCAGCTCCGCGGGTCGCGGGTTCGATTCCCGCCGAGGGCCAACATTTTCTATAAATAAATTGTTGGTTCTTCGAGCCTGGGTGTATATTTGTATTTAAGTATGTATTTAAAATTATATATGTAGTATATCTACCAGTGGTCCGTCACCCGTAACACAAGTATTAGGTTACTTTATTTGGGGACGGACGACCGTGTGTCTAAGTATCCCATATATTTAATATTCTTTTAAATTTAATTATTATGGCGATACAACTGTCTGCTCTGCGGCTATCATGGAGTCTATCCTCCTGATGATACTTCAGTTATGGGCCAAATCGACGGCAGAGTCACTGCCAACAGTAATCTTAAATTTAATACATTATCTGGACCGGCTAAACTGATTGTGATGTTAATTTCAGTGGAAGTGAAATGGAATTGTTGTGTCTACTTTTTATCATAGACTTCCCGCTCCCGCCGGATTGGGATTTACGATCTACGAAAACTTTGTGATACACAGATTTGCACAAGCAAAGGAACAAAATTTGAGCGAAACGATCGCAGAGATTGTCGTAGTGAATGTATGTAGTACTTGTGTGGAGTGTTGGTGGCTGGTGGAGTTTTGTGGTGACTGGCCTTGCATGTATAATAAGTGAATTTGTGAACGTCGTCTACTCCCTACACTTAGCATTACATAGATTCTCTCAACAAACGCGAATTATATTCAAATTCAAATTCAATATTCTTTATTCAAGGAATGTTTTTCCTACCGAGAAGAACCAGTAAGAAACTCGGCGGTTGCTCTTTTCAAATAATAATTCTTATCACTAGCTACATATAGGTATTATTGTCTCATACAGTCGAAGAGTAGCTACATATATCCACGCGTTCTTATCGTCTAGTAATATTTAATAGTATAGTAGGCTTTATAGCAAAATAATCCTATCATGACATTTGTATTATAAATTATTTAAAATCTCATTTTATATATTAGTGAGCTATAACAAAATTTAGCCGGATTCAGCTACATAAAGAATATTTATTCAACATTACTTTTATTTCGTATAAAACATCTTATCGTGAATTGAGCAACTGTAGAGCAAACAAAGGCAGTCCTCTTCTCTTATCAAAGGCACGCCGTCAAGTGGCCTTTGACCAACAATTATAATTAATTAATGAGCGCTCTTAAACTAATATTTTTTATGTCATTGATAGTGACATTTTTGTTCCGATAGGGACATAACAGAAATATCTTAGTCGGTTAAATAGCTGATAAGAAACAATGCACTGAATTCTGTATGTATTTGTCAAACAGTTTCGGTTTAATGCAATTATAATGGTATTTACCTTGCACAAATTCCTTAAAATGGACGATGTCTTATCAAGCTGTATTCATATGTTTCTTTAAAAGCCCAATTCGCTGTGGCTTTGTTTTATACAATTTACTAAAATGTTTCATTAACACGGCCACTGGACAAATATTGATGAGTTACCGAGCTAACTTGGCGTTTCATTTCGTCGTGGCTTATTATAGGTGTAGTGTATGTGAATAAGAATAGAAGTTTTGACGGAAGGTAGATTTATAATGAAAAAAGGGATTCTGTCGTCTCATGTCTGCACACCGCGCGCTATAGTAGTGGGGGGAGGGGACCACGGGTAAGGACGGACGCGCGTGCGGTGTGTGGAGCAGAGAGCCGATATAACGCTGTCGGGTGAAAGTACGAACAGTACAATAGGCTGGCAGGAAATTTCGGACGGAGATAGCATAGCTACTGAAGGTCCAGCAGGCCTGCCATGAACTCTTATTGCGACTCGATTGAAGACGTAAACTAAATTGTTTTGCTTTTGCATACCATGACGTCTTAAAGACGCACACTTTGAGTCGTTGCCGAATGTCAACCTAAACTGGATCGCAAAGGTATTTCATTCACTCTTTTTTCGTACCATTGGCTATTAAAATAAATTAATTTTTTAATTTAATTCTTCGGAAATTTATTTCTAACATAATAGTAGTTTATGATACTGTTGCATAATAAGAGTTCTTATAACACGAGTGTTATAAGACCAAGTTATGCACAGTATCATACACTAATTTATCTACTCTCATACTATAATACGTAAAACGTACGTTTCCATTCCATGAACTCGTGGTAATATTTAATATAGTTGCTCCTAGATTTCGTCGGCAACAGGTCCACGGTCATGTTTGACGCAGCTTTCAGAATATCTGGTGGTGTACAATTACCACTATCCCCGCTCTCAGATATGTTTTTACACAAAAACTTATTTTTTTACAAACAAAACTTCGTTTAAATATTGAAAAGATTTTTTAAATATCATATATTGGCGCCAAGGCGCAAACATCGATTGCGCATGCGTGTTGGGTCGCTGCGGACCCATTCATTGAAACCTTTTTTTTTAAGGTAGAGGTTCAACCTCCTTGGTCCAGCTGGAAGTTGTATAGGTGTATCGTTATGATTAAAAAGTTACATTATGATACAGGTGTCCATACAAGACCTTTATCGTAATGAAACTTTTTAATTTTTTATTTTTGTTCTGTACGTAATGTTTGTCATAAGAATTTTGTTTTCAGTTTTATAATCTTTGTATCAGAGTAGATAAAATATATAAAACTATGTTTTACATGGATCGATAACAAACAATACAAAACAGAGTGTATTGTTATGCATTTTGCTTATATTCATTGCAAAATAGATTTAACTTACAGTATTTCAAGACGAATATGAAGAAAAAAATTAGTTTCGGAATGCGTCCTAAAAACATTTGAGTAAAAGAGACAAAGTTATCTATAGTTCATATAACGTTTCCTTTTCAAACATTACGATCCAATGCAATCCACAGAAAAACGTCGTCCTTTCATTCACAGTAAGCGATTTAAATGCGACTCAGTTAAAAACACTTCATGGTACAAAAAGAAAGCGGTTCAGTTTAGGTACTGACTTTGAATTGAATCGTTTTTTAAAAGTTCATGGTAGACAGGGGCCCTTAACCGCAGGGGGCCAATTAATAAAAATACTTCCCACATTCGGACTATAAATCAGGTTCCAGGAACAGAAAATATAGTGAAATTGCCAATTCCAATATGTTACAATTAATATTTTTTATTTTAGAGTCGACTGTATTACTATAAATCTAGAGTAAGTTCAATTCAGAACACGACGAATACGGAACAAATCATTTTAAATAGCTTAGTTTGGATAATTTATGTGTGTGTGTGTGGTATCCAGTTGAGTAGAATAGACCACCCTAATTTCTTGCCGAGGTGTCGTAAAAGGTGATTAAGGTAAGTTAACCCACCGTGTGGTATCCGGTTGAGTAGAATAGACCACCCTCTTACTTTTGACTCTCTCTACCGGGTTGTAAAATACTACTGAGGTGAGTTGACGTCAGGCAGGCGGCCGGTCGTAAAATACGTAGCCGTATCATGTGACAACATATTCCCAACACCTAGAGTAGCATAAGGGCAGGAGCATGATGAGAATGATGAGTTTGGATAATTTATAGAATTCGGCGTTACTTTGCGGAGATACATAATACAAAAGTAATAGTAAAATTATTTTGCTATAATCGATAAAGTAATTAGAAAATATATATAATGCTAAATATATACAGGATATCCGTTTTTTTCATACCTGATACATGCAGGATTCGTAAAAACACATAGCAAAGCTTTGCGATTTTGTAGTCTATCTCCTGATGATGCTTCGGTTGCAGGGCGAAAAGATTGTTCAATTTGTGATAGTGAACGTGTGTATTGCTTGTGTACTGTGGTGACGGTGGTAGAGGTTTGTGCATGTGTTTACGAATCCTGTATGTATCGGGTATGAAAAAACGGATAGTCCACTATACATTTAGCTTTATATATATTTTCTATTTACTTTATCGCGGATTATAGTAACGTAAAGTAAAGTAATAAAGTAACGGCCTGTTACTATGCCCACTGCTGGGTTAAGGCCTCCTCTCTCCGTTTTTGAAGAGAAGGGTTGGAGCTAAGACGTACCACGCTGCTCCAATGCGGATTTGTAGGTTACACATATCCCTTGAATTAGAGATATGCAGGTTTACTCACGATGTTTTCATTCACCGAAAAGAGTGTGATAAATTGTAATTATCAATTAGACACATCAGTTTTAATAGAAAATCTCATTGGTGCCTGCCCGGGTTTGAACCAATGATCGTCTCTAGAGAGTCGCACGGTCTCACCGCTAGGCTTATAGTATATTAATTTTATTATTACTTTTGTTCTTAATTTGGAAGAAGCCCTTGTTTATTTTTACCCCAGGGAGCTTGGTTAGCTAGTTATAGCAGACAGAGATGTTGATTCTAAACGTGGCATGGCGTGAAAAAATCTTTGAAGACCTAGCTTGCCATCTTTAACAATAGGTGCGAGCAAGAAATGTCTACAATATATATCATCACGTCCTATTTGAAGTACATACCAATGGATCAGAAATGGTGTTAAATTTAATAATTATTCAATCGTCAGGATGGCCGAGCGGTCTAAGGCGCTGCGTTCAGGTCGCAGTCCACTTCTGTGGGCGTGGGTTCGAATCCCACTTCTGACATTACTTTTTATTTTAGAAATTTAATAGTTATCATTTTTCAATTATTAGTATTATACAGTTGTTCTCATTAATTTCCTATTTATTGTATAAATATGAAAATTTGTACGTTTCACTTGCCCGTTGGAGCAGTTTGCAGTGACTTGCGAAGTGCTTACAGCTACATTCGGGTCGCGGGTTTGATTCCCGCAGAGGGCCAATATTTTTTATAAACGATCTCTTCGTTGTTCAAGTCTGTTTTGATATATCTATTTAGGTATATAACAAAAAACATATACGTATATATTTATCAGATGTCTGTCACATATAACATAATCATTAAATCATTTATAGAATTAGGCGTTAATTTGCGGAGATCCATAATACAAAAGTAATACTAAAATTATTTTGCTATAATCCGCGATACAGTAAATAAAAAAATAAAGTAAATAAAGCTTTGCGATTTTGTCGTGGAGTCTATCTCCTGATGATGCTTCGGTTGCGGGGTGAAACGATTGTTGAGTTTGACTGTATCGCGGATTATAGCAAAATAATTTTAGTATTACTTTTACATAATCATCAAGTTACTTACTTTGGGGACACTGTGTGTGTAGGTAATTGTCTCATATATTTATTTGATGTTTGTCATAAAATCATGGTAAATTGCGAAAAGGATCTTAATACTCAGAGGTAGTCTATAGCCCAAATGAACACAAATAATTTTATCAATGTTCCTGTAATTGTGATGAAGACATAAAGTATTAAAAACAAACTATTTTCAAATCAAAAGTAAACCGCGTTTGTTTTCTGTTTGTACTTTAAATTTTAAAAATCTCATTGGTTTTGATGCAGTTCGCACCATCACAAATACAAAAATGTTACGTGTAAAATAATTTATTGTAAAAGTATAAAAAATAAATAAATATCGTTGTAAAGTAAAAATGAACCCCTTCTCAATTTTTACGTTAAGCTAACTCTAGTCTTCTAATCTTGTCTCTAGTCTTGTGGTATTAAAAAAACCCCGTTAATGCAATTACGGTAGGAGTAAGTAAACCTTACAGTAACCTCAAGGTTTCGCGGGTTCTAACATCTTTAATCAATAAGTTTCCTACGAAAACTTATTTATTATAAGAAATAATTTAATTATTACTTTTGTATTATAGATCCCACAAAGTAATGCCTAATTCTATAAATAATAAATTTCGTATATTTTAATGTTACATATTAAAGCGGCCTGTTACAATCCCACTACTGGGAATAGGCCTCCTCTCTCCGTTTCTAGAGAGAAAGGTTGGAGCTAAGACTTACCACGCTTCTGCAATAAGAATTGGTAGGTGACACATATCCCCAGAATTCTTTAAAGATATGCAGGTTTCCTCACAATGTTTTCCTTCACCGAAAATCGTGTGATAAATTACAATTATGAATTAGACACATGAGTTTTAATAGAAAAACTCATTGGTGCCTGCCCCGGCGTGAACTCGTGTTCCCCTCGAAAGAGTCGCGCGGTCTCACCGCTGGGCTATCACAGCTCACAGCTCGCTAAACTCTTGGCTCTACTGTAAATGAAAACATCGTGTTCAAACTTTTATATCACGTTTTTCACAAAAATTACTATCAAATCCAATGAAAGATGTATATTCGGTTATCAGAATACACCCTGACTACAGCCATTAACATTACAGTCGCGGGTTTCAAGGGCGAAAAAAAACTAAATTATGCCTCATTACTGCGTAATCAAGATTGGATACTCGACATTTCAAAGGATCGCCAGTTCATCCAATGGCCCCCGACTTGAGCCTTGAGGGCCCAGGATTGCGGGCCTTTTGAAACACTCGCTTTGGGGGTACATTTGAGCTTAGTCAAGTTGAACATGGATATAAAGATTTATGATGCGGTAATAAATAAGCTTTGAAACTCTTTTTTAATTTGGTAATGCACAGGTGCGAGTATGACCTTTCCAGAGCTATTGAAGCATTAAGTAGGCGAGTGCAAAAGCATTACAGTACAGGCACTATAACAGAACTACCTTCCTATAATCCGCACGGGTTAAGCGAATGCATGCAAAGCTAATGTGTAAGCAGGCAAAATTTACGAACCTTACACATGCAGGACAAGCCACCACACGCACCCCAAGGCTCCTCCAACAGCAACAAAGCACACAAGCAGCACACACACCCACCACCATAACAATCTCGACGATCGTTTCGCTCCGAAACCGAACCATCCTCAGGAGGATAGGCTCCACGACATAATCGCAATGCGATGAGATTGTTGTGGTGGTGGGTGTGTGTGCTGCTTGTGTGCTTTGTTGCTGGTAGAGGAGCCTTGGGGTGCGTGTGTTGGCTTGTCCTGCATGTGTAAAGTTCGTAAATTTTGCCTCCTTCATTCACATTAGCTTTGCATGCATTCGCTTAACTCGTGCGGATTATAGCGTGGTAGTTCTGTTATAGTGCCTGTAATATGGAATTCCGCAAAGTAACGCCCGCTTCTATAAATCATTTAAAAGCATTACAGTATGTAAAATGCGAAAAAAAAGCATATCAGCTCTCCTTGCGGTTTGGAAAGTTGTGGTTCAGGATGACGTGTGTGAGTGACTTATATGACGGGTAGCCAGTAAACACTACCCTAGGATCCATGTCCTCGGTAAAACGGACACCCTGATAAGACTTAACTCGCCATGCTTTTCACGTCCGTATATAAATCCAAAATTTTGGTCGCTGAACATGAACCTATTAAGAAAGTTCAATCTTCAGAAATATTCTTAGAGTGTTTATTGATCAAGGAATAAAATTGATAAATCTTGGAACAAAAAGATCTGCAGATAACTTTACCTCACATAATAGCTCAATTTGTTGCGAAGCTGAATCGTTGAATGGGTGTAGCAAAGTAAGAAAAAAACGATAAACGTTGGGGTAGTGATATTGGAATGACGACTGCACCGAAAAACTCAAAATTCGTAAACTTCCTAAGAGTGTGATTTGATAATTTCTCAAAGAACCCTATACCCAGCAGTGAATATTCAGGAAGAATTAAAATAATGTACCGTTCTTATTACTAAAAATTACTAAAAAAAGAAAGATCTAAATATCTCCGATTGTAATGGTGACTCAGTTAAATCAATTAAATCAAATCTAAGATATTATGAGGATACCAGATTCAGACGAAATAGTGATCTCCTTAGAGCACCTATTGTATTTAAAAAATTATGTAAGAATAATTTAGATTTATATTTATTCTGCACGTCTGCAACCTTCGCTCGTAAAATTTCAACTACTCTTTTTATTTCAAATATAAAGTAATATTATATTGTAAAGTTATTTTAAGCATTATAAAAAAAATCGTATCCACGCAAGCATATAGATATATTTATCTTCTATATGCGAAACCTTGTAATTGGCTTTATTTCCTTATTTATGTTATTAACTATTGTGATGTCATAGCTGTAAGTTTTCCTTATAAAATAAAAATAAAAATATTATATAAATTTAAATTTTAGTCGTGGTTACATTAAAGTGCCTTGTGTATTGTGGTGGCGGTGGTGGAGGTGTTTTTAACGAATCCTGCATGTATCTCGTTAAAAATACGGATAGTGCACTATACATTTAGCATTATATATATTTTCTATTTACTTTTCCGCGGCTTATAGCAAAATAATTTTATTATTACTTTTATATTATGGATCTCCGCAATGTAACGCCTAATTCTATAAATTATTTAAAGTCCCTGATTTATTGAAACTAAAAAAATATTTTAAAATCATTTGTTTAGTTTTTATGGTATAGTAGCATATCTTAACTGCAGTCAGCTACGTACCAAGCTGCAACGATTAATTTGTAACTGTAAATCAATCAAATTGTAAAAAGTAATAAAAAAAAATGGCCGCCAAGTTTCTTGCTGGTTCTTCTCGGTAGGAGCAAACTTCCGAATCAGTGGTAGCTTCTTGAAACATTCGACGATTCAAAAGTACTGTTAACAGTCTACTTGAATAAAGAATATTTCGAGTTTGAGTTTGAGTATGAAATGAAAAAATAAATACTTTTAAAATAATTTACTCCACTATTCCGATTGTCGTTTCCAGTCGCTCTTTTTCTCCAGACTCATCTTGCATTACCCATTGAAGCGTCTATAATGGAGGGACTGTAGACAATGCCTTATATTACGGCTGAGGCTATATTCTTTAGAGATCTTTTATCAGACTGGCAATAAAACGATACAAGTACTATGGCCTTCTAATGAAATTGCTATTCTGGATTTCCCTTGGAGATCGGTTGCGTCTTTTGACAAATTTGATATTCTATTTGTTAATTATCTTTAATCAACTGATTTAAATAATCTATTATGGTACATAGTAAAAAGTAAGTAAAGTAGTAAAGTAACTTTCAAGAAATTCTTCAAAATTATTTATGCAAGTCACGGATATTCACGAAATTTGATGGATAATATCTCATATACGTAGCTAACATTATCATCATTCTCCTGCCCTTATCCCACTCTTAGTGAGATCGGCACATGTTATGTACATGTTGTAACATTATTTGGCTACGTATTTTACGATCGGCCGCCTGCCTCACCTCAACTTACCTTAGTCGTATTTTACGATCCCTCGGTAAAAAAGAGGATGGTATATTCTACTTAACCGGATACCACACGGTAGGTCAACTTACCTTAGTCACCTTTTAAGACACCTCGCTAAGAAATGAGGAATATCTATTCTACTCAGCCAGATACCACATGGCGGGTAAACTTAGCAAATATATATTTGAAAAATCGTAAAAAAAAGTAGCTAGAGCTATATATAGTACCTACATGTATATGGGATGCAATTGCGGCACAGCTCAGAAAATACATGTTTTGGAATAGGTAAATGTGATATACACATTCTCTTCAACGGCAATACCGGCAGAACTCATAATTCATTATTAAACGGTTCGTTTAAGCAAGCTAAAGCATTTTTGATGCATTTTCCTTAGCAATTAAAACTTTAAACCCTTTAATCTCAAAACATGATTTATTAAGTTGTACCACTATTGCACCTCATGAACGTTTTTGTTTAATTTTTATCTATATATAATACATATTAAAAAGTAAAATCCCGAAAAGCTGTCTGTGACCTATGTGATCGTTTTTCTCAAATCTACTACTTTGATTTTGGTACAGTTTTTACTAAAACAACTTGCAATTTTTGACCAAGGTTTAGTTTATATTACATTCTCCGTAATGGCTATATCAATTTTGATGGGAGTTTCACTGGAAGATAGAGAAGGCTGTAGATTATAGAGGCTATTTTTTAGAATTCCTACGGAATCGGGATTTGGACGGGAAAACTTTGTGACACTCTTATTTCCACGCGAGCGAAACCGCTAGCTTAACTAGTGATAAATATAAGGAAGATATTAAACTCATAAATTTTACAAAATATTACTTTAAACTATGAATTCCACACTAAGCTTGCTTGTATCGTGAAATTCTTTTGTATCAGACGTTTCATAGAATAAAATGTGTAAAAATATATAGATAAATAAAATATATGCATACACTTCATATTTGGTCATTTTTATGACCACTTTATTCCCTAGTAAAAATTGTGGGCTCGGCAAATTACGTGCACTTCAAACTGTACTAACGTGTAACGTTAAAAAACTTTTCAAATTGCAATTAATTAAAGTCAGAGCTATCTAAATACTCCATTAAATGTATCAAAGAGCAGACATAATATTACGCCCTCTCTCAACCGCCATAATGGCGACCAACGATAGAGATATGGGCTAGCTAAAAGAAAAAACACACTTTTAAACGCACGTTTCATTTAAAATATGAATGGGTTATTTTAACGAGAATGTAATCTGTCTCTGTAAATGATTAAATCTATGGTTATGACCCTTAACACGATGCTGTGGATGTAAAAAATGATGAATTATCGTTTTATGTCACTCTGACAATAGTGCACTTTGATATATGTTGGATAAATATAGGGGAAAATGTAGAGTTTACGCGAATATTTAGGTTATGAGATGATTATGAATTAAATTGATTAGAGACAGAAAAATAGTCAGTTTATTATCTTTTTTAAAATCTATCAGAAAAACAATCAGTTTATATTATTTAAAAAAAATCATCTACTAATGAAAATGTAGTCTGTCTCTGTAAATGATTAAATCTATGGTTATGACCCTTCACACGATGTTGTGGTTATAAAAAATGATGAATTATCGTTTTATGTCACTCTGACAATAGTGCACTTTGATATATGTCGGATAAATATAGAGGAAAATGTAAAGTCAAGGCGAATATTAAGGTTCGTCATCATTCTCCTGCCCTTATCCCACTAGTGGCTAAGTGAGGCTATCGCTGCCTGTAAGGTCCCTGTCCACCATGGCACGAACCACGATGGGTAGGGAGAGATCGTGCCCCACCTCTGCCACGAGCTTCGCTCGCTGAACCACCCAAGCTGGACAGTCTGAGAGCGTATGCAACGCCGTATCGAACTCGGCGCCGCACTCGTGGCACTCACCAGACGCTTCGCGCTAGGCCACCTTCCACAGATACCTCCCTCTAGGTGAATAAAGGTCCCTTAAAGTAGCCGATGTATTAGGTGGTTCCCAATTGGGAGGAAAGGGTCTGTAAAGGCCTTACCAGGAGTAACGAAGGTAACTTAACAGGTCTAGGCGAAGACGTGATGCATTCAGTAGTTTTTCTGTGCTATTGATTTTTTTGTCAAGTAATATTTCAAATCACAGATAGTTCGACTGCTATTCTTCTTCTTCATTGTAAACCAATGGACATATTGTCCAGTGTTGGACATATTATATACCGCTTGTATCCAGCGCCTCCCCGCGACCTTATTGAGGTCGTCAGCCCTCCTCGTAGGGGGTCTACTGACACTTCATTTTCCGACTGCTATTAATAAGTTCTATTCATGCTAAAATCTTTGGGTTCATCAAAAAATCATATACACTATATTAAAGAAACTTTAAAATCCAAATGATCAGTCATTTGGTAACCATCAACCCACATGCAACATGCGGGCTGAAAGTAAATATTTCAATGCGAGTGGTAATGCGTTTAAAAAATTAATGCACCTCGTGTGAGCTCACCAAAGCCGTGCTTTTTCGATGACAGCACAATAAACACGCGCACACGTGTTGGCGATTATGGTGCAAGTGAGGAGATAGCGCGGGTTATGATTTAATTAAGCGAGGTCAATTAACAGAGATGGAACGACTAAATGAAAATTCCTATTGACTTAACCCAAAATTTCATATTTACTATTTTCTTCACAATAGAGCTTATATCGCTCGAGTCTTCTCTTTAGAGAAGACGTAGATACTTGGATAACACTTACAAGGGCCAGGAATTATGATATAAAATCAACGTTGATTAATCGTAAAACATTGTTAACGAAAAGTTATATGTTATTCACATCTAGTACCCGGCAATAAATAAGGCACATCGAGGCTTAGAGAGAGAAATTGGCTAGATTCTGCTTCATAGAGATTCATTGCTAAACATTACCTTTTGCTAAACATTAACATAACCTTATTTAGTGCCGGGTATTATACCTGTATTTAGAGACAGAAAGTATTAGTTAAAACAAAACAAATCTAACTATAGATAATGTCGTTTAATATCTGAGTATACAAGTAATTACTACTAATAATAATACTAAGGATGTCTTAGGCTTCACTGGGCTTTTAATTTAATTTACCTTAACTGCAGTATGTCTTAGAGTGCGTGCTGCTGTATATATATTTGTTATAGCTTCTAAAGTATCACCATAAACGACTATGCAACATAATGGGTCATCAAAATCTTATGAAAAACGCCACTCATTTTTATTTGGACCACAAATATTTGTAGTTAACAAGTGAACGGGCTTCACGCCTTCACGATTCTTATTGATAATGTGTGAACTACCGAAATACATAAATTCTATTTTTTATCAAGTCTTTGTTATTATATACTTTGGAGTATTAGTTAGGGCTACCTTAATTTATAGAAGTAGCATTGTGCAGTTTAATAGAATAGAACTAATGATAAAATAATATTTTGCTACCAACTGCGCCTCGCAGATTTTAACAGTCGCAAATAATATGTTAAATTAGGATGCTTAACTTAATAATTCCATAATTTTACTGAAATCAAAATTACCCAATACTATGCGTCCCTGAGCACTGTGCGTTCTCATAGTAATGTTTATGAATACGGGTGTTAACTTTACAAAAAATGGATGTACTTATATTGCATCTTAAATTTAGCATTGCATATATTTCTTGAATCGGGATTACAGCAAAGAAAATTGTATATACACGTGTATATATTTTTTACACGTGTGTGCGGAAACTAATAAACGGCATCCAATATCCGGGGCAAAGTTTTATTGAATCCTGTAGTATTTCCTGTCGAAGTAATAATATCGAATCAATAATTCGCTTGTACTTTTCTACTCTTTGACTTTGCAGAGTTAATTTTCACATGAATAAAATAAAAGAAATAAAGAAAACAAAAATTAAAAGAAGTATTTTACATTGCGGAATTCCATAGAACAAAAGTAATATAAAAATTATATACAAAATTATTTCACTCTGTGTGGTGCCTGTGAAAAACAGACTACATTCATTTCTTACCGGGGTGTCGTAAACGGTGACTAAAGTAAGTTGACCCGCCGTGTGGTATCCGGCTGAATAGAATAGTCCCACACTCGTTTCTTACCGAGGTGTTGTAATCATCATAAATTAGGTTTGTGAAGATAATCTATGTTATGTTAAGTGTAAGAAACGCAATCCGTTTTCATACCTTATACATTCGGGTGGTAAAACACTACACAAGCACTGTACACATTCGCACGACATTCTCAACGATCGTTTCTCACCTTACGGTTACATCATACCATCATCAGGAGTAAACTCTTTACAAAATCTTAACAATGATTAAAGTATTTAGCCTTTAAAGCGCAACGGAAAAAGTTTCGCAATTTCGTGAAAAAAATTCTAATCTCAACGAAAAAGTCGTATACTGAAAACCGCAACAAGCGTCCACATTAAAGAATTTAGTTTCAGTTAACAAACTAATTAACTAGTTTATTTTATAGCTAAGCTTAATATTACACGTATCATATCACCCAACTATTCAATTCACGGTTATTACGTCGAACATATATCGACAAACCTGCACTAGGAAACGTCTGACAATATCCAACGAAACACGATGTTATACCATATCCCGTTTCGGTGTCTAGGGCTGCCAATTAATCTAGAATATAAAAATGAATCGCTGAATCTTATCTTATCTTATCTTATATAAATATTATAAATGCGAAAGTTTGTGAGTATGGATGGATGTTTGTTACTCTTTCACGAAAAAACTATTGGACGGATTTGGACGAAACTTTACAGCTATATAGGTAATGCATCGAAATAACATATATGCTACAATTTGAAAAGATTTTATGTAATATAACGGTACACGTCAATAAAGTCGGAAAAAATCTGGCCTGAGTTACACAAAGATGATATACCGTAGAATTGTTTGTCTTGAATAGTTCTAAATAAAAGTCCGCGACAGCATAGATCTACCTTTAATGTGCAAGCTATATGTATAAGCTATATTTCTATATTCGTCTAATTTTATCGGGTTAGCCCGACTAGTTTCGAGCCCATCCGGGACACTTATTCATGAGCTCTTTACACGACGTTATCGCGGCGGGAAGTCTTACAAAAGTAATAAAAAAATTATTTTGCTATAATCGGCGATACAGTAAATAGAAAATATATATAGTGCTAAATGTATAGTGGACTATTCGTTTTTCATACCCGTTACATGCAGGATTCGTAAAAACATGCACATGCACAAACCTTCACCACTGCCACCACAATACACAAGCAGTTGGTGATAGTGAACGTGTGTTCACTATCACAAACTCAACAATCGTTTCAAAGTCTTACTTGAAAGCATGCAAGACTTTGAAACGATGAAATTCTAAATCTCCTAATTAGGAATTCTATGGTTCTGACAACCATAAGCACGAGATACGAGTATTACGTCCATACGTCCCTCTGTACAGTGAAATTCCATGTAATTCTAGTCGGCACTTGTACGAGTGTATTTAATAACTTTGCAGGGTGCCTAATAACTTCAGTCGGAGTGGCTTTGAAAAGTTCCCTTGTAAATTTTAATTTAAATAAATTAATACTTGAACTTTATAGTCGTTATTCAGCTCGCTTGAGAGGCGGAGGCCTCTAAAGCGTAAGTTATGTGAAACGATTTGAAATCCAGAATGAATTTGACGAAATTGTTAATGATTAATAATGTTATGTCTTATGGAATACTGTAATGAGGTAAATGCGCGTACATTGAAAAAAAATTGTACTACAAAAAAGAGCTATATGTGGCATTTATTATTACAGTCCGCGTGATTCCCTCCGAGACAAGTTTAAGGAAATAGATATTCTTACATTGGCTTCACAGTATAGTTTTAGCAATTTAATTTTCGAGCATAAGTATATAGATAATTATAAAAAGATTGGCGATGTATTTAATAGATTGAAGTGGGAACCGACATATGCTTGCGGTTCCGTCTTTGCGCCTTACAAAAGTACGTAAGTCGTTTGTGGGTTCGGGTATAAGCTTTTGTAATAAAATTCCGCAATCTACTCATCCGGATACTACACGGTATATATATGTATACAAAGTATTGTAATAATTTCGAATGATCAATATTCATTGAGAACGATGGAGACCACCTACCTGGAAAAGATGCTGTCAGGCTTCAGGTTTCAAAGCGTGTCCTTAGGATGTTCGTTAAGGACATATCACTTTCACAATCACTTCCACTGGTTGGACCCGCCAGGATCAAATCACAGATAGTTCGCTAATATTCCACCACAAAAGACGTTATCATAAAGAGCTTTATTGAATAACTAAATAACGGGCTTTGCCCACGTTGAAATCAGCGTGTCACAATTTTGTTAAACCTAAAAGTAGTTACTGTGAATTAACCATAAAAGATAGAGACATGCTATCGCGGACATTTTTGTAGTATTTTTATAGATCTACAATTCTCTAGTACATTACTTTAGCGTATCTCTTCTGGTTTACGCAGCGCAGCGCAGCTTCATACAGCACATGAAGATTTGGAAAATTGGGGTAATGAAAACCGATGTACAAATGTATAAGGAACCTTACAATAAAGATCACGTTCTTTTATATAACGACATGCAAGAAATATAATGCAAAATTGTAGAAGCTCAGAAAATAAATCTTACCTAAAGTAAAAGTATCAAACTTTTATAAAATACTACCTGACCCAGCTAAGTTCGTACCGTTTCGGAACATCTATAGTTTTCAGTAACGGTCAGTTTATATGGGAAATACCCACGCGGTGGGTCAACTTACCTTAGTCGCCTTTTACGACGCCTCGGTAAGATATGAGGGTGGTCTATTCCACTCAGCTGGATACCACACGGCGGGTCGACTTACCTTAGTCGCCTTTTACAACAACTCGGCAAGAAATGAGGGTAGTCTATTCTATGCAGCCGGATACAACACGGCGATTTTATCAGCCCATAACAAATATTTTAAAAAACGAATTCCTCAAATTTGTCAATCCTTTCTCCAGTTTATAGCTTAGCAACGTATAAATTATTCAATCTTTATTCATATTTGACACTAACATATCTAGCCCTTTTACCGCTGAGCTTAATTTAAATATCAGTAGGAAAAAAGTCTTTGAGAGTTTTAACAAAATGCACCGATCGCTACCAAACTTTACATAATCATCCAGTAAGCCTAGGTTCTAAAGATTGTCTGAAAATGTCATTAAAATCGGTCCGGCCGTTTCGGAGTTTATAGACTTTCATGTATATAAATAAATATACTTTCGCGTGCGCCACGTAAACAAACAGAGACACACTAAAGTTATGTACTAGAAATTTTTGGATCTACAAAAATACTACAAAAAAGTTTAGTTAGCATGTCTCTCTCTCTTATAGTTAACTCGAATTAACGACTTTTATGTTCAAAATTTCAATTAAATACACAAGCCGCAGAGACAACTAGCTTTTGTATACAGGGTGCTACGGAAAGGGTGTATCATACCGCGAAACTTTTGAAGCGATACCTATAAATAAAACAGCCACTGGAAAAATCACAAAAAGTTATTGCACTATGCAGTTACAAGGTGTTAAACGTAACATTCACACTGTTACAAAATATCAATTGGCACAGCCCTGTAAAACTACTAATACGCATTGTTTATTGTCAATTTTGCGTTATAGTACTTAATATTACTAAAAGACAACAGCCGCTAGCCGCTAGCCACTGCACAAGTGCACACAACTCCGAAAAAAAGGCTTAGAATGCATATTACACAAATAATAAATAGTTCTACTACACTAAATTCATTAATTTTGTTATTTTCTTCACGAACGAACAGGTTCACTGACCGCTGCGCGTAATTTCTTTTACCTCGACCGAAAGAGAGACTCGAAAAAATTGATAATAATCGATAATCTGTATTAGATACTTTGACAGGTATCGTATCAAATAAATTTCCCGCCTAACTTCGCTTTCACGTTAAATTTTTTAAAAACATTACACATTGAGTGAATTTGAGCAAAGACACATCAGCGAGACCCCTCGAAGCTATTTCTTCCTAAATTTATTGCTTATCCTATTTGTGCGTAATATTTGGATATTTTTGTTTTTTTTTGTGATTAATAGAAGCAGGCGTTACTTTGCGGAATTCCATATTACAAGCAATATAACAAAACTAACTACTTTGCTATAATCCGCACGGGTTAAGTGAATGCATGCAAAGCCAATGTGTATGAAGCAGGCAAAATCTACGCACCTTATACATGCAGGACCAGCCATATGCACCCCAAGGCGCAATTCACCAGCAACAACGCACACAAAAGCAGCACACACACCCACCACCACAATCTCGACGATCGTTTCGCCCCGAAACCGAAGCATCATCAGGAGGATAGGCTCCACGACAAAAATCGTACTGCGCCGCGCTACCCATACAAGCAGTCTTAAATAGTCTTTTTTTTTGTGTTACTATTATTTGATTTATTATAAAAGTACTTACTGTTATTCTGTGCCCTCACTATTATTTGTGTATCTCCATTTTTATATATTATTATTAGTATTAATATTTAACAATTCATGAGAATGCCGCCTAAAAAAGTGAACTGTGGTAGTATTTTAGCAAAAATTAAGAAATATCGATCTAATCGATATCCATTCGATATCGATCGAATCAAATCGATTTTTTTTATTATCCTCATCCCTAATAACCTAGAACATCGGCGAGTAGTAGGACCTGTAGGGACTAGGGAGTAGGGACAATACTAACCTATTTACCGTACATTTGGGACGCTGTGTAGTTTCTTTACATTTTTATTTTGTGTTTGAATGTTTTACTTTTTAAGTAATTTAGTTAGTTAATTCGATTGTTCAGTGCACTATTAAAAGACCTCTAATATAGTGAATAACAAATGTTAGACAATATTACTATTTCAATTCAAATAATTTACATATCGAATCTTTCTCTAATGTAAATGGTGCTATGTGCATTGTGTGGTGGTGGTGGTGCACGAGAATCCGGAGAAATGGTATGTACTTACCTTCATATCATGTTCTTTTTATTTAAATCTGTGGATGTTATTTTTGTAACAACTCGCGAAATATACTAAACTAGCTTTTAAACGCAACTTCGTTCGCGTGGACTGCAGTCTTATTATTTAAGTAAACCGTAACAGATGATTATGGTTAAAGTGGGTTAGACTTAATAGCTAGACATATGGTGTCGCGGATTTTTATTAAGAACTTTTAGAGGGGAACAATTGTGTAATAAGTACATGATTTTTTAATAACTTTCACCGTTTACTTAGCGCACGCAAGGAAAGTTTTAAATTTAGCCGTTATAAAGCCTATAGCCTTCCTCGATAAATGGACTATCTTACAATCAAATAATCTTTCGAATCGGTCCAGTAGTTCCTGAGATTAACACGTTCAAACAATCAAACAAACAAACAATCGAACTCTCCAGCTTTTTATGTATATTAGTTTACTAAATAAGTGGTGTGCATGATTACAAACTAATAGAATTATCATAGATATTATATAGATATAGATATCAATATCTTATATTATTTGCTAGTTGTTTTCCTGACGTGCGAATCCCTTAACTCAAAATTTCGATTGTATTTCAAAGTATAGTCAGTATGAAAATGTTTCTGCTAAATTTTTAGTAATTAAGGAATTATTAGAAGAGTAATAGTAATATTTTCTCTTTGTATGGGGATAGGGGGGGGAGAGATATCCTCGCGCTATACAATATGTTTATAACATGTTGTGCCGACCCCACCTAGAGTGGGATAAGGAGAATGTTGATGATGATATCTCACTGTCGGTCGGCTATCAATAAGGATATTACATAACATAATTTAGGGTTGACAGTCGAAATTTTAACAGAAATAGCTTGAAAATTAGAAATACGACTTTTCCTAGGTTTGATTTTTTTTTGTCATATATATAAGTAGCATCATGCCGTGTTATCCGGCTAAGTAGAATAGACCACCCTATTTTCTTACCAAGGTGTCGTAAAAGGCGACTAAGGTACTTAGACCCACCGTGTGGTATCCGGTTGAGTAGAATAGACCACCCTCTTTCTTACCGAGGGGTCATAAAATAAGAATACGGTAAGTTGACGTCAGGTAGGCGGCCGGTCGTAAAATACGTAAGCAAATCTTGTGACAACATGTTTTTAACATGTTTTCACATGAGGATGATGATATATAAGTAGCACTAAAACTGCCTTTCGGTATGATACACCCTTTCCGTGGCACCCTGTATAAAATGAATGGCAGAACTAGAATCTAGTATTTTCAATAAAATTCGTATCTCATTACATTCATTTTAAATTGTATTGTATAAATTATAGAATTAGGCGTTACTTTGCGGAGATCCATAATACAAAAGTAATAATAAAATTATTTTGCTATTCACTATCACAAACTTGTTGAGTTTGTGATAGTGAACGTGTGTAGTGCTTGTGTATTGTGGTGGCAGTGGTGGAGGTTTGTGCATGTGTTTATACGAATCCTGCATGTATCGGGTATGAAAAAACGGATAGTCCACTATACATTTAGCTATATATATTTTCTATTTACTGTATCGCGGATTATAGCAAAATAATTTTATTACTTTTGTATTGTATAATAAATTGTAATGTAAAACAGCGCTTATCGAGTCTAATCTGTTACCGCGGCTCTATTTTACAGAAGTGCGTTTAATTTCGCGCCAATATAATCAATATGGATGCCCTCAGCCGAAGCAGACGGAAACAGCTTTTGTATCATAAATCCTCTCGGCGTCGATCAATATGATACCCGTTCACATCACAGCATATACCTGCCACGTTTATAATAGGAAATAATTAAAAAAGGTATTATAAATTCAAATTATTCTTGTGTGGTATCCGGTTGATTAGAAAAGACCACCCTCATTTCTTACCGAGATGTAGTAAAAGGCGACGTAAGGTAGGTTGACCCGCTTGTGGTATCCGGATAGGTAGAATAGACCACGCTCTTTTCTTACCGAGGTGCAAAAATCGACTAAGGTAAGATATCGTCAGGCAGGCGGCCGGTCGTAAAATATCTAGCCAAATCACAACACAACATGTTTAAAGCACGTTGTGCCGACCCCTTTTAGAATTGGATTAGGACAGGAGAACGATGGTTCTTTATTTAAGTTGGCTGTTATTCTCTTTAGAATTTCTTTAGTACTCTTAACGAGAACCAGCAAAAAACTCACGCCATTACTCATTTCAAAAAATTATTATCTAAGTAATATATCATTATTCAAAATTAAAAAATAAAAAGATTACAATGTAATCAGGTGCGCAACTGGTAGTAACTTAAATCCAGGCTATATTATCATTTAATTAAAATAATATTATTTTGGTATAATCTCCAAAAAAACCAATTAGAAAATATATGTTCGTAGGTAGTACAACAGTGCAACCAACGGTGACCAGTTTAAAAAATGAGGTAAGTGTCTAACTTAATGTCTATTTATTTATTTTATTTATTAACTTATCGATTGGCAAAAATCGTTGTAATTAAATTGTTGAAAATCCCGTAACGTAATCATTCTACGAAATGGACATGTGAACTTGGATTGGATAGAACCTATACTTAAATGATTTAAAAAGCATATTACCCAAAATCCAACAGCAACTTTGCAATCTGGACAGGATAATCATATGTCGATCTAAATGTCGTATACATTCATCGTTCTCCTGCCCTTATCCCACTCTAAGTTGAGTCGGCACATTTACAAACATGTTGTCACATGCAAGCAATATAACAGAACTAACTACTTTGCTATAATCCGCACGGGTTAAGTGAATGCATGCAAAGCCAATGTGTATGAAGCAGGCAAAATCTCATGATTTGGCAACGTATCTTACGACCGGCCGCCTGCCTCACGTCAACTTATCTTAGTCGTATTTTACGACACCTCTGTAAGAACGAGGGTGGTCTATTCTGCTCAACCTGATAGCACACGGTTGGTCAACTTACCTTAGTCGCCTATTACGACACCTCGGTAAGAAATGAGGGTGATCTATTCTACTCAGCCGGATACCACACGGTGGGTTTACTTACCTTAGTCACCTTTTACAACACCTCGGAAAAAATGAGGGTGGTCTATTCTACTCAGCCGGATACCATACGGTATTACACTAACGACTTAAATGCCTTTGTTAGTAAATTTCAATTGTATATTATACGTATATTGTTCGAAATATATAAAAAAACTATTTAAACAAATGATTTATAGAAGCAGGCGTTACTTTGCGGAATTCCATATTACAAGCAATATAACAGAACTAACTACTTTGCTATAATCCGCACGGGTTAAGTGAATGCATGCAAAGCCAATGTGTATGAAGCAGGCAAAATCTACGCACCTTATACATGCAGGACCAGCCACCACATGCACCCCAAGGCGCAATTCACCAGCAACAACGCACACAAAAGCAGCACACACACCCACCACCACAATCTCGACGATCGTTTCGCCCCGAAACCGAAGCATCATCAGGAGGATAGGCTCCACGACAAAAATCGTACGGCAGTAGCATGTATAAGGTGCGTAGATTTTGCCTGCTTCATACACATTGGCTTTGCATGCATTCACTTAACCCGTGCGGATTATAGCAAAGTAGTTAGTTCTGTTATATTGCTTATTTAAACGAAATATGAAAAAGAAACACCAAACTTTTACCTACGAATCACAATCATTACATTTTTTGTTCCCACCGCGACCTAAAAATTCATATCTCGCGTACTTACAAAATTACATACACGCAGCCTCGCCAAATGCAAAGCCTTTGTATCGTGATTCCTGTCATCGCCAATCAATATCATCTCCATTCACATCACGTCATACGAAAACGCATCGGTATACATTACTAATAACTATGGAGCGATCCTGTATACACGCATTACGTAGTAACGTATTCAATTGCAACGTCATGTTACAAAATAACGAACGCACATGCAGTGACATCAGTAATGACTGCTTTATACAATAAAAAAATATCACGTACTCCGTACATGTGTACATTCGAGTTGAGATTTAATTGGACAAATTAGACTATTCGACTTCAGTTATGGCTTTGAGTGATATTCAACCAGCAATATCTACGACATAACGACGCAATTAGCTATTTATAAAGAACTAGTTGTAGTAGCGGAATCAGTGTCCCAAAAATTTTTCCGAATTGAAAGTTCGAACATTAAAGTAGTTATTGTGAGTTAAGCATAAGAGATAGAGATATGCTACTGTGGACTTTTTGTAGATGTACAATTCTTTAGTACATTACTTTAGTGTATCTCTGTTGGTTTAATTGGCGCACGTGTCCGAACCTCCCAACAGGCAAGATTTTTTAATAACTGCGCGACCTCTTTGATACAATTTATTAAAAAAACCGTCATGCAATATTAACCTAAATCTTCCTGAAGAATTGAACCAGCTTTTTGTAACAACCGCATTAAAATCAGCGAAGATTTTGAGAAAATCGATCACAACAGCAGAATGGTAAATACCGACCTCTACCGGTGTATAAGACTGGGCGATATCCCTAGGTTAGATGAAGAGGTCAATGAAACATGAACTACGGTGGTATTTGTGGGACCTGCTTATACAAAATTGTCCTCCCTACTAGTACTCTTTAGAAACCACACTCAATAGCGTAACTAATTTTTAATCTATTGCTCATGAACACAGATAGACAGGTTTTGAGGACTTTATTTTATAAGTATAGATATCTTGATAAGTTAGTATTACTATAAATATACTCTTTTTCTTTACCGATCGTCCATCGGAGGAGACATCCTCTGCGGGATATATGTCTCCTCCAGGAATCTCCACACCACATGATCTTCTTCCGCTTGGATCCAGTGGCTCCACGTGACCTTTTTGTTTTCGTCAATCATCCTCATCTACCAACGCTTCCTTTATCAATGCGGGGTCTCCACTCCAATACCTTTATATACTCAAATATACTGAATTTTCCAATGCAGGATGCATGCGTTATTTCTTAAAACAATAGGATCGTCCAAACTTTATAATTGGCATTCGCTTCGCAAAATTTTAATTAATGTTCGTGACTCTATCTTTTACTAATTCCCTCATTTCTGATTTGATAATGCAGAAACTCTGTTATCAACGCTCATAAAAACGCCCACTAAATGGAATTCAGAATCTTTATAAGGCTCAAAGCCATTGACCAAGTTTTAGGGACATCATTTGAATATTTCTCTTCAGATACGAAGGAATATCGGATAAAAAAATTGCACAATTTCAACAAAAAATCTTATGGAATAACGCAAAGTTTCAGATCATTTGAAGTAATTCTAGTAGCCTAAGCATTTGTATAAAGAAGTAAAGGTAATTATGGTCTATCTTAGGCCATCTTAGACACAATCGGAAACAATTTAAGGCATTATAGTTTCTGAGTACAAACATAATACACAAGAAAACAAATAAATTAAACAAACGTAAAGCAATCCCTTAATTTGAGTCAAATCTATATATCCCTGTATTCTTCTAACTTTGACTCAACAAAACTTTATCTGAATATCCATAAAGATTTACGTCTCTGCGCGATTCAAATGTTCCGAAGAAGTAATTTCGAAGTTACTATCAGAGATAACAAAGTTTTTACGATTGATACTCGACATCAAGAAGTATTTTTTTTCATTGTTTACATCATAATTGACGCTTGACTCAAAACATATATGTATATATACTTCTGATATAAATCACCTCATTGCCTATTGTGCAAGCAACGCAACTGCCCAAAAACTACTTGGAACGGAACATTGAGCCAGCATTTTTATGTTGAAATTTGGAATTTGACGTAAACAAACTTTTGTACAAACTTTTCGCAACATAAAGACATAACTGCCACTTTATTTTACATTAATATACAAGAATCGATTTAACGCTGTGTAGTATCCGGCTGAATGGAATAAACCACCCTCATTTCTTACCTTGATGTCGTAAAAGGCGACTAAGGTAAGTTCACGGTAGGTAGGCGGCTGGTTGTAAAATACGTAGCCAAATCAAGTGATAACGTGTTTGTAACATGTTGTGCCGCCCCACTTAGAGAGGAGGATGATTCGTGGAATAAATATTTTATGTTCAAAGTTTAATTTATATACAAAATTCAAATGAATTCTAAGTTATACGACACCATAACAATTTAAATTCAAACTCATGAAGCTATTCCGAAGTTGCAATGGCGGGAAGTCTATCAACAAAGTTTTTACGACTTTTATCGGAGACCATATTCGACAGTAGAAATCGTGTTATTCCTTTGTAACTTGTGTATTGTGTATTTTAAGAATATTTTATTATGTTCATTAATAATTATTTTAACACATGTTAATTAACTTGATACAAATATCTGGGAGGTTTAGATCTAACGTATTATGTTACTGATTGATTGTAAGTTTTATGTTGTTTATAGGTTTTAAATACAAAGTCCAGATTACTGTATTTCTTCACACAAAAAACGGAACTTAAAGAAAAAGGGGGATAAAATAATGGAATATGAGACATCTGTATTAGAACCAGTGTGTACTAATTTCAGGATCAATTACTCAACTGAGTTATAATGCCTTCACAAAAGACAGCAAAATTAACCATCGTGTTCTTTTTATATTGTAGAATTTTTTATGAACTGAAAAATTAATTTTCTAAAAATAAAAGAATCGATTTACTCGAAAATAAATATAATAAAATAAATTATCGCCCCCGAAACTTCCTACATAATAAATTTCATAAAAATCGTTAGAGCCATTTCCGAAATTCAGATGTTATGTATAAACATGAATCGGTCATTTAAAGGTATAAGAACCTATTATTAAACTAGGAAGTGATGGCCTTTAGGTGAGAGCACTGAACCAAGGTTTTAAACTCATGAAACTCATTATGGTGAAAGAAAATATCGTGGTGAAACATTTAAGTAAACATTCCCATAGTATTTCAAGTCACCATTGGAGTAAGAATAAACAACACGTTTAACAAAGATCCTTTAACTGTAGATCAAGGAGATTTACAGTAGCAAGTAAATGTATTTAAAGATACTGTAGGAGATGTTAATTTAATCGATTCTCCCATGAACGTGACCGTGGAATACATTGACTGACGTGCGCCGTTGAGGGTGGTGTCGACATTCGGGAGTATCGAGTTACAAGCGTATCTATTACGGCGTCTTTAGTCTCCCACACGAAATTGTTAATGATTCATGACTTATGGAATCATTATGTCTTATAGCATATTGTTATGGGATAAATGCGCAGACATTGAAAAAAAAATTCTATTACAAGAAGAGAGGAGAGAAGTTTATGGAAATAGGTATTCTTACAGTGGCTTCATAGTATTTCTTTAGGAATTTAATTTTGTGCATAAGAATATAATATATTAATATTATATAATAACAAAAAGATGGGCGATGTATATAATAGATAAAGTAGGAATCGACATTAGCTTGCGGTTCCTGCTTTGCGCCTTGCAAAAGTACGTAAGTCATTTGTGGGTTCAGGTATAAGAGTCTGTAATAAAATTCCGCAATCAATTTTTGCTTTGCCATTACAGTTTAAACACAAAAGAGGCTGATAAGAATGCGTGTACATAGTTGTACTTCGACCCTGTACCAGACAGTAATGACTAAATGTAACGAGTTATAAGAATTATATCATATTTTGAAAAGAGCTACCGCCGAGTTTCTTGCTGGCTCTTATCGATAGGAACAGCTTCCGAATCAGCGGTAGAATTTACCATTCAACTTGTTTACAAGTTTATTTGAATAAAGAATGTTTAGAAATTGAATTCGAATTCTAATTGGTATTTTAAATTTTATCTTTGTTTATTGATGCCAGAAATGGACTAGGTTGTTTTAAGAAACGGAGTTGTGGCTGTGAAATCCACTTGACGCAAACTTGACACGATTATTAGATGCTCTGTTGTCTAGTTCGTAGTTGGTGTAAATATTTTCTTGTTTAGACGATAAGACACACGCTTGTTGAGTCATAGTGACTGGATGAGACGTGAGTTATGTGTAATTTTTTAAAATAAATGTAAATATACGTAAATTAGAGAGATATTGGCTGCATTAGTTGTGAAATATGTCGCACTCAATAACAGTGGCCGTCAATATGATTGTCAAACTGTATGTGTGAGTTTGTGTGAGTGTGTGAGCGTGTGTGTGAGTATGCGTGTGAGTGTGTGTGTGTGTGTGTGTGTTTACAAATGTTTTCTGTTTCATTGTAAGAAAATAATTAAACCAAACCTGGTTCAATATTCTTATATTTTTCAGTTGTACTTAGAGTTTGTTTGTTAGAAACCTCTTTCCACATACTCGTAAGATATATTTTAACTAATACAAAAATGTTTTAAAAATAAACATATTTAGTATTTATTTCGGAATCGAAATCCCTTCCAGCTAACCAAATATCATATGTGGTAATGTAGGATACACGGGAATTTTTGATAGGTGGCAATATATATGCCACCTAGTACTTTCGTACACAATTAAAAACTCTTTTAAGGATTGCAAGTACTTTAATTAAGCAATCGCAGCGCACAAGATTAGGTGTCGTTTTCAACTTGGTCGCAACGATCTTCATTTGACCTTTTACGTTAATAAATACGTAGCGCTAAACTCCTGCGTTTCTATATTAGCAATCGCGCAGATCCTGTTGAACCTGCGACGATTGCTACAGGCGTATACATAAACTCCCCCCCTGGAATACCCGCGGTATTCAAGTACATCAGGACTCGGTGTCAGGGAATAACGGACATATCCGTGTGATTGCTCTTCGGACTTGCCCCCTGCGTGTAGCGATATCGGCGACTCTGACTACACCGTCGATACCCGGATACAGATGCGTCACTCTTCCCATATTCCATTGAAGAGGTGGACTGTTGTCCTCTTTCACGACTATAAGGTCTCCAACACGAAGATTTTGGTGGTTGTTCTTGCGCCATTTTGACCGCTGCTGTAGCTCGCTGATATATTCAGTTTGCCAGCGCTTCCAGAAGTGTTGGCGGGCTTGCTCGATGCGTGCGTAGCGCTGGAGGCGGCTGGAATTCTCTTCACGGAGATCGGGATCCGGAAGCGATGTCAACGGCCGACCAATCAGAAAGTGCCCTGGAGTGAGGGAAAGAAGATCGTGAGGGGAGGAAGACATGGGATACAGGGGACGGCTATTTAAGATAGCTTCCACCTGCGCGAATAGTGTAGAGAGTTCCTCGTACGTTAAATTTAAATTACCCATTACACGTTTAATATGATGCTTAGCTGACTTGATACCACTCTCCCACAGGTCACCGAAATAAGCAGCGTAAGGCGGAATGAAATGAAATTTAATGTTTTCGGTAGCCGCAAAATCGGATAGAGCATCTGAATTATCTTTAAAAAAGTTAGCTACTTCTTTAGCAGTAGCAACAAAATTGCGACCATTGTCGGAATAAATTTCCAACGGCTTGCCTCGTCGAGCGATAAATCTCCTCAAAGTCATTATATACGCGTCTTTTGACAATTCAGTCACTGCCTCCAGATGGACGCACTTAAACCTAAAACAAACAAAAAGGCACAGATAGCACTTGGAAGTTTTTGCACCTCGTCCCTTCCTATTTAAAATCGTGAATGGACCTGCAAAGTCGACTCCCGTAGTCTCGAACGGAAACGCAGGCGTTATACGTTGTGATGGTAGATGACCCATCATTGGTGTTATGGATTTGCCTTGCAGGCGACGACACCGTACGCAGCTGCGCACTGTGCGTCTTGCGAGGTTTCTACCACCTACTGGCCACACGTAATTTCTTACTGTATATAACAAAAGCTGAGGCCCCGCGTGCATCTGTCTCATATGTTCATACCGGAAGAGAAGAGATGTGAAATGATGTTTCGAATCCAAAATAATGGGGTGTTTTTTGTCATAGTCGTAGTTTGAACAATTCAATCTACCACACACACGCATAACACCATTTTTATCTAAAAATGGGCTAAGACATTGAAGGTTGCTCTTAGTTGAAATTGAACGATTTTTCTTTAAAGCATCATACTCAGCTGGAAAGGACTGAACTTGAGCAAACTTACAAAGATAATTAAATGACGTAGCTAACTCATCTACTGTAAGGATACCGTTATATTTATTTTTAGAAAATCTAGAATTGTGTATAAATCGAAGCAAATAGGCAAATGATCTTTTGATTCGTATAAAATTAGAAAATCTCTGAAATAATATTATTGGTTCTTGAAATTGAACTGAGTGTGATTTTATTTCGGGTAAATCGTGCATGTCGTCTTTGGGAAAAATTGGCCACTGAGATTCAGCACCAGTCAAAAAACTTGGACCCGACCACCACAACTCTGATTGCTGAAGATGGCTAGCTCTCATACCCCTTGAAATTAAATCAGCAGGGTTGTCATAAGTGGGCACGTGACGCCAATCGGTTGATGCAGTAGTTTCGCAAATTTCGACAACCCTGTTAGCAACAAAGGTTTTGAGCTTGCTTGGGCTAGTATTCAACCACCCCAAAACAACACTAGAGTCACACCAGTGAACACATCGCGATATTTTACAGCGCAAAGAATCTAGTACTGATTTACATAACCGAGCTGCTAGTAAAGCTCCTAGTAGCTCCAGTCGCGGAATAGTTAGAGGCTTGCTGGGGTTGACCTTCGATTTTGCGCACAGTAATTTAACAACTACAGTTTGATCCGAACCTACTGATCTCAAATAAAGACAAGCTCCGTGGGCTGATATGGCTGCGTCACAAAATGTGTGCAGTTCGATATATACGGGTGAATCGCATAATACCAACCTAGGCACTTGTATGAACTTTAAATTTAATATTTCTTCTTTAAGTTCATTCCAGTAAGTCTGTAAATCGGAAGGAACTGGATCATCCCATGCGATATTTCGACGCCAAAGTTCTTGCATGAGCATCTTAGGTTGTATTGTGCACGGACTAAGTAGACCAAGAGGATCAAAAACCTTAAATGAATGTGATAAAATTGATCTTTTTGTACTTTGGTTATCGCAATCATTGGGAATATTTGTCAGTACGTGTAATGTATCGGAAGACGGCTTCCATTGTAAGCCTAAAGTGCTTGTAGATTCGCTAAGTGTTAACGTTTCTTGGGGGTTTGTTGTGATTACGTCATCAAAAATAGAGGGCACGTTTGATTTAAACTTTCGAATAGGAAAACAACCCGAACGCAGGACGGCTACAATAGAATTTAAAATGTATTTCAACTGTGATAACGAATCCGCGCCCGTTAGCAAGTCGTCCATATAAAAATCATGTTGAATGATTTTCCTAATTGTCGCATCCTCGCATTCCTCTCCTAGCTGCCAAATACACTTCGTGCTTAAATAACTGGCGCTTGCGAAACCGTAAGTCACCGTATTAAGTCTTAGCGTCTGAAGAGGCCTAGACTCGTCATCTCTCCATAAAACTAACTGCAAATTACGATCTGATTCGTGCACGAGAATCTGACGAAACATCTTCTCGATGTCCCCTGTCAGCACGTACTTATGTTGACGAAAGCGTAGAAGAATGGAGAAGAGAGAGTCTTGAACTGTAGGGCCAATCAGTTGCAGATCATTGACTGAGGCACCAGAAGAAGTGCGAGCAGATGCGTCAAATACAACACGTAATTTGGTTGACTCGCTGTTTTGTTTAAATACTGCGTGATGACATAAAAAATACGAAGAATCTGGTCTTTGTTGATCTAAAATAGAACAGTGACCTAACTTCAAATATTCATTAATGAATTCAACGTATTGAGCCTTAAGATCGGGGCTTGCCCTAAATCGCTTTTCTAAATTGAAGAATCGCTTTCTGGCCATTATATACGAGTTGCCAAGACAGTCGGGTGAGTCTTTGAGAGGCATTCGCACACAAAATCTACCTGAAGAATCGCGAGAAGTGTGAGTCTTAAAATGCTGCTCACATGCTTTCTCGTCTTCGCTGAGCATATCCCTTGGTGGCAGCTCTTCTAGCTCCCAAAATCGGCTCAGTAGCTTTTCGATATTTTCTTCCACTGAGGTAGATGTAAGAAAATTGCAAGAAATGTTCGAAATTCTAGATTGTAAATATAATGAACCAGACAAAATCCAGCCAAATTCTGAATTAATTAAAAATGGTTTACTAGAACCGAGAGAATGACGTTCACTACCTACAATGGTCCAAAATAGATCAGCGCCGACCAGCACATCTATTGGTGATGGCTTATAGAAATTGGGATCGGCTAGCTGAAGACCCTTAGGTATGGTAAACGCTCTCAAGTTTATAAGTGACCTTGGAATATCACCAGTAAGCTCAGGCAGTACCGGACATGTCAACTTCAAAATATAGTCACTATGTAAAGATTTTAATTGAAATGAACAAAGTTCTTTTACGCAGTGAGAAGAAGAATTTCCGATTCCTATGACTTTGACAGGCTCCATAGAAAGAGACTGTAAGTCCAACCTAGCTTGTAGTTGCTTGGATATAAGACTAGACTGACTACCGCTGTCAAGTAACACGCGCGCTAATACACGTTTACCGGTTATTGGATTGACAGCTTCAACTAGAGCGGTAGACAATAATGTTAATTTGTTATAATTGTTTGTCGCAAAATTAACTGTGACGTCTGTTTGCACGTCGGAAGTCACGGTGCACAAAGTGTCCGTAGTATTACTTTGAGCGGTATGTAGGTGATTACTGTTGCAAAGTAAAGTGTTATGTCGTTTTTTGCAATTGCGACAAGATCCGAAACGACAAGTGTGAGCATTATGTCCCGAACGCAAGCAATTTCGACAAAACCTTAATGTAGATACTATGCCCTGCCGCTGCTCGATGGTTCTAGATTTGAAATTTGAACAATCGTAAATTTGATGCTGCCCCTTACAAACAGCACAAATATTTTTGTCGCTAATATTTTCGCCAACTACCTGTGTAGAAAATGAACTTGCTTGAAATTGCTTCATTTTAGTTAATTTAGAATTATTAAATTTGCTATGCGAGATTGCATCACCTAGGGGCCTATTGTGATTATAAGTTTCAAGAATGTCAGCACGGTCCTTTAAAAACTTTGTAAATTGCTCAAGAGTAGGAGATTCTGAAATTGAGTTCCTGTATTCCTCCCATTTCATGCTCGTTTGGCTAGAAAGTTTGGATGAAACGATATGAATGATAAGAGTATCCCAATGAGACGTGGGCTCGCCCAAACTTGACAGAGCACGCAAATTTTTAATAATATTATCGATAATAGACCTGAGTACCTTGTCCGATTCACTAGATTTAATTTCAAAATTTAAAAGTGCGTTTAAATGGCTCTTAATTAATAATCTTTTATTATCGTAACGATCGCGCAACAACTCCCAAGCCTTATTATAATTATCCTCAGAGACTTCGAGATTACTTATCACCCGAGCGGCCTCCCCTTCTACGTATGAGTTAAGGTAGCAAAACTTGATAGGCACCGGTATCCGCTTATTATCATGAACGAGAGAACAGTATAAATCCCGAAACTCGAGCCACTTGTAATAACTGCCATCAAATTTCCCTATTTGTAGTGTGGGGGGTTTGAAACCTATCCCGGAATGATCGTGACAACATGAAGAAGATGAATTGTGAGCGTCAATAGCATTAGAAGTATTTGTTTGGTTGTATTTCGTTTGAAAACTTTGCGAAATAGCAATAAGACTAGCAAACTCCATCTCGATCGTGTCGCGCTCTTCAAGCTCATCCTCTATCTCAGATGAATTCAAAATCTCTATCTGACTTTGCAGTTCCTCAAACGAACTCGATAAACTTTCTATCTTTGATAACTGAAAATTTAATTTTGAAATTTCTATGTCGTTTATTGATTTTAAAGACTCAATTGTAGCTAAAAAGTTCCTAAATTTTGTTAAACGACCCTTAACAGAGCTACGTTTAGCATAAAGTTCCCTTAGTTTCGCGTCAGACATGATTCATACAATTACAAATGAAGTAAACAGCGTAATAAAAATGTCGTCAAGCAATTAGCAGTAAGTTAAAAAGAACTTTAATAACACGTAATTAAACTAGATGTTATTTCTTACGATACTCCTTTGTATAAAAACCGGTTCGCTATTCAACCCGAGCGGCCGCTTAAACAATGGGACGACTGATAACAAGTCAGCTGATGCACCTGTAATTGCAAATTAAAATGATTTAAAACGATTACGTAAAAACTATCGCGAACAGAATATGCTGAAAATAGGAACAATTAGCAAGGATTAGACACTATGAAATTACTATATTCGATAATTCAATAATTTATTTGTTAATTCTTTGTAAAATTAAAATATATTCTTATTGTTTAATATATTATTTAATTGTAAAATTTACGTAATACTATATATATTCTATACTATATATTCTAGTTGATTTGCTATAAACCAGTAACTTTTACTATTTTGTTCGAGGAAATATGTAGGTTAACTATAACCAATTATTTAATTATTAACTATCAAAATTAATAGTATTGAAATTAAACACTAGGCACACAGGTTGGAAATTAGCTTGGAAATATAGAACTTGGAATATTGAGAGAAATAAAGGAATAAGGAACACTTAGCTGATTGATGGCCCCGGCGCTGCGATGCGAAGTCCTCTTGAACGGTCGCCACTATTCCCATGTAGGATACACGGGAATTTTTGATAGGTGGCAATATATATGCCACCTAGTACTTTCGTACACAATTAAAAACTCTTTTAAGGATTGCAAGTACTTTAATTAAGCAATCGCAGCGCACAAGATTAGGTGTCGTTTTCAACTTGGTCGCAACGATCTTCATTTGACCCTTTACGTTAATAAATACGTAGCGCTAAACTCCTGCGTTTCTATATTAGCAATCGCGCAGATCCTGTTGAACCTGCGACGATTGCTACAGGCGTATACAGGTAAATTAATTTAAAAAAGTAAACATTAGGTATAATTAATTGATTAAAATAAAAATGGAACATATGTTCATACATTTGTCATCAAACCAACGAGTATGTGAGAGATATATATTATTTTTGAATTTGTAATTTAATAGGTCTGATCCTATTTGTATAAAGTCAACCAGCTTAACATTTCGTTATTAAACTGCGAAACAACACATATTATAACTTTGCAAACTTAGATGCACCAAAATTGCTCCACTAAACACAAATAGACTGCTAGAACAATTGTTCCAAGTTGCCAAACGTTTGAACCTGTTCTAGCCTCAATCCTTGTTTGCAACTGTTATGTTCCAACGACTTCGGAAATACCTAGAGGAGACACTATTTTAGACGCTTTTCATTATCTGGAAATATTGTAACACTAGCTGTGCCCGCGTATAAATCAAATGTCACAAAGTATTTCCCTTAAAGTTTCCTACTAATTGAAACCTTCCTCAAGAATTGAACTATCTTTTAGTAATACTATAAAGATCTCATTTTACTAGATTATGAGAAAATCGATTACATACAGACAGACAGATTTTGGGGACTGTTGTGATTTATTGATTTAGTATGTCATTAGTATGTCAGTTCTAGAATATTCGAATAAGCTTACCGGTTTGGGTGAACTTGCTCCTTGGGTGGAGGCATGGGTGTGGGAATTCGCCTCCCTCCCCTCATGTTGTTCTCGCTCATCGCGATTGTCCTCACTAACTGAAACAAGAACACTATTCAGTGCACTACAGTTTTTAACCGCTTATTAGCGGCCTTTTCAGAGTATTTAACACACAAATATTTTAAGCCGAGTTAAAAATGCGCTAATATTAGCAAACTTCTATTTTAATCAATCGATTTATTAGAATTTCACATATGTGATTGTGATTTAATGATACATCAGTAAATTTAGTTATACTTATGTTACCAATGATTAAAAATTTTTTGTTTATTTTTATAAAATTATTTATTTACTTTATTATTTATGTACCATCCAACGTGTGGTATCCGGCTGACTAGAATAGACCACCCTAATTTCTCACCGAGATGTCGTAAAAGGCGACTAAGGTAAGTCGACTGCCGTGTGGTATCCGGCTCAGTAGAAAAGACCACCCTCATTTCTTACCGAGGTGTCGTAAAAGGCGACTAAGGTAAGTCGACTGCCGTGTGGTATCCGGCTCAGTAGAAAAGACCACCCTCATTTCTTACCGAGGTGTCGTAAAAGGCGACTAAGGTAAGTTGACCCACCGTGTGGTATCAGGTTAAGTAGAATAGACAACCCTCTTTCTTGCCGAGGGGTCGTAAAATACGACTAAGGTAAGTTGACGTCAGGCAGGCGGCCGGTCGTAGATACGTAGTAGATACGTAGTTTGCAACATGTTGTGCCGACCAAACTTAGAGTGGGATAAGGGCATGGTGATGATGATGATGATGATATTATTTGTAAACCATAAAAAAAAGTAAGAAAAACATTAATAAAAAAGATTACAAATCTAAACTTATCATTTGACAGAGATATCTGCCAGCTAACTTACTAAGTGAGACAATTAATAGTAAAGCAGTTTTATATTATAGTTCATGTTATCAATGTTTTAAAAAAAATTGATTTTCTTTATTAATTAATTAACTTATTTTAATGCTTATTATAAAAAAAGTTATTATACAAAAATATTAATAATAAAAAAGTGTAGAAAAGTTAACTTATCATTTGACAGAGATGTCAGCTAACTTACTAAGTGAGACAGTTTATATTAAATCTGTCAAGTTATTTCACATCAAATAAAAAAATAATTTAGTATTTTTAAAACGTCATATCTCTTTAAATAACGATTTTAAGTTTTAATATTGTATATACAGATATTGTGTAAGTTTCATTTTCATAGTTTTTGACTATGAAATAGTATTATTTGAAAATGTTATTTTATACGACAAAGAAATTTAAAATAAACAAAACACAAGATAATTAAAAATTTCAGCCACGCAGAGATTTCTAACAATCATCCTTATCACTCGACTAATAAATGAAGTGTCGTGAACTTAAAAAACCAAGCCATATCCAGCCTTATGAAGCAAGGAATAAGGTAAATTTTTGATTGGGGACTAAATGCTATCATTTCCAGGGATATATTCATCAAAGGGAGGGCATGACGTCAGCGACATTGTAAAAGTCCTCAAGCCTTCGTCGCCCGTTCGTTAAACAAGAGATGGTGTTGGATAAACAAACTGAACGTTTGCTGAGCGACAAATACGACCTTTGCCGACGATTTTTGTTAAGTAGTCACAACTGCTGCTGATTAAAAGAAAAACGTTGACAAAAGTGATAGTGAATAGAACGTTTTCGAATAGACCGCGTTAGAAATTTTTTTGAAACTGTTTAGAAAAGATGCGTTATGTCACTTCGTTATTGATGTGAGTTGGAAGTAACTGTGTCTGGATATGAGGATTTTTTAAAATTCATGCTATATATACAGTATGTGGGACCGTGCGACTCTTTAGAGTGGATCACGAGTTCAAACCCAGGCAGGCACCAATGAGTTTTTCTATTAAAACTCACGTGTCTAATTGATAATTGCAATTTATCACACGCTTTTCGGCAAAGGAAAACATCGTGAGGAAACCTGAATATTTCTAGAGAATTCTGGAAAACACATACACAAACCTCGACCACCGCCACCACAATACACAAGCACTACACACGTTCACTATCACACACTCGACAATCGTTTCGCCCCGCAACCGAAGCATCATCAGGAGATGGACATAACTAGACAAGCACTACACTCAAGTGTAGTGCTTTTGTATAAAGGTGGCGATGGTGAAGGTTTGTGTATGTATCCATTTTACGAATCCTGCATGTATCGGGTATGTAGAAACGGATAGTCTACTATACATTTAGCATTATATATATTGTCTATTTACTTTATCGCGGATTATATAAAAAAAAAATTATTATTACTTTTGTATTATGGATCTCCGCAAAGTCACGCCTTATTCTACAAAATATGATATCCCAATATTGATATTTAATAACCATAATATGCCTTAAGATCGGCGTAGTGATGAAGTTGAACCAAAGTTTTTACTTAGGAATATTTCAGAGCAAAACTCTAGCCGGGGAGCTCCATAAAGTTTAAAATTAAAGAGCCGAGCGGGGGCAAAACTTACGGCTTCTTGGTGTACTTAAATCAAATAATGATTGGGGGGAAATAATTCACATGTTAATGAACGTTCGTCGGATTATCATAAAATTATATCGCCGACGACTATATTTGAATTTACCTTAAAACCCAGTTGAAGGAAAGATTTGAAGTGTTGTGTGTTTTTCTTCTTGTTTTTCAACGGCTAGACGTCCTGCTGGATATAAGTCTCTTTATAGGATCTCCTCACCCCATGATCTTGTGCGGCTCGGATCCAGCTAAGTTGGGCTCTTAGGACCCCAACTTAGCGGCTATTATGCCTCTTAGCGGCGTCTTAGGACCCCGACAGCCATCAAATCAAATCAAAATCAAAAAAATCTTTATTCAAATTAAGCATTTCAGGCACTTTTGAATCGTCAAGCATAAATATGATTATTAAGCTACAACTGGTTCGGAATGTTGCTCTTACCGAGAAGAACCAGCGAGAAACTCGGCGGTTGCTCTTTTCAAAGTATAATTCTTATTACTAGTTACATTTAGCCTTGAACAGGGTCGTAGAGTAGCTATATCCACGCATTCTTATCGTATAAGTAATCCTCAATAGTATGTATGTATGTAGTATAGTATGTATAGTTTTCTATATATGACTTTTTTAATCGTGTTTTTAAACTGCTGTAGAAATCTTTCATTCTAAAAGTGCACGCCCCTCCATCAAATTACAATATTTTAATGTGTGAGAGAAAATATTGACTGTACTATTGTATATGTGTGCGCGCAGCAATTTAAAGTTGACTCGACTCATTCGCGCACTTAAAGGTCAACTAATTGCTCGACTGGTATAAGTCAAACATTTATATGGCGGAGAATGCACGCTTTGTATGAGACAACACGTCTATTCTGTCACGTGTTCCTATCATTTGTGCACTGGCTGACCAACCAATCCAGTTACACGGGTTACAAGTAACGTTTGCATAAAAATAAAATTAATATTATATAATATTTATAATCAAATTTATGTTGAAAATTCTTTAGAATAAAAAGTAAGTTTTTAACGTTTCCCTGTAATAATAGTAAGCGCTGTGGATTGTAAACGGGAAGTTCCGCATTGAATAACATGAATAAAGACATGAAAAATATCAAAATCAAAATCAAAACAATCTTTATTCAAATAAACCATTTCAGGCACTTTTGAATCGTCAAGCATCAATATGATTAATGAAGCTACACAACTGGTTCGGAATATTGCTCTTGCCGAGAAATTCGGCGGTCAATCTTTTAAATATTTTCAATTATACATTATTAAACCGCTGCCTTGTATGAAACTGAAAGGATTTCCAAATCCAGGCTTTCTAAATAATCTTCAATTTTGTGATATGTTTTACGTATAAGCATATTTTTTACACTTAGTTGGAATCTTTCTGTAGACTGGTCTAGAATGGATTGAGGAATTTTATTATAGAAGCGAATACCGAAACCAACAAATGAGTTGCTAACTCTGCTGAGTCGCGACGCAGGTATTATAAGCTTTTTGTGAACTCTCATCGGTTCTCCGCACTACGTGCCTTCTTCAGCTTCGTGTCACGTTGAGTTATGTCGGTAACTTTGTTTCTTCTACAAATCCCCTCCTTTCTGATTTGATTCAAATTCAAATATTCTTTATTCAAGTAAACTTGTAAACAAGTGCTTTTGAATCGTCAACTTTACTGCTGGTTCGGAAAGCTGTTCCTGCCGAGAAGAGCCAGCAAGAAACTCGGCGGTTGCTCTTTTTAAAACATAAATCTTAGAACTAGTTACATTTATTTATTACTGTCTTGTACAGGGTAGAAGTGCACCTATATCCACACATCCTTATCCTCAATGTAAGCCTCCACGGTATAATAGGCTTTCTGTATCAGCCTCTTTTTAACAGTATTTTTAAATTGCTGTAATGGCAAAGTTAAAATTGATTGTGGAATTTTGTTATAGAATCTTATACCCAAACCCACAAACGACTTACGTACTCTTACAAGGCGCAAAGCAGGAGCCGCAAGCTTATGTCGGTTCCTACTTTGTCTATTATATACATCGCCAATCTTTTTATAATTATGTATATTTTTATGCACAAAAATCAAATTGCTAAAAATATACTGTGAAGCTAACGTAAGAATACCTGTTTCCTTAAACTTCTCTCGCAGGGACTCACGCGAATTCAAATTATAAATGCCACGTATGGCTCTTTTTTGCAATATAAAAATTTTCTCAATATCAGCGCATTTACCCCATAACATTATTCCATAAGACATAATGCTATGGAAATAAGCAAAATAAACTAGTTTTGCTGTTTCGACGTCTGTAAACTGTCTTATCTTTCGAATAGCATAGGCTACTGAACTGAGTTTCCCTGCGAGAGCTGTTATGTGTGTGCTCCATTGGAGTTTTGTATCCAACGTCATTCCCAAAAATACAGTTTATTTTCTGTTTTTAGTGGTACATTGTCTATTAAGAGCTCATTTGCTGTTTTAGCTGCATTAGGTAATGCAAATTCTAAACATTTCGTTTTATTTGAGTTTAGTACCAAATTATTTAGCCTGAACCATTGAGCTACCTGCGACAATCCACTGTTTACTTCGTCAATATTATTATCGTCATTCCTATTTACTTTAAATATTAAAGATGTGTCATCAGCAAACAGTACAATGTCGCAAATATTATGAATGAAATATGGTAGATCATTTATATATACTAAAAACAGAAAGGGACCAAGGATTGATCCTTGAGGCACACCCATAACTAAGGCCGATCCGGATGACTGCACATCATTAATGTACACTCTTTGAATTCGGCTATAGAGATAAGATGCAACGAGACGAAGTGCATGATCCTTAATACCATAATGACCAAGCTTTAGTAATAAAGTTTCGTGTTGAACGCAATCAAATGCCTTGGACAAATCACAAAATACCCCTATGGCATTTTGTGAGTTCTCCCACGCATCAAAGATATGCTTCAATAATCTTACGCCCGCATCCGATGTAGACCGACCCTTGGTAAACCCATACTGCTCAGGGTGAAGTAAATTATTAGAATTAAAATGCTTGAGCAGTTGATTTAGAATAACTTTCTCAAAGACCTTGCTAAGAGTTGGCAAGATCGAGATGGGTCTATAGTTGTTAGGGTCGCTCTTATCACCAGATTTGAAGACAGGGATCAATTTACTATACTTCATTAAATTTGGAAATGTCCCTGTGTCTACAGACTTGTTAAAGATCTTGGCCATAATAGGTGCAATAATTTCAATAACATTATTTATTAACTTTACAGACATTCCCCATAAATCAGTTGTTTTTTTAATATTTAAAGTTTTAAAAGTTTTAACAATGAGAAATGTGTTTAAATTTAAAATTTACGTTGCACTTCATGACGCTGGCCTTTAAAACATTAAGAGCTTCAATTGGGGATGAGTTTATTGAGCTAGTGGTAGAAATGGGTATATTCTGAAAAAAATGTTCAAATACACTCGCCACTTCTGCGTCGGAATTAGTAAACTCATTTCCAATTTTCAGCTCTATGGCAGAATTACGCATTTTATGTCTGCCTACTTCATCTCCTATAACATCCCAAGTTGTTTTTATTTTATTTTCGGAGTTCATTATTTTACATTTAATGTGAAGTGATTTGGCCTGTGCGCAGACATTTCTAAACATTTTCGAATATTTTTTTACATATTCTAAGAATGTGGGGGACTGATTATATTGCTTTTCTGCATACAGATCAAATAACTTGTTTCTACTCTTATAAATGCCATTAGTAGCCCAATCGCTAAACCTGAGATGTTTGGAGACTTCTTTTTCTATAATATTAAAAGTCTTATGGAATTCACTACCAATAATTCCAAAGAGAGCATTAAAAAGATCATCTGAACTACCGCAACTTTTGTCAATATGTGGTAATTTTGATAATATTTTTACTTGAAATCGCTTTATTTTATGAGACGTGATAGGCCTGAATTTAATAAATTGCTTTTTGTTATTTATAATGTTGGGAACAGATATAATTTGTCCACTATGATCAGACCTTAAGCGACTTATTATAGATTTTTCTAAGATATTACAGCTGTAATTAGTAAAAATATTATCAATACCGGTAGCCGAGTCTGCAGTTATCCTAGTAGGTTCGTTAAATACATTAATCATATCAAAACATTGAAATAAATTTAACAACCTACAACGAGTACTGGTATCCACTAGTATGTCAATATTAAAGTCTCCACAGATTAAAACTTTTTTTGAAGATTTACATGTCTTCTTTAAAACTTCCTCCATAACACTCTCAAATAGCATATAATCACTGGAGGGTGGGCGGTACACAGAAACTATAATATAGCGCTCCAACTCTACACAAGACAGCTCAATGGTACGTTCTACAGAAAGACCGACAATATCATTCCGTTCTTTACAATTTAATTTACAGTGAGCTAGTATTAAAGATCACGTTGAGATACTCCAAGCATAGCTCGCTCCATCGCCTTGAGCTGGAGAATGTCCAATTTACAATTAATTAATACGTCAGTTATGTACTTCTTTTTCATATGGAAATCCTCGATAAAGTCTCACTTAAAACCAGTAGCTCGATACGGGCGTAAATTTACTTAGTGGATTTGCGAAGGTACATAATACAAAAATTAATTATAATATTTTGCTACAATCCGCAATAAAAAAATGTAATGCTATTATGGAATGTACTGTCCGTTCTCATATCTGAGACATGCAGAATTCCTTTAAACTAATGCATGTACGATTGGCACTACGATTTTTAAGTGCCTCCTGATGATGCTTCAAGAGAAAACGATCGTAGAGATTGTCGCAGTGAGTGTGTGTAGCGCTTGTTTGGTGTGCTGTTGGTGGCGGCGTTTTGTGATAAGTGTGGTGCGTTGCCTGCTTCCTATATTTACCATTACATAGATTCTCTTAAGAAAAGCTGATTAGCAGAATAATTCTATCATAAGTTCTATACTATGGAATTCCGCAAATTAATGACTGTTTCTATAATTTTTTTTTTACTTAGTGGGGTCTACAAAACATTTTTTCGTTTGGTGATCGCCATTTCAATTCTTTAAGACCAAAACTCACATATCTTGTCCTTTCTATATGTCCCACCCATACTTTCGGATCTCCTTGCTTCTGATTTCCCAAAGAAATACTACAAGCATAATTTCCTCCATTTAGGGCCTCGAAGGTATAGTCGTCTTTAATTAAGAAACTAAAAAGAAAGAATGTTAATTAAAAATACATTTTTCCGAATTATAGCTACAGTAATTTATGAAAAAGCATCTTAAGTATTTTCACTTAAATTCCAACAACAGCTGGGCACTCCGAATTCGAAATTGAAGACTAAAAATGCAAATTATGCCAAGCAAGAACAAAGTGAGATCAGCATTCACGGTGTGAACGGAAAAGCTGATCGTATCCTTCGTAGTATCGAATTGTGATAAATGAATTTTGACTTTTCGATCTGAATTTCAATAAGCTATTGGAATAATACTCAGCATAGTGTTCCAATTATGTTTAAATAGCAGGCGATTCAAATATTATTGTTGAATCAACAGTTTCATTTGTAGAAGACAGCCAACTTGGGATGTTATTAGCTTTATTTTCGGACTTTGCCTGCACTGCCCTCTCTTTTCTTCTTCTTCTTCTTCTTTCTCCAGAACTGATACATGTCCACTGTTGGACATAGATTCCTTCAAAGGACTTCCGTTTCACACAATTGCTTTATTTATTGCCTGAATACAGATCATCTGTCCACCTTCCATCCTTTTCTTCCTCCAATGTGAACTTTACCTTGTCATATAATTGGTTTAGGCACATTAACAAGTCTAATACTTTATCTCTGTTGACTATCGCTAAAACATCATCCACATATCCAGCATCGCGGTTTCAGAGGGATCTTTTCCAAAAATTCACCATCACACCACTCCATAAAGATGTTTTGAGTGGGTAACTTAGTATATTTAATATACTAATAATATAATAGAAGATAGCCGTTATTATGTCGTGTGGTATCCGGCGGAGTAGAATAGACCAATCTCTTTCTTACCGAGGTGTCGTAAAAGTCGATAAAGGTAAGTTGACCAGGCAGGCTGCCGATCGCAAAATACCTAGCCAAATTATGTGACAACTACTTTATAACATGTTGTGCTGACCCTATGTAGAATAAGGGAGGATAAGGGCAAGAAAATTATGAGAAGCTTGCCGTTACTTTTACAGGACTGAATTACCTTGTCTATGCCCATACACTTCGTCGTCAGCACCAAATCCTCCAGAGACTGGAATTTATTTAATAAAAATTAGTGCTACGCATTCAAAAAGACAAAATTTTCAAATAAATTCACAGTTTCACGAGTTCAGTGAATAAATTAAGATATGAGAGATTCAGTTTGCAAAACTCAGAATCATCTAGCTGAAAACTTGAGCTGTTTTAATGTGCCATGAATACTGAGCGCGAAAAAAACGTGTTGCAATATTTGAAGTTCAGAATGTAAGAAAAGCGAATAATACTTGTGCGAATGTTTCCTTTGCAACTACTTCGCTGAGTTTATTTTCATTTATACCCAAGTCCTTTGAAACAATTTGCAATTACTTTATAAACTTTAAGAATCTGAGGAGAATTTTTCGTGCTACGGATATAGAAGTAAAGATAAAAAAGCATTTAATTTTTTTGAGTCTCTACTGTTAAACGTTAAGGTGTTTCCTCGTCTGGAGCCAAATTTGCCAGCAGCAGCACGTCATCAGGACTGGACCTGTTGAATTTCAGCTCAATCGGTCATCAGGAAGTGAGTCAAATTTAACTTGCTGGATTCTACCTTCACAAATGAACATGGCAACTAGATTTACAAGTTAAATATAAATATCTCTGTTGTACAGTTTTGAAATATTTTTATTCACTACTATAATTTGGGAAAATAAACAGTGATAATTAAATATGTTATTTTCAATTCAATTAATTTTATCATGTGACGGGCTCGTTGGCGAAGCGGGTAGTGACTCTACCTTCAGCTCCACAGGTCGCATGGTTGATTCCCGCTGAGGGCCAACATTTTCTATAAACAATTTGTTGGTTCTTCGAGCCTGGGTGTAAATTTGTATTTAAGCATGTATTTAAAACTATATATGTAGTATATTTACCAGTTGTCCGTCACCCATAACACAAGTATTAAGTTACTTACTTTGCGGACGGACGACCGTTTGTGTAAGTGTGCCATATATTTATTATTTATCATATTATTAAAGTTGACGAGAACGTAGTCGCAAGTATATCGCTTTGTGAAATATTGTTAAGTGAAATTTGAAAAATCCAAGTGATATGTCATTCACAGAAAACGAGGAAAAGCAATTCTGGAACCAGTTTAACCGCAATATTCCAGTTTTAAAGGATGAAATGGATTTTCCTTCGATGTAGAACAATCTGCTCGCCAATTGACCTGTAACGAATGTTTCTGGGCATGATTTCCAATAACTCTTGAATAATTTCGATTTGGCTACGTCGGCGTCTGGATTATTAATAACCCTAGTAAAGTGTTACACTTTTTTAAAATAGATTTAAGCGTTGCCGCGATTAGAGAAAATCTGACTGACACTGACTATGCGACTGATCCACCAATTGGATCCACCGGTGACGCTTTAAAAGCCATTAGGGCTAACTAAGACAAATTCGAAAAACAAAAACAAAAAAAAACATCGAAGTCAGTCTTGTTGTAAAACTCGACTCACACGGTTATTAGATACTTACGGTAAGCCCACGTCTACCTACTTACCTACGTACCTACATTGAATGTTTCGAGTTGGGGGAGCTAAATTTTATTTTTTAAAACGTCGTTTTATTCCGGTTGGTCACATTTGATTGGTTAATGGCAACCACCCATTATCCCTTCTACCCCCCTCCTATTCCTGCACACCGCTTGCAACTCGCGAAACGGAACGTACGCGCAGAAACAGCAATTATCCAAAAAACCTGTGTCGTGACCAAAATTTAAAAGTGTCCAGAGTGTGCATGGTGGCGGTGGTGGAGGTTTGTGCATATGTTTTGACGAATGCATGTTTCAGGTATGAAAACGAATAGTCCGCTCTACATTTAGCAATACATAAAATATTTCCTATTTACTTTATCGGGGATTATAGAAAAATAATTTTACTATTACATTTGTATTGTGGATCTCCGCAAAGTAACGCCTAATTCTATAAATTAGATAAATATAACTAGACTAGGAGGTTTCGCCTAGCCGCCATTAAAGTCGCATCCATGGTAATAGTCGTCGTTTAGATCGTGCTCCAACTTGTCTCGGTAGGTCTCAACAAGCGTTCATGCGTCGTTACTACGCAACTAGTATCTTTAATTATTTTGTCGTTTTAATATTGCTTAGGTAGTTCCACGTCTACCTAAAGTTGATAATTTCTACCTCCAGTCATATCTGAATTTGGATACAAACTGAAGTCTTCTCACAGAGCACTCATTCGTTCTAGAGTTTGTCTTAATAAGATTTTCTCTTATTTAATTTGAGTGCGCGTTAACGTTTCGACATCACTCGAGACGTGTCAATGCATAATGTTTAGTATTTTTCACTTTTTCACTTCACTCGACATTATGAATAATGCGCTAAGAGGTGAGTGAAGCTTTCACTTATAATTAACGGCCTGTTAAATTTATCCCACAACTAGGCATACTCCTCTCTCCGTTTTTGGAAAGGTTAGAGCTAAGACCAACCATACTCCAATTCGGATTGGTGAGTTACACATACACTCAGCGTTCTCTAAAGATATGTAGGTTTGCTTTAGACAAAGTATGAACCAACATAAGCGGTTCCTGCTTTGCGCTTTGCAAAAGCACGTATAGTACCCGGCAATAAATAATGCACGTAGAACAAAACTTAGAACAAAACGGCCGGCGAATTCGGTTTCGTAGAGCGCTATCACACATGGGTTCGTCAGTCTGTGCGACAAAGACAATGCTCTATGAAGCAGAATCTAGTCGATTTCTCTCTCTAAGCCTCGATGTGCATTACTTTTTGCCGCGTACTATAAGTCGTTGGTGGGTTTGGGTGTAAGATTCTATAATGCAATTCCGCAATCGATTTTAGCTTTGCCATTGCTGCATTTTAAAAACACTGTCGAAAAAAGGCTAATACAGAAAGCGTACTATGCTGTTGAGGATTACTTAGACGATAAGAATGCGTGGAATGAGACTATCTATACTTATCTTTGACCCTGTAGAAGACAGTAATTACTAAATGTAACTAGTGATAAGAATTTATTTTTTAATTTATACTTTGGAAAGCAACCGCCGAGTTTCTTGCTGGATCTTCTCGATGACAATGCATGTTTATGATAAGCATGATCTGATGCTGCTGCCAGGATTGGCTCCAGACGAGGGAATTGCTCAGCAGTTAACAGTAGGGACATGGAACTTGTTAAAAGCTTGTGTTATTTTTTTTTAATTAACTTGTTCATTTAACAGTTAGTTCAAATGCCAAAATTCTCATTTTTGATAAATGAGAATTATATATTATATAATTATACTAGCTGTGCCAGCCGATTCGCCCGCGTGGAAATCAGCGTGTCACAATTTTTTTCTTAAATTCCGATTTTAAACATAAAAGTACTTATTGTGCGTTAACCATAAGAGATAAAGACACGTTATGCCAGACTTTTTTGTAGTATTTTTATAGATCTACAATTCTCTAGTACATTACTTTAACGGATCTCTGTTGGTTTACGCAGCGCACGCGACTAAAGCTCCCAGCAAGCAAGTTTTTAACAACTGCGCGATCTCTTCAACACAATTTACATAATACCCATATGTACTATTTACCTAAACCACCTGGAAGTATTGCACTATTTTTCGGTGAAAACTGTACAAAAATCCGTGCAGTAGATTTTGAGAAAATCCATTACATTTTACAGACAGCTTTTTGGGACTTTATTTTATAATAAGTATAGATTATAGCTTACAGTTCTTTTTCAGTATCTCAATCTCTTTGTGTCTTTAGAATGAAAAGAAATGGCCAATTCAGTGTTCCAATCTAACGAAATTCCTTAAATAAGGATACGGAGGATTAAATACAGTGAGTAACTACACGACGTAATGTTATTTTATGTTATTTATTCATAGGAACTTTTTTCAAAAAATCATCATTCTCTTGCCCTTATCCCACTCTAAGTGGGGTCGGCAATTACCATAGTCGCCTCTTACAACACTAAATTGTTAGTATGAGTTACGTTTGTTCTATATTGTTCTCTCTCCCACAGCGAAATGTTCCCGTAAAGTTTTCCTTCAACGGAAATGCTCTAAATAGTTAACTAGAAGCTTACTTATTTAAGCTCGCGCCATGTAGTACTGCGATCGTAAAAAGGGAAATGGAAAGAGCTTTTGTGATTGCTTTTTTTGGTGTTTTTTATTTATTTATAAAAGTAAAGTAAAGTAACGACCTGTTACTATCCCACTGCTGAGCATAGGTCTCCTCTCTCGTTTTTGGAGAGAAGGGTTTGGAGCTGAGACCTACCACGCTGTTCCAATGCGGATTGATAGGTTTCACATATCCCCAGAATTATCCTGAGACATGCAGGTTTTCCGAAGCTGTGATAGCACAGCGGTGAGACCGTGTGACTGTGTGTGACTCTCTAGAGACGATAATGGGTTCAAATCCAGGCAGGCACTAATGAGTTTTTCTATTAAAAACTTGTGTCTAAATGATAATTGCAATTTATCACATTCTATTCGGTGAAGGAAAACATCATGAGGAAGGTTTCCTCATGATGTTTTCCATATCTCTAGAGAATTCTGGGGATATGTGTAACCAACCAATCCATATTGGAGCAGCGTGGTAGGTCTTAGCTCCAACCCTTCCCTCCAAAAAACGTAGAGAGTAGGCCTATGCCCAGCAGTGGGATAGTAACAGGCCATTACTTTTTTTTTACTTATGCAGCCTTCCTCTCGATGTTTTTCTTCACCGAAAGCGTGTGATAAATGTCAAATGTCAAGTAGACAAATAGTTTCTTTAGAAATAAACTAATTGGTTCCTGCTCGGAGTTCGAAGCCATGACACCCTCGTAAGAGTCTCTCGGTCTAATAGCTCAGCTATCACAGCTTATTTATCCATAATTGCTACTATATATCAATACTTATCGATCAATACTTATTTATCCCTAATCAATACTATCCTACTAATATTATAAATGCCAAAGTTTGTGAGTATGGATGGATGTTTGTTACTCTTTCACGAAAAAACTATTTAACGGATTTAGATGAAACTTTACAGTTATATAGGTTATACATTGGAATAACATATAGGCTACAATTTGTAACGATCTTATGTTATACAACGATACATGTCAATAATGTTGAAAAAAATCTGGCCTTTGAGAGCTATCTCGGCGTACGCTGCCTAAACCAATAAAGTTACACAAAAATGATGTACCGTAGTATTGTTTGTCTTTAATAGTTCTAAATAAAAGTTCACGACAGCATATATCTATCTTTTATGAGGAAGCCACTATGACCAAAATTGTGAATCATAAAATTAATTAAATAAGATACGGTGGCAGACCAAATTCCTCGCGAGCGAAGCCGCGGGAAAAAACTAGTACTATATGATTATAAACAAAAGTAACGGATACAATTATATTGCTTTAATTCGCGATAAAATATTTATAATGCTAAATATAAAGTAAACTATACGTTTTCATACAAAGTTTAAGTCTACTTTGGGCCCACAGTTGGATAATGAAATTCAGTTTAACACTTTACAATTACATTGTAATTTGTACTTAAGTAGCAAACTGCCGACAGGAAGCAACAAACACAATGTTGCTTATTATTCTCGCAGATAGACTAAACAATAATTATTAATATTAAATAGACTTACTCAAATCAGAGATCTTTTCTGTTACTCAGGAAATACATAAGCAATATATTGCTTTGCATTGTGAGTATATAGTAAATATACTTTATTTGAATGTATTGAAACTCACAATATTTACTGACAATACCATATAAAAATATTAAGATAAGCGCATATTGCGGCAGAGCACATTGTAACATAAAAATGCCTATGAATTCATAGGCATGTAGGTTATTTGAATTTGTATAAATATGAACCTATACACATGAAATCAATATTGATATTAATAATTATAAAGATAAAATGACGTGAGTATTCTGAAATATTTTCAGTTCGACCACAATACATCTTTACTAGTTGCCAAAGATGATATACTCGTAATTTCAACAGGATCAATTATTATATTCTTATGTGAAATCTAAAAATTAATTGCATAATTACATATTTGAGCACCATCATAATCATCAAAAAGAATGTGTTGATCTTTAGACTAGCACTCCTAAGTTCCCTCTAAAGACTTTTAATCCATTGTAGACTTACGTAGAATAGAAAAAAAACTTAGTTAAGAAACTAGGAAACTTGGGAAAAATTTACATGTTTTAATTAAGAAAAATTTAACATAGGCGTAACAAAGTCGGTTTTAAAATATTGTTCGATTTACACGACTCCTTTAACCCTTCACACGTCGAGTGAGACCATGTGCATAAATCGTTGCTTAAAATTTTTGACATTTCTTTTTTAGGTCATTTTTTTACTATATAATAATTATACCTGTGATTAGCATACCATGTTTTTCATTATAAAATTCACAACCGAATACAATCAATTAGTTTATAATATATTAATAATATAAAATACATTTATCTTTGGTGCTTGCTCTTATGTGCACATGGTGCTCACCGGACATATAGTATGTTCGGAGATTAAATATATGGATGCATGGATATATCTTTAAAAATATTACGTTTACGTGAATTTACGTGACTTTGATAACTAACCACCAATGTAAATGACCAACTATCAATGTAAATTATTATTTTAAAATGATTTATATTGTATTCAGTGGGGATTTTTTTAATAAAGAAAATGGTATCCAAATCATAGGTATAATTATTATATAGTAAATGTAAAAATGAATGTCAAAGATTCGTTTTATAATCACCTAGTCAGTCAAATACGTGCGGGATTTTACGCATCCATGTTGATTTTTAAGCAAACATAATAGAGCTTCGCTTATTGACAGCCCTAAATAAATAGGGGGGTTGTATTTGCGAGCACGAGCACAAACTGCTTTAATGTTACAAATTAAAAGGGGTCCATGCAGAACTCCAAGTAAATTATTGCAAATGCATTCCAAATATTGCTATTGATTTTTGTGCAATTATTCAATCGAAATCCCTGGTGTCCTGGTTTGGCACGTAATTTTATCAACAGTCAGCCGGTTCGATGCTCGAACAGATTCAATATGAGCTTTTTGTTTTTAATAGATGCAACGAATTATTAAGTAATTTATATTAAATTAATTTCGACACTCGAAATGTTAAATGCTACCTTAAACAGTAATTATTTTATGTACTAAGTATATTATCTATACTTATTATAAAACAAAGCCCCCAAAAGCTGTCTGTATGATCGATTTTCTCAAAATGTACTGAACCGATTTTTGTATGGTTCTTATTAAAATATTTAAATTCTTGAAAAAAGAGTGCAATTCTTCTGGAAGGTTTAGGTGAATGATGCATAACGGTTTTATGTAAATTGTGTTATAGAGGCCGCGAATTTTTTTTTTAACTCGCCTGCTGGGAGTTTAGTCGCGTACGTCGCGTAAACCAGCAGAGATACACCAATGTACTAGAGCATGTCTCTATCTTTTATGGTTAACTCACAATAACTACTTGTATGTTCAAAATTCAATTAAATACACTGATTTCTACGCGGGCGAAGCCACAAGCATAGCTAGTTTTAAAATATAATAAGGACGAATTGTCTTAAGAATTAAATAAAAAAAATTTAATATATTTATAATCCAATGTTTTTCCTTTATTGTGCAAACTACTACAGACGTCTATCATCATTCTCCTGCCCTTATTTCACACTATATAGAGTCGGCACAACATGTTTTTGTTTTTCATTCTCTCCTGTCATATGTCCTGTCACCACTCTTAAATGCTTGTTATTATTTAACACGATACAACTATCTCATTTTCGGTCCATCTTTCTTTACTTACATATCCAACCACATTATTAAGATAAGTAGTAATTAAGACAGATGTGTGTTTGTAGTTTAAGCCGGGGCCTCTCATCTCACAGGGTGGAAGTATCTAATAGCGGAAGCCGTCACACCTACTTGAACAGAGCTTGGTCTCATTGCTAGCGTTTCTCTCCAATTTGTCATCCCAAAAGAACTATGAGTCACTTAAAACTGGATAAAAAAAATCCTACCACATTCTTATTCAACACTCATTTGATCACATATCCCTCCTCAATATATCTTCTATTCCTTTCTATAATGGGCGCAACTTTAAGACCTCTATGATGTACACCCCAAGAATACGAAAACATAAAAAAGTTATCTGTTAAGTTTTCCCCATTTTATTATTTTCCCTAAATAAACAAGAACGCCTCTAGTTTTTTGTTTATAAAACGGTACGAACTACAAAGGTATGCGGTTCAACGACTGTGATGTTATTCTTACACCTTGATAGAGTTAGGCTACGTGTAAACATAATACCGTAGGGGTAACTCAAAATAAATATACACGTTTTTTTATCTTTACTGAAACGATTATGCTTACTGCGTCGAACCTTGGTTTTAGTACCCGGCATTAAATAATGCACATCGATGTTTAGAACGAATCAATCGGCCAGTTCGGTTTCGTAGACCGCTGTCACTGTCACTCAGTTAGTATGTGACGTTTCGCACGGGTTCGTCAGTCTGTGCGACAGAGACAATGCTCTATGAAGCAGAATCTACCCAATTTCTCTCTCTAAGCCTCGATGTGCATTATTTATTGCCGCGTACTATATGTATGTTTGTGCACGATACACTCAAAAATTATAAACAGGTTATCATGCGGTTTTTATGAGCAGACAGAATGATTTATGAGAAAGGTTGAAGTGCATAAAAATCACTAGTTCCAATGTATTTTGAAAATTTCGATGACTGTTTCTCTATTTCTATTTTCACTAAACATAGCTGAATGATTTATAGAAGCATGCGTTACTTTGCGGAATTCCATATAACGGAAACTATAATAGAACTGCTTTACTATCATCCGCGTGTCTTAAGCGAATGTATGTAATACTAAGTGTATGAAGCAGGCAAAATTCACGTACCTTACATAGCTAATGAGTGTTTCAATTTTCCCCGTACTAAAATCGCAAGCGATAACTTAAACTACTTCTTTAAACAATTTTGCAAGATGATTTACAATGTAAAATCAACATTCAAGCAACTAGCACAACGCTTAATGTCTGCTCTTAACTACCGATAATAATCGTGTGATGGTGTATCATCGTGCTAGTGTTTACACAATCATCTGTATTATCATACATATACAATCATATGTATCACACAATGATACCCTTTAATGTGTGTCCGAAAAAACGTCAATTCCCGGGTTCTAGGCGACCGTAGGCGATCCTAAGCGATGATTGGCGAGTACAGCCCAGTATGCCCTCGTATCGTGTTCGCTCTTAATCCTTTGTAATCACCGATCATGAAGAGGAGCCACAGTCACAGTCTGACACAACACAGTCATACGTGAAATTCTATAGACTAAGTGGATATCGAGGAGAAGAGGACATATCCTACGTCGAAGAAAGTGACGATCTTTTGTAATATTCCAATACGCTATTTAAAAAACGAATGCAACTCCTACATTCCATATTGGAGCCAAGACGCCAAAGACAAATAAATACAAATATTTACCCCCCCTTTTTTTCGTGGATTAAAGTTTTTGTGATGACAACCCTGCTATTAGATACTGTATCTACTGTTTATGCGCCGGCGCACCGGCGGCTTGCGATTGATCTTCAACTGAAATGCAATCAACATGAATTACATCGGAATTCTATAGCTTACAGGGAAATCTGTAACCAGTTACATACGCATATGGCTTACGTTCATTTTTATTCGTGACCGGTTTACGCCCTGACTGTTAGCATGGTAAGTTTAAATAAAACACAAAAATCTATTCGAGTTCAAATAAGCTAGATCAAAAAAAACGTTCTTCTAGACGCTTTCTAGATAAACTTGAATAATTAAAATAACCCTTAACAAGAGATACCAATTTACCTAAATAAAAGGTACATTTTGTTCTCTTTGCTTACTAAATATATAAATTAGGTAGAGAGATATTTTTTGATGTGCCAAACAAGCCTCAATGACAACATCTCAAAGATGTATCTCATAAAGCCTTTATACCGTACCGTTAATGACAGTTAAATTAGCCTGGGATTTATTAAGTTAACAGTCCGACCACCGTTTAGGATTATCAAGAATGGAAAAACAATTTTCATATCAGAGGTATCAGTAATCGTGAGAGAAGTTTATCACGTATTTATAAAACTACAGAATGCTCTTTTAATGTACTCCACAATTCGCTTTTTGTATCCAAAAGTGTCGATACATGCAAAATTCTCAACTATGTCTGACTCGTTAAAGTTGTAAACGCTTTGGCGAGCGCATTTTGTAACCACCATGTTCCGCTCATATTTACAATGACTCGGGGGTACGTCGATGCACTTTAAATTGATTGGATGCGTACATATCGGAAATATGTACCTACGTTATTAAATGTTACTTTTTGCCCTTTTCAAAGTAACGACCTAATTTATTTTCATAGACGCGATCGGCGAGACGGAAACTGCGTGACTTTTTAACAGGAACTTGAATCAACCGTTTGTTATATTGAGATTAAATTATTTGACTTCCAGTAATCAGGAAACATGAAATTTTCCGCACCACAGGGCATCGTGAAATTGTGCTAAAGTAAGGCCACTGGTGTGATAGCCCAGCGGTGAGACCGTGCGACTCTTTCAAGGAGAACACGAGTTCAAACCCGGGCAGGCACCAATGAGTTTTTCTATTAAAATCATGTGTCTAATTGATAATTGCAATTTATCACACGCTTTTCGGTGAAGGAAAACATCGTGAGGAAACCTGCATATCTCTAGAGAATTCTGGAGATATATGTAACCTACCAATCCGCATTGGAGCAGCGTGGTAGGTCTTAGCTCCAACCCTTCGCTCCAGAAACGGAGAGAGGAGGCCTATTCCCAGCAGTGGGAATGTAACAGGCTGCTACTTTACTAAGGCCACTGGTAACTGTAGTAAGAGAAATCCGACAAAATACAATTATTCGACACCAGAAATACGTGCGTCTTCGCCCCAGTGAAATTCAGCGTTTAGCGTTTTATAGTCGCTCGAGTGTCGGCATGAGACTGGCTCTTTCATACCCGACACCACTTTTTATACCTATTTCCCCCTCTAAACTACAATCGACACCGGTTTGTTACTACCCCCACTAAAAATTGATGTAAAACGACCTCGTCAACTCAATTTACATGAAACGGTTATGTGCTATTAACCTAAACTATTCGGAGGAATTGCACTACCTTTTAGTAAAAGCCGTACTAAAATCCGGTCAGTAGATTTTGAGAAAATCGATTACATACAGACAGACAGCTTTGGGGACTTTATTTCATAATAAGTATATTATAGATTAGTATTATAAGACTTTCGCGTCAGTTTATATTAACTACCCTCACTTTTTAGTTATCTTGTATTCGCGAAGCATAAACGGTATTTTTTATTCATGAAAGAATTCACTATCACAATTATGGATTAAATTGTTGATTTACTCGTTGATGCAAATTCGTACAAATTTATTGACATTACGTAGCATTTGATGCTCTTTATTACTCATGGTAATTTTTGGCTTCCAAAAATGCACTCGAGGTAATGATGATAATGAACGGTCTCGCCAGAGGTATCCTTTAGGACAATATTCCTTAATCATCCTGTGTTAAGTTAGCGTAAGAACAAAGTATGGTAAGGACGTGATTGTTGGATAGATCTCACAAAGTTAAATAGACTAGAGACGCACTTCCAAAATCCCATGAGAAATATTCAAACAAAGCACGTCTAAGCACGAAGTCGATTGTAGTCCATTTATAGTGCGATAAGTAATGGTGTTTTGACTATAACACTATGACACTATAACCAATGTGTTTTCTTTCTACGTAAGTAGGATTGAAAAGAGTTTGTTTAATTCAATGAATCAGCCTGTAGCAGTTTCTCACCATCCTATAGCTGATACAATGCTTCTCTCCTTGGAGAATTGGTGATTTGACCGACGACGTTACTTCAACGCGAATTAGCAGGATAAGCACACCCCAGAAAGTTTTTAGGGATGTGCAGGTTACGTAAATATGTCTTCCTTAACCATAAATTGCATATTGAACTTAAGGAATCTGTTAGGAAATCACCCTTACTCAACTCTTTTAAGTGTAACGAAGTACTATCAACTAGATAATTATCGTTGAAAATTTTGATTTTTCGAGTATATGTCCTAAGTACTATATTTATTGTTATTTTTATTTTGTTGTCCTTTCGAGGTATTCCCCGCCTTTTATATCGTTATTTTGTCCTTTCAGAGCTCAAAGGTTGGCTGGAAGAGACCCCTTACTGGGATAAGTCCGCTTTTGTACAATAATCTTTTTATTTTCTTTTATATTTTTATGTCTTGTGTGTTTATATTGTGAAATAAAGAAATTAAACAAACAAATTTAATATCGAATACAATCACGAATCCTTGGTATGAACTCTTATCATTCGCCTATTATTACCGAATATAAAATTTTATATTTTACTTCAGATTTTAATCGATTTTGGTCGCATTTATAAACTGGAATCAAATAACAACCAAATAATGGACCTAGTTTTAGACATTTACAAGGCAATTGTGTAAAATAAGACTTATCGAAGATAAAGCGAAAGCTTGTTTATTTCGCTTACAAGTTTTGGTATCTAGTACCAATACAGATTTAGTTCTGAGATTAAACAGGCGCTATGGACTCATTTCCATATTAAGCCAAGAATCGTAGTTTAGATTAACTTAATCACTTACCATCATCATCTTCAACGGAGGTCATACTTGTGACATACAGAAAGAGTGTAAGCTTTCGTAGTATTTATTGCCTTTATTTTTATATATGTAACTTAGATATCATTTGTAATAATTTCGCTCAGGAACGTCATCAAAAATTCGTGACCCATCAATTATTTATCACACGGACTGCATTTAGGTCTGTTGGAATCTGTATTATTAGTTTTTTACACTGCGTTTCGACAATAGCTCTATTGAGAGACCAGAACAATAGCTCGGCTGTGTCCACACTATGGTATTTCCGAATTTTTCCTAACTGTTCGGATTCGGCATGACATTGTCAATAACGCTGTGCGGGCTTGAACTGAGTTTTACAAATGATTTCCTCTTTTGTGTCGAAGTTGTAAAAGCAAACGAGTGGTCTGAAAATCCTCACTAATATTCAAATTCAAAATATTATTTATTCAAGTAAACTTGTAAACAAGTGCTTATGAATAGTCAACTCTACTGATGATTCGGAAAGCTGTTCCTACCGAAAACAGCCAGCAAGATAGTCGGTGGTTTCTATAATATTTTCAAATATAATATATAACGAGTTACTAGAGGAGTAGTTATATCCACGTATTTTTATCATCTATATAATTCTCAATAGTATAATAGGCTTTTTGTATCAGCCTTCCTTTAACAATGTTTTTAAACTACTGTAGCGGCAAAGATAAAATCGATTGCAGAATTTTATTATAGAATCTAATATCTAAACCCACAAACGACTTATTTACTTTTGCAAGGTGCAAAGCAGGAACCGCAAGCTTATGTCGTTTCCAACTTTGTCTATTATATACATCGCCAATCTTTTTATCTTATTAAAAAGGGCGAAAGAATGTCTGTTACCTACCCCCTTTGCGTCTAATCTCCTAGAGCAAAGAAATTTTACAATGAAAGCCTATGAGAGTATGTATATCGGGTTCATACATGGAGTAATAAAATTCGCGCCTTTCCTCCAAGGAAAGAAAAAAGAAATAAAACAAATGTAATTAAGATATTAATTAGCTATAATCTAGGAACATATATGTAATGCTAAATGTAGTGTACTATCCGTTCCAATACTTAGTACATACAGAATCCGTAAAAAACTCATACACCGCCAATGAAAAACAGTGAAAAAGTTATAATCTAGCTGTATACTTATTATAAAACAAAGTCCCAAAACGTTGTCTGTCTGTATGTAATCGATTTTATCCAAATCTATTGAACGGATTTTGTAGGTTTTTTAATAAAATTAGATTACCTTTTTATATTAATTGCGTTGAAAGTTTTATGTTAAAAAAACTAGCCTGCTGAGAGATTTATTCACGTGCATCGCGTAAACCAATAGAGATAGACTAAAAAACTCTATGAGACAATTATAGATCTACAAAAATACTATAAAAAAAGTCCACGACAGCATGTCTCTATTTCTTATGATTAACTCTCAATAACTACTTTTAGCTGTGATAGCCTAGCGGTGAGACCGTGCGACTCTTTCGAGGGGAACACGAGTTCAAGCCCGGGCAGGCACCAATGAGTTTTTCTATTAAAACTCATGTGTCTAATTGGTAATTGCAATTTATCACACGCTTTTCGGTGAAGGAAAACAACGTGAGGAAACCTGCATATAATGCATATCTCTAGAGAATTCTGGAGATATATGTAACCTATCAATCCGCATTGGAGCAGCGTGGTAGGTCTTAGCTCCAACCCTTCTCTCCAGAAACGGAGAGAGGAGGCCTATTCCCAGCAGTGGGATTGTAACAGGCCGCTACTTTAACTACTTTTATGTTCAAAATTCCAATTCGGGAAAATTTTGTGATACACTAATTTCTACGCGGGTGAAGTCGCTGGTACCGCTTGTAGCATATAAATTTCATTTGCAATCTTATCACATTATAGTTGCGCCAGTCTGCCATTTCGAAGAATAGTGATAAAAAATTCAATTTATAGATTCGTAGAAAAATCCAATTAGATTCTTGTGTGAGGGTACTATTTTTAAGGAAAAAGAAACAGATAAAAATGTATCGCCGATGCAAACGGGTATTAACTTTTTGAGTATTATTTGAAAAAACTTGTTCTTAATTTATAAAACTTATTATACATTACTGGTTAATGCCACCTGCACCGACGGGCCAGCAATTGTAATATACGTAATTTTATTAAATTTTATTGGATATCATACTATTATGTCATATTAAATACTGTTGTGGGGTAAAGCGGCAGACATAGGAAAAATTTTTGTTGCTCAAAATAGAGCCATACGGGCTATCTAATATGAACAACGTGTGTCCCTTCTCGAAAAGTTAAAAAAAATAGGCATACTACAGAATTATTCTATTATACTATTCTATTCATCATCATCCTCCTGCCCTTATCCCACTCTCTGTGTGGTCGGCACAAAATGTTACAAACATGTTGTCACACGATTTGGCCACGTCTTTCACAACCGGCCGCCTGCCTGACGTCAACCTTAGTCGCCTTTTACGACACCTCGGTAAGAAAGAGGGTGGTCTATTTTACTCAACCGGATAGCACACGGGATATACAGTACTATTCTATTCGTAGGGAAATATACCCATATGTATCAGACAAAATCTGATGGGTATCATAGACATACAAGAGGTCACAATAAACTTGCGATTCCTGTGTCAAGACTTGTAGATTTCACAACTCATTCGTTGGTCTCGGTATTCGCTTCTGCAATAAAATTCCGTAATTCATTTTAGACCTATCCACAGAACGGTTTCAATTACTTGTAATAAATATGCTTATACGTAAAGCATATTAAAAATAAAAATGCATGGATTTGTAAATCCTTTCAACTTCATACAGGACAGGGGTTAAAAATTAAAATCGAAAATGTTTAACAGATTGACTGCCGTGTTTCTTTCTGGTTCTTCTCGCTTAGAGCAATATTCCTAACCTTAAAGTTAGCTTCATCAAAAATATAGATCCTTGGCGATTCAAGTGCTTGCGAGAGGTTATTTGAATAAAAATAATTTTGATTTGTTTTGATTATTTATTTTAAACTAGCCTAACGTACTAGGTCGGTATTCCAACATAGACAAAGTGTCTAGACATTTACGAGAAGTAGCTGCAAGAAATCCTGAGACGTGTAATCACTTACCGCTGTGATGCAATGCGCCTTGTAGTCTGTTTTGAAAAATTGCTTTCCCTGATATTTTGAAAACAAACAGTACAAAAGTATTTGATGTATAAACATGTTACATTACTAAATGTCTTAACCTTACTACAATTCAAAGTCATTAAATATATCATCTATACTTAATATAAAACAAAGTCCCAAAAAGCTGTCTGTCTATATGTAATCGATTTTCTCAGAATCTACTGAACGGATTTCTGTACGGTTTTCACCAAAAGATAGTGCAATACTTCCGGTTGGTTTGTTTGTGGTGTTAAAAAACTCGCTTGCTTGGAGCTTTAGTCGCGAGTGCCGCTTAACCAGCAGAAATACGCTAAAACAATGTACTAGAGAATTGTAGATCTATAAAAATACTACAAAAAAGTCCGCGAGAGCATGTCTCTATCTTTTATGGTTAACCCACAATTACTATTTTTATGTTTAAAATTTGAATTTTATAAAAAAAAATTTGACACGATGATTTCCACGCGGGCTAAGCCGCTGACACAGCTTGTTCTTCTATAAAAACACTTTAACCACCCGCAAAAACCATTTAAGTTTAAACTTTTGTATTATTTTTAATAACTTTACTATGAAAAACGTAAAAAATGGGCCACGAAAACAAAAGTTGTGCCAACGTAATTTTGTAAACTTTCAGTGTACCGGCAGCATTTACCAAATAGTTATACACTTAACCTGAATTTCAGATGCGAGAACCTAAATAAAAGACGCAGTAATGAGCGTATTTTGCGAGAACACCATACAGTACTGGTTTATTTGAGCGAGCAATATACCTTTTACCTCGTAAATCGAGTAAAGTGTACGAAACGCTTCCCAAACTGTACGCTGCAAGGTCCAGAGGCATTAAAAGCTACAATAAAGAGGTCTTAGGAAAGAGTTGAACACGTTCACGAAAATCTACATTTTTTGAGTGTGGGACAGTTTTATCTAATTACGCTTCGTTCAGGGCAATATTGTTGCGAGTTCGAACGCGCTTAATGCGAGATTGGAACACATTTGAGCGCAAATTTCTTGTATCAAGTTTAAAGAGGGTGGGTCATCCCACCGGTGGATCACTCCGCCCCACAAAACAGTCAAATGTGACCCACAGCTGGGTCACGACGGCGTCGACGTATTAAACTTATTTTTGAGGGTGATAACTAAAAGGTGTCGTTTATTTAGTGCAACATACGCATCTTTTTACTACTTATTATTTTTCGCTTATTTCTTTTTAATGATTTTAATTAATGAAATGAATTATCAGCTCTCGCATTAATTAATATCATTAAAATACATTTCTCTAAAAGATATCTATATAATTTCATTACTCGAATTAAATACAAAATCTAATATTGTTAGTTCAATTAAAACGGTAAGAAGTACAAGCTATTTTTGACAAGTTCTTTTCGAGCACAACTTTCATGATATGAGTTAGTGCTATGACCTTCTTTATTGACTCTTTTTAGTTCTATACTTTTAAAATTTGCCTTGAGCACGCAACCAAAATATATATTAAATTCGTCAATTTGGTCGAGCTGAAATTCAGAAATTTGAATTTGTTGGTCGACGATGACCTATTAAGTATATTTGCCTAACTTAACACCATATCTAGTTTGAGACATCTAATAGTCGTACCGATTCTCCTTTCAGAATAGACAAAAAAAAGTTTTCAAATATAAGATAAGTTTTTAAAATAAATATAAAAGAATTGAAATGTAACGCAATTTTCTTTTATCCATACGCAAAATATCAATTAAATGATTATGATAATATTTCTTACAAATTGATAATGACGACCCATTGTATAAAAGTTTGAGAATCTCTGTGGAGGGTTGAATTTGCTTGCATTTTTAATTTAAGTTTAATTAAAGGATCAGGTTTCGTAATTGTGCTATTGTCATAAAAAAGATTTTGCAAAGTTTAAAGCGTCTTTAGTTAGTGTTTCTCGATTTTAATAAATGTTTATCAGATGCTTTTCCGTTATGGAAAATATCGCGAGGATACCTGCATAACTTTGGACAATTCCTAGATTATTTGAAAGCTGCAAACTGTATTTGAGCTGCGTAGTAAATTCAAGCTTATTTTCAAAATGAGAGAAAAGACTTTTGGCCAACAGTGTGATTATTTATAGAATAAGGCGGTACTTTGCGGAGATCCATAACACAAAATTAATAATAAAATATTTTGCTTTAATCGGCGATACAGTAAATAGAAAATATATATAATTCTAAATCGTTTTCGTACCTGATATATGCAGGATTAGTAAAAAATATATGCACTAATCTTTACCACCGCCACCACAATACACCAGTACTACACACGTTCACTATCACAAACTGATCGTGCATGCGTTTTTACGAATCCTGCATGTATCAGGTATGAAAACGGATTAGCATTATATTTATTTCTATTTACTTAATTGAAAAATATTGCAAAATAATTTTATTATTACTTTTCCAGCAGTCTGATAGTAAAAAATCGGTACGATGTACTGCACTGCCCGTTCTAAATTCCTTTCGTTAAATTCTAGAAAAATCTCAATTAAATATCTAGGAAAAATACAAAAGAGTGTTTTTGCTTAATTGGTGTTTGAATATTTAGTTTCCTTTGTACCGTTTTTAAATTGATGCTAATTTGATTCTGAGTCCCATTTTGAGGGTGGCGAGCAAAAAATGAATGAAATTCTATTTGAGGGTTTTCTTGCATTCTATTATTCCGTTGGACGAAACTGAACAGCTAGTCCCGGTCTGTATTCCCAGTCACCGAGTAAAGGAAGGTGCTTTATAGATAACTTTTTGCTTCACGACTATCTTACAGTAAAAGTGATGATGACTGGTTTAGCTGGAAGAGGTAAGTTGATGATGGATGCCCCTCGTACCCAATTGCATGTTTCTCTTTGGAGGTGCAACCCTTCGTAGGACCGACGAGACTTTGGTGACTGAATTGTCAAATATAGGTTTCTTTATTTTCCTTTACGGTAATTCATTCATGATAAAAAACAATCACATTTAGGATTTTAAAATGCCAGGAGAGAAAAAAAAGTAAAGTAAAAAAAAGCTAAAGTAAAGAAAAGTAAAGTCGGCCTAAAAACGGCCTGTCACTATCCCCTGCGGAGTGGCATTTCGTTTTTTAGGCTTAGAAGGGTGGGAACTCACACCCACCACGGTGCTCGAATGCGGATTGGTAGGTACACATATCTCATAATTTGTCCAGAGATATGCAGGTTTCCTCAAGACGTTTTCCTTCACCGAAAAGAGTGTAATAAATTGCAAAGATATTAAGTATTTAATAAAATCCCTCATTTCTTACCGAGGTGTCGTAAAAGGCGACTAAGTCATAACTAACTAATATAACTCGCCCAAACATGTGACGACATGTTTAAAACATGTTGTACCGACCCTTAGAGTCCCTTAGACCTTAGAGTGGGATAATGGCAGTAGAATGAAATTAAGTAGATATTATAAACATATAGTTTTTTTCAAAAATAGAAAAGTAAAATCTAATTATAAGTTGATACAAAACAAGTCAGGAGCATATCTAGTATTATTTTTATCTATAACAAAGTTTCCATCTATTTCAATTTAGGTTTTTTGCTATCCAAATCCGGGCCAAAATTCAATTAGAATCGATTTACACCAAGCGTGCAACAATCAGGCGTTACAAAGGGGACTAATAAAAAATTCAAACTTCGATTCAACAAGGATCCAAATTGGAGTTCTTTTGTTTGTTTAAGGAGGGTGCAATATTTTTTGGAGAGTTGAAGAGAGTATCCAACAGCAATCCTCGGTGAAGAGTGATTGACAAGTTAGCAAACTACAGTACAATTTAGATTCTACATATCTATAGGAATAAGTGAAGAAATACAAATGTTCCATTTGTGTCAGTTTTGGTTTGTAAGTGCTAGTCTTACGCTGTTACAATACAAAAGTAATAATAAAATTATTTTGCTATAATCCGCGATACAGTAAATAGAAAATATATATAGTGCTAAATGTATAGTGGACTATCCGCTTTTTATACCCGTTACATGCAGGATTCGTAAAAACACATGCACAAACCTCCACCACTGCCACCACAACACACAAGCACTACACACGTTCACTATCACAAACTCAACAATCGTTTCGCCCCGCGACCGAAGTATCATCAGGAGATAAACTTAGCTTTGTGCATGTGTTTTTACGAATCCTGCATGTAACGGGTATGAAAAAACGGATACTTCACTATACATTTAACACTATATATATTTTCTATTTACTGTATTGCGGATTATAGCAAAATAATTTTATTATTACTTTTGTATTATGGATCTCCGCAAAGTAACGCCCAATTCTATAAAGCTGTAACAAAAATTAAAGACTTGTGTCAAAAGTGAGCGTTTTTTGTAGATAAAGTTAAAAGAACTGTTATTCAAATTAGACTAAAATTGTAGTGTATGTTTACTTTTTTTTCCAAAATATTGTGATGTGAAGTGCACAGTTTTATTTTTCTCGCAAAATTGATACTGTTGTACCCTCATACTGTAATAAAAACAATATATGATTACTTCTATTAAATTATTTGATCATCATCATTCTCCTACCCTTATCTCACTCTAAGTGGGTCGGCATACCATGTTAAAAACATGTTGTCACATGTTATTTTGCGACCGGCCGCCTGCCTGATGTCAACTTACCTTAGTCGTATTTTACGACCCTTCGGTAAGAAAGAGGGTGGTCTATTCTACTGAACCGGATACCACACGGTGGGTCAACTTACCTTAGTCGCCTTTTAAGACACCTCGGTAAGAAATGAGGGTGGTCTATTCTACTCAGCCGGATACCACACGGTATTAAATTATTTGATCCAAGGAGTAAATGAACGGATAGTTTTACTTCATTATTTTACTTTCATTTTAATAGTTAATGCGTATTCTATAACATTTTTCTTTTTTAAGAAGTATTAAAATCTTTATTCAAGCACTTTTAAATCGTCAAGGATCAATAATTAGATTTAATAAGCTACACTGGTTCGGAATGTTGCTCTTACCGAGAAGAACCAGCAAGAAACTCGGTGGTCAATCTTTTAAACATTTAAATTACATTAATTATTTGCAGTCTTGTTTGGAGCTGAAAGAATTTTCAAATCCAAGCGTTTTTATCATTGAAATAATCTTCAATGGTGTAATATGCCTTACGTATAAGCATAGTTTTTACACTTAATTTAAACTTTTCTGTAGATAATTCTAATACAGATTGCGGAATTTTATTGTAAAAGCGAGTACTGAGACCAACGAATGAGTTGCTAACTCTGCTGAGTCGCAACGCAGGGATTACAAGCTTTTTGTGACCTCTGGTATATCTATGATACACATCGAATTTGGTTTGATACATATGAATATTATTTTGTACGGAAATAATATTACTATATACATATATATTGTGACGTTACTGTACGTATGCCTATTTCCTTGATCTTTTCGCGAAGGGACTTACATTGCCTCATATTATAGATTACAGAAACATACAAAAATTCTTATTTTTAATTCTTAAAAAAATAAATATTGAAACTTTTGAGCACAAAAATATTTGCTTTAGAAGATTTCACTCTTCCGTAGCCAAAGTATTTTTATTTACTATCGTAAAGTAAACGGAGCACCCAACAGAACAGTGGTGTTGTTTTATTTTGTTTACTGTGATCTATTATGTATCCTTTGGTCACTACAATAAAGACAATAGACAACCATAATTAAAAATTGAAAATGGCCACAGACAAATAACACGCGGTATTGACATGTCATCCCGAATCCAAGCTGTCCCGTGCAAATCGGAAATTCCAGTGTCGACACAGCGTACTATTGTCCGGGACTTACAAAGGGTCCATTGTGAACCATAAAGAACCAATAGAGCACATGTGTATACTGTATGGTAGAAATACGCAGATTTTTATATGTATGTATTAGGGATGCTACGGAGCTCCGACTTCGGTTCCAAAAGGTCGGAACCTCCGATTAAATTCACACCTCCGACTCCGACTCCGATAAATTTTAGTCGGAGGTATAACGAAGGTGATATTGTCATGCGAATATGCGAAATATACTTACACCAAGACTAGAAGAACCAACAAATTGTTTATATAAAATGTTATCCCTCAGCGGGAATGGAACCCGTGACCCGCGGATTTGAAGGCAGGGTCACTGCCAACTGCGCCAACAGGCTAGTATCCAATCAATGAATCTTTCAGTTGACCACTCACGCACCAGAATGTCACTCAAAGGATTATATCAATAACAGCACTAAACGAAGTAGACATCGTTAACATCCTTGCAGATTTTTAAAACAATTTTAATTTTTATGCAAATAAAAAATATATACGCTAATAAACACTCATAAAATGAGATATACTGATCGAAGTGAAGTATCAATCACCTAATTATATAAATCATGACGTTTAGGATCGTTTCGGTCAGTAGCTGAAGCGTCACCATCACATAATCGCAAATGAAAAGTACATAATATATTGACGTACTAGGTTTTGCCCGCAGCTTCGCTCGCGTGGAATTTGGTCTGCCACATTAAGTTTCGTGACAAATCATTTTAGATTTAAATATATTTTTCGGACAGAAAGCGCAGCTACAAGTGACTTGTTCCCCTCGGACGCGCAACTCTCGTTCATTTTCTTATTTTCAGTAACAATGGTTAGACCCGCTTAAGTATTCAATTATATATCGTTGTGGTCATATTGTCTAAGTACAGTTTACGGGTCAATTTTTAAATTAATAATGAAGGAGGCGGAAGTAGAAACGTCCGCCTCCGACTCCGATTCCGACTTCGGCTCCGGTAAACCCACCGCCGTAAAATCCCTAGTATGTATATGCTAGCATCGATTCTCGGGTTGCCACGTTCAAAGTACAATGAAAAAAAAAACTATACCTGTTTCAATAGTAAAAACAAACATATTTTTAACACAAAATTAATTTATGACAACTGACAGTCGAATGAGTCTATGTCGATGTCTGTCATCCATAGCACAAGTACTAAGTTACTTTGGGAATAGACGACCGTGTGTGTAAGTGTTCCCTATATACATTTCAATTTATTTAAAATAATCACTTCACACAGATAATACACTTAAAGCTTCCTTATAAAATAATCTATCTATTAAAGAAAACTGTATATAAATCTGTTGATAATATGTATTGATATAAAATAAGGTTGCTAAGAACTTTTAAGCAAGTTGTCTATTGTCATAGGCCTTGTAATAAATCAAAATACTTAATGCTATATACCGGGAGAATAAATTTAGAAGTTTCAGCCCCAATTAAGAGAATGATATCGTCATTGAATGAACTTAGTAAGGTGGTCAATGTTGACATATTTGGGGACACACTTTATGGACTCCAAAACAACATTAAGGCGCCATTTCTTTACTAGATATACTGAACAGTTACATTTAGTAATTTAGCCCTCTTTTAATTTTTTTTTGTTCTTAACTTATATATAATTTTTACATATATGTGTGTTTGTGTGTGAGTGTGTTTGTTTCTATTAATTTAACCTATAGCATCATATGAAGGTTACAGCCCCAACCAAAGCGTAAGTTACGTTCCCCGACGCTATTAGAGCTTCTGCGCTCTACTGTCTGCATTTCGCCACCTCGACTATGCTTCTGCGCTCGCCCGTCCCGCCCGGTGACGCTGTAAAAGCTGTTAGGGCTAACAGCATCTTCTTCTTCTTCTTCTTCGTCAGCCGATGGACGTCCACTGCTGGACATAGGCCTCTTCATGGGATCGCCACACCACACGATCTTGCGCCACCTGGATCCAGTGGCTCCCTGCGACCTTTTTGAGGTCGTCTGTCCACCTCGTAGGGGGTCTACCGACGCTGCGCTTTCCGGTGCGGGGTCGCCATTCTAGCACCTTAAGACCCCAGCGCCCATCGGTTCTCCGCACTATGTGCCCCGCCCATCGCCACTTCAGCTTCGCGACACGCTGAGCTATGTCGGTGACTTTAGTTCTTCTACGGATCTCCTCATTCCTGATTTGATCTCGTAGAGACACTCCGAGCATAGCTCGCTCCATCGCCCGCTGAGCGACTCTGAGCTTTCTTATAAGGCCCATAGTGAGCGACCACGTTTCGGATCCGTAGGTTATCACTGGCAACACGCACTGTTCGAAGACCTTAGTCTTCAGACACTGAGGTATTTCGGACGAAAAGATCTCGCGTAGCTTCCCGAACGCTGCCCATCCGAGTTGGATTCGGCGGCTAACCTCTTTCTCGAAATTGGACCTACCCAGCTGGACTGTATGTCCCAGGTATATGTACTCGTCTACAATTTCGAGTGCAGAGTTCTCAACGATGACCGGGTGGAGCGGAACATGTGAGTTTGACATGATTTTTGTCTTACTCATGTTCATTTTAAGGCCCACCTGCTGAGACACTCTGCTGAGGTCGTCGAGCATTGTGTTAAGGTCCTCCAGACAACCTGCCATAACGACTATGTCGTCGGCAAATCTAAGGTGAGTGATGTACTCGCCGTTGATGTTGATGCCGTATCCGTTCCAATCCAAAAGCTTAAAGACATCTTCCAATGCAGCGGTAAACAGCTTCGGGGAGATGACATCTCCCTGTCGCACACCTCGCCGCATGTGGATTGGTCTCGTAGTTTTGTCTTGGATACGGACAGACATTGTGGCGTTTTCATACAAACACTTCAACACTTGGACGTACCGATAGTCGATTCGGCATCTCTGGAGCGATCTTAACACAGCCCATGTTTCCACCGAATCAAAGGCCTTCTCATAGTCCACAAACGCCAAGCAAAGTGGCTGGTTATACTCCTCGGTTTTCTGTATAACCTGCCGCAGCGTGAATATGTGGTCTATGGTACTATACCCTTTTCGGAAACCGGCTTGTTCGGGAGGCTGGAAGTCGTCAAACCTACGAGCGAGACGATTCGTTATGACTCTCGAGAACAGCTTATAAACATGATTCAGCAGCGTGATGGGTCTATAATTCTTCAATAAGGTGTTATCACCTTTCTTGAAGAAGAGAACCACCACGCCCCTGTACCATGCTTCCGGCATAGTGCCTTCGTGAATGACGGAATTGAACAATCGCTGAAGGACTTTAAGTACCGGTTTACCACCCGCCTTCAGGAGTTCGGTAGTGATTCCGTCATCACCTGGAGCCTTGTTGTTCTTAAGTTGTTTGAGAGCCATACTAATCTCGTATAGGCTGACGTCCGGGATATCTTCGGTGTAGTGTCGGGTCAACTTGGCTCTTGGGTCTTTTGCCAAATTGACAACAGGCTGTTGTGTTGACGTGTATAACTGCCCATAGAACCTCTCAACCTCTCTCAAAATCTCAGGACGAGATGAAATGATACTACTGTTATCGGTTTTCAATCGCGTCAGCTGCCGCTGCCCAATAGATAGATCTCTTGCGAACACTTTTGAGCCCCTGTTACGCTCAATAGTCTCTCGAATGAACTCAGTGTTGAAGTGTCGCAGGTCGCATTTCTGCGCCTTAGAAATCTGTCTATTGATCAGACGGTAGCGCGTCGCATCTACTGAAGACTGTAGCCTCATTTCGTTCCTCTCATCCATGAGCTTGAGAGTCTGGGTCGAGAATTTATTGGGTCTTTTACGGTGTGTCTTATAAAATTTAGACCCCACCGTATGGACAGTTTCCACCAGCCTGTTGTTTACATCGTCCACAGAAGCGCAGTCAGCTAGGCAATCAAAACGGTTCATTAGATCGAGTTGGAACTTCTCGGGGTTTTGGATATGAGCTCGAGTTGGTCGGAGCGTAGACTTCACCAGTCTGGATCTTTCCAGCTGTACGCATATATTCAATGTGCCTCTAACCATGCGGTGATCACTCCCGGTCTTAACGGTGTTGATCACAGAGACATCATTGAATATATGACGCCTGGTCGACATGATGAAGTCGATCTCGTTTCTCGTGGAACCGTCGGGACTGATCCAGGTCCATTTTCGATGCGGCCGCTTCTTGAAGAAAGAATTCATCATGTAGAGGTCCTCTCTCTCCAAGAAATCGGCCAGCATCTGGCCCCTGTGGTTCCGTTGCCCGTATCCAAATTGCCCTACTCTCACCTCTGTGCCGTTTCGCTTGCCCAGCTTTGCGTTGAAATCCCCCATCACAACAGTGTAGGAGGTTTTGGAGGCATGCATGGCTCTAGATAAATCCTCATACGTGGCCTCTACCTCCTCGTCCGGATGTGCCGATGTCGGTGCGTAAACCTGTATGACCTTCAGCGAATACCGTTCGGTAATTCTGAGTATCAGGAACGCGACCCTGCTCGACACACTCTCGACTTGAACAATGTTGTTGACAAGGGACTTGTGAACGAGAAACCCGATACCACCCTGGGACTGTTGCTCTCCCTCCCGGTAGTAAAGCAAGTTGCCGGATTTTAGGATCATCGTATCCTCCCCCTCTCTTCGGACTTCGGATAATCCTATCACATCCCACCGCAACTTGCTTACTGTTTCTTCCAGCTCGAGTATCTTTTCGTCTTCCCTCAAAGTGCGTGCGTTGTACGTTGCCAGGTCCAGTCGTCGGGGTTGGCAGCGGAATCTCTTCCGGAGATTCTTGACACCCCCTGCCCCGCCGTTACCCAAACCGCTGCCAGAGCTGGGAATAGCGGAGCTGCCGGGAACTAGGGGCTGTGGTTTATTTTGTGATGCCATAAAGGTTTTGCCGATAATCACCACGCTTGGCATGCGGGTTGGTGATCGCAGTGCTGACCATTTTGCACCGACAGTGCTGCTGCCCACTGTCAATCTGGTATTTAAGGTCAGCAAAATGAAATGGTTATACCGCCATTAATCGGTCGCCAGAGCCTCGTCGGTTGATCTGCAGGGTGCACCGCGTGCAGGTGAGGTTGACAATTGAGGAGACTGACTGGGACGAGCCTCCCCCTTACACCCCCCCTAACAGCATAGTCAGTTCGAAAAAAAGGGCAAGTTGTGATTATCTTTAAGTGAGTCTACATCCTAATTGATATAACCTGTTGATAATCCTAGTATATATAAAAATAACCTAGACCTGAATACATTTCAACGTATTTTTGAATAGAATTACTTAGAATACACGTTTGTAATACGTTAGTATCCGGTAAGGCCAAGGGCTATGGAAATAAAAGTGATTCGTTTTAGTGGGCAGTAGGGTTGACACCGATGCTGGAGACAAATTTATAATTCATTAGTACCCGCGACTCCGTTCACATCAACTTAAATGTCAAAATATTCTATAAAATGCTGTATTTTTGTATTACTTGGCTCGCTTAGGCAAGTATGGATCTAAATGATCTGGAGTGATCTAAACTATCCATCCTCCTACCCTTATCCCACTCAATGTGGGGTCGGCACAACATGTTACTAATGTGTTGTCACATGATTTGATACGTTTTCTACGATCGGCCGCCTGCCTGTCAACTTACCTTAGTCGTATTTCACGACTCCTCGGTAAGAAAGAGGGTAGTCTATTCTACTCATTCGGATAACACAAGGTGGGTCTAATTACCTTAGTCGCCTTTTACGACACCTCGGTAAGAAAATAGGGTGGTCTATTCTACTTAGCCGGATACCAGACGACGGCTGGAGTGATCTACGCAATATTCCGTTATTTTCTCATTGATTAGAACCATGGCTTCTTAAATATAGCGCACTGTTAAAGATGTGTAAAGATTACGATAGAGTTAAGAGCTATTTAGTCCTGATCCGTCCAATTCAATCAACGTCCTAGAAACTCTCCTTCAATCGATACTTCCTGTGATCAATCTTTAAGATGAGTCTTTCGATGCTGTCGACCTTTTTCTGCGCTACGTGACCACATTACTCACGAATCCAACTTAGGTATTGTTCAACCGCATTTTTATACAAAGTTTGTTCAATATTTAGAAGGTTTTAAAGTTAGTCCCGAAATATAAAGCGTTCGATGTCAGCGCAACATCTCGAAAGCATCGAACCGCTTCTGCTCTGCTTGATTGCTGGCTTTTATAGTCCATATGGCCAATAGGATAAAGGCAAATGTTGAATTTTGGTACAAATGAAATTTCGGTCTTTTTACACCTTAGAATGCTGAGACACTCTTTGCCATCGTGATGTGTGTCCGATCTTATGCGACCTTTAACTTTTGTACGTGTCCTTTTATGTTATTTGGGTATTCTAAATGCTATGGTAGGAGACCAGTTTTAGTTGCCAACTGTAAGAAAGCTCAGAATCACTCAAGCAATTCTTAGAGTATCTCTGGATAGTCATTTAAAAAGATTCACACTAAGTTCGCTGGGTGGATTTTACTTTAGTTGTTTTAGTGAATAAATATAATAGTGATGGTCATCCTTAGGTGCATTTGTAACGGCTGAGGCGTGTCGTCTTTGAAGGGCCACTTGTGGGAAGAATATTCCTCAGACGACACTTGGGCGATAATTAGTATACTTCTTAAAAGGGTATGCGTAAAGCGACATACGCAACTGTTTTAAGTAAAACATTTTCTTATTTTCCATACTACTGTAATAATAAGACTTACGTGTATTTGTAATAATAAAACTGTAATAACCTAGCGGTGCGACTGTGCAATTTAAGTGACACGGTTTAAATCTTGGACACCAATGAAGTTCTCCATTAAAACTTATTGGTGTCTGATTTTTTATAGCCAAATTCTTATCTAGACAAGTTTCAAAATTATCTTAAAACGATGCTCCTACGTAAACCTTACTATACAGTTGAAGATTATTTGAGTGATAGTAGCGTATTTAAACTGCAGTCAGATACGCACCTAACGCTGCAACTGTTTACTTGTAACCATCAATCATGATTCTCCTGCCCTTATCTCACTCTAAGTGGAGTCGGCACAACATGTTAAAAACATGTTATCACTTGATTAGGTTACATATTTTACGAATGGCAGTCTGCCTGACGTCAACTTACCTTAGTCACCTTTTACGACACCTCGGTAAGAAATGACGGTGGTCTATTCTATGCAGCCGGATACCACACGGCACATACCTTAGTCGCCTCTTACGACATCTCAATAAGAAAGGAGGGTGGGCGAATTTTTTTTAATATTCATACTTAGAAAACATGTAAGGGGGAGGCTCGTCCCAGTCAGTCTCCTCAATTGTCAACCTCACCTGCACGCGGTGCACCCTGCAGATCAACCGACGAGGCTCTGGCGACCGATTAATGGCGGTATAACCATTTCATTTTGCTTAACTCCTTTTTTTTTTTTTTGCTAGAAAACATATTAATTATTTAATTTCTAGTCTAAATTAACAATAGTTTAAGAGCACTAAAATTTATTAAAGGGCGCCGCGTTACCGATCTCTGGTCTAGAGGAAAACTGTACAAGTGAAATATTTTTGGTATTTTGCTAACTAAAGAAGCGTGGTAAATATAAAACTAGGCTCGATATCCCTATTATTGAAAGCTTTGTCTTGTTATGTGACATTATAAGTTATCATTGTTAGGTCCTAACACCCATCCAAACGACGCTTTCCAAATCCATGCTAATACAATTTGTATATAGTAAAAAGACTTAAAATGTTCGGACATGCGAATCGGTCTTCAGCGTTCGTCAAAGTAATATGAAGGCATTTATTAAAATACCTCGCTTCCGCATTACTAAAGTTAATGATAAAGAAAAGCAAAGAAGTATTAAAGTTTATTACAACTATATATTACGCAACTTTAGTTACTGTATAACATACACGCATAAAAATCTTTATTCTTCGATATTTTATGTGTTTGATGTTTAGCCTTATTATTTGATTGCAATACAACGATTTCATGTCGGATATTTTCATCGATTGCCCAAAGTAAAAAGTTATTACAGAAACTATAATAGAATTACTTTGGTATAATCCGCGCGGGTTAAGCGAATGCATGCAATGCTAATGTGTATGAAGCAGACAAAATTCCAGCACGTTACACATGCAGGATAAGTCATCACATGCTTCCCAAGACGTCTTCACTAGGAACAATGCACACAAGCAATACACACAACCACCACCAAAATCTCTACGATCGTTTCGCCTCGAAACCGAAGCATCATCAGGAGGATAGGCTTCACGACAAAATTAGCATTATGATTTTGTCGTGGGTTCCTGCTTCATACACATTAGCATTGCATGCATTCGCTTAACCCGCGCTGAATATAGTAAAGTAGTTGTGTTATAGATTCTGTAATATGGAATTCCGCAAAGTAACACCTGCTTCTATAAATCATTTAAAAAGTTACTACAGCTAAGATTTTGTTGAAAAAGCTCTCGCTGTCACTCTCGCTGAATCAAATTCAGCAAGCAAAGAAAATTTCCTCGGCTGCTTTGTACATAATACAAAGATATTTACGTCCAAAACCCTTAGTAATATTTTATTTCCGATCCAAACTTCTATACCTATTATATAACAAAATACTCAAAAGCTGTCTGTTTGTATGTGATCGATTTTCAAAAATTAAACGGATTTTTGTACGGTTTTTACTAAAGGGTAGTGCAATTTTTTAGGAAGTTTTATGTTAATACCACAACGGCTGAATGTAAATTGTGTTGAAGAGGTCGCGCAGTTGTAAAAAAATTCGCCTGCTGGCAGTTTTGCTCGCGTGCGCCGCGTAAATCAAAATCTAAAATAAAATCTGGGACAGCATGTCACTATCTCTTATTGTTAGCTCACAAAAAAGTTCAAAATTTCAATTACACTGATTTTCACGCGGGCGAAGCCGCACCACTGATATATTATAATTAATTAATAATGTAATCGATTTTCTCAAAATCTACTCAACGGATTTGGTTTTCACCAAAAGATAGTGCAATACTTCCGGATGTTCGCGAAGTTCTTCGACTTCGCGAGTCCTTGGGGAGATCGTAAACAACCTTTGGAAACAACCCGAATGTTCCAGAGAATTAGCGTCAAGCAAATTTGAACACTATGACATATAGTTTACGAACTCTTTTTGCATGTTCGTAAAGTGCTCCCGTCCAATTTGAATTCTATGACATATGCATTACGAGCTGTAATAGCCTAGCGGTGAGACCGTGCGACTCTTTCAAGGGGAACACGAGTTCAAATCCGGGCAGGCACCAATGAGTTTTTCTATTAAAACTCATGTGTCTAATTGATAATTTCAATTTATCACACGCTTTTCGGTGAAGGAAAACATCGTTAGAAAACCTGCATATCTCTAGAGTATTCTAGGGATATGTGTAATCTACCAATCCGCATTGGAGCAGCATGGTAGGTCTTAGCTCCAATCCTTCTCTTCAAAAACAGAGAGAGGAGGCCTTAGCCCAGCAGTGGGCATAGTAACAGGCATTACGAACTATTTTCGTAAGTTCGTAATAATATTATTCTGCAAAATCGCAAACCTTTCCGATTTTGTCTTAAAGTCTTTCTTTCTATGATACCTCGGTTAAAGGACGAAACGATTTCTGAGATTGTAAAACTAACTAAGAAAAAATAATATTTAATAAATGAGAACCTTATTTGCGATTGCAATGTTTCTTATCAACGAGCTTCAAAGTTAACTGACATTTTGACATCATTCAAATGGCAACAAATATTTCCTGGTTGAGGACCACACAGACTGCGCGAAAATAGATATCTATTGACATCTTATTGATTACAGATCCGACCTTCTTATCATTGACAGCTCTGGGGAAGATCGATTGCAAATTCTATTCAGTTTTTCTGTATTAGGTTTACCACATATAATAAAGTTATTAAAAGCATTCATTTAACTTGCGATGTATGTATGAGAAGGTGAAATTTTGCAAGTTAAATTTGACCCACTTTCCGGTGTCCGATTGAGCTGAAATTTTACATACTGATCCAGTCCGATGTCAATGCATGTTTATGATAAGCATGACCTGATGCTGCTGCTGAATGAAAGAGAATGTATGTAATGCTAAGTGTATGAAGCAGGCAACATTCACATGCCTTACACATGCAGGATAAGTCACCACACTTATACTAAGATGCTTCCACCAGCAACAATACATACAAGCAATACGCACAACCGCCACCAAAATCTCTACGATTGTTTCGCCCCGAAACCGAAGCATCATCAGGAGGATAGGCACCACGACAAAATCGTACTGCATCTTTCATACACTTAGCACTACATACATTCTTTTAACACACGCAGATTATAGCAAAGTAGTTCTGCAGGCATACCATGAACTCTTATTGCGACTCAATTGAAGGCGTAAACGAAATTGTCTTGCTGAAATTGTCTTCATAATATGACGTCTTAAAGACGCTCACTTTAACTCGTTGCCGAATGATGATTGATCCTTTTCAAACATTACGACCCCAATGCAATTCACACTTCATGGTACGACAAAAAAGCGGTTCGCGGTCGTCGTTTACGTCTTCATTTGAGTCGCAATAAGAACTCATGGTAGGCATGCTGTTATACTTTCTGTAAACTCATCGGTAAAAAGAATCTCACAATCTCACCGCTGGGCTATCTTAAACACGTTGCCGAGTGGTAATGTGTGTAAATATCAGGAATGTACATAGAAACAAAATTTTAAGTAGGTTAAGATAATATTAACAAACATTACATTTGTATTTGTTTTTTCCTATCTCTTAACTGGGCATAGTTTAGTGATAGTTAATTTGGGTCATTTCTGTTCTTTAAGTACCAAGAGATGTGCGTATACTTTGACCTAAAATGATAGAATAATTTACTTTTGTTCCCGGCTTTACATAAACGGCCTGTCACTATCCCATTGCTGGACATAGACCTCCTCTTTACGTTTTATTATTTTTTATTTATTTATTAAGGGTAACCAACAAGAGTTAATTATTAATATTATAAACTCTACTAACTATTTAAGTAAATTTAGTCTTAATTATAGGTTATCACAGCATGCAATAAGGACACGTATATTATTTAAATATATTGTAAAACTAGCTTTTACCCGGAACTTCGTTCGTTTTAGTTAGAACCGTAGAAAAATCTGGATTTTAAAAAAACAGCTTTCGGGGGCTTAGTGTTCTAATATGTATAGATAAATAAATTAAAGTTTTTGGAGATACGTGTGATAGACTACTCATTTCTTATCGAGGTGCCGTAAAAGACGACTAAGGTAAGTTGAAGTCAGGCATGCGGCTGGTCGTAAAATAACTAGCCGTATCATGTAACAAAATGTTTATAACATATTGGGCCGACCCCACTTAGAGTGGGATAAGGGCAGGTGAATGATGAAACTTTTGTAGAGAAGGTTTCGAGCTAAAACCTACCACGCGGATTGATAGGTAATACATATTCCCAAATTCTCTAGAAGTATGCAGGTTTCCTCACGATGTTTTATATCACCGAAATGCGCGTGATAAATTGATCTCTTCACTTACTTTTACGATGTCACCGCTGGACTATCACAGCTTATGTACACAGCAATCACTCTATGAAGTTATATCTCCAATATTTTTTTTTTCGAATGGACTGTATGCTGTTAGCTATAACGGCTTTTACAGCGTCACCGGGCGGGTGTAGAAGCATCGTCGAGGTTGCGAAATGCAGATAGTAGACCGCAGAAGATAGAATTGATCAGTCATTGCGGCGTCGGAAGTGTGGCGAGAAGCCACGACCGACTGACGTCAGTAAACTGAGACCTCGTCTTCGCCGGCGGAGACACTGTGTGTGTGTATTACGTGTTTCTGTGTTTGCGATCTTTATTTGATCGTCAGGGTCATAGAGGACGCTTTTTGGACGCCTATATTTTCGGTGGCCAGACCTAAGCCAATATTAATTCACATATTTCAGTTTGGTTTTAAATAAATACATGAGAAAAGATATGTTAAGTTTCGTCACCACAAATTAGTTCGCAGACGAGCAGCCACGTTGTCCAATTAATGTACTAATTAATATTGCGTGACAATTTCAATCACCGCGGGTTCATTTTAACGTGACTATGGTGCTGTTAGTGAGGAATTACACATTGCATTTCTTTTCATTAAGCGATGGAATTAAAAATATATTGAATACTAGCGGCCACGCGTTGCTGTGGCAATCGGGTTTCCACTTCCCTTCTCAACAAAACTGTAAATGACAGTTGAAAAAAATGTTCCGATCGCTACCAAACTTTACAAGATTATCCGCTGGATCAATCTAAGTAAAGTATAGTAACGGCCTGTTATTATCCCACTGCTGGGCAAAGGTCTGCTCATTCCGTTTTTTGGAGTGAAGGGTTGGAGCTAAAACCTACCACGCTGCTTCAATGCGGATTGGTAGGTTACAAGTAGTAGGTACACATATCCCTAGAATTCTCTAGAGATATGCAGGTTTCCTCACGATGTTTTGCTTCACCGAAAAGCGTGTGACAAATTGCAATTATCAATTAGACACATAAGTTTTAATAGAAAAACTCATTGGTGCCTGCCCGGGGTTTGAACCCATTGTCTCTAGAGAGTCACACGGTCTCACCGCTTAGCTATCACAGCTTCTCAATCTAAATAATGTCTGTTAATTTCATTATAATCGATTTGGTTGTTTTTATCCTCCTATAGATATAATATAGATATAGGGATTAGCGGGCCCGCCAGACATCCTAGAATAAGCATACAACGGGTCTTTTGATATTTTATAATCTAAACTATACCTACTTAATTTAAACACCTAACTCTATTTATTTGACTGGTATGAACAATAAGTGTATACAAAAATACTCATCGGTGTCTGTTCGGGATTTGACCACGGGACTTCCTCGAAAGAATCGCACTATGCACACTTTTTTAGTTTTGCAACGAAAGTATTTTTTGTGTTCTTGAAGTGAAAGTTTTCATATTCAATTGATTTACTATTACGTATGACCTAAATTGTTTCTTACCGAGGTGTCGTAAAGGCGACTAAGGTATGTGCCGTGTGGTATCCGGCTGCATAGAATAGACCACCCTCATTTCTTACCGAGGTGTCGTGAAAGGCGACTAAGGTAAGTTGACGTCAGGCAGGCCGCCGGCCGTAAAATACGTAACCAAATCATGTGACAACATGTTGTAACATGTTATGCCGACCCCACTTAAGTGAGATAAGGGGCAGGAAAATGATGATGTATGATCTAAATTGTTGTGTATCAGGAAAAACAATGTTTCAACCCTTCCTTCCGCAATCACATTAAACTGTCATTGAGATGAACTCCCATGGAGCATCTTAAAATTACGTAACTAGAACAGATGTTTCTCTTAGGGCCGTAAATCACAAAAGATTCCAAAAGATTTCCGAACAGTACCAGAACTTTATCGACGAGCCAGTTCGCATCACTTGTTTGGAAACTTTGATAAGGTTTCCGACCTAAATCATGATAATAAACATAGTTTCCTTGCAAGCACGTGTAATATGTTTGTTTGTGATTTCTTTATTTTTTTATTTCTTTCTTTCTTTATTGTAAAAACATAAAAATATTCAAAAAAAAGAAAGAAAAAAAGCACATGTACAAAGGCGGACTTATCCCTAAAAGGGATCTCTACCAGCCAACCTTTGACTATCAGTAAGAAAATGTCAAGAAGTGAAATATGGATAATGAAAAAAGGAAGGAAGAAAAAGAAAATAACGAAACACTATATACATAGGTTAATGTTGAAAAATGATGCAATATAAAATAATAGTGATTATTTGAATTAATTAAAATGTAACGATTTAATTAGTGTATACATCATCTACTAATTTAATTGAATACTAATAATAAGCTACTAAATTTTACACAAATAATTAAAGTAATCCAAATATGATAAAATAATGGCAGGCATATTCCGGAATCGGAATCCAGCCAACTAGGTAACTTAGGCGTTAAATTAATTAATTAATTAAAATAGTGCGTATACAATAATGACAAACAAAAATTAAATTAAAGTAAATATGTTATAGTGATTGTGTGTAGTGCTACTGTAACGTGGTTTCGGGGGTAGTCGTTTGTAGTACATACAATTTACTTGGATGATTAATGTATGATAATGAATAGTAGGTACATAATTTATAGAATTAGGCGTTACTTTGCGGAGATCCATAATACAAAAGTAATAATAAAATTATTTTGCTATAATCCGCGATACAGTAAATAGAAAATATATATAGTGTTTAATGTATAGTGGATTATCAGTATTTTCATACCCGATACGTGCAGGATTCGTAAAAGCACATGCACAAACCTCCACCACTTCCACCAAAATACACAAGCACTACACAGTTTCACTATCACAAACTCAACAATCGTTTCGCCCCGCAACCGAGGCATCATCAGGAGATAGACTCCACGACAAAATCGCAAAGCGATTTTGAAGATGCGAAGATGCTTTGCGATTTTGTCGTGGAGTCTATCTCCTGATGATGCCTCGGTTGCGGGGCGAAACGATTGTTGAGTTTGTGATAGTGAAACTGTGTAGTGCTTGTGTATTTTGGTGGAAGTGGTGGAGGTTTGTGCATGTGCTTTTACGAATCCTGCACGTATCGGGTATGAAAATACTGATAATCCACTATACATTAAACACTATATATATTTTCTATTTACTGTATCGCGGATTATAGCAAAATAATTTTATTATTACTTTTGTAATAGTAGGTACATTCTACTTTTAGTATAACGTATATTATTTCAAAATAACTCTTTTTTGTATTATGGAACCTCGTAAAGTAATACGTAATTAATAAATCAGTTTTCCTTACTCAAAGAGAAGTTAAAAGTAAATTAAGATTAAAGTGCTCGTAACGGACCATAAATTTTATCCAATAATTTTTTTTTAATAAAAATGCGCAAATATTTTAAACACTTTAATATTAAAGTCACAAGGAAAAAGTTATATCATTTTATAATAATAAATGAATCCTTGTTAATTTGTAAAATTATTTCTATTTTCATTCTTATCTTACTAATGATTATAATGTGTTCTTTAACATTTATGACCACTGTTACCTAATATAGGTTACGTTTAGAACGTTGTCTATACTTTTGATGTTACAGTTCGATTCCCATTCAAAAATTCTGAACATGAAAAATGAATGAAAAATGAACCTGAAAAATCTGAACTGAACCCGATTCTTCCGAATTCGGTTCCGATAAATTTTATAAGGACAGTATAACGGATACAGTCTATTTTAGTATTGTCTTTAATAATTACTTGATTTAAAGTCACGAAATTTTAGTAATAAAATTTTACTATTAATCTTCATTTTTATAATTAAACTCAACTTTTATAACTCATCGGTCTAATTTTAAGAGTTATTACATTTCTACTTCGACTCTATTTCCACGTTCCGGCTTCCAGTTAACCCGCCTCCGTAACATCTATGTTAATAATAGTGTTATGCATAGTCTTAACTGTCAGATTAATTAAAAAAAAGTTTAATTACCTTAATCTGACGACATTTGTATTAAGCAAATAAAATAAAATTGAAATATGTGATTTTCAGAATTTTGCAGCGAACCAACTTGATCCTTATATTAATATTAAAAAATCTCCAACATTGCTCAAAGTATACTTTAAAAATGACAGTAAAAACCCGCATAAAACACATTTTGAAAAGCGTGTTATCAAGATTAAAAACACTCCAGCATCATTTAATGTAGAACCGCTTAAAATTATTATGATGCAGGTTGCGAGGGACGACGAAAGAACGGACGAATTAGGGAATATGAATAAATTTTATTAACACCAGAACCTCAGAATATTTGTATATTAAGTTGTTTTGGAATTCCGCAAAGTAACGCCTGCTTCTATAAATCATGTATTATCATCATCATCAATCATTAGTATACTCGTATACTTACGCTATAATTATGTTTTGACACATTCATTTATTCTATAACTAGCTGTGCCAAAACGGCTTCGCCTGCGTGGAATTCAGTGATTTACGAAACTTTTACCGAATTTCGAAATTTTGAACGTAAAGTAGTTATTGTGAGTTAACCGTGAGAGATAGAGACATGATATCCCAGACTTTTTTGTAGTATTTTTATAGATCTACAATTCTTTGCTACATTACTTTAGCGTATCTCTGCTGGTTTACACAGCACACGCGACTAAAGCTCCCAACAAGCAAGTTTTTAACAACTCCGCGATCTCTTCAACACAATTTATATAATACCGATATGTACTATTTACCTAAACCACCCGGAAATAATGCACTTTCTTTTGGTGAAAACCGTACAAAAATCCGTTCAGTAGATAGACAGCGTTTTGGGACTTTGTTTTATAATAAGTATAGATTCTCTAGAATTTCTCTATGTGGCCCCCCAATAAAAAATTTTGCCCACCACTGCTCTGCCAAGCCAAGTAGTATTCTCCTACGGGGCTCTTCTACCTGACTGCAAGACTTGTCCAAGGTAAGACATACTCCTGAAGAATGCAATTTCCGGACTGACGTGATTTACTTTTGTATTATGGATCTCCGCAAATTTACACCTTATTCAATTTCATTCATTTCATTCAATAAATTAAATCTTTGAATACATTTTGTGGAAATAAATTGATTAAGTTAAGTTATAGCCTTTGTATTCTCTCTAAGTAATCAATTAAATTTAATTGTTATTTTAAGATCTTATTGATTTATTTCTAACTCTAGAATGTAGACAGTAAGCCATAAAGTAACTGGTGATTATAAATTTATATATTTGTCACGTGACCGAAATTTAGATAAGCACTGGAGCTCGATAATTCTTTGCTAGTGTTGTGAGGGTAGTTTTGCTTGTTTTGTATTAGGGCGAGTGCATATGACGGCCGAAGGGTGAGGGTGGATACAGAGTACTCAAGATACAGAAATGATTAAGAAAAAGGTACACTTGATGGGAATTGCATGAGTAAATAATTTATAGAATTAGGCAATACTTTGCGGATAAAATAAATAGAAGAATAGAAAAATAGAAAATATATATATATTGCTAAATGTAGAGTAGACTGTCTGTTTTTATACCCGATACATACAGGATTCGTAAAAACACATGCAAAAACCTCCACCACCGTCGATTATAGCAACATAATTTCAATTTTAAAAAAAACAATGAAATCGCTTCAAGGTTAAACAATGATCTTTAGGTTCAATATCAATATAAGTTGATAAATCGTAAATCAAATATGGCGATAATTTTGTTATTGTAGTGTATGTGTTTACTTGTATTAATAGACTAATGTTGTATGATTATAACAGTGCCGTGTGGTATCCGGCTGCATAGAATAGACCGCCCTCATTTCTTACCGAGGTGTCGTAAAAGGAGATTAATGTAAGTTGACGTCAGGCGGGCGGCCGCTCGTAAAATAATAAATTATTATTATTATAAATACGCAGCCAAATCATGTGACAACATGTTTGTAACAAGTTGTGCCGACTCCACTTAGAGCGGGATAAGGGCAGGAGAATGGTGTTGTATGATTATAGCACAGGCTCAAACACGCACTAACAAGTAAATACATGTCACTATACGTCCACACACGTTTTACTGACGTGGTGCATTCTGAGATAATGTAATTTTTTTTTGTACACTAGTATTAGTCTGAGTTAATGTGAGTATATCATGTACGTATTACACGTATAGTACCCGGTACTAAATAATGTACATCGACGTTTAGAACGAAGCAGCCGGCCAGTTAATTTTCGTAGAGCGCTGTCACTGTCACTCAGTTAATATGTGACTTTTAACACGGTTTGGTCAGTCTGTGAGGCAGAGACAGACAGAGACAATGCTCTATGCAGCAGAATCTAGCCGATTTTCTATCTCTAAGCCTCGATGTACATTATTTATTTCCAGGTACTATATGTGTCTTGTATATAAATATACAAGTTAAGATACAAACATCTCAACCCGCATAGACTGCAGTTATGAATATAATAGTTATAATTTAGCTGCATTGTACGTATAGAGATTGTAAAAAGCGGTCAAGTGCGCGTCGTTTACGCACAGTGAAGGGTTCCGTTGTGGCGCTGTAGACTAAAGAATTTTATATACCTCGATTTCTAGTAAATGGACTACCTTTGAAGCAACTGAAACAGCTGTGTTTCTTGTTTAAGCTTGTTGCACGTGTTCAGAGGTAAAATAAAGGGTGGGGATGAACCAAGTACTATATAACCATGCTTGTTTGGTTAATGCTTCGCTTTGCGATTTTGTCGTGGAGTCTATCTCGTGATGATGCTTCGGTTGTGGGGCGAGACGATTGTTGAGTTTGTGATAGTGAACGTGTGTAGTGCTTTGTGTATTGTGGTGGAAGTGGTGGAGGTTTGTGCATGTGTTTTTACGAATCCTGCATGTATCGGGTATGAAAATACGGATAGTCCACTATACATTTAACACTATATATATATTTTCTATTTACTGTATCGCGGATTATAGCACAATAATTATATTATTACTTTTGTACGGTATACTCTGTTGGTACCTATGGAATAAATGAATTAATAAATAAATTTCTGTTCAGCAAAATTTGTTGTTTCATAGTGTTTTTTCAATACAATGTGCTGCTTTGACTGTGGTAAGCAAACTTAAAATAAACTAGTAAACTATATCTAAACAATATGCCAATGTTTATCACTGAAATCACACGGTGTTTATATTAGTATACTATAAACACTATGTCAATGAAAACAGTTTGATTAAATACCTGCTTTCAAAAGTGTACATTTTTTGTGTGGAATAGAGGAATTAAAATATATTCCGTGATAAAAATTTCGTAATGAACCTCCTTTGTAATTTCCTTTATGATTTTCAGACAATGGTCCTGTGTTTCAATTTTATTCAAAATAGGACAAGGTTTTTCTACGCTACCAATAAAACTATAATAAATTATTTCGTACAAATTATAAGGCATTATTTCATAAATTTGTTAAAACAAAAAATAATCACGTCTGTAATACGGTAAACTGGACAGACGTAGAAAGAATACTCATAGAATTTTACCGTAATTTAATTGGTATAAGATTCTATAGTAAAATTCCGCAGTCAATTTTAGCCTTGCTATTACAGCAGTTTAAAAACACTTAAAAACAGGCTGATACAGAAAGCCTACTATATTGTTGAGGATTACTTAGATGATAAGAATGTGTGGATATAGCTACTCTACCTTGTACAAGACAGTAATGACTACAAGTAACTAGTTATAGGAATTATAATTTAAAAAGAGCAACCGCCGAGTTTCTTGCTGGCTCTTCTAGGTAGGAACAGCTTTCTGAACCAGCAGTAGATTTTGACGATTCAAAAGCACTTGTCTACAAGTTTGCTTGAATAAAGAATAATTTGAGTTTGGATTGTCAGGATAGTGATATTATAAGTATATAAAGAGTATAAAGAGGGTCCTTCACAGTATTTCAGATATAGATGTACTGGAAGATGCACCGTTTACAGCTTTGCAAAGGCGTAGCGTTCCAATAAAACGCACTATAACACCCTAGCAACCGATTAATCCATGAGATTTGTATGGGGATTTCTAATATAAATATAAAAGAACCTCTATAGCACGGAGTAACATAGTTGTGGCGCCATCTGTTATTTCAATGAAGAAAATACATGCGTAAACTGTGGTACGCTATGTAACATAGCTTATCGAATCGGGTTAGCCCGACTAATTTCACTTTCCTCGGCGATAACACCTTATAAAGAGCTCATGAATAACGGCCCTGGATGAGAAACTAGTCGGGCTAACCTAACAAGACCCAGTTTCTATACATTAACCATGAATACTACTCAGAATAGTTTAAAATCACTTATTATTTTGGTATAAGCAGAATAATAACGACAAATTATTTTTACAAGAATTAATTTTCATTTATTTTTCGTACCAACCCTAATTTTTTTATTAAGGGGTGGTAGTTTATGAGAATATAGTAGGTAGGGTATAATTTGGTATTTTATTGGTTTATTTCTTCTAATTGCATCGTCGTGTTTGTAGGGAAATGACAAATGAGTATTATGGGACTAAGTATTTTAACCTATTTTAGCGTGTAGAGGTTTCGTTCTTCTCTAATTAAGGGTATTTCTGCTTTGAAAAGTCATTGCTTATGGCAGTACTATTCACTAGACAAACTTAAATTAGAAAAAAAAATCAAGTCAAAGCTTCTTGTCATACCTTATTAAATTGTCTAGTTTGATATATTTTGTTAGGTATAGAATTTATTACTCGGTATGATTATATCTATAATATAAAACTCAATGAATGTGTTTCTAAGTGCAAATTTCGAGATCAGTTGAACCGATTTCGCTTATTCTTTTTTTATAATATTCCTTGATGTACGAGGATGGTTCTTACGGAGAACAAAATTAACAAAATTGCCTGATAATGTCTATAATATCACTATTCTATATTCCGATACAAAAGATTCGTAATAATAATTAAAAGTCAATTTCAACTTTAATACCAAACCGTAAAGTTTGTATATTAGTGAAGGGGATCCAGGAAGGCAAAACAATTGTATGACGTTAGTATCGTTTAAATATAACGTAGAAAACTGAAATTTTCATTTTCATTTTTCATTGTAATTTTTAGTGAGTATTAAAAAGAATTTTAAGTGTTTTATATATATATTTTGTTTTTAAATTATGTAATTGTTGACTTGCACCGTGTGGTATCCGGCTGAGTAGAATAGACCACCCTCATGTCCTACCATGTTGTCGTAATAGGCGACTAAGGTAAGTTGACGTCAGGCCGGTCGTAAAATACTTAGCCAAATCATGTGATGTTTGTAATATGTTGTGCCGACCCCACTTATAGTGGAATGGCAGGATGATGATCATGTACTTGTTGACTTATGAACTTTTTTTTTCTTTTTTTATTTTACTAACTGACTCGATGTCCCGAATAGCAGCATGTGTATTTTAATAATAAAAAAAAAGGATCGACTGTTAGGCGGTGCGAAGTTCGTCCGTAATAATAATAATAATAATAATAATTGTTTTATTGAACACAAAAATGTTAATTAATACATCTCCCCTTATCTATGGACATGATTAATATTATATAACACTAAGATACGCAAGATGTTCCCTAGCGCTCAAACTAGGCCTAGCCTGTATCTTGAACGCTAGTCTCTTCCAATGACATTAACCGTGTATGTTTCGTTTTAACCATCGATGTGCATTACTGTCGGATACTATGTATGGTTTCCAAAAAAAAAAAGTTGTAAAATATGTTTTTTATTGTTGAAAATAACGATGTAAATTTAATGCTTGCTTCATAAGAGTGCGAACCCACTCTTGGCGCCACTTTAGAAAAATTTAATTGGGGTAAAAACTTCAAAGTGCCTAACCAAGCGGCTCAAGCCGTACTTTATAACTATAGATATAAATCCTACATCTATTACAGGTATAAATGCGATAGTGAAAATTCAATTTTTTTTTGTTTTGGACTAGCTTTTAAACGCAACTTTGTTCGCATTTAGTAAACCCTAATACTTATACTAATTATGGTTAAAGTGGGTTAACATTAAAAGCTAGACATATGCTGTCGCGGGCTTTTATTTAGAACTTTTAGAGGGGATCAATTTTGTAATACATTATTTTTGAATAACTTTCACCGTTTACTTAGCGCACGCAAGGAAAGCTTTAAATTATGCCGTTTTCGCAATTTTTTTATTGCTGCTCCTCTCTTATTCATCTTACCGTGATGTTATATAGTCTAGCCTTCCTCGATAAATTGACTATCTTACACCCAATTTTTTTTAATCGGCCCAGTAGTTCCTGAGATTAGCGCGTCCAAACAAACAAACAAACTCTTCAGCTTTATATATTATTATAGAGTATAGATAAACACGCGCATGTCAAGTAAGCTACAATTCCTGAATTTCGATACCGCATGATAATTACAAAGAAGTCACTGGTTCATTCCCCGGGCATGAACAAATACGTTTTTTATGTAAACCTATGGTCCTAACGATATTTATAAGTATAAAAAAATCTTTTCAATAAAGCAAATCATCTTAAGAAAATTTAAGTATATAAAGCCTGGCAATTTTGTTTGGACTAGCGTGGTAGGTCTCAACACCAACCCTTTAAAAAAGAAAAGGGCGCTTTTGCCCAGCTTCGGGATAGTAATTACTTACTTACTATTACTTGATATTTTACCATTTTTCTACGTAATTGAACAGATCATACTGTGAGAGGTGACGATGGAATGTAAGATGACACGTACTTGTCTTTATAATGCCTATTCACTCGCTAAGGTAGAAGTTTCTTTATTACCGAGAGATGGCAGCATAGTTAAACCCCTCACTCAGTTAAGCAAATCGACATTGATGGACCCCTCACTTATTGGAGCATATCGGTAAAGATAGAATCTCACTAAGTCAAGAGATGTGTAATTTATAGAATTCGACGTTACTTTGCGGAGATCCATAATACAAAAGTAATAATAAAATTATTTTGCTATAATCCTCGATAAATAGGAAACATATATAGGTGCACTATATATTATTCTACCCTGTACAAGACAGTAATAACTAAATATAACTAGTTGAAGATTCATATTTTAAAAAGAGCAACCGCCGAGTTTCTTGCTGGTTCTTCTCGGTAGGAACACTACACACTTTCACAAAGTCAACCTCGCGGATTATGCAAAATAATTTTATTATTACTTTTGTAGGTATATTCAACTCGCCAACTTTGCTGGTGCAAACTAGTTGGCCTCCTCATTTCGTTGAGCAAATCGACATTGATAGACCCCTCAATTATTGGAGCATATCGATAAAGATAGACCCCTCACTAAGTAGAGAGAGATGAGCTCAAAAAAATAGAAGGAAGATTATGGCGAAGATACGGCGTGGAAATATTGTGTACCCTTCCATACTTAACTCACATACACAGATAGAGTTGAAGTGAAATTGTCTAACCTAACCGATAATTTAAAAAAAGAGGAACATTATGTAATTTTTTCATAACTACTCCAGGCTTAGAAAATATATATTACGACAATCGAAATTTTGACCATGAAATTCCTCTTTCTAATTTTGCAGGTAACCTCATAAAATCCATGGACTTTATTTGTTGCTAAATTCAAATCTTTCATTTATTTTTTATAGATAACTTACAACAAAATTATAAACTCCTAACAAACAGGAAAGTAATCAAAAAATGTTTATATTATGACAGCTTTATTTTAAAATCGTTTGTTTGAAAAATATTTTTATCCGTATTAAGAAAAATTGTGCTTTCCAAATGTCAAGGATCGGGAATGTCGTTACCAAAATATAATGTTTAACGAGATAATATCCTAAAATTAAGAAGTAATAATGAAGCACACTTCTTTTTTATTTTTTTTTTGCAAAATACTTGATTAATTTGTAATGGATGACTATAATATAAGACCTTGATAAGACTTTTGTACTGCTATTGCTAGTTACTGAGACTGATACGAAAAATATATCTAACAATATTGTTTATATACCTGTATAGTTTTCCTTGCGGGAACATTATTCTCTAGAAAAGTATTTACAGCACCTAATGTATTTATTGGAATCTAGAAATTATATGAGAATATCTTTCGTTAAATTTACTTACGAGAAATCCTATGCATTGAGAACCTGTTGTTTACGAAGACACTTTTATGATTAACGACTCCCAGGAATTTAATAATAAACAAGACTCATTGAACATGGGAACTTTTAAAAATTTCTATGAGCAAAATAATAATGACAATGGAATATAATAAATAAACCAGATATCAAACATTACCTATTCCAGATAGTCGGTTCACCACAAGTTCAGTCCACAATCCAATCACGAAATAATAGAAAATGTACACATAGTTATACGAAATACCAATTTATCGTAATAAGTTGGAGGTAACTGCCAAGTGCACAGGACATGCACTCCCGACGGACCGCGCGCTTACTCTGACTGGAATTGTGAATGAATATAGGGAGCAAGCTGGAATAAGGAAGTGTGCACATAGCATTAGCGTTATTTTCTGAGAATTAGAATCGGAATTATATATTATTTTGAGGATTACTTAGACGATAAGAATGCGTGGATATAGCTACTCTTCTACCCTGTACAAGACATCAATAACTATATGTAACTAGTAATAAGAATCTTTGAAAAGAGCAACCGCCGAGTTTCTTGCTGGTTCTTCTCGGTAGCAACAGCTTTTCGAACCAACAGTAGATGTTGACGATTCAAAAGCTACAAGAAGAAGCTAGAAGATTCAAAAGTACGATTTTTGTCGTGAAGCCTATCCTCCTGATGATGCTTCGGTTTCGGCGCGAAACGATCGTCGAGATTGTGGTGGTGGGTGTGTGTGCTGCTTTTGTGTTCGTTGTTGCTGGTGAATTGCGCCTTGGGGTGCATGTGGTGGCTGGTCCTGCATGTATAAGGTGCGTAGATTTTGCCTGCTTCATACACATTGGCTTTGCATGCATTCACTTAACCCGTGCGGATTATAGCAAAGTAGTTAGTTCTGTTATATTGCTTGATTCAAAAGCACTTGTTTACAAGTTTACTTGAATAAAGAATATTTTGAATTTGAATTAACTTACTCATACGTTAAATATAACTAAATCGTAATCGTAATAAAAATTTGCTTGTAGAACATCTAAAAATACACATATCTAAACATATCATAAAACAAAGTCCGCAAAACTGTTTATATGTGATCGATTTTATTAAAATGAACGGGTTTTTGTACGGTTTTTTTAAATATTATTTCTGCCGGCGGCTACGTCCGCGTGGAAATTGGTGTGGCCCAAAATTTTTTCCTTATAAATGCCAACCTCGCGGGAATTCTAGAATAAAAAGAAGCAATCTCCACAGTTGCCTCTTTCTTCCAGTGAAAGTCCTATCAAAATTGTATATACTATTAACCTATACCTTCCTCAAGAATTGCAGTACTTTAGTAAAAATAGTACAAAAATCTGTTCAGTAACTTTTGAGATAATCGATCACAGACAGATAGGTTTTGGGGACTTTGTTTTATCATATATATTATCTATACAGTGCAATTCTAGAGGAAGGTTTAGGTTAATAGTACATTATGGTTCTATGTAAAATGAAATAGGAAAAACTTTTTGACACTGACAGTTTGTTTTACCATAAAGTCCCCAAAAGCTGTTCGTATGTACGTGAACGATTGTCTCGAAAGTCTATTGAATGAAATTTTGTACGGTATTAATAAAAGATATGCAATAAACCACGACGATGCTTGCTTGTCAATAATCAAAAAATCAAATTACATCTGTCCTATGTTGTTTGCTAAGTTGTAAAGATGTTCACAATTACAATTGAGGCTTAAGAATTAGGGGTAAATGCTTCTACATTAAAGACAAATTGATTGTTTCTTGAACATGATTATAGTTGCTGTGGCTCAGCCTGGTTTTGAATTCTCCTCGAAACAGAACTCAACAGTTAAAAAAATGCTCCGATCACCTTTAAACTAACTTTTAACTTTACACGATCGTTTGCTTAGTCATTGTAGAGAATGTTTGATGATTTCATTAAAATCGGTCAAAATGTTTCGAAGTCTATACATACAGACAACTTTTTTAAAATATTTTAGACGATTATACGTAATAGTTCAACTAATAATTATTCAATCGTCTAAATACTTGCAGTCTACGAGTATGCACGCAGCATAATAATGTATTATACTTTTAAACTATTACCCAGCGGAATTGAATAGCCGGCTGAATGATTTTTAGCCTGGCTTTGTTTGAAATTTAAAGTTAATTGGCGCATTTTAGCAATTTATTATTTAGCCGGTTTCACTCTGTGTTCAATACACTTGTAATTTTGAGGTTATCGAAATTCGATTCTCTAAAATTTTCTACGAACCTTCCCTAAAAATTGAACCGAAATATCGAATTATTATTTCCGAGGTTAAATTTCTATTGAAATACGGTTTTAGCTGTGATAGCCCAGTGGTAATACTGTGCGACTCATTCGAGGATGTCACGGGTTCAAACTCAGGGCAGGCGCCAATGAGTTTTTCTTTGAAAAATTTATGTCGTATTGATACTTGAAATTTTTCACACGCTTTTCGGTGAAAGAAAACATCGTGAGGAAACCTGCAAAGCTCTAGAGAATTCTTAGGATATGTATAACCTAACTTACGCATTGGAAAAGCGTGGTAGGTCTTAGCTCCAATCCTTCTCTTCAAAAACGGAGAGGCCCAGCAGTGGGATTGTAACAGACCGTTACTTTTTTAAATGGTTTTAGAAATACGAATTGCGATCTAAAAACAGTCACGGTTCTAGAACATCATTCTTATCATTCTCTTGCCCTTATCCCACTCTAAGTGGGATCGAGACAACATGTTACAAACATGTTGTCATATGATTTGGATACGTATTTTACGACCGGCCGCCTGCCTGACGTCAACCTTAGTCACCTTTTACGACACGTCTGTAAAAATGAGAGTAGTATATTCTATGCAGCCGGATACCACACGGCATTTAACTTAGTCGCCTCTTGCGACACCTCGGTAAGAAATGAGGGTGGTCTATTCTATTCTGCCGGATACCACACGTCAGCAGCAGCATCAGGTCATGCTTATCATAAACATGCATGGTCATTGGAATGATAGTATTTAAATACATCAGTATAGATCAGTATTTAAATTTTCGGCTGAATCGGACCCCGGGAAGTGGGTCAAATTTAATTTGCAAAGTTTCACATACATACACGGCAAGTTAAATAAAATCATTTAAAAATTCAATTCCGTTCGAAGTTGAAGAATAAAAACACTTTCGCATTTATATATGTACTGTGGATAAACAGAATAAACTTGAAGTTGAAAGATACTTACTTTACTTTACTTTTTACTTACGCTGTTCAAGATTAAGTTTTAATAATTTGTTCATATTCACACTCTTACACTTGATGAATGACTTATACACATACCTAGAAGCGCAAAAAGTTGGTGCTACCCGATCATAAATCTTATTTGACGTATATTAAAGTTCATTTTTGATAGAAAATCTCGCAAACATACTCAGTTTGCTATGTAAAAAAAAAAAGTAAAGTACCAGCCTGTTACAATCCCACTGCTGGGAATAGGCCTCTTCTCTCCGTTTCTGGAGAGAAGGGTTGGAGCTAAGACCTACCACGCTGCTCCAATGCGGATTGGTAGGTTACACATATCTCCAGAATTCTCTAGAGATATGCAGGTTTCCTCACGATGTTTTCCTTCACCGAAAAGCGTGCGATAAATTGCAATTATCAATTAGACACATGAGTTTTAATAGAAAAACTCATTGGTGCCTGCCCGGGTTTGAACTCGTGTTCCCCTCGAAAGAGTCGCACGGTCTCACCGCTGGGCTATCATAGCTTAGTTTGCTATGTAAAGTAAGGCAATTCAAAAAAGTTATTTTGTGCCTACAAAACTCGTGAGCGTTAAAGAGTCCTACAAGTCGGAAGAGCAAGATAACGCTAGTTTTTTTTAACGGTTCGTACCGTGATGTCACAGATGTTGATTCAAATCAGGATTACGATGTACCTAAATCAGTTAACCGTAATTTTGAATTGAGTCACTTTTATACTATACTCGCGTTGTTTAGCCATGAGCATCTAACGTGTGACATGTGAATTTACATAAGACGCCCACATACAATGATTCAGTAGTGCTATCACAAAAAGTTAAAAATTTTGTTATATATGTTATGTTTGTGTGTATAAGCTGTTATAGCCTAACGGTGAGACCGTGTGACTCTTTCGAAAAGGTCACAAATTCAAACCCCGGGTAGACAGCAATATTTTTTTCTGTAACTTCATTTAATATTCAACCTGTAATAGCCCAACGGTAAGAACGTCTGTTTCCAGGGGTCACGGGTTCGAGCCCCAAGGCGGCACCAATGACTTTTCTGTTATAACTTTTTTATTTAATTTTAATTCAGACATTATGTCCATAACGTTAGTAACAAAAAGACTTAGCCTATGTTAGTAATTAAAAAAGATATTTACAAAATGTATTATTACTATTATTTATTATTACTTATCCCTTATTGTCTTATATAAGCAATATATCACACGCTTTTCGGTGAAGGAAAATATTTTGATGAAACCTGCATATCCCTAAAAAATTCTAGTGATATGTGTATCTTACACTGGAGCAGAGTGGTAGGCTTTAACTCCTACCCAAAGGAGGGAGGAGGCCTATGCCCAGCTGTGGGACAGTAACAGAACGTCACTTTATGTAATATGAGGGCTTAGAATGCGTGTATTGGAAAGAAAATTAAAAACCAATATTCCAAACGCGATTGTTTTTTTTTCATCCATTTACGTCCAAATAACGGGTAGAATTTATTTTTAGTACGGTGAGTGAAGCCTTATTTAAAGTCATTAAAGACTTGAATGACTTAATAATTCTTAAGTTATTTTGTCTTAGTAATGAAGTCTATACAGACGAAATTGCGGGCAATATCTAGTTAATACCTAGTTAAATAATAAAGATAAAACTACTTTTATGTCTTTAACAATTTTTATGTTAGTGCCATCTTGCAAAAGATTGAGTAACTATTACTGAAAATGCTTTTCGAACTCTCGAAACCTTAAGCTTATTATAACTAACGCTAGGTAGAGCTGTTGCAATCGTAGTAAATAAAACATTTTTTAATTTATTTATTGTATCTTTTCAATATCGTTATTATTCCAACATTGACAAGTTGTGAAAGCTACTTTTTGTACATTTCGTTTTATTCATCTTATTAGGCTTTACTTTGCGGTCCAGCAGTGGGATAGTAACAGACAATTACTTTACTTTGTACTTTTACATTATAATAGGAATTCTAAATTTGTTAAAAACCTTGCCATTACTTTCGCCATTGGCATTATTCTAAAAGCTGTGAAGTTGACATTAAATATTTAATTAATAAACAATTAAACTTCTAGCGAAACGCGTTCCTAATATTAATTTTCAACATTAACAAATTACAAGTCAAGTTAGAAAAGATTTTAACAAAATTCATGTCCCTACTGTTAACCGCTGAGTTCCCTCGTCTGGAGCTAATCCTAACAGCAGCATCAGATCATGCTTAGCATTGTCATCGGGTCTAGTCCATTACCTAAAATATCAATCGGGCACCAGGAAGTGGGTCAAATTTAACTTGCAAGATTCCACCTTCACACACACGGCAAGTTAAATGTTTATTTAAAATTTAATCACTTAAACAATATAATACATCGCTAATCTCATAATAAAAGATAACCATAACAAAATTCAAAGCTGATTACTATTCATAAACAAATTAAAATTGAGCGATTAAATTAGCATAATATATCATGCAAATTTTAAGTGATCGAAGGCGAGGCAATATTTTGACGTGTTGCACTCTAAAGTGTTTTTTTTTAACTGACAATACTCTTTTAGTGTAAATGGCTTTCACAGTGAGGGTATGGGCGAGCGCAGAAGTATTTCCGGGATCGCTGAATGACAGTAAAGCACACAGACTCCACTAAAGACGAGGAACGTTGTTATACTGGCGCCTGTAAGGTTAAACGCCAACAAAAATAATAATAATATTATTTTGCTATAATCCGCGATAAAGTAAATAGAAAATATATATAATGCTAAATGTATAGTGCACTATCTGTTTTTTAATACCCGATACATGCAGGATTCTCAAAAACACGTGATGTCGTGATGATGCTTCGGTTGCGGGGCGAAACGATTGTTGAGTTTGTGATAGTGAATTTGTGTATTGCGGTGGCGGTGGTGGAAGTTTGAGCATGTGTTTTTAAAAATCCTGAATGTATCGGGTATGAAAAAACGGATAGTCCACTATACATTTAGCATTATATATATATTTTCTATTTACTTTATCGCGGATTATAGCAAACTAGTTTTATTATTACTTTTGTATTATGTATCTCCGCAAAGTGACGCCTAATTCTATAAATTAGTTAAACAACGACTTAGGGCGATGTTATAGTAAGTAATATTTTAGGGTTCCTTGGCTCTATGTTCGAGTCACTCGTGACGAGGATTTTGTATATAGTGGTCGAGGGTATTCGCTGTAAAACTGTTAGCCAAAACAATAAAAGGCACTTCACACAAGTGCACTAAAAAGACACTTATAGACAATTTTTATACTATTATACCATTAAAAACTGTCAATAATAAGAAAGCTTGGATGTAACTTCCAAATAGCTCACTAGATTAAATTGTACGTAATTTTTCATTGTCAACAACTATCCTCCTCCTTGAGTCGTGAGCTCACTACTGAGCATCGTGATGGTCCCGATCTCTTCTACTGTAGATTGATTGCCGCCGATTTTTATAGTCGGCAGCACTATGTATAGTCTCGCAATGTGGACATTGGACTTCTAGATGTTCAGACACCTGATCCGTCCATCATTTCGGGCTCCGACCCCTGGATCTCTTCCCGTCTACCTTCCCAGTGACCTATATAGCTATATGTCCAAAATACTGAAGTATTCCCTGGAGACATATGCTAGAGAGTCTCTGCTTCACCTTCAGCTCAAGAGAATGGAGACGTTTGTTCTAAAGGCTGCCCAAGAGATACGCAACACGCGCCGCCTGCAGAACATTTATGTATTGTTGAAACAACAATTATATATTGTTGAAATAATTATTTTTTAAAAGAGTTATCGCCGAGCTTATTGCCGGTTTTTGTCGGTAAGAGCACATTTCCGAAGACCTTTCTAGATAAGTAACAAATCAGAAAGTATTTAATCAGATTAGACCCAACTATAACAAAAACACTGTTATAAGAGCAGGAAACAACGCTGGAGCCGTATGCTTTATAAGAAGAACAAAAAAATCCAATTATTTACTTTATAATTTTCACAATTATTATAATTTAATTTAATTTATGTTAGTTGATAATGCATTATATAATTTAGTTTAGAAAGCCACGATGACTTTGTTCGAGCAAAATATCATTATCATATTGATTACATGAATATGACTTAATGAAAAGTATTGCTGGCAACAAAAATTTTTACGAGAAGTCAAGGGTTTTTGGCGGGATTTTTCTAAGGGTCTCCTCATTTCTGTTTTGATCACGTAGGGATACTTCGCGCATAACTCGCCAAATCGCCTGCTGAGTACTTTGAGCTTAATAAAACCTCAATAACGAGCTATGACGGTGACTTTAATTCTACGGATCTCCTCATTTATAATTGAATCACGTTGAGATACTCTTAGTTTGGATTTGTACTGGTTACCCACCACTATTCGGCCATCACGGCTCGCTGATATAAAAAAAAGTTTAGTTTATTTGATACAAAAGAAAACAAGTGCAATATCCCTTATGAATCATTTGCGGTTATAACCTAGAGATAACTCGCTGACCTCACAGCGTTATCATTACTACTGTTACTGCTATATGGTATACAACGCGCCCTCTATGGTGCAGCGATGCAAATATCAGAAATTCTGGACGTAACGGATGGAATATTTCCAACCATAATATTTCGGGCTACCTAACCTTTCATGCCGGAATAAATGGAGGCAGATCGTACGAAAGAAGGGCTCAGGTGACCACGATCCTCAAAGGTTCTTCAATCGGTCCCTCATTACTGTAATGAGGGACCGATTGAAGAACCTTTTATGACACAGAGGCGTAAAGGGGCATGCCTCGAGGCCCGTACCCCATATCTGTCCAAATAAGGGCAACTGAGATGAATACAAATTGTTCAGGGTGGTAGTAGTGGTGGTGGTGGTGGTGGTGGTTCACTTCTGACAGTATGTATAAAACAGTATTTGGGCGGCCTGTTGAGGCTTAAAAACGCAAATAAGGCTGTTTATTTTCCAGTGATGAGCAAAGGTATTTTTTGGGGCTCAGACTATGTCCGCTCTAATGTGGATTAGTACATTAAATATTTCCCAGAAATTTTCCAAAATTGTTCATGTTTCCGCGCGCGGTAAACAATTACCGCAAAGTGGGTGATGAATTATTATTATCACTTAGAATTATAAGACAATTTCTTTAAAAGAGCCAGTTAGTAACAGTCCAATATATTGTTTGTAAGTTTTGTCTAAGATAACATTTATTACTATAAAAAAATTATCACTGTCGGACGATCGTAATCTATCTATACTTATTATAAAACAAAGTCCTAAAAGCTGTCTGTATGTAATCAATTTTCTCAAAATCTGCTGAACGGATTTTTGTACAGTTCTCACAAAAAGTTAGTGCAATACTTCCGGATGGTTCAGGAAAATAGTACATCGGTATTATGTAAATTGTGTTAAAGAGATCGCGCAGTTGTTAAAAAACTTGCTTGCTGGGAGCTTTAGTCGCGTGCGCTGCGTTAACTAGTAGAGATACGCTAAAGTAATGTACTAGAAAATTGTAGATCTATAAAACTACTAAAAGAATGTCCACAATAGCATGTCTCTATCTTGGTTAACTTATTATGGTTAACTCACACTAACTACTCTTATGTTTAAAATTTGAATTCTAGAAAAAAATTGTGACACGCTGATTTTCACGCGGGCGAAGCCGCTGGCACAGCTAGTAATTTATAGCATTATGTCTTATGGAATATTGCTGTGGGGTAAATTCGTAAAAAAAATTCGTATTACAAAAAAGAGCCATACGTGGCATCTACAATTTAAGTCCGCGTGATTCCCTGCGAGAGAAGTTTAAGGAAACAGGTATTCTAACATTTGCTTCACAGTATATTTTAAATAACGTCATTTTTGTACATAAAAATATAAAGAATTATAAAACGATAGGTGATGTATATAATAGACAAAGTAGGAACCGACATAAGCTTGCGACTCCTGCTTTGCGCCTAGCAAAAGTACGTAAATCGTTTGTGGGTTTGGGTATAAGATTCTATAATAAAATTCCGAAATCAATTTTGGTCATGCCATTACAGCAGTTTAAAAACACTGTTAAAAAGAGGCTGATACAGAAAGCCTACTATACTGTTGAAGATTACTTAGATGATAAGGATGTGTGGATATAGGTGCACCTCTACCCTGTACAAGACAGTAATAAATAAATGTAACTAGTTCTAAGATTTATATTTTAAAAAGAGCAACCGCCGAGTTTCTTACTGGTTCTTCTCGGTAGGAACAGCTTTCCGAACCAGCAGTAAAGTTGACGATTCAAAAGCACTTGTTTACAAGTTTACTTGAATAAAGAATATTTTGATTTGATTTGATTTGAATAAAAATAAATGGCAATAAACCGTATGCTAGGTCACTTTCGTTCTCAACGCGCGCTATATAAAATAACCTATTTAACAACTAATCAGACCAAAAACACTTTCACTATCAGAAGCTTTATCAGGGTTAGAAACAATGCTGTAACACCCTGCAGCCGTTCTATTTTAATGCCAACCGATACGCGCATGACCGACAACATACCAATTTATAATCTGTACTCCCTCAGTCCGCACGCCGCAGCCTAATGCGCGGCCGCGCGCTGCCCGCGACAATAAAAAAAAAAACAATCTGACGTAAAAATACGCGCGTGAAGTGTCACTGAAAAAAAATGCGTCGAAACGTGAAGATATTGTTCCTTTTGGGTGCGGCGTGGATGTTTGTGCTATTTTACTATATGCAGCCGGACTCGACGTCGTCTAAGGTACCAAGAGTTTCTGTTTATGGAATCAGCTGTTCAACCTGCATTGCGCATGACAATAAAAGCTGCAGTATTTAATTAAAATTTCAATACACAGATAATACAACGTGCTTGCCGCTTTTGTTTTAAACTTACTATTTGTGAAAGCTAAGGTTGAATATCATACAGCCTAATCACTTAATATGTGCTCTATATATTTTTTTAGTTTGTCGTTGATATTGTGTGAACTTGTGTAAGCATAAAATGTAACTTCGACTAACTATTGAATTTATATATTTTTTAACAATAATAATGGATTTTTTAGTACATAATTTCTTTTCTATAAATTTGTTATGTAGTTAATTTTTTATAATAATACGAGTTATTGTTTCTGACTAAATCATATATAATAATGCCAGAGCCATACGCGGCATCTACAATTTAAGTCCGCGTGATTCCCTGCGAGAAAAGTTTAAGGAAATAGGTATTCTTACATTTGCTTCACAGTATATTTTAAACAATGTAATTTTTGTACATAAAAATATAAAGAATTATAAAACTATAGGTGATGTATATAGTAGACAAAGTAGAAACCGACATAAGCTTGCGACTCCTGCCTTGCGCCTAGCAAAAGTACGTAAATCGTTTGTGGGTTTGAGTCTAAAATAAAATTCCGAAATCAATTTTGGCCATGCCATTACACAATATGACTTGTAATAAGGGTCGAAATAAATGTATTTTATTTATTTTATTTATTTATTTATTACAGCAGTTTAAAAACACTGTTAAAAAGAAGCTGATACAGAAGGCTTACTATACTGTTGAAGATTATTTAGATGATAAGGATGTGTGGATATAGGTGCACTTCTACCCTGTACAAGACAGTAATAACTAAATGTAACTAGTTTTAAGATATATATTTAAAAAGAGCAACCGCCGAGTTTCTTGCTCGTTCTTCTCGGTAGGAACAGCTTTCCGAACCAGCAGTAAAGTTGACGATTCAAAAGCACTTGTTTACAAGTTTACTTGAATAAAGAATAGTTTGAATTTGAATTTGAATAAGTTTCGTATCAGAGCATATAAAAAAATTAATATGAATAAATGTAAGTTTCAATATACCATATTTCAAGTTAATTTACAATAGTTTAACATAAGAATTACTTTTTTATCGTCAAATGTTTCTACCCAAAAGAACTAATATAACTGTCAGTGACATCCCTTTTTTAAAGGTTAATTTGATATCCAAATAAGAAGTATGTATTATATCACCTGATTAGATATTTTAAAATTATCTTTTTAAAACAGTTATAACATGAATACTTGAACCAAACTTAAGGAAGTGCATCTTAAGTAACTAGTTAACTGAATTTAATTACTAGTTAATTATATCAACTAGTTACCGGAATTACACATTGTTACTACTAACTGTTAATCTAACGCGGAGTTCCCCAAACTTTTTTGTGTCGTAGACCCCTTGCTATGTTTTCCATGTTGGGTAGACCCCCTACTTACCTGATATTGATTTTCTGTAAATTTCTAATTGTAGTGAAGTTTAGTGTTAAAAACTTAAAGTAAAAACACGTGTTAATTTATACATTTATTGATTGAATTTAAATTAAAACTACTAAAAATAAAATTTTGTGCAAGGTAGCGAAGCTCTGAGACTGCGACTCTCAGGTTTATAAGTTCAAAATGTATTGCGACCACAAAACTAATACCAACATCCTACAACTTACACAATTTTATAAACATATAATTATTTTTATACTTCATAGGTACTTTTATAAATAATTTATATGTTTTGATATTAAAGATAGTATGAAGTAAGTAAATAGGTACTATCAGTGTATGTGTTGAGATCCACTATCGTGGACCCACAGTTTCATTTCATGGACCCCCGAATTTTTTTTCGCTGACATAGACCCCTAGGGGTCGCTATAGACCACTTTGGGAATCACTGATTTAACGCAAAGTTAACGAGTTATGAAAGATTACTTAGAGTAAATACAGTTACGCAACGGCATAGTTACCTATAAATCCCATAATTAAGTCGATTAGGCAACGATCTCGAGCAAATGGATTAGTGATACAAGACACTCTTGTTACCTTCCAATCATGTGCCTATATCGTTTGGTATGTTTATATCAATCATATAAATATATTTGTAAATATATTTATGTGATGCGGCGAAAGTATGCATCTCTCGTTGAGAGTTATATATTGTGCCGTTTGCAGTTGAGACCCTAGGGCCATGGAGCCAAAGTGCAATTTTTTTTTATCAGTTTTAACACCTCGGTTGATCGCCTCGTCGGGTGACAAGAGGGCTGGCTCCTTTTTCGCACAAAGAATCAGCTTAGCGATTCAACACGAAAACGCTGCCAGCATTCTTGGGACCATTCCACGTGGGCATGATTTATATAGTAGTAACGTGTAAATAATTTAAGATAGATATAACCTGTACATATTTGTTAGAAATAAATTTTACTGTCTTTATGCGTAAATATAAATAAATATAAATATGAGGGACACTTTCACACACACGGTGGTCCGACCCCAAAGTAAGTAACTTAATTACTTGTGTTATGGGTGACGGACAACTGGTAAATATACTAAATATATAATTTTAAATACATACTTAAATACAAATATACACCCACGCTCGAAGAACCTACAAATTGTTTTAAAGAAAATGTTGGCCCTCGGCGGGAATCGAACCCGCGACCCGTGGAGCTGAAGGCAGGGGCACTACCCACTTTGCCAACGGGCCAGTCAAAATATGTAAATGCTTATGTTAGATACTTATCCCATATAAAATTAATTGCGAATCATCATTCTCCTGCTCTTATCCCACTCTAAGTGGGGTCGGCACAACATATTACAAACATGTTGTCACATGATTTGGCTACGTATTTTACGACCGGCCGCCTGCCTGACATCAAATTACCTTAGTCGTATTTAGCGACCCCTTAGTAAGAAAGGGGGTGGTCTATTATACTAAACCGGATACCACACGGTGGGTCAACTTACCTTAGTCGCCTTTTACGACACCTCGGTAAGTAATGAGGGTGGTCTATTCTACTCAGCCGGATACCACATGGCGAATAAAATTAATTGCGAATAAGTAACTTAAATATCGAAGTGATCCGATAGAGAACCAAAGTAATATACAGCTCAAAGGATTAGCAAGCTTGTGGAAGTGGGCTGGTCACATTTGTCTCAGAACCGACAACTGCTGGAGAAGACGTGGACTGGAGACCACGCCTTGGCAAACGGAGTATAGGATGCCCTTCGGCTAGGTGTAGTGATGAGATCCGCGGATTGGCTGCCATCGGTTGCACGCGAAGAGCTGAAGAAGAGCTTGAAGGTACTTAAACGCTTAAGTTGGCGCCAACGCGATCTCGAATACCACTAGAATATAATGAAAGTAATCGCAATGAAATACTGTTATTACTTAGTCAGATTAATATTATTGTTGACTTTATTCACAACATTTTGAAAATTAAATAAAACAATTATATAAAAAGGCGATTTCATTAGATTCAAATTGGATTTTAGAATGCAATTTGTAATAAGATGATTAATTGATTTTTTATTTTCTAAATTATTAACGAATATAGCGTGCAATCATTTTGATCATGTTTTATAGATCGAAATACTAGCATTCAATGTAATCTAACTAACAGAAGGTGATAGACGCTGAAAACAAGCGGCGGAAGCGTAGAAAATCCTCAGAAAGGACCATCTGACATGGGACTTTTGACCACTTTGCAAAACAAAACAATGTTAGAAAAATTGTAAAAAATATAAGCTGACTTGAAAACCTATATTTTGGCCAATCCTAAAGAAGTTGATGATCGAAATCTAAGTACGAATAAGTGTCACATCTCAACAACCTTATATAACCTTATAATTTACAATCTTCCATTACATAACAGATTTGGATTAGTGCTATATATATAGCAACCTCTCCGCTGGGACGATATTGATGCATTTTGGTAAAATTGAAGATTATATACTGGGGTAACATATAAGATAAAACGATTTCCGTTTTTCCATAGTAAATAGGAAAAAAACATATTAGTGAAAAACATAGTAGATACGTAGAGCTATAACCTGATAATGTAATTTTTCGAAATTAACCTTTTGTGGTAGTCCTTGCTTCAAATCTAATCATAATCTGAATCATAATTTTTTATTTCTGTAACTAAATGCTCTTGCCTTATTTCGTTAGGGTCGTCGAATCGCTACTCTTGACGATATTTGATCAATATTGCGTTAGAATTGTGTCGCGATTGGGACTTTTACAAGAACGAAAGACGTAAGTTTAGAAAAATTTAACTGCGATTTAAGAGTCTTTATAAATAAAGATAAAAGTTATAAAGATAAAAGGTTTGTTGTTGATTTGAACTTTGTTTATAGTCGGCAGAATCTCGGTATAGCATCGAGTGAGTATAGCAATACTCACTCGATGCTATACCTAGCTTCTGCCCTCATCTCCTTCTATTTTTCACCGGCGATGCTAAGAATAAAATATGCATTAAACATAAAAATTTTGCGGCTTAAAATATACAGCTTTAGTAAATTTATGTAAAATATCGTCGTTATATTGGCTGTGCTTGTGCACTACGCCCGCGTGGATATCAGTGTATTTAGTTGAAATTTTGAACAGGAAAGTAGTTATTGTGAGTTATAAGAGATAGAAACATGCTGTCGCGGACTTTTTTGTAGAATTTTGTCAACCTACAATTCTCATACATTAATTTAGTATTACATTATGCGGCGCACGAAACAGCCATAACCTTCTGGAAGAATTACTCTTCCTTTTAGTAAAACCCATACGAAATTAGGTTTAGTAAATTATAAAAAAGTCGATCATATACCGACAGGCAGCTTTTGGGGACTTTGTTTTATAATAAGTATAGATATCTTACCTACCGTCCAAGTAACGTAACTGCAGATTGAATCCTTTCACTGCGTCCTTATTGCATTAAAGACAAGGGTAATCCTTAAATTTACCGCTACCTATTTTATTTTTTATTTTATTTTATTTTATTTTACCTATTTACCCTAAATAATTAAGGTTGCTGCAATATGTCCCAGTTAACGATCGATTAGCAGACTGCTTAGCAGTTCGATTAGCTGAAATGTACTAAGTTGTGTAACTTAATCTATCGATGAATAAATAGTATTTACTTTATTATATACCAGACAAATTGTAGGTATCAAGTATTCCAATTCAAATAAATCTTGCTAACTTTAAGGGTACAAAGAGGCTGCCTCATAATCCTCCTGCCCTTATCCCACTCTAAGTGGGGTCGGCACAATATGTTACAAACATGTTGTCACATGATTTGGCTGCGTATTTTACGACCGGCCGCCTGCCTGACATAAACTTACCTTAGTCGTATTTTACGACCCCTCGGTAAGAAAGAGCGTGGTCTATTCTGCTTAACCGGATACAACACGGTGGGTCAACTTACCTTAGTCGCCTTTTACGACACCTCGGTAAGAAATGAGGGTGGTCTATTCTACTCAGCCGGACACCCCATGGCGGGTTGACTTACTTTAGACGCCTTTTACGTCACCTCGGTAAGAAATGAGGGTGGTCCTTTCTGCTTAGCCGGATACCACACGGCATAGTTCATTAATTCTTACTAACTAAATTAACATTTGGCATAGGTACATACTTTTTGACTTACTTCTGTATTGGGTTCACCAGGAAAGCGTTACATATATACTTTCGCATTTGTTATATTAGTATAGGTTACCCAGTCATATTCTTAATTTTGCTTAGAAAATATTTTTACTTTCAAGCAATATAACAAAACCAACTACTTTGCTATAATCCGCACGGGTTAAGTGAATGCATGCAAAGCCAATGTGTATGAAGCAGGCAAAATCTACGCACCTTATACATGCAGGACCAGCCACCACATGCACCCCAAGGCGCAATTCACCAGCAACAACGAACACAAAAGCAGCACACACACCCACCACCACAATCTCGACGATCGTTTCACCCCGAAACCGAAGCATCATCAGGAGGATAGGCTTCACGACAAAAATCGTAATGCGCCGCGCTACCCATACAAGCAGTCTTAAATAGTTCAACTCCCACCAATACCCTCCCCTCCGAACACATGCAGCAAAACGGAATTAGATACATTTACTTGCTCGTTAATTAAGTGACCATTGTTATTTTTTATTATCTCAAGGTGCTCTAACGTATTGAGTCGGAGTCCCTTATCACAAGTGTGGAGAATATGAAATGAATGGTCATTAGGCACTTTATGACCGCTTTCTAGCAAATGTTTTGCAAAATTAGAATTTTGTGGTTTATTATTCCTAAACGCAGCCATATGTTCCCGGAATCGAACCGCAAAACTTCGGCCAGTGTGACCTACATATGTACCGTTGCACTCAGGACAATCTATTTTATAAACCCCAGATTTTTTACCCTTATCTAATGTATCTTTATTTTTACACAACAAACTACGAAGCGATTGGTTAGTTTTAAAAGAGAGTTTAGTACCCGATTTTGATTTAAATATATTTGCCACTCGATCTGTTAATTTTCCAAAGTAAGTCAGACTGGCTTTATAATTAGTTTTATTAAAAGATGGTACCGCATACAAAAGTTTAGCGACTTGAGATTTGTGTTTATTTTTAATTATGTTTTTAACCGTGTCTGTAGTGTAACCATTGGAAAGTGCTATCTGGTAAATTATTTTTAACTCCTTTTCATAGCTGTTTTTTGAGAGAGGGATTATAGCAAAGTAGTTAGTTCTGTTATATTGCTTGTAATATGGAATTCCGCAAAGTAACGCCTGCTTCTATAAATCATTTTTACTTTCGCTAGCGATTTGACATATTGAAAAAATTTATTATTTAATCCAAGGTTTATTATATAATACTAACAATAAAACGGTTTTTAAATTTAAACTATCGTGAGTAGTATTCATAGTTAATAAAGATACCGGCTATACTCACGTCTAATTTTATCGGATTAGCCCGACTAGTTTACTTATAGGAACTGCCTCAGCAGTTCCCGCCGCGATAACGTCGTGTAAAGAGCTCATGAATAAGTGCCCCGGACGGGTTCGAAACTAGCCGGGCTAATCCGATAAAATTAGCCGTGAGTATAGCCGGTATCTTTATTAACTAATAAAACGGTTATTTATAATTTCTTTATTGTGATGTTTTTTCTGAATTAACAGGTTAAGTGAGATCGCAAATAACAATTGTTTCTATATAAATGACGTGCGATAGGCGTCTCTGAAGATTAAAAAAGATAAAGAAAAGATTACCATTTTAATGTCCAATTAAAGTGTAATATTCAAGAAAATTAAAAAAAAACCGTATACTGTTATAACTGTATTAATTAGTGGAAGAGTTTTTGTGGGAATTTTTTGCTAATGAACCGGTTATACTAACTTAGGAGCGCGTAATTTTTGTTAGTCATAATAATTAGATTCACAATATTTATACGATTAATTCCGACTTATTAAAATTTAATCATTCATTCAAATTAAAATTCAAAATATTTTTTATTCAAGTAAACTTGTAAACAAGTGCTTTTGAATCGTCAAAATGTACTGCTGGTTCGGAAAGCTGTGCCTACATAGAAGAGCCAGTAAGAAAGTCGGTGGTTGCTCTTTTCTATCTTGTACAGGGTAGAGGAGTAGGTAAATCCACGCTTTTGTATCATGTATATCAGTTATTCCCAAAGTGGTCTATATCGACCCCTAGGGGTCTATGACAACCTGCAAGCGGTCTACGTCAGCGAAAAAAAAATTGGGGGTCCATGAAATGAAAATGGGGGTCCACGATAGTGGATCTAAATGTATAAATTAACACGTGTTTTTACTTTAAGTTTTTAACACTAAACTTCACTACAGTTAGAAATTTACAGGAAATCAATATCAGGAAAAACATGGCAAGGGGTCTATGACACAAAAAAGTTTGGGGAAATCTGATCTATATAATCCTCAATAGTAGTCTTTTTGTATCAGCCTCCCTTTAACAGCGTTTTTAGACTGCTGTAGTGGTAAAGATAAAATAGATTGCGGAATTTTGTTATAGAATCTTATACCCAAACCCACAAACGAGTTACATACTTTTGCAAGGCACAAAGCAGGAGTCGCAAGCTTACGTCCGTTCCTACTTTTTCTATTATATATTGTACACAAATTCATTGCTTAAAATATACTGTTTCCTTAAACTTCTCTCGCAGGCAATAAAAGGCAGGTATGTAATAGACATATACATCGCTATTTTTAAATAAAAAATAAAGATGTATATTGTTATGCATAAAAATTAAATTACTATAAATATACTGTGAAGCAAATCAAAAAATACCTATTGCCTGAAAACATCTCTCGCAGAGAATCATGCGGATTTAAATTGTAAATGCCACGTATGGCTCATTTTTTGTAATACAAAATTTTTTTCAATATCCTAACAAATATATAGTATAACTTGTACACTTGTACGCTTATACATAAATTTCTTCAACTGCTGTAATAGCAAAAAAATTGTGCAGAGTGTATTTATGCAAGCCACATTCAATCATGTCAAAAGAACAGGACTATGGCGTTAAAATGACAGATATCGATCTCTTTATTGATTTAAGACCGGAAAATATTTTATAACACTTCTTCCAGTTGCATCGTTTGTTCATTAAAATGTATAATTGGACATATAAAATAATTAAAGTACATTTAAATTCCCGCGTGTAATACGCCTTCGCGTGTCAAACGGATAAGGCAATGAGATAAAAATCGGCCTGTACTGACCGCTCTACAGGCGTAATTAATAACTTAAGCTCATTTACACGGATACAAATCTACAACATGCGACTTGTATACTTATTATAAAACATCAGAATCAGGATCAAATCAGAAATGTGGCGATCCTTAGAAGAATCAAAGTCATATACCTCAGCGTGGCGATGGGTGGGGTACATTGGGCGGAGAACCGATGGACGTTGGGGTCTGAAGTTATTGGAATAGCGATACCGCACTGGAAAACAGTGTCCGTAGACCCCTAGGAGATGGACTGATTTATTTATTTATTTATAATGACAAGCTAATAGTAACAATACATACTTATTAATATACTTTTTCATAAATCAAGGTAAAACACTTTTTTCAGACGAGTACTGCATTTTCATAAGAAGTTTGGTGCAAAAATCTATACTTATTATAAAACAGTCTCAAAAAGCTATCTGCCAGTATGTAATCGATTTTCTCAAAATCTACTGAACGGATTTTTGTACGGTTTTCACCAAAAGATAGTAAAATACTTCCGAATGGTTTAGGTAAATAGTACATATCGGTATAATGTAAATTGTGTTGAAGAGATCGCGCGGTTGTTAAAAACTTGCTTGCTGGGAGCTTTAGTCGCGTGCGCTGCGTAAACCAGCAGAGATAAGCTAAAGTAATGTACTAGAGAATTTTAAATCTATAAAACTACTGCATACACTACTTTTATGTTTGAAATTTGAATTCTAGAAAAAAATTGTGGCACGTAATTTCAACGCGGGCGAAGCCGCTGGCACAGCTAGTGTATAATCAAACCAATTTTAAGATTTGAATACGGAGTATTTTTCACTATGCAGCAGTTTTTAAAAACTGTTATAGGAAGGCTGATACAAAGAGCCTACTATACTGTTGAGAATTACTTAGATGGTAAGAATGCGTGGACTTAGCTACTGTTCGACCCTGAACAGGATTTTAATGACTAAATGTAACTAGTTATAAGTATTTGAAAAGAGCAAGTGCGGAGTTTCTTGCTGGCTCTTTTCGGTAGGAACAGCTTTCCGAACCAGAAGTCGAAAGCATTTGTTTATAAGTTTTCTTAAATAAAGAATATGTTGAATTTGAATATGATTTATGTCGATTCGTTCAACATTACAAAAACCACCAGCTATTTTATAAATTAGTAAGCGTGCGGCCATGCGTTGCTGTTGCTCAGTCTGGTTTCGAATTCCCCTCGAAATAGAACTCTACAGTTAAAAATAAATGCTCAGATCGCCATCAAATTTAATAGGACCATCCGCTGGGTCATTTTAAAGATAGACTATAAAATTTCATTAAAAGCGGTATAATTCGGCAAATTTACATAATTTCGTAATGCACTGTGAACCTAAACACTCCTCAAATACTGCATTGTCTTTTTATAAAAACTTTGTAACAATCTGTGGAGTAGATTTTGAGAAAATCGATCACTTACAAACAGACTTATGGGGACTTTGTTTTATAATATGTACAGAAGAAGATAAGAACAACATCTATTGAAGGATGATTCTATTTTTTAGAATATTAGCTGTAAAGATATCTATTAAAATCCTACTTACTTTACTTACTTTATGCAGGCATATTTCCGAGCACCCTTCAAAACTACTCGCTCGCCCCTGAGAATAGCCACATCAACATTATGGATACTTATTTTTAATAATAATTAGTAATTTCTCTTATCCGGAACTTTATGGCAACACAGGGTCTCATATACCTAACCTAAATTTATTCTCATTATAACAAAAATTATACGGGTCTTACCCACAGCTATAGTCACGAATTCACTATATAAGTTCGTGACTACGGCGGATGAAACTCTCCCGGAACGTTAAACGTTCCGTTATTATAAAGGTAACGCTTATCGTGATATGACCTGTATGATTTTATAATAATATGTATAAAGGTTAATTTGACCGTCGTTCCAAATGATAAACTAGGGCTGTAATGCAAACCATCTCAAGGGGTAGGATCTTGTATTTTAGCTTACAGTGCGCAATGAAGACTAGGGTAGTAAAAAAGTAAAGTAGCGGCCTGTTACAATCCCACTGCTGGGCATAGGCCTCCTCTCTCCGTTTCTGGAGAGAAGGGTTTGAGCTAAGACCTACCACGCTGCTCCAATGCGGATTGGTAGGTTACACATATCTCCAGAAATCTCTAGAGATATGCAGGTTTCCTCACGATGTTTTCCTTCACCGAAAAGCGTGTGATAAATTGCTATTATCAATTAGACACGTGAGTTTTAATAGAAAAACTCATTCGTGCCTGCCCGGGTTTGAACTTTTGTTCCCCTCGAAAGGGTCGCACGGTCTCACCACTGGGCTATCACAGCTCGAAGACTAGGGTCTATACAATTAATAAGATAGAGTTTAACGACAAGTTAATTCGCTTTACTTATAAATAGTACAAAAGTAATAATCCTGCATGTATCGGGTATGAAAAAACGGATAGTCCACTATACATTTAGCACTATATATAGTATTTTCTATTTACTTTGCCGCGGATTATAGCAATATAATTTTATTATTACTTATGGATCTCCGCAAAGTAACGCCTAAATTATTTACAAATAGTACTAACAAAACGGGAATAGAATCCAAAAGTGTTGTAATGTCAACGGGAAACGGGAAATCGGGAAATCGGGAAACGCCATTTTCGTTGAATTAAGTAAAGAAAAGACCTCACGAAAGGTTGAAGGGGCCGCTAGACATAAACGTATGGCTTGGCAAATTCTTAAAGAGACCTAGGTTGATAAATAGTTGACTGAACAAGTTAGATTGAAGTTCAAATTCAATATATTCTTTATTCAAGTAAACTTGTATACAAGTGCTTTTGAATCGTCAACTCTACTGCTAGTTCGAAAAGCTGGTCGTATCAAGAAGAGCCAGCAAAAAACTCGGTGGTTGGACTTTTCAAAGTATAAATTCTTATCACTATATACTCTGTTGTACAGGGTCGAAGAGTAGCTATGTCCACGCATTTTAATCGACTAATTAATCCTGAATAATATAGTAGGCTTTCTATATTAACCTTTTTTTCATGGTGTATTTAAACTGCTGCAATGGCAAAGCTTAAATCGATTGTGGAATTTTATTATAGAATCTTATACCCAAACCCACAAACGACTTACCTACTTTTGTAAGGCTCAAAGCAAGAACTGCAAGCTTATGTCGGTTCTCGGTCGGTCTATAATTAGGTACATTAGGTACACAATACATTAGGTCGATAATAATGAAGTGACTCCTTCGAGTTTCCCTATATCCATGTTACCCTTGTTTTAACAGTCCACAAGCGCCACACAACAAAACAAGGGCTTAACTCGGTTTTGCACGCAGCTTTCATTTTTATTCTCATAAAGTTCGGCCTGTAATCGCATATCGTGTTTGTCAGGTTGATATTGAGTTAAGGTTGTCGATTCTTAAAATAAACTATATTCATAATTTTTTACGGGTCCTATCATCTCGAACGGCATTTGTAATGAAAATAATATTTAGATATACTTTTAATCGCCAACCGGTTAATATCTGGTCACTGTATTACCGTTCTAGATACTCCGCTTCAGTGTTAACCAGTCAATATTATATTGCTATTTCGAGTCTGTTGTAACTTAACTTTATTTTGAAATATTATTACCTTAATAAATGTTTTACATTGTAATAAGTTTTTATATAGTATATAAAGTCATTGTTATAAGTGCGTCTCATTTTTTCAAACTCAAACTCAAACTCAAAATATTCTTTATTCAAGTAGACTGTTTACAGTATTTTTGAATCGTCAAATGTTTTCAAGAAGCTACCACTGATTCGGAAGTTTGCTCCTACCGAGAAGAACTAGCAAGAAACTCGGCGACCGTTTTTTTTTTTAATATTTTTTTTACAATTTCATTGATGGTTACAAATTAAACGTTGCAGCTTGGTGCGTAGCTGACTGCAGTTAAGATATGCTACTATCATTTAAATAATCTTCAATTGTATAGTAAGTTTTATGTAGCAGCATCGTTTTAAGATAATTTCTAAACTTGTGTAAAGGCAAGTCTAGGTAGTGTTGAGGAATTTTATTAAAAAAAACGTGTGCCGACACCGACAAATGATTTTCGCACCTTTTGGAGGCGCAACCTTGGCGTCATTAGTTTATTTCGGTTTCTAGTGTTTCTGTCGTATCTATCACTATTCTTACTATATAGGTGAATATTTTGTCTTACAAATAGTATATTACTATAGATATATTGAGAAGCTACAGTTATGACGCCTATTTCTTTAAATTTTTTACATTTACTTCCTTTAGTGATACTAACTAGTTATAAATATTGTATTATATATTTTCCTCCGCTTGTCACTGTCGCCAAAAAAAGAATAGGATGTCACTGAAATCAGTGCCAAGGCCAAGCCTTAACAAAAGCTGAGTGGCATACCGTTTCGCATGTCACACTTCCATGCATGAATGATAGAGGGGGAGACATAGGTCTCATAAGTATGATTATTTTATAACTTTTGTCTTATTTTTCTTGTTCTCCCCTTTTACATTTACTTTGTGTAATTATTATTTTAAAGTTTCTTTGCTACTTTTATTGTTATTTTATAATTTAGGTTTAAATTGCTTTCGTGCATGAAAGTGCTTCGTGTGAATAAATGTGTTTGATATGATTTGATTTTGAAATTATGTAAAAAATGATAAAGTAGAATTAAAAAATATTAAAATTATGATTAAAATAAAACTGTACCATTAAAGCACAATGAACTACTTAGTCATTGGAAGTATTTTCGAATAAAAATACAACTCTTGGGGTCTTAAAATAACTAAAATAATCATCTTCTAGACGACGTTGAGAAATTTGTGGAAAATGAGTTATCAGAAATATTTTTAGCAATAATTAAATTATTTTTTGGTATTCTGGAACTCCAGAAATTAATTTCGAATACTGCAAATTACAAATATTTTTTAAAGACATTAGAATTAACAATCCTTTTAATGCGCTAAAATCGATACGCCAAATATTTTTACGGAGACCTTGAACTTAATTTTCTTGTATGTACAAAAATTTTAGCATTACCTATTGCTTTTAGAACGTTAACTCTTTAAGAACTCATAAATGTACTTAATAATATGGGTTGTAGAAGTAATCAAGAAAACTTTGCATTTAACAAATGTTTATTCGGAAAACGCACTTTGGTAGATGTTTTTAAAAGGACAGATGACCTCAAAAAGGTCCAAGGGAACCATTGGATCTTAATGGTACACAAAAATGTAGCGTGTGAAAAGAAAAAGATAGAAGATAGAAAAAACAAATAATAAAATAAAGACAAGAATGTAATCCCGAGAAAAAATCCATTAAACGTAGAATGTTCCATCAATGTTTATATATTGTACATGAAGGATTCTTTAATTTCATATTCTACAACCTACCACATTACATAACTATAACTAGACACATTCTTACCTAAATCACCTACCACAATCTCAACAATCATTTCGCCCCGTAAACGATCATCAGCAGGAGATAGACTCCACGACAAAATTGCAAAGCGTGTGTATTATTATTGCTTATGTTTATTTTGTATAAACTTGAAATAAATAAATCTAAGAAGTTATAGAAACTATAGAAAGATTAAATAATAAATTCAAAATACATAAATTGGAAGATAAATTAAAAAAGTTTACAAAAATATACCTTATTGATGTGCGATAAATAAATTCAAGTTATTATTTATTCAAGTAGGTTTTTACAAACTTTTTCGAAAATAGTATCTGGGTATTTTTTTAAGATATAAAAAAATGCAATAAAGAAACCGGTGATATCTAAACCTCAATGTGGGCTATTTTCATTTCTTAAGCCCGCTCGTTCTCCATTGAGCTATTACAAGTTTTCAAATGACAGAAAAGTTAACCTTTCTATTCAATTAATATTTTAGCAGGTTTTCAACGCCTAAAAACAGGAATAAAAAGACATTGTTTCAAATAAAACCTAGCTAGACCGATTTAACACCCCTGAAACCCGCTACGTATTAAGTTTCGTGCAAATCATTGTAGCCGTTTCTGAAATTCTGATTATCACCATCATCCTGCCCTTATTCCACTCTAAGTGGGGTCGGCACAACATGTTAAAAACATGTTGTCATATGATTTGGCTACGCCAACTTACCTTAAACATATTTTACGACCCCTGGTTAAGAAAGAGGGTGGTCTATTCTACTCAGCTGGATACCACTCGGCATGAAATTCCGCTTATATTTAGCTTATTTAAAGATTAAAGATAATTTAATGCGGTGCCAACCCTAATGTTAAATGGTATGTGTACACGCAACGAATACATTCACTTTTCGTATCGTCTTCGTTTATTTTTACACAGTTCCGTTGCGCGATTAACATTTAAAAACAGTAAATATCTGCTCTAGCTATAAAAATAATTACGCGTTAAATCAGAGCTAAATGATGTACGCAATATAAAATATACTTCCGTGTGCAATGTCGTTTTAAAAAAAGTATTAAACTAAATAACAATGACGTATTTGCAAAACCTTTAAAGATGTCACCTTAAATTACTAATTCATCTATAAGTATTTATAGATAAATTGGTAATTTGATTAAGCAAAAAATGAATTATTTTCATATGATTAATGCCGCGCCGTAGTGACATGAGTTCAGAAGAAAAACTGACACCTTTAAGTTTGTTTTTAAAACTTATGTTTTATATACATATATTCTACTCGTTGTACCCGTGACTTTGTGCGCGCCAAATCAAGCGTTTGAGTACCCTCAATTCTTTCCTGTTCTGGAAAGAAAAATTTATATTTTATTGTATATGTTAACACGGTATATATGCTTTGATTACGCCAAATTTCTTCAATATTATTTATAGATTAATATATTATATATATTATTAATATATTATTTTATAATATATTCAGCGATTGACGGCGAAAACGTGACAAACAGACAAACATACAGACTTTCATATTTGTAATATTAGTAGTAGAATATATTAGAAGTCGCCACCAGCTTAAATTTTGTATATAATTTATAGAGGCGTTACTATGCAGAGATGTACAATACAAAAGTAATATTATTTTATTACAATCCGCAATTTTTTTTAATTAAAATTTATCCACGCATTTATCCCATAGCAATATTTTAAAGGACATAATGCTCTGGAAATAAGAAAAATAAACAAGGGCAGTTTTATTAGTCTGTAGTATCGTAGAGTCTCCAGATTACAAGCTATAATTTTGTGAAGAACCAGGTCTAGAGTTTTATATAAAATATTACAATAGCTTAGCTAATAAAGTTATAGAATACTTATGCGATGGTCAGCAAAGTGAAATTGAGATATAATTCTTTATATAAACAACACATAACAAACTAGTCGAAGTGAAAATTGAGAAAGTAAATGTCGTGAAATTTGAGTAGGTATTGTTTACTTTTCAGTACTTATTACAGATGTTTTGATGGTTCATGATAGAAGTAAAAAGCTTATGACCAAGGTCTTTAAATACCTATTTATTTAATTTATATTAAAACTACCTGTACCAACAGCGGCTTTGCCTGCGTGGAATTCAGTAATTTACGAAACTTTTCCCCGAATTTTAGAAATTTTGAACATTAATGTAGTTATTTTGAGGTAGCCGTGAGAGATAGCGACATGCTATCGCGGATTTTTTTGTAGTATTTTATAGATCTACAATTCTTTACTACATTAATTTAGGGTATCTCTGCTGGTTTACGCGGCGCACGCGACTCAAGCTCCCAGCAAGCAAGTTTCATAACAACTGCGCGATCTCTTCCACATATTTTACATAATACTGATATTTACTATTTACCTAAACCATTCAGAAGTAATGCACTCTCTTTTGGTGAAAACCGTACAAAAATCCATTCAGTAGATCGAGAAATTCGATTACATACAGACAGACAGCTTTTTGGGACTTTGTTTTATAAAAGGTATAGATTAGATATCTCTACTAATATTATAAATATGATAGTCTGTCTGTCTGTAACGCTATCACGATTATTCCACTGGAGCAATATTGATAAAATTTGGAACGATTAAAGCTCGCTGTATATCAAGTTAATATAAGAGACAAAAAGAATGATGTATGATTTATAGGCGTTACTCTGCTAAATTCCATAGTACAGACGCTAAAATAGAATTATATTGCTATAATCCACGATTGTTAAGAGAATGTATGTAATGCTGAGTGTATGAAGCAGGCAATATTTACATACGTTACACATGCAGGATAAGTCATCACACTTATCCCAAAAACGCCGCCACTAGCAACAATGCAGATATGCAATACACACAACCACTACCACAATCTCAACGATCGTTTCGCTCCTAAATCGAAGCATCATTAAGAGGATAGGCTCTATGATAAATTCGTAATGCGCCGCACCGCCCATGCTGCTTGCATTGTTTTAAGTAGTTCTATTATCCTATATATAATAAAATTCCATAATACGTACATAATTTAAACCTCTAATTAAAGTCTACAGAAAGGTTTAAATAAAGTGTAAAAAAATATGCTTATACATAAATCACGTTACAAAATTGAAGATTATTTGATTGTAAAAATGCCTGGATTTAAAACTTTTAGCTTCATTCAAGACTGTGGTTAATAATATAAAAATTTAAAAAGTTTAAATACAAGAATATTCATCAATTTAAATGTGTATCAACCGTTGAGAAAACCATTTCGTTGTATAAACAAGATTTGCGAGATAAATTATTTTTAATTTATTGTGGTTGGAATTCGTAATTGTTGTCAAAACCGGCTATATTTAAGATATCGGGTTTCTGTTATTTGAGACCAGTCTTGTATACATCTGGGTTTCTTATTTATAAGCTCTTATTGTAAATATATACCTCAGTCTATATAGACCAAAGTCTTCACACAGTACGTGTTGCCAGTGATGACATATGGATCCGAAATGTGTTCGCTGACTACGGGCATCATAAGAAGGACTATAACAGAACTACCTTGCTATAATCCGCACGGGTTAAGCGAATGCATGCAAAGCTAATGTGTATGAAGCAGGCAAAAATTTACGCACCTTATACATGCAGGACAAGCCACCACACGCACCCCAAGGCGCCTCCACCAGCAACAATGCACACAAGCAGCACACACAACCACCACGACAGTCTCGACGATCGTTTCGCTCCGAAACCGAAGCATCATCAGGAGGATAGGCTCCACGACAAAAATCGTAATGCAATGCTTCATACACATTAGCTTTGCATGCATTCGCTTAACCCGTGCGGATTATAGCAAGGTAGTTAGTTCTGTTATAGTGCTTGTAATACGGAATTCCGCAAAGTAACGCCTGCTTCTATAAATCATCATGAGAAGGCTCAGAGTCACTCAGCGGGTGCTGGAGTGAGCTATGCTAGGAGTGTCTCTATGTGATCAAGTCAGAAATAAGGAGATCCGTAGAAGAACCATAGTCACAGATATATCCTAGCGTGTCGCGTAGCTGAAGTGGCCATGAGCAGGACACACAGTGCAGAGAACCAACGGGCGTTAGGGTCTCAAGATTCTGGAATGACGTCATAGAAATTCAGTGTCACTAGACCCCCTACAACGTGGACTGATGACCTCAAAAAGGTCACGGGAAGCCGCTAAAGTCAAGCGGTACAAGATCTGTGGTGTGGAGATCCCATGAAGAGACAGACCTATGTCCAACAATGAACGTCCATCGGTCGACAAAGAATTTTAATTTTTTTTAATGTAAGCTATGACAAATGCGTAAATAAGTTATATAGTAAATAAGATGATTTACTAGATTACATTAGTAATCTAGTAAATAAGGTAAGAAGTATAATAGTAAAGAAGAAATTGCCAAAGCAATTATATTTTAATGTATGACGCCGTGAGGTATCCGGCAGAATAGAATAGACCACCCTCCTTTCTTACCGAGGTGTCGTAAGAGGCGACTAAGGTAAGTGCCGTGTGGTAACCAACTGCATAGATTAGACAACCCTCATTTCTTACCGAGGTGTCGTAAAAGGCGACTAAGGTAAGTTGACGTCAGGCAGGCGGTCGGTCGTAAAATACGTTGCCAAATCATGAGAAAACATGTTGTAACATGTTGTGCCGACCCCACTTAGGGTGGGATAAGGGCAGGAGGAGTGCTTTAATGTATATGATTGTAAGTAAAACTTTTAAATAAATAAATAGTTTTGTGTATTATAATTTATTAATTATAGTTATTATTAATTATATTTATTAAGGTACTTAGCTATGCCAGCGTCGAAAGCAGTTGTCACAAAAAAAACCAAATTGAAATTTGAACATAAAAGTAGTTATTGTGAATTAACCGTAAGAAACATGCTATCGCGGAATTTTATCTACTATTTTTATAGATCTACAATTCTCTAGTACATTACTTTAGCGTTACTGTGCTGGTTTAGCAGCTCACGCGACTAAGACTCCCAATAAGCAAATTTTTTAACAACTGCTCGATCTCTTCAAAAACATTTACTTAATACCGATATGTACTATTTACCTAAACCATCCGGAAGTATTTTACAAACTTTTGGTGAAAACCGTACAAAAATCTGTCGAGTAGATTTTGAAAAAATCGATTACATAGCGACAGACAGTTTTTTGGGACTTTGAAGTATAGATGGTATATATTTTCCAGTTGTCTGTCACCCATAACACAAGTATTAGGTTACTTTAGGGACAGACGATCGCGTGTGTGATTGTCCCATATATTTACTTAAAGATACATCAGAATATATACAATTTTACATCCTTAATTCTCTAAAATCACATTTGTATCCCATAAACTCTTATAGTGTTCAAACGTAACTGATAAGCTGAGTTAACAAAATTTATCTTAGTGCAGAAGCGTGGCCCACTAAAATATGTGCATGATAAGATAACGCTGGATTTTATGCGATGAATGTTGCTAGTATCTGATTTAAGATAACACACACTCTATTGCAGATGTTTGGTTAAATAGTGGAACGGATGCGAAAAATGGCTTTCCATTCTTCATAATTTTCAAATATATTTATGTTTTTTGTTGTTGTTCTAATTAACTAATTGTATTAGTCCTGATGGTTTTGACGGCGTCAGGAAGGACGGGCGAGCGCAGAAGCTTCGTTGGGTAAAATTGGCTAGAACAAGTGCATTGATGCATTCGCAACTCTCCGGGAGCGTCGCCTCAAGGGTGTCTTCTGCGAGACCGAACCTCGGCTGAAAAAGGCGCGTTTTGGAGGACTATATCTGACTCGTATAAGTGACTTGATAGGAGTCTGCATCACGGCACTTGACACAAGCAAGCAGGGTTATATTTATGATATAAATATATGGGACAGTTACAAACACGGTGGTATCACGGTGGTATTGCCGCGTGGTGTCTGGCTAATTAGAATAGACCACCCTTTTTCTTACCGGGGTGTCGTAAAAGGCGACTAAGTTAAGTTGACGTCAGGCGGGCGGTCTCGTCAAATACATCTAGTAGGCAAATCATCTGACAGCATGTTTGTAACAGTGCCGACCCCACTTAGAGTGGGATGGCAGGAGGATGATGATGAATTACAAACACGGTTTACAGTCCTCTAGGTGATCGATTTAATATTTATATTATGGGCGACAGACAGCTGGTAAACATTACATCGTATATACATCTAAACTCGAAGAACCACCAAGTTGTGGAATCAAACACGCTATCCGCGGTATGGTCACTGGCAACTGCACCAAAAGCCCAGTTAGGCACATTTATTTATTGTAAAGAAAGAAAAGTAACAATCTGTTACAATGTCACTGCTGAAAATAGGCCTTCACTCTACAGTTCTGGAGAATAGAGTCGGAGTTAAAACAGCACCACGCTGCTCCAGTGTGGATTGGTATGTAACATATAGCCGCAGAATTTTCTAGAGATGTGCATGTTTTCTCACGATGTTTTCCTACACCGAAAGGTAGTGATTAATTGCAATTAATAATTAGATATATAAGTTTTAACAAAAGACTCACTGATGCCTGCCCGGGGTGTGAACCCTCAACCGTCTCAGAGTCGCATGGTCTGATTGAACCTATCATAAATATACCATATATTTTAATAACAAAATTTTCGCGTTGTTAACTATCAAGGTCCCAAACAACGATTTGTGGTCGACAAAAAAGTTTAGATTTTAAAAGGCTAGAGATTGTTTAAAGCTTATTAGTGAAGTCTGTACAGATTAAATTACGTAAATTAAATTGTTTTGCTTTTTCATACCATGACGTCTTAAAGACGCACACTTTAAGACGTTGCCGAATGAAAGCGTCCTAAAAACATTTGACTAAAAGAGACAGTTATCTATAGTTCCAAAATGTTATCCTTTTCAAATATTATGACCCCAATGCAATCCACACTTCATGGAACGACAAGAAAGAGGTTGAGTTGAGATACTGATTTTGAATTGAATCGTTTTCTAAAAGTTCATGGTACGCCTACAGAACTTTGTAATAAAAAAGTTCGTTATTGGGCTACTTTAAGAAAAAAATAATTCAACATAACCCAACAACGGTATTTTCCTCTAAAACGTCTTCAACTTAGCGATCGAAGCAATGCAACCAATCACGTAATATTCCTAAAGCATATTAAAAACTATTTAGTTACGCTATTCAACCAAAACGGTTGTTGTTTTCTTTTTTGAACGCCGCTATTTGCCATGGTTTTCCTCTATGACCGTGTTAATTTACTATTCACGATAAACAGAGACAAATATACCAAAAGTTACGTATAATGTGTTTTAGTTATTAGTAAATGAAAGAGAGCAATATAGGATGAATGTTTCGCTTCTAAAAGTTCGCGGATCGATACTGACCGCGTGGCAAGGGATGTTTACTTAGGTTGCCGAGTTAACGACCTTAAAATATTATTTATAGTATTATTCAGCTACGCTACGTTGCATCTCAAGGGACAATAAGGTATCCTATCAAAGACTAACTCCTAAATTTGATACTAATCGTATCAGCCGATTCAAATCCTGAATGATAACGTAAATATATAAATATCAGAATAATTTATAAAATCAGGCGTTCAGAATTCTATAGTACAGAAGTTATGATAGAATTATTCTGCTATAATCCGCCTTTGTTAGGAGAATCTACGCTAAGTGTGGGAAGCAAGCATCGTTCACATATCTTATACATGCAGGATCAATCACCACACGTATCACAAAACACCGCCACCGAAAACAAGTTTAATCCAACGATTTTCTTGAAACTTAGTATGTAGGGGTTTTGGGCGTGATAAATCAATCTAGCGTAGGCTTTATTTAAAAAACCAAGTCATTTTGTCCATGTTTTTCATGCATTGAAAATATGCTAGAATATGAATTGAATACAAATGTTAATTTTGTTATAAAAGTGGGAAACGAGGTGACTATAGAAGTGAAAATATTTCAGATCGTATTCCAGATATCACCTTTTTATTTAATCATCATTATCATTCTCCTGCCCTTATCCCACTCTAAGTGGAGTCGGCACAACACGTTACAAACATGTTGTCACATGATTTGGCTACGTATTTTACGACTGGCCGCTTGCCTGACGTCAACTTACCCTAGTCGTATTTCACGACCCCTCAGTAAGAAAGAGGGTGGTCTATTTTACTCAACCCGATACCACGTGGTGGGTTAACTTACCCAAGTCGCCTTATTTAAAATTATTGCATTTTTATATTTTTAAAAAACATCACCGAGCATGGCTCGGTTAAGTACTTTATCGCGGATTATAGCAAAATAATTTTAGTATTACTTTTGTTTTAGCATCTTTGCAAGAAACGCCTAATTCTATAAATTCAAGGGGTTTTCACGTCATAACATTCCGAGCTGCTTACCAGTAACTCTCTACTTTTTGAGATACATGAGTTTCCCAGTGTAGTGTTGTCACTTCAACACCTCAGTGCCCAAATTCCTGTCGACTCTTAGAACTTTATATCTCACTTCATCTTCTTGACGAATTCCGCTTTGTTCTTCTACGAATCTCTTCGTTTCTAATTTGATTTCAATATTACTAACTTCAAAATAGTTCCAGAAACCGGTTCTAGATTAAGGCTAATTGCCCCAGACAATAATATGTAAACGCAATTATATTAAGGAAACGAATAAATTGGTAGTTACAACATTGCAATCTAAATCGAAATTGATTAATTGCTAATCTGTGTTGGAGTTAAATTATGTTATACGTAAAGATTTCACAAACATTTAAACTACTGGGTAAAGGCATAGAAGGCTACGTGCTTTGGTTAACCTTATTTCTATATAACTTTGCTAGCTTGAGTAATGCGTCTCTTAGCGATTTTGTCGTGGAATCTATCTCCTGATGATGTTTCGGATTGTTTTTACGATTGTTGAGATTGTGTTAGTGAATATGTGCAATGCTTGTGTGGTGTTGTGTTATTGGTGGCGGGTAGTGCTTCTGTTCTTAGGAATTCTTCATGTATCAGGTATGAGAACGGACAGTACAGTCTACATTTAGCAATCATATATTTTTTGGCTTTTTCTATAATGAAAAATAATATTTTAATTACTTTTGTATTCTTGGATCCATTCTATCAATTGTTTTTTCCCAACATGACAGAAAGCTTATGGCTAGCAGTGAGATAGTTTTTAACTAATATTTTTTTCGAGTTTCAATGTCCTAACGAAATCCGGAACAGAAATGTTGTGTTCTGCTACAAACGTCCATTTCTCGAAATAAAATCAAGTAAACAGTGCGTTCAATGTCCCACCTTCCGGTATAAAAAAGCGATAACATAATATACGAGTATGGTCCCTTTGAATTATTCCTCGTAACATTGTATTAGTTACTGATATTTCAAGTTTTAATGAGGGTATAAATCAAGAAACTTCTAAACCAATAAAAGCTTGTAGTATCGAAGAGGAATAGGCAGTCTCTTCTCGTGACTCAAGCCGCTCTTAGATGCCTTGATATAAAGATAGTATGCTAGGCTAATGTATGGTGTATGGTGTATATCTCGCCAATTCAAACAGATGCTGCTATGTTCATAAGTTTTTCCATTATGTACTGTATTCTTATGAGCTATATTTTTAAAATTAATGAATGATTAAATGATTGCTGGTAATTATAATTTGCCACAATATTTTAAACTAAGCTGTCTGTTATATTACCAAGTACGAATTGAGGTGAACAATTTACTAAAACTATATCATGGTCAAAGTCAAAAGATCGATGATTTGATGTTACCGCAACGCCATGGCTTGCGAGTAAATTTATAAGGTCTAAATAACCTGTTTGCCAAACTAATTAATGATAAAGTCGAATTAATTCCATTTTATTGATAATTAATTATGCGCATATATAATTCAATGCCAAAAATTGTATAAAACTAACGAATCCCATTCAATAATAAAGAACACCTGCATGTATTTTTTTTTTTACTCTTATGCCTCTTGTTCACATACATTCCTTTAGCGAAGCGAGCGAAATTACGATTGTTTCACTGTGTGTAGATATGGATGTCGGTGTTGTATGGATAACTAACTAAATAGCCAAGCAGCATGAGGTGATCCAATTCCTTACTGCTGCGTCATCTATTAGGTAATAGTGCGACAAAGTATTTTAACATCTAGATTACAAAAACGAAATAGCTCCTACAGCTAAAAAAGTGTCTATCGTGAATCGTTAAGCTTTTAAAGTTCCACTGCAACAATATTGATGAAATTTTCGTACAATTAAAGCTTATGTACTGGAATAACCGCTAATATCCGCTGGCCGCATTAAAATCTCAGAGTCACTAAGCGGGTGATGCAGCGAGCTTTGCTTGGAGTATCTCGACGCGATCGAATTCAGAATGAGTAGACTGAAATAAATAAAGTTACCGATAGAACTCAAGAAGCTGAACGTAATACGTAGAATCAGTGGGTGTTAGAGCTAAGTTAATAAAATGGCGAAAAACGCAGGGTCGAGAGATATCCTACAAGGTAGATTGATGAAATCAAATAGGTCGCGGTTAATAGTTGGATCCAAGAGACACGAGATTTTTGGTTAGGAGATACCTTAAAGAGACCTATGTTCAAGAGTGGATGTCCAGCGGTTGAAAAGGAAGAAGAAGACCGGAATTCTATAAATATATGTTGCGTTGCGTGACGCAGAAGGCGCGCGGCGAGTCATTTATGTTTTGCTCGTCATGACACTCGTCACATCACCGCGATACTATCGTCATATGACGACACCTTCATAGTTTATGTATGTAACGAATCGGTGCGTTGATAATATCGTTGCCGTACACTCAATCGTGCAGGTAATGTCTTCTTGGCTATGCGATTCGTTGAGCTGTTTCGGTAACTCCGATTCTAATGCAGATTTAAGAGGATTTTCGTAAACACCATCGAACACAGAGAGCTCCATCGTCAATTTGTTTCGTCTGCTTTATTTGGATTTGCGTTTTTTCATGACCAAAATCAAATCACTATTAATCTTAATTCAAATAGGCTTTTGCAATTTAGAATCGTCAAGAATCAATTAGATTGAAGCTACTACTGGTTCGAAATGTTGTTCAGCCGAGAATAACTGGCAACAAACTCGACGAATAATCTTTTAAACATAATTGAAACCGCAGTCCTGTATGACCGTGCAAGAATGGCATGTTAGTCGATCCCAAAACCTTTGAATAATTGACAATTTGGGCTTTTGAGGCAATTCAGGAGACATAGAACGTAGTTATGCCTTATTATTTAGCAATTTTTGTGTAATACTATAATAAAATATGAAGCCGTGAGCGGAATAACAATGAGCGTTTATGAGACTCGTTAAGTTCACAAGGCGTGCTAGGAATTGGAATTTCTTTAACCCTCCCTTTAATAACCACAGACCCGCCAAGGGTGATTTGTGGAAATGACTGTGAACAGAATGAAAAATGTAGCTAATTTAGCTAACAATACTTTGCGATTTAGTGGATCACAGATTGTCATGCCCTTTTACTAAACTTGGTGTGCTTGAGATTACAAATTCTGATTTTTAAAACACATCAAATGATGTTTTAAGTATTGGAAAGTACAACGACTAAAAAAGGAATTTATTGAAGTAACAAACTAGTCAAAAGGCTAATAAGCGACTTAAAGCTAACCTAAACTTATAAATTAGCTTATATCTAACAATAGATGACTATCCAGTGACTTAACTTAGTGTTTCTTTCTATATGAGACACTATGTTCTTATGTTCTTTTAAGTAGCACTTACTCGAAAGGTTTTGACTTCTCAAATCCCGTGTTATGAAGAAACTGGATAGCCTCGATGTCCACGTGATGATGATGCCTTTGATAGTGGGCTTTGACAATGAATACATATATGAATACATATTTTAATATTGTTTTCCGTAAAAGACAGGTTCCATTACTCTGTGAATCAAAAGATTTTCCCCTTTGGTCGTGTCTAAAGAACTCTCGTTCATAAACTATGTGTTCAAGTAGTAATGCTACTATTCTTTTGAAATAATCTGCTTGACTAGCGATATCTGTTGTAAGTTTACTAGTTAGTTAACTAAATGCACCAAAAACTTCGTTCACGACAATTTAATCTTTAAAATAAGTCATTTATGTACCACTGTTTTGAATTTCGACTTTATGATGTATACAACTTTTCGCTTCGAGTTTTATTCTGGGCGCTCAAAAGTTTTAAATTAACATAGATTACTCAAAGAACGAAGAAAAGGCAAGTTGTGAAAGGCGTCGGAAGAAGATCACTGGATTAATGGCATGATATTCCTAACACGAATAAGAAAGTATTTTTAATTCCTCACTTGTATTCAAGCCACGAGTATTCGATACACCGGATAGCGTCTATAGATCACACGCTGAGGAATTTGAGCCTTACAATTTTGGATTTAAGGAGGATAAACTTAAGTAAATTGAGGAATCCAAAATGACTCATAATACTTTGGACGCTTTATTTGTTAACCAGGCAATGTAATTGGAAAGTGATCGACTTTTTTGTTTAGATTCGTATTGATAATTCTTTGATAATTGATAATTGCATATATAGTCGTCCGTCCTCATATAACCAAACGAATGCTAAATATGATTGTGGATGGAAATGTGAATAAAGGTTGTCCGTAACAGAGATGGTTGGATTGTGTGGAGTATGATAAGCATATAAAAGGAATTGCGCCAGATTTGACGAATGATAGGAGAGAATCGAAGAGAAAAGCACGTTCTGCCTATACTTAAAGTGGGATGAGGGCAGGAGAATGATGATAGTCGTCCGTTCCCAAAGTAACAGTATACATACGTCATCATCATCATCATTCTCCTGCCCTTATCCCACTCTAAGTGGTGTCGGCACAACATGTTTTAAACATGTTCTTATTTGGATTTGGCTACGTATCTTACGGCCGGCCGATATGTATAATTAGTGTCAGACAGATAGTAAATATATCATCATCATTCTCCTGCCCTTATCCCACTCTAAGTGGGGTGAGCCCAACATGTTACAAACATGTTGTGACATGATTTGGCTACGTATTTTACGACCGGCCGCCTGCCTGAGGTCATCTTACCTTAGTCGCTTTTTACGACACCTCGATAAGAAATGAGGGTGGTCTATTCTATGCAGCCGGATACCACACGCCACATACGTTAGTCGCCTTTTACGACACCTCGGTAAGAAGGAGGGTTGTCTATTCTATTCTGCCGGATACCACACGGCGAACAACTAGTAAATATGGTTTATTATTTTTTTAATAAATGCTTTGATAGTACACCTAGACTCGAAAACCAACAAATTGTTTTTAAAAATATTGGCCTTCAGTGGGAATCCATGTTTTTAATTATGATCTAGTAATGTAACAGTTTATCAATTAATTTCATTATTAAGAATATTAAAATGTATTGATCTTTAGCTACTCTTTCTTTTAATTTAGCTTAAAGTATTTCTGCTTTAATTGGTCTATAGAAAGACTTAATTTACCACTGTAGCTGATTTGGCCACCATTGTCCCACTGTTGTAAACCAACTAGGTGATATCAAAGAGTCGCTGAATTCAAGCAAAGAGGAAATCTCATAAAAGTATCATGCAATGGATGTATTTCCGTATTTCTCAGTAAACGTTTCTGTACCTGTTTATTCATTCTTTGAAAAGTATTCAGTCCAGTAATTGCTTTAGTAATCTTGTTCGTATAACTAGCAAGTTTGTCAATATTCTATAATAGGGCCTCATTTCCCTTAGAACCGGTGTGCCGATAAGCTACCGGATAAGCCGCGTAAAGGCACTTCCATATAAACGCGCTCGAAGTCAAGGTGTGGAATATCGATAGGATTTATATCTTTTAAATAGATCGTCTTGCGTCGTCCTCACAGCAAGGGAACTTTGTTCCTTGTTGATAGTGTTTCTTCTGATGGTTTTATGCTTAATACTCCCTTTCTTTAACTTATGTAGCGTATAGTAGAGGGTAAATTCAGTGCAAATTTAAGAGAGCTTTCTGCATATAAACAGTCTGATATGTTGCAACAAATTAACATAATAACAAAGCTTTAACTTATGTAGTTGCAACCTCGACGATGCTTCTGCGCTCGCCCGTCCCGCCCGGTGACGCTGTAAAAGCCATTAGGGCTAACAGCATACAGTCAGTTCGAAATAAAAAAACTTATATACCGCATAGTAGAGGGTAAATTCAGTGCAAATTTAAGAGAGCTTTCTGCATATGAACAATCTGATATCTTGCAACAAATTAACATAATAACAAAACAATAATTAACAAAATTAATTTATAGATTAAGTGACTAAATTTACTTGTATCTATATTATTAATATTAATATCAATTAACGATCAAATACTGTAATAAGATTATTCTTATTAAATCTGAATGAATTTACTTGTTACGCATTTGGGAGAATGTTAGTGATATTTCAAAGGAATAAATGTATATTTGGTACTTTATTAAATTATTAGCAACTCATTGCAATCATTTAATATTCAGGGAATAATTGCTTCGTCACCGTATATAAAATTTACGTAGACAATTCATTTAAAAGTTGATAGTAAAAATAAAAAAGACAACGGGGCGTTAGGAATTGTATGTAAAGGGATCCTTATCAACTCTTGAATCGAGTTTTATAATAAAGGCAGAGCGAAAGTTATTTTAAAGCTTCTTACATACTGCGCTAATAATAAAGGGTTATCTGTATCATATCTTACAATGTCTTTCGTTATAATAAGGTACACACTAAACACACTAGACACAATACACACTAGTTGTCCTTACTTGACTATGTTTAAATACCCTCAATTTTCGACGGAATTTTTATACGGGTCACATCGCGACACAATCGAGTTACCTTTGTTTTAAAGTTCGACATTTCGGCAGAGTTGCATCCACCGTGGTCACGAACTTTTTTTTGATGGTTTTTGTTGCGACGTGACCCGTATATTTATATAAAAATAAGTATGAAAATTAAGCTGTGATAGCCTAGCGGTGAGTCCGTGCGACTCACTAGAGACGACATAGGTTCAAACCCTGGGCAGGCACCAATGAGCTTTTCTATTAAAACTTATGTGTCTAATTGATAATTGCAATTTATTACACGCTTTTCATGCATATCTCTAGAGAATTCTAGGGATATGTGTAACCTACCAATCCGCAGTGGAGCAGCGCGGTCTTAGCTCCAATCCTTCTCTCCAAAAACGGAGAGAGGAGGCCTTAGCCCAGCTGTGGGCATAGTAACAGGCTGTTACTTTAAGTATGAATTGCGCATGTTTAAAATTTACTATATATTTTCCAGCTTCTCGGAGGAAAAACGGTTTTTAACCTTTATATGATAGCTCCAAATTGGAGCAGCGTGGTAGGTCTTGGCAACAACCCTTCTCTCCTAAAACAGAGAGGAGAGGCCTATGCCCAGCTGTGGGATAGTAACAGGCCGTTACTTTACTTTTTACTATTTCTTAAAAATTACAACAGAATCTTTAAAAATGGAAATATCTTTAAAAGACTTGGTATATACAAATGAAACTTTTCAAAGATTTAAAATAATGACCTATATTCAGATGGCTATGTGCCTAAGTCATCAAATCGATGAGAAATGATTATTTAACCACAGTCACTAAACGCTTCATTAAAAAAGTAAACCAACCTCAATTTGTTTCACACTTTTTCGTGCCAAGTTTGTTTTTTGGTTCAAAGAGAAGTTAACGAAACGTAACTAACGATTTTACGTAATCCGTGCTTCGTATTAATATAAAACTACTAGCTTTTACTAGTGACTTCGACAGCAGGTACTTTGAAATAGTTCTTTACTAATTTCTACTTCACTTCTTCAGTTCTCGTCTGACAGCCAAGGCAAGATTGTCCAAATTAATTATATAATGGATACATCAATATAAGATGTCGAGGAATTTAAACCTTAGGTATTACCGATTGACTTTACGGTTTTTACAATTTCAGAATCACTCAGTGCGATCCTCAAATATCAAAGTTGAAGGGCCTTTTAAGTTTCCGATACAAAAACACGGCTTTCATATAGCAAGGTCGTATGTAGGCCTTGAGAACCTTTACTTTAATAAATTTACTTTATAAAAACGCGCTTACATTCACTTCATGTCTACATACTTCAGATATATCGTGTTAAAGCGTCCAAAACATGAGTGTTAAACGCTCAACTTCGTTCGCCTCAACTTAAGCGATTTAATACCCCCAACTAAGTGTTTTTTTCTGTTATTTCTACAGAAAATACGATTTTTTTAAATCTCTTTACTAACCCGTTATGAGGGTTCGATCGATTGTTCAAACTGAAATTGATATTGGTAAATCAGATTAGCCGTGACAACAATAGACATACAAACTTTATTCAAATTCAAATTCAAATTCAAAATATTCTTTATTCAAGTAAACTTGTAAACAAGTGCTTTTGAATCGTCAACTTTACTGCTGGTTCGGAAAGCTGTTCCTACCGAGAAGAGCCAGCAAGAAACTCGGCGGTTGCTCTTTTTAAAATATAAATCTTAGAACTAATTACATTTATTTATTACTGTCTTGTACAGGGTAGAAGTGCACCTATATCCACACATCCTTATCATCTAAGTAATCTTCAACAGTATAGTAGGCTTTCTGTATCAGCCTCTTTTTAACAGTGGTTTTAAACTGCTGTAATGGCATAGCCAAAATTGATTTCGGAATTTTATTATAGAATCTTATACCCAAACCCACAAACGATTTACGTACTTTTGCTAGGCGCAAAGCAGGAGTCGCAAGCTTATGTCGGTTCCTACTTTGTCTATTATATACATCACCTATCGTTTTATAATTCTTTATATTTTTATGTACAAAAATTACATTGTTTAAAATATATTGTGAAGCAAATGTAAGAATACCTATTTCCTTAAACTTCTCTCGCAGGGAATCACGCGGACTTAAATTGTAGATGCCACGTATGGCTCTTTTTTGTAATACGAAAATTTTTTCACTATCCGCGCATTTACCCCACAGCAATATTCCATAAGACATAATGCTATGGAAGTAAGCAAAATAAACAAGTTTCGCTGTTTCGACATCTGTAAATTGTCTTATCTTTCGAACAGCGTAGGCTGCTGAACTAAGTTTCCCTGCAAGAGTTTTTATGTGTGTGCTCCATTGGAGTTTTGAATCCAAGGTCACTCCCAAATATATTTTCGCGATTTGTTTTATCTATATTAGAAACTAATATAGATAAAACAAACCTAGGGGGCCTCTAACTCCGTTGCTGTACCTTTTGACTCAGAGAGATAATAGAGCTTGTTACGGACACTAGCTCAGTACTATATTTTGAAGAGCACATCCTGCTAGTGCGGATACTGTCCATCAAGGGGGTTTTAGTGGGTAGGAACCCCATATAACCGGATCTCACCCACAAGAGTTCCGGTATCTTTTAGAAGATTTCCCCCCCTTAAAAAAGGGGGCCTCTAAGTACTGAGGATGTAAAAATTCCAAAGATTGGAGCCCACTTCTTCAATGTAGATTTGCGGGTTAAATAGGGATAGCGAAATTGGCGTAGCGAGGCAAGGGCAAGGGGGGGCAGCTGCCCCCCCCCCACTTACACAGTAACTGGGAAACTGTCCAGTCACAACATATTGACACTATAAAAGGCTTGCATAAGAATTATAATGTTTTCACCTTCATTACAAAAGTAAGCTCCTTATACTTTAAATAACATGATTACGAAAATATTCTAGATTTTCTAAGACACTCCCCCCCCCCTGGCTGGAATTCTGGCTACGCTTGGATAGCGATATTTTTAACCGATAAGCGTTTGCGTTAATTAATTAATTAAACGTACATATATAAAATAAAATAATAGGTAATCTAACTCTTTAATGCTCACTATATAGTTATGAAATACAAAATAATAAAGACATGTAAACGTGGTCTGATAGAACCGCCGAAAATTTGTAATATAACTTTATAAAGAAAGCTCATATCCGCCTAGGGATTTGCAAAGAACCCCGAGGAATCATGTGATTTGACCATAAAGCCAACAGGAGTACACTCAACTATAGCAACAACAAAATTGCAAACTGCCGTCAATTTGCATATTAAAAACTTGCATTGCTGGAACGCTAGTTGTTCGCGAAAGCGAGATCCGGCTGTTCTTGTAGTCCTTATGTAGGGTTTCTATTAACATGTGCTTAAACGGATATATTTTATAGTAAAAGCCGTAATATATTGACACTTAATACCTATTTTTACTTACCGACTAGTGTAACGTTTGATATTGTGGAGGGGATAAAGGGATATGTGGTAAACAAGGGAGACCAACCACCTACCTGGATGAGATGCTGACAGGAACTTCAGGTTTTTTCCGCGTGTCCTCGCACTCACTTTTCACTGGTCGGGTCCGCCAGGGTTGATGCACAGATATCCCACCATAAAAGGCGTTCACATAAAGTTATCTATTAAATAGTGGTTTAGCATAAGGAGCATCATCGCATACGCATGCGATGATGCTCCTTACGGCGTTTATATTCGTACTGGCTGCTTGTAGATGACAGCAGCCTCTTGCGTGCTCTTTTCCTTCGGTAAAGTAAAGGGTTGGCCGAGGGTGAGGGAGAAGGATATAGAGACAAGGGAAATAGTGTAACTGGCCCAACCATATTGTATATACTAATGTTACTACCCATGCCGTGTGGTATCCGGCTGAGCATTATAGACCACCCTCATTTCTTACCGAGGTGTCGTAAAAAGCGACTAAGGTAAGTCGACCCGCCGTGTAGTATCCAGCCGAGTGGAATAGACCACCCTCTTTCTTACCGATGGGTCGTAAAATACGACTAAGGTAAGTTGTCGTTAAGCAGGCGGCCGGTCGTAAAACATGTAGCCAAATCATGTGACAACATGTTTGTAACATGTGTCAACCCCACTTAGGGTGGGATAAGGGCAGGAGGATGATAATAATGTTACTATCCCGCTGCTGGCTATCGGCCTCCTCTCTCCTTTTGTAAATAGGAGGGATCGAGCTTAGACTAACCATGCTGTTATTTACTAACAGGTCATTACTTTCCTTACCCTTTCACAAATATATACAGAACTATTTCGTTCAGTTAACAAAACATAAGCGAACGTAAGACATTATCTGACAAAAAGTGTTACTCCAACAATACCATGTTATATCCTATTGCAAAGGAAAATTGCCTCATTGTTTCATGCCACATTATAACCTGTTACACATTGACATTGACGTGTTCTATAGATATTATTTTCTGTTTAAACATGTTTTAGTAAAGGCACACAGCAGTATAATTCAATTTAAAATATTCTTTATTCAAGAAGACTATTTCCATTACGATTGAATAGTCAGATGTTTTAAAAGAAGCATCTACTGATTCAGAAGGTTGCTCCTAACTAAAAGAACCAGCAAGAAACTATACAATTTGAAACATGTGGCTCGTTGCCAGCCTGGTGCGTAGCTAACTGCAGTTGAAATGATACTATCACTCAAATAATCTGCAATCCTTTCATAGTCATCCTGCCCTTATCCCACTATAAGTGGGGTCGGCACAACATGTTACAATAATGATGTCACATGATTTGGCTAGGTATTTTACGAGCAGCCGCCTGCCTGATGTCAACTTACTTTAGTCGCCTTTAACGACACCTCGGTAAGAATAAGAGTGGTCTATTCTACTCAGCCGGATACCACACGGCGGAATCTGCAATCCTTTAATAGTTACTTAATATTTAGACCTGGTTCGTAAATAACCGACCTTTGAGATATTGGCTCAAGAATAATTGTACCTATTTTTATATCGGAAGACGGATTACTAGCGTACAGCCTCGAGCGAAACATCGGTAAGCTTTTTCGTAATTTTAGGATCAAGGAAAGGCTACTGAAGACAGTATTGCTTGATACGGCGCTGGTTGCGAGGAGTTCAATTAATTTAGTGCAGTTAATTTTTTTACAATTGTTCACAAAATATTTATGAATGGCATTAAATATATTTTTCTTTATTTTACTAATTCATCATTAGTTGATTATTTTCTCACTTATTCTTTTGCTTCATTTTCAATCAATGGATATCTCTTCAGGGGATCTCCACAACACACCCTTGACCTTTGACCCTGACGCACGTCGTCAGTCCATCTCGTCGGGGGGTCTACCAACACTGCATTTTCTGGTGCGGGGTCGCCATTCCAACACTTTGAGATCCCAAGGCCTATGTGCCGCACCACAGTGGCTCATAAGCCACATCGCCGCTTAGGCTTCACGAACTTCTGAACTATATCAGTGACTCTGGTTCTTCTGCGGATCTCCTCATTTCTGATTTCATTACGTAGAGATACTCCGAGCATAGCTTGCTTCATCCTGCTGAGCGACTCTGACCTTAGTCCCATAGTCAACGACCTTATCACTTATTACTTACACATTATCTCTGGGCTTTTCGTACTATGTAATTTTTATATAATTGACTCATTTAGTGATGTATCGAGCATACGAAAGACCCTATCTAATATCTGGGGACCAAGGCCCGACGTCCACCAATTCTTGAATATTCAACATTTTCAAATTACCTAGGATGCAAATTCGCAAAAAATAGCATAAAAGAATAGAGCACTATATTAATTATATATACAGAATTGAAAATTGACATGAACAAAGAATTCATTTGTTATTAGTACCACGTTTGGGAACCTGTGGCTGTTATTCAAAAAACACAAATAGATTTAGCATTACAATGTAACAAATAACTATGCTATTGTCTGTCTGTCTGTTACAGTGATCAAGTAAGATTATCAGCGTGTGCATTACGCAACTTTTCGGGTTATTAAACACAAATTACAACTATTCTGTGCAATTACATTGAAACAGTCGTATAAGGCCGCGACCTTCACCTATTGTTCGCGACATGAGTTAATCAAATTAACCAACTTTGAAAAGTTGGGTGTCAACTTTTTTTTATATCAAACTCAAAATCAAAATACTCTTTATTAAAAAGCTTTTATTGAACGTGCCGTGTATGTATAAATATGTTAAGTAAAATAAGTAAAGTAACGGCCTGTTACTATGCCCACTGCTGGGCTAAGGCCTCCTCTCTCCGTTTTTGGAGAGAAGGGTTGGAGCTAAGACCTACCACGCTGCTCCAATGCGGATTAGTAGGTTACACATATCCCTAGAATTCTCTAGAAATATGCAGGTTTCCTCTCGATGTTTTCCTACACCGAAAGTTTGTGATAAATTGCAATTATCAATTAGACACATAAGCTTTAATAGAAAAACTCATTGGTGCCTGCCCGGGGCTTGAACCCGTGATCATCTCTAGAGAGACCACTAGGCCATTACAGCTGGCTTTTATTACATAAATATGTCCTCCTCCTCGCGTCGTATTCCTCATTACCGAGGGTCGTGATCCCTACGTTTAGGAAGCAGACTTTGACGTAAGACTTCCTTCCATCTATCTGTTCCTGTCTTTGGCCATGTGGAGTGCGTCGTGGAGTTTGGTGACCAGAGTGGAGCGGATCTGGTCAGAATGGGGCTGCGGCCTCTTGGCCGTTTACCATCCGCTTTGCCGGTGACCAAGAGCTGCTCCAGATTATGGCCGTCTTTCCTGGCGATGTGTCTAAAGAACTCCATGACCAAGCAATATAACAGAACTAACTACTTTGCTATAATCCGCGCGGGTTAAGTGAATGCATGCAAAGCCAATGTGTATGAAGCAGGCAAAATCTATCCTCCTGATGATGCTTCTCATGATGTTCCACGACAAAAATCGTAATGTATTACGATTTTTGTCGTGGAGCCTATCCTCCTGATGATGCTTCGGTTTCGGGGCGAAACGATCGTCGAGATTGTGGTGGTGGGTGTGTGTGCTGCTTTTGTGTGCGTTGTTGCTGGTGAATTGCGCCTTGGGGTGCATGTGGTGGCTTGTCCTGCATGTATAAGGTACGTAGATTTTGCCTGCTTCATACACATTGGCTTTGCATGCATTCACTTAACCCGTGCGGATTATAGCAAAGTAGTTAGTTCTGTTATATTGCTTGTAATATGGAATTCCGCAAAGTAACGCCTGCTTCTATAAATCATTTAACTCCATGACCCTTCGCAGACATATTGTGGTTAGTCTGTCCTTGACTTTTAATTCACGAAGGATAGACTGGTTCGTTTACATAAATATGTAATAAAAGCTTTATTTTAACTTGTCGTGTATCTATGTGAAGGTGGAATCTTGCAAGATAAATTTGATCCATTTCCCATCGTCCGATTGAGCTGAAATTTTACATACTGGTCCAGTCCCGATGACAAGGCATGTTTGTGATAATCAGGAACCTATCTCTTTACGATAACGTCGCGTAAAGAGCTCATGTATAAGAGCCCCGTATGGGCTTGAAACTAGTCGGGCTCATCCGATAAATAAGACGTGAGTATAGCCGGTCACTAAACATTAATTATGAATACCACTCACCAGTTTAAATTCAAAAATAAAATATATTGATAACCAATAAAACTTTACAAAATTAAAAAAAAATGCTGAAAGTAAATTAATATAAAATATTTTATATTACAGGTACTTTTTCAATTCTGGTAGCTTTGATGTAAAGGTAAGTTGTTAGACATAATATCTAACACGTAAATAGGTTGTCATGATAATGGAACTATAACGAATTTACGTATATTTATGTAAATTAAACGAATATTCAAGTCGATAAATTTTCTGATGACCCGTTTTTTAAGGTGCTAATTAATATGGTTTGTTCAGACGAAAATTTTATTACTCGGTATAGGGACTAAGAGGTAACATCGTCATCGTATCATCATAATCATTATTTGATAGTAAATTTAGTATATTTGATGTCTCGAGTTCGGTTTTCGGTCTGAGATTATTGTACCTATTTTTTAAATTGTTGTCTTTAGTCTAGGGACTGGGAGACCGTTTCCGCATTCGCTAGTTATGACATTCGTCTAGAGATTTCGTGATTTGATATGATGCTGTGTAGGATATGTAAAGAGATCTTTCTCTAACTCTTTATTGATTTATTATTATACCTTATATAAAATCCTTCAGTAAGGGTTATCTGGAAGAGATAATCACTACAGTGATAAGCCGGCCCTTTTACAAATATCTGTTCATAATGAAGTATACAAGTGCGAATTCCTTTAACATTATGTTTAACTAGTGGTACCCGTGACTTAACTGTGTGTGTAACTGTCCCATATATATATATATATATACATCCCGTAACCCATTTGGCGTCATGCACGTTGTGCATCATTATGGCGTCTCCCAGTTGTACTAACTTATTTTATAATGTTTTTGCATATATTGCTTAGTTTTTAAATGTCAACCTTCGTGAGATATTTTGTTTTCTTATAATTTTATTTATCGCAATATTCTTCTTGTAATCCTGCCCAAGAAAATCTGAACCCCATTTCAAAGTAATGAACTTTTAGCTTCCTGAATATACTTCTCACAATTATCTACTACGCCGATATTTGTGCGTCCTGTGAGTCTGTGTGTGTGAATGCGACGTTGCCGGCCTAAAATTTAGTTTCTATCTCTTTCTTTTCCTGAGAATCTCAGTACAATAAAATAAAGTAGTTGTGATGTTGCAATCAGTACTAAACTTTATTAGGTTAATATCAACAAAAAAAACTTATATAGCAATATTACACGTAAAGTTGAAAAAAAGAAGCCCAATATGAATATATGGACAACTGAAATCAAAAAATGCTCTTTTTAAACTGAAATATTAATAGTGGGTTGGTGATCGCAGGGCTGAATCTTTCATATTTACTATGCTGTCATGATAGGATTTATTCATCAGCCTTATGTAACTTCACGCCCATAGTTATACCACTATGACAAAAGTCAGTGCCTTGTAAATAAACAACAAAATACATTTATTCAGTTCTGTCTCGGACATGGACGGATAGCATTTTTATACAAAAACTTCAACAATTGGACGTACCTAGAATCGAATGAGTATCTCTGGAGTGACCTAAACACAATCAAGGTCTCGAGCGAAACAATGGCCTCCTCGTAATCTACAAGCGTCCGAGTGATCCGTGGTGTTATATGATGTTACGATGCCTTTCCGCAATACGGGCTTGTTCGAGAGCGTGATAGTCGTAGAACTTACGATAACTTTTTGAGTTGATCGCGAACAGAAAGTCATACACACAGACGTGGCGAGGGATAAATGTTCAGACAGACTCAGCATACTTTCGATTTTACTATAATTATATTCAGAGATAACAATAAAGCTAGACATGTTACATGAACAATATATTTCAATAACTATATGATAAATATATAAATTCTAGTAGTACTCTCGACTTCATTCGCGCCAACCTAAGCGTTCATTTACCCCCGATGATATATAATATAATATAATTTGTTAAATGATTTAGAGAAGCAGGCGTTACTTTGCGGAATTCCATATTACAAGCACTATAACAGAACTAACTACCTTGCTATAATCCGCACGGGTTAAGCGAATGCATGCAAAGCTATAGGCTCCACGACAAAATCGTAGTGCATTACGATTTTTAACGTGGAGCCTATCCTCCCGATGATGCTTCGGTTTCGGATCGAAACGATCGTCGAGATTGTGGTGGTGGTTGTGTGTGCTGCTTGTGTGCATTGTTGCTGGTGGATGCGCCTTGGGGTACGTGTGGATGCTTGTCCTGCATGTATAAGGTGCGTAAATTTTGCCTGCTTCATACACATTAGCTTTGCATGCATTCGCTTAACCCGTACGGATTATAGCAAGGTAGTTAGTTCTGTTATAGTGCTTGTAATATAATATGTGTTTTTTCACGTTCCCGTAAGAAAAACGGGTTTTTATGCCATTTGTTTGGAATAACATTTTTATTTTATTCGCAGTGTATATAAGCCTCTATTTTATCATTAGAGACAAGCGCATTAGCCATGAAGTTGTAACAGACAGACTAACGGACAGACTATCGAATTTATACTTTTAATATGGATGTATAAAATATATTTAATTATAGTAAAATAGCATCAATTAAAGTATTTAAATTTATTTTATCTACCTACTGCCAAATGCATGTTTCAGATTTTTTTATGCTGAAGTGTAAGTATAAACTTGTATTTTACATCTAATTTCCGTCTTCTAATTCAAAAATTACTTAAAATAATAAGAAAAAAACAAATCGGACGAGCTGGCATCGTCGCAATTCGCGGACGCGACATACGCGGTTTCTTAGTCAAAACATGACGGTGGTATACGACAGTAAATATACACGCTACAACAGCGCCGCACCTCTGCTACGAATTCACCCGGAATTATTAATTATACAATTTCACCCACTAAGCCAACTTTTTGGCTTCTACCGATATTTGTTCTATAGCTTAGTAGAACTTATAGGATGCTAGTGCACACGTTGAAAAAAGTGGCGTCCGATATTCGGACGTCAAAAGTGCGGGGACGCCAGATTAAATGCAATTACGTGTTAATAAGACGCCAAATTGTTTGCAGGATAAATATATATATATATATATATATATATATATATATATATATATATATATATATATATATATATATATATATTTATTTATTTTTATAAAATACTAATCTCCAGTTATTCACAAAAATGCCAGTTATACAGAAGCAAAAGCTACTTTTGCATAAGTACGAGTATATGATACATGTAGTATCATATACACGTTATGACACGTGCCTTTGTTTTATTATGGCGTTTGTTTTATTATTGCATGGCTGGGCATGGCACTCTCGTTCAAGAGCCTTGTCTATGTCTCGCTCGAGACGTTGAAGGTCGCAGTCACTTTGTAATGTATGGAACTCATTATGGCGGCTGTACACTCTCTGTGAGACACCCCAAGGCATGCCGAGTGCGACAGTGTACATGGTAACACTCGCATTGGCTCGGTATATCTCGCGGTATATCGAACCCTTACGCTTGCGTGTTGGTTTTTGAGCCCGAGCCTCGCACAGTAGGCGAGCGCGTCGCTGTTCACTCTCGAGGGTGTACATGGTCGCTATAAGCTTTCACGTCTCGGCCGTGGCGTTTTGGCGAGAATGTACAGTCGCCATAACACCATATATTCGGTATCGTGATGCGTATAATGCAAAAAAATACCGTAGATAAGCGGTAACAACTTTGACAATTACTGCTCCCAAAGTGGGCTAATGACTCCGAATTCTTCGCATGCGTCTTACAATGTTTTTGTTTGTAAAAAACCACTTAATAAAATTTATCAGAACTTCATCTCAATATGTTCAATCGGAAAAGAATCGCACACTATCGCATAACTAATTTATATTAGAAATAAAATGTATTATACATTTTCAAGTAACAAGTTAACACGTTACATCATATACTTTTTACTCTTCAAATATCTGGGTCGTGGTTTTTGAGTGCACAAAAAAAAAACAAGTAACGCAGAGCATTTATTAGCGTCATTTAGAGCAAACCGATATCAGGGCTGGCTAAAAAAACAATAGTTACAAAATAAACCAGCGAAAGGTGTCGTGCAACAAAATTTGGTATTTCGTAGTCACTTGATTATTACAATGCGGTATAAAAAATAGCGCATTGTATACATTGCACGGAAGAGAATAACGACAATGGATTCAAATTATTTGCAAAGAAGGCGATAGTTTGCGAAGTTTCTCGATAAGAGTATCATGAAATAGATTATTAATTGGATAAGGCACAGTACAATTAACTCTTTAGTAGTCGGTATAATTAAACTTTATATAATGCTGAAATAGTTTGTCTATTTGTACTCGTAAAAATGGTCGGAAAATTCTATAGGGTATAGGCTCAGTTATTGCGATGGATTAAGTTTAACTACAGATTTTAAATTTTCAATAATACCTTTAATGGTAAAATACTGGATGGCAAAATTTTCATCAAAATTTTTTGAACTAATGTTAATTAATTAATAAATGACGTCAACGCGATATGTTGACCGAAATAATTAAAATATTCTCCTGACCTTATCCCACTCTAAGTGGGATCGGCATAACATGTTTTAAATATGTTGTAATGTGATTTGGCTAGGTATATTATGGCCTGACTTTCGTCAATTCCCTTAGTCGACTTTTACAACTCGGTAAGAAATGAGAGCATACTAAATAATATCAGTAAAAAAACATTTTCGACAACCCTGAAATACATAAATTCGTTATGTTATAAAACTCAAAACAAACATGGAAATCGAAAGTTTTATCGCATTTTTTGCATGATACGAAATTTTTGGCAACGTATTTGATTATTTAATATGATATATAAATAACTTTGAGTTAACGCATACGAAAGATCTGTTTATTTATTATCTATTAAAATTACAATAAATAAGGGGAAGTCTTAAAGTCACGCCCATTTTAGAAAAAACTAAAAATGTAAGACTAAGATAAGATAGTATGGACATATAATGAGCTGCAGGCCTGTGATGAACTCTTATTGCGACTCAACTAAGACGTAAACGACGACCGCGAACCTTTTTTTTTTCGTACCATGAAGTGTGAATTGCATTGGGGTCGTAATGTTTGAAAAGGATAACGTTATATGAACTATAGATAACTCTGTCTCTTTTACTCAAATGTTCTTAGGACGAATTTCGAACTCTCATTCGGCAACGACTTAAAGTGTGCGTCTTTAAGACGTCATGGTATGAAAAAGCAAAACAATTTCGTTTACGTCTTCAATTGAGTCGCAATAAGAGTTCATGGGAGGTCTTCAGGGATAAAAAATCATGTAACCAAGCAAATGTTAAATATGAATGTGCATGGATATGTGACTAGAGAATTAGTTGAACTAGTTTTATAGAAGTAGGCGTTACTTTGCGGAACTCTATAGTGCAGAAGTTACAATAGAACTATTTTGCTATATTGCGCGTTTGTTAAGAGAATATGTAATGCTAAGTTTATGAAGCAGGCAACATTCACATACCTTACACGTGCAGGACAAAACACCACGTATCATAAAATGCCGCCACCAGTAACGATCCACACACAATCACTACTACAATCTCTAAGACCGTTTCGCCCCGAAATCTAATCATTATCAGGAGGCAATCCTCCTGATAAATCGTAAAATCGACACGACAAAATCGTAATGCATTATGATTCTATTGAACTTTCCAGTTTCAGTGTTAAACATTTGTATTGAGGGGGTAACTTCTGTATTTTAACTAGAGAAGTAGAGTTTGTTTCTAAAGAATTTCACCGTTTATAGGTCCTAAGCTCTCATATAATTAATGGACATATCGGAATATTCAAAATGATTCTTAAATTTTCTTTATGCAACTTTTAAATGTCACTAATATTATAGATATGGATATTTGTATTGATGATTAGTAGAGTTGACGATTCAAAAGCACTTGTTACAAGTTCACATGAATAAAGAATAATTTGAATTTGAATTTAGGTTTAAAACCATCTCTGCATTTAAAACCAGGACCAGAGGTCCCAGGGAAACCGATATTTTGTTTTTCGTCTTTAAGTTCTTATAGGTATAGTACCCTATCATTTTTATATTATTGTCAATCTGTACAATAAAATGATTACAAAGAAACAAACTTATGTAGAAATTTTACGCCCTCGATCCTACGACCCCCGGAGTTAAAGGCAGGGCTAACGGACCAGTCAAATATAGTACCTGGCAACAAATAATGGACATCGAGGCTTAGAGAGAGAAAATCGGTTAGATTCTGCTTCATAGAGCATTGTCTCTGTCGCACAGACTGACGAACCCGTGCGAAACGTCACATACTAACTGAGTGACAGGGACAGCGCTCTACATAATCGCACTGGCCGGCTGTTTCGTTCTAATCATCGATGTGCATTATTTAATGCCGGTCACTTTATACTATTGTAATGATGATGATAGACTTCGAGCATCTTGCCGTGTAGTTATTATACTAGAGTATGGAAGCCAGACTAAAATGTTCTCTATTGCAATAATTAGAGAGTACATGGAACCTTATCTGTCTCTCTTTTTTATGTGTGATTAGACAAAGATATACGAGTTTCATCTTTCCTCTCATTTTTTGTTCTGACACTCACTTACAGGCTTGCATGTTGCTCCTTTACTATTCTTATTATTAAAAAAGTCCCTAAAAGCTGTCTGTCTGTATGTAATCGATTTTCTCAAAATCTACTGAGCGGATTTTCGTACGGATTTTACTAAAAGATAGTGCAATTCTTCCGGCAGGTTTAGGTTAATAGTACATAACGGTTTTACGTAAAAATGTGTCTTGGTCGCGTGGTTGTAAAAAACTAGCCTGATGGGAGATTAAGTCGCGTGTGCCGCATAAATCAGCAGAGATACACTGAAGTAATTTACTAGAGAATTGTAGATCTAAAAAAATACTACAAAAAAATCCACGACAGCATGTCTCTATTTCTTATGGTTAAATCACAGTTACAATTTTTGTGTCTTTTGTAACACACTGATTACTACGCGGGCGAAGTCGCATGCACAGCTAGTAATATAATAATTCAATGGTTGTTATACCATTTTTAAAGTCAGGGAGGCAAATGACAGTTTCAAAGGATTACAATGCATCTAACGATGAAATCAGGTAAAATTCAAATTCAAAATATTCTTTATTCAAGTAAACTTGTAAGCAAGTGCTTTTGAGTCGTCAACTTTACTGCTGGTTCGGAAAGCTGTTCCTAACCAGCAAGATACTCGGCGGTTGCTCTTTTTAAAATATAAATCTTAGAACTAGTTACTTTATTTATTACTGTCTTGTACAGGGTAGAAGTGCACCTATATCCACACATCCTTATCATCTAAGTAATCTTCAACAGTATAGTAGGCTTTCTGTATCAGCCTCTTTTTAACAGTGTTTTTAAACTGCTGTAATGGCATGGCCAAAATTGATTACAGAATTTTATTATAGAATCTTATACCCAAACCAACAAACGATTTACGTACTTTTGCTAGGTGCAAAGCAGGAGTCGCAAGCTTATGTCGGTTCCTACTTTGTCTATTATAAACATCACCTTTCGTTTTATAAATCTTTATATTTTTATGTACAAAAATCGTCATCAGTCATAAAAAAAACCATTATAATCAAAAAAAACTGCAGAGACGTGCCCGCGGATAGCAACTCGTGGGAAAGCACTAGTTACCTTGCATCATAGAAACCAGAACACACCATAAATGTAGCTCTGTACTAACAACGTTTTCAATTTTGCTGCGAAACTTGTTGCAAACTTATTCCGTAAGCAGCAAGGTTGAAAATGTCCACCAGTCATTAAACTTTCTCTAAACAACGATCTGATGTTATCAAGTGTCAAATTTAATGTCAGTGATATAATAATATAATTGTATAAAGCCGTGATGACGTGACGGCGAGACCGCGTGATACTTACCAGAGATTGTTATATTACGAATAAAAAATATGTTAATAAATAATAAAAAATATAAAACTTGTTTTTTGACTAATTTATTTACAATTAATTTTAGGCGTTTTGAATAAAAATATAGTTAAATTCTTCTCATTCCTTCATTTCCCTTCTCTTCTCTAATTTTTTTTTACTTCCAATGAGATACTTAAAAGGATTCACCTCGCAAATTAAGAGATTAAGTAGCATTAAATGGTCACTGAAGATGCTACATAGTTCTGTATCTTACTTCTCTGAGTTGTTAGCTGATGACGATAGATGGCAGCACTTATCTTTTTTTCGCGCTATTGTTTGTCCTTTTTATTTCGTATAAGGCGATGCGTACAATACGCCGAGATGGGACAGCTTTAAGATTTGTAGGACTTTAGTTAGGTTGTTCTTTAGAATTTAAGGTGTTGTTTAGCCTTTAGGTAGTTTCATATTAACATGTTAAGTTATGTGCACGGTAATAGGTATATGGTTGAAGCTAAGAATTTAGAATTTATCGTAAGACTGTTCTTAGCATTACTGTATGATTAAGGAACTTAAACTATGATGAAGTGGAGAAATCAGTAGTGATAAAAAACATTGTTACATTTCGGGTAGCATCGCGATAAAATCGACGTAAGGTCTTTTACTAGAAACCTTACGTGGATTGTGCGGTTCAAGTAAGAATAGAAAAGAAAATAATCAGGGTAGTACTCTAGAAACAAGGCAACGCGGTGCTCCAGTCAGTTCATGACCACGGCGGATGCAACTCTGCCAAAACGTTAAGCTTTATGTAAAGGTAACTCGATTTTATCGCGATTTGATCCATATGTTCATGTAATAATAATTATGAATCGCGAAAGCTTAAAGTTTGATAATAAATATTATAACAAAGCTTACACTTAAGCATACATTCACGCAATGACAAACACACACGCTAACGCACAATTCGCACACACGATTCCCACACACACACACACCAAGTTTTTCTTTCTAGTAGTATATACGAGTACATGTAGGAAAAGAACTGATATTTGAAACATAACTGACGCTTGATAAGAGGTCAAGGTTACATTTATTCAAGATTGAAATACCCTTTCCGAAATCTCTTATCGTTTATACCGACTGCCGTAGAGAGAATCTTGGTAGAAGTTACCTAGAGCAACACTATTTGGTCGAGTTTATTAATTCCATCATCATTATTTTCCTACCCTTCCGCCGTGTAGTATCCGGTTGAGTATAAACCACTATTATTTCTTACCAAGGTGTCGTAAAAGGCGACAAAGGTAAGTCAACCCGCCGTGTGTAACCGGCTGAGTAGAATGGACCACTCTCATTTCTTACCGGGGTGTTGTAAGGTAAGTTGACGTCAGGCAGCTGGTCGGTCGTAAAATACATAGCCAAATCGTGTGACAACATGTTGTAACATGTTGTGCCGACCCTACTTAGAGTGGAATAAGGGCAGGAGGATGATGATGATTATTTTCTTACCCTTATCCCACTCTAACTGGCGTTTGCACAATCTATCTTCATCTTCCATTCTTCTCTATCATTCGTCAACTCTGGTGCCTCTTCTTCTATATGCATATCATTCTTCACACAATCCATCCATCTTTAACTCAGCCTCTCTCTTGTCATATATCCATCCATATTCATAGTTAAAACTCTTTTGGACACATGATTTTCATCCCTCTTCATTAAATGTCTATACCAACTTAATTTCGTTCTTCTCATGTTTTCTATAATGGTTCATCAATTCCAATTAGTAACTAAAAGAAATTGATATTATATGACTGACGACATCATCCGTTATTAATATACAGACATCATAGAAGTGCATATTTACGTAAACGGATGGCAAAATTAAACGATTTCCGATTGTGTTTAATTCCTTTCACCGGCAAGATATAACGTCTTTATTATATATAAATATTTACCACATTTTTATTTATTACTTGAGCTTGTGGCACTGCCTGCGAATTTTGAATATTAAAGTAGTTATTATGACTCAACTATAAGAGATAGAGCCATGCTGTCGCGGACTTTTTTATAGTATACTTATAGATCTACAATTCTCTAGTACATTACTTTAGTGTATCTCTGCTGATTAACGAGGAATTGCACTATGTTTTTATAAAAACCGTACAAAAATCCGTTGTGTAGATATTGAGAAAATCAATTACATACAGATAGACAGCTTTTGGGGACTTTGTATTATAAGTATAGTTTGCGTTGAATCTTTTATTAATTTAAGATTTGATATTCCGCAGATTTTTGGTGTTTTGTTCATTTAATTATATTGTTTTTAGCTTTAATAATTGCATCAACTATCTAACTTATCTTCTTCAAAATATGTCATGAAAGTTTTAAAAATTCATTCCTTAAGGGCGTATAAAAATAAATAAAGTAGTAAAGTATATATAAAAATAAAATTTTGCTTGTAATTATCAGTTTTAAAAGGCAGGAAATCTACGAGTCTGTGAAAAGAAAAGTAAAGCTCCTTAATTATACCACCGCTGGGAAAAGGTGTGCAATGTAACAAATATCACAGAAATTTCCTAAGATTATTCGATAAAGTTCCCTGTAAAGTAAAAAAAAGTAAAGTAGCGGCTTGTTACAATCCCACTACTGGGAATAGGCCTCCTCTCTCCGTTTCTGTAGAGAAGGGTTGGAGCTAAGACCTACCACGCTGCTCCAATGCGGATTGGTAGGTTACACATATCTCCAGAATTCTCTAGAGATATGCAGGTTTCCTCGCGATGTTTTCCTTCACCGAAAAGCGTGTGATTAATTGCAATTATCAATTAGAAACATGAGTTTTAATAGAAAAACTCATTAGGTCTGCCCGGGTTTTAACTCGGGTTCCCTCGAAAGAGTCGCACGGTCTCACCGCTTGGCTATGACAGCTTAAGTTCCCTGACCAGTACCAAATTTGGAAAATGGAATAGATCTCTGAATTGTTCAGTTCTCCTTGGTTATCCTTTAAGCGGCAGGCTAATGATCGTATAGATATAGACAAAGCGCTAAGCTAACAGCGGATAAAGCAATTATACAAGTAATTATCAAACATCTCTAATTCGAAACTTTCGCTTGGTTTCACATTTGGGTAATTTGAACAGGTTTATATGTTATAATTGCGTTCAAAATTGGTAAAAGTTTGTTTGTTGCTTTCGCAAATACGTCTTTAATGTTGATTTTTTAAGATCAAAGGGATTACGCAGCGTTGAAGATATAAGAAATATAATAGAATGTATATTTTATTATAAAACAAAGTCCTTTGACGATCTCTTTTAAAAGCTGTCTCTCTATAAGTAATCGATTTTCTTAAAATCTACTAAACGGATTTCTGTATGATTTGTACTAAACGGTAGTTCAATTATTTCGAATGGTTGAAGTGTATAGAACATTACGGTTTTTTTAATTGGGTGGCAGACAAGCCCCACCATTATATCCACAGCAAAATTCCCATAAATACGTTGCTCCGTTCAAACCATCAAAGGTTTTCTTTATGTCCCATTCGAACAGACTAACACACACTCATTCATAATATGGATTGCGAGAATTCGCAAGTAAGAAATAAAATTTATCTCGACTCAATATTAGCAATTGTTATTGAGATTAATGGAAATTGCCGTAATGCAATTTCAGTATCGTTAGGACATCAGATAATTTTGACAATTGTATATATATAGACATATATCCATACTCAGTGATATAATAAAGGGGAGAGTATATCTGTCTGTTTGTTACACGTTCATGGGTAATTCACTGAAACAATGTTGACAAAAATTTGCACTTTACATATTAAAGCTATATATTAAATTAATAATTCACTTAAAAAATCGGGTTACCGTCGGGAATAGGGAAAAACACGCAACTGGGTGTACTGAGGGTACTTAAGCCCTCAAATTGGTATGAATTAAGTCGCGGGTATTACTAGTATATACATATAAGCATGGTCAATAAAATTGATAAAATTTACGACAGCACGACAAAATCGTAATGCATTCATTTTGTCGAAGAGGCGTCTTGGGATGCATTTGGTGACTTGTCATGTGTGTGTAAGGTGTTTGAATTTTGTCTGTTTCATACACATGCATTCGCTTAACCCGCGCGGATTATAACAAAGTAGTTCTGTTATAGATTCTGTAAAATAATTAATTTTAAAATATTTGCTACCTTTAAACTCCTCTGAAGTACGAAAGTACGATATTAGCGTTAGCATCCTAACTATCAGATTGTATTAAAGTAACTTATTTCCTGCTATCTTTGAAGCCCTTTGTAGCACGACGGATCGATTAGAGTTGGGTACCTAAGGTATTGAAATCGAAAATTACCTGTACAGGTAAACGCAGCATCCGTAGATCCTATGCTAGATTGAAGGATATCTTTAAAAGGGTCGTAGTAACCCGCTAGATCCAATTGGAAATCTTTTATAGAGACCTATGTCCAACTATGAATGTGTGGACGTCGTGTGGTATCCGGCATAGAATAGACGACCCTTCTTTCTTACTGAGGTGTCGTAAGAGGCGACTAAGGTATGCGCTGTGTGATACCCGGCTGCATAGAGTAGACCACCCTCATTTCTTACTGAGATGTCGTAAAAAGCGACTAAGGTAAGTTGACGTCAGACAGGCGGTCGGTCGTAAAATACGTAGCCAAATCATGTGACAACATGTTCGTAACATATTGTGCCGACCCCACTTAGAGTGGGATAAGGGCAGGAGAATGATGATATGTCCAACTATGAATGTCCGTAAGTTCAAGAAAAAGAAAGCCTTCTGTAATGTATGAGGCAATAACCTAATATTAATTACGTAATACGAGCATTTAGCTTTCATTTCGGTTTGTATTAATCGCCATTGACCTAGAAGTTTTATAATTTGCACCTAAAGCTGCTAGATGAGACAGATACATGCGTTGAAATAATTAATTATCATATCATGATGAAATATTAATTATATCTGTAATACAAATATTATGAAATGTAAATTATAAATTCTAAAAACGTACATAAAATAACGAAATCCTAATTGGCTTTTGTTAAAATAAAAAATATCATCATTCTCCTGTCATTATCCCACTCTAATTGGGGTCGGCACAACATGTAACATAGATGTCATCACATGATTTGGCTACGTATTTTACGACCGGCCGCCTGCCTGACGTCAACTTACCTTAGACGTATTTTACGACACCTCGGTAAGAAATGAGTGTTGTCTATGCAGCCGGATACCACACGGCACGGTTAAAATAAAAAATATATATATTTATATTTATTATAATAGCTGTGGATTTTTGCAAATAAAAAAATATACAAATATTTTGTACAATTAGAGGCCTTTCATTTAAGCGTATCGCGAAGGACTTGAATTTACAAAATAGGCATATACTAGTATCGTGTCTGTGAAAGAATGCATTACTATGCATGTCTTTCTGTATGTTTAATGCATTAACAAGACAAAATTTAGTGAAAAAGGAGTCAAACCTCTCCCTTAAATATTTGCTATCAACAAAGGTTTTGCCAATAACAACATCGCTTGCCAGCTGATCGACATTGTGACTTTATTTAACAGACCTTGACCCTTTATAGTGTCAGTACCTTTATTCATGGATCGTCAAAGAATAGTCCGTTTGTCTACAATCAGAAATAATAAGTTAATCATAGCGCAAACAGATGGGCATATCCCTTTATACATTTTTATAAAAACATAGTATTACAAACTCAAACCAACTCAATCGTGTGGTGGCTGAATAGAATAGACCACTCTCATTTCTTACCGACGTGTCATAAAAGGCGACTAAAGTATGTCGACCCGCCGGGTGGTATCCGACTGAGTAGAATAAAACACCCTCATTTCATACCAAGGTGTCGTAAAAGGCGACTAAGGTAAGTCGACCCGCCGTGTGGTATCCGGCTGAGTAGAATAGACCACCCTCATTTTTTACCGCGGTGTCGTAAGAGGCGACTATGGTAAGTCGACCTGCTGTGTGGTATCCGGCTGAGTAGAATAGACCACTCTCATTTCTTACCGTGGGGTCGTAAAATACGTTTAAGGTAAGTTGACGTCAGGCACTATTTATAAGGTCTCCGAGGCGGTCGATGCATCTGGTGCTCCCGATGCATCGTCCAGCAGAGGGAGGGGCCACTTTTAGAGAGGCCCCGACCCAGAAGTGGCGCACTCTGGGGTTTAGAGTTGCTGCTGGCGGGGGTGGGGTCAAATAAGGTACCCTGCACCCGCCACCAGCAGCGTGGGGAGCATACAGATCGTTTAAGTCGGTGCGAGTCCGACATAACCACCGCCTGCCCCGTCGGGCGGTGGTACCCATAAGGGGTTTTTTCCTGCATAAAAAAAAAAGTTGACGTCAGGCAGGCGGCCGGTTGTAAGATACTCATGCGAAGCCAAATCATGTGATAACATGTTTCTAACATGTTGTGCCGACCCTACTTGGAGTGGAACAAAGGCAGGAGGATCATCATTAAGTAATAGAAACTCACTATCGTTTCTAGTAAATTTATGAAACATTTCTTTCTACTCTACGTTATAGATTGATGTGATTCTTATGTAAGTAATCGATGTTATTAAAGGAGATTAAATGTTGTTTTTTCGTTTGTTGCGTATTGCGTGTAAGTATTTTGATGCATATCAATCATCCAACAACGTAAGTGGAGTTAGATAACTTTTTATTAGTACTCCGAATTAATGTAACATTAAGCAAATAATATCAAAGTCTGATCGAAAAGATCTTTTTCTAGTCGAAGTTTCATGGGTTCTCTTACGTATCTCATGTATTTTTTTCTGTTTCCGAAGGGAAAACGGTAATTTGTGATTTCATATGTTAGCCCGGTAAGCTTCGGTATATGTGAGCTTTGAAATTGAATTGCACTATCATGTAGTAAAAACCGTACAAAAATAATGTAGATTTTTAGAAAATCGATCACATACAAACAGATTTTGGTGACTTTGTTCTATAGTACTACTTTGTAGAGATCGATAAGACAAAGTTGTACTATTATTTTGCAGTAAAATATAAACAGGCCCCTATTTTAGTTTATTTATATCGTTGCTAAGTAATAGTGCTTTAAATCTTCACGCTAATGAAGTACTCACAACCAAGCGTTGTGTATAAAATTTATGGGATATAATAAAACGACGATATCCCTCTGGCATTCTCTTTGCATAATCGAGATTAGACAATATACTCGCTGTGACCTTTTGCGCAAGAACGATTGTTGCAGTTATACAAAAATGTGTAATATATCGTTTTATAAAAACACATTTACTTAAATATCAATGATATTTGTGACACATAGATATTGCTATTTTGTGATTGCGGCGTGTATGTTAAAAACTTATTTGATCAATTGATATATAAAAAATATCCTCCTATCTCCGTTTTTGGTAAGAAAGGTTGGAGCTAAGCCCTAACACGGTGCTTCAATACGCATTGGTAGCTCAGTGGTGAAACGGTGTGACTCTCTCGGGTGTGTCACGGGTTCAAACCAAGTGCAAGCGCCAATGAGTTTTTTTATTAAAACTTTTGTTTCTAATTGATAATTATAATTTATCACAAGATTTTCGGTGAAGGATTGTGATGAATTTTGCAATATCTCTAGGGAGATCTGGGGATATGTGTAACTTACCAATCCGCATTGGAGCAGCGTGGTAGGTCTTAGCTCCAATACATCTCTCCAAAAACGGAGAGAGGAGCCCAGCAGTGGGATTGTAACAGGCCGTAAAGTTACCTTACGTTACGTTTTATTTCACCGAAGAGCGTGTGAAAATTGCAAATATAAATCAGACACAAGTTTTAACGGAAAACTCATTGGTGCCTGCCCAGGGTTTGTAAAATTGTAATTTACAATTGTAAATTACAATTTTACAAACCCTTTTTAAAAACGTTTGTCTTTCCATTAAAGACAAACGTTTTTAATGGAAAGACTCATTATTGCCTTGGTTTTGAACCCGTGACCATTTCGATAGTGACACGGTCTCACCGCTGACCTATCACAGCCTTTTAACATGAACTACTTATAATTTGAATACCGGAATCTTATCACGGCCTTGACCAACATGATCGACGCATAATTGCAAATTTGGATAACATTTAATTAAAAGGAACTTTATTGACATTTTAACATATTTTAAGGCTATATGCCTTTAAATGTATCCGTGATCTATCAAATGAGTAATAAATACGTTCTCATTAAGCGGGTTCGCTCTGATCTTAATGATTTTGAATATTATATTTTTTTTTATAATTTTATTCTTATCTAAGGTTTTCAACGATATTATCGATTACCTATATCAAAACTGTGATAGCCTATTTGGTGGTATCGCCTATTATCAGGGAGTCATGAGTTCAAACTATTCGCTCAAAATCTCACTAAATACGTGTAAGTATTACGAATTACTTAATTAACAGCTACGAATTATGTGGATCTATAAGAAGAATTTATTAATCTTTCTATATGAAACAAAAAGCTAAACCACCCACGATGACAAGGAATCTAATGACCTCATTAAGACTGCTTATGAAATTAGACTGTATTACATGCTGAATAAAAGGAAAGACTAAGAGTTATCACGTTGCTCCAATGGGGATCGGTAACACTAATCCGAGAAATTCTCCAAAGATGTACAGGTTTCTTCAAGATTTATGATTCCTCATGATGTCCTTCACCGAAAAGAGAAAAAAATAAATTGCAATTATCAATTAGACACATAAGTTTTTCGATTTATTAATGCAATGGTAACGACATTGGAGTAATTTATAGAATAAGGCGTTAAGTTTCCAAGTTGTGCGACCGTGCGATTCTTTCGAGGGTTGTCACGAGTTTAAATCCCGGGCAGACACCACTGAATTTTTCGATTAAAACTCATGTATCTAATTGATTATTGCAATTTATCACACACTTTTCAGTGAAGGAAAATATCGTGAGGAAACCTGCATACCTCTTGTGAACTCTGCGGATATGTGTAACCTACCTATCCACATTGGAGCAGAGTGGTAGGTTTTTTAGCTCCAACCCTTCTTTCCAAAAACGGAGGGAAGAGGCCTATTACCAGCAGCGGGATTGTAACAGGCCGTTACTTTACTTTTTTTAACTTTGTTTTAACAGAAAAACTCAGTGGTACCTGCCTGGGGTTTGAACTTGTGACCCTGGAGGCTCACGATCTCAACGTTGGGCTATCGCAGCTCTACTTGACACATAACAAACCAAATTATTGTTATGCTCTGACATACAAATCAGATTTAATCAACAATTGTTTTGGAAATTTTTTCTATCTGTCAGTAAGTCAGTAACGTAATACTATAAAATTACACTATCTGTAATACGCCAACACAAATCATTAACCGACCACATAATTACAGAGATCATGTTATGTTACGACATTGCCTTTGCTCTTTTGTGTTAATAATGGGGCAAAAAATCAAGGCTTAAGTGTGTACAGTACATAGCGTAGATCAAATCAAGTAAATAATTTATACATTTAAAGCATAAAATTCACATTTCGCTAAACATTTGTTAGAAAGCGGTTATAAAGTACCCAATGATCATTGTATCGGAATTCTGCACACCCGTGATAAAAGCCTCCAACTTAACATTATACAGCAACTTGAGATCATTAAAAATAACAATGGCATTAACGATTAGAGTAATGTTAGTTCAAGCTTATGATTTTGTTGTAGAGCCTATCTCTTAATGATGCTTCGGTTGCGGGTTGAAACGATTGTAGAGTTTGTGATAGTGAACGTGTGCAGTGCTTGTTTATTATGGTGGCGGTGGTGGAGGTTTTCTATTTACTTAATCGCGGATTATAGCAAAACAATTTCATTATTGCTTTTGTTTATAATGAAGAAAACAAAATTAAATTAGTAATGGAATATTTATTTTGCTATAATGAGCTACTTTTATTAAAATTTATGCAAAACATGCAGGATTAGAAATGTCACGTACCACAAACCACCACCACCGCACTACACAAGCACTGCACAAATTCACTAAGACTATAGTCCTTTCGCCTCGTAACGGAAGCATCATCAGAAGATAGCCGCCTAAAATCGTATTTCATCTTGCATGCAAGGCAAGGCATAACAGAATAAACATAGCCTTTCGATGATAGTTACAGTCCATCACTGGTCTTTTACACAATAAAGAAACGCGTATCTTATAATGAATACTAAAACAGAGAGAATTAACTAATTTTTTATTTCCTGTAAGTTTAAAATGTAGTTAATTTCTCAATAACATCTAAGTAGTTGCTCTTATCGTGACTAGAAAAGCTGCACCAATAACTTTCCAAACACGTTTAGTGAGCTCCTATTCCTATCAAGTCGGGAATATAAGGAGATAGCGTCTTTCTTCGCTTAACTGACGGTAGGGTGACCAATATTCTCTATAAAATTTAAAAATAAATATTAACTATTCTTTGACAAACCGTGAATTATTTAAAAGATAACCTTCTAGATGTTACTTGTGTCGTTATTTAGTGGCAGTGTCTATTAATGTTTCGATGAAAGGTGTCTTAGCGCAAACGATCGGTAAGCATCTAGAAATACCTTTATTGGATTATGATTTAGCCACAACGAAAGCAGTAGTGCTGGAAGTGACGCCTATTTTAAAGATGTCTCTCAATTACTAAAAGTAGTGAGATTTTGTCCTTCTGCCAGCAGACTTCTGTCTTTTACATTCCTAAATATTTTTTGTTTTCAATTAATTTGTGTGTCCTCATAAATATTTAAAAATGAATGAAATTAATTTTGTTAAATGATAAAGGATAAAGAAATTATATCCATACATAACTAATATTATACAAGCGAAATGTCTGTTACGTTTTCACGGCGAATCCGCTGAATCAATATCGATGAAATTTGGCACATCTAATGCTTATTACACCAGGGTAATACATAGGCTAAAAAATCCTGTTAATCCAGCATGATTAGCATGACATCGAGGAACGCCATCTATCATTAATCTAGCAAGGCTGTTTATTATCGATGTGTCAAACTCAATTGAAATCTGAAGTTTCAACAAGTAGGTTCTATATTACGTTGTTTAGTTTAAATCGAAATAGTTATTTAAAAAAACATTTTTATATATTTTGGTCTCTGTTTATAAATTTAACTATATTAATATATAAGTAATGTAAGTAATACGGGCTTATTTACTAAAAGAAATAGACTGTTCCAGGACTACGGTTCACGCGGACGTAGTCTCGGGTAAAAGCTATTGTTTAATGTATTAAAAAAAGATATTTAATATTTTTAAAATAATAACAGACGTACCTAAATGAGTGTCAACCTATATAGCTACAAGCGCATTGCAAGATTCAAAGCTGTTATAGACGATTACACCTTACGTATATACCAATCAGGCTTGGTTTATGTGTGTCGATAGAAATGTATTTGCAATTGTATAAGCTGACAAACTTGATAGCAAGATAGCAGGTATAAGAACATAGTGTAGGTAGATTAGCATGTAGGAACAAGTCTCATCTACTTCTGTCACTTCTTTATTTTTCTTGATTCTTTTCCAGTAATATTGATGTTCACCCATAACTTAAACTCAAAATATTATTTATTCAAGTAGACTGTTTACAGTACTTTTGAATCGTCAAATGTTTTCAAGAAGCTACCACTGATTCTGAAGTTTGCTCCTACCGAGAAGAACCAGCGAGAAACTCGGCGGCCATTTTTTTTTTTACTTTACAAATTTGATTGATGGTCAACAAGTTAATCGTTGCAGCCTGGTGCGTAGTTGACTGCAGTTAAGATATGCTACCATCATTCAAATAATCTTCAATTGTATAGTAAGCTTTATGTAGCAGCATCGTTTTAAGATCACAGTCTACATTCTCTACAAAATAGTTACTCGAATGTCTAACGTTTACCTACTCCTGTCCACTTCTTATTTTATTTTTCTTTATTTTCTCCAGTAGCATGCAAGGCCACGGTCTACATTTTGAATAAGAAAATAACTAAGTAATCTAATGCTCACCATTTCACCAAAACGCTCATTTTTTTTTATTTTGCTTATTTTCTCTACAGCAATTTCTTAATGCCCCGATCTACTTCTTCTTAAAAAATCCTTTAAATTTTTTTCAAACTAGTGAATGCTGATTCACTATTCCTATTTCTTTTCATGGTTCAGCAGTGTTTCAATCCTCTGATTCTTCAATATCAGCAGACAAATATTAACAATTAAGGTTTTTAATCCTTCAGATAGTTGAAACGATCAAAATACTTAGTATACAATTTCAGCCAGACAGAAAAAAAAGCTAAGAAAACATGGTACGAAATTTTAACGTTTAAAAATAGCATAAACCTCCGCAACTCTAAAAATAGCCGTATCGATATCAAGGGAGGCTGAAATATCAAATGCAGACGATATTGCAATCCCTCAAGAATTTCATTAGATTTAAATCGGTAAGAAGATGCAGGGACGGATAAGGTTATGTGAGAGTTTTCCATTTTTATTTATACTGCTTAGATTAGTTAATCGTTTTCCACCAATTTGGATTTTTGGATCATATGTCTCAATTGATTGATCTTTTGTTTCGTATATTTAAGAGATTTTAATAGATGACCGTCTGATGCGAAAATTTAAAATTCATTTTATGCCCCCTCTCTTTAATGGGTCATCTTCCTGTCATCATTCATTGGGAGCCCAAAGCAAATGAGTAATGTCGATTAATTAATTTCAGTTTCAATGTAGACTTTTTATTAGTTTTAAAGTCATCGATTTCGCTTTAGATTCCTATACAGCTTTAATTATCTTTTCTTAGATCATCTGTTCATAGTTTCAGCTGTGACTTAACGGTGTCGGCTAACAGAGGACACCTTTTCAACAACGAAGCAGGTTACAAGACTCTTAAACTCTTAAACCATCGCTTTTGTACAAAGTTTTACATAGATAATGCCGATATACACCGAACCCGGTTAGTTAACTGTTTTTTACGTTTTAAATCGGTCGATCTATTGAAAATATAAGGTTAAATAAAGCGTTTTATATAATTATGATGATCCAATCGAAAAGTCAAACATTTATTTTTCGGGGAAGACGAGGTCACAGTTTTGTTCGATCGAAACTTCTCGTCATATTGTCGACGGTTTGATGCGTAGTTACAAATATTATAAGCTATTATTGTACTACACGTCACAGGAGGCATTCTTACGACGATATTTTCTAATTATTCTGCGCATAAAATTGTCTATATATACCCTAAAAAAAAAATTAACAGCCTGTTACTATCCCACTGCTGGTCATAGGCCACCTCTCTCGGTTTTTTTTTGGACAGAAGGATTGGAGCTAAGACCAACCACTCTGCTCTATTGCGGATTAGTAGGTTACACATATGCCTAGAATTCTCTAGAGATATGCAGATGTCTTCACGATGATTTCCTTCACCGAAAAGCGTGTGATAAATTGCAATTATCAATTAGACACATAAGTTTTAATAGAAAACTCATTGGTGCCTACCCGGGGTTTGAACCTATGATCGTCTCTAGAGAGTCACACGGTCTCACCGCTGGGCTATCACAGCTTATATATGCCATGTCCCTTCATAATTGACCTCTGTTATATATATATGAAGAATTTCCCTTTGTAACATAAGTATGACATGGAGTATATAGCACACGCACCGTATCCGTCACGGTCACCAGTTCAGTGCACACACTTGCACTTTCTATTCCACTGCAGTTCCCTTTTATCACGTATCGTTTCAAAAGATCCACGGGATCAAAATCTTTATCATCCGTCCAAGTTTGCAGAACAGCATACCATGAACTCTTATTACGACTCAATTGAAGACGTAAACGACGACCGCGAACCACTTTCTTTTCGTACCATGAAGTGTGAATTGCATTAGAGTCGTAATGTTTGAAAAGGATAACGTTATATGAACTATAGATAACTCTGTCTCTTTTACTCACATGTTCTTAGGACGAATTCCGAACGCTAATTCGGCAATGACTGAAAGTGTGCGTATTTAAAAGTCATGGTATAAAAAAGCAAAACAATTTCGTTTACGTCTTCAATTGAGTCACCATAAGAGTTCATGGTAGGCCTGCAGATGCCATCATTATTATAATGAAAAGGAAGTTTCGGAAGCAGGGGAAAACTCTCAAGTTCAAGCGTCATTATCTCATAGTATTGAAGACCGGTTTATTTTTCTATATTATCGGACATATTAGTCCATTGTCGTCTAAGTACTTTCCTGTACATCTTTCTTCCTTAGTTTTAAAGAAGATTAGGGGTTCGAAAGAGGCAACAGGCTCCCTGAAAATATCGCCATCACAGAACAAAATTATCTTACTATAATCCACGATAAAGTAAATAGTGTATATTAGGTCCTTACATATGAAATTGGCGTTTTCTATGGGAGGAACATAAAGTCGTTTTTTTTTAATGAAATATATTTAATGAATCAAAGTATGTACCATTGCTATGTATGCACTTTTGCCATCTCATAGGTAGTTCATTGATCCCCTTACTAAAAAAACCATTCGGGCGGGAATCAATAAAATATTTGAAGGCGGTTTGGACTACTCCATCGGAGTTGAATTTTTTCCTTGCAAGTAGTTATCCAAATTGCGAAAAAAATGGTAATCTGTTGGAGCAAGGTCCGGAGAGTACGGTGGATGTCTAAGATATTCTAATTGAAGCTCCTCTGATTTGGTAGCCGTCTGTTGTGCAGTGTGTGGTCTAGCGTTGTCCTGAAGCAGCAGTGGCCTAGAGCGATTGACCAGCCTCGGTTGTTTAGCAGCTAGCTTTTCCATCATGGTTTGCAGTTGCTGACAATAGATATCTGCCGTAATCGTCTGGCCAGATTTAAGAAAGCTGTAGTGAACGACACCGGCACTAGTCCACCAAACACTTACAAGCAACTTTTTTTTAGTCTATTTTCGCTTAGGGCAGGATTTGGCTGGTTCGCCAGGGTTCAGCCATTGCGATGAGCGCTTCCGATTATCGTAGAGGATCCACTTTTCATCACAGGTAATGATTCGATTTAAAATTCCTTCATTATTGTGTCGGTTGAGTAACGTAACGCAGCAGTCGACGCGCGTTTGTAGTTTTGCTTCACTCAATTCATGAGGTACCCACCTTTCAAGCTTTTTCACCTTCCCAATTTGCTTCAAGTGGATTAGAATAGTTTTATCACTAACACCGGAGCCTGCAGCTAACTCGGACGTGGTTTGCGATGGATCCGCTTCCACAATAGCCTTCAATTCTTCATTATCAACTTTGGTCTCAGGCCGTCCACGAGGTTTGTTCTGCAGGTCGAAATTTCCAGAATGAAAACGTTGGAACCTAAAACGCACCGTGTTTTCTTTTGCGACACCGTCACCATACACATCATTAATCCTTCGAGTCGTTTCTGCAGCACTGGTGCCACGGTGGAACTCATACTCATAAATAACGCAATATTTCATGTTTTCCATTTTGTAAACAGAGTGACACAAAGAAAAAAACAAAAGAAGAAAAAACAAATGAATTAGGGGGTTTGAAACACAAATGCATGAGTAAATAGCTGTATGAATTTGGATTTGGAATTCCTAACCATAAAGGTAATATTTGAGATCAAAGTGGCCAGTACGACAAAACGCCAATTTCATATGTAAGGACCTAATATATACAATGCCAAATGTATAGTGAACTATCCGTTTTTTCGTCCTATACTTTGAGATTGGTGAACTTGCAATTACTATTACAATGACTATGCTACTCGAAACGTTATTTAATTCGGTCCCATTCATGGCATAACTGCTAATAAGCAAAGATATATTGTTTGCACTAAAAAAAACCCCTGCGCGACCACCTGCAGGAGGGAGTGGAGGACGTGCTGTTGTCACTTTACGCCGACGACAGCGCGTATTTCGCGTCGTCCTATAAGCAAATCCTCGCCACACGACGGTGACGACGAGGATGACACTACGGGCGAGAGGGCAACACCGGATATGACGATACCACCTTACACCACATACCAACAGGATATGACACCACCCGAATTAGACGCAGTGGTCTGGGAGTTACTATTCCTAGATCAGACCACCGAACAAGACATCCCTCGGGTCACCTAGGTGACCTGAGCCAACCGGCTTGAACACTGACCAGGCCCACAGGCCTGCGAGGAGCAGCCCAGGTAAAAGAGGTTCACCTCGAGGCCCGTACCCCGGCACCCTCACAAGGGTGCCGAGAAGACCCAGATTGATCACTAAGAAAATTGTCTCATGTCTGGGGCCTTCGTCGAAATGATGTCATATTCCTTTGAGATGTAACAAATCAATGTACGGATAACGCTATTTTTAAAAGCTTTCATTCAACTTGCAATGCACGTATGTGATGGTAGAATCTTGGAAGTTAAATTTGACCCACTTCCCGGTGTCCGATTGAGCTGAAATTTTACATACTGCTCCAGTCCCGACGATAATGCATATTTATGATAAGCATGACCTGATAATGCTGCCAAGATTGGCTCCAGAGTGGGAACTCTCAACGGTTAACAGTAGGGTCGTGAAATTTTGTAAAAGCTGTGTTAAAAGCATTTTTAACTTGACCTGCTCTTTTATAAACCTATAGAAACGTAACAAACAGACATAGTTTCGCATTTATAATATTAGTATGGATACACGTTTCAAAATAGGTTAAGATTCTTAGTCACATGTAATGGATAGCATATTGGTAGTTTATGACACAACGGAATGTAGGGCAATGTCTGTTTTGTTACTTAGTATATATTAGTGATGTAACGAGTGTTTACAGTCGCTGATATTATTAACAATCGTTAAACTTTTTAATAAAAACGAGTTTAAGGGGAATCGTATTCGGAAAATGTGTGAAAGTATCAGACCTTAACTAGACGATCGCGAATTGAAACTTTGGTTAAGTATCAAAGAGTTTTCTATGAAAAATAGTTTAAGGATCTTTTAAATTAAGTATATATAACCTTAGGACTACATTCTTCGATGATAATAGCACTGCCTTATTTACACTAGACCAGGTATCCTCAACCTGGATTCCGCGTAACCCTAGGGTTCCCTGAAACGTTGACAAGGGTTCCGCAACTGATCTCAGTCGAAATGTATATACGTAAAAAAATATATAAAACGAACTTTCTCTTAAAAAACTTCATGTAGGAAAATTGTGTGATTATAAGATTTGAGTTGGCAATAAAAAACATGCACGGCCAAGTCTTTAAAGGAATTCATTTTACAATTTTGTTTCTTCTAGCATTAAATAAATTAGTCATCGCCATCCTCCTGCCCTTATCCCACTCTAAGTGGGGTCGGCACAACATGTTACAAACATATTGTCACATGATACGGCTATGTATGACCGGCCGCCTGCCTGAGGTCAACTTACCTTACTCGTATTTTACGACCCCTCAGTAAGAAAGAGGGTGGTCTATTCTACTCAACCGAATACCATACGGTGAGTCAACTTACCTAAGTCTCCTTTTTTCATCTCGGTAAGAAATGAACACTGTAAAGCAAAGTAAAGTGAAAAAGGTCTTTTCCTGTTTTCGAAAACTGTTTTATCCTGTCAATAATTATAAACCAGGATATTATGGTTTATAAACTTTAATTGTACCAAAGTTCATTGATATTGTTATATAACATTATCAGTGAACGCGTATGAGACAGACATACATACTTTCGCATTTATAATATCATGGATTTACACATTGGTTACATCACTAGTATACGTCATTCGGCTTCATGTATTTCTGTACTCTTTGTACAAATATACTAATAAAGATATTGTTCTATGACGAAATTTTCGAAGCGGTTGAGAAAATGAGAACAAAGCGTAATTTGTTCTTATGAACGTCGACGAAAACGGAATTGTGAGAAACGCAGCAATTAACTAAGTATATTAAAGTAGAAATTATTATTTTTCTTGCATAGCGTGTGATAATTTGTTAAAAGCCCGAAGATATAAGGAAGGTTTAATGATGTAAATTTAAAATGTTTAAAGGATTGACCGCCAACTTTCTTGCTGGTTCCTCTCTGTAAGAGCAAAATTCCGAACAATTTGTTCCGACCAAAAGTGCTTGAAAGCTTAATATAAATAGATTGTTGTGATTTGATTTGGTATGAGTATGTAGGACTGGTCCGTCGACGCAAGACGCAAGTGCCCTTGCTTTCAGCTCTGCGGGTCGTTGGTTTGATTCTTTGCTAAGGGACTTTTTCTACAAACAATGGTTCTTCCAGGTATTTATTTAAAATTATATATGTATATATTAAACAGTTGTCTGTCACCCATAACACAAGTGTTAAGTTGCTTACGGAAGATCGTGTGTGTCATTTTCTCATATATTTCTTTATTTATTTATGAAGTTCATAGTTTTTTCCTCGATTTACGAAAGTTCACTGATTTGTAAATTTATGCCTTAGAACCGTTTCAAATTCAAATTCAAAATATTCTTTATTCAAGTAAACTTGTAAACAAGTGCTTTTGATTCGTCAACTTTACTGCTGGTTCGGAAAGCTGTTCCTACCGAGAAGAGCCAGCAAGAAACGCGGCGGTTGCTCTTTTTAAAATATAAATTTTAAAACGAACTAGTTTGAGCTCGATAAAACTTATAACAGGATTAGGTAGTGGCTTCATCTGCCTGTATGGGATTAATTTACGTTTTATTACTAACTGTAATTAAAAAATATACTTAACCATATTGAGGGCCGACAATATTTTGAATTTATATTTTATTATATTATAAACAGAAGGTCGTACTTGAGTGAATATTGTGACTTAGAAACGGTAAAATCACTTCCTTAGAGATTTCATGACTTTCATTTGCAGATTTATGTATGGGTTTCAATCAACCATGTAATTGATAGCCAAATTTACCTTCGTATTCTAATTATGTTCTAACAGTTTTTCTTTGCCTGAAAACACGGATGAAACGGCGTTTTCTAAGAATGAACCCTAGATAGATAGATTATCACTCCCAAAACTCCCTGCTCATTAATTTTCAAGGAATGTGTAAATGTAATAATACCTGCAGAACTCCTAATTCAATATTAGACCGTTCGTTTAAGAAAAGTAAAGCATTTGTTTAATGCAGGGACTATAACAAAACTACCTCGCTATAATCCGCATACGGGTTAAGCGAATGCATGCAAAGCTAATGTGTATGAAGCAGGCAAAATTTACGAACTTTACACATGTAGGACAAGCCACCACACGCACCCCAAGGCTCCTCCACCAGCAATAAAGCACACAAGCAGCACACACACCCACCACCACAACAATCTCGACGATCGTTTCGCTCCGAAACCGAAGCATCATCAGGAGGATAGGCTCCACGACAAAATCGCAATGCGCCGCGCTACCCATACAAGCAGTATTAAATAGTTCAACACCCACCACTACCCTCCCCTCCGAACACACGGTAGTACATACACATTAGCTTTGCATGCATTCGCTTAACCCGTGCGGATTATAGCGAGGTAGTTTTGTTATAGTGCCTGTAATATGGAATTCCGCAAGTAACGCCTGCTTCTATAAATCATTTGTTTAATTAATTTTCCTTCGCAAATTAAAAATTTAAACCCATTTATCTCAAAACATATTTTTTTGAGTTTTGCATGAGTAAGCGTTAATTATTTCACGAATATTTCCATGAGTGTTTTAGTTGCCTTCTTCTGTCAATCCGTCGCAACCTGTTTCTTTATGATTTAAGTGTTGAAGCCAATTAGGTAACTGAGCATATCAAATTCCATCAATTCTAATGACCGATTAACCTTCGACCGACAAAAAGCTTTAGTAAATTACGTATCCTGAATAGACGTTAGTAATTTACATATCTATGCGTACATAATACATTAATGAAGTGATTTGATATGAGATATCCGGAAAATAGTAACCAGTTTTTTTAATTTTTATAAAAATAAATGGCTCACATCGCGACAAAATCGAGTTACCTTCTTTACAAGGGTCGACGTCTCGGAAAAGGTGCATATTTTCTTTTATCGCAGACTATAACAAATTTTATAATATAATATAATTCAGTGTAATTTAACACTGCAGTATCGACTGCAGCAGCTTTATAACAGAAACTTATAAATTCAAATTCAAAATATTCTTTATTCAAGCAAACTTGAGTGGGTAGGCGTTATTGTAAACACACGCACAAAATTTTCTTCCGTCATTTGATTAAATAAAATATATTTTTAATTAAAGTAAATTCAATTTGTGTTGTACTTACATGAACTACAGAAGCTAATTAACGTCACCAGCTGTTCTCACAATCTATATCCTTTGAAGACATTACGAATTCACCTTATATTTACTTTATACTTTTCACCGTTACAACTGTACAATGGATCCAATCTCCGAACTGAAGCACAACATAGATGAATTGGCAGAAATGTTCTCTAGTAAAATGTCTGCATTTGAGGAGTCAATCATAACACCAAGGACTGACATCGCGTCGCTTGCAAGTGAGTTCAACACTTTTAAATCCTTGATCTGGAAAACCGTTTCTAACTTCAAATGTCAACTGAATCTTATCTTCAAATACTTAGATGGGTTTGAGATGAAATCTAGATCGAACATTCTTCTTTTACACGGGGAGCCCGAGAAAACAGAGGAAAATCTTACAGATCGTGTAATTAAGATTTTTACGGAGAAGCTAAATATCACAAATATTTGTTCGCAATCGTTTATTTCTTGTACGCGACTCGGTAAACATAGCAATGTTAATAAGCCTCGGCCCATATTGCTCCGCTTTGCTGACTTACGAAGCAGAACCAGCGTATGGATGAGTAAAAGTAAGTTAAAGAATAGTGGTCTAACTATCTCAGAATTTCTGACAAGCACGCGACATTCTGTCTTCATTGAAGCTCGAAAACTTTATGGAATCAGGAGCTGCTGGACCTCGGATGGAAAAATAGTAATTATGTGTGCCGACGGTTCTCGTCATAGAATCACGTCAATGGACGAACTTCGTTTGCTTCGTCAAGATAAATCCAAAGAACCTGTTCGTGCTACCACTTCAACAACTGAGCCAAGTGCTTCGACAAAAGAAAAGCCCCGAGTCCAAAAAACTCGTCCGACTCGAGCCCAATCAAAAGTTAGACAGTAAACACTTAATTTTATACGCACGATATCACACAGTATAAATAATATTTTAATTAGTGTAGCTAATAATTGTTATTCACTTCTTACTGCTAATATTATTTGTTTTCAAAGTCGATAAATACAACAGACTAAACTAAACAAGTAAGCTACTGACATTCTATTTATTTACTTTTTTCTCTTTTATACTGTGGGTATTCATGAACTCAAAATGTCTCGTAGCTTTGTTGTATTTGTTTAATACGTAATCTAATAAACGTTTTGTTTTTCCTTACATTTATGAAACCTACATATACTTTGTTCATGTTTTGAATGTATACCATTATAATATAGATACTATCGTCGTTTTGTCTCACTAAAAATATAATAAATCCATAAAAACAATAACAAACTATAATATTTATCTTCAATGTAAATTGGTGAATTTGATAATATATTTATACAAAACTAATATGTAGAACAGCTGGCAAGTTACTGATAGTTAAGTGATATTTATTTGTATATACTGTTTATTGTAATTTAAAACTCATTTCATTTTTTTTTTTTTACAATACATATACTGCTCAATGTCTTACAATATTCATACTGAATCGGATAATGAATATTTTAATCTGTCATCATCGTCTGATAGTTTTCACAGTGCTGAGAGCGACTTAAACGATATACCGACACTGGAAAAAAATATAAATTGTACTTTTAGCTCTTTATCGAAAAACTTTAATGTGATACATATAAATGCTCAAAGCATAGCAGCTCATCACTCAGATATGCTATCATCTTTTACATCAAAAAATATTCATGCTATATTGATATCAGAAACATTTCTCAAACCTTCTTTGTCTTCCACACTTTATTCTTTGCCCGGATATCTGCTAATTAGGAATGATCGAACATACTCTCGCATATTAAATAACAGAAATGAAAAGATGGTAAATGGCGGTGGAGTAGCAATATACTTACGAAGCGACATTCCTTACAGAGTTGTTAATCAATCTGTTTCAGTTGCCAATTGCCCAGAATATATCTTTTTAGATGTGACCTTACATCATAAAAAGTTTTTACTCGGCGTGTTTTATAGCCCTCACTCAGGCATTAATTACTTTGATGCTTTAGAGGCAACTCTCTCGAGTTTGAGACCCTTATATGAACATATTTTAATAATGGGGGATTTTAATACGTGTATAATAAAAAATGATAATCGTACTCATCGTCTTCAATCGCTATTCAATTCTTTAAACCTTTCTATTTTACCCCTACAACCCACACATTACCCTCACAATGGCCCCCCCTCTCTCCTAGATCTCATTATTACCAGTAATTCTGATTTTATTGATACGTTTGGCCAATTTAATGCTTGTGCCTTTTCTAGACACGATTTAATATATGTTTCATATAAAATTCGTCCGCCGAAACGAAGACATAAATTTATTATAATTCGTAATTACCGAGATATTAATCAAGATATGCTGAAGGAAGACTTTTGCAAAGCAGACTGGCAATCTGTTATTTCAGCCACCGATGTTGATAGTAAGATTAGTTTTCTGAATAAAATAATACTTGAGCTGTATGATAAACATGCACCGACGAAATCTATCCGAGTAAAACACTATCCAGCGCCATGGCTAAATCCAACCCTCAAAGCACTTATGGAAAAGCGAAACAAAGCTCGCCTAAAATTTTTACGAGATCCCTCACCTGACAATCGTGCTTTTTACAAGCTCATAATGAGGCAGTGCAATAAATTGTGCCGATCTGCTAAGCGGAGCTATATACATAGCAAGATTGAAAATTCTCCACCTGAAAGGGTTTGGAGTTTTTTGAAAACACTAGGTATAGGGAAAATGAATGTTAACTCGCAAATAATGTTTGATCTTAACGAATTGAATAAGTACTTCAGCACCTGTCCCGTAATACTAAGCCCAGACGGAAAACGAGATGTGATATCCGATTTGCTACTCAATCGCCGACAGGACATTCCACCCTTGGAGTTTGGAGATATTACATCGTCAGATATATTAAAAATCCTTAAAACAATAAAATCTAAGGCTATTGGTGGTGATGGGATCGGTCTTGATATGATCTCTCCGATAATAAATCTTATTTCTCCCTATTTGGCCCATATCTTGAATTATTCCTTAATCACTGGTTCATTTCCGTCTATATGGAAATTTGCACATATAATTCCTCTTCCAAAGACTTCAAATCCTTCTGCCTGTTCTGACTTTCGTCCTATCTCTATTCTTCCGTTTCTCTCTAAAGTTTTGGAGCATTATGTGCATTTAAAATTGTCTAATCATCTCCGTCTTTACAATCTACTCAGTCCCTTTCAATCAGGCTTTCGCTGTGGACACAGCACAACTACTGCGCTAGTAAAAGTCTCCGATGATATACGGTTTAATATAAATAATCAAAAAGTAACCATTCTTTTTTTATTAGATTTCAGTAGCGCGTTCAATTGTGTTGACCTGGACATTTTAATGGGAGTTATCGAATCTATAAATGTAGCACCAAATTCTCTTAAATGGTTTTCGTCGTACCTGCGTGGTAGGCAGCAATTGGTCAAAGTAGATCAAAAATACTCAGATTGGAATAAAATTACAGCGGGCGTTCCGCAGGGTGGAGTTTTATCTCCATTGCTATTTTCCTTATTTATAAACAACCTTACGTCTCTCTTAAATTGCTCTTTTCACCTTTACGCGGATGACCTCCAAATATATACATCTGCTCCTATAACTGACATAGTTGAAGCCATACAGATGATTAATCGGAATCTTTCTATCATTTCGAAATGGGCTATCAATTTTGGTCTTCTGATAAACCCTCTAAAGTCACAAGCAATAATAATAAGCAGCCCTAATTATATTTCAAAAATAAAGAACATGACGGTACCAGCGATTTTTTTTAATGGTACTGTTATACCCTATACTAACGCTGTCAACAATTTAGGCATTATCTTTGACGAAACATTGAGCTGGAAAGCTCACATTGCTAATGTGAGTCGCAAAGTATTTTCTTCACTGCATTCATTAAAAAGGCTACAAAACTTTCTTCCTCTAAAAACTAAGATTAACCTAGCACAGTCCCTATTATTACCACTGTTAGATTACAGTGACGTTGCTTATCTCGACCCTACTGAGGACCTATTGGATAAGCTTGAACGTCTGCAAAACCTTGCCATTAGATATATTTTCGGCTTGCGCAAGTTCGACCATATTTCGGAATTCCGTGATAAATTGAAATGGCTCCCCATCAGACGTAAAAGAGATACACATATATTATCGCTACTTTACAATGTCCTATTTAATCCTTTAGCCCCTTTTTATCTTAAAGAGCGTTTCCATTTCCTGTCTGATGTTAGTGAGGGTCGCTTAAGATCTGGTAGTAACCTCAAGCTTGCCTTTCCTTCGAGTACTTCGCGGGTTTATTCAAGGTCATTTACAGTTCATGCAGTTAAACTATGGAATGAATTACCTGTTTCAATCCGTAAGTCGCCTTCCTTGTCTTCCTTCAAAAGAAGTTTAAAAAAACAATACGGGCTCGATTGGTAACATAACTCGTGAGATGAGCTGCATATGATGTATACATATACATCATATTTTCTTTTATACGTATACACATATAATATGTATATCAAAATAATAAAATATTTTATATCTTTTATTTTTGTATTTATATATCTTCTATATTTTTTTTTCTGTCTTCTTTTGTATTTTTGTATGAACTTGTATTTTTTTACACTTATCGTTTGTTTCTTGTCTATGCTGCAAACGCTACTCATAAAATTTTACTCTTCTTTCAGTTTCTCAAAGGTTGGCTGGAAGAGATCCCTTTATGGGATAAGTCCGCCTTTGTACGCTTTTTTATATATTTGTATAATTTTAATTTTCTACTGTGTAATAATTATTTGTAAAATTGTGTACAATAAAGATATATACAACAACAACAACTTGTAAACAAGTGCTTTTGAATCGTCAACTCTACCGTTGGTTCGGAAAGCTGTTCCTACCGAGAAGAGCCAGCAAGAAACGGTTGCTCTTTTTCAAATAAAATTCTTATATTTAGTTTCATTTATTAATTACTGTCATGTACAGGGTAGAAGAGCTGTGATAGCCCAGCGGTGAGACCGTGCGACTCTTTTGAGGGGAACACGAGTTCAAACCCGGGCAGGCACCAATTAGTTTTTCTATTAAAACTCATGTGTCTAATTGATAATTGAAATTAATCACACGCTTTTCGGTGAAGGAAAACATCGCGAGGAAACCTGCATATGTCTAGAGAATTAATAATAATAATAATAACTTTATTAGGAACAATACAGAAAAACAAACATAACAATGAAAAACGATGATCCTGCAGAAGTATAAACTGTGTTGCAGTGATCAACGCCCTCCTCCTTTACAAAAATAGAATGTTCCTTATAGTTAATTATAATTATAGTATGAAATAAAAGGATAATGAAAATATTGAAAAGTTGAAAAAAATAAAAAATAAATATGTACTTTAACTTAGATTGTATTAATGTGTGTGTGTGCGCGCATGCATGCGCGTGTGTCTCTGTGTGTAATCGTGAATGCGTGCGGGTGTTTCTGTATGCGTGTGTAGAGTGTGTTGTGTGCGTGTTTACATGAGTGCGCGGGTGGGTAAGTGTAAATTTGGTCGCGTGTATATGTATGTGTGTCTGTTTATATTTAAGATGCATGTAAGTATTTTATATGGCAGTTTTTAGGAGTCCCTCGGTTTCCTCATATGAAAGAGTTATGAGCCATGCTATTAAAACGCTTTTACATTTATTGTATGTTAATGGATAAATATTAAGGAGTTTATTTATTCTGTTGTACATCAAACAGCTTATGTATGAAAAACTTCGACATGCAGCAGCGGTTCTACGACGACCTGGTATGCATACTATATACGCCCTTCGCCTAATATTAACAACTGGCTTAAAGGTCAGCTGTGAATGTTTGCGCAGAACTGTATGTAAGACAAACAACTGTCGGACCGTTAAGATTTGACAAGTTGAATAGAGTTCCGTGGTTGAAAATCGTTTGGGTCTTTTGCACATAACTTTAAGAACTGCCCTTTGTGCTCTTTCAAGTTGCAAAATACTAGTTTTTAGAGAACCACCCCATGACGTAATACAATAGGACAAAATTGATTGAGCAAGAGCAAAATAGACCATCTTCAAGCATTGTACGTCAGCTACATTCCGAATTGTCTTGAATACAAATATCAATTTCCTTATCCTCGAAGCCAGCGATTCGATCTGATGTTTCCATGATAAAGAATTATCTATTATGACACCAAGATATTTAATAGAAGTTGAACCTTCTAGGGACAAACAATCGCATGAGTTTGTATTACTACAAGAATGGGCACGAATGGAGAAAGAAAGGGGCGCTTGTGTAGAAGAATTGAGAGCGAAAGTAAGAAATTTAGTTTTCCCTACATTGAGCGTAAGAAAATTCCAATGAAGCCACTTCACAATACTTTTTAAACAGGATTCAGAATATTCCCGTACTTCTTTCCAGTCTTTACCATTGATGATAAGGACTGTATCATCGGCATATGTAATTATCTTACAACGTGGAAGCTGCATAGAGCACAGATCATTTATATAAACTAGGAAAAGTGTCGGCCCGAGGACACTGCCTTGTGGAACTCCGTAGTTTATTGATTCTTCCTTACTGACAAAAGTATCAATAATTACACTTTGCGAGCGTCCGGTTAGATAACTTTTTAGAATTTCAAGTGCAATTCCTCGAATACCAATGTGCTCTAGTTTATGAACCAAAATGGGAATAGAGACAGTGTCGAAGGCCTTGGATAGGTCCAAAAATATGCCAACAGTTTTGAGCTTACCGTCTAAATTTTGGACAACTGTATCTACAAGTTCCAAAACGGCATCCTCAGTGGATTTACCACTTCTGAATCCAAATTGGTTGTCTGAAAGGATTTTATTGTCCGAAATATACTTGACGAGTCTAAAATTTATAATCTTTTCGAATATTTTGGATAAAGTGGTAAGTACTGATATAGGCCTATAATTTGAGACACAATCTCTGTTCCCGTTTTTAAAAATGGGGTGCACAATTGCTTTTTTAAATGCACTTGGGAATACTCCTGAAGACAGGCAGATATAAAAAATATGTGTGAGTACGGGAATAAGTATATGTGCAGCAGCCTTAACTATTAAGGATGAGATGCCGTCCCATCCAATGGCACAGTTGTCTTTAAGATTTAGAATAATAAGTTCTATTTCTTTGTCATCTGTAAGAAACATTGACATGGTATTGAGTGGCAAAAAATTCTGGAGATATGTGTAACCTACCAATCCGCATTGGAGCAGCGTGGTAGGTCTTACCTCCAACCCTTCTCTCCAGAAACGGAGAGAGGTGGCCTATTCCCAGCAGTGAAATTGTAACAGGCCGCTACTTTTACAGGGTAGAAGCACAGCTACATTCACACATTCTTATCATCTAAGTAGTCCTCAACAGTATAGTAAGCTTTCTGTATCAGTTTCTTTTTAACAGTGTTCTTAAACTGCTGTAATGGCGAGGCCCGAATTGATTGCGGGATTTTATTATAGAATCTTACACCCAAACCCATAAACGATTTACGTACTTTTGTTAAGTGCGAAGCAGGAGTCGCAAGATTATGTCAGTTTCTATTATGTCTATTATATACATCACGCACAAAAGTTAAATTGAGTAAAATCTACTATGAACCAATTTAAGAATACCTATTTCCTTAAACTTAGACTTAAATTATAGATGCCACGTATGACATGTTTTTGTAATACCAATTTTTTTCATTTTCCGCGCATTTACCCCATAGCAATATTCCATAGATGCCTATCTATGGAATATTGCTATGGGGTAAATGCGCGGATATTTTACTTATCATTTTATTACAAGGTGTTGAAACTTATAAATTCTGTAATTTTTTTATTATTATTTATTTTAAGTATTTTGGTGTACTCAGTCGTCCGTGTTGTCACATAGGCTGCAGCTGAAAATCGGTCCCGAGTGTCACTGCAAATGTCACTCGGTTCATGCCGAGCTGTATGGCCTTTTTCAAGATTGCATAAAATTTAGATGCAAAATTTGTAATGATGCATTCTATCCTACTAAAGTGTTGTACTGTATTTGTCTATGTTTTATGCAATGTTTAAATAAATATTTTTTCTTTCATTCTTTCTATCTAGGGTTTGAACCCATGGTAAGGATTGACGGTGTCACCATTTGGCCACCTCGGCTTGTTTTTAATTTATTTCAATTACATGAAACCGAAACTTTTACACGCTTACTAGCTACAAAAGCACTTGTTCCAATATGCAAAAAGGTGTTTATTCCTTAATAATGACAAAAATATTCATTAGTATACCAAATTGGACATAGTCACGTACTTGAGATAATCTTATTTCTGCCGACCTACGCATAATTGGCAATTTCGGCTTACACAAACTGCGGAAACTACCGCGAAAGGATTATGCAATATTTGATGTAACGTTTTGTGATTTTATTATTATAATCAAAAATGCCGTGTGGTATCCGGCTGAGTAAAATAGATCACCCTCTTTCTTACCGAGGCAACGTAAAATACGAAGCCAGGTCACATGTTTGTAATATGTCGTGCCGATCCCACTTGAGTGGGATGAGGGCAGGATGATGATGATCCATACGGCAGCGCCGCAATTCTCATCTTCTTACCCTTCTTTATACTCTTCTTTTTCATCCTCAAAATCCTTCTTTTCTTAAAGAGCGTTAGCCTACTCCGTTACCTTTCTTAGTACTAACTCCTTTCGGCCTCATGAACTTCGATCTCAGAGTGATGACAAACTGGCATTTCCCTAGAGCCGCTCTCATCGTTATGGTGAGTCATAAAAGTCGGTAAAACTGTGGAATGCTCTTCCAAGAGATGATATCTCTGCACAATCTCTATCTCTAGAGATCTCTATCTCTGATATACGCACAAACTGTCAAGAAATATTATTTATCATTATAAATATATATTATATTACAAAAGTAATAATAAGATTATTTTGCTATTATCCGCGATACAGTAAATAGAAAAGGAGGTAAAATAAAGGGTGGGGATGAACCAAGTACTATTTAACAATGCTTGTTTGGATAACGCTTCGCTTTGCGATTTTGTCGTGGAGTCTATTTCCTGATGATGCTTCGGTTGCAGGGCGAAACGATTGTTGAGTTTGTGATAATGAACCTGTGTAGTGCTTGTGTATTGTGGTGGAAGTGGTGGAGGTTTGTGCATGTGTTTTTACGAATCCTGCACGTATCGGGTATGAAAATACTGATAGTCCACTATACATTAAACACTATATATATTTTCTATTTACTGTATCGCGGATTATAGCAAAATAATCTTATTATTACTTTTGTATTATGGATCTCCGCAAAGTAACGCCTAATTCTATAAATTATATATAATATTGATTTAAGTAAAATATATAAGATATGCAGGATATATATGTACGTATATATATGTTTATGAACGTATATTAATTTATTTATATATTTGTATATATATGTGTGGTTATGGTGTATATATTGTTAGCATATATATTATGTATTAGAATGTAGTTATAAGAACGTCAATATTATTAAATACTTTGTGCACCTTCATTTAAGTTTTCTTTGTTTACTTTAACTTTAGGTAGGTAGCCTGTAAGAGATCACTATCAGTGATAAGGCCGCCTTTGCACATGTTTTTGTTTAATTATAAGTTATTATGTACTGTAGTTTTTTTGTGTGCAATAAAGTATTTTATTATTATTATTAATCCAAAAGTAACATGATATTATTTATATATATTGCTATAATGTAAGATAAAGCAAATAGAAAATGATAAATGTTGAGTTTGAGAGTAAACTCAACATTTATCATTATATATATTTTCTATTTAATTTATCGCGGATTATTGTTATTATTACTTTATATAAAAAAATTGTCCTTAACCCGATTTTATGTTTTTGTTGCAGGAAGAAAACATAGCTCTCCGGCTCATAAAGCAACATGCAGATATTGAGGAGCCAGAAAGCAGTCCCGCCTCTCCTGATGAGTACAGCACCAGTACTGGGAAGTACTTCGACGAAGCGGGATACGTCGCGGGGGGTTCAAAGGACAACGATCCCTACGTACGAAACCGCTTCAACCAGGCAGCCTCAGATAACTTATCTAGCAACCGAGCGGTACCAGATACAAGAAATGCTATGTGAGATTAATTTCTGTTTACTACCTATAATACCTGCTGTATTGCTGAACGAGCTGTGATAGCCCAGCGGTGAGACCGTGCGACTCTTTCGAGGGGAACACGAGTTCAAACCCGGGCAGGCACCAATGAGTTTTTCTATTAAAACTCACGTGTCTAATTGATAATTGCAATTTATCACACGCTTTTCGGTGAAGGAAAACATCGTGAGGAAACCTGCATATTTCTAGAGAATTCTGGAGATATGTGAAACCTACCAATCCGCATTGGAGCAGCGTGGTAGGTCTTAGCTCCAACCCTTCTCTCCAGAAACGGAGAGAGGAGGCCTATGCCCAGCAGTGGGATTGTAACTTTACTTTACCTATAATACCCGGCATTAAATAAAACATCGATGTTTGGAACGAAACAGCCGGCCTGTTGGTTTCGTAGTGCGCTGTCACTGTCACTCAGTTAGTATATGACGTTTCGCACGGGTTCGTCAGTCTGTGCGACAGAGTCAATGCTCTATGAAGCAGAATCTAACCGATTTTCTCTCTCTAAGCCTCGGTGTCCATTATTTGTTGCCGGGTACTATATTTGACTGGTCCGTTAGCCCTGCCTTTAACCCCGGGGGTCGTAGGTTCGAGGACGAAAATTTCTACATCAGTTTGTTTCTTTGTAATCATTTTATTGTACAGATTGACAATAATATAAAAATGATAGAACCAAAATAATGTCCAATGGCGGACTTATTCCGTAATCGAAATCATTTTCAGCCAACCAGTCTTTAATTAAAATTAAATTAATTAATATTATTAAATATATAATAGATATGATAAATATAACAAAAAATTTATAATAAAATGACTATCACTTATTAACTGAGTAATTTTTTTTATATTGTGTTTTAATGAAGATATTGTTTTAAATTTACGTAAGGAAACGGGAAGTTTGTTCCACGGTTTAACAGTCTGTAAAGTAAATGACTTGGAATATGTTTGAGAAACACATACTGGTGAGGCAAGGGAGAGGTTATTTGTAGACCTTAGACGGTAAGTTTGTTGGTTCTTCAAGTCTGGGTGTATATCCCTATGCTGGGAATAGGCGTCTCTCCGTTTCTGGAGAGAAGGATTGGAGCTAAAACCTACCACCATGCTCCAATGGGGATTGGTAGGTTACTCATATCCCCAGAATTCTCTAGAGATATGCAGGTTTTCTCACGATTCACCAAGAAGCGGTGATAAATTGCAATTATCGATTAGAGACAAGTTTTAATAGAAAAACTCATTGGTGCCTGCCCGGGGTTTGAACCCGTGACCTCCTCGGAAGAGTCGCACGGTCTTTTTTAATATTTAAAAAATATATCTTCACTGAAATCCCTCCATTTGTCTGTTCATCTGTTACGATTTTACGGCTAATCCGGTTAAATGATATTCACCGGATTAGCCGTAAAATCGTCATAATAGTGACAGTAAAAATAAAAAATAAAGTTTAAAAAATATAGTTAATATAACTTAAGGTTGGGATAAAAAAAAATTCAAATAATCTCATAGAGAATGTATATAAAACAAATTATATACGAAGCAAAACTGAATTGCAATACAAATGTCATTAAGAACTCGCATTATATTAATAATGAACGTTGAATATCTATCGATAATGATATACCTATGTGATATCTGTTATTATACACTTCTTGTATAATTTCTAATATAATTTTCTGTTATTATACGTTTCTTTTATAATAACAGATAATAATACAGACAATAACAATACAGATAACAAAAATATAGATATAAAAATACATATTGTTGCTACAGGTGCCGTCTAAGAAAATACGATGAGGATCTACCTAAAACCAGCGTTATAATTACATTCCACAACGAAGCTCGATCGACGCTCCTACGCACTATTGTCAGGTACAACACTTTTAAGTAATAACCCATAGATAATCCCATTAGTCTCAAAAAGACTAATTTCTTTACCTTATTTCACAAATATATAAAGCTCATTTCAATAAAGTTCAATTCAAACAAGTTCTTAAAAATGTACTGACTCGAATTTTCTATAAGCCATTTATATTTATATATATTATAAAACAAAGTCCACAAAGTTACACAAGTTACACATTTAGATGGTACGTCATTTTTCAAAAAAATCTTGCTTCGCTTTCATGACATTAAAAAACAGATTCGAAGCGTACTCTAACCAGGATATACTATATAAATGTTATTATTTATTAATTTATTTATTATGACAAGCCAATAGCATTTTACAAACATACTTATTAACACACCTTTTCATAAATCAAGTTCTAGGTAAAATACTTTTGTAAGGCGAACAGCATTATCATAAAAGTTAGGTGAAAAAATACCTTTATATTAATAAAAAAAGAGGGAGATTATACAGTACTAAAAGGAAGTATTTTTGAAAAAAAAAACTACTGCTAAATTATAGAAAATAATATCATAATTCTATTAATTATTCATATGTCATTAAATTTTGGATTAAACCATTATTTATTTTCAGTGTCCTCAACCGCAGTCCGGAGCACTTAATCAAAGAAATCATTCTAGTCGATGACTTTAGTGATAATCGTGAGTAATGATTTTTTTATAACCTAAAAGTAAAATGGTTTTTTTTTGTAATTCAGAACTGTTCGTAAGCGTAGCAAAGATAGGCACACAACAGGCCATTTACCCACCACGAATAATCAAGGAATAAGACCGTAAAAGCCCCAGCGAGGGCTTCTTTGCGTTTTAATGGCGTCCACGCGTTTTGGCCGGAGGAAAACTCCTCCTTTCTCCTACCCTTATCCCACTCTAAGTGGGGTCGGTACAACATGTTTTCCTCTTCCATTCTCTTCTATCATTCGTCAACTCTGGCGCTACTCCTTTTATATGCATGTCATACTTCACACATTCCAACCATCTCTTTTTAGGCCTCCCTCTAGTCACATATCCATCCACATTCATATCCAACACTCGTTTAGTCACATGATTTTCATCCCTCCTCATTACATGTCCATACCATCCCAATCTTGCACCTCTCATCTTTTCTACAATGGGCGCAACTTTCATACTTCCCCTTATATACTCATTTCTTATTTTATCCAATCTTGTCACACCACACATCCACCTTAACATTCTCATCTCATTTGCATGCACTCTTCTTTCATCCATCTTTTTCATTGCCCAACATTCTGATCCATACATTACGACAGGTCTTATGACCGATGTGTAAATTTTTCCCTTTACTTTAGGGGGCATTCGGGGGTCACATATTGTGCCTGAGACCTGTCGCCACTTCATCCATCCTGCATTCATTCTATTCCTCACATCGCGATCAATTTCACCGTTCTTTTGGAAAAGCGAACCATGGTACCGGAAGTCGGAGCAGACTGGCAAAACAACACCATTTAAGGTTAATGGAGAAAAATTGGAGAGACCACTGAAATCACACTGCATGTGTTCAGTTTTGGTCAGGTTGATCTTTAAACCAAAACTCTCCAATATCTCTTGCTATTCTACAAATCTGCTCTGGACCTCAGCTGCATTTTCACCGACAATCACGATATCGTCGGCAAATAGCATACACCAGAAACCGGAGGAAAACTAACCATTAATATTCGTGCAATCACTCATTATATTGTTTTGTTATATTATGTACATATTTAACCACCCGCATTATTTTGAATATTTATGCATATTTCTCACGTTAGGTCTACTGGACACTGATATTTTTAACTTGTTATTCAATGCACGCAAATGTAATGCAGCTTATTTAATGTGTAAAAAAATATTGTTTCTATACACGGTTATTTTTAAAAGAGTAACCGCCAAGTATCGTGCTGGTTCTTCTCGCTTAGCACCTTTCAGATATAGTTGCTGTTTCGTTATAATTTCGTAAATTACAAAATATTTTTTTAACTTGTATTAGAGTTTTCCATGATTTAACAACATGCGTACGAATATGGTATTATAATCTTAGCAATTTTCAAATCAACTAAACAAAATGTATAATTTAACAGCATTAAATCTATAATCGAAATAAAATCTTTTGGAATCAACGTCTGAGAATTGATACTATTATAAAGGTTCACATGTCTTATAATGCAGTTCAAGGCAATATAAGTAATTTATCTAGTGTGGGAAATGTGTGTTAAAAGTATTTATTAATGGGGTTGTATTTTATCGATTATATTTTCTTATTATATCTCAACGCATAATCGGTTTACGAAATAAAATAACAAAACTTTTTTATTAGGCTGCAAATGTATTTGTATATTAATTAACTAAATAATATTAAAACTAAACAATATTGCAACGATTGTTGATAATTTAAATAAATAAAATCAATTCGCTATATCTGATATATCATATAAAAATCTGAAAGCTTGTCTCTCTGTCTGTCTAATACGCTTTTGTGGATAAACTACTTCACCAATATTGATGACATTTTGTACATTTAAAGCTTATACATCAAGGAACATAGAGGATAAAAATTTTCACTTACAAGAACTGCCTCAAAATATTTGGATGAATACTATATTAGTATCTTACTACCGTATAGCATACATACATTCCCTTATCCCACTCTAAGTGGGGTGGGCATAACATGTTACAATCATGTTGTCACATGATTTGGCTACGTATTTTACATCCGGCCGCCTGTCTGACGTCAACTTACCTTAGTCACCTTTTACGACACCTCGCTAAGAAAGGAGGGTGGTCTATTCTATTCTGCCGGATACCACACGTCGTTGCTACCGTATAGCATATCTTTATTATTAGGCTAGCCGTTGTTCTGTTTAGAGGTAACAAAAGAACAAACTCATTTTCGCCTTTTTAATATAATTATGTATTGTAAAATACAGCCGTACACAAAATCTCCTCGCATAGTATCTGTGATTTATTGCATAAAATATCATATCCTATCGCTACACAAATAAATTAGCTCGGTTAAATTTCTATGCATAAATTGATCGTGATAAAGGCCAAATAAATCTCGACCAATTTTGACGGGGGCTTACAGTAAATTATACCCGATTTTGGCATAAACGAGCCGTTTAAAAAGCAATCAAGGTCTCGTTTCACGCGATTCTAATGCGACAACATAATGATAGACTTAACAAGAGAAAGACAAATGTTTAATTACAGAATATCAATATTGAATTTAACTTTCATTCTGCTCCAACCAATGAATATTTTCATTCAGTAATTCATTTATTCAGTCATACTATAATTTCTTTATCAAAAATACTCTTTTAAGTGGGTTACGCTAAAATTTCATTATTTTATTACACACTTTTACAAAATATTGCTAATACAATATAAAATAGTTCCGAATAGTTTCACTATATCTGTATTTACAAATAATATAAAATAATTATTATAATATATTAAATATTATTTAATGATCCCCATAAATTATAGAAATAATAATTAAATATTAAATTATTAAAATTTTCATTGAAGGGTTTTTTCAACTTTTTAATTTTTTCCAATTTTACTATCCCTATTGAATAAAAAATTAAAATCTATTGTTTACAATCGAAACGTTTAAAAAAAATCAATTTTTTTACATTAAATTATTATTCTCTTTTATTTTTCTAAAACCTAACTCCTTACATTTTTAAATATTTCTAATTATAAAAAAAAAAATAATCAAAAAACATTTAAAAATATAAAAAATTGACATCCGCCGGAAGCGAGGCAATGTCCCAAGCTACCGGTGGCTAGGGCTCCAGAGTGAGGAACTTCCTCACAATACGTACCGTTTCAAGCAATACTGCCTTCTGCATCCGACTCTTAACCCAACTATTAAGCGAAAGCCTCCAAAGATGTTGGTCGAGGCTTTTCGCAATCAGACCGTTAACTGACACAACAATAGGAACAATTATTGTTGAGTCAACATTCCACATGGCGGTTATCTCATACGAAAGGTCTATATATTTAGTTAATTTTTCTTTTTCCGCTTTTATGAGATTTTCGTCATGCGGAATGGTGATATCAACAATAATTGTACGGCGCGCTAACCGGTCTACTAACACTATATCAGGTTTATTGGCAGCAATAAACCTGTCAGTGATAATAGACCGATCCCAGTAGAACATAGCACGGCTATTTTCAAGAACTGACGCAGGGTCATACCTGTAGTATGGTATCTCTTCATCCACCAGAGCATATTGAAGAGCAATTTGTTGATGTATAATCCTAGCTACTTGGTTATGTCTGTGTAAATATTCACCGTTAGCAAGACGAGAACAGCCGGAAATAATATGCCTGAGGGACTCCCCAGGACGATGACACGCTCGACATACGTCAACAGTGCCATCTTTCATAATGTATTTCCGGTAATTCTTCGTCTTGATAACTTCATCCATAATTGCACAGACAAAAATTATTATTATTATTAGTATTTGACATAAAATTTTTATCTTGTATCTAATATTTATTTAATTATATTAAAACCTATCTCAGTAAATGGTTACTGTCCCATTACGCCATTGTTACTTAACATACTTGAGATTGAAGCTCCGCTAAATTGATTGTATTATTACTCTATTACAGTTATACAATTATTTTCATAGGTCATATCGTGATCATGACAGTCCTCTCGTGACCAAAATAGATGCAACAGCGCCGAATCGTTGAGAAATTTGAAAATATAACAGCCGCGATCTTCTATATAAATAATTTGATAGAGACCTGTACTACTGCTCGAGAAACTTATAGATTTTGGTTAATTCTTCAAAATAGTCAATAAAAATATTCAATTGACTTGACTTAATCTTCAAACTAATAGACAATAGACTTGACTTAAGTCTGTTTTTGTTAAAAAACTAATTTATTAAACTTACTTTTATCATATAGATTTTACACACATTGAAACTATTGGAGACTATTCAAGTGATATGAAAGCGTAGATTTAGATTTAGATTTAGTACTAGTTTACATTGTAACCTTTTATTTTCATTTTAACTCATTATATATTATTTAAATTATTATTTTTTAACTGAGTGACCGCCGTATTTCTTGCTGGTTCTTCTCATTCAAGTTTGACGATTTGATAGAGTAATTTATAGAATTAGGCGTTACTTTGCGGAGATCCATAACATAAAAGTAATAATAAAAAATATTTTTCTATAATCCACGATTCAGAAAATATAATGCTAAATGTATAGTGGAGTATCCGTTTTTTCATACTCGATAAATGCAGGATTCGTAAAAACACATGCACAAACCTCCACCACTGCCACTACAATAAACAAGCACTACACACGTTCACTATCACAAACTCAACAATCGTTTCGCCCCGCAACCGAAGCATCATCAGGAGATAGACTCCACGACAAAATCGCAAGTTTCAAAGAGCTTGTGAAAGCCAACTTGTAGAAGGAATAATTTGAATTTGAACTTAACATAGGTATTGAAATTCCTATTTTGGTGTAACCAATAGGTTTTACAGTAACAGAGCACGCGGAATCCCCTTTGTTTTGTTCATCTTTTTACGTCCGAAAGGAAAAACGCACATACACTTTACAAAACTGAAAGTAAATTTAGATGTACCAAATTTCATTTTAGATGAATACTCGGATAATTTTTAGATGATATCTAAATACAACACATTTAAAACCACCAGCATTCTCATGATAAGGAACAACAAAAAAAATATTTGCGCTCGCGCACAATATAATCTACGAAGGGAAATTTCAGATCTCCCTGAGAAATCTGGTCTACCTGCTACTTCCACTGAGAACAACTTTTAGGCTGCGGCTACAGTAGGCAGCGATTTCCAATAACTCTGGGATAACGGAATGAAATAGAATAAAAGAGAATGGTATGGCTACGCTATAAGCGACAAACCGACGACGAAGTGGTTACATTTCACACAGATTTTACCGTGCATTAAATGTTTTAATACAGGCCTTATGTATTCATAACAAACATTTAGTAATCCTGATGAACTAATCTTGCAACTAAGAAAATTTCAAATAAATATGCTTCATAATCAATAACTAGTTGATAATAGTCGGTATAGTTATTACACTAATGAAATAAATGAAATCAAACGTATGATAATATAATATTGTTATTGTATACAATAACAATATAATATTATTATATAAATATTAAAGAAAAATCTATTGAATGTTAAGTGTAGAGTTAATTATCTGTTTTATGCGTTACGCAAGCGACAAGGATTTTATCGTAGCGTCTATCTCCCGAGTACGATTCTGTTCCGGGGCGAAAGCATTGTGAGGATTGTGATAGTGAGTGTGCAGTGCTAATGTTGTGTAGTAGTTGTGATAGTTTGTAGTGCGAAGTAGTGTTTTTTACGAATCTAGCTCGTATAAAGTATGAAAACAGATAGTACGCTCCACATATACCACTATTTAGAATTTATCTAGTTGCAGATTGTAGCAAAATCAAATTGTCATAAAATAAAAATAGTTTATTCATTACTTTAATATTATAAAATTTAGGAAACTTCTGTAAATTTCGCCATAAAAATTGTGATATTTGTCTTAATGTGTAGCCATAATCCCTTTAAATCTATACTTATTATAAAATAAAGTCCCAAAAAGCTGTCTGTCTGTATGTAATCGATTTTCTCAAAACCTACTGCACGGATTTTTGTACGGTTTTCATTAAAAGATGTGCAATACTTCCGGATATATAGAACACATCAGTATTATGTAAATTGTGTTGAAGAGATCGCGCAGTTGTTAAAAACTTGCTTGCTGAGAGCTTTAGTCGCGTGCGCTGCGTAAACCAGCAGAAATGAGCTAATAGTAATACGCTGTACTAGAGAATTGTAGATCTTAAGATTACTACAAAAAAGTCCGGGTCAGCATGTCTCTATCTCTTATGGTTAACTCACAATAACTTCTTTTATGTTTAAAATTTGTATTCTAGAAAAAAATTGTGACACGCTGATTGCCACGCGGGTGAAGCTGCTGGCACAGCTAGTTAAATATAAACATTGTATTTGTAATTAATAGAATTAAGCGTTACTTTGCGGAGATCAATATTACAAAAGTAATAATAATATGATTTTGCTGCAAACCTCGTTAAAGCAAATAGAAAATATATGTAATGGTAAATGGAGTTGAGTGATATCATACCCGATAGACGCACGATACGTATAAAAGGCTTTATTGTAATTCAAATTGTTTTTTATTCAAGTTAACTTGTTAACAAATTCTTTTGAATCGTTAAATGCTGCTTTGGAAAACTGTTCCTACCTAGAAGAGCCATCAAGAAACATGACGGATGAACGTTTAAAGGCTTACATATCGCGAGTTGCGACGCTAGCTAATACAGTCTTAGCCTTAATGTGAAACACTTTATAAGAACAATGTGCCGTTAATGACAAACGCATAGTTATCATTTCTGCGTCTACTACAATTGAGAAGCAAAACACTATTCGAGTCTATTGTGACGATGACAATGGATATATAAAAATTCATTTCACTTTGTTGTATGAGTTGGAACGTTTGAATGGTGAGATTGAAGTAGATTAATTACCGGGAACGAATATTGAGTGAAACCTTGACAATGATCTTGTACGCAAACGACAGAAAAGCCAAATGCGATATCTATACATATTATAAAAGTCCCACAAAGTTGTCTGTCTGTACGTAATCGATTTACTTAAAATCTACTAAACAGATTTTCGTACAGTTTTCACCAAAAGATAGTGCAATACTTCCGGATGGTTTACGTAAATAGTATTTATCGCTTTTATGTAAATTGTGTTGAAGAGATCGCGCAGTTGTTAAAAAACTTGCTTGATGGGAGCTTTAGTCGCGTGCGCTGCGTAAACCAGCTGAGATACGATAAAGTAATGTACTAGAGAATTGTAGATCTATAAAAAAATAAAAAAGTCAGGGATAGTATGTCTCTATCTCTTATGGTTAATTCACAATAATTGCTTTTATGTTTAAAATTTGAATTCTAGAAAAAAATTGTGGCACGTAGATTTTTACGCGGGCATAGCCGCTGGCATAGTATCGATATATATTATAAAACAAAGTCTTAAAAAACTGTCTGTCTGTATGTTGTTGTAAAAAAAACCCGCCTGTTGAGATCTTAAGTTGCGTGTGTAATAGTAATGTGCTAGATTTTCCGGGATGGGTTCACTGATTTTAATGGGACTTTCACTGGACGATAGTAGAGATTTCGGAGGAAAATATGGGCTTCTTTTAATCCCAGAGCTGCCGCAGGGTTACGATGGAAAAACTAAAAAAAAAGTTATGTTTCTTATAATAGACTTTGTCAACTGAAGTCGACAATCATTATTTAATATAGATATGGATATAATATGGATATAGATAATATGAATAATAATCTTTTCCATAAAAGATATCCGTCTTGTGGTATCCGACCGAGTAGAATAGACCACCTTCATTTTTTAACGAGGTGTCGTAAAAGGCAACTAGAAATTCAGTTCAGTTCGTGAATTAACTAGCTAAATCATGTAACAGTTTACAGCACGATTAAAATATATTGTCTCGACGCCTCTTATGAGGATGAGGCCAAGAGAATGATGATGATGATTTAGATATAAAGTATATGAACGCCTAACGTATAAATTTATTCTAGCGGAAGATGGTGCGGCACTCCGAGCGATACGAAAAGTGCGTGTGATAAGGAACTCTAAACGGGAGGGACTCATGAGGTCGAGGGTCCGAGGAGCCGACGCTGCCACTGCGCCTGTACTCACTTTCTTGGACTCTCATGTTGAATGCAACGTGCACTGGCTGGAACCACTCCTGCAAAGGATTAAAGAGGTCAGTTCTATAAACTTACAAGGCCACATTGCAAGCTAAATGATACTGACGCTGGGTGGTATGTCATATTAGTTTAAAGATTTCTTTATAACACCATGTCTTAAACCTAACTCCTTACATCATCATCATCCTCCTGCCCTTAGCCTCTAAGTGGGCTCGGCACAACATGTTACAAACATGTTGTCACATGATTTGGCTACGTATTTTACGACCGGCCGCCTGCCTGACGTCAACTTACCTTAATCGTATTTTATGACCCCTCGATAAGAAAGAGAGTGGTCTATTCTACTCAACCGGATACCACACGGTAGGCCAACTTACCTTAGTCGCCTTCTACAACACCTCGGTAAGAATTGAGGGTGGTCTATTCCAAACCTAACTGCTATAATATTAAAAAGTAATAATAAAATTATTTTGCTATAATCCGCGATACAGTAAATAGAAAATATATATAGTGTTTAATGTATAGTGGATTATCAGTATTTTCATACCCGATACGTGCAGGATTCGTAAAAGCACATGCACAATCCTCCACCACTTCCACCAAAATACACAAGCACTACACAGTTTCACTATCACAAACTCAACAATCGTTTCGCCCCGCAACCGAGGCATCATCAGGAGATAGACTCCACGACAAAATCGCAAAGCGAAGCGTTATGCAAACAAGCATTGTTATATAGTAATCGGTTCATCCCCACCTTTACCTCTGAACACGTGCAACAAGCTTGAACTTGAAACATTTATCTGCTCGTTAATGAGGGTGCCATTGTTATGCTTAATGATTTCTAATTGTTCCAAAATATTCAATTTTAAGCTTTTTTCGCAGGTGTGCAGTATTTCGAAACAATGGTCATTAGGAACTTTATGACCGCTTTCTAACAAATGTTTCGCGAAATGTGAATTTTGTGGCTTATTATTCCTGAAAGCGACCATATGTTCTTTAAAACGGGTTTCAAAATTACGACCAGTCTGACCCACATATGTATCATTGCATTCAGGACATTTTATTTTGTAAATACCACTCTTTTTCGGGCTTTCTAATTTGTCTTTATTATTGCATAATATCTTTTTTAAGCAGTTATTACTTTTAAAACCTAATTTTATATTTGACTTTGTTTTAAATATAGTTGAAATTCGTTCTGACAATGTTCCTAAATAGGTCAGACTGGCTTTGTATTTATTATCTTTGTAATGTGGCACCGCATAGAAGTGTTTTGTCAATTGCAACTTCTGTTTATTTTTTAATATATTTTGTACTAATTGCTCATCGTAGCCATTGGAATGCGCCATCTGGTTGATTATTTGCAGCTCATTGTTAAAATTCTTTTCCGAAAGAGGGACTGATAAGAGTCTGTGTATATGACTATGAAAGGCAGCAAGTTTGTGTTGCCAGGGGTGAAAGGAAGAAGCAGGTATGATCGTATCCGTGTAGGTTGGTTTGCGAAAGATCTCAAACGTACAAACAAACATACGTACAGTCCCTCTTTCGGAAAAGAATTTTAACAATGAGCTGCAAATAATCAACCAGATGGCGCATTCCAATGGCTACGATGAGCAATTAGTACAAAATATATTAAAAAATAAACAGAAGTTGCAATTGACAAAACACTTCTATGCGGTGCCACATTACAAAGATAATAAATACAAAGCCAGTCTGACCTATTTAGGAACATTGTCAGAACGAATTTCAACTATATTTAAAACAAAGTCAAATATAAAATTAGGTTTTAAAAGTAATAACTGCTTAAAAAAGATATTATGCAATAATAAAGACAAATTAGAAAGCCCGAAAAAGAGTGGTATTTACAAAATAAAATGTCCTGAATGCAATGATACATATGTGGGTCAGACTGGTCGTAATTTTGAAACCCGTTTTAAAGAACATATGGTCGCTTTCAGGAATAATAAGCCACAAAATTCACATTTCGCGAAACATTTGTTAGAAAGCGGTCATAAAGTTCCTAATGACCATTGTTTCGAAATACTGCACACCTGCGAAAAAAGCTTAAAATTGAATATTTTGGAACAATTAGAAATCATTAAGCATAACAATGGCACCCTCATTAACGAGCAGATAAATGTTTCAAGTTCAAGCTTGTTGCACGTGTTCAGATGTAAAGGTGGGGATGAACCGATTACTATATAACAATGCTTGTTTGCATAACGCTTCGCTTTGCGATTTTGTCGTGGAGTCTATCTCCTGATGATGCCTCGGTTGCGGGGCGAAACGATTGTTGAGTTTGTGATAGTGAAACTGTGTAGTGCTTGTGTATTTTGGTGGAAGTGGTGGAGGTTTGTGCATGTGCTTTTACGAATCCTGCACGTATCGGGTATGAAAATACTGATAATCCACTATACATTAAACACTATATATATTTTCTATTTACTGTATCGCGGATTATAGCAAAATAATTTTATTATTACTTTTGTATTATGGATCTCCGCAAAGTAACGCCTAATTCTATAAATTATTTGCTATAATATTAATATTATATAAAAAGAAAATAATTAAATAAACATTTAAAAATAAAAAAAATCGTCGTCCGCCGGAAGCGGGGCAATATCCCGAGCTACCGCTGACTGACTTGACTGGCCCGTTGGTAGTGACCCTGCCTTCGGAGGGTCACAGGTTCGATTCCCACCGAGGGCCAACATTTTCGAAGAATCTCGAAGAACCAACAAACAATTTGTTGGTTCTTCGAGCCTGGGCGCATAGTTTTATTAAAGTATGTATTTAATATTATATATATTTTCCAAGTAATACTGCCTTCTGCATCCGACTCTTGATCCGACTATTGAGCGAAAGCCTTTGAAGATTTTGGTCGAGGCTCTTCACAATCAGACCGTTAACCGAAACAGCAATTGGAACAATTATTGTTGAATCAACATTCCACATGGCCGTTATCTCAAAAAATAGATCTAAATAATGAGTCAATTTTTCTTTTTCCGCTTTTATGAGATTATTATTATACTAATATTATATAATAACTTAACTTAACTTTAACTTTGTTCGCACCAACACAATTTACCAAAAAATGTCAAAACACAAATAACAAAACAACACGTTTCCCACTAAGCTATAACAACTTTCAAAATAACAGCAAAATTAACCTTTGTATTCAATGCATATTTTAGCAGTTTTTCAATGCCTGAAAGCAGGGATAAAACGGCATTAAAAAAAATAAACCTTAGCTAAATCAATTTATCACCCCCGATACCCCCTATATATTGAGTTGCATGAAAATCGTTGGAGCCCCATACATATACACACACAATTTTTTAGATTAGATAGCTAGATTAGCTAATTTATAGATATTAGATTTAGCACCCGAAATTTCCCGATAAATGGCTTAAAGAACGCGCCGCAATAGTTTCGGACGTGTTCAGACAAATTTGAAGCAATGCAATCCGTATGCAGATGTTATGATTTTGCAATTTTAGCTACATAATTGCTAAATTCAATGAGTAAATAGTGAAAGGAAAATACGCCCACTTCCAATGACGTTAGCTCACAATTGAGCTAACGCTTTACTAAAAATCACAGCACGGCACAGCCTATAAAAATGTACTTAAATCACGAATGCAAAGCACACAGTCACGACTATAAGCAATCTATTGTAGATTCTCATTTTATGTATGCTATTTTGTCGATTAAGTATAAAGATATTATTGTTACGTATGTGTTTTATCGATTATTCCACAAGTAGCTGTGAAGTAGCTACACTAACGTTAAAATCAGTGTGTTACTATGGTTCATCCTCGTAAATCCCAACCCTGCGTAAACGAAAACTTGCTATTGTTAACGTACAAAGAACAATCACACCTTCTAGGTAGAATCTAGCTGACAGTCGTTGCATATGGGGTGCTACATGAAAAGTATTTCATATCATGATCATTGAGTGATCGGCGACTCTGGACATGTCTACTCCGCACTGCACCTCTCCGCACCGCACCTTTCTGCCTGTCACCACACATCGTCATAGCTATCTTCACGTCTCCATACTACAATCTCTTCTTTCTCTTTTTCCTGCCTTTATATAATGAAATCGAAATAAATAAATTTAAGTTCATATAATGCATCTATCGTAGGTTGCCCATTAAATAATTAATAAGTAATTTATTTTATTTTATTATTGGGAGCTTATGAGTTGGGAGCTTAAATTGATTTCGATAAAGTGTTAGTTCTCCAAAATCAATACAAATACAAAAGAGATGCGAAATATTTCTGAATAGCACGGCTTCCTTCAATACAAAACTCATTTATCACTCCGCCAATATGTATGCAGACGGCGCGTCGTCTTGTCCGCATTTCGCATGGCTATAGATTAGCCCATCTTATGCAATCGCTACAGTTGCTACTGGGAACAAATTCTAAACGGAGCACTGCCTTGTATTGCGCAATACAACTTTTACATTATTTGCTCTGAAGTTATGTGTCTGTTATTGCTTTTACGTGGATTTCATAAAAAGTTCAGCGTCCTTAGTATTCCGTTCAGATAGTGTTTTCTTAGAATATTTTACAGCTATGTAACTTTAAAATGTAATTGGCCATGCCATTACAGCAGTTTAAAAACACTGTTAAAAAGAGGCTTATACGGAAAGCTCTTTTTAACAGAAAGCCTAGTTGTGATAGCCTAGCGGTGAGACCGTGCGACTCTCTAGAGACGACATAGGTTCAAACCCCGGGCAGGCACAAATGAGTTTTTCTATTAAAACTTATGTGTCTAATTGATAATTGCTATTTATCACACGCTTTTCGGTGAAGGAAAACATCGTGAGGAAACCTGCATATCTCTAGAGAATTCTAGGGACATGTGTAACCTACCAATCCGCATTGGAGCAGCGTGGTAGGTCTTAGCTCCAATCCTTCTCTCCAATAACGGAGAGAGGTGGCCTTAGCCCAGCAGTGGGCATAGTAACAGGCTGTTACTTTTTTACTTTTACAGAAAGCCTACTATATTGTTGAAGATTACTTAGATGATAAGTATGTGTGGATATAGCTGCACTTCTACCCTGTACAAGACAGCAATAACTAAATGTAACTAGTTTTAAGATTTATATTTAAAAAAAAGCAATCGCCGAGTATCTTGCTGCTTCTTCTCGGTAGGAACAGCTTTCCGAGCAGTAAAGTTGACGATACCAAAAGCACTTGTTTACAAGTTTACTTGAATAAAGAATATTTTGAATTTGAATTTTGAAATTGTATATATAAGTATGAAACCAGTAACATATAACTACATATATAACCTTTTACAATTATTATATCTACTGTATAATGAATGTATATTACTATAATTATTTATGGATTTTAATCCTTATGAAATATTTATGTTTACTCTCCGTTATGCAATAATATTTAAACAGCTAAGTACATGATCTTGCTAAGGTTTTGGTGGTTCAAACACCGTATTAGTGTCTATATATATCTACGGATCTACGGATTTTTGTACAGTTTTTTTCTAAAAGATTCTTTCGGATTTCTTCCGGGAGTCTAAGGGTAATAGTACATTAAGGTTTTATATAAATTGTGTGGAAGACAAGCTTATTCTATTAAGCTCTATTCGCGTGCGCCGTGTAAATCAGCAGAGGTACACTAAAATAATTTACTAGAGAATATATATATTTTTTAATACATTACAAAAATGTACAAGTAATCTTTCTTAAATTACCTACACGCTAGTACTACACAAATCGTGCCCACGTGGAATGTTCCAAAGATTACTGGCAGAATTGTAGATCTTCAAAAAAATCTACAAAAAATCCGCGATAGCATGTCACTATTTCTTATGGTCAACTCACAATCACTACTTTTACGGTTAAAATTTCAATTCGTTATACAAATTGAAATTTTAAAAAGTTTAATCATTATCATTCTCCTGCCCTTATCCCACTCTAAGTGCGGTCGGCACAACATGTTGTCATATGATTTGCCTGCCTGACGTCAACTTACCTTAGTCGCATTTTACGACACCTCGGTAAGAAAGGAGGGTGGTCTATTCTATTCTGCCGGATACCACACGGCGTACCGATAAAGTATAAATATCCTGAAAAAAAAAAATATTTTAACATTGAAATTGAATTAATTTTATTTATTAATTGATTTATAGAAGCAGGCGTTACTTTGGTCTATTCTATTCTGCCGGATACCACATGGCTGTTTAAAAAGTTTTAATCATTTAAAAAATTCGGAATCCAAAAACGACATATTGTAGTCACAATAAATCGAGATATATCTCAGTAAAGACTTTATGCATTACGAAACTGAAAAGATAAAAAAATATCAATTAATTTTGTTTACGATTTTGCAAATGGATATTCACTAAAGTTTCATCATTTCATCGTCATATTTTGTAAATTTTTAAGAAATTTTTAAGATTTGTGAATTTCGTAATTTTATTTTATATTTTGCAAATTTGACATAGCCGTAAACATTCAACTGCTAAAATATGTGGAAAAAGAATAGACTAGTTTTTGTTATGATAGCTTTATATTTTTTATTTTAAATAACGGCAATATAAATATTGCATTGCAATATTTTAGTGTAAATTATAATTAATAGAATTATATTATCAAGTAATATCTATTACATTTTTGAAATTCTGCGTAAGTGATGAAAAATATATGGATAAATTAAATTGGTATAAAAGACATCACGTCAAGTAGGTAGCGAAAATTGTAAAGTTCCGCATTACGTTCATAGTTTTGCTAATTGAACATAAGCTTTCGGTGAAAACCTTACAAAAATCCGTTCAGTAGATTTTGAGAAAATCGATTAAATACAGACAGACAGCTTTTTGGAATTTACCTATACTTATTATAAAACAAAGTCCCAAAAAGCTGTCTGTTTGTATGTAATCGATTTTCTCAAAATCTACTGAACGGATTGTTGTATGGTTTTCACCAAAAAACAGAGCAATTATTCCGGATGGTTTAGTTAAATAGTTCATATCGGTATTATGTAAATGCCGGGAGCTAGTCGCGTGCGCTGCGTAAACCAGCAGAGACACGCTAAAGAAATGTAGTAGAGAATTGTAGATATATAAAAAAGTCCGCGATAGCATGTCTCTATCTCTTATGGTTAACTCACAATAACTACTTTAATGTTTAAAATTTGAATTCTAGAAAAAAAAATGCAACACGCTGATTTCTACACGGGCAAAGCCGCTGGCACAGCTAGTTTATAACAAGTATAGATGTGCGATTGAAGAAACTTGACAAGTAGTTTATATATATAACACCTTTTGATATAGTACTTTTTTGGAGCCTAAATTTAAAAAGCAGTCACTAAAAAGAAGTAAATGTTAGGAAATCATCGGGAGTTTGATTACACGTCAAAATTGCTTAAAAAAACGATTATACACTTAAAGGTAACGATTAAACTATACATTCTTACGTCCAAAGAGCAGCCGTCATTAACCTTGATTAGACACTTATAAGGCTGTCAACTTCCCGACACACTTCGCTATATCAATACACTGGCACACATTATGTGACTTACTGGAAACTTCACAGATAAAAAGAGAAACAGATACCGCAAGTATTAAACACATTGTCGACAAATTATGGCTAAAATCCTTACTGATATCGTTAATTATGAAAGTCTGTCTTTTACATAATTTATAGAATTAGGCGTTACTTTGCCGAGATAATACAAAAGTAATAATAAAATTATTTTGCTCTAATCCGCGATACAGTATGTATCGCTGTTTATCTTTTACGTTTCCACGGCCAATCCGCTGAACCAATGAAAATTGGCGCAATTCATGCTTATACACCGAGGTAACAAATACGCTATGAAAATCCTGTCTTTTCAACAGGAATATCAGGAGATTGAGAGACCCCATCTGATATCAATATTTCAAGTTTCGAGTAGCGGAATCATTGCAATAGGAATTTCAATTTAATTCCTCTGATCAAACTGATTTTTGTGGTGGAGATATCTGCAGGGTTGGAGAGTGACAGAAGCTATTGTTTATTTCAGGACTAAGGTCCACACATACGAATATAGTAGCGGCCTGTTATAACCCCACTGCTGGGAATAGGCCTCCTCTCTCTGTTTCTGGAGAGAGGGGTTAGAGCTAAGACCTACCGCGCTGCTCCAATGCGGATTGGTAGGTTACACATATCTCCAGAAATCTCTAGAGATATGCAGGTTTCCTCACGATGTTTTCCTTCACCGAAAAGCGTACGGTAAATTGCAATCACCAATTAGACACGTAAGTTTTTAATAGAAAAACTCATTGGTTCAAACTCATTCAAACCTGCCCGGGTTTGAACTCGTGTTACCCTCGAAAGGGTCGCACGGTCTCACCGCTGGGCTATCACAGCTTTACATACATACGAAGTCGCGGATAAAATCTAGTCATCAATAGATTAATTCAGGATAACCTTGTTATCGGTATAGGCTTCTGGATTATTTGTGATCCAAGTTTCACTGTCACATCAACAAGTTCAAACACAAAGCCATTGTCCCATGGCGCTTGGAATTAATGAATGCTATTTTAGAATTGGATATCTACCAAGACATTACGCGCTGTTAACTCTTCATTTGTATTGCTTACAATTATAAGTGTTAATAGTTATCGTATTTAGGAAGACTACTACTAACATAATGTTCATAGTTTATTCATGTACAGCAATTTAAAAACACGTGTTTAAAAAGTCTAATACAGAAAGCGTACTATACTATTGAGGATTACTTATACGATACAAAAAAGAGTCATACGTGGCATCTAAAATTTAAGTCCGCGTGAGTCCAGCGAGAGAAGTTTAAGGAAATAGGTATACTTACATTTGCTTCACAGTATATTTTAGAAAATGTAATTTTTGTACATAAAACTATAAAGAATTATAAAAAGATAGGTGATGTATATAATAGACAAAGTAGGAACCGACATAAGCTTGCGACTCCTGCTTTGCGCCTAGCAAAAGTACGTAAATCGTTTGTGGGTATGGGTATAAGATTCTATAATAAAATTCCGAAATCAATTTTGGCTATGCCATTACAGCAGTTTAAAACTACTGCTAAAAGAGACTGATACAGAAAGCCTTCTTTCTATACTGTTGAAGATTACTTAGGTGATAAGGATGTGTGGATAAAGGTGAACTTCTACCCTGTACAAGACAGTAATAAATAAATGTAACTAGTTCTAAGATTTATATTTTAAAAAGAGCATCCGCCGAGTTGCTTGCTGGTTCTTCTCGGTAGGAACAGCTTTCCGAACCAGCAGTAAAGCTGACGATTCAAAAGCACTTGTTAACAAGTTTACTTGAATAAAGAATATTTTGAATTTTGAATTTTTTGAAGAATATTTTGATAAGAATGCGTGGATATAGCTACTCCTCGATCCTGTTCAAGACTAAATGTAACAAGTAATAAGAATTATACTTTGAAAGAGCAACCGCCGAGTTTCTTCTCAGTAGGAATAGCTTTCCGGACCAGCAGTAGAATTGGCGATTCAAAAGCACTTGTTTACAAGTTTACGTGAATCAAGAATAGGTTGAATTTGAATATGTAGTGCTTTAAAGTACGACGATAATATATGTAAAGGAAAAAGTTCTTTTCAAGACTTTGCGTACGGAAGAGTTTGTGATTTAGCTAAAAATAAGTCTTTTAATAATTTTATTATGTTCAAGACTTTAAATTTCCACAATCTCATTTATTTGTAGAGGCAGATAGAAAACATTTTTGTTACATCTAATTCTATAAAATATATGGTCAAACAGGATTCAGAGATGATTTAATTTTGGTTTACACCTGATTGATCGCAACAATGGATAGTGAATTTGCTTCCTTATTTCTAATACGCACCGCTGTTGTGTAGAAAGTACTTCCGACAGCCGATTCATCTTAGTATGTTATCTTCAAAAGATGTGTATCATATGACAGTTATTCAACGCTGATGTTATAACAATTCGCAGTTACAAGTATATTCTACAAAAATAATGATGAAATATTTTGCTATAATCCGCGTTTGTTAAGAAAATAGTATGAAGCAAAAACATATATTATACCTGAGAGATTACTTGCCGCAAGTATCACAAAACACCACAAACAACACAGTACAAGCATTACTCACAATTACTACGACAATCTCAACTATTGTTTCGCCCTATAACAAAATCGCAATGGGACGCATCACCCAAACAAATAATATTATATACTAATAGTTCAACCCCCACCACTGATTTTACTTCCAAACACGTGTAACAAACTGCAGTTAGAACTCATTTACTTAGTTCATTAATTAGTTAATTAGTTCAAAGATTAATTTTTACTTTATACTATGAAATTCCGCAAAGTGACGGGTTCACTTGTACAAATTAAGTTATATTCTAGTTTTAATAATCATTGCTTTATGTTTATGTCAGGACTTGTTGGAGATAATATTAGGACAACGATACATACATTCTCCTGCCCTTATCCCACTCTAAGTGAGGTGGGCACAACATGTTACAAACATTTTGTTACATGATTTGGCTACGTATTTTACGACCGGCCGCCTGCCTGACGTCAACTTACCTTAACCGTATTTTATGACCCCTCGGTAAGAAATGAGGGCGGTAACTATTCTATGCAGCCGGATACCACACGGCACATACCTTAGCCGCCTCTTACGACACCTCGGTAAGAAAGGAGGGTGGTCTATTCTATTCTGTCGGATACCACACAGCGTAATACTAGGACATCGATATCAACGATAATAACCTTCTATTCTGTTATTTCCACATTTAGTTGAACAATCTGCACTCATCCGTATTGCCTTCTGACGTTATAGTAACTAATAGTACTCGGAAATAAAGCTGAATAGTATTCTAATTTGAGGACCGTACCAATTATATTATATTCCAATTAAGTTACAATATAAAAATGTCGTCAATAATATAAGGTTAGATAAATCACAAGAAATATAATCTATATGTAAATTTAAATGACCTTATCGATACCTGATCAATATTAAAATAGTATGATAACGTGTGATCCATCTTAATATAATTTACGTCGCATTTATTGACTGTATATACTACGCCTTCTGTGCTAAAATAAAGTCAACACTGTCTCGGAAGCATAAAGGCGTACGTACGTGGAGATTAAAACTTTTCAGGAATCCCCATAATGTTTCATAATCATTTCGGTTCCGATAAGTTCCACCCAGTATAGAAAAGATAAATGAATTAATGTAAATAAACCGGCTTTACTCACAAGTACTCACTCGCGAGAAAAGCCGGTCTCTATACACTAATTATGAATACCACTCACAATAGTTCAATAAGTAAATTCAATAAGAATAAAGTACCAGCAGGCCTACCATGAACTCTTATTGCGACTCAATTGAAGACGTAAACGACGACCGCGAACCGCTTTCTTTTCGTACCATGAAGTGTGAATTGCATTGGGGTCGTAATTTTTGAAAAGGATAACGTTATATTTTCTATAGATATATATATATAAAATTAAAAATATATGGGACACTTACACACTCGGTCGTCCGTTCCCAAAGTAAGTAACTCAATACTTGTGTTATGGGTGACGGATAACTGGTAAATATACTTACATACATAATTTTAAATAGATACTTAAATACAAACATACACCCCAGGCTATATAGAAGCCGGCGTTACTTTGCGGAATTCCATATTACAAGCACTATAACAGAACTATAATCCGCACGGGTCAAGCGAATGCATGCAAAGCCAATGTGAATGAAGCAGGCAAAATTTACGCACCTTACACATGCAGGACAAGCCACCACATGCACCCCAAGGCGCCTCCACCAGAAACAACGCACACAAGCAGCACACACAACCACGACTACAATCTCGACGATCGTTTCGCTTCGAAACCGATGCATCATCAGGAGAATAGGCTCCACGACAAAAATCGTAATGCGCCGCGCCACCCATACAAGCAGTCTTAAATAGTTCAACCCCCACCACTACCCTCCCCTCCGAACACATGTAGCAAAACTGAATTGGATACATTTACTTGTTCGTTAATTAAGTGGCCATTGTTACGATTATTGACCCGTGCGGATTATAGCAAGGTAGTTAGTTCTGTTATAGTACTTGCATACACCCCAGGCTCGAAGAACTAACAAATTGTTTATAGAAAATGTTGGCACCCGGCAGGAATCGAACCCGCGGCCCGCGGAGCTGAAGACAGGGTCACTACCCACTGCGCCAATGGGCCAGTCATAGATAACTCTGTCTCTTTTACTCACATGTTCTTAGGACTAATTCCGAACGCTCATTCGGCAACGACTTAAAGTGTGCGTCTTTAAGACGTCATGGTATGAAAAAGGAAAACAATTTAGTTTACGTCTTCAATTGAGGCGCAATAAGAGTTCATAGTAGGCTGGTTAAGTTAGTTTCATTAGAGACTCTGCTTATTGGTGAAAACCTGTATGTGTAAAAACTATATTATGAAAAAGTAAATCCGTATATATTTTGAGTTTATTGCTAAGAGATAGACGCACAGACAGACACGGCAGGCGATTTTGTCTACTATGATATATATTTAATTAATTTGTGGTAATATTTTAAAACAACTATTACCTCAGATGTCATAATTTGTGATAACCATTTGACGCATCTGATTAATGTCAGATGAGATGGCGAGACGGAATGTGATCTGTATGGTAATATGAAGGACAACACAATCGCTAGTTTTAGTTACGCTAAAGCTGAACGCCCACGCGTTCAAAAACAGGGTCAGTATTTTATTATAACAAGCGACTATATGAAACTTTGACTATGAGGTATTAAAACGGGTCGGTTATTACCAAAACATAAAGAAAAGTAAAATATAATAGTTTATGTGTAAAAATCAGTTATACACACATTTTATTCTATCCGGTAGGCCAAATTTGTTCAAATTCAAATTCAAAATATTCTTTATTCAAGTAGCCTTGTAAACAAATGCTTTTGAATCGTCAACATCTGCTGCTGGTTCGGAAAGCTGTTCCTACCGAGAAGAACCAGCAAGAAACTCGGCGGTTGCTCTTTTCGAAGAATAATTCTTATCACTAGTTACATTTAGTGATAAATGTCTTGTACAGGGTCGATGAGTAGCTATATCCACGCATTCTTATCGTCTAAGTAAACTTCAATAGTGTGTTAGGTTTTCTGAATTAGCCTTTAGGGGTAGTTCCCACCGCGATAAAGCCGTATAAAGAGCTCATGAATAACGGTCCTGGATGGGTTCGATGGGTCTCGATATATAATAAAAACAATAAAAAACTACATTTACGAAATCTATTTTTTAGGGTAATTGCTTACGAGTTAATAAGGAATTAGTTTTTTTGGTTTGATATTTACTAATTATCATGCGCTATACAATGATGGAATGTTAAATGAGACCCTCATAGCTCTGGAAAATTCCAGGTTCAAGTATAACCTGTCACATTTTATTTATGTTTGTATACATTCCTGTCTGTATTGGTGCAGTGTGGAAGGTCTACGCTTAAATACTATCTAAAGGAGAAAGGATATCTTTACGTAAAAGTGGAATAATATCAAGCCAATCAAATTTTTTTTATTGCCAGAGTAAAATTTATATAAATTTATATTTACATCAATCCGACAATAATTCAACAATGCATGCAAAACATGGCTTATTTTGATCGTGACTCAAAGCCATTAACGGATTGATGACGCTTCCAGTTTCCATTGCATAAATATTTGTCATACATTGTGAAAGTACATAGTGCCTTAGCATACAGTTAGGTAAACTTTTTTAATACATGGAACAATCACACACACCGTGGTCCGCCCCCAAAGTAACTAAATGTTTGTGTTACCTGTGACTGACAACTGGTATATACATATGTAATGTTAATATATAATAAATACTTAAATGTTATTGCATAATACATTAAAACTCGAAGAACCAACCACATTGTTTTCAAATTCAAAATATTCTTTATTCGATTAAACTTGTAAATAAGGCTTTTGAATAATTTACTCTACTGCTGGTTCGGAAAGCTCCTACCGAAAAGAGCCAGCAAGAAACTCGGCAGTTTCTCTTTTCAAAATAGTACTTATAACTAGTTACATATAGTCATTACTGTCTTGCACAGGGTTGAAGAGTAGCTATGTCCACGCATTCTTATCATCCATGTAATTCTACAATATAAACAGTTTTAATAAAACGTTGGCTCTCAGCAGGATTCGAATCCGGTACCCCCGGAGCTGCAAGCAAGGTCACGTGTAGTGGACCAACGGCCCAGTCTTGCACCAACTTATACTGTACAAAATAACCAACGGCTTACTTTATTAAGGCCTGTGTTCTCATCAGCCTTACACGCCCACCTTTATGTGGCTTTTGGTAATGTGGCAACGGTCACGTAGCGCCGTTTAAACGTCCTCGTTCATATTTATTTGGTGAACGTTCTTTGGTGCAAATCTACTTGTCCTTTCGCATGAACGTTCTTTGGTACATACTATAATAGCAAGTAAAATTTATTCTGCGCCACTGACGAAGTGTTGTACACATATCGCTGTAGCGATATACATATTCGCATAATACGTCCGAAATCTTACTGTACGTTGCTCCATAAATGCTATATGTCGTAAATGGAATTCTATCGTTCTTAACTGTTAAAGAGCTGTGATAACCCAGCAACTCTACCGAGGTGTCACGGTTTCAAACCCCTCGCACCAATGAGTCTTTATATATATAATGATAATTGCAAATTGAAAACATCGTGAGGAAACCTGCATATCTCTGAAGAATTCTAGGTGTAACCTACCAATCCGCATTGTAGTAGCGTGGTGGTACGTAGGACTTAGCTCCAACCCTTCTCCTCAACAACGGAGAGAGGAGGCCTATTCCCAGCAGTGGGATAATATCAGGTACTTACTTACTTTTATTACTAAATGTTAAGACTTGAGTACGTATTGAGAATTTACAAGCATGTTTGTTTTATATTGTTAGTACGCATTTGCAACCTCGACGATGCTTCTGCGCTCGCCCGTCCCGCCCAGTGACGCTGTAAAAGCCATTAAGCTAAGAGCATACAGTCAGTTCGAAAAAAAAAAACTCGTACGCATTTGACGATGTTTCAATTGATCTTAAGTCATTCTTAACTAGACGAAACCCGTTAAAGCTGATCGGGGCGATGTATCACCCTCACCAGGCGATCACAGGTTTGAACCCTGGTCCACGCACCAATGGGTTTTTCTATTTAAATTTAAAGACCAAATTGATTCATAATTTATTACGCGCTTTTCGCTGAAGTTTTTTGTATATAAGCTTCTACCCTTTTCTCTTAAAGTGATGCTTTTTTTGTATAGTAACAGGACGATAAAAAAAACAAAAAACCCTGTAACGTAGACTCATTTGTCTTTGGTAGATTTTAAACTTTCGCGTTTCATACTTATTATTAAACTAACTGTGGCAGCGGTTTCGCCGGCGTGGAAATCTGCGTGTCACAACTTTTTTGTAGAATTCAAATTTTAAACATAAAAGTAGTTATTGTAATTTAACCATAAGAGATAGAGACATGTTATCGCGGACTTTTTGTCCCGTAAACCGTACAAAGATTCGTTCGAAAAACGAAAATGTTTTCGTCATCAACGATAATTGTAGGGTATAACAAAGAAAATGGTATATAAATCATACGTATAATTATTATATAGTAAATAACATGATCTTAAAATAGATGTCAAAAATTTGTTTTATTATCACTTAAGGGAACCTATCGCTCGAAGGGTTAAAAAAAGATAAGAAAAAAAGGGATAGTTAAATATGTTCCTAGTGCATCAGTGTGTGTGTGTGTGTGAGGTTGTGTAACAAGACCAAATATATGCAATTTTTTTTTATTTATCCTCACTTCGTAGAGTGTACAGAAACCTTGAAATAGAGACCTTACCTGCTGCAAGTACTGTTTACTAGCTATACTCTCTGAATTTTGCGCACCTCAACCTGTCCCGGTAACTTTTGCTATTGCAGCCCTTGCGGCAAATTCAAATTCAAAATATTCTTTATTCAAGTAAACTTGTAAACAAGTGCTTTTGAATCGTCAACATCTACTGCTGGTTCAGAAAGCTGTTCCTACCGAGAAGCACCAGCAAGAAACTCGGCGGTTGCTCTTTTTAAAATATAAATCTTAAAACTAGTTACATTTATTTATTACTGTCTTGTACAGGGTAGAAGTGCACCTATATACATAAGACGGAGTATTTGTAATTTTTCAAATTACAATTGCATAAAAATTATGACATTTTAAAAATAGAAATATTATTCAAGAATATGTAAAAAATAACTTCATAGTACATGTTTGCATTCCCATTTCTACATTTACCTATTCGGAGAACATAGACCTGAGAAATTGTTTAACTAAAAATTAAATCAAAAAAGTTATACAAAAAAGTGCGGGAAACTACTATGACAGTAATATTAGGTCCTTACATATGAAATTGGCGTTTTCTATGGGAGGAACATAAAGTCGTTTTTTTTAATGAAATATATTTAATTAATCAAAGTATGTACCATTGCTATGTATGCACTTTTGCCATCTCATAGGTAGTTCATTGAACCCCTTACTAAAAAAACCATTCGGGCGGGAATCAATAAAATCTTTGAAGGCGGTTTGGACTGCCCCATCGGAGTTGAATTTTTTTCCTTGCAAGTAGTTATCCAAATTGCGATTTTTTTTTTCGAACTGACTGTATGCTGTTAGCCCTAATGGCTTTTACAGCGTCACCGGGCGGGACGGGCGAGCGCAGAAGCATCGCCGAGGTTGCGAAATGCAGGGAGTAGAGCGCAGAAGCTCTACTTAAGTAGGGGAACGTCGTCCTAAGGGTGCCTCCTGTGAGGCCGGACCACGGCTTAGGGCGACGTGTAGTGGAGGGTTGATGGTATGACTTAGATTAGTCATTGCGGCGTCGGAAGGGTGGCGAGAAGCCACGACCGACCGACGTCAGAAAACTGGGACCTCGTCTTCGCCGGCGAAGACGCTGTGTGTGTGTATTACGTGTATCTGTGTTGGCGATCGTTATTTGATCGTCGTGGTCATACAAGACGCTTTTTGGACGCCTATATTTTCGATGGTCGGACCTAACTGGGATGTAGGTAGAAGCAACTGAAATAAGGGGGTTCGAGTGTACCTCAGATTTCTCGAAGTAAGATTTCGAAAAACGTTTAAAGAGGTGAGTAATGGTAGGGAGATCGAGGTCTCTATGGAGGTCAACGTTCCGCATGAACCACGGACACCCAGTGGCTGTCCGCATAAATCGGTAATTCTAGCGAATGTAGCGTTGCCTTATTACCGGGGGCGCGAACGTAATGATTCTGGTTATGCCTAAGCTTCCTAGTTGAATCGTGACACCGGTTATGGCATAGACCATGTTTTATATATATTATATATTGCGTAAGGCTTGCAGGTTTGTCGCTCCATTTCGCCCACTTACTCGAGTATTAACTTCAATGTCATTTCAATAACGCGATGACTTTTACTTAAAAGGAATTTATTAAAGAAATACAGGTCACAAAAAATTGCATTAATCAGCACAATCATAGAATAGTTTATTAGAATTATTCACTTGCATGCCATATTTTTCTAATATTCTCATAATAAAAAAATAATAATCTATTCGTGTCACAAATTAAATTAAGAACCAATTACTAACAAACTAAAACTAAAACTAACTAATAAAAATTACAAAATTTATATATATATATATATATATATAAATTTATATATATATATATATATATATATATAAATTTATATATATTTATCCTGCAAACAATTTGGCGTCTTATTAACACGTAATTGCATTTAATCTGTCGTCCCCGCACTTTTGACGTCCGAATATCGGACGCCACTTTTTTCAACGTGTGCACTAGCATCCTATAAGTTCTACTAAGCTATAGAACAAATATCGGTAGAAGCCAAAAAGTTGGCTTAGTGGTTGAAATTGTATAATTAATAATTTCGGGTGAATTCGTAGCAGAGGTGCGGCGCTGTTGTAGCATGTATATTTACTGTCGTATACCACTGTCATGTTTTGACTAAGAAACCGCGTATGTCGCGTCCGCGAATTGCGACGATGCCAGCTCGTCCGATTTGTTTTTTTCTTATTATTTTAAGTAATTTTTGAATTAGAAGACGGAAATTAGATGTATAATACAAGTTTATACTTACACTTCAGCATAACAAAATCTGAAACATGCATTTGGCAGTAGGTAGATAAAATAAATTTGAATACTTTAATTGATGCTATTTTACTATAATTAAATATATTTTATACATCCATATTAAAAGTATAAATTCGATAGTCTGTCCGTTAGTCTGTCTGTTACAACTTCATGGCTAATGCGCTTGTCTCTAATGATAAAATAGAGGCTTATATACACTGCGAATAAAATAAAAATGTTATGCCAAACAAATGGCATAAAAACCCGTTTTTCTTACGGGAACGTAAAAAAACACATATTATATTACAAGCACTATAACAGAACTAAACTACCTTGCTATAATCCGCACGGGTTAAGTGAATGCATGCAAAGCTAATGTAAAGTGTATGAAGCAGGCATAATTTACGCACCTTATACATGCAGGACAAGCCACCACACGTACCCCAAGGCGCATCCACCAGCAACAATGCACACAAGCAGCACACACAACCACCACCACAATCTCGACGATCGTTTCGCTCCGAAACCGAAGCATCATCGGGAGGATAGGCTCCACGACAAAAATCGTAATGCATTACGATTTTGTCGTGGAGCCTATAGCTTTGCATGCATTCGCTTAACCCGTGCGGATTATAGCAAGGTAGTTAGTTCTGTTATAGTGCTTGTAATATGGAATTCCGCAAAGTAACGCCTGCTTCTCTAAATCATTTAACAAATTATATTATATTATATATCATCGGGGGTAAATGAACGCTTAGGTTGGCGCGAATGAAGTCGAGAGTACTACTAGAATTTATATATTTATCATATAGTTATCGAAACATATTGTTCATGTAAGATGTCTAGCTTTATTGTTATCTCTGAATATAATTATAGTAAAATCGAAAGTATGCTGAGTCTGTCTGAACATTTATCCCTCGCCACGTCTGTGTGTATGACTTTCTGTTCGCGATCAACTCAAAAAGTACTGAAGTTATCGTAAGTTCTACGACTATCACGCTCTCGAACAAGCCCGTATTGCGGAAAGGCATCGTAACATCATATAACACCACGGATCACTCGGACACTTGTAGATTACGAGGAGGCCATTGTTTCGCTCGAGACCTTGATTGTGTTTAGGTCACTCCAGAGATACTCATTCGACTCTAGGTACGTCCAATTGTTGAAGTGTTTGTACAAAAATGCTATCCGTCCATGTCCAAGACAGAACTGAATAAATGTATTTTTTTGTTTATTTACAAGGCACTGACTTTTGTCATAGTGGTATAACTATGGGCGTGAAGTTACATAAGGCTGATGAATAAATCCTATCATGACAGCATAGTAAATATGAAAGATTCAGCCCTGCGATCACCAACCCACTATTAATATTTCAGTTTAAAAAGAGCATTTTTTGATTTCAGTCGTCCATATATTCATATTGGGCTTCTTTTTTTCAACTTTACGTGTAATATTGGTATATAAGTTTTTTTTGTTGATATTAACCTAATAAAGTTTAGTACTGATTGCAACATCACAACTACTTTTATTTTATTGTACGTATAGTTTCTATCTCTTTCTTTTTCTGAGAATCTTAGTACAATAAAATAAAGTAGTTGTGTTGTTGCAATCAGTACTAAACTTTATTAGGTTAATATCAACAAAAAAAACTTATATAGCAATATTACACGTAAAGTTGAAAAAAAGAAGCCCAATATGAATATATGGACGACTGAAATCAAAAAATGCTCTTTTTAAACTGAAATATTAATAGTGGGTTGGTGATCGCAGGGCTGAATCTTTCATATTTACTATGCTGTCATGATAGGATTTATTCATCAGCCTTATGTAACTTCACGCCCATAGTTATACCACTATGACAAAAGTCAGTGCCTTGTAAATAAACAAAAAAATACATTTATTCAGTTCTGTCTTGGACATGGACGGATAGCATTTTTGTACAAACACTTCAACAATTGGACGTACCTAGAGTCGAATGAGTATCTCTGGAGTGACCTAAACACAATCAAGGTCTCGAGCGAAACAATGGCCTCCTCGTAATCTACAAGTGTCCGAGTGATCCGTGGTGTTATATGATGTTACGATGCCTTTCCGCAATACGGGCTTGTTCGAGAGCGTGATAGTCGTAGAACTTACGATAACTTCAGTACTTTTTGAGTTGATCGCGAACAGAAAGTCATACACACAGACGTGGCGAGGGATAAATGTTCAGACAGACTCAGCATACTTTCGATTTTACTATAATTATATTCAGAGATAACAATAAAGCTAGACATCTTACATGAACAATATGTTTCGATAACTATATGATAAATATATAAATTCTAGTAGTACTCTCGACTTCATTCGCGCCAACCTAAGCGTTCATTTACCCCCGATGATATATAATATAATATAATTTGTTAAATGATTTAGAGAAGCAGGCGTTACTTTGCGGAATTCCATATTACAAGCACTATAACAGAACTAACTACCTTGCTATAATCCGCACGGGTTAAGCGAATGCATGCAAAGCTATAGGCTCCACGACAAAATCGTAATGCATTACGATTTTTGTCGTGGAGCCTATCCTCCCGATGATGCTTCGGTTTCGGAGCGAAACGATCGTCGAGATTGTGGTGGTGGTTGTGTGTGCTGCTTGTGTGCATTGTTGCTGGTGGATGCGCCTTTGGGTACGTGTGGTGGCTTGTCCTGCATGTATAAGGTGCGTAAATTTTGCCTGCTTCATACACATTAGCTTTGTATGCATTCGCTTAACCCGTTCGAATTATAGCAAGGTAGTTAGTTCTGTTATAGTGCTTGTAATATAATGTGTTTTTTCACGTTCCCGTAAGAAAAACGGGTTTTTATGCCATTCGTTTGGCATAACATTTTTATTTTATTCGCAGTGTATATAAACCTCTATTTTATCATTAGAGACAAGCGCATTAGCCAAGAAGTTGTAACAGACAGACTAACGGACAGACTATCGAATTTATACTTTTAATATGGATGTATAAAATATATTTAATTATAGTAAAATAGCATCAATTAAAGTATTTAAATTTATTTTATCTACCTACTGCCAAATGCATGTTTCAGATTTTTTTATGCTGAAGTGTAAGTATAAACTTGTATTTTACATCTAATTTCCGTCTTCTAATTCAAAAATTACTTAAAATAATAAGAAAAAAACAAATCGGACGAGCTGGCATCGTCGCAATTCGCGGACGCGACATACGCGGTTTCTTAGTCAAAACATGACAGTGGTATACGACAGTAAATATACACGCTACAACAGCGCCGCACCTCTGCTACGAATTCACCCGGAATTATTAATTATACAATTTCAACCACTAAGCCAACTTTTTGGCTTCTACCGATATTTGTTCTATAGCTTAGTAGAACTTATAGGATGCTAGTGCACACGTTGAAAAAAGTGGCGTCCGATATTCGGACGTCAAAAGTGCGGGGACGCCAGATTAAATGCAATTACGTGTTAATAAGACGCCAAATTGTTTGCAGGATAAATATATATATATATATATATATATACCATATATATATACCATTTATAATATATCGGTTTATTTTATTTATTTATTATATTTATAATATAATGGCCCGTTAGCGTTTAGACTGGCCCGTTGGCGCTGTGGGTATTGACCCTGCCTTCAGCTCCGCGGGTCGCGGGTTCGGTTCCCGCCGAGGGCCAACATTTTCTATAAACAAATTGTTGGTTCTTCGAGCCAGGGTGTATTTGTATTTAAGTATGTATTTAAAGTTATATATGTAGTATATCTACCAGTTGTCCGTCACCCATAACACAAGTATACTTAATACTTATTTAAGTAACTTATACTCACTTTGGGGATGGACGACCATGTGTGTAAATGTCCCATATATTTATTTATTTATTTATTTATTTATGGTATATATATACCCCTAATATATATACATATATATAACATTGTTAAATATATTATATTATATGTAATAATGATGAATAATGAATGATGATATATGAAAAATAAATTCTGAAAAATATATTTGTAAATAATAAAATTTCATTTAAACTATTTAAATACGGATGATAGCGAAATAATATGATTTACATATCACTACATTAAAACTGCCAGAAATCCTATTATTCCTAAGGATTATAATGCAATCTACACTTTCCGCTGTGATAGTCCAGCGGTGAGACCGTGCGACTCTTTCGAGGTGAATAGGAGTTCAAACCCGGGCAGGCACCAATGAGTTTTTCTATTAAAACTCATGTGTCTAATTGATAATTGCAATTTATCACACGCTTTTCGGTGAAGGAAAACATCGTGAGGAAATCTCTAGAGGATTCTGGAGATATGTGTAACTTACCAACCCGCATGGGAGCAGCGTGGTAGGTCTTAGCTCCAACCCTCCTCTCCAGCAAAGGAGAGAGGAGGCCTATTCCCAGCAGTGGGATTGTAACAGGCCGCTACTTTTTACACTTTCCGTAGTTTGAAAAAAGATCAGTTCAGTCTGAATATTAAATTCTACACTGACAAATGTTATCAAAAGAGTTTTATTTTATAGATCTTTTAAACTCTATTTTATAACTCTAACTTAGGCACTGTCTAACAAGAAGGACAAGAAAGTTTTCTTTTCTCAATAAACAAAAATATTTTCCAAATCAAAACAATCAAATATAACAAAAGTAATAATAAAATTATTTTGCTATAATCCGCGATACAGTAAATAGAAAATATATATAGTGCTAAATGTATAGTGGACTATACGTTTTTTCATACCCGTTACATGCAGGACTCGTAAAAAAAAACATATGCACAAACCTCCACCACTTCCACCACAATAAACAAAGCTTTGCGATTTTGTCGTGGAGTCTATCTCCTGATGATGCTTCGGTTGCGGGGCGAAACGATTGTTGAGTTTGTGATAGTGAACCTGTGTAGTGCTTGTGTATTGTGGTGGAAGTGGTGGAGGTTTGTGCATATGTTTTTTTTTACGAATCCTGCATGTAACGGGTATGAAAAAACGTATAGTCCACTATACATTTAGCACTATATATATTTTCTATTTACTGTATCGCGGATTATAGCAAAATAATTATATTATTACTTTTGTATTATGGATCTCCGCAAAGTAACGCCTAATTCTATAAATTAATCAAATATAACAATTTAGTGATGTCAGTATTCGGGTCTTTTACATAGATTGCACAGATTGTACAAACGTCACTGCCAATATCCGGAAGTCATTTGTTACATGACGACTAGTAGATCATGACATTATGAACACTGTTGCAAAATTGATTTCGATTGAAACTCAGTTGCCTCACGAAGAATTTACAGGTAGAGCGTATTTTCAGTGGTGGTGCAAGTTAAAGACGATTTACGTACAACTAAGAAAATCTATAATAACTTAAAATAAGAGATGTTGCAGTGATTTTATTCCGATTCCGAAATGTCGGAATTTCAGATTGAATACACACCTCAGATTCCAATCTTCAGCTTTTTGTTCCGATTCCGAAATGTTGGAATTTCAGATTGAATACACATCTCAGATTCCGATCTTCAGCTCCGGTAATTTTTAGTCGAAGGTTATAACGCAGATAATTTGTTTGAATGAAACCAAATTAAATTTCACCATATATAATACTTTATTAATACAATAATATTTATTTATTTATTTATGGACAACCAACAATATTCACATTTTAGACATTTTCTTAAAATTACATATTATGAATTCGTTTACAAATGTTATATTACTTAAAGGTTATCTCGTCATGCGTACTTAAAGCTACAGTAAAATGTAATAATGTCAATATATAGTGTCAATGTCTTAATGTCAGGTCATAAAGTTATAATTAACACAATAATTAATTATATTAGAAATAACAAGAATATTATCTAGCTTAGATTAAATTACTTTTTTCAATTATTATTTTGTATAATTTTTTATTATTTTATTTATAATTTTGAAGAAACAACTTCAGTGACTTTGCGTTTAAATTCTATTCTATTCTATAAATATAAACTATATTCACAATTTAAAGAAAAATAAAGCAATAATAATAATAAATAACAATTTGTTCTCAATAAGTCTGTTTAAGGTTACTAAAATTAAAATAAAATTTTAAATCCACGTTTATATTTGACTAATTACAGAGACAGAATACTGAATTATGTTTTATTGACCTTCACTTAATAGTTATAGTCCGAGTCCGATAATACAATTTAAAATATCCAGTCCCGACTGTACCCGTAGTTCCAGTCGACTCGACAGAAGTTGAACGCAATAAACACTGCAACTGCATTTAATAAAGCGCTTTCTTTAACCGCAACATAGGTACTTTGGTGCAACCACAACAGCAGATCTCTATTATTTTTACATTTCATCTTAAACTTCTTAATCCATTTCTTCATTACTAAGTTCGTGCAGATGAAGTTCCTTTGTTGTAGAATTGCTTCCAGGCCACCTTGTCTTTTGTCCACTTTCGTATCATTATTAATAATCAATTTCATGATATTAATTATTTCGTCTTCATTGCCACACAACCAATTTTATGAGATTTTTGTCACAATACTATATAGTAAAGTAACGGCCTGTTACAATCCCACTGCTGGGCATAGACCTTCTTTCTTAGTTTTTTTTTAAGAGAAGGATTAGAGCTAAGACCTACCACGCTGCTCCAATGCGGATTGGTAAGTTACTCATATTCCTTAAGTTCTGTAGGGATATGCAGGTTTCCTCACGATGTTTTCCTTCACCGAATAGCGTGTGATAAATTGCAATTATCAAACCCTGGCAGGCACCCATAAGTTCTTCTGTTAAGACTTATGTGTTCAATTGATAATTGAATACTATATACCCAAAGACAATTCACATCTTATAGTTTCTGATGCGTCTCGTTTGGATTCTGAACTCCTTTAAACTAAATATACGGACTTTTCGGGCAATTTTTTCCGCCGAGGATAATCGGGGCTTACTGCACCTGAGGCGGTGCGGGTAGGTGGCACAAAAATGTCACACAAGTGAACAAAGAGATCGGTCGGCGCCACACGGTGAACTCGGTACTCGCGGTCAAGTGGTGTTAATATCGGTGTTCGGTGGACATTTATTATTAATATACTCGGAATATTAAAGACAAATTGGTGGCTGTGTAAAATACTAAAACGGAAGAACGATTACATTAGTGATTCCACGAATAAAAGTGGCTTTGTTATACTCCGGCCGGAGCGGCGTGGACACTATACCCTACAAAGAAGCCCCCCAGTGAAAGGTCAGTATCCTTTGATTATTCGGGGTGGAGAAATTGCCGGTTGTCTGCCTATTCTAATTACACTTACCAACTGTAGCTATCGAAGGGCACGCAGTAGGCGCGAACACGGACCGTAGAAATTACTGTCGCTTATGACTTGTACTCTACCAGAAATTACTCAAGCAGAGTGAACGGAGGATGCATACCGTTACGCAAGGTGCATCACCGGCGTCCCTTCACCCTCGCGCATTACGTCCACTATCATTGTTTCGGAATCGCATTCTAGTATATAGCCTCGGTGCCTATCGAGAATATTCCAAGATCTAGACGTCGTGAGAAACCGATCGGTTATACAATGTTAGATTCAGAGTTCATATCGCGTCTAGAACTCTACAAAATAGATGTTAAATGTAAGGATCGTAATCCACTTTCATATTATAAATTATAATATTATTTCAGTCAAATAAACAAAGATGATATTACAATAAGCATATACAATAAGGCTCAATAACAAAACTTGTTATTGACAAACGTTATCAGAACCGTTTTTAAAACTACAGTCCTACCATGAACTCTTATTGCGACTCAATTGAAGACGTAAACGAAATTGTTTTGCTTTTTCATACCATGACGTCTTAAAGTCGCGCACTTTAAGTCGTTGCCGAATGAGCGTTTGGAATTCGTCCTAAGAACATGTAAGTAAAAGAGACAGAGGTATCAATAGTTCATATAACGTTATCCTTTTCAAACATTACGACCCCAATATAATTCATACATCATAAAAGAAAGCGGTTCGCGGTTAGCGTTTACGTCTTCAATTGAGTCGCAATAAGAGTTCATGGTAGGCCTGCTGGTTCCCTTCCTAGTTTTTTTACAATGTGTGAAGGAGAACTAGCCCTCTTCCTATCACATTAACATGATACACTATAACTTTAATAAGAGTGCATATTGCAATTTTCTATGATTTAACATACAATTAACTTATATGAGAAATAACGTCTTGCTGGATATTATTGCCGGGAGTCTCATTTCATCATCCTCCTACCCTTATCACACTCTAAGTGGGGTCGATGTCACGTGATTTGGCTACGTATTTTACGGCCGGCCGCCTGCCTGATGTCAACTTACACTAGTCGCCTTTTATGACACCTCGGTAAGAAATGAGAGTGGTCTATTCTACTCAGCCGGATACCACACGGCGGGTCGACTTACCTTAGTCGCCTCTTATGACACCTCGGTAAGAAATGAGGGAGGTCCATTCTACTCAGCCGGATACCACACGGCGGGTCGATTTACCTTAGTCGCCGTTTATGACACCTCGGTAAGAAATGAGGGTGGTCTATTCTATTCAGCCGGATACCACACGGCATGCCGGTAGTCTCATTTGAGGTGTCATAAAAGGCGACTGAGATAGGTTGGCAGGTCGTTAAATTCCTATCCAAATCATGTAACAACATATCGTGCCGACCCTTCTGAGAATGGGATACCATTATCCCATTCTCAGAAGAATGATGAATATTATTTCTAATCATAGACTTTTATATATATAATAATCGTAAATACATTAAGTGCGTTATATATAAATAAATTCTTTATTTCTGTTACAATGTTGTTTTCCAAAACTTACATAACGAAATTATTTTACAGATTTTAAGGCTACATAAATAATTTAAAAAATTATGGAATACTTTATTTACAATTAAGAATTTAATTAATTTTTTTATTTTTTATTATGGATACATCTGTTTATATCTCCCATAAACAGGCCGAATCTATAAACGGCAGTGATTACAGAAACACTGTCATAACCTATGTGGCCATGAACATGTCCACGATCAACTCATAACTATAAAATAATGTCAAGGCCTAATAATTTAACATTTATTTATTATTTATTATATAAATTAGCACATTATTTTGCATATATTTCAAACTACGAAACATCTTTTCCGAAAAATTAGTCCATTTAACAAATACCTCTTGATTGGTTTATGTTATTTATGTCTATTTATTATATTATATTATATCTTATAACTATAATGAAATGGTATATGCTGAACGCCGTATGGTATTCGGCTGAATAGACCACCCTCATTTCTTACCGAGATGTCGTAAAAGGCGACTAAGATAAGTCAACCCACCCGTGCCTTGTGGTATCTGGCTGAGTAGAAGTGACCACACTTATTGCTTACCGAGATGTTGTAAAAGGCGTAAGTAAGGTAAGTAGTTACGGACTAAGGTAAGTAGTTAATGTAGCATCACAATATATATATATAGTAATATTTTATTTGTACGGAAAAATATAAGTACGTATAAAACAAAATTTGATCTATATCATAGACATACGAGAGGTCACAAACAGCTTGTGATACCTGCGTCGCGACTCAGCAGAGTTAGCAACTCATTTGTTGGTCTCGCTATTCGCTTCTATAATAAAATTCCTCAATCCATTCTAGACCAGTGTACAGAAAGATTCCAATTAAGTGTAAAAAATAAGCTTATAAAGCATATTACAAAATTGAAGATTATTTGGATGATACGAAAGCCTGGATTTACAAATCCTTTCAGCTTCATACAAGATATAATTGAAAATATTTTAAAGATTGACCGCCGAGTTTCTTGCTGGTTCTTCTCGGTAAGAGCAACATTCCGAACCAGTTGTAGCTTCATTAATCATATTGATGTTTGACGATTCAAAGGGGCTGAAATGGTTTATTTGAATAAAGATAATTTTAATTGATTGATTGATTTGAAGTTGACCCACCGTGTGGAACTGGTTTATTAGAAAAGACCATCCTCTTTCTTACCGATGTGTCGTAAAATATGATTAAGGTAAGTTGACGTTAGACAGGCGGTCGGTCGTAAAATACATAGCCAAATCATGTGACATCATTCGCCGACCCCACTTAGAGTGGGATATGGACAGGAGGATGATGAACTGGTATATATTGCATACTTTAAATATTTTACCAACCATTGATTGTTCATCAAAGCCTCATAATTTTCTTGGTAAGGTGCAACGTACTCTTAGTTAACAATTAGTGAAATAGAAAAGGATTAGCTTTTCTTTTGAACCCTATATATAATATGTTACAAAGTTGATTATTTGAAAACAATATTTATATATATTTCAGATTAAGTAATAGCCAAATGTCATTAGTCTCCCTAATTAATCGAAATAACGGAAGTGGGGTTCTTAAGTCAGATATTTCCTATTAAAAGCAAAGATCGCTACGTTGATGTCAGTCTCATTTTGAAAATAGACTCGTCTGACTATTAGATATCCTATCATTTGGGTCGTTGATAGTGTTTACATACAATTAAAGTAATAGCCTGTTACTATCCCAGTACTAGACATAGGTCTGCTCTCTCCCTTTTTGGCGAGAAGGGTTGGAGCTTAGACCTACCACGCTGCTCCAATGCTAATTGGTACGTTACACATATCCCCAGAATTCTCTAGAGATATGCAGGTTTCCTCACGATGTTTTCCTACAACAAAAAGCGTGTGATAAATTGCAATTATCAATTAGACACAAGTTTTAATAGAAGAACTCATTGGTGCCTGCCCGGGGTTAGAACTCGTGGTCTCCTCGAAAGAGTCGCATGGTCTCACCGCTCGATTACCACAGCTTATGATTAACAATACAAGCTGTAATATACATTAAATTTCAATTGTTATTTTATTTCACCTCCTGAGCTAACATCGTAATTTTTTTATTTTATTAGTAAGCTTGTAAATAAACCGCCGTTAGTTATTATTTTTTTATTAGATGGCTCAATTGCACCCTTTCCTAGTTACGTAGCCTAAGTAAATTAGTGCAGTTCGTCTAGATTCCGGTTTGAGCTTGCGTAACAATGACATGTTGGGTAACTGTGTCACCTTGATAGTACAAGAGACAACATCTAATAATCGGTTATAAAGAAAAATTAATAAAAAGTGAGGAGAAGGCAAAACATCGAAGTTACTCTATCATATTTAACATCAAAACAATAATTGCATTGTTTTATTAACTTGGATTCTTACTTTTAACCAAGCAAACTAAAATGTTCCCAGATTAAGAGCTATTTTATATAAGAGAATTAAAATTTACCCCAATCAAGACCGGAGAAGTTAGTATTTGATTGTATATAAACATGCTTAGATTAAGGTTAAAATAGTTTTATTAAGAAGTCATCACACTCAGTAAATATCGCGAGTACCAGACTAGTATGTAATCTATAACGTCATAACGTCAACGTCGTATAACGTCAGCATTATCTGAGTGCAACAGTCCCTAATGAGCAGCATATCTGTGGGATGAGAAGGAAGACGGTAGCAGTGCTCGCAGTGCTTCTTTCATATATGAACAAGTCTGATAATCATAAGACGCACTAATGAAGTAACTAAATGCTTAGGTGACCATCTTTCAACGCTGGAGACAGTCTTCTTCTCAGTGGTTTAGCTAGGTAATTAAGGGCCCTAGGGCAAAAATAAACTAAGACCCCAACTAAACTATTTAAAATAATGTTTTTCCGTATTTTTCGTGTTCTGAATTTGAACACGTATCCACGTTGGGGAGGGGAGGTAGGCAGTTCAGGGTGCCTCCAGAATTTAGTTCCCTTAGTCGCTCCAGTAGCTACGCTGGTACTGTACTGCTCCTATTATACCTGTTAAAACAATTGCTGTAACAGTTGTCTCTTAAACTATGTGTCAAATCCGGTTTCGCGCCATGACATTCGCATACATGTCGCGTCGTGACCTTGACATAAACATTCATACAAAAGACATCTCATATGTGATTGATGCCTATTAACCTTGCCCCTAGATTTACGACCAAAAAATCATCCTCACATAATTTATGAACAACTTTTGAGCAATACTTGTTTGAAATTTACGCAATTTTATTTAGGCAAAATAATCACTCGACCAACTCGACTTGATGAAAACGAAAGTGAGACTTCACACAATAGTCTTAAGGTCACCTATCAATATAATATAAAGGTCAATTATACTGACCTACTTTTAATAAAATGGGCGGTAATGTATATGCAGTTAGTTGATAATATTTCACTGCTAGGTAAGCCTCTTCTCTTTTTGTAAAAAGGGATAATATATAGATTCCATCTCCTATACAGAAACATAGAATGTACTTTCCCAGAAAGTAAATGTTCCTATAAAGAAATGCGAGGTTTTCCTTCACTAAAAATGCATGATCATTTTTGTTATTAATCAGCACGGGCTTTTTGTAGAGAACTCTGTATGCCTGCCCGTGAATTTGGATTTAAACCCGTGACTCTTAGTATAATAGTGGGATGGTATCTTACCTTTTGTGGGAAATCTTAGGTACTATCATATCAAACAGCTTGTTTAACATTCCCAAAGAAGATCTAATAACTTCATTGTACCGGTTCATTGGTCAAGGTTCAAAATATACGTTCTTTTTACGCAACCAAAAAATGCAAGTCATATTCCAAATGAAATTATGTTGATACAAGCTTTTGCCCCTCGACTTTATGTGAACTTAAGGCTACACAAAGCAACCTTACACGGCTAATCTGTTACACCGATATCGATAAATTTGGCATGATTAAAGCTTATACACTGAGAGACCATCTATGTATATCTATACTTATTGTAAAAAAAAAATCCCAAAAGCTGTCGTATGTGATAGATTTTCTCAAAATCTACTGAACGTATTTTTGGTTTTTGCTTTAAAATAGCGAAAATCTTGAGAAAGGTTTTATTTAAGAGATAGTCAGTCTACTGAACGGCTTAACCAATATTTATGGGCCACTAGAAGATAAAGAAGGTTGTGAAGCAACATATAGACTACATTTCACCCTAGAACGGCCGCGGGTCGGGATTTACGTGGGAACAACTTTGTGAAGAACTAATTTCCACGCAACAAAGTATCACACACAGCTAGTTTAGGACAATAAATTCCCGTTTTTCTAACGGGAATAGAGAAAACACATATTGTGTTAAACGCTAAACAATATTTTTATATAATATCGCCAACCTACTCAACCATAGATGGCGCTGCACAGCGTTGTACTAAAACGAAATTGCTCTAATCATATATATGTATCACTCCCCCGGCGATGCTTCTGCGCTCGCCCTCTCTCCCGGTGACGCTGTAAGAGCCATTTGGGCTAACAGCATTAGTTAGTGTCCGAAAAAAAAAATTAATTAAAGTATCGGCGGTGCTTCTGCGCTCGCCCACTCTATCGGTGACGCTGTAAAAGCCATTAAGGCTAACTACATTAGTTGGTGTTCGAAAAAATTCATAAAGTAGAGATTTGTATTCTTGCGAGCGAAGTTTCATTTCTCCTTTCGGCTCAAGTGCGGGTGCGTTCATAATTCATATATTATATTCATTGATATTACATTATTGAGGATACTTAATATCTATGTCGACGCTAACGAATCCGAGGTCGTTTGAATTTTGGTACTGTTGATACTAAGGCCATTAACAAATAGTTTGGCTGGCAGCTTTTAAGACTAGGATATGGACTGCTATGTACTCTCATCAGAAGTACGTTGTTCTCAATTAGAATTGATGTTTTCCGACACATTGCCTATGTCCTGCATACGTACTAACTTTACTTATGTTGAACATTGTGAAACAAGCTAGAAATATGCCTTTGTAATTTATAATTGAAACTCCGATATATAGCCGTTTCTGCAAGTTGACAATGCTAACAGGCTAAGGCATTTCCAAGAGTACCGTATAAGGTGCGATAATGATTCACATACATTGGTACACGTACCTGACGAGACAAGCCGATAGCCTTAAATAGAGACTCGAAACAAAAAAAACGGTCAAGTACAACGAGATCCCTTCTGATACAATTTCGTATACTTGTCCACTGAAGAATCTTTAAATGTAGTGGTCACAACACACACTGAGACAGATTATCGAACCACTTCTTACCATAAAATTACCGTAATATAACCCGTCACTCCGTCCTGTGATAGAATAGACAACCCTCAATTCTTACCGAGGTGTTGTGGAAGGCGACTAAGGTAAGTTAACCCACCGTGTGGTATCTGGCTGAGTAGAATATACCACCCTCTTTCTTGTCGAGGGGTCGTAATACGAGTAAGGTAAGTTGACATCAGCCAGGCGGCCGGTCGTAAAATACGTAGGCGAAAAATGTTGCAACATGTTTGTAACATGTTGTGCTAAGTAGGGTCGGCACAACATGTTGTCACATGATTTAGTTTACGACACCTCGGTAAGAAATGAGGGTAGTCTATTCTACTCAGCCGGATACCACACGGCGGGTCGACTTACCTTAGTCGCCTTTTACGATACCTCGGTAAGAAAGAGGGTGGTCTATTGTTCTAAGCCGGATACCACACGGCAATAATTATATGCACTACATATAAAAAAAAATTCATAAGTCACAATTTTATAAATCAGTGCGTTTATGAAATTTCGAACATAAAAGAAGTTTTATTATGACTTAGTCATAAAAGATAGAAACATGCTGCCGTGGACTTTTTTGTAGTGGTTTTGTAGATCCAAAATACTCTAGTATATTACTTTAGTGTATCTCTGCTGGTTTACGTGGCTTACGCAACCAAACCTCCTAGCAGGCGAGATTTTTTTAGAACTTCGCGACCTCTTCAACACAATTTACATCAAACCATAATGTACTATTAACCCAAACTTTCCGTAAGTATCGCGCCACGTTTTAGTAAAAATCTTTCAAAAATCTGTTCAGTGGATTTTAAGAAAATCGATCACAAACAGACAGCTTTTGGGAACTTTGTTTTATAATATAGGGAAATTTTGATATATTAGAAAATTGAGAATACGCCGCATGTCTTGACATGGTTCACTTAATAATAATTCGATCAATTCTAACAACAGTTCGAAACGCTGTTATCAACTGAGAAGAACTGGCTAAAAACTGGCTAGTCTTATCTGGAATAGTAATTATATGAAGGGTGGCTTTTAATAATACAAGAAACAATGTGCGTAGGTGCGGATTTACCTAAACAACATTAAAACACACTAGCTTACAATCCTAGTACCTTCTTAGTAACCTAATACCTTCTTTTAAAACCAACCCAAGTGTGATATAATCTAAACACGTGAACGTCTAATAATCGTACAAATCGACGTTTAGAACGAGACAGGCAAACTCCTTTTTAAAGACAATCCCCAAGCTCCTACTTTTGCTATTGATTACATGAGAACTCCGATATTCTGTCACTAAGCTGTTGTACGCTGTCATTTTATGTTTCCATCTATTTTCATTATTAATTATTTATCCATCCATTTCCATTATTAATCCATCTTTTATAGTTAAAATCGTTGCAATTCTTTCAGGATCCGACCAGGGTTGTTTGCCCCGTCATAGACGTGATCAGCATGGACACTTTCCAGTACATCGGCGCGTCGGCCGACCTACGCGGCGGTTTCGACTGGAACCTAGTATTCAAGGTGAGCCGCCTCTCGAATTTGCCTCGTTTATTGACCGACTTTATTTTTATCATTCAATGCTCTAGACATTTAGATCGTGTTACCTTTCTAGGTATTAAGCTAGTTAAAAAGTTAATTACCCTGAAAACTGGAATTCTAGAACGTGTGTAATTTTTAGCATATATTTTAACGCGTTTGGGAAAATAATGAACGATTGTACGCGCTAAATTGAGTTGTCAAAGTGAACTCGTGAATGTCGCAAGTTTTCTAATCAAATCAAAAGAATCTTTATTCAAATAAGCTTTTAAAGGATTTTTTAATCCAAAAGTAATAATTAAATTATTTTCCTATAATCCGCTATAAAGTAAATAGAAAATATATATAATGCTAAATCTAGAGTGGACTATAAGTTTTCATACCCGATGTATGCAGGATTCGTAAAAACACATGCACAAACCTCCACCAACACCACGATACATAATATATATTTTATATTTACTTTATCGCAGATTATAGCAAAATTATTTCATTATTAAGTAATTTAATATGGATCTCAAAGTAACACCTAATTCTATAGATTTTTTAATCTTCAATATTATTGAAATGAAAATGAAAATATTTGTGATATAAATTTATAGATTATATTATTTATAGATAGAAATTTCAATAACAAATATTGGTAAACATCTAAATAAACTAGTATGTTTAAAGTAAGTAAGTAAAGTAACAGCCTGTTACTATGCCCACTGCTGGGCTAAGGCCTCCTCTCTCCGTTTTTGGAGAGAAGGATTGGGGCTAAGACCTACAACGCTGCTCCAATGCGGATTGGTAGGTTACACATATCCCTAGAATTCTCTAGAGATATGCAGGTTTCCTCATGATGTTTTCCTTCACCGAAAAGCGTGTAATAAATTGCAATTATCAATTAGACACATAAGTTTTAATAGAAAAACCCATTGGTGCCTGCCCGGGTTTGAACCTATGTCGTCTCTAGAGAGTCGCACGGTCTCACCGCTAGGCTATCACAGCTAGTATGTTTATATTTGTATAATTTGAAATATTAATTATTTCAACTTCATTATTTGAATTTAATTTCATATAATTAAAATTGAAAGATCATACCGATTTTTATGGGCATTTTAGCGCGCACAGTAACTTTTCATTTTAAAAGGTCTTTGTTAAAATCTTTAATTTCTTTAAAAGTGTTACTGTGGAGTTCCATGAATGAAAATGCAAAAACTTATGCAACTAAAATGTTATGCGATGACATAGTTTTTTACTTATACCAGCAACATTCCTTGGTCGGTTAAATTAAAAGTGCTTGCGAAGAGTCTATTTCAATATTTTATATTTTGGTTTCCACGCAAAGATGGAATAGAGAAATAAATGAGAATATCGAGACCGTTACCAGGAGGTCTCCTTTAAATCCAATGCACCTGAGTTTCATATATCATATATCATTCATTCCGATAACGCGCTTTTAAATGAAGGAAAATATTGTGATGAAATGAATATCTTTAGGAATTTGGTAGATATGCGTAACCAACCAATCCACTGTGGAGCGGCGTAGTGTCAGCTTTCAAGACACAGTGCTATAGGCTAACTGCTTAACTCAGACCTCGCCTGCGAGGTACAAGGTAGAACGAGAACGGGGACTAAGGTAGGTGTGGGCGGTCATCTCTTATATATCGCGCTACTGGAGCTCGACGCTCACACTCCGCTTGTACTCCGCTGACAAGGTCTGAGTTAAACGGTTAGCTTATAGTAGACAGATTCTCCCAACGGCGTGATGACTAATCACAGTCATACCATCAGCCCTCCACTATACGTCGCCCTAAAACGTGGTCCTGCCTCACTGGAGACACTCTTTGAACAACACTTCCCGACGCTAGTAGAGCTTCTGCGTTCCACTGACCGTGATTTAAAACCTTGACAATGCTTCTACACTCGCCGATGACGTTGTAAAAACCGTTAGGACTAACCAGCATATAGAGTTTGGAAAAAGTTGCATTTTGGCTCCATGGCGCTAGGGTCTCAACTGCAAACGACACAAATATATAACTCTCAACGAGAAATGCATACTTCCGCCGCTTGCCGGATTCGGCCATTTCCGCCGCAGCTCCAGGTCTTGACACCGTTTCTCTGATATGGGACGAGGCTAACGTATCAACGCATGTTGCGTCCCACATTAGGGCCCGTCCCCGTTCCCAAGGAACTAGCATCAGACTGTCTGGTCTCTTGCCATCATCGCGACATATCCGGGAAGGCTCGAGAAGAGCAGGAATGTCGATGGTGACACGAGCTCTTTTGATGGTGTCATTAAGAAATCTATAGCGGAAAAGCCGCTCCAGGTCTTGACACCGCTTTCCTGATAAGGGACGAAGCTAACGTACCAACGCATGTTGCGTCCCACATCACGTTACTTAATTATTTTACATGCATATGCATAATATTTTTCCAGTGGGAGTATTTATCTCATGCGGAGCGTAGTGCCCGCCTCAGCGATCCTACTCAGGTGATCCGGACTCCGATGATAGCTGGAGGTCTGTTCAGCATGGACCGGCATTACTTCAACAAGCTCGGCAAGTACGATATGAAGATGGACGTGTGGGGCGGAGAGAATTTGGAAATATCATTCAGGTAAGTCACAAGGAAGGCAAAAGAGTTATTTATGACAGATTCGTGCGGACTTGTTACTTATGTAATACAGAATAGTAAAACAGCGTCAAAAAACTTTAACTAAGGAATAGTGCAATTTTTAAATTTAAGCTATCGTGTGTAGTATTCATAGTTTCTGCCGTGTGGTCTCCGGCTGAGTAGAATAGACCACCCTCATTTCTTACCGAGGTGTAGCAAAAGGCGACTAAGGTGAGTTGACCCACCGTGTGGTATCCGGCTAAGTAGAATAGACCGCCCTTTGTCTTACCGAGGGGTCGTAAAATACGACTAAGGTAAGATCACGTCAGGCAGGCGGTCGGTGGTAAAATACGTAGCCAAATCATGTTTGTAACATGTTGTGCCGACCCCACTTAGATGATGATGATGATGTGTAGTATTCATAGTTTATGTATGAAACCGACTCAAGTCTTATCTTATAGGGTTAGCCCGACTAGTTTCGAGCCCAACTGGGGCACTTGTTTATCTTTTTACACGGCGTTATCGCGGCGGGAACTTCCTTAGTTTATGTATAGCCGGTTTCTATACATAAACTAAAGAATAATTAGAGGTAATTTAGATGAAGGAAATGAATTTAGGAAAAAAAAGATTTAGATGTTATTCAGTGATAAAACCTGTGATAGCCCAGCGGTAAGACCTTGAGCCTCTTTCGAGGGATCATGGGTTCAAATCCCAGTCAGGCAACCAATGAGTTTTTCTGCTATATTTAATTTGCTAATTGATAATTGCTATTTATCACACGCTTTTCGATGAAGTAAAACATCGTGAGAAATCCTGCATATTTCTAGTGAATTCTGGAAATATGTGTCTGCCTAGCAAAAAACATTGGAGGTGGTGGGTCTTAGCTCCAACTCTTCTCTTCAAAAAGTGGAGATAGGAGGACTATGCCTAGCAGTGTAATAAAAACAGGCCGTTACTTTACTATATATACACTCAGAGTCGAAGAACTAACAAATTAATGTTGAGAGACCGGCTATACTCACGTCTTATTTTATCGGATGAGCCCGACTAGTTTGACCAGCGAGATGCTACACGCAGTTCCCGCCGCGATAACGCCGCGTAAAGAGCTCATGAATAAGAGCCCCGTATGGACTTGAAACTAGTCGAGCTCTTCCGATAAAATAAGACGTGAGCATTGCCGGTCTGTCAACATTAATTATGAATGCCACTCACGATAGCTTAAATTCAAAAACTAATAAATTGTACGGAGCAATATAACAGAACTAACTACTTTGCTATAATCCGCACGGGTTAAGTGAATGCATGCAAAGCCAATGTGTATGAAGCAGGCAAAATCTACGCACCTTATACATGCAGGACAAGCCACCACATGCACCCCAAGGCGCAATTCACCAGCAACAACGCACACAAAGCACACACACCCACTACAACGCATTACGATTTTTGTCGTGGAGCCTATCCTCCTGATGATGCTTCGGTTTCGGGGCGAAACGATCGAGATTGTGGTGGTGGGTGTGTGTGCTTTGTGTGCGTTGTTGCTGGTGAATTGCGCCTTGGGGTGCATGTGGTGGCTTGTCCTGCATGTATAAGGTGCGTAGATTTTGCCTGCTTCATACACATTGGCTTTGCATGCATTCACTTAACCCGTGCGGATAGCAAAGTAGTTCGTTCTGTTATATTGCTTGTAATATGGAATTCCGCATTCCTGCTTCTATAAATCATTTAAATCAAATTGTACGGAATCAAACACGTCGTGAATCGAACCTACGACTCGTGGAGCTGAAGGCAACGTTAGGCTGCACCAATGGTCCAGTTGGACACTAACAGTTAAGGCGGTCCACAAGCTTAAAGTCGCTCAGCGGGCTATGGAAAGAGCTATGCTCAGGGTATCTCTGAGGGATCATATTCGTAATGAAGTAATCCGTCAGAGAACTAGGGTCATCGACATAGCTCAGCGCATAAGCAAGCTGAAGTGGCAATGGGCCGGCCATATCTGTCGAAGAACCGATGACCGTTGGGGTAGACGTGTTCTGGAGTGGAGACCGCGAATCGGAAAACGTAATGTAGGACACCCTGAGACTCGATGGAGTGACGACATACGTAGGATAGCGAGCGGAGGATGGAAGCAGAAAGCCCAGGATCGGGCTAAGTGGCGTAGAATTGGAGAGGCCTATGTCCAGCAGTGGACTGAAGTGGGCTGATGATGACAATGGTCCAGTCTAATCTAGTATTATGTACTTCAGGGTATGGCAATGCGGTGGATCACTCGAAATAGTGCCTTGCTCGCGCGTTGGACACGTCTTCCGCAAGCGACACCCTTACACCTTCCCTGGTGGTTCGGGGGCTGTCTTCGCGAGGAACACGAGACGAGCTGCCGAAGTATGGATGGACGACTACAAGCAACTGTACTATCGGTCACAACCTCTTGCCAAGCAGGTCGAATATGGAGAGTAAGTATTCAAATATCAAATCAAATTCTTTTATAACTAGCAAAGCCCCGCGGTTTCACCCGCGTCCATACAGATCTCGTGGTAGTGGAAAGTCTATGAAAACGGACTATAGATTTATTTTGTAGATTATTTAATTATAACAAATGGGTATCATTAGTATTCTTGGAATAAGACTTAACTCACCAAGTGCAGGCCCTGCTATAACGGTAGGTTAGGTTTGTTATGGCATTATTTGATTTCGATTTACATTCTTAAATTCGTAAAATCTTTTGATTGGGATGTCGGATTTTAATAATTTAAAAAGTATTTTACAGGTATTGAAACAGTTATTAATGAAATATCATTTAATGGGATAAGGATTAATACAGAGATATGAATAAAATGGTTTGATTATTGTCGGCACTTTTACCAACTTTTACAATGTAAAAAAGTAGTTATATTGGCATAACTATAATAGTTAGACATATGGTATCCCGGACTTTTTTGTGGATATTGATATGCTCTATAATACTGTAGAACATTTTTTTGTTCTATCATCAATAGTTTCCGCAGCGCACGCGATGATAGATGTTTACGACTAAATTTTTAGCAACTTATTACAATTTTATTGGGGATCCCTATTTTTTTTGAAAATGACATATAGCCTATGTTGCTCATTGAAAAAGCAGCTTTCCAATGGTGAAAGAATTTTTGAAATCGGTCTTGTAGTTTTTGCGTGAAAACGTAACAAACATACATACAAACAAACAAACAAACATACAAACAAACATACAAATCTTTCCTCTTTATAATATTAGTATAGACTAGCTGTGCCAACAACGGCTTCGCCCGCGTGTCATTCAGTGATTTACGAAACATTTCCAGAATTTTCGAAATTTTGAACATAAAAGTACTTATTGTGAGTTAAACTTGGGACATAGAGACATGCTGTCGCGGACTTTTTTGTAGTATTTTTATCTACGATTCTCAACATTACTTTAGCGTATCTCTGTTGAATTACGCAGATCACGCGACTAAAGCAAGTTCTTTAACACAATTTACGTACCGATATGTACTATTTACCAAAACCATCCGGAAGTATTGAACTATCTTTTGGTGAAAACTGTACACAGATCCGTTCAGTAGATTTTGAGAAAATCGATTACATACAGACAGACAGCTTTTTGGGACTTTGTTTTATAATAAGTATAGATAATTTAAGCTGTGATAGCCAAACGGTACAAGTGAAAAGAGTCAGATTCCAGGGAGTCACGGGTTAAACCACGGGGAAAGTCCCAAAGGGGCAATTTATTACAAGCCTTTCAGTAAAGGAAAGGTACATATCTCAAGATATTCCTGGGGATATGCGTAACCTATCTATCCGCATTGCGGCAGTGTGGTTGGGTTGGTCTAAGATTCGACCCCTTCTCTCCAAAAAGAAAGAGAGGAGGCCTTTTCCTAGTAGTATAGTAACGGGTCTTTGTTTTACAGATTTAATAAACTACGAATCGGTACGGAATGTTAAAGAATCAGCAAGAAACTTGGCGGATCGATCATATTACATATAAACTATAAATTCTTTCACAGCATATCTGAACGTGTTGCAATACGGGAGAAACTTCACTGCAAGCCTTTCAGATGGTATCTGGAGCACGTATACCCTGAGTTGCAAGTACCAGCGATGGGAGGCGCAACGTACGCCATCAGACAAGGAGCTAAATGCTTAGACACCATGGGCCACCTCGTTGATGGTACAGTTGGTAAGTTAAAAGAGGAATTTTAACAATCTCTTCTGAACGAAATGATGCTAAGCTTTTCGTTATTAGTGAGATATGCCACTTCTGATTAGACTCCTTAAAATATTCAAAGTCAAAATATTTTTTATTCAAAAAAACTTGGTAATAACTGCTTTTAAAACTTCAACTCTACTTCCTAGTAAGGAATATTGCCTCTACCGACAAAGGCAGGAAACTCGATGGTTGCAGTTTTCAAAATATATACCAAATTTTTACATACATTCAAAACGTAATGCATTGTTATTATTTAATCCTCGGCGGTAAAATAAGCTTTGTTTTTTAATACTTATTTTAAAACTCTTTTAGTAGCAGCATAAAAAAAATATATTTATTCATATTATATGTCAAAACTAACAAACGTTAGAGTTATTATTTTTCCATTTATTTAACTTTTGACAGCTACAGTAGTGATATCGAAGATATCTGACTCGCTTTCTAAAAACAAACGATTTTATTTACATAGAAGTTTTAATCAATTCATCATATCGATATTCCCTTCATCATTCCCAATCATTCTACTTAATTAACTCGACTCAATCAATATCGGTGATAATTAGCACGTCACGTCAAAACGAAATGTCCATAATTTATTGCATTCTTTGACTTTGGTTTTTGGTATAATAATTACGAAATTTTATATGCGTGTAACAGCAGTGGGCATAGTAACAGGTTACTATGCCCACTGCTGGGCTAAGGCCTCCTCTCTCCGTTTTTGGAGAGAAGGATTGGAGCTAGACGTAGGTCACGCTGCTCAAATGCGGATTGGTAGGTTACACATATCCCTAGAATTCTCTAGAGATATGCAGGTTTCCTCACGATGTTTTCCTTCACCGAAAAGCGTGTGATAAATTGCAATTATCAATTAGGCACATAGGTTTTATTAGAAAAACTCATTGGTGTCTGCCCGGATTTGAACTCGTGTTCCCTGTGTTACTCGTGTTTTAAGCACATGATCTGATAGAGGGGTTAAAAAGACTCGTACGAATAGATTGTGTAAAGTATGACAAGCATATAAAAGAAATAGCGCCAGAGTTGGCATAATGGGAGATGAAAAGAGAGATATGTTATTTCGATCAGACTTAGAGTGGGATAAGGGCAGGAGAATGGTGCTCTATCGTGCCATCATGGTCATTTCCCTAGCTTAATATATTTTCCAGGTATGTACCCTTGCCATAACACGGGAGGGAATCAAGAGTGGCGTTTCGACAACGGTCTCATCAGACACCATAGTCTCTGTATATCGCTATCAGCCGAGGACCGCGTCACAGCGGTACTGGCCGCGTGTGACCCCTCAGACGTAGCACAGGTATGGCAACGGAAGGGTCTTCTTATCTGGCACGCCAAGTTGGACGCTTGCCTCGACTCCGAAAGACCTGCGTTGTATTTGGAACAGTGTGATAACGAAAAGTTGACTCAGCAATTCACATTCTAATGGTTCCTTGATGGTATAGTGGAATTAAATCCAGATAGTTATTCTAACAAATGAGAGACGGTAAGAAATTTATGGCAGCTATTTATTTCAATTTCAAATTCAAATTCAATTTCTCGAATACTTTTCTCAATAACAAAACAAAATAATAAAGAGGTAAAATATTTATATACAACCGAGTTAAGATTTAAAAATTATTTTTTGAATACTCACAATATTTCTCGAATATTAAATAACAATAAATTATATTTTGGTTGTTTAATTATTATAAAATGAATAATTAATTTCTCGAATTTACAAATAAATTATTTATTAAGTTTGTTTATGATACGTATTTTTTTTAATGTAATAAATTTAGTGTCGATTGAATTTAAATATTTATTTATGGATATTTAATTAAATTTTCAAACATCTAATATCTGTTAATACGGTTAAAAAAATAATATCCGGATAATTTATTATAATTTAAATTATATTATAATAATGATGATATTATAACCTGTTTTTAAATTAAATAAATTTCTGGGATATTTAAAGAGAGTCGATTGAATTTAAATATTTATTTATGAATATTTAATTAATTTCTCAAACATTTAAATAGATCTGTTAATAGGGTCAAAAAATAATATCTGGCTAATTTATTATAATTTAAATTATATTATAATATTGATGATATTATAACCTGATTTTATTAAGGAGGCTGAATAATGATGAATTTACATTGATTTTAAATTAAGATTTTAAGTTATATTTACTAATTATACTTTCATTCGAATTTGTCAACGCTTTTTATAGCAACCCTAACCTCAGATCGAAAAGGTCTTAAGGTTATAATACAATTTATTATAAATCTGATTTTACATATTATACATAATGCTCATTATCCTACTTTACCTACGCACACATACATACTTTTTAATTTAACTAGATTTGCTAATGACGTCTTACAATTTTTTTCATATAAGACTTTTCTTGCCAAATATGTTTTGAGTTTTAACTAGGCGTTCAATGAAGAACGAAATTGGCCTCTACTTTTTATACTAGAACTGTTTTCCTGTGTTTATTTTTATTAAAGACGAAACTTTTTAAAGAAACCATACATTCCATGCGTGTTCAAAACAGGTTATATTTATGAATGTTTAGTTTTACGTTCATATTTTAAATTAAGTGTAAAATAAAATAAAATAAAGTTCGTGTATACTATATACGTAATCTTCAATTTTATTTAATGTTTAATTTGCTTACATCCTTACTCCTATATTAACTAATATTCTTTAAGTTATACTTAATCTTAAATCGAACTTCTAATATTATATTTCTACAAATATACCTAAATTGACTTCAATTGTAGCAAATTACATTAATGAATATATTATGTCAATATATTCTTAACATAATATGTAAATATTAATGAAAATATATACTATATACGTAATTTTCAATTTTATTTAATGTTTAATTTGCTTACATCCTTACTCTAATATTCTTTACGTTTTACTTAATGTTAAATCGAACTTACTAATATTATATTTCCACAAATATACCTAAATTGATTTCAATTGTAGCAAATTACATTAATGAATATATTATGTCAATATATTCTTAACATAATATGTAAATATTATGTCAATAATATATTGTATTGAAAAAATAATAAGGCAATACACATTTTGGCATGAATATGATTATATGCTTAAAATTAATGCATAAAATATAAAATATAAAATATAATGCATAAGATATATATATATAATATATAATATATATATACAATCTGTTTTTATAATAATGGTTCTTAGTTTATTCATTATTCAACAGTACTGAAATAATTGGAGGTTTATAAATATCTAGATATTGATAAGGTAGAAATTTTTTTCGAATTGGTTAAACTTTTATTATTTAATTTTTGTTTGCATTTAACATTATTTCCTTATTTTAATTCACTTTAAACTATCGTCTCTTTTTCTCATTTAATGAATAGGGCTAGCGTCTGTATATATTCATTGTGTTGTAATCATATAAAATAGTTACCATAGTGTAAATAATTAAGTTTTTTTAAAAGATAAGTGCCGGGGACGTGGAATGAGGACATTGTGTACATAATAAATAACTAAAATAGCAGGCAATTAATATTATGTTAAATTTAATGTAAACCATGAATAGAACAAAATACACCATTATTTGTATATTAATTTTAATCTTCTTTCATGCAAATTAATATTAAATTAAAATTAAGACCAGAGAAAGTTCTCGAATTGTTTGCTGAATTTTTTATCTATTTTTTCCTTAATGCTATAAAAATAATTACTTAATAAGTAATAATATAAAATAATTACTTAATAAGTTCCTTGCTATATTTAAGACTATTGTAACCACGATATATATCTGTGCCAGGACATAAAAGGCGAATTACTTTGTAATATTTATCAATTTGAGCTGTGATAGCCCAGCGGTGAGACCGCGCGACTCTTTCGAGAGGAACACGAGTTCAAAACCGGGCAGGCACCAATGAGTTTTTCTATTAAAACTTATGTGTCTAATTGATAATTGCAATTTATCACACGCTTTTCGGTGAAGGAAAACATCGTGAGGAAACCTGCATATCTCTAGAGAATTCTGGGGATATGTGTAACCTACCAATCCGCATTGGAGCAGCGTGGTAGGTCTTAGCTCCAACCCTTCTCTCCAGAAACGGAGAGAGGAGGCCTATTCCCAGCAGTGGGATTGTAATAGGCCGCTACTTTACTTTACTTATTAATCAATTCTCAATATGGAAGCAGACTCAATTGCTCATCTATTTATTTATATTTTCAGTTTTGTATATATACATAGTGTTAGTAAACTTTTATAATCGCATCATAAATTTTAATCATCACGCTAATGGCTGCAATAGGGGCAAAATTCTATATATTGATCATTCATGTATTTCTTAATTTGGGTCACTTTTGCTATAACACTATCACCAGATTTCGTCGCCACAACACGGCTACCTTAAATGACTTATAATGTATATACATTTTTTTATATAAACTGTGTGGTAATATAAAAAAACTTTATACAATAATATTGACACTATTAGTTGTATAGGAAAAATATACTATGTATTTTATTAATAAAATAAAATACATTATTAGATTATTATTATATACATTATTAATTAAAATAAAATACATCCATAATAATAAAAATATTTAAAATAATCAATCAGAAAATTATTGACACAATATTTATGTCAATGTGGACAATTTATAAACTTTTATAGATTTAATGTATAGATTTTTAATTCAATAATGTATATTGATTTTAATGTTATTGAAATAAGATCAATTTTGTTAAAATTAATTTTATATTATTTTATTTTTTATGCATTTAATTTAAAGATTGCTTTGCTGTTGTCAATACAAACAATTTTTAATTATTATCACAAAATGCAAATATTTATTTGTATTCTGTGATTACCGATTTATTTATTGTTTATTAAAAAACCAATGCTTTTTAACACTGAAATCGACTTTTGACTTAAAAATTAATGGAGAGTTTTAAGTTTCGAATATTTGCAATTTTATTTTTATAAGAGAGATTAATTTTAAATGAAATATTTGTACTTAAAAATGAATAAAATGTATTCATTGTATTTTACAGTTTAAGTTAAAATTTGCAACTTTTATATTTTTAACATTCCATTTATAATATTATAAAAATTATATTATACAAAAACTTTCATGAATGTTTTGATATATATGTATCTAAACCGACATAATAGGTTGTTTTGTAAAGATATATAAATTATTCGCTTTGTTTATTAAACGACTGGAAATCCTTATGATAGATCATATATTAACTGCCTGTAAATTTAAATGATGCTCTTAAAAATGAGTGTAGTATGTACTGAAAATAGTTTGTAACTGTCATTATAAACATTTTGTATTCATTTATCATCATCATTCTCATTCTCCTGCCCTTATCCCACTCTAAGTGGGGTCGGCACAACATGTTATAACATGTTGTGGGGTCGGCACAACATGTTATAACATGTTGTCATATGATTTGGCTACGTATTTTACAACCGGCCGCCTGCCTGACGTCAACTTACCTTAGTCGCCTTTACGACACCTCGGTAAGAAAGGAGGAAGGTCTATTCTATTCTGCCGGATGCCTCACGGCTATTTGTATTCATTTATCATCCTGATATATTAAGTAATAAATTACGACTATCAAACTTCAGAAAACAATACAAAATATACCACAGCTTATAAAACATTATTATGTTAACTAAATGAAATAACAAATAAATATTGTGTTCCAATCGATGAATAATATTGGTTGCAATATTTTATTTTGCAACTATGTTAATTAAAAAATCTTTAAATTAACTAAAATAAATACTCGTGTAAAATATTAGATTTTAGTTTTCTTTATATAAAAACTTTTGCGTTATTTTCATTAGCACGAAAGCACTTAGATCTGAAATAGATAAATTAAGTATAAACTAAGGATGTTATTTGCGGTGGAAAAAAATAAGTTGATGAAAATGCGATAAACTCGAATCAACAAAATTAATTATTAATAAGTAATCGTTTTTTTTTAATATTAATAATTAATTACAATAAATAAAAATGGACAAGTAGGAATAAATTATGTATGATTAACATATATAATATATAATGTAATATAATATAATATATAATATAATAATATATATATAATACATATATAATATAATAATGATTAACAGATGCGCTGTTGTGGAATTGGATTAAATGTCTACATTGTTTCATCATATCTTACCTTAAAAACCAAGAGAAATAGAGTAAAAAATTTTTTAAAAAGGTTATTAATATAATCGATTTATAATGTTTTGAAAATCGAATATTAAAAACCGATTAATATAAAAACGATTTCTGTATTCACATCCCTAGTATAAGGTCACGAAATTTGTCAAATTTTTAATTCTAGCCTTAATTTTTATAAATTGACTTTCCTAGTCAGATATCTTGATATATTTGCTTGAAAGCGAAATGGTGATTTTGTTTTAGTGATTTTGATTTCGTGAATAAATGATATTTGATTGAACACTTCTTTTATTTGCACACCGTAATAGCACAATGGACTGAATATATCCAAGTAGTCGTGGATTCATATCCTGGCCAAACCAATGAGTTGTCCGTGGAAACTAATATCATTGATTACCACCAAGATTTGATTTGATTAAGGCGCTGAACAGAGCCAAATAGGCTGACTTTAAACACGTTTTTAACAAAAGCTATAGGGATGACGATTAAAAGAAAAATATATGTTAATATACATCATATCTCAGAGAGAATGTAAGATTTCAAAACATGATTACGATACTTTTTTTCGATAAAAAAAATTGGTAAATAGACCTCTGATTTTTACTTTGATCGTAAATATCTCTAATATTTATCAACAAAAATTGGTAAAATTAATAAGACTAATAAATCATTATAATATAAAGAGAATGTAAGATTTAAATTTTGAATTAATTAAGATATTTTATTCAAATTAAATATTTTTTAGAAAATAGCAAAACTGAAACGAGTCATCGTCTCGCTTCTCTTTTACATCTACGAATATAGACAGTGATCGCTGAGGCGCGCTGCTATACGGACGTGTGTCGCTAGCTGCCGCCTTTTGTGACTATTCCTTGTTGATAATATGTCTTTTTTTAGGTGTTTAGTTATAGTTCAGAATACTTAGTTTTATAAGATTAATTAGACATAAGTTTTTTAAATAAATTGTACAAAAAAAGTTTGGATAAAATAGTGTACACCTACAATGGGTGTTAAAAAATTAAGTGTGTCGCTACGCCGTCGCAGACATTGTGGGCGTGGCTTATATGCCGAAATCTGAATTTACGCCAGCTCTGTTCAGCGCCTTAAAAAATATTATTAGAGGTACGCATAAGTCAAGCGGTACGCATGAGTTGTAGCGGTACGCATGGATTGTTGAAGTACTCATAAATCATAATAATACGTTTGGATTGTGGCGGTACGCATGGACCGTTCCAGAAATGCATGGGCATACCGCTTTCAGTCAAATCAAATTATCGATTGTATTCCAAAATATGAAATTAAATCCCGCAATTTCTCTACCTCGCGAAGTTTGCGGTACGCCAATGATACAACAATATTCAACAAACATAGCTTCAGACATGGCTCATTACAATTTTATATATAGATAATAAAAATGTAATATTTTAATACACTAACTATTTTTTTACGAGTATCACATTTTAACCTTTTAATATATAATTAGCTGATCGTTTACACTATTGGACTAAGCTAAACAAAATTTAATAACTACCCATATCCAGTCAAATAATATTAAGAGAATATGAAAAGTTCAATTTAATCGAATTTTTCGATCAATAATTTTTTTGGACGTCACGCAAACGTTCGATCCTGACAAAAAATGAAATACTATTATTAAAAAATCCAAATTTCTTATCTAATGAATTTTGTGATTTTGAAATAATATAATAGATTCAGTCACTGGAGCAAAACTTTAACTTTCTACTCTACTTGATATCATATAATTATCTGCAATTCCTTACCTTGTTAAAGCTAAATTAATTTATAATAGTTTAAAATAAACTTGAAAATATTCCAAGTCATCAATAAAACTATAAAAAGGTACATTTTTATTTTATTCAAAATTAATTTTATTTTACTACATTCTAACAACAGTAATTAATATTAATTAATTATTAAAAATAATAAAAATAATCAAAATATATTTTATTTTATTTAACTACATTCTAACAACAGTAATTAATATTAATTAATTATTAAAAATAATAAAAATAATCAAAATATATTTTATTTTATTTAACTACATTCTAACAACAGTAATTAATATTAATTAATTATTAAAAATAATTATCAAAATAAAGTAATAATAAATATTAAAATTTGATTAATTTTTAATATATATGAATATTAATATGAATATTAATTTTTCGTATAAGTTTGATATTTAATTTAAAAAGGGACACATTTTTTTCAATTCTATTATCTTAATATGAATAATTTATTTATTTTTCCTAAATACGGTTGTTAGAATGTAGAATATATTTTTAATTTTGTCATGCTTTATGCCGAAAGATTCATTTTTGTTTTGATGAATCTACCAATATACTTAATTGCTCTAAAAGCATAACTGGGAGCCAGTCTCTGTCGGATAAGGTAGAATGCACCGAGGTTCATGGCTATGAGAATGCCAACCAACACCACCAGATCGACCCAGAACGACACTCCTGACATGCCCAACATTTTAACAAAATATCTGTAAAAGAAAAACAACGTTTTTAGCTTCAGGTAATTCAAAATTGTTTACTATAAGTAGACCGGCGTTTTCTTAGCCTTTGCAGGGCATATTCAAATTCAAATTCAAATTCAAATTCAAAATATTCTTTATTCAAGTAAACTTGTAAACAAGTGCTTTTGAATCGTCAACTTTACTGCTGGTTCGGAAAGCCGTCCTACCGAGAAGAGCCAGCAAGAAACTCGGTGGAGCTCTTTTAAAAAAGAAGATTCTTAATACTAATTACATTTTGTCATAGCTATCCTGCACGAGGTCAAAGAGCAGCTATATCCACGCATTCTTATCAGCAATGTAAGCCTCCACGGTATAATAGGCTTTCTGTATCAGCCTCTTTTTAACAGTATTTTTAAATTGCTGTAATGGCAAAGTTAAAATTGATTGTGGAATTTTGTTATAGAATCTTATACCCAAACCCACAAACGACTTACGTACTCTTACAAGGCGCAAAGCAGGAGCCGCAAGCTTATGTCGGTTCCTACTTTGTCTATTATATACATCGCCAATCTTTTTATAATTATGTATATTTTTATGCACAAAAATCAAATTGCTAAAAATATACTGTGAAGCTAACGTAAGAATACCTGTTTCCTTAAACTTCTCTCGCAGGGACTCACGCGAATTCAAATTGTAAATGCCACGTATGGCTCTTTTTTTGCATAGGCCTCCTTACTCCTTTTTGGAGAGAGAGAAAGAGAGAGAATTGATATCCACCACGATTCCAATGCGGATCTATATATGCCGCTACACATATCCGCAGAATTTTCGAAAGTAATACAGGTTACTACATTTTCCTACACCGAAAAGTGTGTGATAAATTGCTAGTATCAATTATAAGTTTTGACAGGTTGTTGATTGTTGGTTTGAGTGTTGCCAGCTCGGGGTTTGAACCCGTGATCACATCGAGAGTCGCACAGTTTCACCTGCCGGCTATCAAAGCTTATAAATTGTTTACTATAATTTAAAAACATCTAGTGCTATAAGTAGACAATACGCTCATTTGTAGAAATAGGCGTTACTTTGCGGAGATTCATAGTGTAAAAGTTATGATAGAATTATTTTGCTATAATCCGCGATTGTGAAGAAAAATCTATGTAATACTAATAATAATAATAATAATAATAATTCTTAATTGCACACCAAGTAAACAGAAAACAAACACAAGAGAAATAAGAACAAACAGAAGTGCAAGGGCGGTCTTATCACCAAAAGTGATCTCTTACAGACAACCCCTGTTACGATAGTTGAGATGATCGTAGTGAATACGTATGGTGCTTATGTAGTGTGTTGTTAATGGTGATCCGTAATACGTGCGGTAACTAATCCTTCATATATAAGGTATGAGAACGGTTTCGCTTCCTAGACCTAGCATTAAATAGTGCGATTGTTGTCTTAACAATTAATTAATTAATTACAACTTATATCAAAAATTTGTGCCTGATGATCAATATAACAATTCTAAACTTCAAAGACCAAATATATTACAGATTTTTGCCTCAAATTCCGGGATTTTGGTATTTTAAATCAATGTGATTGTGTAAATCTACTTTGCATCAAATAAAGTTTTTTCTATTCTATTCTATTCTAAATTAGAATACTATGATTTTAGTCCAAATACGATAAAATAGTTTAAAAGTTATCTCGTGAACAGAACACAAACTGTCAAGCTAAGAACGGGCGGATGGGTCAGCGTCATTATCAAGTTCCTCAGTGGCGGTAAGAGGAGTACCACAGGGTTCAATTCTAAATCCTCTTATGTTTATCTTGTATACGGCAGATATTGTCAACATTATAAGGAACTGTAATTATCACATTTACACTGATGACCTGCAAGTATATATGTCATTTAGGCCGGAAGAGACAGAGAACGCTATGGCTAAACTAAATAAAGATCTGGATTCTATTACTACGTGGTCAAAACGTAATGCATTAGTCCTCAACCCCAATAAAACTAAATTTATACTATTAGGAACCAACAGCCAAATACAAAAGATTGATTATAAAAAAATCAAATGCTATAATCAATGGTGAGCAAATAGGACGAGTATCAGAGGCAAGAAATTTAGGGGTTCTGATGGATGAAAATCTTCGGTATGAAAAACATACCATCAATACTGTACGTAATCGCTTCTATAGGCTTAAAATCCTATATTATAAACATGATATTAGACCTAGAACTACGCAAGAACTATGTAAGAATATACTCGTTGTCACAACTAGGTCATAATATCATCTTGAATTATCTCAAATTTATCAACAATGAGTTGATGCAAGAGCATTGACCCTCGTAATCATTACACGAAACGTATTTTTAACTTTATATATGACTGTAACGAAAGAACGATCGATTTAAAATTCGTTACTCTCTCCTACGGTCACATGTTTAACGCCCAAAGGAACCGCCCAAAGGAACGACCTCATAAAGGTCATGGGGAGCCGCTGAACCCAAGGGGTTCAAGATAGTGTTTTATGGAGATCATGTTGAGAGACCTATGTCCAGCAGTAGGTCTATAAATTGAGAAGAACTAGAACGCTGCAACTACTGATTTACTGATCAAGAAAGTAAGTGTTAACAATAATCTATCTGCTTATTGCTCTTTATTTCCTGTACACCTATAAAACCAGATCATTTCGAGATCAGAGATGTCTTTGATTGAGTAAATTCACATTTTTATTTAATCAACTGAACCGGTCTTTTAAAGCCTTTGATCAATGGGAGTCAGACTCCTAATTTATCTCTAAGTTCTATCTAAGTTTCCTACATTTCGGATACAAGGATTTCAGTCGAAATCCATTTGAAATGATCTAGATCTAAAACCTATTAAAGAAATTCTCCTTACTGATAGAATAAAACGCAATCGAATCTTTTTCTGCTAGTCTATTTAATAAACACTAGTGCGCTAACCGATAGGTTAGCGCACTTGATAAAGTATCTTTGTAATTCGTAATATTTTAAGCAAATTAGATTTACAGATGTACATAAAAATATAAAGAATTATAAAACGATAGGTGATGTATATAATAGATAAAGTAGGAACCTACGTACTAAAGTATGTAACGTAAATCTTTTGTGGCTTTGGGTATAAGATTCTATAATAAAATTACGCAATAAATTTTGGCCTTACCATTACAGCAATTTAAAAACACTGTTAAAATGCTGATAAAGAAAGCCTACTATACTGTTGAGGATTACTTAGATGATAAGAATGTGTGGATAAAGCTTCACTTCTACCCTGTACAAGACAATAATGACTAAATGCAACTAGTCATAATAATTTTATTTTAAAAAGAGCAACCGCCGAGTTTCTTGCTGGTTTCTCTCGGTAAGAACAGCGTTCCGAACCAGCAGTAGATGTTGATGATTCAAAAGCACTTGAATACAAGCTTACTTGAATAAAGAATATTTTGAATTTTAGCAAGATAATGAAACTAATATCGACTAAACTCAACTCACTTGGGACTTTTGTATTCGCAGTAGACCACATCGTCCGGACAAACGAGATCATCTCTAGGAGGGCCGTATATTGCGACTACGAGGCCCTCTAGCGAATACCTTATGAAGGAACAGGCTCTGGCTATCCTCCAGATGATAGGCGGTGCCTCGTCTCCGCTTCCCATGCCGTTTACTGCTAACAGCATCAATGGCACTGATACCACTGGTCCAACAAACATGGAATTCTGTAAAAGAAGAAAAATTGACAAAATTGTTCATATCAAAATAATCTTTTAACAAATAGGTAAGCTTTTTCAAATACAATTCAGTTCAATAAATTGTTTATTCAAGTAAACTTGTAAACAAGTGCTTTTGAATCGTCAAATCTACTGCTGGTTCGCAAAGCTGTTCCTACCGAGAAGACCCAGCAAGAAACCTAGTTACATTTAGTCATTACTGTCTTGTACATGGTAGAAGTGTAGCTATATCCACACATTCTTATCATCTAAGTAATCCTAAACAGTATAAGCAGGCTTTCTGTATCAGCCACTTTTAAACAGCGTTTTTAAACTGCTGTAATGCAAACAAATCCGAGACCGTGCAGGAATCCTTGTAAGACGTCACGGATTCAAACTCTAGGCAGAGGCACCAATGAGCTTTTCTGTTAAAACTTATGTCATTAATTGATAATGACAATTTATCACACGCTTTTCGGTGAAGGAGAACATCGTAAGGAAACCTGCATATCTCTAGAGAATTCTAGAGATATGTGTAACCTACTAATCCGCATTGAAGCAGCGTGGTGGGTCTTAGCTTCACTCCTTCTCTCTAAAAACAGACAGAAATTTGACTATACCCAGCAGTGATTAGTAACAGGCCATTACTTTACTTTGCAATAATTCTGTATAAAATGTATTGCGTTAAAATTATGTGCCGAATTATTTGATTAATATTTTACTAACAATTATTTTACCACACTAATAGAACGCTGAATCTTTGTTACATTAATAAAAACAGTTATTTATTTTATTTTTATTGAAAAGACTAAGTGACTCATTATAAAGTAAATATATAATTTAAAAAAATTCGATAAAATTATGCATATCTAGTGATATGAATGTTTCATTATTTTTATCAGTTGTTTCCATTGTAATCTAAAATTGGCCCTATTCGTGTGTGCGGCCAAGATTATCTAAGTCCAAAAGTCACGCTCACAAGGTTGAGTTTAATCAATGAAACAAATCCAGTGCGAATGTCTTTTAACTGGAGCAGTTAAACCAAAAACAACTATTTAAGAGAATTCTAAGCGCATATATATGAATATAAATAATAAGCTAATGAAGTAGTTTATTACTTGATTATATTTTGATAAAAAGTGATTCTTTAATTTAAGATATTAAAGTAATAATAAAATTATTTTACTATAATCAATAAAGTAAATAGAATAGTAGATTATGATACTGTTGCATAATAAGGGTTCTTATAACACGAGTGTGGTTTAAAAAACGAGCCGCAGGCGAGTTTTTTTATAGTATCACACTAGTGTTATAAGACCAAGTTATGTACAGTATCATATACTACTTTATCTACTCTCATACTATAATGCGTAAAACAATATTGCAATTAAAACGCTGAATATAACAACAAATTTATTTTTACTTGTAATAATTATTGATGTTCTGAATTTTCATTTTCCATTCTATGAACGCGTGTTAACATTTATTATAGTTGCTCCTAGATTTCGTCGGCAACAGGTTCACGGTCATGTTTGACGCAGCTTTCAGAATATCTGGTGGTGTACAATCACCACTATCCCCGCTCTCAGACATTTTTTTACACAAAAACTTGTTTTTTACAAACAAAACTAAACTTCGTTAAAATATTGAAAAGATTTTTTAAATGTCATATATTCGCACCAAGGCGCAAACATCGATTGCGCATGCGTGTCGCGTTGCCGCGTTGAAACCTTTTTTTTAAGGTAGAGGTTCAACCTCCTTGGTCCAGCTGGAAGTTGTATAGGTGTATCGTTATGATTAAAAAGTTACATTATGATACAAGTATCCATACAAGACCTGTATCGTAATGAAACTTTTTTATTTTTTTATTTTTGTTCTGTACGTAATGTTTGTCATAAGAATTTTGTTTTCAGTTTTATAATCTTGCATGTGCTTTTACGAATCGTGCATGTGTTTTTACGAATCTAGCATGTATCGGGTATGAGAAAAAAACGATAGTCCACTTAATGCCATACATTGCCATTTCGGGTTACTGCTGAAAATCAGCGCCTAGGCAGGACATACGCTGAGCTGTGACCTATTCGGTATGGTGTTACAGCCAGGTATGTCATTAGTTTAAGTATCTGTTTGTAACACCATATACGAATAAATGAATATTTATATTATTATTATTATATAAATTATTCAAGATACGAAGTTTCATTTTATGTAAGACTTTAAGTTCAAATCGAGGGATGAAAATTAATAAAAATTAACCGTACAAATCATACGCATAAGATTTTAAGACATTAAAACATCATAAATAGGACATAGACCGCAAGTATTTTAAAGATTGTAACATCGCAGATAAGTTCGGTAATAGAAGTTACAGAATAGAATAAATTCACTCTTTACAAATAAATATTAAATGCTCCAAAATTTACCTATATATTATTTATACTCGCTACGAGTAGATTGTGATCTGTGGCAGACTCTCTACGAATACTTCTCGCCGTTACACAGACTTGCGGCAAGTGCATCTGTCTGGCTCTTTGAAAAACTCGCGGCGAGTGCGTCTCGCCCTTTGACAGACTCGCTGCAAGTACGACTCGCCCTTTGACAGACTCGCTGCAAGTACGACTCGCCCTTTGACAGACTCGCTGCAAGTACGACTCGCCCTTTGACAGACTCGCTGCAAGTACCACTCGCCCTTTGACAAACTCGCTGCAAGTACGACTCGCCCTTTGACAAACTCGCTGCAAGTACGACTTGCCCTTTGACAAACTCGCTGCAAGTATGACTCGCCCTTTGACAGACTCGCTGCAAGTACGACTCGCCCTTTGACAAACTCGCTGCAAGTACGACTCGCCCTTTGACAAACTCGCGGCGATTACGTCTCGATCTTTGGCAAACTCACTTCATTTGGCTCACCCTTTGACAGACTCGCTGTGAGTACAAATCGCTCTTAGACAGAAGAACTACGAGTACGTCTCGCTCTTTGGCAAACTTACTTCATTTGGCTCGCTCTTTGACAGACTCGCTGTGAGCAGATCACATCCTGCGACAGACTCTCGCAAAGTACATCTCGATTGGGAAAGAATCGCTGCAAGAACGCTTTTCACAACGGGACGTTTGTCAATTACACTCGTATAGTTGCTGGATATATTATCACCATGTAAAGATGTTTATAGTTATGGATACATACAATTAAAGAGCAAGACGTTAATATACTTAGTTGCGGTGCACGGACTTGTAAAAGTGATACCATTATTGCCTGCCCAGGATAAAAAGAGTCCTTGGTAAGGATTACAGGCGAAATTAGAATATGACAGTCGAATACATTAGAAAAATCTAAAAATAATATAAGTACTAACCACTACGCTCAACGTGGAAGATATCAAAGTGCCCATTGACTCTGATATTAGCGCAGTGAAGATACAGATGGTGACGAACATCAGTATCCTCTGCCACTCCATGGGTTGCGAGGTGAGGGGATACACGATGACCAGGTATATGAGGCAGAAGAAAACAGTAGCCGGAGTTCGAGAGACAACCAGAGCCGCGTAGTAAGGCTTCAAACCGTACCAACGGTTAAAGTACTCGCGTTTAACTAGAAGCACCTCCGTTGGATCTGGAAAGAGATTAAATCGTAATAATCGTCTTGAAAATAAGAACTAAATAGACTATTACTATTTAGAACTAATACTAAACGTTTATAAAACACCTGTTTTAGGGTATTTTAATAGCTAAGTTGATGCCGACGAAGTCGCGGGTATAGTTTGTTTTAGTATAGATAAACTACCTCTGGACGCAACTTCGCCATGTGGATAGGAAGCTGTGGGTCACAAATATGTGTTTTAGTCAACCTACATAAACCGTAATGTACTATTAACATAAAATTTCTTCAGGAATAACACCAACTTTCATTAAAAACTGTACAAAAATCCGTTTAGTAGATTTTGAAAAAATTATCACTTACGATTTTGGGGACTTTGTTTTATACTAAGTGTTACGTGCCGCACACGCGTGCGGCCTGCTAACCTCCAATCATGGGGCGGGCCCAATTCCCCGTCATTAGCTTACCTTGAAGAATGTGACGTCATCCGTGCCGCCATATTGTTTGACCTTGATCGGGAGCCGAGGCCTCCTCGATGTATTATTGTATGTGTGTGTGTCTGTGTGCGTGGCCGTGTATACTCGCTTGTATGTATGTTGGCGGAATGGCCGGGTCTCTCAGAAGGCGGGAATCGAACCCCAGTCTCCCGCTGGTGCACAAATCACGACACAAGCTACTCGCAATACTTCAAAACACAGCCGGTCAGTAACTGATCTATCGCCCGACACCACGCTCCGATAGTTTATATCGCTTAACAGCTATCAGTTCAATAACTTTTGCACTTTCACTCAATGCCTCGAATTCGCCCGGTATCGAGATCAGCCGAATAGTACTAAATAGTTCACAAATATTTCGACCTCGTGTACGCGACTTCGTATGCGTCGAGGCCGAGACAACAAGCGTGGAATCGGCCCGATGACCAAAACGTCACTAACCCCTCAGGCCGAACGCATGGAGAAATGCGTTCAATCGCCTGCCCGCGCGCATCCATTCTACAATAAGTATATATTTAGATCACAACTCACATGCTAATAAAACAGGCATCATAGTTGTATACAACATAGCAATCACACAAGCGTAGCAGAAGCCAAAGTTGAATAAAGTCTTAGAAGCGTCGTAGCCCATCCGACTGAACAGGGTACCTACAATAGCGCCCAAGAATAAATGGAGACAAATACGTAGCCACAGGTAACCCTGAAAATTAAAAACATATGCTACTGACAAAAAAATGTAGAAGTTATATCGGTATTTGAAAGAACGGATTCGGAATATTATCAAGTGAATGCGTGGGTTTGCTTCATAGAACTAGATTCCAAACTCCGGGCAACAAATGCTTTCGACAAACTCTTATGCGCTTTTTATTGATATATAAAAAAAGGGTATTTGAAAGAGAATTTAAAAGATAAAGTCGTATAGAAACCTGTATATCTGTATAAGGAGAATACCGGGAACATGTGTAATCTAACAATAAGTATACTTATACTTTATTTTAACTTTTGTCATATTAAACACTCATCATTCCATAAATTCGGTATCTGCTTTAAAGATTAGAAGGAAACTGTGTGAATCATATAACGTCTACACAATGTATTAAACTCTCTTGGTCAGCTAAACACATTGTTTAGGCATAAAATTGTAGAAGTATCGAATTGTGAAGTATCTATTCATAGACATAAGAGTCTTAAAACTAAAAGCTATTCATTTAATTTCTTAAATCATCAATCCTAGTTATAAATAGCTTGCTTGTGTGATTCTTCAAACAGTGAAAATTTTAATGTAAATTCGTACGTTTACATTAAATTAGGTTTGTACTTTTAAATTAAATTAATCTAAGGGTTTTTTCACCAAACTAATAAATATAAAGCCAACCACTACCACTAGTAAGTTTATATTCGTAATAGAATCATCAAAAACAGTATTAACGTACCCTGTTTCGGACAGTCTGTAGTGACATCCTCTTTAGCAACACGTAAAACTGCTGACAAGACGTGCTCTCGAATTTGTAACTGTGCTTCTCCACTACTCCCGAATTCAATTGCTCTATCTCCATTTCCTCGTAAAAGTCTGCTTTTGCGAACTCTCGCCATTTCTCGCTTCTGCCGTTATCAACAGCCGCTACCATACGATCTACATGGTGTCCATATTCGCCACTCGATACTTCTATGACTGAAAGACATACTAGAATAAACTAAAAACTTCTTAAATATAGCCGAACTTACCATATAAGTAAAATATCATGTCGATTTCTTTATTGTTCTCTTCATTTAATAAGTTTTCTAAACCATAAATCACCAGTAGGATGCACTACATCATATAACAAAAGTAATAATAAAAAAATTATTTACTATAATTGTATTAATACTTTTGTATTATGGGCAAAGTAACGTCTAATTATATAAATTACACCATAAAATTATTTTTATGATTACATTTTTCATAACGTTAATAGCTTATCGGTTATCTGATTCTGTTCTGTCTAATTCAAATGATATTTTAATGTATAATACAGAATTCTTATTATGGTAATCATTTTAGTCTTAAGTGCCTTAAATTACAGTCAATTTAACTAGATACATCATCATGAATGTCAGCTAATGACAATACACTAAGCTTTTCTTATCATTAAAAATATATCGGTTATCTTGATTCAATTATCCGTTTTGTGAAACCGCTCTCAGTTCTAAAAGTTGCCATCATATGATGATTCGGATATATAATAAATTGCCGCAATCAATAAAATATGCCTTTGACACAGTTTAAAAAGCAAATACATTCCAGGTTAGCCGATAAATGTTTTACTCGGTGGAAGCATTTAATAATATAATATAAATAAAATATTATAATCATTATGACATATTACAATTATATTGACATAAAATAATTCATAATAATAAAATAGTTAATAAAATTTGCATGTCAGATATATGACTAAACATGTTGATACTAAATGTTGCTAATATCTTGTTCCACCTGTTGTTACCATGTTTTTGGCAAATAAACTAATTTGAATTTGAATTTAAATTAGGGCAAATCGAGTTATTACGATGGTCTTATATAAAAAATTAATATAATGCCTGCTCTCCACTATCGGCGATGATCATTATCGTGTGCTCGTCTATAATCAGCACGATTATCGCGCAAATGTCCACACGATCGTCCGTATTATCATAAGATACATGAGATCATTACGTATCACGAAGCGATTCCCTTTGATGCATTTCCGAATAACCGACAATTCGCGGGCTGTAGGCGATTACAGACGATGATCTGCAAGTACATCGGTTAATCGTTATAATCGCCGATTAAGAAAAGGAGCCCCTTAACTTGCGGCCAAGTTAATGTGAAACGTACAAAATAGGAATAGCGCACGTAACCGATAAGTAAGTTTGGAATTGAAAACAGGCAAGCTGAATAATTTATGGACATATTTGACCTTAATAAAGCAGAAATATCTTCTGTTTTAAATTTTGATTTCCATTTCCGTGAATACAAGAATTTTGAATAGATATAACGTGTTCACCTATAATAATAAAAAAATAAACAACTTAAACTTAATGATCAATTTTTGGCTACTTTATTTTTAAATAGTAAGTAGTAGAGCTTCTGCGATCTGCTCTCGGTATTTTGCAATCTCAACGATGCTTCCGTCCCGCGTTTTGTCTCTGTGAAGCCGTTAAGACTAACATTCTATATGATGTTGGAAAAGAAGTGTTCACTAACCAAAATCAGCTGGATTATATGTTTTTGGGCAAGGCAACTGCAGTTCCTTCAGAAAGGGCACTACTCCTGCCGCTGTACCCTGATAGCCACATTTTCCGTCCACAACTATGTACACGTGGTCGAACACCGCGAACAGGCGAGCTGAAGGCGTGTGCAAGGAACATATAACTGTCCGCCCTCCGAGAGCCACCCTTTTGAGGAGCGACACGCATGTTGACGAGGCTACGTCGTCTAGACCACTAGAAAACAATTTTTTAATTGACTTGAACCAAAAACCTCTTGAAAATACTCTACTATGCCCTTTATCCTGTTCTTGAAAGGAAAAAGGTTTTTTGTATCGTGAGTTTAGAATAGTAGATTCGATTGTATACAATTTTGTTAAATTTCTACCAAAGAAGAACCAATCACCTACCATTCCATTTTGCGAACGCGAAAATCAAAATAATGAAATATCAAATATTAATTCACTTGCAAATAATATAAACAATATTTTATTCATTTACATAAGTGTATTTATATATTCAGTATGCTTAAGATTTACGGAAGCGGAAAATTCCAAATATTTTGTAGCCTTCATAACAATTGTAAGACGAAGATATTTTAAATTCTAGTCAGAGTAAATAATAATGAAGAATTATAGAAATAAAGAAAATTAAAGTAAGAAAAAAAATAACGATTGACGGGAATAGATAATTGAAACACAGATTTTTTTAATTTTAGCTTTGCCGTTACAGTGGCTTAAAATAATTTTTAAAAGGAAGCTGATACAGAAGCCTACTAAACTATTTAGGATTACATAGATGATAAGATGCGCGGATATAGCTACTCTTCGATCCTACATAAGATAGGAAAGTCCCTAAAAGCTGTCCGTCTGTATGTAAGCGATTTTCTCAAAACCTACTGAACGAATTTTTATACGGTTTTTTTATCAAAAAATAGTGCAATACTTCCAGATGGTTTAAGTAATAGTACATATCGGTATTATATAAATTGTGTTGAACAGATCGAGCAGTTGTTAAAAAACTTACTGGGCGGTTTAGTCGCATGCACTGCGTAAAACAGCACAGTTACGCTAAAGTAATGTACTAGAGAATTGTAGATCTAAAAATATACTACAAAAAGTCCGGGATAGCATGTTTCTATCTCTTACGGTTAACTCAGAATAACTACTTTTATGTCCAAAATTTGACTTCGACTAAACTGATTTCGACGCGGGCGAAGCCGCTGTCACAGCTAGTGACTAAATATAATAACTAGTTAAAAGAATTATATTCTGAAAAAAACAATCGCCGAGTTTGGCTGGCTCTTCTCAGAACAGCTTTCCAGCAGTAGAGTTAACGATTCAAAAGCAAGATCTTGTTTACAAGATTACTTAAATAAAGAAGATTTTAAATTTGACCAAGCCAAGACAATTCCGACAGCTACTTACGTTGTTGGCTCATCGAGAAAGATGACTGGGGGATTATTGACGAGTTCCAATGCAACTGATAACCGTTTCCTCTCCCCTCCAGATAACCGCTCGCTCATTGTGTGCCTAGCTTTATCTAGTCGAAGAAGCTGAATTATCTCATCTACCTAAAATAAGACCTCGTCATCACATCTTTTTTTTTGGTGAATTGAATACCGGATTATAGAAAAGATAAGAAGTGCGAGATTTATTAATTTATTAAGGAACAACCAGTGGCAGTTACATTAAAACATTAAATTAAAGTAGCACACGACAAGAGGCATTAAATGCACTGCCTTTATGTGTCACAGCATGCACATCATTATATATAATGACAAAAATGAACTACTTAATCTAAATGTAAATCTACAACTCCAAGATCTGGAGATTAAATAGGTACGGTCATGTAATGTGAGGAGGGATGAAAGTCATATGACCAAAAGATTTTTTAAATATGAACGTGGATGGATAGAGGGAGGATATGAGGAGGATATGACTAGGGGGAGGCCGAAAAAATGATGGTTGAATCGCATGAAGAATGATATGCATATAAAAGAAGAATGGCAGGCGAAGACATATTGTGACGAGCCCACTTAGAGTGGGATAAAGGCACGGAAATGATGACGATGTAATACCGGAAACGCAAATCTGAATTCGGCTGCATTCAAATTTTTCCGTTTATTCAATACCTTTTTCTGACAGATAGATTAATTGTGTAGCTGACGTTGATTGTTATCTACGAAGAAATTGCAATAAGACTTTTGTTTATTTAAATATTTATCAAAATTCCTAGATGCTAGATACGAAGTTTATTCACTTTCGCATTTATAAAATTAGTTTTGATTAGCGCTTACGGCCATGCAATTACTTACAATAATATTTTTCCTCTCTTTATTAATATGATTTCCCAACTTCAAATCGGCTGCCATCATCAACGACTCCTGGACGGTGATGAGTGGCTGCAGCATATCTTCCTGCATTATATAACGAGACAACTTCCTGAACATTTTCAGATCTCTCGGCTCTCCATTTGTCGTGATTAAACCTGTTGCACCATTGACTCTAAAATAAGAATATATAATTTATAGAATTAGGCGTAACTTTGCGGAGATCCATAATACATAAAAATTATCATTAATAAAAATTATTTTACTATAATCCGCGATAAAATAAATAGAAAATATATGTAATGCTAAATGTATAGTGGACTATCCGTTGTTTCATACCCGATACATGCAGGGTTCGTAAAAACACATGCATAAGCCTCCACCACCGCCACCGCTATACACAAGCACTACACACGTTCACTATCACAAACTCAACGATTGCCTCGCCCCGCAACCGAAGCATTATCAGGAGATAGACTCCACGGATAGTCCACTATACATTTAGCATTATATATATATATATTCTAATTACTTAATCGCGGATTACAGCAAAATAATTTCATTACTAATTTTTTTTTACAAAAATATATGTTCCACACCTAGGTAATCGAAATCCTGATAAGATGTCTTGAGATTATGTTTCAGATTTAAGTAAAAATTGTCACCACTGAAAACCGGAGTTAAAGAATACCTCAAATAAAGCTAATAATTTGTGTCTCTACATTCCGTATATCTACCTTTTAACGCAGTTTTATATGTTTCAGGTGTATTTGATTTTAGTATTCATTAAGTATTTTATTATATTGTGTGTGGGAACTAACAAAAAAACGTAAATATGTCAAGTCACATAAACTATAGACATCATACAAACCTAGCGACGACGCCGACGCATGGAGTTATTATAATAGAGTACCCCCTATGAATTTCATTATGAGATGTTTTATTTATTTATTTATTTTTAATGTGGATACATACATCCATATGACACTCCTCTCCTCTAGTATAAGTCTATGACCTAAAGACGCGGGACCATTTGGATAAGACATTGGTTTCGGGTTAGGATATAGGGTTAGATTAATCTAACTAAGATCCCTAAGGATCTAGTTAGATTCAGCTACTGAACTCTTTCTCTATATTGGATTGGTCCTATTTGAAAAAAAAATTAATGGCCTGTTACTATGCCCACTGCTGGGCTAAGGCCTCCTCTCTCCATTTTTTGAAGAGAAGGATTGGAGCTAAGACCTACCACGCTGCTCCAATGCGGATTGGTAGGTTACACATCCCTAGAATTCTCTAAAGACATGCAGGTTTCCTCACGATGTTTCCCTTCACCGAAAAGCGTGTGATAAATTTGCAATTATCAATTAAACACATAAGTTTTAATAGAAAAACTCATTGGTACCTGCTCAGTGTGTGAAACCGTGATCTCCCCTACAGAATCGCACGGTGTCACCGGTGTGATATATTATAATACTTATATAATATATTATAATACCTATCTATAAATATTGTATACATATAAAAATTGATACATACATAGACACTCAAAATAATAAAGAAATCAACGTCATCCAAAACACTTATCTGTGTTAATTATAGGAAAACAATTATTATTATTATTAATTATGCATTAAGAGATTCATTATTTTATATTAGAAGCAAATTTAAATTTTATGTGTAGACACCGGATATGCTCATATCTAATTTTATCGGGTAAGTTAGTTTCGAGCCCATCCAGGGCATTCATTCATGAGCTCTTTACATGACGTTATCGCGGGGGTAAACTAGTGGGGCACTGCTAGGCTATCACAGCTATCCTATTTGAAATTATCTCTCAAACATATAGACTGGAGGACCATATCTTTGAATTTGAACCCCCATATCTACCACGCTTGTCTTTAGGAATTTTGAGAATCTAAGTATTACCTGTATCCAGCAAGTATATTAAGCAGGGTAGTCTTCCCTGCCCCCGATGGTCCCAAGATGGCAGTTAGCTGACCCGATCGAAATTCGCCATTGATCCCGCGTAAAATCAACTTAGAAGCTGAAACAAATGATTAAAGATTAACAACATATGTTGAAATTGAGAAGGATTAAACAATCAGAAAGATACGCCGTGTGGTATCCGGCACAATAGAATAGACCACCCTCCTTTCTTACCGAGGTGTCGGAAGAGGCAACTAAGGTATGTGCCGTGTGGTATCCGGCTGCATAGAATAGACCACCCTCATATCTTACCGAGGTGTCGTAAAAGGCGACTAAGGTAAGTTGACGTCAGGCAGGCGGCCGGTCGTAAAAAACGTAGCCAAATCTTGTCACAACATGTTGTAACATGTTGTGCCGACCCCACTTAGAGCCCACTCTATCTTATTCTCTTACTTATTCCACCAATAAGGGCAGGAGAATGTATGTAACAAATAAAATTCTAATATTATATTTAAAGATACATACTTTAATTAATTGGATTCTATACTAAATTTGTGTAATTTAGATCATTCACTCTGGCCGTTTTATGACTACCGGACGAACATTCGGTATAAATATAATATGCAAGTATTTATTTCATTTCAATGCCCTTTAGAACCTACGTCATCTTAAGGTATTTATTTAATTGCAGAGCCATTTAGAACCTACGTCATCCTAAGGATTTAAGCTAACTAAAACGTTATAACTATTTCGAAGACCCTTTGTGTTATGAACTCGCGTGACCTCTTCTATTGTATTGAAATCACTGATGTAACATGGCGAAGCTCGTGAATATGTGGAGTCACAATTTGAAATATATTCACGGATATTAAGCCCTTATATATATGTGATAAAGGTTTAATTCCCCTGAAAGTAATTTGTAAAATGTTTAAATCTATTTAAAAGGTGTACTCGACTTTAGAAGTGTAAACATATGGAATTTATTATAAATTATTTATAATATTTACTGCCATATTCTATATATTATTACGCACGGGGTTCTTTGATTTTGAGGAAAATGCGTATTAACTCGTTTAGTAACTTTAGTTTTTCAGTACAAACTACGATAGCCGACGTAAGAAGTTACAGCAACGAAACCGAGATCACTATTGTATTACTTGTTTCGTTTCAATAGTTTATAGAATTAGGCGTTACTTTGCGGAGATCCATAATACAAAAGTAATAATAAAATTATTTTGCTATAATCCGAGTTACAGTAAATAGAAAATATAGATAGTGCTAAATGTATAGTGGACTATCCGTTTTTCATACCCGTTACATGCAGGATTCGTAAAAACACATGCACAAACCTCCACCACTGCCACCACAATACATAAGCACTACACACGTTCACTATCACAAACTCAACAATCGTTTCGCCTCGCAACCGACTCTCCGCCTCCATAGTCCTCCTGATGATGCTTCGGTTACGGGGCGAAACGATTGTTGAGTATGAAAAAACGGATAGTCCGTTTCAAATAAGTACTAAACATAAATTATTAAGATAACGACTAATATTAAGTACTAAACATAATTAATTTTGAATTTTTTAATATATATACACATATTTTAAAACTTTATAGCTCTCGAAAAATGTTATATATCATAACTCGTTTAACACTAATCAACCTTGTGCCCTGTTTATATTTAAATGACTTCATAAATAGCCACAAGCGAAATAAAACTGGTTTAGTTTTTGTTCCTTTTGAAAACCTATTTGTTTATAAGTTTTTTCTATTCACTTGTATTAACTCGACGAGTATTAACGCTGTTAATTCGATAGGCTCAATTTTAAGTAATTTGCTTTATTATTTTCTAAACTTCATTTCATTTTTTTTCGTTTTAAGGTTTAATTTTTAGAAATTACGTTTCTGACAGAATTCTCATGTCCATTTAATAAATTTTCCTATCAAATTACAAGTTCACAAGGTTACAGGTATCAGCGATGGTCTTTGATCGTGTGGACGTCTATAATCGGCACTATCATCATGCAAGTGTCCACGCGATCGTCCGAGTTATCATACGATATCAAATCAAATTAAAATAACCTTTATTCAAGTAAGCTCTTTCGAGCACTTTTAGATCGTCAATGATCAATATGATTGATGAAGCTACAACTGGTTCGGAATGTTGCTCTTACCGAGAAGAACTAGCAAGAAACTCGGCGGTCAATCTTTTAAATATTTTCAATTTTAAATAATTAAACCAGTCTTCTATGAAGCTGAAAGGATTTTATCCGGGCATTTTTATCATCCAAATAATTTTCACTTTTGTAATATGCTTTACGCATTATCTCTTACACGTAATTGAAACTTTTCTGAAGGCTGCTCTAGTATAGATTGCAGAATTTTATTGTAAACATATGCTTAAAAATTGCAAGAATTTTTATTATAACTAGGGTTATAATAAAAATTCTTAAATAAAAATTAAAAAATTAAATTAAAATAAAAAATTAAAACTCTGACAACAAGCTTCGTCCGCGTGGAATTCTGTGATTTACAAAACTTTTCCAAATTTTCGAAATTTTTAACATAAAAGTAGTTATTGTGAGTTAACCGTAAGATATAGAAACTTGCTATCGCGGACTTTTTTATAGATCTATAATTCTCTAGTACATTACTTTAGCGTAACTCTGCTGGTTTACGCAGCGCATACGACTAAAGCTTCCAGCAAGTAAATTTTTAACAACTGCTCGATCTCTCCAACACAATTTACATAATACCTATATGTACTATTTACCTAAACCATCCGGAAGTATTTAACTATCTTTTGGTGAAAACCGTACAAAAATCAGTTCAGTAGATTTTGAGAAAATCGATTACATACAGACAGACAGCTTATTGGGACTTTGTTTTATAATAAGTACAGATTGCACGACATTCGCATAAAAACCGCTATAGTTTTGCGACAATAGAGATATTGCAACCCAGCAGAGGTTGTTGACCTTTTAATCGTGCCAATTTTGATACGCCGATTCTAACATTGACATTAAGTTTACATTATAAAAAACATATTTCCTAATGCTATTATATCTAGATTGCCTTGAACGGAGGTCATAGACACCTGTTCATTCAATAAAATACTAGTACAAGTTACGAAAATTCAGACAGATAGATATAATATGTGTGAAAAAAAATGTAAATAAAAATACAGAAATAGTATAATTTTTTTATATTATAAGATGCGTACCTAAAGGTAACCTTATTACTAGTTAGCATTTTTTATATGTAACCCCTATGAAGAGATGCTGTTAAAAAGGCAGATGCAAATAATTTAATCTCTCTTATTCCACTCTAAGTGGGCACATGATTTTCCCTTCCTAGTTCCTATACCTAATTTATAGAATTAGTCGTTACTTAATAGTAGACTTATTTTGCTATAATCCGCGAAAAAGTAAATGAGAAATATATATATTGCTAAATGAAGAGTAGACTATTGTTTTCGTACCTGAAACATGCATAATGCTAATGTAGAGTGGAGTATCCGTTTTCGTACCTGATACATGCAGCATTCGTTAAAATACATTCACGAAACTCCACTACCGCCACCACAATACACAATACTTCTGATGATGCTTTGGTTGCAGGGCGATTGTTGAGTTTGTGGTAGTGAACGTGTGTTGTGCTTGTGTATTGTGGTGACGGTGGTGGAGATTTGTGCATGTTATTTTAATAATCCTGCATGTATCAGGTATGAAAACGTACCATTCTACATTTAGCATTACCTATATATATTTCCTATTTACTTTACCGCGGATTATAGCATTATAATTTTCTTATTACTTCTGTATTAGGGATCTCTGCAAAGTAATTATCTAGGGTTAGATTAGGAATCTAGTCAGCTACTCAACTCTTTCTCTAAATTGGATTGATCCTATTTGAAATTATGTCCCAAACATATAGACTGGAGTACAATACCTTTGAATTTCAACCCACACACCGTATCTACCACGCTTGTCTTTAGGAATATTTTAAATCTCAGTATTACCTGAATCCAGCAAGTATATTAAGTAGGGTAAAAAAGTAGTAAAGTAACGGCCTGTTACTATGCCCACTGCTGGGCTGAGGCCTCCTCTCTCCGTTGTTGGAGAGAAGGATTGGAGCTAAAACCTACCACGCTGCTCCAATGCGGATTGGTAGGTTACACATATCCCTAGAATTCTCTAGAGATATGCAGGATTCACGATGTTTTCCTTCACCTAAAAGCATGTGACAAATTGCAATTATCAATTAGACACATAAGTTTTAATATAAAAACTCGTTGGTGGTGGTGGGTTTGAACCTATGTCGTCTCTAGAGAGTCGTACGGTCTCACCGCTAGGCTATCACAGCTTATATAAGCTTTACAGGGTAGTCGTCTTATAATTACTTTCATAAGAAAATGGATGTAATGGAATTAAAAATAAATTATTATTATTACTTTTGTATTGTTATTGAAATGAACTATGCTTATGCAAGTAGCATCAATGGCGACATGTCTATGCATTTGTGTGCTAGCAAGCATATATATGGGCCCCGGTAATGCGTTGGCCTACTAGCGACGGATGTAACATGATTCACGTTTATCGAGCATTGAAGATACATTTGCAATTCATAAAATTCTAGTTAAGAGCGCTTCGTTCGATTCATTGTTTTAAAATACCTCTTTATTATTAACTAGCAATTCCCCGCGGTTTCACCCGCGTACATGCCGATCTCGTGGTAGTGGAAAGTCTACGTAAGTCGAACTATATATTTATTTTTGTGAATTATAAGTTTGGCACTGGGAGTTATTAATGTTTAAGGAAAAGGAGGTTTTAACTGGAAATGGATTTTTTTTATAAGGTATAGGTATATCTATATCCGTGGGTATCATTAGTATCCTTGGAACTAAATCACCAGTTAAAAGCCTTGTTATAAAGGTTTCGTTACATTCGTTACATCTTCTTACTGGAATGTCCGATTTTATCGAGGTATTGAAACAGTTTTTAATAAAATATCATATAATGGTATAAGGATTAATACAGAGATATGGATAATATGGCTAGATTATTGTTGGCATTCTTATAAACTTTTACAATGCAAAAAAGTAGTTATATTGGCATAACTATAATAGTAAGATATATGGTATCACGGACTTTTTTGTGCCTATTGATACGTTCTATAATACTGTATAACACTACTATCATCAATAGTTTCCGCAGCGCACGCGATGAAAGTTTTTGCTACTGAACTCTCTCTCTATATTGGATTGGTTCTGTTTGAAAAAAAAGTAAAGTAACGGCCTGTTACTATGCCCATTGCTAAGGCCTCCTCTCTCCGTTTTTTGGAAGGAAGGGTTGGAGCTAAAATCTACCACGTTGCTCCAATGCGGATTATTAGGTTACACATATCTCTAGAATTCTCCAGAGATATGCAGCGAACGACGTTTTCCTTCGCCGAAAATCGTGTGATAAATTGCAACTATTAATTAGACACATATTTTTAATAGAAAAATGGATTGGTTCCTGCCTGGGTTTGAACCCATGATCGTCTCTAGACAGTCACACGGTCTCACCGCTGGGCTATCACAGCTTATGCGATATTAATCGATGACCTTAATATTTTACCCCGGTTAATTTATTTCCTTAACCGTCATATTCCTTCATATTTAATTCAAACTTAGTATGAGCAAAAACTTACAACATTGTCTCGAGTTAACTAGCTTTTTTTCAATGTAACATTAACAATAGGTATGACCTACAAGGTCATAGAAGACTTTAAACTTGTCTATTCATATTTGAACTGTATAATTTAACCATTTAATTTCAATAGCACATTGTTTAGCGTTCAAGTGAAGCTGACAAGAGAACAATATTTTAATCACAACAATAATATGCGCGAAGTTTCCACAATTGGTGAAATCCATATTAGTGTTGTAAAAAATTACCTAGTTAAAACAAACAGGACAGAAAAAGGACAGTAACTTCGCAGTAAGGGTACAAGCTACAAGACATTTATACAAGGACAGAGACATAAGCTTGCGACTCCTGCTTTGCACCTAGCAAAAGTACGTAAATCGTTTGTTGGTTTGGGTATAAGATTCTATAATAAAATTCTGTAATCAATTTTGTTTGTTTGTTTGTTTTGTTTAAAAACACTGTTAAAAAGAGGCTAATACAGAAAGCCTACTATAATGTTGAAGATTACTTAGATGATAAGGATGTGTGGATATAGCTGCACTTCTACCCTGTACAAGACAGTAATAACTAGATGTAACTAGTTTTAAGATTTATATTTTTAAAATAGCAACCGCCGAGTTTCTTGCTGGTTCTTCTCGGTAGGAACAGCTTTCCGAACCAGCAGTAAAGTTGACGATTCAAAAGCACTTGTTTAAAAGTTTACTTGAATAAAGAATAATTTGAATTTGATTCTTCGATTTCGGGGCGAAACGATTGTAGAGATTGTGGTAGTGATTGTGTGTATTGCTTGTGTGCATTGTTGCTGATGGCGGCATTTTGGGATACGTGTGGTGGCTTGTCCTGCATGTGTAAGGTATGTGAATGTTGCCTGCTTCATACACTTAGCATTACATATATTTTCTTAACAAACGCGTAATATAGGAAAATAATTCTACTATACCTTCTGTAGCTATAGAGTTACTATACTAGAATAGGGAAGCCATAAGAAGGCCTGTGAATTTTGAAGCTAACTCCCTTACTCTAGTTTAATAACTCAATGATATTTACCAAAAGGGGCATTGATATATTGATTTTGGTCATTGGTTTGTATTCAAAATGAAGCTCTATTTTAATTATGTCCTAGAAATAGGCAGGTTTATCGGAATTTGAATCGGAATCGGAAATTCAGAATTTGAATTATCCGTATCCGTGCAGAAACTATTAATAAAGGACCTATAAAATAATACAATTCTCTTTAATCATTCAAAAGTAAACATTTATTTAAATTTTAATTAAAGTTTAGTGGCTCGTAAAGTAAAATCGATAACAAGATCGATTTAACTTAAGTTGATCGATATGACCTCTGAATAAAAAAATTAAAGACGGTGATGTAATTCAATCAGAAGTTTCAACCTTCCAGAATTTGAGTCCTAGTTGCGTAACTTCCCTATTTATATATAAATACTAGATTTTATTCGCGCCTTCGTCTGCGTGGACCTTAGTCCTGAAATAATCCTAGCTTCTGTCACTCTCCAACTCCGCAAATATCTCCATCACAAAATTTAGATCGATCAGGGGAATTAAATTGAAATTCCTATTACAGTGATTCCGCTACTCGGATGGAGTTTCTGAATCTCCTAATTATACTATTGAAAAAACGGGATTTTTATAGCCTATTTGTTACCTCGGTGTATAAGCATGAAGTGCGCCTAATTTCATCGATATTGGTTCAGCGGATTGATCGTGAAAATATCACAGACAAACAGACTTTCGCGTTTATTATATTAGTAAGTAATATTTTTTTAATAATAAAATCGATCTTAAAGGATCGATGTTTTATTGTCTATCGATGATCAACTAAAATTAATCATAATGGCCATCTCTGTTTCTAAGTAAAAACAAATTGTTGTCTTTATTATATTCCTACCATTTTTATCACATTTACTCCTTACTACCTTCCCAGGATTTCCACAAATAATTGAAGACCAAAAAGTTCTCGAGTTTTAGCGGGACTAACGAACAGCAATTCATTTTTATATATATAGAAGATAAAAATATACAAATCAGTTAGGAAAGATAAATTAAAATATTGTTATATATATAGATGTTGATGTACAAGATGAATGGTTCTGGGGACGGAAATTGGCAATATAAGAATCAAACGAAGGTCAGATGTTCCCAGATGATCGCTTCGTACGAATAATCAATTCAATTTGACTGTTAAAACTAATATTTATCTAGAAATTATACTAGAATAAATAATTCAGCAAAGCAGATTACATTTCAATCTATGTCAAATACCGATTTTGATGCTAAATAATAGTCTACAGGACCGATTTCAAAATTCTTTCACCATTGGAAAGCTGCTTCTTCACTGAGCAACATAGGCTATATTTCATTTTCAAAAAAAATAGGGAGCCCTAATAAAATTGTAATAAAGTGTGAAATTTTGGTCGTAAAAATCTTTCATTGCGTGCGCTGCGGAAACTATTGATGGTAGAACAAAAAAATGTTCTACAGTATTATAGAACGCATCAATATCCACAAAAAAGTCCGGGGTACCATATGTCTAACTATTACAGCTATGCCAATATAACTACTTTTTTATATTGTAAAAGTTGGTAAAAGTGCCGACAATAATCAAACCATTTTATTCATATCTCTGTATTGATCCTTAGCCCATTAGATGATATTTTTATTTTATTTAAAAACTGTTTCAATACCTGTAAAATATGTTTTAAATTATTAAAATCCGACATCCCAATCAAAAGATATTACGGATATAAGAATATAAATCAAAGGAAAATAGTGCCATAACAAATTCATTGTAGCGACCGTTATAGCAGGGTCTGCATTTGGTGAGTTAGCTCTTATTCCAAGAATAGTAATGATACCCATTTTTATAATTTAATGATCTATAAAATAAATCTATAGTCCGACTTCGTAGACTTTCCACTACCACTTGATCGGTATGGATGCGGGTGAAACCGCGGGGCATTGCTAGCATTTTATAAAATTACCAATTTAAAATTAAAATAATTGTAACCAAAGTATTTAAATCATATTTACAATATTGATAAACAAAATGTAAAGTATGCCTTTACCCGAACAAATTGCAAAATTGGAAAGGTATCTCACTGTATTCACGTGAACGTCTGTTTGCCGAAGGACAGCCACGTGCTTTGACAAAGTGATGTGTATTTATCGATACTTGGTAAATTACTATTAATAAATAATAATAATAATAAATATCTGGGACATTTACACACACGGTCGTCCGTCCCCAAAGTAAGTAAATTAATACTTGTGTTATGGGTGACGGAAAACTGGTAGATATACTACATATATAAGTTTGAATACATACTTATATACAAATACACACCCAGGCTCGAAGAACCAACAATTTGTTTATAGAAAATGTTGGCCCTCGGCGGGAATCGAACCCGCGACCCGCGGAGCTGAAGACAGGGTCACTACCCACAGCGCCAACGGGCCAGTCAAGTAATAAATCTATACATATTATTAAACAATGCCATGTGGTATCCTGCTGAGTAGAATAGACCTCCCTCATCTATAATATAATATAGTGTAGTATATAATACTACTATATTTCTATAATAGTATTATAGAAATATATAATAAATTGACGAATTCAAAATAAAATAAGCACGAACAAATACCACGGCTACATTCCTGAATAAAAATGCGTAATTTTTTTATATAAAATATTCAATTACACTTAAGATATGAAAAACCTTAGTCGTTTTGTTCCGTGTATTACTTACATCGCATAGTTTTTATGTATTCAAGTATATATTATAAAATATATGAAAAAAATTTTTTTTTGCTAGTTACACCTCAGCTATTTTGGTATACTTTTCTCGTATTATACACGCATTTCCTAGTTTTATATTGTTTAAAGAGTTCTAATATTATAATAAAAAGACCTTAGTTTTAATCTAATAATTATGTAGATAATTGTTAAATTTAATGCTTTGACCATGATATTATGTGCCTATATTTTTTGTTTCAACCAAGCACTAAAAAGACTTCCGATTCTAGCTTGCGGTTCCTGCTTTGCGCCTAGCAAAAGTACGTAATTCGTTTGTGGGTATAAGATTCTATAATAAAATTTCGCAATCAATTTTAGCTTTGCCAATACAGCAGTTTAAAACACTGTTAAAAAGAGGCTAAAGAGAGAGAGAAAGAAGAAAATGTTTCGTTTCATTTCATTTGTCAACTTATTCACAACGTTTACCACTTTTTAATACTGCACACCACTAGCAGTTTGTACAAAGCTTTCGACACAGTTGGCCAATATAATTGCGGTTTCGTGCAAACCTTGCAACTGATCGCAGGATATGGTCTATGGGGTCTATGACCTGCAGCGCATGTATGATAACCGTAAAACATGATGTATTTGGTATAAAAAAAGTGTTTTTTATATCGATTGTACTTGACCTTAAATGATGTTTAATTGAGATGCCTTCCAAAATACAACAGATATGATTTATAGAATTAGGCGTTACTTTGCGGAGATCCATAATACAAAAGTAATTTTGCTATAATCCGCGATAAAGTAAATAGGAAATACATACATATATATAATGCTAAATGTAGAGTGGAATATTCGTTTTCATACCTGAAACATGCAGTACACTACACACGTTCACTAGCACAAACTCAACATTCGCTTCGCTTCGCAACCGAAGCATCATCAGGAGATAGACTCCACGACAAAATCGGAAAGCTTTCATTTCAGCATCAAAGGGTTTTGCTTTCTTATTAAATTTAGTCTAAGCGGGCTTAGTAACATGCAGTTACGTATTATACATAGAATCATCAATTTACTGACTTTGTAGGTGCCTAATCTCATAGTCTATATCAATCCTATAGAGCTCTGATAGCCCAGCGGTGAGACCGTGCGACTCTTTCGAGGGGAACACGAGTTCAAACCCGGGCAAGCACCAATGCGTTTTTCTATTAAAACTCATGTGTCTAATTGATAATTGCAATTTATCACACGCTTTTCGTTGAAGGAAAACATCGTGAGGAAACCTGCATATCTCTAGAGAATTCTGGACATATGTGTAATCTACCAATCCGCATTGGAGCAGCGTGGTAGGTCTTAGCTCCAACGGAGAGAGGAGGCCTATTCCCAGCAGCGGGATTGTAACAGGCCGGTACTTTACTTTTTTTTACTTTTATATCCTGAGCTTTGGTTACAATTTTATTATCCCTACACAGTTCTCTTCTTGATGAGCTTAATCTTTCTAGTATTATCTAGTAGTATTTGTCTACAAATAAATCATTTTCCATCGGGATAGGGCTATAAGCTATCTTTGGTCGGTGTATGATGAAGTTAACTTTCGATCGAGAACGAAAAACATCAGTTACGTCCCATACGACAGAACATCTAATATTAGTATTAAATCCACCTTCAGAATTGTCTCTTTAGGAATATAAAATATTGACAAAATACTTTTTAGGTCAAGGTTTTTCAACTTTCCAAGAAGATGCCTTTTTTCAATGTTAGGAAATATTTACGATTGTTTACCTTTGGTGTTGTGTAAATCATCATTCTCCTGCCCTTATCCCACTCTAAGTGGGGTCGGCACAATATGTTACAAACAAGTTGTCACATGATTTGGCTACTTATTTTACGACTGGCCGCCGGCCTGACGTCAACTTACCTTAGTCGCCTTTTACGACACCTCGGTAAGAAATGAGGGTGGTCTATTCTACGCAGCCGGATACCACACGGCACTTACCTTAGTCGCCTTTTACGACACCTCGGTAAGAAAGGAGGGTGGTGCCTATTCTATTCTGCCGGATACCACACGGCATGTTAAAAATCTCATTTAATTAACTTTCTTTACTAATCTTCTAACTCAGTAAGTATTAGAATATTGTATTTCAAAAGTTTTAACAGAATACTATTACAGTATTTAGTAAATTGCAGGAAGTAATAAAGAACTGTTTTTAAACGTTAACAAATTATTTCTTAATTACGCTTTGTCGGTGAATAACATAGTTGATTCTAATCTGTGGCATGCTTGCCAATTTTACTAATGAAAAAAAAGCATTTATTACAATTATTTAAACTTGAAATATCACCTATTAAGGGTGGGTAATCAACCGTTATGTTTACATAATTTATTGGTTTGTACAGATACTGTTTATAGAGTAGAGTGTTGATAGAGTTATTATACATAGAGTAGGGGTTCTATAGGCAGGTCTGTGAGTGCGAATGTATAACAAATAATAAGAGATGGGAGATGAGACCCATAATTATCTTTTTTTTTCACAATCACAGATTTATTTCTAATTTAAATACTTTGATCATTTTAGCACATCTTTTAAATCTTTATGAATAACCAGCTTTTAAAAGCTCAACTTCGTTCGCGTGGACTGCAGTTATTATTTGGGTAAACCCTTATACTTATATTAGTTATGGTTAAAGTGGGTTAACCTTAAAAGATAGACATATGCTGACATATGCAGATGCTGCGGACTTTTTTTAGAACTTTTAGAGGGGAACAATTTTGTGTACCATCAGCCCTCCACAACGCGCCGCCCTATAGCCGTGGTCCGGCCTCACAGGAGGCACCCTAAGGAAGACATCCCCCGACGCTAGTAGAGCTTCTGCGCTTTACTCTCCACATTTCGCAATATCGACGATGCTTCTGCGCTCGCCCGTCTCGCCCGATGACGCTGTAAAAGCCGTTAGAGCTAACAGCATGCTGTAAGTTCGAAAATGAAAAAAATACCTCGTAACCATGACGTCTTTACATCGGAGGACAAGAACAGAAGATGAATTAATAGATCAGAGAGGAGACTCGCATTTTTTTGTATAGATGACACAAATGTTATATTACGAGGTAGATCTGAGATCTTCTAGAATATTCGATTGTAAACACGCGTGAGAACTGCCATTGGCCTTGGAATATACGCGCGGACTTTGACCTGACCTCGAGTGCTACCAAAAAATCCGTTTAGATTTTTTTACTACAGTTGTCTAGCGTCTTTACTTCGGCTGTTGTGTCAGGAAGACTTTTCTGAAGGTCTAAATTTATCCTCAAAAAATCTGGCTTCAAAGGGGGCGAAGTTGCAATTTAGAAAAGACATACAGATATGGGATATTTTAAGGAAAACTATCTCAGAGCACGCATGGAACAAGAATTGATGAAAACATCTATACTTCGTAATAAGGTCCCTAAAAGCTGTCTGTCTATCGATTTTCTCAAAATCTAATCTAATTTTCTCAAAACGGATTTTGGTACGGTTTTTACTAAAAGATAGTAGACAGTTTTTCCGGAAGATTTAAGTTACCAGTGTATTACCATTTTATGAAAATCATATTGAAAAACTGTCACGGTAAAAAAACTCACCTTTAATCGCGTGCGCCGTGTAAAGATATACACTAAAGTAATGTAATAAAGAATTGTAGATCTTTAAAAATACTACAAAAAAGTGCAAGACAGCAGGTCGCTATCTCGTATGGTTAACTCACAATAACTACCTATATGTTCAAAATTTTCAATTAAATATACTGATTTCCACGCCAGCGAAGCCGCAAGCTCAGGTAGTATAAGATAAAAGTTCTGGGACGGTTGTCCTGGTTACAGAGCTTGTACATTATAAAATCCTTAGAGGACTCGGTCATGTGTCATCACCAATGCATTTTACTCATAAACAATATATAGAACGTGGCAATAAAATATAATGCACATCGAGGCTTAAAATTAGAGAGAAAATAGGCTAGATTCTGGTTCATAGAGCATTGTCTCTGTCGCACAGACAGACGAACCCGTGTGAAACGTCACATAGTTACTGAGTGACAGTGACAGCGCTCTACGAAACCGAACTGGCCGGCTGTTTCGTTCTAAACATCGATGTGTATTATTTAATGCCGGGTACTATACGTGAATATTTTCGTTGAAGTAGAAACATGAGGAATCGAGCATATCTCTAAATTTTCCATAAACGCGGATTTGAACATTTCAGTCAATTATTTGATCTAATTAAATTTAATTTAAAGACATTATAACATATATTTCATCTTAACGCACAAGACGTACTTGACGAACTTATGTCAAGCTCTTCAAGCGTATTAGGATAGGAATGACAAAAAACTTAACTTTATTAAAACTATGCCTAGCCTTTTTTCTTTTAATTTATATCGTAAGGCGAACGGACCGTAGATTTTAATTACAATCATAATTACTATAATTATCGTGAGAACATCTTAAAGAAACCCAAATAATGAACAAAGTAATTTTGGCAGTTTTTTTAAATAATAAAGTATGATCGGTGTTATAAATATCTTAAACTAGCTGTGCCAATAACGGCTTCGCCCGCGTGGAATTCAGTGATTTACGAAACTTCCCGAATTTTCGAAATTTTGAACATAAAAGTAGTTATTGTGAGTTAACAATAACAGATAAAGACAAGCTATCGCGGACTTTTTTGTAGTATATTTTATAGATCTACAATTCTGAAGTACATTACTTTAGCGTATCTTTGCTAGTTTACGCAGCACACGTGACTTAAGCTCCCAGCGAGCAAGTTATTTAACAACTGCGCGATTTTTTCAACACAATTTACTTAATACCGATATGTACTATTTACCTAAACCATCCGGAAGTATTTCACTATCTTTTGCTGAAAACCGTACAAAAATCCGTACAGTAGATATTGAGAAAATCGATTACATACAGACAGATAGCTTTTTGGGACTTTGTTTTATAATAAGTATAGGTGATGTAAAATTTAATATTAATTTACGCTTGTCCTGTCAATGTCAAACAAATAGTTTACATTAATGCTTCGACATAAAATTCGATTCATCGACCCGGAGTAATAAGAAATATTAACCGTAGACTAAACACCAACGTAAAATCTTTTTAACTATTCAAAATGATGGAATAATGTTCAAGGATATATTACAATTAATTCAATATTTTACTCCTTGTTTGGAATCAAAAGTTGTTTTGGAAGGTGACCACTCACTTTACATAGGGTCATTCACAATGGGCGATATACAGTAAAAATAAAATAGTTAAATTATCCAGCGATAAAGCCTTTTCCAAAATATTATCATCATTCTCCTGACCTTATCCCACCCAGATACCACACGGCACATACCTTAGTCGCCTCTTACGACACCTCGGTAAGAAAGGAGGGTGGTCTATTCTATGCAGCCGGATACCACACGGCACATACCTTAGTCGCCTCTTACGACACCTCGGTAGGAAAGGAGGGTGGTCTATTCTATGCAGCCGGATACCACACGGCACATACCTTAGTCGCCTCTTACGACACCTCGGTAGGAAAGGAGGGTGGTCTATTCTATGCAGCCGGATACCACACGGCACATACCTTAATCGCCTCTTACGACACCTTGGTAAGAAAGGAGGGTAGTCTATTCTATGCAGCCGGTTACCACACGGCACATACCTTAGTCGCCTCTTACGACACCTCGGTAAGAAAGGAGGGTGGTCTATTATATGCAGCCGGATACCACACGGCACATACCTTAGTCGCCTCTTACGACACCTTGGTAAGAAAGGAGGGTGGTCTATTCTATGCAGCCGGTTACCACACGGCACATACCTTAGTCGCCTCTTACGACACCTCGGTAAGAAAGGAGGGTGGTCTATTATATGCAGCCGGATACCACACGGCACATACCTTAATCGCCTCTTACGACACCTTGGTAAGAAAGGAGGGTGGTCTATTCTATGCAGCCGGTTACCACACGGCACATACCTTAGTCGCCTCTTACGACACCTCGGTAAGAAAGGAGGGTGGTCTATTCTATGCAGCCGGATACCACACGGCACATACCTTAGTCGCCTCTTACGACACCTCGGTAGGAAAGGAGGGTGGTCTATTCTATTCTGCCGGATACCACACGGCCATAAGCCTTTTCTAAAATATGAATTTATTTATTTTAAGTTCATATTAGTATTAGGTTGATTTAAATTATTAAATGGCTCGATTGTAAATTCAATAATAAAAGAATCTATGCAAAACATGTGTGGAACGTTTGACTTTTTCTTTATAAAATATCTATATATATAAAAATCCCGTGTCACGTATGCGTTTACGCTACTCTTCAAAACTACTAAACCGATTTCAATGAAATTTTTCAAGTAGTTACATCAAGGTGCAACTTAAGCATAGGATAGCTTTGATCTCGACTAATAATCTTTCTTTTGCGGCTCTACCTTACTTCTTAGTTCTATAAGTTTTCAATAGATGTCAGTAAAAGTATTTAAGTTTTTTATTCACGATGTGTCAAACTCAAGTCATGTCCGGAAATTAAAGAAGTAGGTTCTACTATATAATACAATATGTAGAACGTATATAATATATATATATATATACATATGTATATATCGTATTTTGACTGGCCCGTTGGCGCATTGCCGCCTTCAGTTCTGCGGGTCGCGGGTTTGATTCCCGCCTAGGGCCAACATTTTCTACAAAGAATTTGTTGGTTCTTCGAGCCTGGGTGTATATTTGTATCTAAATATGTATTCAAACTTATATATCAAAAATCAAAATCAAAAATCAAAAATATTTATTCTCATCACAAATACATTATATAAATAATATACAGAATCTGGGACCCTCCTAGTAAGTTACTAGTATTTCTACTAGTACTTGTGACAGGGGGCCCCGCTCTTCCATAACATTTCATACATAATGAGAAAAAAATATAACTATAGCAAAATAATTTAGATTATTACTTTTAAAAATATAATTGTTAAGTTCGTGCTTGTATTGTGTATGTGTTTGTGTTAGTGTGTGTGTGTTTGTGTGTGTGTGTGTGTGTGTGTGTGTGTGTGTGAGTGCGTGTGTGTCTGAGTTTTTATATCAATGCTTCTGTATCATCATAGTTTAAGCCGAGTAGCCATTTTAGCACAAGTTCTTTACATTTGTAAAATTTTACAGGATAGATATTTAATATTTTATTTACGCGATTATATATATTGTTAGATATTAAGAAGAATTGCCGGGATGCAAACTTAGTTTTTGATTTGTAAGTGCATGTTATAACGTTTTTCCTTCTTTTTTTATTATTCTTTCCGTCAAAAGGTGCTGCCTTGTGAACTTTAAGTATACACTGCAGTAAGTATAATTTTCTTACGCTTAATATCTCACTTTCAGTATAAAGCTTTTCTGTTGAATATTTTCTACATTTAAAGAGCATTACTTTTAATAAAGATCTTTGCCCTCGTTCTACTTCGAGAAATTTTGTCTTTAAAGCTCCACCCCAGACTGGGATGCAATAACCTATAACCGATTGAACTAAAGTGATGTAGATTTGATTAAGCAACGTTTTGGTTGTGACGTATCTAAGCTTTTTAAAGATCCAAATCAACTTTCTTATTCTGGCATTTATAAATTCAATATGAGGGTACCATGAAAGCCTTTGGTCGAGCATTACTCCTAGGTATTTAGTTGAGGGAACTTTCTTTAAGATAGAGCACGTACATTTTTTATTTACCTCAATGCAACTATGGATTTGTAACTTGAAGTCATCATTAGGCTGCGTTCTTTTATTTATAGTGAAACAAATATAATTAGTTTTTTCTGTATTTAAAGTGAGCAGATTAGACCTAAGGCAAAGAGAGATTTTAGACAATTCACACTCCACAATCTTTCTAAGTAAACTCCATGTTGAACCATAAAAGACTATTGCAGTATCATCTGCATATGAAAATATTTTGCCACTATTTACTTCCAATTTACATAAATCATTTATGTATACCAGAAATAAAGTGGGACCCAAAACACTTCCTTGAGGGACGCCAAAAGATAATGTTGATTCATGGCTCGTGAGATCCCCAATCTTCACACGCTGACTTCTGTTACATAAATAGTCTTTAAGCAACAATAATTCAGTACCTCTTATTCCTAAGTTTTCTAATTTCTGTACAAGAATAGGGACAGAGACAGAATCAAACGCATTTTTTAGATCCATAAAGACAGCTAAACATTTTTTCCCTGCATCAAGTTGTTTTGTAATCAAAGAAGTTAGTTCTAATACAGCGTCTTCAGTTGATTTATTTTTCCTAAAGCCGTACTGCGAATTTGAAAGAATATTAAATTTTTCAAGATAATTAATCAGTCTAGAGTTTATTAACTTTTCAAGAATTTTAGCCATTGATGTTAACACAGAAATTGGTCTATAATTTTCTATTTTGTCTCTGTCTCCATTCTTGTGCACGGGTGTAACTATTGATATTTTTAAGAGCCTGGGAAATATTCCTAAATTAAAACACAGGTTAGCCATATGACTAATAATTGGAGAAATAATATGTTTTGTTGCCTTTAGGAATTTTATAGGTATGTTATCCCATCCAGGAGCACTCTCTGCCTTAAGTTCCGTTATTATTTTGTCTACTTCAAAGGGATCGGTATCAAAAAGCACAAAAGAAGATAGTTGAATTACGGCTGGTTTAAATTTTATTCCATCCGATGGGGAGCTTGAGAGTATTTCTTTGGCTAGTAACTTTCCAACACTAGCAAAGTGATCGCTAATATGGTTAAGGGATAAAACTGGTGATGATTTTAAATTTAGTAGGTTAAGATTCTGAGTTTTCTGTGGCTTAAAGTGAACTATAGACTTAATATTGTTCCAAAGTTCTTTCATATTTTTCACTGACTGGGCAAGCTGTTCTCTATCATATTTACGTTTGAGCTTTTTAATTAAATTATTACAGTAGTTTCGGTACCGCTTAAAAGTAATTTTATGAATTTCATTATCTGGGTCAGATCTCAGCTTTTTTTGCATAATGTTTCTGTTTTTTATACAGCGTAGAATACCAGAAGTCATCCAAGGTTTAATGGCTCGTTTATTTTTAGGAAGTTGGATTTCAGTAGTGCTCTCTTTTAGTGATGTAGTTAATACTTTAATTAAATTTTCCGCTATAAGATTGGGATCTTGATAATGAAGAAGAGTATCAATATTTTTATCTAACAGAAGTGACCCGGCTTTATCAAAATCTACAAACATCTTTCTTTTTCGACATTTATTTTCATTTTTGAGTTTACAGAGACACAGAAAAATCATCGAATGATCAGTAATAGAGGTGTTAAGCACTGCTATGAAAGGTGACATTGTTTGATTATTCACTTTAAGAATGAAATGGTCTAGGCAGCTGTTACCACGGGTAGGGAAATAGTGTCCAGGAACCAAACCAAACATTGACAACGTATTGAGATAATTAAATCTATTATTACTTTCGTTGCATGATTCATTTAATTTTACTTTAATGTTTATATTTATGTCACCTGTAAGAATAATATTTCTATATGATTGTATGTTAACCAGATAAGAATTTAATGAGTCAACAAAATTTGATGCATTAGTATTAGATGGTGATCTGTAAATACCAAGGACAATAATGTCACCGATTGTAAGCTGCAAACATGATGCGTGAGTAAGTATAATCTCTTTGGCATTAGCTCTCAAAGTACTTTTTGCATAGATTACTACACCATCATTTTGATTGAGATGCAAAGAAGTTGTGAATGAGTCGTAGTTTACAATAACTGGAATTGGTTTACAAGGATTGAGTCGACATTCCGTCAAAACTAATACATCTACATCAAAATTAAGCATAGATAGGGTTAATTGTAAATCATTAAAATTTGTGTATACGCTTCGAATATTTTGTGAAATTATTGTAAGATCGTTTTTTTTAATAAATTTGATCTTTTCGAGGTTTTGTATATCACATTGTACTGAATATGCAGTTTCAGATTTATCTATTTCGTTTATTGTATTAAAAGATTGATTATTCATAGGAATTATACGTTTGGTTTTTAAGGGTGTAACTAGGTTTAGTCGATACAAAAATAGTGATTAGTAAATTTACGAGATGAAGTGGCGAGTACATAGCATTGTTATTAAAATAAGTTTTGGAATCTTTTGTTGAAAGCAGTATGTAAGTTTTTAAAAAAGTGTAGTATGAGTGTAAAAGTGTGACAAAGAGGATCAGTTTATAACTTAAAGCTAAATTGAAAAAATATGGCCGCAACACAAAAAATAGTCATTGTTCTTGTAAAAGCTTATGAACTTGAGACTCATTATTAATTAAAATGATCTGCGATGCTTCATCCTTTCTTACATACACCTTTCCGTACGCTGTCCAGCAAAATTTAAATCTCTTAGATTTAACAAGTTCCCGAGAGACAAAATAGAGGCGGGATCCTTTCACGGTTAGATGTTCAGAAACAAAGATAGGAGTATCTTCAGATGTACGTAATCCCAGGTGTTTCGCGCATAGTTTGGATTTGTGTTTAATATTAAATGACTTGCATACTTTCAAAATTTCAGTTTTTAGGACAGTAGATGTTGTCTCAACTATGATTGGGGTGTTCTTAACATCCTCCTTTTTAGATCGTACTCTGTAGATATCCTTTATATCGGTTTTATTAATTTTACAGTTAATATTATCAGTCAGGTTCACCACCATATTAATAAGATCTTCCTTAGTTTCATTTTTTTGTTTAGGCACATTTTTTATTTCTAGATTCGTTTTCCGTGTGTCCCTTTGTATTTCCTCAATTTTATTTTCTAATATAGTAATATATTTTTTATCTTCTTTTAATTGCCCCTCCAGGTGTTCGATCTTCTTTTTAAATTCTTCATTCTGTGTAGATAAAAATGCGACGGAATTCTCAATCTTGACATTAGACTGCTGTATTTCTTTCAAGGTAGCTGCATTTTTATTAAATTCCTGCTTCTGACTTGCCATTAAGGATGAAATCATTTTTTTCATTTCCTCCTTAAACTTGCTCAGATCATCCATTATCTCATCATCTCTTTTCCTTTTATTCCGGACTGACAGAAAATTAGGAGGTGTCTTATAATGTTGACTTACAGCATGTGTTTCAGAGTCTGACAATGATTTGTCTAATACACTGTCCATTTTACTGTATTTTATAATTTATAGGTAGGTATATAAATTTTGTTAAGTAGTAAGTAGCAAATTCAATTGATTTAATTACAAAAATGTACTGGGATACTATCAGTGTATAAGAGGTATTCGTGAAATCTCGATGACAATCAAAACTATGATATTAGTATATGTCCGTAAGCAATCATTAGCCAAAGTGGGCGTAAATATTCAGAGGCGTCCAATTACGCAACAGTGAGGCAGGGCTTTGTAGGCGGAGTTGAGGTCGTAAGCAAAATGGCGATGTTTTGTAGGCGGAGTTAAATTTACTGGTAAAACATGGCGGTTCTTCGTAGGCGGAGTTGAGGCCGCGATCAAAATATGGCGGTGCTTCGTAGGCGGAGTTGAGGTCGCAGAACGCAGTATGGCAGCACTAAGTAGGCGTAACCTCTATTCTAATTTGTTGCGCCAATATAGTAAATTGAAAGGACTCACTGTGAATTTAATTGACGAACCAATCACGTAGTTTCAGGCGCCACCTTTCACGTAAGAATTCTTTGTAGCAGTACAGTTTCAAGTACCAGGGCGACAACAGACAATCAATGTAGTCGCACAAACAATAACTTCTTGTCGATTATGTTCTCCTATTTTTACTTCACATTTAATTTAGAACTAATATAAGATTATATTTAATTTACATTAATTAAAAAGTTATAAATTTTCACGCACATCTACACCAAACGGCGATCCGGGGGGAAGAGGAAAGAATATATGTAGTATATTTACCAGTTGTCCGTCGCCCATAACACAAGTATTAAGTTACTTACTTTGGGGACGGACGACCGTGTGTGTAAATGTCCCATATATTTATTTATTATTATTATATATATAGAGGGTTCTTATGCCTTAATGTTGTTTTTTGTTTTCATTACCTACTCTCTTGTATTTATTTTTATGTTTATAATAGTAACACTGTAACTAAGAATGGGATATATTTGGATGATTTACCGTGTAATGCTGTTGAAGATCCGAATAAATAAATAAATATTATAAATAAAGAAAAAACATTATAATTTCATCGGAAATTAAAACAAACCCTTTTTTAAATAGCTAAGACACCGTCTATCAGGTCAGCTATTAGATTATAGAAATTTGACAACACACCAAAAGAAGCAGGTATAAATGTAAAAGAACGCACTTTTTCCATTAGAGACTGTGTAAGACAGATCTTCGAATCCGAGATTAACCGGTGGTCGTTGTGGTAAGTGTGAGAGATGTGCCTGCCCTAAGGTCGTATGTACCATGGATGACTCTGATGCTTCCATTGTCTCCGTCTTATATTCACTCCAACATGATTAATATATTATTCTTCGTATAATAGAGTTTCTTTTTCTAAACAACCTGCAACAAAATTGTATATTTTGAAAAGAGCGCTGAGTTTCTTACTGGATCCTCTTTTAGGAACGGCTTTTCGAACGAGCAGTAGAATTGATGATTCAAAAGCACTTGCTTACAAGTTTACTTGAATAGAGAATGATTTGATTTTATTTAATTATATTAAGAGAAAAGTCTCTTATTTTATATTAACAACTAGCTTACTGCATATAAATATAAAATGATATGTATAAAGATATAATATGGTTTGAAGAATCATAATGGATAATGTGCCTAGAGGCAAGAAAAGTGCATGCAAATGAGATAAGAATGTTATGGTGGATGTATGGTGTGACAAGCCGCCGTGTGGTATCCGGCTGAGTAGAATAGAACACCCTCATTTCATACCAAAGTGTCGTAAAAGGCAACTAAGGTAAGTTGACCCGCCGTGTGGTATGCGGCTGAGTAGAATAGACCACCCTCATTTCTTACCAAGGCGTCGTAAAAGGCGACTAAGATAAGTCAACCCGCCGTGTGGTATCCGGCTGAGTATAATAGAACACCCTCATTTCTTACCGAGGTGTTGTAAAAGGCGACTAAGGTGAGGACGTCGGACAGGCGGCTGATCGTAAAATACGTAGTCAAATCATGTTACATGTTTGTAACATGTTATGCCGACCCCACTTAGAGTGGGATAAGGGAAGGAGGTTGACATATCGTGTGACCAGACTGGATAAAATACGAAATGAGTATATAAGGGGAAGTCTTAAAGTTGCTCCCATTGTAGAAAAGACGGGAGGTGCAAGATTGGGATGGTATGGACCTGTTATGAGCAGATTTGATAATCATGTGACCAAACAAGTGCTAGATATGAATATGGATGGATATCTGACTAGAGAGAGGCCTTTAAAGAACGGCTGTATTGTGTGAAGTATGATATGCATATAAAAGGAGTGGCACCATGACTTATGATAGGAGAGAATACATAGAAGAGAACATGTTTTTCCGTCACTGAGAATGTTGATATAAAAACATGTCGAACATGAAACGCTTAAGGTAAAACATTATAGTTATATAAAATATAATATATTGTAATTATAGGATTGTTACTGTATCAGTCTTAATAGTTTTCAAATTGCCATATTGAACGTGACTATTTGTGTAGATTTTGGAATAGGTATAGTTAACAGATAGATTTATGCCATCGGGGCATCTTCTGTAGATTTATAAAAGAGGGGACCATAAAATATACCACCGTATATTTCTTTTTCTATCTCAGAGGGATATGATACAGTGAAACAGCGTTTTCGATGAAATAGGGACGCGACAGGGAACCCTGTTTTTTATTACTTGTGTAGTAAATTTTAGGAAGGAAAAAACGTGTTTGTTAGAATTCTGTAGAATGTTATTCCTAATTTCCTCCATCTGGAGTCGTCTTCCCCAATGCTAAAGGTTGTGACACCCACAACGGATCACTTTTGCGCGAACTATGTTGTGCCAACGGGGTCTGTTGTTCACAGCATGAATGGCCTCATACATCCCGCTGTCGAGAGTGGTGCGGATTTGATTTCTAGTGCATTGGACTTCTGGTTCATTGGATTCCTAATTTATAGTACCTTAATTAAATTGTGTCTTATCTTTATCGATTCAAGATTACTTAAAAAAGTTGCAAATACAATTTATATATACATTACTACTTAGTGTGTGTCAGCCTTTACCTGTCTGTATGTCTTTTAAGATTTTACAGTCGATTCGCTGAAGCTCTGATTAAGAAAGCTAAAGCTGGTTAGCATATAGGGGAAAAAAACCGTTTTTCCTTTAAGAATAGGAAAAAACATTATAGTACATAATTAAATATATTTAACACTAAGGTTACCGAGGGCGAGATTATAACTCTAGTATTACTATGTATTTAATTGTTTGCTTTTGTATATGTGTTTGCATGCATATGTAGACTAAACCAATTAAAAAAGTAACACGGAAGCTGTCACGAGGCCGCGATTTAAAATAATAGCACATATGTATAGTAGCTATTATAACAATTATTTCGACAGAGGAAATAATAACAATATAATTTCCTATACCTGTCGGGTAATATATGATTGCTGTTGCTGGCAGCACTTTGTTGGGGTATTTTTGATAAAATACTGGTCACACTTAAAGCGGCGCCATCTTGACACTCGCCATTTTGAAATTTCATCGAGGCGTTAAGAGTTTAACAAGGGTCGAGATAAAATGCTAGTGTATAAGTATTATTTAAGGTGCGTAATGCTTGTTCTAAAGGATATTTAAAACATTGTTTTCAATTTGCTTAAAATATGTTTTAATTGTATTATATTGTAAAAGATTCTTAAAATGTTACCTAGGTATTATCAAATAAATAGTCTCTGGTATTACCATGTCTTACATGATGTTGTAACTTCTATTTATATATATTTGTCCTGCAATTGTGCATCGTTGCAGCGGCGAAACATCCTTCTCCCCGCAAGTTCCTAGAGATTCCCAAACTATTATGGGCAAGAAACCACTTTTCCAAAATGAGCTGATACCTCTGACGCCCATAGATAAAGTAGCGGCCTGTTACAATCCTACTGCTGGGAATAGGCCTCCTCTCTCCGTTTCTGGAGAGAAGGATTGGAGCTAAGACCTACCACGTTGCTCCAATGCGGATTGGTAGGTTACACATATCCCTAGAATTCTCTAGAGGTATGCAGGTTTCCTCACGATGTTTTCCTTCACCAAAAAGCGTGTGATAAATTGTAATTATCAATTAGACACATGAGTTTTAATAGAAAAATTAATTGGTGCCTGCCCGGTTTTGAACTCGTGTTCCCCTCGAAACAGTCGCACGGTCTCACCGCTGGGCTATCACAGCTCAGACGCCCGTAGATAAATTACTTTAAATATCTTATTTCTAGAATTTTTCTTATAGATACCAAATATTTCTCAATTTTAAAACTTTTATATTTATTTGAGTAAACTTGACACCATTTTCTTATTTATTCAAATAATAAAAATTAAGTATACATTAAATTCAGGAAATATTGAGTATAGTTAAAAATTATTAGTATAAATTACGTAAAAATACTTTAAAATTTATGAACCTTAAATCTGTGCGCTGATAAATTTTTAATTAAATTGGTATACATATCTTACTCAGTCTGCAAAGTTTTAAATAAGAACCTGTGTTAATTAATAGGAGTCGATTTTGAAATTTCGTCGATCTACAAAATTAGTTTCGTTTATTTAGAAACTTGGGTTTCCAAGTTTCCATTAGTTTTAAGATTCCAAGTTTTCAAGATTTCAACCCCAAGAAGTCAATACCGGCTACTTTAGGACTCCCAAAATTTTTGCAGAGTTTACCAGTCAAATCAAAATGATTCAGAAATGATAACATATATAAATTAATCATAAGGTTTAAACAGTTACTTATCATTGGTCCCGACCCCACTCCAAGTGGGGTCGGGACAACATGCTACAAACATGCTGCCATATGATTACGTATTATACGACCAGCCTGACATCAACTCACCTTAGTCGCCTTTTACGACACCTCGGTAAGAAATGAGGGTGGTCTATTCTATGCAGCCGGATACCACACGGTATTTACCTTAGTCGCCTCTTACGACACCTCGGTAAGAAAGGAGGGTGGACTATTCTATTCTGCCGGATACCACACGGCTAGGAATTTCATAAATATATATATAATTGTTTTTAAATATTCTGTACATATACGTACTGTTCATGTAATTTTATACCGACTTCATCAGTATGCTACACTATATATCTTACTATTGGTTTACGTCGTATGTTCTAGCGAAACGGTATTGAGCAATTGCGTTGCAAAAGACACAGTTTGATCTTTGGTTTAGCGATTTCAAAAGTACGTTAGACATTCCCTACGTGACATTTCTCCATAAAATTAAATGTTTTGAACAAATTTCCTTTCATAACGCGATCTTATTTCAAATATTATTCCAAATTATGTGCATGAACTGAGGTTAACAGTTACAGCGACCACATATTTATAACAAAAGAGACAAAGCGGTCCAATTGAGATGAAATGAGAAATAATAACTTATATATATTTTTATGTAAAAAAGAGCCATACGTGGCATTTACAATTTAAATTCACGCGATTCCCTGAGAGAGAAGTTCAAGGAAACAGGTATTCTTACATTGGCTTCACAGTATATTATTAGCAATTTAATTGTTGTACATAAGAGTATATATAATTATAAAACGATTGGCGATGTATATAATAAACAAAGAAGGAACCGACATAAGCTTGCGGTTCTTGCTTTGCGCATTGCTAAAGTTCATAAGCCGTTTGTGGGTTTGGGTATAAGATTCTATAATAAAATTCCGCAATCTACTTAACTTTACCATTACAGCAGTTTAAAAATGTTAAAAAAAGGCTAAAATTACTTCGACGATAAGAATGCGTGGATATAGCTTTTCTTCTACTCTGTACAAGACATTAATAATAATAATAATAATAAGAACTGTTCTTTGAAAAGAGCAACCGCCGAGCTTCTCGCCGGCTCTTCTCGGTAGGAACAGCTTTCCGATCCAGCAGTAAGTAGATGTTGACGATTCAAAAGCTCTAGTTTACAAGTTTACCTGAATAAAGAACATTTTGAATTTGAATATATACTTTCATACACTTGTACAAAAATGTATTTATTATCAATTATGGGTGATTATAAAAAAAATGTAAAAATAATAATACTTTGAATTGTATCGTTTTCTAAAAGTTCATGGGAGGCCTACTGGTCGCTTAATGCGACCTTACCTACTTACCCGTCCGATGCAGTGACAGGTTACTAGTGTAGGATAAAAACATTGGAACTAATGGAATTAAGCTTCAATTATTTGGTAGCCAAAATCTTAATATTTCATCACTACATTGCCAATTGATAAATTTGAAAATGTGATATCGAGATGTTTTTAACGACTCGAAGAACAGGTTCCAAATGTAGATCCTTGTGGAAATGTCTCTACTTATAAGAACAACAAATAATAAAAATATTTCTTAAAACCTTCTCAAGGTCAACACGGCATGAATATTCTAATTGGCATCAAGACTTCGTAATTATCAATAAGTTATCAGTAAGTAAATGAATTATATATTAAAAACATTTAAAATAGTGCTAATTAATATAAAGTTATAATTAATAATTAATAAAAAGGGTGTCAATGTGTTAATTAGTTTTGTCATTGAAATGAGGTCAGAGAACTATAACTAATATTGAGACATATATTGACTGGCCCATTGGCGCAGTGGGTAGTAACCCTACAGTCAGCTCCGCGGGTCGTGGGGTGGATTCCCACCGAGGGCCAACATTTTCTATCAACAATTTGTTGGTTCTTCGAGCTTGGGTGTGTATTTGTATTTAAGTATGTATTTAAAATTATATATGTAGTATATTTACCCCGCCGTGTAATATCCGGCAGAATAGAATAGATCACCTTCCTTTTTACCGAGGTGTCATAAGAGGCGACTAAGGTAAGTGCCGTTTGGTATCCGGCTGCGTAGAATAGACCACCCACATTTCTTACTGAGGTATCGTAAGAGACGACTAAGGTAAGTTGACGTCAGGCAGGCGGCCGGTCGTAAAATACGTAGCCAAATCATGTGACAACATGTTTGTAACATATTGTGCCGACCCCACTTAGATTGGGATAAGGGCAGGAAAATGATGATGATATGTAGTATATTTACCAGTTGTCCGTCACCCATAACACAAGTAATAAGTTTGGGGACGGACGATCGTTTGTGTGTGCCATATATTTATATATTGTTTTATTTATTTATTATATATGTGAAAGAAAACTCACGCAAGCCACTTTTAAAATCCAATTAACAAAATTAAATATATAGGATATAATATAAAGTTTAGTAACGGCCTGATACTATCCCGCTGCCGGGCATAGGCCTCTCTCCGTTTTTGGAGAGAAGGGTTGGAGCTAAGACCTACCACGTTGCTACAATGTGGATTGGTAAGTTACACATCCCCAGATTTCTCTAGAGATATGCAGGTTTCCTAACGATGTTTTCCTTCAGTGAAAAGAGTGTGATAAAATGCATATATAAATTGGACGCTGTTCGAAAGATAAGACAATTTACAGATACGAAACAGCGAAACTTGTTTATTTTGCTTACTTCCATAGCATTATGTCTTATGGAATATTGCTGTGGGGTAAATGCGCGGATAGTGAAAAAATTTTCGTATTACAAAAAAGAGCCATACGTGGCATTTACAATTTAAGTCCGCGTGATTCCCTGCGAGAGAAGTTTAAGGAAACAGGTATTCTAACATTTGCTTCACAGTATATTTTAAATAACGTAATTTTTGTATATAAAAATATAAAGAATTATAAAACGATAGGTGATGTATATAATAGACAAAGTAGGAACCGCCATAAGCTTGCGACTCCTGCTTTGCGCCTAGCAAAAGTACGTGAATCGTTTGTGGGTTTGGGTATATGATTCTATAATAAAATTCCGAAATCAATTTTGGTCATGCCATTACAGCAGTTTAAAAACACTGTTAAAAAGAGGCTGATACAGAAAGCCTACTATACTGTTGAAGATTACTTAGATGATAAGGATGTGTGGATATAGGTGCACTTTTACCCTGTACAAGACAGTAATAAATAAATGTAACTAGTTTTAAGATTTATATTTTAAAAAGAGCAACCGCCGAGTTTCTTGCTGGTTCTTCTCGGTAGGAACAGCTTTCCGAGCAGTAAAGTTGACGATTCAAAAGCACTTGTTTACAAGTTTACTTGAATAAAGAATATTTTGATTTGATTTGATTTGGACACATAACGTTTTAACAGAAAAACTCATTGGTTCTGCCCGGGATTCGAACTTGTGACACCTCGAAAGAGTCTTAAAATCAAATACTCATTCGCTTATGATAACGATCAGTACAATATTCTTTCAATATATGTTTCTTGTATCCTTGTAGAGAATACCGGTTTAGTATTTATTAATGCTTAACAAAAGAGAGCATTTTATTCTTATTTTTTTAACGTGCATTGGAATTATATTTTGATCTTTTAAATAAAATTCAAAGTTGTTTATATTTTACATTCATTTTTTGGCAAAAATTGAATAAATATTAATTAATGAGTAACTTTAAGCTCAAGCTATTAAAAAAACAGTCCCGCTTTCTCTCCGTAAGCTAATTTCTTCGTTTAGGATATTCATCTTATATTTCAAGATTAGTTAGGTGTTCTAAACTAGCTAAATTAATCGTTAAAACTTTTTTTGGAATGCCAGTCTAATTATGTCAAGGTAAGCAGCTTTTTGACTGCACCTTTTGACGACTTTAGTTTCAGCAGCGATATTATTAACTTTAGAACTTATGTGTTCAAATATGTGGATATACTCGTGTCTATATAGATACATATTATAAAACAAAGTCCCCAAAACCTGTGTGTGATCGATTTTTTTAAAATCTGCTGAACGAATTTTTGTACGGTTTTTGCTATAAGATAGTTCGATTCTTGGGGAAGGTTTATGCTAATACTACATTCTAGCTAATACTACATCCAGAACTGCTAAACCGATTTTGATGGGACTTTCACGAGAACATAGAGGAGGTTGTGGAGCATCATATAGGCTATTTATTGTCCTAGAATTGCCGTTACTACGGGAATTATGAAGAACAACAATATATATATAAAAAAGTAACAATATGTAAAAATCAGAAATTATTGATTACAGATATGATGATGATGATGATAGATGACTGGCCCGTTGGCGCCGGCGTTCAGCTCCGCAGGTCGCGGGTTCGATTTGCCGCGAACCAACATTTTCTATAAACAATTTGTTGATTTTCCGAGCCTGGGTGTGTATTTGTATTTGAATATATGTTTAAAGTTATATATGTATAATACAAGTAACTTTGGGGACGAACGACCGTGTGTTTGTCCCATATATATATTTATTTATTAAGATAAATGTGAGACGAACAGAATTTCATATTTATAATAGTATGAATAGAACATAAAGTGAATAATGAAATTAAATATTCTCACAGTAAAAAATGTTGGTATTATTAGAAGTTTTGAGGAAAATGCAAATCATAGTTTTTTGATGCAAATTATGTTTGTCGGGATATTTATCTTAAGGAGTAATTTATTTGACATGTAGGTATTCATTTTAAAGGTTGCTTTTTTATTTTCTTTATTTATTTATGTACCATGAAAAAACCAAAATAAACCTATACTTGAATACTTTAAAAAGAAAAGTATACAAAGGCCAAGTCATCCCTTTGACTGAGATCTCTTAATATTAATTTTTCTTATTCTTAATTTCTTCCTAATATTATAGGTTAAGTATAATTACTATAGGAATTTCATTTAAAATGTAATATATTGGGCGATTAAACACGCGGCTGTCCGTCCCCGAAGTAAATTGCTTTAAAATTATGGGTGACAGACAACTGGTAAATATATACATAGCTTTAAACAGATACTTAAATATGTATCCGGCTGATTAGAATAGACCACCCTCATTTCTTACCGAGGTGTCGTAAAAGGCGACTAAGGTAAGTTGACTCACCGTGTAGTATCTGATTGAGAAGAATAGACCACCCTCTTCCTTACCGAGGGGTCGTATACGACTAAAGTAAGTTAACGTCAGGCAGGCGGCCGGACGTGGAATACGCAGCCGAATCATGTGACAACATGTTGTGCCGAGCCCACTTATAGTGGAATAAGGGCAGGAGGATGATGACTTAATACATATATATATATAACCAGACTCGAAGAACCAACAAATTGTTTAGAAAATGTTGGCCCTCGGCGGGAATCGAACCTCCGATCGGCAGAGCTAACGGCAGAGTTGTGACGAGATGGCATTATGGGTCCCGATCCCCGGCCCCGTGGGAATATCTCACTTGCATCGACTTAAACAACCTGAGTGCTCTTCCACGCTTCTGGTGGCAGGGACAGGGTAGGTATAAAGTAACAGCCTGTTACTATGCCCACTGCTGGGCTAAGGCCTCCTCTCTCCGTTATTGGAGAGAAGGATTGGAGCTAAGACCTACCACGCTGCTCCAATGCGGATTGGTAGGTTACACATATCCCTAGAATTCTCTAGAGATATGCAGGTTTCCTCACGATGTTTTCCTTCACCGAAAAGCGTGTGATAAATTGTAATTATCAATTAGACACATAAGTTTTAATAGAAAAACTCATTGGTGCCTGCCCGGGTTTGAACTTGTGTTCCCCTCGAAAAAGTCGCACGGTCTCACCGCTGGGCTATCACAGCTTTTTGGGTAGGTATCGTTGTACATATTTCCCCCATCGCCGCCAGCAGCAACTCTGAACCCCAGAGTGCACCACCTCTGGGTCGGGGCCAATCTAAAAGTAGCCCCTCCCTTAGCTAATCAATGCATCGGGACCACTAGATGCATTCAGATGGGCGTCCAATAAACCCTGTTCGGAAAGTCCAAAATTTCACCCATTAGGGCGACATAGGAAAGGCTTCGGCAAGTCGTCATAAAAATTCAATTTATTACATTTACAATTTATTAATGTACTCATTGACATTAATTTACAATTCATGCCATTAATTTGCGTTTGAATTTTTTTACTGTTGTCACATATTAGCGTAAATTGCGTTTAAACTTTAACAATATGCTAAAGTTGGTTATAATTAATTTGTGTTTCATAAATTAACTTGCTTATTTAATCTTCTTCTTATAAACTAAAATGGATGTTTGTCTGTACGTCTTTTATAGAATCCGAAACGGGTGGATCGATTTTAATTAAATTTTCAGACAATCTATAAAATGTCGTAACGCCTTCATCTATAAATCACTTAATTTATGATTATTTATATTAAAATAAAGTAAAATTCTTTATTATTATATTTTAAAACTTCTTGATTTGAAGATCGATAAATTTGGTTTGTCGAAAAAAATACTTACTACTTACTACCAACCTTCCAAAATCACAAAGAAATCATGTCATGCGAAATAAAGTATTTCAAAAAATATATGTAATAATTTTGAAAAACATTTTTTTTCCTCAACAATGACGTGTGGTATCTGACTGAGTAGAATAGACCACCCTTATTCCTTACCGAGGGGTCGTAAAATACGACTAAGGTAAGTTGACGTCAGGCAACGTGACGTGACGTGACGGCCGGTCGTAAAATACGTAGCCAAGTCATGTGACAACATGTTTGTAATATGTTGTGCCGACCCCACTTAGAATGGGATAAGGGCAGGAGAATGATGATTTTTTTCTTTATACTTTTTCCTATTCAATCAAGTAGTTACTTTTCTCAGTCAGTTCTAGTTCAGTGCTAGTTAAGTTAGTTTTAATCCATTATATTCACGCATTGCGTTTTATCGACATTAAACAGATAATACTTTAATCATTTAATTACTTTTATCAATTTTTTCAATAATACCAGCCCCCAAAAAAGGGGAAAGTGCATTTGACCGGACCGGATTTGAATTCAAGGCCAGTTAGATCTATACATCGTAAAACTTCCAGAAAACGTTAAAAAGCAGTTATATACTCTTATATATAAAAATCTGAATTTTTAGTTATATAAAATTGTTTGTTGAATTTTCATTTAAAAACGCTTTTGGGCTAAACCTTGTATTAGTATTCAAAATATGAAAATCATGCTTGGTTTAGTTCCCCAAAATTGTAGATTTAAAACTAACGCGATTCTCACTATATATAAATAAATATATGGGACACTTACACACACGGTCGTCCATCCCCAATGTAAGTAACTTAATACTTGTATTATGGATGACGGCCAACTGGTAAATACATATATAATTTTAAATACATACTTAAACAAAGTGACATCCATGTTTAAATAATAATAATAACGGTTATTACTTAAGTAATACTAACTTTTATCCAATGGGTATATTGAACTATAAAAGTATAAAGTTTTAAGATTTTTTTTACATGAATTACTTAATAATAGCTGTTAATATTAAAAAAAAAGTTATTGCAGCACGTTGTAGCCATAAAAATTAGTCAATTCATATAATAATTGCACACATACGGGTTCACACCTAGTGCAGGGGCCCTTGCTATTAGTTTATAATGAAATTTTATATAAATAAATTATTTTCAACTTTTCATTTACATACGAGTATATCTAAATAGTATGTAAATTGATAATAATAATAAAATTTTATACATTTATTACTACGTAATAATAAAAGGCGTTAAATAATAAATAAAATTAAATATTATCGTGGAAGAAAACGTATCTATAAAAATTGGTTATTCATTTTTTGATTAGATAAAAGCATTGTGCACTGCCAACCATACGAAAACAACTTTGCTTTTGTTATATTTAAAAATTTCGGCGAAAGAAACATTGACAAATAGCAAAAAGCTTTTCACAAAGTAGGTCGTGTTAAAATGAATAACTTTTAAAGTCCATTGCCTACGAATAAAATTCACATTAAAAAAAAAACAGTCAAACCTACCTAAAATTACGAATGCAATTTCAAATATCGAACGCAACACAACTCACGATCACTCATACGGACGCTAAAGCGGCGTGCCGACTAGCATGAATCAAGGCTGGTCCGTTACTGGGCACTGAGTACTGACACATTCATAAACCCAAATCCCGCTCGACTCAATATAAGTGGTAGGTAATACCAGTGGTAGGAAAACTTTTTTAATGGGGCCACAAAGCTTAGGATATTCTAGAGGAGGGCCAGAATTATAGAAAAAATGCTTTTGTGTCAAAACGTAATTATAACGAGTCATATACGATCCATGGCGATGGATTCACGGGCCTTACATTGCCCATCACTAATCTATACTTATTTTATACCATAAGTCCCCAAAAGCTGGCTATTTATGATCGATTTTCTCAAAATGTACTGACCCAATAATCCCGCTCGACTCAATATCTATACCAGTGGTAGGATAACTTTTTTAATAGGGGGCCACAAAGCTTAGAATATTCTAGAGGGCCAAAATTATAGAAAAAATGATTTTGTGTCAAAACGTAATTATAACGAGTCATATACGATCCATGGCGATGGATTCACGGGCCTTACATTGCCCATCACTAATCTATACTTATTTTATAGCATAAGTCCCCAAAAGCTGGCTATTTATGATCGATTTTCTCAAAATGTACTGACCCAATAATCCCGCTCGACTCAATATATATACCAGTGGTAGGATAACTTTTTTAATAGGGGCCACAAAGCTTAGGATATTCTAGAGGGCCAGAATTATTAAAAAAATGTTTTTTGTGTCAAAACGTAATTATATATATATATCTATATCATATTATATATATATATATATATATATATATATATATATATATATATTATATATATATCATATATATCTGTCCTCGCAGGAAGACTTAGTTCCGCCGCTTACGCTGTTAGAAAAATTAGACATTTAACCGATGTTGAAACAGCGCGACTTGTTTATTTTGCTTATTTCCACAGCATTATGTCATATGGAATAATGCTGTGGGGTAAAGCGGCCGATATAGAAAAGATTTTTGTTGCCCAAAAAAGAGCCATACGGGCTATCTATAATATGAAGCAACGTGAGTCCCTTCGCGAAAAGTTCCAAGAAATAGGCATACTGACTGTAGCTTCACAATATATATAGTAATATTCTATTTGTACGGAAAAATATAAGTACGTATAAAACAAAATTTGATGTATATTATAGACATACGAGAAGTCACAAACAGCTTGCGATACCTGCGTCGCGACTCAGCAGAGTTAGCAACTCATTTGTTGGTCTCGCTATTCGCTTCTATAATAATATTCCTCAATCCATTCTAGACCAGTGTACAGAACGATTCCAATCAAGTGTAAAAAATATGCTTATACGTAAAGCATATTACAAAATTGAAGATTATTTGGTTGATAAGAAAGCCTGGATTTGAAAATCCTTTCAGCTTCATAAAAGACAGCGGTTTAATAATGTAAATTTTAATAATTAAAAGATTGACCGCCGAGTTTCTTGCTGGTTCTTCTCGGTAAGAGCAACATTCCGAACCAGTTGTAGCTTCATTAATGATATTGATGCTTGACGATTCAAAAGTGCCTGAAATGGTTTATTTGAATAAATATTATTTTGATTTTGATTTGATTTTATAACGTAAAAGTCATATACGACCCAAGGCGATGGATTCGCGGGTCTTACATTGCCCATCACTGATCTATACTTATTTTATAGCATAACTCACCAAAAGCTGGCTATTTATTTCTCAATATCTACTGAAAGGATTTTTGTACGGTTTTTACTAATCGTTATTGTACGGTGCTTAGTTCTCGCCTTTAGTTAACGCTGTGCAGAGATCTCATGAATAAGTGCCCTGGATGGGCTCGAAACTAGTCGGGCTCACCCGATAGAAAAACACGTGAGTATAGTCGGTTTCTTTACAAAAACTACAAATATATTAATAAAAAATATACCGCAAATATCAGAATTTTATATGTGCAGTATTATCTAATAATTTAGTATTGGTATAATTTTTTATAGACTAAGATAGGAAGAAGTTTAGTTTATATAAGTCCATGTTTTCGTTTTCTTTTTCTGCTTTATTAAAAAGTTTATGAAATCGGTAAATATTTAAAACTTTTACTTTCCAAGTTTAAAATTGCCACCCAAATTACATACTACCTGATGTTACAAACAAAAAGAAAATTATTATGTCGTTGAACCATAATAACTAAAATTTATTCCTGACTCAGTTACAGTGCAATTATTATAATTTTTTGTACCTATTGTTTGTTTTTTCATTTTTTTAATTTTTAGTTAGCGCAGGTGGGAGAGACCTTGCCTTATATATATATATTTACACCTAGCTCGGGCCCAGGTTATGAACTCGTGACCGTCTCGAAAGAGTCGCACGATCTCATCACTGGGCTATCACATTGGTATATTGACTGGCCGTTGGCGCAGTGGGTTGTGAACCTGCCTTCAGCTCTGCGGGTCGTAGGTTCGATTCGCGCCGAGGGCCAACATTTTTTATATAAACAATTTGTTGGTTCTTCGAGCCTGGGTGTGTATTTAAGTATGTATTTAAAACTATATATGTATATATTTACCAGTTGTCCGTCACTCATAACACAAGTATTAAGTTACTTACTTTGGGGCTGGACGACCGTATGTGTAAGTGTCCCACATATTGATTATTATTTAATTTGTTAGTTCTTTGAGCCTTGGTGTACATTTGTATTTAAGTATGTATATAAAATTATATATGTAGTATATTAACAGTTATCCGTCACCCATAACACAAGTATTCAGTTACTTACTTTGATGGATGACCGTGCCCCATAAATTTATTTATTTATATATCACAGCCCTAATTTAATTAACATTAATCCTATTCCAAAAATCATATTCTTTATTCTTTGCATGATATAAATATCTTACGACTAACCCCTTCGTCATTATTATTTATATGAGGAAAGTAAACATTGAATATTTAATTGTTATCCGTTTCTACATTCCACAGGAACATCGTCACCGCTAGAACCTTTCCTATATTACCACCTTGGTATAAAGTGCATGAAAAACCTTAGAAAGTCTTAGGAACTTACTGTTACTTGTTTGTGATATTACATTTTTTTAATGTAATACCACAAACAAATAAAAGTAATGGTAATGATATAATGTTTACGATGATATTAAGCTACAATTACAATGATACTACATAATTGTATTATTTATGAGTACAATTTTCCTATTAAACTGATTCATGCACCTTATAAAAACGATAAATTATATACATTATATAATTTATAGAATTAGGCGTTACTTTGCGGAGATCCATAATACAAAAGTAATAATATACCGCATTTTGCTATAATCCGCGATGTATCGCGGATTATAGCAAAATAATTTTATTATTACTTTTATATACATTATATAATTCCTGCCACAGACTAAATATATTTTTTAAAATAAAGAATTATGAACAAATTAATCATAGATAAACAACATCGTTTTTACTAAAAGTAAGATTAGTACATTTCACTTATTAGTTGCTGTCACAACCGAGATAAGGTATGTAATTAGATAGTCCAGGAGCTAATACTTGTAAATATGTGAACATATATACTTATTATAAAACAAAGTCCCAAAGAGCTGCCTGTATGTAATCGATTTTCTCAAAATCTAATAAACGGATTTTTGTACGGTTCTCACCAAAAGATAATACAATACTTCGTAATGGTTTAAGTAAATAGTACATATCGGTTTTGTGTAAAATGTGTTAAAGCTCTCACACAGTTGTTGAAAAACTTGCTTGCGTCGCGTGCGCTGCGTGAACCAGCAGAGATACGCTAAAGTAATGTTGTAGAGAAATTTAGATCTACAAAAAACACTCTCACGGTTAACTCATAATAACTACTTTTATGCTCAAAATTTCGAAAATTCGGGAAAAGTTTCGTAAATCACTGAATTTCACGCGGGCTAAGCAGTTGATGGGAAAGCTTGTCTACTATAATTGAAAAATAATTAAATTTAGCTTGCACTTCAAATAGTTGGAAGTATATATTTTTCATAATTCCTGCAACAGACAATGATTATTTTTTTTTTAATAAAGAGTTTTGAACAAATTTATCATAGATAATAACATCGTTTTTACTAAAAGCAAGATTAGTACATTTCACTTATTAGTTGCTGTCACAACCGAGATATGGTTTGTAATTAGATAGTCCAAGAGCTTGTAATTGTGTGAATAAATATTATAATAGAAAAATAATTAAATTAAGCCTGCACTTCAAATAGTTGGAAGTATATATTTTATAGTATAAAAACTTATAATGTATTTAATAATATAATAATTTAATAACAATAATTTTATTTATAAGTGATATAAAGGTGCTAGTAGAAACGTAACCAGAAGTTTAAAATTGCAATTATCAAAAGGGGAGGTGGGGAAGTGGACACTAAGTAGAATTTATGAAGAGACGGCCCATAAATCGTATTTCGTTCTTCTAGTATTTATCCCTGTAATCAGTCAAATAAACGACGAAATTTTATATTTAATTTTGGCAATCCTAAAATAGCGATTCATCTGGTGAAAAACATACCAAATTAGTAATTACTCTTCTTTTATTTATGAGTTCAACTCATTTTATTTTATTCATTAAGTTTATTTTTTTTGTATCTAAACTTTGATATGAAATTTCAGGAATAAATTTAATCAGATTTAATTGAAATAAACAAATTATTATAAAAGCTAAATAAAAATATTACGTGTCGAAATAAAATGGTATCAGAACCGACCTTTCGATGCCAAATCTCTATAGAATCCCTGATCAAGCTCCTTAAGAATATCTAACAATCATTTCTACAAATTCGATTGCCACGGTACTCAACACTATATTATATCTGAACAAGTTGCCGATAGATGGCGCTGACCCAAGTTGACACGCGCTCTCGTTTGTCCAATGTAAAAACTATAAGTAACAAATATTTTCTGTAGAACAAGAAGTCTTACGAGTTCAACCAACTCACTCTCGCTTTCGTCGTAATTTTGGGAGGACCTACAATAGGCGGTTCATGGTCCTTCGAGCCGGATCGCGTTTATTAGCTAGGTAGTAATAGGTCGTCATAGTAAGTGTGTGACAAAAATATCAGTGACATTAAAAACAGTTAAGTGATTCAAATTTCAAAATTCTAAAATTAACCTAAAAAATTGTGAGAAAGTGAAGTAAACTGTCAAATAAATAAACTCAAATAATCAAATAGTAAATATTGAGATCAACGTAAAAATATAATAGTACAGTTCTAATTTACTTGTCCATTAAACTAAAGTCAGTGTTGCCATTTAACAAAACTAAAAAACTACTGTAAACTACCATAAGAATTAAAAGTTACCAGTGTCAAAAATAAAATTTCTACCAAACGTACTTAGTAGTGACATTAGTCTGCATAAATTAAAGTTATCATATTTGAAATCATAGACCATCTAAAAAGTTCGGATTCTAAAGCACAATTATATTTCGTTTGTAAAAAAAAAAGTATCAGAATTTTATAGTTAACGTTGTGTGCTTTTTAAAATTACTTGGAAAAATAGCTAACTAACAGTGCAAATCATAGTAAAATATTTCGGGTGGACATTTTAGTTAAAAGTAGAAATTTACGAAAGTTTTTTCTAAATCAAGTAGTGAATTACGTGTCAATTGTCAAATTAATACAAGTAAACTTTAAACAAGTGTAGTTTGAACTTTTAATCATAGAACATTCTCGACTTTATTAGAGCAATAAATACAGAGCATTAAACAAAATGGATAACTATATCAGTGCACAAATAGAGTTGTATGAACAAATTAAACGAGCTCATAGTAACTTCAAGAAATCACCAAAAGACCGTTTAACTACTATTTACATTGATACAAAAGTTGATTTATTAAACCAAACGTGGTCGAGTTTTCATGAGAATCATTTGAAATTACTTCGTTCTTTCGAAAAAAAGTTATTAAATACTACAGACTATGTGACAAAGGAAATATATTTTAACACAGAAGAGGAATATTGTAATGCTAAAATAATTATGAAGGAAAGGTTAAAGGAAGTTCAGTCATCAGTGCCTACAGCCAGCCTTGAATCTCATTCTGAGTCAGTTACTCCTCATTATGAAGTTAGAAGATCAGATGTGAGAATTCCTGTAATGCAAATTCCAGTTTTTAATGGACAATATACTGAATGGATCTCTTTTCATGATCAGTTTGTATCTCTAATTCATAATAATCAGACACTAAGTGAAGTCCAAAAGCTGCATTATTTAAAGATGCATGTGAGCGGAGAAGCTGCCAATTTGTTGAGAAACATACCTGTTGCAGAAAAGAATTATGAGCATGCTTGGAATAAGCTTAATAAGAGATTTAGCAACAGTCGAGTAATAGCTAATGCATACCTGCAAAGACTTATGTCTATCAAACCTATTCATAACGAGTCAGCAAATTCAATAAAATTTGTGATGGATACTACAACGGATTGCTTAAGTGGATTGAACAGTATAGGAGTGAATACTGACAATTGGGATGCCATAATAATTTATCTAACTACAAGTAAATTAGACACAGAGTCGCTGAGGCAATGGGAAGATACAATAAACAGAGACGTAGACAATACATTACCCACACTAGAAAGGTTAACAGAATTTCTAGAAGCTAGATTCAGATCTTTAGAAGGTATACAATCAACAAGAACACACACAGTGCGCACAAGACAGCAACCTGAAAAAAGAGTATTCTACACAAATGACACTAGAGAGAGAAAAGAGAAATGTACTTACTGTGATGGTGATCACTACATATACAAATGCAACCAGTTTACCGCTTTGACCTATGAAGACAAGAAGAAGTTTATAGAGAAGAGACAGCTTTGTTATAACTGCCTTATCCCAAACCATGGGGTTAGGGCTTGCAAGCATCGTACACGCTGTCACAAATGTGGCAAACGACACCATTCTTTGATACATCCTCCTGAAATTAATGATGGCAATGGAACTAATACAACAAGGCGAGAGAAGACTTCCGAGAGAGAGTTACAGTCCACTACAAATTCTGAAGAAAATATCACAACATATTTTACTATGAAAGAGAGAGTTAATACACAAATTTTACTTGCTACAGCACTAGTTAAAGCTAAAGCACACAATGGGAAGACTTTACTACTACGAGCATTGATCGATCAAGGGTCCCAGGGATCGTTTATCACAGAGTCAGCAGCACAAACTCTTGGTCTGAGAAAAACTACAATCAATGGTTCTATTTGTGGTTTAGGAGATACACAAACATTAAAGAGTAAACATATGGTCTCATTCATATTACAATCAAATACTGAAAGTTCATTTAGCTTGGATGTTGAGGCATATGTTTTAAAAACTTTAACAAAGCTGCTGCCATCGAAACAAGTGCATGTAACTTGGAATCATACACGAGATTTACAACTAGCAGATCCAACTTACGGCACTCCTGGAAAGATAGATTTACTCTTAGGCGCAGCAGTCTACAGTCGAATACTACAACAAGGTGTAATCAATGGTCCCCCAGGCGCACCACTAGCACAGAAAACTAGCCTCGGGTGGATACTATCTGGAGAAGTTCAAACACACAATGAGAGAGATAAAAATATTATAAACATGCACATAACTACTATAGAAGAAGATAACAATCTATTAAGAAAGTTTTGGGAGATAGAGTCAGACGAGATATGCAACATGAGAAATCGGATGACTGAAGAAGATACACTCTGTGAAAACATTTTTAATACATCCCACTCAAGAGATAGTGAAGGAAGATACATAGTTACACTGCCCCTACGAGATAACACCTTTGATTATGGTAATACTAGGGAAGCAGCAAGGAGAAGATTAGAGTTACTAGAGAAAAAATTAAACAAAGATGAAAGCTTAAAAAATGAATATACAAAAGTTTTAATGGAATACAAAGACCTAAAACATATGGAAGAAATAGAAATTGAGTCAACTCCTAAAACTAATTCTACCTTTTATTTACCACATCATCCAGTAATTCGGAGTGACAAAACAACTTCAAAAATAAGAATTGTTTTTGACGCTTCCTGCAAGGGTTCAAATGGAAGATCCTTAAATGAGAATATGCTTGTTGGTCCAAGATTACAGCGAGAATTACGCCATATTATAATGACTTGGCGCATTCATGAAATTGCATTTGTAGCAGATTGCATAAAAATGTATAGACAAATCAAGGTAAATAATCCATGTGCTAATCTACAGAGAATCTTATGGAAGGAAAATGGGCATATCAAGGAATATAAATTAACAAGGGTAACTTTTGGCACAGCCAGTGCTCCATATCTGGCTACCAAAACTTTGCAACAATTAGCCAATGATGAAAGTCTGAAGTATCCAATCGCTTCTGTAATTGCAAAAAATGATTTTTATATGGACGATCTCTTGACTGGTGGTGATTCCTTAGAAGAAGCTTGTACTATTTACCAACAAATGACAGATTTACTGCATGAAGGAGGGTTTGAAATGCAAAAATGGGCCAGTAACAACAAGAAGTTTTTGAATTATGTGGAGATGAAGGGAGCTAACACAGATGAAACTTATGTTATTAAAAATGATGATGTAGTTAAAACACTTGGAATACAGTGGGATAGAATATCAGATGAATTTCAATACACTGTTAACTTAGATGATTCTGCCACCGGACCTATAACAAAAAGAACAATACTACGAGACATTTCAAAACTTTTTGATCCCATGGGATGGCTTGCCCCAGTAATTGTAATAGCTAAGGTTTTAATTCAAAAATTATGGCTGAGTGGTGTAGAATGGGATCAAGAGATACCTAAAACAATTTATGATGAATGGGTGAATTATAAAAATAATCTTATTGAAATTAAAAACATTACAGTGAGAAGATGGTTATACACAAACAAAAATGATAAAAGAAAAGAGCTACATGGATATTCTGATGCCTCTACCAAAGCCTATGCTGCAGTGGTTTATTTAAGAGTTCTGAAGGCCGATGGTAGAGTTCATGTTCAAATGATTACTGCAAAAACCAAGGTTGCTCCAACAAAAACTATTTCAGTGCCACGGCTGGAGCTTTGCGGTGCACTTCTACTAACAAAATTATTAATAGAAGTGTCACAACAATTGAACATACTGAAAGAAAACATACATGCCTATACTGATTCTAGCGTGGTCTTAGCTTGGCTTCAGAGTCACCCAAGCAGGTGGAAAACTTATGTTGCAAACCGTACATCAGAAATTTTAACATACTTACCAAGTCAGCATTGGCACCACATAGCTTCAGGGAAAAATCCAGCAGACATAGCTTCACGAGGTGCTCTTCCATCACAACTCTTAGAACATAATTTATGGTGGACAGGGCCGCTTGAATTACAAAAAGAATATCTAGAATTTGGAAAAATACAAGATAATGTAACAAATTTGGAACAAAAGACCGTAAAAGCTATGACAACTACATTCAAGGAAGATTTTGATATTTTTAAGAAATACTCAAATTTGAATAAACTGCTAAGGGTAACTTCGTATGTATTGAGATTTATAACAAAAAAGAAACCTAAGAATATAGAATTGACGGGAGAAGAAATAATCAAGGCAAGGACGAAATGTATTTTACTATGCCAGAGGCAAGAATTTGCATGTGAAATTAACAGTTTGATGGAAAACAAAAATGTTAAAATAAACAGCAAACTTAAAACTTTAAACCCATTTCTTGATGAAAATGGAGTTGTTAGAGTTGGAGGAAGACTAGCTAATGCCAATTTACCTCATGAAACGAAACATCAAATAATATTACCAGGTGACCATCCATTTACCAAACTGATTTTGACTGACTGTCATGAAAAAACTCTTCATGGTGGACCAATATTAATGTTGAGCTATTTGAGAAACACTTTTTGGATAATACATGCAAAAAGTTTAGTTAGACAAATTGTACGAAACTGTATCATCTGTACGCGATTTAGAGCGTCGACAGCCAAACAAATGATGGGCTCTTTACCGGAAGTAAGAGTAAAACCTTCGAGACCTTTTTCGCACAGTGGAGTCGACTTAGCTGGTCCCATCGACTTAAGACTATCCAAGGGAAGAGGTTGCAAAACCCAAAAGGGATATATTGTCATCTTTATCTGCATGGTCACTCGAGCTATACATATTGAGATAGTTACCAGTTTGTCAGCACAAGATTTTATAGCCGCTTTCAAAAGATTTGTGGCACGTAGAGGACACTGTAGCGACATGTGGAGCGATAACGCTACTAATCTAGCGGCAGGAAATAAAGAACTCATGTCTCTATTTGAACGCAATCTTGAGACTGTAAGAGCTGAAATAGAGAATTTATTAGCAAATGATGGAACTACGTGGCATCACATACCTGCATCTGCGCCACACTTCGGAGGCTTATGGGAAGCCGGGGTGAAATCTATAAAATACCATTTGAAACGCATACTAAAGGATTCGACACTTACCTATGAAGAAATGAGTACTCTTACTGCACAGATAGAAAGTTGCTTGAATTCCCGGCCTATTTCTCCCATTGGTGATGATCCATCCGACATTACACCCCTTACACCCGGGCATTTTTTAATCGGAGAAGCACCTAGATCCGTACCTGAAGAGAATCATTTGACTAAAAATATAAATCACTTGAACCGATGGCAACTAACACAACGCCTATATCAAGACTTTTGGGCCAGATGGTCAAGAGAATTTCTCACTAGATTGCAACAGAGGCAAAAGTGGAATAATAAGAAACCGAACATTACCGTTGGGGAATTAGTACTTATAAAGGAGGATAACATGCCACCTGGAAAGTGGTTGATGGCAAGAGTCTTAGAGACCCATCCTGGAAAAGACAATTTAACCCGTGTAGTATCACTAAAAACCAAAACTTCCATTATTAAGAGACCAATCACAAAGATCTGTCGTCTTCCAATAGAGACAGACATTCTAAAACATTAGTAGATATTTTAATTTAATTTGGCAGGGTGGGTGGTAAATTTAAATCTTTTGAAGGACATTATGATGTCCTTGGTGGGTGGTATGAACAAGTTGCCGATAGATGGCGCTGACCCAAGTTGACACGCGCTCTCGTTTGTCCAATGTAAAAACTATAAGTAACAAATATTTTCTGTAGAACAAGAAGTCTTACGAGTTCAACCAACTCACTCTCGCTTTCGTCGTAATTTTGGGAGGACCTACAATAGGCGGTTCAATATCTAAAAGTAATAATAGATCCCTTGCAAGACGATGCACCGGTTTGTAACATGAACCGGCAAGTTTCAACACGAGACAATATTATTTGTTTAACCATGATCCAAGATTAATATCACAGGCGTCCTAGACACTCAAGATCAATCACATCAAGTCTTTGAGTATGTTTCGAGTCCACGTTCCGAACAGTATGTCCTTATAAACAAAATACGTAGGGTATTCTGTTTATAAGGACATACTGTTGACCTACTATGGCAATTTACTTACATGTTGCCTTTAGACAATCAAAACATCCTTCACTGTCTTCTTCTTGCATATTTTTTGTGTACGTAGTCGCAATGTTTATATATCTTTTGCGTGTGGAACTCCCTTTATAAGCACGCCGATTTATTATATTAGTACGTTATCGTAGGGCATTATCCTGTTAGATAGTAAGAATACGTTATTTCTGTAGTCCTCTGCCTACATGTTACCTCTTCGACTATAAATGTAAAAATGTTATTAAATAGTCAACGTCAAAAGAAATGTTACAAGACACACTCATGGAAATTCGTCAGAATGCTGCTAGCGTACCTTATATATTTCCTATCTGAATTTTCTGGAAATGAAGCCAGACTTTCTTACAACCATTCCAACCTTGATAACCATTTAGAAGAATGTGTACGTACCATTTTAAATCTGTATTTTTCTCAAAACGAAGGCTTGACTATAGTTAATATGTACACCGACAATGAAGAGATTATTAAGATAGTGAATGCTATTCAGATAAGTTCAATAATATTGAGAAAACCAGCAACGAAATATCCTACCATGAACGAAGCTTATCTAATTGTTGCTGAAAATTCTACTTATTTCATAAATAGCTCCCCAGACTTGGTAAGAGATATACATTGGAATCCAAATGCGCGTTTTTTGATCGTGGTTAATCATTGTTCGAAAAATAATATTCGTGAAATATTCGATACTCTGCTGAAGTTACACGTTATAAATGTAGTAGTTATGATTGGAACTTCAGACCCTGATCTATATACATATAACCCTTTCGACAATTACGGATGTGGGCAACGATATGACACGATCACTGATCACGGGAAATGTTCGAATCTGCATGATGACTTGTATCCAAATAAACACGTTACTGGGCTTAGAAAGTGTACGTTTAAAATTTCTTGCCCACATTTACCTCCATATACTATTGATCCTATAAAGGAAAAAGAAATTCAAAGTCTAGGAATCGAAGAGACCGTATTTAGAGAAATCGGTAAACTCGAACAATTTAATCTCAACTTATCGTTTAATGTCAACAACGAATCGTTCAGAGATGTCGAAAATTATATGAACGATACACTTAGACCATTTGGCGTATCGCGAAACGGGACGGTAGATGTAATATTCGGAGGTATGCTGCTCACATATCCTAGAACTCAGGCATTTGACTATATTTGGGGACATCTGGCGCTTACAGAAGAAGTTATTTACCAAGTACAGAGGGCTACACCTGTCGCGAACTGGAAAAATTTGTACATGGAATTCGATGCAATTGTTTGGGCGACGTTGTTTTCTTCATTTGTGATTTTCTTCCTCATATTCGTTATCTTGGTTCGCCCTAAAGACAAGTGCGAAATCGTTCTAAAGATGATTCGATACTTATTCCAGGCTGGTAGCAGTAACGTCCGTGGAATTTTTTTTACTAAGTATCTCTTTATTCATTGGGTTTTGTTTGCCTACTTAATAAATATATATTACCAATCTATCTTGGTTAGCGTTATAAGGGAACCGTATAAAAACTACCAAATAAGTAATGAAGGTGATATTAAAAAGTACGAAATAGCACCATGCGTGAGTCACAGTGTAGCAGTATTCCTCAAATCTGTTGGTTTGATAAACCCGACTTGGGAAAAACAGCGTGCAGGTTGTGAAAATCAAAAGCAAAGTACAACTTCGATCAGAAAATCTAGTAAGCTTTATACGGTGACTTTTAATTCGCTGTACCATTATAATAAGTACAGATTCTACGATGAATGGGGTGACGACCAGATTTACACATTTAAAAAACCCCTTATGAGAGCAATCTATGCGATTTATCTATACAAAGGTTTTCCTATGATTGATAAGTTACATTTACAGACGCTGCGTTTTCGTGAAAATGGTCTTGTTCCATATTACTATAAAAACTTAATCTGGAAGCAAAAAAGGCGATATAAGTTTAAAGTAATGAAGAAGAAAATGCACGTGACTGTACCATGGAGTATATTAATAGTCGGATATCCTCTTTGCATTTTAGTATTCTTTATAGAAATAGCCACAGATAGATGTAGGGCTAAAAGTGTCTAAAATTTGATGAATAATTTATATTTAAAAGTACATACATACATGATTAATTTTTTTTACTCAGAAAATATTTTTTTAGCTCATTAGTTTCGTAATAGAATACCTATAAGTGTATAACCAGAGTTATCATTACAATGTTTTCAAGTAATTCAATTACATGACCTTACAACTTTGTAGTACGATGGTCGCTTTCACACGTGGAATTTTAATGATCATAATACCAAATAAATTAACGTTTAAGTTGGCAATGGCACATTATACGATAAAAGTAGCGGCCTTTTTACAATCCCACTGCTGGCAATAGGCCTCCTGTCTCCGAGTCTGGAGAGAAGGGTTGGAGCTAAGACCTACCACGCTGCTCCAATGTGGATTGGTAGGTTACATATATCTCCAGAATTCTCTAGAGATATGCAGGTTTCCTCACGGTGTTTTCCTTAATCGAAAAGCGTGTGAATAATTGCAATTAGGCACATGAGTTTTAATAGAAAAACTCATTGGTGCCTGCCCGGGTTTGAACTGGTGTTCCCCTCAAAAGAGTCGCACGGTCTCGATACATTATACGATAATACAATACCATTTAGGAATAACAAATATAGAGCACGCGAAACTCGACAAGTTACAGTTAACATTTAACTGAATTAGCAAGAGACCAATACGTAGTAAATTACTAATCTGGTTTAGATTTGTTCTCTTCATCAAACTATTTAGTACTAATTGTTTTAAGTGCTGGTTGCTTCGGTTTTCAAGATCTACTAAGGACTATCAGAAGTTTATATTTAAATCTTTTTGATATTCCGCTTTTAAATACTGGAATAATATTCCTCCTCCCACAGAGTATTCAAATCAAAATAATCTTTATTCAAGTAAGCTTCTTACAAACACTTTTGAATCATCAAGGATCAATAAGATTTAATAAGCTACACTGGTTCAGAATGTTGCTCTTACCGAGAAGAACCAGCAAGAAACTCGGCGGTCAATCTTTTAAACATTTTAATTTACTTTATTTAATTGTAGTCTTGTTTGGGACTGAAAGGATTTTCAAATCCAAGCATTTTTATCATTCAAATAATCCTCAATCGTGTAATATGCTTTACGTATAAGCATAGTTCGTACACTTAATTTAATTTTTTTTGTGGATAAGTCTAATTAAATTAATAGATTGCAGAATTTTATTATAAAAGCGAGTACCGAGATCAACGAATGAGTTGCTAAAGTAATAAAATTAATATGAAAAATATTATTACAGAATATATTATAAGTTCTTAATGACAACTGTCTTAATAACTAATATCAAAATTTCCTTCTTATTACAGATTTACATAATATGCCGTGTAGTATCCGGCAGAATAGAATAGACCACCTTCCGTTCTTACCGAGGTGTCGTAAAAGGCGACTAAGGTAAGTTGACGTCAGGCAGGCCGCCGGTCGTAAAATACGCAGTCAAATCATGTGACAACATGTTTGTAACAATTTGTGCCGACCCCACTTAGAGGGGAGGGCAAGAGAATGATGAATGATGATATAGATTTACATAATCTTACTATTAAATTGTTTTCGTTCATTATAATATATTATAATTATAATAAACGTGGCGTGTTTTATTATATGATCCCTAACATGTCTTTGTTTGCTCAGTTATGTATGTCAAGTTTCATAATACAGAGTTGTACTAAAAATCATTGAACCGATATGCTAAATGCTAAGTTAAATAATATATCAAGTTACGTTCTTATGAATATATTTTCATTTGATGCTAAGCTTTTTACAGGATTGTACAGAGAGCAAAGGTTCTTTTGCTGTTCAATATATTTGACTCCTCTTATTTGTTAAAGATTAATTTGAAAGTTGTTGGCACTATAACAAAACTACCTTGCTATAATCCGCACGGGTTAAGCGAATGCATGCAAAGCTAATGTGTATGAAGCAAAATTTACGAACCTTACACAAAATCGCAATGCATTGAGATTTTGTCGTGGAGCCTATCCTCCTGATGATGCTTCGGTTTCGGAGCGAAACGATCGTCGAGATTGTTGTCGTGGGTGTGTGTGCTGCTTGTATGCTTTGTTGCTGGTGGAGGAGCCTTGGAGTGCGTGTGGTGGCTTGTCCTGCATGTGTACACGCAGTTCCCGCCGCGATAACGTCGTGTAAAGAGCTCATGAATAAGTGCCCCGGACGGGTTTGAAACTAGTCGGGCTAATCCGATAAAATTAGACGTGAGTATAGCCGGTATCTTTATTAAATATGAATATTACTCACGATAGTTTAAATTTAAAAATATATAATTTTTATCAGATCTATTTAATGGCTAATTTAATATTCATATCTTAACACACAAGGTTCCAAATGTAATCATACATAAACATAATTATGGGTAATCTAATAATTTATCCTTATCTTTCAATTAAGCCAGTACCGGCGATTCAATTGCCTAGACATCTAGGTAAGTACCAAGGCTAAATGATATTAAACCCTTTATTATACTGATAAATGCAAAATAACCTTAGAATTATTTTATATCCAGCTTGGTAATTTGTTAATGCATAATTAGTTTATAATTCTTTGAACTTTGCACAGAAGTGCAGTGCAGTGTATAACAGTACCGAATACAAAAGGATATAATAATAATATAATGACAAATTAAAAATGACACAAAATGGTGTGATGAGTGTCCTGTTTTGAAATGCATGAGGCTTACGAATCTTGTAAGCATATTGTATGAACACGGATAATATACTCTACTTTTAGTATTACATAAATAAATAAATATATATATATGGGACACTTACACACACGGTCGTCCGTCCCCAAAGTAAGTAACTTAATACTTGATATGAATGACGGACAACTAGTACTTGTATATATAATTATATTCTTGTATATGGTAATTATATACTACATATAATTTTAAATACATACAAATTTACACCCAGACTCGAAGAACCAACGCATTGTTTTTAGAAAATGTTGGCCCTCTGCGGGATTCGTACCCGCGACCCGCGGAGCTGAAGGCATCACTGCCCACTGCGCCAATGGGCCAGTCAATATCGTATATCATGATATAGAACCTTCTTTAAATTACAGACATAACTTGAGTTTGACACATCGTGAATAAAAAACTTTAATACTGAGATCTATTGAAAACTTATAGAACTAAGTAGGCCAGTCTAAACATTTCGCTCTAATCGTGGATAAAAGTAAAATAATATTATCATTACAATTGCATCATAGACTTACTATTATTATACTAAAGTTATCAGCTAGACTAAAAATCACGCGTAGTCAGCAAATGAAATGTTAAAAGCTATCCTGAAATTTCAATGAATTCGCGTTAATGCATTGTGTGTAACAAACGCACAAACAAATAAGTACCGGTCTGCTAAGTATTTAATTACATTAAGAACGCGCCATGAATATTTTTTAACGCATGTGTAATCGCACAAAGATAAATATAATATGAGCCTTATCATTCCTCTCTTATCATTTGTTGCAACATTCTTACTTACAGAGAAATAACTCTTTTATCATGGACCTCCGCAAAATAACGCCTTATTCTATAAATTACACATATAATCTATAACGAAAATCATATTTGTACTTTGTCTAACGCTTAATTATTTTACGACAGCCTATTTTGTAATTTTCATTGATAAAACGAAAATAATCAGTAAATATTTGATCGGTAGGACTTTTCTCAATATATCATCTAGCTGTTTAGTGCATGCGAAAACCCTAGAACGTTCGCTTAGTAAATTTCTAAGGTTATTCGTCTAAATAATCCACAATTACAATTTAAATACACAAATACATCGTTTATAAGTACAACTTTTCTTTTATACTGATACATGTGCTAGCCTCAAGACTATAATGTATAATAATTGAAATATGTATACAACAGGTTCTATAAAAAAATGTATTAAATAAATATGATCCGTGCGAGGATAAAAAAAAACAGTAGTAAATTTTGAAACAAATTATATGAACATTATTTCCCTATTAATCTTAGATAATCCCACTGCTGGGAATAGGCCTCTTCTCTCCGTTTCTGGAGAGAAGGGTTGGAGCTAAGACCTACCACGCTGCTCCAATGCGGATTGGTAGGTTACACATATCAACAGAATTCTCTAGAGATATGCAGGTTTCCTCACGATGTTTTCCTTCACCGAAAAGCGTGTGATAAATTGCAATTATCAATTAGACACATGAGTTTTAATAGAAAAACCCATTGGTGCCTGCCCGGGTTTGAACCTATGTCGTCTCTAGAGAGTCGCACGGTCTCACCGCTAGGCTATCACAGCTTTTTATTTCCCTATTAATCTTAGATAATTACATCGCTTTAACTAAAAGCGTGATTAGTACATTCACAACTATTACACTGCTGTCACAACAGAGATAGAGTGTGTAACAAGACAGTCAAAGAGCTAATATTTGTAATTATGTAAATAAATATTTTAATTAATAAATAATTGTTGTACAAAAAAAACAATAATTTTAGTTACTTTCCTCCTCAGCACCATAAATAAACAGTTAATTCAGTGAAGTATTTTAGCCACAGAAATTATTTTACGTTTTTCAAAAAACAAACAAGATTAATAGAGATCAATGACCGTAGATGCGATTTTAATCTTGGCCAAAAAACTAAATATACACTAAATAACTAAATATAAACTAAATATAAACATAGCATCATGGCATATGGTATCTTGCTATGGGGTAAAGCAGCTGATATCCAAAAAATATTTGTTTTACAAAAGCGAGCTGTTCGTGCTATTTATAATATGAAACCATGTAACTCGCTTCGTGATAAATTTAAAGAAATAGGTATTCTTACTGTAGCCTCACAATACATTTATAATAATATAGTGTTTGTGAAACAAAAATACATATTTTTAATAAAAAAAACGATATTAGTAATAGGCAAACTAGGAACTGAAATAAATTAATACCAAGGCTAAGGCTTCAGAAAGTACGTTGATCGTTTGTGGGCTTCGGTATACTTTTCTATAATAAGATTCCTCAATCTATTTTGGACTTGCCTTTACACTTCAAAAAAGCAATTAAAGAGACTCTCATTAATAAAGCTTACTATAATGTTGAAGACTATGTCAATGATAAGAAAGCTTGGAACTAAATTGCGACCAGCTATGTACTAGACGATATTATAATCTAAGTTTGTTAACAATAGTTAATACAAAACTGTAATATTTATTTTTTAAAAGAGTGACCGCCGAGTTTCTTGCTGGTTCTTCTCGGTTAGAGCTTTCCGAACCAGTTGTAGCTTCAATTTAATTTTAATTTGACGATTCAAAAGTGCTTGTAAAAGGCCAATTTCAATAAAGACTTATTTGAATTTGAATTTAAATACGGTTTCACATGTACGAGGTACACAAAACTATAGATAGTATTATTGTTTGTTCCTCTTTTTTAACAAGCGCGCGCCAGGTCAGTCAACCATTACTAACAAAGCCAGATCTCATTTAAATAATAATTATTTTTTTTGAAATTTTATTTTTGAATGATTTTTGAAGATTGAATAATGCCAAAGTTATCTTATACGTTAAAGTAATCGGTGGATTCATTTAATCTTTTATCGTCAGTATGGCTGTATTAACATTTTGAATTTAAATTATCAATTTCAAATTCCAAATATTATTTATTCATGTAAACTTGTAAACAAGTGCTTTTGAATCGTCAACATCTACTGCTGGTTCGGAAAGCTGCTCCTATCGAGAAGAACCAGCAAGAAACTCGGCGGTTGCTCTTTTCAAAGAATAATTTTTATAGCTAATACATATAGTTATTGATGTCCTGTACAGGGACAAAGAGTAGCTATATCCACGCATTTTTATCATCTAAATTATCCTCAATAGTAGGCTTTCTGTATAAGTGTATCGTGAGTTCTAGTCATAAATATTGTATACAAACCGAAAGAAGAAATTATGACCCTGCACAAGCGTACACACTCACACGCACACAGACAAACACATAAACACACTTATTTACAAAGAATAACATTTCATTCATTCTCATTCTCTTATTTTTTGGTTTATGTTAATATTGTTTATTATACGAACAAATATTTGTAAAAAAAAAACTAATTGTGTATCCTCATATGGCCTTAGTTTAAGTTGTTGTATATATAGAATAAGGACTTTGTCACGCTGTAGGATTACCTGATAAACTAATAAATAAATAAGTGATAGAATCCTTATCCTTTAAACTCTTCTTGCAGCGGATTGTTTCGTACTTAATTTGACGACCATCGTTAATAAAACTATCTCTCATGGTAACTTTTTTATAATCGCGTCGATTGTAAAAAAGTTTGTATATCTTGAGGCATCATCAAGTCCAAGTATAGTCTTCATACGTCATTTCTGTAGTCCTCTAGATGTCCCTACCTCTTCGACTATAACCATAAAAACGTTATTACAATGTCAACGTCAAAGAAAATGTTAATAAGACACAAGCCCGTCCAAAGACTACAATGTGAATATAGAAAGACCCATCCGAATTTGTGAATATGCTGCTAGCGTGCATTTTATCTTTCCTATCCGAATTTTCCGGAAATAAAGCCAGTCTTTCTCACATCCACACTAACCCTGATAACCACTTGGAAGAATGTATACGTTCCATCTTAAATCCGTACTTTTCTGAATATAAAGGATTGACTATAGTTAATATGCACACCGACAATGAAGAGATTATTAAGATAGTGAATGCTATTCAGATAAGTTCAATAATATTGAGAAAACCAGCCACGAAATATCCTACCATGAACGAAGCTTATCTAATTGTAGCTGAAAATTCTACTGGTTTCATAAATAGCTCCCCAGACTTGTTAAGAGATTCACAATGGAATCCAAATGTGCGATTTTTAATTATCATTAATCATTGTTCTAAAAATGACATTCGTGAAATATTTGATGCTCTGCTGAAGTTACACGTTATAAATGTAGTAGTTATGATTGGGACTTCAGACCCTGATCTATATACATATAATCCTTTCGACAATTACGGATGTGGGCAACGATATGACAAGATCACTGATCACGGGAAATGTTCGAATCTGCATGATGACTTGTACCCAAATAAACACGTCACCGGGCTTAGAAAGTGTACGTTTAAAATTTCCTGCCCACATTTACCCCCATATACCATTGATCCTACAAAAGAGAAAGAAATTCGAATTCCAGGAATCGAAGAGACCGTAATTAGAGAAATTGGTAAACTCGAACAATTTAATCTCAACTTATCGTATAATGTCAACAACGAATCATTCACGGATGTCAAAAATTATATGAACGACAGACTAAGACCATTTGGCACAACACGAAATGGGACGGTAGATGTGGTATTCGGAGGTATGCTGCTCACATATCCCAGAATTCAGGTATTTGACTATATTTGGGGACATCTGGCGCTTACAGAAGAAGTTATTTACCAAGTAAAGAGAGCTACACATGTTGCGAACTGGAAAAATCTTTACATGGAATTCAATGAAATCGTTTGGGCGACGTTGTTTTCTTCGTTTGTGATTTTCTTCCTCATATTCGTTATCTTGATTCGCCCTAAAGACAAGTGCGAAATCGTTCTAAAGATGATTCGATACTTATTCCAGGATGGTAGCAGTAATGTTCGTGGGAATTTTTTTACTAAGTATCTCTTCATTCATTGGGTTTTGTTTGCATACATAATCAATGTATACTATCAGTCGACCTTAGTTAGTGTGATAAGAGAACCGTATAAAAACTACCAAATAAATAATGAAGGTGCCATTATAAAATACGAACTAAGCTCATGCGTGAGTCGCAATATGGCAACATTCCTCAATTCGGTAGGTTTGATGAACCCGGCATGGGAAAAAGAGCGTGCAGGTTGTGAAAATCAAACGCAAAGTACAACTTCGATCAGCGAATCTAGTAAGCTTTATACGGTGTCTTTTAAATCCCTGTACGAATATAATAAGTACAGATTCTACGATGATTGGGGTGACGACCAGATTTACACATTTGAAAAACCTTTTATGAGAATAATCTATGCGATTTATCTATACAAAGGTTTTCCAATGGTTGACAAGTTACATTTACAGACGCTGCGTTTTCGTGAAAATGGTCTTGTTACATATTATTATAAAAACTTAATCTGGGAACAAAATAAGCAATATAAATTTAAAGTAATGAAGAAGAAAATGCACATAACGGTACCATGGAGTATATTAATAGTCGGATATCCTTTTACGATTATAGTATTCCTTATAGAAATTGTCACAGACAGATGTAAGGATAAAAATGTGTGAAATTTTTATTATTAATAAAATTAGTAATGATTGTCAAAGGATAAAATCGTATTATTACTCAAACTGTTTGCCACAATTATATTTATTCACTGCGGAATCTGATTCCTGATTCAGTAGTACCATATATTATCATAGGTAACGATAGTTTTCCACCTCCTCCCCTCTTCAAATTCAAATTCAAAATATTCTTTATTCAAGTAAACTTGTAAACAAGTGCTTTCGAATCGTCAACTCTACTGCTGGTTCGGAAAGCTGTTCCTACCGAGAAGAACCAGCAAGAAACTCGGCGGTTGCTCTTTTCAAAGTATAATTCTTATGACTTATCACAGTTACTGTCTTGTACGGGGTCAAAGAGAAGCTATATCCACGCTACTGCAATCCATACTAATTTAAATGCTAGTGTGTCATTGTTAACCTTCAGGGCTTTTCCGCTGGGGCAAAATTTATTAATTTTTATTAATTTCATATATACACACTCAAATAGTGTCATTAACGAAATAATAAGTGTACATAAGAATATCGAATTCAATCATATAGATACCGGGAATTCATTGAAGGGCCTTTGTAGCTTTATCCTACGTCCATCAGAAAAACATGTATATACCTACTTGTTTATCTGATCACACCCAAGCCCGTATCTAATTCAAAATTTATGTTTGAATGCATCATTCGCATCAAACCCATAAGGATAATTACGGGCAATCTTTTACTCATCTTAGTCAATTACCTATACTTGTCGGCGATTCGATTGCCTAGACGTTACTACTAAGGCTAACTGATACTAGTAACGCCCTAATGCCTCGTACGCATGGGCGTAATAAAAACGTTGCGTTAAAACTCTACATTTGCGTAATAAGAAGTTTCGTATGGTATATTCGGCTTAACTTCCTTCGGCCTAACGCCTAAAATGATACACTGCGCGATAAAAATACGTCGCGATTTAAATGCGCTGTCATAGAGACGAGCGGTAACCCCTCGTTAGCACTGGCGTAAAAAATACGTCGCGTTAAAATTCCGCAATAAGCGTTATAAGAAGGAATTTTATAAGGTGTATTCTGCTCACGCCTAAGATCGAAGACTTCTCGATAAAAATACGTCGCGTTTTAAAAGCTCTGTCGTGTGAACAGATACCTGGATACCCATTTGTTTCATTTCGACGTATTTTTAACGCACGTAAAAACCACGCACCTCTCGTGCGTACTAGGGGTAAAATATTGCGCAAATATATGCGCCATTTCGTTACGATACGATAATGTACTGGAATACAGTTGGTTTATTTTATTTAATCCAAATCCAAGTAGTGATTATACACGACAAAAATCGTGAAGGGGTAGTTCCCTGCTGTACTACCCAATCATCGCCGACGGTCGCCAGAGCCCGGGAATCGTCGGCTTTTGTTATAAATTGATTTCATTTTGTACATCAGCATTCTCCTACCCTTATCCCACTTTAAATTGAGTCAGCACACAAGTTATACCTACATAAGTTATAGTACACTCAACATCATCATCCTCCTACCCTGATCCCACTCTAAGTGGGGTCGGCACAACATGTTTCAACATGCTGTCAAATGATTTGGCTAGGTATTTTACAATCGACCGCCTGCCTAGCGTCAACTTACCTTAGTCGCGTTTTACGACGCCTCGGCAACAAATGAGGGTGATTTATTCTGCTCAGCCGGATAAGGAACATGAACATAGTAAAATTACATAAAAAAAAGTAACGACCTGATACTATCTCACTTCTGGGCGTAGGCCTTCTCTCTCCGTTTTCGGAGAAAAGGGTTTGGAGCTAAGACCTACCACGCTGCTCCAATGCGGATTGGTAGGTTACACATATCTCCAGAATTCTCTAGAGATATGCAGGTTTCCTCACGATGTTTTCGTTAACCGAAAAGCGTGTGATAAAGTGCAAGTATTAGATTGGTGGCTTTCCGGGTTTGAACTCGAGACTCCCTCGAAAGAGTCGCACGGCCTCACCGCTGGGCTATCGCAGCTTAAAGCTTAAGCAAAATTAGATAGTTTAACTAATATTCCTAATGAGTATAGAATTTTTGTATCTTAGGTTAAATTATAATTCATACGAATTCCAAATAAAGTTATTTATAAATACATATCTTATCAAATCACTATTACTTTTTATCAAATAAAAAAGTAAATTAGACTGTACTGATTACAGTGAAGCTATTGATTGAGTGCATTGCTAAATCATAATATATCACCACTTGTTAGTGGCGATTTTTATCTGTTTTTGCCAAATAAATGCTGCTATGCTCTAATTACTTGATTAAAACCTAGATATATAATTAGATAATAAATCGATAAGTAATGAATGATAAAATACTAAAATTCTAATTGAGGTCGGCAAAACTTGTTACATGATTTGGCTAGGTATTTTGCGACCGGCCGCCTACCTGACATCAACTTATAGTATCCGGCACTAAATATTGCACATCGATATTTACAACGAAACAGCCGCCAGTTTGGTTTCGAGCGCTGTCACTGTCACAAACGGGTTCGTCAGTCTGTGCGCCAGAGAGGATGCTCTATGAAGAAGAATCTAGCCAATTTCTCTCTCTAAGCCTCGATGTGCATTATTTATTGCCGGGTACTATACCTTCGGACTGCGACAGTGATGACTGCGCTGGACACGAGTGCTGGGACTCCGTAATGATAAACTCTTGCGAGTCTCATCTGGATGACTCTTAGCTGTGATAGCCCAGCGGTGAAACCTTGCGACTCTTTCGAGGGGAACACGAGTTCAAACCCGGGCAGGCACCAATGAGTTTTTCTATTAAAACTCATGTGTCTAATTGATAATTGCAATTTATCACACTCTTTTCGGTGAAGGAAAACATCGTGAGGAAACCTGCATATCTCTAGAGATTTCTGGAGATATGTGTAACCTACCAATCCGCATTGAAGCAGCGTGGTAGGTCTTAGCTCCAACCCTTCTCTCTAGAAACGGAGAGAGGAGGCCTATTCCCAGCAGTGGGATTGTAACAGGCCGCTACTTTACTTTTTTTTTACTCAAGCTTAGTCGCCTTTTAGGACACCTGTGTAAGAATTTTTTTTTTTTTAATTTATTAGATTCACCAACAGCTTTAACATTTATATCATGCAAATCTATATTCTATTGTAAAACAAAACTAAGTCTAAATGTAAAACTAATTAAAGGCAAACGCCACATGCAAAAGTAACCTAAAACTACTTAAATGAAATTTACAATTGAATAAACTACCAAATAATTAATAAATAAGTTAGTGTAACACTGTTGTTTCAAACAATTAAATGTTCTGTTTAGCTAAGATTTTGCTGGATTTGCTTTCTAAAAAGATGCAGGGAAACATTGAATATATCCGGGGGATTAATTTTATTATAAATTTTTATTATTCTGGGGATTGGTGAGTTAGCGCCTAAAAGAAATGAGGGTGATCTATTCTACTCAGCCGGATACCATACGGCGGACCTTACTATAAATAAATATATGGGACACTTAAACACACGATCGTCCATCCCCATAGTAAGTAACTTAATACTTGTTTTATGGGTTACGGACAACTGGTAAGTATACTAAATATATAATTTTAAGTACATACTTAAATACAAATATACACCCAGGCTCACATAACCAACAAATTGTTTATAGAAAATGTTGGCCCTCGGCGGGTATCGAACCCGCCAGCCGCGGAGCCGAAGGCATGGTCACTACCCACTGCACAAACGGGCCAGACATCATCATTCATCATTCTTCTACCCTTATCCCACTCTAAGTGGGGTGGGCACAACATGTTACAAACATGTTGTCATATGATTTGGCTACGTATTTTACGACTGGCCGCCTGCCTGACGTCAACTTACCTTAGTCGCCTTTTACGACACCTCGGTAAGAAATGAGGATGGTTTATTCTATGCAGCCGGATACCACACGTCACAAACGGCACAAACGGGCCAGCCAATACTATACTAAATTCATATAAAAAGAATTGAAAAGCAAAAAAGGTTTCTTACGCCATCTTGCCTTTAAATACAAGAATAAAGTAAGAAGTTACAAAAGTGGTTAATATCTTAGATGATATAGCAGAATTATAACCAACCTAACTAAAATATTTGGATATGGGAAGGAAAACAGATACAGCGAGGGCTACGGCGGAATGATAGTAAATAAAGACAGTTCAAGTTAATTATATTTTTATAATTTAATTTCCGTACTATTAACCGTTTAGGACTTCCCTCGTCTGGTGCAAATCCTGGCAGTTGTTTCAGGTCATGCTTATCATAAACATGCATTTATATCGGGACTGGACCAGTATGTAAAATTTCAGCTCAATCGGACACCGGGAAGTGGGTCTAGATTTATCTTGCAAGATTTTACCTCCATATAAATCCATCTTCACAGTAAGTTAAATCATCATCATCCTCCTGCCCTTATCCCACTCTAAGTGGGGTCGGTACATGTCATAAACATGTTGTCACATGATTCGGCTGCGTATTTTACGACCGGCCGCTTGCCTGACGTCAACTTACCTTAGTCGTATTTCACGACCCCTCGGTAAGAAAGAGGGTGGTCTATTCTACTCAGCCGGATAACACACGGCGGGTCGACTTACCTTAGTCGCCTTTTACGACATCTCGGTAAGAAATGAGGGTGGTCTATTCTACTCAGCCGGATACTACACAGCGGGTCAACTAAAAGCCTTTAAAAAGCTTCTTACTTAGTTCGAATATCAATAAAGTCAACCAAATCAGAAGTTGGTTTATGAGAGGAAATTTAAAAATAGTAAAAAAAATTCAGAAACATAGTAATAAATCGTTTATTAAAAAAATATATAAATTTTATACATAAAACCATAACTAACCATATCGTTATTGGACCATAAATTTACTATACGATTACAAAACTAAATACAAATACACAGTAACCACGATACCTACATTTTTACACGATAATATCGACTTAAGGTGTCAGCCAAATAATTACTAAATACACAAAATTCACTTTGCCATACCTGTGATTTTTTGATACTGAGCACCAGAATAAAACAAACAGAAAATTTCTTATATAGAAAATTAATATAAAAAAGTTATTAAAATAGAATCCTTCGAGAAATGCAAATAATAAAGGTGAATCTAATTAGGCAAGAAAATAAATTAATTAATCATAAAAACATGTATTATCTGACAAAAATAAACGTATCTATAAATTTTATTCAAACAGAGTAGGCAAGAAAATTTAAAACAGCTACACCAATGAAAATTATTAATTACAAAAATAAATATGCCAGAAAATACAGACAGACATCGACATATTTGACATATTTGACTATCACTTTACTTTTACAAGCCCTAATTAGGCAAGAAAACTTAAAATAAGTATACCAGACAAAATTACTCAGTCAAAAGACAGGGCTTTGGACAATATATTTGATCACCACTTTACCTATACACCCCTGATATGGCAAGAAATGTAAAGGTAAACAATTAATTATTATATGAAGTTTCTTGAAAACAAGTAGGTTGATTTAATTATTTTCGTCATCAAGATCGCTCCATCCGAAGAATAAAGTTACACGTTCAATGTAAAAATATAGAACATGTAACTTTACATTGTTAAAGTTACATGTTCTATGTAAAAATATAGAACATGTAACTTTAAATTGTTACAGTTATATGTTCTATGTAAAAATATAGAACATGTAACTTTACATAGTTAAAGTTATATGTTCTAGGTAAATATAAAACATGTAACTTTACATTGTTAAAGTTACATATTCTATGTAAAAATATAGAACATGTAACTTTACATTGCTAAAGTTGTATGTTCTATGTAAAAATATAGAACATTTATTACATTATTATTACATTGTCAAAGTAAAATAATTACAGTAACAGTAATTCATGAAGTAAAGTACATATTGAAAAAGTTTTAATAAATTCGAACAGATCAACAGAAATAGCAGATGTTATAGTTATTTAAAAATTCATGACTTTTTAATATTTCAAAATACTATTTTTTACAGCATAATGTATATAATAGTATCAAATTAATATTTGCTACGCGATTTTCAATTTAAATACGATGTATACCGATAAAGTCAATGAGTACGTTCAATACACAAAATAGGATTCGCAACTCGGAAGGTATAAATTTTTGCGAAACTTTTTTTATAAAATCACCGTTGATGATACATTATTGATAACACTAATTAGACAAAAACATCAGGAATGTTTACCACACCGAGAAATGCCTTAAATCTTTAGCAAGTATGTTGCCCGCAAAGTTTTCAGACCGTATATTCAAAAATTGCCACACGACAAACACTATTTCTACATCACATAATATACTATTAATAATTTGATAGACATCGAGAAAGGTTCCATTAACTCATCAAAAAACCCCAGTATATAAATCGTCTAAGATTGTATACCTAATAGATGGGGACATCGAATTATATGGGAATAGCTTGTTTTTTCAAATAGTAAACATGGCAAAATAATTTTGTCACGGATCATATTAAAAATGTACTTGGTTTTTAAAATTTATAACAATTTGGACCAGTATCCCTAAATGGAACTTTGATTTAACTAAAAAATAAGTAATTGTTTAAAAAAGGATTTTAAAATGGGCCACCGATGCAGTCTTCGCAAAAAATTTTGAATGCTGGGAAAGTACCCACAACCTTGAAAACGTGTAAGTATTAGCCCCTTTCTACAGCACTTACCAAAATTTGAACTTTAGCCAAAATGTAAGCCAATCCTAGAAGATTTCAATTACTTTGGAATATGAATTTCTTTCGAATTCGAGTCATAAGGCGACCTTTTACTCAACATACGTTCGTATGTTTAAAATATTATTTGTTGATTTTGTTGAAATGCAAGTTAAAGTTCTTTTTATTTAATAATAATAAGGGCTGAAGATAGTCAATTAAAAGTGTTTAAAATAATCTCTGTTGATTTTGTTGAAATGTAAGTTGTAAATAAAGTTCTTTTTATTTAATAATAAGGGCTCAAGATAGGTCACTGACTATGCCCCTTCTATACAGGTAAAAGATCTACAAAATCATAAAAATAAAAATTTAAGGCACTTTGTACATAGCTCCAACAATTATCTATATAATCACCTATATAATCAATAAACTGCGTCTACATAATTAATTTAATTACTTAATAACACGTATTGTATATTATTCGGTGACTTGTGGCTAGGGCGTGAATTTTTTACTGATGATATTTGTTGGAATAAGAACAATGAAATGAAAGTATCATGAATTAGGGCCTTTTGTGTACAAAATAGGGAAGGTACCAGTAACGAATGACTCTTCAAAGGCCAAAAAAATGTATATTAAAGTGACTCTACATTATGAAATCAATAGAGATTCGTTAAAATCCGACTCTGACTTAATTAAAGGAGTCGCAAAACTGAAGTAAAGCACGAAAAGACATGAAATTTCGGAAGACCCTACCCAAGAAGTAAATAGAGGGACAGGAAATCGCTTGAATACTTAGCAGGAATCCAATGAATGTCAGATCAATACGTTTCACTATACCAAGAGAATTTTTCTATTAAAGAAACAGTGGACGCATTTTAGACAATACAATTGAACAAGATAAATTAAAAAATGTTTTTTTTTTGCTCATCCATGCCGCCATCTTGTGATAATTATTCAAAATATGTGCTGCCGTTGAGTCTCTAGGAAGGACTGATATAGATATATATACATATAGTGTTACAACTTGCCTATAATAATTATCTATTATCTTTAAACGTGTTATCAGAGAATATAATAATAATAATAAATATATGGGACACTTACACACGGTCGTTCGTCCCCAAAGTAACTTAATACTTGTGTTATGGGTTACGGACAAATGGTAGATATACTATATACATATCGACTGTGAACCGGCAATATGTCCTATCTCAATTTTAAGGCAAATCACTTTTTAACGGCATTAGGTACTACTGCCCATCATTTACCGTATCAACATGTATTATTTACTAGAAAAATTGTATATAAATAAACATATTTCAAGTCAACTGGCTTTTTATTACATAAAAATTAATCCGAATTTATTAATAATCACGTTTTTTCGTCTTCCCGAAAAGTTGTCAAAAATTAGATAGGACAATTTGCCAGTTCACAGTCGATATATAATTTTTAAATACAAATATACACTCAGACTCGAAGAACCAACAAATTGTTGGCTAACGGCGGGAATCGAATCCGCCACCCGGGGAGCTGAAGGGTCACTACCCTCAGCGCCAACGGGTCAGTCAATATATATACTCTGAATTTCGGAAACGATTCCAACGATTGTCATGAAACTTAGTATGTAGGTTTCGGGGGTGATAAATCGATGTAGCTTGGTCTTATTTAAAAAAAAATCGTTTTGTCCCTGTTTTCAGGCATTGAAAAACTGCTTAAATATGGATTGAATACAAAGGTTAATTTGGCTGTCATTTGTAAAGTTGTAGTTCAGTGGGGAACGAGCGAAATCCTTCTTTTGCGTTACCCCAATACTGGGGGTCTTGACCTCTTCATTGGTGCAGACTTGAAGGCCTACCATGAACTCTTATTGCGACTCAATTGAAGACGTAAACGACGACCGCGAACCGTTTTCTTTTCGTACCATGAAGTGTAATGCATTGGGGTCGTAATGTTTGAAAAGGATAACGTTATATGAACTATTGATAACTCTGTCTCTTTAACTCACATGTTCTTAGGACTAATTCCGAACGCTCATTCGGCAACGACTTAAAGTGTGCGTCTTTAAGACGTCATGGTATGAAAAAGCCAAACAATTTCGTTTACATCTTCAATTGAGTCGCAATAAGAGTTCATGGTAGGCCTGCAGGTCTGGTCTTAGGTCATTAATTTAGCAAACACTGTCACCATCAATGTGACATTGTTTTCTCGATTATTTTGGGCTACACACGAACACACGAAGCTGTGATAGCCTAACGGTGAGACAGTGCGACTCTCTAGAGACGACATAGGTTCAAACCCCGGGTCGATAATTGCAATTTATCACACGCTTTCCGGTGAAGGAAAACATCGTGAGGAAACCTGCATATCTCTAGAGAATTCTGGAGATATGTGTAACCTACCAATCCGCATTGGAGCAGCGTGGTAGGTCTTAGCTCCAATCCTTCTCTCCAATAACGGAGAGAGGAGGCCTTAGTCCAGCAGTGGGCATAGTAACAGGCTGTTACTTTACGAATACACACTTACATTAACTGATCTTTTATTTCTTTGTAACCTACACTTTTCAATATATTTTTAAATCTTGCTTTTACAATCGTTTATGTAAGGGGTCAGTAACGTTATGTACACCGTGCTATGTAAAAATGGTTTCTCTTATTCGCCCATAGCACAAACCACCCATAAAACATCCGTATATTCGACGAACCACCTATTATCACGATTGCGACGTCCTAGACCATCATGTAGTAGTCCCTTTTAAAGCTACACTAAACTTTTAACTTATAAAATACAGTTCGATTAAGCTTATCTCGTTGATCGCAGCTTCCAGCGCAGGAAGAGGAAGGCGGATATACGCAGGATGACGAAGATAAGGCACAAGGCCGCTATGTCGAGAGTGAAGTCTGCATTCGTCATGTCCAATTCCTCGAGCATCGTGTCTGGCTTCTTGAAGTGGCAGTACGTCTGGACATAGACGTGTTGTTTAGTGAGTTTTTAATTCAAACTCACACTAATTACAAGCAATATAACAGAACTAACTACTTTGCTATAATCCGCACGGGTTAAGCGAATGCATGCAAAGCCAATGTGTATGAAGCAGGCAAAATCTACGCACCTTATACATGCAGGATAAGCCACCACATGCACCCCAAGGCGCATTCACCAGCAACAACGCACACAAAAGCAGCACACACACCCACCACCACAATCTCGACGATCGTTTCGCCTCGAAACCGAAGCATCATCAGGATAAGGGACTCCGACTCAATACGTTAGAGCAACTTGAGATTATAAAAAATAACAATGGTCACTTAATTAACGACCAAGTAAATGTATCTAATTCCGTTTTGCTACATGTGTTCGGAGGGGAGGGTAGTGGTGGGGGTTGAACTATTTAAGACTGCTTGTATGGGTAGCGCGGCGCATTACGATTTTTGTCGTGGAGCCTATCCTGATGATGCTTCGGTTTCGGAGCGAAACGATCGTCGAGATTGTGGTGATGGGTGTGTGTGCTGCTTGTGTGCGTTGTTGCTGGTAAATGCGTCTTGGGGGTGCATGTGGTGGTTTGTCCTGCACGTATAAGGTGCGTAAATTTTGCCTGCTTCATACACGTTGGCTTTGCATGCATTCGCTTAACCCGTGCGGATTATAGCAAAGTAGTTAGTTCTGTTATATTGGTTGTAATATGGAATTCCGCAAAGTAACGCCTGCTTCTATAAATCATTTAAATTGTTTTGCTATAATCCTCGATTAAGCAAATAGAAAATATATATAATGCTAAATGTAGAGTGGACTATCCGTTTTCATTCCTGATACATACAAAATCCGAAAACACATGCACAAACCTCCACCAACGCCACAATACACAAACATTACACATGTTCACTATCACAAATTCTTTTTTGTCTTTTAGTAAAAACCGTACAAAAACCGCCGTGTGGTATCCGGCTGAGTAGAATAGAGCACCCTCATTTATTACCGAGGTGTCGTAAAAGATGACTAAGGTAAGTTAACCCACCGTGTGGTATCCGGTTGAGTAGAATAGACCACCCTCTTTGTTACCAAGGGGTAGTTTAATACGACTAAGGTAAGTTGACGTCAGACAGGCGGCCGGTCGTAAAATACGTAGCCAAATCATATGACAACAGTTTTGTAACGTGCTGTGCCAACCCACTTAAAGTGGGATAAGAACAGGAGGATGATGATCATGAGTAAAGTACAAAAATCGCTCAGTAGATTTTGATAAAATCTATCACATACAAATAGACAGCTTTTTGGGACTATGTTTTATAATAAGTATAGATTTGCATATGTCTGGAGACTTCCTGGTACACGTGTTACCTACCAATCCACATTGGAGCAGCGTGGTGGTCTAAGCTCCAACCCGTCTCTCCAAATAAGGGAGAGAGGAGGCTTTTGTCCAGCACTAACTAGGACAATAAGCCGTTCCTAATTCCGTTACCAATTGGAACGGGATCATTCCTGATGACACTAAATCTTAGTTCTATCTAGTATGGATTACTAGTTGAAATGAGATCATACCTGATGACACTGAATCTTAGTTCTATCTAGTATGGATTACTAGTTGAAATGAGATCATACCTGATGACACTGAAGCTTTGTCCTGTTATACGCGTAAGTTGCGAGCGCTGTGCCCTCGAACCCGTACCGGATGTACGACACGTACGTGATCCACCGGAGGTACACGGGGATCGCGTTGAAGGACACGAAGAAACCGCTGAACAGCAGGAACGGGACGGACATCACCGGCGCCAAGAAAACACCGTTCTATAATAAAACATTTAACATAAGACCCTGCGTTCAGCTCCGCGGGTCGCGCGTTCGATTCCCACCGATTGCCAACATTTTAAACAATTTATTCGTTCTTCGTGCCTGGGTGTGTATTTGTATTTAAGTGTGTATTTAAGAGGCGACTAAGGTATGTGCCGTGGGGTCTCCGGCTGCATAGAATAGACCACCCTCATTTCTTACCGAGGTGTCGTAAGAGGCGACTAAGGTAAGTTGACGTCAGGCAGGCGGCCGGTAGTAAAATGCGTAGCCAAATCATGTGACAACATGTTGTAACATGTTCTGCCGACCCCACTTAGAGTGGGATAAGGGCAGGAGAATGTATGTTAATTTGATGTATCGTATACATAAGGTAGATATAATAAGAGATCAACGTTACCTGGACGTTCATAGCTGCACCAACCACAAGACCAACGCTCTGAGCCACGAACGCGATAAGCAGGCAAGAAGACAGGAACATTGCAAAGCGGAACCATTCTAGCGGCTGTGACGTCAGCAGGTACACTATCACCACGTAGATTATACAAAATATCGCCTGAAAATATAAGTATATAATTTAATAATACTTATTTATCTACTCTGATACTATAATACAAAGATTATAAAACTGAAAAGAAAATTCTTATGACAAACATTACGTACAGAACAAAAATAAAAAAATAAAAAGTTTCATTACGATACAGGTCTTGTATGGACACCTGTATCATAATGTAACTTTTTAATCATAGCGATACACCTATACAACTTCCAGCTGGACCAAGGAGGTTGAACCTCTACCTTAAAAAAAAGGTTTCAATGAATGGGTCCGCGGCGACGCAACACGCATGCGCAATCGATGTTTGCGCCTTGGCGCCAATATATGACATTTAAAAAATCCCTTCAATATTTAAACGAAGTTTAGTTTTGTTTGTAAAAAAATTAAGTTTTTGTGTAAAAACATGTCTGAGAGCGGGGATAGTGGTAATTGTACACCACCAGATATTCTGAAAGCTGCGTCAAACATGACCGTGAACCTGTTGCCGACGAAATCTAGGAGCAACTATATTAAATGTTACCACGAGTTCATGGAATGGAAACGTACGTTTTACGTATTATAGTATGAGAGTAGATAAAGTAGTGTATGATACTGTACATAAGATGGTCTTATAAAACTCGTGTGATACTATAAAAAAAACTCGCCTGCGGCTCGTTTTTTTAAACCACACTCGTGTTATAAGAACCCTTATTATGCAACAGTATCATAAACTACTATAACAAATTTAGAACTTCCTATTATATGTAGTATAATGGAATACATAAATCATCATAAATAGCATAAGGGCATATTTAACTCAGTTTTTAAACAAAGAAACCGACTCAGGTGGAAGTTTGTTCCATAACCTTACTCTAGCTGTAAAAGAGTTAAAATAGACTTGGGAGTTTTTAGCTTAATATCACTAATGGTTATATTTGCTCGACTTCTTTTGCATTTATAATTTTATTGGCATAATAATACGTGGTTATTTACAGGCATGGTTAATAACGTTAGTTTAATAATAATAATAACAATCAAAATAGATATGGTGTTACAAACAGATACTTAAGTATCTACAAATGTGACATATAGTACCCGGCAATAAATAATGCACATCGAGGCTCAGAGAGAGAAAATTGGCTAGTTCTGCTTCATAGAGCATTGTCTCTGTCACACAGACTGACGAACTCGTGTGTGACAGTGACAGCGCTCTACGAAACCGAACCTGGCCGGCTTTTCGTCCTAAACATCGATGTGCATTATTTAATGCCGGGTACTATACCTGTCTGCAACACCATGCCATAATTATGTTTTATAATTTACCTGAAACGGTATGTCCGAGACTGTAATGGCAAGATAGTAAGAACGTAGAGAATACCATCTATTGAAGTGTTCCTTTATAAGCACCGGCATTTCCAGAGGGACTGAAACGAATACAACACAGTCAAATGCAGATTAATGAAATAGAGTGTTTAATGAACGCACGCACGCACGCACGCACGCACGAACGCAGGCACGCACGCACGCACGCAAACACTTTTTTTCTTTATTAAGATAAATTAAAAACCGTGTGGTATCCGGCTGAGTAGAATAGACTACCCTCATTTATTACCGAGGTATCGTAAAAGGCGACTTAGGTAAGTTGACACACCGTGTGTTATCCGGTTGAGTAGAATAGACCACCCTCTTTCTTATCGAGGGGTCGTAAAATACGACTAAGGTAAGTTGACGTCGAGCTGTGATAGCCCAGCGGTGAGACCGTGCGACCCTTTCGAGGGAAACACGAGTTCAAACCCGGGCAGGCACCAATGAGTTTTTCTATTAAAACTCATGTGTCTAATTGATAATTGCAATTAATCACACGCTTTTCGGTGAAGGAAAATATCGTGAGGAAACCTGCATATTTCTAGAGAATTCTGGAGATATGTGTAACCTACCAATCCGCATTGGAGCAGCGTGGTAGGTCTTAGCTCCAACCCTTCTCTCCAGAAACGGAGAGAGGAGGCCTATGCCCAGCAGTGGGATTGTAACAGGCCGCTACTAAGTTGACGCCAGGCAGGCGGCCGGTCGTAAAATACGTAGCCAAATCATGTGACAACTTGTTTATAACATGTTGTGCCGACACCACTTAGCATGGGATGAGGGTAGGACGATGATGATTAAGATAAATTAAAAAATCATAACATATACACAAGCTACAATTGTATCAAAATCCACGAATCGTTCGGTGAATCATCAGTCCGTCTGTCTGTTTGTGTGCAAAGAGAACTCTCTTGGATTGTAGGTAGATAGATAGGCACTTTGGGATTTATATGTTTATTATGTATTTGATTAAAACCATGTATGGTTGAGTCGTCGTTGCCCTCTTCCAAAATGTTAATTAGGAAAAAAAAAACTTAGTCTTGTGATTCCTTTGTCCATTGTTTCTTTTTTTTACTGATTTTTTCTCACGACAACTATAAATTTCCGGAATTAGGCGTTACTTTGCGGAGATCCATAATACAAAAGTAATAATAAAATTATTTTGCTATAATCCGCGATACAGTATATTGTCGTGAAGTTGAGTTTGTGATAGTGAACGTGAGTAGTGCTTGCGTATTGTGTTGGAAGTGGTGGAGGTTTGTGCATGTGTTTTTACGAATCCTGCACGTATCGGGTATGAAAATTCAGATAGTCCACTATACATTTGACACTATATATATTGCTATTTACTGTATCGCAGATTATAGCAAAATAATTTTATTATTACTTTTGTATAAATTTCCGCTAATCCGAGTTACCAAAAATTAAAATTATTAAATTAAAATTTCCAAAAATTACTAAATAAATAAATGTGGGAATGAAACTTTAGGTGAATGCATGAAACGGAATGCAGGTGTGCGAGCGAGACGGTATAACATGAGGGAGGGAGCAAGAGAAAGGAATGACGTATGACAAAAGTAATAATAAAATTATTTTGCTATAATCCGCGATACAGTAAATAGAAAATATATATAGTGTTTAATGTTTAGTGGACTATCAGTATTTTCATACCCGTTACATGCAGGATTCGTAAAAACACATGCACAAACCTCCACCACTTCCACCAAAATACACAAGCACTACACACGTTCACTATCACAAACTCAACAATCGTTTCGCCCCGCAACCGGAAACCGCACCGTTTGTGATAAGATATACAAGTAAGAAAATAAAGAAATAGTTTCTGACTGGAATTAGATAGAACGCACTGTTAATAATCACACTTCACACTAATTAGCGTATAACAATACTTTATTTTTTAAAACAATACTCACAGCTGAGAATAGTGATGGTCATGGACGTGTACATGAGGAACAGCATGTTGAAGAAGAGGAAGCCGAGGTTCGAGAGCACCTTGGAGCCGTCGTCACCGATATCGTAATAGAGCGCACCGATCAGAAAACCAACCAGGATGTGCGCGAACAACCGCAGGTACATCAACGTCTGCACAAGTTTAAATTCAAAATATTCTTTATTCGTGTAAAGTTTACTAAATTTGGCCATGCCATTACAGCAGTTTAAAAACACTGTTAAAAAGAGGCTGATACAGAAAGCCTACTATACTGTTGAAGATTACTTAGATGATAAGGATGTGTGGATATAGCTTATCTTCAACCCTGTACAAGACAATTTATAGAATTAGGCGTTACTTTGCGGAGATCCATAATACAAAAGTAATAATAAAATTATTTTGCTATAATCCGCGATACACCACCACCCACCCTTTCGAGGTTCCGAGGTAAAATCTTTATTTTACCTCGGGTAGGGATGAACCAAGTACTATTTAACAACGCTTGTTTGGATAACGCTTCGCTTTGCGATTTTGTCGTGGAGTCTATCTCCTGATGATGCTTCGGTTGCGGGGCGAAACGATTGTTGAGTTTGTGATAGTGAACCTGTGTAGTGCTTGTGTATTGTGGTGGAAGTGGTGGAGGTTTGTGCATGTGTTTTAACGAATCCTGCACGTATCGGGTATGAAAATACTGATAGTCCACTATACATTAAACACTATATATATTTTCTATTTACTGTATCGCGGATTATAGCAAAATAATTTTATTATTACTCCTGTAAAGACCTTAATAACTATATGTAACTAGTGATAAGAATTATTGTTTGAAAAGAGCAACCGCCGAGTTTCTTGCTGGTTCTTCTCGGTAGGAACAGCTTTCCGAACCAGCAGTAAAGTTGACGATTCAAAAGCACTTGTTTACAAGTATACTTGAATAAAGAATATTTTGAATTTGAATTTGAATTTAAAAAATTATTAATAGGGCGCAAGTCACTGGACTGATCGCTCTCCAAGACAATTACTCTCAAAACATCTTGCTGAATGTTCATTATAGAGAACAGATTGCATTGAATATACAAAAAAAAAGCAAAGTCGTTAACGACGATTCAAAAGCACTTTGAATCGTCAACTCTACTGCCCAAGTTCGGAAAGCTGTTCCTACCGAGAAGAGCTCAAGAAACTGGGCGGTTACTCTTTTAAGAATAAAATTTTTGTCTGGTTGCAGTTAGTTATCACTATCTCGTACGGAGTGGAATAGTATATCCACGCATTCTTATCATCTAAGTAATCCTCAACAGTCATCATTCTCCTGCCCTTATTGAATTTGAATTCAAGGCTACTTAATTTAATTATAATTTAATTGAAATTAACCCTGTAAAGTTTGATTACGATCAGAGCAATGTTTTTGAAGTGACAACTCTTCACCAGTACTCTAAATTAAGCCCAGCAATGCAGGCTGGGTATGCTATTTCATAAATAAAAATCGAAAACCCTTCAAGAGCCCAATGTCCGCTAGTGGACTTCTATCGATTGAGATAAATGAATAAGATACTACGGTCGACCTCGAAGTACGCTGAAATCCCAAAATATAGGAACTTAAATATGCGTAGAAACGAGTAAAAAAAACAATGACAAAAAATAATGTGAATACCAGTTTAGAATTTGTAAACAAGTTTCAATCAAGATAAAAACTCGACAACGATGTTAGAAGTATTATACAAATAAATATTTATTATTTACTTGTTTTACCGCGATTTGTTTCGCGTCTACATATATGACAAAATACTCTTTACAAAAGGCACTGTTTTCCCGTTCCCAAAGAAAAAACGGAGGATTTTTTATATTCCTATTTATTAGCGGTATATGAGCTTTGAACGTACTAAATTTCATCAATATTACATTAAATACATAGACAGACAGAATTTATAATATAAACTAGCTATCCAGTAGCTACACAAAGTTTTCTAGAATTCAAATTTTGAACATAAAAGTGGTTATTGTGAGTTAACCATAAGAGATAGAGATATGATATCCCGGACTTTTTTGTAGTATTTTTATAGATCTACTATTCTCTACTACATTATTTAAGTGTATCTCTGCTGGTTTACGCAGCGCACGCGACTAAAGCTCTCAGCAAGCAAGTTTTTTAACAACTGCGCTATCTCTTGAACAAAAGTTACAAAATACCGATATGTACTTTTTACCTAAACCGTTCGGAAGTATTGCACTGTCTTCTAAGTTCAGTAGATTTTGAGAAAATCGATTACATACAGACAGACAGCTTTTGGGGACTTTGTATTTATAATAAGTTCTATACTTGTATACATAAGTTCTATGAACTACAGATTTGAAAAAGTACATATTTATACACATTTATATACATTCTTGCTGGTTCTTCTCGGTAAGAGCAACATTCCGAACCAGTTGTAGCTTCATTAATCATATTGATGCTTGACGATTCAAAAGTGCCTGAAATGGTTTATTTGAATAAAGATTATTTTGATTTGATTTGATTTGATATACACAAATATGCATGAACAACACCACTCTTCCATGTTAATCTAAACTCACCCAATCACGTCGACTGAAAAGCAACGTTCGTTTGAGGACCACCCAGAACTGGGTCCACTCGGAGGTCGCGTACCGACGCGGAGAGCCATCTGTCCCAAGGAGAGCTACTTCCGCGTTGTCTTGCTTCTCAGTATCCACCTGGACCACCATGGGCTCACCTGGGACGAAAAAAAGTTTGGTACTTTATAGCTCGAACTGTTGGAGCTTCGGAAGTTCCAACAGTATTAGATAGATATAATCTTTATTGCACAAAACATAAAACATAAATAATTTATAGAATTAGGCGTTACTTTGCGGAGATCCATAATACAAAAGTAATAATAAAATTATTTTGCTATAATCCGCGATACAGTAAATACACACAAAGATACACCAAGGTGTCGTAAAAGTCAACTAAGGTAAGTTGACCCACCGTGTGGTATCCGGTTGAGAATAGACCACCCTCTTTCTTACCAAGGTGTCGTAAAAGGCAACTAAGGTAAGTTGACCCACCGTGTGGTAACCGGTTGAGTAGAAGAGACCAACCTCTTTCTTACCGTGGTGTCGTGAAAGGCGACTAAGGTAAGTTGACCCGCCGTGTGATATCCGGCTGAGTAGAAGAGACCAACCTCTTTCTTAGCGAGGTGTCGTAAAGGGCGACTAAGGTAAGTCGACGTCAGGCAAGCGACTGGTCGTATAATACGTTGCCAAATTATGACAACATGTTTATAACATGTTTGCCGACCCCACTTAGAGTGGGATAAGGGCAGGAGGATAATGATGATGAATAATAGTTTGTTTTTAAATAAACTTTACACCATGTTTAAAATCCCGAAGCGCAGCGAGTAATTGAAAGGAGATAATTATCTGTTAATTATTGGTCATTAATTTGTTTATTATGCTACAAGTAACTCCTAGAACGCAAATAGGAAGCTTATCGGGTTACCTTTGGCCGTTCTTATCGCATAATATATTCTAACATTGGCACTCTTGCAATATTACAGAGTGATCGTATCAAATAATGTCGGACGCTTAGTTTTAAAGTGACCTTTTTCAAAATTAGGCTCAATCGAATTTGATACATTGTAATCTTTATTTCAAATAATTTATAGAATTAGGCGTTACTTTGCGGAGATCCATAATACAAAAGTAATAATAAAATTATTTCGCTATAATCCGCGATACAGTAAATAGAATATATATAGTGTTAAATGGACTATCCGTATTTTCATACTCGATACGTGCAGGACTCGTAAAAACACATGCACAAACCTCCACCACTTCCACCACAATACACAAACACTACACACGTCCACTATCACAAACTAAACAATCGTTTCGCCCCGCAACCGAAGCAATAAAAACTAAATATTTTGAAACGATTAGAAATCATTAAGCATAACAATGGCACCCTCATTAACGAGCAGATAAATGTTTCTAGTTCAAGCTTGTTGCACGTGTTCAGAGGTAAAATAAAATTGGATGAACCAAGTACTATATAACAATGCTTGTTTGGATAACGCTTCGCTTTGCGATTTTATCGTGGAGTCTATCTCCTGATGATGCTTCGGATGCGGGGTGAAACGATTGTTGAGTTTGTGATAGTGAACGTGTATAGAGCTTGTGTATTGTGGTGGAAGTGGTGGAGGTTTGTGCATGTGTTTATACGAATCCTGCACGTATCGGGTATGAAAATACTGATAGTCCACTATACATTTAACACTATATATATTTACTGTATCGCGGGTTATAGCAAAAGCAACAACTTTATTGAATTAAGTCACTTTAACATTAAGCGTGCGATGAGTTCGTTAGAAGATTGTTTAAATTTTAGTTTTAGTTTTAGCTGTTATAACAGATAACTTTAAGGGAGAAACGAGCAGTTTTTTTAAAACTGATTTTAATCTAATAATCTTCGAATTCATTTGTATTATGTCTATTTCATATTATGATTATATGGATATTCTATAACTTATAAATGTATTTTTAAAAAAACGCGCTTTTTAGATTTTCACACATAAAAAGTGAAAAAGAAGTAAAAATAATGTACGAGCATTATTTTTATGCTACACATATTAAGAATTATTTTAAATTTAAACTATCGTAATTAGTATCATAAACTATTTTCTAGTTTATTTTCATGTTTTTAGATTATATTTATTTTCCACTTTTTATTGCAATTGCGTTATAAATTTAATAAAAACCGACAAATTTATAGCTTTTTTTAAATTTATCAAAATTGGCTTTGAGATTCCTTTTCTGGATTTTATATATAATCGACTGGCCTGTTGGCGCAGTGGGTAGTGACCCTACTTCAGCTCCGCGGGTCGCGGGTTCGATTCCCGTCGAGGGCCAACATTTTCTATAAACAATTTGTTGGTTCTTCGAGCTTGGGTGTGTATTTAAGTATGTTATTTATAACTATATATTTATATATTTACCAGTTGTCTGTCACCTATAACACAAGTATTAAGTTACTTAATTTGGGGACGGACGACCGTGTGTGTAAAAAAAAAAAACTCTCACCTTTTCCTTTAGATATCTCGTTCGCCGCGTACTGCAGTAATCCGTTCTGAATGTTGCTCGTTCCGTTAGCACCGTTGGCAACATCGACCGTTTTATCTTGAACTTGGCTCGCGTCGTTTTTGTTCCATTCCTTGGCTTTCATTGACTGGTCCATATCTGCTTTGTTGTTATATTCAGGTAATATGGGCAACGGCATGCCTGTTCTGTAAATAAAACGATACCATTCTTACTAATATTATAAATGCGAAAGTCTGTCAGTCTGTCTGTAACGTTTTCACGGCCAATCCACTGAAAAAATTTCGATGAGATTTGGCCTAATTTTTCGATATACACCGGGGTAACATATACGCTATAGAAATCCTGGTAATTTAACAGGATTAAGATGACATTGAGCTGTGATAGCTCAGCGGTGAGACCGTGCAACTCTTTCGAGGGCAACACGAGTTCAAACCCCGGGCAGGCACCAATGAGTTTTTTTATTAAAACTTATGTGTCTAATTGATAATTGCAATTTATCACACGCTTTTCGGTGAAGGAAAACATCGTGAGGAAACCTGCATATCTCTAGAGAATTCTGGGGATATGTGTAACCTACCAATCCACATTGGAGTAGCGTGATAGGTCTTAGCTCCAACCTTTCTCTCCAAAAACGGAGAGAGGACGCCTATTCCCAGCAGTGGGATTGTAACAGGCCGCTACTCTAAGATGACATTAAATAACGCTATGCAAAGTCGTGATTAAAAGCTAGTTACATATAAAAATATAGTATCGAACTCTCCCTATCCCCCGCATGTGGTATTATTAAAATGTGTTGAAGATATCGCGCAAATGTTATAAACTTGCTCGCTGGGAGTTTAAGTCGCGTGCGCTGCGTAAACCAGCAGAGATACGCTAAAGCAATGTACTAGAGAATTGTAGGTCTATAAAACTACTACAAAAAAAGTCTGGGATAGCATGTCTCTATCTCTCACGGTTAACTCACAATAACTACTTTTATGTTCAAAATTTCGAAAATTCGAGAAAAGATTCGTAAATCACTGAATTACACGCGGACGATGCCGTCGTTGGCACAACTAGTATATATTTTTTTTCCTATTATAAAGTACATCACAATGGAAATACTTTATTGTAGGCACAATCTAGCCTTAGGGCTAATAAGCAACTTAATTTTAACCTAAACTTATAAATTAACTTATATCTAAGAACAGGTCCAATGACATATCTTAGTCTTTCTTACTATAGGAGACACTTCGTTCTTGTGTTCTTTTTCAGTAGCACTAACACTACACTACACTAACACTATATTACACTAACTCAAAAGGCTTTGTCCTTTTCAGTCTTCTCACTAGTCCCTTAATATCGAACTAGTATATGATAAAAAATATTTATTTATTTATTTATTTATTTCCAGCTTACAACTAACATTACAGGGATATACCTAATACAATAGTGTAGCATAACTTAATAAATGATAAGTTATAACATATAAAGCTATCCTTGTAAGTTCACTCAGAGAACTGAAAAAACATCTAGTTCTATGGCACATATATTAATAAATCGTATAGTACGTGATAGTGGCTAATAATCTCCCGCTGCCTGTATATTGCAATAAACTAAGAAACTAATAAACGTGTGTTTATTTTTCTCAATGGTTAAAGCATAAACTAAAATGATGGCCTGTCGCTATCCCACAGCTGGGAATAGGCCTCCTCTCCCCGTTTTTTAAGTGAGGTATTTTTAATAAATTATTATATCATTCTCCTGTCCTTATCCCACTCTAAGTGGTGTCGGCACAACATGTTACAAACATGTTGTCACATGATTTGGCTACGTATTTTACGACCTGCCTGATATCAACTTACCTTAGTCGCCTTTTACGACACCTCAGTAAGAAATGAAGGTGGTCTATTCTATGGAGCCGGATACCACACGGCGCATACTTTAGTCGCCTCTTACGACACCTCGGTAAGAAATGAGGGTGGACTATTCTATTTAGCCGGATACCACACGGCGCATACCTTAGTCGCCTCTTACGACATCTCGGTAAGAAATGAGGGTGGTCTATTCTATTCTGCCGGATAGCACACGGCGTTTTTATTAAATTATTATAAGTGCATTGTAAAACGGTTATATTAAAATCTACAACCATGATGTCACCTATTCACCGCTTAATAAATGCGCATAACTTAAAACTCAAACACGTTACAGTTAATCCAACTTCCATTGTAAAGATTTTTATAAATCCACACAATAAGTATAGTACCCGGCAATAAATAATGCACATCGAGGCTTAGAGAGAGAAAATCGGCTAGAGTCTGCTTCATAGAGACAGTAACAGGGAAACATACAGCTTAAGATAATACATGTTTTTAGATGAATCTTCAATAGTTATACAGATGCCAATAAAGTTTCCACTAAAAGCTAATAACTAAGAAAGTGAACAGTAGTTAATTATATATTTAAATTTTAAATTTTGATTTTAACTTTTATATTTAATAAAAAACAAAAACAAAGAGTATATATATCTATACTAATATTATAAAGAGGAAAGATTTGTATGTTTGTATGTTTGTATGTATGTTTGTTACGTTTTCACGCAAAAACTACTGGACCAATTTCAAAAATTCTTTCACCATTGGAAAGCTGCTTCCTCACTGAGCAACATAGGCTATATGTCATTTTCAAAAATAATAGGGATCCCTAATAAAATTGTAATAAGTTAGGAAATTTTTTGTTGTAAACATTTTTCATCGCGTGCGCTGCGGAAACTATTGATGATAGAACAAAAAAATGTTCTACACTATTATAGAACGTATCAATATCCATAAAAAAGTCCGCGATACCATAAGTCTAACTATTATAGTTACGCCAATATAACTACTTTTTTACATTGTAAAAGTTGGTAAAAGTGCCGACAATAATCAAACCATTTTATTCATATCTCTGTATTAATCCTTATCCCATTAAATGATTTTTTATGAATAACTGTTTCAATACCTATAAAATACTTTTTAAATTATTAAAATCCGACATCCAAATCAAAAGATATTACGAATTTAAGAATGTATATCGAAAGCAAATAATGCCATAACAAATTCATTGTAGCGACCGTTATAGCAGGGCCTGAATTTGGTGAGTTAGCTCTTATTCCAAGAATACTAATGATACCCAATTTTTTATAATAAATTAATCTACAAAATAAGTCTACTTCGTAGACTATCCACTACCACGAGATCTGTATAGACGCGGGTGAAACCGCGGGGCTTTGCTAGTTTATATATATAGCGAATAATAAGCGATAATAAAAGTGAAATATTAGTGACCTCTTCTTATTGGACAACGGCCTACATAGAGACTGTAAGTACTATCTTATATTATTATTACTATTATTTTGTAGTGAACAGCTGTATAAAGTGTTTTACCGAGTCACCAGGTACCTTCATCCAAATCCACGATCCCTTGTACGTAACAATATGGAGGAATTTCCCCGATTTAAAGGAAAACAGTGAAAATGATAATTACTGTTGTAATATGTAAATTTAATAATCTGTAAAAAATATAAGTGTGATGTTTCCGGCTAAAACAATAAAAAAGAATTTGTGCTGTCACTCTAATAAAAGTCATATAAATGGAACATGGGTTATTATTACTAAAAAATATAATCTTTTCAACAATTACAAATAACCAATTCACCTGATATCGTTCTTCCCGTTGTCGATGGCACGCACCAGCTTGCCAGTGTTGTCGCCGTACTCGCCGCAGGACACTTCGATGATGAAGGACGCGGGGTTGTGGTACGAGGGACACTGCAGGCTAAGGCTGCCGAGCCACTCCACTAAGGGAAGGAGAACGAAGTTAAACCACAATGCCAAAAGAAAAGTAATTATGATCTTCTAAAGGTAGGATTCCACTTGTTGAATACTCTGTGGCAATTTTGTCTAAGTAAGTTTATTGTCTGTGACGGCCCTTCTTTCCGTGCGTCCTGTCATGAAAAGTTGTACTTTTTGAGCTCTCGAAGAAAAAATACAATTCTCTCCATAATTTGGAGAAAGGCGCTGGTATTTTTAGTAATTTGTATATGTTCCGCACAAACGTGCGGGCGGATGAAACAACCTCCGAGACCTGGGCCCGTCGTATCGGCGTCTCAACCTACCTTATGCGGCCGTCAGCTGTATGCGGTCCGGCCTCATGAATCACTGCGTGTATATGTGTACGTGTGTATGTGTGTGCTTGTATGTACTTGGCCGATTCCCGAACCTGTTGGCTCGCCTCAGCAGTCTTCCACGGACACGTAATGTCTATTTCTCCCGGAGTATACACTTCACTATATCGGTTAAATAACACAAATAACACGCGGTGTGCACTAACCTTCGTAAGGTCACACGTTATTGAATCGTCCCTATATCGGGGAACTGTAACCCGAACGCGCACTAAAACCGCGGACGGTCGCGTCTTCTCAAACGCTTCACTGATTAAACGCGTCATTAAATCTGAGAACCACACCCAAAACGCATAATTACACGTGTGCGTTTTACAATAAAGTCGTATACAGGCGTACGCGTCCTGTGTTTATCGTATTCGAAACATTACTAACTGGCGGACGTGACCGGCGGTAATCGAATGCACAAAGGTCGTTGATCCGGCCGGTCGCGCCGCGTCGCGCGCGTCAATTTGTTCAAAACAGTATATTTTCTTCGAGAGCTCAAAAAGTACAACTTTTCATGACAGGACGCACGGAGAGAAGGGCCGTCACAGACAATAAACTTACTTAGACAAAATTGCCACAGAGTATTCAACACCACTAAAATAGTGGGCAGTACATGTTTACAAAGATTGTGTACAAAGTTCTCGCACTGCACGTACTAAGCTGATATCGCGTTTAGCTTAAGTCTCCACCGGCAATGTTGTGTGTAACTTGTGTAAGCACATATTTGCGCGAACATGTTAATTTAGAAATATTTAATAATCTTTATTATTATTATTTCATTTATTAATTATATACAGATTTACAATATATTTTTAGACATTTTTTATAAAAATTAAAGCTCTGCGCGTATAAACAAATGATTTCGTTCTAGTAGCGGAAGCAAAACTGAGTTCGTGAACAACGAGTGCGTACGCGTCGACGCGAGTCAACTGTCTCAAGTGTACGCGCACAAATTTGCATAGATATGTGCGAACATTTCTAGAATATTCGCGCACAATTAGTTAATGTTTGCTTGAGTGAGTCGACCAGAGTAAACATTTGTGCCGCACATTGTGCACTCACAGTGCTGCACAGTTCTGCACAGTGGTGGAATTCCACCTTAATATATGAAATTAAATGATATGTTTTATTTTCAAAGAAGGTGGTTCATGGAATTACCTAAAAGTAAAGTAGCGGCCTGTTACAATCCTACTGCTGGGAATAGGCCTCCTCTCTCCGTTTCTGGAGAGAAGGGAATTACCTAAAGTTAACTAAAATTGACACTAAATATAGATACAATTTACTCATAGCCCCCAAACTAGGTAAACCTGTATTTTGGGATGCTAATAGTTTGCCTTCAACACCGTTAATATAATTAATAATTTTTTTTTTTTTTTATTTATTTATTTATGTACCACAACTTAATCAATAAATTTTATAACAAAAACAATGTGAACAAAGGAAAGCTTATCGCTATACGCGATCTCTTCCAGCAGCCCTAAGAGTGTAGGGAAACATATTGGAATGGTATAGGTACAAATAATGTAGACATAATAATAACAATAAAATTTATGTATTATTATAATAAATATATATAGAATAAAAATATTACATATACTAGTATACAAATATATATATATATATATATAATATAAAAATATTACATATACTAGTATATAAATATATATAATTTACTCATTGATTCACAAGTGAAAAATAGTGTTTTTTCAGCTTCATTTTAAGTGAGTTTACGGAAGTTGTATTTTTTGTTATACTATGAGGAAGCGTGTTCCACAAACGAGCAGCAGCGATTGTAAACGATTTTCTATAAAAAATGGTGTTAAAAGGGGGGATGGCCAGTGGTTTCTTTACAGCACAGCACCGACTTAGTCTTGTACTAGGAGGAGAAGGGGAAAAGCGATCTCGCAAATATTTAGGAGAAAGACCATTTAATATTTTATAAAGAAAAGTTAATATATGCACATTCCGGCGAAAACGAATAGGGAGCCACTTTAATTGACGACGAAAATCTGAGACATGATCGAACTTGCGTAGACCATATACAAAACGGATACACAAGTTCTGAAGACGATCTAATTTGTCAAGCAGCTCCTCAGATGCATCTAAATAGCAAACGTCTGCGTAGTCGAGAAGGGGAAGTAACAAAGATTGCGATAGCATTATTTTAGTACGCAAAGGGAGGAAATTCTGCAATCTTTTCAGGGAATGAATGTAATTGTGTAAACGTCGACTGACGTCATTAATATGTGCCGACCAGTTAAGATTACCATCAAGGATAAGACCTAAATTTTTTGCAGTGTTATTATAAGGAATAGGTACTCCATTGTACTCAACTGGCGGCAGGACACTAAAGACAATTCGATTTCGCAGTGGTCTACTACCAATAACTAACGCTTGCGATTTAACCGGGTTAACTAAGAGTCCATATGTTTCAGACCAGTCTTTGATTCTTGCTAGGTCCTCTAAATTTTGTAATAATGATAATATTATTCTGCTGTAATCTGCGATTAGACAATATCTATTTAATGCTAAATGTTTCATTTCAACTATCATCGCCAACTCCCATAAGAGTTTCCGTGAGAGGGAAAGAGATAGAGACAGTTAGTGAGACAGAGAGAGAGAGATTCACACACAAACTCACAGAGAAAGAGAGACATAGAGACACGCGCGCACACGTAAACACAGGAACCACAGATCTGATTTCATTTTAGTTTCACAACCACCACCAACTTCCGTAAAAGAGAGAGACACAGGAAGAGCGAACGACAGAGTGTCACAGACAGAGAGAAAGATGGACACACGCCCAGAGCTACAAAATGTCACAAATATTACACAGAAACAGTTGCTGCAAAAATACATGCTGTACTCACCCAACCGTCCCGTACTGCCTTGGTACACACATTTACCATCGGCCAATGTGTACAAATGATCGAACATCTCGAATAATCTCGCGGATGGCTGATGGATCGTGCAAATAATAGTCCTGCCACCTCTCGCCAGATTCTTCAACAGCGAGATGCATTGGAAACAGGAGGAACTGTCCAACCCGGACGTGGGCTCGTCGAAAAACATTATGGGCGGGTTGTTGACCAACTCAAGGGCTATAGACAACCGCTTTTTCTGACCTCCTGATAGGTTTGACGTCATCGTCTTATGGTGCTCCGATAGGCCGAGAGTTTCGAGGATTTCTTGAATCTGATAATAAACAAAAATATATTAATTAAAAAGTAATATCAAAAAACTAATGGTTATTCGCTCTAAAAATAATTATATATTAGCCAATTTACTAAAAAGATATCTTCTTTCTAGGATCAATGTGATATACGGTTCTTTATTGGTATATTGGTTAACCGATACACCAACGGATAACAGTAGGGCCATGAAATTTTGTTAAAAGATTTTTAAAAGCATTTCTAACTTGACTTGTTTTAAATCAGTTAACAAACTTTAAATAAAAATAGAGCCTGCCCCTTTTTAAATAACAAAATACCCCCAATTAAATTGTTGCGTTCCAGGAATGAAGCGATTATCATTATGCTTACTTTTTTACCACCGCGGATTTAAGCTGTAAGTGTAGCGAATTTCATCAATATTGAGCCAGCGAACTTATTTAATGGAAACATGTCAGACAGACCGATTTTTTCTTTAATAACATTAGTATGGGATATCAAATTACTACTTCTGACTCACCACTTCTTCCTTATCGTCTCTGGAAGTGACGCTGGGCAACTTGAGCGCAGTCGCGACCGCCATCGCCTCCTCGACGGTGAGGTTACCGTGCAGCTGATTATCCTGCATGATGTAACACGACAGCTTGCGGAAGCTGGACAGATTGCGCTCCAGCCCATTCACTGTGATACTACCCTCCATTCCAGACGTCCTGGTGACAACATTATACTATTGATAATAACGTTTCTATCAAAGATGATTTGTCAAATTATATAAATAAATAAATATATGGGACAATTAGTCATTCGTCCAAAAGTAAATAACTTTATACTTGTGTTATGGGTGATAGACAACTGGTATATATATAAGAGACGACTGGTAATATAGTTAAAGAGATCGCGCAATTGTTAAAAAACTTGCTTGCTTTAGTCGCGCTCGCTGTGTAAACCAGCAGAGATACGCTTAAGTAATGTAGTTGAGAATCGTAGATAGATAAAATATTGCAAAGTCCGCGATAGCAAGTCTCTATCTGTCACAGTTAACTCACAATAACCACCTTTATGTTCAAAATTCGGGAAAAGTTCCGCAAATCACTGAATTCCACGCGGGCGAAGCCGTTGTTGGCACAGCTAGTATATAATAAAACAATATAATTACCACGTGTTGTCAATTTAACTGTATTTGAGAATTTTATAAGATTGTTGCCCGTGTTAGCACTTTTCATTACATATAGATCAACGATGCGATATTTTTTTAAGGCTCATGAGAAGGGGCGACAATACAGTCCGACACATTTGTTTGAAACATTTTAGACTAAGGCCATTATTGCTTTTATTAATTAATATATGACATTACTAGCAATTTTAACTATTTACTATGAACGTCGAAGTAAATGAGGTCGTCTATCGTATTTCAATCACATTTGAATAATAATCTATACTTATTATAAAACAAAGCCCTAAAAATCTGTCTGTCTGTGTGTAATCGATTTTCTCAATATCTACTGAACGGATTTTTGTACGGTTTTTACCAAAAGATAGTGCAATACTGGTTTAGGTAAATAGTACACATCGGAATTATGTTAATTGTGTGAAAGAGATCAAGCAGTTGTTAAAAAACTTGCTTACTGGGAGCTTTAGACGCGTGCGTGCGTAAATGATAAAAAAGTCCATACTACTTATAGGATTTTTTTTTCGAAATTTTTCAAATTATATTTATTGTGGTTGTAACACTTGACAAAGTATCATTCATTGTGGAATTAAACTAATGAAATTAAATAGCATAATTCTTAGAATTAGGCAATTACTTTGCGGAAATATATAATACAAAAGTATATTATTTTGCTAATTAGCAACATAATTTTATTATTACTTTTGTAAATAACAAGACACAATTTCATGATTTATGTCTGCGACTTTTTTACTTCATACATGTCTACCGTTTAGTATAGACCTTTATCACGTTGGTTAGCTAATTAAAATCCTAGCTAATTTTAAGATAAAGATAAAGCATTATACCTGTATATGGTCTAACAAAGACATATTATTGTTAGATAATATTATTTAACATATAACAAAATCATGTGACCAAGTAACGGCCTGTTACTATCCAACTGCTGTCCTCTCTCCGTTTCGGGAGAGAAGGGTTGGAGCTAAGGCCTACCACGCTGCTCCTATGCGGATTGGTAGGTTACACATATCCCTAGAATTCTCTAGAGATATGCAACTTTCCTCACGATGTTTTCCTACACCGAAAAGCGTGTGATCAATTGTGACCAAACCAGTGCTAAATATGTATGTTATGGATATGTGACTAGAACGATGTCAAAAAAGAGATCGTAGGACTGTGGGAAGTATGACATGCATATACAAGTAGTGCCAGAGTTGACGAATGATAGAAGAGGATGGAAGCGAAAAGCATGTGCCGACCACAATTAAAGTGGGATAAGGGTAGGAGAATGATGATGTTAGATAATTATCATCCTCCTACCCTTATCCCACACTTAGTGGGAAAACAAATTACAAACATGTTGTCCATGATTTGGCTACCTATTTTACGACCGGCCGCCTGCCTGATGTCAACTTACCTTAGTCGTATTTTACGACCTTTCGGTAAGTAGTAGGGTGGTCTATTCTACTCAATCGAATACGACACGGTGGGTCGACTTACCTTAGTCGCCTTTTACGACACCTCGGTAAAAAATGAATGTGGTCTATTCTACTCAGCCAGATACAACACGACGGGGATGATGTTAGATAATATTATTTGGAAATCCATATAATTACCAATATTTAGTCAATATTTGGACTATATACGAAAATCCACAATCGCTCATTAGTATCTCTTTTAGATGTTAATTAAACGTAAAGTTTATTTAACTCTTATAATTACCATTCTTCTAAAATGGCAAATATCTCAAACAATACTTAAATCAATTACTTCCACGAAAGAAATAACGCTCTATTCATTATCATTACCAAATCTGGTATCAAAGTTCAAAAGCTCCATAATTTATGGACAAATACCAAAGTTCCTGAGTTGCTGACATTCGAATCAAGGCCGCACAACAAGGTCAAGGCGCTACCGATTATTTACAAGTGAAAAATCAAAGCTACCATATATAGTATGTAACTAACTTATTACGATCTTTAATTAAACAAATTAAAGTGGTTACGAAATTTACAGGTATATTTATTGTCTATAAATTCCTGTTCAATCGTCAAATCCTGTTTGTATTTTGTTTCGACTCAAGAAGCATACTGAAACCTGTATAAAAAAATGAGAAAACTACACTCACAGTCATCCCGCCCCAAAGTAATTGAATACTTGTGTTATCCCACTAATATTATAAATGCGAAAGTTGGTGAGTATGGGTGGATGTTTGTTACTGTTTCACGAAAAAACTATTCGACGGATTTGGATGAAACATTACAGTTATATAGATTATACATCGGAATATCACATAGGCTACAATTTGTAATGATTTGACTTAATATAACCATACTTGTATGACATAAAACTAGTCAATAAAATACAAAAAAAATATTGAAGCAAATGTTGGGGCGGGAATCGAACCCGCGACCCACGGACCTGAATGCAGGGGCACTGCCACTTGCGCCAACGGGCCAGTGTATACAAAACATTTTTCTTATTCAAATTATAGCGTATAATTTATTAACCTTCCAGATTTCTATAGCATGAAATCAAATCAAGAACCTTCTTTTTTTTATTATTTCAACATATCAAAATTAATTTATAATCTCTCGGTAAAATTCTAGAAGAGAAAAGATAATGACGTACATAAGTATATGAAGGAGGGAGTAAGTAGTCACACATCGACATAAATTGAAGTAACATCGTCAAACTCAATTTCAAAAGTCTAATAACATCCTTTGCCATCACTTTATTAATGAATCTTTTATTGCATACAGCCGCGGTGAGTACTTCTATCTGGAGCGGAATGTAGGCCCATTTATTCCATAACGCATCAATTATGGTTCCTGACACAAAGACGTTATTTGATGCGCGGTCAAGAACTGCGTTTCCTATGAGATTTTTACTTGAGCCCGATTAGAACAAGCAAGTGTTATTTAAAGAAAATTGAAGCTGAATTTCATCAGTATAATGTCATAAACTCCAAATCCTTGAATATAAATATATTTTCTCCATGTTCACCGCATTCTTCCACACTCAGCATCTCCCCCGAGGCTCCTGCGTTCCCTCATTTTTATATCATCACTTCTCCTGCCAAAACGCTATCTTCCTTCCTCATCCCCATTAATGTTGCCGACACAGTAATTTCAATAATTGTTAATTATTTCTTCAAAACCCGTTAACCTTACAATAATAATGCGGAAATTTGATTCAGTTTTCGGAATCACGCATTTTGTGGCATTGTGAAATTCGAAATATGTAATTTTAATAAGTTTGAGATTTATTATCTTTTGTATTTACTTCTGTAGCATATAATACGAATTACAATTCTTTATCATATTCAGGTTACTAGTCTAATTATAGCGAATGTAACAATAATACACAACATTGATAATAACGTATAGCTAATCAATCTATAGAGATTGCTGCAATAAAATACAATTGAACATGATATCTTTGTAATGGAAAATCATATGTTCGTAACAGGATTATTAAAACAGCACAACGCGATTAGTTGAAACAGCTGTTTAGTGGTCTAAATGATCCAAAAAAGTGGAAAAAAAATAAAGTAGCATGTAAATATCACGAGACTGAGAGGCATCTTTAGCCTTTTAGAAAAAAATAGGGTTTATCACAATATCTAGCAGATTGCTTCAATACATATTGGTAGGTTACACATATTAAAGAATTTTCCAAAGTTATGCAGGTTTTTTTACGATGTTTTCCTGGAATGAACCGAAAAACGCAGCATCGGTAGACCCCCTATGAACTGACGTCATCAAAAAGATCGCGGGAAGTCGTTGGATCGAAGCGGCACAAGTCAATTTTGTGGAGATCCCTTAAAAATACCTAATTTCAACTACGTCTATTAAGTGAAGAAGAAGAAACAGTATAATAATATGTAAATTTCAATTAAACATACGTTTTTGGTGTTTTTCTTTTATTTGATTTGATTTTATTCGTGGTTTCAATTTATGATATTGCTCCTGATAAGAATTTAATTAAATTAACAAGGACAGTAGACAGACAGAAGTAAACAGTTTTAGCATACACGGGCTTTCATGCCATAGGAGCTCTGTTGGTCTTTTCCGTCATAGTTCTCCTAATGATACCATCGAAAGAGCTCTTGCCACCATCGACATTCCTGCTCTTTTCGAGCCTTCTCGGGGCTAAGTCCGGATGATAGCATGAGAACAGACGGTTTGACGCTAGTTCCTTGGGAACCGAGATGGGCCCTAATGTGGGACGCGACATGCGTTGATTAGCCTCGTCCATATCAGGGAGACGGCGTCAAGACCTGGAGCTGCGGCGAAAATGGACGAATCCGGCAAGCAGCGAAAGTAAGTATCTCTCATCGAGAGTCATATATGCTGTTTGCAGTTGAGACCCTAGGGCCATAGAGTCAGAGTGCAAAGAAAAATTATCCGTTTAACACCTCGGTTAATTGCCTCTTCAGATGGCTGAGACAGGAGGACTGGATCCTTTTTCGCACAAAGGATCAGCTTAACGATTCAACGCGGAAACGCTGCCAGCTTTCTTGGGACCATTCCGCGTGTGTATAATTTGCATAGTACCAGTGTGTAAGTAATTTAACATAGACGTAATTTGTACATTTTTGTTGAAAAAAAAACAGTAGATAAAATTAACAAATATTATATCGAGATTTTATTTCAATTGGATGTAGGTCGGGAGGTCATACTTGTGGTAACGATTAAAACTTCACGACCCAAGCGCATCGGAAAATGCGTAACTAAAAATTACCGTTGAGTACCACGGACATTTTGCAATGTCGAGAAACCCCCGGTCCAATTTCTGTTTTTTTATAAAATAACTAGGGTATCAGTTTCTGTGGCAAGTACTTCAATTTGTTCTCGTTTAAACAAAGATACTAAGAAAAAATTTGGTTCGTTCGCTCCCGTAGAAAAAAAAAAAAAAAACGGCACTTCAGTACGCGCCTCAACTCGCTCACAGATGTACGCGTACGACATTGAGAAATTGTGTTTTTTTTTGGATATATTGAAACTTTAACCGGTAAGTCATATTTTATATCATTACTAGACAATATTTGTAACCAATATAAGTTACTAGAACAATGATTTGTCCTATTTCAATTGATAAAAAAATTAACTTCGATAGCCTATGGATGAACAAAGATTCTACTCGCGATTTGCAGTGAGAAAAAAGTATGTAATTCTTATACAAAACGCTGTTAGAAACACTAATTCTAATAGAAAATATCATATAAAATCCATATTCATCCGTATTTTTATAGCAAAGTGTATAGTATTTGTTATTTCTTTCGATAAACAACGTAAGGTGTCAAATTGCACTCACACACTCGCAAGGTATTTGTATGTGTGCGTGCATTCCAAAATGGCGGGCGAGCTGATTTCGATATAGTATGTTCTTTTTTTGTTTACTTGATTTTTTTTTTTTACTTAGATGTTTTAATTTTTTGGTATATTTTTATTATTACTTTATGAATGTTCAGTGCTTATAATTATTTTTTGAGTTCGGAACTACAAAATAAAAAACGGAACGAACACACAATTGGTCTTATAGATCACTCTTGTGTCTGTCTGTGCGTCCGTCATAGCTAACTACTGGGTCAAATCAGATGAAATTTGATAGTGATATAAAAAATAAAAATTATTTTGTTATATATATATATATATATATAACATATATGTAAATGTATAGTCGACTATTCGTTTTTTCGTACCCGTTACATGCAGGATTCATAAAAACACGTGCACGAACCTCCTTTTGTATTATGGATCTCCGCAAAGTAACGCCTAATTCTATAATTAAATAAAAATGGGGCAAAATGATTATTTTTATAATAATGTAATAATTTATTATAAAAACAATTTCATAATATAATCAGAATATATTTAACCGTGTAGGTTAAATTTCTAATGTAAGAATACCATGGATAACAACGCGGGGCCTAGCGGTGGTGTTGGTCATATCGTGCCGTGCTTCTCTTATGTGTTCTCGCCAGGAGGCACGTTGAGGGAGAGAGTAAAACTTTTGTATTATAATGTTCTTCAATGTTCCTTTTAGCCTTGGGAACCATCGAAGAGCCCAGAGCTGACTGTCTCTGACGTCGTCGCAGGGGCAGGGAGCTGCGCATCGCAGGAAGTGCCGTCGTTATCTCTATCTTCAGGATAAAGAAATTGTAGATTTATTGCAAGATTCGGGGAGCGATGAGTTCTTTTGAGAAATAAATTGTCTTTAACAGAATTCGAATCTAATTTATTTCTAATTTATCTAATTTATTAATTTCGCCCTCGCGAAAAAGATCATCCCGTATGACCTAGTGTACACACACAAAAGAATTCGAACCCGGCGATAGGCCGCAAGCAAAAAATGTTTATTTAGAAATTGTTTTGTCACAAGAGTTTGTTCGACAAGTGTACTTGTATTGTATGTTCATAAGTTAGAAATTTCATCTTCTTCTTGAGAAAAGAATTAGTTTAACGATAAATATCCAGTATGATACACAAATTTGATCGAAAATGAACCCTATGGATTTACATGTTATAATCTACTTTGTGAGATATTTACCCTTTTTTATAAATATTTTGTTTCTGGCTAGACATTTGTAATTATATAATTCTATTTATGAACAGTTTATCTTTATGTTATAAAAGGACTCGAGTCATTACGGTAGTAATTACGCCCACAAGAAGGTTTTGAAAATGACCTTGCAATGCGCGCGAGAACTGATTATCTTCTAATTTTTAACAAATGTTTGGGAGTGAAAAAATAAAATTATTATAATAATGACATACATATTTTTATTTTTTATTAGAAACCTCATTTCATGTACATTTTAGGGATATAAAATATAAAAGAATCATTCTAATATTTCTATTTAAAAATATTTATTTTTGGCAATAAAACCCCTTTTTTTCAAAAGCCGCTCGACACAAAGGCCTGTGCGTACTAAATATACATTTAATTATTATCGTTTTTGTTTCTTTTTATCGGCTATTCATCTGGCTTTCACAAATTGACGCTTGGATTCATAAAAACATAGCCAACACTGGCTTGAGTAAGAAAAAACCGAGAGTAATGACCACGTGCTCGCTGACGTCAACGGCCATCGGTATGTTAGGTGTTTTTTAATTTTACCTAAGGATTTAAAAACTGGGATTCTGACAGGTTAAGGAAAATCTTTTAAATATCATCACCAAATTTGCAGAGTTAATTTTAGACATCACTCTCGCTGGATCTCCTTGCAATTTCGATATTCCAATACTCGATTAGGAGATTAAATCATTACCAAACTCTGGCGTAAAGATCTGATTTGCTATATTATATGAATATCATAATTAAACGTCACAGAACTATCAGTTGGTCCGGTACGTAATATATCATTAAGGCCTCGATGTATTTTTTTACTGTCATTAGCGTCGAGAACAAGGAAACTGGTTGAGATATTTAAATTATCCTCATTAAAAGGAACCTAATAATGTCATTCCGTTGTATTTACTATGAGTATAAAATAGTATGAAGCATCAAATCAGCCTAAAAATATAGAACAAAAGTACTCGTAATTGATAGAATCGTCTATACTTATTATAAAACACGCCGTGTGGTATCCGGCAGAATAGAATAGACCACCCTCCTTTCTTACCGAGGTGTCGTCGTAGAGGCGACTAAGGGAAGTTGACGGCAGGCAGGCGGCCGGTCGTAAAATACGTAGCCAAATCATGTGACAACATGTTTGTAACATGTTGTGCCGAGCCCACTTAGAGTGGGATAAAGGCAGGAGAATGTGTGTATTTAATAAAAAAAGTACTTTATTACGACGTACAATTTAGTTGGAAAATTTATTTTATGAAAATTAATTTCATTAGGTTTGAATTCATATTTAAGCAAATAGTTAATAATTGACTGCATTAAGTTACAGTATGGTATTGTAATTGTTTTTATTTCAGATCCAAACACTGAATAACAGTATATTTATTGAATCTCGAAGGTAATTTATTAATTTTAAGGAAGCAGCAATTTAAAAGTCTAACTAATAATTCAAAATGAATAAATGTGTTTTTTTTTTATTGTACAGATTTTTACTTAAGGCCTTAGAAATAGAATGTGAAACTATGAAGGTAGTTCCATTTATAATTACGTATATAATTACGTATTTTATATTTATATCCTCTGAAAATATCACAAAAAGTTATTTCGCACAATAAAATTTCAACAATCGCAAAATTGCGATTTTGTCGTGGAGTCTATCTCCTGATGATGCTTCGGTTGCGGGGCGAAACGATTGTTGAGTTTGTGATAGTGAACGTGTGTAGTGCTTGTGTATTGTGGTGGCAGTGGTGGAGGTTTGTGCATGTGTTTTTATGAATCCTGCATGTAACGGGTATGAAAAAACGGATAGTCCACTAGACGTTTAGCACTATATTTTCTATTTACTGTACCGCGGATTATAGCAAAATAATTTTATTATTACTTTTGTATTTCGCCTTATAATTAAGCTTGGGTATCATTGCGATTTGAGAATGATATTCGCACCATGATATGATCAAAGGTGATCATGCTGCTATTGCGATTGCTATTGTATACACAAACAAATGTAGGCCTTATATTTGTTTGTATAAGCAATCATTTAGTCAAGTAATTGCTGAATCGCTAAAAGCGTAAATAGCAAATAGCAAGAAATGCTATCGGCTATAATATTATTCAGCTTTCACTGGACAAAGTTATTGTTATTACAAACAAACGTAATTCATATAATATTTCATACATATTGTGATAGACTGCCGTGTGGTATTCGGCTGAGTAGAATAGACCACCCTCATTTCTTACCGAGGTGTCGTAAAAGGCGACTAAGGAAGTCGTCCCACCGTGTGGTATCCGGCTGAGTAGAATAGACCACCCTCATTTCTTATCGAGATGTCGTAAAAGGCTACTAAGGTAAGTTGACCCACCGTGTGGTATCCGGTTGATTAAAATACACCACCCTCTTTCTTACCAAGGAGTCGTGAAATACGAGTAAGGTAAGTTGACTATAGGCAGGCGGCCGGTCGTAGACTACGTAGCCAAATCATGTGACAACATGTTGTTCCGACCCCACCTAGAATGGGATAAAGGCAGGAGGATGATGATTGTGGTACTTGTTCCATATCCTATGCTGAGGGTTGTGACCCCCACCGCAGAGTACTTTGGTTCTGGTTCTGTTGTTCGCAAGTCGAGTGTCCCGGTACATCCTGCTGTCGAGAGTGGTGCGGATGTAATCTGTCTATCTCATTGGACTTCGCACTCGTGGCCTGTTCTGCTTGATTTAACAATCTTTTCAAGGTCACCGCCACTTTTACGACCAATAGTGCAAAAATACTCAAGGACTCGTTACAGGTAGATGGCTAAAAGCCTAGTTGAGTAGTTCCTTGAGTTATAAATTAGTTTTTTGGCAGTCCAGAGGATGCCAACCGTCATATACGCAGATGCCACAGGGACCATAGACGTGCGTATACGGTCTCTTGTTCGGAGTGTCCAAGTTTTTTACCTCCATGTTCGACATATAAAAGTAAAAGTAACGTAACGGCCTGGAACAATCCCACTGCTGGGCAAAGGCCTCCTTGCTCCGTTTTTGGAGAGAAGGGTTGGAGCTAAAGCCTACCACGCTGCTCCAATGCGGATTGGTACGTTACGCATATCCCTAGAATTCTCTAGAGATATGCAGGTTACCCCACGATGTTTCCTTCGCCGAAAAGGGTGTGATAAATTGCAATTATCAATTAGACGCATAAGTTTTGATAATAAATAATAAATAAATAAATATAGTGGACATTTACACACACGGTCGTCCGTCCCAAAAGTAAGTAACTTAATACTTGTGTTATGGGTGACGGACAACTGGTAGATATACTACATATATAAGTTTAAATACATACTTAAATACAAAAATAATTAATTAATTTAAAAGAAAAACTCATTGATGCCTGCCCGGGGTTTGAACCCATGATCGTCTCTAGACAGTCGAACGGTCTCAGCGCTTCAAGTTCGATATATAACTGCACTGTAAAGGGATGTTGAAATATTCTATTGAAAATTTAACTAGCACATCGAATACTAAGGATCTAGTTTCACACATATCACAGAGCTTAAAATCCAGATAATATAAATTAAATAAAATTATAATCAGTTCTGATCACGTTTTGATAATCATAGATAGCATAGACAACGCATTTTTTTTCTGAAGTCAATGAGCATAATATTATCCTCCGTAATAGCATAATTATGTATGACCAATTGTTAGTGTTCAGTTACCGAAACTGATGATGTACTACACCTTTTTCAATGGTTCTTCCAATTTAATTGTGGATACAAAACAAAAATTCAGCTCGGATTTCTCACGCCATTACCACATATGTATAGGTATTATCATTGAGCGGCAAGTAGCATGTTTGTTTTCTTATAGTTAAACTCTGGTTCCCGAGACATTGGAATGGCAACTTCCCGCCGGAAACCCAGCAAAGGTCAGCAGGCCTACAATGAACTCTTATTGCGACTCAAATGAAGACGTGAACGAAATTGTTTTGCTTTTTCATACCATGACGTCTTAAAGATGCACACTTTAAGTCGTTGCCGAATGAGCGTTCGGAATTCGTCCTAAGAACATGTGAGTAAAAGAGACAAGAGTTATCTATAGTTTATATAACGTTATCCTTTTCAAACATTACGACCCCAATGCAATTCACACTTCATGGTACGAAAAGAAAGCGGTTCGCGGTCGTCGTTTACGTCTTCAATTGAGTCGCAATAAGAGTTCATGGTAGGCCTGCAGGGCTGCGAATCTATAAAAAAGTATTCTATGTAGGTTTTGGAATCATTAAGCTTCAATAGAATTCGACTTGAAAGATTTGTTGGCGCAGTTGGCAGTGACCCTGCCTTTAGCTCTAGAGGTCGCGGGTTTGATTCCCGCCAAGAACCAACATTTTCTATTTAGAAATTTAAGATAGGTAAAAAAAGTAAAGTAACGGCTTGTTACTTTCCCACAGTTGGGCATAGGCCTCCTCTCTCCGTTTTTGGAGCGAAGGATTGGAGCTAAGACCTACCACGCTGCTTCAATGCGGATTGGTAGGTTACACATATCCCCAGAATTCTCCAGAGTTTTGCAGGTTTCCTCACTATGTTTTTCCTTCACCGAAAAGCATGTGATAAATTGCAATTACAGTTAGACACATAAGTTTTAATAGAAAAATTCATTGGTGCCTGCCGGGGTTTGAACCGATGATCGTCTCTAAGGAGTCCCACAGTCTCACCGCTAGGCTATGACAGCTTCTATATAGGTATTTATTTAAAATTATATATGTATATATTTACCAGTTGTCTGTCACCAATAACACAAGTATTAAATTACTTACCTTGGGACGGACGACCGTGTAAGTATTTATTCTTATTTAAATACTAGCTTTTAAACGCAAGTTCGTTCGCTTCGACTGCAGACTTATTATTTGATTAAACCGTAATACATATATTAATTATGATTAAAGTGGGTTAACCTTAAAAGTTAGACACATGCTGTCCCGGACTTTTATTTACAACTTTTAGAGGGGAGCAATTTTGTAGTACATGATTTTTGAAAAACTTTCACCCTTTACTTAGCGCACGCATGGAAAGCTTTAAATTTTGCCGTTCCCGCAACATTTGTTATTGCTGCTCCTCTCCTATTCATCTTAGCTTGATGTTATATAGCCTATATATAGCGATAATCTTAATCTTAAGGACTATCTTACACTTACAAAATATTTTTTCGAATCGGTCCAGTAGTTCCTGAGATTAGCGCGTTCAAACAAACAAACATACAATCAATCAATCAATCAATCAATCAATCAATCAATCAATCAATCAATCAATCAATCAATCAATCAATCAATCAATCAATCAATCAATCAATCAATCAATCAATCAATCAATCAATCAATCAATCAATCAATCAATCAATCAATCAATCTATCAATCAATCAATCAAACAAACAAACAAACAACCAAACAAACGCTTCAGCTTTATATATAAGTATAGATTTATTTGGCTATTAGTTGGAGAGCCATAGCAAAGTAAATACATTTAAATTCAGTGTTTTGTTTTTACTTATCTGTTGTCCTTCACTAAAAAATGGCCGTTTCCGAGATTCTTTATGAAGAAGGTCGACTTGTAGGCGACCAACATCTCAAATGAACAAGTGCTTAGATAGCTCTATCCGAAGAACTAAGTCACATTTCTCATATATAAACATAGGAAACTATAACTCTGTTCTTCGGATACCGCGATATGCGCGTCAATTCTTAAAGCATCCCACAGCTGGCGAAGGTTTCTTCTATCTTTTCGGAGCGAAGAAATGGGGCTTACCTACAGTTACAGGGTAACTTACCTTAGTCGCCTTTTACGACACCTCGGTCTATTCTACTCAGCCGGATACCACACAGCGGAGGGTTGTCACAATATGCTAGCGATCATTATGAAGGTATTTGGTCTCCATAAACAGATGCGTTGAAAACCGGATCCTTGTTATCAGTAAGTTGGCAACAAGCGGGTCAAGCGGTCAATTGGTGCAGTGTAATGCGCAATTTAATAGTTGTGTTGATGGTATCTTTGTATTTACGTCCTAGAAAATAGGTATTATGCATCGTTGCGCTCGCCGGTACAGTCGGCCATATCGTATATATACAACATATCGCTTCTTTACAAGAAAATCGTGATAAAATAATACCCATTTGTTGTTAATTCGTTTTTTATTCGTCAACAAACTCTTTGTTCCTCTTTACAATTCGCCATTCTCTTTTTAAATATATCGAATTTACACCATCTGACAATATCTTATTTTTATTAAATGCCAGCACCAATTCTTAATCTCAATAAATACAATTCAAACTTATTTTACGAGATATTCCATCATACGAATAACAAAAGTACAAGAGAAGAACATTTAAATTAGAATATCTAACAAACTTGACGAACTTGAATAACAAACTTATTATTTCTTTTTTGCTTATTTTCAGAAAGCACATTAATTACCGCATAATATAATTGTTTTTTCACTATAAAATAATCAATATTTTTAAAGTTATCAACGTCTAAATGTTTGAAATTGTTCTCTCGTAACTACATATTGTTCTTACAATACGTAGTTACTACAGTTTAATATAAGTTTTATTTTCGACGCAAAAGCACAGAGATACATAAACAACATGCTTTTATAAACATGCCAGCTTATCTCATAGCCGTCTACGACAGCGGTTTCTGTCATATCAGAGCTTTTACACAGTACATACGTTTTGTTGGCGACCAAGTCTTACTAAAAACTCTTTCTTATCTCTTTCAAACAATAAAAAAAATTATAATTATCTTGTCTTTTGTATTTCTTAGTCTCAATATAACGCGGTACGAATGATGTAAAGTAAGTAAAGTAAAGTAACAGCCTGTTACTATGCCCACTGCTGGGCTAAGGCCTCCTCTCTCCGTTTTTGGAGAGAAGGATTGGAGCTAAGACCTACCACGCTGCTCCAATGCGGATTGGTAGGTTACACATATCCCTAGAATTCTCTAGAGATATGGAGGTTTCCTCACGATGTTTTCCTTCACCGAAAAGCGTGTGATAAATTGCAATTATCAATTAGACACATAAGTTTTAATAGAAAAACCCATTGGTGTCTGCCCGGCTTTGAACCTATGTCGTCTCTAGAGAGTCGCACGGTCTCACTGCTAGGCTATCACAGCTTCGAATGATGTGATTTGTATTAATTCAGAGTTTCTTATAGCGCGGTTTCCATACAACGCGATACGCACTCACCGCGTTATTGGAGGATTGACTCTATATGATATATTTTTTAATAGTAGAGATGATATGATTGAATATTTTGAATTTGAATACGATATAGCCTACAATTTAGTTATTTACGTAGTGAGAACTAGGGATGTTTACGGAGATCCGACTTCGGTTGGAACCTCCGATTGAATTCACACCTCCGACTCCGACTCCGGCTCCGATAAATTTTAGTCGGAGGTATAACGACGGTGAAATTGTCATGCGAATTGTAACTCGTTGCTCTGGGGTATCTCCCCACGCACGCGCAACTCTCGTTCATTTTTGAATTTAAACTATCGTGAGTGGTTTTCATTATTAATGTTGAGAGACCGGCTATACTCACGTCTTATTTTATCGAATGAGCCCGACTAGTTTCAAGCCCATACGGGGCTCTTATTCATGAGCTCTTTACGCGGCGATATCGCGACGGGAACTGCGATATTTGCGAATCTCGTTCATTTGTTTATTTTCAGCATCAATGGTTAGAGGCGCTTAAGCATTCAATTATTTAAATCGTGGTGGTCATATTGTCTGAGTACAGTTTACGGGTCAATTTTTAAATTAATAATGAAGACCTCCGACACCGCCTCCGATTCCGACTTCGGCTCCGATAATTCAAATAAGAAACCTCCGGTTCCGGTAAACCCACCTCCGTAACATCCCTAGTGAGAACTAATATTTAAATGATTTATAGAAGCAGGCGTTACTTTGCGGAATTCCATATTACAAGCAATATAACAGAACTAACTACTTTGCTATAATCCGCACGGGTTAAGTGAATGCATGCAAAGCCAATGTGTATGAAGCAGGCAAAATCTACGCACCTTATACATGCAGGACCAGCCACCACATGCACCCCAAGGCGCAATTCACCAGCAACAACGAACACAAAAGCAGCACACACACCCACCACCACAATCAGTACGATTTTTGTCGTGAAGCCTATCCTCCTGATGATGCTTCGGTTTCGGGGCGAAACGATCGTCGAGATTGTGGTGGTGGGTGTGTGTGCTGCTTTTGTGTTCGTTGTTGCTGGTGAATTGCGCCTTGGGGTGCATGTGGTGGCTGGTCCTGCATGTATAAGGTGCGTAGATTTTGCCTGCTTCATACACATTGGCTTTGCATGCATTCACTTAACCCGTGCGGATTATAGCAAAGTAGTTAGTTCTGTTATATTGCTTAGAAATAATATTTTTATTAGATAAATTAGGACTACATTAACAACTAATGTGGACGGAACGCTCTCAATCACATAAAACTCATGATTGACACAATCAATATAATGTTTATCGTAAAATGGACGCCAGCGCCACGGCGGCGTACATCGCCATCAATCAATGTCACGCGTAACGGGCGACCGATCTCAATCATACGCCATTCCGTCAGTCAGCCCGCGGTCGGCTATGGAGGCGGACGTGAGTAATGATAGTGCGGAGCCCTCGGACTCCTATTCCCAGCCTCATACGCTGGAGCCCGAAAAGCAGTTCATACTGGCTTACGAAGCCCTACCAGAGTTGTGGGATACATCAGATATACGCTACAGCAATAGATTCGAAAGGTAATCTTATCTGTCAATAGCCAACGATATATTCAAAGAGCGCCCGCAAGATACAACGCCTCTAGTTTTGTGGAAGGGGGGTGCACCCCGCGAACGCTGCGTTCACCCCTCCCCGCGCTCTATATTTGCTTTTTAATTTTTTTGTTGTATAATTTCGTTCTGTATCAAGTTCTTTCTATCCTCTCTTCAAAATATGGAAGTAATAATAAACATATCAATCTATAATTGCGGCACACTAAAAGTTAATTGTAATTTCACAAAGAAACCAGTACTTTGTGAAATCTGTACTAGATTCATCTGGTTTCCTATTATGTTGGCTAAAACAATTGACGTATTATCCAACCAATTCGAAAATAGTTATTTTTTATTGTATCTGAAACGTGTAAACAATATAGTATCTATATTGTTTTATTTTGATTTTGAGTTTGCCCAGATGCCTTAATATCTTTAAGATTATCCGTACCAGGTAATTTCTGTTCCTAACAAAAAGAACTCGATCTGGTATTATATAGAGAAGTTATGACTATTATTTTGCTATAATCCGTGTTTGTCAAGAGAACCATTTACTATATGTCATGCACTATGTAATGTATACTTATAATTACGTAGGTTATCTTTCTTCTCTTCTTGTTCTTTTGACAAACGCGGATTGTAACAAAATAAATCTGTCATAACTTCTGTACTATGGAATTTCGCAAGGCATCGCATGCTTCTTTAAATTACTAGTTTTGTATAATAAAATTGAACAAAAGCAAAAAGTATTGGTTTTTTGCGATCGAGAATTTCTTTAGTATCTACATACATACGTCACTACTACTACCAATTTCTATGAAATATCAGATAGGAGCAAACATTATCGATAAAAGGGCAATTCAAATAATATTAGCTATCAATGAATTCTTGTATTTAATATACATATATCAATTACGTATCACGTTATATAACTTGATACATTGTTGATATCCACACAAAATCCGTAATCTATGACTCATATCCACCCATGAGAACTATAGTAACTTATTCCATAATATCGAAATATCAATATCTATATATACTTATTATAAGACCAAAACCCCCAAAAGCTGATCGATTTCCTCAAAAATCTACTGAGCGAATTAATAAAGAAAATACGCAGTCAAATCGTGTAACGCTAAGTTTAAAACATGTTCGCCGACCCCACTTACGCCTCGTTCGCAGAAAAATTCCGCTATCTTATAGTAAAAACTATACAACAATCCATTCAGTAGATTTAGAGAAAATCGATCACATACAAACAGAAAGCTTTGGGGACTTTGTTTTATAATAAGTATAGATAGATTGTTCAATTGGTTAGGTTAGGTTATTACAGCAGGCCTACCATGAACTCTTTTTGCGACTCAATTGAAGACGTCCTAAAAACATGTGAGTAAAAGAGACAAAGTTATCTATAGTTCATATAACGTCATCCTTTTCAAACATTACGACACCAATGCAAATCACACTTCAGGGTACGAAAAGAAAGCGGTTCGCGGCCGTCGTTTACGTCTTCAATTAAGTCGCAATGAGTTCATGGTAGGCCTGCTGATAGTGCGATAACATTTAGTACGGATGGACTAAACGTATATTCAGTTCGTCGGTCAAAATGCAACTATATTTCATGTTAAATTAGTGTGTATTGTGTAATAGGGAACACGTTGTTCTAAATTGCAACATTGTGCCTCTAATAACACCGCAATCGCATGACTGCAATAAGTTTTGTTTTCGCTTGACTAATTTTATGATACCGTTAAATATTTATACAGTCAGAGATAACAACGAAATATGTTCAAATTCAAAATATTCTTTATTCAAGTAAACTTGTCAACAATTGCTTTTGAATCGTCAACATCTACTGCTGGTTCGGAAAGCTGTTCCTACCGAGAAGAGTCAGCAAGAAACTCGGCGGCTGCTCTTTTGAAAGAATAATTCTCATTACTAGTTACATATAGTTATTAATGTCTTGTACAGGATCGAAGAGTAGCTATATCCACGTATACTTATCGTCTAAGTACTCCTCAATAGTATAGTAGGCTTTCAGTAGTAGCCTTTATTTAATAGTACTTTTAAACTGCTATAACGGTAAAGTTTAAATAGATTGCGGAATTTTATAATGGAATCGTATACCCAAACTCACAAACGTATTACGTACTTTGCAAAGCGCAAAGCAGGTACTGCAAGCTGCATGTATCAGATATGAAAACGAAAAGTCCACTCTACATTTTCTTTACTCTCAACTTTAATCCGTGTGGTATCCAGCAGAATAGAATAGACCACCCTCCTTTCTTAACGAGGTGTCGTAAGAGGCGACTAAGGTAAATGCCGTTTGGTATACGGCTGCATACAATAGACCAACCTCATTTCTTACCGAGGTGTCGTAAAAGGCGACTAAGGTTAGTCGACGTCAGGCAGGCGACCGTTTTTTACGACCGGCATCATAAAATATGTAGCCAAATTATGAGACAACATGTTTATTACATGTTGTGCCGACCCCACTTAGAGTGGGATAAGGGCAGGATTGTCTAGAGATATGCAGGGTTTTCTTTAGCGTGTGATATATTGCAATTATCAATTAGACACATAAGTTTTTAATGGAAAAACTCATTGATGCCTGCCTAAGGTTTTAACTCATGATCCCCTCGTAGTCGCACAATCTCATCCCTGGTCTATAACAGCTTATTAAAGTTATATATGAAATTAATTTTAGATTCAATGCATTAGGAAAACTCTTGCCAATATATAAAAAACTGAAACCCTATGCCACGATAGAAGACGTCAAAAAGAAGATTAATTCGCTTCGATCCAACTTCCGGAGGGAATTGAAAAAGTTTATTGCATCAGAAAAGTCTGGGGCGGCAGCGAGTGAGGTCTACTATCCTAAAGTTTGGTACTTCCCATACCTGCATTTTCTAAGGAAACTTGAACACCCGGAAAATCAGGTAACTTCTAAATACTCGTGTCGTTTTACTAAACGTTGTACCGTCTATGGACTGCCGTGTGGTATCCGGCTGAATAGAATAGACCACCATCATTTCTTATCGAGGTGTCGTAAAAGGCGATTAAGGTAAGTTGACCTCTGGCACGCTAAAAACGTAGCCAAGTCATGTGACAACATGTTTACATGTTGTGCCGACCCCACTTAGAGCGCGATAAAGGCAGGAGGATGGTGATGATTTATTTTTACTATTATCTACTCTTCTGTGACGTTATTAATAAAAGGCTTTGATTTGATTTCAATCATCTATTAACAATGTTTTAGCTTTATGATGAAATAAGAGCAGAGAAAACGGTCAGTCCAGAAAATGTTAAGCACGAGAGAAACTCCTCAGAGACAAAAATTCAACAAGTACAACCATTACTGAAAATGAAACGAAAAATATATCGGGACAAACTACGCAGTGAATATTTCTCCCAACCTTATCAACATCAAGATCAGTGTCAAAGAATTTCCAACCCAATCGCATTAGAATGGGCCGACACGTTGGAAAGACTGGATCCTTTGCAAAAACTGTACGCAAAAAAAGCCATAAACGATATCCTCTTTGAAGCAGAACTAGGCAATCTCCACAAGCACTCAGTTCGGATCAATGAATCCAATTCTTACTACATCTCTTCTCCTGGACAAGCTTCATCAGCGCAATCACCACATCAACAGTTCTCACCTATACAGCAAAGTGATCCGATTTCTGATAGTCAAAAAGATGATTCAACATCTGACGTAGAATATAAAATACCGATCAAGTTATGCACAAATGATAGCCAAGCGTCGAATGATAACGTTGATGAATAAAATAAACTAACTATAAGCCACACAAATATATAAAATGGATATATAAAAAATAAATATTTGTATGTCCTTTATAGCCTTCTAGGTGGCTGGACCGATTTTAATGAAATTTTCAGAAATATTTAGAATCACCCCGCTGGATCATCCGCTGATGATCCTGTGAAGTTTGGTAGAAATTGGAGCATTTTTTTAACTGTTGACCTCTGTTTCGATGGAAATTCGAAACCACTCTGGGCTACAGCAATGCGTAGCCAGACTAGACCAGCTAGTTAATTATATTTTTAATGCTACTTAATTAAATCATAATTTTTATTGAAATTATTAAATCTATTACTTTAATAATTTTTCCCATTGTTTTTATACATTTTATTTAATTGGCATATACAAAAAGTTCCTGCTAATATAATAATTACGTTATTTATTCGTTATGTATATTTTGACGTTGACAAAAGATTTGAGATAAATGTGAAAAATTAAAATTAATTTAAACAGAATGTAGGATTATTACCTGCAATGCAAGATCAAAATTACTGTACTAAACTATTGAATAAATGTATTATTTTCATTTTATATGAAATTTTTAAACGGGAAATCCAAAATGTAAAATACTATCAATTTGAATAAAAAAACAATTACTTAATTTGTATTTTATTTAACGCTGTTTTCAGGCATTAAAAATTGCTAAAATATAAATGGAATACAAAGGTCAATTACGTTGTCATTTGTAAAGTCATAGTAGCTCAATTAGGGGAGGAAAGGGTGCGGTCTAGATAAGTGAAAACACCCCCGGATCTTTCGAGCCCCATCTGCCTAATTAATGTTTAATTTTTTGTTTAAGTTTCATCTTTTTCTATATCTTCTACAGAAATTCCGAGCAGAGCTCTGTCATCAAGGTACAAAATAGTATACAATGATCTCCCAAGAGGCATATTGCACATGTAGATATAGATGATAAGTGGAATGCAAAATTGTGGTAACGTTAACACATTGCGTAGTATTGCGACGCTCGTGTACGCAATATGCACTAGATCTCTATAGGAAACTAGTCATTTGAAACTTGAAGTTTGGCAAGGGTTGCCCACTAGCCATTTTAAACTTGAAGTATGACCAGGGTTGTCAACCGGACGTTAATATTGTGACAACACCAAGAAGATGGCAATTTGACCATACGACTTAAGTAGAGCTTCTGCGCTCTCTGCATTTCGCAACCTCGGCGATGCTTCTGCGCTCGCCTGCCCCGCTCGATGACGCTGTAAAAGCCATTAGGGCTAACAGCATACAGTCAGTTCGAAAAAAAACCATACGTCTCAATTTGCCGGTTCCAGAGGGATATGAACAGTCCGAACCGTGCAAATGAGGTTGAGGTTTGTAGTCTTTTTGCTAGAGAAAAGACTGGCGTTTGTCGAAATTTAAGTGGGTTGGATTCTCATATTAACAGAACGTTTACCTAACAAGACCGATTTTAGAAGATCAGTAAATAAAACAAAATTTGTTAACCTTTTTGCAGAAAAATAACATTAAAAAAAGTAATTCATCAAATTTGTATCCGTAACCGTTCAAGTATTTCAGGGAATTAGCGTTTATACAAAAGCCGACATTTTAGAAAACCGGTTTCCGAATAGTATTTTTTTTCCTGAAAACCGGTTACTCAGTTTCCAATTTTTATAAAAAAAAAATAAAAAAGAGAAAAAAAAAGAATAAAAAAGAGAATTTAGAGTGCTTAAAAGCAATTTTTGACTTGAATTATTTACTGTTCAATTTTATTGATCGTAAATTTTCTTTATGCAATTTAGTAGAACAAGGCAATAATAGTTGACCAGGATTAAATAACTTTAACACAATTATTCGTTGTTTATGCATAATTTTCACATATAGAATGTAATGTGAAACGAGTTATGTCATTTTCTAATTTTTTAAAGTGTTATTCATACATTGTAAACCGATATTTTGTACTAAAAAACAGGTTTTCGAATTTCATAATTTTCTTTTAAAAACTAACCCTACAGGTAATATAATAAGTTTATATTGAGAAATAATGAGCATTTTCATTTTTCTTGTGATTTATAGTGTAGTATTATTTCAATAGTGCTTTCAATTAGTTCAATAGCCCAGCGGGTAGAGCGTGCGACTCTTTCGAGGGGAACACGAGGTCAAACCCGAGGAGGCACCAATGACTTTTTCTATTAAAACTCATGTGTCTAATTGATAGTTGCAATTAATCACACGCTTTTCGGTGAAGGAAAACATCGTGAGGAAACCTGCATATCTCTAGAGAATTCTGGAGATATGTGTAACCTACCAATCCGCATTGGAGCAGCGTGGTAGGTCTTAGCTCAACCCTTCTCTCCAGAAACGGAGAGAGGAGGCCTATTCCCAGCAGTGGGATTGTAACAGGCCGCTTCTTTTATATTTTCAATTATCTTCGATTATGGTACATTAAGTATCGCCTTATTCTATAAATTATCTTAGCGGAGATCCCATGAAGAGACTTATATACCGCAGTGGAGGTCCACCGGTTGATAAAGTTGTTAGCTATTTATTACTACAGACGCGTACATATAGTAGATTCTACGTTTTTTACAAGACGAAAAGAAAGTTGTGCGAATTGTGTCATTGCGAGAAGCGAGGTGAAAACATAGATTTTCTACGGTGAACACAACACTCCATTCACTGAGTACGTCACGGTTCTGTACTGTAATCGCCAACACTATCTAGTACTAATCATATTACTAGTACGTATTAACCAATAATATGGGCATAATCTTTCCTAAGCAGCCGGTAGCTTCATTGTAATTTGACTATTTAAAAGTGCTTGTTAAATTCAATGAATAAAGAATTATTTGGAATTTGAATTTGAATTTGAATAGCCTAGCCTAGCCTAGAATACTAACACATTATATTTCATAGATATGTAGAAAATTTTCTAAGGTAAGTTGGCCCACCATTGGTGGGTGTGGGTGGTGGTATTCAGTTGAGTAGAATAGACCACCCTCTTCTTACCGAGGTGTCGTAAAATACGACTAAGGTAAGTTGACGTCAGGCAGGCGGCCGGTCGCAAAATACGTAACTAAATCATGTGACAACATGTTTGTAACATATTGTGCCGACCCCACTTAGAGTGGGATAAGGGCAGGGCAATGAAGTTGAGATATGTAGACAATTTATAGATATCATTTCGCACGCTTAGTATTAAAGTGGCTGAATTGAAAAAAGTTGCATTGTGGCAAATTGCAATAAAGCGTAACGCAGCGTCTAAAAATCTCGTGAATGTTAAAGAGGCCAATAACATGAAAGAGCAAAACGCTAGTTTTTTTTAATAGGTCGTACTGTGATTTTATAGATGGTATTTAAATAAGGTTCACAATGTATCGAACTCAATTAGGCCTAATCAATTAATTTATTTATTAATTACCATTTTAGTAATTAATTAATTTGGTCACACATTTTATTAATTAATTAATTTGGTCACTTCAATACTACGTTGTGATATTCTAGATTTCTGTATTGCTAAAGTTATGTTTTTTTGACGTTACTACGTGAATCTGTAAATCCAGACACGAAACACGCGTTAGGATATTTTCAAATGACTAAGTAGTACATAGTACAAAGACCCGGTGTAGTTGGGGCCTTTTTAAGGCAAAGGCAGAATAGATGCCACCAAATAAAAATGTTTATATTACCCTCTTAGTATGGGCAGTGGCGTATATGCTGCCACCAAATTTTCATAGATTTCCCATCGTTTCTCATTTTTGAAAAGAAAATCTTAAAATTTACAAAAAAAAATATTTCAACATACAAAAATTTTATTTTCGTAACTTTCCTAGTTTCACATTTATTGTATGGATATAAACTAACGTTTTATGAATATAGCACAAGCTCAAACACGCACTAACAAGTAACATAATATGTAACCACACGTCCACCTACAGCAAGTGTTCTCGTCTTACTGACGTGGTGCATTCTGAGACAGTGTAATGTTCCCTTTGTACATAAGTATTAGTGTGAGTTAGTGTGAGTATATCATGTACGTATTACACATATGTGTCTTATATATATAAAAATATATATAAATATACAAGGTAAGATACACACACACATCTCAACCCGCATAAACTACAGTCACATTGCAAAACATATTTGACTTACTTGTATCCTGTGAGAATGTTGAGCAACGTTGACTTTCCAGCACCTGATGGACCCATAATGGCTGTCAGCTCGCCGGAACGCAGCCTTCCCGACACTGATTTGAGGATTGTCTTCACATCTGGAGAAGAAATTGCAGAAATATTAACAATTCGATAGCTGTAATAACGTCCCAATACTCATTAAGGGCGTCAATACTCCTTTACGATAATTGATAGAATAAGACGTTAATTTACGGAGATCCATAATACAAAAGGAATAATGAAATTAATAGTCAATTCTTAGTCGCCCTTTACGACACCTCGGTAAGAAATGAGGGTGGTCTATCTATGCAGCCGGATACCGCATGGCATTTACCTTAGTCGCCTCTTACGACACCTCGGTAAGAAAGGAGGGTGGTCTATTCTATTCTGCCGGATACCACACGGCTATAATTGAGTTACGCGACTGTACATTTATTTTCTTATCGTAGCGGCTAATTAATGTAGTGAAGTTTAGGTATGTACACGCGATGCATCCTTTGCAGTGACAAATGGAATTTGCCCTATGAGTAAGCGACAGATATCGCGGCAGTCCTTGGTCTACATTATTATTATAAACCAACACAATCGAAAATGGCTACTGCCAATCAACAAGGAATCGCTATGTTCGGTGCTTCTCCTTTTAGATAAATTTGCAAAATTAAAAAAATTAAACTATCGTGAGTACTATTCATAGTTAATGTGTAGACTGTATTCAAGTCTAATTTTATCGGGTTACCCCGACTAGTTTTCCCCCGTGATAACGTCGTGTAAAGAGCTCATGAATGAATGCCCTGGATGGGCTCGAAACTAACTAACCCGATAAAATTAGATATGAGCATATCCGGTGTCTCGACATTAAATTTAAATCTACTACTTATATAAAATAGTGAATCTCTTAATGTATAATTAATAATAATAATATATTTTTTAATTAATATTATTATTTGAGTGTCTATGTATTTATCAATTTTTGTATGTATAGAATATTTATAGATAGGTATTATAATATATTGAAGCTGTGATAGCCCAGCGGTGAGACTGTGCGACTCTTTCGAGGGGAACATGAGTTCAATACTGGGCAGGCACCAATGAGTTTTTCTATTAAAACTCATGTGTCTAATTGATAATTACAATTTAATAAATAAATAAAATAAAAAAATTTATCACACGCTTTTCGGTGAAGGAAAACATCGTGAGGAAAACTCCATATCTCTAGAGAATTCTAGGGATATGTGTAACCTACCAATCCAACCTTATTCATATTCCTATAAGCAAGGTTGTCTAGAAGGAATCGCTGGTTAGCGATAAGACTGCCTTATTGAACAATTTTCTACATACAAGTGTTATTTTTTAATGATAAAATAACGGAAAATTATTGTACGCTGTAGCCCCACTAACAAAATATATATCTCGGATTTCCAGTGAATAAAAACGCCGTGTGGTATCCGGCAGAATAGACCACCCTCCTTTCTTACCGAGGTGTCGTAAGAGGCGACTAAGGTATGTGCCGTGTGGTATCCGGCTGCATAGAATAGACCACCCTCATTTCTTACCGAGCTGTTATAAAAGGCGACTAAGGTAAATTGACGTCAGGCAGGCGGCCGGTCGTAAAATACGTAGCCAAATCATGTGACAACATGTTGTGCCGACCCAACTTAAAGTAGGATAAGGGCAGTAGAATGATGATTCCAGTGAATAAATATCATAACATCATTGACAGACGTATTTTGAAATTAAAATTCAAATAGTAATAAAATAAATAGTATTTATTCAAGTAGACTGTTTTCACGATGTGTACACATGGATTGGGAAAGCAAAGTATACAGTTAAACTCTAAATGCCACATGTATCTGAATTTAACACCTAATCTAATCTTTAAGAAATTGCGTTTATCGAAATGATAACGGTTGACGCGTTAAAATCACTTAGGAGTGTCTTTCGATCGTTTATAGAATGGTTTTTATTTTTGTTTTGTGTTTCAACCTATATATTAACCTAGTTAAATACAATTTGTTTTACCTGCGAAATTAAAATTATTATTAATAATAATAATAATAATAATAATAAATACTATATAAAGTTGCGCTTTCGTTTGGCAAAAAGCTCGCAAAAGTGTAAGAACAGCCCCAGAAATGGGAAAAAAATAAAGTAAAAAATAAATAAATAATAATGATAATAATAATAATAATAACAATTTTTTGTTCCATAATGAAATAAATCGACATGTTAAATGTTACTTACTATATTATATACTTAATGCGTGAAACTTCAATCCTGTAAGAGGACCGGTAGCTAAAGCACAGAATCTCACAATTTTAGTTTAGCGATTTTTAATTAAAAAAAAAAGAATATTTTGAATTTGATCGGTGAAACGATTATTTATTTATGAAGCCCTAAAATCTGTAAATTAGTTTATGTAAGTTTTGGAAGTTTTTGTAACAGAAATAAATAATTTATTTATTTATTATGATTATATATTTTTTATTTTGAGTTGAATTAGCACATCATACTAATACTATTAATTAAACAATTAGTCTGACTGTCTTTACAAGTATTTTTAAAAACAGGCTTGCTGCATTACAACAGTTTAAAAACACTTTTCAAAAGAGGCTAATGCAGAAAGCCTATATTGTTGAGGATTACTAAGATGATAAGAATGTGTGAATATAGCTGCGCTTCTACCCTGTACAAGACAGTAATTGATAAATGTAACTAGTTATAAGATTTCTATTTTTTAAAAGAGCAACCGCCGAGTTTCTTGCTGGCTCTTCTCGGTAGGAACAGCTTTCCGAACCAGCATTAGAGTGGATGATTCAACAGCACTTGTTAACAAGTTTACTTGAATAAAGAATACTTTGCATTTTTTTATATTTTCTTCCAATCAGAACCCATCATAAGATAAACACACAAGTATTTGTCTAAGTTTAAAGTTATTTAAACTCAAGGTTTAATAAGTTACGATGGGTAATAAAATAAATAAATACTTAGGTTATTAAAAAAAAACTTGGTGGACATTTGACCGGACCGAACTATAGGTACGTATATTTTTTTACCATTGAATCCGAATTCAAGTTCAGTTTTACCTATACCCACAAAATTTCAAGTAAATTATAAAAACACATATTTGGACTTTGACGCAAGAATTAGCAATTTGGTAATATGAAAATCTTTGTTTTCATTGTTTTCAATTAGCTGAATACTAATACATAGTTTTTTTTAATTACGAATGCCAGATACCACAGGTATCTAGCTGAGTAGAATAGACCACCCTCATTTATTACCGAGGTGTCGCAAAGGCGCCTAAGGAAAGTTGAGTCACCGTGTGGTATCCCGTTGAGTAGAATACACCACCCTCTTTCTCACCGAGGGGTCGTAAAATACGACTAAGGTAAGTTGACCCACCGTGTGGTATCCGGTTGAGTAGAATAGAGCACCCTCTTTCTTACCGAGGGGTCGTAAATTACGACTAAGGTAAATTCACCCACCGTGTGGTATCCGGTTGAGTAGAATAGACCACCCTCTTTCTTACCGAGGGGTCGTAAATTACGACTAAGGTAAATTGACCCACCGTGTGGTATCCGGTTGAGTAGAATAGACCACCCTCTTTCTTACCTAGGTGTCGTAAAATACTACTTAGGTAAGTTGACGTCAGGCAGGCGGCCAGGCGTAAAATACGTAGCATAATCATGTGACAACATGTTTGTAACATATTATGCCGACTCCACTTAGAGTGGAATAAAGACAGGAGGATGATGAATGATAAGAAACGATGCGTATATAATTTTGAAACTTCACAAGTTCACGGCTGGAGCTCCTTTAAAAATAATAAATATTTAATTGCTGAACTTCAAAGTTCATGACTTAGCCTCGAGGTAACAAGGAATTATGCGTATTTCATGGTTGAACTTCAAAGATCTCGCCTCAACCTTAATAAATAATGACAGTCTTTTATGTCATGGGCAGAGCTAGATGTCATGATTAATTGGTAAAGAACATTCGTTGTTAACAAATTTAGAACGCCTATTTAAGAAAGCAAATGCAATATAGCAAACAATCTTATGTTCAATAGATATCACACGCTTAGTATTACACAGACCGAATTTAAATTATATACAATATAATTTAAATTACAGTATAATAAAATTATATACAGACTGTGATAGCCCAGCGGTGAGACCGTGCGACTCTTTTGAGGGGAACACGAGTTCAAACCCGGACAGGCACCAATCAGTTTTTCTATTAAAACTGATGTGTCCAATTGATAATTGCAATTTACCACACGCTTTTCGGTGAAGGAAAACATCGTAAGGAAACCTGCATATCTTTAGAGAATTCTGTTGATATGTGTAACCTACCAATCCGCATTGGAGCAGCGGGGTAGGTCTTAGCTACAACCCTTCTCTCCAGAAACGGAGAGAGGAGGCGTATTCCCAGCAGTGGGATTGTAACAGGCCGCTACTTTACTTTTTTTTATATACAATAAAATTATTCTATATATATATATAGTAAATTCTTATTTTAATAATTCAGTTATGCGCTTATTAAAAATATCATATTGAGATATAATTAAATGTCTATTAAAAATATATTACCAGTTTGACGATTTTTGTACGTTAAAATGTAGTGTTGATTACTGTATATTTTTTATAAAATAATGTAGAAAAAACTAATTGCGCCGCGGCCTGTTTCTTTTCTAAAGTTGAGCAAATGTCTCTTTTATACTTTATAGGGAAAAAGTGCATTACTAGTACACATATTACCATGAGATTCCACGCAACTCGCTTTCGTTAAATGCAGAGAAAACCAAATACATTTCATTTGCAATTAGACAATCCTCCCAAGATCATACTATTTTTCACTTAACAGCACATAAGTGCGGATCAAATTTAAGCAATGATTGCGATTGTAAACACATATTGCGCGTTCACAAAGTGAGCTATTTAGGGGTTCTCATAGACAGTTCGTTGTCATGGTCATTTCACATTGAAATGTTGATAAATAGATTTAGAAAAATGATATATGTATTTAAAATTTTACGCACGATAGCTGATTTCAAGACTTTAAAAACAGTCTACTTCTCTTTAGTACAATCCATTGCCTCGTATTGTATGAGCGCTTGGGGAAATTGTGGGAAAACCTTGTTTCTACGCTTAGAAAGAGCACAACGGGCACTCTTAAAAGTTATGACTTTTCGACCACGGCTTTATCCGACTAAAAAATTACTTAGCGATTGTGATATTCTCTCAATTAGGCAAATTTACATTCTACAAGTCACCCTACGCAAGCATTAACAAATCCCATATAACCCATCGATTTACAAAGAAAAAAGGAGATGGGATAAGGTATGTCCTATAGAGAGTTGTCGAACTTCTTTTGCTAGGTACCAATATCATTATGTTAGTGGAATATTATATAACAAAATAAATTACCATTTAAACATATATTCGGCTATAACTAAGAAATGTAAAAATCTTGTAACTGAGTGGCTTAAATTACTTTCATACGATGAATTGGAAATTTTTTGTAAAATTATAAATTTGTAAATGCACTACAATCACTTTCACCAACTCCTTCTTTTTCCCACACACACACACGCACACACACGACACACACGCACACACACACGACACACACACCAACACTCACACACGCTTACGTATAAAAAATATATAACTTAGTGCCTAATTAATGTATTATACTGGAGGCGGGCGTTATTGGCTGCGACACAGTTTTAAACTAATGCAGCCAATATCGTTTAACTTTAATTTTTGTGTAATTACATTTATTGTAAAACTATACTAATAAATAAATAAATAAATAAATAAATATAGGTGCATAATGTATAAAGTAGAAACAGCAGGCCTACCATGAGCTCTTATTGCGACTCAATTGAAGACGTAAACGAAATTGTTTTGCTTTTTCACTTTTTTCACGTCTGAAAGACGCAACCTGTTAGTCGTTGGTAATTGATTCGTCCTAGGAACATGTGAGTAGAAGAGACAGAGTTATCTATAGTTCATATAACGTTATCCTTTTCAAACATTACGACCCCAATACAATTCACACTTCATGGTGCGAAAAGAAAGCAGTTCGCGGTCGTCATTTACGTCTTCAATTGAGTCGCCATAAGAGTTCATGGTAGGCCTGCAGAAATTAGCTCGCGACTTCTGCTTTGCGCCTTACATAATTACGTAGACCGTTTGTGGTTTGTGGTATACGAACCAATAAAAAAATTCCACAACTAATTTTAGCTTTGTCATTACGACAGTTTTAAGAAACTATTAAATAAAATAAATACAGTTAAACAACATAACTGGACAGTAGAGATTTACATTTACATTTGACATAATTAATAAAAATGCGTGAATTTAGCTTCTCTCGGACGTACACAAGATAGTTATGGTAAAATTAGAATAAAAGAATTATGTTTCTAATAGAATAACCGTCGAGTTTCTTATTGACTCTTCTCGGTAGGAGCAATTATGCAAACCAACAGCAGAGTTAACGATTCAAAAGCACTTGTTTACAAAGTAACTTATAAAGTAATTTATAGAATTAGGCGTTACTTTGCGGAGATCCATAATACAAAAGTAATAATAAAATTATTTTGCTATAATCCGCGATACAGTGAATAGAAAATATATATAGTGTTAAATGTATAGTGGACTATCCGTATTTTCATACCCGATACGTGCAGGATTCGTAAAAAAACCATGCACAAACCTCCACCACTTCCACCACAATACACAAGCACTACACACGTTCACTATTACAAACTCAACAATCGTTTCGCCCGCAACCGAAGCATCATCAGGAGATAGACTCCACGACAAAATCGCAAAGCTTTGCGATATGAGATTGTGATAGTGAACGTGTGTGCATGTGTTTTTACGAATCCTGCACGTATCGGGTATGAAAATACGGATAGTCCACTATACATTGAACACTATATATATTTTCTATTTACTGTATCGCGGATTATAGCAAAATAATTTTATTATTACTTTTGTAACATATAAAGTGTCTTTAAATAACAAAAACAAGTTTACACACAAACAAACAATACATATTTTTATATTAGTAAAAGGTCTGACAAGAAAAAGCGATGACTTCATTATCAGTTCAATGAATCCTTCCTCAAGTTTAAAAAGGACACCGGCAGAAGAAATCTAAACGTTACAAACCTTTTGTATCTTTTTATTAATGTAAATTTTTATAATGAACTAGCTGTCCGGCCACGCGTAGCTGTGCCTCAGTCTGGTTTCGAAATCCTCTCGAAACAGATTTCAAGTTTAAATAAAACGCGCCGATCCCAATCAAACTTTACGGAATAACTTTAGTGAAGGGTTGTTAAGACTTATCACGCTGCTCCAATGCGGATTGGTAGGTTACACATATCCCAAAAATTCTCTAGAAAAATGAAGTTTTCCTCACAATATTTTCCTTCACTGAAAAGCATATGATAAATTGAAAATTTCAATTAGACACATAAGTTTTAACAAAAAAAAACTCATTGGTGCCTGCCCGGGGCTCGAACCCGTAACCCTCTCTCGAGAGGCACACAGCCTCACCGCTGGGCTATCACGACACGTAATACAAGCAATAGCAAATGACATTGAAAACAAGTTCGTCCTCTCAACGCGAATAAAGTCAAAGTAATTATTAAAAACAAATAATTACTTCACATATTGAAATAAAGGTCACGGTTAAAAATACTTTTACAAATTTACAAATTATAATTATATTGCGAGGACACACGCATTATTAATAAACCTGTTCAGTCATTATTAAAACGAGAATCAAACCCGCGTCATCTGGCTGATTTGTCAGACTCACTATTTACTGACGAAGGATAACATCGTGAGGAAACCTATATAAAAAAAGTAATGCACCGGCCCGTTACTATCCCACAGCCGGGTATAGGCCTACCCTTTCCGTTTTTGGAGAAGAGTTGGAGCTAAGACCTACCACGCTGCTCCAATGCGGATCGGAAGGTCACACATATCACTAAAATTCCCTAAAGATACGCAGGTTTCCTCACGATGTTTTCTGTCACCGAAAAGCGTGAAAAATTGCAATTATCCATTAGACACATAAATTTTAATAGAAGAACTCATTGTTGCTTGCCCGGGGTTTGAATCCATGATCGTCTCTAGAGAGTCGCACGGTCTCACCGCTAGGCTATCACAACTATGAAACCAGCATAGTAAGTAGCGGCCTGTTACAATCCCACTTCTGGGAATAGGCCTCCTCTCTCCGATTCTGAAGAGAAGGGTTGGAGCTAAGACCTACCACGCGGCTCCAATGCGGATTGGTAGGTTACACATATCTCCAGAATTCTCTAGAGATATGCAGGTTTCCTCACGATGTTTTCCTTCACCGAAAAGCGTGTAATAAATTGCAATTAGCAATTAGACACATGAGTTTTTTTAAATAGAAAAACTCATTGGTGCCTACCCGGGTTTGAACTCGTGTTCCCCTCGAAAGAGTCGCACGGTCTCACCGCTGGGCTATCACAGCTCACCAACCAGCATATCTGCAGAAAATCAGGTTGTGTGTAACCCTCAAATCCGCATTGGTGCAGCGTGGTGGAACTATGTAAGCGCCAACCTTTCTCTAAAAGAACGCTTAAAATTGATGAAATAGTTCTACTAATAGCGATATATATAATAATAATTCTTTTTTCTTTATTTAATTTAGGGACTTTTATACAATATATATACGCCAGTCCCATTTTGGAAAATACCACAGTTAAACTAACTATTTTAATTAACAAATGAAATATATATTTTTTAATAATAAAAATAATCAAATGAGATTTATGAGTTTACATAGAACGAGAAAGTGTTTCTATAAACATACCTGTATTAAGTTTATTCAAACTCATTAGTCTCATAAAATTCTCCCTGAATGTTTGTAAGAGATTGCTTACAATAATAAGATAGCCTTTGTCTATACTTCTATACTAATATTATAAAGAGGAAAGATTTGTTTGTTTGTAATGTTTTCACGCAAAAACTACTGGACCGACTTCAAAAATTCTTTCACGATTGGAAAGCTGCTTTTTCACTGAACAAAGCTTTATGTCATTTTCAAAATAAAATAGGTATCCCAATAAAATTGTAATAAGGTGTGAAAAATTCAGTCGTAAACATCTTTCATCGCGTGCGCTGCGGAAACTATTGAGGATAGAACAAAAAAATGTTCTACAGTATTATACAACATATCAATATCCACAAAAAAAACCGCGATACCATATGTCTAACTATTATAGTTATAGCAATATAACTTAAATTTATAATTATAATATAATTATACTTTTTACATTGTAAAAGTTGATATAATTGCCGACAATAATCAAACCATTTTATTCATATCTCTGTATTAATCGTTATCCCATTAAATGATTTTTTATTAAAAACTATTTCAATACCTGTAAAATACTTTTTAACTTATTAAAATCCGACATCTCAATCAAAAGATATTACGAATTTGAGAATATAAATCGAAAGAACCGTTACAGCAGGGTCTGCATTTCGTGAGTTAGGTCTTATTCCAAGAACACTTATGATACCCATTTTTTATAATTAAATAATCTACAAAATAAATATATAGACCGACTTCGTAGACTTGCCACTACCACGAGATTGGTATGGACGCGGGTGAAACCGCGGGGCATTGCTAGTTCAGTATAAATTTAACTTTAACCATTTAATTATGTTATTATATTGCACAAAAAGTACTAAAGAAATAAATATTACAAATCCAGTAACTAAAATTAATACAATATAATAAAACCATGACAAGTATTGATTAATCATCGCGTTATGGCGTCTAATCACTCGACACGCCACTTCATTAGACAACAATGGTATAGACAAACACACTTTATAACAGGCACGTGAACTGTATGTAACTATATTTTTAATTGACGTATAAAAAGGTTGCATGTAAATTGCATAATTACAGAGTACTCACATACACATTACAAACTTGCTAGCATAACGTGACAAGAATTCCTAATAAGGTATTTAAGACGACAATAATACTCTTTTTCTTCCAGCGATTGATATCCGATGCTGGAGATAGGTCTCTTCATGGGATCTCCACACCACACTATCTCGTGCCGCTTTGATCCAAGATCCCCGCGATCTTTTTGAGGTTGTCAATTCACCCCATAGGAGATCTACTGACACTGCGTTTTCCAGTGCAGGGTCGCAATTCCAACACCTTAAAACCGTAACGCCTATCAGTTCTCTGATACCGGTCCTTACTATGTGCCCCACCGATCGCCATTTCAGTTTCGCTACAAGCTGAGCTATGTCGGTAACTTTGGTTGTTCCAGAGATCTTCTTATTTCTGATATGAGCAAGTAGAGATATTTAGTTAGCTCCATCGACCGCTGAGTGACTCTAAGCCAGCCATACCAACCTGCGGCCCGCTCGACTTTTTTATGTGGCCCGAAGCCTAGTACAGCATTTTTAGAAAGACATTAAAATTTTAATTGATAACGGTACAATAATGGTGTAAAAATAATTTAAAAAGTAAATTTTAGATTGTAGCAGCCCGCGAGGTGTTGCAATACCGACTAAGTGGCCCACAGAAAAAAAGGTTGAATATGGCTGCTCTAAGCTTTCTTATGAGGCCCATAGTGAGTATTAGTAGGCCACCCGTTTCCGATTCGTATGTCTTCACTAACAACGCATTGTTCAATAAAATATTTCAATACTCTGATGTTACAAAAATATCTACTAAGGATACAAAACATAAACAAACCGATGTGGCTTGTACTTTAAGAGGGAAAAGATATAAATAGCCGTGTACGTTGTCCAATAAATCTCCTCCCGAGACACGATGGGCTATTAGATGCCTAGATATTGAGATAGTGATAGTGCTGAGCCGATATTGTGGTGTGGCGATGACGTGATCTCACCAAGCGGAATAGATCCCGAGATTGCCACATAGGAAACGGCGACTTTTGGGCGCAATTGTAAAAGGTGAAACTTAAAAAAAGTAATCTACTTTTGTTTTTTCATAATAAACAAAACTAGCGAAAAGTAAAAAAAAAAGTAAAGTAGCGGCCTGTTACAATCCCAATGCTGGGAATAGGCCTCCTCTCTCCGTTTCTGGAGAGAAGGGTTGGAGCTAAGACCTACCACGCATCTCCAATGCGGATTGGTAGGTTACACATATCTCAAGAATTCTCTAGAGATATGCAGGTTTCCTCACGATGTTTTCATTCACCGAAAAGAGTGTGATAAATTGAAATTATCAATTAGACACATGAGTTTTAATAGAAAAACTCATTGATGCCTGCCCGGGTTTGAACTCGTGTTCGCCTCGAAAGAATCGCACGGTCTCACCACTGGGCTATCACAGTTCAGCGAAAAGTGCAATCTAGAAATTGAAAAATGTTTAAATATGTGTTTGGCACAAATAAAATAAGTTAACGATTACATAAACGATTAGTGTAAACAAATAATTAAAGATTGATTAAAGATCGAGTTGATTAAATGACTGTTTAAATATAAATAATTATTAAATAACCATATGAAATAATCTTTAACAAATTTAATGTTTTATAATTAAATATTTAATAATTAAATAATAAAGAAATTAAAGTTAAGGTTACGGGGCGAAACGATCATAGAGATTTTGATGGTGGTTGTGTGCGTTGCTTGTGTGCATTGTTGCTGGTAGAGGCATCTTGGGATGCATGTGGTGACTTGTCCTGCATGTGTAAGGACGTGAATTTTGCCTGCTTCATACACTTAGCATTGTATGCATTTGCCTTAACACACGCGGATCATACCAAAGTAGTTCTGTTAAGGTTGATTCTTGTTCAGAAATTAATTAATTGTTTGTTCATCATTATTGTGTCTATGCTAAAAGACGTCACACTTCAGAAATCAATTCTTTAATACACAGAAGTTCGTAACCTCACCTTAACTAAATCTTTCATAACTTTGCTATTAGATTGACAAAATCAGCCAAATTTTGAGTAATCGTTAACTAATAAAAACGCTATTAATTGGCCCCATTTACATTTTTTTACATCTTGAGCCCAAAATTGTATACAAGTATTTTTTTTTTTTTTTTTTTTTTTTTTTTATTTATTTATAACAACATAAACATACATATATGCATTACTTATATATAAGAATACACCAGTCAATAAAAACTACGTTCTTAAAGGCTAATAACACCTTATACAGAACATATAAGTTAGTAAAAAACAATTACTTTTATAGAAATAATAACAAATAGGAACCACAATAGTATAAAGTAGGTTATAAAAAATAATTACCCTACATTCACATAAAGTTTTGTAACAAGGTACAAGTCACATTAATCAATTAATGATACATAATAAGTATCCGAACCTGAAGTCACAGAACAATACACTCATAGTAGTAAAAAATATAATTAAAACATTTATTGAATGCTGTGCGTAATATTTTTTTTGTAGCGGGTAGGAGGACGCTTGAGTGAAGCAAGCGGTCAGAACGTCAGGGCGCCTTTGTTATCTACAGCTCAGCACGTAGTGATGGGGCAACCTGTATCGACCATAATTTTTGAAGCGTAACATATGTTTACGAGTTTTACCTATTGATGCAATTAATTTGTTTGGATTACTTGGATTACTGACTTGATAAAATTTTTTTGTTAGTTTTAAAATAAAATCTTTTATTAAAGGAAATTTGATGTAGTTATGTAATTTGCGTAAGTTAGTTTTAAGTGGTGTGTTATAAGCAATCTTTAAGGCTTTATTTTGGATAGTTTGAAGATTTTTATAGTTAGTGTCACAAGTGCTACTCCAAACAGGTGCTGCATAGGTAATGCACGGTCGTACAAGTGTTGAATAAATTCTGAGTTTAGTTATAGGACTTAAGTTAGATTTTCGGTTTAAGATAGGAGAAAGCGCATTTAGAGCTTTGATGCCTTTGATTCGTAATGCTTCCGTATTACTGGTCCAGTTGATTTTGTTGTCTAAGTGTAAGCCTAGATATTTGACAGTTTTGCTCCAAGGGATTGAGTAATTGTTAATTAATAGCCGCCTAGAAGGCACAGTACGTTTACGCGTGAACAGTATTGCTTCAGTTTTCGACGTGTTCAACTTGAGTTTCCATTTTTTATAATATGATTGTAATAACTCTAGTGAAAGTTGTAAACGGGAGACTATTAGATCGATATCATTGGATGACGTAAACGAAGCTACATCGTCTGCAAAAGCAGCAATATGAGTATGTGTTTGTTTAGGAATATCATTAAGGTAAATTATAAATAAAAGAGGCCCTAATATTGACCCTTGCGGAACTCCACTAGGTATAGTACGTAGATCAGACGCCTTATCACCAATAGAAACACAAAAACGACGATTTGAGAGATATGATTGAATTAGTTTGACAAGTGCGTAAGGAACATCATATTGAGCATTCAATAATTTGTGTAAAAGCGCAGAATGCCACACAGTATCAAAAGCTTTTTCAACGTCAAGCAATATCATACCAGTTGACTTGTTACAGTTAAGATTGTGAGCAATATGTTCCGTTACTCTAGCTAATTGCTGCGACGTCGAATGTTTTCGACGAAAGCCGAATTGTTCAGGTATTATAACATGACCTACAAATTTTAGCAACCGAGAATATATGAGGGTCTCAAATATTTTACCTAAAGAAGGTAGGAGGCTGATAGGACGATAACTAGACGGTATGGTACTATCTTTTCCAGGTTTTTTAATGGCTATAATTTTAGCAATTTTCCAGTTGGTAGGGAAAAAATTATGATTAAGGCAAGCGTTAAATATTTTAGTTAAGTATACTATTGTTTTAAAAGAAAAATTTTTGATTATGATATTGTTAATGTTATCGATACCTGGTGCTTTTCTAGTTTTCAATTTGCTGATAATGTTTTTTACTTCGTCAGGGTCAGTAAGCAATACTTTCTCAGAGGCATTAAAATCATTCAAAAAATCAATTGAGGCTTGGACCTGTTTTTCAGTCTTAGAATCACTTAACCAGTCACTAGAGAGGCACATGTTTTCAAAAAATGAGTTAGCTAGGAGTTTGCATTTATCCCAGACAGTTGTAGCCATAGAGCCGTTTGGGCGTTTTAAACTAGGTATTGATTCATGTGAGCTTTTTAATGACTTCACGGTTCGCCATAATTCAGAGCTAGCATTATCCACTCGACTTAGTTTACATTGCCATTTCTTATCATTATGATCCATAATTTTTCGATTAATATTTTTTTGTAATGATCGAGCCTTTTTAGTTATAGTTTTCTTGATAATGTTACAGTTTTGAACTAGGGCTAACCTACGAAGTGAGTTTTTTCTACTAATTAGTTTCCTGATATTGTCTGGAAGTTTATTTACGTTTGGTTTAGTGACTGAGCGGGGAATAAATATATTGCGAGCACATTCGATTATAGTTGTTAAATGATAAATGGAATCTTCTATCACATCACGATTGCTAAAAATATAAGGAGATAATATAATGTTTTTATCAACATACTGTTTAAAGCCATTCCAATCAGCTTTGTTATATTCATATTTGATAATAGATTTATATGTAACGTTTCCATTAATAGTAAAGAAAACCGGCAAGTGATTAGAAGAGAGGCGCGTAAGAGTTGATAGTTCAGAGATATTGATAACGTTTTTAGCAATTAAAATATCAGGCGTGGAGGGAGTAAAACTGGAATTGTAATGAACTAATGTTGGTTTGGAAGGAGCAAGGACATCAAAGTCATTAATCAGCATGTGTTCGTATAGTGTGATTCCATGCTGGTTATTCATGGTGCATTTCCAATACGCATGTTTCGAGTTAAAATCACCCATTATTATACACTGATTTTCGAGATTTAGTAATTTATCAAGATCATCAGTAACAAATTTTAAATTAGGTGATTGATATGCCGACACAATTACTATGTCCTTACCACATAAATCTATTTTGACAGCTATACATTCAAGATGTTTAGTTTCGGAGATAAATACAGATTCATGTTTAATGTCAGATCTTATAAGTAAGGCAACCCCCTGGCCACGGCCGTTATGGTTTTTGTCTTGCCGATAAACGGTGTAACCAGGGACGTTAAGGTGGAATTTGACACTTACTTTAGTTTCACTCAAGCCAATAATGTCTATATTGAAGTTAGACGCTAAATCAAGTAATTCATCTATACTAGAACGAATACCATCAGCATTCCAATATAAGATACGAAGTTCATTTTTGTCACACGTATTGACCTAGATGAGATAGTATTAATACAACTTTATCCATCATGGATTTACAAGCTGAGAACTGGCCTTTTAATGATTTAATTGTCATGAGGATTTGAAGCATTTCATCTGTTATAACATCACGCGGTCTCTGCTCTGGCTTATTTTCATCAGTATGCAATGTGGTTGGTAAGTTACTCTTACTCACTACATCCGTCCAACGACGACCATCTGTTAGTGCTGCTTGCACTTTAGAGCCTTGCTGTTGATCTTCCTTCTTAGAGCGTAATAGGTTGATATAGTTCTGACGTTCCTTACAATTTCGGTAGTTCGCAGGATGATTTTCAGCACAATTACAGCATCGCGCTGGTTCCATGCGATCTTTTTTAGGGCAATCACTAGTACGATGAGCTTCGGTACACTTGACGCACCGCGGCGGTAAGTTACAGTTACGAGATGTATGTCCAAAATGTTGACAACGATAACATTGGGTACCAAGATTGTTATTTGGCCGAAACCTACGAACTTGGACAGCACATTGAGATAAGTATTTTATCTGCTTAAAAGTAGCAATATCAGCCCCTGATGGTAGATGTACTAGAAATGGTGGACACTGAACATTAACTCCCTCAGCTGATTTCAACCGTCTTATAGAAACTCCACAGAATCCCAACGATGCTAATTCGTCTGCAAGATGTTCTTCAGCATACGCAGGTAGACCCATGATGACAGCTTTGTATGTTTTTTCATCTTTACGTGAAAATGTGTGAAAGGGAGCATTTTCAGATCTGAGTCCTTCCTTCAAGGAACTGTGTGCTTCAGAATTATAACAGTTAATAGCTATCTTGTTGTCACCTGTATATTTAAGATGAAACTGCTTTGTATACCGCTGTATGAGAGTTTTAATAAATTCATGGGTCCATTCAGGTTTGACTTCAAGAAATATTGGAGGTATCTTGCCAGACCTTGATTTTACAGAAGTTGCTTCACGCAGTCGAGTAGCTACAGAAGTTACTGATGGTTTATTCGAAGACAAAATACTGAATCTGTTTGAAGTGCTTAGGTGTTCAGGTTGCTGAAACTGCTTCGACTGACTCTGGTGAATAACGCGTTTCGGCATCTTCCAATCATTTGGATTTATGATTTCATCATCACCACTTCTTTTTGCAGCCAAAGATGGGTTAGACTGCGATTTGACTAAAAATCTGTCCATATTTTAAGTTTATCGATGAGTACGTTGTCCATCACTATGTAGCGCGGGATTATAAATGCGTCACTTAGAGAAAACGTGCAGCAACTACGACTGCTCGCGGCGGAATAAATGATGTATACAAGTATACACTTTCCTTTGTTCTTACCAAATCCTATTCAATTGCTTGATAATATATCATTAACCTAACGGGATGTAGAAAACTGGACCGCGTAGAGAGTATTTAATGCCCTACTGAGGAAGTCGAACCAGACCTTAAATTGCTGCATTAAATTCCGTGCATTAAAAAATAAAAACTATAAGGAAACGTTCATTTTACCTTGGAAAATACCTGTTTTTGATAATGTGATATTGGCTACTGTAATGGAATTAATAATTAACCTAGTAAAGCGACTCCTAAAGTGATTTAGGGCCACAGCATACACGATACTTTTTGCATCAGCAATCAAGCGGTTTGCTATTGCAGTGATGCTGTAACGCATCTGATTTTCTTTGATATAAGGTTCGGCGAAACCGGGATTACAGATTCTCTGGCGGTTCTTTTAGCGTCACTAATTGTTGAAAATATCGGCGAAAGCAAGAGATCTTACAGACTGGCCCGCTGGCGCAGTTGACAGTGACCCTGCCGTCAGCTGCACAGGTCGCATGTTCGGTTCCCACCGAGAGCCAAGATTTTCTGTAAACAATTTGTTGGTTCTTCGAGCCTTTTGGGACGGACGACAGTATTTGTAAGTGTCCCATATATTTATTAATATAGAGCTTTTCCCTTGAGATATAACCAAAACAATGGTGGCGATCTTTTATAAACCTACGAAAACGTCTGCGATTACATATATCTATATTTTAGCGTAATTTATAGAGTAGGCCTTACATAGCGGAATTCAATAGCACAAAATTTATGATAAAATTATTTTATTCACGTTTATTAAGAAAATTTATGTAGTGCTATAATGTAAGTGTAATAAAAGCCAAAACCGTTCTCATACCTTATACGTGCAGGATTAGTTACTGCACTTATCATAAAACATCAGGAGATAGGCTCCACGCACTGACTCGGACTCAAACTCAGTATGCAACACGTTTAGGAAGAAAAAAAAGGTGGTTGTTTAACTATACAATACTGCTTGCTTGGGTGATGCGTCGCTTTGCGATTTTGTAGTGAATTATTTAACGTAATGCGTCTATTTTAACTAACGTTAAATAACGTTAGTTAATTATATAGAATATATAAATATAAGAATTATATAGAATGCAATACTAAACGTGTTAAAGTAATATTCAACATTAATCGCGTATTGTTATTTAGTATGTGCTTTAATGGAAGTTAAAGAACATCTATAAAAATTGAATATTAAACATCGACACGTCAGTGGTGCACCACTATGACTGCCGAGAGCGAAAGAGAGCACAATAGAGAGCGTCCCGTTCCCACATTTAATAACCCCAAGGGCAGCGACTTTTTGATACTAGAATGGCCAGCGAGTCTTAATAAATAATAAGTGCGAAGATGACACTCATAAACTTATGTTTGTCTAATCACACATAAAAGAGGGAGACAGATAGATACAATCTCATCTGCTTATTCTTCAGGTCTCTTAATGGTAATAAGGTACTTTAGACAGGCTTCCCTCCTCTAGTATAATAACTCTATGGTATGCCGTGTGGTATCCGGCTGAGTAAAATAGACCACCCTCATTTCTTACCGAGGGGTCGTAAAAGGCGACTAAGGTAAGTCGCCCCGCCGTGTGGTATTCGGCTGAGTAGAATAGACCACCCTTTTTCTTAACTAGTGGTCGTAAAATACGACTAAGGTAAGTTGACGTCAGGCAGGTGGTGTCGTTAAATACGTGGCCAAATCATGTGACATGTTTGTAACATGTTGTTCCGACCCCACTTAGAGTGGGATAAGGGCAGGAGGATGATGATGAGTATAATATCCCTATGGTGATACCACTATGGTTTAAGTAGGTCAGTTTTGTTTACATTTCAAGACGTTAAAAACATTAGAGGAAACCATGGCAATGAAATCGTTAAATGTAAGTATTTAATACACGTGTGAGTCACGAACACATCGTGCCAACAGGAAAACATGTAAGCATACCATAGCTACGTCACTTCACAGAATCCTAGGGCATAATGAAAGCTGTATTCCCATGAAATATATATTTAAACTAGCCGAAAACGAGAATTTCCACTTGGCTCGGTGTGGCAATAGTAAATGTTTTGAAAACTTTCTTTTTCTCATGGATAAATAGTGTATTGCACGCTTAATATTCAAATTCAAAATATTATTTATTCAAGTAAACTTGTAAACAAGTGCTTTTGAATCGTCAACATCTACTGCTTTTTTACTGGTTCGGAAAGCTTTTCCTAACGAGAAGAACCAGCAAGAAACTCGGCGGTTGCTCTTTTTAAAATATAATTGTCAAAGAATAATTCTTATCACTAGTTACATATACTTATTGATGTCTTGTACAGGGTCGAAGAGTAGCTATATCCACGCATTCTTATAGTCTAAGTTATCCTCAATTGCATAGTAGGTTTTCTGTATGAGCCTTTATTAAATAGTGTTTTTTAACTACTGTAATGGTTAAGTTAAAGTAGATTGCGGAATTTTATTATAGAATCTTATACCCAAACCCACAAACGACTTATGTACTTTTGCAAAGCGCAAAGCAGGAACCGCAAGCTTATGTCGGTTCCCACTTTGTCTATTATATACATCGCTTATTGTTTTATAATTATGTATATTATAATGCTTAATTATAAAATATATAATAATAGTTACAAAATAATGCTTAATTGATTTAAATACATCATTATAATAATTTCAATGTCATCTATAAGATCACGCTAATAACTATTAAAGTTAATATTTTCTTGCACTTCCAAGATGTCTCTTCAACACTCACAAGTTTTGTAGGCGCTGTGGTACGCTTTATTACAATTTGCCACAAAACTTTTTGTAATTCGGTCACTTTAATACTAAGTGTGCAATCAATCAATCAATCAATCAATCAATCAATCAATCAATCAAATCATTATTGTGTATAATCCGTTTACAGGATGTTACAATTACAATTTATAGTAATTACAATTTATGGTAACTACAATTACAGTTTTCAATTTTAAAATTTACATTTTACAAAGGTGTCTAATAAATTAAGATTTAAAATATATCATTATCAATTATCATTATCAAAGTTGTCCCTTGTCACACTGGAAAAACTCTACAGGTGAATAAAACATTTTCTTGTAACCATTTTATTAATTTATTTGTGATATATTGTGTTTGTAATGCTTTTATGTCACTTGGTAACTTATTAAAAATTTTAATAGCCATTGCGTAACAATTTTTGTTGAATAGTGTCGTTTGTGGTATTTTGGTAAGGATAAGTTTATTTGGATACCGTATAGATCGTTTTTGATTTAAATCTGACCTTATTATAAAATTATGCATATTGTTTTTTACAAACTTCAAAATTTCTAAAATGTACATCCAACGAAGTGGTAAGATTTTAAGTTTTTTAAAAATCTGCTTACAAGATTCGTAGTGTGGAATATTTAATATAGCTCTAAGGCATTTATTTTTTTTTAACTAAAAAGCCCTATTTACGTATGTATTTGCAATATGTATTGTATTATTTACTCTCTACTAGTCTAGCGTGAAAATTACACCAAAAAAATGAGTTTATAGATGTTTAATTGTGAACATTTTTGAGAAAATGTTCATAATTAAATGAATATCGAACTTTATAAATACTAATAACTAATTGCTAATATGTAATGTCTCATTACATTTTATAGCTTCCTTTTTTATTTATATATTATGCAATTAGGTATAAGGCAACGATAGTGGTAATTGCATAATTTATACAAATGCTGTACTAACTTTTAAAGGTGTTTTACACAGACTTAGATTTATATATTATTAGCTGTGCCAAAAACGGCTTCGCCTGCGTGGAATTAACTGATTTACGTAACTTTTCCCGAATTGTTGAAATTTTGAACATAAAAGTAGTTATTGTGAGTTAACCGTGAGAGATAGAGACATGCTATCGCGGACTTTTTTGTGGTATTTTTATGGATCTACGATTCTTTACTACATTACTTTAGCGTATCTCTGCTGGTTTACGCAGCGCACGCGAGTAAAGCTCCCAGCAAGCAAGTTTTTTTAACAAATGCGCGATTTTTTCAACACAATTTACAGAATACCGATATGTACTATTTATTTAAACCATCCGGAAGTATTGCACTATCTTTGGGTGAAAACCGTACAAAAATCCGTTCAGTAGATTTTAAGAAAATCGATTACATACAGACAGCTTTTTGGGACTTTGTTTTATAATAAGTATAGACATATTAATAAACTATTTGGAAATTGTGTATTGTCAAACACTATTAGTTGGCCTAACAAATAAAATAAAAATATAAGACTGTGACTGTTCAAGGGGGTCACAAGTTCGAACACGGGGCGAGCACCAAATATTTTTAAATCAGTTCCCGACGAGATAACGTCGTGTAAAGAGCTCATAAATAAGTGCCCCGGATGGGCTCGAAATTAGTTGGGCTAGCCCGATAAAATAAGACGTGAGTATAGCCAGTTTTCTAAACATTAACTAGGCACTAAATATTAGCAATTCATCACACGCTTTTCGGTGAAGGAAAACATCGCGAGGAAACCTTATGCAGGTTTCCTTCTGAGAATTCCTGCGATGATATACGGTATGATCTACCAATCATAAAAGAGAAGCACAATGTTTAAAAGAAAAATACATTTTTACCTACTCGGATATTGAACCCCTGAACCCATGGCAATATACACACGTCAACTTTTGTAACGTTTTAGTAAATTTATACCCAAAAATCGAACCCACGACAAACCGAGGCGTAATTACCACTGCGCAACAGAAATCACTAAGACAGGAAAAATTCTACCGCGTTTGTAAATTCTTTGTTTTAAATATGCTGAGATTTTGTATTGTTCTTTGTTTCCAAAAGCGATATTGTAATTCTAAAATAAAATATTAATAATGTAAATGATGATCAAAGTTTAAGACGCTCTACACATATACTAACAATTATCCCGAACATATCCCGGGTTTTTATTTAAAACATCTTTTTAGCGATTTAATATTTGATTTAATAACTTAGCTAATCTCGAATAACTAAAGTAAATTTAAAACCCCGCCCAAATCCTCTTTATCAAGTAAACCCGGGTAATAAACTCATTCATAAAGTCTTATTAGCTTTAATAAGTTAAAGTTAATCTTCAAGCTTTATTTAAGATAAAGAGGCCTTTGCGACGAGTCTTTAAGCCAAGTGTAAAACTTTGCTTAAAGACTCGTCGCAAAGGCAAATTAAATTTAACACTCATTATTAATTTCTTAAGGTTATTTTAAATTACAATAACTATTACCTTTATTTGCATGATTTAAAACCTTTATATAAAACTATTCGAACAATAATCTTAATATTATGTCACATACGAATAAATGGTAAACTAAACCTAATTTACAAATCATTTACATATAAGTATATATATTTCTTAATGTATGAATATTTGCACAGAGTATTCATTTTAAGATACTACATAAAGACAAATATAAATGTCACTGTCATATGTCAATTTTATATTATTCAGATACCATTAGTATTTATACATAATTATCCAGTAATTATTATTGGCGACCTGTTGCCATTTCACAGCTGAGCAATATAGACGCTGCTATCTATTGTATTTTCAAATTTGCTTGTAAAACTCGTAATCATTTATAGTAGGTGCCAGTTTATAAAAAGAATAACAATAATTGATTACACCACCTTGTTTATGGACACAACTAATTTTGAATATAAAATAAATAAAATCTTTTGGATTTTTATATGTAAAGTACAACTTAATAATTATATACATATATTGTTGCTAAGCATTTTTTAGTAGGTATTCAATTCAAATTTTAGCTTAAGTCGGTAAATGAATGAAGTAAAAGAAAAAAGGCTGTCATTAATTGTAAAGATGGACTTACTGCTTTTTCTTCCCTCTTGTACCCTGTACGTGAGGTCCGTGAACGCCAGATCCACTGGTGGCCGTTTGGGGAGATGGGTGAGAGTCTTGTGCTGGGCTGGAGAAATGGTCACCTTCAAGCTCCCTTTCCTGTCGGAGATCATCGGTTTAGTTTCCTCTGTAGAGAGGCACGAATTATTGTCCACATTCATTATTAAGGGCACAATAGAGCTTTGATATCACGATGTCAAACTCTCATTTCCCACGTCACAAAGGACGTAAAATTAATTTGTCTGTACTGCGCAAAACACATGCGCTATGCCGCACTCCCGCGCACGCACTGAGCGGTGGGGGCGCTGTGACGTCACAAGAGGTTTTGAACTTTGCGCCGTCGGACACTACGGATATTATTTTATCAGGGTTCCGTAATGATACCTAAACAAGGGAATCGATGTTACATTATTCTTTAGTTTGTGCAAGACAGATTTTAAAAAAATGGAATATAAATATAAAATGCCATATAAATGATTTATAGAAGCAGGCGTTACTTTGCGGAATTCCATATTACAAGCAATATAACAGAACCAACTACTTTGCTATAATCCGCACGGGTTAAGTGAATGCATGCAAAGCCAATGTGTATGAAGCAGGCAAAATCTACGCACCTTATGCATGCAGGACCAGCCACCACATGCACCCCAAGGCGCAATTCACCAGCAACAACGAACACAAAAGCAGCACACACACCCACCACCACAATCTCGACGATCGTTTCGCCCCGAAACCGAAGCATCATCAGGAGGATAGGCTTCACGGCAGTACGATTTTTGTCGTGAAGCTTATCCTCCTGACGATGCTTCGGTTTCGGGGCGAAACGATCGTCGAGATTGTGGTGGTGGGTGTGTGTGCTGCTTTTGTGTTCGTTGTTGCTGGTGAATTGCGCCTTGGGGTGCATGTGGTGGCTGGTCCTGCATGCATAAGGTGCGTAGATTTTGCCTGCTTCATACACATTGGCTTTGCATGCATTCACTTAACCCGTGCGGATTATAGCAAAGTAGTTGGTTCTGTTATATTGCTTGTAATGCCATATAAAATTCAAAATATTAAAAATAACTTTTTAAAAAATAATTAATTAGAAGAGTTTGCTTTTTTTCGTTAAATTTGGAACGGAAATCTAGCATTGCATTTAAATGGCCCGGAGTTCATCAACTCGTGTCTATTTCCGATAAATAACATTCGCGTATTAATGTACCCAAACATAAAAAATATACACACACACTTTTTTCATATTTCAATAGGTATTTCATTTTCAATATTATTTATATAAGTATTATATATTTTAAATACAGAATATATACCAAAAAGGAGAAAAGAAACAAATTAACTTAATATTAATAAACTAAACAAAATTTTAAAATCTGATTAGTAATTGATAATCACGAAAAGTCGTGTTACATGCAATAACAAGTCATTTGCTCATCATTAGTTATCTTATGAAGCTGTGATAGCCTAGCGGTGAGACCGTGCGACTCTTTAGAGACGACATAGGTTCAAACCCCGGACAGGCACCAATGAGTTTTTCTATTAAAACTTATGTGTCTAATTGATAATTGCAAATTATCACGCGCTTTTCGGTGAAGGAAAACATCGTGAGGAAATCTGCATATCTCTAGAGAATTCCAAAGATATGTGTAACCTACCAATCCGCATTGGAGCAGCGTGGTAGGTCTTAGCTCCAATCCTTCTCTCCAAAAACGGAGAGAAGAGGCCTTAGCCCAGCAGTGGGCATAGTAACAGGCTGTTACTTTACTTTTAGTTATCTTATCACATTATATCCGGGAAACGAGAAAACTAGTCATACCCTTTTTTCGGCAGCTGTACTTTTTGCGAGACATGCCAAGTGCGAGAGTGTACAGAGCAGCTCTCGCTTCGCCTCGGTATACCTGGGGGTGTCTCGCCCGCTTTCGGTTCCGTGACGGTTTTTGTAGGCGAGTCAAAATATCGCTGTTTACTCTCGAGAGTATTCATAGTCACTTCTAGCTTACACGTCTCGGCCGAATCGTCTCGGGCGAGACATAGCAAGTGCTCTCAGGCGAAAGTGTGCAGTCGCCATTATTGAAGGCGGGAGACGGCGGCGGGAAGTGGTAAGGCACAGGAAATTTGTAAACTAGCTCTAAGCGTGTGTCGCGTCGCGCTTTATCTATTGTCGACGGTACCCGATCTATCTACAGATACATTTATTTTCGTTACGCCGCAATTTGGTGGGAAAATGCCCGACTACAAAATGTTATCGGCGATTGGACTTTGACGAGATGAGTCGCAAACAAGCCGAGGACGTATGCAAGGTAATTAATAACTGATACTTCCCGAAATTTTATCATGCAAGGTTAACAACACTGTACTTAATGGTCAATCTACTTAACCTTAAATCTACTTATATAAATTATAAACAGGAAAAGAATCGATTTTGAAACCATTAAGTTTTTTAATAGTCTATTGATATCCATATAAGGTAAATACATATGACACGTTTTGACCACAATAAAAATATAAACCATACTAATAAATATGAAGTACCTTTTTTCTCGTTTCACATCCTAACATATATATATATCTTATATTATAGTGATTATCTATGCATATATATGTTAATAGTCTATCGCCATAGGTTAGTTCAAATTTAAAGCACTATGCGACATACAAGATATTTGCATGGCATATTAGCGCATATCTCTAGTATGTGAAGCACAAATTTGTCTAGTCCAGGGGTCCAGTAATATATTATGATTTTTTTTCAAGATATAGTGTTTATATTACATATTTGATTTCTGATTTAGAACAAATCAATTTGAAAAACTACTTATTCCTTACACAAATATATTTATTATATATATATTTTACACATATTTTTATCACAACTCATATTCAAGTATTCTTACTAGAATCCAATCAAATCAATCGATTGAGTCACAGGTTGCCAATCCCTGGTCTTACAACTCCGTTACTTGAAGAACATGTACATATATAATTTGAAAGTTGCAGGGAACAGCATTCTCACAAGATTGTATAAGATGGCACAAGGCCTTACAATCAATAGACCAAGATCCAGCAATGGTCTTCTAACACATGAAGAGAAAGAAAAACTACAATAGTTTAGAAAGTGAATAATATTTCTGACTCAAGGAATGATTTAATGACATACTTTTTGGTGCACAAAAATTATTTTGAATAGTCAATATCTTCCCTATGCTTCAATCAATTAATTTATTTTATTAAATTTATCTATAAACTTTTTGTAATATTATTAAAAACAAGAGCAATACAAAGTTGCAAGTGATAAAAAATATATAACTTCTAGTATAGTAAATAGTTTGATTTATTTTTGTCAGTTCAGTACCCCATTCAAAACAACATACTTTGTACTGATAATAGCATATCAGAGACTACATTGGGAAAAAGAGTCAACGCCTACAAATTTAAAAACAATCTGTTATCAAAACACAGAAATGAACATATAAATATTTATTATTAAATATTTTTTCAACAACTCAAATAAAAGATGATTAATTTTTGTTATGTCAGAAGGTGCAGTATTTAATGTGTTTACATTGTAATATTTTGTTTTAAGTATGCAAATGAAAACTTTTTTTTAGTTGAGAATTTTCATTATATGACATTATTAATTTCGTTTTTTTCTAGATAAAATAATTAATATAAGAAAGAGAACTTTTTTCTAATTTTACAAATAGTAAAAATAATATTACAAAAAAATTGGAAACCATACCATAAAGTATATGAGTCCAAAATATATTTGACTCAATTCTTATTATTTTATCTAACAAACTAAAACTTGAAACCAATATAATTTTTCCTATATTTTTTTTTTATTAATAAGTCCATATAATATGAGAAGAATTGTTAAGAAAAATGTAATCTTTAAAAAAATATTTTTTCAACTTAAATTATAATGAATTTATGAACATCATTAGTATTTAATATAAATTACATAGTAACAAATATTAATAACAAAAAGCAAACAGATTGCATACAGTAAATTTTTTTTTAAACTAACTTGACATTCATATAATTTTAAATATTCTCTATGAAATCCTTGTTTCTAGGAAAGTACTAGCCACTACTATGCATATATTCTTGTATTATCATTAGCACAAACTGTAGACAATTAGCAAAGCTAACTAGTTTCCCTTGGCTGCTTAGTTGCTGACCTGCTTTTCTATTATTGCGTAAACTACAACATGGCAAGGAACATCTTATAATATCCTTCCTATTATATACTTCGTATTCCAATTCATTTTTTAATTTGTCACCATTTTCATGAACTACTTTCTATTTACATGTTTACGTTTAAAAGTTATTTTCCTTGTTAAGTTACGTTAGTATTAGTTTTGATGTACATGAGTAAATCAACAGAATAGTAAAATCATTTAGCAATTGTTACTTGTTAGAAACAAAGCTTGCTAATCATAAATATAAAGAGGTCAAGATTACTGACTACGTCGCGAAATCGTATGTGCAAAAATGTATTGAAAATTATACTAACCCGAAATTATTAAAAAGATATTTGTTGTCCATTATAAAGATTGTAAGAAAAACACATAACACTAACACATATCAATATAAACTCTTAATATTTTGTAAGAAATCAAAACAAAACAATATGAAATATGTAACTATAAGTACAATAGACTTGCAATAGACAAATGACAGACAGCTGTATAACGTATAAGCCATAGATTAGTATAAGCTGTGTAAAATATAAATAACTAGCGGCCCGCCCCTGCTTCGCACGGGTATAAAATATATAAGTATAGGCTGTCACTCAGTGAAAAAAATGATTAAAATAGATCCAGTAGTTTTGATTTATTCATTACTGCCCGCGGCACGCACGCGTTATTTTATGAGTAAAACAATTCCCCTTTCCCTATACATGAAGATTTCCTGCTATCTTTGGAATATCTTAATTCATATAATACATTTTACCTAGTTCCTTTTTACATTTTTCTCTATATATTTTATTTTTACAATTAATCCAATCGCTTCTAAATTATAAGTGCTATAGGGCGAAGCGCGGCCTCTGATGCGCTATTTATAAGCACGCGCCGCATATTAAATCTGAATTTAATATTATATTAAAAAATATTCATTTAAATTACATGCTGTAAACGGCCATATTGATCTATATTAAATCAACAATATATTTAAGGTACTTAATTGGATAAGGATTGATGTTGTATTGCTTAAAATTGCTTCGAAAAGAGGGTGTTATTTTTCGTAAAAAATAAATGACAAAAAAATGCTATTGTGGGTTATCCATAAGAGATAGACATATACCCTCGCGGAGTTTTCTGTAGACCTTTTTAAGGTGTACAAATTTTTAATACATTATTTTGATAAATCTTGTAGTGCTCAGCCTGCGTTTGCAATGTAAGCGGAAAAAAATGTAATTATTTACGACATCACGTTAGAAACCTCAAAAATTACAGTATTTCTCTACTCCATATTGACTATTATTGTACATATAAACCTTCCTCTTGAATCATTCTATCTATTAAAAAAAACCGCATCAAAATCTGTTGCGTAGTTTTAAAGATTGAAGCATACATAGGGAAATAGGGACATAGGGACATAGGGACAGACACAGAAAGCGACTTTGTTTTATACTATGTAGTGATAGATATAAAGAATGGTGGTAGACAACATAAAGTTATTATACTAGAGTAGGAAAGCCAGCCTAAAATGTTATATTGAAAATAAAAATGTAATTTGTTAAACGATTATGGAATGTGTTAACACACAAGTGTTAATAAGTTGAAATATTTCGATAATTTTTCATAATTCCGTTTAAGCCGTTTAATAAAATCAACTTTAGCTATATAACAATTTTTGGAAAAATAAAATAATTGACTGGTCCATTAGCGCAGTGGGTAGCGACCCTTTCCTCAGCTCTGCGAGTCGTGGGTTCGATTCCCGCCGAGGGCACATATTTTCTATAAACAATTTGTTGGTTCTTCGAGTCCCGGTGTGTATTTGTATGTATTTAAAATTATATATGTATATATTTACCAGTTGTCTGTCAAACATAACACAAGTATTAAGTTACTTACTTTGGGTACGACCGTGTGTGTAAGTGTCCCATATATTTATTATCTATTATTATTATAAATTTAATAACATATAGCACACAGGCAATGAGTGTTGTGTCTAGCTTTATGGTCATAAATAATAATAGTAGTTTGTTTGTGACTAAACAATATTGGGAGTTAGTTGTCTGTGATTATTATTTTGTGTGAAATTGTATAAGAATCAGGGCAGTTTTACTACGGGCGCCAATACAAGAGTTCTTGCATCCCTCTTGCACATGCACGTTTTTATGAATGAATCGTATGAAAATAGTCTCAGCTGCATCTCGCTCCACTCCGCCATACATATTTTTACGCACTCATTCTTATTTTGACAGTGTATAATATAACAAGAAAATTTATCAATGAAAGTATGGGAGCCATTTTAAATTTTTTAAACTTCCCGTTGAAAACTTTAACTACTTTAATTTTAACAAAAATTGATAATTTTATTTTAATTTAGTTAGAAATATACTTAAAACAAATATTGCTTATTACAATTTAAATGTATAAAGTCTTATTTCACTAATATCTGTTGAGATATTTCTTAAATATGTACTAATGAAATAAAATTGTGTGTTAACACGTGGAAAAACAATACGAAGAAATTAATTAATGAATTTTGTGCATTTCTATAATAGTAAGAGCATTCATAAAATTTATATTCTCACATTCTAAATATAATAACCTAATTCCTTGCAAGCTGAAATTTTATTTCAAAACTATTACTACAGTAAAATTTTTAACAACTGATTCAATTATCGTAATATGAAAATTGCGCGGTTTATAGCAAAATAATTTTATTATTACTGTTGTACGTTACGCACATTAATTTAGATTGACGAATTACCTGTATTAAATATTAATATATTATGTCCTGCAATTTTATATTAAAGGGTCTAGTGGTCTTGTTGCTCTATAAACGATCAATAATGTAGCATTAAAGTCTTAAGTTAGTTTATTAGAAGCTGTTTTAAATGGTTTTAAGGGTGAATATTAGTTATTAATAATGTGAACAGAATTAAAATGGTTTTGAAAAATGGAGTTCGCTGTCATAGCATAAAATGTAAAAATATTTTCAGATCCGCTTGCTCATTGGAAATCATTGTGTACCTCTTATACCTTAATTTTATAGATAGCTTAGAAACCAATACTTGTGAACTGTGTGAACATAAAGTTACATTCTTTACAGTATTTTTGATTGAAGTAACATGTAATATATTAACATGTAATTTAAAACTTATTGTCAGGTTTTTAAAAATGACACTCAGATAAAAAACTAGTAAATAGTATAATAGAGAAAGTTTATTCTGTATAAAGCAATAGAGTATATTGCTTTATATAAAACTATTGTTGGTTTGTAATTAAAAGGCCAAAGCAAATTTTAAGACTGTTTAAACAGATGTACAGAAAGTCAAATCCCAGGATTCTTGAATCAATTGCATATTCTGTAATATATAAGCAACTCAAAATAAATTTATGTAATTTTTGTCTAAATTTGATTATCACATGATCTGATTTGTGGTTTAAGATATATTTACATTTACAGTGCTGATAAACAATATAGTGCTATGTGTAGTGAATGAAAGAATAATAGCAATTTAGAAAGACTGTTCAATAATACTACAAAAGAATAATTATTTTGTTTAATTAATCACTTATATATGCTACTGTTTGTACTTAACAGAATTTATTCTCAATTTTACCAAAAATATTTTCAGAAATTTAAGACTAGACTGTATGACTAAAGGCTATAAATATATACAGTTATATTTGTGAAAAAGATGACACTCAAGCTACCTACCATCTTATCTAACAATTTCTACACATACCTGCGACAACAAGATTAAGTATGTAAGTCTTTTTTTTATTACAAATCATTCAAGTAATAACTTTAACCCTTTGACTGACAAGAAGCAGGAGGGTGTACTAATTTTTTACCTTAATTTTTAAATCATGTTATTACTATATGTATAATAATTATACTTATAATTGATATACCAATTTCTTTGTTATAAAATTCCCCATTGAATACAATAAATCATTTTAAAATAACTTTTTTTGCTGGTGATGAAAACATTTGGATTTTTCAATCCCCCCCCCCCATATTTGGAGGGGTTAAATATAATTTTAAGTAAATTTCTGCTCTGGCTTCTAGGGGAAATATTATTATTTCTAGTTATTTGTCGCATATCTATTTCTCTCAAGTCTTTAGCTCAGTCTGTTTTTTACTCCTAATATTGTGGCATATGTTAACACTTTACACCCATAGCACTTTTATGTACTCTTAGTTTTTAAATACTGTGTTTATGTTAAGAAAATAATGAGTACATATAAATTACAGATCAAAGAAACTGGCTTATCCCTACAACTCCTTCATAACATTTAATGATATAGTTTATTCAGTTTCTCGACTTAAACTCAAGTTTACTTTATCCAAAGGAACTTAGAGGATTTTTAAATCGCTAATTTAAACTTTAATTTGGAAAATTGCTTCTAACAAGAAGAACAAGCATGAAACCTGGTGATTGATATCTTCATAATTAATTTCTAATACTTTATGTTTCATCATAGATATCCTGTGCAAGATGAGCTTACATTTTAGACCAAGTATGTTTATCATTTATATAGTATACTAGCCATCCTGTTTCACATTGCTGTGACTCAGTCTGGTTTCGAACTCCTCTCAAAATTAAATTCTCATTGACCATTTAAAAACTATGATTCTGATTGCCACCAAACATTACAGAATTATGCTCTGGGTTAATCTAACGATTATCTGAAAATATAATTAACATTGGTCCAGCCCTTTCTGATTCTATAAGGAACATACAGACAAACATTTATTTTTACATATATATAGATTACTATATATGAACTGGCCTTTTTGAGTAAAATCTTTTATAGTAAAATTAATGGTAATGTCCCTCAATTTTATTAGAAACATTTATCTAAATGTAATATCTGTTTTAATATGTTTTTATGGTGTTAGGCAGGGACCTCAAAGCTGAATCTTTTTTTTATTCGACATACTAATATTATAAAATTTAATCTTAAAATAAAATATACAAAATTGTTAAAACATTTCCTTTCATAATAATATTTATTATGTGTTCATTGAATCGAATCTTAACCAATATCAGTTATATCCTATGTTTAAAGTATTTATTTATTGATAGTTTATTATTTTTTCTGTAAGAGAAAATATATTATAGACAATGTTTAATTCTTTAATAATAATAATAAAATTGAGTTATGGCTGACGGACAACTGGTAGATATACTACATATATAATTTTAAATGCATATTTAAATACAAATATATACCCAGGCTTGAAGAACCAACAAATTGTTTATAAAAGATGTTGGGCTTCGGATGGAATCGAACCCGCGACCAGCGGAACTGAAGGCGGGGTCACTAGCCACTGCGCCAAAGGGCCAGTCAAATATAAAGTTATTTCGATACTATCGATGTTCCATGTTTATTGAAATCTTTGTGTAATATTTTTCAGACCAACCTTGTAATTGCCAAAGAGAGTACTCAGTGGGATGACGTCCTAGGCTATATATGCTGATGCTTTGTGGGATGAAGCAAAAGATTAGCCCAATTTTTATGACAAGATGAAGGCAAGTAAATATTAATTCAATGCCTGTATGTCTGTCTGGCTATTTCACTTTCACTTAAAATTAGGTACATCTGAAGCTGATATATATAGTGGGCCATTCGATTTGAGATATTATAAAATACTGTATAAATCAATTATTTCTCTTTTAGAGTGATATAAGTATGTGATATAAGAACAGATGTAAAGATGTGTTAGTGATAATTATTCTAACTTTTTTTTGTCATGTGACAATGATGCTGAGTTACAGTATTTGGAAAGCTTCTTATTTAAAACCTGGTTTGCTAACAGTACATAATCAAAGATATTTAAATTACAAAGAGACACAGATATACCTACTATTTTATTAATTTTAAAATATACTGCTGCCATTTGTAGGAAGGATCTGCCAAATACCAATTGGATGCTTTGGACTCGGTGGATCGACGTGCCAGGAACTCATAGGTGATGAGACCCTGACAAATGCCAAATTGCAGAGTCCGCAACACCGGCGCAGAGTTGCCTGTTTATCGGTTTTCTACAAGATATATTTCGGAGAGTGTGCCCAGGTACTTCATGAACTTATTTCACCTTCGCCATTCAATCATCGCACCGCTAGGCACCAGGAGAAATTCCACCCTTATGTCATCGACATTCCACGAAGACGCACACAACGCTTCGCTTCGTCTTTTTTGTTGCACACAGCAAGGGAATGGAATTCTCTCCTGGCATCTATCTTTCCCAATACTTACAATATGGGTACCTTTAAGGCAAGAGTGAATAGGCATCTTCTAGGTAAGCGTGCTCCATCTTAAACTGTATCATTGCTTACCATGAGGCATGATTACAGTCAAGCGCTCGCCTATTTAACAACAAAAATATATATATATTTATAGTGTCTATATAAAACTGGCAAAGTAAGACATCTAGACATCACTTGTAGAGATTTTACCTAGATATCAGAACTCTAGACACAGTCAAGTCTGTTAGTTAAAGACCAATATAAAAATATTTTGAGGACACTATTTAAGAGCAGGAATATATTTTTAAATATAGAATCTATCTTTCTGTCTGTTATTTGTTAAAGCATCACACACAATACACAACAATTGAAGCTTATATACTAACAGATAGGGTTAAAGAGTTCAATTTTCTTTCAGGAACAGGAAAATATTATATATATTTTTAGGAGTGTTCTAATGTACACAAGCCACTCTCTATTTATTTATTAAATAAAACTCACAAAATAGACATTTATAACTCGCTGTAACATTAAGTATGCAAGCAACCCTGTTATTCTTATGAGGACAGGATAAAATACAGATCGTAATTCTAATTATTATAAAATGTCTAATTAAAGTTCTTGGTTTATTTAAATAATACTAGATTAATAATATTGGTACAGTTTTAATAACAAATTGTATATTTAAACATTTCTATTATAATACTTTATTTCCTGTAAATTTTCTAAGATTAAGAATAATTTTCATAAAAGGAAAATTCTTAATTGTTATACGTAGTATTTATTTCTACATAAAATCGCACAAGTTTATTATTGTTTTGCATCTACCAAAATATTGTCAATTCTATATGCCAAGATTGTCTGTAAGATTGCTTTTGCAATCACTATTTTTAGTATCATAACATTATTTAAACAATACATATGCATTACAGGATCAGTAGCTGCACAATCCTCCGCCGGGAAGTATCTACCAGCCACATGATGCAGATGAAGATATATGAAGAGCTTCAGTTGGATCACAATTATTTAGCACCAATATTAATAATAATTTGGCATAAAATACCTGTTCTGATTATAGTAGTGGACATCTAAAATTTCTCTTTGTCAGTAAATTCAAACCATTCTGAATTTTGAAGTTCAGCTGTAAAAGTCAGAGTCAATGCGATTCGATGCTTGAGACTCAAGAAAAAGCAAACCAATGTCTATAAAATTGTATTCATAATATTCAAATTGACAAACAATATAAAGTTTGAAGGATGTTAACTAGGAGCCCATGGATTTTTTTCTCATAATCATAGATAAGGTAGCTGACACACTAGCACTGATCGTAATTTTGTTGTTTTGTTAGTTTAAAACATTTTTGGTTAATAATATTAGTACCAGTAAATCTTTGTATGCTAATGTGCCGATGATAGTGATAAAATGTTAGGAATTCTCAGTGATAGGCAGAAGTTTGATAGTTACAGAACCTAATATTCCATCAGAAATATGTTCCAAATCTAATCCGTATATTTCCGGTGCGGTACATCGATATATCGCAAAAAATTGTATTTTGAGACTGGTTGATTGAGATCTTTTGAAATGGGTTTATAGTTTTTGTTGCTAAGGAAAATGTATAAAAATTGTTATAGTTTGAAACGACGGCCTAATATTGAACCATGAGTTCTTCTTGTGTTGGTGCTGAATAGAATGTGTACTTTAACATTTACACATTTTATTCCTATTCCGATAGACGTGTTTTTTAATAGTGCCACTATTGCATTCCACAAGCGATATATTTCTTTGAATGAAAAATCTGAATTTTGTAAATTTTGAAATTTTTATAAGTACGCTGTTTTCTAATAAAATTGAAAGATTTGATTAAATTGCTTTAATAAAAAATAGAGAATATATTGCCAGTGACATCACATGTGTGAAATTATATTATCCATCACAGAAACTTATGTCTTTTGAACAGTATTATATATGTATAAGAAAAGACTTATTAAGTCAACGATTTGTTTAGTCTACTTGAAAAATTATATTATTATTTTTACTAGAAGAATTTACAGATAGCTGAAAAAAGGGAATTGAAATGTAAATGTTTTATCAGAAGTAGGGTTATTTGAAATACATGAGGCAAAAGTAGCAAACCGAAATTCCTATTCTTAACATTTGTAAAGCGATATAGTTTTCTTGTTGGATAAATTTTATTATTTTTATATTCCATAAGTAGATACTTCACTTAATGTAAACAAACAAAACCATGTCATTACAATAATATAATTGACAAATGAAGAAATACAAATTGAACTGAAGTTGTCAAAATAATATCTGTAATGAATATTTATTTTATAAAATTGAATATCTGTACCTTGTATATTATATATATTTTGCCATATTAAAGTATAGCAAAACATAAGTATATATGTATGTAACATAATATCAATATTCTATGAATTAACTCTGTGATACTGTAATACTTTATTAATATACTTGAAAATGTTTAAAATACTTTATGTTTAGGTTTTTATAAGTTGATATTAAATATTACTTATTTATTTGCTTCAAAGTTTAAAAAAAATATTGATAGCAATCACGCCATAATCAAATAGTGCGAAAACTATAACTAAGTTTATATATTGTTGTTATATATTAGATATTTGTATGGTTTAATGGTAAAATAATGTGTTTTGTGCCTACTACTACAAAGTACTTTTTTACATGTTTCCATTTAGTTAAATAAGTTATGGAGCATACTTCGTTTAAGCGTGATAATTATTTCAAATAATACTATAATTTCGTGATTTCATTCTTTCTTAACTATGTATTAATCTCAGGTGTTAGTTGATTTGATTGTAAATAATATAAGTAGAGATAAGACCCGTTCATTACCATAAGTGATATGCGATTGCACATACATTCTCACTCTAATATTTATAATTTACCAAAAGCGACATCTATCGTTTCAAATATTGATCTTGTAAATTGTTTCGAGTGAATGTATAAAATTCCTTTTTTTTTGTTAATAAGTTACAAATCCAATTTAAAGATACATGATCGCTTACGTGTCTATGTTTGAGGCCTGTGAAATCTCTGTTTGAATAACTTTTTGTCGGCTTATTCTGTTTTCTATGTACAAATTATATTTGTGTTTTTTTGTTATACTTTTAGCGTGTTTAGGAAAAAAAAATTTTTAGCACGTATGCTGAGTTAAATTTTTTGCATCTCTATGCGCTGTTTTTAAAACATTTTTTTTAATTCAATAATAAATTAAATAAAGAAGTTACTAAAATATTTTGTTTTATTTAAATTTTAAGATTAATATTAGTATGTAGAAGAAAACCGGTAACTGAAATAATCGGTAACAGAAAAATACGAATCGATAAAACTTTGGAATCACTAGTTACGGTTTTAGCACAACAAGTACATCACTAATTTTACTACGAATTTACGTCATTCGTTATATATATTACGCGTAGTAAATTTCCATGTGTTAGAGAGAGTCAGAGCTGAGACTATTTCCGGATTTATGAATGAAACGGGTGAGAGGCAGATACATTTCAATGAATGACTATAATTAGTACCTATAGTACGTATCCGCACCTCCCACCATCTCCCACTCTTCCTAATATTCTCACGCGCCAAAGTATGAAACATTGTCGTCTTTATTTTAGTTAGTAGTCTATGATAAGAATCGTACGATGAAAAATTGGATTTGAGTTACGTCGAAGAAAAACTTCGAAAATAATGTGAAACTTGAATTTAATTAGATCATAATAATGAAGCAGTAATATTAGAATAATAAAATGGAGAGCGTTTCGGTAATTAAAATAATATACCTACTGATTTTTGCCGCAAGACAAAACAGCTGTTGTAATTATTTTCTTTGTTTCAGAATTTTTCTATATCGCTTATAAAAGGGTTTATAGACAGTTTGCGAGGTGTGACCGTGTTGTTATATTTAGATAAAGAGATAAACGAGCGGGCTCTCAGTCGTTCGTCTCCCGTCGATTTTGAAAATAGTAAACATAGGCAAAAACAAACTAAAGTTAAACAGTAAGTACATATAAGTTCAACTTTGTACTATTGTCATTCTTTCTTTGATTGCGTCAATTACTTTTGACATTAATGTATTTTGCAGGGAATCGAAGGTACTTACTAGAGTTTTACAATCATGTATACTCAATGGTTTTATTTTTTTGCTAAGTATACTTATTTTTGAGTACGCACTGTTGCCAGCAGTGAAGTACTTAGTGATACTAGTGTTTGGACACAATCCTGGCGTAGCACACAATGTATGGGGCTGGATGCAGCCCTTCTTATCAATGACATTCAGGATGATATGGGTGCTGCCACTGTTTCTTCTAAGCAAACTAGTCAACAGTTTATGGTTTCAAGTGAGTAGAAAACAAATTAAAATAAAAGAATGCTTACTACTTTTAAGTTAAATAATTTTAAATTGTGAAAATTGATTTGTTAATACAATGCAATAGGAGTTTGCTAGTATTGTTAGCTGTTATAAGTTAATGTTTCAATCGGTTTGGATTGATACTTGATATCTCTGTATGGTAATACACTGTAGAAAACTGTGTCATGACATTTTCTTGCAGTAAGAAAATAAAACCTATGTCTAAAAGTGGATGTCTGTTGTTTAAAGATCTCTCTTTAAACAATGGATATCCACATTTGGACATAGAGATTGGAGAGTATGTTTCTATATTATTATCTTATATATATATAAATTAGCGACACCCACAACTTTGTTCATACCAATGTTTAAGTTCCTCAATAGAACTATGTGTTTTCCCTTTTCCAAAAAAAATTAGAAATAATTAAGCATAACAATGGCACCCTTATTAACAATCAGATAAATATTTCAAGTTCAAGCTTGTTGCACATGTTCAGAGGTAAAGGTGGGGTTGAACTGACTACTATATAACAATGCTTGTTCGGATAACGCTTCGCTTTGCGATTTTGTCATGGAGTCTATCTCCTGATGATGCTTCGGTTGCGAGGCGAAACGATTGTTGAGTTTGTGATAGTGAACGTGTGTAGTGCTTGTGTATTGTGGTGGCAGTGGTGGAGGTTTGTGCATGTGTTTTTACGAATCCTGCATATAACGGGTATGAAAAAATGGATAGTCCACTATACATTTAGCACTATATATATTTTCTATTTCCTGTAACGTGGATTATAGCAAAATAATTTTATTGTTACTTTTGTAATGACAGGGTCATTTCTGCTTATTGCTCTCCAGGATATTGCAGATTCTGCATACAGACATAGAAGAGGCCGACCACAGTTCATGTCAAGTGTCAGCAAGATCATTGCTGATTCTTTATTTAGTTTATTGGTGCAAGCATTGTTTCTAGTTCAGGTATGTTGACCTTACATGCAGATGAATTAGGAACAGCCTGTAAAAAAATTTCATTAAATTAAAACACATTGTAATTAATAGAATTAGGCATTACGTTGCAGAGAGTTTCTTGCTGATTCTTCTCGGTAGGAACAGCTTTCCGAACCAGCAATAAAGTTGACGATTCAAAAGCACTTGTTTACAAGTTTACTTGAATAACAATTATCTTGAATTTGAATTTTTGAATTAAAGATCCACAGATATAATTTTGCTATAATTGGCAATGAAGCAAATAGAAGATACAAAATCAAATGATGAATAAAATTGTGTTTGTCATATTGCCGTGTGGTATTTGGCTGCGTAGAATAGACCACTCTCATTTCTTACCGAGGTGTCGTAAAACGCAACTAAGGTAAGTTGACGTCAGGCAGCTGGCCCGTTGCAAAATACGTAGCCAAATCATGTGACAACATGTTGGAACATGTTCCGCCGACCCCACTTAGAGTGGGATAAGGGCAGGTGAATGATGATGATATTAATGTCATATTAATCTAGATAAATCTTTATTCTTTTGAATACATTGAATCTTTTATAATGTCTTGAAGCTGGTAGTCTAATTCCCCTCAGTAAGCAGCCAAATTGTGGAATATATTTTTATTTTTTAAAGTTTATAAAGTTATTATAAAGTAAGGAAGCCATAAGTAGACCTTTGAGAGTTAGTGTACAAATAATAAGGAGAGGAAGAGAGACCCCATACTTACGTTTGCCCAATTACATAGACAAGTCAATTTCAAAATGCTTATAAAAAATCGTTTTAACATAAACCATACATAAAATTGAAAAAAAATAACGTCTTAATTTTTTGTCTACTGTTAACCGTTGAAGAATTCCGCAGGTCATGCTTATCATAAAGTAAGCCTACCATGAACTTTTAGATAACAATTCAATTCAAAGTCAGTACCTAAACTCAACCGCTTTCTTTTCGTACCATAAAGTGTGGATTGAATTGGGGTCATAATGTTTGAAAAGGATTATTATTGCCTTATTATGAACCATAGATAACTCTGTCTCTTTTACTCAAATGTTTTTTGGACGCATTCCGAACGTTCATTCGGCAACGACTTAGTGTGCGTCTTTAAGACGTTATTGTATGAACAAGCAAAACAATTTAGTTTACTTCTTCAATTGAGTCGCGATAAGAGTTCATGGTAGGCCTGCAGTATGCAAAAAAGCTTTTAAATAGAAAAGAGATGGATAGGTAAAATCATTTGCTTTTTTTGGACTTTTTTCGCAATGGACTCATTTGAGGCTGGCTCCCTTACTCTACTATAGTGCCCGGCATTAAATAATGCACATCGATGTTTAAATCGAAACAGCCGGCCAGTTTGGTTTCATACAGCGCTGTCACTGTCACTCAGTATGTGACGTTTTGCACGGGTTTGTCAGTCTGTGCGACAGAGACAATGCTCTATGAAGCAGAATCTGGCCGATTTATCACTCTAAGCCTCGATGTGCATTATTTATTGCTGGGTATGTCATCTGTTTTACAGAGTATGCTAGTCAGTATGTTGCCTATAACGTACATTGGAGAGTTGTTATGCTTGGTGCATATGTGCCTTCTTTACTCGCTGTACTCTTTTGAGTACAAGTGGTTCAACATGGGATGGGAGCTGCACAAGAGGCTAACGTTCATTGAGACCAACTGGCCTTACTTCTTAGGCTTTGGCCTGCCGTTAGCGGTGCTTACCCAGATCCCCCAATCGTATATTATCAGGTAAGTTAAGGGGAGATTAATTTTTTTTTAATAGTTTATAGAATTAAGCGTTACTTGCGGAGATCCATAATACAAAAATACTAATAAAATTATTTTGCTATGACCCGCGATAAAGTAAATAGAAAATATATATAGTGCTAAATGTATAGTGGTCTATACATCCTACCTCCACCACTGCCACCACAATACACAAGCACTACACACGTTCATTATCACAAACTCAACAATCGTTTCGTCCCGCAACCGAAGCATCATCAGGAGATAGACTCCACGAGAAAATCGCAAAAAAAAATATCTTTATTGAATGTAGCATTATCATGTATTACATACTTAAAGCCATTCTATTATTTTCTATTTATATCCATACCAATAGTATGGGTGAAACTTTATCTGTTATGATTTGAAACTGCTTCACCGATATTAATGGAATTCGGTACAATTAAAGCTTGTATAACCTGTGTGATAAAAAATCCCAGATTTAATTCGGGAACAGGATAAATATCTTATTACCTAATTCAGAGTATAGAGGTGTCTTAAGAGGCGACTAAGGTAAATGCCGTGTGGTATCCGGCTGCATAGAATAGACCCTCATTTCTTACCGAGGTGTCGCAAGAGGCGACTAAGGTAAGTTGACGTCAGGCAGGCGGCCGGTCGTAGAATACGTAGCCAATCATATGACAACATGTTTGTAACATGTTGTGCCGACCCCACTTAGAGTGGGATAAGGGTAGGAGAATGAATACCTAATTCAGAGTATAAAAATTTACCGCGAATAAAGTCTGGCTAGATATATGCTAAAATACATTATACCCGAAATAAACTCTTATAGCGGCTGTACATTCTCCCTCGAGAGCATTCGCTATGTCTCGGCCGAGACGTAAAAGCTCGGAGTTACCATGTACACTCTCGAGAGTAAATAGCGACATGGTAGCGAGAGCGGGCGAGACATTCCGAGGCGAGGCGAGAGCTACTTTGTAAACTCTCGCACTTGACATGTCTCGCAGAGAGTGTGCAAACGACATTAATAACTTAAATATGTCATATTACCAGATTTTTCGAGATAAACTTTTTAAATTGATATTTACAATTTATCACGCGCTTTTCGGTGAAAAGAAAAGGAATTTGCATATGTTTTTGATTTTTTGTGATATGTATACGGTGCAAATCCGCATTCGGGTAGCGTGAAGGGTCAAAAGTTTAGTTAGGGACTCCAAGGAGTCCCATGGGTGACTCGACGGAGTTCTGCATTGGCGTGCCAAAAAATGTTGCATCACAATTAGGAAGCCTCAGTTCATCAGCAGGCCTATCATGAACTCTTATTGCGACTCAGTTGAAGACGTAAACGAAATTGTTTTGCTTTTTCATACCATGCCGTCTTAAAGACGGACACATTAAGTCGTTGCGAAATGAGCGTTCGGAATGCAATGTGAGTAAAAGAGACAGAGTTATATATATCATATAACGTTATCCTTTTCAAACATTACGACCCCAATGCAATTCACACTGCATGGTAAGAAAAGAAAGCGGTTCGCGGTCGTCGTTTACGTCTTCAATTGAGTCGCAATAAGAGTTCATGGTAGTCCTGCAGTCTAAGTAAGCTCGAAAAATAAGTTTTTTCAAAAAAAGGATTAGTACAGGCTGCTAATATACCATTTAACGTTATATTGTGCAATCACGCCAATTGCGATAGCCGCTATCATAGTAATAGATGCACTTGAATTGTGATAAGTGTTGTACTTTGATCGTTGACACATCGAGTGTTGCTTTCCGTGTTAGCCAACCTTACTGATATTGTGTATCTATATGTTTCAAATTAAAATTCAAAACATCCTTTATTCAAGAAAACTTGTAAACAATTCCTTTCTGATCTTCAAAATCTACCGCTGGTTCGGAAAGCTGTTCCTACCGAGAAGAGCCAGCAAGAAACTCGGTGGTTGCTCTTTTCAAATATAATTCTTATAACTAGTTACATTTGGTTATTACTATCCGGTACAGGGTAGAGTTATAGTTATATCCATTTCATTAATTTCTGTGTGTTCGTATTTGGTCGATTTTCTCAAAATTTAATGAACGGGTTTTTATACGGTTTTTACGAAAAGATAGTGCAATTTTTTACAATTTAAATTATGCTGTTGCGCGATTGTAAAAAAAACTATTGTTTTATAATTCTAAATAGCCTATTGTTTTATAATTCTTTATATTTTTATGTACAAAATAGCCACGTGGTATCCGGCAGAATAGAATAGACCACCCTCATCTCTTACCGAGGTGTCGTAAAGGGCGACTAAGGTAAGTTGACGTCAGGTAGGCGGCCGTTCGTAAAATACGTAGCCATATCATGAGACAACATGTTTGTAACATGTTGTGCCGACCCCCTTAGAGTGGGATAAGGGCAGGAAGATGATGATGATATTTTTTTGTACAAAAATTCAATTGGTTAAAATATACTGTGAAGCAAATTTAAGAACACCATTTTCCTTAAACTTCTCTCGCAGGGAATCACGATCTTTAATAGTAGATGATAGCAATAATCCTATATACTTTTAGTATTGTAATAAACGTAAATAAAAATACAAAAGTAATAATAAAATTATTTTGCTATAATCCGCGATACAGTAAATAGAAAATGTATATAGTGTTTAATGTACAGTGGACTATCAGTATTTTCATACCCGATACGTGCAGGATTCGTAAAAACACATGCACAAACCTCCACCACTTCCACCACAATACACAAGCACTACACAGGTTCACTATCACAAACTCAACAAACGACTCCACGACAAAATCGCAAAGGCTTTGCGATTTTGTCGTGGAGTCTATCTCCTGATGATGCTTCGGTTGCGGGGCGAAACGATTGTTGAGTTTGTGATAGTGAACCTGTGTAGTGCTTGCGTATTGTGGTGGAAGTGGTGGAGGTTTGTGCATATGTTTTTACGAATCCTTCACGTATCGGGTATGAAAATACTAGTCCACTATACATTAAGCACTATATATATTTTCTATTTACTGTATCGCGGATTATAGCAAAATAATTTTATTATCACTTTTGTATTATGGATCTCAGCAAAGTAACGCCTAATTCTATAAATTATGTAAATAAAAATAACTTATTTCTTTCAGTGGTTGCGTGTTTTCGATATTCTTCCCTGTGTTCATATTGAGCGGGAACGAAGCTACTCCTGTTATAGGAAGGTAAGAAATAATATTAATCTCATGCGGTACTGTGGTAGTGGTAATGATGGTAGTGCCATGCCTTTAAATACTGACCTATTATGGTGGTATGCTAAGACATAACTACTTTTTTAAATTGTAATGTAAATGTAATGTAACGGCCTATTACAATCCCACTTCTGAAGATAAGGTTTGGAGTTAAGACCTACCACGCTGCTCCAATGTGGATTGGTAGGTTACACATATCTCTAGAAATCTCTAGAGATATGCAGGTTTTCTCACGATGTTTTCCTTCACCGGAAAGCGTGTGATAAATTGCAATTATCAATTAGACACATGAGTTTTAATAGAAAAACTCATTGGTGCCTGCCCGGGTTTGAACTCGTGACCCCTCGAAAGAGTAACACGGTCTCACCGCTGGGCTATCACAGCTTTACATTGTAAAAGTTGATAAAAGTGCTGGTAATAATCAAACCATTTTATTCACATCTCCGTATTATCCCATTAAATAATATTTTATAAAAAACAGTTTCAATACTTTTCAATTGAAAGATGTAACGAATTTAAAAACGTCAATCTAAAGAAAGTTATGCTATAACAAATTCATTGTAGCTACCATTATATGTTATATAATTTTGTTACATTTAATTGGAGTTTAACTTTTTTAGTGAGTATCCGTTACGACTTTTCTCACCCGTTGTGGCGATATCCAACGGCATGTTCCGACTTGTCCGACGCGGCGCGAACGAAGACAGAACTAGATGATAGTTAAAAATATCTAATATATAACAAATTATAATAGGCTAACAAAAGTGACCTAACCCTAAAATATCAAAATATTGTTATTGACTTTATCGTAATTGAAAACTAAATCTTTGGATATTGATCGTTTTAATTATGTATAGGTTATGTATCAATTTTAACTTTGCCATTACAGCAATTTAAAAATACTGTTAAAAAGAGGCTGATACAGAAAGCCTATTATACCGTGGCTTACATTGATGATATGAATGCGTGGATATAGCTGCCTTTTATTTTGACCTTGTGCAGGATAGCTATGACAAAATGTAATTAGTATTAAGAATCTTCTTTAAAAGAGCTCCACCGAGTTTCTTGCTGGCTCTTCTCGGTAGGACGGCCAACCAACCGAATTCCATTCCGAACCAGCAATAGAGTCTACGATTCAAAAGCACTTGTTTACAAGTTTATTTGAATAAAGAATATTTTGAATTTGAATTTGAATTTGTATATGAATAATCCGGAATTATTATTCTAGGAATTGCCGGTTTTGTCACGAGATTTAACGAAAATTTAGAATGTGTAGGTCATAGGTCTTAAATTACGTCCTATAGCCGTTAGGGACAACTTATTAACACATATAGTTAAGTAAAGCTCAAAATTTTAAGATTCTGGAATAGGTCGCTTTTCTCTTCATATCCTTTATATTGTGAGTGAAAATCAAAACCAGTGTCTATGAATGATTTCTATAAAATACTTGTAAAGTTTATTTACATTTAATTTATCAATAAAACAATATTACGGATTTATTATTATGTAAATAATTTTATAAGAATATTATATTATTTATATATGCAGCAGTGTAAAAAATTGTGCTTATGTTTCTGCGTGATCAAATCAGAACTGAGGAGACCTGTTCTTGACTGAGGTACTATAAAACTAATCATCAAACAACTCGGTGCGTTGGTAAACTAATGTGTTTGATAAAGCTCAAGCAACCCCAAGATCAAAGTCAGAGTTCCAAATCGTTGAAAGTGGTGATTCCGCTCCGAAAGATTCAGTAGATCTTTAAATATAGTTGTCAAATATCTCTCTCTAACAGTTTAAAGCAGGGCTTCTTAAACTTTGTCATTCACGACCCCACACTTATGATTGCGAATTTCTTGACGACGACGTGGTTTAGTTATTTTCACACTGAGGGGCATATCGATAAATGAACTCATATAACTGCATTGTAGAAGATAGATTGCCAAAAGAAAACAAATTTTCCAAAGGTATCTTGAAGACCTTGACGTACACGCAAATCCAAGGCAACTCATCAAAAAATCAAAGCAAATCATACTTGGGCAGCTTTAACTATGCCGTGTGATATCCGGCTGCATACAAATATAAAAGAAACATAAATTAATATATTTTTATGATTTATTTGTTAGGTAACAATATACATTTACATATACATATGAAAATATATAGTTTTAGAATTCGTTTTGAAACATACAAAAATCTATCTGTCGGTGAAGATAACTTAAAACCTTCAATAAATGCGCGTGTCTAGACGCTGCAAGTCCACTGTATTCCGCCAACTCTAGTGATTTTATAAAATGGTATAGATAAATATTTGACATTAAAATCTCTCGACACCAGAGTTTTGCTACGCGACCCCATGGGGTCGCGACCCATACTTTAGGAAGCCCTGGTTAAAAGGAACCTTCTTAAGATCCATCTAACGCCAAATTGTTTAGAGCGATCATCCCCCTCCGAAAGATTCAAACAGTTAAAGTTAAACAGTAAAAGGGACCTACTTTCAACCCGCAATCAATTGGGCATCTTTTGGATAAAATGAGAGTTATTATAAAAGGTTGGGTAGTTATGTACTAGATTATGACGTTTATTTATAAACGAACATTCCTGAATTAAAATATATACAGAGTGGTATCGACTATACGGCATTAAATGTTTTAAGTGATTTAATTTTTGCACATAGGAATATACATAATAAAACGATTGGCGATGTATATAATAGACAAAGTGGGAACCGACATAAGCTTGCGGTACCTGCTTTGCGCCTTGCAAAGGTACATAAGTTGTTTGTGGGTTTGGGTATAAGATTCTATAATAAAATTCCACAATCTACTTTAATTTTACCATTACAGTTTAAAAATGCTATTCATATAATCGTATAATCAACTTTTAGCTGGTTTTTATATTTAAACTATGTGTGTAATTGAAACATTGCAAATCTACTTACCAGCAGGTCTACCATGAACTCTTATTGCGACTCAATTGAAGACGTAAACTAAATTGTTTTGCTTTTTCATACCATAACGTCTTAAACTTAACTTTAAGTCGTTGCCGAATGAGCGTTCGGAATTTGTCCTAAGAACATGTGAGTAAAAGAGACAGAGTTATCTATAGTTCATATAACGTTATCCTTTTCAAACATTACGACCCCAATGCAATTCACACTTCATGGTACGAAAAGAAAGCGGTTCGCGGTCGTCGTTTACGTCGCAATAAGATTTCATGGTAGGCCTGCAGTTCGTATTAACTAAAAAGTTTTTTGTATTTGTAATAAACTGATAAAGCGGCATCGCTTATAATAATCCTTGAGCATTTTAACTTAATCCATCTCTAAATAGATGATAGATCTAGAGAGGAACATATTTAACTATCCCTTTTTTCTTCTTACTTCTGTTTTAAGTATATTTATATGGGTCGTTTACATCAAGAAAATTAAAGTTTATTTTTACGATATAAAATTATTGATTTATGGGAAGGGCGCTGTATACCGAGATACAGGGAAACCTAGTTCGGTTACAGAGGTCTAAAAAATACTTAAGAACAAAATTGTAAAGATAATGGTATTTTGTGTTCAGTTATATTTGTGTACGAATGTTTTTTGGTAAAATAAAGTTTATTATTTATTATTTATCTTATTTATTAAATAATTATAGCTTTGTATAAGAAATAGTCATATATTAAATCATTCTGAGTTTGAATAGTCGTAAATTGTGATTATATTTTTACATGACATAATATTAAAGGAATTGATTGATTATTTGTTTCATTTTTATAAGCACCTTCAATATTAGGCTAATATTTAAAAATAAGCATTTTAGTTACATTATATTAGTCAGAAAAAATACATTTTTTATTTAAATGTAAAAGATAGTTCTGGAAAACTAGCTATAGTATTCTTGTCCCTGGATATTCTTAGGCGTTGAAATACCTTTCAGATGTCCACGATATCACCAAATCGCGTTAGCAACTCCCGTTACTCATTCTTACTAATCAAGGTAATAGAATTAATTATTGAGAAAATCTATGGATAATGAAAACAATTATTTATCGACTTTTTAATAAAACGGCAATGTGATTACAATTCAATACTTTAATATGATAGACGTAATGACATTATTCTTTGCTAATAACATAAAAGGTACTAAAATATTCCAGTATTCTAAATTTATAAAAGTATTATGAATAAACGGCAATAGACTTCAATTACAAAAATGATAAAATATCAACAAATATAATTTGGATCAGAAAAATAAATATTTTTTTATAAAATATCGTTTAAACGAAGATATTCTTATAATTACAAAAAACCGCACTTAAAACGATATCAGTAAATATTTCGATAACGCGATTTTGAAGACATTATTCAACGTATAAAAATATGTCTCGCATCTTCACAACGAAACATTCTATACTTAAAATACATATAGGGGAAATACGTACAAAATGACATATATGTACAAAATGACATATATGTACAAAATGACATATATGTACAAAATGACATAGGTGGGTTATTATGAATATAGTGCACTTTTACAAGAAACTGCCAGTGGCACCACGTAGCCGTAAAGGCACTATATTCTATCAAATTTTAAACACATCCATTTCATTCGTCTTGATGTCATTGCCGGTGATAGGTATTCACAGTTACAAGTTTTTTTCATATTGACAATTTTTCTGTTCAAATGGTAAATTTTTTCCTATTAAATCCATTTATATAGCATTTGTTTCATTCCTCAAACACTTACCTTCAAATTAAAAAGCTTTTTTTTTATAAAAAGAGCACTTCGTATATTTTTCGGAAATTTTATAGTTTTAAAACGCTCTACGGACAAAACGACATACATATGTAACGGACAAAATGGCATAGGTATGTCAATTTAACGATATGATTTAGTTCCTGTGACAAATACGTCTCAGATGGCTATAGCTGCCGCGTTATCTCTTTTTCAGCCATAGTTCTATAATAGGCTATCTAAACAATATAATCCTGCCGAAATAACAGAACTTACCGACCCACAAGCTGAAATTCACCTCTGATTCCGACATCAAACTCTGGTCTAGAAGTTTTAACTGACCAATAAACCTACATCGTCTTTTGGTCTTGTTTTTCCAATTAACGTTATTTCTCTGGTGCCAAAAGTATGTTTTATAAGTGGCCAAGGGAAACGTAAATCAAAGATCCTACAGACCACGTTGGTATTTACTGATACTGTGTTGGAAATGAAACGAAATGAATATTACGCCCAAAAACTGATTTGTTGGGGGAGACAAAGAAAAAACGTACATCTACTAATAATTATTTAAGAAAATAATGAGGAAGATTTTCGTGAAATTCTTCTCGTGCATTCTCATGACGATTGCATTTACTGTAACGCTCTTATTCAAGATCTTAGCCCAGGGGAGACTGCTTGCTGTGATTACAATGTTCGCTTTGGGCTCATGCTTCTTATGCTGGTGTTCTAGAAGAACTAAGCATTTCATATACGTATCATGCCAATAATTCTCAAGCCAATATATGTATGTCATTTTGTCCGAAGCATATGAACAAAATGGATTTCGGGCGATCTCAATTAAATGTTTTTTGTTTTTTTTTCTATTGTTTTTTCTAAAAATGTTTATTAGTTTAGATAATTTAAGGATCAAAGTTAATTGATGTAAATTATGGATGAGCTGGGAACTACCAATAAAAAGTTATGATACAAAAACAAAACTACATGTCATTTTGTACATACTTCCCCTACGCATAAATTTTTCAATGATTTACCTATTTGGTATATAAAAACACGATTTCAGAGTTGCCACCGTGACATGAAAAGAATTTATGGAGTGATATTTTCAGTACCCTAGTGTTATTAATATTAATATAATAATATTGAATCAAAATAAAACATGCCCCAAAACTTATCCGTGATCGATTTTCTTAAAATCTACTCAACGGATTTTTGAACAATTTTTACTCAAAGGTAGGAAACTTCGTTAGGAAGGTTTAGATAGAATATTCTCTAGAACAGGTAAACCTATTTTTTGAGACTACTTTGGCTACTTGGCTTACTGGGGCTAATTTTAATTCTCGCGGGTTGAGATACTGATTTCCCTATGGGCGTGAAAGCGACCACAGCTAGAGTAAATATAAAATTACTTCCATTTACTTTTAATAAACGACATCGTTTTAAGTGCATTTTAAAATCAAGCTATGTTCTAATGATATATGAGATCTAAAATTATTAATTATGCCTTTGAGACACCTCAAACTAATACTATTTCTAAGACGGAATTTCTAAGGAACTCACCTAAATGGACTCACCTACGGGTAAACGTATTGTATGTTAATAATAGTATATTTTTTTCTAAATTTAATTTGATCGCTAATAATATAAGGTACATGATTATGAGATTTTTTTTAATCAATGTGAAAATAACATAAATTTATTAATACTAGAGAAGGGGAGCTATATTTATAGGCAGGCCTGTAAGTGATAGTGCCAAAAAAAATAATGAGACGGAAGTCAAAAATTTGTTTTACAACAAATAAATACAACCTCCTTAAAATAGTCAAGTCTATAATATAAATAGACATCGTCGCCGTCAATGGAACAAATTGTTGGAAAAGAACCAATGGGTAGACTTTTGAGAAAATTGCTTCTTATTTATTGAAAAGGTAATATATTTTTGTTATACACGTATACTTATTTTTGGTCTAATCTACTTATTAGAAAACATAGTCCAAAAAGCCGTCTGTCTGTTTAATCTATTTTCTCAGAATCTACTCAACGGATTTTTATACGAGTTTTAGTAAGAGGTAGTGTAATTCTTCCAGAAGGTTTAGGTAGTAGATTACGGTTTTATGAAAATTGTGGAGCGCACTTTTGTAAAAAAAAAAATAGCCTGGGAGCTTTAGACCTAAAGTAATGTACAATGTGGCAATTTTTTCTGAGAATTGTAGATCTACAAAAATAGATATAAAAAGTCCGCGACAGCATGTCTCTATCTTTTACGGTTAACTCACAATAACTACTTTTATGTTCAAAATTTCAATTAAAGACGAAATTCTTGTTATATGACAATTTTATGCTTACCTACTCTAGTATAATAACTCTATGGAAAATTAAGCACAATTTTAAAATTGATTATTTTTATTGGGAATAGCTACGATATGCGGTAAACATATCTGGTAAAATATGGTAAAAAAACACTCAAATATTTGTTTTATTAATGGCAATACACAAATTAAAGTATACTATCTGTCACTTATAAAAAAAAATGTCACGAATAAAATAGTATATTTTAATAACTTATACTAAGGTAACTTAATCAGTAAAAAAATTATGCTGATGCGCCATATTTGATGGAACAAATTATTTCTTATAAAATACATAGACAAGCAAAAATCACAGACAAATAACTTATAATTAAATAAACGTAACTAAGGTAAGTATAGTTCGATCGAAGTAAATTCAAAAATCTCCCCACTTTCTACTAAGTTAAAGTAGAACCTCAAAAAAAGTTAATTTTATCTACAAAAAATTACGTAATTAATTCAATTTTTGAATAAATAAAACTAATCACAGTTATATAAATTACTAAAACTCGGTACTAGTATCTTTGTATAACTTAAAAGACACATATGTTACAAATAAAAGCAAAATAAATGTTTATACTATTAAAAATATCCATTATTATGACAGGAATGCATTTATTTCATATGTTAAAAGACGTCACATAAATAAAATTATATTATTTTGGTATAATCGAATCATGCTTAATTTATTGGAGCAAACTTGATAAATATTGCATAATTGAAAGGTTACATAAAATTAAGAAATATATTTCCTTTAATGCATAAAATATAGTTAAGTCTTTTTTATGACTTATGTTGACGAGAAAAGAAGCCGCGGATACAACTTGTATTTGTATATTCTATTATTTCCGCATAAACTTTTAGTATAACGTAAAATTATACAAAAAATGAAAAAAAAATGTAAAGAATTATACAATACCGCAAAAAATATACCGTTCAAAACTTATATTAAATATTCAATTTGTGTATCTTTAAATAAAATCTCTTGTATATCATTGATCTATATACAAATTAAAATATTCACCATAAAACTATAATCGTCAAAATTGTTAAAGCAATTTGTTACAACAATGTCTTACAACATGTTTCAAATACCTCTTTAAAATAGTCTAATCAAAAATAATAAAAAAGCCATTGTCGCCCTATATGAGAAAATTTCTTCTTATTTATTGAATAAATCTAAAGAAAAATATCGTTGTTATAAATGATTAAAGCACGCGAAATCTCTTGCGATTTCAAGAATAAGTACATGTATTTCTTTTACTTAATATTCTATTACTGTTTTGTACAAATTGACACGCGCGACCGGCCGGATCAACGACCTTTCGGCATTCTATCGTTGACGCGAGCGCCGATAGTTTAGTAAAGTTTTGGATTACGATAAGACAGGACGCGCGCGCACCTGTATACGACCTTATTGTAGAACGCACACGCGTAATTATGCGTTTTGGGTGTGGTTTATTGTTTATTGACTTTTGATATTGATATAAGTATTTAGTGACGCGTTTTAACCAGTGAAACGTGTGAGAAGACGCGACCGTTCGCGGTTTTAGTACGCGCTGGGGTTACTGTTCCTCCATATAGGGACGATTCAATAACGTGTGACCTTACGAAGGTTGTGTGCACACCGCGTGTTATTTGTGTTATTTAACCGATATAGTGAAGTGTATACTCCGAGAGAAATAGACAGTACGTGTCCGTGGAATCGGCCAAGTACATACAAGCGCACACACACACGTACACATATACACGCAGTGATTCATGAGGCCGGACCGCATACAGCTGACGGCCGCATAAGGTAGGTTGAGACGCCGAGACGACGGGCCCAGGTCTCGGAGGTTGTTTCATCCGTCCGCACGTTTGTGCGGAACAATTACTAATATGATATATTAATAAAATATTGCACATAAAATTGGAAATTAAAAAATCCTAAAATTAAAATACATATCTAACGCTCTAGTCTTGATTTAATTAGACACAGATACGGTGTGATCCTTATTTCAACGCCATCTATGAAATCGCGTACAATTTTTTTAAAAAGCTAATATTCTCTTGCTCTTCCCAGTTATGGATCTTAACGGTACGCTTTATTGCAATTTGATATTAAACAACTTTTTTGAATTACTAAGCGTGCGATATTATATATTGCACAAATGACACAAATTCGGAAATTAAAAGGTCGTACTATTAAAATACATACATAAAATACCCTTTTTTTCAGTTATTTGTGCTATGAAATTCCGAAAATTTCTACTTGAGAACTGCAAAAGGTCTGGTTCAGAAATATTTTGAATAGGTGAAAAAATAAGTACAGTTTTTTTAAGCTATATCAAAATTAATTACACCTATTTTTCTAGATTAACTTAAATATTATAATAGTTTTTATGATATTATTTAAATGTTACAAACTGCTTTAATTTTTATTATCACGCAGTTTGCGGAATGGTTTGATTAATATTGAGTTTAATCCGGCTCAAAGGACCAAAAGATGTTTATGATTAGGATTAAAATAAAGTTTCCTGATTGCCAACTTATTGGCAAGCCCAAGCAAGCTACTTATCCTTATTTATGTTCTGTGGCATTGAATTTAATCTGGCGATACTTTTGCGCTAGAAACAACTTTTTAAAGACTAACTTTAAGTTATATGTAGGTTTCAAAATAATTGATTTTGTAAATGGTAAAAAAGTATTTCAGCATCATGCTAAGACATGTTTAGATATTTATCTTACATTTGAAGAGGATTTTAAAATTTCTTCATGAAATAATTTCTAAGAATTTTTGTTTTTACTGCCCATCGTTTTTCTTTATTTGATATATGATAAAATCTTTAAAATTAAAATTTAAAATTATTCTAAATTCGATATTTTTAAATGACAAGAATAAAATTACTTTAAAATAAATAAGATATTAAAATAAATATATCTAATATTCTATCTTATAAGTGCATGGGATACAACAAAGAGAACTCACATTTTTTTATCACAAGGCTAAGAGCTGGTTTTAAAACTGAACTATTTAAAGCAATCTAACAAGGAGCATGCCCACGGCGGCGCCCACGGTAAGCCCAACGCTGAGCATGGTGGCTATAACCGAAGACGCTTTCTCCCTCTCGTGCATATCAACCATCCTGTAATAAATAATCCTTATCACTAAATATTTAGTCCATATTGGAAACGCAATTATATTAAATATATAAAACCCTTGTTGGTTTTATTTGTGTCAAGTCCATTTAAGTGGTCCTTCGAGCCGGATGTCAACCAGCGACGATGGAAGACCGTTTCAGTTCCTATCTACGTCTCTCTGTCTGTTTGCAAAAACTCGAAAACAACTGATTTTTTAAAGATTTATAAAGAAAGTTAAGATGTTCAATTTAAATATTCCACTTTTAAAGGTCTACAGAAAATTCCCTAACAGCGTATATCTGTTGAGACTGATCTAATGTTCATGCGGTTTTCTTCAATAGACAATGATTTATAAGGAAAGTTTTGGTGTCCAATTTAATTATTTCTCTTTTGAAGGTTTGAATTCCCTGACAGCATATGTCAAGGATAGATTACCATCATCGGCTGGGCATAGGCCTGTCTCTTTTGGAGTAAGGGTTGGAGCTAAGACCAATCACGCTGCTTTAATGTGGATTGATAGATAACACATATTCCTGAATTCTCTAGAGATATGCATGTTTCCACACAATGTTTTCCTTTCCCGGAAAGCGCATGTTAAATTGCAATAAAATATTAAGGAATATTGAGATCAGCTGTGAACTAAATCCATTTAGATTTAATGATAAAACACAATAATATGGCATCATAAGAACTTATAACAGATATCACATAATAACTACATTGTATAGTGTAAGTAATTTAAGATAGATATAGCTTGTACTTTTTTACAGTCTACCTGTATTTAGATTTAAGTATAATATACTAAGCTTGGGCATGATTGCCTTTTGAGAATCATATTCGCATCATGATATGATCAAAGGTAATCACGGTTATCGTGCTGCTATTGCGATTGCTATTGTGTGCACAAACAAATGTAGGCCTTATATGCGTATGCAATGTATAGGATATAAGGACTACATTTGTTTGTATAAGCAATCATTCAGTCCAGTAATCGCTGAATCGCTAAAAGAGTATATAGCAAAAAATGCTATTATATTATTCAGCTATCCCTGGACAAAGTTATTTTTATTACAAACAAATGTAATTCCTAAATCTTAAGGAAACTTCTTAATTCTTTCAACTAGAATAGCGTGAAAGTGTCACATCATCACGAAATATCGACCATATTGAATCAGATAAAAGAATTAGGGTTGTTTATGTAACAATACTTTTGGCCAATTCTAGGAAATGCATTCCCTTGGAATATCGTAAAAGTGTCACATAACCTCAATACATATAATGATAACATTTCTTTGTATTATTATTTTACTTTTTTATAGAATATCTATAATTTTGTATAGCAATAGCAGTTATATAAAATTCAATAGCAGATGATGCTATATGATGAGTGAATCATATCATGATCACTAAGTGATTGGTGTTTTTGTCTATCCCTATAATATACACAAAAAAAACTAGATTTCTGGAACATTACTTAAGTTTCTGGAATCTTACCTGGTGGAATTTATCATGATGATGTTGGTCAGGTATCCGTTGGTGAAAGAGAAGAGGATCATGATGATTATATACTCGTAGTCCCAAAGGAAAACAACGGGCAAGTGCTTTCGGGGCTGTGCATTGCAGAGCATCAACATCGGCACACCGATAATCCTGAGGATACTAGCTCCAGCTATGATCCAGTGGTTGTTTGGCTGAAATTTTGTTAGTGACAGTAAAATAACTTATACTAGCTCTGCAGGCAACTTCGCCCGCGTGGAATTAGTGTATTTGATCGAAATTTTAAACATTAAAGTAATTATTGTGAGTTGTACTGTAAGAGAACTGTAAGAGATGGAGACATGCTTTCACGAAATTTTTAGTACAATTTTTGTAGATCTGTAATTCTTTAGTACTTTTCTTCAATGTATCTCTGCTGCTTTACGCAGCGCACGCGACTTAAACTCCCAGCAGGCGACTATGGGCGGGTAGTGCATGAGTTTTTAGGAATTCTGCATTTATCAGGCATGAAAACAGATAGACACTCTAAACTTAGAATTACGTATATTTTATTTTATCGCGAATTATATCAAAATAATACTTTCATACGTTTCTAATACTGTGATAATAATAATATGTCTTAAAAAGTATGAATTGCATCTTTCAAATGTGTAAGTCTAGACACCAGAAATAGAAATTTTTAGACAATCTTTAAATTGGCAACAGATAATCCTGTAAGCCTCGAGGTACTACTGTAAATAATGCATTAAATAAAAAATATATCTTTAAATAAAAAGCTCGGCGTAGCGCGCTGACTATTCTAGTTTCTAATTTATACTTTTATACTAATATATAAAGTTGAAGAGTTTGTTTGTATTTTTGTTTGATTGATTGATTGATTGTTTAAATGCGCTAATCTCAGGAACGATTTGAAAAATTCTTTGAGTGTAAGATACTCCATTTATCGAGGAAGACTATATTGAGAATAATACTATATAACATAACGCTAAGATGAATAGGAGAGGAGCAGCGAAACAAAATATTGCGAAAACGGAAAAAAGTAAAGCTTTCCTTGCTAAGTAAACGGTGAAAGTTATTCAAAAATCATGTACTATGCGTGCGAGGTACGGGCAAGGGGGAGCGAACTTAAGGGAAAGAATTTAAGCGAAAGTGAATTTAAGGGGAAAACATGTTATACCGACCCTACGAGCGTAGGGTCGGTATAACATGTTTTCCCCTAAATTCTCTCCTATCATTCGTCAATTCTAGCCCTACTCCTTTTATATGCATGTCATAGTTCGCACAATCCAACCATCTCTTTTACGCCTCCTTCTAGTCAAGTATAGTTTATAAGCAGAATTTCGTAATTTATAGAATTAGGCGTTACTTTGCGGAGATCCATAATACAAAAGTAATAATAAAATTATTTTGCTATAATCCGCGATACAGTAAATAGAAAATATATATAGTGTTTAATGTATATTGGATTATCAGTATTTTCATACCCGATACGTGCAGGATTCGTAAAAGCACATGCACAAACCTCCACCACTTCCACCAAAATACACAAGCACTACACAGTTTCACTATCACAAACTCAACAATCGTTTCGCCCCGCAACCGAAGCATCATCAGGAGATAGACTCCACGACAAAATCGCAAAGCGAAGCGTTATGCAAACAAGCATTGTTATATAGTAATCGGTTCATCCCCACCTTTACCTCTGAACACGTGCAACAAGCTTGAACTTGAAACATTTATCTGCTCGTTAATGAGGGTGCCATTGTTATGCTTAATGATTTCTAATTGTTCCAAAATATTCAATTTTAAGCTTTTTTCGCAGGTGTGCAGTATTTCGAAACAATGGTCATTAGGAACTTTATGACCGCTTTCTAACAAATGTTTAGCGAAATGTGAATTTTGTGCCTTATTATTCCTGAAAGCGACCATATGTTCTTTAAAACGGGTTTCAAAATTACGACCAGTCTGACCCACATATGTATCATTGCAATGATACATATGTGGGTCAGACTGGTCGTAATTTTGAAACCCGTTTTAAAGAACATATGGTCGCTTTCAGGAATAATAAGGCACAAAATTCACATTTCGCTAAACATTTGTTAGAAAGCGGTCATAAAGTTCCTAATGACCATTGTTTCGAAATACTGCACACCTGCGAAAAAAGCTTAAAATTGAATATTTTGGAACAATTAGAAATCATTAAGCATAACAATGGCACCCTCATTAACGAGCAGATAAATGTTTCAAGTTCAAGCTTGTTGCACGTGTTCAGAGGTAAAGGTGGGGATGAACCGATTACTATATAACAATGCTTGTTTGCATAACGCTTCGCTTTGCGATTTTGTCGTGGAGTCTATCTCCTGATGATGCTTCGGTTGCGGGGCGAAACGATTGTTGAGTTTGTGATAGTGAAACTGTGTAGTGCTTGTGTATTTTGGTGGAAGTGGTGGAGGTTTGTGCATGTGCTTTTACGAATCCTGCACGTATCGGGTATGAAAATACTGATAATCCAATATACATTAAACACTATATATATTTTCTATTTACTGTATCGCGGATTATAGCAAAATAATTTTATTATTACTTTTGCAGAATTTCGTAATTTAGTTACCTATATGACGCTAACATAGTGCTTTATTTTACTTACCCGCAGCAAAAATCCGGCAACGAGACGCCCAGAATAATCCCCGCAGTTAAATATAAGGTAATTAACAACCGGTACGAAGAAAATATCTGCAAAACAAAGCGAGATTTGCATAAAATATTTTTGTGGCACGGTATAAGTAGGTCCTAATTTTTGATAAAAAAATTCAAATTAACATAAATGAATAAAACACATTTACATTTTCGATAATTCCATAAATGGGCGACTTGGCGCGGTAGACGTACGTGGCCTTTTGAATTCCGGCAAAAAAGGATCAAATTTGGGCAGAAAAGGGTCAACTACTTACCTTTACAAGATCGGGATCCAATTCTGGACACTGGGGAGACTTTATAAAAAGTTTTGGTCACAGGCACAGGTTTTTTTGGATAATTGCTGTTTCTGCGCGTACGTTGCGTTTCGCGAGTTTCAAGCGGTTTGAAGGGGTAGGAGGGGGTAGAAGGGATAATGGTGGGTGGTTGCCATTAACCAATCAAACGTGATCCTCAAACATCCGAGATCGGATACATTGACTAAACAAAATCACAGATTAAAGAATTCAGAAATAAGCAAATTCTACCCTAATAATAAGAATAACGTAATGCAAAAAAACTGGTAGTGGTATTGTATTAAAAACATTTTAAAAATAACTAATTTCTGTTTTTACCTGGACCTAATTTAGTTTTATTTAATTTATTAATTAGATATAATGTACGATTCCGAATCAATGTTTAAAAAATCCCTTTTAAAACTTTGCTCAGAAACGTAGATCATAAGATTACATTATTTGTTTAGTCGCGTTCTAAGGTATGTGCCGAGTGGTATCCGCCTGCATAGAATAGACCACCCTCATTTCTTACCGAGGTGTCGTAAAAGGCAACTAAGATAAGTTGACGTCAGGCAGACGGCCGGTCGTAAAATACGTAGCCAAATCATGTGACAACATTTTTGTAATATGTTGTGCCGACCACACTTAGAGTGGGATAAGGGGAGGAGGATGATGATGAGTATTTTTGCTGTAATCAAATGTTGAACTCACTGTTCCAATCAGTCCCAGTCGTCACTGGATGGGATTCCACCAAAACCGTCACAGCCGGATACACAGCCATGGATATACCGAACACCGCGAATATACTGAACGCGTAAACCCATATCTTCTTCATGATCAGCAACATAGACGCCTCCCTGTGCCTGTTAGTCGCCATACCACCACCTCCCCGTAAAATGTGGTACGTGAAAAAGTCTATCCTGTACAGCATCGCGTAGGATATAAGGGACGTAATGAGCATAAAATCAGCTATACAAAAGTATATGAGAGCGCTGTGCAATGGGGATATCTTGAAAGCTAATGATATGATCTGAGCGATGGCTGCGATGATCCCGCCCAGGGATTGTCCGCTGACCACAGCTGCCATGTATTCTTTGGAGAATTTACTAGCAATACCCACTAATCCACCGATGAATATAGCGCTGGCAGCTGAAACAAGTTTTATCTAATTTATTGTCTTTATTGACAACTAGCTGTGTCAGTGGCTTCACCCGCGTGGAAATTAGCGTGCCACAGATATTTTCTACAATTCATATTTTGAAAATAAAAGTAGTTATTGTGATGTGACCATACGAGATAGAGACATGCTATCGCGAACTTTTTTGTAGTAGTTTTATAGATCTACGATTCTCTAGTACATTATTTTAGCGTATCTCTGCTGGTTTACGCAGCGCACGCGACTAAAGCTCCCAGAAAGCAAGTTTTTTAACAACTGCGCGATCTCTTCAACACAATTGACATAATACCGATATGTACTATTTATCTAAACCATCCGGAAGTATTTCACTTTTGGTGAAAACCGTACAAAATACCGTTCAGTAGATTTCGAGAAAATCGATTACATACAGACAGACAGCTTTTTGGAACTTTGTTTTATAATAAGTATAGATAATAGCTGTGATAACCCAGCTTTGAGATTGTGCAGCTCTATCTTTCTATTAAAACTTATGTGTCTAATTGATAATTGCAATATATCACACGCTTATCGTCGGTGAATTAAAACATCGTCAGGAAACCTGTATATCGCTAGAGAATTCTGGACATATGTGTAATCTATCAATGCCCATTGGAGCGTGGTGGGTCTTAACTCCAACCCTCACCCCATTGGCAAGACCAACCACGCTGCTCCAATGCGGATTGGTAGGTTACATATATCCCAAGAATTCTCTAGACATATGCAGGTTTCCTTAAGACATTTTCCTTCACGGAAATACTCATTGGTGCCCGCCGGGATTTGAATCCGTGGCCACTTGAAAGAGTCGCATGGTCTCACCGCCGGGCTATCACATTGACAATAATATACTTAAATGTATCATTTTTTAAAGTAATTTTCGTTTAATTACATATATAAATAATGGTAACTTCTAATATTCTGGTTATTTATTAAAAATATTTTGTAGTCTGTGACTTAAATAAGGATAGGGCAGGAGATCTTTTTCTTTTACAGGAAAAACCCCGTATGGGTACCACCGCCTGTCCCCGTCGGGTAATGTCGGACTCGCACCGACTAAAACGACCTGTATGCTCCCCACGCTGCTGGTGGTGGGTGCAGGGTACCTTATTTGGCCCCACCCTCGCCAGCAGCAACTCTAAACCCCAGAGTGCGCCACCTCTGGGTCGGGGCTTCTCTAAAAGTGGCCCCTCCCTCCGCTGGACGATGCATCGGGAGCACCAGATGCATCGACCGCCTCGGGGACCTTATAAGTAGGGTGTCCGATAAACCCCGTTCGGAGCGCCCAGAAGGCCCAGAAGGGTAGGAGATCTATCTGTATGTTGAAATAATATGCCAACATATAGGATACGAGAATTCCCGTTTATTCTTCGGGCTGACGATAAGATAGTATGTAATTGAGGTTGTTTTGAGCTCAATTTGACGCAAACGAAGTCGTCGGAACAAATAATATGTTTTGTAGCCAATTAGTGCTTTAACGTTATCAACGAGACGACAGAAATTGCGATACTAAATAAGGCCGATATAAAGCAAAACAAACAGATGTACTAGATTGTATCGCAGTTGACCTATAAACTGTAGCGATAAGCCGTACATTTGCATAATGGGTCAGGCCTTGTGCCACGTGACTATACGAAGATTTACATAAGTTGGCTATTAATTCGTTACCTGTAACGATTTTTTAGTTACTTGTCATTTCGGATCCATGTTACAGTGAAAATGTGTTGGAAATGTCATTGCTTCACATCTTTAAAGTGCGATGGATCCGTAAGGAGTTCCTGGGATATGTGTGCCCTGCTAAACGGTATTGCTACTGCGTGTTGATTCTAAGCTTGAATTCTTATCACCAAGGACAGAGGAAACTTTCCCCCAGAAGTGATATACTTGAAATCTTGGTGGCATCTTGCAAGGCAAACCATTTCCCGGGATCGCATTGAGCAGAAATGCTCACGTGCTAGTCTAGTCCTTATGACAATGTACATTTATGATAACCTGATGCTGCCAGGATTATCTCCAGACAAGGGAACTGCTCAAGGTTTCACAGTAGGGACATGAAATTTTATATACTGGTCCAGTCCTGATGACAATGCATATTTATGATAAGCATGCCCTGATGCTGCTGCCAGGACTATCTCCAGAGAATGGAACTGCTCAACACGTCACAGTAGGGACATGAAATTTTGTTAAAGGCTTTTTTAAAAGCTGTTTTTAACTTGACTTGTTATTATTAGCTACGAGCATGACACATAAGGATAAAATAAAAAACAAAAAGTGGGTACTGTGGCCATCGAACTATAGAGGTGACCGCTAAAACTAGTGTTTCTTAGTAGCCAAAGAAAAAAACAAAAGAAAGTTGTATATTCAAAGAAAAATAAAATTAGTGGTATTACGATTTAAATTTATAAAATCGATTTAGATTTTGAAATTTGATCGAGAAGTATTATGATACATTCCCTACATCGGGCCTCTACTTCTTTACGGATGTGGGCCCAGCAGGCCTACCATGAACTCTTATTGCGACTCTATTGAAGACGTAAACGACGACCGCGAACCGCTTTCTTTTCGTACCATGAAGTGTGAATTGGGGTCGTAATGTTTGAAAAGGATAACGTTATATGAACTATTGATAACTCTGTCTCTTTAACTCACATGTTCTTAGGACGAATGCCGAACGCTCATTCGGCAACGACTTAAAGCGTGCGTCTTTAAGTTGTCATGGTATGAAAAAGTAAAACAATTTCGTTTACGTCTTCAATTGAACTGCAATAAGAGTTCATGATAGGCCTGCTGGACAGTCAAAGAAGATCTCAGGAAACTTATAGAAGCATTCGAAATGTGGACGTGTGATGTGTATACCCGTGGACCCAAAAAGTTACCAATGAGTATTCCAATCATTAACCAACGCAAATTTGCATACTTGGATCACGTACTAAGGTATAGCTAATACGGGCTATTGCAACTGAAAATGATGAATGTAGAAGGAAATCTTGGTTACGGAACATCCGAGAATGGACGGGAATTAAGAGCGCTCCCGAACTCTTCCGTCTGGCCACGAATAGGAAGGCATATGCAGAGCCAACCTTCACTAATTGGAGAGGCACGCAAAGAAGAATATTTTTGTGCAGACATAACACATAAATCTTAACTTCTGGGTATACTTAATCAACCAAAATTATAAGAGCAGGAGAATGTTATCACCATTTTTAACATCAGCGGGTTAATTTGTATTACATCTAATCAAATTAGAATCGTTTTGAAATAAAATATAAAAAAATTGTAACGAGAATAAATAGGAATCAATATTTTGGAATTGTTAACGAGTGTTATCGCATTATTATACTAATTAAGACTCGTTAATTTATGGTCCCTTACTGTTGCCAAAGATATTTCAATGCCATTTAAATTTAAGTACCCTGGATAAACGAGCGTTGTTCGCTAATTAAAAGAAAAAAAAAGAAAGAAAAGGTTAGTGATATCTGGGACTTGATCCTGGACAATTCAACTTCTGCTTCGACTTCCGCTGAGCTATTACAACTATAGATAAGACAGTAAAATTAACCTTTGCATTCTATTTATATTTTAGCAGATATTTAGTGCCCGAAAACAGAGAGTTTCATAAAACCGTTGGAGCCATTTCCGAAATTCAGATTATATATATGTACAAGATTAACTCATTTAAATATTAAAGATATTTGGCAAATACATTTTGAGGCGTGTAAAGAATCATTATCTATGTATGTAATTTACATTCACTATTAATATAATTATATATGTATTTATGGATGTATCTTTATGTATGTATTATTGCTTATATTGTATATATGTAGAAATATAAATATTTATTGATGTATTTATCTATTTCATATTTATTTATTACTATTTTAGTGTATGTATTAGTATGTACATTTATATATTTATTTAAATCTCAGCTGCACTTATCCGTATCGTTTTGTTTTAAGGTCCTTAGTGTAATGGTTGCCTGGAAGCGATCACCTTAGTGATAAGGCCGCCCTTTGTGTATAATTTAGTTTTTAATGATATTGTTTGTATAACCCTGTATGCAATAAAGTTATCTTAAATAAAAAATAAATAATTCAATATTAATTATACATCATCATTCTCCTGCCCTTATCCCACTCTAAGTGGGGTCGGCACAACATGTTACAACATGTTGTTACATGATTTGCCTACGTATTTTACGACCGGCCGCCTGCCTGACGTCAACTTACCTTAGTCGCTTTTTACGACGCCTCGGTAAGAAATGAGTTCAATATTAATTATACATATTATATACTAAATATTACATTAAAATTCAAAGTTCCTATTTATAAAAGAAAGTTATGATAGTATTATTTTGCTATATCCGCGTTTGTTGAGAAAATCTATGTTATATACAACACACTACACAAGCACTGCACACTCTCAATGTGTTTGTGTTATTGGGAGTCGTGTTTGTGTTACGTGCGGTAACTTATCTTGCATGTATAAGGTATGAGAATAGTTTTTACTTCCTACACTTAGCATTACATAGATTTTTTTAACAAACGCGGATTATAGGAAAACAAATCGTATCTTTATTTATCATAACTTTTTAATATGGACTTCCGTAAAGTACCTCTCAGACATCTAATGAGTATCGTCCCCAAAAATAAATGTAAGTTATTATTATAAAATGATTCATTGTATTCAATGCAAAGCTGTGATAGCCCAGCGGTGAGACCGTGCGACTCTTTCGAGGGGAACACGAGTTCAAACCCGGGCAGGCACCAATGAGTTTCTATTAAAACTCATGTGTCTAATTGATAATTGCAATTTATTACACGCTTTTCGGTGAAGGAAAACATCGTGAGGAAACCTGCATATCTCTAGAGAATTCTGGAGATATGTGTAACCTACCAATCCGCATTGGAGCAGCGTGGTAGGTCTTAGTTCCAACCCTTCTCTCCAGAAACGGAGAGAGAAGGCCTATTCCCAGCAGTGGGATTGTAACATGCCGCTACATTACTTTTTTATAAAGGGGGAAAAGGTCACTTACCCGTCATAATAACCACAGTCACCATGGTGATGATGAAGAACGTGTTCTGCCATTCATCCGTGTCCACTTGAACCAAAGAAGTGGTGACAAGAAACGAAAGCGTCACTACAATCAAGGAGCCTTGAAGTCTACTTTTCATTGATACCCTTTAAATAAATTATACTTTTTTTTAACTTTACTAATGTTCTATAACTAGCTAATGGTTTAAAATTGAAAAATAATGATATTCCTATCCAAAATATTCATTATTCAAACTTGTAAACATGAAACGTTTTGAAACGTTAACTCTACTACTGTTACAAGCAATATAACGCAATTTAAAAACGCAAAAACGTTAAGTGAATGCATGCAAAGCCAATTCATTACGATTTTTGTCGTGGAGCCTATCCTCCTGATGATGCTTCGGTTTCGGGGCGAAACGATCGTCGAGATTGTGGTGGTGGGTGTGTGTGCTGCTTTTGTGTGCGTTGTTGCTGGTGAATTGCGCCTTGGGGTGCATGTGGTGGCTTGTCCTGCATGTATAAGGTGCGTAGATTTTGCCTGCTTCATACACATTGGCTTTGCATGCATTCACTTAACCCGTGCGGATTATAGCAAAGTAGTTAGTTCTGTTATATTGCTTGTAATATGGAATTCCGCAAAGTAACGCCTGCATCTATAAATCTACTACAGTTCCTACTGAGCAAAGAAACTCGGCGGTTGCTTTTTTCATAAAAAAATTCCATATAACTAGTTTAATTTAAGCATTTCCATTTTGTACAGAGTCGAAGAGTAACTATATCCACGGTAAATTTCTGTTTACTTTTTACTATGGTATACCTTACAAACAAAGTCTAACGCAAGATAACTTACTTTTTACTTACGTTTTTATTAAATTGTATATTTTCATATATAGACATAGTGGAAAGCAACATGAAGTTTTACGGTATCAAAATATTTTTAACATAATGTAAATTAAACTTTATATCTGGGCATATGTTGCAAGCCGTTTATAGCCGTTTTAAGATATGCGTTTTTAGGAATTTAACCTGTTTACGGCCCGAAACCGAAGCATCATCAGGAGGATATGCTCCACGACAATATTGTAATGCATTACGATTTTTCTATCCTCCTGATGATGCTTCGATTTTGTCGTGGAATCAATATATTTCTATTGTAATTTCTGTAAAATCTTAACCCATGAAAAATTTCAACCCCAAAACGATTTGTATTTAATCATTTTATATGTTTCAAACGTAGCAAGTTGAGGAAGTAGTAAAACGAAGTGACGCAAGACAGCAGTGCAAAAAGACAACTGTCGGTTTTTTCAATGCTCGAATCAGTCCATATTTTACATTCCTCTAAACTTCTACTAATCTAGTAAACATGCAGTGACTTTAGTTAATAAGACAGACGAAACCGCGCCTTTCGTCAGCTTTTTAAAAAATTATATTATACAAAATAGCACTTACCAATGTCCATAGAGTGAATTTAAAACGAGGAATATCAAATTGGGTATAGCAGTAGCCACATTGAGGTAAGAGGTGAACTCTGCCTGGAATTGAGTCTTCCTTACGTACATTGTAAGATTGGTTGGATGGATGTCCCTGAATTTGTACATCCAGTACTGAAACAATAAGAAATATGTGTCAAAATTAATCAACAATGTGTATTTGCTGTGTAACAAAAATTTTAAACAAAAAAAATGTTTTTTCCGTAAATCATGGCATTGTCTTTAAATACATATATTATAAATGCGAAAGGTATGTCTATTAGACTTTAGATTAGCTTTTGTGATTTTGTCGTGGAGTCTATCTCATAATGATGCTTCAGTTGCGGGGTGAAACAATCGTTGAGTTTGTGATAGTGAACGTGTGTAGTGCTTGTGTATTGTGGTGGCGATGGTGGAGGTTTGTGCATGTGTTTTTACGAGTCCTGCATGTATCGGGTATGAAAAAATGAATAGTCCACTATACATTTAGCAGTAAATATATTCTCTATTTACTGTATCGCGGATTATAGCAAAATCATTTTTATTATTACTTTTGTATTATGGATCGCCGCAAAGTAATGCCTTATGCTATAAATTATATGTCTATTAGACTTAAATGGCTACTCTGCTGAAACAATATTGATGAAATTTGGTATAACAGGAATCAGTACAAATTGTTCTAAATTATAAATATTTATAATGAATATTTGTAGTCAACCTATTCAATATATTTATGCTAGACACATTAAATAGTTTTATAGAATACATTAAAAAAATAACTTCATTAATAAATTAAATTTTAAATTATTAATGAAATGCAAGATTCTCAAAAGTCTTTCTCATAATTTCAAGGTTAAGATATAAAATTAAAATATTTTTTTATAAAATAAATAAAACAACAAAAGTTATAACTATTGACTGTATAAAATGTATATTGAATAACAGAGTTGTCAAGGACAGATGGAAAAAAAAGTATCATAATACAATTTCTTGACACAATTCTCATGTTATCAAATGAGTCAGCTCCATTTGGCTGGGTTATAGTGTTTGCAATATGTTTAGTATATTAATTACTGATAGGATAGGATTGTGATCTTATCATGCAATCTCATCTTTAACTAAGTTTTGCAGTTTAAAAATCTTTGTAGGCAGATATCCTAACTTCTTTATTTTAAAGTTACATAGTAGATATTGCAAATGCCTAGATATTTTTTTTCAATATGCCAGCATCAATGCTAGTTACATGGGAGACACATCATGGGCCTAAGTGATCCTTATGTCCATAAAAACAGGAAGTTTTTGCCTAGCAAGAGGACATAACAAATATACTTATGCACAACATTTGGATTTTTTTTATTAATCACATAGTTGTGGTTTATGGATCATAATCAAGAGACTACTTTTGACCATGGTTATATTAAATCTCTAGTAAAATCTTTTATATACAAAATAATGGAAAAGGGTTTTAGATAGGTCACTATCCGAGGTTTTAACCTATACCTGACCTGTTAAATGGCCTGACATAGGCCCACAGAGAGCCAATATTTTCTATATGTTGGTTCATCAAGTATAGGTGTATATTTGTAATTAAGTATGCATTTAAAATTATATATGTATTATATTAACCAGTTGTCCGCCACCCATAATACAAGTAAACATTAAGTTCCTGAAATTAATTTCAATCATTTGCCTAATGCCTTTGTTAGTACATTATATACTAGAACTACTGAACCATCGTATTTTTAAAAGTTAATACAATAATATACTTACATCATTAGCAGTCATCAAAAAGTTCCAAGGTACGAGGGACGATATACCGAACAAATAAAACAGGATATACACAATACAATATTTATCTTTCGGCTCCTCACACGTGTCTAGGACTTTGGTAGAGCATGAGTCATTGACTAACTCCCTTTCCTCCGAGTAATCAACGTCTTCCTCGTTTTCAACATTTTCGATACCAGGTTCATTGTTAATCGATCCAATCACATCCATTTTCACAAACCAATTTATATAAATTAGTTGCACGTCAAAAGTATAAGAATTTTAAAATTACTTAAACAAGATCCATGTGCGCGTCCGTTACGAAAACGCCGTCTTTGTATGTGATTAATTTAATATCGAACATTATTCAATTCACGACAACACAATACACGGTCAGCTGCGAAAACAGACCACGGACTAAAAACACGGATGACAGAATATATAGAAGGAGAATGGACAATTAACCATAGACTAGAAATTAATTTTAATATAGATTAAATCCAGGGTAGTTTAACTAAGTAGAACTCAGTTTTCTTACATGGTAAGGAGAGACATTTAATAAAACTATATTCCTGTCTTATAGTACACCACGGAAAATTTATTCCTAGAACGATATTTTGTAAATTCGAGCATTGACCAATGTAATATCAATGTACACTGTAATCTTTGTGTTACATACAAAATGTACTTGAAAGAAGGACGCTGATTTTCGTCACTTAAGTTAGTATGATGTGTTATGGTCGGTAAAAATGAAATAAATTTACGAAAATATTAAATTTTATTTGTTTCTTTTTGATTTGTCTAGTTTTGTACGTTTCACAATTAAAGCATGTTTTAAATTAAGTCCATTATTTATATTATAACGTGAAGATTTTTACTTAAAAATGTATACAATGTAAGGAAAACATTAATCACAAAACAATTATAATAACAAATATATGAAAAAATATATATAATTAAACAATAATATATTTTGATAAAAATATATTTTAAAGTAAAAATTCATTTACAACGTTAATAAAACCTATATACTTATATCTATCTATATTATATAAAAGGACGGATATACATAACACATATAAAATTAAAATATAATTTAATACTATTAAAGACGTCGCTGTTATTAAAACATCGCATATATTTTTATATAGGTATGTATGCGACTATTATTTCAATAATAAAAATTAAGGTATGCGTACACAATGACAATATTTATATTTTTTTATTATAAACAAACTGCGACCATCACAAGAGTTTAACTGCCATGTGTATTTTATTCTTAAGAAAACCCCTTTTAGATTATAAAACAAATTAGTACAATAACGATATAGTTGATATGATACTATTTAAAGTAACTGCAAAATCAAATTAAAACTATATTTACTTAGATACTAAAAATTTTAGCAGTTGTCGATGGTAACAATTATTTTTACTATCGCATACAAATTAATTCAATATCGACAAAAATTATGTCGATTAATGAGATCGTGTTGTATATTTCGTGCCCTATATTATTAAATTAACTATGAATAATTATTTGCTTCTATTATTTGCCACCAAGATAACTGTCATTGATAAATATTAAGAAAGTTAATCAGCACTTATGACTTAACAAATCGTTAAAAGCAACGCAAAGCAAGTGGTTTAAGAAAACTTTAGTTTTTAAATTTTTTAGTATTGATAAATAATTAAAATAATAATAACACAAAAGAAAATTCATTCTTTTACAAAACACAAAAAACACTAATAGCACTGCGACTTTAAGCGTAAAGTTATACTATTTTTCATTAATTCTATTCTATTGCATTCCATATTTATAAAAGGCATAAAAATAAGTTAGGGATTGAACCGTTGACATTTTATAAATATAGAACAAAAAAAATGGTCAATTTTTATCCCATACTTTCCGCAACTTTCTAGAAATATGTTTCGATCGACAAAACGAATCTAATATATACCCTTTTTAATTCGCATATAATATTACACGTTAAAAATATCTTAAGGGATGTCCCTTATATCTATAAAAGATATCAAGTTGATAAAAAAACGGACGATGACAAAAAAAGCGTCTGAAAATATGTAATCAGTATAAAAATTAAAAAGAATATATAAATGCTAGAGTACAATTTGTCAGACGTTTTCAGTCTTTTTTTTATCTTAATATTATTAAATATTTTAATTACATACATCACCTATTAAGCATAATTATAAGCTACATCATTTCGACATTGTCAAATATTTTTACAAATACAAGGTTATCGACGGACGGTTGGTCCATATTTTGATAGTATCATAGTTAAATATGAAAAAAATATAGAATATGATGATTAAAAAATGATTGTTGATGAATGATTTATCATTTCAAAGCAATTAGTCTGTACTATTAAGTAATTTCACAATAAAAAGTAAGTCTGTTTCTGAACGTTGAAATGGAACATCGTCAATGAATACAGATAAAAAATATTTTCAATAAAATAGAAAAGAAATGGAATCGATATATAGGTATACAGCCCCCATGATATTGTTCCATACCTCAGAAACGTTATTAATGTTATTAATTATAAATTTCAGAGTGCATTTTACAGTCACTGTAAAAAACCAAATTCTTAAAGAGATCCCTAGAAATTTATATGTACAAACAAGTTACAGACTTGGGTAACGGATTGCGTTCAGTAACGTTATGAATTCGATGATGTAAACAATCATTAAAGGCACTTGTGGTACATCAATTTAAATGCTGTTTTAACGAAATATTAAGTTAAAATTGATTACATTATCATTCATGCACATTCAACCCTATTATTAAAATATAACATTCGTAATAGAGTTTACTCCTTAAGAATGTATTTTTATTCTCGAAATTGTTCTATTCAGTGAAATTATTTAAAAAATTAACTAAAAAGCGTTATGTTTTATCTATGTGACACATTTAAAAAAAGAATGAGAGATAGATATAAAAGTACAGACACTATTAAGTAATTTCACAATAAAAAGTAAGTCTGTTTCTGAACGTTGAAATGGAACATCGTCAATGAATACAGATAAAAATTATTTTCAATAAAGTAGAAAAGAAATAGAATCGATATATAGGTATACACTCAGCCACCCTAATATTGTTCCATACCTCAGAAACGTTATTAATGTTATTAATTATAAATTTCAGAGTGCATTTTACAGGCAGTGTAAAAAACCAAATTCTTAAAGAGATCCCTAGATATGTACAAACAAGTTACAGACTTGGGTAACGGATTGCGTTCAGTAACGTTATGAATTCGATTTTTTGACGAAATATTAAGTTAAAATTGATTACATTATCATACATGCACATTCAACCGTATTATTAAAATATAACATTCGTAATAGAGTTTACTCTTTAAGAATGTATTTTTATTCTCGAAATTGTTCTGAGTGAAATTATTTAAAAAATTAACTAAAAAGCGTTATGTTTTATCTATGTGACACATTTAAAAAAAGAATGAGATAAAAGTATATGTTACGTCCTTAACGTTATATTTTCTCTACGTGACAAAAGAAGAGAGTAGGATAACAAAAGCGTTAATTCAAAAGCTAAGTAAATAAATAAAATTAAATAATTTAAAATCAATTCAAATTGAAAAGTTGAAATAGTTTTATCATCTGTAACAGATATAAAGAAAATAAATATATAATTAGTTACTAGTTAGATATAGTAAAGATAATTTCATTTTAATTAAGCCGAATTAACATTGCACTTTTAAAAAAACGTTTACGGGCCTATAGTATATTTATTATTATCTGTATATAATATAATAAATGTTTTTCTGTATATCCTTTATACTCTAAAACAGCTGGACCGATTTTAATGAATTTTTCAGATAATCTTTAGGTTGACCCAGTGGATAATCATGTAAAGTTTGGTGGCCATCGGAGTGGTTTTTTTAAACTGTCCATGACAGTGTTATTTCGAGGGGAGGTCGAATCCGTACTGAACCACAGCAACGCATGGCCGGACCGCTAGTTTAAATATATAAAAATGAATGTTTGTTTGAATGTACTTTAAATACGAAACGGCTAGCCCACTTCTGAAGTTTTCAGATAATCTTTAGAATGGCCTTGTGGCCTCCGACAGATATTTATAAAATTGAAATACATACAAATTTAGTATTTTATGTGGTATCCAGCTGCATAGAATAGACCACACTCATTTCTTACCGAGGTGTCGTAAAAGACGACTAAGGGAAGTTGACGTCAGGAAGGAAGGTCGTAAAATACGTAGCCAAATCATTTGACAACATGTTTGTAACATTTCTTTTTTTTCTTAGGTGTAGTATTCTATTTTTTGTGGGTAGTTGATTTTGATAGTTCTTATTCTTGTTTATTTTTTTAATAAGTTCTCTTGCTTGTTTAGTTAGCTTAGTATATTTCTTAATTTTATTGGAACCTGTGATGTTTACTGATGGCGCAAACCGGGCTATAGATTTTATAGGTGTTGAGATCGATAATATTCCCACTTTCCACTGAAATATGATTATTGTGTAATAGTTTGCTCCCTTCAGTTGCCTGTTTGTTCTTTACACGCAATAATTCATCGTGAGCCTCGGCTAGTTGTCGTTTCAACAAGCGAATTTTCTCCAGTGCTATAGAGTGGGTATCATGACATTAATTCAACGATTGTACCATGCGCTGAAGTACATTGTACAACATATTGTGCCGACCCCACTTAGAATGGGATAAGGGCAGTAGAATGATGATAACACATTTAGTATTATAAGATAAACAATATAAACATGTTTTTGTAGTATACGTTGCGTATAACATATTCAAAAATGATCGTACTTAAGGAGCAAACTGTATTCGTACTAACCTAACGCACATACACACATACAAATGTTTCTTTTTTTGGTTAATTTATAATTCACTACATAGCTGTTTCCAAGGGTTGACTATGAGAACGGCTATCCTCTGATATCGGAGGGTTGAGGTCCGAGTCTTCGAAGTCGAAATTCGTTTCCAATAATGCTTCGGATTTCGATCGGCCATAGAAGTCGGATGGATGAGAGAAATCGGGTGAAGAATGTGTTGAAGTATCATAAGGATACTCAGAAGGCTGCAGCGGACTCGGTAAACGGTCTTCGTAATATTGGGGCTCTTCTGTAAAAATAATATAGCAATTAGTATTTTTTACTTCAGTTAAGAACGTCACTTCGTTGAACCGGTAAATGGGTCAAATTTAAAATAAAAAATAAAGTTTTAAAAATTATTCTTAATAATGAAATAAAACTAAAAAAAATATTTTTGAAACATTTGAATTTAAAAGAGAAAAATATGAAAGAATAAATAATTCGAATATAAAAATTATATAATTAATCTTATGAAAAAAAAGAAATAATAAAAAATATATTTAAAATTTAATAATTTTTTTTTATTTTTATAACAAATATATACAAGTTATATCTATCTTAAATTACTTAGACGCTAATACTATATAAATCATGCCCACGTGGAATGGTCCCAAGAATGCTGGCAGCATTTCCGCGTTGAATCGCTAAGCTGATTCTTTATGCGAAACAGGAGCCAGCCCTCTTGTCACCCGAAGAGGCGATCAACCGAGGTGTTAAAACGGATAAAATTTTTTTTGCACTTTGGCTCCATGGCCCTAGGGTATCAACTGCAAACGGCACAAATATATAACTCTCAACGAGAGATGCATACTTTCGCCGCTTGCCGGATTCGGCCATTTCTGCCGCAGCTCCAGGTCTGGACGCCGTTTCCCTGATATGGGATGAGGCTAACGTATCAACGCATGTTGCGTCCCACATTAGGGCCCGTCCCCGTTCCCAAGGAACCAGCGTCAGACCGTCTGGTCTCTTGCCATCATCCCGACATATCCCGGAAGGCTCGAGAAGAGCAGGAATGTCGATGGTGGCAAGAGCTCTTTTGATGGTGTCATTAAGAGAACCATGGCGGAAAAGCCTACCAGAGCTCCTATGGCATGAAAGCCCCTGTATGCCAAAACTGTCTACTTAATTAATAATTAATCATTCATAAGATTCCAACGTCACATATGTACATACACAACAAGTTAAATAAAAGCTTTAAAAAAAACTGTTAAAGCCAAGCAGAAACACTACTGTTTTGTACAGATCGAACAGTAGCTATATCCACGCTTTCTGTGACAGCCTCCCTTTACATTATTAAATTCAAATTCAAATTTCTTTAAAGTGCTGTAATGACAAAGCTAAAATTGTCACATACTAGCTGAGTGACAGAGATAGCGCTCTACGAAACCGAACTGGCCGGCTGTTTCATTCTAAACATTGTGCATTATTTAATGCCGGGTACTATACGTACTTTTGCAAGGTGCAAAGCAGAAGCCGCAAGCTTATGTCGGTTCCTACTTTGTCTATTATATACATAACTTATCGTTTTATAATTCTTTATATAACAAAATTTAATTACAAAAGTAATAATAAAATTATTTTGCTATAATCCGCGATACAGTAAATAGAAAATATATATAGTGTTTAATGTTTAGTGGACTATCAGTATTTTCATACCCGATACGTGCAGGATTCATAAAAACACATGCACAAACCTCCACCACTTCCACCACAATACACGAGCACTACACAGGTTCACTATCACAAACTCAACAATCGTTTCGCCCCGCAACCGAAGCATCATCAGGAGATAGACTCCACGACAAAATCGCAAAGCGAAGCGTTATCCAAACAAGCGTTGTTAAATAGTACTTGGTTCATCCCCACCCTTTATTTTACCTCGGAACACGTGCAACAAGCTTGAACTAGAGACATTTATCTGCTCGTTAAGAGGAGGCCTATTCCCAGCAGTGGGATATTAACAGGCCGATACTTTACTTTTCATGTGTCTAATTCATGTGTCTAATTCATGTCTAATTCAAAATATTTAATTTCAAGCTTTTTTCGCAGGTGTGCAGTATTTCGAAACAATGGTCATTAGGAACTTTATGACCGCTTTCTAACAAATGTTTAGCGACATGTGAATTTTGTGGCTTATTATTCCTGAAAGCGACCATATGTTCTTTAAAACGGGTTTCAAAATTAGTCAGACTGGTCGTAATTTTGAAACCCGTTTTACAGAACATAACAATGGCACCCTCATTAACGAGCAGATAAATGTCTCTAGTTCAAGCTTGTTGCACGTGTTCCGAGGTAAAATAAAGGGTGGGGATGAACCAAGTACTATTTAACAACGCTTGTTTGGATAACGCTTTCCTTTGCGATTTTGTCGTGGAGTCTATCTCCTGATGATGCTTCGGTTGCGGGGCGAAAGAATTGTTGAGTTTGTGATAGTGAACCTGTGTAGTGCTTGTGTATTGTGGTGGAAGTGGTGGAGGTTTGTGCATGTGTTTTTACGAATCCTGCACGTATCGGGTATGACAATACTGATAGTCCACTATACATTAAACACTATATATATTTTCTATTTACTGTATCGCGGATTATAGCAAAATAATTTTATTATTACTTTTGTATTATGGATCTCCGCAAAGTAACGCCTAATTCTATAAAATTTAATTACTTAAAATATAGAATATCGTAATTCGTATCATTAATTCAATGATGGTATATGAAAATTCTGAATCTTACGATATGAAAAAGAGAGCAAAATAAAGGTATATTTAAAAGGTAATCCTGACGAATACCTTAAGATTTCATCAGATTAAAGTGATATATTTACCTGCGATGTTCCTCTGCCCGAATGTAGTGGTGGGAACAGCTCCAGGCTGGGGTTGTTCAGGCATCCTCTGCCTCAATTCCATCAGAAACGAAAGCTTGGGTTGTCCACCGTGCTTCGGCGCCCCGTACGGCCCGAATATCTTCCCCTCCTTCTCCAACTCTTGCTTGAAGAACATCGGATCATCGGATCTATCGATTCCCTTTAAAGGCAATGTATCTGATGTGAAATACTGTGATTCGCTGGAGGGTGATATAGTATCGTCATCTTGGGATGTAAGACCACCCGGATGGTGTATGATTGGCAATTCTTCTGTTGCAACTGTATTTATTGATGGTGCGGCGCTCGTTCCAGAATTTTCTCTATAACCTTCATTCTTATAGGACAGGTCGTAGGGCTTGATGTTCTGTGGGACGCTGTATTCTGGGGAAGCTGGCTTTTTTGTGAACGAGCTATGCTTCAGTTGGATCACGTTGTTTGGGTTATGTGCCTCGTATATGTCAAAGCTTTGAGTGTCTTCTATAGAGGAATTGAACTGGCTCTTCTCCATGGATTCCATGGAAGCGGTAGATGCAAGCATTTTTCTGTAGTCCGAGCCCTTTGTCAGAGTATCGGTAGATCGGGTACTCTGAGAACAATATTAAAAATTATTTTTAATATTGTTATTAACAATATTATTTTTTTTCAACTTTAATCTATGTATAGTGTTTCGTTATTTTTATTTTTCTTCCTTCCTTTTTTTTCCATCATCAATTTTTTTTTTCTTTTTATTTTCTTTCTGTTACATAGGTTGGCTGGTAGAGATCCCTTTTAGGGATAAGTCCGCCTTTTGTTTATACAATAAAGATAAATAATAATAATAATAATAAAATTAGAGTCAGATGGGAAATTCGTTTCCAGATTTAATTTATAAGATTTATGGCATTTATGTATTGTATTGCAATACACACGAATTTATGATTGAATATTATTGTACTGTGGTGGATAAGGTTCATTTTATTATATGTGAATGCGGAACACATCGTAATAAGTTGCCTTGCAACATGTGCTATTTGAATTTAAAATGGTTTTTCCATTATGTAGAATTAATACTTATGATACAGTATGTAGTAAGCTGTGTGGTATCCGGCATAGAATAGACTACCCTCCTTTCTTACCGAGGTGTCATAAGAGGCGACAAAGGTATGTGCCGTGTGGTATCCGGCTGCATAGAATAGACCACCCTCATTTCTTACCGAGGTGTCGTAAAAGGCGACTAAGGTATGTGCCGTGTGGTATCCGGCTGCATAGAATAGACCACCCTCATTTCTTACCGAGGTGTCGTAAAAGGCGACTAAGGTATGTGCCGTGTGGTATCCGGCTGCATAGAATAGACCACCCTCATTTCTTACCGAGGTGTCGTAAGAGGCGACAAAGGTATGTGCCGTGTGGTATCCGGTTGCATAGAATAGACCACCCTCATTTCTTACCGAGGTGTCGTAAGAGGCGACAAAGGTATGTGCCGTGTGGTATCCGGCTGCATAGAATAGACCACCCTCATTTCTTACCGAGGTGTCGTAAGAGGCGACAAAGGTATGTGCCGTGTGGTATCCGGTTGCATAGAATAGACCACCCTCATTTCTTACCGAGGTGTCGTAAGAGGCGACAAAGGTATGTGCCGTGTGGTATCCGGCTGCATAGAATAGACCACCCTCATTTCTTACCGAGGTGTCGTAAAAGGCGACTAAGGTAAGTTAACGTCAGGCAGGTAAAATACGTAGCCAAATCATGTGACAACATGTTTGTAACATGTTGTGCCGACCCCAGTCAGAGTGGGATAAGGGCAGGAGAATGATGATGATACGGTATGTAGTATTTGCCATGGAAGGCACCGTTACAATCTGTGCAGGCGACATGCGCCTTACTGGATGTGATAATTGGTAATTTATTTTACGTTACCCGGCTTAACCTCAGGCCATTTTTATAGCTCAGATTATCGACTGGCCCGTTGGCGCTGTGGGTAGTGACACTGCCTTCAGCTCCGCGGGTCGTGGGTTCGATTCCCGCCGAGGGCCAACATTTTCTATTAACAAATTGTTGGTTCTTCGAGCCTGGGTGTGTATTTGTATTTAAGTTTGTATTTAAACTTATATATGTAGTATATTTACCAGTTGTCCGTCACCCATAACACAAGTATTAAGTTACTTACTTTGGGGACGGACGACCGTGTGTGTAAATGTCCGATATATTTATTTATTTATTTATTTATTATTTGGGCAATTGAGGGAGTTGTCGTAAAATTTGAATTTATAATGCGAATGAAATTACGAGAAAATTCTGAAACATATTTGATAAATTTTATTGAGACTCCATATTTATTTATTTATGTACCATAAAGAAAAAAAATACGTAAGAAAGACATTATCAATAAAAAAAAACAGAGTACAACGGTCAACTTATTCCATTGACAGAGATCTCTACCAGCTAACCTACGAAGTGAGACAATTTATAGTAAAACAGCTATTAATTTTGTTCATATTCATAGACTTCAATATATAAGTGACTCACTCACTCAGTTCTCTTAGAAAACCTTTTATCTGTTATAAAAGCTTTTTACGCAAATTAATTGAAAGTGAAGAGCGAACCCGAATGGTGAAATAAATATTTTGTTCAAAGACTTTTCAATCTTTCATTAATTTTAGATCAAAATACTTTCATACTCGAAAGAGCAAATTGAAAGCATCAAACGCCTTACCATTTGTGTCATTTTTCTTCTGTAAGGCGTGTCCGGGAAGCCTCCATTGATGCTGCCAATCGAACGGACGGAATGCAGGGATTGCCTTATAGAGTTACGTCGTTCCAATCTTTGAAGATGTCTATTTGGAATAATATAATTCTCATATTAGATTACTACTACATACTACTACGCACAGCTCCAAACAAGGCTGTAAATAAATAATGTAAATTTAAATGTTTTAAAAGATTGACCGCCGAGTTTCTTGCTGGCTCTTCTCGGTTAGAGCAACATTCCGAACCAGTGTAGCTTATTAGATCTAATTGAACCTTGATGATTCAAAATTGCTTGTAAAAAGCCTACTTGAATAAAGATTATTTTGATTTGATTTCTTAGAAAAGTACATTTTTGTATCGTGTTCTTATATGCAACCGAAGGCTTAAATGAGATGGACGGATTGTGTAAGGTATGACATGAATGTAGAAGAAGCTTTTAAGTTGATAAATAAATGATAAATATATAGACAATTAAAACCCTATGGTATCCGGCTGAGTAGATTAGATTTCTTATATCTTATCGAGGTGTCAAGGTGTAAGTTTACACACCGTGTGGTATCCGGCTGAGTAGAATAGACCACTCTCTTTCTTAGCGAGGTGTCGTAAAATACGACTAAGGTTAAGTTGACGTCAGGCAGGCGGCCGGTCGGAAAATACGTAGCCAAATTATGTGACAACATGTTTATAACATATTGTTCCGAGCCCATTTAGAGTGAGATAATGGCAGGAGGATGATGGTGATATGGGACATTTACACACGCGGTGTCCGTCCCTAAAGTAAGTATAAAGTAACTTGTGTAATGGGTGACAGATCACTGGCAAATATATACATACCTGCACTAACAGGCCAGTCGATAATTATATGAAATAATTATACGCTGACGACGTGTGCGATGTTTTTTCATTTATAAATAGTTTTTTTTTAAGTAATATTCAAATTCAAATGAGTCTTCATTGAAATTTACCTTTATAAGCACTTTTGAATCGTCAAATTAAAATTAAAATGAAGGTACGACTGGTTCTGAAAGGTGCTCTAACCGAGAAGAACCAGCAAGAAACTCGGCGGTCACTCTAATAAAAATAAAAAAAAATTACAATATCGTATTTGTGATTTTTAACCATTAATATAGATTACAGTATCATCTAGTGCGTAGCTGGTCGCAATTTAGTTCCAAGCTTTCTTATCACTAACATAGTCATCAACAGTGTAATAAGCTTTATTAAAGAGAGTCTCTTTAATTGCTTTTTTTAACTTGTGTAAAAGCGAGTCCAAAATAGATTTGAGAATTTTATTATAAAAAAGTATACCGAAGCCCAGAAACGATCTACGTACTTTCTGAAGGCTAATGCCCGATTTCACCGACATCCCCTACAATTTAAGAGACCCCTATGTATATTTAGGGGACGTTTAGGAGACTGTTTTCGTTTCACCAACATTTAGGGGTCACTTAACCGCTTAGGGGACTCTTAAATTTGAGGAGTGGATTGTCGACCCCCCAAACCGACACACAACTATAAAAGAAACTACAAGACGAAAATGGACAGTGATTTATTTGATTTATTCGATAATTTAGAAACTATTGATACTATTTTTGACGTGAATAGAAGTCGAAGACCAAAACTTTATCGAAAGCGGCCAAATTATTTTATAAATTTTGATGAAGTAGACTTTTTTAAGAGATATAGGTTATATAAATCGACAGTGTTGTATTTACTAGAAATTATTGAGCCTTATTTGGAATACCCAGATAATAGGTGAGTAAGGACTATTTATTTTATTAGATCTTAGTTTCTTCTCATCTAACTATACTTAATAAGTTGAAAAAATGTGTGTAGTTATGTTTAGCATATTACTGGTATAATTTGCTAAACATAACTAAAATACACAGTTCCATTCGCAAGATGTACACACAACAATTGTAGGCTTTGAAAGATATTAATAATTATGGCGTAGGTAACAACTTGACAGCATTACTTTTAAAATATAGACTAAAAATCAATGTACACTACCATTATACATAAAATTTTGATCAAAAATATTTAATATTGCATAAAAGAAAAAACATAGAAGATATATTGCTTTCCCTTATTTTTATTCAATAGTATAAATTAAAATTTTGCACAAAACCTTTTTATTTCTTATCAATCGTAAATACCGATAGCAAGTTACGCACTATTCTGGTAAAAAAAACGTCACATAGTTAGGAGTCCCATAGTTAGGGGTAACATTCATTGGTGAAATCAAATTTAAGTAAGGGGTCTGTTTAGAAGTCCCATTTAGTTAGGTGTCCCTTAGCAAAGTGATAGTTTAGGGGTTGTTGGTGAAACCGGGCATTAGCCTTGTTATTATTAATTTATTTCGGTTCCTAGTTTGTCTATTACTGATATCGCTTTTTTTATTAAAAAATGTATAATTTGTTTCACAAACACTATATTATTAGAAATGTATTGTGAGGCTACCTACAGTAAGAATACCTATTTCTTTTAATTTATCACGAAGCGAGTCACGTGGTTTCATATTATAAATCGCACGTACAGCAGGTACCTACCATAAACTGTTATTGCGACTCAATTGAAGACATAAACTAAATTGTTTTGCTTTTTCATACCATGACGTCTTAAAGACGCACACTTTAAGTCGTTTCAGAATGAGAGTTCCGAATGCGTCCTAAAACATTTGAGTTAAAGAGACAGAGCTATGTATAGTTCATATAACGTTGTCCTTTTCAAACACACTTCATGGTACGAAAAGAAAGCGGTTGGGTTTAGGTACTGACTTTGAATTGAATCGTTTCCTAAAAGTTCATGCTAGGCCTACAGCTCGCTTTTGTAGAACAAATGAGAAATACATAATTATACAAATTTTCCCACATTATTGTATCTTACCTGTGTTTAGACTTGGAATACCAGCAGATGAGCGCAGCGCCAACTAACAGAACAGCCCCTATAAGTACACCAACGAAGGCGACAGCCAGAGTGTCCCCTTGCCATGACATCGGGTCGATTGTTATTTTTGGATCTAGGGAAAACATTATTAATTTTGAGTATGAATAACTCAAAAGATTAGAAAACATCATTTAATAAATGAAAGTGAAGATTTGGTATACATATAGTGTTGTAGCCGTCAAAAGAACTTAATTCCTAGCAAGGGTTCATAGGCTCAAACATCGAGTTAAATAATTTATAGAATTTGGCGTTTCTTTATAATAATAATGACTGGCCCGTTGGCGCAGTGGGCAACGACCCTGCCTTCAGCTCCGCGGATCGCGGGTTGATTCCCACTGAGGGCCAACATTTTCTTTAAACAATTTGTTGGTTCTTCAAGCCTGGGTGTGTATTTGTATTTAATTATGTATTTGAAAACTATATCTTACTATTATTATAAATGCGAAAGTTTGTGAGTATGGATGGATGTTTGTTACTCTTTCACGAAAAAACTATAAGACGGATTTGGATGAAACTTCACAGTTATATAGGTAATACATCGGAATAACGTATAGGCTACAATTTGTAATGATTTTATGTAATATAACGATACATGTCAATAAATTAGGAAAAAATCTGGCCTCCGAGAGCTATCTCGGTGTACGCTGCCCAAACCATTGGAGTTACACAAAGATGATGTACCGTAGTATTGTTTGTCTTGAATAGTTCTAAATAAAAGTCCGCGACAGCCTAGATCTACCTTTTATGTGCAAGCTACTATGACCAAAATTGTGAATCATAAATTTAATTTAATTAGTTACTGTGGCAAACCAAATTCCATGCGAGCGAAGCCGCGGGAAAAGACTAGTATGTAGTATATTTACCAGTAGTCCGTCACCCATAACCATGCCTCATATAGTTATTTATCCAAAGATATTAACTCACCGATCTCGCAAATAAAAGTATTCTTCTGATTACAGTCAGTGATCTCGACGTGCGAGAAGGCGAAGGAAGTGCATTGCGTGACGTAGTCGATATGGTTGACCCACACCCTGTCACCGTACTGGAACCACTGGTTCTGACGTTGGATGAACTCGTACAGCGCCGCGTAATTGCCGGTCACGTACGGCATCGAGGAATTGTCGGACTGTAATTTTTTAAGTTGAATTGTACACACACTTGACTCGCCGTGTGGTATCCGGCTGAGTAGAATAGACCACCCTCATTTCTTACCGAGGTGTCGTAAAAGGCGGCTAAGGTAAGTTGACGTCAGGTAGGCGACCGGTCGTAAAACACCTAGCCAAATCATGTTACATGTTTAAAAGATGTTGTGCCGACCCCACTTAGAGTGGGAGAAGGGCAGGAGATGATGTACACACACTTGACTTGTGGAGTAAGCTGTAGAGATGGGTAGCTCGCGAGCTAAAGGTAAAAAAGATATATATCTTTGCAAAAGATATAGTCACTCGCATGTGTTTCAATTATATTATTTAGTAGCCGTGTGGTATCCGGCAGAATAGAATAGACCACCCTAATTTCTTACCGAGGTGTCGTAAAAGGCGACTAAGGTAAGTTGACGTCAGGCAGGCGGCCGGTCGTAAAATACGTAGCCAAATCATATGACAACATGTTTGTAACATGTTGTGCCGACCCCACTTAGAGTGGGATAAGGGCAGGAGAACGATGATGATGTGTTTCAATATCTCTATATCTTTATACTTAAGAGTCAATTTTCTAGATGAGTTACGTCTCGTTCATAGTTAGAGAAAGAGATGGGCTTATATATCCATTTACACGTAAAAGAGAGAGACGGATAGCTATTGCATGTTTATATTAAAAATGTTAACTACGGATTCTTACGACGCCTCTGTAAGAAATAAGGGTGGTCTATTGAACTCAGCCGGATACCACACGGCGGGTCGACTTAAGTTAGTCGCCTTTTACGACACCTCGGTAAGAAATGAGGGTGGTCTATTGAACTCAGCCGGATACCACACGGCGGGTCGACTTAACTTAGTCGCCTTTTACGACACCTCGGTAAGAAATGAGGGTGGTCTATTGAACTCAGCCGTATACCATAAGGCGGTTAAATACCGCCTTATGGTATACCGCTATATTATGGTATATATATTAAATATTAAAATACGCTGCCACAATAATAGTCAAGTTTCCATTCAAAGTCATTACTCACCAAGCAGAACAGCCTCGCCTCTTCATAGGTCATAGGCGCGCCCACGTACATATAGCATGTTCCGGCGATAGGATCCCATCCCGGTGGACATTTACCTCCACCGAGAACCGTCTGGTTGTTCATGTAGAAGGGTCTATTATAACAAAATAATATATGGTAGATAACTTTTGCGATTCATACTTCATTCATTTTTTTAAAATTCTTTATTGTTCAATTAAAATCAAAGTACAAAAGGCGGACTTAACACTAAATTAAGCGTTCTCTACCAGTCAACCTTAGGGTTAAGCGGAAAATTTTAAGTAGGTGCAGTAAACAAACAAACAGAAGAAGAAAAGTGATGATAGGTGTAAATATTAACAGAAATAAGGTGTCAATAAGATGTAGCAACACGCCTAAGCAAATGATAAATAAATAAGGGGATAAAAATAAAATAATACATGACTATATGTGATGGTAAGGGAATTATAAAATTGGAAGTTTACCAAATAATACATAAGATAAGAGAAAAGATTCATTCTCCTGCTATTATCCCACTTTAAGTGGTGTCGGCGCAACATATTATAAACATATTGTAACAAGATTTGGCTAGTTATTTTACGACCGCCTGCCTGACGTCCACTTACCTCAGTCGCCTATTACGACACCTCGGTAAAAAATGAGGGTTGTCTATTTTACTTAGCCAAATACCACAAGGCACTTTCACGATTCATAATTATTCAAATTCAAAATATTCTTTATTCAAGTAAACTTGTACACAAGTGCTTTTGAATCGTCAACTCTACTGCTGGTTCGGAAAGCTATTCCTACCGAGAAGAGCCAGCTACAAACTCGGCAGTTGCTCTTTTTAAAACATAATTCTTATTACTAGTTACATTTAGTCATTGCTGTCTTGTACACGGTCGAAGAGAATTTATAACCACACACTCCAATCATCTAAGTAATCCTCAGCAGTATAGTAGGCTTTCTGTATCAGCCTCTATTTTAACAAACTGCTGTAATGGGCAATAAATAATGCGAGAGATGAGTATATTCGTATACTTACTTATCTTTGTCTAATCACAAGCGCGAAATATTTAAAGCTCGTTCTTAATTTTAAAAGCCCTTGGAACATTTTTAGTACTCTAGTACTATAAAATATAAAATGTACTCACCGATAATCGACTTCTAGTAACAAAGGGTTGTCAGCCTGGTCTCTAATACGGCCGGCCACAGCCAGACTCTCATTGTAGCTCCAATAATTATGTTTTGCATCTATACGCGTACGCCATAAATCCAAAGAACTAAAACATTATTTTTTTAATGTTAATGTCTAAGGAATGACACATCCATATCAAATCAAATCAAATCAAAATAATCTTTATTCAAATAAACCATTTCAGGCACTTTTGAATCGTCAAGCATCAATATGATTAATGAAGCTACTACTGGTTCGGAATGTTGCTCTTACCGAGAAGAGCCAGCAAGAAACTCGGCGGTCAATCTTTTAAATATTTTCAATTATACATTATTAAACCGCTGTCTTGTATGAAGCTGAAAGGATTTTCAAATCCAGGCTTTCTTATCATCCAAATAATCTTCAATTTTGTAATATGCTTTACATATAAGCTTTAAGTATATAGTATAATAGTTGCAAAGACCCGCGGGCTAATAAGTTAACGGCTTGTTACTATTCCACAACTGAGCATCCTCCCTTCGTTTTAGGAGCGAAGGGTTGGAGTTTAGACCTACCACGCTGCTCCATTGCGGATTGGTAGGTAACACATATCCTTAGAATTATCTAGAGATATGAGGTTTCATCCAGATGTTTTCCTTCATCGAAAAGCGTCCGATAAATTGTAGATATCAATTAGACACATATTTTTTTTTATAGAATAATTGATTAATGTTTGCCAAAAAAAGTGTGTAATTGAAGGTAGTGCGACACGCAAAAATAAGAGAACCCTTGTTTATCGCAAATAAATTAGTACAGAATAGGATTAGTATGGTACGGTACCAAACCAAAATAAAGAAGTGAACTAAACCATAGAATGCATCTTTAATATACAGTGGCATCTAGTTTGTTTCACGATATAATTAGCGTTATATAACCCTACATTTTCCCCATCATTTATAATTTAGCAATAAGTATATAAAAAGTCAGTTACACATACGGACAGAATATTTTATTTTCAATTGAAGCATAAGCTTATGATAATAATATATTAAAATATGCAAACTTACCTCATATAATTTGGGTTAAAATCAACAAAGCTATGGTCCAGCCAGTCATGCAACAAAAACATGCAAGTTATTAAATACTATTTATACTGTAATGCTTTTTTATTGATAAAAAGGTCCATATTACGCCACTATACTCCCTAAGGTCTAGGTACCTAACTAAATGTAAACAAACAAAACCATATGACCCAGGTGTGCCAAATATTTTATTGCAATAATATGCTATAGAAAATGAAATAAAACTGCATATGTAAAAAAAAAATTATATAAAATTTAATATTAATGCTGGAAAACTCTAAAAACATTTAAAGTACCAGCCTGTTACAATCCCACTGCTGGGAATAGGCCTCTTCTCTCCGTTTCTGGAGAGAAGGATTGGAGCTAAGACCTACCACGCTGCTCCAATGCGGATTGGTAGGTTACACATATCTTCAGAATTCTCTAGAGATATGCAGGTTTCCTCACAATGTTTTCCTTCACCGAAAAGCGTGTGATAAATTGCAATTATCAATTAGACACATGAGTTTTAATAGAAAAACTCATTGGTGCCTGCCCGGGTTTGAACTCGTGTTCCCTTCGAAAGAGTCGCACGGTCTCACCGCTGGGCTATCACAGCTTTAAAAACATTTAATAATAAACATTTAATTTTATAAAATAGATTCATCAGATGCAGATTAGAACCAAATAAAGTATTTTAATACGCAATTCAGACAGTAATAATTATATTAGATTACCTGATGTATATATAAAAACGTAACGGCCTGTTACTATGCCCACTGCTGGGCTAAGGTCTCATCACTCCGTTTTCGGAGAGAAGGATTGGAGCTAAGACCTACCACGCTGCTCCAATGCGGAGTGGTAGGTTACACTTATCTGTAGTATTCTCTAGAGATATGCAGGTTTCCTCACGATGTTTTCCTTCACCGAAAAGCGTGTGATAAATTGCAATTATCAATTAGACACATGAGTTTTAATAGAAAAACTCATTGGTGCCTGCCCGGGGTTTGAACCTATGTCGTCTCTAGAGAGTCCTACGCTACATCTGTATGTATATATAGTATAGTATATATTACACCACTTTTTCATACTTTTCTAGAAACGGTTATACCTGAAGGAAATACCAGTGTTTGGATTCTTAAAAGAGATCATATAAATTACATCAAATAATATTTATATATATTTGCTTAATTAGGGCCATTAATAAAATGACGCAAATACAATCGACAAGATTAAATGGTTTGAAAAAAATAAATAAGAATAATGTTTAGGCTATTGGTTACTAAAAAGAACCTTTTTTTGACACGTTTACATTTAGATAAGTACCTAAACCTACGGTTAAAACTATACCTACGTATAGTTTGATATTTTTTGGGTGAAACTTAGTGTGTAATGTTTTCACGCAAGAGAAATATTGAAATAATTTGTGTTGTGGTTCGTGCATCAGGCAAGGATATTAAATATAGAATTTTGTAGAAAGTGTTTATTATGACTTTTATGGACAATGTTAATACACAGTAAGATCACGGACGCTTATATAATGTAACGCAATCTTGACAAGTCTCTTATGACTAGTGATGTTCAATGACATTAGTGAAGTACCATAACAATTTGGTAGAATTGATCATATACCGGGCTGACTTACATTTAAAGAAATCCTATTTTTCCTTCGAGACTGTTAAAACACATAGTACACAATCGAGGGTATCTTAACACTTTATTTGACGTGATTGCGAATACAGCTTATGTAATATAAGTTCTTAACAATAAATATACTAAAAGCTACTTACATAGATCTATTGACTGTTATCATTTCGTAATCATTTTGGGGATTGAAAAATATATTGTCCACGTAATGTTGTCCGGCCGTGCCAGCGACTACTGTAGCGCGCCCTTCCCGGTCGAGAGCATAGTTTCTGCAGAATTACGTATATTTGAAATTAATATTAATTGTATGCAGTTTCGATTCTTTTCCTGACCCCTTGGCGCAGTGGGTAGTAACCCTGCCTTCAGATCCGCGGGTCTCGGGTTCGATTAACGCCGAGGGCCAACATTTCTATAAACAATTTGTTGGTTCTTCGAGCCTGGGTGTATATTTGTATTAAAGTATGTATTTAAAATTATCGTTATTGTCCTGCCCTTATCCCACTCGAAGTGGGGGCGGCACAACATGTTTTAAGCATGTTGTAAGACGATTTGGCTAGGTATTTTACGATCGGTCGCCTGCCTGACGTCAACTTACCTTAGTCGCCTTTTACGACACCTCGGTAAGAAATGAAGGTGGTCTATTCTACTCAGCCGGATACAAGACGGTTGTATGCATTTAAAATTATATATGTAGTATATCTACCAGTTGTCCGTCACCCATAACCCAAATACTAAGTTGCTTTGAGGATGGACGACCGTGTGTGTAAGTGTCCCATATATTTATTTATTATTCATTCTAGGGTCATGAAGTCAAAGTGCAAATAAACTTATACATTCATTGCTTTTTCGCACAAAGAATCAGCTTAGTCTAACTGGTTTTCTGTTACGCTTTCACGGCTTATGAGCTGGACTAATATAGATGTAATGAGGCACAATTAAATTTTATTCACCGGGTTAACACTATATGTTAAAAAAACAGAAAATTCTGTTACTTTCTTGAGATAAGAGGAAAAACGCATTTTGCATTATTAGGGACGCTTAAACGCTAAGTTGTCGTAAACAAAATCGCGGCTACCACTAGTCCGTATATATTATAATATCCCACTGTCTATACATGTTAAATTCATAAACTTGTGAATACAATTTAATGTGTTTTTTTCCAAGGAAAGAACATAATATAAATTATTGCAAAATTAATTATAATTATCATGAGCCAAAATATTAGGAGAGGAAAAATCGAAAACAAATTCCTGCGTAGCAGCACATGGCTGGGTATTTATATAATTAAAAAAAACTTGTTTTCATTATCTTACATATAAAAACTAGTTTTCAATAATTTACCTATAAAAACTATTTTCCATATCTCACCTACAAAAACTTTCAATAACTTACCTATATAAAACTAGTTTTCAATAACTCAACTATATAAACTAATTTTAAATAACTTACCTATAAAAACCATTATGTGATGTCGTTTGGTATATCGGCAGGCGCACTTTATCGAATCCAGATACTTCCAAAATCCGGAGGCCGGTGTTTTGATGTACGTAATTGTGCGTAAAATTTGAAACCACTTGACGCAGAACTATCACGTCTGTGTAAAGTGCTTGGTGACGGGTGAAGTAATTGCGGTAAATGGTAACTTCTTGGTATGGGGAGGATTGACGCCCTGAACAAGTAACTTTAGTTTAAAGAGGCAAAAATACTGAGAGTTTTAAATGAGTTCATTAATCATGTCCCAAAAAGTAACTTTTCTATTATTTATCTCGGAAACTCAAAGATGTGGTTATTCCACTACGTAATTAAAAAAAAATCATTCCGTATCATCTAAACCTCATAAAACATGAATCATTAACTCGTAAAAATAAAATAAGTTATGGGGTTAATAGCTTAAGAAAGTACTTATGTATCATAAAAACGAGATGTGATCCTTGTACTGCGAATCAAGAAACAAACAATACATTTCTTGCCCAAGTTCGCCTACCGTCGTATTTTACCTTTTCCCTTGTATATTAAAATAATCTGAGTTAGAACACAAAACTAAAATGTTAGTTAAGCTCTATTTTATCTAATGTACTCCATTAATATGTTAAAATAAATTATTTAAAAAAAAAAACAAAATTTTAGGCGTTCGGTCCTTTGCTGGATCTTCAGTATTAATGGTACGAAATAATGGTCACTTCTTTACTAATCGAAATTCTGTACCATTCAAAAGCAATTGTTAAGGTCTATTTTAGTAAGGTTTTTATAAGATTGATGGGTTTTGAAAGTGATTTATTTACCTTCAACTTTGAGACTTGGTAGATCGTGGTTAGCTAAGAACAAGTTGTTATGAATCCAACCACGTAGGGATGTTGCGGAACTACGTGAGTCAGCTCTGACTAATAATCCGCCAACGTTATCGCGCACAAGGTTATTCTAAAATAAAAGTTGTATAATTAAAGGTTGTATTATAATACGGAATCAAGAATGCCAGTGAAATTTGAAAAGCAACTCAATAATTACTTACCCTAAAAACTAAGGTCTGGGTGTTCTGCACGTCTACTCTTACAGCTGCTTGGCAGGTAGTAAAATTACCATAAAGCTTCAGGCAATTTTGAGTAATATCATTTCTAGATATAGCCACTAAAGGATTCACTTCGCCCACAGATTGGTACGAGATGGCGCCATCGCGATTGTTAATAAATTCAGTGTTCGTAATATTATGTTGAACGTCACGATCTATAATAAGGGTTAAATTATTACAATTTATATTACAAGTTTAAATAAAAAATACAATATCTGAACACTCACTAAACCCAATAGCAGATATCGGTAGTGTGACAATTTCAGCAATGAATCCGTGATATGCAGAGGCACCACTCGCAAAAAGTTTAACGCTTAAACTTCCACTTTCTGTTTTGAATAATTTCTTCTCATCTGATGATCCACTTTCTAGATATCCTATTTCAGGCGCTGTTATATTGTAAATATCTCCATCATATAGTGTTATTGAATCGCGTTTTCCATAGCTAAGTGTATGATTAAATAAATTGAACTGCAGCAGTCTGAATCCAAAAGGTTTTCCCCGAAAGGTGCTTTTAAAAATTTTTACACAGTTCACTGGATTGTTGTCATATTTGTAGTATATAACTACTCTCTCTTCAACAGTTATAACTTTAGAACTATCACATATATCGATAAGAGAAAATAAATGATAAGGAAGGTTCAAGTCTCTTAAAGGTGTAAAACTAGATTCCTCTGAATCTCTGCCTTCACCGGTTAGAGATATTGCGTTTATCCCTTCTCCTAAAATATCATTTATAGAGTTAAATATTACACTCATTGTATCAGTGGGCGATATTAAATTGATACCATGGTGCGCACATTTACTTATATTAACATTTTCAATGCTTGGGTTTTTGATAATACTTTGAATAGCAGATGACTTTTCATTATGCAATATTCCTGCTCCTAGGATTTGTATGTGCTTCAATTGGCTTTCAATTTTTTTTAATGTCTCGTGAGTATGGTGATCATGAATTCTATGCTCGTACAAGGAATATTCAAATTCTGGATTAGTGAACCTTATTCCGCCCCAATAATCAAGTTTTTCGTCTAAGTTTCTAGAACCACAATGGATGAAAACAAATTCTGAATCCCATTTGCATTCATGTCTATGACCATAGAGTTGCCCGTTTAGCCGAATTGGGCAGTCTTCATAACGTTCTTCTGTACCAACGCACTGTAATGGTTCAGGCCATGACCATATACGTGAAAGAGAATTACTGTGGTATTCTATTCGACGATCACGAGCAAAAAATACATTAATTGGATCAAATCCTAATTCTCGGCATACAACTTGCGCATTTCTTTCCGTAAATCGATTATCGCACATTGGTACCCACTGTAATGTTGTTTTATTGTAATATTCCAAAAAGCCTTCATTTTTTCCGTCAAGCTCGTTATTTATACTGGAACAGTTTCTGCCAGTACATAACCTAATCGATTCCCGTACGAAAAAAGTTAATAACTGTCGTCTATGCCGCTTAAAAGGAAATCTATTATCTCGTTTCTCAATTTTACTCACTTTCATATTTGCAAATGACGATTTAGGTCTCATGAAAATTGGCAAATGGCTATGACCGATTGCTTTAAGAGTACCCATAACCAGTATGCCAACGTTCGGAGCAAATTCCATCACAACTCCAGGATTAATTGTAAATGTGACGTCTGGCATTACAGTAATATCGGCCTCAATCGTATACGGAGTAATACGTGCTTCTAACGTAAGATCTGAAGTCAGGCGACCTCCTAGTTCATTTATATCCATATTGTTTTCTGGTGAAAACGTTGCAGATATACTTGCATCAAAACTGTCCTCAAGTAAGTACGGCAAATACGTGGCAATAGCGTGATTATTCCAATCATCAAAGTCAAATATTTGTTTTTTTATTTCTTTTTCATCAGCACTACCCCACCAATTTTCAACAACATCGAGAAGGTTATTGATTTTAGCAGTTTGAATTCCAGCTACTAGGGTATATTGTAAAGCATTATTATCAAAAAGATTTCTACTAACTTTTACTTTTTGAATACCTTTAAATCCAATGACATATGTGGGATCAAGACTTCGTGTTATTGCGCCACGATTTACTAAATTTTCATATTTATTATTTTTTACTTGATTAAAGACAAATACTGCATAAACAAAGCCCATAATTTCACTTTGACTATCCATGTAAAACTGCACCATATATATGCCATTATTTCTTTCTATTATATTTCCATCAATTCTCATTTTCTTTTCCATTCCCCGAACAGAAACAAGACCTGTTTTACAGTTATTATCAGTAAAAATATTTTTCGTTAAGTTAACTTCTGCAAAATGTCCATCTATAACAAATCCGAATTTGTTATTATTGCGCCAAGTATTATTATGCAAATAAACAGAATGGGTGTAATTTTCGTTATACTTCCAGACATAGGGTAAACTGATATCAAAACCTCCATATTTATTCCTCTCAATTGTGTTATCCTGCATAATATAATGGTACAAATTATTAGAACTTCTTAAATCTCGCGCAAAATGATGAATACCTTTACCATTATCTGTAATTAAGCTGCTATTAACCATCAATGTTATTTCTGTTATGTTGCTTTCATGAATATCCCAAAAAGGTGTATTGACATAAATTGCTTCTTCTATATTGTGTGCTATTTCACAATTGATAATTTTTATGGTTTCATTAGCTTTTCGTAAAAAATGATCACCAATTTCATTTAAAAAGCGGTTATAGTATAAAGCTTTGATACCCATTGTATTGCCTTTAATTTTTGTGTTGACAATTTGAAGGGTTGGGACTGGACCTCTAACAATTCTATTTCTAATATTTTGAATTGGTGCTTCCATTGCGGTAACAACTAGTACTACGTTACCTAAAGCTCTGACTCCGCTTTCGTATTTCAATACAACACCGAAAGTAATACTTGTCGTCGGAAACGTCGACAAATCACGATTTAAACACCAAACGGTACTTACTTCATTAATGTTTTGCGAATCGTAAATACATATACTTTCAGAAGAGAAGTTGTGAATGGGATTTAAAAGTTGAAGTCCAAGTACAAAACCTGGGTTGCATTTTATATTGTAGGTTTTTGCAATATTTTCACCATTATGTTTAGTAAAAACTAGATGTCTTGTTTCACCATTTACTAATGAAATATCAGTCTCATATTCAGGTATCATGATGGGACGATAATTAGATTCATCCATGTTAAATCCAACATCCAAATTAAACCAACCCGCAAGTTCTCTTTGCTGCGGACCAGTTATATGGGAGTTGTGGTATATTCCAGCTAAATTATTATTTTCTATAATAGAACTGTAAACTTTGAGCCCTAACTGTTTAAAGCTTATGCCACTGCCTCGGTTGTTACTGAATTCAGAATTGCGTACTGTGTTAATGGCATCAACGCCATATAAGTCGGAGTATAAAATTCCTAGTCCATCGTGATAATTATTAGCAACCTTTACACTCTCTAGACTGTGGCGCGCAAAGTCAATCTGAAGAGCAGGCTTAAATGAATTGGATGAATAATCTAGTAGACCAGCTTTTTCTATTGTTACGTACTGTAAGTCTGCTCTTTCGGCAATGACACTAAACCTCACTCCTGCCCAACTACTTTCGTAACATCTGACGCCAACATCATTATCATGACTGCAAGAATTTTCAAAACTCTCAACTGTTTCTGATCTGCATTTAGTAATATCGTTATCAAATTCCGTACATTCCACATTCGATAAAATTATATCTTCTGTTATGCCAGCACTTGGTATCTCATTAGGCTCTAAAAACCAATCATCCGGATTTAAAACTAATCCAACTTGATTACAAACTAATGCAGCGTTTACAATATTCCACCCATAATTGCATACTGTCCCCCATTTACCATCAATACGAACTTGCAGCCTACCTTCATGTGGGGTTCTACCACCCAAAAGTCTAATAGGAACAAATGGCTCTAGGTATCCTGGCGTAGTAGGCTCTATATCCGTATCAACTTCGTATATACTGTCATTTGTCATCACTACTTCTTCTTTTAAGGTGAAGGTTATGTCATTGGGACGCTTACCTCTTGCTTCAATTTTACCAGCAATCATAATACCTATGGCAGGAGGAAATTTTAATGTGACCCCGGATTGTAAAATTAATTTACCACCAGGACGAATATTAATATCTCTGTCTACATCGTATTCTCCATGCCTTATTAATTCTATTCCTTCCACCTCACCGCCGAGAACGGAAGTTCCAGGTATATTAAATTGTGGCACATAGAGTGAATTATAATTAATTTGGGTAGCACCAGGATTACTATTATGAAGTAAATAAGGCATAAAAATTATTTTAGCTAAGTTATACCTATCTTTGCGATGAAATAATCTTTTATAAACTTTTTCTTCATCAGAAAAACCAAGCCAATTGTAAGTACAATTTAAAATTTTACTCTGATCTTCTACATGCGAGCCTATTTCATACTGAGCTTCAGGATTATTGATTATGTTTCTAAAAACGTCAATATTACTGGATGCTAAAACTATAGTTGCTGCTACACGGCTTCTTGGTATAAGTCTAGACGACAGTCCATCTAAGGGTTCAAAGGGCTGTGTTATTTTATTTTCGCGTAAGAAATTCCTTGAAAACAAAATATATTGAAGATCACTGTATGGAGATAGACCAAAATTGACGACAAATGGTCCCCTATTTCCATAAAAATAGTTATGTTGGATAAAAAATTTGGATGGCAACATTTCAAATTCTTCTAGGTGTTTTCCTTCAATTCTATTTAAAATAGCTATAGCACCATAATCTCCTTGTTCAAAATAATTATGTTCTATTCTTCCAATAACATTAAGAGCAGGTTGAATTTTTAAGGGGACGCGTTGATTTTGATAGAACCTATTATGTCCTATTTGTAAATTAAGCAATTTGATCGGGCGATTTAATTTCCAGCATGTGGATATGTCTATAGTATTTCCCATGCTTGCATTAAACCAATTTCCCGTAACATTGACCCAACTTTCTCCACAAAAGTTTCCATGTAAGATACCCGCTTCGAGATTCTTAAATATTTCTGAGTATTCAATAACTGATGTCTGATTTAATGGAACATATTCAGTTTCCTGAGTATTATTTATCCATATAGCGATGCCATAACCTTGATTGGAACTTAATGTACTTCTAGAGATATTTCTATTGCCCCCCGTAACAGTAATGTTAACTCCGTCACCTTGATTAAACGATATTCTACTTTCAGTGATATTCACATCGCCAGCGCCGCTTACTACTTGAAGACCAGCAACATGATTATTATTTGATATAGATGTACGGTGAATGTGTATTTGTGAACGAAGGTTTTCTATTATAACACCTCTACCGTTATTGTCCGAAATGATCGTGTCTGTTACGTTTAAATCATAAGTTTTACTTACTCCTGAAGTTAATCTCAAGAAACCAGTAATATCAGTTCTAGTGTTAGCACGAAATCTGACGTGCATGCGGCTTCTTGTTGATGTGACGCTTTGTGGCCTTGTATGATTTCTGATACTAAAAGTTAGCAGGAGTTTATCATTTGTTGTTAGACCATCGTAAACAAATATTTCTCCTGTATCATTGTTATTTGTCATTATTTTTAAGAAACCTAAAGTTAGAACGTGATCAGATCTTGTGTAAAACTTTTGACTGCAATTTCTTTCCATATTTGAATATCTTGACTGTTCAATAGACATATGAATGGGGAATGTTTGGCTGGGTGTTGACGCGAGCGTACACAGATCGAATATTTCGCTTCGATCAAACTTTTCATCTATATTCATTTCATGCACCACATATTTGACTCCATCGCCACCGTTGTCGTGAATCAAGCAGTTTTCAATCTTAGTCATGCCATATGTTGAATTAACATAAACACCATAACCTCTATTATTTTGTATTGTGCAGTTATTGATCATAATAGGTGCGTTTGGTGATGTAACGTTGATAGCGTTAAAGGCAGAGTTTGATATATCTATATCTTCCATAAGCGGTGGGACTCCTATGACATCTAAAGCACTTGTTGCATTATTATCTCTTCCCATCCCAGCATTTCTTATATTAACATGTACTAATCGGGACATAGATGTTGGAACGAATAGAGTATTGGCAGCTGTGAGTATCCGTTCGAATACTGCATTTTCGAAACGTATACCCCTCCAGTGAATGCCGAACTGGCCAAGATCATTATCGTCATGATGCGGTGAACATTCAATGCCTAGATCTGGATGAAAATCACAAACGCCAGATCCTAATTGCCGTGAATGCCAGTCACACTGAAAAAGGTCATACTCAGTGCCTTTACACTTGGGTTCTTCGAATAAAAGTCGTGCTCGTCGGCCTGGTTGTCGATCCATCCAATTGTAAAACGTTCCGCCCATGAAGCCTAATTGCCTGCACGCCGTTTCCATGTCGTTGATGGTCCAACTGGAAGAGGAAAGATATATATTTATAAAATTGTTGTTAACTTGGTTCTTTTACATGTAAAAAATGTTCTAATGGTCAATTTGTATTGCATATAATGTTCTTTTTACTTAGGGGACCTTAGTTGCAGATCCCAAAGCTTGTGATTTCATAGTGCACGTAATAAATAAGCAAGATATAACTAAATATTTTACTCAAACCAATTTATGTTACTTTTACAACTTACATATTTTTGTTTGTTTTTAGAAATTATTTAAATATTTAATTAAATTTGTAAATAAATAAATGATATAATAAACAACAATTAATTAATTTAGTTTTACTTTCCGTTAATATCTCCTTACATTCTTCTATCAAACCAATCTTGATTTAGGTAGAATAGAACAATATTCATTTTTGAACTTACTTCCTTGAATTAGTGCACACAGATCTCCATTGACCTCTGTGTAAAAGTTGGACTCTTCCTGCTAATATCGATGGGCCGTCCACAAGACGTATCGCCGGTAATGTCCTCGGCTGCTGTGGTTCCTCTGTACTGGTAAATGTTATGTTTTGACCAGCTTTTCCCTGGAAATTAAAAAATATATATATTTTTCTGTAACATTTTGAATAACGGTTAGTGATCAAAAACTTCAACGCTATTTAGGTTTCATGAAACCTCAGAGTCACCCAGCGGAGCGAGCATGATCCTAATGTCTGTATATCAAATCAGAAATGAGGTCATACATAAAAACTAAAAACTACCGATATAGCTTAGCATGTCGCAAACGTACAAAAAAAGATATGCCAATAGCCTAAGCTATTGGCATATCTTTTTTTATACGTTGCATGTTCCAAAGGTACTTTGACTAATGGACTAACGGAATGGGCGAGACGCATAGTACCAAATTGATCGTTGGGGGTTTCAAAGTATTTGAATGGCGACTCGCACCAAAAGCCCAGTGTCACTAGACCCCGTACAAGATTGACAGACAATCCCAAAAAATGTTGTGGTTAGCTTGGATCCAAGCGGCACGGTATATACCGTGATACCTTGAAGAGATCTATATTCAATAGATGATCTCTATCGTTTGAAAAAGAAAAGAAGAAAAATATCATATAAAAGTAAATGCCCTGAACTGATAATGATACAGGATTTCTAGCAAAATTGAATACTAAAATGACTAAAGGGAAGGAAATTTACGTCTGACTCAACATATAGCCCAAATAAAAGGATCAGGCGCATGGTTTCCTTACATAATGGTCAACCATATCAATAATTAAGAGTAAAGATATGATAAGATTAAAATGAGTGGAAGTTTGTAAAAGAGATCTGTAGATATGTTACAATAGATATCAACGGCTATCATTACTATAAAAGTAGTAAATTTATTAATATATATTTAACATTCATAATATAGATATGCGACGTTTAAAGAAATTAATTCGTAAACTAAATATTCGAGAGAATACGAAAAAATACAAAGTTCTTTTAAGATATATGTACGTTTGACTTAATTTGCATCAACTTAAATGTTAAAGCTAAATTTGGTTTAGTCCATTTCCCGATTAAAAAACGGGATTATTTTTATCCTTATGATAGTCAAATACATAAGCTTTGATTTAACCAATTTTAATAAATATTGGTCCAAACAAACAGATGAGTTGTCTTGCACATTCTTGTTAGATTTGATTAGCAAAAATAACTATTTAGTCCAGTGTTTTCTAAATGTTCAATGTAACGGAACCCGGGTTTTGCGTCCGTTTGGCACGTCCGCCCATTCGCGATACGAATCGCCCCCGCCGTTTACATCATTCGATTAAACAAATCGAGGTCTTGCCGACACGCGAAAATAGTTTCGTAATATCATTGTTAAGGAAACTTTGCGAAAGTGTCAATGAATGGAAATTATTTGAAATTTCGCCACGGTTCCACTTACGAGTTATTATCGTCGCAAATTACTTCGAAGCAAACAAACGAAATAAATTTAATTATTCTATTTCAATTCATTCAGATTTTGTTTATAGTACTGAACTGAAAGTATTCAGTTGCGACCAAAATCGTCAATAAAGATGTTTTAAATGCAATCTCGTGTAAAAATCGATATATTTATATATATAGATCGTTATTAGATACATTTTTATTTATTTTAATATGATCTATAGGATATTTACCAGTTCTTTGTCACCTATAACATATAGTATCAAGTTACTTTGGAGCAGTGTGTAAGTGTGCAATACATCTATTTATTTATTAATTACTAGCTGACACAGCAAACGTTGTTTTGCCATTTAATTTATTACAGAATTGACTTATCTTTTGACATATAGCCAATGAAAAAAGCTTTGATAGTATAATAATAAATGGCGCTTTTCAATATCATCCTATTCCTATAAAATTAACATCTTTTCTATAGCCTATATGTTACCCCGGTGTATAAGGAATAATAGTGCCAAATTTCATTAATATTGGTTCAGCGAATTTGCCGTGAAAGAGTAACAAACATTCATCCATACTCACAAACTTTCGCATTTATAATATTATAGTAAGAGTAAGATAAGTTAAGTTAATCATCATATAGAGTTGAATATATTACATCATCGGAGTGAACGCAGTAGTTCTATGATATAATAATAAATATGTAGTAACCGGTAATAAATAATGCACATCGAGGCTCAAAGACAGAAATCGGCTAGATTCTGCTACATAGAGCATTGTCTCTGTCGCACAGAAATACGAACCCGGGTGTGACAGTGTCAGCGCTCTACGAAACCGAACTGGCCGACTGTTTCGTTGTAAACATCGATGTGCATTGTTTAATGCCGGGTACTATACTTTATTATGTACTCAATAATCAGTTGGTATATGTGGTCATTTGCATTGGGGCCAATGGCAACAGTTCGTGACTGAATGAATGAGAGTCGTGAAAAGACAGGAAGCCATATTTGTGAAGTGCAAGGGCGAGTATGTGGGCGCGCGCGGACGCCTTTAACTATATGACATCATGTGTCATGACCTTCGATTTGTCGATAGTAGACTGGCGTTAGAGGTCAAAAATTAAAGCAACACGCTAACTTTTTTTAAATTTTAACTATCGTGAGTAGTAAAAGCACAGTAGCGGCCTGTTACAATCCCACTGCTGGGCATAGGCCTCCTCATTCCGTTGGTGGAGAGAAAGGTTGGAGCTAAGACCTACCACGTTGCTCCAATGCGGATTGTAAAGTTACACATATCTCCAGAAATCTCTAGAGATATGCAGGTTTCCTCACGATGTTTTCCTTCATCAAAAAGAGTGTGATAAATTCTAATTATCAATTATGCACATTATAATAAAAAAAAACTCATTGGTGCCTGCCCGAGGTTTGCACTCGTGACCTCGAAAGAGTCGCACGGTCTCACCGCTGGGCTACCACATCTTACAAAGCGTGCGATATAGTAGTAAAACTCTTTATTAATTGTTGTAGGACAATAACACGCTTGGGGAAGAACTATACACCATGAGAGATACCATCAGACCTCATCCCATCGTTTCGCTCTGCTTGTGATGTAGAAAAACTCATTGGTGCCTGCCCGAGGCTTGAACTCGTGACCTCGAAAGAGTCGCACGGTCTCACCGCTGGGCTATCACAGCTTTCGTGAGTAGTATTCATAGTAAATATATAGATACCGGCTATACTCACGTTTAATTTTATCGGATTAGCCCGACTAGTTACAAGCCATCCGGGGCACTTATTCTTGAGCTCTTTACACGACGTTAACGAAACTAGTCGGGCAAACCCAATGAAATTAGAGTATAGCCGGTGTATATATATTAACTACGACACGCTAACATTTGGTTTAAAATATATTAAACTTACAGTATTCTATTTATAAATTAAGATATTAATTATCATTACAGATAAATAACAAACAACTGCCATAGAACATAAAATTAGTCAATGATCTTTGTTGTGATTTGACACAATTAATTTTGAAATCTTAATTTTTTTGTACTGAACAGAGGCATTTTAATATGTCGCTTTTCTTTTTATTTCATTTAGCTTTTTACATCATGTAGCGCTTTGTGAAGTTTCTTCTCTTGTTAAGTAACTTCGACTGTATCTTTTAAAATTTCCTCTTACCTCTTAGGTAGGTACTAACAGGTTTAAATAGCTTATATGCCATCTGTCTGTGGCACGCGTTCACAAGTGTCATTGCACGTAATATTTAAAATTAATTATAAAGTGTTTTATATGTTGTTGGAAGTGAAGTACAACCTAAAATAGTATAATATATATTATAGCAGCTTAAATACCAGTGATTTTAAAAGTTAATGATGAGATTTACTAAATATATTCAAAATATTTAGTTTTGTTCTAAGAAAGACAGTTGAAGTGTTGGAACATTTGAATTGAACGCGTAAGCGACACGCTCCCCACGGCGCTTGTTACTTTTTGGTCGCGGCATACAGCGCTCGAGTTAACCTGTTTTTTATAACTGTCTACTTGCATTGAATACATTATAATGGAATGCAAACATTGTTCGGGGAGTTTAAAAGCAGATGAACTAATAAAATGTGTGTCATGCCAGTGGATTATGCATTATCATTGTGCTGGATTATCCGAAGTTGACTTTAGAAAGATGTTACACATGAATAAGGCGAAATGGAAGTGTTCAAAGTGTAAAACGGCCAAGAAAAATATAGTTAGTAGCCCACAGACGTCTAACATCGCCGACAAAAATAACTTAGAATCATCAAAATCCCTTTCTATATCAACCATTGATTCCAAATCGCTTATGGCACATTTTGATCAGCGCTTTAATGATTTAAGTTCCACGATTGATTCATTTAAATTTTTTATAACTGGTGAATTTCAAAAGATCACGGATTCAGTAAATAAATGGTCAAATAAAATAACAAATATTGAATCGTCAGTCACTTCTCTTATGGAAAGAATTTGTGACCTTGACCAAGAGGTAACTAAAATTCAAAGCTACGAGTCGGAATTAAAGGAGTTAAAATCTTCATTAAAGGACTTAAAAGATGTTCAAAACAAAAATGAGCAATGGGTGAGGCGTTCGAATATACAAATTAACGGAGTCCCTTATAGAAAGGGTGAAAACCTCATGCATTTATTGAAACAACTTGCCGACAAGTGCAGCTTTCCTTTGTGTACTGAAAAGGATATAGATTTTGTTACCAGGGTTGCGACTAGAAATGATCGTGATAACAACGCACCGAAACCTATCATTCTAAAGATGCAGTCGCGTTATAAGAAAGATGATTTTTTATCTTCACTTCGTAAAGTCGGAAGCCTGAAAGCGTGTGATTTTGGATTTTCAGGGAATCAAAATCCAGTATATGTAAATGATCATCTATCTACTCGGAACAAGGCCATTCTTAAAGAAGCTAAGCGCAGGGCTAAGGAGAAAGGTTACTCTTATTGTTGGGTTCGTAATTGCACAATTATGGTTCGGCGCACTAACGATTCGCCAATTTTGCATATTACATCTGAAGAATGTTTAAAAAAAATTGCATAGGTGTTAGTCTGTCTTTTTATTGTCCTTACGGGGATTTATTATTGTTAATGTTAAATTTAATTTACTTAATACTCACTAATTTAGCAATATTAATTTTTTATAGTTTTATTTTCTACTTTTTTTATAACGATAGTATATATATATGCAATGAATCCATTATTTATAAAAATATAAAGTATAGTGTGGTGAATGTTTATTTGTTGGTATTCTCAAGCTTGATTATATATGAAATTGAAGGGGAACGATCAAAGTCATTCGAAGAACAGATAATGTCATATTATTGTTTTAGCATAATAACAATAAATAAGTATTATTTAATTAGTAATTACTATGGCCCTTAGTGTATTTTACCAAAATGTCCGTGGCTTGCGGACTAAAACCAAACAATTTTATTTAAATTTAATGAATCAAAATTATGATATTGTCTTCTTAACAGAAACCTGGCTTCTACCTGGTATTTTTAATGAAGAATTGTTTGATTACCGATATAACGTTTATCGTACGGATCGAGACTATGATCGTCTCAATGTCACTATGGGGGGTGGTACCTTGATTGGTGTTCGCAAAGAATTTAGTATTGATATCAGTGAAAATAGTTTGTTACCTGAGTTTCGCGGGGCAGATGTTACAAACTTGAATATAGTATTTTATAACGGTTCTATGAAAAAGATTTTGCGTCTTTTTTGTTGTTACTTTCCACAAAATAATTACCAGTCGGAATCACAACTTATCTTTTTTGAATATATTTCAAATTTAGTTTTGGATCACCCCTGTGACGATATTGTCATAGTGGGTGATTTTAATATTAGGGAAGCTGAATGGTCGGCGTCTAGCAATATTGATGATAAATCAGTCAGTCTATTAAATCCTTGTAATAGTGTTCTTACACATAATTTATCTGCATTTTTAAGCTTTTCTAATTTAAAACAATTTAACCACATTCGGAATGTGAATAATCGTTTACTGGATCTTATTTTCTCCAATTTAAGTTGCATTATATCGGGTACGAGTCCACTGGTCGAACCCGAGGATTCTCATCATCCTGCCCTCGCTATAAAAATAAATCTTGATTTACCTAAGCGCCATTTACAACAAGCGCGTCGTACGGTTCGTCTGTATTATGATGCAGACTACGATAATATTAACGCGGAATTGTCAAATATCTCTTGGGAGCAGAAGTTACAAGACAAAGACATTAATCAAGCAGTTAAAATATTTTATAGTATTATAAATAATTTAATAGAGCGATTCGTTCCTTTAAAGTTAATACGTGAAGGTAATAAATATCCGTGCTGGTATTCTCGACAATTAATAAGGCTAATTAATAAAAAACGGAAATTACACAGGAAATGGAAGATTTATAGGCGCGAGAGTGATTATGATAAGTTCTCAGAGATTCGACTATTAACCAAAAGTTTACAGATTACATGTTACAATTTTTTCTTAGAAAAAATTGAATGCAACATTCAGAGTGATTCCAGAAAGTTCTGGTCGTATATAAAATCTAAAAAAGGTCATAATAATATACCGGACACTATGCACTTAAACTCACAAATAGAATCTAACGGGCAAGACATCGCTAATTTATTTAACAGTTTCTTTCATTCCGTATTTGAAGCGGAAAATACTTCTCCAAGATCTGACTATAGTGATATTAGTTTACATCAGACAACTATCAGCTCTGTCGAAATTACTTATGAGATAGTGGAACGTTATTTGAAAAAATTAGACATAAATAAGGGTAGCGGTCCAGATGGACTGCATCCTATTTTTATAAAAAAATGTAGTAAATTTCTCTGTTTGCCCCTAACTATACTGTTTCAGAAATCATTGAGCTCTGGTTGTATACCAGCTGAATGGAAGAAGTCCTTAGTTACACCAATTTTCAAAAGTGGGGATAAAAGTGATATTAAAAACTATCGTGCCATCTCTAAATTATCAATCATTCCTAAACTTTTTGAAAAGATTATTTGCGACGCCATGTTTCCATTACTTAGACCTTTACTAACTCCTAATCAACATGGTTTTGTAATGAAGCGTTCCACTGAATCTAATCTTTGTGAATTTCTGGACATTGTTTTAAAAGCAATGGAGGCTGGTCATCGTGTGGACGTAGTGTACACCGATTATTCTAAAGCATTTGATAAAATTCCTCATAGTGTTCTTATAAAAAAACTAGAATTCATCGGTGTCCACGGCGATCTACTCCGTTGGCTAACATCTTATCTTCGCGAGAGATCACAGGCTGTTGCTGTTAAAGGTTTCATATCAACTTTCGTTCCAATTACGTCCGGTGTTCCTCAAGGTTCTCACCTTGGGCCTTTATTATTCAACATTTTTATTAACGACGTCACTAATTGTTTTCAAAATTCTTCAGTCTTATTATATGCAGATGATACCAAGATTTTCAAAATTATTAAAGATAATCAAGACTGCCTTAAATTACAAAAAGACCTTTATGAATTAGGTCAATATTGTATTAATAATAGTTTACATCTTAATTTAGATAAATGTTGTACAATTACGTTTTCTAGGAAAAAGGAACAAATAACCTATAACTACTCTATGTTTGACACCAAATTGAAACGTGTAACTGAAGTCAAAGATCTTGGAGTTCTTCTAGATGACCAGCTTTTCTTTGATAAACATATTGAAAAAATAACAAAAAAGTCTTATCAGATGCTTGGTTTCATTTTTCGACAAGGAGCAGATTTCAAAAACCTTCATACATTAGTCATATTGTACAACGCATACGTTAGATCATTACTCGAATACGCATCGACTGTCTGGAATCCGCAATACTCAAAATACATCAACTTAATCGAAAAAGTTCAAGAGAAGTTTTTCAAAAGAATATTTTACAAATTTGGCTCTTATCCAAGACTTTACTCATTGCGGAAACGTAGAGAACATCGGGATCAAGCATTTCTTTATAAGATTTTAAACAGCCTAGTTGACTCTCCATATTTGCTCAGTCAAATTTCATTCAGGTGCCCTCGAATAAGTGCTCGCAACAAATCTACTTTTGTCGTTCCTTTTCGTAGAACGAATTATGCAAGAAACGCGCTCATTGCAAGAGCTTGTCGGAATAATAATAGGAAATATCATCACTTAGACCTTTTCAATAATGGATTCAAAACATATATATCTTTATTGAAGAAATAATATACCTAATGTTATATATATAAATAGTTTAATTTGTTAAATAGTTTAATTTGTTAATCTTTTACTTATTTTTTTTCTTTTAATTTATACTTTTAATTTTAATTTTCTACATTTATCTTACATATCTTCTATATTTATATTTATTGTATTGTTCACTTCCTTCACTCATTTGTGGAAACTTTGTTGGCATGCGTGTTAATTTTATGTAATAATTCTTTGTAATAATTTAAGTGCTGTTTGTTTTCCAATTTATAAATAAATAAATAAATAAATAAATAAATAAACTACATTACTAATAATCCTTTTAATGTAACAACGGTGTAAAATTACCGAATATTATTTGTTAGATCACGTATGTTCATCATCCTCCTGCCCTTATCCCGTGCTAAGTGGGGTCGGCACAACATGTTGCAAACATGTTGTCACATGATTTGGCTACGCATTTTACGACCGGCTGCCTGCTTGACTTTAACTTACTTCAGGTGTATTTTACGACCCCTCGGTAAGAAAGAGGGTGGTCTATTCTACTCAACCGGATACCACACGGTGAGTTAACTCACCTTAGTCGCCTTTTACGACACCTCGGTAAGAAAATGAAGGTGATCTTTTCTACTCTACCGGATACCACGCGGCATTATTACTGGTAAACATATGTTCATTTAAAGTATACATATACACATAAAAATCCACCTAACTCCGCTCTAATTATTAGATTAGTAATAGAGAAATGGATAAAATAAAAACAAAAATGCACTATGGAGTAAATTCTAGGACGCTTATAGACATAGTTCTTCTATCAAAATTTATGTACACTGTAAACTTTTATCAAAATGACAAATTTGTCAAGTTTTGAATTTCGTTTGTCGAGACACGAACATAGCCACAAATAATACACTATAATATACTATAATATAGTTGTTATCAACACAATAACCGGTCTCGAAATCGATAAACTGAATCTGTAAACATATTTAGCTTTAAAAATATTTAGATCCGTTAATAACCTAATTAATAGATGCATCAGAGGAATTTTGTAAAAAGCGAAAGTTGAGAAATTAAAACAATTTTAGTGTTTCTAAAACACTGTAAACTTTAAATTTCTCTAAATATAGTATTGTATAATCATTGTCAAGCTTATATTGAAAGTCTTGACGAATACGTGATTAATTTCACTATTCCATAATTATATAGTGGAAGATGACATTGTGAGTGTGGAAGTGAGTTAAATAAATTGTTTCTCAGGTTAATTGAATAAATGGCACTTATTTTAGTTAGTAATTTACATAATAACTCTCTTAGATTGAAATTATTTTAATGATACATCGTGAAGAAATTTAGTATTTAACAACTTCGACTTTCTTTATAGAAATCCTACATCACATCAGTTGAGGTGAGTAGGTCTATACGCAGCTCAATGTCGATATAACATTGCATGCTGTTTTGTTTTTGTTTTAGTTTTTCTAGATGAAAAATTATCTCTTCTCTTTCATATTAACCCAGAGACCTTATATTGATTTTTTACTATATGATTCTCTTCAGTATTTATTTTATTTTAAATTTGTGATTAACTTCTAATTGTAACACTGTACCTCAAAATGATGTGATCTCCTTTAATTGGTACTAGATAATTTAAAACTATTTAGGATATTTGTCGGATTATTTAATATGTATTTTATTTCAGGTTCATACAAGACAGCGGTTTAATAAAGTAAAATTGATAATATTTAGAAGATTAACCGCCGAGTTTCTTGCTGGTTGTTCTCGGCAAGAGCAAAATTCCGAATCGGAATTTACTTATATCGGTGCGGATTTTACTTATATTATATTGATCCCTGACGATTGATAGGGCTTATTTGAATAAAGATTATTTCGATTTAATTTGATTTGATATAACGCTGATGGAAATACGAATAAATGACTTTTTATCACTAATTGACTACTCGTTGGGTGTGATACTGATTCCAACCTTTGTTTTATTCAACTCTGTGTCCAGCAGGCCTACCATGAACTCTTATTGCGACTTAATTGAAGACGTAACGAAATTGTTTGGCTTTTTCATACCATGACGTCTTAAAGACGCATACTTTAAGTCGAATGAGCGTTCGGAATTCGTCCTAAGAACATGTGAGTAAAAGAGACAGAGTTATCTATAGTTCATATAGCGTTATCCTTTTCAAACATTACGACCCCAATGAAATTCACACTTCATGGTAGGCCTGCTGACTCCTTACACGAATCGCTTTACTGCCGACTATGTTGTGTTCTCAGAAAGGTGAATGGCCTTATGTATTATGCTGATGTATATTAAACTTCATTTTCGTAAAGACACGACTGTCTGCCCAGTTGACGACTATTTTACTTTAAGTCAGGGATAACGAACCAATCGCACACGACACATTTTCGAGCATGTTAACGATCACAAAATTCACCGATAACAATCATTAAACTACACGTGGAATTGAAATATTGCTAAAGGTAGGTATACTTTTTGATTTTAATTCAAGAGTTTTATATATACTATATTTCCCCATAATCTCAAGAACAAAATGATCTTTCTGTCTCTCTTTTTTGTTTGATTAGACAAAGATGAGTTATACGAGTTTCACTTTCCTTACATTATTTATTGTCTCATTGTCACTTACAGGACTATGGGTCCCCTACGCTACTATTAATAGCTCTATGATAAAGGATGGCCTCCCTGCAGGCCTAAACATGAACTCTTATTGCAACTCAATTGAAGACGTAAACGAAATTGTTTTGCTCTTTCATACCATGACGTTTTAAAGATGCACACTTTAAGTCGTTGACGAATGAGCGTTCGAAATTCGTCTTAAAAACATTTCAGTAAAAGAGACAGTTATGTATAGTTCATATAACGTTATCCTTTTCAAACATTACGACCCCAATGCAATTCACACTTCATTGTACGGAAAAAAGCGGTTAGCAGTCGTCGTTTACGTCTTCAGTTGAGTCGAATAAGAGTTCATGATAGGCCTGCAGCTCTAGGTTGTCACAACTTATACGGGCAATATTATAAAAAATGCCTCTCGTTATTGGATATTGGTGAATTGGATTACAAAATCTCTTATTGGATTAAAACATATTACCCTCTTACAGCACTGTTACTCATAATAATTCAATATTAGTACAAGTTATAAGGCAGGTCAGGTATACTTGAATTTGCCACGGTCGGTTGGGTTCACGCAAAACTAGAATAAAAACTATACATTCAAGATATTAGAAGGCTTAGCCACATTATTTCAATATGTTATTAGTTTTCTGTAATCAAACTTGTTTATTGTAACATATTTATATGCATATAACAGTTCGGTTTACAAAAATGATAAGTTACGAAAGTAATAAATAAATAAATAAATAAATATATGGGACATTTACACACACTGTCGTCCGTTCCCAAAGTAAGTAACTTAATACTTGTGTTATGGGTGACGGACAACTGGTAGATATACTACATATATAAGTTTAAATACAAATACACACCCAGGCTCGAAGAACCAACAATTTATTTATAGAAAATGTTGGCCCTCGGCGGGAATCGAACCCGCGATCCGCGGTGCTGAAGGCAGGGTCACTACTACCCACAGCGCCAACGGGCCAGTCAAAATTATTTCTAATAAGATTTTATGATGTACCTAAATTATTGTAACATATATTACGGATAAAAATATTATTATATGTATCGAAGGAAATTTAAATAAATTGAATTTAGGAAACGTCATTATTTTTTTATGGTTAGGTTTTTTTTCAGCGACAAAGAACTCAATATTTTTTTTGTTTGAATATATCAGTACGACCGTGTGAACACTATAGATAAATAAATAAGCTTTATGAAACAATAAGTATAAGAACTTCTGGTGGCCATTTGAACTGAAATTTTACATATTATCCAAGTCCGATGACAATGCAGGTTTATGATAAGCATGCCCTGATGCTGCTGCCAGGATTGGCTCTAGAGAAAGGAACTGCTCAACGGTTGACAATAGGAACATCAAAATTTCGTTAAAACCCCTTTTAAAGCATTTTTTACTTTTTTTGCGAGTAATTTATACATTAAAATGATTAAAATCGTTCTTAATGGGAACGACTTTACAGAAAGAAACGAAAGATACACCGTGATATGTGTTGCAGTGTACCCTGACCCTAATCCTAACTGGTTACCTGTTCAGAGGACGACACAAGGACTTATTGGAAAGTGCGAATGAGTCAGTGGAATTATGGCTTATAGAATATGTTAGCCTACTGGTAATAGGGTAAAATAAATGTTTAGGTTGATAACATTTTAGTAGTGGTAGTGGCATCTCGAATTTAGCATATGTACGGTCAACACGTTATTTTATTTTTGACTGTGAGGATGGCATATGCAACACAGTTTTATACTATCGCAATACCATCCTTGCATGTCTGTCAATGCCTTAGTTAATTTTAAAATATGTTTAACATATATATGTATATAGTAATAAATAAAAATAAATAAAAGTAAAGTAAATAAAAAGTAACACCAAGATAACTTGATTTTTTAAAACAGTCACCAATTTTTATTCGGAGTCCCTAGGCGGTATATTAGTGGGTAAAAGCATAAGAATCACCTAAGGATCAATCATAGGAATTAACTTTAATTTGTTTTGCAATTAGTAACAGAGAAATATTTTTTTAAAGAAGTGACTTGTATAGTACGATATTTAAGTTTACCATTATTTATTAAGAAAACAAATCGTAAACAGAAACAACTAAAGGCAAGTTCAGACATTCTCTCCAATTGAATGTATTATTATATATTTTTTTGCAACTATTATTATAATTATTAAAGAGGTTAATAGTATTATCTATAATACTCTATGCCAAAATAACAATACAACAGAAACAATCTCATTTGACGTAAGCAATTGACAAAAAATTGTTAAAAGACGCACAACAACTAATTAATGGTTTATGAATGACAATTCAAACAAGTAGGTAATAAAGAAAAATAAACTTTTTCTAGTATTCCAACGGTCAGCGATTTAATAAAATTCAAATTGTCTGTCGTTTACACTACACTTCCGTTGCGCAAACAATGTGTTGCTTGAGCAGCGTCTCTGCCGCGTGGAATTTTAAATAAGCTAACGTTCACATACACAAAGACATTGAGCATAGTATTAAATGGTTATTTGAAGGCATATTGATGTCTTCAAGCGTATAAAAAAACTATGGAATTTCCGTGAAATCTTGAACGTAAAATTTAAATTTGGATCCGTCGTAAGTAAAAAGTATAGTTAAGTAACGGCCTGTTCTTCCTTATTGTTCGCTTATCCTTATCCTGTATTCCTAGATGTTATGGAATATGATTTATCGAAGCAGGCGTTACTTTGCGGAATTCCATATTACATGCACTATAACAGAACTACATTGCTATAATCCGCACGGGTTAAGCGAATGCATGCACAGCTAATGTGTATGAAGCAGGCAAAATTTACGCACCTTACACATGCAGGACAAGTCACCACATGCACCCCAAGGCGCCTCCACCAGCAGCAACGCACACAAGCAGAACACACAACTGCCACAATCTCGACGATCGTTTCGCTCCGAAACCGAAGCATCATCAGGAGGATAGGCTCCATAACAAAATCACATCCATTAGGGTGCGGATTATAGCAAGATAGTTCTGTTATAGTGCATGTGTTATGGAATATCCTATATAAATTTCATATATTCCAGGTCTTTATTATGTACATGTGTTTTGATAGGGTAAACAAACATACTAGAACCCTCTACATTTAGATCCATCGCAATCATTTTCCCGTTCATTTTTATTCCCACTAAGGGCAAGAGTTTTTTTCAGTCCTGCAGTGTATATATTATCTTAATATTATGAATACGAATATTCATTTGCTTATTTTTTCACGTTTAATATGCTTTTTGGTATATTATGCCGTGTGGTATCCGGCTGAGTAGAATAGACTACACTCATTTCTTACCGAGGTGTCGTAAATTAAGGTAAGTTGACGTCAGGCAGACGGCAGGTCGTAAAATACGTAGCCGAATCATGTGACAACATGTTTGTAAGATGTTGTGCCGACTCCACTTAGAGTGGGATAAAGGCAGGAGGATGATGATGTAGCTTTTTCGTATAGAGTATGGCTCTATTTTTAGTACTGAAGTTTACACACACAAAGTAATGTGACGTTCAGTTGAAGAAGACGGTCGCTTTCGTCGATTTCTCAATTCAACTTTCTGCGAACTAATTTGTTTCATCCCATTATTAAGTCGTGATTCGTGAGGTAACTTGAATTGGCATAGAGCATTTCTAAAGGAGGTCACAGTGATGGTATTAGCAACAGTTACCACAATTCTGAGCTATGAAACATTATAAGGATTTTATTGCGTGGAAATTTTGAAAATAAAAGTAAAAGTTACTGTGCGTAAGAGATAGAGACATGCTATCTCGGATTTTTTTGGTGTATTTTGATAGATCTACAATTATCTAGTATATTACTTTAGTGTATCTCCGTTTGTTAACATAACGCATGTAAATCTCCCACCACGATTTAGAACCGCACGACCTCTTCAGCACAATTTACATAAAACGGTAAAGTACTATTAACCTAATCCTTCTGAACTGGACTATCTTTTATAAAAAACCGTACAAAAATCCGTTCAGTACATATCATCATCCTCCTGCACTTATCCTACTCTAAGTGAGGACGGCACAACATGTTACAAACATGTAGTCACATGATTTGACTATGTATTTTACGACCGGCCGCCTGTCTGATGTCAACTTACACTAGTCGTATTTAACGACCCCTCGGCAAGGAAGAGGGTGGTCTATTCTAATGAACCGGATACCACACAGCGAGTCGACTTACCTTAGTCGCCTTTTACGACACCGCGGTAAGAAATGAGGGTGGTCTATTCTACTTAGACGGATACCACACGGCGGGGTAAATATACAACATATATAATTTTAAATACCTACTTAAATACATCTGTATTAAAATAACTATTTACAGAATATATATACACACCGCGGCCCGAAGAACAAACAAATTGTTTTTAGAAAATGTTAGCCCTCGGCGGGAATCGAACCCGCGACCCGCGGAGCTGAAGATAGGGTCACTACCCACTGCGCCAACGGGCCAGTCATATACTGTTGAAGGTAACTTAGATGATAAGGATGTGTGGATGTGAGGTGCATTTCTACCCTGTACAAGACAGTAATAAATAAATGTAACTAGTTCTAAGATTTATATTTTAAAAAGAGCTACCGCCGAGTTTCTTGCTGTTTCTTCTCGGTAGGAACAGCTTTCCGAACCAGCAGTAAAGTTGACGATTCAAAAGCACTTGTTTACAAGTTTACTTGAATAATGAATAATTTGAATTTAAGTATAGCCGTTGTCTAGTTTTACATTAACTAATATATTATCGGTGTATGGTAATGTTTGCAATTCATATATACACAAACATAGTAGCAGGTAGCATATTAACACAAACATAGTAGCAGGTGTCGGTTAGCTATAAAATAATGCATACAGATGCCATTTGTCGCACCGGTCACGCACCGAATACGGCAGGTTGTTCACCCGAACTGTAATTATTATTGTACTTAGTGAAGGACTACATATTTTCCGTCTATGACATACAAAGTAACGTTAAAATCCATACTAATATTATAAATGAAAAAATTCTGTCTGTTTCGCTTTTACGGCTAATCCACTACACAAATATTGGTCAAATTTAGCACTATTAAAGCTTCTACACCGGGGTAACATAACGTAACAAAACAAAATACATATAGGTAGCTTAACATAAAAGAGCCATACGTGGCATTTACAATTTAAATTCGCGCGATTCCCTGTGAGAGAAGTTCAAGGTATTCTTACATTGGCTTCACGGTATACATAAGAATAAACAGAATTATAAATAGATTGACGATGTATATAATAGACAAATTAGGAAACTACATAAGTTTGCGGTTCCTGCTTTCCGCCTTGCAAAAGTACGTAAGTCGTTTGTGGGTTTGGGTATAAGATTCTATAATAAAATTCGGCAATCTACTTTAACTTTACCATTGGAGTAGTTTAAAAACACTATTAAAAAAAGGCTAATACAGAAAGCCTACTATTGAGGGTTACTTAGACGATAAGAATGCGTTCGGCCCTGTACAAGTAGTTATTAATGTCTTCATTTATAACTATATGTAACTAGTAATAATAATTATTCTTTGAAAAGAGCAACCGTCGAGTTTCATGCTGGCTCTTCTCGGTAGGAACAACTTTCCGAACCAGCAGTAGATGTTGACGATTCAAAAGCACTTATTTACAAGTTTACTTGAATAAAGAATATTTTGAATTTTAAATTTGAATTTGAATATATACAGAAAAAATATGTATATATTTGATTCTATTAAAATAATAAATGACAATGATCGTTCGATTGCTTCTCCGTGAAAACTACTTCGTTGGGGGTACTTAAACGTTTAAGTTGGCGCGAACGAAAATATCGCACGGTTAGCATTAAAGTGACCGAATTCATAATCAGGCTTAATTGAGATTGAGATACATTGTAATATTTATTTCAATGCAGATGACACGCGACATTAGAGTAAAATAGAGCTAGTGTTTTCTTGCTCTTACAAGTTATGGATCTCCTTAATACTCACGTTTTTTGTAGGCGCTATGCTATTGTAAACTGTAATTTACAACAAAACATTTTTTTGAATTAGGTCACTTTAATAGAAAGGGGAAGGGTTAAGGGGAAGGGTTGGAGCTAAGACCACGCTGCTCCAATGCGGATTAGTAGGTTACACATATCCCCAGAATTCTTTAGAGATATGCAGGTTTCCTCCGGATGTTTTCCTTTACCGAAAAGCGTGTGATAAATTGCAATTATCAATTAGACACATAAGTTTTAATAGAAAAACTCATTGGTGCCTGCCCGGATTTGACCTCGTGACCTCCTCGAAAGAGTCGGCACGGTCTCACCGCTTGGCTACCACAGCTTACAAAGCGTGCGATATATTCAAATAAAAAGTGCTATATAGCAGTAAAACTCTTTATTAGTTGTTGTAGGACAATAACACGCTTGGGGAAGAACTATACACCATGAGAGATACCATCAGATCTCATCCCATCGTTTCGCTCTGCTTGTGTACATGAAAAACGACCCAACTCTATTGTGACTTTATTTAAATTCTAAACAAACAGACAGACTTTCGCATTTATATTATTATTGATATATACTTACAATATATCTTTTGTGGTTTATTTCTTAACAAGAGACTACACGATCACGACATTTACCGCTCGTGAATTTATATTAGCTTTCAGAATTCTATTCGCTTCGCGTGATTTAACTTCGCTTTAATTATTTTTATTTTTATATATGTCAGTCTTTTTACTATTTTTGAATTAATCGTCATAATTCAAATTCAAATTCAAAATATTATTTATTCAAATAAACTTGTAAACGAGTGCTTTTGAATCGTCAAAGTGTACTGTTGGTTCGGAAAGCTGTTCCTACCGAGAAAAGCCCGCAAGAAACTCGGCGGTTGCTCTTTTTAAAATATAAATCTTATAATTATTTTAACTCTAACTTACATTACCTATTTAACCATAACTTTCTGCCGAATACGTAAATTTAGTATTATGAGATTCATGCTCCCACGCTCCGACTACGTAGCGTGTTAACAGCACCCAAGTTAGATCGTAGATATCTTTAGGCATTGAACTCATTTTCGCAGGCCGAAGGTCCTCATTAACACCGTCGCGTAACAATATTAATTATTGCGTCGATTTTTTCTTAAACTATAAACCTCTGCTCCTGAATAGTTTTCTATAATATCTCCAATTACACGATCCAGCAGCTAGATGAGACATTTTTGAGGTAGCCTATCCACCTCAAAGGGTAGAACCCGTACACTGCGTTTTCCGGTTTGGGGTAATATTTAACGCCTTTTCATTTCTTCACGCCCCGCCCAGTGCCACTATAGCTTTGCAACACGCTGAACTATATTAATAACTTTGGTCCTTCCATGGTTCCCTACATTTCCGATTTTATCACGAAACAATACTATGAGCATAGTTTGCTTCGTCTTTGAGTTTTCTTATGAGGCCCTATCCAGATCCATACCATACCATACGATAGTTATACTAACTATGGTATGTTATAGATGATATTAAAAACATAAAAAAGAAATTTAATGTAATAAATATTAATGAACAAAAACTGATTTATCCCTAAAAGGGATTCCAGTCAACAGAAGGAAAAGGACAAAAAGGTAAATATTGATAATGAAATTAGAAAGGAAATAAAAGAAAAAAATATTGTTTGAATCAATTAGAATTTTAAGTTTAATAACGTAAGAAATGCTTCTAGATACCGTGGTAACCTATAACTATAACTACATTTAGTTAAATAGTTGAATAAATATTAGGTCCTTACATATGAAATTGGCGTTTTCTATGGGAGGAACATAAAGTTTTTTGTAATGAAATATATTTAATTAATCAAAGTATGTACCATTGCTATGTACGCACTTTTGCCATCTCATAGGCAGTTCATTGATCCCCTTACTAAAAAAACCATTCGGGCGGGAATCAATAAAATCTTTGAAGGCGGTTTGGACTGCCCCATTGGAGTTGAATTTTTTCCTTGCAAGTAGTTAACCAAATTGCGAAAAAAATGGTAATCTGTTGGAGCAAGGTCCGGAGAGTACGGTGGATGTCTAAGACATTCTAATTGAAGCTCCTCTGATTTGGTAGCCGTCTGTTGTACAGTGTATGGTCTAGCGTTGTCCTGAAGCAGCAGTGGCCTAGAGCGCTTGACCAGCCTCGGTTGTTTAGCAGCTAGCTTTTCCATCATGGTTTGCAGTTGCGTACAATAGATATCTGCCGTAATCGTCTGGCCAGATTTAAGAAAGCTGTAGTGAACGACACCGGCACTAGTCCACCAAACACTTACAAGCAACTTTTTTTTAGTCAATTTTCGCTGTGGGCAGGATTTGGCTGGTTCGCCAGGGTTCAGCCATTGCGATGAGCGCTTCCGATTATCGTAGAGGATCCACTTTTCATCACAGGTAATGATTCGATTTAAAATTCCTTCATTATTGTGCCGGTTGAGTAACGTAACGCAGCAGTCGACGCGCGTTTGTCGGTTTGCTTCACTCAATTCATGAGGTACCCACCTTTCAAGCTTTTTCACCTTCCCAATTTGCTTCAAGTGGATTAGAATAGTTTTATCACTAACACCGGAGCCTGCAGCTAACTCGGACGTGGTTTGCGATGGATCCGCTTCCACAATAGCCTTCAAGTCTTCATTATTAACTTTGGTCTCCGGCCGTCCACGAGGCTTGTTCTGCAGGTCGAAATTTCCACAACGAAAACGTTGGAACCAAAAACGCACTGTGTTTTCTTTTGCGACACCGTCACCATACACATCATTAATCCTTCGAGCCGTTTCTGCAGCACTGGTGCCACGGTGGAACTCATACTCGTAAATAACGCGATATTTCATGTTTTCCATTTTGTAAACCGAGTGACACAAAGAAAAAAACAAAAGAAGAAAAAACAAATGAATTAGGGTGTTTGAAACACAAATGCATGAGTAAATAGCTGTATGAATTTGAATTTGGAATTCCTAACCATAAAGGTAATATTTGAGATCAAAGTGGCCAGTACGACAAAACGCCAATTTCATATGAAAGGACCTAATAGAATGCAGTGTTTGGGTGTATTTAGAATGCATATCTTGATATATATTCTTAGTTGAAATATAATTTTAAATTGAAAAAAAATTTGTTCGGTGTAACTGAAGTCTGGTTTCTGGATGAGTCTAGCAATGAAACGAGTCCGATGGCAATCTTGACAATTGACCGAACTGGTTTTTATTGCTAGCAAGTAGCGGTGGGATTAAAAGATATTAAACTATTGTATTACATCATGTACACTTGTTGCGGATTTGACACTTGGACTATTTTGCACTTGACACTATATGCTACCATATAAACAATAGAGTAGACTATCCGTTTTCATACCTGATACATACATAATTCGTATAAACTAATGCATTACCTCCACCATCGTCACCTCCATATACACGTTCACCATCACAAACTCAACAATCTTTTCGCCCCGCAACCGAAGCATCATCAGGAGATAGACTCCACGACAAAATCATAAAGCATGTCAATAATTTTTATCTCCTTTTTATATTAAACCTTACACGATAATCTTTCGATTACTTGCCCGTGAAAGTTACAGGCCATATGCGGCAGTTGTTCGGCGAATATCTCGAAAGGCGACGACACTGTTTACGTAATAAACTGCAATTTGTATTGCAACCTCGATTACAAGGTATCCAATACCGTGCTTTCGATGTAGTATTAGATTCTACTTGTTTATTTGAAATTTATAATCCATACTAATATGTATCAATGCGTATTGTTCGTTGACAGGGAAATCAATATTTAATATAGGGTTATTATACTAGAATAGGGAAGCTTGTAAGTGAGACTGTCATAATAAATAATGAGAGGGAAGATGAAAATAGCAATCTACTACAGTGTTTGTTATAAGTATATAATATAACCAACACTGTAGTAGTAGATTAAATATTACATATAGGGATAGATATAAGAAATCATTTCTATATTTTAATTGCATTTATAAAGCTGGGTACTGACCAACGTTACGAGGTGTAATAGACGTTCTGTTAGACCGTCCAGTTTGGTTTAGATATAAAGAAAAACACAAACTGAACTTATTAACTTTAATTTCGTAATGAAACAAAAATATTACTTTAATGTAATCTGAATACTACTGGTACTTGGACTACTTTTGCGCGAAACCCTTGTAGCGGGTTGGAGACGGAGTATATAGTCACTAGTCTATTGCTGAAGCCAGTCGGCAGGCAGCAACCGGGTCCGTAGCTGGGCAGCAAGTCGACTAGACCACAAGAACTGCACGAATTTTGAAAATATATAAGATTTTATAGGCCTATATTGCTGATCGACAGTTTATATTGACCTCAATTGGGAAATAATAAGTCAGCAATATATGCCCATGTTGAATAGGGTTGTAACAGTCCGCATCGAACGTGTTACGGTGTGTTCTAAACTCGGCGTAACATGTTCGTTTCAACTCTGTGCTCCATATTCACCAGTCACTCTAAGTCAAGATGTCCGACAGAAAGGTTGTGTTGGGAGGTTTGGTTCAACTAAATAATTGTTTAATCCAAATTAAGAAGAAAAAAAACGTGCCAACTTGTTACAGCGTACTGACTGAACTGCGTAGCACACAAAGGGTTCGCCAAAAAACCGACAGTCGGGTGGAGCACTCAAAGCGAGCAACGAACGGCTCGTTGCTCGCTGTTTTCCCCTTAACACTGCATACTGACTGCATGACTGCTCTTGGTGTAACATGTTACATTACACCTCGTAACGTTGGTCAGTACCCAGCTTTAAATCTTTTCATAGAAACTATCATCATCATCCTCCTGCCCTTATCCCACTCTAAGTGGGATCGGCACGACATGTTACAAACATGTTGTCATATCATTTGGCTACGTATTTTACGACCGGCTGCCTGCCTGACGTCAACCTTCCTTAGTAGCCTTTTACGACACCTCGGTAAGATATGAGGGTGGTCTATTCTATACAGCCGGATACCACGCGGCATTTTCATAGAATCCATTGATAATTTTGTCATAATAGAAGTTTTACGCTACATGTTATATTTCAAATTAATTATCGATATACAAATTGCTCGAAAGCATACGATTATAAACTTAGTATCACAGCTGATAAGAATCATTATTTATAAAATCGGATATTCCTTTTTGTTTGACTCGAAAGCGTTAAAACATCAACCGGATCGTTAACCTCATGGGGAGACAAAGAGATTGCCCATAAAAACGTTAGCGGATATTCTGTGATGGAGTTGATCTAAATAAATTCCAAACCATTGGATTTTGGCTACTCCTACTTTTTATGTCAACTTTTTGTATTGATCGCGATGTCAGAAATATAATGAATGCAGGATGGATAAAGTGGCAAAAAGTCTGAGGAACAATATGCATCCCGAATGACCTTTAAACTCAAAAAAAAATATAAACTGCAGGCCTACCATGAACTCTTATTGCGACTCAATTGAAGACGTAAACTAAATTGTTTTGATTTCTCATATGACGTCTTAAAGACGCACACTTTAAGTCGTTGCCGAATGACCGTTCGAAATGCGTCCTAAAGCATTTGAGTAAAAGAGACAGAGTTATCTATAGTTCACATAACGTTATCCTTTTCAAACATTACGACCCTAATGCAATCCACACTTCATGGTACGAAAAGAAAGCAGTTGAGTTTAGGTACTGAATTTGAATTGAATCGTTTTCTAAAAGTTCATGGTAGGCCTACTGGTCATTAGACCTGTCGTCATACATATAATAATGTTGGGTAATGAAAGAATAGGATGTTGGAGGTGCACACAAATGAGATAAGAATGTCAAGAGTTATGTGTGGTGTTTCAAAATTTGGTAGAATATGAAATGAGGATATTAAGGAAGTCTGAAAGTTGCATCCATTATAGAAATGATGAGAAGTGCGAAATTAAGTTGGTTTTATCATGCAATGAGTATACATCTACATTGACTTTTCCTTCCAAGATGATGTCCTCGATATCAAACATCTATTGCCCATGAATAAACCTCGCAACCAACGAAGTAGTAACTAATCAATCGCGTATTTTCCTCATTATATAGCTTTAGGCACGGATCTATTCTCAGACTTTAGGCATACTTGCAATATATTGCTTAATTACTTTATTACATCGCTTTATGCCGAGATCTAGATTCTATCTAATGTTTTACGACTTTGTGGATCCTATTCTCCTGATGATACAGATACTGAGATATACTGAGGTTACAGGATGAACCGTATGATCGTACAGATTGTCGTAGTGAATGTGTGTATTATTTGTGGGGCGTGTTGTTGGTGGCGGCGTGTTTGTGATACGTGTGGTGACTGGTCCTGCATGTAAAAAGTATGTGGACGTTGTCTCTGGTATTTAAACGTTTAATCTAACCAAGGTCGACTTTCAAATTTAACGGATTTACTCACGGTTATTTTTTTTAGTCTGATATTGAAATGAATTGTATTTCTATACATATTATAAAACAAAGTCCCTAGAAGCTGTCTGTCTGCTTCCTACACTTAGCATTACATAGATTTACTTAACGAGCGCGGATTATATCAAACTATTTCTATCATAACTTCTGTACGGAATTCCCCAAAGTAACGCGTGCTTTTATAAATTATCCCAAAAGTTTTCAGAAATATAAGTTTCAGTTTGAAGATAAAACTTCGAAATTGGCTTCCCTACATGCAACAATAACCATATTTACAAGGTAATTATATTCTATTATTTTCGACAAATTTCCGCAATTTAAATTTGGATTAATCTTAACTAGGATTAAAAATGAAATGCCAATTTTCCCATATATCGTGTGTCTTATTTCAAAACAGTTAATTTCTGACAGAACACATGTGTAATACATCAAGTGAAAAAAAAAATACAAAAAAGAGCCATACGTGGCATTTAAAATTTAAGTCCGCGTGATTCACTGCGAGAAAAGTTTAAGGAAATAGGTATTCTTACATTTGCTTCATAGTATATTTTAAGCAATTTAATTTATGTACATAAAAATATAAAGAATTATAAAACGATAGTTGATGTATATAGTAGACAAAGTAGGAATCGACATAAGCTTGGGGCTCCTGTTTTGCGCCTAGAAAAAGTACGTAAATCGTTTACGAGTTTGGGTATAAGACTCTATAATAAAATTTCGCAATCAATTTTGGCCTTGCCATTACAACAGTTTAAAAACACTTAAAAAGAGGCTGATACAGAAAGCCAACTATACTGTTGAGGATTACTTAGATGATAAGGATGTGTGGATATAGCTGCGCTTCTAACCTGTACAAAACAGTAATGACTTAGTGTAACTAGTTATAAGATTTATGTTTTAAAAAGAGCAACCGCCGAGTTTCTTGCTGGCTCTTCTCGGCAGGAACAGCTTTCCGAACCAGCAGTAAAGTTGACGATTCAAAAGCACTTGTTCACAAGTTTACTTGAATAAAGAATATTGTGAATTTGAATTCAATTTCTTTGATAAATTATGCATATACTATTGTGACTATGCCCATAGCTTCATCTGCGTGGAAATCAGTGTTGCAAAAATATGTAATTCAGTCAATTTACATTACTACCTTACTAGTACTTAAAACCTTTTCCAAGAAATGCACTGTCTTTTATTAAAAATCGTACAAAAATCCAAAAATAAATTTGAGTAAAACGATTACATACAGTCTTTAGAACGGTTTTATAATATGTACAAATGCATAAAACACCTATGTGCTTATATTTAAATATTGCTATATTTAAAGTTTTTTTTAGAGCTTTCCCTAATGTGATTGTTTCTAATTTGCAATACTTAGCAAATCATTCCCCTGAGTTTTGCAGTATGTTCGCTAAATTACAGGGAAAGTTTGTAAAACTTTCTTCGTCCTCGATAAGGTAAATGTTGCAATCGTGAGTTATCTTTCTTCTATATAAATCTTTTAATCTTTAACAATTCAATTCTGTACTTTTATAAAGTAATAAAACCAGTGGAACTATTAAATGACATTATTGAAATGCAAACGTGAATTCTGGAAGTAAACATGTGTGAAAAATGCTGATAAGAAACCTGTTTTACTCTGTGCAGTATTAGAATATAGTTCAGATAATTAAAGTGTTATTCAATTCCAAATTTTTAAAAATGCGATCGACTTTTTTTTAATGGCAACCACGGACAATATCTAACCTTAGAGCTATTACACTACAGCAGGGCAGGGAAGGGAAATATTATTTTGCTATAACTAATATTTCAACAAATCCGCGACAAAAGTAAATATATATAATGCTCAATGTAGAGTACTATCCTTTCTTATACCTGATATATGCAGAATTCGTAAAAACTCATGCACTAGGTAGTAGGTACCCGCCACAAATACACAACAATAATATAAAACAATATACAAGCACTTCACACATTCTCTACAACAATCTCAACAATCGTTTCACCCCGTAATCAAAGCATCGTCAGGAGATAGGCAAAAGATCCATTGACAATAAGCGAAAGAAAATGAGATTTATTATCTATCTCTCTTTTTTATGTGTGATTAGAAAAATATAAGTATATGTGTCATCTTCCCTATCATTTGTTGCGACACTTTCACTGCCATGATTCCCCTAGAGTAGTATATCTTTACGTTTCTAACGTTTGTAAATTCTAAAATGGTTATTAATTCTGTATATCGACTGTGAACCGGCAACATGTCCTATCTCAATTTTAAGCCAAACGGCATTAGGTAATCTTGCCCATCATTTAACCGTAACAACATGTATTATCAACTAGAAAATTTGTAAAAAAATAATCATTCTTAAGGTCAACTGTTTTTTTATTACATAAAAATTATGTAATATATTAATAATCACGTTTTATCTTCTTCCTGAAAAGTTGTCAAAAATAAGATAGGACAATTTGCCAGTTCAGTCGATATGCTAATTTGAGATGAATACATGGAACCTAATAATCAGTTATTAGTCATAAGGGTTCAGTTTCATTAAAGTTAACGTATTTATCAAGCAGTCTTTTTTCCGAGTAGCATTACTATAGTGCGGTAGCTGATAAAATAAACAAACAAGATAGTAGAGGAAGTAACTCTATACTATGAATTACTCATTATCAGATGACTATCCTATAAACAATTGAATGATAACGTGTGAATCACACTGAATGAAAGATGTCTGCGTGATTCTTGACTATAGAACCGCGTGTTTATCAAAATATACTAATATTAGTGCTAGTGGAAAATACACTAAATTATACTACTTTTTTTTATAGCTTTGAGCTTAGAGGTCAGACCGTGCGAATGGCCCGTTGGCGCAGTGGGTAGCGACCCTGCCTACAATTCCGCGGGTCGCGGGTTCCATTCCCGCCGAGGACCAACATTTTCTTTAAACAATTTGTTGTTTCTTCGAGCCTCGGTGTATATTTGTATTTAAGTATGTATTTAAAATTATAAACGTTGTATATCTACCAGTTGTCCGTCACGGGGACGGACGTCAGTGTATGTGTCCCATATATTTATTATTTATAAAATTTATTTTACTCTTTCCAGGAGACATAGGTTCGAACCCCGGGCAGACATCAATGAGTTTTATTGTTAAAACTTATTAATGTGTGTTTAATTGATAATTTATCATACGCATATCGACGAAGGAAAACATCGTGAGGAAACCTGTTATATCTAGAAAATTCTAGGGATATGTGTAACCTACCAATCCGCATTGGAACAGCGTGGTAGGTCAAAGCTCCAATTCTTCTCTCCAAAAACGGGGAGAGGAGGCCCATGCCTAGCGTTGGATAGTAACAGGCCGATACTTTACTTTTATTGCATTTTATTGTTTTTATAGCAGTTTAAAACAACGTTTATTAAAAGAAGGCAGAGACAGAAAGCCTTACTATACTGTTGAGGATTACAGTCATAGAGGAATACGTGGATATAGCTACTCTTACTCTTTGAATTTATACAAGATAGTCATGACTATACGTAACTTTACCTTTACTTGCACAAAGGTGCAGTTCATTTAAACTGGTCTAACGAGTATAAAACATGGCATCCATGATGGGTCCAACTTAACAGATCTTTTTCCTACAACTTGTTTACGCCTTTTATTACTTCTACTTCGACTTGGGAACTACCAGTTTTTGTATGATATTAGTTCTTTCTTTTTTAATACTTAGTACTAGTAAACTTAGTAGGAGCTGTGATAGCCCAGCGGTGGCCCAACCCTTCGATCCAAAAATGGAGAGGGGAGGCCTATGCCCAGCAGTGGGATTGTAACAGGCCGCTACTACTAGTAAACTTAACTTGTTGTTAGTGGCCCGCGGGCCATTTGCATCCTTTTAAACATTTATTTGTGTGCAGCCCGACGAGCAAAAATTGAATTTATTTATAGTATTTCTTCCATTTATGTATTGTTAGAAAATTAATTACAATAAAATGGTAGTACACACTAAACTGAAATCTCAACTTTTTTAAATTTATATTTCTTATTCTTATATTAATCAAAATTAAGTTTCGTAGATTGTTAAATGTGCTCCCAGCCAAAAAAAAAATTGGGCCGTCAATTAAAAAGGTTGCTCACCCCTGTATTAACGTATTATAGTTATGCTTACTTTGTATGATCTAGGGCTATTGAAATTTAAATTAATTCATTCGTGTTCATGATAGTAAACCGATACATACATTATCGAATTCTTTAAAGCTCAGAAGTTAAGCAAATTATTAAGAAGCAGAAATTCCGAATTATTTAAAAAAAACTTGTATTAATTGCAGTTACTTTCTGTACATAAGAATATACATAATTATAAAAGATTGGCGATGTATATAATAGACAAAGGAGGAACCGACATAAGCTTACGGTTCCTGCTTTGCGACTTGCAAAATTACGTAAGTCGTTTGTGGGCTTGGATATAAGATTCTATAATAAAATTCCACAATCTACTTTAGGATTACTTAGACGATAAGAATGCGTGGATATAGCTACTCTTCAACCCTGTACAAGACGTTAATCACTATATGTAAATTGTAATAAGAATTATTCTTTGAAAAGAGCAACCGCCGAGTTTCTTGCTGGCTCTTCTCGGTAGGAACAGCTTTCCGAACCAGCAGTAGGTATTGACGATTCAAAAGCACTTGTTTACTTGTTTTGCTCACAAGTTTACTTGAATAAAGAATATTTTGAATTATGATTTAAAAAAAAAATTGTATAAAATTAACAATTTACAGAACGATGGAGTACAATTAGCTGATATTACTATGATGACAAAAAACTTATATCTAATAAGTGTATTTATTTTATATACCCTCATAAAAAAATATAAACTCAAGGTACAGAACCTATGTAACGAATAAGGCATTGTGAATCAGATACGCAACTAAATCAATGGCCCAGTGTGCCCTAAATAACTACAAAGGCTACTACTAATTTCGCTAAATTGTTACTTAACGTTCAAGGCAGTTCATTCCTTATTTAGAAAGTATAAGGACGTTGGCGGTTGAATATTTGAGCAGAAAATAGCCTTCTAGTAATTTTCGCGATATTTCCAATTTTAACTTTATAAGCTTACCGGATTAATAAACTTACCGCACTGCTTCAACCTGTGCTATGTGTATAATATAATAATTACATTAGAGAAGGGGAGCAAGCCTATATTATGTACCCTATTTAAATAAGGAAAGAAAAATCCAAAAAGCAAATGAGGTTTATAATCTGTCTTTCATTTTTATGTGTCTGTCTCTCATTATTAATTGCGACAATCTCACTTACAGCCCTGTCTAAAATTTATACTAAAGTAGGTAAGCCAGCCTTTAAGTTAATTCTTTAGAAAGCATTTCGAAATCCATTAATATGATGCTTATTTTTTTTTCTTTATTTTCTGTACAGCGCAAATTAGGCGCAAATCACTCTGCCAGTGTCGATGAAAATGTAAAACCCATGAGTAATAGAATTTAGAATTTGTCTCGAAGACAATGCACAAATTTAGCTAGCTATCTAAAATAGTACTTATAAAAATATACATAAAATTGTATATAATAAAAATACATATAATTATGAAATGAAATAGAACTAAGGATATAACAAAAATAATTTAGTAATTATTTTTGTTACTTTACTACTTAGTAGTAGTAAATATAAATACTAAGTAAGTAGGAAGAATATGATGCTTTTTCTTTGTTATCTGTGCTGGCAATACTGCCAATTAAAATGTCTCATCATGGCACAAATGGCGGCAATCCCACGTTTCACTCTCTCAGTGATTCATAATGAGTCACGTGGAGCGTGACAAGAGGCGTAAATAATCCGTAGCTAATATTCCAGTGGCCGCAAGTGTATGATTTTATGCAATACCTGTGCACTGAATATATCCGCTCATGCGATTTTATCGCTCAGTAAATAGGCTTAATGTGTATTGGAAAAAAATTAAACATTGAATAGATTTTTTTTTCACAGGAATGCAAAGGTAACATACAAACTTATTAAATTTAATTCAATTATTTAAACAATTCACATTTAAAAAAAATGAGCAAGCGGAATAAGATTTATTAAAATATAAAAAAAATAAAATGAAAGGTAAAATGTATTTTAAAATTAAATATTGTTTGTTATATACAAATACAATCTTTTTTATTAGTTCCATATTTTTATTAACTCAAGACGAAGATCGTGAACCATACAGCCTTTACGAAAGTTTGCATAAGGTAATAAATGTAACAATTCTAAAAATAAAGTAAAATACAATATTCATTTTTTATTGATATTATGATTTTTTTAAATTATTGTCGATAATGTCACGGATTTAAAAATAACACCTTATATAACATTATATAATATTACGGAGTAATTTTTATTTTATTGTGACAGAAATAGCAAACATATACTTAACTAAGTCTCTCATGTCGAGGTAAATAACACTGATTCAATTAAAATACCTAACATCCGACAGTTATCCGATGAATCAGACCGGCGCCTAGTAATTTCAAGGTTAACTATACTATTAGATGTATAATACAAACTCGACACTGGATGGGCAGTCAACCGCAGCCTAACTGTACGTTGCATAGTTAGATCACGGGGTTCAGAGATAACCGGTCATTCACTTGAGGCTTTGTTTTTAGTTAAGATTTTGAGATAAGCTACTTGGTGACCCGACAACGTGATTTTGATAGTTAAAATTACTACTGTACCTAATTTCCATGAAATACAAGTATTCTTAATTCAAAGTATTCTTAATTCAAGTAAACCCGTAAATAAAATGAATGGTCAACTCTACTGCTGGTTCGGAAAGCTGTTCCTACCGAGAAGAGCCAGCAAGAAACTCGGCCGTTGCTCTTTTCAAAGAATAATTCTTATTACTAGTTACATATAGTTATTAATATCTTGTACAGGGTCAAAGAGAAGCTATATCCACGCATTCTTATCATCTAAGTAATCCTCAATAGTATAGTGGGCGCTGAGGTCTTAAGGTGCTTGAATGGCGACCCCGCACCGGCGAGCGCAGCGTCGGTAGACCCCCTACAAGGTTCTCAATCAGAATTTGCAGAGGTTACAGAACCATTTCAGGTGTTAAAAGCATGGTTCTTGCTCGAACAGTGCCTATAACGCTACTGGCAAAAGAAAGAGTCAGCATGAAAGGAAAAAAAATAAAAGACTGGCAAGAGACACGGAAAGAAACTCTTGACCAATGGCAACAACCTTTAACAGTGTTTTAAATTGCTGTATAGAGACAAAAAGTATTGACGTAGTTTATTGTGTCGCGAATTCGAAATGGCAAAACACGTACGATACATATGGAGAAAGTAATTTATAGAAAATACTTTGGAAATTCCATAGTACAGAAGTTATCGTAACCGTATTTCACTTTACGATTACGTAGTGGAGCCTATCGTCCTGATGATGCTTCGGTTACGGGGCGAAACGATCGTAGAGATTGTCATAGTGAGTGTGTGAGTGGTGTAACTGGTGCTGTATGTATAAGGTATGTGAACGTTTCCTCCTTCCTACACTTAGCCTTACATTCTAAGCATTACTTCTATCATAACTTCTGTACATACGAAGACAGTGTTGATGTAGTGGACATTCAACGTTCAGAAAAGAAGGAAATAAAATATAGAAGGAGTATATATGAGGTAATTGAAACCGGCTTCACGAGTAGACATTGCTCCAAATAACGATAGAGAGTTTCATCAAATACGTATCCAAACAAAAAGATAGTACCGAGTTATCAATGTTTACAGATCTTGACACGATTACGATAGCAACGGTCCTATTTAAACACGTTGGGGCTTGCGTTTGCTATAAGCAATACATCCATATTAAATGCGAAAGTATGTCTGTCTTTTACGTTTTCACAGTTAATTCGCTACGCAATTTTAATTGATTTATATATTCTTTACATTACCTCAAAAACCGGATCTATCTCCCAGTGCGAGTTCCATCAAAATCGTTAATCGTTAAGCCGTTCTAGAGACCATTCTCTATTACCCTTAACCTTAACGTAACAAATCCTTTCAGGAGATTTCGAGAAAATCGACCACATACAGAAAGACAGATTTTGGGGACTTTGTTTTATAATATGTATAGATTAAGCTGAAAACGATGATATCTTGGTTATTTTAAGTTAGAGATAAGGTTAGTTAAAAGCCTGCACTTAACAATCGTCGCAATATCACAGGTGTATCTAACGGTTATAATGCAAATTTAAAAAAAAAATTAATGATGAATAGTTAAAAAAAACTTAAAAGTAAAAGTGAACACAACACATCAACCTGTTTCTGTAAAAAATAGACGTGCGATATTCACCCCTCACACTAACTCCATTTTTTGTTGCGTTCCGTTGCATTTTACCCCTTGCGTTATTAAAACCGGTTCCGTTAAAAAACGACTCAAACAATAGTGAAAGCATTCCGTAGATTATATATATTGTTTATTAAGTAACGTAAAGAAATGTAAAATATGCCTTGTGTATCCCGCTGAGTAGATTAGAACACCCTCATTTCTTACCGAGGTGTCATAAAAGGCGACTAAGGTAGTTGACTTCAGGCGGCCGGTCGTAAGATACGTAGCCACAACATGTGACAACATAAACATGTAACATGTTGGTCCGACCCCACTTAGAGGATAAGGACAGGAGGATGATGTAAATAAATATCAAATAAGATAAAGTAAATTAAAGTAAAAAGTAAATAAATTATGCACCTACGTAAATACGCAATTTTAATACCGATAGTCGCACTAAATCTGCCACTTTCATATCGTACAAATGTCTTTGATTTTTTTCTCTTTCTTTTTAATAAATTAATAAAAAAATGAAGAGTATTTATCAGAATCAAATCGGCTCATTTATATAAACGTTATACATATTCGGCTCCAAAGTAATTAGCACTTTTCATAAATTATGGAATTAGGCGTTTTTCAAGAGAATTCCATAAGTACACAAAAGAAATATTACAGAATTACATTAATATTACACAAGTAATTTAAGGATTATTTTGAAATAGTTTCACTAACTTCCTGTTACTTACTTTTAAAAGATTTTTGTGTAACTTATATCTGTTATAATTTTGTTAACTTCTTTTACCAGATCTTATTGTCACAGTTCTGGATTCGGACTCCGTTAACTTTGTCTTGTGTTTAATTAAATTTCTTTCCTACCAATTTGTTTATGAATCATTATCAACTATTAAGCTAGTGAGTAACATACTTATATTAAACAACCTTACTACTACGATTATAAGTATAAAATCTAAATAAATTATTTTTATATGCATTGATTATTTTATAATTTAAATCGATTTTTAATAATCAATTTCCTAAACATTAAAAATCGATTACATTAGTTACCATCTCTTTCTTTTGTTCTTTTAACCAAAGCCAAACTACAAATATTAATTTAAGTAATTATTAATTTAACAAGGTTTTTAAAATAGTTTGAAAAGTCGATTATTAATAATCGTTTTTCTTGATTCGGGTTAATCGTTCTTTTTTAAATCGATTTATTTTGAAGGGAGAAAAATTGATTGTTTCTTAATCGATTTTTTCCATTTTAAGTCACATCCCTCCCTTTTAAACAATAGACAATTGCTAATTTTTTTAAGTATCGATACGAGCGAGGTAGATATGCTATTTAACGTCTTATTCAGTCAATATTGCGCGGTGTAAAATTCACAAAAGCATGATAGATTGAAAATATTAACATAGCAAAAAAAAGTAATAATAAAATTATTTTGCTATAATCCGCGATACAGTAAATAGGAAATATATATAGTGTTTAATGTATAGTGGACTACCAGTATTTTCATACCCGATACGTGCAGGATTCGTAAAAACACATGCACAAACCTCCACCACTTCCACCACAATACACAAGCACTACACACGTTCACAGGTTGGAGTCTATCTCCTGATGATGCTTCGGTTGCGGGGCGAAACGATTGTTGAGTTTGTGATAGTGAACCTGTGTAGTGCTTGTGTATTGTGGTGGAAGTGGTGGAGGTTTGTGCATGTGTTTTTACGAATCCTGCACGTATCGGGTATGAAAATACTGATAGTCCACTATACATTAAACACTATATATATTTCCTATTTACTGTATCGCGGATTATAGCAAAATAATTTTATTATTACTTTTGTATTATGGATCTCCGCAAAGTAACGCCTAATTCTATAAATTATAGCAAAAAAACTCATAGGGCTTACCCAGGATTCTGAGTTCGAAAGGCATTGATTTATAGCACGGCATGTATCCGTTCGTCCATCAAGATGATAGCAATTGCCAATTACCTATAATATCGCTATAATAAACATGGTGTCTATGTTTCTCCGATATTTGTACGTAATGTGGGTCGTGGGATTCTTTTCGCCGATAAAACGTTATATTAACAATAGAAATCTGGTCGCTTTTGTCTATCTATTGAGTATGAAGTTTTGGAACAAATCATACTGAACTAAGGTGTATTTATTTAATAATAATCATTTATTCAGATGTGGTGTTACAAACAGATACATAAAACTAAACTATTTAAACTTATACTTCGCTATAGCTATATTATATTCAGATCGTTTAACTTAATTTTTAATCCGGTTTTTTTAACAATCAAAGTTAATTTGCATATTGATGGCATTTCTCGATTCCATACTGTTAGGTCAATTTTTTCTCAGAACTACTTACGTAGGATTTTATAAACATTTTACCTTCATTAAGTTACCAAGGAATCCTTGTTAGTCCTTCTTCACGTTACAAATTGTGTTGAACTCTAAATTGATTCTATATATTTTGACATAGTTTAAATTAGTTATTGAAAACTAAAATAAAGCATTTTTTTTTTATTTCAACTATCGTGAGTGGTATTCATAGTTAATATATAGGCACCGGCTATACTCACGTGTAATTTTACCGGGTTAGCCCGACTAATTTCAAGCCCATCCGGGACACTTATTCATAAGCTCTTTACACTACGTTATTGTGGCGGGAACTGCGTGCAGCAGCTTGTTAGGCGCGACTCGTGGGTGGCTGGGCGTGAGTGACGTGAGTATAGCCGGTGTCTATATATTAACTTATATAAAGCATTTTGTACATTTTGTACAAATCTTGCATATATCGGGTATGAAAACGGATAGTCGTAATATTTTCTATTTACTTTATCGCGGATTATAGCAAAATAATTTCATTATCACTTTTATATTATAGAGATCTTTATAAATAGACAAAACATTGCGAATTTTTAAAAACTGATACAATACTACATTATTAAAAATGACATTATTTCATTTTTGTTTCATTCGTTGCGCCTTGGTCATTCGTCGTAAGTGAACAGCTGTTTAGAGAGGTCGTAAGGCCGTGATTTGGACGCGATTACTGATTCAATTAGAGGAAGGATGCTGTGTCGCAAGGGTCAAGTTAGACTGCCCGGTCTCTTTGAACATCTATGCACAATATGAATCATATGATGTACATAACACATTACTTTTCTAACAATTTTCCTAATAACTTTCTTTGTAATTACTCCAAATATTATAAACTATAACTTTCCGGTTTAGTAGAATAGACCATCTTCTTTCTTACCGAGGGGTGGTAAAATACGACTAAAGTAAGTTGAATTCAGGCTGGCGGCCGGTCGTAAAATACGTAGCCAAATCATGTGACATGTTTTTAACATGTTGTGCCGACCGCACTTAGAGTGGGATAAGGGCAAGAGGATGATGATTATAAACTATCACATAAAGCAGTGCCCGTGACTTCGAACCCGTGAAGTTAGGTGTTAAAATACCCTTAACTATGTTACTACTTGGTTTCCTTTTCCCGAAAGCAAATCGTTATTTTTAAAAGTTTTTGTTTAACTTGACTTGTAAGTATGTTTGCATGTGAAGGTGGAATCTTGCAAGTTAAATCTGATCCCCTTCCCATTGTCTGATTGAGCTGAAATTTTACAAAGGTACAGGTCCAGTCCTGATGACAATGAATGTTTACGATAAACATGACCTGATGCTGCTGCCAGGATTGGCTCCAGGCGAAAACTCCTCAATGGCTAACAGTAGGGCCATTTTATTAAAAGGTTTTTAAACTTGACTTGTTCATCCAGGTATAATTCCGGATTTTTCCTTATGTCCCAATTTCTCCCTATTAAATAGTACCATATTACATTAATATTGCACCAATAAAGACTTTCGAATTTATAAATATAGTATGGATGTCATTGTTTTAAGATTACCGTGCCTTATGAAATTTATAAAAACAAAGTATTGGGCTATCCCTTCAATCGATACCATTTGATAAACGACCGTGCGATAAGGGCGCGCACTTACCATGATAACGTTATCAAACTATTGATTCGTTCACTTGTTGCAATAAAGCAAATATTTGTAGCAAATAAATATTGAAATAGGCAATTTATTAGTAGGGTATTTAAGCACTTTTGTTGACGCGAACGTACTAGCGGGTTCAGCTTGTATCTTATAAATTGTACGTGAAACGTTCCTTAACCTGTTATACGATGCATAGGGCGATATTTACGACGTTATTTATAAAGTTTCAAATTTCGAATTTATGTAATTTACGAGTACAACAAGTTTTTTTAATGGACTAGAATCAAGTCTTTTAGGCCTATCATAAAATTACGATTTACAAGCAATATAACAGAACTAACTACTTTGCTATAATCCGCACGGGTTAAGTGAATGCATGCAAAGCCAATGTGTATGAAGCAGGCAAAATCTACGCACCTTATACATGCAGGACCAGCCACCACATGCACCCCAAGGCGCAATTCACCAGCAACAACGCACACAAACGCAGCACACACACCCACAACCACAATCTCGACGATCGTTTCGCCCCGAAACCGAAGCATCATCAGGAGGATAGGCTCCACGACAAAAATCGTACTGCGCCGCGCTACCCATACAAGCAGTCTTAAATAGTTAAACTCCCACCAATACCCTCCCCTCCGAACACATCTAGCAAAACGGAATTAAATACATTTACTTGCTCGTTAATTAAGTGACCATTGTTATTTTTATTATCTCAAGTTGCTCTAACGTATTGAGTCGGAGTCCCTTGGATAAGGGACTCCGACTCGGTTTCGGGGCGAAACGATCGTCGAGATTGTGGTGGTGGGTGTGTGTGCTGCTTTTGTGTATGTTGTTGCTGGTGAATTGCGCCTTGGGGTGCATGTGGTGGCTGGTCCTGCATGTATAAGGTGCGTAGATTTTGCCTGCTTCATACACATTGGCTTTGCATGCATTCACTTAACCCGTGCGGATTATAGCAAAGTAGTTAGTTCTGTTATATTACTTGTAATATGGAATTCCGCAAAGTAACGCCTGCTTCTATAAATCATTTAAATTACGATTTTCTTAGAACTCGATTAGGTCGTATTGTGAAATACATGGATGCAATGTCTGTATACTTCACTAAATAATAAAATGACAAACCGGATGTTAATACTGCTTTTTACAACAGTATAATAATAAACAAGAATGAAACAAAAGATAATTCATGTTAACACCTAGAAGTATACATCTAATATTACGAAATACCCGAACACTATATTTATATCTTGATCTATATGTTTTATATCTTTCGATAGCTAGGTATGACAGAAGTAATTTTTATTTGTTTAATTCTTATAACATTATTAATCCTCAGCCTCAGATAACCTCTTCCTCATACGATAATGAATACTAATACTTTAGATATTTGATTTGATTATAAAAAGAGTCATTACGTAATTATAATTACTTCATTATGTTATTAGTAAAAGAAAAAATAAATTGATTCTAAATAATTACAACTAATACGTATTAAATGCGAGTCTGTCTGTGATGCTTTCGGGGCTTAATTAACTGGGCCCATATTAATAAAATACGGCCTAATTATAAAAACACTGGTTTAATGTATAGAATAAAACATCTCGTACTTTTCTTTTCGTAAAAGATAAAATACATATAACATTAGTGAGGGTAATTAAACGCTAAGTTGACTAGTAAAAACTAGTATTAAATATCAGTATCGGATCCGATTGCAAATTAAGGTATTTACATAAATGCGTCAGTTACTTCTTGTAAACATATGAAATCTTTGACCTCGATTAATAATGCAGATTCGTTAATAAAAGAATAAAGCGTAATCTAGAACTTGCTTTTCTTGTGTTTGTGTGTGTTTATTATATATGTTATAAAATAATGCCTCTATCGCGTCTGTCTGTCGCGATAAACTCAAATGTTACTTAACGGATTTTTATGTGGTTATTCTCCTGCACTTATCCCACTCTAAGTGGGGTCGGCACAACATGTTATAAACATGTTGTAACATAATTTACGTTTTAACGACCGGCCGCCTGCCTGACGTCAACATACCCTAGTCGTATTTTAAGACACCTCGGTAAGAAAGAGAGTGGTCTATTCCACTCAACCGGATACCACACGGTGGGTCAACTTACCTTAGTCGCCTTTTACGACACCTCGGTAAGAAATAAGGGTGATATATTCTACTCAGCCGGTTACCACGGCATTAGTAAAGAAAGTGTAAATAGTAAATTGGTATTGGTATAACTGAAATTTGATGATTATGTCGGAAAAATATCAAGCCGGTTCTGTACAGAATATAATCATATATTCTTAATATTATCGTCGTAATTCTTGACAGTAAAATTGGGCATAAAAGTTAACAAACATCATTTTCATATTTTTATGGAATTTGCAGATCTTTGGTATTCAAGGACATCATTATGGATACCAAAAAAAAATAATTGCTATATATTATAAAAGTAAAACATCCGAATAATTTTGCATTGTTTTAGTTGAGACAACAATATTTAGATGTTGATTTCTCGTTGGGTTAGTTTTCTTATAAGACTATTTTTAATACGGGCTGATTGTGTAAAGTGAGAAAACTTACATTCCCATTTCATTTAATCATAGGCAAACTTAATTATTTTCAAAGTGATTAATTTTTCGTTATGACATTAGTTTATAAGGTAAACAAAGAAAGAAGCAGAAAAAATGAGTTACTTGCAGCAATACCTTTACATCAATGTCCACATATTTAGAATGCATGATGGGTGTCTATTATTTATTACAAGTAAATAACGTTCCTGACAATGGAAACTGTGTTAGACAGAAAAGCTGATACTATACATTCTGTCCTAATAATAAATAATAACCAGTTTACCTATGATAGCAAAATTAAATTCCAGTTCAATATAAAATAAAGTCGATTTTCGGAATTCGTCAAAACATATCTTTAATATACTTACAATTGCGACTAATTGCCCTCGCACCGTGATGCCAATCATAGGCGCAAATCTTATTTCTACTCCTGGCTCTATAAGTAGCTCAGCATCTCTTTCTACGAGTAGATCATCACGTAGAAGGTACGGACTTCCGTCTAGCTTCCAGACTGTTCTTCCACCTGCCAGCACTCCGCCGGACAATTCTGTGAGTCCCGACGATTTATTCAATAAGTATGGGTCTGTATCCCCCAATCGAATCTCCTGCCCATCACACAACACAAAACACAAATATATTAAAAACACAGTCCGCCACTTATATTTTGTGTCACTGAACTGGCTATGTCTTTTCTGCACACCCATATCTTTAGAACACATTACTAAATATTAAGAATTTCTTAAAATTATTTCATTATGCCCGCAGTGTTTTTGAACTTTAAAACCTACCGCACTTCGACAAACACTAAAAAGGTATACAGTGCATCGTATACATAGCTAACTGTTTTATATAACAATACATACAATAATTTAATTTTCTGAAACAAAAATATCGGGTTCGTATAATCGTATCAAAACAATTGAACAAAGGTGGGGCCGTTTAGAGACTCGGAAAATAAGCGAAAACACGCGCCACCGCGCGACCGTTGAACAAAGTAGTTTAGCCGGTTTCATACATAAAGTTCCCTCCTCCCTACTTCCTCCTGCCTCGCTTGTTTTAGTTTAAAGCCTCCTCCCCTCCATTGTAATATGTACGTTTGTGACGTCACAGATATAACCATACGCCGGCCTTTCACTTTGAGTGAAGCATATTCTAATCGTTTATCATTCATTCATATACTCACAGAATTTGAATATGAATGGAATTGTTAAAACCTATATGCTAAGAACTGATACAAAAATATATAAATAGGATGCTTTACGATTTGGATTCAATAAAATCAAATAAGTTTGCCTAAAATTACGTAAGACAATTTAATCAAAACATGCTTTAACAATTTCATTACTAGCAACATCAACAAATATATTTCATTCGTTCATTCATCCGAACTCATTAGTCTGTGGCCCTTCCTTTACCATTCAATCATCAACTTCATTGATCCGTTTTTAGTTTTCAACTAAAATAAAAATTGATTTATCATAAATAACATTAAATAAAATATTAAATATAGTTTTAGTTTAGACAATCTTTCGTCTGCAATAAGTAAACACGTAAGTATCTTCTTTTTTGTCGGCTTATTTTTAGTTTAACTGCGCGGATGTCGTGGCATCATTATTGATGTGTCGACATCTTGTTTAGTTCGCTGTATCTATATATTTCGGCGCAAACAAAAGTGACTTGAGGTTTAAATGTGTAATTTTCTTCTAGAAATAACACTATGAGCTCGGGAGGAACTCGCGTATACGTAGGAGGTCTCGTAGAGGGAATTAAGAAGGAAGATTTGGAGCGAGAGTTTGACAAATATGGGAAATTAAACTCCGTGTGGGTCGCACTTAACCCCCCAGGTTTTGCTTTCATCGAATTTGAGAACATGCAGGAGGCGGAAGATGCTTGTAGCGCGATGAACGGTTTTGAGATGCTAGGCGCGACTTTAAAAGTAGAATTATCGAGAAAAAGAGACGGCCCACGCCGTGGTGGCGGCAATTTCAGAGGGGGGCGCGGGGGTAACTTCAGAGGACGCTCCTTTGGCGGCTCCTCGGGCGGCGGCGGTGGCGGTGGTAGGTCCTATGGTGGTGGCCGACCCTTCAACCGCAACGGTAACGGATATGGTTCTGGCAATGGTGGCAATTTCAGATCTAGGTCACCTCTTGCTCGGTTTTAATTTAATTTTAGATTAAGTTTAGGTTTAGTGTTATCGTAATCTGAAGCCTTCCAAGTGTTAATAAAATTCGATGATTTCTTTAATACTGGGGGTTTAATGCTTGAACGATTGATGAAGTTGATGGCTTAGGAACAAGAGGTAAGGTATCTTTTTTACATTTTAGGTTATGTTCTCCTTTGCTTGTGTCATTCACTCACACTAACATATAAATCCTTTGTTGAATCATTATTATCAGTTAATTCAGTCACATGGTCTTTATATCAAATGGAGAATGTTTAATATTAATGTGTATCGATTGAAATTTAAGATATAAACATACAAAACATTGAATACATGTTTTTGTAGTTAATGTCATTGATTTTAAGTACTGGATTTTTTTTATAATAATTACAGATAACCTCACACTGAGGTAATACAGTTTAATTGCAATTTGACTAACCAAATCAGTAAAAAGAAAGTATGACCTTGATTTACAATATTAATTCAGCATTGCTCGTCATATATGCTTTCTCAGCGTATGTGGTGCACATTATCTTGCGATGATTATAGTTAATGGCATTTCTTATCATATTGATCAACTGGGCTATGTGTCTTAGTCCAGAACATAATGTCACTAAAATAATATAATCAGTATGATATAATTCTGTATTACAATTCATTTATAAAGATTACCAGGATTAGCTATATCTTAAACTGAATAATTTTTAAAGTTTTTGTTTTTACACTTACAAATTTGTCAAATTTCCATTTGAATCAGTTTTATCGGCTTAACAATTATGAAAATTGAAAAAACAATAAAAATACCTAATATACATTTTTTTTACAACTTTTATTGTCATATAACAAACCCTCACTACAGTTACACCAACCTAGGTAAATTGATGCTTTTCTATTTACTATGCGGATCTTTTCTATGAGAAACATGATGGATATTCAATTTGTTTATAGATGAAATGGAAATAGTAATCAAATGTTATCACTAGTTTCACGAGAACCAAAGAAAACTTTCAATTATACATGACAACATAGATGATATATTCAGATAAATAATTTTTTAATGATTTTCCTGCTTTCTAATATAAAATTATAGCACTCCTGTTGGTAACTATGAAATGATGGTGTAGTTTAAGTTTATTCAAATGTCAAGTATGGTTATGTTGGTTTTATACTACACTTCAAAATAAACATTAGCACTAAGCACAAACTTCTTTCAGTTTAATTTTTTAATAAATTTTGTTAATAAATTGTTTAAATTGTTAAAAAAAAAAGATTTAATCATGCAAAAATATGATTTCATCATTCGTCTTACTCAGTAGTAGAATGTAGCTCATATGAAAAGTTGTTGTTTTAAAATAACACTGATAAAGTGCCATTATGTATCTTTTGACCAATGACTCAGTTCGTATTGGCTAATGCATGGGTTCATTCATTTTTATTTTTATATCTGATGTGATATCACACACCCGAATATTGTTTTCCAAGCTCATTCTAAGAGAAGATAATTTTAACCTATTTGTCCTATCTGTATAATGAGTATGTAAGTATTTTTCAAGTTCGATACTTAAAAATATTTTATCAACTACTGAAATTTGCAGTTGTGTTACCGAAAGTCATTCAGGCTGATAATCTGTAATTATCATTAACTTATTATCTAAAACCAATTGTTCAGACAATTTTTATAATACATAAATAGCTGCAAAGTCATGATATTGAATCGTTTAGAAGTCATTGTATCAATAATTTCTTGCAAATTAAGAAATAAACAAGATTAACTTAAACATAAGTAAGGTAAAATATTGTGATTATTCTTTATTGACAATTTCTGATACTAAGTTAACTTTGTTTTTATTGAGTATTATAAATTATTTTAATTATTACTTTTATTTGTGGAATTCTGCAAAGTAGTGGTTATATTATTAATAATAATAATAATTAATAGTAGTTCTATACTCAAATATGATACTTTATTAATTTATGACTAAACTATACAAGTTATATCAATCTTAAAATACTTATACTCTAGTACTATACAAATCATGTCTATCTGGAATGGTCCAAAGTTGTAGTAGTTAACAAATATAGTGTTTAATTTCTAGGTTTATTAACTGAATGTTTCAAATACTCTTATAATATTACAGTTTTCTCTCAAACTAGTAGAAGACTTAAGCTGTTACATTTATCATCAGTTTATAATGTGTCTCATCAACACCATTTTTCAGATAATGGTTTTTATACACTACAAATTTACTATAATTTTTACTTTTAATATTTTATTCACTTAGCAGATAGAAGACATTAAGCTTAAAGTTTTAGCTTGTTAAAGTATGTTTAGATATCTTTGGTGGAGTAATCCCAAATGGGAAATGACCACACATCCTTTACTGACAGGTGTCCCCAAGATATTTAGATGTATTTAAAAAATTTAGTTCTAAAATCTATATTCCAAAATCACTTTGAGATTCAATTATTTTATTATTCATGTTTTAATGTGTCTCTATCTTTAACTACACAGACTTGATAGACTCATCATCCCACCTGAAGAATAAAGTTACATCTATGTATTTATATTAACTTTATTCCTTGGATGGGGAACAATGATTGCATCTTTCTTTAATTATGTTTTATTGTGTTTTTTTTGTTTCAGGTTTATTGGAATATATTCCAACCTCAATTCCACCATTATTACATCAAGACAAATGAATGAACAATCTTCAGTATATCTTTAACATTTAACCTAAGCACCTAATGGGCTAAGTTTCCTTATGTATAATAAATAAAAAACACAAATTCCAACTTTTTGTGTTTAATTGTATAAAAATCAATTAAAATAAATGAACAAATAACTAAACGTATGATATATACAATTACTGTCACTACTTGATTGAATCTCCTAGGTGTTCAAAGTTAAGATTTTGTCGAAGGGAAATACAGATTTTTAAGTGGTGGATTACAAGTGGATTACAGCACCCTTAGCTATATGATACTGAGATTATCAATTTAAGTAACCATATTTGATTACTGGTCTGGTCAAATCTGGTCTTATAGAAGCTATTACACTTTTGTGTTAGTATTTGAACATCTTAGGGCATATAGTTGCTACCAGATGAAAATATAATATAATAAGTGAAATAAAATAATTAGAAATAGATTACCAGTTGATGTCAAAGGTGCAGATTTCTCATTCGGTTAGATAGATAGAACAATTATTTTAATAAACCTTTCAATTATGCTAAGAGTACATTTACACTAGTTAGGTATCCTATTTTTAACCTAAAAATTCTAAAGTCGGTAAACTAGACATATTTAATAACAACTTTGAATCTTGCTATGTCGACAGTGCTTGATTAAATTACAAATTAGTAAACAAACTAAATTTATCTATATGGAATGATGATAATTAACGAGTATGCAGGAATCTGTCGCCGACATTTTACGGCGTTATCGCGATTATACTACACAGACTCTTGGTGATATCATTTGTTACTCCAGGTGATTAAAATTTCAGGCAGGCGTCAATTGATCATTTATCAAATGCTTTTCGGTGATGGAAATCATCGTAGGCTAACGTGTATATATCTAGATAATTCTGGAGATATATTTAACCTACAAACCGCATTGGGGCAGCGCGGTAGATTTACGTTGCAACCTTTTTTTCCAAAAAAGGAGAGGTCTATGCCCAACGTTGGGATATTAGTACGCCATTTCTTAATTATAGCAGTGGTACACGATGTCTTCACTCTTGAACCTGTGCTTCAACCTGTATAAATGAAATAAGGTGGTTTTTTCTTTTACCTAATTTAAACCCTGAGGAGCTTAGGTTAACTTGTTGAGATTCAACACCAACCATTTTATCGACTTGAAATATTTCCAACTTTTATTATATGATTTAAATCGAAGATGTAACAATTAATAAATAAACAAATTGTTCAATATTCAATGTAGTGAATCATTTTTGTTAACGAATCACAATTAGCTAATATCTTCAACTTTTATTCATATCTATACCGAAATTTATCACAATTAGTTGACGAGTTTCGATAAATAATTTGGGTACAACAAACAATTACTGTGCCACTTATAATATAACTTTAGAAAATGAATTTAATGAGAATTAAGAAAGTATCTCAAAACTAATTACTTGTAAAGAATTATTGAAATGAGTCAGTAAATCTAATCTGTAATGCCGTGGTATTAAGTAATTAACTTTAACCGTTCTTAAAGGAACTAAAACAAAACAAATGATTGATAAAACGTTTTTATACAAAACATACATAAGTACAGGAACTGAACTTGCAGTCGTACGGTAAAGATATATCGCAAGCTTGATATTAAAGTGACCGAATTTAAAATTAGGCTTGAAAGAGTTAGACAAATTTTAATACTTATTTCAATGGAGTCTACGAAATGATAGAGATAAAAGACTTAAAAAGCTAGTGTTTTCTTGCTCTTCTAAGTAATGGGTCTTTTTAAAACTCACGAGTTTTGCAGGCGCTACGCTTTATTGCAATTTGCCACAAAATTACTTTTTTGAATTAGGTCACTTTAATAATAAGCGTGCGATATATCACTGCTATGACGGTTCGTTAACATTCATTGCATTATTAATTAAAAAATGCATATGGGAGTATAAAATAAATAAAATAAAGTATAGCTTTATTAACAAACAATGTTTCAATATTTATTTTAATATCGTTTCATAATTATTAATATAATTTTGTACATTTTATTGATATAATGAAATCAGATTAACCTGCTATTTCGTTTCGGCTAAAAACGACATTATTTCAAAAGTGAAAAAGTATAAATTATATTGTTCGATGGTATAAATAGTATCTAATTAAATTTTTATTTAAATTAAATTAATTTATTCTAAATAACTTGTACAATAGTGTGTCAAAATTTAACAATCACTTGCTGTAATTTTCATTTTTATTGCAAGACCAATATTACAATTGTTTTGTAGATAATAAATCAGAAAATTAAACCTCTGGATTAACAGTTTCATTAAGAAAATGATCGGAGCTTTTTTTTTGAGTGAGTGTTGATTCGTGATCAGAAATCACATTAGAATCGCGAAGGAATCAAAATTGTTGACATAGCTCATCGTGATATATAATATATAATAATAGCAGTAAACAAAAAATGTTTTCAGACAATACAGACAAATTGGGCATACTAAATTCCCACATTGCATTTACGATTTTAAAATTCTGTCTTTTTGTACCTAAATTTACGTATGTACTGCGTGCAAGCCCAATTTGGAAATATCCTGGTTTGCTCGATAATATAGATGCCACTTTAAAAAATACATTAGAAAAAATTTTGAATTTGTGTTTTGACGATAACTCTTGGAATCAGGCTACTTTGCCGGTCAAATTTGGTGGCATCGGCGTGAGGAAAATTTCAAGTGTTGCTCTTCCAGCATTTCTGGCCTCTGTCCATAGTATTAAAAAACTTAGTTCTGAAATTTTACAATCAAATTTATTTTCTTTGTCCTATGCAACAGAGGCTTTAGATAGTTGGAAAATTAGCTGTCCCAATGATGATATCCCGAAGGAATGTACCACTCAAAAACTTTGGGATGTGCCATTGGTTCAGCTTACACATAAAAATTTGATACAAAATCTTTCGAGTGACCGTGACCGAGCTAGGCTTCTAGCCTTATCAGAAAAAGAATCAGGTTATTGGCTTCATGCTCTCCCGTCTAAAAATCTTGGCACACTTTTAGATAATGAAAGTTTTAGAGTGGCTTTAGGTCTCAGATTGGGAACCACATTGTGCCTTAAGCACAGATGTCCATGTGGAAAAGAGGTAGACAGTTTTGGCATACACGGGCTTTCATGCCATAGGAGCTCTGGTAGGCTTTTCCGCCATGGTTCTCTTAATGACACCATCAAAAGAGCTCTTGCCACCATCGACATTCCTGCTCTTCTCGAGCCTTCCGGGATATGTCGGGATGATGGCAAGAGACCAGACGGTCTGACGCTGGTTCCTTGGGAACGGGGACGGGCCCTAATGTGGGACGCAACATGCGTTGATACGTTAGCCTCGTCCCATATCAGGGAAACGGCGTCCAGACCTGGAGCTGCGGCAGAAATGGCCGAATCCGGCAAGCGGCGAAAGTATGCATCTCTCGTTGAGAGTTATATATTTGTGCCGTTTGCAGTTGAGACCCTAGGGCCATGGAGCCAAAGTGCAAAAAAATTTTTATCCGTTTTAACACCTCGGTTGATCGCCTCTTCGGGTGACAAGAGGGCTGGCTCCTTTTTCGCACAAAGAATCAGCTTAGCGATTCAACGCGGAAACGCTGCCAGCATTCTTGGGACCATTCCACGTGGGCATGATTTGTATAGTAGTAGCGTGTAAGTAATTTAAGATAGATATAACTTGTATATATTTGTTATAAATAAAAAAATATAAAGAATTATATATTTAAAAAAAAAATAATAGCAAATATATAATAATATAATATATATCAAAACAATTTCGTTCACGTCTTCATTTGAGTCACAATAAGAGTTCATGGTAGACCTGCTGATGCTGCTGCAACGATTGGCTCCAGACAAGTAAACTCAACGGTCAACAGTAGGGATATGAAGTTTTAATAAAATCTTTTTTTAACCTTTATTAAATTGACTTTTTATAGATTAAGGACGAACACTAATCTTATGAAGGACTGCTCAAGCATGCCATCAGTAGCTCCATTTTGTTCAAAAAGTTCTTGCCCTCCATTTTCTCCAGTTTGACCTCCTTGAACGCGCCGCCGAGGTTCTCCCACTTCTTATCTTGAACTAATTCGCTAACAAAGAAGTCTTTACGCGGCGATTGAGCTATGAACACTTGTATGCCGATAGACGGTTCGCATCTTATTGCTATCATCCTGTCACCTGGGAAAAAGTAAGATATAAACTCAGATAGAAAACTTAAATTACACAATCATTCGTTCGTTTAAACCCTGAAACGTCTAGTAAGCATGCAGGGCGGCAGCGGACGTATCCCATCGCGGAAGCTGTCACCCTTGACCTGGGTGAGTTTGGCCCCAAGTGTGGCGTTTCTCGAATGTGCTCAAAATAATAAGAATACAGCGAAGCACTTAAGAAAGGAAAAAAAAACGTCTAATAAGCACAAATAGTCAAACAATAAATGTAAGTTAAGTTAAGTCAAACAATAAATGTAAGTAATTATTATATTGTATTCAATACGTAGGAAAGTTAATATTGAATATTAAGATTTACTTCCTAATGGGGCGCTGTCATCAACCGCGTAAGTTCATCGACCCGTTATACATCATGAACCAAATTATTAAAAAAGAAAATTATGTCTTGTGCCTAAAGCATTTTGTCGAATTAGCTGATTTTTTTTATGTAGACTGGGGAGGTGTGTAGGTGTCGAAGGTGTATAATTAATTCAGAATTAGTATCGCATTTTTACCCATACCATATATAAATACATTTATACTATATACCTATATAGAAAATATAGGTATAATAATTAAGTTTATTTTTTTTTAATTTTGTTTTTACTAAATATAATATTAAGTTATGTTATCTGTTGCTGACGTCCGTGAGTCACAAAATGGCGGCCACTGAAAATCGATGTTCGAGTATTCGAACCAAAGCCGAGTGGTTTACCATTTTGTGACGTCACACCAAACCTTAAAAAAAAAGATATATATTTTGTATTATCTCATGGGTGTACGTCACAAATAAAGTTTTTCTTTCTTTCTATTAATAAATATATAATGTTACCATTGGGAGAGGCTAGGAGGCACGACGAGGCATTCCCCAGTGGCTCCACGGGTCCCGATCCGAGATGGGCGCTGCTGGCGAGCAGTTGCCAACCCATACACCTTCCTACAGCTTGCACAGCCGTCATTTGGTGTTGGTATATCTAGAAGAAAGTAGCCTATTACCACAATTTGCAGCACCGCGAAACCTGGGAAAGTTATAGAGAGCTCTCTATGAATGGTGAATGAGGAATGTGCCTTACAAATGGTGGGTAATTTTTTAGAAAAACGTATTCGTCGTGGCAAGCTGTGATAGCCCAGCGGTGAGACCGTGCGACTCTTTCGAGGGGAACACGAGTTCAAACCCGGGCAGGCACCAATGAGTTTTTTTATTAAAACCTATGTGTCTAATTGATAATTGCAATTTATCACACGCTTTTCGGTGAAGGAAAACATCGTGAGGAAACCTGCATATCTCTAGAGAATTCTGTTGATATGTGTAACCTACCAATCGGCATTGGAGCAGCGTGGTAGGTCTTAGCTCCAACCCTTCTCTCCAGAAACGGAGAGAGGAGGCCTATTCCCAGCAGTGGGATTGTAACAGGCTGCTACTTTTATTCGTCGTGATATAAAATTATTTATATTACATTTTTTCAGATATGTTTATATAAACTGAACAGTATGTAACTAACTAATTGGAATTTTAAATATTAAAACTCAGCAACGTATATTTGTATTATAATTTGAAGAACGGATTTTGCGATATATATATTATTCGTTGCGATACTCCTTTGTAGCGGGTCGCGGGTTCGATTCCCGCCGAGGGCCAACATTTTCTATAAACAAATTGTTGGTTTTTCGAGCCTGGGTGTGTATTTGTATTTAAGTATGTATTTAAACTTATATAAGTAGTATATCTAACAGCTGTCCGTCACCCATATCACAAGTATTAAGTTACTTTGGGGACGGACGACCGTGTGTGTAAATGTCCCATATATATTAATATTAATATGAACCCGGGCAAGCACCAATAAGTTTTCTTCTAATACTTATCAGCTAAATTGATACCTAAAATTTATCACAGGCTTATCTGTGATAAAACTAGAGATTTAAGTTTAGATACCTGGCAGTATATCAGGTCCCTTAGTTCCTGCAGCTCGTAGGACAGATGCCGCACCTTCCCATCCCGGCAGATGCACTTCAGGGTCTTCTCACCCACGTGCACCACCAGGGATGTTCGACATACTGCGTCGTATCTGTTAAATATATCCTGGATAAGGGAAGTATTCAAATGGGCTTGACAATAGATGAAATTTAGCATCCGATAAGAAATTTCGAGATTAAGCTGTATGTACATGTAGGGATGAAGCTGTGATAGCCTAGCGGTGACACCGTGCGACTCTCTAGAGACGACACAGGTTCAAACCTCGGGCAGGCACCAATGAGTTTTTCTATTAAAAACTTATATGTCTAATTGATAATTGCAATTTATCACACGCTTTTCAGTGAAGGAAAACATCGTGAGGAAACCTGCATATCTCTAGAGAATTCTAGGGATATGTGTAACCTACCAATCCGCATTGGAGCAGCGTGGTAGGTCTTAGCTCCAATCCTTCTCTCCAAAAACGGAGAGAGGAGGTCTTAGCCCAGCAGTGGGCATAGTAACAGGCTGTTACTTTACATGTAGGGATGCCGACGATTTATACAATACTAGCTTTTAAACGCAACTTAGTTCGCGTGGACTGCAGTCTTGTTGTAGTAAACCGTAACACATATTAATCATAGTAAAGTAAAAAGTAACAGCCTGTTACTATGCCCACTGCTGGGCTAAGGCCTTCTCTCCGTTTTTTTGGAGAGAAGGATTGGAGCTAAGACCTACTACGCTGGTCCAATGCGGATTGGTAGGTTACACATATCCCTAGAATTCTCTAGAGATATGCAGGTTTCCTCACGATGTTTTCCTTCACCGAAAAGCGTGTGATAAATTGCAGTTATCAATTAGACACATGAGTTTTAATAGAAAAACTCATTGGTGCCTGCCCCGGTTTGATAAATATATCTAAAGTAATATACTATTTGTAAGAAAAGAATATTCACTTATATACTAAGTGATAGATATGACAGACACACTAGAAACAAAAATAAACTAATGACGCCAAGGCTGCGCCTCCAAAAAGTCCCAAAATCATTTTTCGGTCTCGGCACAAGTTTTTATAATAAAATTCTTCAACATTATCTAGACTTGCCTTTACCCAAGTTTAGACATTATCTTAAAACGATGCTGCTACATAAAGCTTACTATACAATTGAAGATTATTTGCGTCATAGTAGCATATCTTAACTGCAGTCAGTTACGCACCGAGATGCAACGATTAATTTGTAACCATCAATCAAATTAAGTAAAAAAAATGTCCGCCGAATTTCTTGCTGGTTCTCCTCGGTAGGAGCAAACTTCCGAATCAGTGGTAGCTTCTTGAAAACATTTGACGATTCAAAAGTACTGTACATTCTACTTGAATAAAGAATAGTTTGAGTTTGAATGACTAGCTAATGAGGGAGAGCGATTAAAACCGTGTGGTATCCAGATGCATAGAAAAGACCACGCTCATTTCTTACTGAGGTGTCGTAAAAGGCGACTAAGGTAAGTTGACGTCAGGCAAGCGGCCGGTCGTAAAATACATAGCCAAATCATATAACAATATGTTTGTAACATGTTGTGCCGACCCCACTTAGAGTGGGATAAGGGCGGGAATTTTATTATTTTTGAAGTACATAGTCATAAAGTAATAAAAATATAGACTGGATTAAATAAAATATATTAGCATAAAAGTTTCTAAGAAGCACTGTCCTCTGAAATCAAGATATCGCAACATATTTGGGGACGATAACCTTTTTTAGCTTTAGCCTATTATAAGATAAGATTAGATAAGATAAGATTTAGCTTATCGTGGAAAACTCTAACGTTGCTGGTAGGTCTTCTAGAGGGAACTTTTTTTTTTTTATGATTATACTTGTTCCTCTGATGAGTAAGGTCAAAGACTTTATATGCTTTATTTGTTTATATATATATATTTTACGATTTACGTTTGTCACAAAGGCTTATTTTATTACTTTTGTAATGTAGCTATTTTCCTTATCGTCTAGAGGGTGTTACAGACTTTAAATAAATGGCAATAATTACCCATAAGCCATTATGTTGATTTTGACACACGACTGGGTGGGGCTGTTCAGGGCGTTCCAGTGGGAGACTATTAGAGGATCTTTTACCTGAAAAAAAAACGCTTATTACGAAACACTATAAGTGAATTAAAATAAATTGAGTTAAAAATATTTTTATTTATTTATTTACGTACCATAAAAAAACAAAAGAAAAGCATTATCAATAAAAAAATCAGTTTACAAAGGTCAACATATCCCTTTGACAGAGATATCTGCCAGCTAACGTACGAAGTGAGACAATTTATAGTAAAACAGTTTTGGTACGTAGTATAAAAAAAATGAAGAATTCAACTAAATGAATGCAGTTAAAAATATTTTTATCTATTTATGTACCATAAAAAAAACGAAAGAAAAGCATTATCAATAAAAAAATCAGTTTACAAAGGTCAACATATCCCTTTGACAGAGATATCTACCAGCTAACGTACGAAGTGAGACAATTTATAGTAAAACAGTTTTGGTACGTAGTATAAAAAAAATGAAGAATTCAACTAATAATATCCTCACTTATATAAACTGAAATACTAATAAATATATATATTTTTATATATAATATTATTAAAAGAGTATAGTATTTGATAAATTTCGAGTTTTAAATGAATTCTGTAAACAGCTCAAACTATTCAGAAAATTTTGTTGTTTTGTGGACGATAAATCGACCTCGATAGGTTTTAGTTTTCGAAAATGGCATTTTATCCCTGTTTTCAGGCAATGGAAAACTGATACAATATAATTAGAATATGAAGGTTAATTTTTATTAGTAAAAGAGTATAGAGTATTCGATAAATTTCGAGTTTTTAAATGAATTCTGTAAACAGCTCAAACTATTCAGAAAATTTTGTGTGTAGGTCGTTTTGTGGACGATAAATCGACCTCGATAGGTTTTAGTTTTGAAAAAAGGCATTTTATCCCTGTTTTCAGGCAATGGAAAACTGATACAATATAATTAGAATACGAAGGTTAATTTTTTCTGTCATTTACAGAGTTATAATGGATCCGTTGAGTAATCGGGCGGTGCCGAACTTAGATTACCCCGGTTCGAGTTCAGATGTCTCATAATTAATTATTTTTCCTCTTTTTTTTTTTGCAATGTTCGTTTTTTTATGAGTAAACATATTATATTTACGCATCTAATTCATATATATAAGTACTCGCTGTAGTCTCGGCTACGCAAGCGTGGAAACTGGTTTGTCATAAAGTATTATCCGCATAAATCCCGATCAAGGAAAATTGTAACCTATATGTTACTCCACGACTTCCTCTATCTTCTAATGAAACTCAAAGTCAGTTTAGCCGTTGCAGAGAACGCACTATTAACCTATCTTCTTCCTTTAAGTAGATTTTGAGAAAATCGTTCACATACAGATAGACAGCTTTTGGGGGTTTTGCTTTATCGTACGTATAGATCATCATTCTCCTGCCCTTATCTCACTTTAAGTGAGGTCGGCACAACATTTTATAAACATGTTGTCATATGATTCGGCTACGTTACTGCTTGCCTGACGTCAACTTACCTTAGTCATATGTTACGAGATCTCGGTAAGAAAGAGGGTGGTCTATTCTATTTAACCAGATACCACACGGCGCGTCCACTTACCTTAGTCGCCTTTTTCGACACCTCGGTAAGAAATGAGGGTGGTCTATTCTACTCAGCCGGATACCACGAGGCGGTTATCTAATCTATTATGAAACATTAAAATTACCTCCTTAGCTATGGTATCGAGTACGTATTCGCTGCGCCGGCGCATAAAAAAATGTTGAGCCTGTTGAATGATCTGCTCTAAGAGGGACTGCTCTTTGCTCATCTCCAGTAGTTCGTACCGGTCCGCTGCCATGGGTCCTAAATTCAATCCCTTTTTTAGAACACCATTTATAACATCTACGAGAGAAGTTCAAGGATACAGGTATTCTTACATTGCCTTCACAATATATTTTTAGCAATTTAATTTTTGTATATAAGAATACATACATTTGTATATAAAGCTGTGATAGCCTAGCGGTGAGACCGTGCGACTCTCTAGAGACGACATAGGTTCAAACCCCGGGCAGGCACCAATGAGTTTTTCTATTAAAACTCATGTGTCTAATTGATAATTGCAATTTATCACACGCTTTTCGGCGAAGGAAAACATCGTGAGGAAACCTGCATATCTCTAGAGAGTCTAGGGATATGTGTAACCTACCAAACCACATTGGAGCAGCGTGGTAGGTCTTAGCTCCAATCCTTCTTTCCAAAAACGGAGAGAGGAGGTCTTAGCCCAGCAGTGGGCATAGCAAAAGGCTGTTACTTTATACCCTTGTTGGGCATAGGCCTCTATCCATTTTAAGAAAGATAGCTTGGAGCTGTGTAAAGTGTAGAAATTGGAATGACATTAACCAAGAAAACAAGAACTTTTAATATTTCCAATCGGATTTTTCGACAACACAAATTCTTTTAAATCTGATTGTTAAGTAACGACGCTCACTTTAAGTCATTGCGCAATGAGCGTTCGGAATTTTTTTTTAAATTTATTTAACATATTTAAATATATATAAATACAATAAGCTTAAATATAGCATTAAAAAAACCACTAAGGTTTGTCGCTAACGCTACAACCAATTCACCTGTTGTTTAAATTACAACGGCAACTAAAAATTATATTCTATACATCTAGATAACAATTTTTTTTTTTTTTAAATTTAAATTTAATTAAATTCGTCCTAAGAACATGTGAGTAAAAGAGACAGAGCAATTCACGAAAAGAAAGCGGTTCGCGGTCGTCGTTTACGTCTTCAATTGAGTCGCAATAAGAGTTCATGGTAGTTGTTATGGTCTTTAAAGCACACATACCAGCTAGAGATCGTCTCTTAGATGGCCCCAGCGGTCCAGACGCTGGATGTGGGAAGGGATGATGGGTGTTCGAATGGTGTACAGCACGTAATAGCTGATGCAGCGAATGTTCTAGAACGTGGTCGTGTTCGGATTTGCTGCCAGAACCCTCAGACTGCAAGACAGACATAAAAAAATAAATAATTTCATTGATTATATATCAATGAAATTATTTTTTTTTATTTATTTATATATAAATAAATAACAAATAAATATATTTACACACACATTTACACACACGGTCGTCCATCCCCAAAGTAACTTAATACTTGTGTTATGGGTGAGAGACAACTGGTAAATATATATATAGTTTTAAATACATACTTAAATACACCCAGACTCGAAGAACCAACAAATTCAAAATTTTTTTTTTTTATTTTTTTTTTTCTTAGATCTAATTGGTTAACAGCGAATGATTGGACACGTTAAGCCATATAATTCTAATTTAGGCACTTTATGGTGGCCGTATTCCTCGCGACAAATTCTAAATAGAAAATGTTGGTTCTCGGCGGTAATCGAACCCGCGACCCACGGAGCCGAAGACAGGGTCACTGCCACCTGCGCCAACGGGCCAGTCAATATATATATGTCAATGACATTTTAAGATTATCTAAGACATTTTGCAAGGATGGCATTGCGACAGTATAAAACTGTGTTGGGTATGCCATCCTCACAGTCAAAAATAATTAAATTAATATAATAATAAATTAATATATTTTTTTTTTTTTTGTGGAAACTTTACTGATTTATTTATATATTTATATGATATATTTATTTAGTAATAGAACCATTGTTTGTTTCCCAAATACAATAAAATAAAATAATAAAACAAATTAAAATATAATAATAAAGAAAGTGTGCATGTGTGTAAGTGAATGTGTCTATTTGACATTAAGTCTTCAGTCTGTTGAAAAACTTTTACGTTATATTTTAAAAATTAAAAAAAAAGAAAAACTATCAGTCTTTGATGAAAACAATATAAACATATCAATAAAAATTTCAAGATCTAACAATAAGAACAAAAGTAATAATAAGACCGCAAATTTATGCGATTTTTTTCGTGGAGTCTACTTAGAGGTAAAATAAATGGTGGGGATGAACCAATTACTATATAACGATCCTTGTTTGGATAATGCTTCGCTTTGTGATTTTGTCGTGGAGTCCATCTCCTGATGATGCTTCGGTTGCGGGGCGAAACGATTGTTGAGTTTGTGATAGTGAATGAGTGTAGTGCTTGTGTATTGTGGTGGTGGTGGTGGAGGTTTGCATGTGTTTTTAAGAATCCGTTATGTATCGGGTATGAAAAACGGATAGTCCACTATACATTTAGCGCTATATATATTTTCTGTTTACTATATTAAAATAATTATATTATTGCTTTTGTATTATACATCTCCGCGAAGTAACACCTAATTTTACCTAACAATAAGTTTTTAAATTGCCTGGCCCATTGGCACAGTGGCTAGTGACCCTGCCTTCAGCTACGCGGGTCGTAAGGTCGATTCCCGCCGAGGGCCAACATTTTCTATAAACAATTTATTGGTTCTTCGAGCCTGGGTGTATAATTGTATTTAAGTATGTATATAAAATTATATATGTAGTATATCTACCAGTTGTCCGTCACCCAAAACACAAGTATTAACTTACTTATTTTAACTTAACGACCGTGTGAGTATTCCAAAAAAAATTTTCAAATTTTTTTTTCAAATTTCCAAAAAAATAACCTAAAGTGGTCTACTGAACAAAAGCAAATAAGAAAGGACTACAACAACTTTAACAAAAATACCTTAATTCCTTCTGGGTTGTTACTATTTTGTCCGTTGTTATGGCAAAGTCCGATTAACAACTGAATACCGGGTAATACCTGAAATAAAAGATCATACACAGTAGTACCTCGATATACGAGCGCTCTAACATAAGAGTGTTTTGAGATACGAGCTTCAGAGCAAGCAATATTTTACTGTGGGATGAGAGCAAGATTTCAGATGAGAGGAATCGGACTACACTGTTAGACGTTATCTCTAAATAATAAATAATCTCATACAAAATGACTTCTTATTTCTGTTCGTTTATAATATCTCATATTAGGTTTGCTTATTTAGGAATAATTGTAGTTCATATTTATATTTTTGTTTTTGTTAGTAAGAGACTGTCACATAATTTGGCAACGGGTTTTACGACCGGCGTCAACTTAACTTAGTCGTATTTTACGACACCTCGGTAAGAAAGAGGGTGGTATATTCTACTCAGCTGGATACCACACGGCAGTTCAACTCAACTTAGTCGCCTTTTACGACACCTCGGTAAGAAATGAGGGTGGTATATTCTACTCAGCTGGATACCACACGGCGGTTCAACTTAACTTAGTCGCCTTTTACGACACCTCGGTAAGAAATGAGGGTGGTATATTCTACTCAGCTGGATACCACACGGCGGTTCAACTTAACTTAGTCGCCTTTTACGACACCTCGGTAAGAAATGAGGGTGGCATATTCTACTCAGCTGGATACCACACGGCGGTTCAACTTAACTTAGTCGCCTTTTACGACACCTCGGTAAGAAATGAGGGTGGCATATTCTACTCAGCTGGATACCACACGGCGGTTCAACTTAACTTAGTCGCCTTTACGACATCTCGGTAAGAAATGAGGGTGGCATATTCTACTCAGCTGGATACCACACGGCGGTTCAACTTAACTTAGTCGCCTTTTACGACACCTCGGTAATAAATGAGGGTGGCATATTCTACTCAGCTGGATACCACACGGCGGTTCAACTTAACTTAGTCGCCTTTACGACATCTCGGTAAGAAATGAGGGTGGTATATTCTACTCAGCTGGGTACCACACGGCGGTTCAACTTAACTTAGTCGCCTTTTACGACACCTCGGTAAGAAATGAGGGTGGTATATTCTACTCAGCTGGATACCACATGGTGGGTCAACTTACCTTAGTCGCTTTTTACGACACCTCGGTAAAAATGGGCAAAAAGCAAATCAATTACCGTGGCCATGATCTGGTTTCCAACAACCATGTGTGGTATGGAAGCGTCCAATTGCACAGCCTCAGCAGCCAACCTCGCGAACAACTCCTTGCAGAACAGGACATTTTGTGCAGCCTCCAACTTTTGTTGCCAGTGGAGCTCCGCCCCCTCCCCCGGGAGGGTCCCGGGACAGTTGAGAGCGGAGGAACTGAGTGTTGCAGTGACGACATCCTCTTGCTCTGTCAAAAGAATATTTCACACATTTAGTATTAAAGTGACCGAATTCAAAATTAAGCCTAACTGAGATATGATGAGCTTAGCAGATACATAATTGATAGAATTAGGCGTTACTTTGCTGAGATGCATAATACAAAAGTAATAATAAAAATTATTTTGCTATAATCCGCGATACAGTAAATAGAAAATATATATAGTGCTAAATGTATAGTGGTCTATCCGTTTTTCATACCCGTTACGTGCAGGATTCGTAAAAACACAAGCACAAACCTCCACTACTGCCACCACAATACACAAGCACTACACACGTTCACTATCACAAACTCTTTTTGTAAACTAAGTATACAGATTAGCTGTAGTTGTAATTTAAAAAAAAAAAATTAATTAATGATGCATTAGAGCAAGTTCGTTTTAAGTAAAATAACATAAAAAAAAGAATACAAATGAACTAACTAAAAAAGGGCACAGACATAAAGTCTGTGGTAAGTAATGTCACTAAAAAAAATAAAATAAAAAAAAAACTCTTTTTGTAGTATTTTTATAGATCTAAAATCTATCTCTAGGACATTACTTTAGCGTAACTCTGCTGGTTTACGCAGTGCACGCGACTAAACCTCCAATCAAGCAAGTTTTTTAAAAACTGCTCGATCTCTTCAACAATACATAATACCGAAATGTATTATTTAACTAAACCATCCCGAAGTATCTGACTATCTTTTCATGAAAACTGCACAAAAATCCGTTCAGAAGATTTTGAGAAAATCGACTACATACAGACAGCTTTTTGGGACTTTGTTTTATTATTTTAAGATTCACTTAAGCGATCACTTTATAAAATAAGCTACGTGCCTTTCTGACAGAGGACAGATATAAAAGCAACACCCTGTAGCTCGGGCGGTACGGTCACTCGCAAGGCCGATGGAGTAGGTCCTGTTGCATTCAAACTCATGGCTTGAGCTATTTGTTCCTCCGGTGCTTTTGTTACCTGTAATAAATTTGAAGCATAATTTATAGACTACTAGCTGTGCCAGCGGCTTCAACAATTTTTTTCTAGAATTCAAATTTTAAAGATAAAATTAGATTTTGTCAGTTAAGCATAAGAGATAGAGACATGCTATCGCGGACTTTTTTGTAGTATTTTCATAGCTACAATTATTTGACCCCGCGCAAAGAGCTCATGAATAAGGGCCGTGCAGCTCTACCATGAACTCTTATTGCGACTCAATTGAAGACGTAAACGATATTGTTTTGCTTTTTCATACCACGACGTCTTAAAGACACACACTTTTGGTTGTTGCCGAATGAGCGTTCGTAATTCGTCCTAAGAGCATGTGAGCAAAAGAGACAGAGTTATCTATAGTTCATATAATGTTATCCTTTTCAAACATTACGATCCCCAACGCAATTCATACTTCATGGTACGAAAAGAAAGCGGTTCGCGGTCGTCGTTTACGTCTTCAATTGAGTCGCAAGAGTTCATGGTAGGCCTGCTGGATGGACTCGAAACTACAGAATGAAATGTCAGTATAGTCAGTTTCTACGCATTAACTAATAATTAAAAAGTTACCTCAAACACACCAGTCTGACTAAACTTAGAGCCGGCAGTCCTATAACTAAGATCTCCCACAATTGTATTAGACACTTTCTTTAATCGCCAGTTTTGCCTCAGCCTGAGTAAATCTATGTGGAAGTCGGGCATGTTACGTGTCATCCGCATGGTCTCACTGGCTCGGAGTCGTTCGACTCCATTGAGGAGCACTGCACCTGCTGCTGACAGGGCTTTCTTACGCCCATACACTTGCACCATTGGACGGCTTTCTATTTGGTCCGCTTGTATTGGATCGAACACCTTGAAAATGTAATTATAATATTTTCAATAAGCGTAGTATAATATTTCAATAAGTTAAGTTACTTTGGGGTTGGACGACTATGTGTGTAAGTGACCCATATAGTTATATTTATTATTATTATTATTAATAAGCGTAAGCATATTCTAGTCTTCTCTACATGTTACAACATAGTCACCCATTATGTCTGATGAACTCAAAATTTGCAGAGTTTCTTGCTAGCTCTTCTCAGTAGGAACAGCTTTCCGAACAGTAGATTTGACGATTCAATTACTTGAATAAAGAATATTTTGAATTTGAATTCAAAATCGACTGCTTGTCTTTGTGTACCTGAGTGATAGATCTATCTTTTAGGATAGCTTACTATACACACTCTAACTTCTCGGAAAAGGGTCATGTTTATTGCAATTATTGGGAACTATTCAAATGTACAGTACTAATGTACAGTATTAGTCATTATTAAAGTAAATATATAAATTACATTAAACTTTTCAGGAGTAACATCCCTTATACCATATAACTTAAACATATATTTAAGACGTTATTGCATATTATTTTGTGCTGATATCATGTAGTATAGGTATAATATATCAATTAAGTATTTAGCAAAGAGCTCCTTCGAACGAAAGTTTTGGAGTGTAGACCCACCAAGTTACTCCACAGCTGATCAGCAGGTTATGAATATATGAGAGATTCACCAAAAATATGCAGTTATCTTCATGATATTTTACACCCAAATTTTGAAAATAGTAGCCCATGTACCACAGAGACCGACAGTTATAAGTGAAGGACTACTTGGTTCATTTTAAGTTAAAGGAATAATTTTGTTATAGACTCCTACCATATATCTCTTCTCTTTAGCTATACTTAGCACATCTGCCAGTACACAAACTTCTGTGAGAGCATTCTTTAATTTATTTCTCACAGAATCCCAAGGCCATAAGCTGGACTGGTACCCTTGGTCTTTGTCTTCTTCAGACTTTATGTCAGAACTACTTTCTCCCTCCTTCTTCACATTGCAGAATTCATCATCAGATTTTGAGAAGTCTATTTTCTGTGCCAATCTTGCTAGGTTCTCTGACATTGAAAGGGGTCTGGAATGGATTAAAGTTACTCATAAGTTAGATTTGCAAATATGTAAACTTATTATGTTATGTAAAATAAAAAAATGATGCCATAGTCTTAATGCAAAATGTATATTTTGTAGCAGACATATATACAAAATGATTTCAAGGAAATATGATTATTGATTAGTGTGCTAGAAAAAATGTTTGGTGAAGACAATATGTTGTTGAGTATGATGTGATGTGTTACTCTAGTTAGTAAGAAAGATACAATTAGATATGATTATCAAATATTTTGACATAGATGTTGTGATGCTTCAATGTTTACACTTCAAATAAATGATTGGCCTCAGCACCAAATTGTGTCCAGCACTGGGTTTTGTGAGATTTGTATAGATGCCTCTAATAATTGAATCAAATCATTCTAGTTAAGCTGTTGATAGAAGTTAATAACTGTATTTTATTGATGTTCATTGATACTAAATATGTCATAAAAATATATTATACTAAATATATTAGCATGTGTAATGCTAATATATTTAGTATAATATATAAAGTATAGTTCATGATGAAGAAAATAATAATATATCATAACTGATTTATTTATTATTTAAAGAGATTTTAAGGATGAAGATTACTTTATGAATACTATTTAAAGTATTTGAGAAAAGTTTTGATAATTGAATAAACTTTTTCAAATTTTAACTGAATACAGTGGAGTAGAGTATACAGTGTATGTTAACTAATAATTGTTTTATGAAATATTGTTATATCAGCATATAGTTTTAGCAGCGACATACTCATTCAATTTCATGAAAATTAGAGAGAGTACTGTGAATCTAATTTCCATTACTAAAATTACGGAGGTTATAATTTGTGGAAGCTTAATTAACTTACGCTTGATATATTTCCTGGCCATCATATGTAATTTCTTGTATTTGATTTTCTATAGGAGCCTCCACTGATATGTTAACGGAATTCGCCATAACGTTAAACACTTTGATAATGATCTTTCTCTTCTTTTATAACATTATAATTCAGTGAAAAGACAAATCACAAATTTAACTTATAATAAAACAAACAGTTATTGATTTCTTCTATATGATGAGATATTTTGTAATAATGCTGTTCTGTTTACTTTACAGGTTTTTAAGTCTCTCAAAAATATTTAATTACTTCTATTATTGTAGATTGCTTTCAAGGATAAAATTTGACGATAAGAAAACATTAAACAATCACAGACCAATAAGTATTTCAACAAAACTATTAAAGACAAATATTTGAATAATAGTCAACATTGTGTCAAGGAAAATGTGTTGATTGCAGATAAGTACCTATCACATTTTACACAATAATATTTAATATTGAAATAAGATAAATTATGTTTTTACTTTTGAAATCATATATCTAAATTTGAGAAAAAATATTTCTCTAAATAAAGCTGTCTTAATATCGTATTTTATTGGTAGCTAGGTATATGTTATCTTATTATAAAATAAAATTATTAATCATACATCTTTTCAACATTGACAACTATTATTATTTCAGTACTACTATTCGATCACATTATTATTTATTTTATACTACAATAGGAGTATCCAAATCCAGATTGCATAGTGAAACAAGGGGAGATTTGACATTTCCAAATTTTCGGTGGTTTCGCTCTGTCGTGTCGCGAGTATGTATGGAATTATCGTTGTTTATTAGCAGTTATCGAAAACTTGGACTAAATCATTATCATGAATGACATTTTCAGTTAATTTTTCTTAAGTTAGTGTTAATATGTGTTATATCTGAGCTCGTACTTTGTGCCTTCACTGTATGCAACTGCGAACCCTTGATAGATATCTCAGATAGATTTTAGAGGAAGATGACGGTTTTTATCAACGATAGTGTTACGGTTTCCGCGTAATTATATTTGTTATTCAAGATGACTGCCGCTGCAAGACTGGCGAAGGTCTCATTGAAGCCAATTGAAGTGCCTAAGGCTTTGCAAGAAGGAGAAAAGTTCATCAAATGGGATGAGGTTTGCATAAATTTGCTAAATTATAAATGACAAATAATTAAATGAACAAGTAATGAGTGTGAATGTTCATTTTTATATATTTATTTTATAACTCTAATAAGAAATAATCCTGCTATTTAATGACAGTCAAACATTGTTATAAGTGTAATTGTTATTAAATGATTACATGTACAATTTTTACTAGATATGTTCTAGAAATTTATTTTCGAATATATATTTTTTATAATATTTTACAAGCATACACAGATAATAATAAATCTACAAATGTAAAAAAATGTTTTTAAATTTAAATAGACATAAATAAATTTAAGTTAACAAGTTACATAATCTATATGTAACATTACAATATATATAGGTATAAGTTGTGAATCAGAAGTACAAAAATGCCACAATTTGGTTAGTCATTTGTTATTTTTGTCAAACAGTGGTTGTGAATATGCAATACACATAAGATGATAACTGGGGTACTATTTCTGACTATGCCACTTTAAAATTAACTCTAAATTAAAAGGTTTGAATGTTACTTTTGCTGCAATATTTGCAAAAAAATATTTAGTCTTATAGAGATAGTTAAAATCACATAATTATTTTTGCAAATCAGTCTTGACAAGAATTTAAAAAATTATACAATTCATTAAATAATTTCAAGTATAATTTTTAATGTTTGTTTTATCATATTAATGTTGTGATAGCTTCCAACAATCAATCTGTTGGCACAATGTGATTGAGATTTTGAAACTATATTTAATTTTACATACTGTAGACTCCATAAGGTTTCTAATTTGATTAATTCTGTTCAGGATTCTACAGGAATCCAAAAAATACTACAATCCATTGTTATTAGTATTCCTTATCCTAAACACAATTATGATTAACTACACAGATATACAACTCAAATGCAGGGTCTTTTCTGAAGATAGAGATACACTTTTTTTTAATGTACCTCATTTAATCATCCAGAAGACATTCCTGGATGCTTAAAACTGGTCTTCTCGGCGACACTATTTTTGTCCAAGCTCTGGGTGATGAAATTAGTCATTAGGGCCCTCAACATAGAAAGTTCCATCTAAGAATAATAAATATTTTTCCATTTTCATTAGGACTCTGGAACCGGACTGCCAGTCACTTTGCGTGTGGATCCAAATGGATTCTACTTGTACTGGACGGATCAAAATATGGAAGTGGACATGTTGGACATGGCTGCAATCAGAGATGTGAGGACTGGGGTGCATGCCAAGCTTCCGAAGGTAAGATTTGTATTTTGTACACCAATTTTATTTTTCACTCATATGGCTTATGTCCAAAATAAAAGAATGAAGAAAAAAGGAACAAAAAATTGAGGTTGATTGGAATCAATTTTTTTCGTGTTGGCTATGGTGCATACGACCTGTATCAGCTATAGACCACCTGTTCAATATTTTTGCTTCGTTTTACACGTCTTAAGATAACTCAGCCAGAATCAGAGGAAGAACCAAAGGATTTGTTGAGTTCTGAAGCGAGGAACTTGCAATTGTGAATTTTGTCTTACTTCCTATGATGCGTTTGGTATCGAAAATAAAGCGAAACGTAATTTATGGTATAGTCGAGCGAAAAGACAACAAATGTTGGGACAATATTTCTCATATATGAAATTTAATGCTTAAGTAATTTAATTTCAGAAATGATCTTAACAATTTATATATAGATGTGAAAAGTAATTTAACTGTAAGTAACTATAAGTCAATATGGCTATTTACAGAAATATTGCTTTTCCAACATCTATTACTATGACTCTTTATGTAGTTTCAAACTACGAAACACTGTCCGAATATACATTGACAACAATTGTTAATCTACAAAGGTTTTGTTACTATTTTTGCCGACGAGTTTCAAGCTGGTTCTTCTCGGTAAGAGCAACATTCCGAACTCCGAACTTCCGTTGTTGTTATTAATCATATTGATTCTTAACAATTCAAAAGTGTTTGAAAGAATTTCTTTATTTAATAAAGATTATTTTGATTTGATTTTACAAAAAAAAAGGTATATTTAGTTCTGAGAAATAAATAAAATATATCGAAAAATTAAAATTACGGTCATCCATCCCCAAAGTAACTTAATACTTGTCTTTATTTCTATGCTCCAACCCTTTATTTTTATATTTCTACAAAGCATTTGGTTGATTTGATTGATTGGAAAAGCCTCATATTGTCAGTTCTGAATTTGTAACAGGCTAATCGACGTAAGAGGCGCCAGATTTGACAAAACATCTATTGTGTAAATGTAGGTCAGATGATGGCTAGTTACGATAAAGGGCTTAATAGGCCGGAATATATTGACAAGTTGCTGAAAAGTGTTGAGGAGCCTTCCTTAAGTTCAATGACACTGCTAATGGCTTTATGTCTTCAACGCTTTCGTCGTTGACATTGAGTCGTTTATAAGTGATTATAAGCTAGAAGCTGTACTTGCAACTTAGATCGCGTCAACTTAATTTTTTTTAAATTCACAATATGCTGTTAGCCCGAATGGTTATTACAGCGTAATAGAAAGATTTTGAGCGAGCGCAGAAGCATCGTCGGGAACGTAAATGTTCAAATTATATACTGTTATTATAATTATGAGCTTTTTCTGTTCCCAAACGAATAAAGTTCTTTATATTCTTTATTTTATCTTTATTTTCTATAACTATTATCTTACGGATCTTAAATTTTACCAAATTTCATCAATATGGATCCTGCCGGTTAGCCGTGACAGAGTAACAGACAAACAGACGGTTAGATTTTCGCATTTACAATATTAGTATGGCTATATATGTATATTGATAAGTTTCAGTTAGTGACAGTTTTTTGCTAGTAAAAAAACGAGATCTCAATTTTTTCACAGAAGAAATTATCGGAATTTCATTTGATAATAAAAACAGTTTGTACCTTATTTGAACCTTAACGTATAATAATATAACTTAGTGATTAGTAACTCTCGAATTTATCTAAGCAAGGAGAATGATTGATTCGAAATTTAACAGCCATTGGGAGTAATTGCGGTATTTGATATCAGCCTTGGTAGTTTGTATCTGCCTTCATCAATATTAATAATATATCCATTTATATTTTTTAAATCGAATTCCTTACATTTTTAAATATTTCTAATTATAAAAAAAAGTAATAAAAAAAACATTAAGAAATATAAAAAATTGTAGTACACCGGATGTGGGGCAATATCCCGAGCTACCAGTGGTTAGGGCTCCATAGTGAGGAACTTCCTCACACTACGAGCCGTTTCAAGCAATACTGCCTTCTGTATCCGACTCTTGATACAACTATTAAGCGAAAGCCTCTGAAGATGTTGGTCGAGGCTCTTCGCAATAATATATTATTATTAAGCTACAAATAAAAAAAAGTTGGAAAAGAGCAACCGCCGAGTTCTTGCTGGTTCTTCTCGGTAGGAACAGCTTTCCGAACCAGCAGTAGATGTTGACGATTCAAAAGCACTTGTTTACAAGTTTACTTGAATAAAGAATATTTTGAATTTGAATTTGAATAAATTCCATAAAATAATTTTCGATTTTTTGTTTATAATAATTTCATTGTATTAATTCAGTGCCGTGTGGTATCCGGCTGCATAGAATAGACCACCCTCATTTCTTACCGAGGTGTCGTAAGAGGCGACTAAGGTTAAGTTGACGTCAGGCAGGCGGCCGGTCGTAAAATACGTATCCGAATCATGTGACAACATGTTTGAACATGTTGTGCCACTTAGAGTGGGATAAGGGCAAGAATGATAATGAATAATTTCATTGTAAGCTAAATGTTTTTATATATAAATAGGTCAAGTTAAAAGACTGGACCAGTATATAAATTTCAGCCCAATTGGTCAAATTTAACTTGCAAGATTCCACCTTCATATTCATACATGCTAAGTGAGATAAGAGTTTTTATTAAAAAGTGATAAGTATTCGATATTCAATTATTAACATCGCCATGTGGTATCCGGCTGAGTAGAATATACGTAAGTGGGTAGGTAGGTAGGCTTCAATTGTGCCAAATTTCATCAATATTAAGCTGTGATAGCCCAGCGGTGAGACCGTGTGACTCTTTCTTTCGAGGGGAACACGAGTTCAAACCCCGTGCAGGCACCAATAAGTTTTTCTATTAAAACTCATGTGTCTAAAATATATTTGCAATTTATCACACGCTTTTCGGTGAAGGAAAACATCGTGAGGAAATCTGCATATCTCTAGAGAATTCTGGAGATATGTGTAACCTACCAATCCGCATTGGAGCAGCGTGGTAGGTCTTAGCTCCAACCCTTCTCTCCAGAAACGGAGAGAGGAGGCCTATTCCCAGCAGTAGTATTGTAACCGGCCGCTACTTTACGTTTATTTTATTGCTCTTAGGCAGGTAGGCAACCTTCTAAAATTAAAGAGCCATAAATGACAATTTAAAATCTAGATTTACAAGAGCTGAGTAGAATAGACCACCCTTATTTCTTACCGAGGTGTTGTAAAAGCCGACTAAGGTAAGTTGACGTCAGGCAGGCGGCTGGTCGCAGAACACCTAGCCAAATCCTTTAACAATTATTACATGATGTGTCGACCCCACTTAGAGTTGGCATAAGGGTAGGAGAATGATGATGATTCGATTATTAACACTAACACACTAACCTAGAACACTATGGTTGTTCTAGGTTTTGTTTATGAATGTTAAAAACGAATAAAACCTTTTCCGGTAATTTCTTCCTTCAAAATCCGGTAAATTATAGTTCTTTGTACACTTATAATATAATAATATACCATTAAGCATTAATTTATTTGGTTGAATACGAAAATATAGTGAGCCAAGCAAGGTTAGAGGTTGCTTTTACGAACAGATTATGTACTCTAACACGAAATCAAGCAAAGGTCAAACGCATTATTGTTGTCGGTGGCAATTTTTGTTTGATTATTGATCCTACACATTACTCAAACTTCTGTACAAAGTTGTTTAAATATATATTTTGTAAAATATAGATTTACATTAGGTTAGGTTTTACGCCGATGTATTATGGATCTCCGCGAAGTAACCTAACAATAAGTTTTTAAATTGACTGACCCATTGGCACAGTGGATAGTGACCCTGCCTTCAGCTACGCGGGGCGCAGGGTCGATTCCCGCCGAGGGCCAACATTTTTTATAAACAATTTGTTGGTTCTTCGAGCCTGGGTGTATATTTGTATTGAAGTATGTATTTAAAATTATATATGTACTATATATTTTAAGTTGTACACAAGTATTAAGTTACTTACTTTGGGGACGGACAACCGTGTGTGTAAGTGTCCCATATATTTATATATTTTATTATTTATTTATATTTATTTATATTTATTTATTTATGTTCCCGGTATTTGCTTGGCTTCTGTTAGAAGTTAATAAATTAAATGATAGATATCAACTATTAAGAATAAAATACGAAATGAGTACATATATAAGGGGAAGTCTGAAAGTTGTGCCCATTATAGAAAAGACGGGAAATGCTAGATTAAGATGTATGGACATATAATGAGAAGGGAGGAAAATCATGTGACCAAACGAGTGTTAAATATTAATGTGGATGGATATGTGACTAGAGGAAAGCCTATAAAGAGATGGTTGGACTGTGTAAAGTATGACATGCATATAAAAGGTGTAGCGCCAGAGTTGACGAATGATTGAAGAGAATGCAAGAGAAAAACATGTGCCGACCCCATTTAGAGTAGGATAGTAACGAAGTACTATGAACTAGATAATTCATCATGATTCTGCTGCCCTTATCCCACTCTAAGTGGGGTCGGCATAACATATTTTTCTCTTTCATTCTTAATATATCGCACGTTATAGCACTATGAGTGTCATTTATATATTTACATACGTATGGCCAAAACAAAACTTAATAACCGCAGGGAAATTGGTAAATGTACACTTTCAAAGATATAATTTTATTATATTAGATTTTGAAATAATTGCGTTATTAAGGCTATATCGTAAAACAATATTGTTAAACCAATTTTCTTTAACAACAAATATTGACATAAACTAAAGCCAATTTTACTAAAATAGTTTTGCAAATTTCCAGATGGGATAGGGGAAGAGTAATGGTCATTCTAGTCTATTTTTACTTAAATTCGTTAAAATAAATTTTGCGATTAAGATGATTAAATTTTGAAATAAATTCAATTTTATATTAAATTTAAAAATTAAAATTATAATGCATATTATTAATATTATAAATGAAAAAGTTAATTTAATTGTCCTTCTACATATCCGGATGAATCAGTGGAACGATTTTTAATTCGGTAATAAAGTTCACGTAGACATTGTCGCACTCTGAAGTTAGTGTTATAATATATGAATAACTGCTAGTGTGCCCTCACTCTACGATTATGATTGTTTTAGCTATAAAAAGCTTATCGCAACATCAATGTGGCAGTCGGTCAAGTTAATTTAAATAATGGTACTGATAAGAGAGGTACGTCTAATTCAGGTGTCGGCAACCTTTTGAAATTAAACAGCCGTACGTGATAATTAACGCAAATCTCCGGATTTTAAAGAGCTACTATGAAGTTAACAATGTTTGTACTTTCATTGTTAGATTTTGTGACCAATTAAGTTTGTATCTACCTATCTATCTATAAATAACTAGCTGTCCGGCCACGCGTTGCTGTGACGCAATCTGGTTTCGAATATTCCGGAACAGAAAATTATATGCTGCTACCGCCACCAAAATTTACAGTATTATCCGCTGGGTCATTCTAAAGATTGTCTGAAAGTTTCGATAAAATCGATCCTACCCTTTTGGTCTCTATAACGGACATGCAGACAAAAAAAAACATTTTTTGACCATATAGGTAGTTTGAAAGTGATCTACTTATTTAACTATATACATTTGACTTTTGAATATAAGTGAATTTAAAGAATAATACTTATTGATATAAACTATACAATTTTTTATTAGTGTATATTATTGTAACATTATTGTATTGGTTATTCGTTCTGCATGCTCATTTCAAGACCGGTTGTTATGTTAAATTATTTTTTTATGAGTACGTATCTGGAATGCGGAACTTTAAATAAAAGAGCCTCAGGTTGATCATCCCTGGTCTAGCTGAATAACATGCCGCTAAAATATCTATATTTGGAAATGTCGTTCTTTTGTTGTTTTTATCTTTATTTGTATTGTCTAAGGCGATTCTATTAAAAAAAGTAATTAATCTTTTATGGAAAGAACGATATACAGTAAACTTGAATCCTCGTGATCAGACCATGTTTGAGATAGTGTGCCATTAAAGAACCTCTTAATACTGCTATAACATACAAATTGTTAGCAGGGCCATATTTGTGTTGATTTGATAATTAATATAAATTATTTAAACAATAAAACTGTGGTAGCCCAGCGGTGAGTCAGTCCATCTTTTTCTAGAGTGCCACGAGTTCAAACCCCGTGCAGGCATCAATAAGTTTTTCTATGAAAAAACATGTGTTTATTGTCTAATTGATAATTGCAATTTATCACAAGTTTTCGGTGAAGGAAAACATCGTAAGGAAACCTGCATATTTCTAGAGTATTGCATTGGAGCAGCGTGGTAGGTCCCAGCTCTAACCCTTCTCTCAGGAATCTGAGAAAGGAGGCTAAGCCCGGCAATAGGATAATAACAGACAGTCGAATTTCTGTTATTTGCATTAATTAGACGCTTCTCTTAAAATATTTTTGTTACAAAAAGTACAATTGGCTGACCTCTGTCACGAGTGCAATAGTCTCTGATTGAATTACAGAGTTAAGGTGTAATGTGCCTCTGCAATTAACGCCTTTTGACCTATGATGTAACCACTCTAAATTGATCTCTCTAGCGTTTTGAATTTATTCAAGTTTGAAATGCTAATGGGCCGGCTGACCGTTTGACTACTAACCCATGATTCGACATTCTATAAAACTTTGGCTGGACAGCAGTACAATCTAGACATTTTAGATGAAAATTATTTAGAATTAAAACGCAAAGTCACTGAAGTCATCATTCTCCTGCCTTTGTCCCACTCTAAGTGGGGTCGGCACAACATGTTACAAAAATTTTGACACATGATTTGACTACGTATTGAACGACCGGCCGCCTACCTGACGTCAACATACCTTAGTCGCCTTTTACGACACCTCGGTAAGAAATGAGGGTGGTCTATTCTATACAGCCGGATACCACACGGCACATACCTTAGTCGCCTCTTACGACACCTCGGTAAGAAAGGAGGGTGGTCTATTCTGCAAAGTCACTGAAGTCGTACTTCTAAATTATAAAAAAATAAAAAATAAATAAAATAAAATAAAAAAGTTATAAAAAATAATTGATTTAAAAAAAATCTAAATTGATAATATTCTTGTTATTTATAATATAATTAATTAATAATAATAATGATTGTGTAAATTATTATTTTATGACTTGACATTAAGACATTGACATTGTATATATTATTGACATTATTACATTACATTGTACGGTAGCTTTAATTATTTTTACGAATGATGAGATAACCTATAATTAATATATTCTGAACTCATTTATAAATGAGTTCAGAATATATAGTTTTGAGTAAATATTTAAATGTAAAACTATTGTTGGTTGTCCATTGAATAAATAAATAAATAGTAAGCGACGATGAAGTCTAAGAAGGAAGACATTTATCTAGAGGATGCTTAATCATTCTTAATTTAAAGATACCCAGACAAGGCATACCGTACCTTGTCTCTGCCTTCTAGGGAAGTGTTGAAACGTTGTATCACCATTCAGCTCCAATGCGGATTGGTAGGTGAAAGAAGACACATGAAAGAAGTTTTTGTACACTGAAAAGCGTGTAGTAAGTTTAAATATCGATTATAGACGTACATTTTGGAATTTAAATTATCTTGAGTGGTATTCTTAATTAATGTTGAGAGCGGCTATACTTATCCGTACTTATGCGTAGATAGCTGATAAATAAGAGCCCCGTATGGCCTTGAAACTAGTCGGGCTCATACGATAAAATAAGACGTGAGTATAGCCGGTCTCTCAACATTAATTATAGAAATACATTAAATTGAGCTGTGATAGCCTAGCGGTGAGACCGTGCGACTCTTTCGAGGGGAACACGAGTTCAAACCCGGGTAGGCACCAATGAGTTTTTCTATTAAAACTCATGTGTCTAATTGATAATTGCAATTTAACACACGCTTTTCGGTGAAGGAAAACATCGTGAGGAAACCTGCATATCTCTAGAGATTTCTGGAGATATGTGTAACCTACCAATCCGCATTGGAGCAGCGTGGTAGGTCTTAGCTCCAACCCTTCTCTTCAGAAACGGAGAGAGGAGGCCTATTCCCAGCAGTGGGATTCCCAACAGGCCGCTTACTTTACTTACTTTACTATACATTGAAAAAAAAACTCATTGTTGAGGTTTGAATCCGCAACAAACTTCGTAAGAATTATTTTTTATAAGAACCTCTATAGCTGTAGAGAAAATGTGGAATTTGTTTAACAGACCGATCAATTAATCCTCATTCCAGCAACACGGTTGGTTTAAAATGCAATTAAGCGGTGAAATCTCCTTTCGCAGAGAAGTACACGACGAAGGACAGCGAAATTGACCTTTGTATGCTTTTCAAATTGTTGCATTTTTTCTTTATCTGAAAACAGTGATGAAATTCTTTTTCTTTAAATAAAAGATATCTACATCGATATAAAAATCGTTAGAGCTGTTTCTGAAATTAAGATTATATTTACAAGAACTGCTCGTTTTAAGGTATGAGATATATTAGTATTGAATATAGACGAATGTAGAGCGAACGTAAGGTAAGGTTCTAGAAAACAGTTGTCCTAACATCGACAAAAGTATTCATTCAAGATGACTTGCCCTTGACACATCTAGACAATGGCGACGGCAGCTGTATCAAAAACACACCCGTCTCATTTCCACTGGCACCCGTATCAAAATAGTGTTGCTGTTATAATGTTATTCTCCCTCCATTTCTTTAACTGAAAACAAATTAGTTCTGTTTTTATTTCGTTTTCGCAATTAATAACTAATTAAGCGGCAACTTAAGAGTGAAATTACCGTTCAGAGGGAGTTCTAGAGGGGTTTATCGGACGCTCGCTGAAGTTAGGTCCCCGAGGTGGTCGATGCATCTGATGCTCCCAAAGCATCGGTTTGCGGTGGAAGGGGCCACTGCTTAGAGGCCCCGACCCGGAGGTGGCGCTCTCCAGCGTACAGAGCCGCTGCTGGCAGGGATGGAGGCAATGTGTACAACGTTACCCTGTCCCCGCCACCAGCAGCGTGGTGGAGCACTGTCAGGTTTTTAGTCGGTGAGAGTCCGACATACCCACCGCTCGTCCCCGTCGGGCGGTGACGACGCATAATGGGTTTTCCTGACAAGAAAAAAAAGAGTGAAATTACCGTTTGTTATGTAAAAAGTAAGTAAAGTAGCAGCCTGTTACAATCCCACTGCTGGGCATAGGCCTCCTCTCTCCGTTTCTGGAGAGAAGGGTTGGAGCTAAGACCTACCACGCTGCTCCAATGCGGATTGGTAGGTTTCACATATCTCCAGAATTCTCTAGAAATATGCAGGTTTCCTCACGATGTTTTCCTTCACCGAAAAGCGTGTGATAAATTGCAATTATCAATTAGACACGTGAGTTTTAATAGAAAAACTCATTGGTGCCTGCCCGGGTTTGAACTCGTGTTCCCCCAAAAGAGTCGCACGGTCTCACCGCTGGGCTATCACAGCTCGTTTGTTATGTACTATGAGTATTTTCTTTTTCCCGATGCAAAAAATAAAAAATATAGCATATAAGCTTTAAATGTGCCAAATTTCATCCAATTGATCCGGCTATAATATTAATCTTTTAGTTGTATGACAATTATTAAAACGGATTCTGTCGAATAATTTACATTTGTTCTCTTTAATTTTTATTTAAGGGAAACAACAGTATCATAATCCATAATAATAAAGTGTAAAAATTCATTGAAAACCAGCACAATTTCTAATAATTGCTAAACGCATTTGAAGAGTAGATTTGTTTGTATTAAAAGATAGATGGCAAGTGTCCAAAAATTTAATTAAATAAAAAAAAAGTGAAAAATTAAATAGAAAATTGCGTGACTTAAAGGACATATATAACTTAGCTGGGCTTTCACAGCTCTAGCTGTGATAGCCCAGCGGCAAGACCGTGCGACTCTTTCAAGGGGAACATGAGTTCAAACCCGGGCAGGCATCAATGAGTTTTTCTATTAAAACTCATGTGTCTAATTGATAATTGCAATTTATCACACGCTTTTCGGTGAAGGAAAACATCGTGAGGAAACCTGCATATCTCTAGAGAATTCTGGATATATGTGTAACCTACCAATCCGCATTGGAGCAGCGTGGTAGGTTCTTAGCTTCAACGATTCTCTCCAGAAACGGAGAGAGGAGGCCTATTCCCAGCTGTGGGATTGTAACAGGCCGCTACTATACCTTATTAGAATATGGTTAGCTAACGCTACGTTAATGTGAGCTGAGGTTGCCAAGTACTCACAGAAACATAGACAAAAGAAATCATTCATCTTTGCTTCGAGTTATGGACATTTGTTAGTAGATATAGCTACTTACTAGTACTGAATCTTTCTTTTTAGAATCCCTCTTCCAAAAAACCTAAAGCGAAGTTATATGTCTCATAAGTAGACACCGATTGGAACTGAAAAACTACCGGAACGGAACGAAGTAAAGCCTTGTACTTTCATTATTCAGTCGTCGATCTTGTAACGATGTTGCGGCGTCTCTAATGGACTCCGTTGATAGCCATTCGGAGTTATGATAATGAGTGGTCTTTATAGCCGTTTTCACTGCGATACATTTACTAAATGCAGTAAAGAATACCGTTACACCATTAGCTGGTGGAAAGCTTTAAGTATAAATTGTGGTCGTTTATATCTATCGGTAGACTTAGGGTTGTCACAGTCCATTTAGAAAAGTATAGTTTATGTTTGAAACGATAGACATCCAGTGGGTTGTCGCTTGTACTGAACCCGATTAAATGTTTTTTTTGGCATCACAGGAGGCACCCTTAGGACGACGTTCCCCGACTTAAGTAGAGCTTCTGCGCTCTACTCTCTGCATTTCGCAACCTCGGCGATGCTTCTGCGTTCGCCGGTCCCGCCCGGTGACGCTGTAAAAGCCATTAGGCCTAACAGCATACAGTCAGTTCGAAAAAAAAAGTTTTTTTAATAAGGCCATATTAATACGTGAAGTTTATGGACCATTTAAAGTCTTATTTTGACCTAGTCGGTCTACCAACACTACGATTTCTAGAACCCTGTTTGCCCACAGATTCAGCCTTTAAAAGTTTTCAACCAAACCCTTAGCACCAGATAAAAGTGTTGATTTAGACCTCTAGGACCATTGGAAGGATCTTAAGGTATATAAGGATATTACATAACTTAGGTAGAACCTTGATGTTAATTGAAATAAACTGAAAAATATTTAGAAAAATTTATAATTTTGGAAAAGCATAATTTAATCCATTAGATGAAATACGTGAAATCATCTCATCGAGGACAGTTCGGTATTTTAAAGTTACGGTAGATCAAAAACGAATCCGGTAGTTGAAAAAGCAATTTAAACTAGAGAATGTATGCATTGAATCCCACCTACGTTGGCATTATTCGATTTCAGGAGTTTTTCGTTTTTTACCTATTGTAAACTATTGTGCGCGATTTGAGTCTCTAATCAGGCGTTATCAGTTGTATCAGTTTAATATCCATAGCAATACCCAATGCCAGGAATTAATATCCAAGTATCGATATATTAGCGTAGATCCATCAATTTTTCTGATAACGACAATGCCCCTTTATGTCAGGCGCTTATCAGTATATGTTAGTGGTTAATTTCTTGGGAACTTACGCCAGAAACGACCATGCTTAGCCAATGTATGCTTTCGCCGCGTTTTTGAGTTCTTTGGACACGTCGTACGAAAACCAAGCGTTAGTCTCGAGAATCTGATTGTGACCGAAAAGGTCGATGGAAAAAGACCACGACGAAGAGGTCCGATGCGCTTGACTGACCAAATTCGTACAGTGCTCGAAACTAATGTTTCCGATGCCATTCGTTTAGCTGGGAATCGCAGCAGATGGAAAACGTCATTCTCTAGTCAAGGGTTTTGATTCATCACTAACCACAGCATGGGTGTGATCTACTAGAGGTGGAGAAGGAAATTTTTTTGGGGCTAAATATACAGGGGATACAGAATTTACCTTTTGGAAACAAATCTTTTAGCTTAATATAGGTAGGATTTGGTCGAGTAGCAGGAGTAATTGTGTGTTATGGGTGACAGACAACCGTTAAATATATAGTTATATTATTTGAAATAAATCCTTACTAATATTATAAATGCGAGTCTGTCTGCCTGTTACGTTTTCAATGATTTTTGTCACAATTATTCCTTATACACCTGGGTAATACATAGGTTATAGAAATCCTGTAAATTCAACAGGAATAGAATGAAATGAAAAAACGTCATCTTTTATTATTATATCAAGGTTTTTTATTCACGATTTGTCAAAGTCAAGTTTTTATGTTAAAAGGATAGGTTACCTGATGACCTCTCACATTAAAAGATTTAGCATAAGAAAGGTTAATAAATTTGTAAATGGTTTTACAATTTTACAATTTTTTCCAGAGCACATGATATATATTTTAAACAATGTAATTTTTGTACAAAAAAATATAAAGAATTATAAAACGATAGGTGATGTATAAATAGACAAAGTAGGAACCGACATAAGCTTGCGACTCTTGCTTTGCGCCTAGCAAAAGTACGTAAACCGTTTGGGGGTATGGGTATAAGATTCTATAATAAAATTCCGAAATCAATTTTGGCCATGCCATTACAGCAGTTTAAAACCTCTGTTAAAAAGAGGCTGATACAGAAAGCCTACTATACTGTTGAAGATTACTTAGATGATAAGGATGTGTGGATATAGGTGCACTTCTACCCTGTACAAGACAGTAATAAATAAATGTAACTAGTTCTAAGATTTATATTTTAAAAAGAGCAACCGCCGAGTTTCTTGCTGGCTCTCCTCGGTAGGAACAGCTTTCCGAACCAGCAGTAAAGTTGACGATTTAAAAGCACTTGTTTACAAGTTAATTGAATAAAGAATATTTTGAATTTGAATATTTTGAATTTACCGAATTTAAGGTTAGTAATTGTAAATAAATTTAATAGTAATTGCAATATAACCGCCCGGATCGATCTGATTTTTTGATAAGGATATTTGCAGTGTTGGTGAGTGCATAAGCTACTGTTTATTCTAAGACTCAACGGTCCACGTGAACGAAGTCACGGGTAAAAGCTAGTACTTATATAAATACAAAGACCTGGACTCGAAGAACCAACAAATTCTTTTGTTTTTAGTAACCGCGACCCCCCGGAGTTGCGCCCTACGCAAAAGGCCTAGCCTAATTTTTGACATATTAATAACAAGAGCGTATGTATGTTTGTGGTTTAGGTACATTAAAATCATGTACATTTTAATTATTGGTTTTGTTATCTACAACATATTGTACTGTGGATATGATTACATGATTTGATAATTTATACTACGGTATTTTATTTTTTGGATAACGCAATGCCGCGTACATGACGTATAGTTTAGATTGATGTTTAAGCAATGTTTAGTAAAAATAAAAATACTTGTGTCAGAAGGTCTCGCTCTTCCATAGCAAAGGTAAGTATTACATTTATAGCGTAAAGTAACATAAAAATATTCTAAATATCCTTTAAATCACAGCGTATGTGTGTGTGTGTGTGATACCAGCCGTATAACAATTAAGAGAAAGCAAATGAGACTATCAATTTATCTCAATTTTTTTATGGTTTTAGACAAAGATAAGTATACGAGTTTCATCTTCAATCTTCTATCATTCATCTTATTCAATCTATCATTATTTATTATGACACTCTCGTTTACAGGCCTGCCCATGCTCTTCTCTAGTAGAATAACTATATGGTTTTTAACGTTTTAATATGGAAAAACATGCAACCATAGATTTTTATTAAAATTCCTGTTACAATTTCATAAAATTATGAACTGTTACGATAATGTTCAAATTAAAAAAAGAGTTTTTAAATTGATTAGAGAATTTATTGTATAAAACGATTTATGATTTTAATGACTTACTTTTGGCAACTAAGAACATACCGTCCCATCCGAAGAATAAAGTTACATGTTCTATATTTATATATAAAACTAGCAATGCCCCGCGGTTTCACCCGCGTCCATACCGATCTTGTGGTAGTGGAAAGTCTACGAAGTCGGACTATAGGTTTATTTGTAGATTATTTAATTATAAAAAAGGGGTATCGTTAGTATTCTTGGAATAAGAGCTATTCACCAAATCCAGGCCCTGTAACGGTCGCTACAATGAATTTGTTATGGCATAACAAATATTAAATTCGTAATATCTTTTGATTGAGATGTCGGATTATAATAATTTAAAAAGTATTTTACAGCTATTGAAATAGTTTTTAATAAAATATAATTTAATGGGATAAGCATTAATACAGAGATATGAATAAAATGGTTTGATTATTGTCGGCAATTTTGTCAACTTTTACAATCTGAAAAAGTAGTTATATTGGTATCACTATAATAGTTAGACATATGGTATCGCGGACTTTTATGTGGATATTGATATATTCTATAATACTATAGAACATTTTTTGGTTCTATCCTCAATAGTTTCCGCAGCGCACGCGATGAAAGATGTGTACGACTTAATTTGTAACGGCTGTGGTCAGTAAAACACTGAAGCTGGAAGGCTGAAGTGAGTTCTGAGCATTACTATTAGCATTTCTAAGGTATGACAGAACGATGACTTCCATTAAGAGTTAGTTGTACGCAGTTTTATACTATGATATTCACGTTAGTATTCTATTCACATTAGTTATCAAAAATTCATTGTCCAGTTTTTTCATCTCTTATACCTAGAATAGAGGAAATCTTGTTAAACGTGTTGCAAAGCACACAACATTCAGCAGCACGGGATAAATCTTACGATGCTATTCATTAAATTGTACACACTGTCTGCATAATCTATTTTATCGTCCGCTGCGATGAAATGTCTGAGGGAAATCTCTGAATCGCGTATATTTAGATAATCGTTTAGAGCGATAGACTTGTAAAAACAAACAGGCGCTCATTAAATAAACATTTTACATTTATAATGATTGATGCTATATTTTCTGTGTGCTTTGAAAATGTTTTATCTATTCTACGAGCGGTTTAGTGTATGTGTTCACTTGTATTATATTAACAAAGACGTTAATTGTATGAATATAGCGCAAGCTGCAACAAACACAAATAAGTCATACATGTCCACTCTTGCCAAAAGCTCTCGGGTTAATGACGTGTGTGACTTAAAAAAATCGATTTTATAATAAGCGTTTTTTTATTGTTATAATCGATTTAAAAAATCTATTATATTAATACAAAAGTAATAATAAAATTATTTTGCTATAATCCGCCATACAGTAAATAGAAAATATATATCGCAAAGCTTTGCGATATTGTCGTGGAGTCTATGTCCTGATGATGCTTCGGTTGCGGGGCGAAACGATTGTTGAGTTTGTGATAGTGAACGTGTGTAGTGCATGTGTATTATGGTGGAAGTGGTGGAAGTGGTGGAGGTTTCTGCATGTGTTTTACGAATCCTGCACGTATCGGGTATGAAAATACGGATAGTCCACTATATATTTAACACTATATATATTTTCTATTTACTGTATCGCGGATTGTAGCAAAATAATTTTATTATTACTTTTGTATTATGGATCTCCGCAAAGTAACGCCTTATTCTATAAATTATATTATATTAATTATTATCTTTTTCTTACTCTCTTTTTCTTTAAACAAGATATGCGTTGTTAGATGACCCCCAATGTAGCCAAACGACAAATTTTAATCAAATTTCGCAAACAGCGCAACAAATAACAATTTTTTATTCATACTAGTCCACTTTAATGATTCTTTATTCTAATTAATTATTAATATTAAAATAGCAACTTTTGACATAGTAAAAAATCTATTTTTAATAATCAATTTTTTCGATGCGAATTAATCGATTTTTTACAAATAGATTTATTTTAAAGTGCTCTCCAATTCACATCCCTACGGATGTTAAGCATTTTGAGACAGTGTAATGTTTTCTGTGTATAGTATTAGTGTGAGTGAGTGTAGGTATATTCATGTATGTATTATTATACGTCTTTTATGTAAATATACAAGGTAAGTTGCACACATCTCAATCTATACTGCAAGCGGGATTCAAACTTTGTTTTTTTTGTAGATTGAAAACAATCCCATATAAACCTCTTGAATGTACAGGTGATGTATTTCATATCAAAACATATCTAGAATGTCCGAGATTGCTTAGCTGAGATAATCTTTCAGGCTCTATTTCTTTTTGCTACATATTATCGGACGCCAATGAAAATTAGATTTGACGCTAATTCCCCCAATATTGCTCGAGTGGTCGTCCAATTTAGATCTGTTTACTCTTTTATTATAATGTGCGTGCCTTTAACCCGCTTTTTTTTACAAGCTTTTCGCCCCATCGGAAGAATAAGGTTACATGTTCTGTTTATATACATATAACATGTAACTTTACTCTTTCGATGAGGTGGTGTAATTTTAGTTTTTTTTTAGTTTAGTTGATCTTGCCGGTTCGACATTTTTATACAATCTTCCATACTAATATAATATATGCTAAAAATCTATCAGCTTGTTATTCTTTCACGGCTAAGTCGCTAAACCAATATTGATCACATTTTTTCGAAGTATCTATTAAAACATTTACACAACAGATGAACATATGACTGAACATTATTTATTTCTTTGGTTTAGTTTAGAAAGTAGTGTCGAAAATATCTTTAAATCCTAATGTACATAAGTCATGTTTGAGTTAGTTAAAGATTTCGCGTCTTAAAAGCTATAGCTGTGGGTAAACCCAATGCTAGTATACATTGAATGGATTTAATATATACTACCTGTGCACTCCCTTGCGTGGTGAGTTGATAAACCCCTATTAAAGGTACACTGCCCCTTAACTTTTTTCTTATCATAGTATCTCGTGCTTAGGTATAGCTGTCATGTGTTGTGGAAAACGAATTAACTTATTAGAATCATCTAGGCCAGTTGTCGGCAATGGCGGCTCCAGAGCCGTATGTCTCTTTGGCTCTTTGGCTCCTTAAGTCCTCTGACACAAATATATACGGACGGCGCAACAATATTTTAAATTAAAAAAAAACTAAGAAAAAAATTACATCTTATTTTGATAAATTGAAATTCTTCTAGAAATCGAGAACATGTATAATTTTTTTGTTTAAGTTAAAAGATAGATAGGTAATTAAAATTTTATATTGTTCTAAAAATATGTAACGAACATCGAGTTTAATTTCGACTAAAAAGTTTTATTTACTGTACTACTTATTTAGAGTAATAAAAGTTTACTAAACAATCAAATTTAGCTCCCAATTTTTTTTAAAATTGTTGTAATATTCATATTTGGCTCTTTGGCTAATAAGTTTGCCGACCACTGATCTAGGCAAACCACTGGTACATTCCGGTCTACCTTACAAATGCATATAAGTTTTATAAATGACTAGGTTATATTTTGACACGAGTTTTCGCTTGCAGTATTTTTTCGTTTCGTTTCTTCAAGATAAAAACGACGTATGCAAGATCTTAAATCTATGTTCTAAATAAACTGTCACTGTAAAGCGAATTCTAAATTAACCGCTTTTTATTCCACTACTGCAGAGCTAAAAATAGCGAGTCGCAATTTTCACGAGATTCAATCGCGTCTGCGTTTGTTTTGATGAGTAAAGTATATTTTCTTCGAAAAATGATTTTGAAGGAAACATTTAGTATTTTTAGTTTAGACTTAAAATATCATTTCTAATATTCTTTGTCATCGTCATTTTGACTGATTTAGAGTTACGTCAAACTAATTCTACTAGTTACGACTCGTTCGCGGTATTTTCTGAATTTAAGCTATCGTGAGTAGTATTCATAGTTTATGTTTAGAAACCGGCTATACTCGGCTTATTATATCAGGTTATTCCGACTAGTTTCGATCAAATCCTGGGCTCTTATTCATGAGCTCTTTCTAGGCGTTTTCGCGGCGAGTGCATTCTTAAACGCGAGAATGCTATCACTCATGTCTTGCCATACCGTGCCGTAAAAGTAAGCAAATTTTGAATTTTAAGTAACTAACGTAATTAGTATTCATAGTTAGTGTATAGAAACCGGCAATACACACATACTAGTTTCGAGTAGTATCGCAGTGGGATATGATAATGCCGTATAAAGTGCTCATAAATAATGGCGCCGGATGGGCTTGGAACTAGTCGGGCTAACCCGATAGAATAATACGTGAGTATGGCCGGTTTCTATACATTTACTATGTTTGCGGTAGTCTTCCCACCTACCAAGGGGAGCATCAATATTGTTTTTCGGTGCAAGCTGTACTAATACGTTCGTATTCCAATGTCTATGCTTTGATGAAATGTATGTTCCATTCCGCTTTGAGTGTATGTTGTAAATAAAGTTTTTCTTTCTTTCTTTCTTTCTTTCTTTCTTTCTTTCTTTCTTTCTTTCTTTCTTTCTTTCTTTCTTTCTTTCTTTCTTTCTTTCTTTCTTTCTTTCTTTCTTTCTTTCTTTGAAATTTGGTGATCTCATTCTTAGCGCTTTTACGAACTATTAACTAGTTTTGACTATTTCTATTTTACACTTACCTTTAAAACATTAAAAAGATATGTAACTGTCCTATTCTTGTTAATTTTGGTGCTGTAACTGCTAAACTATCTCCCTATTTACATCATTAAACTGAAAAATATCTCTTTTTAAAAGCTTAAATTTGACCTACTTCCCGGTGTCCGATTGAGCTGAAATTTATCTACTGGTCTAGTCCCGATGACAATGCATGTTTATGATAAGCATGACCTGATGCTGCTGCCAGGATTGGCTCCATACGAGAGAACTCCTCAACAGTAAGTTTACTTTTTACAAGTTTTTTTACTTGTTCTAATTTGAGTAAATTCGTAAATTGTGGCAAAAAGTGGCACTCAGAAATTAAGTAATAATATCTTTTTTTACTTTTATCTTTGTGTATCTTTGTGTTTTCGTGTCTATTATGTTTTTTGAGTGAATGGTTGCTAGATACATAGATTTGGTCGTAAATTTTTAGCCAGGTAAAAAATCTTTTTAATAATTTTTCCATATCTTTGTTATGTTAATCAGTTATCATCTATTTTATTGAACTTACTTAACCAGAGAGCATAGGTTCAGGATTGTTACTACTACATGATGGCATAATTTAATCCCTCTGCGATGCGACGTTCGTGGAATATACCCCGCTATAGTCAAGTCGTTCAGTTTTAAGGTTACCCTGCTCAGTTTCAGCCAATCCGGAGTTCTTGATAATGAGCTCGTTAAACGAATGTTTCAAATTAAAAGTAATCTATGTCCTCTCCGAGCTATCTTTCGGCAAATTATCCAGTAAGCGAATTGCTAATGAAGCCTTTAGAATGTACGTTCTTCGAGAGAGTTTTTATAAAAAACTATATTATATTATTGGCACGTTTGCCGATGGGTTAAATTTGAAAAGGCAAAAGATCTTGTTACTGGCAAGAGTACCAGGCCATGAGTTGAAATGAGTTTGAATGAAGAGGCCAGCAGGCCTACCATGAACTCTTATTGCGACTCAATTGAAGACGTAAACGTCGACCGCGAACCGCTTTCTTTTCGTACCATGAAGTGTGAATTGCATTGGGTTCGTAATGTTTGAAAAGGATAACGTTATATGAACTATAGATAACTCTGTCTCTTTTACTCACATGTTCTTAGGACGAATTCCGAACGCTCATTCGGCAACGACTTAAAGTGTGCGTCTTTAAGACGTCATGGTATGAAAAAGCAAAACAATTTCGTTTACGCCTTCAATTGAGTCGCAATAAGAGTTCATGGTAGGTCTGCTCAAAAGGTTTATCCATCAGGGGTAAACCTTATCTGACCTCTTGGAATATCATCGACGACGCGCAAAAAAAACAAATGCTAGTTTTGTTAACATGACGTTCAGATTAAAATGATTAACCTTTTTCCGAAATTTTAAACAATTATCTACATACTAGTGTTACCGCCCACTTCATTCGCGGTAACTTGTGCGTTTAACTACCTTCAATAATGTAATATGTATTTTTCATTGTTCCTGAAGAAAAAACGATAAATCTTTTAACCTATATGCTACATCCAATTATTTTGGCCCAACGGATTAGCCGTCAAAGCGTAACAAATAGACAAGAAGAAGGACTTTGCATGAATAAATTAGTATGGATTTCACCAAATTTAGACGATTATAATCATTAATCCTTCTCCTGAACCAGTCTGTCTTTCCAATTCAAATTTAAAATATTATTTTTTCAAGTAAACGACGATTCAAAAGCACTTCTTTACAAAGTGCTTTTGAATCGTGAAGTCTACTGCTGTTTCGGAAAACTGTTCCTACACAGAAGAGCCAGCAAGAAACTCGGCGGTTGCTGTTTTCATTATATAATTTATGTTACTAGTTAAATTCATTGGAAAAATAGCTTGAAAATTCGCTCAATAGCTTTAGAGTATATCGCAAAAAGATACACAGACAGACTCGACGGGGGACTTTGTTTCTATCGTCATCCTCCTGGCCTTATCCCACTCTAAGTGGGGTCGGCACAGCATGTTAGAAACCTGTTGTCATATGATTTGGCTTCGTATTTTAAGACCGGCCTGCCTGACGTCAACTTACTTTAGTCGAATTTTACGACGCCTCGGTAAGAAAGAGGGTGGTCTATTCTACTCAACCCGACACCACACGGTGGGTCAACTTACCTTAGTCGCCTTTTAGTAAGAAAGAAAAACTTTATTTACAACATACACTATCAACAAATAAGGAATATATAAATAAAACTAAAAAGTATTACACTTATAATAAAAATAAATACAATAATAATATTAAAAAAACCAATTAATACGATAACACAGTAACTTAAAATAGTATGTGTTGATGACATCATTATTTGCCGATAGTGTACTGTAAATGGACAACTTCTCAGCACGGCACCAAGTAAGAAATGAGGGTGCCATCATAATCCTCCTGCCATTATCCCACTCTAATTCGGGTCGGCACACATGTCACAAACATGTTGTCACACGATTTGGCTACGTATTTTAAACCCTTGGTAAGAAATGAGGGTGGTCTATTCTACTAAGCCGGATACCACACGGCGGGTCAACTTACCTTAGTCGCCTTTTACGACACCTCTGCAAGAAAATGAGGGTAGTCTATTCTACTAAGCCGGATACCACACGGCGGGTCAGCTTACCTTAGTCGCCTTTTACGACACCTCGGCAAGAAAATGAGGGTGGTCTATTCTACTTAGCAGGATACCACACGGCGGGTCGACGTACCATAGTCACCTTTTACGACACCTCGGTAAGAATTGATGGTGGTCTATTCTACTCAGTCGGATACCACACGGCATGGGACTATATTTCTATATGTAAGGATATTGCAGTCGCGTCCAGGCCGACCTTCCGATCGTTATCGATTCTAGGTCACACATTAATTTTAGAAAAGTCTATCCCGTACTATCCCAGCCAAGGTTGCGCTCTCGATACTCGATGCATCCCAGCTGTATGTGACTGTGGTATTGTGCTAAGGGTTATTGTACTCGAGGATCGAAATAACTTTTGTCGGATTATCACGGATCGCGGTTGGAATTATATTATGCGATATGATGCCTTTTTATTTTTATATCTGCGTTCGTTGCCTTTGTCCTTAAATTATATATCAGCATTGTGTTATTACGATTTATGTACTGGGATCCCTGTCTTAACTTGCTATACCGCACGTTTAGTATTGTAGTACTTAGTTTGTGGCAAATTGAAATTAAGTATAGCGTAGCGCCTGCAAAATCCGTGAATATCAAAAAGATCCATAATTTGGAAGAGCAAAAAACACTAGTTTTCTAGTTAGTTCGTAACGTGATGTCATAGATGGCATTGAAATAGAGTTTACATTAATTTATAGAATTGGCGATACTTTGCAGAGATCCACAATACAAAAGTAATAATAAAATTATTTTGCTATAATCCGCGATACAGTAAATAGAAAATATATATAGTGTTAAATGTGTAGTGGACTATCCGTTTTTTCATACCCGATAGATGCAGGATCGCAAAGCTTTGCGATTTTGTCGTGGAGTCTATCTCCTGATGATGCTTCGGTTGCTGGTCGAAACGATTGATGAGTTTGTGATAGTGAACGTGTGTAGTGCTTGTGTATTGTGGTGGCAGTGGTGGAGGTTTGTGCATGTATTTCTACGAATTTACTATACTATACGGCTATCTTTATAAGACTTGCGTAAGACCTATAATGTACTTCACCTCCGTTACTAATGTGAGCTATTCATATTTTAAATACCATGATTAAGAAAATATACTCTAGATCTCTACCCCCGGTGGTCTTGTGCCCGATCCCGTCCAGTCCCGCCCATCCGTTCGTTTTCTTAACAATCACTGCTATGACGTTTCTAACCTTGGTCTTAGCTTAATTAAGTGTTCCATATATTTATTTACTAGCTGTGCCAACAAGGGCTACGGACGCGTGGAATTCAGTGATTCACGAAACATTTCCCGAATTTTAGAAATTTTGAACATAAAAGTAGTTATTGTGACCTAACAGTGAGAGATAGAGACATGCTATCGCGGACTTTTTTGGTATTTTTATAGATCTACAATTCTCTACTACATTACTTTAGCGTATCTCTGCTGGTTTACGCAGCGCACGCGACTAAACCTCCCAGTAAGCAAGTTTTTTAACAACAGCTCCATCTCTTCAACACAATTTACATAATACCCATATGTACAATTTACCTAAACCATCCATATTGCAATATCTTTTGGTGAAAACCGTACAAAAATCCGTTCGGTAGAGTTTGGGAAAATCGATCACATACAGACAGACAGCTTTTTTCGGACTTTATTTTATAATACGTATAGATTTATCCTGATTAAAACAATATATTATATAAAATCTTCTAAAACAATATAGTCTAGGATTTCCTGCCCCCTCCCTGTATAGAATTCTGGGTACGCCCTTGAATTCAGTGATTGGGATCTCATTAAGGGAACCAGGTTTACCAGCGCATTAGGTATATATGGTGACGTAAAACTATCTGGTCATAGTTCCAAATGTTAGTCATAATATCAGCATCGCCTTAAGATGAGACAACCATCTATTATGTTAACATTTGATAGATTCGTCTCGACATATAATTCCCCACCAATACCCATCCCTAGGCTGCTAAGTATAGTCATCGACTATACCTGCTATGGACACCTTAGTCTATACTCTAATTTATTTATTATATATTCTAAATACAGTAAATCTATACTGTTATATATATGTAGACTAATGCATACTGAAGTATATAGTTTATATTTGACATGTTTATTTCTATATTATTATATGATTTCATTTTATTCTAAAATATTTATAAGCTATACAATTTTCTGTATTAAAAAAAACATTATCCCGAAAGTCTTCAGTGGCCTTGGTAACCCTGTTTTAAGCACTCGAGTTCGATAAAAGCTATTTATTGTTTATCAATTATAACTCGTGATTACTTATAATATACGTTTATGCTAATTAGAAAAACAACAAATCAAAACATAAAAACACATGCTACAAAAAAGAGTAATGACGTAAAAGTGGAATATTTTTCTGTTTCGTTAAAAGATATGTACAATATTCACATAATGGTGTATTATATTAATGTGTAATTTTTAAATACAAAAAACGAATTTGAATTTATACATCGCACGTTTGGTATGGTCATGGAATGAAGAGGGATGAAAGGTATTTCAGGTCAGTCCAATATACATTTAACACTATATATATTTTCTATTTACTGTATCGCGGATTATAGCAAAATAATTTTATTATTACTTTTGGATGAATATGACGTTTATTATTCAAATTACCGAATTCAAAATAAGACTTAATTGGGTGAAATACATTGTTATCCTTATTTCAATACCATCTATGACATCACTCTAAGAACTATTTAAAACTATTGTCTTCTTGCTCTTCCAAGTTATAGGGATCTTTAACACTCAAGAGATTTAAAGGCGCTACAATACACTTTATTGTAATTTGACATAAAACAACTTTTTTTAAAATTAAGTCACCTTAATACGAAGCGTGTGATATGTACGTGTAAATGTACATCATCATCATTCTCCTGCCCTTATCCCACTCTAAGTGGGGTCGGCACAACATGTTACAAACATGTTGTCACATGATTTGGCAATGTATTTTACGACCGGCCGCCTGCCTGAGGTCAACTTACCTTAGTCGCCTTTTACGACACCTCGGTAAGATAGAGGGTGGTCTATTCTACTCAGCCGGATACCACACGGCGGGTCAACTTACCTTAGTTGCTTTTTAAACACGTCGTCGGTAAGAGATGAGGGTGGTCTATTCTATGCAGCCGGATACCACACGGAGGGTACGTGTAAATGTACATTGGTAGAAAAATAAGAAAAGCAGCGGTCACCGCTAAGATAATTAGGAGACTTTATCATTTGAAAAAAGGAAAGTTGACGGTAGAGTTTTGAAGAGAGACACTTAAAGATAGGACTCACGCTGGTCCAATGTGTTTGAAATTGGAACGTTGCAAAAGTAAATAAGTCATTTGTGGGTTTGGTTATAAGAATCCATAATAAAATCCCGCAATCGTTTTTATCTTTGCCTCTACAGCATTTCAAAACCGCTGCTATGTGATTTTTTTATGCACTTTGGTACTCGAGTTTCTGAAGTTGACACTGCAATTAAAGATTTATTATTCTAATTGAATAACGCATCATTTAAATACTTTATTTATCCTAATTTTATACACAAAACTAATGGCCACACGAAGTATTGCAGCTCATTAGTAGAGAACCACTCGATAAAATGAAACAAGAGCTTTAAACGTTATATCGACTACTATCGATAATTAATTAATAGCTATAGAACTTTCAAGTGTTTAAACTATACAACACAATTTATATAATTTACAGCACTAAGCTGTTATAAATATGATTAAACGTCCAAAATCATCAGTTAATAATATATTATGTTCGACTTCGTTTATAAATAATAATAAAATATAATAAATATATATGGGACATTTACACACACGGTCATCCATCCCCAAAGTAAGTAACTTAATACTTGTGTTATGGGTGACGGACAACTGGTAAATAAACTACACATATAATTTTAAATACATACTTAAATACAAATACACGCCCAGGCTCGAAGACCCAACAAATGTTTCTAGAAAATGTTGGCCTTCGGCGGGAATCGAACCCGCGACACGCGGAGCTGAAGGTAGGGTCGCTACCCACTGCACCAACGGGCCAGTCAATTTATGTTCCCAATATTTTTGTTTGGACGTCATAACGTAATAAAAATTTAAATCGACGACTATGTTTGGCTGATTAATAAGACCGTCTACTGATTAATACTGATTAATAATTATCATCTTCATCCTCCTGCCCTTATACCTCTCTAAGTGGGGTCGGCACAACGTGTTATAAGACATGTTGTCACATGATTTGGCTACGTATTTTACGACCGGCCGCCCACCTGACGTCAATTACCTTTGTCGTATTACGTATACGACGCCTCGGTAAGAAATCTTCTTCGTCAGCCGATGGACGTCCACTGCTGGACATAGGCCTCTTCATGGGATCGCAACACCACACGATCTTGCGCCGCCTGGATCCACTGGCTCCCTGCGACCTTTTTGAGGTCATAAGCAGAGCTGTCGGGAACTAGGGGCTGTGGTTTCTTTTGTGATGCCATGAAGGTTTTGTCGATAATCACCACGCTTGGCATGCGGGTTGGTGATCGCAGTGCTGACCATTTTGCACCGACAGTGCTGCTGCCCACTGTCAGTCTGGTATTTAAGGTCAGCAAAATGAAATGGTTATACCGCCATTTATCGGTCGCCAGAGCCTCGTCGGTTGATCTGCAGGGTGCACCGCGTGCAGGTGAGGTTGACAATTGATGAGTCCGACTGGGACGAGCCTCCCCCTTACACCCGGTAAGAAATGAGTGTTGTCTATTCTACTCAACCGGATATCACACGGTGGGTCAACTTACCTTAGTCGCCTTATACGACACTTCGGTAAGCAATGAGGTTGGTCTATTCTACGCAGCCGGATAGCACACGGCGGAAAACATCACGAATAATATACGAAAAAAATACAAATAGAATAGGCAAAATGCCACCCAAATTTTAAGATAAAAATTGTATGAAATTTATTGTACAAAATGTGCTAAAATACAAAGAAATAAGAGTTTTAACATATTTTTTTTACATGATTTACAATGGGCGGCCATATCGCTAAGTCGATGATTTCTGTTACGTTAAAAGATATGCTCCTAACCTTTAATACGAATAATATACTTATATTTTGATATATACATTTATAGCATTTGTCAGGATCTTGTTAACGATTCTAGTTAAATTTAAATAAAGTTTTTTTTCGCTCGCACGGTTCACATCCTCCGGCACAGACTGACGCGTAGAATGCCCACGTTTTATTACATGATTATTATATAGTCTGCCGATCCCACGCTTCTAATCGCGGTACACCTACATCCTCCATAGTTTTATGTCCAAACTTTATTGTTATAATTACCGCATTAGTGACGACGTGTGATTATATCAGAGCGGCTGTCGGAATGTGTGGGTGTGATTTTTATCGCCTTGGAAACATTCGAAGTAGGTATAGAATGTCGCCAAGGTCATGGGGCTAGCGGTAATGCCTCGGGCTAAAGGTGCGTTGTGTATACCTTAGATTGTATAGGTGTGATTAATAACTTTAGCCGTGAAGAAAGTTCTATATATAGAATGCATTCAGTATAAGTAAATAACAATTTTATTATCATCATCCTCCTATCCTTGTCCCACTCTAAGTGGGGTCACAACATGTAACAAACATGTTGTCCCATGATTTGGCTACGTATTTTACTATCGGCCGCCTGCCTGACGTCAACTTACCTTAGTCGTATTTTACGACCCCTCGGTAAGAAAGCGGGTGGTCTATTCTACTCAACCGGATACCACATGGTGGGTCAGCTCACCTCAGTCGCCTTTTACGACACCTCGGCGACAAAATCGGGTCGGCACGACATGTTACAAACATGCTGTCATTTTACGACCGGCCGGCTGCCTGACGTCAACTTAACTTAGTCGCCTTTTACGACACCTCAGTAAGAAATGAGGGTGTCTATTCTATGCAGTTGGATACCGCACGGCATTTACCCTAGTCGCCTCTTACGACACCTCGGTGACAAAATGAGGGTGGTCTATTCTACTCAACCGGACACCACACGGCGGTTAACAAAAACTCGATTCTAAAATATAAACTACATATTATGTTACTCTTTGTGCTTCTAAACTACCTATTCTAATAGATAGTATAAAAATTAACGAACGTATTAAAGAAAACGTTTAGTTTAACGCTCGAATAAAAAAATAACATTCTTATATAGAAATCCAACGTTGTGTAAAAATTGCAAATCAAGGTATAACGTAGATTGCTTTTCGAGTTTTCCGGATACAAATATACGGAACATAAATTTTTATATAGATTACTTTCTCTTTACAGCCATACGGAATGTTGACTCAACGGTTATTGTTGTTTCAGTCAACGGCAAAAACACCTAGCATCTAGACTTTGGGTTCTTGATAGTAGATTGGATATAGAATCCCACTTAAAGTGGGATAAGGGCAGGATGAGGATGATGATGATGAGGATGATAATGAATCGAGTTTTTGTTATATTTTCTAATGAAAAGAGACTTTTAGCGGTGGATTGAGTAGAAAAAATTTATGGTACAATTACATACACGGCTCTCCGTAAAGCAAGTATAATAACTTAACGTAATCTAACGACATATTTAAAACATGTTGTGCCGACCCCACTTAGAATGGGATAAGGTCAGGAGAATTATGATGATGCCATACTACAGACAGGGGCGAACAACCTAATCAATGAGTTAATATAAAAAATTTTTTTTAGCGGGCCGCACATATACAACACTTATTAATAATTGAAATTGAAAAACATTCAGTTTCAGTTTCATATATACTGCCTTTTATTATAATTAATTTTATTGTTTTAAAATAAACGTCGATTGGACAAAGTTGATTAAATAAATTAAATTTTCGAAATACTTCGCGGGCTGCACATACATGTTTGAAGGGCCGCGTTTTGCTCATCTCTGACATACTATGATGCTACGGTTCGGCAAGGTCAGTTCGTGATCACGGTGGATGCAACTGTGCCGAAACATCGAACCTTTTACAAAAGTAATTCGATTTTATCGCGATGTGACCCGTTTATTTATATAATAACTAGCTGTGCCAACAACGGCTTCGCCCGCGAGAAGTTTAGTGATTTACGAAACTTTTCCCGAATTTTCGAAATTTTGATCATAAAAGTAGTCATTGTGAGTTAACCGTGGGAGATAGAGACATGCTGTCGCGGATTTCTTTGTAGTATTTTTATAGATCTACAATTCTCTAGTACATTACTTTAGCGTATCTCTGCTGATTTACGCAGCGCACGCGACTAAAGCCCCTAGCAAGCAAGTTTTTTAACCACGGCGCGACCTCTTAAACACAATTAACATAATACCGATATGCTGAGGTATTGCTCTATCTTTTGGTGAAAACCGTATAAAAATCCGCTCAGTAGATTTTGAGAAAATCAATTACTTACAGACAGACAGTTTTTGGGACTTTGTTTTATAATAAACGGTTTTCACCAAAAGATAGAGCAATACCTCCGGATGGTTTAGGTAATGATATCAGTATTATGTAAAATGTGTTGAAGAGATCGAGCACTTGTTAAAAAAACTTGCTTGGTGGGAGTTTTAGTCGCGTGCGCCGCGTTAACCAGCAGAGATACGCTTAAGTAATGTAGAAGAGAATTGTAGATCTATAAAAAATACTACAAAAAAGTCCGGGATAACATGTCTCTATCTTTTATTAACACAACTTAACTCACAATAACTACTTTTATGTTTAAAATTTGAATAACAGAAAAAATTGTGACACGCTGATTTTCACGCGGGCGTAGCCGCTTGCACAGCTAGTATTTACTAATAATATAGTAACTTATCAACAAACTTACATAATAAATCTATGTATAATTAAATAATTTATATTTTTAAAAAAAGCAGAAAGGAAGAGGAAAGGCCCCCGAGGGACGGAAACCGGGACAGGAAATAAACTCGTTCACCGAAATAAACCCGCTTCGGGTAATGAAAGTACGAAAATCCTTAGCATTCGCTCGTAAAAGAGAAACAAATTTTGAATCTTCATAAACAATTCAATACCTCCCGGAAACATCGGATTCCAGTTCATGAAGTACTAAATATAAATCATCTCCTTTGTGAGAACATACCTTGTGTGCATGATTTTGTATGATTTAAAACTACGCACTTTCTTAGCAATTCTCTTTGTTGTGATGTCAGATTCAAAAAAATTGAGTGTTTTCGAAAAATCGCGGCGAGTATTTTCAATTATGTCAAGTTTATTGTCAAGATCGTACAGTGGTAATAAAATCACCAAGATGACGAATAACTATATAAATAATAATAAATATATGGGACACTTATACATACGGTCGTCCATCCCCAAAAAATGTAACCTACTTACTATACTACTTTACTTATACTTATGTTATGGGTGACGAAAAACTGTTAAATATACTATATATAATTTTAAATATAAATATACACCCAAGCTCGAAGAACCAACAAATTGTTTATAGAATATGTTGGCCTTCGGCGGAATCGAACTCGCGACCCGTGAAGTTGAAGGCAGGGTCACTACCCACTGCGCCAACGGGCCAGTCAATACGAGTAAATATCTATTTATCCACAAAACAAAGTCCCCAATAGCTGTCTGTCTGTGTCTCGATTTTCTCAAAATCTGCTGAACGGATTTTCCTACGGTTTATTGAAAATATAGTACGATTCTTGAAGAAGGTTTAGGTTAAAAGTACATTACATTAGAATTCCCATGGGATCGGAATATGAAAATGAGGAAAATAACTTTGTGATTGATTTCCACGTTGCTGAAGCCGCGGGCATAGCTAGTTTATTACAGAATAAATAAATAATATAAATGTAGAAATTTTCGTCCCCGCACCAGAAGTATCTCACTGCTGATTTATAAATTTAAATCCAAGTAATTCTTCATTCTAGTTAGCTTTTAGAAGCATTTCTCATTCGCCAAATTACAATGAAACTACGACTGGTTCGGAAAGTTGCTCTTACCGAGAAGAACTAGCAAGAAACTCAGCGTTCACTTTTTTCAAAAATTAACATTTGTAATATAACGTACTACGCGGTTTACGTATTTTCCTCACTGGAATAAGAGATGGCGTCACTATTACTTTGTTTCGCGCTATAGTAGTCCTTTTGTATATAAGAAGTCCCCATACAAAGTGTTCTTTGGATCGACATCGCCTACCAATTCCTTTGGTTCAAATTGCATCCTACTGGAACACTACGCCTTAACTGTATACGATGTACATTCATAAATCGAAGGCTGTGAAGGACCCGTCTAGTCTTCGGGGCAATAATGCACTATCGTATCACTTGTACGAATTCTTTCCCCCTTTCGTTGCATTGCGTTACACATTTCATTAATAGCTACATAATTGTATATAGACCACCCTCTTTCTTACCGAGGAGTCGTAAAATACGACTAACGTAAGTTGACGTCAGGTAGGCGGCCGGTCGTAAAATATGTAGCTAAATCATGTGACAACCTGTTTGTAACATGTTGTGCCGACCCCACTTAGAGTGGCATGAGGACAGGAAGATGATGATAAGAAAAGTGAAACGGACCTCTTATTGTCACACAAAGACTCTTTTTGGAGATAAATATTATATGTTTAAAGTATTAAGTATCACGATAACGCAGGTTCAATACACATTTCATTTAGGAAATTCTCTTAAGGATTAGAAAATCCTGGTTTTCCTTCGGGAACAGGGAAAAATACATACAGCGTTATTAAGGGTAATAAGTAAGCTTTACAATCGCATTTGCGGTTTACTCATACGAATATTACCGGAACATCGTTGATATATCACATGGCCATGAAACGATAATGTTGTATGCTAAAAATAAATTGTATTGTTTCGGTATCGATAAAAAAAAATCCTCCTTTTATTCTGAAACAAATTCTGTTATCCAAAACAACAAAGGCTTAAGTGTTGGTAATATAAACTTATAAACTATTAGTGTTACTTACCTCTATTTATAGTACCCGGCAATAAATAATGCACATCGAGGCTTAGAGAGAGAAAATCGGCTAGTTCTGCTTCATAGATCATTTTCTCTGTCGCACAGACTGACGTCACATACTAACTGAGTGACAGTGATAGCGCTCTACGAAACCGAACTGGCCGGCTGTTTCGTTCTAAACATCGATGTGCATCATTTTATGCCGGGTACTGTACTCTGTACTTACCATGTAATGCTTGTGTGGAGTGTTGCTGGTGGCGGCGTTTTGCGATACGTGTGGTGACTGGTCCTGCATGTATAAGGTATGTTAACTTTCCCTGCTTCATACACTTAGCATTACATAGATTCTCCCAACAAACTCAATATAATTCTATCATAATTTCTGTTTGAACTAAGAGATCGAGAAAGAATACTCTTGTTCTAGGTCCAGCTTTATGTACATTTGGTTTAAATTAGGGATATTACGGAGCTCCGACCTTTGGAAACCAAAGTCGGAGCTCCGTATTCTCTCCGTAACCTCCGATTGAATACACGCCTCCGACTCCGACTTCAGGTCCGATAAATTTTAGTCGGAGGTATAACGAAGGTGAAATTGTCATGCGAATTCGGACAGAACGTGCAGTTACAAGTTGTAGAGATCTTTCATTCTAAAAGTGCACGCGCCTCCACCAAATTACATTATTTTAATGTGTGAGAGAAAATATTGACTGTACTATTTTATATGTGTGCGCGCAGCAATTTCAAAGTTGACACGACTTATTCGCGCACTTAAAGGTCTACTAATTTCTCGACTGGTATAAGTCGTTTATATGGCGTAGAATGCACGCTTTGTATGAGACAACACGTCTATTCTGTCACGTGTTTATCATTTGTGCACTGGTTGACCCCCCAATCCGGTTACACGGATTACAAGTGAGGTTTGCATAAAAATAAAATTAATATTATATAATATTTATAATCAAATTTATGTTGAAAATTCTGTAGAATAAAAAGTAAGTTTTTAACGTTTCCCTGGCAATAGTAAGCGCTGTGGATTGTAAACGGGAAGTTCCGCATTCGAATCCTAGAAATAACATATTAGTATGTTTCTAAAATTTATCCCTGGTCTTGACTAGATAGATACTTCCGACGTACCCTTCTAACATAGACGTACCACCAAGCGGTTTAGCATTCAGGTACGATGTCGTGTAAAAACCCTGAATGGTTACACGTTTAATCTCCAAACCCTTTCAAGAAACTTAAACTACATCGGCATCCATCAGGTGAATTCGCAATCAAGAGCTAGCTTGCCAACTTAATTTAATAAAGATATTCATTATGCAACTATTAGAATGATAAATAAAACGTAATGTACAGAAGTATGTTCATTTATTTTATTAGTAAAAAAATAAAAAAATTAAACCGCAATAAATATTTACTATTTTAACGCTATTCACTCACGTCGCTATCTTCAGATTCAGACTCAACATTAATTATATTTATCTCAATCTATCTCAATATCATTCACATTTCGACACGTATTTTCCCACATATTTCTATCAATCATGTCAATTCGTTCCTTAATTAAAGCAATGGCTTTAATGATGAAATAATGATAGATGTTAAGTTTGCCCGTTTTTTTTCGCCACATAGTTTTATAAAATTCTCCATATGTTTCTATTAAAGAAAAAAATTATCTAATTATTATTTAAAATAAAAAAATTTATCCTCTTTTTTATGACATGCTAACTGTACTTTTGGCAATAATCGATGCGGGCTCCTACTTTCGTGTCTGTCCGGCAACTGAGTAACCAATTAGAATAACGAGTTTGCGTGTATTTCGTCTGTACATAAGTTTTTTGTGTGTGAGTAAAGACATTGGAGGGGCGTGCACTTTTAGAATGAAAGATCTCTACCTTGTTGCCCGGGGGTATCTCCCCTCGCACGCGCAACACGCGCTTAAGTATTCAATTATTTAAATCGTGGTGGTCATATTGTCTTAGTACAATTTACGGGTCAATTTTGAATGAATAATGAATGAGGCGGAAGTAGAAGCCTCCGCCTTCGACTTCGGTTCCGATAATTCAAATATGAAATCTCCGGTTCCGACTCCGGTTCCGGTAAACCCACCTCTGTAACATCCCTAGTTTAAATCCACCTTAATATAAATATATGGAAAATACTAATGATCTATGAGAACACTAATAAAATTTTGTTTTCTTAGAACGTCAACAAAAAACATTTGTTAGGAATTTGATTGGACTGTTCGTGTCAAAACAAAAAGAAAATTGAGATATTTGTTATTAAAAAATTCAGGCAAAAGATAATTAGGCATATGTTGGCTTCGGAAATTTACAAATGAGATTTGTTGTTTCTTAGTTGTTTAGGGCCGCTGACAAGGGATTTGCTGGTTTTAATTGCGGGGTAATTACCCCGTGCGTGTGATAATAAGTTAGTCAGAACGTTGAATTGATACGGCAGTTAGATGCAATCTCGTTTAGGTCTTGGATGGTGTATTTGTAGTACTTACACGATTGTATGAGTGTGAGATTTATGTGTTTAATGTGAGGAAAACTGTTCCTACCAAGCCAGCAAGAAACTCGGCGGCTGCACTTTTCAAAATCATACTTATAGCTAGTTACATTTAATCATTACTATGTTATATAGTTTAGAACAGTGGCTATATCCAACCATTCTCCATCAGCCTCCCTTTAACAGATATTTTTAAACTGCTGTAATGGCAAAAGTAAAATTTATTGCGGTTTGACTGGCCCGTTGGCGTAGGTGGCAGGTCGCGGGTTCGAGTCACGCCGAGAGCAAACCTTCATTAAAAACGTTCCTAAACCTGAGTGTATTTATGTCTTTAAAATTATATTTGTAGTATTTTTACCAGTTGTCTGTCACCTATAACACAAGTATTAAGTTTTTTTACCTACCTTGGGAAAGGACGACTGAGTCTCATATATTTATTTATTTTAATTTTGAAATCTGTGATGTTTTAATGTCGCGTGGCTAGTAGTGTTATTTCCTTCATATACATGTCCGTTTATTACTCTGCAATTTAATTACCGTGTGAGTAAAATAATCGGAGTGTAATCGAAACTTTATGGGGTTGCAATAAAGTAGATTACTCGGTATTATGACCGCTACGTCGTTCACGCGTTTTCATTATGCTAAGTATTTTATTGAACCTATATTAATATGTGTACTTTTAATATGTTTTTTTTTACAGTTTATTGATAACTTTTTTTTTACGGGGGGGAAATCTTCTAAAAGATACTCGAACTCTTGGGGGTAAGCTCCGTTTATGTGGGATTTCTACGCACTAAAACCCCCACGATGGACAGCCTCCGCACTAACAGAGAGGCCCCGGGATCTTTGGTGGACTGCACCGATGCCTCTCAAGTGCCGTGCACATCGTGCTCCTCAAAATGTACGGAGCTTGTGTCTGTAACAAGCTCCATTATCTCTCGGTCAAAAGATACAGCCACAGCCCCCACTGTGACCGTTCGCGACCCCAGAGGTCCCATCAGTCGGGACTTGTTAAATTGATACCCGAGTGTCCAACGCTGGGCGTAGGTTGTTTTGTGTGACGTTTTTTACCCACGAAAATTATTACTAATTATTATTTCTGGCGAGCGTATTACCATTAATTAACATTTTATATCTGAGAATTATAAACATCTGAACCATATTACAGAGTTATTACGCGTTATAACTTTTTTGCAATGAAATAAAGTTATATTATTGTATACGTATTATACCAGATTTTCCAATGCATATTTCGTGGTAAAATGACAGATAATACTTGTATAATTAACGTGCGTGCTTGTTTTTATATAGATATTTATATAGAAGGTGAGAAAGATTTTTGAATTTAAACTATCGTGAGTTGTATTCATTATTAATGTTGAGAGACCGGCTATACTCACGTTTTATTTTATCGGATGAGCCCGACTCGCGCCCAGCGAGCTGCTACACGCAGTTCCCGCCGCGATAACGCCGCGTAAAGAGCTCATGAATAAGAGCCCCGTATAGGCTTGAAACTAGTCGGGCTCAGAAAACTTATTTTTTTAGGTTCCAATAAGACGGATGAAAGAAGAGTGCATGCAAATGAGCTGAGAATGTTAGTTGGATGTGTGTTGTGACAAGATTGGATAAAATAAGAAATGAGTATACAGTAAGTATATAGTAAGTCTGAAAGTTGCGCTCATTATAGAAAAGACGAGAGGTGCAAGATTGGGATGGAATGGACATGTAATGAGGAGGGATGAAAATTATGTGACTAAACGAGTGTTGGATATGAATGTGGATGGATATACGACTATAGAGAGGCCTAAAAAGAGATGGTTCGAATGTGTAAAGTATATCATGCGTATAAAAGGAGTAGCGCCAGAGTTGACGAATGATAGAAGAGAATGGAAGATAAAAACTTACCGAGGTGTCGTAAAAGGCAACTAAGGTAAGTTGATTCCACCGTGTGGTATCTGGTTGAGTAGAATAGACCACGCTCTTTCTTACCGAGGAGTCGTAAAATACGACTAAGGTAAGTTGACGTCAGGCAGGTATCCAGTCGTAAAATACGTAGCCGAATCATGTGTCATGTGCCGACTCCACTTAGAGTGGGATAAGGGTAGGAGAAAGAAGTTCCAATAAAACCATTTTCGTGTTTCTCTAAACTTCAATATTGAAAATCGTGACTATCTGAAACGAGTGCGACTGAGTCTCTCAATGGCGCCGTGAATAGTTTTGTGCTTATTTTGATGCTGTTTTAATTTTTTTTCTATCATAAAATCGGTCGAAATCAAAATAACAATTTAAATTGAAACCTTATCGTTTATTTACAGGAAAATCTGAAATCAAGTTAAAAACTGTTTACTCGCAGCCAATCTGCCAGTAAAATGTCGTAATGGGATGCAAAATTAAAAAATCTGCAACCGGCGACCAACTCGTTTAGTCGGATTGACTTGACTATAACAAAGTTATAGAGCTGGCATTCCGTGGAATCGTTGTGAGCAAAGCGAATAAAAATCCGTAATTGTAAAAAAAGTAAAGTAAAAAAAAAAAAATCCGTAATTGTACTAATATTTAATTGCGCAAATTTCTGTCTGTCTGTTTGGCTTTTAAGCCTAATCGCTAGATTAATATTGATGAAGTTTTGTACAGTTTAAGATTTATATACTTTCTTCTGGCTTGTTGGTGCAGCTGCCTTGCCTTCAGGTCCGTGGTTTCGATTTCCGCTGATGGCCAACATTTTCTATAAACAACTTGTTGGTGTTTCAGGTCTGTGTGTATATTTGTATTTAAACATATTTTAACGCGATCTCAGCAAAGCAACGCCTAATTGTACAAATTACAAATTTATATACTCTTAGAAGTGGCAGGAATTTCACTAATGATTTTAACGTTATCACATAAAAAATTAAGTTAACCAATTAGAAAAAGAAGAGTACTTTATTCCCCTTTCACAATCCAACAAATTATTAAGTATACTTAAAAATATTTTATACTATAAAACATAATAGTTAAAATAAAAAACACCATGTACAGCGAAAAGCGAAGCGTGTGAAAGGACGAAATGGATGGCCACTCAGACTGGAAGCCTAGGCTTCACGGCTAATTTTCAGTGGTCTCCAGATAACTTGACTTAAATTAATTAATAACGGCAGAATCAGCTGGAACATAATAAAAAAAAATAGTTATCAAATAATACGTCAAACAAAGGTCAACCAAAAAATGTACAGCTTTAACATATGGCACAGATCAAATAAGTATTGACAGGATAAGTTAGTAATAATTTGGATTTATTAAGCTTGGACGATTCTACAATCAGTACGGAACGCTATCATCCTCTGAGAAGAACTGGCAAGAATCTCAGTGGTTGCTCTTATCACGAATAGTAATTATTTGAGGTTAGATAATAACAACTCGAAACACTCAATGTAAGTAGGTAGATGCGAGTCTATCCGAACAATATTAAAACGAGACTATCACTTATCAAACCTGCTTATTTAAAAGTTGTAACACGATCTATACACTTGAGTGTTGAACAAGCCAAGCTTTACAGCAAGACTCCAAGTAATAAAACGATCTAGCCGCATAGGCGTCTAAAAACCGTATGAGTCGAGTTTAAAGGACTAACTTCTATGTGGCAAGCTTCGCCTTTTATAAACAATTCTCACTCCAAAAAAAGCCCCTACTTTGCTTTCGGTCATGTAATTACAGTGTTGCCAGTATACACAAAACTGCAGAAATGTCTTTTGACTAGTTCCATTCCTAACAATATATGTATTTTGTGTACGGTGTATCATTGACCTATAAGTCGGGATTGGTATTTATTTGACACTGCGTGTAATAAACGCCAAAGTAGTTCGCGTTAGTAATAAAGTTACAATAAAGTCGCACAGCTTACGTCCTCCGCGGAACACTAGTAAATTTTTACGACCTCTCAAACATTGTTTTTCTGTTGCTGTCTAACAGATGAAATGTGCTTTTTGTTGTTTCATTCATGATATTTTTTACAACCGCTTTATATCTGTTATCAAAAAAAGACCCTCTATTCTGGGACCAAAAATTGACTGGTTTATACGATTCGGATATTGTCATTTACAATGTCCGTTATAACAGTTTTATTGAAGTTAGAAAATATAGAACTAAGCTGGTGTCGCTTGAAGTTAAGAGGGGGAAAGGTATAATAACCGTTGCTAGTTGTCAGGGAGCCTATTTACTGTTGAGACTCCTTGCTTTAATATGTAGGTAGTAGGGTGAGATGATGACGTATATAAGCCGAGCCAAGTAGATGCTGGTATTACCACCACAAATACATGGTGCATTAGGTATGGTGCGGTAGGAACAGCTTTCTGAACCAGCTGTAGAGTTAACGATTCAAAAGCACTTGTTCACAAGTTTACATGAATAAAGGATATCTCTAATTGGAATTTACGAGTTTCACAACAATTTCGCTTTTTAATATGACAAAAGTGCATGCCAAATGAATGTAGATTATATAAAGCGTATATATATATAGATAGATATGTCATGTAGTCATTTCAATCAAATGTTGTCCGTGACGTAGCTCACGAGGCTTTAGCTGAAAATCAGTTCAGTGTGTTTTCTGTCGAGGCACATAGTTTTATGCCTGAGTTTATATAGCTATTATTTTATATAGCCTATTATTCACTACACTACTGCTACATACATTTTTGATATTTAAAATTAGGTTAGGTTTAGTTTAGGTTTAGTTTTGTATATGTTATGTTACCACATTTGTGGAATAACGATTTGCATTCATTTTACCATCCCTTTAGGGTGAACCAGCTGTGATAGCCTAGCGGTGAGACCGTGCGACTCTTTGGAGGGGAACACGAGTTCAAAACCCGGGCAGGCACCAATGAGTTTTTCTATTAAAACTCATATGTCTAATTGGTAATTACAATTTATCACACGCTTTTCGGTGAAGGAAAACATCGTGAGGAAACCTGCATATCTCTAGAGTTTAGAGAATTCTGGAGATATGTGTAACCTACCAATCCGCATTGGAGCAGCGTGGTAGGTCTTAGCTCCAACCCTTCTCTCCAGAAACGGAGAGAGAAGGCCTATTCCCAGCAGTGGGATTGTAACAGGCCGCTACTTTAAGATTGAACCAGTAGCAGGGTGATTTACACTTAAGCTTAACGATCATTATGATGTTACTATCACTAACGAGTGATAATAACCGGGGAAACCATATCCGAGGCGCGTAGATAAAAGAAACTGCGACTTTATGATGCTACTTAAGAAGCGCCATAAAAGCTCAGTTACTTATCCACTTAGTTCACTTCGTATATGAGTTAACGAGACTATAAAAGGTCGTTCTGACCGACCGACTATCTTATGATAATGTTGTCTTCCTATCAACTATACTATGGTAATAGTTTGACCAATCCTTTGAAAATATAGTCGTCGGAAATCTGGAAATAATCTATACATATTATGGAATAAAGTATGCCGTGTGGTATGCGATTGAGTAGAATAGACCACCCTCATTTCCTAGGTGTCGTAAAAGGCGACAAAGGTAAGTTGACCCACCGTATGGTATCGGATTGAGTAGAATAGACCACCCTCATTTCTTACCGAGGGGCCGCAAAATACAACTAAGGTAAGTTGACGTCAGGCAGGCGGCCGGTCGTACAATACGTAGCCAAATCATGTGACAACATTTTTCTAACATGTTGTGCCGACTTAGAGTGGAATAAGGGCAGGAGGAAGATGTTTGGATTAGTACGATATCTATAATTGTTAATTTTCTATGGTAAGCACGTATAGTACGCGGCAATGAATAATGCACATCGAGGCTTAGAGAGAGAGAAATCGGCTAGATTCTGCTTCATAGAGCATTTTCTCTGTGGCACAGACTGACGAACCTGTGCGAAACGTCATATACTAACTGAGAGACAGCGCCAGCGCTCTACGAAACCGAACTGGCCGGCTGTTTCGTTCTAAACATCGATGAGAATTATTTAATGCCGGGTACTATACATATAACCCATAGCTAGGAGTATAGTCCTTTCTCCGTTCTGGTTGTATGGAAGAAATAACTATGTATTGAAAAGACCGCCGTATTTTATATTAAAAAAAAGTATTATGCTCATTTTACTTATTAATGTGGTATACAATAAAAGGATAATTTAATCATTTATTCATTCTTAGCTATACACCTGTCTCGCCTAAAGCTAAATGCGTACAAGCGTTATTCCCTAAGCCAAATTAGAGATAAGGAGCTACGATGTTCTCGTTATTTTTCCGCGACAATGGTCATTTGCGGCGCACCGAATAATTGGACAGGAAATGGTAGTGACGCGTCGTTCGAGTAATAAAGATATTTTTGGCGAGTCACGTCAGATATTACTGATAGCGTTTATTTTTTTACTCGGAAATTATTACTTCTCTATATATAACTTATAGAATTAAGAGTTACTTTGCGGAGATCCATAATACAAAAGTAATAGTATTTTTTTTTGGTACAATTCGCGACAAAATCGCGACATAATAATTTTATTTTTACGTAGTTCTCTATATGTATTTTCTACAATAGCGACATCTATATATTGAGACACATTACGTATATTAGTCATCGTCATCCTCCTGCCATTATCCCACTCTAATTGGGGTCGGCACAACATGTTACAAACATGTTGTCACACGATTTGGCTACGTATTTTACGAACCCTTGGTAAGAAATGAGGGTGGTCTATTCTACTAAGCCGGATACCACACGGCGGGTCAACTTACCTTAGTCGCCTTTTACGACACCTCGGCAAGAAAATGAGGGTGGTCTATTCTACTAAACCGGATACCACACGGCGGGTCAACTTTCCTTAGTCGCCTTTTACGACACCTCGGCAAGAAAATGAGGGTGGTCTATTCTACTAAGCCGGATACCACACGGCGGTTCATCTTACCTTAGTCGCCTTTTACGGCACCTCGGTAACAAAATGAGGGTGGTCTATTCTACTGAACCGGATACCACACAGCGGGTCAAATTACCTTAGTCGACTTTTACGACACCTTGGTAACAAAATGAGGGTGGTCTATTCTACTCAACCGGATACCACACAGCGGGTCAAATTACCTTAGTCGACTTTTACGACACCTTGGTAACAAAATGAGGGTGGTCTATTCTACTCAACCGGATACCACACAGCGGGTCAAATTACCTTAGTCGACTTTTACGACACCTTGGTAACAAAATGCGGGTGGTCTATTCTACTCAGCCGAATACCACACGGCATCGTATTTGTATCTAAATACATCTTCTAAAATAATTACTGAACTAAGCGTGATCCTCCAGCTACTGTCTCTAATGTGGATAAAAGGCATTTATCCATTATTTATCCATCTGAAAGTCTTCGCATGACATTAACAAGGGTACATAACCCTTGTTACTCAAATTATTTATATAATGTTCACCTTAGTTATAGGGATGTGTACGTGTTCGCGGGCAGGAATACATTAATACAAGATTAATGTTGACGCGTTAAATCCAGCATGCGATAGCCTAATGTTGGGATCGACTGGATCCACCGAACATTTTTTACTCGCTAATTTGGGAATAAAATTCACGTTTGTATTCCAAACTGAAACGTCGGGAACGTCAAATTGTTTTTTAAAAAACATTTTATTGTTTTTAACTAAATATAAGTATTTCTAAAAATCTAATTGAAATATTACAATTTAGCACCGCAACTGAGCAGAGGTAGATGCTCGAATCGAATGATCGCACCTGTGGAACATAAGCTTGCGGTTCCTGCTTTGCGCCTTGCAAAAGTAAATAAGTCGTTTGTGGGTTTAGGTATAAGATTCTATAATAAAATTCCGCAATAGGTTTTAACTAAGAACAGTTTAAAAACACTATTAAAACAAGGCTAATACAGAAAGCCTACTATACTATTGAGGATTACTTGGACGATAAGAATGCGTGAATATAGCTACTTTTCAACGCTGTACACAACAGTAATGACAAAATGTAACTAGTTATAAGAATTTTTCTTTAAAAAGAGCAACCGCTGAGTTTCTTGCTGGCTATTTTCGGTAGGAATAGGTTTCCGAACCAGCAGTAGAGTTGACGATTCAAAAGTACTTGTTTACAGGTTTATTTGAATAAAGAATATTTTGAATTTAATTAAACTTCGTTTTTTATTATTGCTATCATTTTTATAGTTCGTTACTTTACGTATATAAATAAAAATTGAATTTTATATTGTCAACAGGATCAGAAGATCAGAAACGTCGTGCTGATTGGCTCGCAGGGTTCGCTGGAGGAGAAGACAGTCACCGTTTGCCATGGCGTAGACTTCGTCAATGTCACCTTTGTGAACTTTTGCTGTACTAGAAAAGATATTGCGCAGGTCAGTAATGCTATCCATAGGTACTAATTATAAAAGCGGGAAGCCTGTCTTTCTGTCTGTGTATTACGCTGTTAAAGTTAATCCGTTGCAGAAATGTAGATGAAATTTGGTACAATTGAAGCTTATATATATATAGCTTATATATAGCTGTACTATAAAATATATCCCGTTTTTCCTTTAGGATTACAAAAAAACCAGTCTTTAATTGGTTGAGAGTATTTTAATACTTTAGTCTTTATTTTTTTTTTCTTCTCTTTATTATACATAAAGAACAATGAAAGAAATAAAAAAAAAAATCCTTCGTACTGTAATGATATTGTATTAGTTTTTCATTGCCTGAAAACATGGATAAACCTTCAATTTCTTAAAATGAAAACTAGCTAGATCGACTTGTTACTCCAAAAACCTAGAATATTGCATTTTATAAATATCATAGCCGTACACGACATTCAGATTATGTGTCACACGCTTAGTATTAAGTAACAGCCTGTTACTATGCCCACTGCTGGGCTAAGGCCTCCTCTCTCCGTTTTTGGAGAGAAGGATTGGAGCTAAGACCTACCACGCTGCTCCAATGCGGATTGGTAGGTTACACATATTCCTAGAATTCTTTAGAGATATGCAGGTTTCCTCACGATGTTTTCCTTCACCGAAAAGCGTGTGATAAATTGCAATTATCAATTAGAAACATAAGTTTTAATAGAAAAACTCATTGGTGCCTGCCCGGGGTTTGAACCTATGTCGTCTCTGAGAGTCGCACAGTCTCACCGCTAAGCTATCACAGCTTCACGCTTAGTATTAAAGTGACCTAATTCAAAAATAATTTCAATTTCATGAAAATCGTTGGAGCCGCTTCCGAAATTCAAATTATATCGCGCAGGCGCTGCAATAGTTGAACAACTCAATAAATCATGTTTTTTGATAAACGCCTTTAAAGTTTTCGTTGCTAAGGAAAATGTATATAAAAAAAATCTTTAGTTTGCTTTATTGAATTATGAGATCTAGTCTAAAAAACGTGTTTTTTGAGTTGTGCCACTATTGCAGCCCATGAGCGATATATACAAGAGTTGCTCGTTTAAATGTATTGTATTCATTTTCTTGCACAATAGCAATATATTGTTATAGTAAGAGGTTTCCTAGCGGAAAATGTAGAGTAGAATTGTCTTTATATTCGCGTTCGTCGTCTTGTGCTCCTTTAGACGCATCAGGATTAAGGCTTTGTATAATTTCAGCATACTCACTCCGCCTGATAAAAACTGCGGTATATAGTTATAATTAAAGTAGTCGTCATCATTCTCTTGCCTTTATCCCATTCTGAGTGGGGTCAGCACAAGTTTTCGCTCGTTATTTTACAACCACTTGCCAACTGCCTAAAGTTAACTTACCTTAGTTACTTATTTACAAAGTAACTTATTATAGCCTGTTACGACACCTTGGTAAGAAATAAGGAAGGTTTATTCTACTCAGTCAGGATGCCACCCGCTTTTCGGTGAAGGAAGATATCGTGAAGAACTTGCATATCTATGGATATTTTTGAGAATAGTCCATCTTTCCAATCGGGTTTAAGCTACCACCCCTTCTCCCTAAGAACCCGAGAGGAGGCCCACGCCCAGTAGTGGGATAAAAAAAAATATTGTAGACCGTGTTCTCAATAAATATTTTAGAGCTTTTTATGGTCTGAATATTTTAGTCTGTCTTTCACATTTTCACTGCTAATACGCTGGAGTGATATTTAACTGGCCCGTTGACAATGATTCTGCCTTCAACCGATGGGTCTCGAGGTTGATTCCCGCTGAGGTCTAATATTTTCTTAAACAATTTATTGATTTTTCGGTCTTTGTGTTAATATGTATCTAAAATTATACATGTGTATACCAGTTGTCTGTCTCCCATAACTACAGTATTATGTTACTTACTTTGTAAACTGATGACCGTGTGTCATAAATACATAATTATAGGTCTATAGATGAAGCTAAACTTTCTGATAGCTTATACGATGGGAAAATATATGCGATTAAAAAAATTCTGCTTTTTCCTTAGGAAAATTGGTAAAGCACATATTGCATTTTCAAGAGTACTTAAACTTTTAGCTTGGCGTGAATGTAGTCACAGTTACTACTAGTATTAAAATAAATCGCAATTCCATGCATACGTAGTTTGTCATATTTCGGTACGAATGCTCGTTCCGTGTGGACGTGCTTTGATTTCGCTGCCTAAACCATATGTCGGGGTGCGGTTTACCCTAATTTATGACGGTTAACTCGTATTCATTACATTATGTCATATTTCGCACGTATCTCGTAAATTTGTGAGCGTTTAATGCTAATACACGATTTTCACGTTGGCCACACCGCAGTAAGTTGTTTAGATGAGTTTTATTTTACAGATAGGGTATCAAAGGTAAAGCTAATACATAAAAGGGATTATTATAGTATATACTCATGTGCTCATCATTCTCCTGTCCTTATCCTAACTAAGTGGGGTTGGCACAACATATTTTTCTCTTCCATTCTCTCCTATCATTCGGCAACTCTGGCGCTACTCCTTTTATATATATGCATGTCATACTTCACAGAATCCAACTATCTCTTTTTAGGCCTCTCTCTAGTAACATATCAATCCACATTCATATTTAAAACTCGCTTGGTCATATGATTTCATCCCTCGTCATTGTAAGTCCGTACCATTTTAATCTTCACTTCTCGTATTTTCTATACTGAAGGCAAGTTTCAGACCAAATAACCCACCAATTAGCTGATTGAATGTTACTCTTTAACTATTTATCCAAAAATATATATAACATTTACTTAACGAGTATTAAACCTTTATGTAAGAGCGAAAAGATTAGTCATAAAAGTTTCGAAATAGACGAATGGTTTACGGTCACGTGTTAATAAATAATAAATTAGTGTACAAAGTAGTATAAATGTTCGCGTCGGAGAAAAATTTTAAACGCTAAAGACTTTCTGCAATATAAAAATGTCAAGCATATTTCTAAGACACGGTCTTTTCGAGCAAAGAAATTGTATGAAAAATTTCTTAAAAGCTTAAGATTTTATAAATTTTTGCTACAAAAGATTCAGTGTGCGCTTCGTCTACAAAATTAGAAAAATGCATCAGATTTCTTAGGGTTCCTTTAGATTACTTTCTCACATTTTTTTTACTCTGGTATAAGTATTACTAATGTATGTGTTCATTTGCCCTTCTTTCGCATGAAAACGTAACAATTGATCCATGTGATGTTTGGCATGGAGATAGTTTGAGAACGACAAATACATAATTGAGTATATCTATACTAATATATGAAGCTGAAGAGCTTGTTTGCTTGCTTGCTTGCTTGTTTGTTTGTTTGTTTGTTTGTTTGTTTGTTTGTTTGTTTGTTTGTTTGTTTGTTTGTTTGTTTGTTTGTTTGTTTGTTTGTTTGTTTGTTTGTTTGTTTGTTTGTTTGAACACGCTAATCTCAGGAACTACTGGACCGATTTGAAAAATTCTTTGAGGGTAAGATAGTCATTTTACCGAGGAAGGCTATAGACTATATAACATCACGCCAATATGAATAGGAGAGGAGCAGCAATAAAAAATATTTCGATAACGGCAAAATTTAAATCTTTCCTTGGGTGCGCTGAGTAAACGGTGAAAGTTATTACAAAATTGTTCCCCTCTAAGAGTTCTAAATAAAAGTCCGCGACAACATATGTCTAGCTTTAACGGTTAACCCACTTTAACCATAATTAATATGTGTTATGGTTTACTCAAATAATTAGACTGCAGTCCACGCGAACGAAGATGCCCTCAAAAGCTAGTTATATAATAAACTGAATTCTCTGTATAGGTAAATTTGGTTTGTGCTTAGCCCAGTTAAGTCCTCATGGTTTGCCTTTGTCTATGACTTGGCAGGTAAGGCGTTATACGTCGTAAATATCTGTTTTACCCGATTAGGTTCGAACTTATCCGGAGACCACTGCATTTCCGTAACTGAATCACGCAAAGAGGACTGAAAGGAATTAGATGAATTTAAATACGATTTGGATCACTATACACACCTATTATTAATCATCTAACAGCAACCTTTAACCGTAGATATCCGTTTTTCTATAAGTCAGACATAATCTTTTTTTTGCATCTTACATCTATATATTTTAGAATGTACTGAAAGCAATGATCTGTTAATACACACACTTGAAGCTGGGCTAAGATAAGAAGGAGAGGCGTCTCCTTGTAAAGAAAAAGACGAGGTTTAGAACTTAAACCTATCACGCTTCTCCAATGCGGGTTGGCTGGTTAGATATATCCCAAAAATATGCCAGATATATACCAGCTATAGCCGCTAAGAGCATGATGAATTCTAAATCCATTTGGAAAATAAACTATTATAGGAATCTCGTAGATATCGAATTTCCGACTTTCTGGTGAGACTCACAGAAGTCACGATCAGCCATCATGGTAATGGACCTTGGATTTTGCTTGGTTTTAAACACAAGCATTAGTCCTAGTCAACAATAATCTCGTTACGTCGATCTACGTTAATTGTATCGTGGATTATAGCAAAATAATTTTATTATTACTTTTGTATTATGGATCTCCGCAAAGTAACGCCTAATTCTATAAATTACGTTACGTTAATGTCATGACGACCCAACTGAGTCCCTCGAAAAAACATATTAACTTAAAAGCAGTTCAGTACCAAAATCAAGCTATTTGATACATTAGAAAGTTTTGATTTTTTTTTAAGATTTATCTCTATATATAGATATACTAGTGCTACGTACGACTTCGTTCATGATGGTTTTAGTCTTAAAATATCTGCAATAATCCTCCTATCCTTATCCCAATCTAAATGGGGTCGGCACAACATGTCTTACCATGTTGTGATATGATTTGGCTTGGTGTTTTAAGACCGGCCGCCTGTCTGACGTGAACTTACCTTATTTTAAATACTGTTGTATCTGACATGTTCGATTTCATACTTTATTTACGTGAATGAAATATTTCCAATGTGATAATTTTAGTGAGAAAATTGATTTTATAGTTCAACTTTACTAAATGTGCAAAGAAATTTTTCAATTTTATTATTTAATCGCAGACTCTCTTTTCTCCATCTCCTACTAAGTAAGGTCGACACAACATGTTTTAAACATTTTGTGACATGATGCGGCGACGTACTCTACCTGATACCACGAGGCGAGTCGACTTACCTTCCTCGCCTTTTACGACACCTCGGCAAGAAATTAGGGTGGACAATTCTACTATTCTACTCAGCCGGATACCATTAGGCATAAAATATCCGCAATAATGTACTACATTTTTTCCAACTATTTCTTAGCTCGGATTATAATAATAGCTTATTATTATAGCTTAAATTGTACCTAATTTCATATTAGTCCATCGGAATGACCGTGAAAATGGTATAGACAAATAGACAGGTCGACAGCCTTATTAATTAATCAATTCAGGGCCAAGACTCGCAGTATATACCATAATACACATTGTTATATGATTTTAATACGTTTCACGTGCATACCATGATCTAGACGCCGAAGCATCTTATAGTCACGTCGAGACTGCGCTCACATCGAAACTGCCATTCACTGCTATTTGTAGCAATCTTCCCATTCACCATTAAGCCCCTTTCGTATTCTCTTTACAAATTAATAACCCAAAATACCCTCTTATGATGAGTTAATATCATAGCCGTCTCTCTTCATGCCAAAGTTATTAGATATTATTTACTTAGTTTCAATGGATATTGAAAGGTTATGTAAGATAAGTCTTTAGCACCAACTTTAGTAATATTCTCCTTGTCTTTTATCCTCGACGGTAAAAGATATAGTAATCCTTTCGGCTTAGTTGGGAAAGTTTGCAGACTTGTAATATTATCGTGATTATTGGATATCAAATATAGAGAACAGTTTGTTCATTATGTTGTTCCTATATTTAGCCCTTTTAATCTGTGTTAAGTTCATTTTATATCAGGAGACAAGGAATTTTACGTCTTTATGTAGGTAATAAATTATTCATTGTTAATTAAATTTAATCGATTTTTCAATATTTCCAAAAAAAAACAATTAAAATATGAAAAATTGGTGTCCACAAGGAACGGAAAAAGGACCCAAGCTCCCTGTAGTTATATATTACAGAGTGAGCAACTTCTCTACAATACGTGTCATCTAAAGCAATACTGCCTTCTGTATCCGCTTGATATAGTAATCCAAGCGAGAGCCTCTTGAGATGTTGGCCGAGGCTCAACTAAATCGACTAAACTAACTATTCATATTATTATTACAAACTAGCAATGCCAGCCGCGTGGAAATGAGCGTGTCACAATTTTTTTCTAGAATTCAAATTTTACACAAAAATAGTTTTTGTGAGTTAACCATAAGAGATAAAGACATGCTATCCCGGACTTTTTTGTAGCATTTTTATAGATCTACAATTCTCTAGTACATTACTTTAGCGTATCTCTGCTGGTTTACGCAGCGCACGCGACTAAAGCTCCCAGCAAGCAAGTTTTTTTAACAACTGCGCAATCTCTTCAACACAATTTACATAATACCGATATGTACTATTTACCTAAACCATCCGGAAGTATTGCGCTATCTTTTGGTGAGAACCGTACAAAAATCTGTTCAGTAGATTTCGAGAAAATCGATTACATACAGACAGACAGCTTTTTGGGACTTTGTTTTATAATAAGTATAGATATAGATGCGAAAGCTTGTCTGTAACTCTTTTACGGCTATTCCATTGGAGAAATATTGATGAAATTTGTTTACAAATAAAGCTTATATACGAGTAGGATAAAATCTCGATTGACCTTCAGAAACAAGAATGGATTAGTTCTATCCTTTATGTGTTTTTTAATAATAAATACTTGCGAATGAAATCGCGGGTATAACCAGCCTTTTCACGCTTAACTTTCTTATTCTTTTAATATGTGATTAAGTTAATTGTACTTAAACAAATAATATCATTTATAAAATAAAATCTATTATTTCACTGTTATATATAAAACAAATTTGTTCCTGACGATCTCTAACATAATTTTTATTATATGAAAAACATAAATAATATGCACAACATAAATAATAGTTTTAGTCCGCCGTGTGGTATCCGGCTGAGTAGAATAGATCACCCTCATTTCTTACCGAGGTTTCGTAAGAGGCGACTAAGGTAATTTGACGATAGGCAGGCGGCCGGTCGTAAAATACCTAGCCAAATTATGTAACAATGTGTTTGTAGCATGTTGTGCCGACCCCACTTATATTGGAATAAGGGCAGGAGGATGATGATGATAAATAATAGTTTTAGTATTCTTTATTTATATGTTATTGAATTTAAATTATGAAAATCAATTTTTACTCAGGTAAAGATGAAATTGGTTTGCTACAATCTCTAAATTTATATACGTTTAAGAAAACATTTCGTATTGCATACTGTAAAATGATCTATCCATTTCTTAATGCGGCCATTACTAGAAACAATCACAATCACTACTATGTGATCATATCAAAAGTGTATTATTTTGTGTATAATTGAATTAAGAAAAGTTCTTATAAATTTATTTAACAAAGGAACTTTTAACTGTTTGACATTTCTTATCAGTTTATTTTTATTTACCGTATTAACACTAAAAAACCCAAAAACAATATATTTATTAATCTGATGCCTCGCGAAATTTATAAACATAGATCACTAAGATTCCTAATATTTATGTTTAATAAGTGTATTAATTGGCTGGATTCCAAATCATAGCAGGCTATATATTTCTTCGTAATTTAGACAATGTTATACCAGCGTCTGGATTATATTTGATGTATGTGATATGTGACCATTAAGCTTTGTAGCAATGATTTGAACGGTCGTAAAACCACATTATGTGGAATTTTTATATCATATCTTTGTACTTATAGGGTGTAAAAGATTTGTTTACCAACGCTGAAGGTAACTTACCTTATATATAAAAGTAGCTAAGCCTGCGGCTTCGCTCACGTGAAAATCAGTATGTCACAGTTTTTCCCGCGTTAATCACGATCCCGCGGGAATTCTAGGATAAAGATAGGGTAAAGTCTATATGTTGCTCGTCCTACTCCATGTACCTATCTTTAGTGAAAGCCTCACCAAAATCTGAATTTAATATTAATATAAGCCTTCCTAAAGAATTGCACTATTTTAAAGTAAAAACCGGTCAAAAATCCGTTCAGTAGGTTTGGATATTAACAAACGCATACTTAGAAACGACTTTGGGGATTTTAATTTGAAATATAATAGCTATACGCGCGGCTTCGCCCGAATGCATTTCAGTGTTTAGCGTGTAATATTCGCCCTAGTCTAGGCAAGAGACTGGCTCTCTGATATCATACACCGCTTTTTATACATACCTATTCCTCCTCTAAACTACAATCGACACCGGCTTGTTGCTACCCCCACAAAAAATTGTTGTAAAACGACCTCTTCAACTCAATTTACGTAAAACCTTTATGTACTCTTATCCTTAACCCTCCGGAGGAATTTTAACCTTTTAGTAAAAATCTTACAAAAATCCGTTCAATAGATTTAGAGAAAATCAATCATATACATGCAAACAGCTTTTGGGGACTTTGTTTTATAATAAGTATAGATATAGATAAGATAGCTCCAAATAGCCTAATTTTGTCTTAAATAGTCGGTTTGAACGCAGACTCGATCTTCTATCACATGTCCTGTCGTCTTCGACGAGGTTTGTTTGTATTAGTTTTGTTCAGACATTTTACTTTCTTACCGGCTTGTGAGTGACTTTTAGAGCGAGATTTAAGTCACGTATTAGGCATCTGGGTCTTGCATTCGTCGGGACATTATTTTTTCTTCTCTTTCAACTGACGAATGTTATATTTAGGTTTCTTCAAGCAAAATATTTTCTAGAATGGTTCCTAGAGCTCCCTGTGACTATTTCTAATCATATGCCTACATAGAGTGGGATCAATCAACATCCTTGAGCAATGTTCGAGTCTATCAGTTACAATAAATTTAGATAACAATTAACAAAAAAGTTGCAGGTGTTTCTGTTTGTAGCGCTTCTACGGTTACAGAAATCTCGACGCCTTTTATCCGATACTAACTTGTATAATTCACATCATTTCTTGGCTAGAGTCCAGGTTAATATATTTGTTCATTCATAAATTACGCTAAGTGCTCTATTCTGTTCGCTCTTATATTATATAACATTTGTGTAATCCTAAGGTATGGAGTACACGAAGCATCAACTTCGTCAATGATAAAATTTATAACTTCGGAAGCATATAAGCCTAATTTTTTTTTAACTTCTCATGAAAGGATTGGAGGAATTGAATAACAGGAGTATGTGGACATATAATCCTCATCATATCTCATATATAATTTCAAGGAAAAAATATTGATTAAATTTTCACTGGGAAGGAAATTGTGGCTAGTCGCTGCTTCTGGTTACAATCTTGACGTTGTGATGATTAATTACGCCCTATGCCTTTAACTATACTTTTCATGGCAAATTTCTTATGGGTACTGGTCCTGCAACGTTACATGTTCGACAGTTATATCGGACTATCAGCGACGAAAAAAGCCTTATATCCCAAACCTCTCTAGATAGGGGTTTCTCTAAACAGTGGCCCTTCCCTCTGCTTGTCATTGCATCGAAAGCATCGGATGCATCGAGAACACCGGAGGCATCGACCATTCACTACATGTTTCCATAGGTCATAATCCGCCATATCATGAGGGGTTCATAGGGATTTGTTCATTGTCACTAGCAGAGCTGCTGCACTGCTCTCTCCAGCCTAGTGATGCATTAACAGCCATTAACGTTAATAGCGTAGTATAAATTCGAAAAAAAGGAACAATTCCCAAATTAAAGGTAAGAAAAATGAGTCAAAGCCTAATAATTTCATTCAATTTCAATGGTCTCGTTTACATCGCATCCTAGCTCATAATCTGCCCGAATTCGATACTGATCTCTAACTCTCAACTCTCAATTATTCCCTCTTTTCCGCCATATTGTCCTTTGTTTCTCTATTTTTTAAAAGCTTTTATCCAACTTGCTATGTATGTATGTGAAGGTGGAATCTTGCAAGTTAAATTTGAGCCATTTCTCGGCTCCGATTGAGCTGAAACTTTTTACTGGTCCCCATGACAATGCATGTTTATGATAAACATGCTCTGAGGCTGCTGCCAGGATTGTCTCCAGACGATGAAACTCCGGTTATCAGTAGGGACATGAAATGTTGTTAAAAAGTTTTATAACTTGACTCGTACTTCTAAAAACCAATGTCAATGCTTGACATATCATTTTGAATGAATGAATGAATGAATTATTTATTTGACACAAAACACTATACTATTATAAACTAACAAATAAATTAAAATAAACTATAATTAACTTAATCAAATACATACCAATTATAATTAACTTTAACAAACAGAGACAGTTATAACTATAAATTGATTAAAAAAAAAGATAAAAACAGTATAGTGTGTTGTCCCAAAATGAATGATCTACTCAATACATTACAATTACACTATATACACAAACACACACACACACACACACACACACACACACACACACACACACACACACACACACACACACGCACACGGATACCTTTGGTAAATATATATATAACTAAAGGTATATATATATAAACAATTTTACCCAGGTATTCATCACTCAAATTAGTGTAAAGCGACTAAATTGCGTGACATTGCTCTTTTAATTTAAACCAAAAAGAGGATACTAGGGTAAATTGTTCCAGCATTTAGTCGCTGCGTTACGAAAACTCCCTTCAAACGCTACTGTACTACTGTGCCACTGTACAGACGATGAATAAATAGTAATCGTTTCTGAACGTCGCACGTGTATTCCGGGCCTAAATCATGGCTTTGTCCATTTGATTAAAGTTGGGAAATCCGCGGTGTGTGTAACGATACATCACCTTTTGTAATCGCGAATATAAGAAAAATGTTGGTCATGGATAAATGATGGGTATTTATTGGTATCAGCCAACGACGTACTATATGCGGTGTTTTAATCTTATCCATTGTTATCTAAAGCAGGAAAAATATTACAAAAACCTTTGTTTGCTTTCAGGGTGGTGTAATTGTTTGAAAAGTTATACATTTTCTGATCAACTTGTTCAAGTTTTCTTATCCTATTATCTTAGTGACCTGCGACAACCCAGTGGTTGAGATCGTGCGACTCTTTCGAACGGATCACAGTTTATCTCAGTTTGTCACAGTTGTATCGCGGATTATAGCAAAATAATTTTATTATTACTTTTGGGTCACAGTTTCTAAACTCGCGCAGATGCCAAGGAGTTTTTTTTGTTAAAACTTATACGCCTAATTGATAATTGCAGTTTATTATACGCTATTCGGCGAAGGAAGATATCGTGAGGAAATCTGCATATCTCTACAAAATTCTAGAGATAGATGTAATCTACCAATCAGCATTGCGCAGCATGATGGTTCTTATCTACAAACCTTCACAACTAAGTTTCCACGGCTAAGCTGAACTAATATAAAATTTGGCACAATTAAACTGACAACCTGGGTAACATATAAGATAAAAAAATCCATTTCTCTTTTGGAAACGGAGTAACAACACAGTTCATTACTGAGGGTACTTAAACATGGGTATCCCTAATCAGTATATGAGAGCAACTGCTAAGTTTCTTTTTGACACTTCTCAGTAGGAACAGCTTTCCAAACCTGTAGTAAAGTTTACGATTCAAAAGCACTTATTTAGAAGTTAACTTGAATAAAGAATATTTTGAATTCGAATTAAGAACCATGTGTCTTCTTTGTCAGCAGATGTGGACGGAGGAGCTTTTCAAGCTGGCGTACAACCTGAACCAGTTCAACAATCCAACCATCAAGTTTCTAGAGAAGTTGCACACAAGGATCACCCTGAGGGCTGATAAATCTGGAAAGATTCTCGTCAAAAAGTGAGTACAGAAGTAGGTTTATATAATAAAATTATCGTGTCACAATTCTAGTTGCCATACTTCTCCGATTGCAGATTCAGTAAGTCTGAAAATCGGCTACTATTTATATTTCCTATCCCTAAGTAATAAGGGTTGTGCACCCCTAATTATCTTATAATGTACTCTAGAAATAATTTATATTACGCCGTGTGGTATCCAGTAGAATAGAATAGACCACCCTCCTTTCTTACCGAGGTGTCGTAAGAGGCGACTAAGGTATGTGCCGTGTGGTATCCGGCTGCATAGAATAGACCAACCTCAGTTCTTACCGAGGTGTCGTAAAAGGCGACTAAGGTACGTTAACGTCAGGCAGGCGGCCGGTCGTAAAATACGTAGCCAAATCAAGTTTGTAAAATATTTGACATGTTTGTAAAATGTTGTGTCGATCCCACTTAGAGTGGGATAAGGGCAGGAGAATGATGATGATGAAATAATTTATATTGCAAAACTACCTTTTGCCCGGTCACCTCGTGATATATTATTATTACGTCAAATTTTTTTTAATGAAAAAAATCTGCTAGTTGTTGAGTAGTGTATCCATTTTCATTTTTTATACATGCTGGGGAAGTTAACCGAACGCATTACAAATAACCACACAACCGTGTTCCACTGCAACCGGTAAATAATTAGGAAAAGACCCCACGGTAAAATCGAGTAATAGAGTTTCTTTATCGTTCACATCTATATTTTCCAATACTTATATTGCACATTTTATTTTATCGCCGAAAATCGCTAAGGGACGCATTGATCAAATACTAGATTATATAGTACTAGCTGTACCAGCGAATTCACACGCGTGGAAATCAGCGAATCGAAATTTTTTACCTAAAAGTACTTATTGTGAGTCAACTATAAGAGATAGAGAGATGCTGTCTAAGAATTTTTCGTGTAGTCTTTTTGGGGATCTACAAATCTTTAATATACTATAATATAGTACCCGGCATTAAACGATGCACATCGATGTTTAGAACGAAACAGCCGGCCAGTTCGGTTTCGTAGAGCGCTGTCACTGTCACTCAGTGAGTATGTGACGTTTGGCACGGGTTCGTCAGTCTGTGCGACAGAGACAATGCTCTATGAAGAATCTAGCTGATTTCTCGATGTGCATTATTTATTGCCGGGTACTATACTTTAGTGTATTTTTGTTGGTTTACACGGCGCACGCGAGTAAAGCTTGCAGCAGGCGAGTTTTGTAGGACTGCGCGATCTCTTACCATTAACCTAAATGTTCCGGAAGAATTGAACTATCTTTTAGTTAAAACCGTACAAATATTAGTTCAGTAGCTTTTGGGAAAATCGATCACATACTGACAGAAAGCTTTGGGGTTGTTTTCAGTTATCTTTAAATTTAGATACGAACAAAATCGAAATAAACAAATTTCGGCAATCGATATATATTGTTAAAGAAAGTTCAGAAGTGAGTATTAATGAATCCTCAATCTATAATTCAACTTGTACGTCCTTATTCGCAATTAATACAATAATACAAAACACGCGTCACATCACACGAGATGGCTCCTCTTTATTCCGTCTCTATGGCAACCACTATTCGTTGTTAGGCGTTGCCTTGACAACGCCATCGGCTGTGTTCGCTATTCATCGGCTGTACTCGTAATACGCACGATAGCAGCGACCTCTTGTAATTTCCCCTTACAATATATTTTTTACGTCATTATTAATCATAGCATTTTCATCACAACTACGAGTATATGAGGTTTATAAAACTCTATTCAGGAGATTTCTAAGAGCACTATTTTTTTGTCACCTCATGCGGTGATAGAGCATTTTATGAGCATACTAATTTTGCGACATAACTCGAATTATTCCAGAGATCCCTCTCGAAAGACCACCCATAAAAAGATACATATCAGGCACGTGTTTCGTAATTAATAAATAAATTTAAAAGTTTAAATTATAATTGGTATATTCACTAGAACTTTCAGGCTGGTTATCAAATTCCTAGCATGCCTTTTTCATGGACGACATACCGGGTTGAAGCTAGCAGATAATAAAAAAAGCTTTTAGAATTTTTATGCGATCACTCAAATAGCTTCGTGTTGCATTTTTGTTTAATTAAAATACTGTTGTATCTGACACATTCGATGTCATACTTTTTTACGTGAATGAAATATTTCCAATGTGATAATTTTAGTGAGAAAATCGTTTATATAATTCTACTATACTAATTGTGTAAAGGAATTTTTCAATTTTATTATTAGTATGACACTTGTGCTAGCCGTGCTAGCCTGCAAGCTGTGATAGCCTAGCGGTGAGACCGTGCGACTCTCTGGAGACGACATAGGTTCAAACCCCGGGCAGGCACCAATGAGTTTTTCTATTAAAAACTTATGTGTCTAATTGATAATTGCAATTTATCACACGCTTTTCGGTGAAGGAAAACATCGTGAGGAAACCTGCATATCTCTAGAGAATTCTATGGATATGTGTAACCTACCAATCCGCATTGGAGCAGCGTGGTAGGTCTTAGCTCCAATCCTTCTCTCCAAAAACGGAGAGAGGAGGCCTTAGCCCAGCAGTGGGCATAGTAACAGGCTGTTACTTTTATGACACTTAATCGCCGATTCTCTTTTCTCCATATGAATGATCTCTTGCCTTTATCTCACTCTAAGTGGGGTAGGCTAAAACATGTTATAAACATCTTTTCTCATGATTCGGCTAAGTACTCAACCAGATACCACACGGCGGGTCGACTCACCTTAATCGCCTTTTACGACACCTCGGTAAGAATTGACGGTGGTCCGTTCTACTCAGCTAGAATTCAACGTTTATATCTTCTTATACCACACGGCATATGAAGATATAAACGTTTTAAAATTACTAAAATCAGTAAACAGCACCAAAATAATGCTGGAATAATAAACCCCCGCCTATAGTTGAAAAATAATTTTAAAAGTAAAATTATAAATAATTTTAGAATTAAATTACAATAAATCAATTTTTATTTGTTAATTTTGTATAACGAATGTTTTACTGTTATAAAAATAATTCTGCAAACCTTTTCAGTTATATATAATATATGCGTTTCAGGTATTTTTGTATGCCTAAATTCAGTTAAAAAATCTACTTTTATAATTTATTTATTATTTTTGTATATATATAAGTTTTAATAAGTTTTTGTATTTATAATTCTCTTTTTGCTGTTGAAAATTAGCGCTGAGACCTATAACTAATTTATGTTAAGTACTTGACTACTCTTTTTGCAAATGTGAAAAGTTATTTCATTCACAGTATAAGTGAAAATCGCTTTATATGGATAGGTACTTTGTTTTGATTAGCTTTTTTATTTTATTACTTACGTTTAATTTACTTAAATCCTATTATAAGAGATGTATATAAAAGTTCGAAGTGTGTTTGGTACGCGATCTTACCAATCAGTTGGAGGAGTTTTATTATTATATAGTTTTTTTTTATAATCGGTCCTGATCGAGAATGATCTTAGCTCTGATTTATGACGATCTATTTAAAATCATCATTAAAATTTATATGATATTTTATTCTTTAAAAGTTATATGAACCTTTTCGACACTTTTAGCGGATTTTAAATTCGTAAAATATATAATTAATTACGCACAACAAAGCATTTTTCGGTTAGATAATTTGATAATTGATAATTTTATAATTTATAGAAGTGGGCGTTGCTTAAGGAATTTCATAGTATAAAAGGAATTATAGAATTATTTTACTATAATCTTACAAAGATTATAAAGATTGTAGGTATGTACAAAAGCAAATTATTCATTTAGTAATGTTAGTAGTTAGTACTTATTTTTGTATTTTGAAAAATTTAGTTAGTTGGAAAATGAAACGAGCAATTTCGGCATTTGAAGCCAGTTATAAGGATGCGTTGATACTAGTTGAATTCCTACACTCAAATACTAACACTAATACGAGAATCATTCATCGAACCTGTTGTAATATATAAATTTAATAATCTATAAAAAAAATATGTGTGATGTTTCCGGCTAAAACATTAAAAAACAATTTGTGCTGTCACTCCAATAAAAGTCATATAAATTGAACATGGGTTATTATTAATAAAAAATATAATCTTTTCAACTGAACCAACAGATATCATATACAGCCATGTGCAAATAAAAAATATGTGTGCAAAAAGTATTTGTTGATTACGAGTGTTTGTATAATTGACATAATGTTGACGACACGCGCTCATTTCATACAAATATTTACGTTTGCCGATCGCATATTCGTTATCGGATTTATACTTTATTAGCAATGTCGTGGATATGAGCGTGTCACAATTTTTTTCTAGAATTCAAATTTTAAACATAAAAGTCGTTTTTTTGAATTAACCATTAGAGATAGAGACATGCTACCGCGGACTTTTATGTAGTATTTTTATAGACCTACAATTCTCTAGTATATCACTTCGGCGTATCTCTGCTGGTTTACGCAGCGCACGCGACTAAAGCTCCCAGCAAGCAAGTTTTTAACAACTGCGTAATCTCTTGAACAAACTTTACATAATACCGATATGTACTATTTACCTAAACCATCCGGAAGTATGGCACTGTCTTTTGGTGAAAACCGTACAAAAATCCGTTGAGGAGATTTTGAGAAAATCGATTACATACAGACCGACAGCTTTTTGGGACTTTGTTTTATAATAAGTATAGATAGGAAAAACTGGCGTAAAGTGTAAACACGTGACTTTAGTAACAGTATTGCTGACCATAAAATATAGCAATATTGAATCTTAATACTTTGTGTGGGTCAACTTACCTTAGTCGCCTTTTACGAAACTTCGGTAAGAAATGACAGTGGTCTATTCTATTCTTAGTCGGATTTCTTTTAAATTATATTTGCTATAATAAGTTAACAAGAATGATGTCTTAGGCCCGGTAACCACCAAAGCGGAGATGGGTTTTGAATATAACACTTGTATATGAGGTGATTAATTGGAATTAGAAGCGTCGTGGACATGAAGCGAGATCGTCAAGATGCATACTGAGCTGAGTTTTATATGAATTCTGGATCATTACCCTGAAGTACACATGAGTATTCAGTTATACCCTGATGTATATTCAATTGAAAAGAAGGGTTTACTGAATAAATTCTGGATTCGTTTACTTTTGAGAAAAATTATTGCGCTTCTCACGCATGCGTAATGTGCTAATCACGGTAATGGGCGTTGCTTAATTAGTGCGTATTATCGATGTGGTTAAATAAATAGCACGTATATCATAATAGATGGTGTTGACTGGCTATTGTAAACTTAATTAAACAATAATTTTGAGTAACTTATCTTACCCAAATTTATGTTATAATATTAAATGTTTTCTACAGTAAAAGTCTCAAAAAAGTATTTAAATTTGAAATTACATAAAATTTTTACTTGTTCTCGATATGTTTGTATTTGTGTCTGTATTTAAAATTATGTATATATTTACCAGTCGTCCGTCGCCCATAACACAAGTATTAAGTTGCTTTGAAGATGGACGACCGGGTATGTAAGTGTTCTATATATTGATAATATTTCGGTTTTCGTTATTTTTTTCTCCTTTCCTTTTATATTATTCGCATTGCAATTCTTGTATTGTTCTTTCTGTTATTCAAAGGTTGATTGGTAGAGATCCCTTTTAGCGATAACACAACCTCCTTATATGTGCTATATTTTTAATGTATCATAAAGAGAATAAATACATCAAAAACTAGTCTCATCCGCGACTTGTGCACCTCAACCATTTTAATGTTAAAATTCCCGCAATTATTTTACTATAGGATTTTGTTCCGTTTCCGTAGAAAAAAAAACAGAATATATATACCATGTGTTGGCCTGGTTTATAAGCTTCAATCTTAATAAATTTCATCAATATTGCTCCAGTTGATTCGAGAAAGCCTAACAGACAGATAGACTTTGACATTTATAATATTACTATAAATTAGTATCATTAGAGAGCGAAAAAACCTAAAAATCCTGGTGGATGACAATTACGCAAAGGGCATACCTTGTCAAAGCTGATTTTCCCAGTCACCTTGTCCAATCAAATGAAATCAAAATAATCTTTGAAGTAAGCAATTTACTAGCACTTTTTAATTGTCAAGGATCAATTAGATTTAATAAAGTTACAACTGGTTCGGATGTTGCCCTTACTAAGAAGAACCAGCAAGAAACTAAGCGAACAATCACTTAAACATTTTCAATTTACATTATTTAACCACAGTCTTGTTTGAAGCTGATTTTTTAAATCCGAGTATTTCTATCATTCAAACAATAGTTAATATTTAGACACCGGCTATACTTAAGTCTGCTCAAGCAGTAGCTCGCTGGGCGCGATTCGTACTTGGCTAGGCGACAGAGGGGGGAGGGAGATGGTTGTGACGGTGATGGCGCGTTTTGTAAGTGTTCCATGTCGCTCTGGTTTTCGTCGTCGGATGCACCAATGAAATTCGTGCATACGACGCTTAGGGTGTCGGATTCAAAACGGTCTTAATATGAAAATGTTAACTTATCCTATTTTCCACTAGTTTCATAAATATTAATAATAACCTCTTTTAACTTTAACACAAAAACACACAGCACCTGTTCGCGATCTTCGCAGATATAGAGAGAGAGGCCGTCCAGCGCTCCTATTAAGTTATATATCCTCTCCTCATTTCCCTTCCATTCGCGCTAATTAGTGTTGTCATTGTAAAATATAAGAGTTTCAAAATCCATTGTAGTAGCAACGCTACGCCGTGTGGTATCCGGCAGAATAGAATAGACTAACCTTCTTTCTCACCGACGTGTCGTAAGAGGCGACTAAGGTATGTGCCGTGTAGTATCTGGCTGCATAGAATAGACCACCCTCTGTTCTTACCGAGGTGTTGTAAAACGGGACGTCAGGCAGGTCGTAAAATACGTAGCCAAATCACGTGACAACATGTTTGTAACATGTTTTACCGACCCTACTTAGAGTGGGATAAGGGCAGGAGAATGATGAATATAGTAGCAACGCTAACAAATATCGGTTTCCACGCCGGAGGTAGTGTCCAACCATCGACTCTGTTAAAATTCGGGTAACGATTAATTTCAATAAGCTTTCCATATAAGCTTATATCTTACACCTAATTTAAACTTTTCTGTAGATCAATCGCATCGATGATGTCAACATCATCCTCCTGCCCTAATCCCACTCTAAGTGGGGTCGGCACAACATGTTAACATGTTGTCACATGATTTGGCTACGTATTTCACGACCGGCCGCCTGCCTGACATCAACTTACCTTAGTCGTACTTTACGAATTCTCGGTAAGAAAGAGGGTGGTCTATTCTACTCTACCAGATACCACACGGTGGGTCCAATTACTTTAGTCGCCTTTTACGACACCTCGGTAAGGAAAGAGGATGGTCTATTCTACTCAGCCGGATACCACACGGCGTGTCGACTTACCTTAGTCGCCTTTTACGACACCTCGGTAAGAAATGAGGGTGGTCTATTCTACTCAGCCGGATACCACACAGCCGGATACACACATCAATTGCATCGATGATAGACCTCTTAAAAGTACGACATGGACCGATCTCAAAAAGGAAATGACTAGCGAAAGAGCCCTATGTCCGACACTGGACATGTATCGGTAGTAGTAGAAGACAAAGAGCGTATCTTCTTTATAACTTTTCAAGTATATGAAAGTTTCAACATGACGCATATTCTACGTTTTCTGGACGAATCTTTCCATGAATCCTTTAAACTGTTTTTAGAACACTATGATATTTGTAATGCATTCGTAAAATGCGTTTATTTTGATTGGCATCACGGTTTTGTTTACGTTTGTTGATGTTATTTTTAGACCTTTCAATTAATGCTTATTTATTTTAAAATAACAGCCGAATGTAGATTCATCCATATACAGGGGTTAATGAATCATGTGCCCTCTGATGATACAGATTTTTACATTAATAGAAGTATGTGAAAATGTGAAAATGGATATATGCCACTTTACACTCTTCCAACTATCGCTATACTGAAAATCATTATCAAACATCATTCGCTCGGTACGTTGACACAGTTTGCCTTGACCCTTCCTGCATCTTCACGGGTCGTGGGTTCGATTCCCGTCGAGGGCCAGAATTTTCTATAATAAAATTTTTGGGTTTTTCGAGTTTGGATGTATAAAAGTAGCGGCCTTTTACAATACCACTGCTGGGAATAGGCCTTCTCTCTCAGTTTCTTGAGAGAAGGGTTGAAGTCAAGACCTACCACGCTGCTGCAATTATCAATTAGATACATGAGTTTTAATAGAAAAACTCGATTGGTGCCTGCCCGGGTTTGAACTCGCGTTCCCCTCGAAAGAGTCTCGCCGCTAGGCTATCACAGCTTCGATGTATACATATACATAATTATTTATTTTAAACTATAGATATATGTATATTTTCCACCGGTGATATCCGGCTGAGGGATAGACCACCCTCATTTCTTACCGAGGCGTCGTAAAAGGCAACTAAGGTAAGTTGAGGTCAAGCGGCCGGCCGGTTGTAAAATACGTAGCCGAATCATGTGACAATGTTTATAACATGTTGTGCCGACCCCATTTAGACTGGGAAAAGGGCAGAAGAATGATGATGATGATGATATAGGTATGTGTATATTCACCAGTTATGTGTTACCCATAATAGAATTATTAACTCACTTATTTTCGGGACAGACAACGTGAGTGTAATTTTCCCATATATTTATTACTAGTATTTTCCTGCGGCTTCGCTCGCTAGGAATTTTGTCTGCCACAGTATCTAATTTAATCAAATTTGTGATTCACAGATTTTTTCCGACTTTATTGACATGTATCCTTATATTACATAAAATCATTACGAATTGTAGCCTATATGTTATTCCGATGTATAATCTATATAAATGTAAAGTTTCATCCAAATCCGTCTGATAGTTTTTTCGTGAAAGAGGAACAAACATCCATACTCACAAACTGTCGCATTTATAATATTAGTAGGATTAGTAGGATAGTAGGAAGTAGGATTTATCATTCAAATCTGGTCTTCCGTTGGGGCTAAAATGAACAATGCTCGTTCGCATTGTATGGGTAAAAGCTGGGTAGAAGTAGTAATAATGGTGGTGAGACAAATTGTTTGCAATTTTCATTGCAAAACTTAGTCAATTCCGACGCCAACGAAAAGCTTCAGATTTTCTGTATTCGACCGTCGCGTTGCATTCAACTGGAAATTGATCGCCGCTGGACTAGATTCAGTTGCTGAAATAAACTTTACCGTAATGCTCTATTGAAATATGATGAGCATCGCGTTATTCACTGTGGAGTTTATTTTGTTGATTGAAAGGTTTTTATTTTTTAAAAGCTTTTATTTATTACTTACCGTGTACCGTGTAGGTATGTGAAGGCGGAATCGTACAAGTTAAATTTGAACCCCTCCCCGGTGTCTGATTGAGCTGAAATTTTGCTTATTGGTCCAGTCCCAATGACAATGTCTGTTTATGACAAGCATGACCTGATGCTATTGCCAGAAGTGGCTCCAGACAAGGGAAATTCGATGGTTAATAAGTAGGGAAAAGCTTTTCTAACTCGACTTAGTCAATTATAAGATTTATATGACTGACAGAAAAGTTTAAATTAAGTGTGCGAACTATGGTTATACGTAAGGCATATTATACAATTGAAGATTATTTCAATGATAAAAATGATTGCATTTGAAAATCCTTTCAGCTTCAAACAAGAGTGCAGTAAAATAATGTACACGCCAACGAAGTTGCATTTAAAAGCTTGTATCAAGATAAAATACAAGTAATAAAATAATTTTGCAAATTATGGAATAAATCCCAACATCTCTTTTGAAACTTTTTTTCTTGCCAATTGACAAATATACGAAAACTCAATAGACAACTTTGTAAAATACTCGCTTTCGATCGGATAAATGTTAGTTCAAAAGTTAGTCAAGTCCAAACTAACACGTCGGATTTCCCTCTAGTCAACCGTCAACATGCATTCAGCTAGAAATTCATTGTAACTGGACTAGTTCTAGTTGGAAAACTAAAGTTTTGCTCGTCCAAGGTGAGTTGTTTTACGGCTTCGTGTGCATCGTGTGAGTTCATAATGTGAAGTTTTAGAAAAAGTTTTAACGGTGCAGAAAAAAATTAAATTAATAGAAGCTATAATTATGAAGTGAGAATTATGAAGTGCTGTGATAGCCCAGCGGTGAGACCGTGCGACTCTTCCGAGAGGAACACGAGTTCGAACCCGGGCAGGCTCCAATGAGTATTTCTATAAAACTCATGTGTCCAAGTGATAATTGCAATTAATCACATCGCTTTTCGATGAAGGAAAACATCGTGAGGAAATCTGCATATCTCTAGAAAATTCTGGAGATATGTGTAACCTACCAATCCGCATTGGAGCAGCGTGGTAGGTCTTAGCTCCAACCCTTCTCTTCAGAAATGGAGAGAGGAGGCCTATTCCCAGCAGTGAGATTGTAACAGTAACTACTTTATTTTTATAATTATAATTCAGAAAATATCAACGTTTCCGGGCCACCTGTTACAGTCCTACTTCTAAAGCCTTGTATTTTTTTGAAGAAAAGTGAGAGCTTAGAACATGAATTGATAATGATAAAATTATTACTATGTTTTGCAAGCCCACGGTCGTATACTTTATTGCCGATTGCCGAAAGCTGAAATGTCTAGCGTAAGTCGCGGCTACGAACATCAGCCAAGTATCTAAGAGTTTACTACAATCAACGTGGAGCTTTTCGGTGAAGGTAAATATTGTGAGGAAATTGCGTATCTCTACAGAATTCTGGGGATATGTGTAACCTACCAATCCGAATTAGAGCATCGTGGTAGGTCTTTGCTCTGTCCCTTCTCCCCTAAACTCTTTTACTTAATTTTTTGTCATAATTAATTCTAACTAGAAATACGTGCGGCACCGCCCGCGTAAAATTCAGTGTTTCGCGGGTTGAAGTCGCTCGAGTCTCGGCATCAGACTGGCTCTCTGATACCCGACACCGCATTTTATACCTATTCCCCCCTCTAAACTACGATCGACACCGGTTTGTTACTACCCCCACTAAAAGTCATGAAACCGTTATGTGCTATTTACCTTTCGGAAGAATTGCACTACATTTTAGTAAAAACCGTACAAAAATCCGTTCAGTAGATTTTGAGAAAATCGATTACATACAGACAGACAGCTTTAAGGAATTTCCTTTACAATAAGTATAGGTCTGAATCCATAAAAATTATTTAAATTCTATTAAAATTTCATTAATGTTAGTCAAACAGAAGTTAAAAAAAATCTTAATAAAAACCAAGTCTTTCTATCGTTTGGCGTTTAATACAGCGTGTTTTTTAAATATTTTTTTTTGTTTTCTTAATAAGTATTGTAATTATGAGAAACGGGCTTGATGTTTCTCCGCCGTGCTGTAACCAATGATGAAGTGAGACGGATACGTACCCTCATTTGTTTTCTCTTTTTTTTCGAATGACATAATTAAGGCTGGTTCTTCTAATCTAGTATAATAACTCTATGAAAATTATCTCTTCTTAAACGATTAGAAAAGACAAGCATTTAAAGATGACGTGTATAATAAATTAAAGACGCTAGAATACTAAATAAAAACTTTTAGCTCTCGCCGCTACAATTAACGCAATTGTCTACGAAGTCGCCGTAGCAGATGTATTAAGTACATTAATTACAGTCAATTGAGCCCATAATTATGAAAGTTAGACCACTTTCACACTTATGGGCACAATTGTAGGTTGCACTGACTAGTGATCGTTTATTTGAAGATTTCCAGAACTGTATTATTTGCATAAGCATATGATAAGTATTGGCGATTAACAAAGATTTATATGCGATTTCCCGAAAGCTGTGATAGGTGTAAAAGGCGACGAAGCTGATTTGATCCGCCGTGTGGTATCCAGCTGAGTAGAATAGACCATCCATATTTCTTACCGAGGTGTAAAAGGCGACTAAGGTAAGTTGACGTCAGTTGTAAAATAATTAGCCAAAACATGCAACAACATTAACACATGTTGTTCCGACCACTGTGTGATAAGGGCAGGTAAACAGTGGACTTAATGTTACTCTTAAATTTAAAATACACTCCTGTAATAATAAAATTATTTTGCTATAATCCGCGATACATGTATCGCGTTATAGTTATGTCTAGTATAATAACTCTATGAAAATTATCTCTTCTTAAACGATTAGAAAAGACAAGCATTTAAAGATGACGTGTATAATAAATTAAAGACGCTAGAATACTAAATAAAAACTTTTAGCTCTCGCCGCTACAATTAACGCACTTGTCTACGAAGTCGCCGTAGCAGATGTTTTAAGTACATTAATTACAGTCAATTGAGCCCATAATTATGAAAGTTAGACCACTTTCACACTTATGGGCACAATTGTAGGTTGCACTGACTAGTGATCGTTTATTTGACGATTTCCAGAACTGTATTATTTGCATAAGCATATGATAAGTATTGGCGATTAGCAAAGATTTATATGCGATTTCCCGAAAGCTGTGATAGGTGTAAAAGGCGACGAAGCTGATTTGATCCGCCGTGTGGTATCCGGCTGAGTAGAATAGACCATCCATATTTCTTACCGAGGTGTAAAAGGCGACTAAGGTAAGTTGACGTCAGTTGTAAAATAATTAGCCAAAACATACAACAACATTAACACATGTTGTTCTGACCACTGTGTGATAAGGGCAGGTAAACAGTGGACTTAATGTTACTCTTAAATTTAAAATACACTCCTGTATTCATTTCAGTGCTTAACGTAAAACGCTATGTACCTAGTCAAGCAGTATTCAGATCTGTAACGAAGCGTACGCAAGGCTTAATCTACCGTAGCTTGCGAGAAGCCAATTCTTTCATGGCGGAACGCTTCACTGAATTTATTTCACAATGAGATTGTATGCCGTGGATTAGTGTATTGGGATATATGCTTAAAAATATGAAAAAAGAATCCTTTAAGCATTCGCTAACTGCCTACCATCGTGATCTCCGACCGCAGTATTTTTTTGAGACTAAATTATTCACCAAATGATTCGATCTACTCCATTTTGTTTCAGATGTTTTTTCTTTAACTGTAAATTCATTTACCATCAACATGACGGCCAAGGCACATGCTGCTAGGTTATGTCATTTCGTTTTCCTTTACCGTAAAACGCATTATAAAATTAAAACACAATGGAGTATATGTTTCTATATAAAATCCATAGATGCTTGAGCGGGGTTTAATACGTAGATTCTTTCTGTAAGTGTCACTATCTGCTAAGTGATTCCGGATGCACGAACATAAAAATAATTTCAAAATATCCTACTCAAGTTAATAATTAGTATTGTACAACTAAAAATAAAGATACCAAATACATAAAGACCTTTTGTATTTTCTTTGTCTAAACTTTTAATAACCTATTTAAACTTCTTTAACTTATGAAGTTATTTATACAGATATCTTAATCGAAAATCTATTCGTAAGTTCTTATCTTAATGTTACGATTAGATTTTGGAATGAATTATTTCTTAAACTTAATATTTGAACTTTGTTTAAGTTTATTTCATGAAAGAACCGGGTTGTATTGGTCTTAAATTCGAAGGAATGTAACATAGTATTACTTTAGGCATGCTCTCCACTATCGACGATGATCGTTGAGCATGTGATCGTGTATAATTGACACGATTATCGTTCAAATGTCCACACTATTGTCCGTATCATCGATGCGATATAATTATACGCATTGCCCATCGATTGCCTATGATGTGTGTCCGAAAAATCGTCAATTCCCGAGTTCTAGGCGATTGTAGGACACGTGTATGCCCCCTATACGATCGTGCTCGCGCTTAATCGTTTGTAACCGCCGATCATGAAGAGGAACCATTAATTAAATGCTCTTTTGCATCTGAGTAAAACTTATTTTTAAGAAGAGTTAAATTAACTTGACTAGAGGGAGGTCTATAAAGATGATTAGATTGTGTGAAGTATGGCTTGCATATAAAAGGAGTACCGCCAGAGTTGACGAATGATAGAAGAGAATCGAAGAGGAAAACATGTTGTGCCGACCCCACTTAGAGTGGGATAAGGGTAGGAGAAAGAAAGAAGAACGCAAGTTAGGTTCTATCGAATTATCCAATGAACTTTAGCGTTGGGCGTATTCAAAAAATTGTCTGAGATTCAAAAGTAATAATAAAAAATAATTTGCTATAATCCGCGATACAGTAAATAAAAAATAGTGTTAAATATAGTGCTAAAGTGCTGAATATAGTGCTAAATGTATCCGTTTTTCATACCCGATACATGCAGGATTCGTAAAAACACATGCACAAACCTCCACCACTGCCACCACAATACACAAGCACTACAGGTTCACTATCACAAACATAACAATCGTTTTGCCCCGCAACTGATGTATCATCAGGAAATAGACTCGAAGACAAAATCGCAAAGCATTCTGTAATTAAGTTTCTTGGAGTGAGTTAAACTGAACGTGAGTCAAATATAGTGCTGCTTAAGTGAAGCCGACCCGACCGACCGTCCCATTGCATGTGGCTGTAAATTAAATTTTAAGCCACATGTTACGAAACGGCGTTTGTGTCTCGGTATATACGGAAATTATAGTATTTAGTGTCACGCGCTTGGAAATTTCTATCTTTTGTTTTCTTTTCTTTTATAGACATAATTTAAAGCAGTAAAGTTGACGATTCAAAAGCACTTGTTTACAAGTTTACTTGAACGATTTATAGAAGCAGGCGTTACTTTCATTACGGAATTCCATATTACATGCACTATAACAGAACTACCTTGCTATAATCCGTACGGGTTAAGCGAATGCATGCAATGCCAATGTGTATGAAGCAGGCAAAATTTAGCACGGTAGTTCTGTTATAGTGCATGTAAGTTTACTTGAATAAAGAATATTTTGAATTTGAATTTATAAAAATTTGCAATAATTAAAAAAAGTGTTATAAGAGCGAGATCTTCGATTTCGGATGATTAGTTTGAGTTTGAGGAAAACGCAGTTGTCGCTCTTTTATTTTATATTTTTAATGAAATTCCTAATTTTTTATTTTTTAAATACAAAGCGACATAATTCCAAATTTTATATCCAGATGATATAAAATTTGTCATCTAGTTAAAACAAAAACATTTTCAATGAACATTAATTTTTATTATTTATTACTATTTATATAAACCATTTATTAACAGAGGTACTTATGATTAATGACTTAGGAAATTAAAAAAAAAAGTTTTTACTCCTAATATATTAGACTGATTGTCTGTTATGAATCCACCTTTATACCTTAAACTGATAAAATTAACCAGCAACGAACTTACTTGATAAATAGACCGACATCACGAGCATATAAATTTTAAAAGCATGAGAATACATAATAACGCAATAAAGCCCCAGCTGGTGAATAGGGCTTTAAAAATACAGTGCAATTAACAATAAAGTAAGTTTATTAATATAGCGCAAAGGGAGGGAGCTTCTACAATAAAAAAAAGTTTTAATTAATTAGTAAGAGTCACGCGGTCTCACTTTTAGGCTTTCTTTTTTATTAGGCCGTTAAAGATAACGTGATATGAATCTCCGTCTGGTCAATAAAGACAAGAACACATTGCAATTACATTACGTATTAATAGAGCGACATATAATCAATTATATCTGTAAGTGAAAGCTAAGAGACCTTAAGTCCAATTTTTGTAATTTTAATGATTTTGATTTAGTATACCCGTATTGATTAAATTGTAAAAGACATTTAGTTCTACAGCAACTAATTTCGTGGATGTAAAATTATAAATGACACTAAGTCCCTAAGCGTGAAAAAGTAAACGCTACTAAATGAAGCTCTCCTGAATAATTTACAAAATGTGACTTAAGATCCTTTAGCTTTCACCTTCAGATATATTCAAACAATATCTGAAACTTTCGCTTCCTTATGTTGTTATTTGCAAAACTTAAAAAGAAGAATCTGTTTAATTGACTTTTTTTACTTATTCCTAAATTTATACTAGAACTGTGCCAGCGGCGTCGCTCGCGTCGAAATCAGTTCTCACAAAAAAAAAAATCCGAATTGAAATTTTGAACATAAAAGTAGTTATTGTGAATTATACGTGAGAGATAGTAACATACTATTTTTTGTAGTATTTTTATAGAGCTGCTACATTACTTTGGCGTAACTCTGTTGGTTTACGCAGCGCACGCGACTAATCCTCCCAGAAAGCAAGTTTTTTAACAACTGCTCAATCTCTTCAACACAATTTACATAATACCGATATGTACTATTTACCTAAACCATCTGAAAGTATTTTACTATCTGTTGGTGAAAACCGTACAAAAATCCGTTCAGTAGATTTTGATAATATCGATTACTTACAGACAGACAGCTTTTTGGGACTTTGTTTTATAATAAGTATAGATTGGAAATATAAAATACAAGCTGTACCCGCACTACGTTCGCGTTAACTTAAATGTTAAAATACTCTCAATAATGTACCATGTGTTTTTGTCTATTCCTGAAGCGAAACGGATTTTTTTTTCATTTATGATAGTCGGGTGTATCGTACAAAATTGCATCAAAATTTCTCCAGTGGATTAGACAGATATACTAACAGACATATTTTCGTATTCATAATATTAGTAAGAATGAATTGTTGATATTACCCTGATCTTGGGCTATTCAGTAAGATTCTTAAAACATATTATATTACATTTTGTTAACATTTAATACTATTGAAATAATGTGATTTGAATCCATCAGTACCTACTGACAAATTCATGCGAGGATGGGGGCTATGTGCACAATGTTACCTTGTCCTCATTACCAGCAGTGTGGTAAGCTATTTGTTCTCCCTCCCTCTCTATCATAAAAAGATACTGAAATGCCTGTATAGTATAGTAAGTAATTAATTCAATTATGCGTATGACTTTCCATCCCACTCTACTTTTTATTTTGTAACTCCTTTATTGTATACCTCTTCTGTCTTCTTTTAAATAATTTATAGAATTAGGCGTTACTTTGCGGAGTTCCATAATACAAACTCCACGACAAAATCGCAAAGCTTTGCGATTTTATGCGAGTCTATCTCCTGATGATGCTTCGGTTGCGGGGCGAAACGATTGTTGAATTTCTGATAGTGAACGTGTGTAGTGCTGGTGTATTGTGGTGGCAGTGTTGGAGGTTTGTTCATGTATTTTTACGAATCCTGCTTGTATCTGGTATGAAAAAACAGTTAGTCCACAGTTAGTCAACAGTTAGTGTGTTTCATTTCGACGTATTTTTAACGCATGGTAAAAACCTCTCGTGCTAACGAGGGTTTAGTGTAGTGAACGGTAAGGTTTTTAGTCGGTATATTCATACGCTTATTGCCCTACCCGATAGATTTCTATCGGGTAGGGCAATAAGCGTACAGTGCAATCAACAATTAGATGCAATTATGACTCTGCTACGGTAACTTCGTTGACAATTTGATTTGTAGCACTGTAGGCTACAATTTGTGCCTGACGCTCTATAATTTTGTTAGTTCGCAAGCTACGTTGTTTGTCGTCCGCGTTGTTTATTCGACACTAGCGAACCCGGCCCGCTTCGCTGGGCTTTATTTAAAGATATAAGTGGTAAAAAACTGTCATTGCCAGTTAAAAAACATCCCCTGATTGCTTGATCGCCAGATTGATCCAGCGGATAATCCTGTAAAGTTTTCACAGGATTATCCGCTCGATATTTTTTTTGGGCGATACATTTTTCAGACTCAGGTTCGTGGATTTGGATGAAAATGCCTGCTGACTCGTTAAAAACACTTTATTCATTTCAAAATAAGTATGTACCGTCTCTATGCAGTCCGTTTTCTAATAGCAAAGCCGATCACTATTATTACACTTTTATTTTCGCTTCTTTATTCGCTCTTTCGCAAACTGAACTTCGAAGCGCACGATATGTCTGCTTATATATCGAACGAATCGATTTAGAGAATGGACGCAAATGTTCGCGAGTCCTAGGGGCGATACCAAACACGATTCGCAAACAAAGTGAATTTTCCAGAGAATGTCAAGCAAATTTGGACTCTATAGCAAATGCGTTACGAACTCTTTTCTCATGTTCGCAACAGTATGTACTACATCATATGTAATTTTTTATGACTATTGTTTAATTACGTATAGTGTATGCGTTTACATATGTAAAAGTTAAATGAACTATGACTGCTAAGGGATATTTGAAAATATTCACGACTTGTTTGACCGAATCTATATCTCTTTGAGTACTAGAGATTTAACTTATTTGAATTGATTAATTTAATTAATGAATTAAAGCGTCTTGATGCGTTGTCCGAGTGTCATTCAGACGCCTGTTCGATTTTGTAGGCTAATATTTTGACATGTAGGTATTTTCTTTTACTTTATTTTATTTACGCTTATTTTGTCTTATTTTGTTACTTTTATTTACTTTAAGCCTTGATTTCTGAGTTTCTATATATTTGCTACGCAGACGTCTATGTCAATTTTCACGTCTTGCTATATTAGTTACCGTAAACTTTGTTAACTCGTCAACGATAGTTTGCAACTTATCTGTACTTGTCAACTTACGATTTATTACTCGGCCGAAACTTGCTACGATGTTTGTATCGTTAACAAGTTAGCAACTATTAGATTAGTTCAACTAGTGGATGTCACAGTTGTTTTGAACTTAATGATCTATGTGTACAATTTTTCGAGAAAATATATTTCACTTAATTTACTGTCTGTTTAAGTCTACCTAATACAACCTCAATACAATCTCCTGCTGAGTGTGTCTGAGCTTTTTTATGGCTTTCAAAGCCAATTCTATGATTCATAAATTCTAGTCGTTGCCCACATGAGCTTTGTAAATATAAATTAAAATTCGTAATATTCTTAATTCAAATGCTATTGAATCGTCAACTCTACTACTAGTTTGAAGCAGGCTAGCAAAGTATAAAATTTTATCTTTCAGTACGTGCAATAAATTAGTAACAGCTTGATACCGGCCCGGGGAATGAATCTATGACCCCTTTTGAAATAGTCGCACGATCTTTTCGCTGAGCTATCACAGCTTTCAGTTCATCATTCTGCCTTTATCCCACTCTTAAGCGGGGTCGGCACAACATGTTTTAAACATATTGTTATATGATTCGGCTAGGTATTTTACCGGCCGCCTGCCTGACGTCATCTTACCATAGTCACCGTGGTCTATTCTACTCAGCCAGATACCAGACAGCGGGTCAACTTAGCTTAGTTAGTAAATTATATTTGTTTTAACTATTTTTTATGACATTTTGACGTTCAAAAAGTGTATGTTACTACCAATTTTGAATAAAATGTTTGATTTGATTTGATTTGAGTCGCCTTTTACACCTATCAAAGCTTTCAGTACGCGTAGCATAAATAATGTGGGTGAAATCGTCTATAAATCCTTGTTAATCACCAATACTTCGCATAGAAGAGCTTATGCAAATAATACAGTTCTGGTAATCGTCAAATAAACGGTCACTAGTCACTGCCACCCACAATTGACTGTAATTACATCTGCTACGGCGACTTCGTACACAATTACGCTAATTGTAGCGCCGAGAGCTACGAGTTTTTATTTAGTATTCTGGCGTCTCTAATTTATTATAGACGTCATCTTTAAATGCTTGTTTTTTCTGATCGTTTAAAAAGAGATAATTTTCGTAGTTATTATACTAGAGTAGAAGAACCAATCTAAATTGTATCCATCGAAAAAGCAATATTTTTGTGCATAAGAATATACATAATTATAAAAAGACTAGCAATATAACAGCACTAACTACTTTGCTATAATCTGCACGGGTTAAGCGAATGCATGCAAAGCTAATGTGTATGAAGCAGGCAAAATCTACGCACCTTACACATGCACCCCCCAAGTTGCCTCCACCAGCAACAACGCACACAAGCAGCACACACACCCACCACCACAATCTCGACGATCGTTTCGCCCCGAAACCGAAGCATCATCAGGAGGATAGGCTCCACGACAAAAATCGTAATGCAGTAATCATTAAGGATTATAGCAAAGTAGTTAGTTTTGTTATATTGCTTGTAATATGGAGTTCCGCAAAGTAACGCCTGCTTCTATAAATCATAAAAAGACTAGTTTTTGCCCGCGGCTTCGCTCGCGAGGAAATTGGGTCTGCCGCAGTATCTAATTTAATTAATTCACAATTTTGGTCATAGTGGCTTCCACATAAAAGATAGATATATGCTGTCGCGGACTTTTATTATGAAATATTAAAGATAAACAATAATACGGTATATTGTCTTTACCGCGGATTATATCAAAATAATTATATTATTGCTTTTGTACTTAGGGATATGATATAAAGATAGTGGCTGATCCTCAGACCTGAATATGCATAAAAAATTTGATAAAAATCGATAATCCTTTTCGGAGGAGTATGGTATCTAACATCGTGATACGAGAATTTTATATAAAAGATAGATAGATTAGGTACGAAATATTAAATTGTGCTGCCATATATATAAAAAAAACTAAATCTCATCGTAAGCCGTTTGTCGTGGAGAGGTAATCCCGAATAGCAAGCTCAGGTAAATTGCGCGCTTAATATATTTGCATATGAATTGAACCGTACTACCAGTCTCTTGAAGCTAATAGAAAACCATTAGATTAATATGAAAATATACTCCTGGATTTTTGTAAAAGAAAAAATATTTTAAGTTTATAAAACTTGGCAATATATCTCACTGCATTTGAGCGTATAGGTAGTAATTGTAGTTTACTCATCCACAATAATAATATAAATGGGAAAGTCTGTCAGCCTGTCTGTTAAACTTTCACAGGTAAACTGCTGGAGCAATGCAGATACAATTTGGTAAAATTACTAACTACTCTTATACTAGACTTATATATTGGACGTAAAAATTCCCGATTTTCCTTCGAGAATAATTAAAAACAGTATACTTAATGATTGTGGATATGTTAACACTAAAGTGGATGTCAACATAGATCCGGGTGCTCTAAAGTAAAGTAAAGTAGCGGCCTGTTTCAATCCCACTGCTGGGAATAGGGCTCCTCTCTCCGTTTCTGGAGAGAAGGGTTGGAGCTAAGACCTACCATGCTGCTCCAATGCGGTTTGCTAGGTTACACATATCTCCAGAATTCTCTAGAGATATGCAGGTTTCCTCACGATGTTTTCCTTCACCGAAACGCGTGTGATAAATTGCAATTATCAATTAGACACATGAGTTTTAATAGAAAAACTCATTGGTGCCTGCCCGGGTTTGAACTCGTGTTCCCCTCGAAAGAGCCGCACGGGGTTGCCGCTGGGCTATCACAGCTCTAGTCTATGCTTATTATGAAACAAAGTCCGCAACAGGTCCCTGTTTGTTTGTGATCGATTTTCTGTGCTGAGGGAAATCTACTGAACGAATTTTTGCACGGTTTTATTTCAAGAAAGTGCAATTATTCAAGAAGGTTTAGGTTATTAGTAACGGCAAATTTTTAACAGCCGATACTTTCAACAAACATGGAACGTAGAGAAGTTTTTGGAGCAACATATAGGCTACTTTTTACCCTAGAAATCACGGAGTCACGATTTATGCGCGAAAAGCTTTGTGACACTGATTTCTACGCGGGCGAAACTGCGGTCATAGACGGTAGTGTAAATATAAATGCGCTAAGTAGAGACTACAGAAATTAATTGGACGTGAACAATACATTTCATTTAATTATTTTAAGTGCATGTATCATTTTTTATGTGATGTTAGTATCTGAAGCGTTTTATTTGTTCACAGCATCGTCGGTCTCTTCGCTCAAAATAAAGAAGGCAAGAAGAGGGTGGAAAAAGCTCTCAGTGAATCCGGTCTGCCAACTGGGAAGAACGACACTATCAGCCACTCCAAGTTCCAGTTTGAGGACTTCTTCGCCTTCTACAAAAGCTTAACGCAGCGCACGGAAGTTCAGAAAATCTTCAACAATCTGTGAGTATTGTATATTAATAACTGTGACGACCGAACGGTGAAATGTTATCCTTATAGATAGAAATCATCGTGTTGGAAGTTACGTATCTCTGAAGGATTTGGGGGTTATGTGCTACCTGCCTTATCGCATTTAAGCAGCGTAGTGGGATTAAGCTGTAATCCGATTTTCCTTAAGAAATACACGCTGGATGCAACTCTACCAAAACGTCGAACCTAATACAAAGGTAACTCGATTTTATCACGATGTGACCCGTAAGTTTATATAATATATTTAAAATGGAAAAATAATTAAGAAGCATTTACAACAAAAAGAAAGAAAACGAAGAAAATTATCTTTAATTGGTAGATAATGGTACTTCAATATAGATTAAATATTTACCTGAACGTCAAATTAAGTCTGTAGATTATTTTGAATAACGTCATCATTAGTCAAAGTAAAGAAGTTTCTTGTTGTATCTACCATACGAGGGTGGTCCGACAAGTACTTAGCCTCACCGCCCGATGGTGCCAGTATCGCAAGAGAGATTTACTATCGTGTAGTACGTTCTTGTAGACGGCTACTGTTAAAATTTCAGCCGAATCGGACTCGTAGTTTTGTTTTGACCGCGTGTGGAAGCAGACGTGTTTGCGGATTTTTGAAAAATGGAAAAAGAGCAATATCGGTCGGTGATTCGATTCTTGTTTTTGGAAGGGAAATCGCGCAGCGAAATCAAAGAACGCTTGGATGCTGTGTACAGTGACTCTTCTCCTTCGATGGCGACCGTCAAAAATTGGTTTAACGAGTTTCAACGTGGTCGCACGTCGGTTTTTGATGAGCCACGCCCAGGTGCACCGAAAACGGCTACCACGGAGGATAACGTGACAAAAATCCACGATCTCGTATTGGCAGACCGCCGATTGAAGGTGCGCGAGATAGCTGAAACAGTAGGCATCTCAAAAGACCGCGTGGGTCATATCCTGTATGAAATTTTGGGCATGAGAAAGCTGTCGGCGCGATGGGTGCCGCGTTTGCTCACTCCGGACAACAAGCGTGAGACCACTTCAGAGCAGTGTTTGACGTTGTTTAAGCGCAATCTGAAGAAGTTTATGCGTCGTTTCGTGACTGTCGACGAAACATGGATCCACTGGTACACACCAGAGACCAAGGAACAGTCAAAACAGTGGACTTCACACGGCGAACGTGCTCCGTGCTGTCCTATCGGCCAGAAAGGTGATTGCCACCGTTTTCTCGGATTCACAAGGTGTGATCTACATCGACTACCTGGAGAAGGGCAAAACGGTAACAGGGCTCTACTATGCCGAATTATTGGGCCGATTCGATGCCGAATTGCAGAAAAAACGGCCCCATTTGACGAAGAAAAAAGTGCTCTTCCACCATGACAACGCACCGGCTCACACCTCCGCCGTCGCCACGGCCAAATTGGTCGAATTGCACTACGAACTGCTGCCCCATCCACCGTATTCTCCAGATTTGGCCCCGTGCGAATTCCAAACTTTTTTCCAAACTTGAAAAAGTCACTCGCCGGGCAGAAATTTCAGTCGAATGAGGAGGTCATCGCCACCACGGAGGCCTACTTTGCACACCTCGAGAAAACGTATTTTTCAAAACGTATTTTTCAGATGGGTTAAAGAAGTTGGAGCATCGCTGGGTCAAGTGTATCAAGCTAAAAGGAGACTATGTTGAGAAATAAATCGCCACTTTTCCAAAATTTTTGTTTTTCTTTTGTAGGCTAAGTACTTATCGGACTGCCCTCGTATATAAAAATATTCTATCTACCATAGAATATTTTTTGTTCTTAATTTTAATAACAATTACATATTTTTTATCATTATACTAATTTTATTAAGTGCATATGAGACATGTTTCTTTTTGATTTCGTGTACCAAAAAAAAAAAAATTGAACTGTCGGGTCTGAGTCAATCTCTACATATTATAAAACAAAATCCCCAAAAGCAATTTGTATGTATCTGACCGATTTTCTCAAAATCTGCTTAACGGATTTTTGTACGATTTTTACTAAAAGGTAGTCCAATTCTTGCAATAGATTTAGGTTTATTATGTACAACGATCTAATTTCCGCGGCGTCGGAATTTACGCGGGAAAAACTTTATGAAAAACTGATTACCACGCGGACGAAATAAATTCGCAACTTTGAAGAGATTTCACACTACCTTTTATGAACAGGGAAATCTTTTATTTTCGTATTAATATTAAGCGTATTAATTGTGACTTGTACAAATTAAAAACTTTTTGAAACGTTTTTAATCCGTGCAAGCCATGTTTTTATTATTGTACCGCTGAAGTTTTCAGCTACGGAAAATACCTGAGTCAGACAAAGCGTAGATTTATATTTTATCCAGCGCGGCGTAAGCGCTGCAATCATATAAATTGTTCGCCTACCTAGTTTCTCGTTGGTTTTCCTCGTTTTCAAACTAATGAGACCATCATTGCTAATTGGCAGTGCCATAACTAAAAAGTATTCTTTAAATGGTTTTTTATGTGTTAGGTATACAACATCATCATCCTCCTGCCCTTATCGCATTCTAAGTGCGGTCGACACAACATGTTATCACATATTGTCACATGGCTTGGCTACGCATTTTACGACCGACCGGACTTCAACCCACCTTGGTCGTGTTTTACGACCCCTTGATAAATAAAATAAATTAATATAAATAAATAAATATATGGGACACTTACACACACGGTCGTCCATCCCCAAAGTAAGTAATTTAATACTTGTGTTATGGGTGACGGACGGTTTAAATACATACTTAAATACGAATATACGCCCAGAACCAATAAATTGTTTAAAAAAAATGTTGGCCCTCGGCGGGAATCGAACCCACTGCGCCAACGAGCCAGTCAAAAGGTAATACGGTAAGAAAGAGGGTGGACTATTCTACTCAGCCGGATACGACACGGTTGGTCGACTTACCTTAGTCGCCTTTTACAATACCTCGGTAAGAAAATGAGGGTGGGCTTATCTACTCAGCCAGATACCACACCGTGGGTCATCTTACGTAAGGCGCCTTTTGTAGCTCCTCGGTAAAAAATAACACAATTCTATTCAGTCGGACATCATCAGCAAAATAATATTATACTTAAGTATTATCTCCGTACAGTCATCTAATTCTATATATTATTATGCCTTCCTGATATATTGATAAGTATACCTTTATAAGAAAACGTCTATATGATAAGCTGTAAATCCGCTTACGAGTCTCGATTCGACACACGTCCATATATTGAAAATTCTATTTCGCTACGTAATTCTCGTACTCGGGAAATCACTTGGATATTATTAATGTCTACTTTTATACTTAAAGTAGAGGCCTGTTACAATCCCACTGCTGGAAATAGGCCTCCTCTCTCCGTTTCTGGAGAGAAGGGTTGGAGCTAAAACCTATCACGCTGCTCCAATGCGGATTGATAGGTTACACAGATCTCCTGATTACTCTAGAGATATGCAGGTTTCCTCACGATGTTTTCCTTCACCGAAAAGCGTGTGATAAATTGCAATTATCAATTAGACACATGAGTTTTAATAGAAAAACTTATTGGTGCCTGCCCGGGTTTGAACTCGTGTTCCCCTCGAAAGAGTCGCACGGTCTCACCTCTTTTATAAAACAAAGTCCCCAAAACCTGCCCGTTTTTATGTAATAGATTTTCTTATAATTTACTGAACGGATTTTTGAAAGGTTTTAATAGTAAATAACGGTTTTTTGTAAATTGGGTTGAAGAGGTAGCGTTGTAGTAAAAAAAACTCGCTTGCTTGTAACAGAGATACACTTAAGTAATGAACTAGAGAATTGTAGATCTACAAAGATACTACAACAATGCTGCCGCGACAGCATGTCTTGATCTGTTACGGTTTAAAGTAGCGGCCTATTACAATCCAACTGCTGGGAATAGGCCTCCTCTCTTCGTTTCTGGAGATAAGGGTTGGACCTTAGACCTATCACGCTGCTCCAAAGCGGATTGGTAGGTTACACATATCTCCAGATTTCTCTAGAGATATGCAGGTTTCCTCACGATGTTTTCCTTCACCGAAAGCGTGTAATAAATTGCAATTATCAATTAGACACATGAGTTTTAATAGAACTCATTGGTGCCTGCCTGGGGTATGAACGTGACCCCTCGAAAGAGTCACACCGTCTCACCGCCGGGCTATCACAGCTCTCTCTCAGCTTGCTGTCATGGTTAACTACATTTATATTCAAAATTTTAATTAAATATACTGAAACGCGGCCGAAGCCGCAGCTCTGCATGTCTCTCTTTATTTGCTTATTATGCTTTCACGGGTATTACGCTCGAGCAAAATCGATTAAAGTTGGTATAATTGAACCTTATGCATCGGACTAATATCAATACATCATCCTCCTGCCCTTATCCCACTCTAAACGGGGTCGGCACAACATGTTAACATGTTGTCACATGATTTGGCTACATATTTTACGACCGGCCGCCTGCCTGATGTCAACTTACCTTAGTCGTACTTTACGACCCCTCGGAAAGAAAGAGGGTGGTCTATTTTACTCTACCGGATGCCAACTAATATCAATACATAAATACTAATATAAATACACACACTCTCACACACAAACATACACACACAAAATATATATAGATAGATGCATACAATACAATTATAGGTGTTAAAATATTTTTATTTGTTAAAATCGAATTTTATATTATTACTTTACATGTAGACGTATATATAGCTATGGAAGGATCGAGGCTCCAAGTACAGACATTAATTGCTTAAATGGAGAATCCAGTCACTAGATTAAGTTTAATATAAACATGTAAAATTGTTTTTGTAAAATAAATAAATAAAAAATAATAATAATATAGAAAAAAGTTCCCCGCCGCCTCTATCTGTTTATTTATTATCGATAAACTCAAAAAATTACTAAACAGGTTTTCATCCCGTTGTTGCCAGAAACAGACCGCCAGTATTTAATAAATACCCATTTTTGAATTAGTTATATTTCAAAGATAAGTCTAAAAGTATTAAATAGAATATGAATAATATTCGCTAGAAAAAATGTCAATTAATTTGATTGCAAGTTTTAATGACGTCGGCTTGAGTTCGACTTCCTTTAGTTAGCTTTAAGAACAAGTCGAGACGTGTTTGGAGTTTGATACGACAAATGTCGAACAAACTTTAGCGGTACAAGTTTAGTAAATCCGGTCTCAATTTGTCTTTCGTATTGCTTTCAGACTGCGAGCGGCGGCTTACTATATCATGGAATAAGTTTTGTATTATTCTCATATCTCAAAACCCTACAGATATATAAGACATTACATATTAATATAATAAATGCAGAAATTTGTCTGTATAAGTGTTACGCTTTACGGCCTATTACAATCCCACTGCTGGGAATAGGTCTCCTTTCTCCGTTTCTGGAGAGAAGGGTTGGAGCTAAGACCTACCACGCTGCTCCAATGCGGATTGGTAGGTTACACATATCTCCAGAATTCTCCAGAGATATGCAGGTTTCCTCACGATGTTTTCCTTCACCGAAAAGCGTGTGATAAATTGCAATTATCAATTAGACACATGAGTTTTAATAGAAAAACTTATTGGTGCCTGCCCGGGTTTGAACTCGTGTTCCCCTCGAAAGAGTCGCACGGTCTCACCGCTCGGCTATCACAGCTCTATAAAAGTTAATTTAATATTGTAATTGATAAAGTAATATTGATTTAATATTTATGCTTACATATATGGTTTAACATATACGAAAAAAATCCTGTCTTTTCTTTAGATGCAGAAAAAATTCGTGTATAATAGACGGTATTGAATATTTATGATGATGCTCGGAGTCACGTATAAAGATATTTTATATCTTTCGCTTTTCGGCGAAGATAAACAACGTGAGGAAACCTGCATATCTCTAGAGATATCTGGGCATATGTGTAACCTACCAATCTGCATTGGAGCAAGATGTCATTATTATTGTTGCAGCGGGTTAGCCATAGACAATAGGTTAACTATGGATTGACAGACAGACACACTTTGTTATTTTTAATATGAGTATGGATTCCGATCCATAAATCTATGTGGAGTTAGCACAACATATTGTCACATGATTTGGCTACGTATTTTACGACCGGCCGCCTGCCTGACGTTAACTTACCTAAATCATATTTTATGACACCTCGGTAAGAAAGAGGGTGGCCTAGTCTATTCAACCGGATACCACACGGCGGGTCAACTCACCTTAGTCGCCTTTTAAGACACATCAGTAAGAAATAAGGGTGGTCTATTGTATTCAGCCGATACCATTCGGCTAGGATTCCGATCCAACAATACAGCAACATAATAATTTATAGAATTAGGCGTTACTTTGCGGAGATCCATAATACAAAAGTAATAATAAAATCATTTTGCTATAATCCGCGATACAGTAAATAGATAATATATATAGTGTTAAATGTATAGTGGACTATCCGTATTTTCATACCCGATACGTGCAGGATTCGTATTGTGTATTGTGGTGGAAGTGGTGGAGGTTTGTGCATGTTTTTACGAATCCTGCACGTATCGGGTATGAAAATACGGAAAGTCCACTATACATTTAACACTATATATATATTTTCTACTTACTGTATCGCGGATTATAGCAAAATAATTTTATTATTACTTTTGTACCGCAACGTAAATTTAATATGTACATCCATATCATATAGCCGATAAATTAATATATTTGTTGATCATGCTGATCATGATCATACCAATATTTACCGCCTCATTATAAATTTTTATTTCTTTAGATACAATAAAGATAGTCATTCATTCATCTCTATCACTATAACACAACCATCTATCATCACAGAATATATAAAAATACAGGCGTGAATACTGGCCGCAATATCGACGTGAAATATTTTAGTACCTGTTTAACTAGGTAACAAGCTAGCCGTGAATCGCTTTTTATTTTTTTGTTTTCTAGATAATCTCGTGTAGAACTTGACTAATGATTGACGTGGAATAATAATGAGCATATTAAACGCAATGGACAGATTACAATCTATACTGTAAGGAACCCTAGCATTGGAACCCGATAAGTAAATGATTCTCATACTCTAAACTATTGTATGTATTTTCCTTTGATTTCAATGTTCTCTTTTAGATCTTATCATTATAAAATCTGTCCTAACCAGATGCTGCTCCTCAAAACTATTTACCCAAAAATCTCATTACTTTCTTCCGTGTTGTCTAAAACTCCAATTATATCCCTTTCTTACGATATCTTGCTATGCTATTTTATTTCTATTCCTATATTTCAAAACCTATGTCAACGTTTCGACATTATTTCCTTCTTCTTTATATCTAATCTTACAATATGATGTTACAAAATTAAGGAAAAGTAGGATAATGATTTATAGAAGCAGCTTTGCAGAATTCCATATTATAGAAACTATAACAGAACTACTTTGCTATTACCCGCGCGGATTATAGCAAATTTCTTTAAAGGATTTTCTGTAAAAGTAGGATATAACAAACAACAAACAATATTATATTATTTATAACAATGTAGATAGTCAAACAACAATTTCTTTGTTTTTAAATCAACAGATTAGCTTTTGCGAACAACGCTTGAAAGCGAATGTAATGAATTCTCTAAACGTACATTAATAAAATGTTATCGTGACTGTATGTGTCCTTTTCGAAATCCGTTTCAAGGCCTTTATTTTATTTTTTGATGATAACTAACTAGACTTGAGGTGTATGCGTTTACTTAAATTGTATGAGTTTAGCACAAGCTCAAACACGCACTAATAATACATATGTCACTAAAAGTCCACTCTCGCCTACGGTTCTGGTGCTACTGACGTGGTTTTTTTCGAACTGACTGTATGCTGTTAGTCTTAATGGCTTTTACAGCGTCACCGGGCGGGACGGGCGAGCGCAGAAGCATCTTCGAGGTTGCGAAATGCAGGGAGTAGAGCGCAGAAGCTCTACTAGCGTCGGGGGACGTCGTCCTAAGGGTGCCTCCTGTGAGGCCGGACAACGGTTTAGGGCGACGCGTAGTGGAGGGCTAATGGTATGACTTTGATTAGTCATTGCGACGTCGGAAGGGTGGGGAGAAGCCACGACCGACCGACGTCAGAAAACTGGGACCTCGTCTTCGCCGGCGAAGACGCTGTGTGTGTGTATTACGTGTTTCTGTGTTGGCGATCGTTATTTGATCGTTATTTGATCGATCGTCTTTTTGGACGCCTATATTTTCGGTGGTCAGACCTAACTGGGATGTAGGTAGAAGCAACTGAAATAAGGGGGGTTCGGGTGTACCTCAGATTAGCTATTTAACTTAATGTAGTCTTATTATAAGTTATGAAATACAGACGCGTACATCATTTAAGTTTAAAACGTATTGTCTATATCTATATCTCTTATATCATATATATCTATATGATATAAGAGTATCAGAAATTTGTAAACTTAATTATTATGCGTTTACAGTTACATTGTTTATTATTGCTATTATATTTTATTATCGTAAAATATCGACATATTTTACCATACGATAATTTTACGATCGATGATGTTCCCGGCATCTGGTAAATTATAATATATTCTGTGACAGCTACGTGCGAACAACACATTATGTGTAATCGTAAATCTCGTAGACAATAAACTTGTTCTACGATATAAATGGAATTCAAAACAGATAGTAACAGGTGTTCTTTTATCTACAGTTACCGTTGGACGATATTGCACATCGAAGGGCGCTTTGAAATATTTGTTTACATTCCAACAATATTTTGTGCATTTTTATTTTTTGTGCAAGTTGATTATTTTTCCCCTGTTGATCAATCGATTGGACCTAAACATTTCGAATAATGTTTTTTTTTTTCATTTTTTATTTATATACGTTTTTATATATGTAAAATTTTTAAAACAAATTAATTAAAAAATGACATTAATCCAAAGGTATAACAAGTTGATCCACTATTTCACTCTATTCTACTTTCAAATATTGTTTTTGCTTTGAAGATTTTTTTAAAGAGATTTTTGAGACGTCTTGTGATAGTGTGTGTTTCAGTATTACCTTACGTACTTATTGAAAATGATCAAAATTCATTGACTACGAGTTTTAGTAAATAGCAAAATTGCACATCATTTAGGTACCAAAATCGAGCTGTGATAGCCTAGCGGTGAGACCGTGTGGCTTATTCTAGGGGGTCATGGATTCAAACCCCCGCTGGCACCAATGAGTTTTTCTGTTAAAACTTATGTGTTTAATTGATAATTATAATTTATCACACGCTTTTCGCTGAAGGAAAACTTCGTGAGGAAACCTGCATATCTCTAGAGAATTCTGGGGACTACTACTTACTTACTTACCTACAAATCCGCATCATCAGCGTGGTAGGACCAATCCTTTACTCCAAAAACAGAGAGAGGAGACCTATGCGAATTAGTGCGATAAAAACAGGCCGTTACTTTTACCAAAATTCCGTAATAGGATATACTAATACGATTTACTTTTTTTTATATTTTACTTTTATTTATTATATAGAGTGTCCTCAATAATGTCAAAAAAATTACTTAGCAATGAACTTAGCACATGCCATAAATAAGACGCCAGGTTTTACCATTCTTGTTGATTTCTAACATTACTGATTTTATTTTTGATTATTTCCTCCACATTTTATTTGTAAAAGTATAATAGTTTTTTTTCAGTAATAACTCTTTTTTTCTATTACTCATATTATTGTTTTTTTTCTTCTTGATATAGTGAGCACAATGTTATTTACCTTAGACATGCTGCCTTTAAGTAGGATATATAATATAAAACTGTATTTATAAATGTATATTAATTTAAGTTAAACTAAATTGTATATCACGTTGGCTTCCTAATAAATAAATAAATAAACAAATAAATAAATGCCTTATGTAGAAAGAAGTTGATTCAAAAACACATCATCTAATATCGCTATAATAATAATAATAATATATAAAAAGCTAATATCATCAAATCTTATACTCTATAGTATTCATAATATTAACTATGCATATCTCATCTTATAAATGTTAGTACTTTGTGTATTCTAGTTAGAAATAAATAAAGTACAACACAAAGGTTTCCTGACTTATTAAAAACGAGGAAGCCGTTTGGTTTTTACAATGAAATAAAGAAAAAGATAAGAGATGCATAAACAAACCTAGAAACAATTTATAATAGGAGCCGGCCGTTACCATGCGGAAAATCATAGTTCAAAAGGAACGATAAAAGTTTTAGTTCAAATGAAAGATAGGGCATTGAACTTCTATAATAAATGTATGTTTCGGTAATGCGTTGTTTTGCGATTATGTTTTAGGGAACACAGATTTTTGTAGGGTTATACGACTTCTTTGTCAGAAAAACCCATTTTTTGTATGTTTGACTAGCCAGTTGACGCAGTGGGTAGTGATCATGCCTTCAGCTCCGCGGGTCGCGGGTTTGATTCCCGCCGAGAGCCAACATTTTCTTTAAACAATTGTTGGTTCTTCGAGCCTGGGTGTATATTTGTGTTTAAAACTATATATGTAGTATATTTACCAGTTGTCTTTCACCCATAACACAAGTATTAAGACCGAATGTGTAAGTGTCCCACGTATTTATTTTATTATTTACAAGCTGTGCCTGCGGCTTCGCCTGCTTGCAATTTTGAATATGGAAATAGTTATTGTAAATTAACCGTGAGAGATAAAGACATGCTATCCTGGACTTTTTTAAAGTATTTTTATAGATCTACAATTCTCTAGTACATTACTTTGACGTATCTCTGCTGGTTTAAGCAGCGCACGCGACTAAATTTCCCAGCAAGCAAGTGTTTTAAAAACTGCGTGATCTCCTTATTACAATTTACATCATACCCATATGTACTATTTACCTAAACCATCTGGTAGTATTGCATTATCTTTTGGTTTAAACTGTACAAAGATCCGTTCAGTAGATTTTGAGAAAATCGATTACATACCGACAGACAGGTTTTTAGGACCACCACGCTACTGATGTTTAGGGTAACGTTGTGCCCCTATCCCCGCCACCAGAAGCTCTGTATCCCAGAGAGCCACCTCCGGGTCACCGGATGTATCGACCCTCTCGGGGATTTACTCAAATTGGGCGTTCGGAAAGCCAGCAGACCTATCATGAATTCTTATTGCGACTCAGTTGAAGACTTAAACTAAATTGTTTTGCTTTTTCACACAATGACGTCTTAAAGACGCACACTAAGTCTTTGCCGAATGATCGTTCGGTATCCGTCCTAAAAACATTTGAGTTAAAGAGACGGAGTTATCTATAGTTCATATAACGTTATCCTTTTCAAACATTACGACCCCAATGCAATTCACACTTCATGGTACGAAAAAAAAGCGGTTCGCGGTCGTCGTTTACGTCTTCAATTGAGTCGCAATAAGAGTTCATGGTAGGACTGCTGGAGGCAAAAGTCCCTCCGAACGTTTTTTTAATGTCTCCCCCAACCGCCTTATTAATAAATCAATACCGAAACAGCTTGCCGACTGGTAACTGAACTTCATGAATTGATCGAAACAATAAGCAAAGTTAATTATTTGCGACTTTGGTTATAATGGCTTTTCAAAAACTAAGTTAAAATTTTTAATTAAATATTTATTATTACTTGATACAACTTGTAAAGTAATAAAGTATTATCCTCTTACCGCGATTATACTATGCGGGTTTGTAACCTACGTTTATTATTTAGTATAATTATCTTCTATATTAAGGTATAGTATATTAATATATTATCTAATATATAAAAATGAACATTTGTTTGTTTGTCCTTTATAGTCTCCGAAACGGCTGGACTGATTTAATGAAATTTTCAGTCAATTTTTAGAATGACCAGCGAATGTTCCTGTTGGTCGATTGAAGCATTCTTTTAAACACTTGAGTTCTGTTTCGAGGAGAATTCGAAACCAGATTTAGCTACAGCAACGAGTGACCGAATAGCTAGTATAATATAAAATGTTTGTTTACATTGTTATGGTTTCTCTTTGTATTTTTTTGCTTTAATCCTTATGAGTCAGGGTCCATTTTACGATTAATCTCTTGTGAATCCGATTTGCGTAACTTGCTAGCTTTTATATTTCCTCTTTTCATCTAATTTAATTGCTGAAACATGTATAAATTATTAATGTAATTGTTTTTTTTTTGTTACGTTGCATAAATCAACTTTCAAAATTGTCTAAATTAAAAAAAAAGTGGAGTCCCACAACTTCTGAATCTTTTCCAAGCCTCAGGCAAAAATACAAAGAGTCTAAATTTCCACATTGATTCTATGCTATTTGTACATCTGTACTAAAATTTTTAACTAGTGTTAACCGCGACTTCTTTCGCGTCAACTTTTGTATTAAAATATCCTCGATTATGCACTAAATTGTTTTTTTCTTATTCCCGAAAAGAAAAGATTTTTTGTGCTTTATACATATGTCGGTCTGGTTCCAGTTACAAAGCAATATTTATTAAATTTTCTACAAATATAGTCCATATACTAGACATATTGAAGAAACCTCTTTTTCCCTTCAAGGACAGGATAATAACAGTACGTAAATGAGTTCACTTTAATATTTAATTTGACGCGCAGAAAGTCACGGCTGCAGCTAGATTCACTATGAACTCTACCCACGTTCGCCCTACAATTTGTAATACAACAAAACGGAAATTCCCCGCCAATGTTATCAAGAATTTTCAATTAATTCCCATCGTTTGTTGCAGCACCGACGGCAAGCCGCACTTGTCGGCCAACCAGTTGGTGGATTTTCTCAACGAGGTGCAGAGGGATCCGCGACTGAACGAGATACTCCATCCTTACGCTGACATCCAACGAGCGAGGGATCTCATCAAGGCGTACGAACACAACAAGTATCACCAGCAACGGTCGCAACTGACATTTGATGGGTTCTTGAGGTGAGAATGATTTTTTTTTAGAATTATGTGCTGACGTCCACCGTCCAGCACTTTTTACGTAGATTTTCGGTCAACATCTTGATAAATTTGTACGAATAATGAACTTGCACTCTGCCAAGCCGTGTGGTATCCGGCTGAGTAGAATAAACCACCCTCATTTCGTTTTAATTATTTATTACCATTAATTTGCTTAAATACATTACATATTTGCCCGGTTAGGGCATTGCAAATATTCAGGACACGTTTTACATTATGTATATATACTGAGAATTAATTATTAATATAAACATAAAAGTCAAAATATTCAATTTTACGACGTGTCGTAAAAGGCGACTAAGGTAAGTCGACCCGCCGTGTGGTATCCAGCTGAGTAGAATAGACCACCCTCTTTCTTACCGAGGGGTCGTGAAATACGACTGAGGTAAGTTGACGTCAGGCAGGCGGCCGGTCGTAAAATACGTAGCCAAATTATACAACATGTTTTTAACAAGCTAAAAACAAAGAAAACCAGCGTTGAGGTATCCCTTCAAATTACGCTGAGTGGTGTTCCTTTTTACAGGGTCACATTTCTATGCGTACCTTTTTTATTGTTTTTGTAAAACCGTGATTTTCTTTGATACCTTATGTACGTTTTATGTATTGTTTTATTGTCTTATATACATTGTTAAATGTGTTTTCTCTGTAAATAAAAGATTTTTGATTTGATTTGAAATTCGGATTCGTAAAAACACATGCACATTGCAGCGATTTGCAAGCTTTGCGAAAAGGTTTTGCGATTTTGTTGTGGAGTCTTATCTCATTCTTGGAAAGAAGATTCTATTCAAAGATTATATTAAAATATTTCTATTGTTAGTAACATAAATGGTCTTATCTAAAGGTTCCAATATATAAGGCACACGACGCTCGGCTCGGTAAACAAACACGCCGTATATTAAGTAAACATTGGAGTACCGGTGCCACGTAAAGGTTTATCGAAGAGGTAGGGTACGACGTACGGACGATACTGAACGACTTTTTATATATAGCTGTTCCAGAAGAACAATAACGGAACTGCTAAAACTATAATTTTTATAAGAGAATAAAAAAAAACCTTACCCAGACTTGAAGAGCCAATAACTTGTTTTTATTTTTTTTTAGAAAATTTTGGCCCTAGATAACAAGGTAGACATAGCACAAACGCCTACCTTGCAATAATAAAGTAATTAAACCGTAAGGCTATCATCGTTTATCAAAAACTAGCTGCATTTTGCCACAACATTTTTTTTAATTCGGTCACTTAAATACTATGCCTGTGATATAGCGCAATGAAACTCCTGTTGGAATAGGAAAAAACCAATAGTACATAATTTAGCGTATTATAAAACTAAAGTTGACGCCAATGTCACAAGTATATCTAGTCTATACTAGGGATGTTACGGAGCTCCGACTCCGGTTCCGAAAGGTCGGAACTTCCCATTGAATTCACACCTCCGGCTCTGACTTCGGCTCTGATAAATTTTAGTCGGAGGTATAACGAAGGTGAAATTATCATGCGAATTCTGACAACGCGCAGCTACAAGTTGTAACTCGTTGCTCTGGGGTATCTCCCGTCGCACGCGCAACTCTCGTTCATTTTTTTATTTTCAGTATCAATGGTTAGACGCGCTTAAGTATTCAATTATTTAAATCGTGGTGGTCATATTGTCTAAGTACAGTTTACGGGTCAATTTTTAGATTAATAATGTGGAACGCCTGCGACTTCGCCTCTGATTCTGACTCCGGTTCCGATAATTCAAATATGAAATCTCCGGTTCCGGTAAACCCACCTCTGTAACATCCCTAGTCTATACATATTATAAAACAAAGTCCTCGAAAGCTGTCAGTGCTGGTTTTCTTAAAAATCTACTCAACGGACACTTGTATGGAGTTCATTAAAAATTAGTGCAATTATTTCGGAAGGTTTAGATTAATAGTACATTACGATTTTATGTAAAATGTGGTGAAAAGATCGCGCTGTTGCAAAAAAACCCGCCGGCCGAGAGCTTTACTTGCTTGCGCCGCGTAAACCAGCAGAGATACACTAATAAGACTAAAGTAATGTACTAGAGAATTGTAGATCGACGAAAATACTACAAAAATCTCCGCATCAGCATGTCACATCATTTGAATCAAATACTTAGAAGTATTTATTACACAAGTCAAGTTAAAAAAGCGTTTAAATTTTTTTTAAACTAAATTTTATGTCCCTTCACCATTGAGGAGTACCCTCGTCAGAAGCCAATCCTGGCAACAGCATCTGGTAATACTTGCCATAAACATGCATTGTCATCAAGACTGGACCGTAATGTGAAATTTCTGTACAATTGGACATTAGAAAGTGGGTCAAATTGAACTTGCAGGATTCCTCTCTCTCTCTCTCTTGCCAGCTATACATGCCACATGGTGGTGGGGTCAGCCTTCCTTACACTTCGCTTCCACTTCGCTCGGTCATGGACATCGTCGTCGGTAACTTTGCATACACTCTTATCCTTTATCACTACTTCTTTCCATCTTGTTCTGGGTCTTCCTACCTGTCTTTGACCGGGGATGGAAAGTAATGCTAAATTTCCGACGTAGTCAGGTGGCTTTCTCTTGACGTGTCCATACCATCGCAGCCTACTCTCCTGCATCTTGTCGGCGATATCGCGTACTCTTAGGCTTCCTCGCACGTACGCATTTCGGATTTTATCGAGCCTCGTTACGCCGCACATCCACCTCAGCATTTTCATTTCGGCAACTTGAATGGTATGTACGTCCTTTTGAGTTACGGGCCATGTTTAGCTGCCATACATGAGGACTGGTCTTATCATATTTTTGTAAATTAATCCCTTAAGTTTAACCGGCATCCTCTTGTCGCAGGTGACACCTTCACAAATTAAATGATTAAAACGTACATTGAAATTAAATAAAAGCTTTTTATAATGAAGGGATTTACGCGGGCAAAACTTTGTGACTGATTTTCATGCGGACAAAACCGTAGGCATAACTAGTATGTCATAAAACGCTGTTGCTATAGAAAGCGAACTAGCAAAATTACATTCGTAAATACGTCAGTTACAGCAATGTAAACAATTACCGCCACCTGTAAACAAACACGACGTGTATGGACTTGTTTACCCCACACACGTCGTGTTTGTTAGGTGGCTTTTTACACTGGGATAGTTAAAGTGGGTAAATGTATTTGTGTTCATAAGTCTTAAGTATTAGTGGATAAAAACAATGTTAGGGGTCGTTCATTCGCCTTGCTTAATTTTTTTTTATACGCGTTAGTTTGCACAATGGAATTCCGCAATTTGTCCTTATAATACAAGTATGAACATGGCAACCGCCTGTTCCTTGTTTTAATGTATGGAGTGTTAAATTGTACGTACAGACTAGCTGACCGGGCAATAGTTGTTTTTCCATATAAATTATTTGTAGGGAATTTCTAGCGTACATTATAAAAATAATAATTTATAGAATTAGGCGTTACTTTGCGGAGATCCATAATACAAAAGTAATAATAAAATTATTTTGCTATAATCTGCGATACAGTAAATGGAAAATATATATAGTGTTAAATCTATAGTGGACTATCTGTATTTTCATACGCCCCGCAACCGAAGCATCATCAGGAGATAGACTCCACGACAAAATCGCAAAGCCAAAAGCGAAACGATTGTTGAGTTTGTGAAAGTGAACGTGTGTAGTGCTTGTGTATTGTGGTGGAAGTGGTGGAGGTTTGTGCATGTATTTTTACGAATCCTGCACGTATCCGGTATGAAAATACGGATAGTCCACTATACATTTAACACTATATATATTTTCTATTTACTGTATCGCGGATTATAGCAAAATAATTTTATTATTACTTTTATAACAAAAAAGTTGTCCAAAAAATAAAATAAAATAATGTCCACTCTTAGGGGTATGAAAAAAGATAGTAATAATAATAATAATAATTTATTTATTTGGAAAAGAAAAATGCATACATATAACAATTTGAGACCATAATAACCGCATTTGTTGAAAACTGTTGCAGTTATTAGCACCTCCGCAAAAACACAAAGATGCAACGTTCCTTACCAATATGTTAAGCAAATTAAAATAACTTTACCTATATAACTACTTCTGATCTATTCTACGTTACTATTACTACTACAATTCTGTTTTACATTACTATAACTCTTACTACAACTACTTATTTTTATTTGTATTAGAGAATATAATTGACAGGTATGTGTATTATCATTGTATGACGCTTAATAAATTTTCAGTATCATCGTAGGATAAAGATTTTAACCAACTAGTAATAGAATGTTTACATTTATTTTATTTATTGGGTTATTTATTTACTTATTTATTTATTTATTTAATTATTTTATTTATTTATGTACCAAAATAAAAATATATAAGAAAATACATGTAAAAGAAAACAAGTACAAAGGATTACTTACCTTTATAAGAGATCTCTGCCAGTTAAAAGATACATTATTAAAAACACTATAAAACAAATATAAATTAAATATGGATAAACTTACTTTTTTAAATTCAAAAAATAGAATACATATATATAATACAAGGTAATACACTAATACTAATACAAAATATAATAAACCTACATAGACATAAGTTATGACAGCGAGGAAAAGTAGTGTTGATTTAGTCTAAGTTTGAAGATTATATAACAATGAACTTAAGAATAAAAAATGACGACGACTAAAAGGAAATTTACAAGAGTAAGTCGGACAATAGTAGTAATAGATAGTAGAACATCCTCAGACGTACTGAAAAATAATCATAAAAATCGGTCAAGCCGTTTTGGAGGAGTATGGTAAATAATAATGTGCAACGAGAATTTTATTTATAAACTACGAGTATATAGATGCACTCGGACACCGTAAATCTTACAAAAATCAATGCTATCGAGTTATCAAGGCTATTAAAAAATATGTACAGAATTTGTAGTTAAATCATAATTATTATAAGAAATCTATTTAATCTAAAGCTACGTATTTTGATTAAACATATAACTTGCATATAAATGTAATTTGTACACTGAAGTTACATTTTGGATTAAAAAGATCCATTTTCCAACGGAAATACGAAACCTAGTTACGTTGTCGCGAACGAAGTGGAAATGTAAAAATAGATTTAAAAAATGTTGCTTATGAAAATTTTTACGTCAACGAAATTTTGACCCAAAATGATTAAAATAAAGCTTTTGCGCGCAGGTTCCTCATGTCGGAAGATAACCCGATAGTGGCGCCGAATAAGTTGGACCTCTGCGACGATATGGACCAGCCTATGGCACACTACTTCATCAACAGCTCGCACAACACCTATCTCACCGGCCACCAGATCACTGGCAAGTCCAGTGTGGAGATCTACAGACAGGGACTCCTGGCAGGATGCAGGTAATAGCATTATGCCGAAGCTGTTGTAATTTTACCGGCCATACTGTCCCACTTCTGAATAAAGACCTCCTATTACCTTATTAGATTACAGCAGTTTAAAAATAATATTAAAAAAAGGCTAATACAGAAAGCTTACTATACTATTGAGGATTACTTAGACCAGGGCTTCTTAAACTTTTGCCATTTGCAACCCCATTTATGATTGCGAGTTTCTTGACGACCCCATACAAATGTAAAAGAAAAATAAATTAATATTTTTTGATGATTTATTTATTAGGTAACAATATACATTTACATATACATATGAAACGATATAGTTTTAGAATTCGTTTAGAAACATACAAAAATCTATCTGTCGGTGGAGATAGCTTAAAACCTTCAACAAATGCGCGTGTCTAGACGCAGCAAGTGCTCAAATGGGGTCGCGACCCATAGTTTAAGAAGCCCTGACTTAGACGATAAGAATGCGTGGATATATTTACTCTTCGACCCAGTACAAGACATTTTGTTAATAAGTAAGTTTATTAATAAGTATATGTACCTAGTAATAAGAATTATTTGAAAAGAGCAACCGCCGAGTTTCTTTCGGGTTCTTCTCGGTAGGAACAGCTTTCCGAACCAGCAGTTGATGTTGACGATTCAAAATCACTTATTTACAAGTTTACTTGAATAAAGAATATTTTGAATTTGAATTTGAATATTAATCGAGAGAAGGGTTAGAGCTAAGATTAATCAAGCTGTTCCATTGTATTTCTAAGGAAGCTTACATTGTAGAATGTAAGCGAGTTTCTTTCTGGTTCTTCTCGGTAGGAGCAAACTTCCGAATCAGTGGTAACTTCTTTAAAACATTTGACGATTCAAAAGTACTGTAAACAGTCTACTTGAATAAATAATATTTTGAGTTTGAGTTTGTATTTGCATGACAACAGCACTTAGATACCTGAGAGTGTAATAATCGTAATATGTCAACGTTTAGAATGAGACTGGCTTCGCTATGGCTAGATTTTCTATTTAAAGCTCAGCCATTTCCGCATTGACACATGTTCACAAGACTTATATGTGACTGAAAACGGTTAATATTCTTGATGTTACTATTTCGGACATGGAGTTCATCTCTAGGGGTATAAAGAACATGCTTAAAGTAAAGGCCTCTTAATATCCCACTGCTGGGAATAGGCTACCTCTGTCCATTTTTTGAAGAGAAGGATTAGAGCTAAGACCTACCACGCTGCTCCAATGCGGATTGGTAGTTACACATATCCCTAGAAATCTCTAGAGATATGCAGGTTTTCTCATGATGTTTTCCTTCATCGAAACGCGTGTGATAAATTGCAATTATCAATTAGACTAATAAGTTTTAATAGAAAAACTCATTGGGTGCCTGCCCGGGGTTTGAACCCATGTTCGTCTCTAGAGAGTCGCACGGTCTCACCACTGGGCTATCACAGCTTGTTTAGAAGAACATGCTTATGACAGTCAATTTCCACGAATGCCAGCCTAATGAGCGGTACGGCATATAAAAAAATCGACGCAACCTTGAGGATAAAATAAGATATTTTATTTTGAGAATACCTTCTATAACTTGCTTAGATATTACCTGTCATTCGCAGTACACTAAATAAATAGGAATTTTATTTGCTTCTTTAGATGTATAGAGTGACTGGATGTGATTTCCTGTAGGGAACAAGGTCCCTATAGCCTTATTTCGACCACTTTATTTGTCCGATTTATTCTCTTATATCTCATTATCTTCAAAAACAAAGAAACTTAAAAACGTTTTGTAATGTTTGGCAATCCCACTATGAAGGGATTTTAAACCAAAGAGCTCTGAAGTAACGTTGAATAGAAGAAGCTTAAAGAAAACTATTTCTTACACGTGATAAGCCACTTTTCTCACATTATCATCACCATCATTCTCCTGCCCTTATCCCACTCTAAGTGGGGTCGGAACAACATGTTGCAAACATGCTGTCATATGATTTGGCTACGTATTTTATGATCGGCCGCCTGCCTGACGTCAACTTACCTTAGTCGCCTTTTACGACAACTTGGTACGAAAGGAGGGTGGTCAATTCTATGCAGCCGGATACCACACGGCATTTAGCTTAGTCGCCTCTTATGACACCTCGGTAAGAATGGAGGGTGGTCTATTCTATGCCGGATACCACACGGATTTCTCACATCATCATACACTCTGATATATCCGATTTAGATAGCTTTCAATCTTTAGGATGTCATTGGACGTATTTTAGTCTTCAATACAATTTATCTTTTTTACAAACTCTTGGAATGATTATCGAGTCGAGTCTAGTCGAGAAATAGAAAAATGTAATAAAAGCTTTTCAGACCAATTTTTCCAGGGCTAGCAGGAGTTCTAAGTTTTACTTATAGTATTTCGTTTCTTCTTCATTCGCTATGCACTCGCTATCGACATATAAACAGACGATGGGTTAACTATTAATAATTTTAAAGAGTAAAAGGGATTACAATGCGGTGTCTGAAGCTTCTTGGGTCGAAAGATATCAGAGGGATCCGTTCCGTAGAGATGAATCTATTTAAACCATGACAGATCGATACCGGCGACGGGACGCGCTAAAAATAATTTAGTCGAAGCAATTACCTTTCGCGTAAAAAACCAATAAAGCGAGTCGATGTTTATGTTTACACCGGCAGAGTCGTTAACATCGCGGCTCGATAACACGATTTTATTATTAATTTGTTACCGCATTAAAAGCGCATTACATTAATTTGGAGATTTTGTATGTTACAAATTAAATGATAACGGCGAGATTCCTGCGGGCAACGTGAGTGCGAACACGTGATTCCATTACTTTAGAATACGGAAAATTTTATAATTCTCTCGAGCTAGCATCTGTGCTCGTTACATATATTTTGACCTAGATTGTTTGCACTTTTTATAATTATTATAATAATAATATAGTTTACGAGTATATACTTTTTTATCTTTTCATCAACTTCAGTAGAGTAATCACAAATTTTAGTGATTCTTATACTTGCATTTATATGATTAAGTTAATAAAAACTTGTATCAGTATAATCCACAACATTGTGTCATATGGAATAGTGCTGTGGGGCAAAAAGGCCGATATAGAAAAGATTTTTGTTGCTCAATAAAGAGCCATCTACAATATAAAGCAACGTGAGCACCTTCGCGAAAAGTTCAAAGAAATAGGCATACTTCCTGTAGCACATATAGAGTAATATTTTACTCGTACGAAAAAATATACATATGGATAAAACTAAATTTGATGTATATCATAGACATACGAGAGGTCACAATAAGCTTGTGATTCCTGTGTCGCGACTCAGCAGAGTTAGCAACTCATTCGTTGTTCAAGGTTTAGACCTATCATTAAGTAGATTTGTTTATATAAACAAAGGCGTAGCGCCTGGATACGATATTTCCTTATGAAACGCAAAAAATGCAGCCTAAAGTGGACTGCGCTTGCCACTGTAGTGCGTATACACTCTTTTTTAAAATTAAATTTAGGAAATCGTAGGAAAAGAAGATGCAGGAAGGGAATTCCACCTTTATATTTGGGGATATTGATTGTATATTGAGGGAGCCCCTCGCGGCGTCTGGTGCTAGTGAAATGGTAAGGGAGGGGTCAGATCAAACAATCTGTGGCACACTCAATTTTATCCAAATCTGTTCTGCCGTTGGAGCTCAAAATGAACACTCACACCTACAAGCTTTCTCCTTTATAAAATTACTGGCAATGCCCCGCGGTTTCTCCCGCGTACATCGTGGTAGTGGAAAGTTTACTAAGTCAGACTATAGAATATATTTTTTTAAAGTGAAAGTTTGCTCCTGGGACTTATCAATAAGGTCATCATCATATTAAGGAAATTTTTAACGGAAGGTATTTATAGGTACACAAATACAATATGCTACAATTGTATGGCATTATTTTCTTTATATTGACATTTTTTAATTCGTTACATCTTTTGATTGGAATATCCGATTTTAATAATTGAAAAAGAATTTTACAGGTATTGAAACAGTTTTTAATAAAATATCATTTTGTGGGATAAGGATTAATACGGAGATGTAAATATTATGGTTTGATTATTGTCGCCACTTTTATCAACTTTTACTACGTAGAAAAGTAGTTATATAGGCAGAACTATAATAGTTTGACATATGGTATCATGGACGTTTTTGTAGAAATTGATATGTTTTATAATAATGGACAGCATTTTTTTGTTATATCATCAATAGTTTCCGTAGCGCACGCGATGAAAGACTTTTATGAATAAATTTTTCCCACCTTATTACAATTGTATTAGGGATCCCTATTTTTTTTGAAAATGTAATATAATGTTGCTCAGTAAAGAAGCAGCTTTCCAATAGTGAAAGAATTTTTGAAATCGGTCCAGTAGTTTTTGCGTGAAAACATTACATACATACATACATACATACAAGCTGTGATAGCCAAGCGGTGAGACCGTGCGACTCTTTAGAGATGACATAGGTTCAAACCCCGAGCAGGCACCAATGAGTTTTTATATTAAAACTTATGAGTCTAATTGATAATTGCAATTTATCACACGCTTTTCGGTGAAGGAAAACATCGTGAGGAAACCTGCATATCTCTAGAGACTTCTAGGGATATGCGTAACCTACCATTCTGCATTGGAGCAGCGTAGTAGGTCTTAGCTCCAATCCTTCTCTTCAAAAACGGAGAGAGAAGGACCTTAGCCCAGCAGTGGGCATAGTAACAGGCCGTCACTTTACTTTACTATACATACACACATACATACAAACATACAAATCTTTCCTCTTTATAATATTAGTATAGATGTATCTTTTTTACCGTCTTTACTGCTTATTTTTACTTTCCTAAACAAAGAAAAGCCGACTTAAATATTTATTACAAAGTATAAAACTTTCCCGGTACAAGTTTATACTTTTAAGCTGTCAGTTTTGTTGCGGGCTGAAAAGAAAGTTTCGTAATCGATTTCGTTTCTTTTCGATATCCGACGCCTCTGATACTTTTGGTTATTTTTTTTCAATTATTTTTCATGTTTCTTGTTTGCGGCGTTTAGAAAATATGTCTTACTTGTTTTGAAAAAGTAGAATTAAGCTCAATACGAATGAATAGTAAGTAATAAATGATCTTTCTCGCCTCTCTTTCATTAATCAATTTTTTAATGGTTAATTAACAACAGATGCAATATAAAATAATAAATTTAATTATTCTGATCTTCTTATGAATGTTCTATTTCTTAAAGGTTATCGAATGTTATGAACAGCGTGTCAGTTTCCCTTCCTTAAATAATTTAAAGAATTAGGCGTTACTTTGCGGAGATCCATAATACAAAAGTAATAATAAAATTATTTTGCTATAATCCGCAATAAAGTAAATAGAAAAAATATACAATGCTAAATGTAGAGTGGACTATCCGTTTTTTCATATCCGATACTTGTAGGATTCGTAAAAACATATGCAAAAATCTCTACCACCGCCACGACAATACACAAGCGCTACACACTCAAACTCAACAATCGTTCATCAACAATCAACTACCAAAGCATCACCAGGAGATAGACTTTTTTTCCTTTCTTACTCTCCTTTTAACTGCCACTAATGGAAGTGAGAGTTTTAAGTATAATATATAATTTAATTTAATAGTATATAATTTAAATTACAACAATTTAGATGGAGCAGCGTTTGCTATACATATGTGATGTTGACCGCGGGTTCGTTGTACCAATGATTTTCCTATACAAACTTACGAGTTTAATTGATACAGTTAAGGATGCGTTTACGGTCCGCCGTGTGGTATTCGGCTGAATATAATTGACCACCCTCATTTCTTACCGAGATGTCGTAAAAGACGGCTAAGGTAAGTTGACCCACCGTGTGGTATCCGGCTGGGTAGAATAGACCATCCTCTTCCTTACCGAGGGGTCGTAAAATACGACTAAGGTAAGTTGACGTCAGGGAGACGGCCGGTCATAAAATACGTAGCCAAATCATGTGACAACATGTTGTGCCGACCCACTTAGAGTTGGATAAGGGCAGGAACGGTGCAAGAGAACGTCGAACGTCGTGATGAAATTACTAAATAGCGATGTTCTGAGATATGTAATCTACCAAACTGCATTGGCGCGCTGACAAATTCCATAACCTCTATATGAGAAAGTATCTCTTCATAGTATACTAACCGGATTTAACAGTATTTTGTTTTTATAAATATTTGCTATTTGATGAAATATTTAAAAATGACCGCGGCATAGTTTCTGACTATACATCAGTATTTCCGAAATTCCGAAAGTTAGGATAGGTTTTTCATTTTTGTTTTATTCCTCTGTGTAGACAATTAAGCTTTGAATTCCTTTCAGATGCGTTGAGTTGGACTTCTGGAACGGACGGACGGAAGAGCCTGTTATCGTCCACGGCTACACATTTGTACCTGAGATAAGCGCGAAGGAGGTTTTGGAAGCGATAGCCGAAAGCGCCTTCAAGACATCCGACTACCCCGTTATACTGAGCTTTGAAAACCATTGCAATCCTCGACAACAAGCCAAAATTGCCAACTACTGCAGGGATATATTTGGTGACATGTTATTGGATAGACCCTTGGACACCCACCAACTTGAACCGGGTAAGCAGTTATTGATTATTTTATTGACTACTGACGATAGGTCAAATGTCATGAAGGTAAGGCATTACAACTAGTCGCAACTTTTGTATAAATAAGGATTCAAATAAAAAAAAAATGTATATTTGTACAAAACAAATATTAAAAATATTTTGCTATAATCGGCGCTAAAGTAAATAGGAAATATACATATATAATGCTAAATGTAGAGTGGATTAATTGCAAAGCGATAAAATCGGCTTTGCGATTTTATCGTGCAGTCTATCTCCTGATAATGCTTCGGTTGCTGGGAGAAACGATTGTTGAGCTTGTGATAGTGAACGTGTGTAGATTGTATTGTGTTGGCGGTGGTGGAGGTTTGTGCATGTGTTTTATCGAATGCTGCATGTTGCAGGTATGAAAACGAATAGTCCACTCTACATTTAGCATTATATATATTTCCTTTTTACTTTATCGCGGTTTATAGCAAAATAATTTTACTATTACTTTTGTATTATGGATCTCCGCCTAACTATAACTTCCTACTAACCTACTTCCTACTAATATTATAAATGCGAAAGTTTGTGAGTATGGATGGATGTTACTCTTTCAGGAAAAATCTACTGAACGGATTTAGATAAAACTTTACAGTTATATAGGTTATACATCAGAATAACATATAGGCTACAATTTTTAATGATTTTATGTAATATAACGGTACATGTCAATAAAGTCGGAAAAAATCTGTCCTCTGAGAGCTATCTTGGCGAACGCTGCCTAAACCATTCAAGTTACACAAAGATGATATACCGTAGTATTGTTTGTCTTGAATAGTTCTAAATAAAAGTCCGCGACAGCATATATCTACCTTTTATATGGAAGCCACTGTGACCAAAATTGTGAATCATAAAGTTAATTAAATTAGATACTATTTTACAATGCATATTTTAGTATATTTATCAAACTCTTATATAAATCAAAACATTTGTCGCTTTCAGTATTTCATGTAGATAAACTTTGTCTTTTACACTAAGTAATTTGGCCGAATAGTTTAAAAGTTATCACGATATGATTGACTGTAATGGAGCGCTATAGAGAGTCCAATATGCGCGGCGCGCGAAAATTGTATGCAATCCTTTTGTTTTAAAGTCAAACATACGAGTAACTAAATAAATATATATTTTCGTATATTAAGTAAAAAAAATATTTAAATCTATAATGATCTGTCACGAAACTTAATGTGGCAGACTAAATTCCACGCGAGCGAAGCCGCGGGCAAAACCTAGTAAATTATATATATTGGTATTATGCTAGTACAAATTCTGTGTTTGCTACGTGTTCATGAAAGTGCCAAATAAAATAATTGATTTTGTTTCATCTGTGAAATGTACCTTTATCATGAATGATTTGATTAAACATGTAAGAAGCCTTCGTTAGCGTTTAACACCTACCGTAAAGGCATTAGGTGCTATCTATTATTAGAATCTACTCCTGTAATAAAACGTGCGACATTTCCAAGAATAGCAATATAGACGCTCCTTTTAGTGCCATTAAAAACCCTATTCTCTTTGAACACCTGATGTTATTAGATTCTGATCGCTCATCCCGTTTATGTCATAAACAATAAGATATTTAACTCGTCACATGGCCGTTGAATCATAATCTTACACATGAAAGCTGAAACTTCTATCGAGACTTAAAAAAGTAAAGTAACAGCTTGTTACTATGCCCGCTGCTGGGCTAAGGCCTCCTCTCTCCGTTTTTGGAGAGAAGGATTGGAGTTAAGACCTACCACGCTGGTCCAATGCGGATTGGTAGGTTACACATATCCCTAGAATTCTCTAGAGATATGCAGGTTTCCTCACGATGTTTTCCTTCACCGTAAAGCGTGTGATAAATTGCAATTATCAATTAGACACATTAGTTTTAATATAAAAACTCATTGGTGCGTGCCCGGGGTTTGAACCTATGTCGTCTCTAGAGAGTCGCGCCGTGTCACCGCTAGGCTATCACAGCTATCGAGACTTATTAACACAGGTTTAGAAATTATCTTAAAAACGCTGCTACATAAAGTTTACTATACAAGTTAAGATTATTTAAGTGATAGCATATCTTAACTGCATTCAGCTACACGCCAAGCTGCAACGGTTAACTTGTAACCATCTAACAAATTCATCATCATCATCATTCTCCTGCCCTTATCCCACTCTAAGTGGGGTCGGCACAACATGTTACAAACATGTCACATGATTTGGCTACGTATTTTACGACCGGCCGCCTGCCTGACGTCATCTTACCTTAGTCGCCTTTTAAGACACCTCGGTAAGAAATGAGTGTGGTCTATTCTATGCAGCCGGATACCACACGGCACATACCCTAGTCAGCTCTTACGACACCTCGGTAAGAAATGAGGGTGGTCTATTTTATTCTGCCGGATACCACACGGCGTAACCATCTATTTAATTGTAAGAAAAATATTTGAAAACTTTACCTGTAGAGTTTCTTACTTAAAAACATTTGAAGATTCAAAAGTATTGAAAACAGTCCACTTGAATAAAGAATATTTTGAATTTGAATGCGCATAACTTGAAAGTGAGTACGGCTATGACTTAATTGAGTGCTGTAAACATAACGCTAAAAGGTGCGGTTATAAAATGTAGAGTGTCGGTGTCTAAGTTTTGTCGTAACAGTGGTTTAAAACTGCAACTAGATGGGTATCGGATTTTATTTTTATTTGACCATTAAACCGTGCATTCGTCACTCGGAGAGCTTGTTAATTATTTCTTAATAACATTTGAGTGTATTCGTTAAAATTTATGATGCATCTCACGGACACAAACTTTCGCCTTTATAATATTAGCAGTAAATAGACAACGATTAGTACTTGCGCTTCGTTGAGGCCTACTAAAGCGTTTCATCATCCTTATCCCACTTTGAATGGCATGTCATCATGTTACAAACATGTTGTCACATGATTTGTCTTTATATTTTACGACCGGCCACCTGCCTGACGTAAATTTACTAGTAAGAAATAAAGAAGAAATGAGGGTGGTCTATTTTATTACACACGGCAGTATCACTAGCATTTGAGTGTATTCGTTAAATTATTTTATGACGCATCTCACAGACACAAAATAATATTTTTCATTGTGCATAAATTAAAATAATGTAACTTTAAATTTATCGAGTTATGTGACAGATAACTATTGAAACTCGCTCTAGTTCGCCCTGTATCATAGCGAGTATCATAGGGCTACTAGCGTTGTATCCCTACAATATGGACTGACGACCTTAAAAGGGTCGCAGAGTACCTTTAAATATATGTCCATCACACTGGCCCGTTGGCGCAGTGGGTAGTGACCTGCCTTCAGCTCCGCGGGTCGCGGGTTCGATTCCCGCCGAGGACCGACATCTTCTATCAATTTGTCGGTTCTTCGAGCCTTACTGTATATTTGTATTTAAATATGTATTTAAAATTATATATAGTTTATCTACCAGTTGTCTGGTAAATAAAGATGATAGATCTGGTAGATATAGTTTATCTACCAGTTGTCTGGTAGATAAACTATATATATAATTTTATTGGACGGTAAGTGTCCCTTTATATTTATTGTATTTATTTTTATTTTATCAGTTTACGTGTATTGGTTTAAGAAAAAACGACAAGACATTAATGGAAACTTTTCCAGCAATGCACTTCGCCATTCATGATCCTATAAATTTAAGTTGATCCCATAAATTCCCTGATACTAAAAGGAACGTATGTAGGTCGCAATCATTAAAGTCGCTATGAACTCTTTCAGTTTACATACGCTCTCAGATATTAGTCGAGTGGTAATCCCTTTCGCGTCACAGGAAAGAGGTCGGGAATATGATGGAACATTTTTACGTTCCACAAAGCGCCTGTTTTATATTTATTGCAATAATATCTTAAACCTTTTATTAAAAAGCTGTATTCGCGACTTGGTTTGGTTCGACTCAAGTGTTAAAATAATGTTTATTTTCCCGTTCCCATTTTTATTTAAAAAAATTATCGATACTGTTCCTAGTTTTAGCCGCGAAAGTGTAATAGAAAAACGGTCTTATGCATTTATAGTATAATGACAAACAGTACTCAACTACAAGCAGATGATGGTTTAAATTCAGTCTGAAAAATTCATTCGAATAGACTTTTATACGAACGACTCAAGTTTGTCAGTAGACTTGTCTTTAATACATCAAAGTATGTTTTAATTGTTTTTTGCCAAACCAGATTATGCAATGTAATACAATGTCAAATTGCTTATTAGTATAGTCCAAAGACTACAGTGTACATGCTGAAATAGACTGGTAACTTGAAGTCATTATTGGCGATTCGTAAAAGCGCCATCTAGGAGATGGCTATGGTTCTAAATCGACTGGCCCATTGGCGCAGTGGGTTGTGACCATGCCTTCAGCTTTACGGATCGCGGGTTCGATTCCCGCCGAGCGCCAACATTTTCTATAAAAAATTTGTTAGTGTATATTTGTATTAACCGTGTCTGCCGTCTGAAACTTTAGTTCTAAGAGAACATACCATGGTACAGTCGTATTCTAACAATCCCAAAATCCAGCAGTTTGAATTTCTGTTATATTTGACTACCATCATCGTGTCATCGTTACTTTTGAAATTAACTTTTGTGCAGGAGGGGAACTACCACCGCCGTCTATGCTCAAAAACAAAATAATTATAAAGAACAAAAAGAAACACCATCACCACCATAAGAAAGAGGAGATCGTTGTTACCGAGGAGACCGAAAAATCCGAACCAGTGCCCCAAGGCAATGGGGAAATTGCTCACGGTTCGGTAAGACAATGTTTTTCTTGATATTGGAGGAAAAATAAATATATTTATTTGCTTTCTAACAGTCCGAACTCGAGAAAAATATGTTATATTTATTCGTCATCGTTTTCTTTGGATTTTGACTTGTATTATACGCAGCAGCAATTCATATTTGGCGTTCCTCATAATATGGCCAATTTTGAAGAAACAACGATTTTAAATCATGTGTTCAGTGATTATTTGTTTATTCGCTATGGAGACGTAAGGCAAATGGTGTATCATTTATAATTAGGTATCTATAGGTAGATAATCACTTATTTCAGAAAATTTCACCCTGGATATATCCACGATTCGCAGCTTATTAATCAAATAGTCTATGTTTGATATATTTATCTCGTCATGTCTTAAAAGTGTATTAACCTACCTTTAAATATTACATAGAAAAGCTATAATTGAAATAATTCCATGTATAGTTAGTACGTCAAGGGTCCAAGGACTCATCGGAGTCTTCAGAGTCTGATAGTTCGAGCGAGGAACCTTTAAATATTAAATAGAAAAGCTATAATTGAAATAATTCCATGTATAGTTAGTACGTCAAGGGTCCAAGGACTCATCGGAGTCTTCAGAGTCTGATAGTTCGAGCGAGGAAGAGGGGGGTACGGAAGCAGAAGGCGGTGCAGCTGAAGAAGCTCGGGAGACTCATGCAGCTGCCGAAATTTCTGCGCTTGTCAACTACGTGCAACCTGTACACTTTTCCTCATTCGAGAACTCTGAGAGTGAGTTAAACTTTGGTTAAGTCAATATTATAGCCTCGAAAGACTCAGTGGAGTCTGGATTTTATTTTATTTTTCTTTATTTTTTATAAATTTTCATCAATCATTTTTAACAATCAAGGATGATGATGATATTTTTATTAATTTTTCCAATTGATAAGTATAAAACAAAATTCACCGTTATTAATTGAATTCAAGTAAATAAAATTACGGAACATACTCTTATCTATCTATCTCTTGAGTAAAGAGTTCATTTCTTTATGGAGACAAGAAAATGAATCCAGCGTTACATTAATCCAGAACGAATTTTAGTAGATTTAGTTTTTAAAGGTAAAAAAAAGTAAAGTAATGGCCTGTTACTATGCCCACTGCTGGGCTAAGGCCTTCTCTCTCCGTTTTTGGAGAGAAGGGTTGGAGCTAAGACCCACCGCGCTGCTCCAATGCGGATTGGTAGGTTACACATATCCCCAGAATTCTTCTAGAGATATGCAGGTTTCCTCACGATGTTTTCCTTCACCGAAAAGCGTGTGATAAATTGTAATTATCAAGTAGACACATAAGTTTTAATAGAAAAACTCATTGGTGCCTGCCCGGGGTTAGAATCCATGATCGTCTCTAGAGAGTCACACGGTCTCACCGCTGGGCTATCACAGCTTAAGCTTTTTAAAGGTAGATATTATAAAATTTTCCTGTAATTTACGGGTTTAACCACGACGTTTCCTATACTCACATGTCGATCAAAAACTTAGGTTTTTATTTTAGGTAACTTCTAGGTGCTGTAACCCCGTTATAAAATTATTATTGTATTTTACTGTTTGCGTGATAAATTAGTATGGTCCTGTAATGGTTTTTGGTGGATTGAATAGACGGATTGGCTTGGAATGTAATATTTTTTATTTTTATTTGAGGGCGTGGGTTCGAATACCACTTCTGACACCATGTAATGGTTTTTGGTGGATTGAATAGACGGATTGGCTTGGAATGTAATATTTTATTATCATAAGTTTGAGACGCCGACGACATGATCTATGAAAAAGGCCATTGACAATCAGTATGACATTAATGACAATTATGCCAGAGTCTATATATAACAGGTCCACCTTCTGGTAAAATATTTTTGAATTGAATATTAAAATGCGGGGCACTAAGGTCAAATGTCACATTCGCCACAAGCGGAAGTGGGGCCTTAAAACATGCACTAGAAGATAAAATATAGTTATCGATGTGAAAACGAGAGTTCCTGTTACAGAAAAGAATCGTTTTTACGAGATGTCCTCCTTCGACGAGAAGCAAGCTACCACCTTGCTCAAGGAGCGTCCAATCGAGTTTGTGAACTACAACAAACATCAGCTCTCGAGGGTGTATCCAGCGGGGACGCGCTTTGATTCTTCTAATTTCATGCCGCAGGTTTGATCAAAATTCAAAATTCAAAATTCAAAATATTCTTTATTCAAATAAACTTGTAAACAAGTGCTTTTGAATCGTCGACTCTATTGTTCGGAAAGCCGTCCTACCGAGAAAAGCCAGCAAGAAACTCGGTGGAGCTCTTTTAAAAAAGAAGATTCTTAATACTAATTACATTCTGTCATAGCTATCCTGCACAAGGTCAAAGAGCAGCTATATCCACGCATTCTTATCATCAATGTAAGCCACGGTATAATAGGCTTTCTGTATCAGCCTCTTTTTAACAGTATTTTTAAATTGTAAAGGCAAAGTTAAAATTGATTGTGGAATTCTATTATAGAATCTTATACCCAAACCCACAAACGACTTACGTACTCTTGCCGCCGCCTGACTGCTATCGGAGAGGTTGCATTATTGCTCGTTATGTAAAAAAAAAGTAAAGTAGCGGCCTGTTACAATCCCACTGCTGGGAATAGGCCTCCTCTCTCCGTTTCTGGAGAGAAGGGTTGGAGCTAAGACCTACCACGCTGCTCCAATGCGGATTGGTAGGTTACACATATCTACAGAATTCTCTAGAGATATGCAGGTTTCCTCACGATGTTTTCCTTCACCGAAAAGCGTGTGATAAACTGCAATTATCAATTAGACACATGAGTTTTAATAGAAAAACTGATTCGTGCCTGCCCGGGTTTGAACTCGTGTTCCCCTCGAAAGAGTCGCACGGTCTTACCGCTGGGCTATCAAAACTTTTAAAAGACTATTCTTTATTTTTATATTATGTTCTCTATTTTTATTTTTTTGTTATAGTATTTTTGTGGTCTTGAACTTTGTACCTACATGGAGATAGTTTAGTCCCGATTTGAGTACGTGTAAAATACGAAAATGCTTGATTATTTTTAGTCTCTTGCAATTTTTTTGCAATCTGAAGTTTTAAATACACAAATTGTAGCTAACAAATAACTCGTAAATCGTTGTCTGATTTTAATCTCTTAAGAGTAAATTCGGATAAATATAATATTGTAAAAATCATTGTTTACTAGTATATTCTAGATTTTTAATAGAGATAATATATGATATTTGGCGATAAAGCCGTGTGGTATCCGGCAGATTAGAATAGACCACCCTCATTTCTTACCGAGGTGTCGTAAAAGGCGACTAAGGTAAGTTGACGTCAGGCAAGCGCCCGGTCGTATCATACGTAGCCAAATCATATGACAGCATGTTTGCAACATGTTGTGCCGATCCCACTTAGAGTGGGATAAGGGCAGGAGAATGATGATGATGATAATGATATTTGGCGATAAATTTGAAGAGCCTTCAACATATCCATCCACATATAACGGTCTTACAGCGTGAAACTTGGGATTTTAAACAAATCCGTCTTTCAACATATCTATCCAAACATAACGGTCTGACGTTTTGAAACTCGGGACTTAAAAACTTTTTCGACGTCAACGATCTATCATAATAAAGAAAGTCAGCGATGCTTAATTGCCGCAAATTCTAAATTCCACTACGGAATTGTGAAATAGAAAAACACGAACTGCCCAAATATTAATTTGGGATCTCTCCTATTGTATACTAAACTTTAGGTAGATGCCTACCCAAAAATATTGTGTGCCTACTCTGCAATTTTATTTCTAGGATTCTTTGCCATATTTCTCATATCGTTTTTCCTATTTTTCATTCGATGAACAACTACTTCTTAGATAACATTTTCATAAAATCCCAATATTTATTAATTTAATATTACAAATATGGAAGTCTGTCCTTACTTAGAGTCCTTCTGTTGATGATGATAGTAGTATATGGATGTTTATGATCTGAGCAGTGACGAAGGCCTCTATCTTTATCAGTTCTGATGCCCTCAGGCGAAGTCCCTGACAGAAGCCGGTTAAGTAAAATAAAATCGTGATAAAATAAACCTTTAATTGGCTTCACAATATATTTTTATTAATTTAATTTTTGTACATATGAATATAAATAATTATAAAAGGATTGGAGATGTATATAATAGACAAAGTGGGAACCGACATAAGCTTGCGGTTCCTGCTTTGCGCCTTGCAAAAGTTCGTTATTCGTTTGTGGCTTTGGGTATAGGATACTGTAATAAAATTCCACAATCTACTTTAACTTTACCGTTACAGCAGTTTAAAAATACTATTGAAAAAAAGGCTAATTCAGAAAGCCTATTATACTATTGAAGATTACCTAGACGATAAGAATGCGTGGATATAGCTTCTCTTCAACCCTATACAAGACATTAATAACTATATGTAACTAGTGATAAGAATTATTGTTTGAAAAGAGCAACCGCCGAGTTTCTTGCTGGTTCTTCTCGGTAGGAACAGCTTTCCGAACCAGCAGTAGATGTTGACGATTCAAAAGCACTTGTTTACAAGTTTACTTGAATAAAGAATATTTTGAACTTGAATTTGAATTTCAGGTATTCTGGAATGCAGGTTGCCAGTTGGTAGCTTTAAATTATCAGACGCTAGACCTGGCCATGCAGCTAAATTTGGGCACTTTCGAGTATAACAGGCGATGTGGATATTTACTGAAACCTGAGTTCATGAGGAGAAAGGTAAGCTATTTAAGTATTTGTTTAACACTCTAAGGCTCTTTCTTCATTCCTTCTTAATAAATTTTTGTTCTCCAAAGTTCTACAAAAAAAAAGTAGCGACCTGTTACAATCCCGCTGCTGGGAATAGGCCTCCTCTCTCCGTTTCTGGAGAGAAGGGTTGGAGCTAAGACTAAGTAGATTACACATATCCCCAGAATTCTTCTAGAGATATGCAGGTTTCCTCACGATGTTTTCCTTCACCGATAAGCGTGTGATAAATTGCGATTATTAATTAGACACATGAGTTTTAATAGAAAAACTCATTGGTGCCTGCCCGGGTTTGAACTCGTGTTCCCCTCGAAAGAGTCGCACGGTCTCACCGCTGGGCTATCACAGCTCAAATTTTCTCAAATTCTACAATATTTGATTAAATTTTATAACATTATCATATATGTACTGTATTCAAATTATTCTTCTTGTTTAATTATTAGTTCTGTCAATGAGTTATATACAAGTAAAATGTTTAACCATCAGGCCGTATGGTAATCAGAAATACGTTTTTACTGTACCATTCAATTAAACGGTTTTGGATTTTTTTGAAATGATTATGTAATATTAAGCGAAACTTATGAAATATATAAACTACACAAATCACTTCGTTGACATTGAACGTTATTAAGAACATCAAACATTCCATCGATTATTTTTTGCTTTTTATTTATCCACTAGCTGTGCCAGCGGCTTTGCCCGCGACGAAGTCAGTTGTCACAAAATAAAATGAAATTTTGAACATAAAGGTAGTTATTGTGAGTTAAATGTAAGAGATGGCAATATGCTATCGCGGACTTTTTTGTAGAATTTTTAGAGATCTTCAATTCGCTAGTACATTACTTTAGCGTAACTCTGCTGGTTTACGCAGCGCACGCGACTAAACCTCCCAGCAATCAAGTTAAATTATTAAGTTGTAAATAATACCAGTATGTTACCTTAACCATCCGGAAGTATTGCATCTTATGGTGAATAGCTGTGCCTGTGGCTTCGCCCGCTTGGAATTTTAAATATAGAAATAGTTATTGAAAATTAACCGTGAGAGATAGAGACATGCTATCTCGGAATTTTTTATTGTATTTTTATAGATCTACAATTCTCTAGTACATTACTTTAGCGTATACCTCTGCTGGTTTACGCAGCGCACGCGACTAAAGCTCCCAGCTAGCAAGTGTTTTAAAAGCTGCGCGATCTCTTTAATACAATTTACATCATACCGATATGTACTATTTATCTAAACCATCCGGAAGTATTGCACTATGTTTTGGTGAAAACCGTAAAAAAACCCGTTCAGTAGATTTGGATAAAATCGATTACATACAGACAGACAGCTTTATGAGACTTTGTTTTATAATATGTATAGATTACCGATCTTTTTGTTTGTAAACAACGTAATTTTACCTTAATAAATAAAATAAAGCTAGTTTACGTTAGTTAGTTACGTGTACGTAACTTGCCAGGATCGTCGATTAGACCCGTTCGCCGAGAGCACAGTAGACGGTATAATCGCTGGCTCGCTATCGGTGAGCGTTGTGTCCGGACAGCTGCTAACGGACAAAAGGACCGGCACCTACGTCGAGGTGGACATGTTCGGACTTCCGGCGGACACTGTCCGGAAGAAGTTCCGGACGAGAGTGGTGCAGAATAACGGGATCAATCCCGTGTACGGAGACGAGCCCTTTGTGTTCAAAAAGGTAAGGTTTGTTTTGTGACTGTATTTTGTTTATACTAGATTGGCTTCTTCTTCATGCTCAATGTCCACTGCTGGACACAGGTCTTATTAAGGCATCTCCACTCTACATCTTGTGTCGCTTGGACCGCGGCTCTCCACGATCTTCAAAAATTAAAAATAAATTCGCGAAACCACTTTCTCTCTTTAAATATTGCAACGTGTTACCTGTACATGACCTTGTTAAAACTGCAATACTATCAGAACATTACTTCAACACTGAACTTCAAAAACCCATATGTCACAAAATAACAACTAGAAAAGTTGCAAATAAAATCCTAGTAAAACCACGGATTAAAAAATTTCTACGGAAAGAGAACCCTAAAATATATGGTCCCAGATTTAATTAACACAATGCCAACTGATGTAAAGAAAAACATAAACGAACACAATATAAAAAAAATTATAAGAAAACATTACTTAAATAATCTTACCAACAAATAAAACAGAAACATATTTTGAATCATGCTATAAGTGCGAGTGGCCAAACCGGTTCTTGCAGCGATAAGCACTTCTCGGCTGCGGCCGCTCGTACATCACAGTTTGTGTTATTAAAAATATTATAGACAATATTGTACGAGCGTAAACTTAATTTTATGCGCTAAGACAAACCGCAAGCGGTTTAATGGCGTTTAATATTAGATTCTATATGTTGTTTGAGAATTAAAAATAAATAAATTAAAAAAAAAAAAAAAAAAAAAAAAAAAAGTCATTGGTTACTTAACAATTTTCGATAAAAGTGAGGGTAGAAGTAAATCATAATAATCCCTAATAATCCCACAAACTCAACAATCGTTTCGCCACCGAAGCATCATCAGGTGATAGACTCCACGACAAAATCGCAAAGCGAAGTATTATCCAAACAAGCATAAAGAAAATTTAGCGAGTTATTCTGCTCTGATTCTAATTTGAAACTAATTTTGGGATGTTAGGAGTTTATATCTTACTAATATTATAAATGCGAAAGTTTGTGAGTATGGATGGATGTTTGTTACTCTTTCTCAAATTTGGTACAATTTTTCCTTATACACCGGGGTAACATATAGGCTATAAAAATTCTGTTGATTCTACAGGAATAGTTTATTATCAACCTATCAAAGTTTAACATTGCAAAACAACGTTTGCCGGGTCAACTAGTTATTAATAAAAATATCAAGTTGTCTATCCGTACCCGTCCAGCACCATTATGTCACCCACATACCAATAATAAACTGTTTTTATTTAGGACAGGAATAACAAAAGGTAATGTCAACAAATTCAATTAAGTGTAAAATATTTGCCTAACACAACTGGTATATCAAAAGCGTAAACAAAAAACAAACGGTATTTACTTAAAGGAAAAAACACGTAAACAAGTCGTTCTTAAAAATTATGTTGGTCTAGCAGAATGTTCCATAAATTGCATATTGCACCGACGAAGCAATCTATTAAACGTACTGACAAACAAATAAATCTCTTGATTACTAATGAAGTTGGTATGGAAAAGCGTTATACCGGAATTTTTCTCAATCAATCTATGTCAAGGATTCGAAATAGTCTTTATTTGGTGTTTAATTTGTTAGCGAACACTAACTAAAGAATACACTAAAGTAAAGTTAAATTAATGTCAAACTTGTAGTGATTGGTAGTTTTTTAAATTTAAAAAAAAAGGCTAATTCAGTAAGCCGATTATACTATTGAAGATTACCTAGACGATAAGAATGTGTGGATATAGCTTCTCTTCAACCCTATACAAGACATTAATAACTATATGTAACTAGTGATAAGAATTATTCTTTGAAAAGAGCAACCGCCGAGTTTCTTGCTGGTTCTTCTCGGTAGGAACAACTTTCCGAACCAGCAGTAGATGTTGACGATCCAAAAGCACTTGTTTACAAGTTTACTTGAATAAAGAATATTTTGAATTTGAATTTAAATAAATAGAAAAATTATACCTCAAAGAAGATTATTTGATGATGAAGAAGATGATGATGATAATGATGGTGATGCTGTTTATGATGATAATCACAATGATGAAATATCTTTTCATAATTAACAATCACAAGACCTTGAACTTGTGCCAGAATAGCTCTCTGCTAAAAATATTTTAAAATTAGGATTTTCAGTTTAAGGTCGTGGAACTTTTTTAAATTCTTTTAATACCTAGTATTTCGCATTTCTATTTTAAGCGCCATTTTTCTAAATAAATGTAGGATCTACTCGTATTTTATTATTAACGAAACGAAATAAGTTTTCATACCTGTGACATCATCTATTCCCTACTTTCTCGAATTCAAAAGTATTTATTGTGAGTTAACCATAAGAGATAGGGACATGCTATCGCGGATTTTTTTGTAGTATTTTTATAGATCTACAATTTTCAAGTGCATTACTTTAGCGTATCTCTGCTGGTTTACGCAGCGCAGGCGACTAAAGCTCCTATCAATTACATTAAATAAATCAATTACATACCGACAAACAGCTTTTTGGGACTTTGTTTAATAATAAGTATAGATATTTATACTTCACTATATTTATATTTATTTTACTTTACAAAAGTAAAAATTAAAAATATTTTTAAGCTTACGCTTACTTGTATAAATGATTATATTTTACTAGCTGTGCTAACAACGGCTTCACTTGCGTGGAATTCAGTGATTTACGAAACTTTTCACGAATTTTCGAACGTAAAAGTAATTATTATGAGTTAACCGTAAGAGATAGAGACATGCTGTCGCTAACTTCTTCGTAGTATTTTTTATAGATCTACAATTCTTTTCTACATTACTTTAGCTTATCTCTGCTTGTTGACGCAGCGCACGCGACTAACGCTCTCAACAAACACGTTTTTTAACAACTGCGCGATTTCTTCAACACAATTTACATAATACCGATATGTATTTTTTACCTTAACTATCCGGAAGTATTGTGTTATCGTTTGGTGAAAACCGTACAAAAATTCGTTCAGTAGATGTTGAGAAAATCGTTTACAGACACCACACATTTTGGTACTTTGTTTTATAATAAGTATAGATTGCCACTGATATCCTTTTACCTATAATGAGTAGCACTGATTGTAAACGATATGAAGAATAACGTTTATTTCACGTACACTGCTGGTAAATTTAACACGTACCGTTGCTTATGAAATATGAATGAAATTTATAATGCTGATAAATATTGTTTGCTGCGAAACTTCAAAATAACTTCTCTACCTGGAAATACTAATATAATATGAAAAGTTCGCCTAACAGAAGTCGGTTTAAGTGCAAAGTTGGTTAAAACTACTTAAATCTCTCTTTACTGAACTGTTCAAAAGTTTTTAAATAAAACTATCTTAAGACTAAGTTTTAACAAATTTTCATTTCGAAAATGTTGGTTGTCTTACTCTTAATACTTCCTACAAGATTATGCGAAAGTTCGTGAGTAAACAAACTGACGGGTAGCGCAATTAATATACTAGTAGACAATTTAGTTATATGTGAGAAAAATTTTCATACAAAAAGAGTAAGATTACATAAACTTAAAAGTTCCAATGTCCTGTGAAAGTGTTGCGTACGCGCCCGATTCAAATGCAATATTGCTTACGCTACAAAAAGAAGAGAACCGATGCATAGTAAAAAAAACCTGTTACAATCCCACTGCTGGGAATAGGCCTCCTCTCTCCGTTTCAGGAGAGAAGGGTTGGAGCTAAGACCTACCACGCTGCTCCAATGCGGATTGGTAGGTTACATATATCTCCAGAATTCTCTAGAGATATGCAGGTTTCCTCACGATATTTTCCTTCACCGAAAAGCGTGTGATAAATTGCAATTACCAATTAGACATATGAGTTTTAATAGAAAAACTCATTGGTGCCTGCCCAGATTTGAAGTAGTGTTCTCCTCGAAAGAGTCGCACGGTCTCACCGCTGGGCACAGCTCCGATGCATGGTTCCTGCAAAACGTAAACCCCCAACGACGTCTTTCTCACTATGTTTCATTTTTAAATGTTTTCGAAGGCTTCCTTTAAAAAAATTGTAATATACACACCGCTTGTATTAATAATCGAAAATAGTCTTTTAAGCGTCCTATATAAAAAATTAGAATAAACTCTATCCAAATAATATATATATATATAAAGGACACCCCCTACCATACATAACAATTTGGTGCGCATTATAGCGATTACGGCTAAAAGCATATTGTTACAAAAAAAACAGAAAATTTCAATATATGCAATGTAAATATACAAAACCGGTTAACTATCTGATGAACCATTTAATGACACCATAAATTCCTTTCATTATTTATACAGTGTATTTCATGAACAACATGAAAGGTTATTTTTTGTTGATTGTTTTGCGGCTGTCGGTGATACTTTACGACTATCGTATATGTTTATAACATACTAGCTTCTGTGCGGTTGCGTTTAGGGACATCGATACATTGTCATAGACTACTGTTTATCTCATCATTTATAGAAGCTGGCGTTACTTTGAGGAATTCCATATTATAGAAACTATAACAGAAAGTTATTGAGACTACTTTATATCGAGCTCAACAAACGTTTCGCCCAGCAACTGAAGCATAATCAGGAGATAGACTCCACGAAAAAATCGCAAAGCTTTGCGAGTTGAGTTGAGTTGAGAGTAACGCCTAATTCTATTAATTAAAATAAAACGCCTAGTTGCTTGTTAGCTCTTTTGATATGGATATGTGAAAGACTGGAGCCAGTAAGTTATTGAAACTACTTTATATCGAGATAAGTAGAAACAATAACAGAACTACTTTTGCTATAATCCGCTTGGGTTAAGCGAATGCATGCAATGCTAACTGTATGAAGCAGGCAAAATTCTCGTACCACATGCAGGAAAAATCGCCACCAGTATCCCAAGACGCCACCACCAGCAACTATGCACACAAGCAATACACACAACCATCACCAAAACTTCTACGATCGTTTCGCCCCAAAACCGAAGCATCATGAGGAGGATAGGCTCCACGACGATTACGATTTTGTCGAGGCATTGCATGCATTCGCTTAACCCACGCGGATTATAGCAAAAGTAGTTCTGTTATAGTTTCTACTTTTTATCTCGATATAAAGTAATCTCAGTAACTATCTGGCTCAAGTCTTTCACTTATATCCATATCAAAAGAGCTAAAAAGGTACTAGGCGTTTTATTTTGTTCCCTTTCTTTGATGGAGATGAAGTGGTGAAAAGGATCTCGTTTTTTAAATTTATCCTTCAAGAAGAAGTGGAACAAAGATGGATTGTACAAAGCCGAATTTCTAGTGGAAAGCTTCTAGTGGAAAGTGTGGGGTTGAAGGATTCGGCGCTCTAAGAAAAGCTCCTAAAGGTGGCCTATGCATTAGGTATTCTGTAAGCTTCGGTTGTAGTTTGTGTTAGGCTCTACCAGGAGTGACAGCTGTAGGTATTTTCTACAAAGGTGTGTGCGCACGTCATGCACTAATCCCGTGTCCTTGTCAATAGGCAACTAGGAGATCATACGTGGTTTTAGCCAGTTTAAGTCCGTAAATACTGATTTCGAAACTGATAGCATCACAAGCATAGTACGCGGCTATAAATAATGCACATTGAGGCTTAGAGAGAGAGATCGGCTAGATTCTGCTTTATATAGCATTGACAGACTGACGAACCTGTGCGAAACGTCACATACTAACTGTGTGACAGAGACAGCGCTCTATGAAATCGAACTGGCCGGCTGTTTCGTTCTAAACGTCGATGTGCATTATTTAATGTCGAGTACTATAGTTTGTTTTTATTGGTTACAAATTGGCGCTTGAAGGTTAACTTATCTAATGGCCAGTGTAAATGCGGACTTAGAATCGGAATTAGAAACGGAATAGAAGCGCAAAGACATGAAGGCCGCAGTCCTTTTTACTGTTTATCGGAATAGTTAGGTGGTATAGTATCGTCAGTTGGGTGGTCAGTAACACTACAGCCTACGCGGCTTACCTCTAGATTAGACTAGACCAGACCAGTTAAGGCGGCATAACTTTTAAACCCGACACTTCCATTATACATCACATCTACCACACATTCACGGAGGTGACCGTTGATTGGTCCTTTTAAAATATAATTGTATTAATTATATTTACATTTACTTATTATTGGTCCATTGTCATTATCATTAACTGTATTTCGTTTTTCATGTACGTATATAAGCCTCGACAGTATAAACCTTACTCTATAAGCACTCTATTAATAGTTGTTTTAACTTATACAATGGCAAACCTAAAATTACTCTTTCTAATGTTTCTAGATTGTTCTCATTTATAACAGTTTGTGTACTTTGTAAGGGAACTGCTAATAAAGTCCAAAGTATACATTGCTCTCCATCCAAACTTTAGTTTAGTTTGTTGCCAGCAACAAAATGTTTACATTTATTGTGTCTACAATTTCAGTGTTTGCATTTGGCCTATAAACGCCACGATCCCATTTAATGAAACTGTTTGAAACAATTTTTTTTGTAAGTTTTTAACTTGCATACTATACAGTATTGCAAGAATTTAAATTGGAAGATTTAAATAAATTTTAATTTATAATTAAAATGGCATTTGAGACGCATACTGTGCTGAAACCAAACCTTACTTTGATTAGTTTGTCTAGGGCAGTAGTCGTAATTTTTAAAAGATTTTTATTTTAAAGTCAATAGTTGGCTATATATTGACTTCTTTCACGTGGACCGTTGAGTATTAGAATGAACAGAAACTTCTGTCACTCACCAACCCTACAAATATCTCGATCACAAAAATCAGATCGATCCGGGCGGTTATATTGCAACTACTATTAAATTAACTAACAATTTACTAACATTGAATTTGGTATATATCATTTGCTCTGGAAAAATTGTAAAAAAATCGTAAAACCTTTCCAAATGTGAAAGGTCATCAGGTCTCCTATATAAAACCTATTTCTTTAACTTACAATTTTGACTACGACATATCGTGAATAGAAAAACCGTGATATAATCATAAAAGATGGCTTTTTTTAATGTCTTCCATTTCCTGTTTAATTTAAAGAATTTCTATAGCATATATGTGTATAAGCATTGATCGTGCCAAATTACATCGATATTGGTTCAGCGAATTGACCGTGAAAACGTAACAGACAGACAGGATTTCGCATTTATGATATTAGTAAGGATTAACAATGGCACTAATTAAATAAAATATGGAACTTAATTCGCTTTGATACCGTGTAATATCCTGCTGAGTAGAATAGACCACACTCATTTCTTAACGTGGTGTCATAAAAGGCGACTAAGATAAGTTGATTCACCGTGTGGTATCCAGTTGGGTAGAATAGATCACCCTCTTTCTTACCGAGGGGACGTAAAAAACGACTACGGTAAGTTGACGTCAGGCAGGCGGCCGGTCGTAAAATACGTAGCCGAATCATGTGACAACATGTTTGTAACTTGTTGTGCCGACCCCACTTAAACTGGGATGATGATCATGAGTAAAAACCGTACTAAAAATCGCTCAGTAGATCTTGAGTAAATCGACCACATACAGATAGACAGCTTTTGGGGACTTCGTTTTATAATATGTATAGATTTTAATTTTGTAAAACACGTAGCCGAATCATGTGACAACAAATTTGTAACATATTGTGCCGACCCTACTTGGTGTGGGATAAGGGCAGGAGAATGATGATGGAACTTAATTGGATTGTTTTTTTATCCTTTAGGTAGTTCTACCGGAGCTAGCACTGTTAAGGATAGCTGCTCACGAGGACAGCGGAAGGTTGCTCGGGCATCGAGTTTTGCCTGTCCTTGGGCTGTGTCCAGGATACCGGCACGTAGGCCTTCGCACGGAGCTAGGGCTCCCGCTGTCGGCGAGTCTTCTTCTCCACGTGCAAGTCAAGGTGAACCCGAACTACTGCGTAAGACCTATACCATTCATGCTTCATGTCATTAACATCTACTGCCTTGATGTGACTGTGTGACTTACAAAATCAAATATAGGAAAGCCAACGAAAACATTTTGCTATAATACGCGCTTGTTAAGCAAATCTATGTAATGCTAAGTGTATGAACAACGTTCACATACCTTGCATGATATATACATGCAGGACCAGTCTCCAAAAATATCTAGATACGCACATGCATCCCAAGGCACCTCAAACAAACTTGCAAGACAAAATCGCAATGCGCATTGCCAATTTGTCGTGGAGCCTATCCTCCTGATGATGCTTCGGTTTCGGAGCGGAACGATCTTAGAGATTTTGGTGGTGGTTGTGTGTATTGTTTCTGCATTGTTGCTGGTAGAGGCGACTTGGAATGCATGTGGTGACATGTTCTGCATGTGCAAGGCACATGAATTTTGCCTGCTTCATACACATTAGCTTTGCATGCATTCGCTTAACCCGTACGGATTATAGCAAGGTAGTAGTTCTGTTATAGTGTCTGTAATATAATAACTATAATACTTGTAATTATCTCATTATATAATTATTAATAAAGCTCATGATTATATACATCTAACGAGTATTGATTAAGTGAATAATATCTTTTTAGTTACAAAATTAAAAGAACACAAGAACAGTGTCTCATATAGCAAGAAGACTAAGATAAGTCATTGGACCTATTCTTAGATATAAGTTATTTATAAGTTTAGGTTATCTTTAAGTTGCTTATTAGCCTCTTGGCTAGATCGCAGCATCAGTAAAGTACTTCCTTTTTGGTTGTTCTTTATAATAGGAAAAAAAAAATTTAATTTTAGTTTTAAATATTTTAACATTTAAGTTCCGGTCAGCCAATGAGATTAATTTACTGTAGATCTGCCATTACACTTTTACTAAATAATGCACTTGCATGCGGTGTTAATTATATTAATTTTCTATTATGGACTTCCGCAAAGTAACGCCTAATTCTAATTCTAATTTCCGTAATTAATATTTCGTCTGGTCAGTACGACTGACTTTCAATTTTACTATGGTAGTCACAATTGAAACCGAATAAGCAAACTATAGTACGCGGCAAAAAATAATGCACATCGAGGCTTAGAGAGAGAAATCGGCTAGATTCTGTTTTATAGTTCTGTTTCATGTCTCTGTTGCACAGACTGACAAACCCGTACGAAACGTCACATACCACCTGAGTGACAGTGACAATAGTTAGCTGTCTTTCTGGAAGTTACCTTGGATCTAAAGCTGCAATGGGGACCCCATATAACGAATCTTTGTGGTAAACTTAGCTCCGCTGCTTATGCCATTAGGAAGATTAGGCAATTAGCTGATATTGAAACAGCAAGACTTGTCTATTTTTCTTATTTTCATAGCATCATGGCATACGGTATCTTGCTATGGGGTAAAGCCGCTGATATCCAAAAAATATTTGTTTTACAAAAGCGAGCTGTTCGTGCGATTGATAATATGAAACCACGTGACTCGCTTAGTGATAAATTTAAAGAAATAGGTATTCTTACTGTTGCTTCACAATACATTTATAATAATATAGTGTTTGTGAAACAAAATATACATATTTTTAATTAAAAAAAGCGATATTAGTAATAGGCAAACTAGGAACCGAAATAAATTAATAATACCAAGGCTAAGGCTTCAGAAAGTACGTAGATCGTTTGTGGGCTTCGGTATACTTTTTTATAATAAAATTTCTCAATCAATTTTGGACTTGCCTTTACACAAGTTCAAAAAAAGCAATTAAAGAGACTCTCATTAATAAAGCTTACTATAACGTTGAAGACTATGTCAATGATAAGAAAGCTTGGAACTAAATTGCGACCAGCTATGTACTAGACGATATTATAATCTAAGTTTGTTAACAATAGTTAATACAAAACTGTAATATTTATTTTTTAAAAGAGTGACCGCCGAGTTTCTTGCTGGTTCTTCTCGGTTAGAGCACCTTTCCGAACCAATTGTAGCTTCAATTTAATTTTAATTTGACGATTCAAAAGTGCTTGTAATAGGCCAATTTGAATAAAGACTTATTTGAATTTGAATTTGAACTCTCTACGAAACTGAACTGGCCGGCTGTTTCGTTCTAAACATCGATGTGCTTTATTTATTGCCGGGTACTATATTAACTTATGTATAACTTTTTCCTAATGTCCTTTGGACAATCATTGTGGATCCTTCTTTTTTACATTAATTTTAATCTAACTATGTTTTTCAGGACTATGTTCCCGATCGGCTTTCGGAATTAGCTGAAGCGTTGGCGAATCCAATCAAGTACCAGAGCGACATGGAGAAGCGAACTCAGCAGTTGGCCGTACTGACGGATGATACAGAGGAACCCACAGCAGTCATCCCATCGCCCATTCCCACTTACCCACGCGTGAGTTTTAAATCTTGTCATCGCCCACTGAAACTCAGGATGAGGGTAGATAAGACAACCTGTTCACTTCGGCATAATGAGAAACGTTAATTATAGAAACAGAAATAAACTGTCCTTTACACATATATAAATATAGTATATATTAAAAAACTACCAACTAGCAACAAATAAATAGCAGGTTAATGTAATAAAATAAATTAATGTACTAAAAAGTAGAATAATAGTAAGATTAAAGGTAAAATACTTATAAACAAATAGTAAACAAAATTAATGTAAGTTAAATAGTATTAACAAATTGTAAATAGTTACGTGTAAAGTTGTAATAGAATAGTAATTAAAAAAAAAAAAAACAAACTGTTCACTTCAGTTTGATCCAATACAGGAGTTCCCTGATTTTTATGTAGACGCTTTTGAATAACTACGTATATAGCACATATAGTACCCGGCAATAAATAATGCACATCGAGAACTTAGAACGAAACAGCCGGCCAATTCGGTTTCGTAGAGCGCTGTCTCTGTCACACACGGGTTCGTCAGTCTGTGCGACAGAGACAGTGCTCTATGAAGCAGAATCTAGCCGATTTCTCTCTCTGAGCCTCGATGTGCATCATTTACTGCCGCGTACTATAATTATCTCGATCTTAGTAGATTAATGATTTAAAAACTTCATATTTAAGTGTTAAAGTCATCATTTTTTGACTGGCCCGTTGGTGCAGATAGTGACCCAGCCTGAAGCTCCGTGGGTCGCGGGTTCGATTCCCGCCGACGGCCAACATTTTCTATTAACAATTTGTTGCTTCTTCGAGGCTAGGTGTATATTCGTATTTAAGTATGTATTTAAAATTATATATGTAGTATATCTACCAGTTGTCCGTCACCCATAACACAAGTATTAACTTACTTTAGGGATGGACGACCGTTTGTGTAAGTGTCCCATATATTTATTATTTATTTATCTTTTCAATGTAATTTTTTCGTTTTCGTTTCAAAAAAGTTGAAATTTGATCAAATTTATCTCTTCAGCGAATTTGTCGACTGAAACTTTAAACGGGGTCTTTTGAAATAAATCGGAACAGTCGCTTTTGCGTAAAAATCAATCTTAACTCTTCTATTTTCTGTCATAGTCCTTGATATGATAGATATCCAATTTATATATTTATCTGTTGGTATTTATCGATGAAGATCGTAGCTAATGAATAAATAAGATAAAATAAGATAAAATTGAACCACCTGAAAGAACTTGCCTTAGGTGTTTACGTATTATTAGTAGGTGCCTAGTTTAAGTCAGATGGGTCAATCGATTTGATGGCAGTTGAGTAGGTGTAGTTCACGATTGGGACATTTTGGGGTTTGGATTCCTCACTTTTTGCACTCTATTAGGTATAAAACTATATATTAGGTATAGAACTTACCTTATGTGATATTTTCATATTTTAAGTTGATGTTTAGTTTAAGTCAGATGGGTCAATCGATTTGATGGCAGTTTAGTAGTTGTAGTTTACGATTGGGACTTTGGGGTTTGGATTCCTCACTTTTTGCACTCTATTAGGTATAAAACTATATATTAGGTATAGAACTTACTTTATGTGATATTTTCATATTTTTAGTAGGTGCCTAGTTTAAGTCAGATGGGTCAATCGATTTGATGGCAGTTTAGTAGTTGTAGTTTACGATTGGAACTTTGGGGTTTTGATACGTCACCTTTTTCAATCTATTAGGTTTCAAATTGATTAAATTTTCATCCCTTAAAAATATTACCGCCGTTTGGTATCCGGCAGAGTAGAATAGACCACCCTCATTTCAAACCGAGGTGTCGTAAAAGGCGACTAAGGTATGTCGACCGACAGTGTGGTATCCGGTTAAGTAGAATAGACCACCCTCTTTCTTACTGAGGGGTCGTAAAATACGACTAAGGTAAGTTGACGTCAGGCAGGCGGTCGTAAAATGACTGGCTCGTTGGCGCTGTGGGTAGTGACCCTACCTTCAGCTCCGCGGGTCGCGGGTTCGATTCCCGCCGAGGGCCAACATTTTCTATAAAACAAATTGTTGGTTCTTCGAGCCTGGGTGTGTATTAGTATTTAAGTATGTATTTAAACTTATATATGTAGTATATCTACCAGTTGTCCGTCACCCATAGTGTTATGGGTGACGGACAACTGTAAGTATTAAGTTACTTACTTTGGGGACGGACGACCCGTGTGTGCAAATGTCCCATATATTTATTATTATTATTATTATAAAATACGTAGCCAAAACATATGACAACATGTTAGAGTGGGATAAGGGCTGGATGATTCCCTAAAAATATTACAAAAATACCATGTAAAAAATACATACGTGATTTCCGCGTGCAGTGGCAAAGAGATCATACAACTGGTGATCAGGACCTGGGTGCGAGAGATCTCACCTCCATACCTGCTGTCTCAAGTAGTACGCAATTTTTGCGAATAGAAAGTAAGACGGTCTGGCGCAAGAAGTCTGCAACATTGCTGAGCTGGGTGCGACACGTCAACAGTATTCTGATGGTCATTAAACACAGATCTTGGTCTTTATTATGGCTCACCATAATTAGGCCAAAATCTTAACTAAAATTAACCATAAGGATGTAATAATATACTAATATAGATAAGTAAACTGTTAATAACAAAAACGAACGTCTTTAAAGCAGTTATCGAATACAATTGCAAATGATTAATAACATTTAACATTTTAACCACCACTAACAATTTCATTGTTTTTTATAACCAATTATACCGATATATGACAAACACCTTTTTACCAAACCCTAACAATTTTTTTAAAATGAATATTTTATATAATCTTATGGTGTATATATCTATCTATACTTATTATAAAACAAAGTCCAAAAAATCTATCTGTCTGTATGTAATCGATTTTCTCAAAATCTACTGAACGAATTTTTGTACGGTTTTCACCAAAAGATAGTGAAATACTTCCGGATGGTTTAGGAACATAGTAGATTTCGGTATTATGTCAATTGTTTCGAAAAGATCGGCCATTTATTAAAAAACTTGCTTGCTGGGAGTTTTGGTCGCGTGCGCTGGGTAAACCAGCAGAGATAAGCTAAAGTAATATATTAGAGAAATGTAGATCTATAAAAATACTACAAAAAAGGCCGCGATAGCATGTCTCTATCTCTCACGGTTGTCTCACAATAACTACTTTTATGTTCAAAAGTTCGGAAATTCGGGAAAAGTTTCGTGAATCACTGAATTCCATGCGGGCAAAGCCTTTGTTGGCACAGCTAGTATTTTATAAATTATAATTCGATGTAAGTCGATTTTATCTAACTTTGTATTGAGCCAAGCATTGATCGCAGTATGCCAATCAAACAACTTATCTATGAAAGTATAATCCAACTGGTGGTTATATAAGGCAGCGAAGCACATGACGTGAGAATGAGCACATTTGTAATAGAGACAGTGTCAGTTATATTGGAGACAAAGTACATTCAGCTCTAAAAATCTTTAGCTAGTATAGTACCCGGCAATAAAGAACGCACATCGCTGTTCAGAACGAAACAGCCTGCCAGTTAGGTTAGGCACGGGTTCGTCAGTCTGTGCGACAGAGACAACACTCTATGAAGCAGAATCTAGCCGATTTCTCTCTCTAAGCTTCGATGTGCATTATTTATTGCCGCGTACTATACAGTCATTAAGCTCCAAACTAGTTCTACTATAAAACTAGTGGTAGTATGGTTATAGGTACCAGATGCCATAATGTGATCCTTGGAGATAGGTCGCGTGCTTAGACGTGAGAATATAATATACTGTTACGTAGAGGGTTTATGGATTTGGATAAAAATACCTGGCGACTCAGTAAATTTTATTCAGCTTTTCACTACTTAATCATTACTTACAATCATTATGCAGTCCGTTGTCCAATAAAAAAGCAAAAAGTCAGCCATTCAGTTCGTGACCACGGTGAATGCAACTCTGCCGGAACTTCGAACCTTGTATTAAGGTAATTCGATTTTGTCGCGATCTGACCCGATTATCTATCTATACTTATTATAAAACAAAGTCCCTAAAAGCTGTCTGTCAGTATGTAATCTCTCACCAGATGATAGTGGAATCCTTTCGGGTGGTTTAGGTAAATAGTAAATATCGGTATTATGTAAATTGTGTTGAAAAGATCGCGCAGTTGTTAAAAAACTTTCTTGCTGGGAGCGTTAGCCGCGTGCGCTGCTTAAACCAGTAGAAATACGCTTAAGTAATGTACTAGAGAATTGTATATCTATAAAAATACTACATAGGTCCGCGATAGCATATCTCTATCTCTTATTGTTAACTCACAATAACTACTTTTATGTTTAAAATTTGAATTCTAGAAAAAATTGTGACACGCAGATTTCCACGCAGGCGAAGCCGCTGGCACAGCTAGTTTATATAATAAAAAGCAGAGTTAACTATTATTCTATTATTCTGCGTCTCGATTATTCGCAAATTGTGGCAGGGATTCGACTCGATTCGTAAACAAAGTCGATGCTCCAGACGATTAGCGTCAAGCGAGTTTGAACTCTATAAGCCATCTTATAGGGTTCAAAGTCGAAAAAATTACGAACTCTTTTTACATGTTCCCAACAATACTTGTTGAGTGTCTTGATGTTATAGTTTCTGATATGAGAACCAAAAGCGTTACTTAGTTGTTTAAATTTTTTGGAAAAGATCAACGCAGACCAATAATGAATATATTACAGAGGAGTATTTAGATGTTATATTACCTAAGTTTAGAATTTTTTTTTCATTTCCTAGGACCGGCCTTGTTTGTCTAATAAAGACGGCAGCCCAAAAGTTTCCAACACAACAGCCGATAACTTACAGAACGATACGGATACATTGAAAGCTGAATGTTTGGATAAAGAGCCTCAAGGTATTTATATTACACTAAGAACTAAATTTAGTTAAAGGTAACTAAAAAAACCGAGCATTTCCTTATTATTTATAATTATAAATACTAAGGAAACGCTCGGTGTTTTGGAAATATCATTCTCCCTTTTTTTTTTTAGTAAAAGTGGTCTATAAAAAAAAATGGTTGCTGCCATTGGCCATCAATTAGCTACGGCCAAAGCGTCCAGACTAGAGCTGAGAATTCCCGAAATAATAATTAGATCTCATATCTGGAATTCAACTCGTTATTCATCCTCAACTACCCGCTGTGCTATAAAAGGACGTGATTTTCAAAAACGAATATAAATAAAATATCTTAACATCATCATCATTTATCATTCTCCTGCCGTTATCCCACTCTAAGTGGGGTCGGCACAACATGTTAGAGACATGTAGTCACATGATTTAACTACGTATTTTACGACCGGCCAGCTAGCTGACGTCAACTTACCTTGGTCTATCCTACTCAACCGGACACCACACGGTGGGTCAACTTACCTTAGTCGCCTTTTACGAAACCTCGGTCGAGGGTGGTCTATTCTATTCAGCCGGGTACCACACGACATAAATAAAATATATTCTATCTATACATATTATAAAACAAAGTCCCAAAAGGTGTCTGTCTGTATGTAATCGATTTTCTCAAAATCTACTGGACGGATTTTTGTACGGTTTTCAGTGAAAGATAGTGCAATAGTTCATATCGGAATTACGTAAATTGTCCGGATGGTTTAGGTAAATAGTTCATATCGGAATTATGTAAATTGTGTTGAAGAGATCGCTCAGTTGTTTAAAAACTTGCTTACTGGGAACTTTTGTCGCGTGCGCTGCGAAAACCAGCAGAGATAAGCTAAAGTAATGCAGCAGAGAATTGTAGATCCATACAAATACTACAAAAAAGTCTGCGATAGCATGTCTCTATCTCTCACGGTTAACTCACAATAACTACTTTTATGTTCAAAATTGAACTGAATCCCACGCAAGCGAAGCCGTTGTTGGCACAACTAGTAATATAAAATAAAACAAAAAGGTTGTACAATCTCGTGGTCTTATCGCTACATAGCGATCTCTTCCAGACATTGAGCTCAGTAAGGGGATTTATGATTGTGTTGATGATCAACAACCTTTGTGCATTCTATCGTTGACGCGAGCGCCGATAGTTAGTGATGTTTCGGACACGACAGGAAGAAGCCGCGCGCGCCTACGTATACGGCATTCCTTTTATAACGCACACGCGTAATTATGCGTTTTGGGTGTGGTTTTAGATTTAGTTACGCGTTCAATTAGTGAAGCGTTTAACAAGACGCGACCGTCCGCGATTTTAGTGCGCGTTCGGGTTAATGTTCACCGATATGGGACGATTCAATAACGTGTGACCTTACGAAGGTTGTGTGCACACCGCGTGTTATTTGTGTTATTTAACCGCGTTGGTGAAGTGTATACTCCGGGAGAAATAGACAGTACGTGTCCGTGGAAGATTCCTGAGGCGAGCCAACGGGTTCGGGAATCGGCCAAGTACATACAAGCGCGCACACACACGTACACATATACACGCAGTTATTCATGAGGCCGGACCGCATACAGCTGACGGCCGCATAAGGTAGGTTGAGACGCCGAGACGACGGGCCCAGGTCTCGGCGGTTGTTTCATCCGCCCGCACGTTTGTGCGGAACAATGATTAAAAAAAAGTTAAATCGTAGACGATGCCGAAAGTAAATACAACGGCGGCGCTGCGACAGAAGAGAACGCTGTTGAGTCATTGGATACGCTTCTGAGTAGCAAAGTGGTTAAAGAGAAGCGTGCTGAGCTGGCGCGGAAGCTGGACGCGTTGCGGCGGAAGAACGCACGCACTAGGCCCGTGTCGGCGAAGTTCTTTGTTAAAAGAATCTCAAGTAAAAATATGTAAGTGGTATTAATTTTTTAATAGGTGAGGCAAGCGAATGATAAGACCGTGTGAATCTTACCAAATTCAAATTCAAAATATTCTTTATTCAAATAAACTTGTAAACAAGTGCTTTTGAATCGTCGACTCCATTGCTGGTTCGGAAAGCCGTCCTACCGAGAAGAGCCAGCAAGAAACTCGGTGGAGCTCTTTTAAAAAAGAAGATTCTTAATACTAATTACGTTTTGTCATAGTTATCCTGCACAAGGTCAAAGAGCAGCTATATCCACGCATTCTTATCATCAATGTAAGCCTCCACGGTATGAAAGACTTTCTGTATCAGCTAGTTTGTAACAGTATTTTTAAATTGCTGTAATGGCAGTTAAAATTGATTGTGGAATTTTATTATAGAATCTTATACCCAAACCCACAAACGACTTACGTACTCTTACAAGGCGCAAAGCAGGAGCCGCAAGCTGATGTCGGTTCCTACTTTGTCTATTATATACATCGCCAATCTTTTTATAATTATGGTAATTTTTATGCACAAAAATCAAATTGCTAAAAATATACTGTGAAGCTAACGTAAGAATACCTGTTTCCTTAAACTTCTCTCGCAGGGATTCACGCGGACTCAAATTATAAATGCCACGTATGGCTCTTTTTTGCAATACAAAAATTTTCTCAATATCAGCGCATTTACCCCATAACATTATTCCATAAGACATAATGCTATGGAAGTAAGCTAGATAAAGTAGTTTTGCTGTTTCAAAAACATTGGTATATCGGTATATATTTCTATTAAAACTTCTGTGGGAATGGAACATTAGATTCATGCTTGAAACGGAATGCAGTTAGATAAAAAAAGACAAAGTTACAGAAAAGAAAAGGCTAATACAGGAAGCCTACTATACTATTGAGGATTACTTAGACGATAAGAATGCGTGGATATAGCTACTCTTCGACCCTGTACAAGATATTAATAACTATATGTAACTGGTAATAAGAATTATTCTATGAAAAGAGCAACCGTCGAGTTTGCCTGCTGGTACTTCTCGGTAGGAAAAGCTTTCCGAACCAGCAATAGATGTTGACGATCCAAAAGCACTTGTTTACAAGTTTACTTGAGTAAAGGATATTTTGAATTTGATGTGTGAGAGGGACAGTATGAAGGGAGGAAAGGAGACAGTAATGAAGTACTAACGTCGAAAGATGGATGGAAAATTGTATATAAAGCCCCAAGTTTTTCTTGGCCCTCGATAGTCCTGATATTAAACTTATGCCTAATTGATATTTGCAATTCATCACACGCTGTTTAGTGAAGAAGATATCGTAAATCCGCATTGAAAAAGCGTTGTAGAGCTAGATGCCAACCCTTCTCTTCAGGAGGAGAGACAAAGCCTATACCCAGCAGAGGTAAAGGCTGTTAATTTACTTTACTTTTTATTAATTATATTTTTAGTCCATTTATTAGAGAAAATAAGATTTCATTTTTATTTGTAAGAAGTGCCTTTCAAAGTGGTACAAAAATTTGTGTTCAAGTTCGTTTCAAAAGTAATTTTAAAAAATTGATGTAAGTAAAAAGATCGCTGTGCCATCTTTATTTCTGCTACGTCATAGCACCCTTTATCAAGCATCAAATTTTTGAGCGGCATTAAATATCTTGAGGCCTGTTGGAATAATATTTCTCTATCTATTGAAGACTAAATTTAATGTTTTTTTTTAAATATAAATTCAACCGTCCTTACTTACTTCTCATCTACAAAAGTCCGTCATAACTTTTTAATTTTCTCATAACATTTAATTATATTTGGATGTTATCAACTAAGCTGTGATAGTCCATCGGTGAGACCGTGTATTAGACGATCATGGGCTCAAATCCCAAGCAGGCACCAATGAGTTTTTCTGTTAAAACTTATGTGTCTCATTGATAATTGCAAGCTAACACACGCTTTTCGATGAAGCAAATCATCGTGAGGAAACCAGCATATGTCTAGAAAATTCTATGGATATGTGTGACCTACTAATCCGCATTGGAGAAGCGTGGTAGGCTCAACCCTTCTCTCCAAAAACGGAGAGAGGAGGTGTATGCCAAGCAGTGGGATAGTTACAGCCCGTTACTTTGAGATCTATACATCTATATCCGTTTCCAACCTTTTTGTGCCATTCCCACCTTAAAAGTCATACATAATTTTTAATATTTAAAGATTGAATTGTGCACTTAAGAAAATTAAATGATAGGAAAAAATCTAGCTAAGCATTTAATTAGCCTGGAGCGAAAGGGTTAAATTCGTGCATGCATTTTCGAATTGCCCCCATCCCCCTGAAAGTTTCAATGTCCCCCGTGTGGGATTACTTTACTTCTGTCAACTGCTAGGATAGAGAGCTTTAGACTTCTTCCTCTTCATAATGCTCAGCAGATTAGTAGAACAAAGTTCACTAGTGGAAAGCAAAGAGTATATCGACTGTGAACTGGCAAATTGTCCTATCTTATTTTCGACAACTTTTCAGGAAGAAGAAAAAAGTTATTTTTAATACATTCGCAATAATGTTTATGTAATAAAGAAACACTTGAGTTTAAATATGTTTATTTATTGATAAATTTTCAAGTAGATAATACATGTTGATATGGTAAATGATGGGTAATAGTACCCAATGCCGTTAGTAAGTGATTTGGCTTAAAATTGAGATAGGACATATTGCCGGTTCACAGTCGATATATAATACTCTGTCGTGTTTCAAGGAGTGAACCACCAGCTATCAGTGAGGAGACGGGAGCAAATACGACTGTGGCAGGAGAGGCTGCAGCTGCGGAGCGCGAGCTTCGGCTGCGGTACCACCACACCATCTACGCGGCGCTCGAGAAGATCCTGAGGAACGAACAGCAACAGCAGATGAAATCGCTCACTGTACGTAATTGAGAGTAAAAGACATGTATGGAGTTTGTTAAGTATGACGTATTGATGATGTTCCGCGCAAACGTGTGGACGGATGAAACAACCTCCGGGACCTCGGCCGATTCCCGAAACCGTTGGCTCGCCTCAGCACTCTTCCACTGCGCGTAATGTCTGTTTCTCCCTGAGTATACACTTCACTATATCGGCTAAATAACTCCCGGTGTGCACACAACCTTCGTAAGGTCACACGTTATTGAATCGTCCCTATATCGGGTAATAGTAACCCAACGCGCACTAAAACCGTGGACGGTCGCGTCTTCTCAGACGCTTCACTGATTAAACGCGTCACTAAATCTGAGAATAACACCCGAAACGCAAAATTACACGTGTGTGTTATAAAAGAAAGCCGTATACACGCGCCCGCGGCTTCTTCCTGTCGTGTTTGAAACGTCACTAACTGTCGGCCGCTCGCGTCGGCAATCGAATGCATAAAGGTCGTTGATCCGGCCGGTCGCGTCGCGTCGCGCGCGTCAATTTATTCAAAACAGATGAATATAAAAGGAGTAGCGCCAAAGTTGACCAATAGGATTGGAATGGGAAGGGTATGGAAAACAAAATTATGTTCTTCCGACTCCACTGAGTTGAATAAAGGTATGAAAATCATGTTGTGCCGAACCCACTTAGAATTGGATAAAGTTAAAAAACGATAATATTGTTACGTACAGAGGTTCTTGGATTTGGATGAAAATACCTGGCTCCAACCCTTCTCTCCAGAAACGGAGAGAGGAGGCCTTTTCCCAGCAGTGGGATTGTAACAGGCTGCTACTTTACCTGGTGACAGACTTAGTACTTACAATCTATATGCAAACCGTTGTGCCATAAAAAAGCCGAGGTCACTATTATTTCACTTTTACTTTCGATTCATATTTCGGTCTTAATCGCTATTCGCAAACTGAACGTCGAGACGCACGATCCGTCCGCTTATATACGACAATGTTCGCGAACGTTCGCGATTTCTTGGGGAGATCGTAAACAAACCTTTCGTAAACAACCTGAATGTTCCAGAGAATCAGCGTCAAGCGAATTTGAACTCAATGGCATATAGTTTACGAACTCTTTTTACACGTTTGTAAACTGTCCCCATCGAATTAGAACTTTATGACATATGCATTACGAACTATTTTCGCATGTTCGTAACAATATGTTGAACATCTATGAAAAATCCTGGTTTTTTCGCGAACAGGCAATAATAATACTTATTGCATTATTGAGGATATTAAGTGTTTATACTTGAGATGCCGTGAACGCGCCGCGAGCTAGTTTATTTATGTTGAAATTTCCGAAGTCTATAAAGTAAACTTTTATTATCGTTTGTGCTATTCTTCGGTGTTTTTTAAAATTATTTTCAGTACAGTGTAGGGAGTTTAGTTTAAGAGTTTTTTTTAATGGATTTTAATTATTTAACCCCTTTTAGGATATGTTTTGTCCAGTCGCAAAATGTGTGCCAAGTTTTTTCTTATTTTTTTTCTGAGTGTTGAACCTGAAGTAGTAATGTCCTGCCTATGATAAAAGAATTTCTATTTCAATATAATATTTAGCATTTGATTTGGTATTGGTTAGTGTTTCCTGTTTAATTTATTATTAAATCCAATATAATTATTACAGGACGCTCTTGAAGTGCGGAAGAAAGAAACTCTGAACAAGTTGGCGAATCTGCGAAAGGAGGACGTTAAAGCGTTAGCAAAGAAGACTAATAGGGATAAGGATGAAATCCTCAGGATAAAGAGGGAAATACATTCTCAGGTATGACTAATCTTTATTAACTACTAATACCCCTTATCTTATCTTATATATTCTTATCTTATCTTAACCCCTTTTAGAGATAGAAGTACTGCAACTGGCAATAATTAAGTACAACAATGGCACGTTAATTAACGAACAGATAAATATCTCTATTCAAATAATTTATAGGATTAGACTTTCTTTGCGGAGATTCATAATATAAAAGTAAGTAACCTAAGTAGATCGTTCTTATTTGTCTAAAGAAATAAGTTATAAAAGGATCTATCGTGAGTGACTAATAATCGTACGATTCAATGGTTAGTACGAAACTGGCTTTAACATGTCAAGCTCTGCTAAAGTCTTTACTCAAATCATTACTATTGGTCACTTGAGAACCCAATAAAGATTTGCCTTTTTCCTGTGTCGTTGGTGATTAAATTGCAATCATTTTGGCATAGTCGGTGGAGCGTGGCGTTGCTGAATGCTCACGGTTGGAAATGGAGCACGCACATAAGCGGGAGCAATTGGCGCGCGCACACGAACGGATGCGCGCGGCATTACAGTTGCATCGCGACCAGGTACTGAAATACTCATAATAACTTAACCCCCCAAACGTCTAGTGAGCACCATGTGCACAAATTCAATTCTGAAAAATCTAAATGTTTTCGTCCCAAACTATACTACTATTATTGTTCCGCACAAACGTGCGGGCGGATGAAACAACCTCCGAGACCTGGACGCGTCGTCCCGGCGTTTCAACCTACCTTATGCGGCCGTTAGCTGTATGTGGTCCGGCCTCATGAGTCACTGCGTGTATATGTGTACGTGTGTGTGTGTGCTTGTATGTACTTGGCCGATTCCCGAAACCGTTGGCTCGCCTCAGCACTCTTCCACGGACACGTAATGTCTGTTTCTCTCTGAGTATACACTTCACTATATCGGCTAAATAACACCCGGTGTACACACAACCTTCGTAAAGTCACACGTTATTAAATCGTCCCTATATCGGGGAATAGTATCCAACGCGCACCAAAACCGTGGACGGTCGCGTCTTATCAAACCCTTCACTGATTAAACGCGTCACTAAATCTGAAAATAACACCCGAAACGCAAAATTACACGTGTGCGTTATAAAAGGATGCCGTATACAGGCGCACGCGGCCTGTCCTTATCGTGTTTAAAAAGTTACTGGCGGTCGGCCGCTCGCGTCGCTAACCTATCCGGCGGGCGAATCAATTTTATTCAAAACATGTATGTAGCACCTGATGGAGACCCTGGACGTCGGGTAATGGGAGACCCGGCGCCTAATTATAGGTCGTATCTGTGGTGCATCTAGGGTCCTGGGTGCATTTCAGAGGTGATGTGGGAGACGAGAAGGTTTCCCTGCTCGGAGGAGTGCCGCAAGGGTGGCAACGCTGCGTTAGGTCATGGTCACTCATATTTGGGTACCGTGGCCGCCGCATAAAGCGCGTGTTTGGACACCGGGGGGTTTTAGTGGGTGCGAACCCCACATAACCACGTCGCTGCCTCCCATTTGGCGGCGTGTGTACTCGTCAGGAGTATCCCCTCGAGAAAAAAAAATGTATGTGGAACTTAAGGGAAAAGAATTTGGTGCCTTTTGTGGTTTATTCAATTTAATGAATGTGCTCATGTTACCATAAGTAAATTGTGTGAATTCCAGGAGTTATTGGAGCTGGAACGGCTGTGTGGCGGCGCCCCCGAAGGCTAGGGCGAGCGCCGACCCCTCCCTGAGCCTTCACGTACGCTTGTACGCCCGTACGTAACAAGTGTTAATTTCCTTTAGGAATCTGTGATATTACCTCCTAAGGAGCGAAGCGGAGCGTGGAACCCTTCGCCGACTCTCGTCTCCGAAATCTCATAGTTTTTAGTTCGTTTCAGTAGTGTTTAATACCTTGAACGGTGTGAATTGCGTTAGGATTTCCAACCACGTGTTTGTAATCTATACTTATTATCAAAAAAGCGTATATTAAATTGCAAATATCATCATCTTCATTCTCCTGCCTTTATCCCACTTTAAGTGGGGTCGGCAAAATATGTTACAAACATGTAGTCTCATGATTGGGCTACGTGTTTTACGACCGGCCGGCTGGCTGACGTCAACTTACCTTGGTCTATCCTACTCAACCGGACACCACACGGTGGGTCAACTTACCTTAGTCGCCTTTTACGAAATCGGTTGAGGGTGGTCTGTTCTATTCAGCCGGATACCACACGACATAAATAAAATATATTCTATCTATACATACTATAAAACAAAGTCCCAAAAGCTGTCTGTCTGTATGTAATCGATTTTCTCAAAATCTACTGAACGGATTCTTGTACGGTTTCCACCAAAACATAGAGCAATACTTCCGAATGGTTCAAGTAAATAGGACATATCGGTATTATGTAAATTGTATTAAAGAGATCGCGTTGTTAAAAAACTTGCTTGCTGCGAGCTTTAGTCGCGTGCGCTGCGTAAACCAGCAGAGATACGCTAAAGTAATGTAATAGAGAATTGTAGATCTATAAAAATACTACAAAAAAGGCCGCGATAGCATGTATCTATCTCTTATGGTTAACTGACAAAAACTAATTTTGTGTTTAAAATTTGAATTCTACAGCACAGCTAGTCCTTAATAATTTAGTTTAGCTCTTCGCTCACTATATAGGAGCTGGCCATTAACGTACCTTTATAAACATAAATATCGAGGTTAAAACCAGAGTCGATTTGTGTAATATTAGGTTATAAATAAAATCTACCACGGGTTTATTTATGTTGGAGAGAGACAGAGATACAGAGATACAAAGGACATGAGAGAGAAAGATAGTGAATAGGAAACAGTATTCAAATATAAATATTTCAATAATGAATATATTGAATTGTTATTTGTGAGAGTTTCGCCGAGTCGGTCCTTGCCATGTTCTGAGCTGGAATTTTGAAACGTCATGGTAATTTATAGAATTAGGCGTTACTTTGCGGAGATCCATAATACAAAAGTAATAATAAAATTATTTTGCTATAATCCGCGATACAGTAAATAGAAAATATATATAGTGTTTAATGTATAGTGGACTATCAGTATTTTCATACCCGATCGTGCAGGATTCGTAAAAACACATGCACAAACCTCCACCACTTCCACCACAATACACAAGCACTACACAGGTTCACTATCACAAACTCGACAATCGTTTCGCCCCGCAACCACTCCACGACACAATCGGCTTTGCGTGGCTTTTGTCTTTTTGGCTTTTGTCGTGGAGTCTGTCTCCTGATGATGCTTCGGTTGCGGGGCGAAACGATTGTTGAGTTTGTGATAGTGAACGTGTGTAGTGCTTGTGTATTGTGGTGGAAGTGGTGGAGGTTTGTGCATGTGTTTTTACGGTATCGGGTATGAAAATACTAATAGTAAAATCCACTATACATTAAACACTATATATATTTTCTATTTACTGTATCGCGGATTATAGCAAAATAATTTTATTATTGCTTTTGTAAACGTCGTGGTGTTATTAAAGTGAAAACTTGTTAAGCGGCGTTGCGCACTTTTTGGGATGGATAAAAACTTTAATCTCTGATCTCTGAAAAATCTGACTTGATCGGAAATTCATAAGGCGGAGGGACAGTAGACCGCCGGCGCGGTGTAGGAGAGATAGTATTTCCTCTCTTTCTAACGTGCGAGCGAATATGTATTCCTACGCCTGTTGCCTATTATTATATCATTATTGCGATTTTTCTGAGAGATAAACTTATTAATGTTAAATAATTGTAATAGTTGTGAAGTGTTCAATTTTTAATGCAATAAAAATTGACATGTTTTTTTACGATAGCTCAATAAATACTTGACCACACCATTTACATTCAAAATTAATCCCCTAACAATTCCAAAATATCAAAAATGCGCAACGTTATTATTCGAGTTTTCACTTCGTTGATTTTTATTTATGACACGTGCACGTGTGTTGTGAATGTGTTTAATTTGTGTACTATTTTTGTGCCGAATTAATTCTTTAATGCATTTAACGTTTTCTATTTAACTGTTCGATCAATAGCTTTCGTTGCATCGAACTAGTCAATAGTCGTCATGTAGTGATTGTTAATGTAACGTTACGAATAACGTTATTTATTACCTGATATAATATTTCGAATAACGTTCTCTGATTCGATGCACAAATATATAAATAATATATATGATATAGGCATATTTATGGCACAAAACAATTCCGGATTTTGGTTATTTATTTTTTTAATTCTCGTACGCACAAATATGTAAGATATATATGATATAAGCATATTTATGGCACAAAACACTTCCGGAATTTCGTTTATTTTTTATTTTTGAGTATATATAGACCACGTAGGAAAGATGTCGTCATCTCATAGATCATGTCGTAAAAATTATACTTTCAATTCATATTCTAATAATCGACATAAAATTTCAATATTTCAACATACAAAAGAATAATTAGAGGAAACAATTTATAGAATTAGGCGTTACTTTGCGGAAATTATCTTGCTACAATCCGCGATACATGTATCGCGGATTATAGCAAATTAATTTAATTATTATTTTTGAATTAGAGGAAATATTAATGATCAAATACGTTTTGCTATGATACGTGATTCCTTAATACTACATATATAATCATAGAAAGTAAAATAATTCTATCATTACTTTGTCTTCTATGGAATTCCGTAAAGTAAAAGCCTCCTGGTATAAATTTTTGATTTTTAGAAATTCAATTCAGTACCTACAAATACTCCTTTTTAGATCAATTATATCGCACGCAATTATTATTAAAGTGACCTAATTCAAAATTGGGCTTATATTAGTAAGATACATTTTAATCATTATTACATCACCATCACGCTATAAAATTTTAAAAAAACTAGTGTTTTCTCGCTCTTCCAAAAAAATTTGAATCTCTTGCTCTTGAAAAAACTTGAAAAATTTGAATTAGGTCAGTTTAATACTAAATATGCGATATATTCTCTTTCATATTTAGTAAGTGGTGTATATACCTCTATAACTGTTATTTTACGTACTGAAAGTATGATAAATTCATATAATATTAAATCTTACCACTTCATATTTTGTTATTGGTTAGTGAATAAAAGTGTTTCTAGTTTTATTGAATATTGAACGCCTTTATATAATTTTCTTCAATATCCGTGTGATAGATTATAAAACATTTGAAATAAATAATAATATTAAAAAAACAAGTATATGGTGTCAGAAATGTTTTATTAGATTTTTTTTTAATTTTAATAAAATTCATTCAACTTTGCGAAAGTAAAACTAAATTATAAATTTATTGTTTATAAATTATTTTTAATTGTTATTATACACGAATGCGAGAAGAGTGAGATTGATTTGTTTTACATCTTTACTTATTATAAAACAAAGTCCCAAAAAGCTCTGTCTGTATGTAATCGATTTTCTCAAAATATATTGAACGGATTTTTGTACGGTTTTCACCAAAAGATAGTGTAATACTTCCGGATGGGTTACGTAAATAGTACATATAGGTATTATGTAAATTGTGTTAAAGTGATCGCGGAGTTGTTAAAAAACTTGCTTGCTGGGAGCTTTAGTCGCGTGCGCTGCGTAAACCAGCAGAGATACGCTAAAGTAATGTACTAGAGAATTGTAGATCTACAAAACTACTACAAAAAAGTCCGCAATAGCATGTCCCTATCTCTCACTGTTAACTCACAATAAATACTTTAATGTTCAAAAGTGTCGTAAATCACTGAATTCCTCGCGGGCGAAGCCATTTTTGGCACAACTAGTTTTTAAATAAAGGAATAAGATATTTTCTTTTTAAAAGGTCATGATTTAATTGAAGAATGTATTATTTCCGAACCACGATATTCGAAGAGTGGTTAAGTCGTTTAGTACTAGAACAAAGCAACGCATTACACAGAATTTTTACCTCAATATAATGGTACAGGTATTTATAGTGTACCGACATTTTAAAAATTGACTTTTTTATACTAAATTTCTTGTTGAATTTAAATATTATGTGAGAAATATGGAATAGACCTGTAACTTAAAGAGCAGATTAGTGTGCAAAATTTTGCTTTGCAAATTTCGTCTTGTAAGTAGGAGATTGGTACGTAGGTAGGTCCGATATATGACGATTATGATAATACAAAAAACACCCAGAGAATTCACATATTTGTAGCGGTAGTGAACAGAAAGTAAACTAGTGTAAAAATATTCAACGTTTTAAAAAATAAACGATCGTCCATTCCCAAAGTAAGTAACTTAATACTTGTGTTATGGGTGACAGACAACCGCTAAATATACTGCATATATTATTTTATATACATACTTCAATAAAAATATATACCCAGACTCGAAGAACCAACAAATTGTTTATAGAAAATGTTGACCCTCGGCGGGAATCGAACCCGCGACCCTTGAAGCTGAAGGCAGAGTCACTACCCATTGCGCCAATGGGCCAGACAAAGTTTTAGTCGTGAATCAGGTGTTACAAAGTTTTCAAAGTCCATTAAATACTGAACACCTGCGTATTATAATAGTTTTTTTTACTTGGTACTAAAGTCGACGCAGAAGAAAAATAACAAAGTGATTAAAAATAAATCGTATCCTATCGATACACTCTTTTCGCAAGCGTTCTTTATTTTGTTTTTTTTTTGCACTAACTAATGTAATAGCACTAATTAACACTAGATATACCAGCGATTTGAATATATCTATTTCTACCAAACCAGTCAAAATGACTGGTGCATAAAAAACATGCTTCTTGTGGTTTCTAGTCTATATTGACTCTTAAAAATGACAAAAATAAAGTTGAACAATATTAATTAAGTTTATATTTTTAGGAATTTGATTTTTGTGCATAAAAATATACATAATTATAAAAAGGGTATAAGATTCTATAACAAAATTCCACAATCAATTTTAACTTTGCCATTACAGCAATTTAAAAATATTATTAAAAAGAGGCTTATACAGAAAGCCTATTATACCGTGGAGGCTTACATTGATGATAAGAATGCGTGGATATAGCTGCTCTTTGACCTTGTGCAGGATAGCTATGACAAAATGTAATTAGTATTAAGAATCTTCTTTTTTAAAAGAGCTCCACCGAGTTTCTTGCTGGCTCTTCTCGGTAGGACGGCTTTCCGAACCAGCAATAGAGTTGACGATTCAAAAGCACTTGTTTACAAGTTTATTTGAATAAAGAATATTTTGAATTTGAATTTGAATATAAAACGTACTCTCTAATTATAGCTACAAAAGTCATAACATCATTTTTGAAAAAAAAATGTGTAATATAGAATTTTGAATAATATGAAATTTTGAATTGAAATTGCACGACCAGTCTAAATGACTGGTCTGGTAAATCCAGTGTTAATTGCATAAACTTTTGTCACTTCACTAACGGGTTTTAGTAATTTAGGTTGTAGATTATCATTCCAATTTTGGCCCGTTAGCAAAAAGTCGATCTAGTCTACCAAAAGATCTGATAGTTAATGTATTTTACGAATTTGTTAATTCGAATATCAGTTATAAACTTTCAGTTAGAAGGTAAGTTAAATGAGTGGCCATATTTATTTTATTGTATTATTTATTTATAATTAATAAGTATAGCCGATTAACACGAATTATTTAAAGCTTCCATTTTACCAACTAATCGCACAATGACCTATCGTGACCACAAGTAATATATGCGTATAATAGTTTGTCTCTCTGGGTGTATGTTAATATCTAGACGATGGAATTTAATCGACTTAGACTTTGAAAAAGCAATCTAGGCTAGTTTTTTATTTCAAAAATAGTAGGTCTTAATTAAACATAGTGATTAAAATTAGGGGCTTTATGGATTACTTTCTGTAGTGGTATTATTAATCACCAGCAAAGATCTAGGATTATAGTTATATATAGCAGTCTGGGGTGACAGTTTCATATAGTCAATATATAAGGGTGGATTTGTGATTATAGTAGAATTTCCCATTAGGGAACTTCATTCTCTTTTCAATACGGCGAATTGGTTAAATATAAGGCAACATGTATTAGTCAAGTATATTGATAATTGTTTATGGTTTTAATCGTAAATGTTCAAATTCTACTAAAACAGTCTATGAGTATCTTGAGATAATATTAACCCGTAAATAACACTTCTGAAAATATTATAATTATTTAACATTTAGTAGTCAATCATTTAGTGATTTATGCTCAAAGTTAGGGAGGTGTAGGACTTTTAAATCAATAATTTATAATCTCTATGTAACATACAATCGAGGAGCTTGGAAATTTTTTCATTGCATTTTTCTTTACCATTATTTGATTACCATGAAAACAAGGTCATATAAATAACTTGTTTCTCGAAAGTACGCTATCATGTTGAACGTTCTCTACCTTTATTCTTCTAGCTAACATGTTCCCATTACTTAATCAGAATGTGCTCATTGTGTACTCGTATCTGACAAGATAGAAATTCTCTTACATTTACCGTCTGACTTACCCAAATCGTTATATATATACCAGTTGCGTGAATATAACTACATCGTTCATAACTAGGCTTTACTTCTACTCTCGTACAATAAACACATCCAGTATCTTACGTATAACATACGTTATTAAGCTATTTTGAAATCCTTAACCATTCTCATCTACTCCTCGATTCGATTGACTTTAGGGATCAATAAAATAGTTTCACTGAGTTATATTATCATTATGTTACCATATATAAAATCATACGCAAAAGAATGTCTCGTAAAAAAATCTTTTAAGTTTTATAAGTAATTTATGGGTACAGTTCTATTAAGTAAAATATATTATCGCTATTTCTGATTTTCAGTTAAAGCGCAAACAATTTAAAATGTTGCACAAATTTTAGTCAATATCTTGCTGCATAGTATACTTCTGAAATATTGTCTTAAATATTCTCATGGGCTTCATTAGTGGCACAACTCAAAATCTCGTGTTTTGGACTAGTAATGTTAAATGAACATGTAAACGTTAAAATACGCATTCCTTTCAGCAGCAATACGTTTGTTTAAGCAAACAAAAAGAATTTTTGTGCGTTTTCCTTAGCATTGAAATCTTTATAGCCATTTATCTAAACATGATTTTTTGAGTTGTGCCATAACAGCCCATGAGCTATATATTCTAAATAATTTTTATTGTAGCTCGTTATAATAGTTTGCAATACTCATGTACTATAATTTATTATAGCAATTCATTTACAATAAAATACTCAAATTGTTTTTTTTTGCCGAAACACACATAAACAATAAAAATGTATAAATGTAGTTAAATTCTTATTCGTTGATTAATAGATTTAGTCTGTATTAATAGATTCATACAAATAAATTTTAATTTTATCAATGAAACTATTTAGACATTTGATTTCGAGTAATCTTTTCAAATTGTGTGTAACGAGTTAATACAATAAGAAGAATATCGTACATCTATCTTTGAATATATTAATTTCAATGTTCTAATAATTCGCTCTATCAGAACAAAGTCACATTTCCTTTACTTATATATAGGAGATATGACTTTGTTCTTCGGATATGACGATATGTACAAGTTTAAAATCCACGCACAATATTTCTTGCTCCATTAATCCTATATTACTGATATGTTTATCGATATTTGACATTTAAAAATAGTTATTTGAGACTTAATTCGCCTAATAACGTGGCATTCATATCTGTACTATAAGTACATCTAACAGGGAATTTCTTACTATTCTAACTTCTTGTTGGAATGTATACTGATTATGTAAATAATAATCTGTACATGTAATTATTATACCAATTCAAAAGGTTTAAATGCGTATGTATAGGGTTGTAAGGAAGTCATTATCGAGCCTTGTATTTATATTAGGAAATTATCGGTATAATATAAAGGGGTAAGAGGTGCAAGAGCACAGTAATGTAGGTGAGAAAATTATTACCTCCATGCATGAAATGCAACACCCACCTCATACCCCACCCGCCGTTTTAAAGTGGTTGAAATATAATCTATATTAGATCTATCCATATTATAGGCTGTAAGATATATTTCGTCTTAAAAAATGGCTGCCTGATATGAATTAGTTAACACTATTTTTTTTCTATGTAGTGGTTGTACTTAAATGTAAGATTTAAGTAGAACCACAATGGAAGTACTTACTTGAAGTTAAGATCTAGACAACTAATAAGCAACTTAACGAAAACCTAAACTTATAAATTAACTTATATCTAAGAATAGGTCCGGTGACTTATCTTAGTCTTTTATATTATGAGACACTATTCACAGTTCTTGTGTTTTTTTTGAGTACCACTAAAACTACATTACAGGCTTAGTTCTTAGTTAAACTTTTTTCAAAATCAGTTATGTTATATATTATATCAGATAAAGTCTCAATTGTTAATGTGTAGACTCCGGCTATACTCACGACTTCTTTCGAGCCCATCCGGGGCACTTATTCATGAGCTCTTTACACGACGTTCGAAACTAATCGGGCTAACCCAATAAAAGTAGACGTGAGTATTACCGGGTTTCTACGCATTGACTACTATCTAAATGTTAAAGTCTCAATTTCAAATCAATCATAGTGCGAACGGTAGTTCCCCGTAAATAAATACTACATACTATTGAAAAATTCTCATAAAAAGGTAATTTTGTTGGACTAATAATTATAACAAATATAAAAAGATTTAAGTTCACTTTCCAAATTAAAAAATACAGATTGTCGCGTTTGTAGATTTTGTTTATTATGAAGACATTACCTAGACATTATTTATGATAAAAGTATGCTGTGCTGGAAAGCAACAGATGCTACACACGATATCCAAATCGAATATAGAAAATAACTGAATTAACAACAAACAAACAAATAAAAATATATTTATAAATAGTCTATGTAATTTGGTCAAATTTTTAACTACCAAATTTGCAAAACACAAATGTCAAATACCATGAGGAAAAAGAAAAGGCAGCTATCTTGTTTTGTAAATATTAGGGAATGTTGCGTGTAACGCCTTCTAGCCAATGTTGTAGTCACAAAGTATTTAAGTCTTTAACTGTAGACTATTGTTGCATCACATAATAACTTCGATAAGTGTAGGTAGTTTATATAATAAATCATATGTGTATATATTAATTTATCTTGCCTTTAATTTTGCATTACTATTGCCAGTCTAAATAAAATTTACTGGTATTTGAGCCTTTCATGACATTATTATTTTGAATATAACTAACAGACAGACATTATGAGGAAGAATAAAGATTTTTATGAGAAATTATCCATTAATAGCGCATCGGTTAGTAAAATCTCTTCCCAACTATACCGAATGAAAATAACTAACTATAAAGAATAATTTTACAGAATGATACGTACAAGTAAACTGTTCTCTTTTTGTCGTTGAAAATATTTTAATTGAAATAGAATTCAAACGTAAGGAAACTATCGACAGTTACAAATATGTACGGCGTTGTCTAAGTCGTTATATTATATAGTAAGCCTGTCTAGTAAGCACGAGAAAAATAATTAAAGATATAATTTATAGAATTAGTAGTTACTTTCCGGAGATCCATAATACAAAAGTAATAATAAAAATTATTTTGCTATTATCCGCGATACAGTAAATAGAAAAAATATATAGTGCTAAATGTATAGTTGACTATCCGTTTTTTCATACCCGTTACATGCAGGATTCGTAAAAACACATGCATAAACATCCACCACTGCCACCACAATATACAAGCACTACACTCGTTCACTATCACAAACTCAACAATGGTTAGACTCCACGACAAATTTGTCGTGGAGTCTATCTCCTGATGATGCTTCGATTGCGGGGCGAAACGATTGTTGAGTTTGTGATAGTGAGGTTTGTGCATGTGTTTTTACGAATCCTGTAACGGGTATGAAAAAACGAATAGTCCACTATACATTTAGCACTGTATATATTTTATATTTACTGTATCGCAGGTTATAGATTTTTTTATTATTATTACTTTTGAATTAAAGATGTCATGAATAAGGGCCTAGGATAGATTGGAATCTATTCGGGCACACTATATGATATTTCCACGTCAAAATTGTTTTATATGGTCTTTGATTTTCCCCCAGTACTTTCTTATATCCAGTATCTTTCATTTAAAGCTCCTGCATATTCTTTTGATAGTGCATATTTTAAGTATTATTTGATAGAAACTTGTTTCTTACATTCGATTTAATCAATCGTACGGCTCTAGATTTTGTTGAAACTTTAATTGGCGATCTGGTTTGCCAAATGAGCACTTGATGCGCAATTTTAATGTATCGGAATCCTTTAATTTATAGAACCAGGCGTTACTTTGCTGAATTCCATATTACAGGCACTACAACAGAACTACTTTGCTATAATCCGCACGGGTTAACCGAATGCATGTAAAGCCTATGTGTATGAAGCAGGCAAAATTCACGCACCTTACACATGCAGGACAACGACGACTTTGCGATTGCGATTTTGTCGTGGAGCATCATAAGGAGGATTCCTGATGATGCTTCGGTTTCGAAGCGAAACGATCGTCGAGATTGTGGTGGTGGTTGTGTGTGCTGCTTGTGTGATTTGTTGCTGTTGGAGGCGACTTGGGGTGCGTGTGGTGACTTGTGCATGTGTAAATTGCGTGAATTTTGCCTGCTTCATACACATTGGCTTTGCATGCATACGCTTAACGTGCGGATTATAGCAAGGTAGTCTCTGTTATAGTGCCTGTATCGGAGTCCGTTTCAAAATATGCATGAGATAACATTTTAAAAATAATTATATAATATATAAGTACTTACATTAATAATCAAGTGTAATCTGCCAACTAGGTGATAAGTGTTAATTCGTAGAATACACTGCAGCTTCGGTTTGCTTGATAACACGTAGCTGGTTAAATGAAAAGTAGTATTAGGAAATTCTAAAACTAATAGGAAAACATTGCGTTATATGAGTTTTGATATCAATGTAAAATACTATCTATATTGTAACATCATTTCAAAGATGTAGAATGTTAATCAATAATTCCGGGCACTGTTATAAAGAAATCTACAAACCAAATCATTTGTTGATTTATTTTAAACAGCTGGACATGTAAAATCAGTGTTGCAACTATGCGAATAGTACAAGCAAAACTTTTTCGAAATTTTGTAGTTCTCTAGATTCAAAATGATGGTTACGTCAATGACAAGAGGTATAAGGTAGTTCGATTATTCACTTTAACTTGGTTTAATACTCTAGACTGTAATCGTGGATATGATTCAGGTAATTCAGGCCAATTAGGAAAAACAATGATTCGTATTAAATATGCGAGCCGCATCATAGTGGGAAGTAATTGGAAGTCATCTCTTATATTTTGGCTTAAGTTACTTTGTCGAACTAAGGTAAATAAGTGCCAGAGACTCAAAATGCAGACTTGATAGATTTTCATTAAGTCAAAAGTTAATCAAGTTTGTGTCTAAAGTTGGTTAAACCTAATTATAGTACGCAGCAATAAATAATGCACATCGAGGCTTAGACAGAGAAATCGACTAGATTCTGCTTCATAGAGCACTGTCTCTGTCGCACAGACTGACGCACCCGTGTCAAACGTCACATAATAACTGAGTGACAGTGACAGCGCTCTACGAAACCGAACTGGCTCCCTTGTTCTAAACATCGATGTGCATTATTTAATGCCGTTTACTATACAGTGTTATGTATCTTAAATTAGTGAACATTAAACAATTCACCTTCTCGAATTAATGTCGGTAGATTTAAAAAGATGTAGACGAAGTATTTTTGAAATTCTTATAATTCTGTCCATTCTTAAACATCTTTTAAATAAATTTAAAACATAGATGTAAGATTTGTTCACTCCGCTTGTAAATGATGTGTAAGTTGGTTTTAGTTTTATAATGTAACAAATTTTACTTTATAAAGTTTATTTGTAAATTACAAGTCGCAGTACAAAGTTTTCCAACCAAGATATTTGAAGTTTTTTAGTTTCATTTGTATTTTAAACAGCTGAATAGTTCAAATGTACATCAAGCGGAGTGGAACCGGTGATTTACACACTTCTTATGATCTATTACTAAGTATTTCGAGATTGGTTGTGAAGTGTAGGATTGCTTGTGAAGCTGCAGTAATTAGAGAGAAAGGATTCTGTCAAGCGAGCCGTCTAGACTTTAGAATATTATAAAAAGCTTATAACTCGTTCAGTGCCATTCATATTAGACGATATATAATCAAAAGACAGTCTGTTCTAAAATTTCATTGGGTCGAATATGCTGTAAAATTACTTACCATGATCGTCAAAAGCTGCCCTTGTGTTTAAGTTACTTTTGCGCAATATTGGATATATGTATAAAATTGCTTTTTTTATTTCTCTACATTGGATGTTTAAACAATGGTAGAGTTTAATGATATCAAATTTTCAACATTCAATAGACCATAAACAATTGAAGAAAATTTTAAAACGCATTTGTTTATATTCTATGCTATGTTATATAAGGCTTGTATTGTAATATAATTTGTTTTAATTATTATATAATATATATTTAATTATATATTATTATAATTTGATTTATGTGAAATCAAATTTTACATTATTAAAATCGCATTCTGTTTAGTTGTTCTTATCATGCAACTTGCATCTGAGAAATGATTACGATTACAACAAACAATTTTTGAAGTATTATTTATAAAAATGATGTTTTATATTTTGAAAGGTAATATTCAAAAAAATATTTTTATTCTTATCATATTATTAATAATGGACCGAATTTAGTATAATTTATAAACGTGTAAATGTAGAAAGATCTGATTTGTATGTTATTTATCATATTTCTTTATTTTTTAGTACGTACAAAACCTTTACAGGTCCGCCATTAGGTAATAATTACTCTATGAGCCAAGTCTTGTCTATACCCAGGAAAAGGCAAGGCATATATTAGATACGCGTGTTTGTCTGTAATGTGATTGTTGATAAATGAGTTGAGGAGCTGAAGTGTGACAAATAAATACTCTTCATCTTAATTTAAACTTATTTTTTCTTATTATTAAGTGCCAGTACGTCCCCGGTTCTGTGACTAACGCCAGTTAAGGATTTTGTATTGTGAAATGTATAAAGAAATAAGCAATTTCGAAGTAGATTTAGGACTTGTATTTAATACTTGCTTAATCCAAGAATGTCCTTATACACAACGCATATGCCATTTCTGATATTTGATATTTATATTTTTATTTTTGTTATCACATATGCATATAAATGTGCAAAGATTTTTATGTTCTGTTAAATTTAATTTAAGCGCAAATAAATTTAGACAAAGATCTGATTTTAGTATATATAATAATATATAAATGAATAGAATGAATGCAGGATGGATGAAGTGGCGACAGGTCTCAGGGACAGTATGTGACCCCCGAATGCCCCTTAAACTTAAAGGGAAAATTTATAAATCGGTCATAAGACCTGTCGTAATGTATGGATCAGAATGTTGAGCAATGAAAAAGATGGATGAAAGAAGACTGCATGCAAATGAGATGAAAATGTTAAGATGGATGTGTGGTGTGACAAGATTGGATAAAATAAGAAATGAGTATATAAGGGGAAGTATGAAAGTTGCGCCCATTGTAGAAAAGATGACAGGTGCAAGATTGGGACGGTCTGGACATGTAATGAGGAGGGATAAAAATCATGTGACTAAACGAGTGTTTGATATGAATGTGGATGGATATGTGACTAGAGGGAGGCCTAAAAAGAGATGGTTGGAATGTGTGAAGTATGACATGCATATAAAAGGAGTAGCGCCAGGTTGACGAATGATAGAAGAGAATGGAAGAGGAAAACATGTTGTACCGACCCCACTTAGAGTGGGATAAGGGTAGGAGAAAGAAGATAATAATATATAAATGAATGTACAGTTAAACGTAAAGATATGTATGTACATATTTACAAATATCACTAAGGTGAAATTAGGTTCGCGAACTTCCAATAGCTTGATTGAGTACACGTATGTGGTGACATTGTTTTATAGAAGTACCTTGTAAACTCTACCGATTAAGAAATGGAATAAATGCATTCATGACATAGTCAAAATTTGTTTATGTAAATAGTCTGTATATGCAAGAATAATTCTGTACTTAAACAACGCATATTTTTTTAGACATCCTTAAGGCTTCAAAACATTATCTATTATTGCATTGAAAGACAAAAGACAGGAATTAAACATTTTAATTAAAAAATATTTTAGATGTTGTGTATCTATTTGTTAATAAATTAAAGAGAAGATCCCAATCGATAAAGACGCAATAGGTGTTTAATGGTCGTATGATTTCCACTTTTGGAAAAGTTCTACATTCCATACAAAAAGTTTACTATTTAAAAAATTTATCGTCATTATGTACTTGAAGAAATATTACGGATTGCACAACAATTGAAAAGGGTAATAATATTTTTAGTAATATTTATGTAGTCGGTTTCCAGGCAAAAATGGGATTATTAGATGTGGCAACAATAACAAAAAAAATGCAGTTTTTTTTAAATTGGCGTCTCTTTCTGTTAATGTCATAGAGTTATTATACTAAAACCATAGGTAGGTCACATAATTTATTGTGACGCTCTCACTTACAGAAGTGAGAGTGTCACAATAAATTATGTGAGGGAAGATGAAACTGGTGTACTTCATCTTTGTCTAATCGCACATGAAAAAGAGAGATAGATAGATAGATACACGTTCGTTTTGCTCTTTAATGTAATAGGGCGCATTTTAGGCTGGCGTCTCTACTTTATTATAATTCCTCTATGGGTAGTAACGTTAATAAAGCGAAATATGTATTCAAAAATTATATAATAAATATTATTTATCTATGAACAAGGCGTTATGCTATAGGTATCTTATAGCAAGAAAATATTGAAGGAATAAATTTCTAGTTAATATGTAGATACCGGTTATATTCACGTTTAATGTTATCGGGTTAGCCCGGCTAGTTTCAAGCCCATGCGGGGCACTTATTCCTGAGTTCTTTACAAGACGTTATCGCGGCGATAACCTCGCGTAAAGGCCTCATGTCGGCCAATAATCGGGCTAACCCGGTGAAATTAGACGTGAGTATAGCCGGGTGTCTACATATTAACTATGAATACTACTCACGATAGTTAAAATTTATTCAATTTCTAATTAATATTTCGTCTGTAAGAAAAATTCTAAATTTGTATATAGATGATGTCGTACCAGATTGCATTCGGGATTAAATTGTACTTGATGTATAAAGAACTTGACAACCCTTCAAGCCTTCAGCTCCGTGGGTTGCGGGTTCGATTCCCGCCGAGGGCTAACATTTATCTATACACAATTTGTTTGTTCTTCGAGTCTGGGTGTATTATGGTGTGTATTTGTATTTAAGTATGTAATTAAAATCTGTCTGTCACCCATAACACAAGTATTAAGTTACTTATTTTGGGGACGGACCACCATGTCCCATATAAAAAAATATTATAGGAAAGCTTGAATCTGATGGGACTGGATGTATGAAACAAAAATATAAACGACAATATTATTTTAATACGGTCAGTTGGACGTAGGATTCAACTATGTATACAAAGCTGAAATAGACGTGAGCTGTGAATGATTATGTGGCCTAATAATAAGTAACTCATCTAACGAGCAAGATTCAAGTTTCGACTAACAGCGTCATAATTATGGTATATATAAGTTTGTAGCATTGGCTTATCAATAAAAGAAAGAAGCATTTAAAATTAAAATATATTTTGTGTTTTGAGTGTTGTTATAAATTATTATTTTAACAAATCGAAATCGTTCTTAAACCATCCTAGTTCACGATTCCCCCATTTGGATGAGAACCTTTCATTCTTCGAAATATCGTAGCAATATCTATTGGAAATGCTATTGAATAATTTAATAGTCTAGGCGGCTTCCACTCTGAATAGTTCTAGTCATTTTTAATTCCTGTGTTGTATGTATACATGATTAAGTATGCCTGTATTTAGGTAGATAATATAATAATCAATATAAATGTTACAATATACTATAGGTGAAACTTATCTATTAAATTTGATGTCTGTTCTATTTGTGATTTTATTTATATATCTATCCTTTTCCTTTATAGTGCAGTTTTTTAATGATTTATCCTAAAATAAAGTAAGGTTTGCCGAAAAGCTTGATCCTTATCAAGGATCTTTACTGAACACTGAGCTGGGCAACGTTATTACACGTCAAATTTAATAAACTCTAATGGACACAATATTTATACAAATGTAAAAAATTATTTATTTAAAAAAGGTGTTTAAATGGCTGAAGTTTGTACTGATTTCTTAAAGCTACGTAATTGTGCCGTATTAAAAAAAAATAAAGTAACGGTAAACCTTCCCACTGGGAATAGGCATCTTCTCTGTTTTTTTGGAAGGTTGGAGCTAAGACCTACACCGCTGCTTCAATGCGGATTGGAAGGTTACACATTTCCCTAGAAATCTCTAGAGATACGCAGGTTTCCTCACGTTAATTTCCTTCACCGAAAAGGTTATGATAAATTGAAATTATCAATTAGACGCGTAAGTTTTAATAGAAAAACTAATTGGCGCTTGCCTGGTGTTTGGACCATGATCGTTTCTAGAGAGTCGCACGGTCTCACCGCTGGGCTTTCACTTCCACGGCTTTGCGACGTATTGCTTTAAATTTATAGACTGACTAGTTTTTGCCCGCGGCTTCGCTCGCGAGGAATTTCCTTTGCAACAGTATCTAATTTAATTAAATTTATGATTCACAATTTTGATCGTAGTGGCTTCCACATAAAAGATAGATATATGCTGTTGCGGACTTTTATTTAGAACTATTAAAGACAAACAATACTACGGTACATCATCTTTGGTGTAACTCTAACGGTTTAGGCAGCGTACGCCGAGATAGCTCGCAGAGGCCAGATTTTTTCCGACTTTAGTGATGTGTATCGTTATATTACATAAAATCATTACAAATTGTAGCCTATATGTTATTCCGATGTATAATCTATATGACTTACAGTCATATAGATTATACGTCGGAATAACATTTTCATCCAAATCCGTTCAATAGTTTTTTCTTGAAAGAGTAACAAACATCCATCCATACTCACAAACTTTCGCATTTATAATATTAGTAGGATGGCGCTTCTCCACGTTACTTTTTGTACATGTGACTTATCCGTCTCTCTTTTTCATGTCTGATTAGACAAAGATAAACATATGAGTTTCATCTTCAATATCTTATAATTTGTTGGGACACTTTCACTTACAGCCTGCCTATGACTCTCTTGCTCTAGTATAAATGATAACTCTATGATGAATCTAACTTAGAACAATTTCACGCGTCATTGTCAAATCTTTCTTAACAATGACAAAATGTCTTAACATCATAAAAAATAAAAATGTAATATAAATAATTGCAACATAATCTGAATCATAAACCGTAATCACGACTCATGTTCCCGAAAAAATCTATTCTATTTTCACTATGTATGGACGAGCGTCGCGCATTCTAATCCCTTGGTGCCAGATGGTTTCTCCTAAAGCTGGTTACCAGAACTACGTAATGTCTGACGTCCTCGCGCAAATAGAAAGGGAGTGTGAAAAATTTTGCCCAGTGCCGAGGTTTCCTCCAAGAAAGGTAACTAATCTTTTTTTTTGTAATTTAACTGATAGTTGTGCAATGCAATCGACGGAAAAGTTGTGCCAATCAGACAATTTAGAGCATTACAATTTGTAAACACTATTTTTTTAAGCATGTTTATTCATTTTTCTAATGAAAACTAAAATGTGTACCCATAGATTTTTGATATGATCCCTATTTAAACTTCGTTATTCATGTATGCTAGATCACACAGGTAGATTGTGTTTGGCTTTTGACTGTATTGCTTGTCTGAGATTGCATTATCCCTATATGTGGAGTCCTGCTTTCCCAATTATGTGGCGCCATTTTCACCTACAATAGGCGTCTTCTTCACGGAGTCCTAAATTCCTTATGTCCCTTTGGACAGTTGTTAACCAGATGGTAAAAGGCCTTCCTAAATAATCATGAGGCCGTGACCGTACCATCTCAACCTTTATTTCTTAAATTTTTCAATAATAGGTGACTTTAAAAAAGCCTCTAATTGTATTTGGTACTTATCCCTAAGAGTGACTCCTCCAGATCACCTAAGATGAGCTTTCGTATGTAATAAATTATTTTTGGTCTTAATATAAGTAGCTCAAAATTACTTTAGTTATAAATCTTTATAAAACAGGTAGCAGTAATAGGAGCTGGCAGTGATGTCGGACGTGTCGTATCATTATTCCTCAAGCAACAAAAAGTTATCAAGATTTTATCCCTGTACGATGAAGAGCCAGAAAACAAAGTTCTGGGCGTGGCTACTGACCTCGCTCATATAGATACTAGTACCGAAGTAGAGGCCTACCAGGGCAGGATCTTTATGAGGAATGCTCTTGATGTAATCCATATATATTTAATATTGTATTACTGTCGTCATTTTTTTCTCGTTGGGCAATACTTTCGCCATAGTACTCTATTAATATTTTAATTTCGATTACAAATACCGAGTCCAACGAACTCGAGTAGTCAGTGTTCGGAAATTTATGGGAGATTTCGTCGAAAATGCTTGCAGTGCAGTGTTTGAAGACCAAGCCTACGAACTTGCGAGTTGCAAGTGAAGACATGGAATTAAAAATAAGAGATATCTACCATTGATTGACAAAAGAGGGAAAACGCAAGAGTTTAGAAACTTTAAGTATTAATTTTGGTGGGTAATAAATTCAACTAATGTTCGTCCAGTGGTCAAAAATTAACCACAATTCATCAATAATGATTCATCATAATAGTTATGGTTGTGTTTGTCATTCGGTTAAACTATAAACAAATAATATGGATCTCTTTTCAATTTGACCAAATACTAAATATAAACAAAAGAGTATATGTGTGTATTAAATCCTTGCTTGATATTGTGTGTTTAATGATTTTGTTAATAATCTAATGTATTTTTTAATCTAGAAAAATATTAGAATCTGCACTGTGTGCCAGATTTTCTCATATTCCTCTACTATTTATAGAATATTTTTCAGGATGCTGATGTGGTGCTAATCTGCGGAGGTCAGTACGTGATGCCGCCCTGCTGTAATATCTCGGATCGAGATCTCTTCTTCCAGAACATGCAGCTGGTGCGCACCGCAACGATTGCGTGCGCGCAGTTTTGTCCTCAAGCTATTATAGCTGTGCAAACTCCACCTGTCGATTGCAATTTTGCACTCTGTATCGATGTTAGTATGCTAAAAAAAAATTACGTGACACTTCGAAGGCTGAACAGCATCTTCAGCAATTTTAACGTAGCTGTTAAAAGATTGTGCTAAAATAAATTGAGAGAACTGCTGGCTGGACCGATTTAAATTAAATCTTCAGGTAATCTTGACTGATTGCCCCAGCAGATAATCCTGTAAAGTTTGGCGGCTTCAAATCTTTTCTAAACTGTCAATCATAGTCTTGCTTCGAGAGGAATTCGAGAACAAACTGAGCAACAACAACGCGTGGCTGGACCGCTCTCTCTCTCGCTCTTTCTTTCTCTCTCTCCCCTATCAACCAATGTACGTCCAATGCTGTACACAGGTCTCTTCTAAGGACTTTCACGCTACACGATCTTCCACCGCCTGGATCCAGCGGCTCCCCGCAACCCTTTTGAGGTCGTTTGTCCCCCTAGCGTGGGGATTGTCTACACTACGTTTTCCGGTGCAGGGTCGCCACCCTAGCAACCTGAGACCCCACGTCCATTGGTTCTTCGAACTATGTGCCCCGCCCATTGCCATTTCAGCTTTGTGACCCGTTAAGCTATATCCGTGACTTTGGTTCTTACAGATCTCCTCATTTCTGATTTGATCACGTAGAGACACTCCGGGCATAGCTCTATTCATAGCCCGCCGAGTGACACTGAGCTTTCTTATCAGGCTTATAATTAGAGATCAGAGCTATATCAAAACGCACTGTTCAAAGACTTTAATCTTCAGGCACTGAGGAATATGGACGGCTAGTTATTAATAGAAATGGTTAATGATTTTTCAGACCCTAAAACTGGCATGCTTGTATGATAGACGTAAGGTGCTTGGCGTGAACGCCATCAACGCTATGCGAGCCAACCAGCTGTTCTGCTCGCTGACAGGGTCGGATCCGTCGACCTCGAACACGCCCGTAATTTGTGGCACTGGGAGATGCACTCGAGTACCAGTCTTCTCCGCTGCTAAGGCCGGGAATTTCCCACAGGTTTATATCATTATTCAATAAGCTTTAAAGCCCTTGACTCGTGTATTGTTTTCCATGACAGGCAACCGTTAGTTCTCTTCCACGTCCATGGTTTTAAGAACATCGTTTGATAAATTGAATATCTCATGAGATTTTTCATATGTTTAGAAACCGCCAATTTAAATAGCAGTAACGGAGATAGAGACTGATATTATAAGTCAAATATGGCGTTACAAAACTTTAAATATTATGTTAGAAAAGAAATATGTCCCAATCTTGTCCAAGTAATATAATACCTACATAATGAAGTTCCAATTAGGTCGACTTGAACGGCTTAGCCTCAATATCGAGTTGCCGAGCGACCTATTTCGTCGATGTCAGTGTTGGGGCTATAAACCCTTGATTAATGTTGAACGTTATTAACCGTATTTAGTATAAAATGAAAAAGAACTCAAGGCCTGTTTAAACTGAAACTAAGCCGATGATAACACACATTATAGTCACAAACTTTATTCAAATCAATCGCCTTTCAGCCCGTATCGTTTTATGGGGTAGTTTTCCTACAGTAGTCTGTATGGAATTGCTTAGTCTAGAAGGACCGATAAAACTTTCTTCTTACTAACAGATGAGAATTTAAATAAGGTAATTGGAATCATTAATTACATTGCATATGGTGTTTTCTCACTCAGATCAATTGGTTCCTCGAATTTTTCAAGGAGGTTTTTTTAACTACAGCAGGTCCATCAAAACTGCGTTTTAATAAGACAGTGCCTTGTTCCTATTAAATCCTACCCTAAAGAACCATCATTTTATGGCTCTTTGAAATCAAAAAACTCGTATCTATTATAAATTCACATGTATAGCATATATATTTCGGGGAACCCCGCTTATTTGGATTACTACCTAGTTGTTTATTCGTTCCCGCCTCGTGGATGACGCATCCACGAGGCTTTTTTGAACTTGAGTCACGACTACGCCACCGCGGACGAGGTGGTACAAGTTGTTTAACTCAATTGTTTATCGTTTCGGTTAAGTTTCGGCAAGTTGTTAAAGTTAATTAGCATCACTGTTTTATAAGTTTGTAGTGTAATAGTTTTATTCTTTAAGTCATTCATAGTATTCGAAGTTCTGCCAAAACTTTTTCTTTCGGGATACCGAACCCCCGTAATTTTGTCACCCACCGTAAATTGTGAAGTGATATTACCACCCTACGTGACAGGCGCCTATCGTGCTATTAGGCGTCGCTACGTGACATATGCCTATAGGTGTAATTACTTATAAAGCATTGAGCATTTAACTGTTTTTCAGACTCAAGTGGATTGTCTAACGCGTCTAGTGCGCGAGGCAGACGATATCATATGCAAAGTGAAGAGCAACGACGAGCAAGGGCATTTGTCGATCGGATTCGCAACCGCAAGATTTGTTGTAAACATTATGAAAGGTTAAAACTGACATTCGTAAATATGGACTTTTTCTAGATAACAAGTGTATTTGTAACAAGTTTATAGTTTAGCTAAGATACTTAATAATTAATGAATTAAACTTTACTTCGAACAAGCCAAACTTGTTTCTATGAGAAAATCATGTAAATACTGAGGGTGTATTATTTGACATATAGCGAAAATTTCTCGGTGAAAACCTTATGGTGTTGCGATTACTTGAAGATATAAGAAGTAATATTGGACTGATGCTTGGGTAAATTATACCAAATAAAGAGATATAGCCTTTGGATAGTAAACTGCAATCATCAAAAGGATGAGGATCCATGTTTTATGGATGATAATCTTTGAATTTAGGCTTGAATCCGTAGAACTTATCTCAAAGAGTTTTTCTGTACCGTTGTTCTTGTCTTGTCTTCTTTGGACAAATTCGATATATCCGACATGTGTTTCCTGTATCTATAATCTTCTTCTTCTTTGACTATCGATGGACGTCCACTGATGGACATAGGTCTCTTTATAGGATCTCCACATCACACGTTCTTGTACCGCTTGAAATCAGCGGTGTAAGGGGGAGGCTCGTCCCGATCAGTCTCCTCAATTGTCAACCTCACGTTAGCGTATCTCTGCTGGTTAACGCAGCGTGCGCGACTAAAGCTCCAAGCAAGCAAGTTTTTTAACAACTGCGCCATCTCTTCAACACAATTTACATAATACCGATATGTACTGTTTACTTAAACCATCCGGAAGTATTTCGCTATCTTTTGTTGAAAACCGTACAAAAATCCGTTTGGTAGATGTTGAGAAAATCGATTACATACAGACAGACAGATTTTTGGGACTTTGTTTTATATTAAGTATAGATGTAATACATAGCATGTTGTGCTTATCTGTAAGTGTAAGAACAGTTAGATTTTTTTGACCTGTGAAATGTACATTATAAATATTGTTGCTACCGTTTCTTACGTTGGTGATCTAATAAATAAATAAATAGATTATCTAATTATTTATCTACTTTATTGCGTAGGTCTGTCTATAATCCATTATATATGGTCCATAATACTCAAAGATGTCCTAGCTTAGCACTAAATCAGTATACTTGAGTTAAGAACATCTCTCCGTTAAACCTATTTCATAACAGGACTATTCGAGAAGCCCGCGTTTATCGACAGCGCGTTAGTCGAACAAGCCGATCCGGATAAATGCTACAACATGAAAATCTGCGCTACACCAGTAACTGTAGGGAAGAATGGCATAGTAGAATACGCGGTGCCAAATCTGAACGAGGCTGAAACACGGCTTTTGGAGAACAGCAAGTGAGTGAACCTTACAAAAAAAAAATTAACGGCCTGTTACTATGCCCATTGCTGGGCTAAGGTCTCCTCCCTTCATTTTTTGGATAGAAGGATTGGAGCTAAGACCTACCACGCTGCTCCAATGCGTATTGGTAGGTTACACATATCCCTAGAATTTTCTAGAGATATGCAGGTTTCCTCACGATGTTTTTCCTTCACCAAAAGGCGTGTGATAAATTGCAATTATCAATTAGACACATAAGTTTTAATAGGAAAACTTATTGGTGCCTGCCCGGGGTTTGAACCCATGATCTTTAGAGAGCCACACTAGGTTATCATAGCTAATCTCGCAAAAGTAATAATAGAATTATTTTGCTATAATCCGCGATAAAGTAAATAGAAAATATACGTAATGCTAAAAGTAGAGTGACTCAACTATTTGTGTAGTGCTTGTGTAGGGTGGTGGCGGGGGTGGAGGTTTGAGCATGTGTTTTAACGAATCCTGCATTCAATTTTGTCGTTTTTCTTAACAAACTCAGATTATAGCAAAGTTATATTTACATTACTTTTGAATTATGGATCCCTGAAAAAAGAATGCTAATTCTATACATTAATGATATTTTCTATAACATTCTTCTTGTCGTTTATACCTTAAAATGTTTCCAGATGTGATTTAGAAGACATGTTGAACCTGGGAAGTTGTTACGCCATGGGCAACGAGTACTGCTTGCATCCGTGCAAAATGTGTCCTTGCTGTATATGCCCACCGCCGTGCAAAATTTGCAAATCTTGTGAATCACGGGAGAGCTAATAAAGTTTTTTCAATTGAATCACTGTACCTTGTGTAAAGTTTAAATGTATTAAGTAACAGTAAAGCAATATAATTTGAGCAAACTTTTATTTCGTAAAGTAAAGTACCGGCTCGTTACTATCCCACGGTTGGGCATAGGCCTCCTATTTGCATTTTTGGACAGAATGATTCGAACTGCAGTCCACCACCCTGCTCCAATTCGGATTGGTAGGTTGCACATATCCCCAGAATTCTCTAGATATATGCAGGTTTCCTTATGTTGTTTTTCTTCACCGGAAAGCGTGTGATAGATTGTAATTATCAATTAACACATTAGTTGTTCCAATATAACTCATTGGTGTCTTCCCGGGGTTTGAACACACGACTCTCTCGAAACAGTCGCACGCTGAGCTGCCACAGCTTCCTTTGTTTACACAAATTATTATAATTTTTTTCACACGGTCGTACGACCCCAAAGTAACTTAATACTTGTGTTACGGGTGACAGACAACTGGTAAATATACTGCATATCATCATTCTCTTGCGCTTATCCCACTCTGAGTGAGGTCGGCACAACATGTTACAAACATGTTGTCACATGATTTGGCTACGTATTTTACGACCGGCCGCCTGCCTGACGTCAACTAACCTTAGTCGCCTTTTAGGAAACCTCGGTAAGAAATGAGGGTGGTCTATTCTATGCAGCCGGATACCACACGGCAGATACATTAGTCACCTCTTACGACACCTCGGTAAGAACGGAGGGTGGTCTATTCTATTCTGCCGGATACCACACGTTATATACTGCATATAAAAAGTAAAAAGTAAAAAGTAAAATATATGGATCTCAAGTAACGCCTAATTCGCGAAATTGTATATCATTGCCACAAGTTCAAGTCACGTGTTGGGGGACTCGTGTCCCGACAACGTGGACTAATTGATTGCCGAATAAATTTGTTTGCCCTTTGACCACGTTGTTTGTGTGTGTGTGTTATTAATTTGTACTCTTTTTCTTAAGTGGTCAATAAAACTTGATTTATTTATTTATTTGATTTTATGGGTACTGTTGATTTCCTCACGTTTTTCTCCTATGAAAAGCGTATGTTATATAGTCACTTTTTAAAATGAATTTATATTCAAGCTCTATCCACGACTACGAGCGACTAGAGTTGTGTACTGAAATGTTAAAATACTAATTTCTTCACTAATTGATGAAATTTAAATATTTATGTATGTATTTTTAAATTTTGTACTATTTTCTAAGGAAAACTGTTTTAAATTTAATCAGACTGAAAGTTTCAAACTAAACCCACCGCACTGCTCTAATGCGTAGGTTACACATATTTCAAAACTCCTCTTATGGTATGCAACCTTTTTCACGATGGTTTTCTTCAACGAAAAGGACCAGATTAATTGTAAATATCAATTCAGTATATGAGTTTTAAAAGAAAAACTCATCGATGTCTTCTCAGGGTTGGAACCTGTGACCCTCTCATACAAGTTACAGATGCATCGCGTCACTGTATACCACGCTAGCAAAGCCAAAGCTAAATATGAGCTACGACAGTTGAAAGCCATAAATGTTAACCAAATAATTAAAAATCATTAAGCATAACAATGACACCCTCATTAACAAGCAGATAAATGTCTCTAATTCAAGCTTGTTGCACCTGCTTATAGGTAAAATAAATGGTGGGGATGAACCAATTACTATATAACAATGTTTGTCTGGATAATGCTTCGCTTTGCGATTTTGTCGTGGAGTCCATCTCTTGATGATGCTTTGGTTGCGGGGCGAAACGATTGTTGAGTTTTGATAGTGAACGTATGTAGTGCTTGTGTATTGTGGTGGCAGTGGTGGAGGTTTGTGCATGTGTTTTTACGAATCCTGCATGTATCGGAATGAAATGTCGGTATGAAAAAATATTTATTATAATTTCAATCGGTATGAAAAAACGGATAGTCCCACTATACATTTAGCACTATATATATTTTCTATTTACTGTATAGCGGATTATTGCAAAATAATTTAATTATTATTTTTGTGATAACCAAAGCCGTGCGGCCTTATTTGTGATATGGATGAAACGGATGTGACGTTAGCGGTGCAGCCATATTGGCGCTAACATACCGTCAAGACAGGAAATGCTTCAATGTAAGCCGTAGCCAGCTATTTCTGGATGTTTTTTGATACAGTAAAAATTTGTAAGTAGGAAATGAGATTGATTTTTATTTCATTTCCTTTACACACGCCTCAATCGTTCTAGTAATTTAACGTAATATATGACCCACGGTCAAATATTCCCACCAGACAATTAGGGTTTCATTAAAATACGTATACATCAGTAGAATTTATATGCATTCCGCGTTGGTTAGTGAACTTGTCGCTTGGCCTTGCAACCTCCAGGGAGAAGACCCCTCTCCGGACGTATATCAACATGTTGTTTGCCATAAACATTAGCGCCTAGCGAGAAATATGGAAGTCAGCTCAAATATTAATCAAATTATATAGATATACCATGTTTCTAGAGACAGTTTTTTTTATCATTATGTACTTAGTTTTATTCACGGCCTGGAACAAAGTCCTTTAAGATCTTTCATTCAATTACAATTTTCTTAAAAGACCGTGGCACTCTTACCAGGAAGTCGTAGATCAAAAAAAATTGCATTTACCATATTCTCATCATTCTCCTGCCCTTATCCCCACTCACAAGTGGGGTCGGCACAACTTGTAACACACAAGTTACATGATTTGGCTACATATTTTACGACCGGCCGCCTGCCTCACGTCAACTTACCTTAGTCGCCAACCTCGGTAAGAAATGAGGGTGGTCTATTCTATGCAGCCGGATGCCACACGTCACTTACCTTAGTCGCCTCTTACGACAACTCGGTAAGAAAGAAGGGTGGTCTATTCTATTCTGCCGGATACCACACGGCTAATACCATATTCTGTTTGTGCAAAATATTTCCACATTTTTACAACCATCGATACGATAAAAGAACGTTGTATTCATTGAAATCTTTCTGCAAATCTTTGAAAATGTAATAACAAAATCTGTCTTTATTTTATTATTTCGATTTCTTTCAATTTTTTTTTAATTGGATAAATGATTTTAGTTTTGTTTTACGATATAACAGAAAACTTAATTTACTTCTGGCTTTCAAAGTTAAAATCATGAGCATGTGTGGAGTAACGGGCATCACTGTATGCTCTCCGTATCCAATATAATAATGGATTTCGAATGCTGTTGGGGCTTACCGCATTTCTACATTGCATCTGGTATATACGGAATATGTCATTGAAATGATTTTTGATGCATCATCCGTGTGCGATGTTGGAGATAAGAAAACATATAACAATATATTTTAAATGTTTATTAAATTTTTGCCTCATTTTGAGAAGATAAAACTGATGTTTTGAGATTCATAAGATTGCGAATTTTCATGTTTGTATGTAAATAGTATATTATTGTATGCACGTGTGATTCACGGTTTAAATGAATAAAAAAGTGGTTCTTGATACTTTAAATATATTGTGCTTTTATTTTGGGATCTTGAAAAATTATAATATATATAATAAAAATTATAATATAGCCCAACGGTGAGACCGTGCGGCTCTCTAGACACGATTATGGGTTCAAACCCCGGGCAAACACAAACGAGTTATTCTATTAAGATTTGTGTCTAATCCATAACTGCAATATATCACACGTTTTTCGGTGAAGGAAAACATCGTGAGCAAACTTGCATATCACTAAAGAATTCTAGAGATATGTGTAATCTACTAATCCGCATTGGAGTAGCGTGCTAGGTCTTAAATCCAATTCACAAACGGAGACAGGAGGCCTACGCCCAACAGTGGGATAGTTACAGGCCGTTACTATACTATATCTATAAAAATATTAACGTGTATTAGTATGTATTTAAAATTCTATAGGTTACCAGTTGTCTGTCACCCGTAACACAAGTTACATATTTTGGGAACAGACGACCATGTGTGTAAGTGTCCTATATTTATTTATTTATGAAATTACGACCAAAAAGATCTGCACATGCTATCTACGAATATAAATATGAACGTTTCGTACTTTCTGCTACTCATCAGGTCAGCGAAGAAGCTGACAACGTCGTGTATTTGACGATTACCCCGCTAGGGTACACGTAGCTTATCATTGAGGACGAAACTCGTTTGAGATAGTCGTGAAGACACTCATGAGATCGATGCCTTCCATGCTATCTACGGATAGCATGTGCAGATCTTTTTGATCGTAATTTCATATATTTACTGTCGTATGGACACTTCCGTACTTGAAGAGACGAACTGGAGTCGAAACAGTTCAAGTGAGCGTCCGCTCGAGACCAGCCAGCCGATTTGTCGCAGTTGGAGCGCAAAACCACTTGACGTAAATAAAATTCTGAACACCATCAACATCCGTGAAGCAAGCAGGTATACTATCAGCATAAGCTTAGAGCAAATAGATACACGCTATGCGTACCAGCATGAGCTAGAAGCAAACAGGTATAGTATCAGCACCAGCTTAACACGACACTCAGCCTGGAAGCTATCCAATAGGATTTCTTCAATTGTTCCTTACGTAAGTAGGTTTAGAATCCACCTATATGAACGTTTCGTACTTTCTGGTACTCATCAGGTCAGCGAAGAAGCATTTTAAGGACGTCGTTCATTTACTTATTATCACAAATACCGCCGTGTGGTATCTGGCTGAGTAGAATAGACCAACCTCTTTCTTACCGAGCGGTCGTAATATACGACTAAGGTAAGTTGACGTCAGGTGGACGGCCGCTCGTAACATACGTAGCTAAATTATGTGACAACATGTTAGTAACATGTTGTGCCGACCCCATTTAAGAGTGGGATAAGGGCAGGAAGATGATGATGAAATAATATGCTACGATTTTAACACCAATAGGGCATTTGGTGTTAAAAATTTAATATTATTTTTGTTTACGAAACTGGAGCGCTGTAACTTTACATCGAAAAAGCGGTATGTCTCGCGAGCCGCAGGTTGCCGATCCCTGCTCTAGGGGGTTAGCCGTGATAGCATAATAGACAGACAAGCAAACTTTTATAATAATAATATGGATAGTCAAAAACCTATGAATGGTATGGATATTACATTACTCATGAAATATTATCCTCGCAAGATACAACCTTGACTTAAATTAAATAATGACGCGTAATAGGACGATAATTCCAGATAATCAATGACAATTGATGAAGTTCAATGCAATAATGATTAACTTTCTGTAAGCTATTTCGATGTACCTCAGTTTGTATATTTGTAACTAGACAATTTATATTTCATTCATCATCATCCTCATGCCCTTATCCTACTGTATGTGGAGTCGGCATAGCATGTTATAAACATGTTGTCACATGATTGGGCTACGTATTTTACGACCGACCGCCTGCCTGACGTCAACTTACCTTAGTCGTATTTTACGACACTTCGGTAAGAAAGAGGGTGGTCTATTCTACTCACCCGAATACCACACGGTGTGTCAACATACATTATTCGTCTTTACAACACCTCGGTAAGAAATGAGGGTGGTCTATTCTACTCAACCGGATACCAAACGATGTGTCAACATATCTTAGTCGTCTTTTACGACACCTCGGTAAGAAATGAGGGTGGTCTATTCTACTTAGCCGGATACCACACGGTGTGTCAACATACCTTAGTAGTCTTTTACGACACCTCGGTAAGAAATGAGGGTGGTCTATTCTACTTATCCGGATACCACACGGCGGACAATTTATATTTCATTATAGTTTTTTTTAACAACCTTTGACGCTTTTGAAGCTTTTCTCGGACAAATACCCGTTTCATTTGAGAGAAGGGTTGGAGCTTTTAACCAATCATAGAGTTAATAAACTTAGAGTAGGTGAGCCATAGGTAGGGCTGTAATAACAATGATACAATAAATAATCAGAGGGAATGTGAAACTCGTATACTCATCTTTGTCTAAATGCACATAAAAAAGAAAGACACATATATCACCTTCAGTTACGCTTATTTTTCTTTATTGTCATATTCCAGGCTGGCTTCCTTCTCTAAGTACCCTACTCTATGTATTCCCAAATATGCACCAGTGAACATTGGTATTTACATATTTTGCGACAAAGTAAAACATATAAACATACAATTACGTCTACCTCTCAACCATGAAAGTACGGAAACCTTCATCTATTAGACACACACGCACATAAATAATAACACACAGACACACACACACAGGAGCACAAAATAAGTCTGGAATAATAGAAAACTTACCTACATATATTTTTGCAAATAAGGGATTTGATTTTTCATTAATAAAGTCAGATAATTCAAAGTTGGTTTAATTGGTATAAATATAAAATTGGTGGCAAAACGGTACGTAAAAAGATTGCTTTAATTACTAGTGGTATCCGCGACTTCGTGCGCGCCAACTTAAGCGTTTAAGTACCTTTGATAATGCGATATGTCTTTTTTCCCTGTTCCTAATAACAGCAACGTTAGTTTTTATCCTATGTTACCTTTTAGTCTTAAAAGCTCAACGGAGAGTTAGATTTTCGCATTCACAATATTGGAAATTGTAATTTCTTCTAATTGCCACCAATTAATTAGTATGTAATTAGTAATTGCTTAACGAATTGTCACAAAAAGTATTCACGTGATACAAATTACGGCATCATACACATCACATACGTATCGTGTTACGTGGATTAACAAAAACGCGCAAAAAGTGAGCGGGAAGATCGAATTACTTTAATATAAATTGATATTACCGAGAGTAAAAAAGTCATAACAAGTGAATGGAAATGAAAACTTATATCAGTTTAATATTATTTTTTAATTTCTTAAATAAAGTTAAGTCGTTGCGTGAAAGTCTTCAATTATCACGCTGCAAGAAAAAGTATTAGTAGGTTACATGCAATCTAGGTAGTCTTAAGGGATAAACATGTTTTCTCAGATTGTGTCATTTCATTGAAAAGCGCATGAGAAATAGTAAATTTCATAACAATAAAACTTGTAATTCCACTAAAGTTAGTTTTTTTTTATTAAAATAAAGTTGGTATCTACTTTTGAACACATCTTAGTGGTCTGCTTTTGCTTGTTCGCTTTTCGGGATTAAAATTCCCCGCGTTACTCGTTAAAGATTACGCGATCAAATCGTTGTCACTTTATTGGGACTCCTTCCCCAATAGTGGGATGGTGACAGGTACTAAATACTTAAATTATTGGTTTCTAACTAATAAGTAAGTGTACTATTTATGGAATTGGTAGTTAAGCCCTTTCATTAAACCGCTCTAAGAAAAACATTCGTATCTTTAGCCATGCAGTTGTAAAATAAATTAAACAAAATAAAAATTGTATACTATTTGAATCATCATTCTCCTGCCCTTATCCCACTCTAATTGGGGTCGGCACAACATTTTATAAATGTGTTTTCATGATTTGGCTATTATACGACCGGCCACCTACCTAAGTCGCCTTTACAACCACTCGGCAAGGAATGAGGGTGGTGTATTCTACTCAGCTGAATACCACATGGCGGCTGTATCTACTATGGATATAAATTATAAAAATTGTATGTAGAGAATTAACTTTTTTTTTTAAATGCATTACGAAATCGCTAGTCGCTTATGTTTGTCCGCTGTATGCTTGTGTTTCCCGCTGTTTGTTTGTCGCGGCTGTGGCCTTGCTAAAGGTCGTGGGCGGGGTGGCATCAGCCCCTCTGAAGCGTAAACTCTGAAGTGTCTCATTTCAGTAAAACCTGCGACGTTTACGTGTACAGAGTTGTTATTTGCTGTTCTTGATACTCAGAATAAGTGTAGTTTTCTGTTAACTCGTATATTCCCCTATGTTGAAGTCTTCTAGTGCGATCAGGTAATTCCCTAGTTATTGTTAAATATGGAAAATGAATAAGACTTATTACGTTTTTTTATTATATTAAATAGAGGTATGTTTTATAGGTAATAGGAAGTTTTTCATTAACGTTGTATTATGTGTATGTGTATTATGTATTGTCTGTACCTAAGGATATGTTAAATAATTATTAAATGGAAATATTTTGTATATATAATTTAAATATTTGTTGAGAGTTTTCTCTTATCTTTTAACAACATAAAAGATTAATATTAATTCCAAGTATTAAATTATAATTTTTTGTTAAACTATGTCAAATGTGAAAGCTTATATAATTATAAATTTACATAATTTAAGTGCAGGTGTCTTCTAAAAATCCGTTGTCTTTTTTTACAATATTGTTCTTTTTATTCTCTACTGAAATAGTATGGAATGAAACGTTTTTGAAACAATTTATGTCTAAAATGGGCATCTAACTTTTGAGATAATTGAGTTTTTCTATGGGTATTTCACTCTTTTTATAATGATTTGGGAGTAGTTTCTTATATATATCAATTTAAAATTTATAAAATCTACTATTTAAAACATGATCTATCTCAGTTGTTACTTACTTCATAAGTGAATACGTTTTTCTTTGGAATACTTACGTGTTTTCTTTCTTGTGTATCATGAGTAATAAAATAAAAATTTTGCAGCCAAACAGTTCTACGGTATTTTGTATTTACTAAGTCCATACTCTAGCCATCTCAACTCTACAATTGTGTAAAAATAAATATTTCTGATACTACTACTAATTTGGACAAAATAGGCATAAAAGAATAAATTTGTAAAACCCATGTCAATGGGAAAATGAGCGGTACGGTTTTAATGTTAAGCACAAAGTACAGATACGAAGAACCTACTCCGTGCCAAAAAAATAAAAGAAATAAGACTACAACAGAATTACTTTGCTACAATCCGCGTGGGTTAAGCGAATGCATTGCAATGAACTAAATTGGTGGCAAACATATCAATATGGTTATATTGTTTATTGTAATTGCTCTTGAAAGAAAATAAGAAAACAAATAAATGGGTAATGGGTTAAACGATTGTTGAGTTTGTGGTAGTGATAGTGTGTGTGTATGTCTTGAATAATGTGGTGATTGTGGTGGAAAATCATGTATCAGGTATGTAAATGAATAGAACACTCCTAGCATGACATATATTTTCAATTTTCTTTATAGCGTATTACAGAAAAATAACATTATTATTACTTTTTTATAGATACAGCTATTAAAATTTCCTTTTTATCGCGGATTGTAGTAATACGTCTTGCTAATCGACTAAGATTTGAATCATCGCTGATTAGTTTTTCTTTTTTTGAATACAATAACAAACAATATTAGCATAAGAATTTTCGGTTGATAATTTTTGTTATGCATTTTTGATAACGTTGCCATTTACGTAATTTATTTTATTATCATTTTGTTATTGACATAAATTTCATAAACATTCTAATTGCATTTAGATAACTTTAATCTATTGTATTTTATGAGTCACGGTAAGCAAAAATACTAATCCGACCATTACTCATCAATAAGAAAGATTTTGGTTTTACTCTAACCACGCTGCCCTATTTAGCAAGTAACAAATATCTCAAAAAATTATTAAGGCACGTCCAAATTTTATCCAATTTACATGGATAGTTTAAATTCCGTGAGATATTTTATCCATATTCCATCACTTAGTGTTTTTAAGAATAAAGTTTCTGAATAGTGTGTGTATTTTTTTAATTCTTCTAACTCCAACAGGAGGATTTATGTATTAACGGTCGTCTGTGAGAGATCGCTTTAGCGATAAGACCGCCTTTGCACGCTAGTTATTATAAGTTTTCTATGACCAATGTATCTCTTTATAGTGCAAAAAGTATAAATAAATATTAAATAAACATAGGCTGCAATCCGCATATATTTAGAACAGCGTGTGCTGCGACATATGACTTATGGGTCCCGAACTTGATCGCTGACTATGTGCTTTATACGAAACGTCGAGAGTCAGCGAGTAATGGAACGACAATGTTCAAAGTGTCTTTGACTGATGTTGTTCTTAGGTGCACGAATGTCACACTTTTTTAACTGACTGCTGTTAGGCCTAACAGCTTTTACAGCATCGCCGGGAGAAACTGGCAAGCGCAAAAGCATCGTTGAAAGTGGCGCACTGGCACAGACAACGTTAGATCCCCGCAGTAGCTGATGAATGTAAACGGCACAAGGTCGTATGGTGTTGAGATTCCTAAAGAGCCATTGAATCAGAATATGAACAATTATCACAAGTTTTCCCTCATAGTAAAGCGCATGCGAAAACTCTTAAGTAGGTAGCACTTCCTGGTGTTTTAAATTATGCCATGCCATCACGGCAGAACCTTACGTGTCCCTAATACTTAGAACTTGTGATCTGGGCAGTTCCTAATTTTACTGTCTAGAGAACTATATAGAACTTGTTACATGTCAAAATTAAAATCGATAAAATGTGTTTGGCAGTGACAATGTCTGAGTGTGATGGAAAGCTCTACCCAAACTGCGACAGCACCATATGGCTGAGATCCTGCGAAGTTGAGGTTACCGAGCCTTTGAAGGGCCAAACAACGGGTAAAGTAGATTTATCAAGAATTATCATATATTTCTAGAAGTTTTCCTCATCTCAGGCTTATGAAAGTTGTGCCCATTATAGAAAAAATAAGGGAAAAAGTGCGAGATAATGTTGGTAAGATCATGTAATGAGGAGGGATGAAAATCATGATCAAAAGAGTTTTAAATATGATTGTGAATGGATACATGACAAGAAGAAGGCGGAAAAAAGATGGAGGGATTGATGTGAAGAATGATATGCACATAAAACTGACATTGAGTCTCCGCAAGTTGCGGGTTGGTTTCCGCCGAGGGCCAACATTTGCTAAATACAATTTATTTGTTCTTCTAGTCTTTGTGTATATATATTTCAGTATGTATTTAAAATTATATGTGTATATATTTACTGGCAAATAACAGGTGTTAGGGCTGAGGAACAACCAGTTGACCCTCACCAGTATTAAGTTACTTACCTTGAGGACTGATGATCGTGTGTGTATATATTTAACTATTTATGAAAGGAGTAGCACCAGAGTTGACGAATGACAGAAGAGAATGGAAGATAAAGACATATTGTGCCGACCCCACGTAGAGTCGCATAAGGGTAAGAAAATGATGGTATTAACCCTTCTAAAGCTCGCATAAGGTGATAAAGGTTTATTATATGATGAAACTGAAACTTGAACAGTTGATAATATATCGAAAAAACATTGTTGCATTATAGTTATGTCTTGTGATGTTGTATATCTTTATAAAAAAATCAGGTGTCATTTTGCGTGGGTTAACGGTAATTTCAAACTTCTTAACCGAGTCCAGTAAAATTTCCGTAAAAAGTTTCCGTACTTTATTAATTAATTTTACTGGTCTGGATCTTGTGGAATCGGAATAAAAGCTTCGTAACATGTCTACTGTAAATTTCTACCATCGTATTATATTTCTAGGCGAAATACCGACTTGGTTAAATGGTACACTGCTCCGTAATGGCCCTGGATCACTCAACGTTGGCTCAATGCGATTTAAACATCTATTCGATAGCTCCGCACTATTACATAGGTCAGTATTCGACTTACTGCGGTTACTTTTTACGATTGATCGGAAAGATAGGAGGATTTTGTTGATAATTTGGTAATAGCTTCTCTTACATTAATCAGATTTCTTTTGTTTCAGATTCAACATCCGCAACGGCCAAGTGACGTATCAATGCCGTTTTCTAAAGTCAAACACATACAAACGTAATCATGCAGCGAACCGCATTGTTGTGACTGAGTTTGGTACTGAAGCCGTACCTGATCCTTGCCATACGATATTTGACAGGTTTGCTTTGTATTTCATGGCAAGTCAAGTTAAAACTTAGCTAGAACAGTAAAACCTTCTAAAGCTAAATTCTTCAAACAAATAATGAAACAACTTTTCACATTCAGACATTCACAAATTTTAATGTTAACATTTTTTAGAATGTATACTAGATGGCATGACTGTGTTCGTAGAAAGCATTTGAATATTACATTACATACATTTGTTTAATCAGAGTTTATGCAAATGTTAATAAGCTATAGATAAAACTATATAAAAGTTTTCAAATCATTTGAATTATTATGACAAGTGAGTAAGTTTAATCGTTTAATCTCTAAGACTGCAATTTTCGTTTAATCATTTTACTATACTTTTTTGTTTCTTTTACTTACAAATTGTATGAGAATTATATAAGTAATTAAGTAGTTTGTGAGTGAAAATGTACAAATAGATTAAGCTGTACATTTTCCGAGTAAACAAAAAAATAATTTATAGAAGCAGGCGTTACTTTACAGAATTCCATATTACAGGAACTATAACAGAACTACTTTGCTATAATTCGCATGTATTAAGCAAATACATGCAATGCTAAGTGTATGGAAGTGTATACACGTATTCCAAGACGCCTCTGTTCGCGTGAAGGAGTCTTGGGATACGTGTGATCTTGTACTGCATGTGTAAGGTACGTAAATATTTCCTGCTTCATACATTTAGCATTGCATGCATTCGCTTAACACACGCGGATTATAGCAATGTAGTTCTGTTATAGTTTCTGTAAACAAATAAAATACGTAAAATGGGTGAAATCTCTGAATTTTATAGAGATTTGCATTAAACATCCTCCTGCCCTTAGCACATGTTGTCACATGATTTGGCTACGTATTTTACGACCGGCCGCCTGCCTGACGTCAACTTTCCTTAGTCGTATTTTACGACACCTCGGTAACAAATGAGGGTGGTCAATTCTACTCAGCCGGATACCACACGGCGGTTAATAGAGATTTGCATTATGATTTATAAAAATATTTATGTCCTATTAAAATATTTTCCTCTCTTCCAGAGTTGCGGCGATTTTTAAGCCAGGCGATTCAATGTCCGACAACGCTATGATATCAGTCTACCCTTTTGGAGATGAAATATATGCATTTACTGAAATACCAGTAATACACAGGTATGTAAAATATCTTAGTTGAATATAAGGGCTATAACAACATCATCCAAAAGCAGCCTGAAAAAATATAAATAAACACTGACAAGTAACTGAGCCAAGAATATAACGAAAAGAAATTATGTTCATTTATTATGAAGTATAAAACTTTTTGTCCCCGATGGAAATTTAGCCCCTAAATCCTCTGCAAATAATCACAGCGTAAATAAGATTTGATCATTTTTAGGATAGACTCCGTAACATTGGACACAATAGAAAGAAAAGATCTGATGGATTACGTCTCTTTGGTTAACCACACTTCCCATCCTCACGTTGCGCCTAACGGTTAGTTCAATCTATGACAAAACTAAGATTTAGAATTAGGCGTTACTTTGCGGAGATCCATAATACAAAAGTAATAATAAAATTTATTGTATATATTTTTCATTGTATCGCGTATTATAGCAAAATAATTTTATTATTACTTTTGTATTACAAAACTAAGAAGTAAAGAAGCGCCTATAACCATCGCATCGCGCACCAATGACCTCATTTCTTCGGAGAAGAGTAATAAAGCTTTTACTTTAGTAAAAGACTGGCATGTGGCATATTCTAGTAATATTTTAGTTTTTATCATGGTGTCGAAAAAAAAAATTATCGAATTTTTTGCAGCAGTCACGACAAAACCAGTAATAATATCTGGGACATCGAATCTAGAAAGCAGATATAGTTTTCTTCGGAAACTATCTATCTATCTAATAGATAAAACAATGATATAGCAGAAACTCGTGTATTGTTAGACTGACATTTGTGACGCGAGACGTACGCGTCCGCCGCTCGTAATTGTTGTCCCACCCGCACACACATATACATTACACCTCCTTACTAAATCTAGAACTTTAAGTTAACAATAACACAATTCCTATATATAATCTTAAACTTACTGTCTTACATGTATAAAATAATTTACGCTAACTTATTCTATTCTAAAACGAACAACAGGCTTGCGCTCCCTTTTAGGACGCTCATTTGGATACGACGGCGTCGGTTGTAGTGTCGGTGATAATGAAGTCGCAACGTCATCTATTTCAGTACCGGTAAGCTCGCTCACCGTTTCTAACGTATCTATTGTTTTGGGCGTGATAATATCCGGCACTACAACCGTTTCCTCGACCGCATCCTCACCCCTCACAGTTATCACTTCTTTATCTGGACAGGCCACGTCGGATAACCTGGATCTGCGTCTGATTTGATCAACGTGTCTCGGCAATAATCTACCCTCTCCCCCATCTACAATATATCTACGAGAATCTTCCTCTTTTAAAATTTTTCCTTTCACCCATTTTCCATCCCTACCATATACTCTCGCCCATACCGGTTCGCCCTCCAACAGAGTTCGCGACACCCCACCTGCGTATTTCTCTTGCCTACGATGTGCCTCATTTACTCGAGCCTCTTGTTGCCTACTAGACCGCAATAAATCTAATCTAGATCTCAGAGACCGTCGTTGCAGCAACATAGCCGGGGTATCGCCCGTGGTATTATGTACGCTATTTCTATACGCCAGAAGGAACGTTTGTAGTGCTGTATCGACATCAACGCTGTCTCTTTCTGCTTTTTTAATTGCTCGCTTACATAATTTTAGAGCATTTTCTGCAGCACCATTCGATGACGGATGATATATAGGAGAGTGTAACTGTGAAATTCCGTTAGCATCTAAAAAATTTTTAAATTCAATACTTGTAAACGGAGGACCCTGATCCGATACGAGTTGTTTTGGTAAACCAAACCGCGCGAAAGTGGCCCGTAGTACTTTAATTATCGCGAGAGCATTAGTACGGTGCATTTCAAAAATCTCTATCCACTTACTACTAGAGTCAACCAGGACAAAAAAAGTCTTTCCTTTATATGGGCCTAGAAAATCTACATGTATTCTACTCCACGGTTCGGGCGAGTACGGCCACGGCGACGGTGGGGCTCTAGGTGGCGCCGCTGCCTCCATTGCACAAGTCTCACAGGACTTACACAAATCTTCTACGTCAGAATCTATAAGAGGCCACCAAACGTAACTTCGTGCGAGTGATTTCGTTTTAACGATACCCATATGACTTACATGCAATTGCTTTAAAATACTACTGCGTAAAGATTGCGGCACCACAATCCTATAGCCCCACATAATACAACCACGATCGAGATACAGTTCATGACGTCTCACAAAATACGGTTTGACCTCTTCATCGGGGCACGTTGCCGGCCACCCCGATTGGATGTACAAAAATATTCTGCTTAACAATTTATCCTTGTCAGTTGCTATCCTTACGTTGTCATTGGTTATGGGCAAAAAATTTTCGACAAAATACTCGGTTTCGGCTGTAAATGTTTTTCTAAAATAGTAGTTAACTCTAAAAAACTTTTCACAGTTGGTTTCATAGGAGTGCATAAATTAACTAAAAGTTCATAACACTCAGCTCCCATGACAGTTATTAGCGTTGGTACGTGTAACTCACTAGGGATTTTATTTACCAAAAAGTATTGTTCTAAACGCTCCACATACAATTACCAATTATCGTTTTGAATGTTAAACTCCGAGATTTTCCCGATCGACATTTTAAATGATTGCACTAGGTCTAAAACCCGCTCGTCGCCATTAATAGATAAAACAATGATATAGCAGAAACTCGTGTATTGTTAGACTGACATTTGTGACGCGAGACGTACGCGTCCGCCGCTCGTAATTGTTGTCCCACCCGCACACACATATACATTACACTATCTATCTACTTAATTAATTCTCAAATCATTCTTGAAGATTCTTGAATAGTGCAGTTTAATCCTTATATAAATTACAAAAATGAATGTGATTATTTATAAGTTTCATATTAGTTGCTTTATGACTCTATAAGTTGTTATTGTCTACGCGATTACTTACGTAATAAATTGTCTATGTGACTTTTTATTGACTAAATCATCTTTTTATTTTTCTCATTATTTTAAGGCGATGTATACAACGTTGGAATGTCGATTGTTAAAGGCATCTTAAAACACGTGGTTGTAAAATTTCCTTTCACCAATAAAGGTAAGTTTTACTATAGTTAAATTATTGTTATAACAAGAAACATAATTAGATGTATTATAATTATAAATTATAAATATATGGGACATTTACAACACAGTCGTCAGTCCGCAAAGTAAGTAACTTGATACTTGTGTTATGGGTGACGGACAACTGGTAGATATACTACATATATAAGTTTAAATACATACTTAAATACAAATACACACCCAGGCTCGAAGAACCAACAATTTGTTTATAGAAAATGTTGGCCCTCAGCGGGAATAGGACCCGCGACCCGTGAAGCTGTAGGCAGGGGACTACTCACAGCGCCAACGGGCCAGGAGTATTGTAATTAGATTATAGCAAAATAATTATATAATTACTTTTGTACTATGGAATTCCTGTTCCTAGAAAGCTTTGATACCATTGTGGTAAAATCATGCGATTCTTTTAATGGGGTAACGAGTTCAAACGCGGGCAAGCACTAATTCAAGGCAAACTCAAAATTTCAAAGCTTTTTGTCGTTCTTTCAGGGGATATGTTTAAGGAAGCACACATTGTTGGCAGTATGAAGTCACGCTGGATGATGCATCCCGCGTATATGCATACATTTGGTAATATTTTAATGTTATTATAAATATATATATAGAATATAATAAATATATGAAGTATCTAATATGCGAAAGTCCGTTTGTCTGTCTGTTTCGCTTGAAACGAAATATACGTAAATTTCGTATATACAAAGCTCACACATAATCCTTCTGAACTTATCCCACTCTAAGTGGAGTCGGACCAACATGTTACAAACATGGTGTCACATGATTTTTTTGTCCACTATTAGCTAAATCCATACTTACTTTATGCAGATATTAAATACCTTAGTTAATTCTGCCAGAAACATTATTATCATAACAATACAAATAGCATCAAGACTTACAAATACCATTGAGTTATTTAACTAGAGTACGGCAGCCAACCTAAAATGTGCACTATAACAATAAAGAGAAAGCAATTGAGACTTTATCTATCCGTCTCTCTTTTTTATGTGTGATAAGACAAAGACAAGTACGAGTTTTATCTTCCCTGTCATTATTTGTTACGATAGAGTTAAGTAGAGTTTCCGAACCTTGTTCTTGACTGAACATGTTAGACTTATGTTCAGCAGTAGACGTCAATAGGTTGAGAAGAGAGAGCCTATTGTAATCTCAAATATAATATAAACCAATTGAGTTGTGTGTGTGATTGGAATAAATCACATCACAATCATATTTTCAATTTCAGGTATGACCGATAACTATTTCGTTATAGTTGAGCAGCCCTTATCGCTATCATTATTTAGCACGATTTATAATCAATTGAAAAACCAGCCCTTCGCATCAAGCCTGCAATGGTACCCAGAACACAAGGTAACACAATTTTATAGGCCATAGTAGCCATAGCGTTAGATTCAATAAAATTTCTTATATAACTCCCAAAATTGTAAAATATCTAAAGGGTAAAGTAAAGTAAGTAAAACGGCCTATTACAATCCCACAGCTGGGCATAGGCCTTCTCTCTCGGTTTCGGAGAGAAAGGTTGGAGCTAAGACCTCCAATTTATCACACGCTTTCGATGGAAGAAAACATCGTGAGGAAAGCTGCATATCTCTAGAGAATTCTAGGGATGTGTAACCTACCAATCCGCATTAGAGCAGCGTGGTAGGTCTTAGCTCCAATGCTTCTCTCCAAAAAATGGAGAGGGCCTATGCCCTGCGGTAGGATAGTGACAGGCTGTTACTTACTTATGTTAAAATTTACTGAGCTATTAAAATTTAATATTAACGACTATTAAGGTCAAGAAAAGTGACCAAAAAATTCCACATTCATATACCATAGCGATCTGTCAAAAGAGCTTCTAGGCAAGAACATACATATGATTATGAATTGTTTTATCATTTCAGACTCATGTGGTACTTATAAGTCGCGAATCCGGTATAGAGGTGAATCGATACGAGACAGATACACTGTTCTTCCTTCACATCATCAACTGTTACGAGAAAGACCGTCATCTCATTGTCGATATATGCACTTACAAGGATGCTAAGGCTTTGGACGCTATGTATGTAAAAGCTATAGAAGTAAGTATTAGTATATTTTATGAAAACTCTTCTTATTCTTCATCCGAAGAATTCTTTAACCTCTTAAGTGGGTTATTTCGTTAAACGAGATGCGCTTTTCAGTGGCTTTTCAGAGTTTTGTTATCCTCTAGCATATATATACCTTGAGCATAGAATTATAAAAATAAAATGGTATATTCTTGGATCACATTTATTAAGATACTATGTTAATAAAAGTAATATTTATGATATTTTTATATGCGTCTTAGGCGTTTGTAATGCATATATTGATGACGAATATATCCGTCGTAGCCACTTAAGAGGTTAAGGGATCTACAAACTACACGATCTTGTACCGGTTGGATTCGCCGGCTCCCTGCGACCTTTGCGAGGTCGTCAGTTCACATTGTGGGAGTTCTACTGACGCTGCATTTTTCGGTAAAAGGCCGCCATTCCAGTATCTTAGCCCCATCCCATCGCCCATACGTTCCACGTACTTCGTGCTTCGCCCATTGCGACGTCACCTTCGCCACACGATGAGCTACTCGTATGACGGTATCTTCGGTTTTTGTATGGATCTCCTCAGTCTTGATTTGATCGCGTAGAGATACTCCTAGCCCAGCACGTTTTATTGCCCGCTAAATTACTCTGAGCATTCTTATGCCCAGCGACTACGTTTCAGATCTGTAAGTCATCACTGGCAACCTGCACTGTTCAAAGACCTTGGTCTTCAAGCACTTAGGTATTTTGGACGAAAAAATCTCGCGAACGTTAAATACAATCCAATAATATAATAGAATATGGATACACCAGCACGCGTCATACAAGCTTACCTTACTTTACTATATAAAATGGTTTGAATTGTTTTATCTATAGGTTAACTGATGGTTATTATTATTTGTACCTAAAATCAGGGGCGAATTGAAGTTTGTTCGTTTTAGATTATTGATATTTGAATAATTATTAATTAATTTAAATACGCATGATGAAATGTTATTATATTTGTTTAAATCAAGGGGCTTCAGGGCACACGCTCCACTTTAGTTTTCATCAACTTTACATTAGGCACGATTAGGGTCAATTACTCACCATAGCCAATCAAAAGAGCAATTGTTTTTTTAAATCCTTTGGATGGACAAAGTAGATCTATTATTATATTGAGGGCACAAAATAGACAAAGAAACGTATGGTTGCAGTTAAAAGGGATAATTAGTATAAAGAGCTGTTTAGGTCTTCAGAGAGCCATTGACTCGCGCGCCTATTAGATGCCTTGATGATCGTGTGCTGATGATATCATGCCAAGCAAAAAGATTTCACCAATTTTGTAATACACTGGATTACACAAGTCATGTAGGCAAGAAATCCAGGCAGATAAAAGCCTGGATTTCTTTTAGAAACATTCAATTGAATATAAATTCAGTGTCCGTAAACTGGGTAAGAAAGCGCATATAATCGAAATGTTTCATAGACGATGCACAGTAATGCCGATTACGCCGAATGGTTTCGCAGTCGGCCTAAGCGGTTAACGATCAATCTAGATGACCCACGTCTTACGTACGTAGAACCCAAAACTTTGGCAGATTTGGGTTGCGAGACACCAAGGATATATTACGATTTACACAATGGTATGTGATTTACATTAATTTACCGAAGAATCATGTTTCAGTAATTAATCTATATTGCATTCAAATTGTTGCCTTTTGCACTAAACCTGTCGAATATAGAGCTGTGATAGCCCGGCGGTGAGACCGAGCGACTCTTTCGAGGGGAACACGAGTTCAAACCCGGGCAGGCACCAATGAGTTTTTCTATTAAAACTCATGTGTCTAATTGATAATTGTAATTTATCACACGCTTTTCGGTGAAGAAAACATCGTGAGGAAACCTGCATATCTCTAGAGAATTTTGGAGATATGTGTAACCTACCAATCCGCATTGAAGTAGCGTGGTAGGTCTTAGCTCCAACCCTTCTCTCCAGAAACAGAGACAGAAGAGGCCTATTCCCAGCAGTGGGATTGTAACAGGCCGCTACATTACTTTATTTTATGTCGAATATAACAGCGATATTGTTATTACTTAAATCATCATCATTCTCCTGCCCTTATCCCACTCTAAGTGGGGTCGGCGCATACATGTCACAAACATGTTGTCACATGATTTGGCTACGTATTTTACGATCGGCCGCCTGCCTGACGTCAACTTACCTTAGTCGCCTTTTACGTCACCTCGGTAAGAAATAAGGGTGGTCTATTCTACTCAGCCGGATACCACACGGCGTTTACCTTAGTCGCCTCTTACGACACCTCGGTAAGAAGAAGGGTGGTTTATTCTACTCAGCCGGATACCACACAGCACTTACCTTAGTCGCCTCTTACGACACTTCGGTAAGAAAGGAGGGTGGTCTATTCTATTCTGCCGGATACCACACGGCGTTCTTCGTGAACTTTAAAATTGTTAGTCCACCTCGTGAATTTGCGTTACATTTCCCGTTGCTTGGTATAATTCTAAAACCTTGGGAACACAGCGTCCATCGTTCATTTTTTCATTTCCTCCCTAGTGTAAAGAAAACTATTCATGCAATCATCATCATCATCTTCCTGCCCTTATCCCACTCAAAGCGGAGTCGGCACAACATGTAACAAACACATGTCAAATGATTTGGCTACGTATTTTACGACCGGCCGCCTGCCTGACATCAACTTACCTTAATCGCCTTTTACGACACCTCGGTAAGAAATGAGGGTGGTCTATTATTCTCATCCGGATACCACACGGCACCGATAGATATTATAGATAGATAAGAAAACTATTAATGCGAAAATGTATATTCTCCAGGACGGGCGTACAAATATTTCTACGCTATCAGCTCTGACGTGGACGCTGAACATCCCGGATTAGTAAGTACAAGATGTATGATTATATTTTTGTATATAGATCTATAAAGAAAGTCATTATTATCGAGTGATTCTTTGGTAAATTCGACCACATTTCATGTTTCAAATAATGAATATCTTTAATCATAAGTTATATGAATTTTTTATATTCAGTAACAAAATTACATAAATCTCTCCTCAATTTGACCTATAGAGTTAATAAAATAGAGTAGGAGAGTCATAGGCAAGCCTATAAGTAATTGTGTCGCAACAAATAATGAGAGGGAATATTAAACATATATTTATCTTTGACTAAATACTATTACTATAATTACACAAGAAAAGAGACAAGTTAATAAGTCATTTATATTTCCTTTCTTTCCCTATTCTAGTATAATAACTGTATTATAAACAATACAGATTATAAACAAAAGAGATTTACGAGTGTCAGATGCATAGTAGTATGTGTAATGATTTTTTATTGATATTTTATTATATATTTATATTGATATTTTTGTGCATTATTTTAAGAAATACTGTTTTAATTCTACACTACTCTTTTATATTCACTAAAACTTTGCCGAATTTCAAAGTTCCCTGTCCGCTTAATTTTCGTATAAATGCGTCACAGTTCTTGCATTGTGTATTAATACTTTTGAGGCGTAGATTTTTTTTAATTAATAAATAAAATATATAAATATATGCGACACTTACACACACTGTCGTCCATCTCCAAAGTAACTTAATACTTGTATTATGGGTGACAGACAACTGGTACATATATCACATATATAATTTTAAATACACACTTAAATACAAATATACACCCAGGCTCGAAGAACCAACAAATTGCTTATAGAAAATCCTCGGCGGGAATCGAACCCGTGGAGCTGAAAGCCCACTACGCCAACGGGCCAGTCTTAGGCCAGGATTGGTTAAATTATTTGTAACTAGCTGTGCCAACAACGGCTTCGCCATGGAATTTAGTGATTTACGAAACTTTTTCCGAATTTTAGAAATTATAAACATAAAAGTAGTTATTGTGAGTTAACCGTGAGACATAGAGACATGCTATCGCGGACTTTTTTGTAGTATTTTATAGATCTACAATTCTCTACTACACTGCTTCAGATTTTGAGAAAATCCCCATATATACAGACAAACAGCTTTTTGGGACTTTGTTTTATGAGAAGTATAGATAGATAGATTTCTATTACATATAACGTTATCTAAGTTTTATACTCCCGCCCCGTTATTTGAATAATACGCTACCTAAAATCTAAGCATGAGATACGATATTAAAAATATAGTTCGATAACTATATTTTTAATATCGTATCTCATATTTTTTTTACTCTGGGTTATCGCCTATATTTATCATTCCGATTATGGTACTATATTTTGTTCATATTATATTATCATTAACAGTTACTATATTGTTATTAATACAAAAGTCTGTGGGACAGTCTGTATATCAGATTTATATTTTGATCTCTATGTACATACATATCCATTTGCTACTTTCCCTATAGACAATATACTTGATATCACAGATCAGCACAAACTATTCTAGGCTATTAATATAGTAAAGTTTATAATAGCTTAAAATAAATATTAGAAGACAATGAATAAAAAATTCAACCAGGATATATTAACAAGCGGGTTTTTTTCGCGTATTCAAACATTCTTGTATTAGCTATAGCTTTTTGCTAAATCAAACCACGTTTTTAGTTCGGTGATTAAAATGTCGAGAATATATTTCAAATGACGGTTACGTGTTTAAATAAACTTTAAGATCCGCTAGAGCAACTTTACAAACGTTATATTATAAACTATCCGCCGTGTGGTATCCGGCTGAGTAGAATAGACCACCCTCATTTCTTAACAAGGTGTCGTAAAAGGCGAACAAGGTGAGTTGGCCCACCATGTGGTATCCGGTTGAGTAGTATTCTACCACCCTTTTTCTTACACATGGGTCGTAAAATACGACTAAGGTAAGTTGACGTCAGGCAGGCGGCCGGTCGTAAAATACGTAGCCAAATCATGTGACATCATGTTTGTAACATGTTGTGCCGACCCCACTTAGAGTAAGATAAGGGCAGGAGGATGATGAGGATGATGATGTTATAATATAAACTATGTTATATAATAAATAATCCCTAAAAATATAACGTAAAATATGCTGTGCAGTGTAAGGTATGCAATGCCAAAAAAAGTAAAATAGTCATTATGCATCATCATAAAGTCCACGTATACAAGATGACAAGATAATTTATCTTAGAAATTCCATAAGCTCATACTGCTTTTATAGTGCCAAGTGGCTAAGAAACATAAACGCTCTACTAGAGTTGCAGATGGGACGTAATTACAAAAAGCTTGCCAAAATTTCAAAAATTACCAAAGGCCTTTAAAACGACTTACCTTTTGGCGTAGGTATATTTCTTGTCCCTGCAAGATCAGATCCAATCATTATTTAGAAAAGCTGAAATTGGATTTGTTATCAGCGACCCCTACAACCTGTAGACACAAAATTTCAGTTAAAAATAAGGATTTTTTTACTTATTTGGTCGCTATATTGAATCCGATATTTTTTAAAACTGAAATTGGATTAGTGACCTCTAAAACCCCTGAGTAACCAATTTTACATTCTGAGATATTGACCATGTTTGTAGAATTCAGTCCCAGTGTGCGTCGTAGAAGGTTTTGCTTAAGGATATCTCATGTGAGGCTGCATATAAAACTGCTGGAGGTTGGTGGACGATTAGTGTGACTAGTCCTTATGCTACTGGGTGTATAATATCAGAAACCCCAACTTTGCTGCTGAAAACGCTGCGTGATGCGCAATGTATATTGGGAAAACGCTCTAACTAAAATCTAGGAACGTGATCGATCTAGGAAGGTACCTCTTGTAAGGATCTAGACTAAGGGTCCCATAAAATAAAGCAGTGCAGTAAAGCTGTGACTTGAAATTATGTTAACACAAGCTTTTACCCGCGGCTTCACTCGCGTGGAATTTGGTCTGCCTCATTAAAATACTGCCCATATTAAGCATTCTACGAAGCTCCATTCTGTTCAATCATACCGCGATAACTTTTAAACTATTCGGCCAAATTAATTAGTGTGAAAGACAAAGTTTATCTACATGAAATACTGAAAGCGACAAATGTATTAATTTTTTAACAGTTTTATAATTATACTAAAATATGTATTGCATTGTAAAATAGTATCAAATTTAATTAAAGTTATGATTCACAATTTTGGTCATAGTCGCTTTCACATAAAAGTAGATGCTGTCGCAGACCTTTATTTAGAACTATTCAAGACAAACAATACTACGGTACATCATCTTTGTGTAGGGCCATTGGTTTATGTACCGTACGCCATGATAGCTCTCAGAGGACAGATTTTTTCCGAATTTATTAACATGTATCGTTATATTACATTAAATCATTACAAATTGTAGCCTATATGTTATTCCGATGTAAAACCTATGTAGCTGAAAAGTTTCATTCAAATCCGTCCATTAGCTTTTTCGTGAAAGAGAAAACAAACATCCATCCATACTCACAAACTTTCGCATTTATAATATTGGTAGGATTTTTGTGTCTCTCGCAATAGTTGACGATCTACGAAGTAATAAAATAGGGACTTCATCTTCGCTGGCAAGGACAGACTTTTTTGTATGGACGATCTTGTTTATCGATGATTGATGATCGATTAAACGTGATTATTCATGTCATCATTGTAATATAATTGGATGACTAAGGTCTTTTGGAGGCTCTAATATTCCACACAAAACCATATAGCTATAGCTGTAGATTTTAGCTCGTCCTGTATTTGATGTATGTGAATATTTCAGATTATCAAAGTTGATACTGAGACAGGCACGAGTAAAACCTGGTGGGAGACCGGCTGCTATCCCAGTGAACCTGTTTTTGTGCCTCATCCTGATGCCAAGGTAAGTAGAAAAGTTTGTTTTCGATAAGTTTTTTAGCATAGTAGATTAGTTTATGAGCATTGTTACCATTGGAAACCAGAAATGAAGGACTATCTCATACATCATAGGCTGAATGTTTCTTTCCCTCCCTTTTTGCAATATATTTCTCTGCATAGGTAAACGATTACTTTTACTTTGTCACTATTTTATAAAGGTACATTTATAGCGACAGTTAAGAATAAAAGGTTAATAATTATATTAATATTCTTTATTGTACACCAAAAGTAATAAAAAAAAAATACAAAGAAGTTTGGTACAATCGGCAGCCCTATCGCCAAAGAGCGATCTCTTAACAGCCGGGGTGCACAAACTACAAATAAAAAGTTTATAAGTTGTTTAAGAGAACACAATAAGGTAAGACAAAAAGCGAGATAAAAACAACAGAAAGTAATGTTAACATATGAGGTAAAAGAATTAAAAATCAATAAAAGAAAAAGAGATTAGATAAAATTGAGATTGGTTGAGATTTCATTTGACTAGATATTTAAGTCCACGCCAATAAAATTGTAGGAATTAGTATAGTTTTGAATTTGGTTGTACTTGCAGGCAGAAGATGATGGTGTATTAGTCTCAGCCTTGGTATTTGTCAAGGATGAGTGCTGTGTTGCTCTGCTGGTGCTTGATGCTGCCACGATGTCTGAATTAGCGAGGGTTAGTTTCCAAACCCCCTCGCCGGCACCGAAATGTTTGCACGGATGGTTCTTACCTAATAATTTTTGAAATTCCATAAATAGAATTTGAAGTTTTAGTATTAAATATGACGTATATGTTATTCTACTCGATACTTGATCCTATATTCATTCTTGTATAGCACACAGTAACATTTCTGTATAGCTTGGTTCTTTAAGGCTATGACATTTCATTATCTATATAGGCTATCACTTTCATTAACAAGAGTTAAGAGTATTCTTACAAATTGGCTAAAAGAAAAAAACGTATTCCGAAACCGAGGATCTCCTTAAAATAAATTTTTAATGCGCTCATGTATCAAGGTACACACACAACATTACATTCACACACACTCTATCTCTCTCCTTCTCTCACAATCACATACACACACACTCCGGGCTCGCAACACAAACGCAAACTCACACAGTATACGAAATTTTTGTTATCACGATTCGAATATAAGTATTATATCTGGCTTATAGAAACAATTTCCTTCATTTTAGATTATTGCATGATAAAAACTAATTCGCAATTGTAACAATTTATTTGTATTTCAATAATTATTGAATTTTTTGTACTATTAAATTACTAGTACGTACTATTTTACTAGTAAGTACTATTAAGTACTATTAAATAGGCATACTGACTGTAGCATCACAATATATATATATAGTAATATTCTATTTGTACGGAAAAATATAAGTACGTATAAAACAAAATTTGATGTATATCATAGACATACGAGAGGTCACAAACAGCTTGCGATACCTGCGTCGCGACTCAGCAGAGTAAGCAACTCATTTGTTGGTCTCGCTATTCGCTTCTATAATAAAATTCCTCAATCCATTCTAGACCAGTGTACAGAAAGATTCCAATCAAGTGTAAAAAATATGCTTATACGTAAAGCATATTACAAAATTGAAGATTATTTGGTTGATAAGAAAGCCTGGATTTGAAAATCCTTTCAGCTTCATACAAGACAGCGGTTTAATAATGTATAATTGAAAATATTTAAAAGATTGACCGCCGAGTTTCTTGCTGGTTCTTCTCGGTAAGAGCAACATTCCGAACCAGTAGTAGCTTCATTAATCATATTGATGCTTGACGATTCAAAAGTGCCTGATATGGTTTATTTGAATAAAGATTATTTTGATTTGATTTTGATTTGATTATTTTGGGACGGTTGATGCTAGCGGTACAGGGCGACCTAGTGCGAGCATCAATAGATATCTGTTGATTTCATTTATAATGCAATTGTGAAATTTAAATAAAGAAATAAATAAATTTGTAAACTCTTGTTACCGCTTGGAATTTCCGACGTACATAATTTTTTTAAAAATGTAACACAATGTAACACAATGTAACACAAAGTCCTCAAAACGAGTCTGTATATAATGGATTTTCTCAAAATCTCCTAACGAATTTTTTGTACGGTTTTTACTAAAAGGTAGTAAAATTTTGCTGTAAGGTTAAGTTTTCGGTTTTATGTAAATTGTGTTAGAAAGGTCGCGCAGTTGTAAATAACTTCCTGTTGAGCGCTTCAGCCGCGTGCGTTGCGTAAACCAACAGAGATATACTAAGATAATATAATAGAGGTGCTGTGATAGCCCAGTGGTAAGACGGTGCGACTCTTTCGAGGGGAACACGAGCTCAAACCCGGGCAGGCACCAATGAGTTTCTCTATTAAAACTCATGTGTCTAATTGGTAATTGCAATTTATCACACGCTTTTCGGTGAAGGAAAACATCGTAAGGAAACCTGCATATTTCTAGAGAATTTTGGAGATATGTGTAACCTACCAATCCGCATTGGAGCAGCGTGGTAGGTCTTAGCACCAACCCTTCTCTCCAGAAACGGAGAGAGAAGGCCTATTCCCAGCAGTGGGATTGTAACAGGCCGCTACTACTTTTTTTTATAATTTAATAGAGCATTGTAGATCTACTAAAATTCTATAAGAGAGTCCGTGACAGTATGTTTCTGTCTCTTATGGTTGACTCACAATAACGAATTTATGTTAAAATATTACGTTATTCACGAGTTTGTTTTCTTCTGTATCAATTTTCATACAGATTCTATTCAGAATCTAGAAACAACTTCGTAACACACTACTTTTCACGTGGGTGAAGCCAAGGACAGTTAGCTATTATATAAAATTAAAATAAACTAAATAGTTAAAGTTTTTGTGTAAAATACTATTGTGTTTTACGGACACAATATTAACGAATTAACATAACCGGAAACTTTATTATTATGATAGAAAAACTACTTATATTTCTGACATTAATGTAATTAAATGCACAAAATACTTATAATATAACAATTTTATTATTATATAAAATTAAATTTTGTGATATATTGTAAATTTATAAAATATTACATACCTAAGATACTTTAATAATACTCAAAATAACACATGTAATACTCGAGACAACGCTAGTAAACCTTATTTTAACATATTATGCGATATTTAAAAGAGAACTAACTCCATATATATTTGCGAAATCATAAAGTTGTAATGAAAACGAAATATAAATTGTAAATGTTGTATAACATAAGGACAGTGTCTAAATAATAATAATGACCAATGCTCTGGCGCGTAGCTAACATTTTAGAGTATTACTGATCAAAAAGACTAAGTAGTTGGTGAAGGTAATTATTTATCAACGTAGTTTCACATTTGCGGATGGTTAAGTACCTATATCGACTGTATCTTATTTTTCACAACTTCTTAGGAAGAAGGAAAAACCTAATTATTGACTTTAAATATTTTTATTTATTCACAAATTTTCTAGTAAATAATGTTGATACGGTAAATGATGGGCAGTAGAACCCAATGCCGTTAAAAAGTGACTTGGCTTAAAATTAGAGATAGGACATATTGCCAGTTCACAGTCGATATGTACCATGTAAAGCGGTTCATCGCTTCAGACCATTTCCTTCACAAACGACCAGTACCAATGGGTGCACGATTAAGGGTTTTTGCCTCTTCTAACAGCTGATGACGTTGATATTGGTAATGAATGTTTAGATGTTGATAAAGAGTGGGAAGAAGTATGAAAGGAAGATGAAGATGAAGGGCTTGATAATGAAAGAAATGAATATGAGGATGATCGGTCAACTGTAGCGTGTTTACCAAGGGGCACCCGCTTAAGTCGTAATTTCTATAAATTAGTTTCTAATTTAAGTTTTATTTGTATAATATTTATAATTAGCTATCACTAAATCTGGAATATTTATAGTTTATAGATAAGTTAATTTATTTTATATTTGATGATTTTTAACGCTTTTAATAAATGTTGCAAAAATATCTAGAGGGGTTTTATTTTACAGTTTCAAGGTATATATATTAATTTTAAATCCCCTAAAATAAAGTACAATATTATCTAATGTGAAGCTGCAATTCAAATCCAAGCTTTGTTATTATGTAAAATTCTCAATGGTATAATAAGCTTTGTTAATAAGCGTTATTTGAATTTGCTTAAAGGTAAGTCCAAAACAGATCGTGGCATCTTACCTCCATACCATTACCTCTGAAAAAAGCTTAACCGATTTTTATGAAATTTTATATGCATATTCGGAAGGTCTGAGACTCTCCTACTATATCAATTTTTCATACGCCAAAGTGATAAGGGGTGTCCACCCCCAACTTTTGTTTTTTTTTATTTTTTATAATTTACCTAAACTAGTAATTCCCTAGAAAAAAATTATATGTCAAAACAACGTTTGCCCGATCAGTTAGTTTTCTTATAAAATAGTATACCGAGTACCCTAAACAATCTTCTAACTGTCTGAGGTCGCAGCCTTCGTATTATTAATTAATTTCGGTTCTTGCAGGCCTACCATGAACTCTTATTGCGACTCAATTGAAGACGTAAACTAAATTGCTTTGCTTTTTCATACCATGACGTCTTAAAGACGCACACTAAGTCGTTGCCGAATGTCGGAATTCGTCCTAAAAACATGTGAGTAAAAGAGACAGAGTTATCTATAGTTCATATAACGTTATCCTTTTCAAACATTACGACCCCAAACACACTTCAGGGTACGAAAAGAAAGCGGTTCGGTTTAGGTACTGACTTTGAAACGAATCGTTATCTAAAAGTTCATGGTAGGCCTACTGGTTTGCCTATTATTAATATTTCTATCCGTGTGAAAAATAATTAAATGTGTTTTAGAAAAAGAAATAACTTAAGTAGACAAATTTGATTCCGACTCTGATAGTTTTTTGTCTGAATAAATCGCATCATGCGGATAAGTCGTAACCACACACGTTCATAATACTTGTATCGACTGGCCCGTTGTACCTTCAGATCCGCGGGTCGCGGGTTCGATTCCCGCCGAGGGCCAACATTTTCTATAAACAATTTGTTGGTTCTTCGAGCCTGGGTGTGTGGGTGTGTGTGTTTGTATTTAAGTGTGTATTTCAAAATATATATGAATGAACCAGTTGTCCGTCACCCATAACACAAGTATTAGGTTCCTTGCTTTGGGGACGAACGCCGGCGGTGGTATCCGGCAGAATAGAATAGACCACCCTCCCTTCTTACCAAGGTGTCGTGACTAAGGTATGTGCCGTGTGGTATGCGGCTGCATAGAATAAACCACCCTCATTTCTTGCCGAGGTGTCGTTAAAGGCGACCAAGGTAAGCTGACGTCAGGCAGGCGGACAGTCGTAAAATACGTAGCCAAATCATGTGACAACATGTGGTGCCGACTCCACTTAGAGTGGGATAAGCGCAGGAGGATGATGATGACTTTGGGGATGGACAACCGTGTGTGTAAGTGTCCCATATATTTATTTAATATTTATTTAAATCTGTTTTAGAAAAAAGAAATAACTTAAGTAGTCAAATGATTCCGACTCTGACAGTTTTTTTGTCTCAATAAAACAGTAATGAGGATAAGTCGTAACCTTGAGAACACGTGTTGTATTACTTGTATATCTATATCTATACTAATTATAAACACAGTCCACAAATTCTGTGTGTTTGTATGGGATTGATTTTTTCAAAATCTACTGAATAGATTTTTGTGCGGTTTTTACTAAACTTTAGAGTAATTATTCCGGATGGTTCAGGTTAATAGTACATTACTGCGTAGTAGTTCTGAAATTTTTTATTTCTCTCTAATCAGGCTCTCAATTCTAGGCATTTTGTCGTTTTATGATCACTGCAATTATTATTATATGTAAGTGATAATAACTGGCCCTTTGGAGGAGGTGGCAGTGACTCTTCCGTCAAATCCGCGGGCTCAGGTTCTACTCCCGCTGAAGGCCGACATTTTCCATAAAAAATTGTTGGTTCTGCCTATTTGGGTGTATTTGTGTATTCGAGTATTTGTTGTAAATTATGTGTATATGTTTACTAGTTATCTATATTACATATCACAAGTATTAATTTACTTCCTTTGAGGACGGACGACCGTGTGTGTAATTGTGTGTGTGTATTATAAAAAATATACTATGCTAGCTTTTGCCCGCAGCTCGGTCGTTTGGAATTTGGTCTGCCATATTAAGTTTAACTATATGTATATGTATTTTTTTTAACTTAATATTTTTAAAAAAATGGTATCTAGATACTCGTAAATCGAAATTTCAGATGTCTAACTTCCCAAACTGACGGATTCCATACATACGTATATTGGGCACTCTATGGCGCTCTATTGAAGTCAATCACACCGTGATAACTTTTAAACTATTAGGCCAAATTACTTAGTGTGCAAGACAGAGTTTATCTACTTGAAATACTTAACACGACAAATGTTTTGATTTTTATAAGAGTTTAATAAACATACTAAAATCTGGATTGAAAAATAGTATCTAATTTAATTATATTTATGATTCACAATTGTGGACATAGTGACTTCCACAAAAAAGGCAGATATATATTGCTCCGGGCTTTTATTTAGAACTATTCAAGACAAACAATAGCACACTACATCATCTTTGTGTCACTTCAATGGTTTAGACAGCGTACGCCAAGATAGCTCTCAGAGGCCAGATTTTTTCCGGCTTTATTTACATGTATCGTTATATTACATAAAATCATTACAAATTGTAGCCTATGTGTTACTCGGATACCTATATTACCGAAAAGTTTCATATAAATCCGTTTAATATTTTTTTCCTGAAAGACTAACAAACATCCATCCATACTCAAACTTTCGCATTTATAATATTACTAGCTGTGCTTGCGGCTTCGCCCGCGTGGAAATCTTTCTATCACAAAAAACACAAAAGTAGTTATTGTGAGTTAACCGTAAGAGATAGAGACATGCTATCGCGAACTTTTTTTCTAGTATTTTTATAGATCTACAATTCTATACCACATTACTTTAGCGTAACTCTGCTGGTTTACGCAGCGCACGCGAATAAAGCTCTGATCAAGCGAATTTTTTAACTACTTCTCGATCACTTCAACAGAATTTACATAATACCGATATGTACTATTTACCGAAACCACCCGGAAATATTGCACTATCGTTTGGTGAAAACTGTACAAAAATCCGTTCTGAAGACTTTGAGAAATTCGATTACATACAGACAGACCTTTTGGGACTTAGTTTTATAATAAGTATAGAAGTAGGAATAGGATTTATCTTTCCGTGTCGCAGAGAGAAAAATAAACAAAAAAATGTAATAAAGACTTAATAACATAACGACCGCTTATACAAGTAATGCAAAACAGTAAAATATAGCGTTAGATAAATATTACGTAAAAAAAGTTAAAAACAACAAAAACAAAATATATACAATTTTATCGTATTTAGAATTGTTGTCGATAAGCTATCGTTTAGCTAAGTAATTATTGCCGACAGTTTTTTGGTGTTCTTCAAGAAATTTGTTGAACCCTCGAATTGAATTTTTTGTACTGATCGGTTTATGAAACAAAATTTATCTCACTGTTTTATTTATTTAAGGGATGCACTGCCATAGGAACAGCTTATGAAATGCCTCATTCAAGTATTATATTCTCTTGTCTCGAAGTACAGTGATCGTTAATTCAATTTAGACTTTGAATACTTTTAACCAATAGCGTAGATTTTTTAGCTAAGACATCTTTCGTCGGCCGACACTTCGTTTTCCTTGGATTTTGCCTTGCATGACAATTAGCAATTACTATACAAGTATAGGAATTAAAAACAACGTTGTGTTAAAAAAAAAGTTAAAATTTTTATTGTTCACTACTAATGCTGACAATAGTGGACTATAGTAAACTATAGTGGACTATCAGTTTTTTCACACCCGATACACGCAGGAAAAACACATGTACAAACCTCCGGAAAAAAACGGATAGTCCACTATACACTTAGCATTTTATAAAAATAATAATTTTATAAAATGATTTTATCATTACTTTCGTATCATGGATCTTCGAAAAGTAACGCCTCATTCTATAAATTAATGCATATCTCTGTTTTCTGGCTGTTAATATTCTTTTAACTCGAACGGATTTAAAGTGCGCTGGTGAGATCTATTAGGACCATCAATATACATTGAAAACAAACCAAACTGTGTCGATCTGTTTGCCTTTAACTGTATTGATTATTTAAGTTTAATTTTCATATAAATCTTCTTCTTCTTAGTCGAGGTCTTCATTGCTGAAGGTCGTGTCTAGACGGAATTAATACTGCGGATTACTACGTCATGCACTAAGTTTTCCATGTTTGTCTGTCCTCGGCTGTCTTTAAAGCTTCGGTGATAAGCAGGCCTGTAAGTGTCTTTACTTGGTCTGACCAACGGGTAGGTGAGCGACCACGTGGTCTTTTCCCGTCGACCTGCCCAACAACCGTCAGCTTCTTGAGGCTTTCTGCGAGCAATGTGTCCGAAATATTTAAGGTTACGCTGGAAGCAGACAGCGGACAGTCTAGTATTTATACCGTATCCTTTAGAATAGATAAATTGGTTCGGTAGTGCAGTCCATGGAATCCACAGCATCCTCCTCCACCACCACATTTCGAAAGCATCTATTTTAGCCCTTTCTGATTTTCTTATTAAGATTGAGAAAACCAATGTACACACCAGCCATATACATACATTTTCATATAAATACATTTTCCTAAAACAGTGTATTACTTAAAGGACTTTACTTTTTTAATAACTCTGTTAATAAGATACATAACATTTTTACTTTTCCTGTATATTTCATTAGTTTAAGCAATAAATGGAAACTAGTCTTATCTTACATTGTTTATCAAGTAATGTTGATGCTAACGTTGGACATATAGTTAGCCGATATAAACTAACAAACATTTTACTACTATTACACTTGACATTCACGTCTTTCCGTTGACCTTCTCACTAATGAGATAAATTTTCTTATATTTATGAGATAATTAGTTTAGCGATTTAACTCAGGAATGATTCCTGTTTATTTGGGACCATTGTTTGTATAATACTAGCGAGTAAGTTATTAAAGTAAGCAAGGATTATCACTTGTATTTAAATAAAATATTTTATTGTGCAAATATTGTAACAAATAAATTTTCTGTCGAGAACTCCGAATTAGGTTTATATAAACCTGAATCTTGCAGTCCCCGCCCTCTCCCAGATTTTACAATAAATTAGATGCAGGTGAACAGTCAATTTTAGAAAAATTAAAATAAATGTTGATTCTGTGTTTGTGTTATTTGTAGTTTTACATAATATTTAACAGTGTGTGAGTGAGATTGAGTGCGTATGTAAGTGCATGTGAGTGAGTGTGCGTATCTTCATATGTGTATATATATTATTACTAGAAGGTAGTGCAACACTTCCAAGAGGTTTAATTAATTTATTATGTATCTAACCTAACGTCATTAACGTAAACATGAAATGGGAAAGGGCCAAGTATACTCCCTTGAAGAACACCAAAATAGTCAACTTCAAATTCTAAGAGAAATAAATAAAAGTTTACGATGGCACCTCTTCATTCTTCTTCTTCACCTTCAACATTTCAATTTGTCATTTAAAGCAAGATTACGAATTTATATTTTTGAAAATTCAAAAAGTAAACAACAAAAAGATTTTTTTAATGAACAGATATTGCGTATCTTTTGAATGCCTATTTTAGTTAGATTCGACATTGAAGGTCTTTCTCGTTATTATGATAATATCCTCGTAGTTTGCTTATGCCAATATGCTAATATGTTTAGAGGTTGTTTGATTGTTACTTATATTTCGGAAATTTATAATTATATTAAACTCATTTGAAGCGGTGAGACCGTGCGACTCTTTCGAGGGGAACACGAGTTCGAACCCGGGCAGGCACCAATGAGTTTTTCTATTAAAACTCATGTGTCTAATTGATAATTGCAATTTATCACACGCTTTTCGGTGAAGGAAAACATCGTGAGAGATCTGCATATCTCTAGAGAATTCTAGAGATATGTGTAACCTACCAATCCGCATTGGAGCAGCGTGGTAGGTCTTAGCTCCAACCCTTCTCTCCAGGAACGGAGAGAGGAGGCCTATTCCCAGCAGTGGGATTGTAACAGGCCAATACTTTACTTAAACTCATTTAACATAAATAAAAAAATCTTGGATCGATCTGATTTTTGTGATGAAGATATTTGCAAGGTTGGTGAGTGACAGAAACTTCTGTTTATTCCAAGACTAGCCCATGCGAACGAATTTGCGGGTAAAAGCTAGTATATTCATAAATGTTTACATGCATTAAACTAAAAATATTTATGAGTTATCTGATATAGTTTCAAATAAATAAGGCATTTGTATATTTAAACGACCTTTCAAAGTCATTTGACGTTTTTGATAGTCTTTTATCTGAAGTAAATTAATCAAAAAGGCTGATACGGAATACCGATTGCGATATTCCAAGCTAAAATCACGTTGCGTTGTCTGAATATGTTGTACATTATCTTATGACTTAGTTGGAGGCCGGTGTTTTCGGACGTAAGCATGTTATTCGTGACATTTATCGCTGGTATTTTTATAATAATAATATTCGAACTATACCATCGGTATAGCCACGCTGGAAGGCTGATAAAAAAAATACCCGGACCGCCGGCATGGCCTATTGTGGGAAATTCTTTGAATTACGCTCGGCCACCAGGTAAGTTTTTAATTTTGTATAAAAAAGATAATACGAAAAGATTTTCTTATAATTTATAATATATTAATATAGTTTATCACGCTTTTTTTTCGGTTTCCTGCCGTGTGATATCGGGCTGAGTAAAATAGACCACCCTCTTTCTTGCCGAGGAGTCGTAAAATACGACTGAGGTAAGTTGACGTCAGGCAGGCGGTCGATACGTAGCCAAATCATGTGACAACATGTCTGTAACATGTTGTACTGACCCCACTTAGAGCGGGATAAGGACAGGAGGATGATGAGTAAAGAAATGGCGGTAATTTAACATTTCAGTAGACAACTCTAGTCGCTCGTAGGCGTGGGTAGAGCTTGAATATAAATAGATTTTTTTTTGTTCATTTGTTACCGAGGTGTCGTAAGGGACAACTAAGGTAAGTTGACCCGCCGTGGGCGTTTGATTGAGTAGAATGGACCACCCTCTGTCTTACCGAGGGGTCGTAAAATACGACTAAGGTAAATTGACGTCAGGCAAGCGGCCGTAAAGACGTCTTAAAACACGTAGCCTAATCATGTGACATGTTGAGCCGATCCCGCTTAGAGTGGGATAAGGGCAGGAGGATGATGCTTGTTTCGGTTTTGTAAAACATTTTGAGAAAAATTTGCATATCTTAAACGATTTTAATGGGAATTTGTGGGGTTAAACTTATTAATCATCATTGGAGCAGTAGTGTAACTTGCATTCTGTCATAATAGAGGGCAAGAGCACGCATTCGCCCAACCGTGGGCAAAAGCACGGTAACAGTAACAGGAGGAAATTAAGTTTTTCATTCCCATATTGCCATATACAAACGTTAAGATGTATAAAAATGACATCATTCAAAGTTTTAAGAGTTTATTATCATTTTTCCTTGACCTTTGGCCTTTGTAAAATATGCTATAAAAAAAAATAGTACCCAACGCAAAAATATTAATATTTTTTGATATTTTTCTGTTTTCAGTTAAGATATTGGCTTTTACCGCCGTGTGGTATCCGGCTAAGTAGAATAGACCACCCTCTTTCTAACCGAGGTGTCGTAAGAGGCGACTATGGTTATTCGACCCGCCGTTTGGTATCCGGCTGAGTCGAATAGACCACCCTCATTTCTTACCGAGGGGTCGTAAAATACGACTAAAATACTAAGGTAAGTTGACGTAAGGCAAGCGGCCGGTCGTAAAATACGTAGCCAAATCATGTGACAATATGTATTTGTGCCGACCCCACTTAGAGTGGGATAAGGGCAGGAGGATGATGAGTTAAAAAATTGGCTTTTAGTTTTGTTTTAACTCTATTTATCCCATTACAGATAAACTATTTCCATTCATGCGCACGCTGGTAAAGGATTATGGCTATATCTACCAAATACATGGATTTAACACTCGATTTGTAAACATTTCGAATCCTGAAGACATTGAGGTAAGGAAATAATATTAACTAAGTTTTTTTTACGTTTTTAAGCTGTGATAGCCCAGCGGTGAGACCGTGTGACTCTTTCGAGGGAGTCGCCTCAAACCTCGGGTAGACACCGTTGAGTTTTTCTGTTAAAAAATTATGTTACTAATTGATAATTACAAAAAAAGTAAAAAAAAAATATAGTGCTAAATGTATATATATATATATATATTCTATTTACTGTATCGCGGATTATAGGAAAATAATTTTATTATTACTTTTGTATTATAGATCTCCGCAAAGTAACGCCTAATTCTATAAATTATTAACCCGGGCAGGCAAAAATGAGTTTTTCTATTAAAACTCATGTGTCTCATTGATAATTGCAATTTATCACATGCTTTTCGTTGAAGAAAAACACCGCGAGAAAACCTGCGTATCTCTAGAGAATGCTGGGAATATGTGTAACGTAGCAATTCGCATTCGAGTAGCGTGGTAGGTCTTATCTTCAACCTTTCGGAAGATAAAACCGGATATAGGAGGTCTATACCCAGCAGTGGGTTAGCAGGTCGTCACTTTGAGTGTCCCACGTTTTACCCACGTTTACAATTTCGTGGGAAATTAAGGATAAGAAATTAACCATAAGAAGAATGGTCTTGCGAGCGAATCCGAGTGAATCTCTTTAAACCATCTTTAAGAAATGCGTCATACTTAAGACGATGTTTGTGAAGGTTAGAGTTTTTTTATTCTCGCAAATAATCCGTGCTTGGTTTTATAAATTATTTTTGTAGTAGGCATAACATTAGTAATTTAAATTAAATTTGAATTTGTATTCATAGGATATATTAATATAATGCTATTTTATTACGCCGAGTTAAACCGGAACGTTCGTGTTTGTTCAAGTTAATATAAAACATGAAATTTTAATATCAACGGTGGCAGACATAAGTTTTTTTAACACTAACCTTACCAAGTATACGACTGAAAAGGTCATTGGGTTCTGTGATCTAAATTGAAGATAACAATTTGCCAAAAAAGTATGCCAGAAAGTTAATAATAATACACCTGTAATAATACACGACTCTGCTACATACAAACTTTATTGGGACAGAACTATAATTACAGACAAAACAATACATTGTAATAGACCCGACATCACTCTACATGATAAACAGAATAAAATAATTTACCTCATAGATATTGCTATACCCAACACACATAACCTTATTTCTACATATAGCGATAAAATCACTAAATACTAAATAATCACTAAAAACTAAATACTCATCTAGCGATAGAGCTTAAAACTCAATGGAAAGTAGATACAGTTAGAACTGTCCCAATTACACTATCCACTACAGGCGTCATACCCCATACTCTCTTTAACAGTCTCGAAACACTCAACATACACAGAAACACATACATTAAACTACAAAAAGCAGTCATTTTAAATACATGCCCTATTGTTCGGAAATTCCTTTCGTTAAATCAATAACTTATTACTGCTCAGTTTTTCGCTTGGTCAAAAGCCCGTGAAATTTCTGATAACCTCCCTCGTTTGACGAGAGAAGAAAAAGGAAAGAAATAATAATAATAATAATCATTTATTCAGACATGGTGTTACAAACAGATACTTAAACTAATGTGACATACCTGTCTGTATAACCATACCGAATAGGTGTGCAGCTCAGCATATTTCCTAGGTGTATCTCCTAGGCGCTGATATGGAGCAGTACCCCGCGATGGCATCAGTGTAACGGTATATATATATATGTCGGATACATGGCAATAGTAAAGTTTAATTTCTTTAGTTTTTGTAAAGTGGCACCACTGATCACGCGACCGATACCAGAGCGCGGGCTTGGTTTTGGAGCGAAACTGTTTATAAAAGGCAGAGTTCGCCACATTGAGGGCTTCTAGATTGGCAAAAGGAAGTCAAATACTTAGGTGTTATATTTCAACCCACCCTATCCTTCATCCGACACATCCGCGTTGTCCGCAACCGAGCGGCATACGCCATGGGAAGCCTCTATCCGATATTGTGCAAGACTAGTAAACTGTCACTTCGCAACAAAGTGACGCTTTACAAGACTTGCATTAGACCCATAATGACCTATGCGAGCGTCGCGTTCGCGCACGTTCCCAAGTCACGACTGTGTCCGTTGCAGGCACTTCAAAATCGATTCATGCGTACAGCCACTGGCTGTCCGTGGTTCGTGCACAACGTGAATCTCCATAGAGATCTCGACCTTCCCACGATAGCCGATCTTTTCAAACGATTCTCGAAGACTTACTTCGAGAAAGCGTCCACACATCCAAACCCCCTTATAGCGGCCGCATCCAACTATAAGGTGTTCAACTCCTCCAACAAGTTTCACAGGCGCCCTAAGAGCGTCCTTAATGACCCCGACGATGCTATTACAGCATCCAACAAGATACACACACAATTCACACACAAACAGCGTCTTCGCCGGCGAAGACGAGGTCCCCGCTTGCTTGTGTCAAGCGGCCGCAGCCCTCTGCCGCGGCCGCCGTGATGCAGACTTCTTCAAAGTCAATGTGTTAGATACAGTCCTCCAAAACGCGCCGCTTTAAGCCGAGGTTCGGTCTCGCAGGAGACACCCTTAAGGCGACGCTCCCAATAAGTTACGAGTGCCTAAAAACACTCGCTTCTTATCAATTTTACCCGGTGAAGCTTCTGCGCTCGCCCATCCCACCGGTGACGCTGTAAAAGCCATTAGGGCTAACAGCATTAGACACATTCGAAACAAAAAAAAAAAACATTGAGGGCAGTCTTGTAGCAATACTTGACTCTCACGGTTATTAGCTTACGCTTACGCGGCTAGACCGTTCTGTTGGAGTTTCGTTGTAAACGAAACTTGTACGATTATTGTAGATCGTGTTACAACCTGCCTTGGTTAAACAAGGTGTAATTATTACTGTGTCGTTTTAATGTTGCTTAGGTAGTTCAGAGAGTACCTAAATTAAGTGTTATTAGAATCTACCTTCATATTCGTGTGATTACTATAGTGTAGTTTGATGTTGTTCGGACAGATCCTCACCTACCCACATTGCGTTCCGTGTTAGTAAAATCTAACTAAGATAATTGCTATTCGTGATAAGAGCAACCATTGAGTTTCTTGCCAGTTCTTCTCAATGGATGACAGCGTTCCGAACTGGTGGTAGAATCGATCTGGTAATAATTCCAAATCACAACAATCGTTTCGCCGCGCAACCCATCATCAGGAGATAGACTCCACGACAAAATCGCAAAGCATACATTTGGTACTATATATATTTTCTATTTACTGTATCGCGGATTATAGCAAAATAATTTTATTATTACTTTTGTACTTTAGCAAAACATTCATTTGTTTCTCCCTAAACGGCTATCAACGCCCGCTCCTAGAAATAAATATTTATAGAAAGAAATATATATTTTGTAATACATAATTTCAAAATAAAAATAATCTCAATACATTCGCCTACTTTCTGTTCACAGAAAATATTGACTTCACCACAATACAACATCAAAAAGGCCCCTTATACTTTTCTATCTCCGTGGCTTGCAGAGGGATTGCTACTTAGTAGTGGTAAGTAATTTTGGAGTAAGTAAATTAAAGAATAAAACTATTTACTACAGCTAAGGGTAAACTATATATTTTATATGTACTACTAATCTATTTTAAACTGTTCATGAGAAATAGAAAAATAGAATATTTTGTTATGGTATGTACATGTATTTGTATAAATTATTGGCCTTTGGGAGCTGTGATAGCCCAGTGGTGAGACCGTGCGACTCTTTCGAGGAGAACACGAGTTCAAACCCGGGCAGGCACCAATGAGTTTTTCTATTAAAACTCATGTCTCTAATTGATAATTGCAATTTATCACACGCTTTTCGGTGAAGGAAAACATCGTTAGGAAACCTTCACATCTCTAGAGAATTCTGGAGGTATGTGTAACCTACCAATCCGCATTGGAGCAGCGTAGTAGGTCTTAGCTCCAACCCTTCTCTCCAGAAACGGAGAGAGGAGGCCTATTCCCAGCAGTGGGATTGCAACAGGCCGCTACTTTACTTTACTATTGGCCATTGAATGTGGACCTCCATTGCTTAAAAAGCCGCTGCAATAAGTATTTCTATAACCACTGTGTAGAAACACTTATAGAAATTCAAATTCAAAATATTCTTTATTCAAGTAAACTTGTAAACAAGTCCTTTTGAATCGTCAACTCTATCGTTGGTTCGTAAAGCTTTTCCTACCGATAAAAGTCAGCAATGACATCGGCGGGTGCTCTTTTCAAAATAATATTTATAACTAGTTCCATTTAGTAATTACTATCTTTTACTTGAGCAAACAGTAGGAATTGTTATAATTTAATTAATTCTCAACAGTATAGTTTTTTCTGTATTAGCCTTTTTTTAAATAGTGTTTTTGCTGCTACTATTACTATATTTACTAACTATAATTACAAAGTTAAGATCGATTGCGTCCATCAAGGCATTACAATTGATAAATTTTGTAATTGGAAAGAACACATCTGTATCACTTGTAAAAAAACTTGACAGATTTGTATATGTGCTATATAGATTGTGAAATACAGTGTAAGAAAATGCAGCAACAATGGCATATCATGGTTATGTGGCTTCGGTTCTTCGATATGGTCTGATTCTCTGGGGTAACTCTGTCGATTTTGAAAAAAGCATTTAATGCTCAAAAAAAGTGTATCAGATCCCTATGTGGTTCAGATCTAATTGCTCCGTGCCGACCTTTATTCAAAAAGAAAAAGATTTTACCCTTATCGTGTTTATACATTTTTGAAATTTGTGTTTTTACAAAAAAGAACATTGATATATTCCAAATGAAACCACAAATTCGAAATAGGCGGCAAAAAAATTAAATTAAACTTACCTTTACAAAGACTCAATCTATTTCAAAAGAATTCGTATTTTATGGCTATAACATTGTATAACAAACTCTCTGACAATATCAAAAGTATGACAGTTCCTAATTTTAAGAAAATGCTATTTAATTACTTATTTTATCTACTCTGATACTATAATACATAGATTATAAAACTGAAAACAAAATTCTTATGACAAACATTACGTACAGAACAAAAATAAAAATTAAAAAGTTTCATTACGATACAGGTCTTGTATGGACACCTGTATCATAATGTAACTTTTTAATCATAACGATACACCTATACAACTTCCAGCTGGACCAAGGAGGTTGAATCTCTACCTTAAAAAAAAAGGTTTCAATGAATGGGTCCGCGGCGACGCAACACGCCTGCGCAATCGATGTTTGCGCCTTGGCGCCAATATATGTCATTTCAAAAACCTTTTCAATATTTAAACGAAGTTTAGTTTTGTTTGTATAAAATAAGTTTTTGTGTAAAAACTTGTCTGAGAGCGGGGATAGTGGTGATTGTACACCAACAGATATTCTGAAAGCTGCGTCAAACATGACCGTGAACCTGTTGTCGACGAAATCCAGGAGCAACTATATTAAATGTTACCACGTGTTCATGGGATGGATAATAATTATTGATGTGCTGAATATCAGCACATCAATAATTATTACAAGTAAAAATAAATTTGTTGTTATATTCAGCGTTTATTTGCAATATTGTTTTACGTATTATAGTATGAGAGTAGATAAAGTAGTGTATGATACTGTACACTCGTGTGACACTATAAAAAAACTCGCCTGCGGCTCGTTTTTTTAAACCACCCTCGTGTTATAAGAACCCTTATTATGCAACAGTATCATAAAGTACTATATTGGATAAACTTTATTTTAACATTAATGATTTTTTGGCAGATTGTAATTTATGACATTTAGACATAACATTTACTTCTATAACTGACATTATTTTTCCTTAATTTGACTTAATTTTATGTATTAATTCGTTAATAATACAATGTTTGCACGTCTGCAAGGCAGAATATGTAAGATACGTTATGCTTTAATTCTTAACAACTTTGGACTCATATTCCGCAAATAAAAGAAATAAATAAATCAATCTATTCATTCATATCATCATATATCTCTTTACTTTTCTAGAGAGTATGATATAGATAAGGGTATATCTAATTTATCAATAGTATTAAGTACTTATTTACATATCTTAAATGATAAGTACTTTTTTTTAGGTGGTAAATGGCAACAGCGAAGGAAAATGCTTACGAAAGCGTTCCATTTTAACATTTTAAAAAAGTTTGCCGAAATATTTAAAGACTGTGCTGTAAGTTTTATGAATCGAGTGGAGAATGAGACGGTTAATGAGAAAACAGATATAATGGCTTTTATCAGCCCCACGGCATTACGAATGATGTGTGGTATGTATAAAATAATAAATACATCGACTGTGAACTGGAAAATTTTCCTATCTTGTTTTTGACAACTTTTCAGGAAGAAGAAAAAACGTGATTATTAATACATTCGCAATAATTTTCATGGAGCCTGGACGGATTCCAGACTAGTGCTTCGAAGTATTCTTATCCATATCTTCTATTAGATTACAGGCCTGGCTGCCATAAGTGTTTTACATTTTTCAAATTGAATCAACATAAACTTTTCAAGCACTTTTGAATCGTCAAGAATCAATATGATAAATGAAGCTCCAATTGGTTCGGAATGTTCCCCCTCATCCCCTACAGAGATGAACCCACAAGAAACTTAGCGGTCAATGATTTAAGCATTTTCAAGTTACATAATTAGATTGCAGTCCTGTACAAAGCTGGAAGGATAGTCAAGTCTTGTCAATATTAATTAATTAATTAATTATTTCATTCACTCATTCATTAGATATTTATTTGTATTTCAGAATCAGCAATGGGCATTCGTATGATTGAAGGCTCACCTGCGATTAACAGTTATTTCAGCTCTATAATGGCGTTTGGTGAGCTTTTCGCTAAGAGAATGGCCAAAGTATGGTTACATGATGACTTCATTTTTAATATGTCGAGTATAGCAAAATCTCAAAGTGATGTGTTGGCTGATTTGCATAAATTCACAAGTAATGTAATTGATGATAGAAGAAAAAATTCAAGCAACGTGAGTTTCGAATTAATCGATGATAATTCTGAATCACATGACAGTAGCAAAAAATTGGCCATGTTGGATTTGCTTTTGGAAAATGAAAGAAATGGATTACTAAATGGAGAAGGCATTCGGGAAGAAGTCGACACTTTTATGTTTGAGGTGATTAATTAATTTTATAATTTCCTGGCAATATGCAGTCGAAAAGCTGTGATAGCCTAGCTGTGAGACCGTGCGACACCCTAGAGACGACATGGGTTCAAACCCCGGGCAGGCACCAATGAGTTTTTCTATTAAAACTTATGTGCCTAATTGATAATTGCAATTTATCTCACGCTTTTCGGTGATGGAAAACATCGTGAGGAAACCTGCATATCTCTAGACAATTCTAGCGATATCTATAACCTACCAATCCCCATTGGAGCAGCGTGGTAGGCCTTAGCTCTAATCCTTCTCTCCACACGGAGAGAGGAGGCCTAAGCCAGCAGTGGACATAGTAACAGGCTGTTACTTTGCCGAAAAAATGAAAATATTTACAAATATTATCACAATAAAACAATTTCCCCGGCCGCGTATGTCTGAAGTCTACTCTCGTTGATGAGGTTTTCGTTTCTGCTGTGTGGTCTTAAGCACACGGTTTTATGTTGTTGTCTGTCAAAATATTTGTCAACATGTTGGTCTTAAGGTCTGATGGCCACACAGTCGCGAGGTGAAACTTCTTCTTTCTCAACCGCAAATACGAAATATTTTATGAAATAATCTTCCTCTAGCAGCGTTTCCAGATCGCTGTGACATAAGTACCTTTAAAAAGCTTATTTTCCATCTTTTTAAAGGTCGGCAGCACATTCGCTCTGCGAGAGGTCGTGTGCGGCGGTGATAACGTGAACCGCATGCTTGTCTGCCATCCTATTTATTATTATATACCTTCGCCTTTCTAAAATTCTTATGGCCCCCATGTATAGGATTGATATCGTGTCGAGACCATTTTCGAATTGCTCCCCTTAACAACCAAATTGCCCCTTGTGGGCTCCACTTTGGAAAATATTAGCATCCATATAGGTTTGACTATACAAAGAGGTAAGTAACGCTGCCACTGTTTTAGGTACCTTACCTGATTGCAATGTGTTCAATAGTTTTGATGTATTTTGAGTTTTATATACTGAAATATGTTATTAAATTGTAAGGCACTAAAGTATATACAATGTTTTATCTTTCAGGGATTTGACACAACTTCGGTAACGCTCACTTTCTTGAACTTGACACTTGCGAATCACTCTACAATACAAGTGAGTACTATTTTTTATTAATAATATAAATAGGAAGGATAACGTTTCTAGTTTATATATCTAGATTAGAGAAGTGTATAATCTAGCATATCTTTCATCTTGAAGTTTTCATGTAGGTCTGTAATTAATTATTACAGGATAAAGTGTACGAAGAAATGATGAATATCATAGGAGATTCTGATCGGCCACCGACAGTCGAAGAGTTGAATGAAATGAAATATTTAGATTGTTGTATCAAAGAAACAATGCGATTATATTCAACTGTGCCTTTTATAGCCAGACAACTTGTAAAAGATACAATTCTAAGTGAGTCACAATTTTTTTTGCTTTATTTATTTCTTTATATATTAGCCCTGTGGTATCCGGAAGAATAGAATAGACCACCCTCCTTTCTTACCGAGGTGTCGCAAGAGGCGACTAAGGTCAATACCGTGTGTATCCGGGTGCATAGAATAGACCACCCTCATTTCTTTCCGAGGTGTCGTAAAAGGCGACTAAGGTAAGTTGACGTCTGGCATGCGGCCGGTCGTAAAATACGCAGCCAAATCGTATGACAACATGTTTGTAACATGTTGTGCCGACCCCACTTAGAGTGGGATAAGGGCAGGAGAATGATGATTATTTCTTTATATATTATATGTTTCTTTATATATAGGTGGTACCAACCATACATCTACCTAAACTAATATTATAAAGAGGAGGGATTTGTATGTATATTTGAAATGTTTTCGCACAAGAACTACTAGATCGATTTCAAAAATCCTTTCACCATTGAAAGCTGCTTCTTCACTGAGGTACATAGGCTATTTTAAATTTCCCAAAAAAAATAGGGATCCTTAGTCAAATTGTGATAAGATGTGAAAAAATTAGTCATAAAAATCTTTCATCGCAAGCGCTGTGGAAACTATTGATGATAGAGCAAAAAAATGTTCTACGGTAAACGTAGACTTTTTATACAGTATCATAACTTGTAATTTCAGGTGGTTACACCGTGCCTGCAGATACAACATGTTTCATTTTTATCTACGATTTGCACCGTCGAGCCGATTTGTATCCAGATCCTTTACGCTTCGACCCTGACCGGTTTCTTCCAGAGAACTCTTTAAATCGCAACCCCTATGCCTATATACCATTTAGCGCTGGAATGCGGAATTGTATTGGTATGTATTTAGTTCCAATATATGTAATTATTTGATAACGACGTGTGGTATCGAGAAGAATAGACTACTCTCATTTCTCACCGAGGTGTCGTGAAAGACGACTAAGGTAAGGACGACGACGGCTGAGTAAAATGGACCACTCTTATTTCTTGCCGAGGTGTCGTTAAAGACGACTAAGTTAAGGACGACGACGGCTGAGTAAAATGGACCACTCTTATTTCTTGCCGAGTTGTCGTGAAAGACGACTAAGGTAAAGACGACGACGGCTGAGTAAAATGGACTACTCTCATTTCTTGCCGAGGTGTCGTGAAAGACGACTAAGGTAAGGACGACGACGGTTAAATAAAATGGACCACTCTTATTTCTTGCCGAGGTGTCGTGAAAGACGTTTAAGGTAAGGACGATGACGGCTGAGTAAAATGGACCACTCTTATTTCTTGCCGAGGTGTCGTGAAAGACGTTTAAGGTAAGGACGATGACGGCTGAGTAAAATGGACCAGTCTCATTTCTTACCGAGGCATCGTAAAAGGCGACTAAGGTAAGTGGACCCACCGTGTGGTATCCGGTTGAGGTTTGTAAATCCATATGTGAAGCTCAACTGTTACTAGTATCATTTACGTTACGCGAGATCTGGCCTGAGGTGTATAGGTTAAAGTCTTCAACGGTGCGTATTGCCAGCCAAGCTTTATCTTGGTTACAGCAAATGAATTATCAACAAACTGAAGACTTAATGCCAATGACTTAATGACTTCCCGTTTCATGACACACCACACTCACATATTCAACATAATAGTACATGACCACACTCACTCACACACATGTACACCTTCTTTATTGTAATATTTTATTTTTGTTTTTATAATATTAAAATATATATATATATATATATATATATATATATATATATAAAATAAATAAATAAATAAAATAAATATATCCACGCTTAGTAATAAAGTGACCTTATTCTAAATAAGGCTTAATTGAGCTAGATACATTGTAATCTTTATTTCAACGCCATCTATGACATTACGCTACGAACTAAACCGATTTTATCTTGCTCTGTAAAGTTATGGGTATTCTTGAAACTAGCGACTTTTATAAGGGCTACGCTATCTTCTATTGCAAACAGCCACAAAACTTTTTTAAATTAGGTCCGTTTAATACTAAGCGTGCGATATTTACAGTATATATTATTACAGAAATGTATTCATCTATGTGTTTAAAGCATATATAGCAAATAATTTTGAATTCTTATCTATTTTCAGGTCAAAAATTTGCGATGCTCGAATTGAAGATTATCATGTCATCACTGCTCAGAAAATATCGGATTGAGCCTGTCACAAAACTCGACGATATCGTTTTTAAAGTGGACATGGTGTTGCGCCCTAAAAATAATGTCTATGTCCGTTTCCGTAAACGAGAGTAATTTTTTTGATAAGATCAAGACGCTGAATTGTTTTCTAAATTGATTTAACTGAATATCAATGAAGGTCTTTCAATATTTATTCATCATATCAGAAACGGGGACTTTTAGGCCCAACTGTAATAGGTTAGGTATAGCTTAAAAAAAGGTATATTATTGTGTGTTTAAAATATAAAAAAATAGCGCAATTTGGAATCTGGAAATTGAAACATCTTTAAAAATGTCTGGCTCATACAAAATAAGTTATCGATTACAATATGGGAATCTGAGGTACACCCGAACCCCCTATAGACGTCCAATGCTGAACAAAGGTCTCTTCCCATGATCTCCATAAAACAAGATCCTTTGCCGCTTGGATCCAACGGCTCCCTACGACCTCTTTGAAGTCATCAGTCCATCGCGTAGGGGGTCTACCAACGCTGCGTTTTTCAGTACGGGGTTGCCATTCCAGTACATTAAGACCCTAAAGCCCATCGGTTCCACCGAAAATATAGGCGTCCAAAAAGCGCCCTATATGACCCTGACGATCAAATAACGATCGCCAACACAGATATACGTTATACACACACAGCCTCATGTATATTGTATGAAAGTGTATCAGTTTCCTTTATGAGGACATTTAAAATTTGAACGCCCGATTTAAGTAAACGTTTTAGTACCTAGTCAAAAAACGGCAAAGTCACAATTATAACAGCAGACTAAAATTATTGCAATTGTTCTTGCTTTCTCAATAGTACCATAGCGAAGAGTTTGATTAAAATGTATATAAAGAAATTATGTGTAAGCTCAATCAAGAAATAATGTAAATTCTTCCTAGTACTAAGTTTTGTATGCTATATTCTCTGTAAAATATTAAAGTTACGAAAAATAACCACGAAAATATTGTTTTATTTTACAATATTCTATTTTTTCAGAAGATATTTCATTTATTATGATAACTAGTGTTACCCGGACTTATTTCACGTCAAGTAATCGTCTAAGTACCCTAGACAAGGTAATATAAGTGTTTATCTGTTCCTGAAAGAGAATAGGTTTTTTTCTCTTCTTTTTCAGATTTCGGAAAGAAGGGTTGGGAGCTAACACCGCTACATTGCGGATTGGTATATACATCCATGGCTACCCAGATCGCCAGAATTAGCTACAGATATGAAGTTTTCCCAGTGTTTTCCTCCGTGACAAACGTGGGATAAATTGCAAATATTAATTAGACACGTTAATGAATAAAATAAGTTTAAAAAGAAAAACTCATTTGTGTTTGCCTGGGGTTTGAATCCTTGGCCCCACCGAAAGAGTCACACGGACTACCGCTTAGCTATCACAACTAAGAAAGAAGTGTATATATTTATTTGTATATGTATATATATATAATTTTGCGATAATTAAAAATACATTACGACACTATTAATCATAATTGCACTGTTTTAAATGTGCACAAATAATTAATTATAAATTAAAAAATTATGTGCACCATTTATATCATTTATTTCATGTTGATATCATTTGATGTTTTCAATATCAAAAAAACATTATTTGAAAATATAATAGTACATATCGTCATTGTCTTACCCTTATCCCACTCTATTTTGGTCGGTACAATATGTTTTCGTCTTCCGTTTTCTTCTATCATTCGTTGACTTTAGCGCTACTCCTTTTGGTATATCATTCTTCACACAATCCAGATATCATCGCAAACACAACACAATCGCAAATGAATAATTAATTAAATAAAACGTATTCCCATTCATAACTATCATGCACTCCTGCCACACACGCTAACTCCCTTGCATCACTTGCATCTTTCCTACATTTTTTAATTATTCTGTTAAGCAAAATCTAGATTTAATATTATATGTAAAATTATATCAGTTTCGCTTTATTTAAGTTTTTTTGGTAAATATATATTATATAGCTGTAGATTATATAAATAAATAATCATTTTGTGGCCTCCCTCATGTCATATAACCATCCACACACATATTTAAAACTCTTTTAGTCACACGATTATAGTCCCTATTGATTAAATGACCATACCAGCAATGTGTAAGTTCCCATCTTTTCTATATGAGAGCAATTTTCAGACTTCCTCTTATATACCCATTTCGTATTGTATCAAATCTTGTCACACCACACATTAACCTAAACATCGATCTCGAAAAATTATAAGAAAAAGTTACATGCGAATTTAAGACCGTAAGCTGCCGTGATTGATTGTGTTTAGCATTTTCAACCCCATGCCGCATTCATAATGTTGTAAATTCCATAGGCTTGACGTGTCATCTGCAACAAGAAAATTATTAAATGCCATAATTAAAAAAAAATAAGATTGAAAACTGACTCCAAAGATTCTTGAATTAGATTTTTGCCACCGACAAATACACCCATTTTAGTCTCATACATTAGCATACTTAAGCGCACTTTTCAACCCTTCGACTTAAATAAAACAAATATTTGAATTAAGTGTTATTCCAGTCCGGCGTATAGTATTATCCTGTGGATATATGTATGTGGACGTGAATACGTTGATAAGTCGACTTATGCCCTTTTATATAAAGTAGCGGCCTGTTACAATCCCACTGCTGGGAATAGGCCTCCTCTCTCCGTTTCTGGAAAAAGGGTTGGAGCTAAGACCTACCACGCTGCTCCAATGCGGATTGGTAGGTTACACATATCTCCAGAATTCTCTAGAGATATGCAGGTTTCCTCACGATGTTTTCCTTCACCGAAAACCGTGTGATAAATTGCAATTATCAATTAGACACATGAGTTTTAATAGAAAAACTCATTGGTGCCTGCCCGGGTTTGAACTTGTGTTCCCCTCGAAAGAGTCGCACGGTCTCACCGCTGGGCTATCACAGCTCTCCCTTTTATATGTGTATTCATAAATAGCATTAGTTTTGCCTAACTTATATGATGAATATTTCAGTTAAGTCGATAAGACTTTTATAGCGCATATACGAACTTCTTAATATTTAAATAACTCTCTTAAACGTTTACTAAACGTAAAGCTATTTATGGCTGACCTGAAAGTGTTCTATTTATATTGACTGTCCCGTTGGCGCAGTGGGTAGTGACCCTGCTTTCAGCTCCGCGGGTCGCGGGTTCGATTCCCGCCGAGGGCCAACATTTTCTATACACAATTTGTTGGTTCTTCGAGCCTGGGTGTATATTTGTATTTATGTATGTATTTAAATGTAAAAATATGTAGTAGTATATTTATCAGTTGTCCGTCACCCATAACAAACCCAAACTGCCACAGCACCATATGGCTGAGATCCTGCGAAGTTGAGGTTACCGAGCCTTTGAAGGGCCAAACAACAGGTAAAGTGGATTTATCAAGAATTATCATATATTTCTACCAGTTTTTTCTTATCTGAGGCTTATGAAAGTTGTGCCCATTATAGAAAAAATAAGAGAAAAAGTGCAAAATAATGTTGGTAAGATCATGTAATGAGGAGGGATGAAAATCATAATCAAAAGAGTTTTAGATATGATTGTGAATGGATATATGACAAGAAGAGGGCGGAAAAAAGATGGAAGGATTGGTGTGAAGAATGATATGCACATAAAACTGACATTGAGTCTCCGTGAGTTGCGGGTTGGTTTCCGCCGAGGGCCAACATTTGCTAAATACAATATTTTGGTTGGTTGGTTGGTTCTGCGAGTCTTGGTGTATAGTATATGTATTTCAGTATGTTTTTAAAATTATATGTGTATATACCAGTTGTTCCGCAGCCCTAACACCACTATTAAGTTACTTACTTTGGGGATGGACGACCGCCTGTGTAAGTGTCCTATATATTTATTTATTTATATTTGGACTTGTTAAGCTATTCGCGCCTAACACAAATATAAAAATAATTAAATATGGAAGTCTAATACGGCAGGTATACCTCAGCGAATGTATCTAAGCAAATAGGCATGAACACAGTTCTGATAACAAGCGGCTTCGTAGTTCTAGTAAGCATGAGTAACAGAGTTTTTCTGATTTTAACATCTGTTTGCATTTCCCAGCCACAGGTGTATATCGCTTGACGTAAAAGTTCATTCTGAAATATAAAGAACACAACTAAGTTTGATTTATAGAAGCAGGCGCTACTTTGCGGAATTCCATATTACAGGCACTATAACAAAACTACCTCGCTATAATCCGCACGGGTTAAGCGAATGCATACAAAGCTAATGTGTATGAAGCAGGCAAAACTTACGAACCTTACACATGCAGGACAAGCGCAGTACGATTTTTGTCGTGGAGCCTATCCTCCTGATGATGCTTCGGTTTCGGAGCGAAACGATCGTCGAGATTGTTGTGGTGGTGGGTGTGTGTGCTGCTTGTGTGCTTTGTTGCTGGTGGAGGAGCCTTGGGGTGCGTGTGGTGGCTTGTCCTGCATGTGTAAGGTTCGTAAGTTTTGCCTGCTTCATACACATTAGCTTTGCCTGCATTCGCTTAACCCGTGCGGATTAAAGCGAGGCAGTTTTGTTATAGTGCCTGTAACACAACTAAGTTTCTTAAGTTTCGTATTTTTTTTATTATATTCAGTTGTTGCAAACATTTGAGGCTTACTGCTGGTATATGTACCTTTATTATACTTTTTGTAGCTGAAAATTTTGTAAGTTATAACTAACCGTGTTTAAATATATTATTTTTTTCTTGAATTCTCTTACCTTGTCCATTAGAAGATCACTATAATAGCAAGGGCTGTAAAAGTGTAATAAACTGCCAAAAAACAAAGAAATAAACTCCACTGATGTCTCTCCGCATTTAAGGCCCTGTAATTTGAAAGCTAGTAAAAAAAATGCTTTTATAGTATAAGGCAAAACTGAAGAAATTAAACAAAAAAGACAGAGTACCTCTATAATCTGAAATGCGCTGAACGATATCAGGAAAGTTGTTGTTTTCATGATAAATTCATATAGTAACAGGAAATTATTCTGGACTATGTTTATTACACTGCAAATTAAAATTTTTACTTTGCGTTACTTTGCGGAGATCCATAATACAAATTTACAAATCCTGCATGTATCGGGTATGAAAAAACGGATAGTCCACTATACATTTAACACTATATATATTTTCTATTTACTGTATCGCGGACTATAGCAAAATAATTTTATTATTACCTTTTTACATGATTTGTTATCTTAACTAACGCATTAAGAAAATAATAATCGCAAAGCAAGTGTCTTTTACAAAACAATTACCAATATCTTTCCATTGATTTAATAGTCACTGTTATTTTTTTATTTACTAGGCTAACGCAAGGGAGTGCGAGGGGCTTAGCTTAGTTCTATATATCGTATCATATTCTATGATCATTTGATCATTCTATCATATCATATTGTTCTAGGTCACGATAAGGTTGTGATTTCTGTGTCGCGACTCAGCAGAGTTAGCAACTCATTCGTTGGTCTCGGTATTCGCTTTTACAATATAATGCAATCCATACTGGATCAGTCTTCAGAAGGTTTAAATCAAATGTAAGAAATATCCTTATACGTAAAGTATATTACAAAAATGAAGATTATTTTGACGATAAAAATGCCTGGATTTGTAAATCCTTTAAGCGTACAAGACTGCGGTTTAATAATGTAAAATTGAAAGTGTTTAAAAGATTGACCACGGAGTTTTTTGCTGGTTCTTCTTGGTATGAGCAACACTCCGATACAGTTGTAGCTTCATTAATGATATTGACCCTTGACAATTCAAAAGTGCTCGAAAGACCTTAGCTTTGGATCGGCCTACAAAACTATATGTTACTTGACCTAGTTGGGATACTTTAATTAGCTTAGCTCACATAGTTTGCAAAGCACATGTATGAATAACTGGTTCAACTATGCGAGCTAATCTAAACTTACTTAGTTTAGCTGGCGGTGACCGTTATTGTTATGACTTTATTATTAAAAAAAGATACTTAAAAGATAGCTGTCAAAATTTAAGACATATCCAGAAACATTACGTAATGTATGCCAGTATAACAAACCTGTAAATTTCCATTAATTTTATATTCATTCGTTTCAAGTCTTCATTTATTTCGTCCAAAGTTTTCCCCGTTGAGAATATTTTTAATAATCTATTGCTAATTACTTCCAACTGTCCACATGTATGAGCCACAATTACAAGTAGAAGAGGATCAAATCCAACATAAACAGTACATCCGTACACAGCAAAACAGAGGCAAGATAAAAACAGAATCCAGAAAACCACGGGAATATTTTTGTATTCATCAATAAATGGGTAACTTAAATCCATGATTGGCACTAATTTTAATTGACCTTTATAAAAATAATAGCTCATTAAAGCAATTGCCCTCATGGGAAACATTAAACTAGCGATAATAACAACGATAACCCAAAAATTACAAATTCTGGCCCCCGTTTGAGAAAACTTAAGAATGATATTCTTCTCTTCCTCCATGTAATCTGCAGCCGCTTCATAATCTTTGTTAATAATGGTAATGATTTGTCTAATAGATTTACGATTGCAAAAGACAAGCAAATGTTTTAGAATGACAGTCATTCCAATAATAGACATTGTCCCGTTTCTGATGGCGTCGGCATAATTTTTATGTTTAAAGTCATGATACAGGACGGAGTATATTGATATGAGGACGCAAAACAAAGTATAAGTGGGAAAAAAAGTGTTCTTTATCCACCAAACTTTGTTAAAAGCAATTAATGTTGGACAAGACCCGTTAAGGCGTCTAAATATTGTAGAGTTTTTTGTAACCCTTTCGAATGTTAACGGCCAACACGACTTGGGAGCCATTTTGAACTATCATGCTGTATAAACGGTGATATTGCTTAGTTAACTATTTGACAAACTATAGGAGGCATAGACTGGTATTATCATCTAATCATTAGGAGAGCCTAGTAATTGTTGAAAATAGTAATGAAAGGGCTCCTTCACATAAACATTGACTGATGGTTTGTTTGACTTATCAATTGTAGAAATAGTTCACAATTGTTTTTACAAAAACTTCTTTGTTACATAGGTAATATAATATAAAAAGTAATGTTTGTCTGTATATCCTTTATTGACTCTGAAACGGATTGAATGAAATTTTAAGAGCATTTTAAGAATGATCCAGCGGATGATCCTGTGAAGTTTGTTGGTAGGTCCAATTTTTTTAAACTGTCGAATAAATTTGTTTACTACTTATATTTTTAAATTAAGCACAGTAAAGCGAGCTGGGTATGCTAGTATAATTCACGAAAGTTAAAGTAAAATCAATATAGATATATAATAAGCCATTATAATTTCTTGTCAATTGCGGTAAACATTAAATTGAGTTTTTCTTAATTTCCAATTCGAAAATTTTAAAGCAGAATTCCACTGAAATGCGCTGTTGAAAACCATTTTAAATCAACGTTGGTCTAATTTTATGTAAATGGATTATATATTTCGTCTTAGGAATTAGTGCATGTTATGTAAATTGATGATTAAAATAAAATAGGCAAAAAATAAAGTAATTGAATTGTCTTAGCGAAACACATGTTAAAACCGAGATTTTCTTGTTCCAAAAGAAGTTTAATAATGTCAATGCCGTGATAAGAAAGCCGTAGAGATACAATGAATTTATTGGACTTAAAGATTGGATACTTGAACTCAATTTCAATATGGTCTATATATCTTTTATGTCGCGTGTTTTTTTTCTTATCTCAACATGACCTGATAAATAATGTTATATATCATTGATATAATTATAATGAACAGTAATTATCTTTTTCCGTTTGTTTAGATCAACAGTGAATTATGAAAACCTTATTAACCATTATTGGGAACTCTTAGTACTTCTAATCAAATAATCTATTAATTAAACCTGAATATATTAAATGAATATATGAAATATATTTTTTGAGTTAACTTAAGCTCTGAATAATTTCATCAATAACTATAATAAATCATTCATTTTAACATAAATATCCGATCCGGCGAACTTCTTACCGCCTAACAGTCGATTCTGTATTTTTTTATTTATTTCTAATACTTATTCTGCTGTTTGGGACACTATTGCTATTTGAGTAAGAGAAAAAAAGAAAGTTGATAAGTCAACAATTCATTACGTCAAAAAATAAGCTTATGAAACACTTAAAATATATTAAAAACCGCAATTAAAATTACTATTTCAGATTTAATGTTTATACCTTCTTCTTCTCGTGCCTCTCCGAGTAGCGAATGTTAGCTAGAAATGGTGTTTTTTTTTCTTTTTTTTCTCTCGCGAGCCTAAAAAGCTGTGAAGCGATGGCGAGTACAGTCTATTCCATTATATTGCGCATCCATGATTTCCCCTTGCAATACAATACTAACGTCACTCAATTGTTTTCCCTGCCCTCCACAATTAAACTTTATAGTACGGTATTAAAGTTCAAATTGACTTGTATTTATTTATTTTAAAAGGCCATCAACAATATACACACCATACAGAACTACAGGATACAATATGAAACTATTATTATACTAAGTGCTATATTAAATATAGATGGCAACGACATGCGTAATTTGATAACAAATATCATGATTCTCCTGCCCTTATCCCACTCTAAGTGGGGTTGGCATAACATATTACAAACATGTTGTCACATGATTTGGCTACATATTTTATGACCTGACGTCAACTTACCTTAGTCACCTTTAACGACACCTCGGTAAGAAATGAGGGTGGTCTATTCTATGCTGCCGGATACCACACGGCATTTATTTTAGTCGCCCCTTACGACACCTCGGTAAGAAAGGAGGGTGGTCTATTCTATTCTGCCGGATACCACACGGCTAAAATTTTTTTTTTGACAACAATATAATTTGCTGTTAAACTAAAATAAGATGAAAAAGCAAAAATCAATGATCTACTTTAAAAAGAAAACTAAAAATCAAATCAGTTATTGACATTTGGGACATTTTAAGTATTAATGCAAATCTTTTGTATGCTAATATATAAGAGTGATTTTCGATTTTTTCAGGCAATTTTTCTCTCCATAAGAGCAATTCTCGTACTTAAAGGAATATTACAAAAAAGAATCATCGAAATAAGTTCAGCTGATCTCGAGATTTGCGCTGGCAACACAGTCAGCGCTTCATTTAAATATTATAGATATAAGGACACTCTTGTGTCGGTACTTACATTATGATATAATAAAAAAATGATTTTTATACGGAACCACGGAATTTGATCGTCCTTGAAAGAATATTATTTAAGCTTTTTCACGATCGGAATTTCTTCTGAATTCTCATTTGCCATTCGAGTTTTAAAGATTAACAATGTCGGTAGAAAAACCGCTTTACAACTATGACTTCAGCATATGGATGCGCACTTGTGAAGAAGAAATTTCTGAACCTTTAGAGGGAAAACTTACAGGTAGTTTAACGTACATTTGCTTAATAAAAAAATATGTTAAATATAACAAATATGATTGTATGGCAATTTTTTTATTATATTATTATTTTCTATTTATAATGATTTTTATATATTAGGTCCTTACATATGAAATTGGCGTTTTCTATGGGAGGCGGTTTGGACTGCCCCATCGGAGTTGATTTTTTTTCCTTGCAAGTAGTCATCCAAATTGCGAAAAAAATGGTAATCTGTTGGAGCAAGGTCCGGAGAGTACGGTGGATGTCTAAGACATTCTAATTGAAGCTTCTCTGATTTGGTAGCCGTCAGTTGTGCAGTGTGTGGTCTAGCGTTGTCCTGAAGCAGCAGTGGCCTAGAGCGATTGACCAGCCTCGGTTGTTTAGCAGCTAGCTTTTCCATCATGGTTTGCAGTTGCTGACAATAGATATCTGCCGTAATCGTCTGGCCAGATTTAAGAAAGCTGTAGTGAACGACACCGGCACTAGTCCACCGAACACTTACAAGCAACTTTTTTTTAGTCAATTTTCGCTTAGGGCAGGATTTGGCTGGTTCGCCAGGGTGCAGCCATTGCGATGAGCGCTTCCGATTATCGTAGAGGATCCACTTTTCATCGCAGGTAATGATTCGATTTAAAATTCCTTCATTATTGTGCCGGTTGAGTAACGTAACGCAGCAGTCGATGCGCGTTTGTCGGTTTGCTTCACTCAATTCATAAGGTACCCACCTTTCAAGCTTTTTCACCTTTCCAATTTGCTTCAAGTGGATTAGAATAGTTTTATCACTAGCACCGGAGCCTGCAGCTAACTGGGACGTGGTTTGCGATGGATCCGCTTCCACAATAGCCTCCAATTCTTCATTATCAACTTTGGTCTCCGGCCGTCCACGAGGCTTGTTCTGCAGGTCGAAATTTCCAGAACGAAAACGTTGGAACCAAAAACGCACTGTGTTTTCTTTTGCGACACCGTCACCATACACATCATTAATCCTTCGAGCCGTTTCTGCAGCACTGATGCCACGGTGGAACTCATACTCGTAAATAACGCGATATTTCATGTTTTCCATTTTGTAAACAGAGTGACACAAAGAAAAAAACAAAAGAAGAAAAAACAAATGAATTAGGGGGTTTGAAACACAAATGCATGAGTAAATAGCTGTATGAATTTGAATTTGAAATTCCTAACCATAAAGGTAATATTTGAGATCAAAGTGGCCAGTACGACAAAACGCCAATTTCATATGTAAGGACCTAATATAATGAGCTGTGATAGCCTAGCGGTGAGACTGTGCGACTCTTTCGACGGCAACACGAGTTCAAACCCGGGCAGGCACCAATGAGTTTTTCTATTAAAACTCATGTGTCTAATTTGTAATTGCAATTTACCACACGCTTTTCGGTGAAGGAAAACATCGTGAGAGATCTGCATATCTCTAGAGAATTCTAGAGATATGTGTAACCTACCAATCCGCATTAGAGCAGCATGGTAGGTCTTAGCTTCAACCCTTCTCTCCAGAAACGGAGAGAGGAGGCCTATGCCCAGCAGTGGGATTGTAACGGGCCGCTACTTTACTATTTTTATATGTTCTTCGATTTGAAAAGTGAGGATACATAGTTTTTATAACAATCAGTTGTTCTAAAAAGTTGTACATATTATAAACTAAAATATACGTTTTGAAACCAAAAGTGAAAAATTTTCTTATTATATCTTAGGTTTAAAAAGCGTGGGACTAAACTGACCTAATTCTAAATTAGCCTTAATTGAGTTACATACATTTCAATGCCATCAATTGACATGTTCATGTGACAATTCAATGACATGACGTTACGAACTATTATAAAAACTATAATTTTTTTGCTCTCCAGAGTTATGGGCCTCTTTAATACTCACAAGTTTTGTAGGCGCTACGTTTTATTGCAATTTGCAACAAAACAACTTTTTGAGTTAGGTCACTTTAATACTAATGCGATATATCGAGCACCCCACGATTTTTTAAACATATTTCATCATCATCCTCCTGCCCTTAACCCACTATAAGTGGGGTCGCCACAACATGTTACAAACATGTTGTCCCATGATTTGGCTACGTATTTTACGAGCGGCCTGTCTGACGTCGACTTACCTTAGTCGCCTTTTACGACACCTCGGTAAGAAATGAGGGTGGTCTATTCTACTCAGCCGGATGCCACACGGCCGGTTGACTTACCTTAGTCTCCTTTTACGACAACTCGGTAAGAAATGTGGATGGTCTATTCTACCCAGCCGGATGCCACACAGCGGATCGACTTAGCTTAGTCGCCTTTTACGACAACTCGGTAAGAAATGTGGATGGTTTATTCTACTCAGCCGGATACCACACGGCATACTAATACTATAGTAACCGTACTAATATTTTTTAATTCGTAAACGTGTTTATTACTTTTTTTAAACACTATTTCTTGTTGTTTCAGGGACTATTCCCTCTTGGATACAGGGTAGTCTTCTGAGAAACGGTCCTGGGTGTACCAAAATCGGTGACTGTCAGTATAAACACGTGTTTGATGGGATGGCTCTTATACACAGGTAAGTCTGGTTTTTATTTTCATTATGGTCTAGCTGTGCCAGCGGTTTCGCCCGCGTGGAAATCGGAGTGTCACAATTTTTTTCTAGAATTCAAATTTTAAACATAAAAGTTATTTTTGAGTTAACTATAAGAGATAGAGATATGCTATTCCGGACTTTTTTGTAGTAGTTTTATAGATCTACAATTCTCTAGTACTTTACTTTAGCGTATCTCTGATGGCTTACGCAGCGCACGCGACTTAAAGCTCCCAGCAAGCAAGTTTTTTAACAACTGCAACAACAAACGATCTCTTCAACACAATTCATATAATACCGATGTGTACTATTTACTTAAACCATCCGGAAGTATTAAACTATCTTTTAAATTGATTTAAATATTTACATATATAAATTTAAATACACACATAAATACACCCAGAGTCGAAAATTAAAGAAAATATAGAAATTATGGAAAGTGTTATGCCTCGGCGGGTATCGAACTTGAGATCCGTGGAGCTTGCACCACCAATGGGCCGGTCAAAAGACGATTAAAAATTATAAAAAAACGATATAAAAGACGATGACAAACACAACATTAAAAAACATAAACCACATAAAAATAAAAGCTTGAAACACATAATTAAACCTGAATTGAACATAATAATTTTATATTAACATAATAATTTAATATAATAATTTTGGATAACGTAAGTTTTTTACTACACTATATCGCAGATTCGCCATCAAAAATGGCCGAGCAACCTACCAATGCCGATTCTTGCGCTCCGAAACCTATAAGAAGAATACAGCTGCAAATCGGATAGTTGTCACGGAGTTTGCAACTAAAGCTGTTCCAGATCCTTGCCATACTATCTTTGACAGGTAAATTTGGAATTTGTCTTCAAGGACTCGTCTACTAGCTTTTCTTAGGTTCTATGTGCTAGGTTTTTATGAGCTTCTAAATCCCAATAATAAGGTAAAAAGTCCAAACTGAAACATCAGATAACTTATTTCATTTTAGTTTCTTATTCTAATTGGCTCGCAATAACTTTTCCATGTCATTAGGTCACAGACTTGTCCAGCTATAAATTTCCTCATTATTTTCTATAAAGTAAAAAAGTAAAGTAGCTGCCTGTTACAATTCCACTGCTGGGAATAGGCCTCCTCTCTCCGTTTCTGGAGAGAAGAATTGGAGCTAACACGTACCACTCTGCTCCAATGCGTATTGGTAGGTTACACATATCTCCAGAATTCTCTAGAGATATGCAGGTTTCCTCACGATGTTTCCTTCACCGAAAAGCGTGTGATAAATTGCAATGACCAATTAGACACATGAGTTTTAATAGAAAAACTCATTGGTGCCTGCCCTGGTTTGAACTCGTGTTCGCCTTGAAAGAGTCGCACGCTCTCACCGCTGGGCTATCACAGCTCTATTATTTTCTATATGAATGAATATTCCTGTTCAAAAAAACCACAGCCGAAATTAAGGCATTATTACAGTGCTATACACTTTTACTAATACTAATTGTTGTGCCTAATAACACATGATAAAGGTCAGAACTCGTTTTCTATATCAGTTTAGCCCCTTTTATGTACTGCCGTTGCCCTCGTGCCTACTAAAACGTGATAGAGCTCTTTATGATAGTGCACTTTGCCGCAATCCACGCCAGCAGAGCTCTGCAGACCTACCATGAACTCTTATTGCGACTCAATCGAAGACGTAAACGAAATTGTTTTCCTTTTTTCGTACCATGACGTCTTAAAGACGCACACTTTAAATCGTTGCCGAATGAACGTTCGGAATTCGTCCTAAGAACATGTAAGTAAAAGAGACAGAGTTATCTATAGTTCATATAACGTTATCCTTTTCAAACATCACGACCCCAATGCAATTCACACTTCATGGTACGAAAAGAAAGCGGTTCGCGGTCATCGTTTACGTCTTCAATTGAGTCGCAATAAACGTTCATGATAGGCCTGCTGTACCCCGGATGTACACCGAATCAGGGCCTCTCTAAATAGTGGGACCTCCCTCAGTTAATCAATTCATGGGTAGTACCATGGATTGATGCAACCATGCACACATGCAAGCCTGGTTAAATTAAGTTTCATTTTCAAGGAAGTGAGAAAATGCAAAAATCACCAACTGGCCAACAAACTATTGTATAGTTTGGCGAGATTATTTGGACTAAAACAAAAAATGTAAACTGAGTGAAATTAAAAAAAAAATTTTGCTAATTTATAATTTTTAACGCTTTCAGACTATCATCAGTGTTCGAACTCAAAATGAATTGGACAGATAATACTATGATATCAGTGTACCCTTTCGGTGATCAAATCTATACTTTGACTGAAACACCAGTTTTTTATCGGTAAGTTAACATTGCCGTTATTTTAAAAGCTTGAATATAAAATAAGATAACTAAAATATTTAATTACTGTTCGAGATATCGTATAACGAACTTCAGTAAGGGTCTGTTACTATTTTATTGCTGGGGATAGGCCTCCTCTCTCATTTTTTTAGAGGGAAGGATTGGAGCTAAGACTTATCACGCTGCTCCGATGCGGGTTAGTAGGTTACACATATCCCTATAATTCTCTAGAGAGGCGGATTTCTTCAAGATGCTTTCCTTCATCGAAATTATGAATTAGACATATAAATTTTAATAGAATAACTCATGCGTGCCTTCCGCGGTTTGAACCCTGAAATCATCATCTCTAGAGAGCTACACGTTCTCACCGCCTAGCTTACACCGCTTCCTCCAATTCCAAGCTACAACCTCCAATATTTCTATTAAAGGTCTCTACCTAAAATTTGAATAATGAGTATTGTGACTTTATTGTTTTGTTACAAATTATTCCTGATTTGAATTGAAACATTAAACTACATTCTTATTTGTGTTTGCAGAATAGATCCGGAAAGTCTTAAGACGCTTGATCAGAAATTACTGCCTCAGTCTCTAATAGTATCGCATACCGCCCATCCACATGTGATGGCTAATGGTAGGTTATTTGTTATTCTATAATACATTCACTGCATTCGGTTTTGTCTCTTCTTCTTTATTTCTTAATTATTTGTACATAACTGTTTGAACTATAAAAGAAACAAAAAGAAAGTTTGCAGCCCCGGCAACAGTAGTTTTATACAATTGTGGCAATATGAATATTAACAATGCAAAAAAGTGATTGTTTGTTTGTCCATTATCAACTACCAGCCTAAGACGAAGTCGGGACCAAAAGCTAGTTTCCTTACATCCTTTTTCTTACATATTATAAAACAAAGTTCCCTCGAATACTACTGAATGGATTTTTGTTCAGTTTTTAATATTAGACAGAGTGATTCACGACAATAGTTAAAGAGCCGTAGAATATGCCAACTTCGCCAACAGGTAGGTTATAAGCAGATATATTTTATTTATGAAACTCTTAGCAATTAATGAATCTGCTAAGAAGGAAAAATATTTTTCAACTAATCAGTAGAATACTTATAACTTACAGGGCAAAGTTATAGTTGTTGGCAAAGTAGGCATGATTTAGGGTGTTTAATTTGTTTGAAACGAAAATTTGTGTAAAAAGGTTAAAAAAAAGCTATCATAGTGGACAATTTCTAAAAAAGACAAGACGCGTTATCGAAAACGCCTCATAAGTTTGAGACATATAAAAAAAAAATATCTTAGGATTAGTCCTCTTTTATATTCAAATTCAATGCAAATTCAAATTATTCTTTATTCAAGTAAACTTGTAAACAAGTGCTTTTGAATCGTCAACATCTACTGCTGGTTCGGAAAGCTGTTCCTACCGAGAAGAGCCAGCAAGAAACTCGGCGGTTGCTCTTTTTAAAATATTAATCTTATTACTAGTTACATATAGTTATTAATGTCTTGTACAGGGTTGAAGAGAAGCTTTTCTTATCGTCAAGGTAATCTTCAATAGTATAATAGGCTTTCTGAATTAGCCTTTTTTAATAGTATTTTTAAACTTCTGTAATGGTAAAGTTAAAGTAGATTGTGGAATTTTATTATAGAATCTTATACCCAAACCCACAAACGAATTACGAACTTTTGCAGGCCGCAAAGCAGGTACCGCAAGTTTATGTCGGTTCCTACTTTGTCTATTATATACATCGCAATATAGGGCTACAATAGCATCTATCTTTTAGCTTAATTTACTATACCCAATATTAAACCTGAACCCATATCAATTTAAATAGATAACTTAAGTATTTCATGCTTAACCTTGTTATCTTTTAACTATATTATAATAACAAAGTATAGCTGTTGTCTTCCTTTCTCATCACATTTGACCTCATGTATTATATCCGATACCAGAAGATTTGGTTTCTCTAATTTGTGTTACCTTTTACATATTAATCCAATAATGCATAAGGCGACGTCTACAATGTTGGAATAAGCAAAGAGAATGGAACTCACTACGCCGTGGTGAAATTTACCAACAGCGGAAAAGGTATTAATTTTTCTTATTTTGAATTCCTGATGATAATTGGTCATTATTTGCAAAGGAGCAATGTTAATATTCTTCATACATGTCTTCAATTATAGAGTAGATTCAGTCAGATTACAGATGATCACAACACGCACAAAAAAAACTTCCTTAACTTTGTCCAGTTAAGTAAAATGAAGCGATCGATCCCTATTGTTTATAGGCACTAGTTATCAATATTATTTATATTGCATTAAAATTTGGTAGCTTTTATTAGGGAAATAAATGTACAAAATAAAATTGTTACTCGTAATTAGTAACCAATACTTTACAACTATAACGTTAGTCTGCTATTCAATTATTAATACCATAAATATACTGTTTTAATATTTTAAGAAATATTTAATATTTAAATAGTCTAACAGTCTATAAGAGGCAAAGAGCATCCAGAATTCTGCCTAGAATTCAGTTTTTCATTCAGAAAAAGGTAATTCTAATCACAATTACATTTAATTTTTTAAATCTAATTTCACATCACTAACCTGTATTTACTAAGAATTTATTAAAGGCTTAAACTAGATCAAAGTTCCTCTTATTTATTTTGCCATAGAAACTTTCCTCGTGGAAAATTTAATAAATTTTTCGTAACGCTGACTTAAAACGTAGATATGTATTGGTTATGTATCTTGTTATGTATGTATCTTTATTTAGACATGGCACATGCCTTCTTACGAATATTAGAAAAAATTACAAAAATCATCTAAATATTTCAGATGACATGTTTGAAACAGCAGAAATAGTGGGCAAGGTCAAAGCGAGATGGCAGCTAAACCCTTCGTACATGCACTCATTTGGTAAACTGTTTGTACACTTTTTTACGTTTAATGATCATCCTCCTGCCCTTATCCTTATCTAAGTGGGGTCGGCAAAACATGTTGTTACTTTATTTGGCTACATACTTAACGACCAGTCGCCTGCCCGACGTCAAATTGCCTTAGTCGTATTTTACGACACCTCGGTAAGAAAGGAGGGTGGTCTATTCTACTCAACCGGCTACCACACGTCAGGTTAACTTACCTTTGTCGCCTTTTACGACATCTCGGTAAGTAATGAGGGTGGTCTATTCTACTCAGCCGGATACTACACGGCATTCTATTTAAGGTTTAATAATTTACTTATTGAAATTTTAAGGATAAAATCCATGACTCGTTTACAGATATATGAATTTTTTAAACATATACTATTGTTTAAACTAGCGGCCTGTTACAATCCCACTGCTGGGAATAGGCCTCCTCTCTCCGTTTCTGGAGAGAAGGGTTGGAGCTAAGACCTACCACGCTGCTCCAATGCGGATTGGTAGGTTACACATCTCCAGAATTCTCTAGAGATGTGCAGGTTTCCTCACGATGTTTTCCTTCACCGAAAAGCGTGTGATAAATTGCAATTATCAATTAGACACATGAGTTTTAATAGAAAAACTCATTGGTGCCTGCCCGGATTTGAACTATTGACTATTGTTTATAGTATTAAGGTTCTCTGAGCTTCTGTGAATTTTAATATAATGAAACGAGGAGTCACTTGCTTGATAGTTTAATAGCGACTGGTTTATGATAAGATTATTGAAAATAATTACTAATACAGTTAAAATTTTCAGGTATAACTGAAAATTATTTTATTATCATCGAACAACCTCTGTGTATATCCCTGTTGAATATGGTGCGCCGTTTCATTATAGATGAACCGATTGTTTATTCGCTAGTTTCTTATCCGGAATACGAGGTACTTATATTTATATGCTATGTATAAATAAATCAAAATAATCTTTATTCAAGTAAGTTTTTGCAAGCATTTTTGAATCGTCAAGGGTTAATTAGATTTAATGAAGCTATTATGGCTTACCGAGACGAAACAGCAAGAAACTCGGCGGTTGATTTTTTAAACAAGTTCAATTTATGTTATTAAACCGCAGTTATGTATGAAGCTGGAAAAATTTTCAAATCAAAGCATTTTTATCATTCATATATTCAATTGTGTAATATGCTTTACGTATAAGGCTATTTAATTCACAAATTAACGTCCACTGTTTGACATAGATTTTTTTCAGGGCATTAGCTTACTATACTATTGAGGATTACTTAAACGATATGAATTCGTGGATATAGCTACTGTTCGACCCTGTACAAGTCATTAATAACTATATGTAACTAGTAATAAGAATTGTTCTTTGAAAAGAGCAACCGCCGAGTTTATTGCTGGCTCTTCTCGGTAGGAACAGCTTTCCGAACCAGCAGTAGGCAGTAGTAGCAGCAGGTGTTGACGATTCAAAAGCACTCGTTTATAAGTTTACTTGAATAAAGAATATTTTGAATATTTGAATTCAGGGCATTGACGCCCTTGTTCCACAACGGGACCCTCTGACTTTTTTAGGGTCGCTTTAACTTTCGAGTAGGAACGCAAAGTCAATAATTTCTTTCTTTGCAATACGAGTATGTGCTACTACTTCATCACCTCAGCTTTACGCCCTATTGACCTATAGTTACTTATTTATTTATTATGGTGCTATACGTGCCTTACAATATATATATTTTTTAAATGATTTATAGAAGCAGGCGTTACTTTGCGGAATTCCATATTACAAGCAATATAACAGAACTAACTACTTTGCTATAATCCGCACGGGTTAAGTGAATGCATGCAAAGCCAATGTGTATGAAGCAGGCAAAATCTACGCACCTTATACATGCAGGACCAGCCACCACATGCACCCCAAGGCGCAATTCACCAGCAACAACGAACACAAAAGCAGCACACACACCCACCACCACAATCTCGACGATCGTTTCGCCCCGAAACCGAAGCATCATCAGGAGGATAGGCTTCACGACAAAAATCGTACTGCAAAGCAGGCAGTTCTCAATTCAACAATTCTCGACAAATTACCGATTCTCGGAGTAAACATCTAAAAGTTGCCAAATCGTTCCTTTAGATATAACCCTTTCTAGGGATCTAGAAAGGGTTATATCTAATTTTTATTTCATCAGCATATTCGCTGCCCGGTGCTGAATTTCTATCTAGATCCAAAGTCATCGAATGTTTCGGATCCTTAAGATATTATATAAAACTTATTTATTTATTATTTTTATATTATCATTTAGCTTATATACATTTTGGTACATTTCAGACAGAAGTGGTGCTAATACATAGAGAAACTGGTGTTGCAACTCGGTACATCGTAGACACGATTTTCTTTATGCATATTATTAATTGCTACGAGCAGGGCGGAAAAGTAATTATTGACTTCTGTTCATACAAAGATGGGAAAATCATTGACGCGATGTACTTTGAGGCGATTAAGGTAATTAATGTGTAAACAAGTTAATTTTTTCTGTACTGAAACTTATACAAAAGAAGTAGACGTTTTTTTGCAGAATCCCATAATAGAAAATGTATAATTAATGTACTACTTTTAACGCCATTTTTTTAACTTCATTTTCTTTATCGTAATTATTTATATGACACGGCCATATCATTTTAACAGATACAGAATTGTATAGATCTTGAATAAATTTACGGGATATACCCAGAGAATTTTCAGCGGGTCGCTGGTTCGATTCCCGCCGAGGGTCATCATTTTCTATAAACAATTTGTTAGTTCTTTGAGCCTGGGTGTATATTTGTATTTAAATATGTTTTTAAAATTATACAAGTAGTATATTTACCAGTTGTCCGTCACCCATAACACAAGTATAAAGTTACTTACTTTGGGGACGGACGACCGTATGTGTAATGTGTTTTTACGAATCCTGCATGTATCGGGTATACAAAAACGAATAGTCCACTATACATTAAGCATTATATACATTTTCTATCTACTTTATCGCGGATTATAGTAAAATAATTTTATTATTACTTTTGTATTATGGATCTCCGGAAAGTAACGCCTAATTCTATAAATTATTTATTTAAAACTCTTCCAACAGACGAGTCAAAACAATCCTGACTACGCGCAGTGGTTCAAAAGTCGCCCCAAGCGAATAGAAATCCCTTTAGATGCTCCACCTTTCAGCCGATTGGAGACAAAATTAATCGTCGACTTTGGAATTGAATTACCCAGAATCAATTATGAATCATACAATGGTAAAAATCATAGATTTATCATCATTTTAAAATCACACTATCTATACCTGTATACCTTTTTTTAAGGAATATAAGTTTTATATTTCATGTTTCGCAAGCTCAGAGGTTAGTACAAAAAAGTATTTTTTATTATTTATTAAACACACACGGTCGTCCGACGCCAAAGTAACTTAATACTTGTGTTATGGGTGACGCACAACAGGTAGATATATACTACGTATATAATTTTATTTACATACTTAGATACAAATATACACCCAGGCTCGAAGAATCAACTAATTGTTTATAGAAAATGTTGACCCTCGGTGGGAATCGAATTATTATTAATCGGAGCTGAAGGCAAGGTCATTACCCACTGCGCGAACGGGCTAGTCAATTTCAATCATTTTAAAATTATTTGCTTTATCACGGATAATATATTATTGAAATCCTCATAATCGGGGGCATCATTTTTCTTAGATATTAGTGGGCGTGATACAAGGTATATGCATATGAAAGAACTACAACGCTTTTCTTCCACTTTTTATTCTTCTTAACAATTTCATCACTGCGTCATGACACGTATCTATCTTCATCTCACACATGCGCATTCCGCGATGTGTCAGCACTGCACCTTCTATTTTCAATGAGGGTTGCCATGGCTGCGACATAAAAAAAAGTAAAGTAACAGCCTGTTACTATGCCCACTGCTGGGCTAAGGCCTCCTCTCTCCGTTATTGGAGAGAAGGATTGGAGCTAAGACCTACCACGCTGCTCCAATGCGGATTGGTAGGTTACACATTCTCCAGAATTCTCTAGAGATATGCAGGTTTCCTCACGATGTTTTCTTTCACCGAAAAGCGTGTGATAAATTGCAATTATCAATTAGACACATAAGTTTTAATAGAAAAACTCATTGGTGCCTGCCCAGGGTTTGAACCTATGTCGTCTCTAGAGAGTCGCACGGTCTCACAGCTTACTGCTGCGACATATATAATGCTTAAAGTAGAGTGGAATATCCGTTTTCGTACACTAATACATGAAGGATTAGCAAAAACACACGCACACACCTTCACCACTGCCAAAACAATAACTAAGCACTACACACTTCACTATCGAAATTCAAAAAATCGTTTTATCAGCAACCGAAGCATGATAGACACTTTCGGACCTCAATGCGATTTGCGATTTAATACGATTGCGATTTGTTACTACATGCATTTATTTATTATATACTAGCAAAGCCCCGCGGTTTCACCCGCGTCCATACAGATCTCGTGGTAGTGGAAAGTCTACGAAATCGGACTATAGATTTATTTTGTAGATTATTTAATTATAAAAAATGGGTATCATTAGTATTCTTGGAATAAGACTTAACTCACCAAGTGCAGGCCCTGCTATAACGGTAGGTTAGGTTTGTTATGGCATTATTTGATTTCGATTTACATTCTTAAATTCGTAATATCTTTTGATAGGGATGTCGGATTTTAATAATTTAAAAAGTATTTCACAGGTATTGAAACAGTTATTCATAAAATATCATTTAATGGGATAAAGATTAATACAGAGATATGAATAAAATGGTTTGATTATTGTCGGCACTTTTACCAACTTTTACAATGTAAAAAAGTAGTTATATTGGCATAACTATAATAGTTAGACATATGGTATCGCGGACTCTTTTGTGGATATTGATACGTTCTATAATATTGTAGAACATTTTTTTGTTCTATCATCAATAGTTTCCGCAGCGCACGCGATGATAGATGTTTACGACTAAATTTTTACCAAGTTATTACAATTTTAGTAGGGATCCCTATGTTGCTCATTGAAAATGCAGCTTTCCAATGGTGAAATAATTTTTGAAATCGGTCCAGTAGTTTTTGCGTGAAAACGTAACAAACATACATACAAACAAACAAACAAACAAACAAACATACAAATGTTTCCTCTTTATAATATTAGTATAGATTATATACTAGCTGTGCAACAACGGCTTCGCCCGTGTGGAATTAAATCGTTTACGAAACTATAAAAGTAGTTATTATGAGGTAACCGTGAGAGATAGAGACATGCTATCCCGGACTTTTTTGTAGTTTTATAGATCTACAGTTCTCTAGTACATTACTTTAGCGTAGCGTATCTCTGCTGTTTTACGCAGCGCACGCGACTAAAGCGCCAACCAAGCAAGTTTTTTAACAACTTCGCGATCTCTCTAACACAATTTACACAATACAGATATGTTCTATTTATCTAAACCATCCGGAATTATTTCCCAATCTTTTGGTGGAAACCGTACAAAAATCCGTTCAGTAAGTTTTGAGAAAATTGATTACTTACAGACAGACAACTTTTGTAAGTTTGTTTTATAATAAGTATAGATATTATAATTATTTACCTACAACATAAATATATATAATTATTTACCTTTTATAACAGAAAATATATTGTTATAGGACGGCCATATAAATATTTTTATGGTTGCGGATTCGATATAGACGCAGACATCGTTGGATCAGTGAGTACTAACCCTTCAAAGGATTTAATAAAGGCATTTATAATGATACTTTATATGAATTTGGTTTAATTTTAGATTGTAAAAGTTGACAGCCAAACAGGGAAGTTAAAAATGTGGCATGAGGCGAACTGGTTTCCCAGTGAACCTATATTTATCAGTCATCCGGATGCAAAGGTATATATGCAAAATTTACTTCAAATAGTTTAAACTAAAGTGAGTAGTTTCCATAATTAATGTTTCGAGACACGTTATAGTAAAGTAAAGTAATGGCGGGCCATTACTTTACTTTACTACTAACGGGTTACAATCCCACTGCTGGGCATAGGGCCTCCTCTCTCCGTTTCTGGAGAGAAGGGTTGGAGCTAAGATCTACCACGCTGCTCCAATGCGGATTGGTAGGTTACACATATTCCCAGAATGCTACAGAGATTTGTAGGTTTCCTCACGATGTTTCCTTCACCGAAAAGCGTGTGATAAATTGCAATAATCAATTAGACACATAAGCTTTAATAGAAAAACTCATTGGTGCCTGCCCAGGGTTCGAACCCGTGACCGCCTTGAAACAGGCACACGGTCTCACCGCTCGGCTATCACAGACACGTTATACTCACGTCTTATTCTATCGGCTGAGCCCGACTAGTTTCAGACAGATAAAATAATACGTTAGTATAGCTGGTCTCTATACAATAATTTCAAATAGTTTAAATGAAAAATATTATTTGTATCGAACAATTACACACCCGCCATGTGGTATCCTGCTGAGGTAAATAGACCACCCTCATTTCTTACCGTTTATTCTACTTAACCGGATACCATACGGTGAGTCGACTTGCCTTAGTCGCTCTTTACGGCACCTCGGTAAGAAATAAGGATGGTCTATTCTACTCAGCCGGATACCACACGGTATACCTGTACTTCATGTCAATTTCCGAAAAAAATTTGCGGACTCATCACACACTACTTTAGTGATGTGCATTTCTTTTCAGGACGAAGACGACGGAGTCATTCTCAGTGCGGTTCTATCAAGTAAAGATGATCAAGCGATCATCCTGATAATTTTAAATGCGAAGGATCTGGAGGAAATTGCGCGCGTAGAATTTGTTACCCCCTCTCCTTCGCCTAAATGTTTTCATGGCTGGTATTTACCTGACCAAGCTTCAGTAAAAACAACTATATAAACGATGATCTATCAATAACTTGATTAGATTGAAGCTAATAATTACGAAATTTTTTTTACTTCATTTTAAGGTTTAAAAAAATAAAAACTCAATATTCAAATGTGTCTGGATTCTTTTATAATATTAGAAAACAAGAAAAAATGTATTTATTAATGTTATGGTTGAATTTTATTGTCTTTATTGTCGTTCTGGTGAAATAGATTTGAGGAAAAGATGTTACGGGTAAACGTTTATTTCTCGAACAGGGATGGACATCATGGACAGAAGCATCGTATTTGAGGGTGTGAAAAACTCACCAAAGTGTGTTACTCTCAGTAAAGGGCGAATAAATAATAAAATAATAATAAATTTATTTATTTGCTGAAACATTATTTACAATAGTGTATTATATTTATTGTCTAGTAGAAATGTTTCACCTAGTATTATAGGCATGCAAATATACAGAATAAAAATTAAATTAAAATTATGTCAATATAATACTTTCCTGTTGAATATCAATAAAATGTAATGTCTCAATTTTTCTACTATTTATCTAATCTTATTCGTCTAAAATGCTTATCTAATTTGTTGTTTTAATTTTTAATATTTATTTATTCGTCAATTGTATAGAAGCACTTTTCTATAAGCCACATTTTAAGTTTAGACTTAAAAAGATTAAGAGTAAGTTCCCTTATCATTTTTGGAATTTTATTGCAGACGACAATGGATTATATTGTGCAATTATTTGATAGTAAGGCACTTCTTGAAGTATTTTTTTTTTGTGGGATCCCTGAGTCGAATTCTGCTTTCAACACTTAAGTTTTCAAAAAGTTGCGGATTCTTTTTAACGAAAATTCCAACTTCAAAGATGTTCATAGATGTCAAAGTCAATAATTTTTTATCTTTAAATAAGGGCTTACATGATTGAAGAGGTCCGGCACCAAACACATGCTTTACTAGCTTCGAGGAACGTCGTCCTAAGGACTGTAAACCACGGCTAAAAGCTAAGGCGACGTGCAGTAGAGGACATGTTGTATATGTATTATAAGTAATCTCGTAGTCGAAAGAAAACAAATCAAACTCAGCTGATAATTTAATTTGAGTGATAGCAACATATTTTTACCTATCAGCTAAGCATCAGGCCAAAACAGTTGATTATATGTCAGTCAGTCCACCGAGTTTCCTGGTGGCTCTTTCCGGTTGGAGAAACCTTCGATATAACTTCAATTTGAATCTTAGTAGCGATTACTCATTCCTATGCAGCAGACTAACAGTTTTTAAGGGAATAAAGCAATGCACATGATCAAAATAGACAGCGATAAAATATTTGGGTACATGCCAAATACAAAGTCCCCGCGCAGTTCAATCTGATTTATTATTGAGAACGGACCGTTGTTTTAAACACCGATAAGATAGCAAATAAAGTGATTATATTATCAGTTATAAACAACACGGTGTTATTGGAAATCGAAAACCAAATATTAAGTGATAACATTTATACAATATGAAGTAATGCGCCTTATTTTAAAATTATTTAAAATTGTAAGTACAGATTTGGTATTGATTTTAATTTTAGTATATACCTAAATTTAGACCATCAAATAATTATATATAAATATATGATCGTCTGTCCACAAAGTAAATATTTATTTTGTATGACAGATAGAAGGTTATATACAAATATAATTTTAAATAAAAACTTAAATACATAAATATTACCAGACTTGAAGAACAAAGAAATTGTTGCAGATATTGACCCCAGAAGGAAATCTAATTCACGATCCTCGTAGCTAAACGCAGAGTCACTTGCACTAATCAGCAAATAATATTCTGATACCTGCAAACAAGTTAGAATTAAAGAAGTATTAAACAAATTTAATTAATTAACAGTAAAATTGGAACTTGTAACAAACAGTAAGAGTCGTGAAAGGAACCAAGGTTCCACAGTTGCCGCTATCATATAAATACTACATAAATATACAACTACTCTATACTGTAGACGCTATACGATCGTTATATGCACAGAAAATTCACATGCATTCAAAAAATTTTCGCTGTTGGAATTGATGTATCCAAGAGCTAAGACACTTGATGAAAGTTTTTCTTGAAATTCAAACTGAGCACAGACATATACTTTACATCTACTCTAGATACATATATATGTATATTTTTTCTCCTTGGTTGACTGGTTCAATATTTTCCCAAGTAAGTTAAAGATTTAGTTACTTTGTTGAACATAGTACAAAAGTAATAATGACTGAAAAGTTAAGATTACTTTCTTTTATCCGTTTTTGAATGCATTACATTAGCAACCGTGAACGCCGTGTGGTATCCGGCAGAATAGAATAGACCACCCTCGTATCTTACCGAGGTGTCGTAAGAGGTGATTAAGGTAAATACCGTTTGATATCCGGCTGAATAGAATAGACCACCCTCATTTCTTACCGAGGTGACGTAAAGGGCTACTAAAGTAAGTTGACGTTAGGCAGGCGGTCGTAAAATACGTAGCCAAATCATGTGACAGCATGTTTGTGACATGTTGTGCCGACCCCACTTAGAGTGGGATAAGGGCAGGAGAATGATGATGATGACTTTAGCAACCGCGAATAAATAATTCATTTACCGTAAGCCCATCGTAGTTAACTACTTAGGTATACTTTTACTTTAACTATACTTTAACTACTAAGGTATACTTTTCTATTGTTTAAAACTTGTTTATTTCACTTGTTTGAAACAAGGTTATTTTCTATGTTTTTTCCGCATAGAACTATTAAATCTGATTAGTCTTTAAACACAATAATGATAGTTTATAAGATGTGGATATTGTTCACTAGACGCAGTTGCAATAAAAGTATTAATAGTTAACAATGTCAGAAGACAAACCACTATATAAGTACGACCCAAATATATGGTTACGCTCATGTGAAGAAGAGATTTCTGAACCGCTGGAGGGAAAACTTACGGGTAAGTTAAAAATATCTGAGTAAGTAATTTAGACGAAATGCTAGTGAAACCGCACTTGCTGTCACCAGATAACTTAATGTTAGTCTAGTTATTTCATTATCTCATTGCTGGGCATAGAGCTATCTAAATTTTTGAAAATAAGGTTTGGAGCTAATTCCCACAACTAGTTGAGTTCTCTACAGATATGCAGGTTTCCTCACGATGTTTTCCTGAATAGAATAGAGCATCCTCATATATCTTACCGAAGTGTCGTAAAAGGCGACTAAGGTAAGTTGACGTTAGGTAGGAGGCCGGTCGTAAAATACCTGGCCAAATCATGTGACAACATGTTTATAACATGTTGTGCCAACCTCACTTAAAGTGGGATAAGGGCAGACGGATGATAAATATCAATTAGACACGTAAGTTTTAACAGAAAAACTTATTAGTGCCTGCCCCGGGTTTGAACTCGTGACGCCTTCGAAAAGAGTGGCACAGTTCACCGCTGGGTTATCACAGATCTATCTACTACTCTTTACTAGTTATTCGCTAACGGTTAATTTTAACACGGGCTGATGCAAATTTTTTCGAAACGTTAAACTGAAATCGATGTTTATTGTTATAATAAAAAAATAATTGGATAATGAATGCAATTAACGATTTAGCAAATCTTGCCTTGAATTTATATGACTCTTTTATATTTATTTATAAAATATAAATAAATATAATAAAATACAAATAAAAATATAATAAAATATAAATAAATATAATAGGGACGTCGGAAACGATAGATATAATTGTACTTATACATATATAGATATGATTTGACTGGCTCGTCGGTGCAGTGGGTAGCGATCCTGCCTTCAGCTCCACGGGTCACTGGTTCGATGCCCGCCGAGGGCCAACATTTTCTATAAACAATTTGTTGATTCTTCGAGCCTGAGTGTATATTTGTATTTAAGTATGTATTTAAAATTATATATGTAGTATAACTACCAGTTGTGCGTCACCCATAACACAAGTATTAAGTTACTTGCTTTGAGGACGGACTACCGTGTGCAAGTCCTATATATTTATTATTATTTATTACTTAACACTAGAAAACCTTTGTTACCATATCTTTACAAATAAACGATTGAATTGAATTGAATTGAAATCGTTTCTCTTTCAGGCACTATCCCGTCATGGATACGAGGCAGTCTTTTAAGAAACGGTCCCGGGTGTACAAAAATTGGTGACTGTCAATATCAACATGTGTTTGATGGTTTAGCGCTTATACACAGGTCGGTTCGCCTTGCTATTAAATCGAACGAACACAGATAGTAGAGAGAAAGAGTAGGAAGAGAGTAGAGAACGTAGAATTAAAGTAGAGAGAGTAGGAAGAGAGTAGAGAAAGTAGAATGAAAGTATATAGAGAGCAGAGATAAATAACAGAGTAGATAAATTTTTAAGTTAATCGTTCGTTGTTAACAGTGTTAACACTTCGACTCGACATTGGACATGAAGACCTTGGACCGAAGAAAATAAATACAAAGTCAAATGCACAAAAATTTTATTTGTCTTGCTCATTTATTGCCAGAACCTTTTCAGAGATTGTCTTACTGCAAGTGTGTTTTGAAGGTGTTTTTTTTTAATCGGTGACCCTGTTACTCGTTGCTGTTGCTCAGTGAGATTTCAAATCCCCTCGAAACAGAACCCAACAGATTAAATATCCTCCGATCACCACCAAACTTTACAGGATCATCGGCTAGGTCATTCTCATTCAATTTCATTAAAATTGTTCCAGTCGTTGGGGTCTGTCTATAAAGGACATACAGTTCATTTTTATATATTTTCTAAATATATTGTCAAGACTACCTCATTGTGATATTCATTTTAGCATGTATATTAATATATTTTATTAATATAGTTGTTGGGTGGATATATTAAGTGAACGTTAATGATTTAGTCAAAAGCTACTTCATAAACAAGACAACATCGCCACTGCAGAGCCTATATTTTAATAAAGTAAATAAATAGCATACTTCATAGCCGTGAAATAAATAATAAATGATATAAATATATGGGACATTTACACTCACGGTCGACCGTACCCAAAGTAAGTAACTTGTGTTATGGGTGACGGACAACTGGTAGATATACTATACTACATATATAATTTTCAAATACAAATATACACCCAAGCTCGAAGGACCAACAAATTGTTGAAAATGTAGGCCCCCGACGGGAATCGAACCCGCGACCCGGGAAACTTGCTCATCTATAACCAATGTATATGATGAATTCTCATTCCAATAAGCAAAGTAACGGAACCAAAAGCTTTCTCTCTGTACATTAATATATAAAAACGTTACTACTTTATCCTATTAATTTATATAAATAACTTGCAGATTTGCTATAAAAAATGGCCGTGCTACCTACCAGTGTCGATACTTACGAACGGAAACTTATAAAAAGAATACCACTGCACAACGGATAGTTGTCTCGGATTTTGGAACTAACGCTGTTCCGGACCCTTGCCGTACTATTTTTGACAAGTAAGTAACATTACGGCCGAAACCAATAACACTGGTCAACAAAATATTTACTTTTTTTTTTCACACGAAAATTTATGTCAAATTTTGAATATACTAGGGCCTTCAAGCAAAATATTAGGTCCTTACATATGAAATTGGCGTTTTGTCGTACTGGCCACTTTGATCTCAAATATTACCTTTATGGTTAGGAATTCCAAATTCAAATTCATACAGCTATTTACTCATGCATTTGTGTTTCAAACCCCCTAATTCATTTGTTTTTTCTTCTTTTGTTTTTTTCTTTGTGTCACTCTGTTTACAAAATGGAAAACATGAAATATCGCGTTATTTACGAGTGTGAGTTCCACCGTGGCACCAGTGCTGCAGAAACGGCTCGAAGGATTAATGATGTGTATGGTGACGGTGTCGCAAAAGAAAACACAGTGCGTTTTTGGTTCCAACGTTTTCGTTCTGGAAATTTCGACCTGCAGAACGAGCCTCGTGGACGGCCGGAGACCAAAGTTGTGTCAACAAATAATCTGTTATGTCAAATCTCAATCCGTTAAACCGATCTATCTTTGGCAGGACAAATCTCGGGTTACCAATAAAGTGTGTCAACAAATAATCTGTTATGTCAAATCTCAATCCGTTAAACCGATCTATCTTTGGCAGGACAAATCTCGGGTTACCAATAAAGTGTGTCAACAAATAATCTGTTATGTCAAATCTCAATCCGTTAAACCGATCTATCTTTGGCAGGATAAATCTCAAACTGAGGATTGTCCTCTGTTCGAAAATGACAGTTTGAGCGGGCGAATAACATATCTGCCGATTTGAACGTTTGTCTAGATAGGCATTGAAATTTTAATCGCAATCTTACAATTTCCGAGGATTTCCAAACGTTTTACGGATTTCGTTTGTAAAATGGCATAGGAGAATATTATTTGTAGTGATAGTGATATAAAATTCTTTGCTCTGTTATCAGATTGGCGTAGGAGTATTTCTGCTTATTATTGCAGTGCGTTTACGAGATTTTATTTTTAATTTTCCTATTTAAACGTAGCTGTCAGAGCGTTCGTGGACATTATGTGGCATAGATAGAATTGCTTTGAGTGACCATTAAATCGTTTCCATTTTATTATTGGTGGTGTTGGACGACAATATAAATTTACTGTTTTTAAATAGTCCGAGGAAAAATATGATTTCTTAATTAGTTAAGGGTTTGCCTCTAACCTTGAGTAAAGGACATTGACGAATCTAGTTTAGCATAGACCATGAATAAAAAATATAAAATTTTGCAATGTATGTGTGGGAATGGAACGTAAGAGGAACGTAAGTGGAACGGAATGCAGGTGAGTGTGTAAGCGAGAGGTATGACAGGAGGAAGGGAGAGGGAACGTTTCCCTCGAAGGGAGAACGATGGAGGACGAAGGACTTTGCAGCTATAACTCACGGAGTTATAGCTGCAAAGTTTAATTAATTTAATAAAAGTTTGAATTAATGAAGTGTTTGCTTGACCCCGATACTCCCGGTTACCACATATGTATTTATAGAAATATTTTCTTACCTTAGAATATCATCAGTGTTCAACTTCAAACGAGAACAAACTGACAACGCCTCTGTATCGGTGTACCCTTTTGGTGATCAAATCTATGCAATGACTGAAGTACCTGTTCTTTATCAGTAAGTTTTAGACATCAAAATCCAATACTAATAAGTAGTTACATTTCCATGGAGTACTGTAAAGAAATGTTTTTTTTTCTTTTTGACGATTTTTTTTCTTGATCTTAATTATAATTTTAAGATATTATAAATACTTATTTTGAAATACTTCAAAGTACTTATATTGAAATTAATAATTCGGTAGAAATGCATACTAAACATTTTCGAAGAGTATTGTATTTGACTAAGTAGAAAAGATCACTCTCATTTCTTACCGAGGTGTCGTAAAAGGCGACTAAGGTAAGTCGACTCACCGTATGATATTCGGCTGAGTAGAAAACACCACTCTCTTGTTTTACCGAGGTGTTGTAAAAAAAAACTAAGGTAAGTTGTTCCGCTGTGTGGTATCCGGCTAAGTAGAAGCGACCACAGGTCTTACCGAGGTGGTATAAAAGGCGACTAAGGTAAGTTGACGTCAGTCGTAAAATAACTATCCAAAACATGTAACAACAAGCTTAAGACATGTTGTGCCAACCCCACTTAGAGTAGAAACCCCACTAGAGGAGAATGATGATGTAAGAATCCTTTTATAATGCATTACTAGTGTTGACGTTAGTACGAATTTTTTTTCTTGATCTTGGGCATAATTTACGATGTATTATGAAATTTTAAGACTAAAAAAAAACGTCACATCTGGTTATTATTTAATAATTGCAGAATAGATCCAGAAAGTCTTAAGACACTAGGCAAGCAGCCTTTGCCTCCATCTCTAATAGTATCGCACACAGCACATCCTCATGTGATGCCTAATGGTAGGTTATTTATAATTTCACTGTAAATGTGTGTTTTTTTTATATAGAAAATGTCTAATCTAAAATTGGAAAACACTGTATGCTTATTTAAAGTAGACAGTGTTTTTCCAATTTTAGACGTTTCCGAATCTTGGCTATTCTATTGAATTCTGGAATGTGCAATAATTAATAAGAATCAAAGAATACTACGACTAAGTTAATCCTACTTCCTACTAATCCTACTAATATTATAAATGCGAAAGTTTGTGAGTATGGATGGATGTTTGTTACTCTTACACGAAAAAAACTATTGGATGGATTTGGATGAAACTTTACATATATATAGGTAATACATCGGAATATACATACACATAGGCCACTATTTGTAATGATTTTATGTAAAATAACGATATCTGTCAATAAAGTCGGAAAAAATCTGTCCTCTGAGAGCTATCTTGGCGTACGCTGCCTAAACCATTAGAGTTACACAAAGGTGATATACGTAGTATTGTTTGCCTTAAATAGTTCTCAATAAAAGTCCGCGACAGCATATATCTACCTTTTATGTGGAAGCCACTATGACCAAAATTGTGAATCATATATTTATCTAATTAGATGCTATTTTACGATGGACATATTAATCAAACTCTTATAAAAATCAATACATTTGTCGCTCTCAGTATTTCATGTAGATAAAATTTGTCTTTCACACTAAGTGATTTGGCCGAATAGTATAAAAGTTGTCAAGATATGATTGACTTGAATGAGGCGCGATAGAGTGCAAGATTGTATGGAATCCGTCAATTCTAAAATAGGCATCTGAAATTTATGATGTACGAGTAACTAAAAAAAGATATATTTTTTAATATTAAATAAAAAAAGTAATTTATAATTCTTCGAATAGTCTAATTTAGGGAATTTGTTCCTTTTTATTTATAATTGAAGGTTAGTGTTTAATCTCTTTGTTAAAATAGACTAAATATTAAATGGAATTAGATATTAAAAAAAAATTAAGAACTCTTAAATTAAGAATTCCTTTTAGTCCTTTCAGGATGAACGATACAAGTAATAGGCTAGTATGTTTGAAATAACTCGTGTCAATGTTGCAATGTCGCCGCAATGTTGCTTTAATTATAGCTATTTGCATTTAATCAGAGCAATTATAAGTCACGTTATAGATTAAATGTTTCAGGTTTAACAGAGAACTATTTCATCATCATCGAACAACCCCTCTGTGTATCTCTGGTTAACATGATGCGTCGGTACATCGTCAATGAACCGTTTGCGTCTATATTGGTCTCCTACCCAGAATACGAGGTACTTCATCAATAAGAAACCGATTTTATACGTTAAGATTGCAGAATGTTTAGGTCAAAATTAAGGCAAAATTCTGTCTGCCTGTCTTTCTCTCAAGAAAACTCTCGTTTTTACTACGTTAAACGACAAAAGAATGTAGTAAATGGGGTAATTTAACACAATTTCAATGTGAACTGATTATAAAACTTACTTGGTCCGTTTAAAAAAAAGAATTCTTTTTCAATATATATAATAATTTATTGTAAAACTAAAGCTTTTTTTAAATACACTTAATTAACAATTACACACTTATTATAAAAAATATACTGGCTTCACAATATATCTTTAGTAATTTAATTTTTGTACATATGAATATAAATAATTATAAAAGGATTGGCGATTTATATAATAGACAAAGTAGGAACTGACATAAGCTTGAGGTTCTTGCTTTGCGCCTTGCAAAAGTACGTAATTCGTTTGTGGGTTTGGGTATAAGATTCTAAAATAAAGTTCCACAATCTACTATAACTTTACCATTAAATCAATTTAAAAATACGATTTAAAAAAGGCTAATTCAGAAAGCCTATTATACTCTTAAAGATTACCTAGACGATAAGAATGAGTAGATATAGCTTCTCTTCAACCCTGTACAAGATATTATTAACTATATGTAACTAGTGATAAGAATTATTGTTTGAAAAGGGCAACCGCCGAGTTTCTTGCTGGTTCTTCTCGGTAGGAACAGCTTTCCGAACCAGCAGTAGATGTTGACGATACAAAAGCACTTGTTTACAAGTTTACTTGAATAAATAATAATTTGAATTTGAATAAAATTAACATTTCATGTCCCTACTGTTAACCGTTGGGGAGGTCTTCTTATCTTGGTCTAATCCTGGCAGCAGCATCAGTCCATTCTTATCATAAACATGTATTGTCATCGGGTCTGGAGCAGTATGTAAAATTTCAGCTCAATCGGACACCGGGAAATGGGTCAAATTTAACTTGCAAGATTCCACCTTCACATACATGCATTGCAAATTAAATGAAAGTTTTTAATAACGAACTACTAAATACGAAATACTAAAGTTATGTTATAAGACTTAATTTGACAGATGTGTGACCTAGTCAAGAAATAATGTACGATTCCGAAATTCCCTTTTAAAACTTTTCTCATAAACGTAGATCGTCATCAATCATTTAATCTATTTTATTAAGTCTTATTGTTAATAGCTTTTGTTAATTTTATGCTCCATAACATCGTAACTACTATTAGATTTCGATTACTACGCTAGATGTTTACTATTGTTGTTGCCATCTTTAATTGATATATCATTTAGTTAAAAAAATTATCGTATCATGTATAATCTTAAACGTGTTTAATGTATATATTGTTGATGGCTTTATAAATAATTTAAAAAAATTAAATAAAAATAGCCAATGATTTCAGACAGAGGTAGTCCTAATACATCGGGAAAGTGGTACAACGACCCGATACATCGCAGACACCATATACTTTTTGCACATTATTAATTGCTTCGAGCAGGATGGAAAACTCATGATTGATTTGTGCTCATACAACGATGGGAAAATCATTGACGCTATGTACTTCGAGGCAATCAAGGTAAATTGTACTAGATGCAAATAAATACCACCTCATTCACCACTGCCACTATATTCTTGGCTTTCCATTGTGAATAGATGTATAGATGGAGATGTGTAGACTAGGGTAAGTGATAAATTTATCAATGATCATTAAAATATAAATAAATATAATAATAATAATATAATATAATGTATATCTATCTATACTTATTATAAAACGAAGTCACAAAAATATGTCTGTATACAGACAGATTTTTCAGTAATCGATTTTCTCAAAATCTTCTGGACGGATTTCTGGACGGTTTTCATCAATAGATAATGAAATGTGTCCGGATGATTTAGGTATATAGTACATATCGGTATAATGTAAATTGTGTTAAAAAGATCGAGCAGTTGTTAAAAAACTTCCTTGCCGGCAGCTTTAGTCGCGTGCGCTGCGTTAACTAACAGAGATACGCTAAAGTAATGTACTAGAGAATTGTAGATCTCTAAAAATACAAATCTATAACACTATCAATCGAGGCTTATTGTTTGAGATGCTCGAAGCCTCATTGATGAATATCAGTGACACCTAGGAGGAAGCGAGGAGAAATGGGCAAAGACTATTTCCATTAATGTTAAATTTATCCAACAGTCAAGCCAAACCAACCTTGACTACGGACAGTGGTGCAGAAGTCGCCCCAAGCGCATTGAAATCCCTCTAGATGCTCCGCCTCTAAGCAAAGTGGAGACTAAACTAATAGCTGATATTGGCGTCGAGGCACCAAGAATCAATTACGAATTATGTAATGGTAGATATTAAATTCTTTATTATTTCCTAGTAATAGACGCAGATTAGAACTTCATTCTCCTGCCCTTATTTCACTTTAAGGGGTGGGCACAACATCCAGTTTTTCGCATCCATTCTCATTTCATTGATATTGTTGTATACTTTTAATATAAAAATTTAAATTCAAAATATTATTTGCTCAAGTGAACTTGTAAACAAGTGCTTTTGAATCGTCAACTCTACTGCTGGTTCAGAAAACTGTTCCTACCGAGAACAGCCAGCAAAAAACTCGGCGGTTGCTCTTTTTATAATATTATTGTCATAACTAGTTACATGTAGTAATTACTGTCTTGTACAGGGTAGAGTAGCTATATCCACACATTCTTGTTATCTAAGTAATCTTCAACAGTATAGTTGGCTTTCTGTATCAGTCTCTTTTTAACAATGTTTTAAACTACTCCAATGGCAAGGCTAAAATTGATTACGGAATTTTATTATAGAATCTTATACCCAAACCCACAAACGATTTACGTTCTTTTGCTAGGCGTAAAACAGGAGCCGCAAGCTGACGTCGGTTTTTACTTTGTCTATTATATACATCACCTATCGTTTTATATATCCATACAGTAAATTTAATCCATAATAAAACTTTAGAATGGGTTTTAACCATGATTATAATTTCTGTTCCTTATGATTTCTGCTATATTTTAAAACTAATTTTTGGGTTACATATAGAAATGATTTTGAAAGACTATGAATAAATCAAAATAATTATCGAGACACTTATACGCCATATGTGATACATAGAATATGATGAATAGACATATCGCTCGGTTAAATTAAAGTGACCTATTTCAAAAAAGTTGTTTTGCACATTGCAATAGCGTAGCGTAGCACCAACAATAATCTAACATGTATCTAACTCATTTAAGACTAGTTTTGAATTATGTCGGTTTAATACTAAGCGTGCGTTATGTTCTACCATATATTATAGATGTGGTTGATTGGGCAAATACACTAACAATATTTCGATAGGGCTGGCCCTATAATATAATATTTCGACTGGCCCGTTGGCGCTGTGGGTAGTGATCCTACCTTCAGCTCCGTGGGTCGCGGATTCGATTTCCGCCGAGGGCCAACATTTTATATAAACAATTTGTTCTTCGAGCCTGGGTGTGTATTTGTATTTAAGTATGTATTTAAAACTATATATGTAGTATATTAACCAGTTGTCTGTCACCCATAACACAAGTATTAAGTTACTTACTTTGGGGACGGACGATCGTGTGTGTAAGTGTCCCATATATTTATTTATTTATTTATTTATTTATTTATAACGACGAGCGCATCGATTGTTGAGATTTTTTAATGAAAGTACGCAGTGCTAGAGTAGTATTTTGATTGTAGTGCTTGTATAAGATATAAAACTTTGTTTATTGACAAAATCTTATTTTGTAATTTTGTTTTTACTTCAATAATAAGCGTGTGATATATTACCCATAACTCTGAATAAGATAATTTGAGGAACAACACGATTTCGTCTTATCAAGGTCACGAACTATTTTGATACAATATCTGGTACAGTGTTAAGTAATCATTCCCAATTCAAACCAGAACAAGACCTACTTAGGGTGCATTCACACTGAATACGTCTTTGACGATTCGTATAAGACACACGATTACTCTTGTTGTGAACAAGCACTTATTAATATTGTTACTTACTTATTTAAACATTTAATTTATTTTATAGGAAAGCCGTACAGATATTTTTATGGAATAGGTTCTGATATAGATGGAGAGATTGTTGGATCGGTGAGTGAAAGCTAAAAGACACTCTTTAAATAAAGAATAGTACTGTCAGTTTAAATTATTTTATTTAAATTTCAGATTGTGAAAGTTGATAATCAAACAGGAAAGTTCATAATCTGGTATCGGCCGCATTGTTATCCCAGTGAACCCGTATTTATTAGTCATCCGGATGCTAAGGTATAATGAATCTACTATCTATACTAATATTATAAAGAGGAAAGATTTGTATGTTTGTTTGTACTGTTTTCACGAAAAACTACTGGACCAATTTAAAATATTCTTTCACCATTGGAAAGCTGCTTCTTCACTGAGCAACATAGGTTTTATGACATTTTCAAATAAAAATAGGAATCCCTAATAAAATTGTAATAAGTTGTAAAAAATATAGTTGTAAATATCTTTCATCGCGTGCGCTGCGGAAACTGTTGAGGATAGAACAAAAAAATGTTTTACAGTTTTATAGAACATATTAATATCTACAAAATAATTCGTCATACCATATGTCTAACTATTATAGTTACACCAATATAACTACTTCTTAAATTGTTAAAGTTGATAATATTGCCGACAATAATCAAACCATTTTATTCATATCTCTGTATTAATCCTTATCCCATTAAATGATATTTTATTAAAAACTGTTTCAATATCTATAAAATACTTTTTAAATTATTTAAATCCGACATCCCAATCAAAAGATATTACGAATTTAAGAATATAAATCGAAAGAAAATAATTCCATAACAAATTCATTGTAGCGACCGTTATAGCAGGGCCTGCACTTGGTGCGTTAGCTCTTATTCCAAGAATACTAATATTATCCATTTTTTATAATTAAATAATGTACAAATAAATCTATAGTCTGACCTCGTAGACTTTCCACTTCCACGAGATCGGTATGGACGCGGGTGAAACCGTGGGGCATTCATTGCTAGTTATTTATATAATGTTATGTTGACTGACTGGTCCTTTGGCGAAGGTGGCAGCGACCCTGCCTTCAGTTACGCGAGTCGTGGGATCGATTCCCACCGAGGGCCAACATTTTCTAATCACGATTTGTTAGTTCTTCGAATTTGGGTGAATTTAAGTATGAATTTTAAATGATGTATGTACGTTATGTATGTCGTATGGAACCGACCATGTGACATTAATTTTAGGTGCCTACACACGTCAGCACCATAGAGAAAAAAAAACTTTAATTCAATGAAGTCTTTTAGTCATAGGAAATATTTAACTTTTTTTTAAAACATGATTTATAGAGATCGATCACCGTACCCTAACGCACCATTGTAACCTTGACCTAAAAACAAAAAATGTGGGACAAGTGTCCCACGTGTAACTTAGTACACACTAAGTACACACTTTGGGGTCATCCTACCCCAAAGTAAGTAACTTAATACTTGTGTTATGGGTGACGGAAAACTGGTAGATAAAGATATACTACATATAAATTTTTTAATACATACTTAAATACAAATATACATCCAGGCTCGAAGAACCAATCAATTGTTTATAGATAATTTTGGCCGTATACGGGAATACGAACCCGCGACCCGCGGAGCTGAAGGCAGGGTCATTACTCACTGCGTACATAAATAGTACAGATGCGAGTGAAAGAAAACAATTATGTTATTGTTTTGTTGTATTTTTTGAACCTATTTAACCAGTAGTTGCCTTTCACCTATAAGGATTAAGTGATTTTTTTATGTTATTTTAATTTTTTTTGTTGGAAAGCCTGCTACTTTTTTTTTTAATTCCATTTATTTTTACAGGAGGAAGACGATGGTGTTTTGTTGAGCGCAGTACTCACAGATAAAGACGACCATGCGATCGTTTTGGTCGTGTTAAATGCAAAAGATTTAGAGGAAATTGCGTGCGTGGAATTTGTTACCCCCTCTCCGTCGCCTAAATGCTTTCACGGATGGTATTTACCCGATCAAGCGGCGAATTAAGAAATCAATTCAGTATCACAAAAAAATAAAGTTTTTTATAAAATCATGCTATTGATAATTCTCCCTACATACCCAAGTTTTCATCGTCATCCTCCCGCCCTTATCCCACTCTAAGTGAGGTCGGCTAAACAAGGGATTGCAATCTCGCATAACTGCCTATCTAGTTGCCATAAGTACTATTGTGGTGGCGGTGATGGAGGTTTGGTGTATGTGCTTTTACGTATCCTGCATGTATCGGGTATGAGAAAAAATAGTCTACATTTAGCATTATATATGTTTTTCTATTTTCTTAATCGTGGATTAAAACAAAATAATTCTTACTACTTATTAGTTTGTATGAATAAAAAATTTGTCTAAAATACGAAAATATCCAATAGCCTTCTTTTCGAGAGGAAAATCATCATCAGATGTCTCAACTCAAATAAACGACCTCTGTAGGCATTGCGGTCTCGCATAACTGTCTATCTAGTTGCCATAAGTCATTGACCACAAATCCTCAATTTTATCGTAAATTTAAAAGGATTTTAACATTTATGTGTTTTTAAGTAAACCTTGTTCACGTTTTTTTTTTATTAAACCTAGTTCCTCTGATATTGAGGTCAGAGACTATTCTCACAAAGGTTACATTATTTACTTTTCTTAATCTATGCTTATTTACTAGCACTTAACATTACTTATTTTATTTTACATTGCTTATATTATACAACTTATCTTTATAAACATTTTTCTTATTTTCTATGCAATTATTTCCAATTATTTTATATGTTCTCTATATTTTGTTTAATACATATATTGTTACCTATTCTAAGTTATTGTTTCTATAAACTTTTATTTACTTATATTATTTTGCTTATTTCTTAGTTCGTTTAGTGCGGTTTTACCTAATATATACATACTCGGGCTTGACTCGGGTCACACCCCGAGTGAAATTAAAAACTGGTGAACGCGTGACGAGAGCGTTACGAAATGTGTGATCGGAGGAATATTACTTTGATATAATTTACAGAAATAGGCGTTACTTTACGAAGATCCATAATACAAGAGTAATAATCAAATTATTTTACTATAATCCGCGATTAAATCATCATCCTCCTTCCCTTATCCCACTGTAAGTGGGGTCGGCACAGCATGTTATAAAAATGTTGCAACATAATTCGGCTACGTATTTTACGACCGGCCGCCTGCTTGACGTCAACTTATCGTAGTCGCCTTTTACAACACCTCGGTAAGGAATGAAGAATAGACCACTATTCTTCTGAGCCGGATACCACACGGCGGACCCAAATTATCTGTCTTGATTTTAATACTTTTTTAGAATAAATTTTTAACAAATTATACATTTAAACCCTCGTTGAAAATTATTCTATTCACTGATAAATCTACTTGAAAATTCGTCTAGAAGTTTTCAGTTTATCCTGAGCAGACAAACAGACGTGGCGAATAACTTAGTTTTGTTATGTTTATTTATTACTGGCTGTCCGACCACGCGATGGTTCTAATTTCGATAAGGCTTAGTCTGGTTTCGAATTCCCCCTTGAAACACAACTCAACAGTTAAAAAATGGTTCGATAGACATCAAAGTAGGCAGGATCACCATCACAAAATCAGATCGATCTGAGGATGAAATTGCAGTTCCTATTGCAATGATTCCGCTACTCGGAACATGTACAAAATTTGGTTTCCTTCATGGTATTACTGCTAATCAACGAAGATTTGCAATGAAAAACATTTTAACATTTATGACGCAAAACCACCCGGATACGACACCACCCCAAATTGACGCAGCGGTTTGGAAGTTATTACTCCCAGGGCAACCTACCGAATATGATATCCCTCAGGTCACCTAGGTGACTTGGGCCAACCAGCCCGAATACTGACCAGGCCCACAGGAATGCGAGGAGCAGCCCGGGCAAAGAGGTTCGCATCGAGGCCCGTACCCCGGCACCCTCAGAGGGTACCGAGAAGACCCGGATGATGATGACATTTTAACAAAACTATAAAAAATTGTAAGACCTCTCGTAGTGAGCAGCAACATCTTGAATTATATAGATACGAGTTGTCTGACACCCATAACAAAAGTTTTAAGTTATTCACTTTGAGGATGGATGATCGTATTCAAATAAACAAATAAATGGGGCACTTACCCCATTTATTTGTTTATTTGAAGAATAAATTGGTAGGTGTATTTGAACCTCGACAGATTATACAAAGTTTTTTCTTCTGAATTAACTACAACTAAGTTATAAGTATATAAGGTAGGAGATGGAATATTACAATCTATATATATAAAACATAGACGGGTTTGTTACAACACTTATAACTCGAGATCTGCGGGACCAATTTTCATGGTTTTTGATTCGTTGGATTTGTCTCTGCCCCGAAAAGCAAAATACATCTTCGAAACAATGAAAAATCGACGAATACATAATTATGAAAATAATTAAATGTTCATTCGTTTCGTACCTGTCATAAATTAGTTCATTCTGTCAAATGCTGTAAGCAATGAACGGACATTTATGCGTGCGTTCAGAAATGTCTTTTGTGTAGACTTTTTAAAAACGGTGAATAAACTATTTTCCGTATTTTTTTAAATCAACTAAAAAGGTTGAAAAGTGCATTAAGCAGATACACAGAAGTTCCCTAATTATTTATGCGTGCGTACAGAAATAATGCCAAATGATTAACATTTACGCGTTCAGAAATGTATTTTGTGTCATTACGTTGATCAAAACCTAAATTAGTTAAACTAAAAGGTAACACACCATTCATTGACTATTAGGCGGTACGAAGTTTGCCGGGTCAGCTACTAAGATATACAAAAAAGAGAAAGTCAAGATAGTGCCTTGACCTTAAATGGGAAAGCCTAGTTAAATTATATTATAATATATCTATGAGAAAACTACACACATGGTTGCCCGCCTCAAAATAATTTAATACAGACACTGTCGTCCGTCGCCGAGGTAACTAAACGAATTATGTAAAAACGTGTTATGTATGACGGGCAACTGGTAAATATGTACATATATAATTTTTAAATACATACTTAAATGCCCATAGAGTGCGTTCGCGCATTTGTTTGTTTGTCCATTTTAGTCTCAACAGAATAACAGAGATTTATATGATAAATAAGTAAATACTTCCAACTCTGAGAAGAACTTTCTCTCTGTGTTTATAATAATAATGTATGGAAAATAAGTAACTTAATGTTTATGTTATGATGGGTGATACACAACTGGTAAATTTACACATTTTTTTAAAATAAATCCTTTAATACATATACAGGGTGATAACAATTATACCACATTAATTTTAATTTTAGTTTTCTACACACTTCAGCACTTTATAAACAAAATCAGTTAATTCAAAGAATTTATTCAGCCACAGAAGTTATTTTTCAATTTTTATTTAAACACGCTTTATAGAGATCAACGACCGTACCCGATTACGACACACAAACAAAAAACCTTGACCTTGCGTAGGAGAGGAAACAACAATGTAATTGTTTTCTCCTGATTTTTTAACAACCGCGCCGTGCTAGCCCAGCCTACCAATACTAGCAAAGCTACTAAACTAATTTATATTTATTTTCTTCGAAAAAACATTTTTATTAAACGATATATAAGAAGATTGAATTAAGTACAAATGATCTGTGGAGTCATTTTAAGTCGTATCATTGGTTGGTACCGACGCCGTGTAGCTTCCGGCCGAATAGAATAGACCACCCTCATTTCTTACCGAGGTGTCGTAAGAGGCGACTAAGGTAACTGCCGTGTGGTATCCGGCTGCATAGAATAGACCACCCTCATTTCTTACCGAGGTGTCGTAAGAGGCGACTAAGGTAACTGCCGTGTGGTATCCGGCTGCATAGAATAGACCACCCTCATTTCTTACCGAGGTGTCGTAAGAGGCGACTAAGGTAACTGCCGTGTGGTATCCGGCTGCATAGAATAGACCACCCTCACTTCTTACCGAGGTGTCGTTAGAGGCGACTAAGGTAATAGGTAAGGTAAAGGTGGCCTTCGATGGGAATCGAACCTGCGACCCGCGGCGTTGAAAGCGGGGTCGCTGCCATCTGCGCCAACGTGCTAGTCAATAATTGTTATCCGCTTATTGTACCAAACTTCTTTTATTACCTTGATTTACAATAATAGATGATTTTATATTCTTTAAAAAAATATCATGAGTAATGTTAATAATAGATAATAATATCCTATTATCTGCAAGGTAAAATATTATCTAACTGATAGACAATGTCACAGTTACACCAGTACTAAATATATCAGTCACCGCAATGTCGTCAAGTTAGTTAACATGTAACAGGAAATCCACATATTCCATAAGTGACTTGTTTAGTTTACACAACAAACTGTGACAGTTGTTTGCACGATGTTTGTTAGTGTTAGCGTCTTTATAATTTCATCATTATTATTTGTCCGATTTTATTTGAAATTAATAATAAAAAAATGTGAATGCAAAACTTCGTTAATAGGCAAGACAGTGATAGTGACAGGCGCAAATAGCGGCATTGGTTTCCACACTGCCACCAAATTAGCCTCAAAAGGTGCAAAGGTGATACTGGCATGTAGGAATGAGAATCGTGGACGTGCTGCAGAGGAAAAAATCAGAAATGATACTGGTAATACAGGTGTTTTCTTCAGGCAGCTCGATTTAGCGTCATTCAAATCTATTAAAGATTTCGCAAACAGTATTCTCGAAAAGGAGGGCCGTCTTGATATTTTAGTGAACAATGCTGGCGCGTGTGCTCTATCAAATGAATATACAGCTGATGGAATAATCGAGGGTATGCAAGTTAACCACTTAGGACCATTCCTTCTAACTCTCCTTTTGCTGCCGTTAATAAAAAAATCTAAACCCAGTAGAATAGTGAATGTAAGTTCGTCAATATATCTATTTGGTTATGTGAATTTAAAGAAGCTAAATGAGACGAGACTGAATAGAACGATTTTGTATGCTGATAGTAAGCTCTGTAATTTGCTAATACATCAAGAACTTGCGAGACGTCTTACAGGAACAGAAGTAACCGTAAACTCGGCGCATCCTGGAATCATATTCACAAATATATTGGCTAATCCAAACCCGCTATTTGGTTTATTTTTTAAGTTACTATGCTGGATTAACTGTAGAACAGCAGAAAATGGGGCAGAAACAATTGTTCACTTGGCAGTAGCTGAAGATTTAGAGAATGTTACAGGAAAATTTTATGTAGATTGTAAAAAGCGATACCTATTACCTAAAGGTAGAGATCCAGTTCTCGCAAAAGAACTATGGACAGTGTCTGAAAACATAATTAAGAATTATTTATAAAATGTAAAAAATAAAATTAAGTCACATAATGTTTAACACAAAATTTGCCTTAATTAAGGTTTAACTATTTAGACAATATATATTTAACAATTAAAGTAAAACTTCGATAAGTTTAAATCAAAGGGAATCCACAAAGTATTTTGCTATAGTGATAAAAATTGATGAATAATCTGAAAATCTCCTTGTAAACGCCGCCGCAATTACGATTTTAAGGGCTTTTAAGGAACTCGTGATAGCCCAACGGTGAGACCATCCAACTCTTTCGAGATGGTCACTAGTTCAAACCCAGGACAGGCAACAGTGAGTTTTTTTGTTAAAACTTATGTGTTTAATTGATAATTGCAATTAATCACACGCTTTTCGGTGACGGAAAAAAATGTGAGGAAAACCTGCATATCTCTAGAAAATTCTGAAGCTATCCTATCCAGTTTTCGGACTGTGTTGAAATTGATTTAAGTAATAGAGGTTATGTATTTTAAGTTATGGGGTCTGAGAGGAAGGGAGCAGATTATTTATTTAAGATACGAAAGATTTTACGGTTCACCTGTATTTGTAAAATACTAATCTATGTAAACCTATTCCAATATTAGAAATGTATAATATAAATCTACACCATTAAGTTGAAATCTAATAAAAATCATAGTATCGATCATTATTTTTATTTACCACTTTTAATTTTTTTTAATCAAGTACTTAATAAATAATATATTGGTTGATAACTAAATAAAAGTTTTTATTTATTATAAGTTCAAAATAACTAATTATCCTATAGTGGTATAGTATATTGTGGATCAAAATCCATTTTTAATAATATAGCTGTTACATTTAATTCAAGAAACTATGCTATATGCATTTTTATATCTTACTAGAATTATTGTCTTCACACTTTGAACTTGTTGTGGCGAAACGTATTATCATAATATAGGCTTAACGTTTAACTCAGACTTTGCCTGCAGGATTCAAGGGCGCGGAGTTAGGATTAGAAGGGGGACTGAGGTAGGTGCGGGCGGTGAGTTTTTGTGTATCACACTACGGACGATCGCCGTTCGTACCTACCTCAGTCCAAGTCATCTTAGCTCTAACCCTTCTCGCCAAAAACAGCGAGAGGAGGCCTATGCCCAGCTGTGGGATTGTAATGGGCCGTTACTATTTTTTTTTCCTTTTTTTCACACTTTGAATAGATGAATTAGAACTAGTAAAAAAATTTATAGATAAGTTTTTGTTTATATTATGCTGCCTTAATAACACTTTTATACATTTCACTTAATACTTACACTGTATTTTATTTACTTATTATTTAAGTCAATTAGTTACTCAATAAGACACGACAAAATTAAAACAAAAGATTGAAACCTAAAAAAATAAATTATATATATGGTTTTTATCAGGGCTGATAAAAAAACGGTGCCATAAACAGATAAAGTTGATATTATAAATTTTTCTAGATGATATAATTAGATTAGTTTCAGCCCTTTAAACCTATAAAAAATAGTGCTACTTGATCACTGTCAGATAAAATTCGGCTTACCTAGCTGATACTAGAAAATTAAAACACAAATAGGATGTAAATGTAACCTACTTTTCTAATACAGTTAGATAGCAACTACAAGTCTAAAAACAATCTTAAGAGGTGTATACATGAATTTGTTTTTAATTTTCTGTTGTTGTATGTCTGTAAACTCAATCTTGAATTGCTGAAATTGAATGATTGAATGAATTATTTATTAACTTAACACTATTCAGCGCCGTAACCTTCATGTCCTTTTATTACTATATACGACTCTCTTTCATCCTTTTGCTCCTAGTTACTTAAAAGAACGATTTTCCTATCTTTCAAATTCCTCTCTTCATCTCCATCTTCGCTCCCAAGATTGTTACAAATTGAAAGTCCCGAAACGTAATTCACGATATAACAGAACTAACTACTTTGCTATAATCCGCACGGGTTAAGTGAATGCATGCAAAGCCAATGTGTATGAAGCAGGCAAAATCTACGCACCTTATACATGCAGGACCAGCCACCACATGCACCCCAAGGCGCAATTCACCAGCAACAACGAACACAAAAGCAGCACACACACCCACCACCACAATCTCGACGATCGTTTCGCCCCGAAACCGAAGCATCATCAGGAGGATAGGCTTCACGACAAAAATCGTACTGCAGTACTTCTGCTACAGAACAGCTTCTCTGATTCAGTACTACTGCTTCATACACATTGGCTTTGCATGCATTCACTTAACCCGTGCGGATTATAGCAAAGTAGTTAGTTCTGTTATATTGCTTGTAATATGGAATTCCGCAAAGTAACGCCTGCTTCTATAAATCATGTAATTCACGATGTTACGAAAGCTCATTCACTGCTAAAGCAGAAAGATTGTGGAATGCTCTCCCACCAGATCTGCGCCAGCCTTCATCCATTGCCATTTTTAAACGTCGTGTCAAGGAATTTTACCTGGTGCAGTGAGATGTCACGCTAGTATAATTGTTCGCACTCATTTTCACTGTGCAATATGCTTTAATCTTTTTGTATTCATTATTTTCCTCTTTTTTGTGTAATTTTTTTTTTCTTTTTGTTTTAAGTTATTGCATACGTTCTATCGCGGGCTTTGAACGTGGAGACTGAATCTGACTGAAATTTCGTATCGAAAAAACCTAACACCCCCCACTCCGACCGGCACAGCGGTGATACTTTTGAGTGGCGATCTGTGCGCCCCGGGGCGCACACGCCAGTTGACGGGTTAATGACTTTTTGAAATATCATGCTTGTCTCTTTAGTTCAGCAACCCGCCTTTAGGTGGCATTGATTGTATTGGAAAACAACCGTTAAAACCGACATGTATTGAAAGATAATAAAAATATTTTGAACAATGTTAACATCTCATTTATTTAATAAAAGAAAAGAATTGTTTTTTTATCGGTCACCACGCTCAAAGTGTAACTTGAATTAATATCAAAGAAAAAATAAATAAAGAAAAAAGAAAAAAAATACTGCATAAATAAAATAAATATATAATTGTAATTGCATAAGTTGATAAAAAATGCTATTCAATAGCTTTACCGCGGCAGTCTCCGAGTGCCACACGTATTTTTTTTGTTTCTCTTTTTTGGTACACTTTTTTTTTTTTTCGAACTGACTGTATGCTGTTAGCCCTAATGGCTTTTACATCGTCACCGGGCGGGACGGGCGAGCGCAGAAGCATCGTCGAGGTTGAGAAATGCAGGGAGTAGAGCGCAGAAGCTCTACTTAAGTCGGGGAACGTTGGTACACTAACCCACTTTATTATGTTATGTATGTGATTCCTGCGTTTAAAATGGTTGTCTGAAAGAGAACACTGCTGTGATAAGACCGTGCCTTGCATGCGTCAAATTATTATTAGATTTAAGTTTTCTGTAAATTGTTTTTTTTCTAATATATAGTGTTATTTTGTGCAATAAAGATGTTTATCTATCTATCTATCCATCTATCTATACTATTTTACTCTAACAAATAAAATTATATTGCGTCGCTTCATTCTTCGGATATAATAACAAAGTAAATGATACCTTCGAATGAAGTGATTCATATAATATTGATCGAACTTCACTTTAGGTAAGTTTGTTTGATCATATCTATACTTATTATAAAACAAAGTCCCAAAAAGCTGTCTGTATGTAATCGATTTTTTCAAAATCTACTGAACGGATTTTTGCACGGTTTTCACCAAAAGATAGTGCAATACTTCGGGATGGTTTAGGTAAATGGTACATGTCGGTATTATGTAAATTGCGTTGAAGATCGCGCAGTTGTTAAAAAGCTTGCTGGCTGGGAGCTTTAGTCGCGTGCGCTGCGCTGCCACAGCCAATATAAACTATAATTAACTTAATAAAATCAAACAAAACAAACAAACACAATTTAAACTATAAATTAATCAAAAAATATATAAACAGTAAAGTGTGATGTACCAAAACGGATGATTTACTCAGCATGTTCAAAAGATCTCCGAACTCCTCCGAACCGAGATCACCACGGAAGGCAGTGACCACAACATAATCTATTAACTAATATAATCTAATATTTACATTCCATCTAATATATCACTTTATAATTACATTATATCTAATATTTAGAGTTAAATTTTCTTATGTAATTGTAGAAAATCAGAATATACAACAATGAGTAAACAAACTAACTAACAAACAACTCAGGTATTCTCTACACACATTAGTTAGTGTAAAGCGATTAAATTGCTCGACATTGTTCATCTAGCGGTATCTCTTTTAATTTAGAATGTAAAGAGGACATTGCTGCTTGATATTCTATGATCTGATTAATGTCTACCTTTTAAAACGCCTGCGATGAAAATATTCGCATTATCATTAGATTTATGCTTTATATGTAACTAACGGAACCAGCTAATTACGTACCGCCTAACGGTCGATTCTTTAACTTTTATTCTGTTATTCTAGACACCGGCTGAGCTAATAAGATTAAAAAAAGAAAAAAGTTGATAAGTCAACAATGACATTATGTCCAAAAATAAAAATCTTACAACACTTAAAATTATTTTTAATCGTCATTAAAATATCACAATTTCAAACTCAATATTTATTCGATACTAACGTCAGTCAATTGTTTTGCCTTTCCGGAACTCATCCACTAACACTTAAACTTTATCTTATGGTATTAAAGTTCAAATTGACCTTTAAATATAACATATCTTTTGACTTTAAGTTTAGAAAAGTGTTGTTTTTACACTTTTCAGGCAATTTTAAAATTTTCCGTAAGAACCATCCTCGTACATGAGGGAATTTTATAAAAAAAGAATTAGCGAAATCATTTCAGCTGCTCTCGAGATTTGCACTTAGCAAAACATTCAGCGATTGATTTTTATATTATAGATATATATAGTATATAGTTTCACCGTTCTTACATAAAGTCATAGCGAGAATTGCCTTCACGTCTAATTTATCCTTGCACGAGGCAATTGATAATTGATAAAAATAGATTAAAAAAATAGTTCATTAGAGCATGATAGTCATTATAAATAAGCAGTAGGCGAACAAACGCAAACTTTGATACTGCTTAGAAGGAAAACAAGGTAATTCTATATTTAAATTATTTTTATAGCGGCCTGCGTGTCGTACGATGACATCCTTCCATTGTTTTGGCGGTCTACCACGCGATCGAGTATGTGGTCGCCACGTATAATTTTATATTAGCAATTATTATTTGATATACTTACATTAATAAGGCTTAGACCTCCTTTCTCCGTTTTTGTAGAGAAGGATTGGAGCTAAGACCTACCACGCTGCCTCAATGCGGGGCTTAGGTTACACATATCCACAGAATTCTCTATAGATTTGCAGGTTTCCTCACGTTGTTTTCTTTAACCGAAAAGCGTGTGGTATTTTAATTTAAGTCATTACCAATTAGACACATAAGTCTTAAGAGTCGCGCGGTCTTACTGTTTTTTACTATTTTTATTTTTTTATGTCAGGAATAACCATAGGTCATCACCGCCCGACGGTGACGAGCGGTGGGTATGTCGGACTCTCACCGGCTAAAAACCTGACTCTGCTCCTCCACGCTAAGAGCGCCACCTCCAGGTTGGGCCTCTGTAAGTAATGGCCCCTCCCTCCGCTAATCGATGCATCAGGAGCATCAGATGCATCGACCGCTTCGGGGACCTAACTCCAGTGAGCGTCCAATAAACCCCGTTCGAAACGTTCGGAGGTCCCTGTTAGGGCGGCATGCGACGGAATTCAGCCCCGCTCGCCTGCGGCGGATCGGATCCAAGGACTCGACTTCTCGGATCCACCCCGCCATGGCCTCCTTCTGCGAGATAACGTCCTCGCAGAAGGAGGCCATCGCTGCCGACGATCCCTCCCTGCCCACCATGGCTCGAACCACAGTGGGCAGGGAGAGTACGTGCCCCACCTCTGCCACGAGCTTCGCTCGCTGAACCGCCCAAGCTGGGCAGTCTACGAGCGTGTGCAGCGCCGTATCAAACTCGGCGCCGCACTCGTGGCACTCACCAGACGCTTTTCGCGCTAGGCCACCTTCCACAGATACCTCCCGTAACATCCATGTCCGGAAAGTTGTGTGTCAGGCGGAAGGTGAGGACCCCATGCTTTCTGGCAACCCAGCCCTGGAGAACGGGCTGGATGGCTGAAATTGTCCAGAATCCGCGCGGTCTTATCGTTGGTCTATCACACCGCAATAGATTCTTTTCTTTGTTATTTATATGTGTAATGAAGAAATATATATTTACCATAATATTTTTAATATATTACTTTGTTATATTTGCCTACTGTACTACATATTTGACTAAAGTACAAAATAAATTCTAATAAATACCGAATCAATAAAAATAAAAGCAAAACTATGTAGTTATGTTTATTGCCAAAAATTTTGAATCGTCAACATCTACTGCTGATTCGGAAAGCTGTTCCTACCGAGAAGAACTAGTAAGAAACTCGGCGGTTGCTGTTTTCAAAGAATAATTCTTATTACTAGTTACATATAGAAACTGATATCGTCCAGTTAAACGGTTAAAGCAACAGAAAGTTGTTTCTTTTTATCTTAATTATAATATAAAAAACCAATCAAAGATTATAAGTGGTAAAATTGCTTATATTGAATCATAATCCGACCTACGACTAAATAAAAAGGACGTATCATAAACATTTTTTTTTGAGACGAGCACTCATTAAGTTAGGTGGCTGTTCTACACAAGTGTAATTATTAACCAGCAGTAATTAATCGATTAAAGTTATATTTTAATTATAATTTTTCATTAAAAAAAATTACAAATTCATATTTTCAGCAAATAAGGTATTAGTGATCAGTAACTAATTTTTTTTTGGAAATGACATCGGAAGAGAATCTTCGTCCTGAACACACTTTGCAATATTGGCTGAGAAATTGTGAAGTGGAGGTGAAAAAACCCTTGAAAGGAAATAGCACAGGTAAGAATTACTTAACATTTTTACCCTAATTTTTTTATATAGTACTAGATTTTACCCGTGACTTCATCTGCGTGTACCTTAGTCCTGAATTGAATATTAGAGTGATAGAAATCACTCTCCAAACCTGCAAATATCTACGGATTCTTATAGCCTATATGTTATCCCGGTGTATAAGCATGAATTGCACCAAATTTCATCGACATTGGCTCAGCGGATTGTCCGTAAAAACATAACAGACAGACAGACTTTCGTATTTATAATATTAGTACGGATAGATAAAATAATGTTTTAAGTAATGCAAAATCGATTTTAAAACATCTTTGTACTATTTTCTATCGATGATCATCGATAATCAATTATAATGGACCATTCTTGTTTCTAAGTTTAAATAAAATTTGTCGTTTTTATTAAATTCCTAGCATTTTTATCACATTTAATCGCCTTTTAAACCTTCCCTGGACTTCCACATAATTGAAGACCAAAATTAGCCAAATCGATCCCGCTGTTCTCGAGTTTTAGCGGGACTAACGAACAGCAATTCATTTATATGTCAATAGACATGAAACGTAAACAAAAATCTGCTCGTTTAACTAAATAATAGGACATAGCTTGTTTGCACAGATGGCAGTGATCCTGCCTTCAGCTCTGTAGGTCGCGGGCGAGTTAAAGCGAACAGAATAGGACTGTAACAAAAATTAAGTCGTAGTATGTAGTCGTAGTTTATTACATCAAGTACATATAGCTGTGATAGTCCAGCGGTGAGACCGTGCGACTCTTTCAAGGGGAACACGAGTTCAAACCCGGGTAGGCACCAATGAGTTTTTCTATTAAAACTCATGTGTCTAATTGATAATTGCAATTTATCAGACGCTTTTCGCTGAAGGAAAACATCGTGAGGAAACCTGCATATTTCTAGAGACTTCTGGGGATATGTGTAACCAATCCGCATCGGAGCAGCGTGGTTAGCTCCAACCCTTCTCTCCAGAAACAGGGAGAGGAGGCCTATTCCCAGCAGTGGGATTGTAACAGGCAGCGGCCTGTTACAATCCCACTGCTAAAGTAGCGACTTTACATAGTATGTATTGGTATTCTTTAAGGCACAATTCCACCGTGGTTACAAGGTACATTCATTCGAAACGGTCCTGGCACTATCAAATGTGGCTCCCAGGAATTTGAGCATTTGTTTGATGGATCAGCACTCCTACACAGGTAATCAGCACTTGAATTAGATATGCAAATTGTGTAATCCATGAACTAGAATTATTATAAACCTTCCCTTTTATCACACACCACACTCACACATTCAGCACATTGCCATACTCATCACAGACATGTGCATTTTCTTTGTTGTAATATTTAAATTTCCTTTTTATTCTATTAACTAGCTGTGCCAGCGGCCTCGCCCGCGTGGAAATCAGCATGTCACATTTTTTTCTCGAATTCCAGTTTTAAACATAAAAGTAGTTATTGTGAGTTAACTATAAGAGATAGAGACATGCTATCGCGGACTTTTTTGTAGTATTTTATAGATCTACAATTCTTTGCTACATTACTTTAGCGTATCTCTACTGGTTTACGCAACGCTCGCGACTAAAGCTCACGTCAAGCGAGTTTTAAAAAAATTGCGCGTTCTCATCCACAAAATTTACATAATACCGATGTGAACTATTTACTTAAACCATCCGGAAGTATTGCACTATCTTTTGGTGAAACCATACAAAAATACGCACGCGACTTAAAGCTCCCAGCAAGCAAGTTTTTTAACAACTGCACGATCTCTTCAACACTATTTACATAATACCGATGTGTACTATTTGCCTTTCTTTTGGTGAAAACCGTATAAAAATCCGTTCAGTAGATTTTGAGAAAATCGATTACATACAGACAGACAGCTTTTTGGGACTTTGTTTTATAATAAGTATAGACTTAATTATTTTTGACTGTGAGGATGGCATATGCAATTCAGTTATATACTATCGTAATACCATCTTAGCAAAATGATGTTGTCTTATTTAACTTTAAAATATATAAATATATATACTTATAAATAAATAAATAAATGCCAAAGTCAGTGATAAAATTTGATACATTGGAATCTTATCTATCAGACTAACGTAAAAGTAAAAAATTAAGTTTTTTTTGCCGAGTACTTCCTGTACTCGGCAAAAAAATAATACAGTACATAACTGAGGGTATTTTAACATTAAAATCAATCAGAACGGAATCGCAGAAACAAAAAGTCGAAAGTCAAGTCTAAATTAAACTGTCGAAGATATCTTAGCGTCTACTATGTCGTTTAGGAGGTCATTAGGGCTTACGCGTGACATTTTCATTATATACATATTTTAATTTAACTATGGATAAAAATAATTTATAGAGTTAGACGTTACTTTGTGCAGATCTATAATACAAAAGAAATAAAGAAATTATCATGCTATAATCGCTGTGCGATTTTGTCGCGGAGTGTTATATCCTGATGATGCTTCGTTTGCGGAGCGAAACGATTATTGAGTTTGTGATAGTGAACGTGTGTAGTACTTGAGTATTGTAGTGGCGGTGGGTGAGGTTTGGTGTATGTGCTTTTACGTATCCTGCATGTATCGGGTATGAGAAGAAATAGTCTACATTTAGTATTATATAACTTTTTTATATTTTCTTAATCGCGGTTTAAAACAAAATTAATTATTACTACTTATTACTTTAGTATGAATAAAAAATTTGTTGAAAATACGAAAATATCCAATAGCCTTCTTTTCGTGAGCAAAATCACCATCAGATAGTGTCTCAACTTAAATAAACGACTTCTTTAAGGCATTGCGGTCTCGCATAACTGCCTATCTAGTTGCCATAAGCCATTGACCATAAATCCTCAATTTTATCGTAAATTTAGAAAGGATTTTAACACTTGTGTATTTTTTAATAAACCTTGTTCACGCTTGCTTGACTCGGGTCACTCCCCGAGTGAAATCAAAAACTGGTGATCACGTGACGAGAGCGTTACGAAGTTTGGCTACGTATTTCACGACTGGCCGTCTGCTTGACGTCAACTTACCTTAGTCGTCTATTACGACCCCTCGGTAAGAAAGAGGGTGGTCTATTCTACTCAACCGGATACCGCACGGTGGGTCAACTTACCTTCGACGCCTTTTACGACACCACGCTAAGGAATGAGGGTGGTCTATTCTACTCAGCCGGATGTCACACGGCGGAATTTTTAGATGTAAACAATATTCTAATTTTTTGCAGGTTCGCTATCAAAGACGGCCAAGCAACATACCAATGCCGTTTTTTAGATACAGACACTTTGAGAAGAAATAGAAGAGCTCAACGGATCGTTGTTACTGAATTCGCAACAAGATCAGTACCGGACCCATGTCATACTATATTTGATAGGTAAAGATTTATTTTGAATACGAGGCTTTTTTCATCATCATCATCATCCTCCTGTCCTTATCCCACTCTAATTAGGATCGGCACAACATGCTATAAACATATTGTCACATGATTTGGCTACGTATTTTACGACCGGCCGCCTGCTTGTCGTCAACTTACCTAAGTCGTATTTTATCGTCGTCTATTCTACTCAGCCGGTTACCACACGGTGGGTCAACTTGCCTTAGTCGCCTTTTACGACACCCCTGTATGAAAGAGGGTGGTCTATTTTGCTCAACCGGATACCACACGGTGGGTCAACTTGCCTTAGTCGCCTTTTACGACACCTCTGTATGAAAGAGGGTGGTCTACACTACTCAGCCGGATACCACACGGCTAGAATACGGTCATTTTTTTTATCTTTAAACTACTGTTGCAATCGCTTCGATTAAAATAAATCTTTAATCTATGTGAATAGTAATAAAAGTAAAGTACCGTAGTAAGTAAGTTTTGGAGAGAGGAGTCAAAGCTAAGACCTACCACGCTGCTCCAATGCGGATTGGTAGGTTACACAAATTCCCAGAATTCTCTAGAGATATGCAGTTTTCCTCACGATGTGTCCTTTACCGATAAGCATTTGATAAATTGCAAACATGAATTAGAAACATAGGTATTTAATAGAAAAACTCATGGGTGCTTGTTCGGGATTCGAACTAACTATTCGAAAAACTTAGCCACAAGTATTTAATAGAAAAATTCATCAGAGCCTGCCCGTGATTTCAACGCGTGACCCCCTTGAAAAGGTCGCACTGTCTCACACCTGGTATCTCAGCATTTCATTAGAATTATTATTATTAGCTTGTCTTAGCTTAAACATTTTGTTGTAAAGACCAACCGCCGAGTTTCTTGCCGGCACTTCTCGGTAGCAATAGCTTTCCGAACCAGCAGCAGAGTTAACGATTCAAAAGCACTTGTTTACAAGTTTACTTGAATAATGAATGTTTTTTTTGGCACATGATTCTGATTTTGAACTTATCGGTCGGTGGTTGAAAGGCAACTAAAATGGCAGTCAGGAGTTTGTATTACCTACTGATTGTATTACTTATTGTATATTTGTTTAATAATTATAATTAATAACATAAAAGATGCAAAAAATTGCATAAATCTATAAAGATTATAAGGTTATTTTGTCGGTAAACAACATTGTCTACCGGACAACCTTCAGTCAGTTAACTAAACAAGAAGTACGAACAAAAACATAATACAAACAAATAAAATGTATAAGTCGACGTATAATAAATAATATAAGAATAAATAACGGTCCCGTCGTTTAAACCCGTCAAATATAAATAACTAGTGGATTATCAACATTAAGTTTTTACTACTCGAACCGGTAAAAGTGCTTATTGAATTGAATGTAATAAACATTGCATGCTTAAGGTTGTATGGTCACCTTGAAATTTTACTGCGGATCATTATCAATTGAGCTATAACTGACTTGACTGGCACGTTGGCGCAGTTGGCAATGACCCTACCTCTAGCGGACCGCGGGTTATATTCCCGCCGAGGGCCAACATTTTCTATAAAACAATTTGTCGGTTCTTTGAGCCTGGGTGTATATTTGTATTTAGAAATATTATTTTAAATGCATATTAAAATAATATTTTTATATATTTACCAGTTACCGTGTAGCCCATAACACAAATATTAAGTTACTGCGGAAGGGCAAAAGTGTGTGCATATGTCTCATGTATTTATTTATTTTTATTTGAAAAGTAAAGTAAGTAACGGCCTGTTACTATCCCACTGCTGGGCATAGACCTCCTCTCTCTGTTTTTTGGAAAGAAGGATTGGAGCTAAAACCTGCGACGCTGCTCCAATGCGGATTGGTAGGTTACGCATATCCCTGAATTCTCTAGAGATATGCAGGATTCCTCACGATATTTTCATTCACCGAAAAGCGTGTGATAAATTTCAATTAACAATTAGTCATATAAGTTTTTTAATAGAAAAACTCGTTGGTGCCAGTTTGAGGTTTAAACCCGTGACTTTGTAGACGTTGAAGATGTAATCATGGTGTAACCGCTGGGCTTTCACAGCTTTATTTGCAGATAGGCATGAACATTGCTACAAAAATAGTATTTAATAACAAGTAATAAATAATACAAATGTATATAATCAAGTCCTTTATTTATCGTTTCAGATTGGCTTCAGTATTCAACCCCTTCACATCCATGACTGATAACGCTAGCGTGTCGGTTTATCCATTCGGCGATGAAGTGTATGCTATGACTGAAGTGACCAATGTATACAAGTAGGTAGACCTTTGTCACTAATCCTGACATTATATCCGTGGTGTACGAGTTTACCACAGGCTCAATCACGCACTTATATTATGTCATTACACGTCCACTCTCACCCGCGGCTCTGGTGTTACCGACGTGGTGCGTTTAGTCTTTAGTAGTTCGCGAACGAACTAGTTTTGAAAGATTCACTCCTACAGAAAAATCACGGGAATCGATTCCCACATTTCCCGCTTTGTAGTTTGTTAGTTCGTGATTCATGAGTTGTGATTCCGTACAGAATCAGTAAAGGTGACGTCAACCGAACTCATGTTGTCTCGCTCACAATCGCACGGAACTCTGATGCTCGCTCATCGAATTGCATGCCGCGGCTACTTACTGTTAGGGACGCCAAAAATGAAATATTTTATCAAAATAATCAATCTTTAATAATAAATTATTTTAACATCTAAATCGATTTTTATTAAATCGATTATATGCATTAAGCTCCTTTTATTCTTTTTTATCCTCTTTTTTAACCTCTAACTAAAAATAACTGTAAGAAGACGACACGAACGAAAGAAAAATGATTCATATAAATAAATCGATAAATTGACCTAGCTAGGTTTTATTTTTAGAAAACCGTTTTATTCCTTGCTATAAAAACTGCTACAATAATGGAGCAATTAAATGAAATTAACCTTTTTATTACGATTATATAATTAGAACAAAAAGTTTAATTTTGCTATGGTTAAAAAAGTAATTGTAACTAAGGTTGATAACCGTGTGTGTGTCAAACACGAAATAAATCAATATAAGATCAGATCAGGTAAAAGGCAGATGGTTCGCTCGTTTTAAAACGACTCCTGCGTCAAGAACACATACTCATGAACTAACGGACTAAAAGAATCAACTAGTTCATTTAGGCGCGACGAATCAAATCATCAAATCCCAACTGCGAACGGTTACGCTCAAGACTAGGTGCGTTAAGCTAAGTTCCCGTGACAAGCGTTTAACGTGCGTTTTGATTACGCGCGTTTACAACGGTATTACATAATGCACATCGAGGCTTAAAGAGAGCAAAATCGGCTAGATTCTACTTCATAAAGCATTGTCCGTGTCGCGCACAGTGTCTAACCCGTGTGAAACGTCTACTGACTGAGTGACAGTGAGAGCGTTCTACGAAACCGAACTGGCGGACGTTTTCGTTCTAAACACCAATGTGCTAGTATCTTCTTAAGAATCTTAGATAATAAGATTCTTAATAAATAATATTATTTAAGCGTTAACATTTTAAAACTATAAACAATTACTATTTTCAGAATTGATCCAGAGACTTTAGACACGTTAGACAAAGAAAATCTTTTCAACGCCTTAATCGTCTGCCATACCGCGCACCCACATGTAATGCCAAACGGTGATTATAATCTTCAATATATATTTTTAGAAATTTAATGAGTAGCTTCACAATAGTTATAACAGCGTACAGTTTAGTTTTTTTAAATAGCTTTAGACCAAAATGCTTCCTAAACTATCCGAAGTAAGACATCGGCATCCGTACTATAATGAACATAAGAGAACTCTTTGAAGAGAAGAGTAATTAAGTATTTTCAAAGCATAAGTAATAATTACATTACTTTTATCTATCTAGCTAGCTATAATTCGAGATAAAGTAAATAGAAAATGCTAAATCTTATAGACTATCCGTTTCCATAGCTCGTTCATGCAGGGTTCCCAAAAGCACTACAAACCTCCACCACAATACCATAAGCCAAACATCAGGAGATAGACTCCGGTGGCGATCATATGAAATTGCCTTGTAGCATATGAAAAAAAAACAGATTTTTATCATAATACTATTTTTTGATTTTAGAGTACTTTGTAGCAAATTAATACAAATATGCCCATAAAGGGCATTACTTTGAGGAAAATTTGATGTGAATATTTTTATATTTTCTTTGCTAGATCCACGATTAAAGAAATAAATACGAGATAGGAAGCCAGTAATTCATTACGAATTTGCCGTGGAAGAGGTTTGTTATGTGTTCTGCTTTCTTTTTTTGCAATTAGGAAGCATGAGTAAGAATTAGTATAACCTATTTAGCATTAGTTAGATTTTTCTTAATAGCGGATAACGAAAATTCTTATTACCTTTTGACTTTTGTTTTGATAATTTTATTTCAGGGGATGTTTATAATATCGGACTTAACATCGTTCAGGGAGTGATGAAGCACGTTATAGTGAAATTCCCTCACAGCAAAAAAGGTATTAGAATTAAATTTTAATAAATCTTGTCTAGTTAATATATAGATACCGGCTATACTCACGTCTAATTTTATCGGATTAGCCCGACTAGTTTCGAACCCGTCCGGTGCACCTACGAGGCGCGCCCAGCGAGCTGCCGCACGCAGTTCCCGCCGCGATAACGTCGTGTAAAGAGCTCATGAATAAGTGCCCCGGACGGGCTCGAAACTAGTCGGGCTTATCCGATAAAATTAGACGTGAGTATAGCCGGTATTTATATATTAACTACGAATACTACTCACGATAGTTTAAATTTAAAAATTTTGTCTAAGCTTGTTTATTCAAAGGTCCTCGTACCAAGAGGACCCTGTGATTATTTATATCAAACTAGTTGTACTCGCAACTTTTTTTAAGTGTTCAAACGCAAATTCACCTGTATAATGTTAGTATGATTGTGCTGTGTGCTATCCAGCTGACAGATGCATTTCTTACCGAGGTGCCGTAAAAGGCGACTAAGTTAAGTCGACCCGCCGTGTGGTATCCAGCTGCGTAGAATAGACCACCCTCTTTCTTACCGAGGTGACGTAACATACGCCTAAGTTAAGTTGACGTTAGGCAGGCGGCCGATCATAAAGACGCAGCCAAATCATGTGACAACATGTTTGTAACATGTTGTGCTGACCCCACTTAGAGTGGGATAAGGGCAAGAGGATGATAATGAATGTTAGTACGGTTATATTATAGATAGCTATAATAGAGCTACAGAACCCATATAAACATACTCTCTATCTGTCTGTTACTGAGTACATGATTGATTCACTGTATTCAAACTAACAAACCTATTATACCGTGCTAACATAAAGTATAGTATATAATTATATAACACTTAACGATACTTGACGGTATTTAAACACTTTATGGTGAATAAAGTCGCAACCAGTACAGACACTATAACAGAACTACCTTGCTATAATCCGCACGGGTTAAGCGAATGCATGCAAAGCTAATGTGAATGAAGCAGGCAAAATTTACGCACCTTACACATGCAGGACAAGTCACCACACGCACCCCAAGGCGCCTCCACCAGCAACAATGCACACAAGCAGCACACACAACCACAACACGACACGACAAAATCGTAATGCGATTTTGTCGTGGAGCCTATCTTGTGGTGGTGGTTGTGTGTGCTGCTTGTGTGCATTGTTGCTGGTGGAGGCGCCTTGGGGTGCGTGTGGTGACTTGTCCTGCATGTGTAAGGTGCGTAAATTTTGCCTGATTCATGCATATTAGCTTTGCATGCATCACTTAACCCGTGCGAATTATAACAAGGTAGTTAGTTCTGTTATAGTGCCTGTAATATGGAATTTCGCAAAGTAACGCCTGCTTCTATAAATCGCAACCACTAGTATTGTATAATAACAAAATATTAATATGTTGATTTTATTTCAAGGCGATATGTTCAAGTTGGCTGAAATCGTCAGTACAATAGAACCAAGATGGCGATTCAATCCTGCTTACATGCATTCATTTGGTACGATCATTAAATTGTTATGATAAATATGATTTATTGAGAATGAGGATTACAATTATTATTTTTTAACAAAACTATCAATTCCGCACATTTCAGGTATAACGGAGAACTATTTTGTGATTTTGGAACAGCCTTTAGCAATATCGCTTCTTCATGTAACCAAAAATCGGCTTCTGAATCAACCATTTTCCAGCGCTCTAAATTGGTATCCTGAATATGAGGTAAACTTATATATGTCTATTGTAAAGCACTTTTTCTCATACAATATAAATTACGTTTAATGACGTTCTGCTTTGCACACGTGCACAATGAAACTATCGTAGAGCGGCACTAGTCTTGAAAAAGCTTGAAGGAATTGCTTATAAAAAAGACCTTTTTGTTAGTTTTTTAAAGATGATATTTTTTGTCGACGTGTATAAACGTTGTATCAGTTAGCATTTATCAAATTTGACGCGTAATAACGTTGCTTCACGATTAAAAAATATATTATGAACTAATTTATAAGGATATATATAAACGAATATTATAAAAAAGAGTTATGACAAATTTAAGTAAAACCAGAACTACGACAAGGCTTTCATAGATATAAAACAAACATGGAAGCTGGCAATGCTAGTGATAATAAGGATTTTGTCTTATCCAAAATTGTCTAGCTTAAAAAACTTACTGTGTAAACGTACGTTAGTTTTTTTTTCATATTTTTAGATGCGTCCGCTGTATCTGTAATAGTCAACCTAATACAAGTACGTAACTAAGAAAGACGAATAAATTACTTTAATCAGTCGTGAATGAATTATTCATGACTGATTGAGGTCACGATTAATAAATGACTGATTAAAGTCATAAGATATAATAAAAATAACAGTTTCGTTTGGTGATATTACAAGGTCGCGAAGTATTGTCTGTTATTATTTATTCGAAACGAAAATATACAAGTTATATTTATCTATTACTAGCTGTGCCAGTGGTTTTGCCCGCGTGGAAATCAGTGTGTGAAAAAAATTATCCCGAATTAAAGTTTTGATCATAAAAATGTTGTCGCGGACTTTTTGTAGCATTTTCATACATCTACAATTTTCTAGGACATTACTTTAGTATATCTCTGCCGGTTTACGCGGCGCACGCGAGTAAATCTCTCAGCAGCCGAGTTTTTTTACAACCGTGCGACCTCTTTAACACGATAAGATAAAACGGTAATGTACTATAAACCTAAACTATAAAAAAAAACCTAAAAATTGCACTACCTTTGAGTAAAAATAGTACAAAAATCGGTTTAGTTCATTTTGAGAAAATCGATTACACGCAGACAGACAGCTTTTGGGGACTTCGTTTTATAATAATTATAGATTTACACGCTAGTACTATACAAATCATGCTCACGTCGAATGGTCCCAAGAACGCTGGTAACGTTTCCGCGTTGAATCGCTAAGGTGATTAGAAAAGCTAACCCTCTTGTCACGAAGAGGCAAATGCAGGTTTTAGAAAAACGGAAAATTATATCTTTATATATAAAAATCTCGTCCCACGCAGTGAGTTTACGCTAATCTTGAAAACTACAGGACCGATTCCAATAAAACTTTTTAATTAGTCATATTTTCATCACGATGCGTCAAAGTAAAGTCTATAAGTTGAAGAAGTAGGTTCTATACTACGATACGCAATATATATAGTAGATTCTTATGAAAGAAAAAACATCGTTAGGTTAGCGGCATTTTAAGAAAACTCGTATACTTAAATATTAATGTCCTGTAGGATCAGCTAGTATTATAGAATATTAGACTTGTCCTAGTTGTTAATGTCGTTAATAAATTAGATCAACACAAAAATAATTGACTTTTTTATTTACTTCTAGACCCAAATAGTACTAGTGCATCGGGAGACTGGTAAAGAGATAAGATATAGGACCGAAAACTTTTTCTTCATGCACATAATCAACACTTTTGAATCGAAAGGCGAACTTTTCATTGACGTATGTTGCTATGATGATTCAAAGATGATCGACGCTATGTACATTGTGGCACTGAAGGTAAAAAAGGCACAAGGTTTTAATATAGTGCTAAGGAATTAGTGGACCTTTTTAGGCTTTTTTATTAATATTGTTTTGTAACGGTTTTTTATGATGCATAAATAAAAAAAAATAAATAAAAAAAATGGCTTGACCATTTTTCACTATCAAAATACTCAAAATAAATATTGTAGAGCTTGTCATATTTATTCAGTATTTACGGATGCGAAGAACATAGATGGAAGAACTCACGAAATGCCATAGGGGGTATTTTGTGATTTGTCCAAGGCGTTTGATTGTGTCCAACATGAAACACTATTACTAAAACTTGGTTATTATGGTTACATAGACAATTTGCTTCATCTCGTAGCATTTTATCTTCATAACCGGATTAAAAAACTGTGCATTAATGATGTGCAGTCATCTGGATCGGCCTTAGTTATGGATGTGCCCCAAGGATGATCCTAGGTTCCTTTCCGTTTTCAGTTTATATAAATGATTTACCGTATTTCATTCATAGTGCGATATTGTTTTATTATGATGATATTATTATTGATGTTTTATTCTGATGATCTTTGATATTGAAAATGATTAGAAATGACGATGATTTTGACGAAGTAAACAGTGGTTTGTCACAGGTAGCGCATTGGTTCAGGCAATAATTTGCTAAGTTATCCTGAAAATATACAAATCTATTCGGTGAAGGATATTATTCAAATGATGTATATTGTTAACAGAATTTAAGAAGTATCCCTGATTACCGGAAATGGTGTCAAAGTCGTCCTAAGCGTATTATAATCCCGTTCGAAGTTCCTCCACTCAGCAAAGTCGAAATGAAACAAATTGCGGACATTAGTATTGAAGCTCCTAGAATCAACTACGACCTTTACAACGGTAAGATGAAAAATGGCTTTTTGATACTTAAAATTATCAGACCCTTTACGAAGGATTAGAATTATTATTGAAGCAAGTGTCATTTATTATTGTCCAGTTGTTTTTGACAATGGCTGTTTACCTCTATTCGACTTCTATTTGATAGGAAATTTTTAAGAAAAAATCAATTAGAAAAATATTGAAAATTATATAATTTATAAAATAAGGTATTAATTTTCGGAGATCCATATCACAAAAGTAATAGTAAAATTGTTTTTCTATAATTCGTAATCCGTAATAATGATATTTCGCCCCGCAACCGAAGCATCATCAAGTGACTCCACGACAAAATACCAAAGCTTTGCAATTCTATTTACTCTATCGCAGATTACAGCAAAATAATATTGTTTGTTACAAAATAATATTGTTACTCTATCGCAGATTATTTTTATTTTATTGCAGCTCGCCCATACAGATATTTTTATGGAATTTGTTTCGACGTATTTTCGGAGTATGTCGGTTCAGTAAGTAATATTTATTACACATGTGTATAACATAAAATAATTCGATTGTCTGCTCCAGAATTAAATATTTTAAATCAAATATTTTAATATTAAATGTTTATAAACATGAATTAAAATTTGTTTTTTCTTTTTAGATAATTAAAATAGATACACACACCGGAGATATTTTGACCTGGCATGAATATGACGCCTGTTCAAGTGAGCCTATATTTGTCGCCCATCCAGATGCCAAGGTTTTTGCCAAAAGTTATTTTTATCACGTTCTTTCTTAAAACGAGTGTTATGATTTTATTCTTAGTATACATAAAAGCGAATTTAATAGAATCTTTTGAAAAAATTCATTTCAATTGCTTCACTAGATATAGTTTATTAAGGTTTTATGTCAATTGGTAAAAAATATCTGAAATATTTTAGCTGAAAATGCAGCTGTAACCTCTTCGCGATACAGCAATTTAATATGGAATTATAGAGTACTCTTCCTTCCTATTATTCTTCTTTTATAGACCTACAGCAAAATCAGCAATTGCATATTTTGTATCTCTTAAGGATGGCTGAATATACCTATTCTAACTCCTTAGAAAAATGTCGCGAACAATTCAATAATTAGAAAACTATGTAATGCGGTATTAATTTTTATCATTCTAAGTATGTTAGTTAAGCATAAGACGCTTAAAATTATAATAGTACAGAATATACTTAAAAACAGAAGAATATACTTAAATATCTCGTTTGATATACCAAAAATTAAAATAAAATCTCACAATATATTCTAGAGTTACGTTAGTATCTTGAAATCCGAATAATCGAATAAAAACGAAGATGGACGGAGCATACATTACGAAGAACCTATGGCCTTAAACGAAGGTTTAAAAATACCTATGCGTAAACGTAACATAGGTAGACTCCCTTATTTTACGAAATCTTCTAAAAGATATCGGAACTCTCCGGGGATGAGATCCGGTTATGTGGGATTTCTACCCACTAAAACCCCCTCGATGAACAGCCTCCGCACTAACAGAGAGGCCCCGGGATCTCTGATGAACTGCACCGATGCCTTTCAAGTTCCGTGGACATCGTGCTCTTCAAAATATAGTACATAGCTTGTGTCTGTAATAAGCTCCATTATCTCTCGGGGTCAAAAGGTACAGCCACAGGTAGGTAGACTGCCTACAAGCTGGACACTAAAGACCTTAAAAAAGTAGCGGAGAGCCGCTGAATTCAAGTGTCACAAGATCGTGTGATGTAGGGAGAGCTATGTCCAGCCGAGGGTCTATTGGTTGATGAAGAAGAAGAATATCAGAAATCACTGTATATTTTTGGCAATTTAATGTTTGTGCATAAGAATATACATAATTATAAAAGGATTGGCGATGTATATAATAGACAAAGTAGGAACCGACGTAAGCCTGCTTTGCGCCTTGCAAAAGTAAATAATTCATTTGTGGGTTTGGGTATAAGATTCTATAATAAAATCCCACAATCGATTTTTTGACCAAATGTAACTTAGATGACAAGAATGTGTGGATATAGCTACTCTACCCTGTTCAAGACAGTAATGACTACATGTAACTAGTTATAAGAACTATATTTAAAAAGAGCAACCACCGAGTTTCTTGCTGGCCATTCTCGGTAGGAACAGCTTTCCGAACCAGCGGTACAGTTGACGATTCAAAAGCACTTGTTGACAAGTTTACTTGAATACATAATATTTTGAATTTGAATTTGAATATGAAATATATAATTATTCTATAACTTTTACCATCAATATTTCAGGATGAGGATGATGGTGTTTTGCTGAGTGCAATAATATGGGGTAAAGATGATCATGCAGTGACACTACTGGTGCTTAACGCTAAAGATTTAAAGGAAATAGCCCGAACGCATTTTAATACACCTTCGCAGGCAACGAATGCGTTCCACGGTTGGTTCTGGCCAGATCAGGCTATATACTCATAATAGCAATGTCGTTGATTACAACTATTGAATAATTTATAGAATTAGGCGTTACTTTGTGGAGATCAATAATACAAAAGTAATAATAAAATTATTTTGCTATAATCCGCGGTACAGTAAATAGAAAATAAATATACTGTTAAATGTATAGTGGACTATCCGTTTTTTTATACCCGATACATGCAGGATTCGTAAAAACATATGGACAAACCTCCACCACTGCCACTATAATACACAAGCACTACAAACGTTCACAAACTCAACAATCGTTTCGCCCCGCAACCGAAGCATCATCGGGAGATAGACTCCACAATAAAATCGCAAAGCGAAGTATTATCCAAACAAGCATTGTTATATAGTACTTAGTTCATCCCCACACTTCTTTTTACCTCTGAACACGTGCAACAAGCTTGAACTAGAAACATTTATCTGCTCGTTAATGAGGGTGCCATTGTTATGCTTAATTTCTAATTGTTCCAAAATATTTAATTTCGAGCTTTTTTCACAGGTGTTCGCGGATTATAGCAAAATAATTTTATATTAATTGCGAATTAATACGTGCGAATTTGCTAAATCATAAGTCTTTTCATTTAAAGAAAAAAATTAAATGTACAATAATAATGGTAATTCAAAACGGCAGATTTTCTGATTTTAAAATACCTATATTTTTTCGTTGTTGAATTGATAAGGGAGTAGAGTTGGTAGAGATCTTTCATTCTAAAAGTGCACGCCCCTCCAACAAATTTGATTATAAATATTATATATGTAATATTAATTTTATTTTTATGCAAACGTTACTTGTAACCCGTGTAACCATATTGGTTGAAATTGGTTGAATATTTTCTCTCACACATTAAAATAATGTAATTTGGTGGAGGGGCGTGCACTTTTAGAATGAAAGATCTCTACCTGTAAATGTGGAGTTGTTAATTTTTCCAAACTATATTTCTTAAGTTTATGTTTTCAAATGCTACTTCTCAGCTGTCTCATCAGCGCGTATTTAACAATACGAGCCAGCAATGCTTACTGGAGTAATTCTAACAGTAAACTAAGTTAAGTAGTTTCTCAAGTACTATAAAACGCGATCAAATTTAGTATGAGCTAAGTTTTTGAGCCAGGTTCAAAAAACCTATCCTGTTACGTTATGTAGACAGTTAATTAGACGTACTAAAAATTTTTTATATTTTTAAAAAAGTACACGACGGTAATGTGTAGTGTTTGAATAGTCTTACTAAACGATTGCTATATATTTTTAATAACAATTTATATATTATATAAATTTAAGGTTTAGATTTTGTTTAAGGTGTTGATTATTAAATCTGATTCTATGGTATTTGTGATAAATAAAGACATATAAAACATATAAATAAAGATCTTACTTAATATGTGAAGAATTTAAATCGTTTCCACCACATTTTGGAAAGATTCGGCATAATTCAAATTAATACATATGATAGCAAATAAATACCTGTAAATATCTAAGAAATTTTTAGTCATTCAAATTCAAATTCAAAATATTCTTTATTCAAGTAAACTCTTAAACAAGTGCTTTTGAATCGTCAACATCTACTGCTGGTTCAGAAAGCTGTTCCTACTGAGAAGAACCAGCATGAAAACTCGGCGGTTGCTCTTTTCAAAGAATACTTATTATTACTAGTTACATATAGTTATTGAAGTCTGGTACAGGGTCGAAGAGTAGCTATATCCACGTATTCTTCTCGTCTAAGTAATCATTTATTTTGTATCTACTGTAATAAAACCTCTACATATTGATACGACGAAAAGTTACATAAATCCCAATAGACTAAGCAGAATTTACATATCTATGCTTTTATAAAACAAAGTCCCCAAAAAACTGTCTGTCTGTGTGATCGATTTTCTCAAAATCTTTTGTACGGATATTTGTACGGTTTTAACTAAAAGATAATGCAATTTTTCCGGAAGAATTAAGTTAATAGTACATTACGGTTTTTAAGTCAATTGTGTTGAAGAGTTCGCGCAGTTGGTCAAAATAATCGTCTGCTGGACTTTTAGTCGCGTGCGGCTTCTAAGCCAACAGAGATATAGGGAAGTAATGTACTAGAAAATTGTAGATCTACAAAAAAGTTTGCAGTGGTATGTCTCTATCTCTTATAACTCACAATAACTACACTTACAATCAATTTCAATTAAAAACACTGATTTTCACGCCGTGTGGTATCCGGTAGAATAAAATAGACCACACTCCTTTCCTACCGTGGTGTCGTAAGAGGCGACTAAGGTATGTGCCATGTGGTATCCGGCTGCATAGAATAGACCACCCTCATTAAGAAATGAGGTAAGGCGACTAAGGTAATTTGACGTCAGGTCGACGACGATTTGACTACGTATTTTACGACGACGACGGTCGTAAAATACGTAGCCGAATCATGTGACAACATGTTTGTAACATGTTGTGCCGACTCCACTTAGAGTGGGATAAGGGCAGGAGAATGTGATTTTCATGGGGGCGAAAGTCAGTGTTTAATTGAAATTTAACACAGCACGGCTATTTTATAATGTTTGTTTCGATGTCAGGACGGCTCAAACCGTCACAAGATATGCAAGATTTTTCTCGACATTTTTAAGGCATAACTAGACGTAAGTTGTATATTAAATATCAAAAGCAAAAATCTATTATATCATAGTTATTTTTGCTCTACGGGCCTTTTGTTATCAGTTTATTTTCTTATCGTCTTATGCGTAATTCAAAGTAAAAACTGCTGATTATCGTAATAGATAAATAGAATGGTACAAAACTATGACTGGTATTACATACAATGGGTGGTTGACTTCAAATGAAGACTATAAATAGTGTCTGTTAAAGAAAAATAAGGTAATATTTTTACATCTACGAAATTAATAGCATTAAGATAAAAGATAATCTATTAATGAATAAATGGGAGATATATGGGACATTTACTCACACGTCCGTATCCATAGTAACTTACTTATGTTATGGGTCACAGACAACTGGTAAATATATGCATATATAATTTTAAAAACTCGAAGAACCTACAAATTGAATTTTGAAAATACCTTTGACGAAATTCGAACCCGCGATCCGGGGAGCTGATGGCTGGGTCACTGTCAAATGCGCCAAAAAATATGATAGTAAAATGACTGCACACCGTAATAATATTATATCATCTCAAGAGGCTGTCAGGAGGAATTTTCTTATATTTAGTTTTTTTTTGTTTGTTTTAGAAATTATTTAAAAATGTAAATTAATGTGATTATAAAAACAAAAGTCTATCTGTCCATACGTCAAGCTATCACGGCTTCAGCAATATATTGATAAAAGCTTCTCGTGCACGTAATAAGCTTGTGTGGTTTCGTATTCGAAAAAGTAAGTTTTATGAACCCTCTCCTCTGGATGAATTTCAAAAATCAATCGACTTGACCCAATGAGGTGTGCCTCGAGGCTGCATCTTAGATCCCTTATTAATAAAATATAAACGAAATAATAAAATATAACGATGTTTTACGCATAATTATTGAATTACGTGCTACTGAAGTCTGTTTGATTCTTTGAATAAACAAAAATGATAATAATATTGAGGAAGAAGACAGTTCTTTATCTTAACTATCAAAATCTAATCAGTCAGTAAAGCATAGCTGAGCAGTCCACACCGTCAGGCAAATGTGTAAAATTTATATTAAAAAATGGTGACGTTATTATAGATTATAGATAGATAGAAAGAAGATTAAACAATAATTAATAATTAACTAGTAAGTCAGTGTATACTAAAGTAATAAAAATAAAATTTTGAAAAGCTGATTTCGATAGATACTTAATTTAAAAAACTTTTTTAAATTTATTTTCATGTGAAAGCCACTATTTGTGTTTAATTTTTGTATTAAATTGTCTTACAGTGATCTATCTTAAGTAATTTATATTTGAAAATGTCTACAAAGAAAACCTTCCATCCTGAACATGATTTACAATACTGGCTAAGAAATTGCGAAGTGGAGGTCAAAAGACCATTAACAGGAGCTCAAACAGGTGAAGATTAGTTTTATTTTATGGTATTTCATAAACGGCTATGGAAATTATAAATTTAAGAAAATAGAATTAAAAGTTTTGAGCAACAAATCAGTTACTGAATTAAGCTCAGACAGGTAACAAAAAAATAAATGCTATTTCCAATATCTTTGAATACTTCGTGTTGATATTTGGTCGTCAATCGTAAATATTATGGGAAACCTGTTCTCAAATATTAGAAAGAAAGCTATTCTTAATGTCTCAAATGATCCTATAGTAAATGTAGTAGAATCAAAGTGATCATAAGTCAACGCCACACGAATCTATAGTAGCGATGCGCAAAACACACAGGGAGTCGCAAAATTCAACCCCCAACAGAACGTGTGGGCTAGATATTTTCTAGAGATACTCAGTATTCCCTAGGTCAGACGTCCCTTGGTTAATGAATTCCGTAAAGTAACAACTACTTTTATAAATAGTGAAATGTTCAATGTTAAAACAAATAAATTTAAACGGTTCTTCTAGGTTCGTTGGCTATATACTTATTTACCGCCGATCGATAGATTTAAGTTAGACAATTAAACCATATTTTTTTTTGATAATTGCCAATAAATGGATGCCAACCGTTGGTGATAAATTTTGTTTGTTCACAGGCACAATTCCAACGTGGTTGCAAGGCACGTTTATACGTAACGGGCCTGGAGCTACTAAATGCGGTTCACAGAAATTCGAACATTTGTTTGATGCACCAGCACTTCTACATAGGTATATACTTGCGTTAGATATAAATTGTTTTTTAATTCATTTCTTCATTACAAATATTTTATGATAACATGTCGATAACACAGCCATTCTGTCATTAAACCATTTATCTTGAGTCTAGCGAAGGTTGAGGTAGCATTACCTAGCTACTAACAAGGTAAATTTGGCCACAGATTGCTGTGCCTCAGGTTTCGGATTCCTCTCAAAACAGCATTCAACAGTTTTAAAAATGCTCCGATCGCTACCAACTTTGCGGTATATTCGCTGAGTCATTCTAAAGATTGAAAATTTTATTAGAATCGGCCCAGGGATTTCGGAGTCTATAAGGACATACAGACAAACATTAATTGTTATATATAAGAAGACTAATACATTTAATATACTGTGAAAAATTATTATTATTAAAGTTACAAAAATAAAATGTTTCAAGGTTCGCCATCAAGGACGGCCAAGCAACATACCAATGCCGTTTCTTAGATACAGACACGTCGAGGAAAAATAGAAGAGCACAACGGATCGTTATAACCGAATTTGCTACGAGATCCGTACCGGACCCGTGTCATACTATTTTCGATAGGTAATGTATGTTTTATCAAAGACCAGCTTATATTGAACCTATCTCGAGTACCTGAGGCGATAACATCGATATAAATTAAATGAATCCAGCCATTCGTTTCCATCGATAGACATCTACTTTTATCTACCTAGATGTTTTTCAAAGAATTTCTTGTTCAAAATAATTTTGCTATGCTCGGCGATAAAGTAATAGAAATTATTTATTATCCTAAATGTAGAGTGGACTATCAAATTCAAATTCAAAATATTATTTATCCAAGCAAACCTGTAAACAAGTGCTTTTGAATCGTCAACATCTACTGCTGGTTCGAAAGGCTGTTCCTACTGGGAAGAGCCAGCAAGAAACTTGGCGGTTGCTCTTTTCAATGAATAATTCTTATTACTAGTAACAAATAGTTATTAATATCTTTACAGGTACAGGAGTAGCTATATCCACGCATTTTTATCATCTATCGATTTGCATACCCGATACATGCAGGATTCGTAAAAACTCATGCATTACAAACCTCCACTACCGCCTCCATAATACACAAGCACTACACACGTTCACTATCACAAACTCAACAATCGTTTCGCTTCGCAACCGAAGCATCATAGGATATAGACTCCACGATAAAATCGGATCGTATTTCTTGTTATTATTATGCTGCTCTGCGTATTCAATGGCTTCTTGTGTACACTGTCTTATTATGTAACAGTGTATTCTATCATTCATTTTGTGAGTCCTTTAATAATTTTAGTTGTTTTTATCCGTAGAAAGTAAAAAGTAAAATAGTTACTCAAAAGAGCCTAGTTAAGAGAACAGTAGAGTTATTTTGTTTCCTCTGCGACCATGGCACTTTTTATTGGAATATATAGTACGGTTTAGACCTTACTGTTCGCGATTTCTTATAAAGCCTTTACGGCCGTTGAACCACAAAGCAGTACAAACAAACAAGCTCAGAAACAGGAGTAGTTAAACTGTAGAAATTTTATAAGCGTTGTTTTTTTATTATTTTATATTTATGTTCATTTTCCCACTAAATATAAAATTTTAGTTACTCTAGTACATCTAAGGATCTTATAATTTGTATATTATATAGAATATGCCTGAGTAGAGGTATTCCAAGAATATGCGAATCTGTACTTTTATATCGACCTTGTGTTGTATTTAGCCAACCCATAAATAGGTTGGGCAGGATTTCGGGTCATATGACTTAAATGCTCCAAGTTTCATCAATAGTGGTACAGCAGATTAGCCGTGCGAGCGTAACAAAGTGGACAGATTTTCGCACTTGTATTATAAGTATGTACATACAAAACTTCGCAAGGTTGCAAATAGTAAAAAGTGACTTATTATTATAAAATTACTAAATCGAATAATGGATTTCCAAACAAAATATTTCATGGAAAAACCGTTAATATCTAATCTTATATCTATTTGCCAACTTAGATAAGTTTATAGAATTAGGCGTAACTTTGCATCGTTCCATACAACCATTTTTTTGGCACAATTCATCTGGTACAAATCACATATGGTCTTCAGTCGAATTAACTGATATTTCAATAGCTGATAAGATATTTTTAAAACACTACTTACTAGATATTGTTTGTGTATTTTCTTGAATTTATTAAATAAGGGATATAAATGATAGAATATAACGACTTGTTGAGACATATTATTAAGTTATACTTGTTATTAAGCTATATTATTTTATTCATCATCTATGTTTTCAGACTAGCTTCTGTTTTCAACCCATATACATCGTTAACAGATAACGCTACAATATCAGTCTATCCTTTCGGCGATGAAGTATACGCTTTGACTGAAATAACGAATGTTTACAAGTAAGAAAAATATTATTTCATGATTTACTTCTAACCTTATCAGAATTTGGCTTATAACTTGTTTCTAGTATCATTATTTTGCATAACTCTATCATCATCATTCTCCTATCCTTATCACATTTGGGGTCGGCACACTATGTTCTTTCTCTTTAATCATTTTTCAACTTTGTCGGTACTCCTTGTATACGCATATCATATCACAATCCATCCTTTTTCTTTCTTTATTTTGTCATTCTTGATCTTTATTTCGGCCTACTTCTTGTCATAAATCCCCATTTTATTTTTAAAACTTTTTGGTCACATGATTTTCGCCCCTCAATTCTATGTAATCAAAATGATTTTTAATTTAAGGAGTATTTAAACTAGTATATGTGAATCTCTACAATGTATTAAATAAACTAAAGTAAGATTCAAACTTAAACCATAAAGACATATCGTCGTTTAATTTTCAGAATTGATCCAGAGACATTAGACACACTAGACAAAGAAAACCTTTTCAATGCTTTAATAGTCTGCCACACCGCACATCCTCACGTGATGCCAAATGGTGATAATAATATTCACTATGTTTTCTTTTAAATTAAGTATTTCATTCTCAATAAGCAGCGTTAGTATTGACTTAAATACTTCCTGTATCACCTGGTGAAAAATATGAACTCCTACAGCCTGCATTTGTGAAATTTAAACTACCAAAAGTATATGATATTAATCGTGGTTCCAAATCTTTAATATATTTTTGTAAATCATTGATTCTACTGTTATTAATCATTGAGTTTACTATTTCAATAGTAATCGTGATTTTGTTCTTGTAGTTAAGGAATTGATAGATACATAGACTATTTTGATAATGGTTTTATTAACTAAAATCATGACAATTTACTTAATAATTGGCAATATTGGCTATACTTTTATTTGATTGTGTATCATCATCGTTTTTCAGGTGACGTATATAATATTGGACTGAAAATTGTCAAGGGATTTATGAAACATGTTGTCGTGAAATTTCCTTATAGTGCAAAAGGTATAAAATTTAAAAATAATTAATATATATATTAATATGGTTCTAAAGTACCATTGAATCGACAGAAGTTATAGACGAGCTCTTAATTTTTTGCTTGCTGAATAAGTATTTACAATAAAAAAAAATCGATTGCTTTCTAAGATCATAATTTATCTCAGGATTATAAAGTAGAAACATATTATCAGTCATAACTAAATTTGTACCTTTTTTAAGACTTTACATAGAGTCAGATTAAACTAACGCACCTGTGATACATTTTACACCACTTTCAAAAATATATTATACATTTTCTGCACACGATTCTTCCTTAAAAATGTGGTGAATTTATTGCCTAAAACTGATTGAAACGAATGGTCATCAGTTTGCAAGTATCAGTCAGTTGCAGTGTCATTGCAAGTATAGGCAACATTTCAATTACTACGACTATTTGTACATAACTAATATTATTGCACCTAATCTGATAATTTAATATGTTAATACTGTAATCGTATAAAATCGTATTTCGATCTCATTTAAAGGAGATATGTTCAAGTTGGCTGAAGTCGTCGGTACAATAGAACCAAGATGGCGATTCAATCCTGCTTATATGCATTCTTTTGGTAAGAACTATTTCTGCTCAAATATTTAATTTACTATCCTTATAAATATTGTTAAATATTTTTCTTTTACAAATATCTAATTTAAATAATCTATAACGTGAGTTTTCTGTTCTTATTGTAATAATAACGGAAATATTGTACAAAAGCCTCGGCATCCGTGGCATGATGGTAAATTGCTCGTTACACGCGTTCTAGAAAAGATTTCCGGTAAAAACTAGTTATTAAAAATATTTAATTAGCATATAAATTTCAATGAAAAATATAAATATGAAGAATGTAACCTGAACATTTCAATATGTAGAGAATCATCATCATTCTCTGTCCTTATCCCACTCTAAGTAGGATCGGCACAACTGTTTTAAACATGTGTGAATTTTACGACCGGGCGCCTGACTGACGTCAATTTATTTTAGTCACCTCTTATAACACCTCGATAAGAAATGAGGGTGGTCTATTCTACTTAGCTTTAGGCGGTTAAATATATAAAGAATATGATCTTAATAAAGTTAACTTCCCAAAAACTCATATTTACTGTGTATGTTTTCGTTTAGTGAGGATGTATTTTGTTTGCTCGTTAATAGTTTCACATGTTGTTTAATGCAACAAGGCACTTAATTTTCTAAATTTTTCTTACATTACAGGTATAACAGAGAATTATTTCGTAATTATAGAACAACCATTAGTAATATCATTATTATCAGTAGTGAAAAATCGATTTATGAATGAGCCATTCTCGGATCTTATACATTGGTATCCTGAATACGAGGTAAAATTCTACATAAGACATACGAAAATATCTTAAGATATCATACCAAATTGCATATCGCTTCTAAATTTGCCATTCCGTGAGAATCCCTAATACACTTTTTGTTTACCTCAAGGATCTCATCTTGGCTCAACATAATTCAATATTCATAGCTGTGACTTTATAGGCAAATATATAAAATCTTGTTGAACACGAAAATTACCAATCGCATTTGTATTTATCATTAATGTTCTAAAAACATTTTCTTTATAGTACGTTTAAATATGTACAATCATTACAATACTGACAGCAAAACTTTTGCAATCATCCTAGAAAGTTATAGTAGCTAGTTACACTGAATAATTTTCTCCCATCCCCCTGGATGAAATTTATCAACTCATCTAACACTGATGTTCTATAAACATTTTATAGTACATCTACATATTTATTAATATTACAATACTAACAGCAACACTTGAATCATCTGAATGATTTTCTCCCATCCCCCCGAATGAAAGCTCACTCTGTGAGTTTTCATTCGGGGGGATGGGAGAAAGTGAGCTGATCTCACAAAGTGTTGAAAGTATGGACGCCTGCACATAATTTATAGCACATGCATCTTTAATTTGTTAATAGTCTATGCTGTCGATGCTCAAAAAAAACTTGTGTAGTCAATAGTCATTATAAATTGCTTTGATTAAAATAAATTATTTAAAAACTTCCAAGTGCCTTTACATATATTTCATCAGGTTATGGGCCGTCCCGAACCTGCCGTATAGAGTTATTTTTGAGTTTTAAACAGTTTAAAAGTATAAAAAGTAAAAGTCAAAAAACTCACGTGTATAACCTCACTTTTAGTTACCGCGCACGCGAGTGATTTTTCTTTTTTAGCACTTATACACTTAAATACAAGTTGAATATTACATAATTATGACTGGAAGTAATTCTATGATGTCGATTGAGAAGCTAACGGGTCGAGATAATTGGGCAAGTTGGAGTTTTGCTGTCAAAGCATACTTACAACATGAAGATTTGTATAGCTGCATTATGAAAGAACCATTAGCTACAGATGCTAACTCTGTGAAACAGGACATTAAAGCTAAGTCAAAGCTGATATTATTAGTTGACCCAATTTTATATGTGCATATTCAAGAAGCTCAAAATTCAAAACAGGTGTGGGAAAATTTGTCAAAGGCATTTGAAGACAGCGGATTGACTCGAAAAGTCGGGTTACTTAAAGAGCTCATTAATACTAACTTGGAAAGTAGTTTATCGGTTGAAGACTATGTAAACAAAATACTGACAGCCGCACACAAGTTAAGAAATATAAAATTCAATGTAGACGATGAGTGGTTGGGCACATTAATGCTGGCAGGGTTGCCAGAACAGTACAAACCCATGATTATGGGATTAGAGAGTTCCGGTATGAAGATTAGTGCTGATTTAGTAAAAAATAAATTACTACAAGAAGTAAAGAAATCAGATACTACTGCACTTTATACAAACTCAAAGAAATATCAATACAAGAATAAGAAAGGCCCTAGATGCTTTAATTGTAATAAGTATAATCACCTCAGTAAAGACTGCTGGTATAAGAAATCAAACAATAATGAAAAACCAAATAACAAGAAAACAGGATATGTCGCAGCATTTTCAGCATCCATGGCATATAATTCTAGTTTATGGCATGTTGACTCAGGGGCATCCATGCACATGACAATGCACCGGGACTGGCTCACTGAAATAAAACCTTCATCCATACCGAGCATAAGAATTGCTAACAACAAAGTACTAAAAGTTGAATGCTGTGGTAATATATGTATAAAAGTAATAGCAAAAAATGGTAGCACCGATTTAATACAGGTAAGAAATGTATTATATGTACCAGAATTAAAAACAAATTTGCTATCTGTTAGTCAAATAATTAAAAATGGCTGCAAAGTTACATTTAATGAATATGGCTGTCAAATTCACAATCAGAGTAACAAATTAGTCGCAAAGGCTGAATTAATCAATGAGACATATCTGTTAAATACTGTTAATAGTCAAGAAATGCAAGCCATTATTGCCAGAACTGATGATGATATTTATCTGTGGCACCAGAGGATGGGTCACTTAAATTTCAATAGTTTAGATAAAATACCTAATTATACAGAAGGTGTAAAACTGTCACAAAAAACAGAAAATTCTATTTGTGTTACTTGTATAGAAGGCAAGCAAACGAGAAAATCATTCCCCATTACAGGCTCTCGAGCTACCAGCTTACTAGAGCTTATCCACAGTGATGTATGCGGACCTATGGAGCACACATCTATAGGAGGTGCAAGGTATTTTGTAACCTTTATAGATGATTTTTCTCGTCTAGTACATGTATATTTTATTAAAAATAAAAGTGAAGTATTTGAAAAATTTGTTGAATTTAAGAATAGAGTAGAGAATGAATTAAATACAAAAATAAAAATTCTCAGAAGTGACAATGGAACTGAATACAAAAATAACAGTTTTAATGCATACTTGAAGAAAAATGGAATACTACATCAGACATCGAACCCATACACTCCTGAGCAAAATGGTCTCAGTGAGAGGATGAATCGAACTTTAATAGAGCGTGCTAAATGTATGATTCTAAATGCTGAATTGCAGGTCTCTTTCTGGGCAGAAGCGGTCGCTACAGCTGCATACATTGTGAACCGCTCTCCCACCTGCACTTTATCTGATGCTACTCCTTATGAAGTATGGTCTGGAAAAAAGCCAAATCTGAGCCACATGAAAATATTTGGATGTCCTGCAATGGTGCATATCCCTAAAGAAATCAGAACTAAGCTTGAAGTCAAGTCACGTAAGTTAATATTTGTTGGCTACAGCGACAGTACAAAAGGCTACAGATTCATAGACCCTGAAACAAAAAAGGGAGTAATTAGTAGAGATGTAGTTTTCCTAGAAGCTTCAATTAAAAGAAATATAATACTGAAACATGGAAATGAAATTAATGAAAATGAAATAAATAAAAATGAAATTAATGAATATGATTTAAAGATACAAGAAAATAAAAATGAAAATATAAAGGAAAATTGTACTGAATTTAAAGAAAAGAAAATTGTTTCCTTACCTCTATGTGCAGAACCAGAAGAACCTATAGGAAGAAATACTGATTATCATGAAAGAATAGAATCACAAGAAACATCTCAAAGTATATGTTGTTCAGATGATTCCGTTCAATTTCAAGATGTTAATGATAACACATACTTACCTGATAGAACACTCGACTCTCCACCGGTATCTAATATAACATTGCGACCTCGACAGCGCAGAATGAGGAGTCCCATTAATGATATTAATCAAAGCCCTTCATCACTGATATGTCAAAATGTTGAGGCAACAATAAATTTTTTAAGCAATGATCCACAGAGTCTCGAAGAAGCTCTGAAATGTGAGAGAAATAATGAATGGAAGAAAGCTATGGAAGAGGAATACCAATCATTAATTTCCAATAATACATGGACATTGGTCGACTTACCTGAAGGAAAATCAGCAATACCCAGCAGATGGGTCTATAAAACAAAAATGGATAGCAATGGATCAATTGTTCGCTATAAAGCTAGACTTGTGATCAAGGGATATAAACAAGTCAAGGGTATAGATTACAATGAAGTATATGCTCCGGTAGTACGTTATACATCTTTAAGATACCTGATTGGTCTTACTGCCAAATATGGACTTAAAATACACCAAATGGATGCAGTCACTGCATTCTTACAGGGTGAAATCAATGAGGAAATTTTTATGTCCTTACCACCTGGTTATGAAAATGAAAACAAGGTGTGTAGATTAAACAAGTCAATATATGGACTTAAACAAGCAAGCAGACAGTGGAATAAAAAATTAAATACTGCTCTGATAGAAATTGGAATGATTCGTTCAAACATAGATCCATGTGTTTACTATCGCATATTAGATGAAAGTGATATGCTTTTTATAGCAGTGTATGTGGATGACATACTTTACTTCTTTAATAATGAGGAAACATCTCAGATGACAAAACAACAATTAAAGCAAAAATTCTATATGAAGGATTTAGGAAAAGCCAAACATTGCATCGGTTTTAGTATATCACAAAATGAAAATTTAGATGAGATTTCCATCGATCAATCCATCTACATAAAAATGATACTTGCACGATTTGGAATGAACAATTGTAAACCGATGTGGACACCTGCAGATGCTAATGTTAAACTGAAAAAAGGCAAGGATGAACAAGACATTTTAAATAATATTCCATATCAAGAAATAATTGGATGCTTGTTGTATTTATCACAGGGAACTCGACCGGATATTACCTATATAGTAAATTCTTTGAGTAGATACAATAATCAACCTACTAATGAACATTGGATGGCCCTGAAGCGAGTCATGAGATACCTGAAAGCCACAATGCATACGAAACTGGTTTATAAAAGGAATGTTGATGGAAAAATTTCAGGCTATTGTGATTCAGACTGGGCAAGTGATGTTGAAGATAGAAGATCATGTACAGGCTACATATTTTTATTTCAGGGTGCAGCTATAAGCTGGAACTCTAAGAAACAGCAAACTATAGCTCTTTCAACTAGTGAAGCAGAATACATGGCTTTAGCATCGGCCATACAGGAAGCTCTTTGGTTAAAACAGCTGGCAGATGAGTTTCAACCTGAACTCAAAGGTATACCCTTAACACTTTATTGTGATAATATGAGTGCAATTAGTCTTTCAGGAAATGCTGTACATCATGCTCGAAGTAAACATATAGATGTCCGCTACCACTTCATACGAGAGAAGATTGCCACCAAACAAATCCTGGTTCAATATAGATGCACTCAAGACATGGTCGCTGATGTTTTGACTAAAGGACTACATCGGCCAAAGCATGAAGACTTTACCTTATCAATGGGTTTAACTTTAAAACGTCTGCGTCCAGGAGAGGATGTTGAAAGTATGGACGCCTGCACATAATTTATAGCACATGCATCTTTAATTTGTTAATAGTCTATGCTGTCGATGCTCAAAAAAAACTTGTGTAGTCAATAGTCATTATAAATTGCTTTGATTAAAATAAATTATTTAAAAACTTCCAAGTGCCTTTACATATATTTCATCACAAAGTGAGATCAGCTCACTTTTTTCACGGCTTTTTTGCGCCTGAGAATTTTTTTTTAGTTGTGCTGTTCACGTAAGTCATTTTATTTTTGTGTGGTAACGTGCAAATGAAATTTCATTAGCAAGTGCTGTGCGACCTATTTTGTTGTAAATTAACAAAACAGAAAGATATACCATACAAAATCATCATCATCATCATTCTGCCCTTATCCCAGTGTAAGTGGGATCGGCACAACATGTTACAAACATGTTGTCACATAATTTGGCTACGTATTTTACGACCGTCCGCCTGCCTGGCGTCAACTTACCTTAGTCGCCTTTTATGACACCTCGGTAAGAAAGAGGGTGGTCTATTCTACTCAGCCGGATACCACACGGCACTTACCTTAGTCGCCTTTTACGACACGTCGGTAAGAAATGAAGGTGGTTCATTCTACTTAGCCGGATACCACGCGGCATATATACCATAAAAAATACAATATCAAAAGTAACTGACTTGCATATATGATATGATAAAATGAGATTAAATTATATTTTTAGACCCAAATCATACTCGTGCACCGGAAGACCGGCAAAGAAACTCGATACAGAACTGAAAACTTTTTCTTCATGCATATAATCAACAGCTTCGAATTAAAAGGCAAACTGATCGTGGACGTCTGTTGTTACAAAGACGCGAAGCTTATAGACTCTATGTACTTTGAGGCGATAAAGGTGACAAATACTAACTTTTATAATCACTATAAATAAAGGAAATCACTAATCTGAAACATGACTATGAAATTGCCTAATCTACTAGTAAGCTTATTTAGGTGAGATAGATTTTTTAAAAAGTGTTAGCCATGTTAAGAGAATTGATGATTTAGTCTTAAGGCCTAGAAACGACATAAAGAGACATACATCTATAAGTGGAATATAATTTTAGAACAAGTTTAATTTTTATCAAAAAAAAGATTTGTTAATATTAAGGTGGAATTTCCACCAGTGTGCAGAACTGCAGCACTGTGACTGCACAGTGTGCGGCACAAATGTTTATTATCGTCGACTTACTCATGCAAACATTAACAAATTGTGCGCGAATATTCTAGAAATGTTCGCGCACATTTGTGCGCGTACAAACAAAACAACACAAAAGTAGGATTCTAATCCTACTTTTGTGTTGTTTTGTTTTCGATCAATATACATTTATGTTATACGATTTTATAATAAATACAGTTATTATTTACAGAATGTGAAAAGTATCCCAGACTACCGGAAATGGTGCCAAAGTCGCCCCAAGCGTATCGAGATCCCACTTAACGCCCCACCACTCAGCAAAATCGAAATGAAACTTATAGCAGACATTAGTATTGAAGCTCCTAGAATCAACTACGATCTCTACAATTGTATGATTTTTGATGAAACATTTATATTTCAAATATGCAATTGACAATTGACACATATATTTTTTTTTGTAATAGCTTTTAGGAGCGTCACACGATACTAATTACTTCGCCAATGTCACGTCGAATGGAAGAATCACGGTAATAAGAGTTAACCGGTTCCAAATTGATTGATCGATTCAATTTTGCGGATTTGATAATTGCCAGAATTTCTTGTTAGGCCTTCACCTCAAACAATACACACAACACAACATATAACCCAAAACCATAACTATGTATACAATATATGACACATAACTTATCTATTGACAATTTATGTGACAAATTATCAATTGACACATTACTTGTCATTGTTGTTGGCTCTAACTTTTCACTGATTGGTTAATTCATTCCTTTCATGATATAAACCACACAACACTCGTTTAACATATACACAAACGCACACACAGACTTATATAAACACACAAGTTCATAGACTACCAATACGATTAAGTCAAATACATATACCTCTTTATGTAGTAAAGTTGTTTAAAAACAATCCAATATTGAAAAGTTTTTATTATTGTTAAGGGGAAATATGGCTACGTATTTAGTGTTTTTGAAAACTCATTGTTTATATTTAAAACATTTTAATCGGTTTAAGCTAAGTAAGAAATAAACGCGGGCAAACTTTTGAAACAAATGTTTAAGTTATTCAGCTGTTTTTTTTAAATTGTATCTATAAATTAGATATTTTGGCATAAGTAATTGTACCTAACAAACACCTAAGAGAACATTAAGCAGATGTAGGCAAAACCAAAGCTCTTCTGCAGATAGAAACGTACATTAGGTAAAAAAAAAATAATTGCACATCTTGTCAGAAATCGAACTCGAAACCTATAAGTTTTTTTATTTTGTTTACTAATCATTACACCACTAAGACACGCTGCTTTATTTATCTACCATAACGTAACCCTTATGCCTGAAAATTTTTAACGAATTATTCTCATTTATCTTTTAGCTCGTCCGTACAGATACTTCTATGGAATTTGCATAGAAGTATTTTCGAAGTATGTTGGTTCCGTAAGTTATACAAAATAGATTTATTATCATCATCATCTTCCTGCCCTTTTGCCACTCTAAGTGGGGTCAGCAGAACATGTCATAAATATATTGTCACATGAATCAGCTATACAACCGGCCGCCTTCCTGACGTCAACTTACTTTAGTCGTATTTTACGACACCTCAGTAAGAAAGAGGGTGGTCTATTCTACTCAACCGGATACCACACGGTGGATCAACTTAGCTTAGTCGCCTTTTACGACACCTCGATAAGAAATGAGGGTGGTTTATTCTACCACACAGCGGGTCGACTTACCTTAGTTGCTTTTACGACATGTCGGTAAGAAATGAGGGTGGTCTATTCTACTCAGCCGGACACCACACGGCGGACAAAATAGATTTATTTTATAATAATTAATTGCTGTTATGCTTTTATGATATAAAGAACTAAGCATGTAGATCTATGCATAATCTATATCCAGTATATAATCCGGTATATAATCTACCACTTTTCCAACATTCATTATTTGAACCAATATATGTGTATTTGCTTAGTTTCATAATTAAGGTAATACGTGTATTTCCTTGTAATCATGATAGAAAATTGTTGAGACGGCGCCTGGTAGAACGTTGGTGACTTGAGCTCGAACTCTGTGCACCTATGATTTTTCTATAGAAACTTTTACTGTCTAATTGACATTTAGAACTCATCCTTCGCTTTTCAGTAAACGAATACCTCCTAAGAAAAACTCCTTAGGTTTCTATAATTTGTATAACCTACCAATTTAGGTTCATATTTATATTTTAGTTCTAATTTTTATCCCCAATTTGAGAGAGCCAGTGAATAGTATATTTACTTGATTCGACAACATACGAATGAACGATATCAAAATGTGGAAAAATTGTAATTTGTAGTAAAATTTTCAGATTATTAAAATGGATACATATACAGGGAAAGTAAAGACCTGGCAAGAATATGACGCCTGTCCAAGTGAGCCTATATTCGTCGCCCATCCAGATGGAAAGGTAAAAAATTTATTTATTCATTTATTTATTTATAAGGCCATCAACAATATGTACATTAAATACGTTTAAGATTATACATGATACAAAAATTTTTTTTAACTAAATGCTATATTAAGGTCAACCTTGTTATCAATATTTCAGGATGAGGACGATGGTGTTTTGCTGAGCTCATTAATATGGGGCAAAGACGATCATGCCGTGACACTGCTAGTGTTAAACGCTAAAGATTTGAAAGAAATTGCTCGAACTCATTTTAAAACACCTTCGCAGGCGACGAATAGTTACCATGGATGGTTTTGGTCTGATCAGTCCTGACAGACATGACATCACTCCTTTGTTACAACTTTTCTGCAACGCTGTATAATGAACGAGGATTTGTGATTGATATAGTCTTTTTATTAAAATAAATATTGCGTTGTGAGTGCAAAGCGGCGCATCACTCTGGAAAGTAGTTTATTATAGTATGAATTCAACCACCACCATTTATCTTGCCACCAAAATCGTGTTCGGAGACAATGTAATATATATTTTTTTGTAATGGCGCCTGTCTTGCTTTTGTTACGGGGCGAAATTATCGTTCAGATTATCTTAGTGAACGTGTGCAGTGTTTTTATAGTATGTTGGTGGTGGCTATCTGTAGTACGTGCTGTTACTAATCCTGTATTTACAAGATATGAGAACGTATTGTCCTTCCACAATACAATATATAGATAATCTTTAAAAATGCAGATGATTGCCTATTGCTGCAACTGTTACTGTTATTTTTCTTACACCGTGCAAACTTATGAAGTGTAGCTAAAATGACAATAATATTACTAAGAAAATTAAATTTATGTCCTCGTGATAGTAAAAATGACCCACCATATAAATAACGTTTTATTATCTTAAACTGAATTTAACATATATCGGATTTGCAGTTTGCAACAACATATGCAATTTGTATACAAGATCTGAAGGTCTGGTCACAGGTTCCAAACGGAACTTCCGTAGCAAGCTCGCCAGCAACATCTTCATCTCAAGCAAGGCATACTTTTGACCTGAAAAAGGAAATGATAAAATTTTATACCTTTAAAAAAATAGTATATATTTTTATCCATTCGAGAATTAATACAGACGCTAGGATCGTCATAAATATAAATGACTGATAAATCACTGAAAAATGAATATCAATCTGAACTATACTAAATGCGTTAACAAAATCAGTAAAGGAATGGAAAGTACGATCAGGGGTCAATTATTTAAAGTCGTCAATTGATAGCTTCCCACCATATATCCAATGGCTAAGTGGATAGTCCACTATACATGGTAAGAGGCGACAAGCTTTCCCAATTCTTAGTGTCCTAAGACTTAAGCTTCTGCAATCCACTTAAATTATGATAGAGGGAAGAATATAGATGCATCATGGTCACACATAATTTATTCTCTTCACAGTATTACTTCAGGTGATATCAAAGGTGGGAAGACAAGAAGAAAGTAAGAGTAAACAATTAGGCTAACCTTTTTCATCATTTTTAATCGTCAATTGTGTGATATGGTTTTTAGTACAAGCGTTTTATTTACACTTAATAAACATTTGTGTAATGCAAGTCTTATATTGTATATATTGCGGAATTTTATAGTAGAAATAAATACGAGCAAGTCCACGAATGATTTCTGATTATACTGAGTCGCAACCTAAGAATCATAAACTTATGTATTTATGAGATGCTGGTGCCACGTACCAATACAATTACGGGGTCCAGCGCTGAAAGGGACATATGAGTAAGGGTGACGCTGGAGGCTGTTCTCTGGTAGAAACCTATCTGGATCGAAGCGTTCAGGATCTGAGAATATATCCGCTCGACGATGTAAATCATAAATGTGCAAAAAGCAGATTGTTCCAACCGGTATTGTAAAACCACCTTAAACATTAAAACACATTAAATTACGTAATTATCACATTATAGTTTCGATTTGTTGCTATTTGTCATGTGTATATATTATTGATTAATAATCATTATATTATTCAACCGTTTTCAAAGGGTAACGCTAAACGATCGTGTGCTTTTTGTGCGTTTTCACATAATGTAAATTAATCTTAAGTTAGGTAAGGTTTAATTTTGAACGTGAGTCATTGATGACCTTAGATAAAAAAATCAGATGACTATGCTGAAGTAATTTTGATGGAATTTGGTATTAATGAACATCAGACTAACATAAAGGATTAAAAAATTAAAGGTGTTCCTTACAAGACAAAAATACGATGCAATATATATAAGATTAAACAAATTACACAATTGAGGGTTTGAATACTTTACACCCACGATTATGGAAGAACAGCAACACAAAAGACTAATAAAAATACTTACTCAGCACAGTATCTTTCAGAAGCTGTCTGACTAAAAGAGGAGCACTGGGGTATAAACGTAAAGACTCCTTGATGCAACGATCCAAATATTTCATCTCGCTTAATTCTTCCGTTGTTGGCAAATGCTCCGGATCTTTTAAAATCCGCTGCAGTTCTGCGTATATTTTTTCCTGTATTTAAATATGAATATATATTAATGTATATAATTTTAATGTATTTAAACTTTTTGATATAACTCCTAGAAACAAGGCATGTACAGTTTCACTAATCACTTAGTCAGAATGATATAAAAACATTTCATATAATACCATCCGTTCTTTGTTTTACACTGACTGCTGCTGCTAAAATTATTACTGACCTTGAGTTATGCTCTCGAAATGTTTATAAGAACTCTTCAAATATTAGAATATTCTACCACAAAATTATGATACTTCTTGAAAAAGTATAATAATATAAAAGGTAACTAATAAAAACAATACAAACGAAAAAATTGCAGAAAAACAACAATGCAGGAATATCGTTATAATACATATTAAACTGCTATATTATTACCTTTATATTAATAAAGTTCTTTGATACATTGTTTTTTTTTATTTAACATTTTATATTGTTGTTATATTTCTCTGTTACTCGGCTAAATTACGTTACTTACTTGTATTTCAGGCTCATTGGCTACTGCCATTAAAAAAAATGACATTGCAATCGCCGTAGTGTCATGACCCTAAAACAATGATCATAGTCTAATAATTTGATAAGTACACATATTAACCATCAATGAATAGATCTTAAACTAATGACCACAAAAAGCTGCTAAGCAAATACAAAATTTAATTAAACTCCAGAAATTACACCAGATCGGATATAATTTCTACTTGACGATGCGAAATTTACCGATGAATTCTTAATGTGAATAAAATAATTGTAACAAAAATATTAAGTTAATGTTATAACAAAAAATTTACAACATTCTCCAAAAAAAATGTAATTGTTAAATATAAAGTTGTATTACCGCAAACATAAAGTTATCGACTTCTTCTCGGATACCTTCTTTATCGATAATTCCATTTTTTTCGTATTGTATTAGCAAGTCCAAAAATGCCATTTTATTGTTCATATAGTTTGGAGCTGATTCATCATCGACTTGCATGAAGTCTGTTCCATCTTCCAACACCTTCAGTCTTTGCTCAATCATTTTATTCCTAAATCCGTGCAAATGTAACAGAACATCCTTTTGTTTTTTTGCAATCTCAGTCAAATTGAATAAATTATCGTTATGTAACCACACATTAAAAGCACGTGAAACTATACAATCACCCATAACTTGGATAGAATTGAAGTATTTGTTAAAGGTAGATTTATCATCACGTAATGAAGTGCCCAATGCTGTCTCTGAAATTGGAAATAATATCGTTCTTTATATTCCTACAATTTTTATATGCTACTGAAATATTTATCTATTCCTAGATCTGCTTATAATATTATGTATACTTCTTTATATTGATAGTTTCATCGTTATATTACAATATTTGGTCTTTATGATATTTCTTCCTTTCTCTACAATTGTTTTGTTACTGGAGTTAAAGATAGGCTAAGGTTCTATACAACAAAATAATATATTAGATAAAGTCCCAGTGACTCTGAAAAACCTCTTTTAACAGGAACAGCGCACTGTTATTAAAGTTTTGCTAATTTTCCGGCAACCGCCAATTTTCGGAGCCGTAGAGAAGTTCTTTTTCCGTTCATTCAGAAGCACTCGTTTACAAGTTTACTTGAATAAACAATATTTCGAATTTGAGTTTCTTTAATATCGGATAGTTTAAGATGCACATATGCCTGAAAGATGAACAAAGACTTACCGCAAATAATACGAAGTGCCGGGATTCAATAGGGTATGCAAATCGGATTGTTTTTTATCAGTTTCTGCTTCTACGCACTTCATTAACTCTTTTGCCTCTTCCTCAAATGTGACCATGAATTTTTTCAAAATGTTGAAATGAAAGCCTTTCGATAGCATTTTCCTACGTTGATGCCATTTTTCACCTTTGACATAAATTTAATTTAAACCTAATAAATATTTTAAGTCACACAAATATATATATTTTTGGGATCGTTAGATTGTATCAAATCTCACCAATTTTGGTCCAGCAGAATAGCCACCAACTCGTAACAGACAGAAATATATACTTTTACGTTTATAATAAATAACATTTATAATTTAGATAAGCGCGATTCCCTGCGAGAGAAGTTCAAGGAAACAGGTATTCTTACATTGGCTTCACAGTATATTTTTAGCAATTTAATTTTTAAAGCGATAAATATAATAGACAAAGCAAGAACCGACATAAGCTTGTGGTTCCTACTCTGCGCCTTATTAAAGTTTTGTGTTATATAGTAGTCGTTCATAAGTCGTTCGTGGGTTTGGATATAAGATTCTATAATAAAATTCCGCAATCTACTTTAACTTTACCATTACAGCTATTTAAAAACACTGTTAAATAAAGGCTAATACAGAAAGTTATAGAAGATTACTTAGACGATAAGAATGCGTGGATATAGCTACTCTTCTACCCTGTACAAGACATTAATAACTATATGTAATTAGTGATAAGAATTATTCTTTGAAAAGAGCAACCGCCTATTTTCTTGCTGTTTCTTCTCGATAGGAACAGCTTTCCGAACCAGCAGTAGATGTTGACGATTCAAAAGCACTTGTTTACAAGTTTACTTGAATAAATAATATTTTGAATTTGAATTTGAATACTAGTGAATAGTTAATAGATAAAGTTCTTCTTTAGTAAATTCCATTATTTTGATTATGCCATTGCGTATTCCAATTCCGGGCCTTTACTCAGCAGTGGGATTATGAATATTGTCTACTAACCAGTGCTGAGGAGCAATCCATCTCCTAGCCAAGGTGACGAAAATCTAAAAATATCTCCTTTATATATGTGCTGGTTTGAGTTCAACAACATCTGCAAATAAAGTATATTTACATTCATTAACCGAAAAAAACATTCAACAACAATGCGCTAAAATTCCTTGGACCATTTCACGTGGCCATGAAATTACGGTAATAGCGTGTAAGTAATTTATAAATTTTCGTTTACTATCGATTGTACATCGTAGTGATGTCAAATTTTTGAAAATCATTAGTTTCGGGCCGGGGCTTGAACCCACAACCCTATGGTACTGGTGAAGATCTCACCTTCCAGTCCTTACGACTATAGTCCTAAGAACTTCTAATAAATACTTGAGTACCTTGTAAAAATATGTACCTCAAAATCATCTGGATTGCTGGTATTAACCATTCGCTTGCTCATAGCATGTATTTGATATATCTGGCCATAATTTTTCATCAGTGAACGCATCGTAGTGAACAATTTTTCTGGGAAGACAAATAACGTAGTAAAATAACAGCAATGAATATCCTACGGCTGGGCAAAGGTCTCTCCTTTCGTAAACCAAGATCCAATGCGGATTTGTATGTTACACATACCCCAATAATTCTCCGGTGGTATGCGGATTATAGCTTTGATAGTCAGCGGTGATACCGTGTGAATCTTTTGTGAGCTATGAGGGATTCATGTCCCGGGCAGGCACCATTGAATTTTTTTGGCGTCTAATTGATAATTGCAATTTTTCGAAGACTTTTTGGTGAAGGAAAACATGGTGAGGAAACCCGCATATGTGTGAAACCTGGGGTCTTGAGACAAGCCTTCTCCCCATATAGCGCGAGACGAGGCCTATATCGAGCAGTAGGATAGTAACAGGCCGTAACTTTACTTTTTATGCGGGTTATGTGACGATGTTTTCCTTCACCTAAAACTGTGAGATAAAGTATAAGTACCAATTGGACCCACCCTCTTTCTTACCGTGGGGTCATAAAATACGTCTAAGGCAAGTTGACGTCAAGCAAGCGGCCGGTCGTAAAATACATAGTCAAATCATGTGACAACATGTTTGTAACATGGTGTACCGACTCCACTTAGAGTCCACTTACCACAATCATCAATTGGACCAATAAGTTTCGATTTCCCTTGATCTCGTAACACCGTTTGTGTTATAACTGAACAATGTATGGTGTATGGTATATTCCTTTTTTTAATTACAAAAGTCCATGGTATATAGCTATATTTTATGATCTAATGTACCCAATCTAACATTTCAGGATAGGAATTGATTCTTTAGGCCATCTAATTTAAAATAATTTCTTATAATATAATTAATCGAGGCGAAATCGAGAGATTGAGCCACAGTATCGTGTGGTTGATTCTGCTATTTATAATATAAAACTTAAATTAGCTTGCCATATTTTACATAAACAAAGCAATTGCTTTGATATCGTTATCAAATTATTTGGTCTTTGCCCTTTTAGTATATTTTTGATTTAAGTTAGATGATTAAGTTTTATTAAGCTGTGATAACCTGGCGGTAACGCCGTGCGATTCTCTAGAGACGATCATGGATTCAAACCCCGGACAGGCATCAATGAGTTTTTCTATTAAAACTTATGTGTCTTATTGATAATTGCAATTTATCACATGCTTTTCGGTGAAGGAAAAAATCGTGAGGAAACCTGCATATCTCTAGAGAACTCTGGGGATATGTGTAACCTGCCAATCCGCATTGGAGCAGTGTGGTAGTTCTTAGGTCCAATCCTTCTCTCCAAAAACGGAGAGAGGAGGCCTTAGCCCAGCAGTGGGCATAGTAACAGGCCGGTACTTTACTTTACTTTATAGCGCATAAACAATTGAGATATGTAGGGCGTCGAACCAGACGTACGTAGGGACGAGAGGAATACACGTACAATGACAAGATAGTGAATTTATTGTCACTTATGCGAGCATTAGTCTTGTGTAGTTCCCGAATTAAATAGTTCGAAAGAATCACTCCCACAGACGAACCACGTGAATCAAGTTCTATATCTCCCGCTCCATAGTGTGTTAGTTTGTGATTCATGAATCGGTCGTGAAATCAACGTCGTCGATGTCGACCGAACATACTCGAGAATCCGCTCGTTTTAATACGGCTCCAGCGGCGCAGTGTCAACAACTGGGAACAACACGCGACTCGCAAACCAACGAACTAAAAGAATCAACTAGTTAGATACGACAAATCAAGTGATTCAATGTCGAACTGTTACGCCCAAGACTAGAGAGTATCGCGCAATTCACAGCATGCCTAATATGGATGTACCGGAAGATGCGCCGTTTATACACATATAACGATGCGTATATATAGTTTTGCTTAGGGTTAGTGAATCCCATCAGGACGCACTTTTAAACCAAAGTAATTCATAGGCGATGTCGTACCAATGAACATTTTGAATAGGGCTCCACTATAGCGCGCAAATACTAGTGGCGCCATCTGTTATTGTAATGAGAAAAACGTATGCGTAAACCGTGTTACGTTATGTTACAAATGTAGTAGTAGACGGCCAGTTCGGTTTCGTAGAGCGCTGTCACTGTCACTCAGTTAGTAAGTGACGTTTCACACGGGTTCGTCAATCTGTGCGACAGAGAAAATGAACTAGTTCTATGAAGCAGAACTAGCCGATTTTCTCTCTCTAAGCCTCGATGTGCGTTATTTAATGCCGGGTACTATATTCGCTTGAGAACAGCAGGCCTACCATGAACTTTAAGAAAACGATTCAATTCAAAGTCAGTACCTAAACTCAACCGCTTTCTTTTCGTACCATGAAGTGTGGATTTCATTGAGGTCGTAATGTTTGAAGAGGATAACGTTATATGAACTATAGATAGCTCTGTCTATTTTACTCAAATGTTTTAGGACGCATTGCGAACGCTCATTCGGCAACGACTTAAAGTGTGCGTCTCAAAAGCGTCATGAAAAATGAAATGAAAAAGCAAAATAATTTAGTTTACGTCTTCAATTGAGTCGCAATAAGAGTTCATGGTAGGTTGTCTGAATAACTCCACTTTCCCCCATAGCGACCACTGTCATATTTGAAACTCTTAACTCTATTAGCCATTCAGTATACTAGAACAAAAGAAAATGCATCAATGTAATGGTGGAGAAACAAAGGATTTCGAAACCAAAAAACAGCAGGTCCAAATAATGCCTCATCATCGTTCTTGACTGAATCTTACAACTTAACTTCGGAGATTGTTGTTTTTCGAATCGGATGTTTATTTTTAAACTTTATTGCGAACGATAACAGACGGGTAATAAAAACACAACACGATTCCTAATTAAAATTTCGTCTACTACAGTTAATAATAAATAAAAAAATACAGTAACCAACTCACCCGGTGGTACTAAAAAACACATAGAATTCCCGATTAAAGGCCATGCTTTCGGTCCTGGAATTTTACGAATCAATCTCCCATTCGGACCGAACCAGTCGTATAATGTAACAAGAAAAAACAAACATACAAGTAACAAACTTAAGTAGAACAACATATTTGACGCGTTTATCTTCCAATTTGTTATTGCGCACTGTCTCAGTGCCATTCTCAACTGTTGACCTTCATTAATTATGATTTTTGCTACTGCTTATAACATACGAAGCTGATACCAGTTTTACCATATTGTTTTATTTGTTATAAATTATTACTATATATAAAACAACAGACAAGATGTGATAGCCTAGCGGTGAGACCGTGCGACTCTTTAGAGACATAGGTTCAAACCCGGGCAGGCACCAATGAGTTCTTCTATTAAAACTTGTGTCTAATTGATAAAAGCAATTCATCACACGTTTTTCGGTGAAGGAAAACATCGTGAGGAAACCTGAATATCTCTAGAGAATTCTAGGGGTATGTGTAACCTACCAATCCGCATTGGAGCAGCGTGGTAGGTCTTAGCTTCAATCCTTCTCTCCAAAAAACGGAGAGAAGAGGCCTTAGCCTAGCAGTGGGCATAGTAACAGGCTGTTACTTTACTTTACTTACTTTTATAAAACAAAGTCGTGTTGGTTACACCGGTTATTTGAGAACGGCTGGACCAATTTTAATGATTTTTGTGTTTTTGGATTGTTTGATATGGAGTGAATATATAAAAATCCATTGTGTTCGAATAATTTATTTTATTGCAACGTTAAAGTCTTTTATCCTTTTTCTAGAAGTTATCAAAAGATGTTACGCGTTAAGCGTCGGAAACCGTCATCCTTGTATTTACGCAGCGCTAAGAGTACCAAAATTATTGTTTTTTTTTAATTTTTTTTGGTTAGTTACCATTTTGAAATTTTTTATATATTGTATATTATATAATTTAATATGTCATTAATCATTTATATACGTTTTGAATAAAATAATTCATGATATAGAATGTTGAATGACCGTACCATTTTGAATTCTCGGTCAAGGTTATCCATACCTATTCGGCAGACAGAACTATAATGTTATTGTTTTATCTTGTTTTTTTAAACAAGCGCGACAGGGCAAGTCGGTCAACTTGTTTTCCAGATCTCAATTAAATAATACAGAGTGGTATATATGGTATATAATCTATTTTATATATATAATTGACTGGCCCGTTGGCGCAGTGGGTAGTGACCCTAGTCAGGCCCGGTAAATGACAATATGCTGTTAGCCAAAGTGGCTTTTACAGCGACACCGGGAGAAATGGGGCGAGCGCAGAACCATCGCCGGGGGGGGGGGCGAGCCTCAGGAGAGACTCGTGATATCATTAAGAACGTTGCCTTAAGGGTGCCTCCTGTGAGGCCGAACCTTGGCTTAAAGCGACGTGTCATGGGGGGATCAAATCGGACTTGTGGAAAGTCCTAATGTCATAATGGTTGGGGTTGTACGCCCCGGCCACTAGACGTCACAATATAAGTACAAGGCTTATATGTTTTCAAATCGACACTCGATAACGCCACGCAGTTCAGTACAGCGCCATCATGATGCCAAGATGTGCTCATGCCAAGATGTGCTCACTTGAAACTATTCAAGTGAGCACATCTTTAAAAAATGAAAATTTTATCTCGTTTTACACAATAATAACGGGATGGTTGAATTGTATGCGTAAATTTGATATTAAAATGCATTTATGTACTAAATCTGTGTATATCTTTTTCCTGCCTACGCTAAGTGGGGTTGGCACAACATGTTTTTCTCTTCCATTTTCTCCGATCATTCGTAAACTCTAGCTCTACCAGTTGTTTGATGCAAATGTTTGATACATTTCATACTTCACACAATCCAACCATGTCTTTTTAGGCCACTCTGTAATTACATATCCATCGACATTCATATTATAAATTCGTTTGAACACATCCCGTGTATATTTGCCTCAAAAATACTTAGTGTGGGTTGTGACCTTGTTCAACTACATCAAATGGTTCTAAATAGTCGTTCATTGTCAGAATTTAAACTTAAATGGTTGTTGTTTCAAATGATTTATAGAAGCAGACGTTACGTCGCGTAATTCCATAGTACAGAAGTTACAATACAAATATTTTGATATAATCCGCATTTGTTAAAAGAATCTATATAATGCTAAGTGCACTGGTGAATCTAGACTTGCCTTTACATAAGTTTGGAAGGTATCTTGAAACGATGCTGCTACATAAAGCTTCTTATAAATTTGAAGATTATTTGAGTGATAGTCGCATATCTAAGCTGCAGTCAGCTACGCACCGAGGTGCAACGATTAATTTGTAACCATCAATCAAATTGTAAAAAAATATTAAAAAAAAATGGCCGCCGAGTTTCTTTCTGGTTCTTCTCGGTAGGAGCAAACTATCATCAGTGGTAGCTTCTTGAAAACATTTGACGATTCAAAAGTATTGTAAACAGTCTACTTGAATAAAGAATATTTTGAGTTTGAGTTTGAGTTTGGACGAAGGCAACTTCCGGTTAAATTAAGTGTAACAGATATGCTTATACATAAAGCATATTACAAAATTGAAGATCATTTAGATGATAAAAATGCCTGGATTTGAAAATCCTTTCAGCTTCGTACAAGACTGCGATTTAATAATGTAAAATTGAAAATGTTTAAAAGATTGACCGCCGAGTTTCTTGCAGGTTCTTCTCGGTAAGAGCAACATTCCGAACCAGTTGTAGCTTCATTAGTCATATTGATCCTTGACGATTCACAAGTGCTCGAAAGAGCTTACTTGAATAAAAATTATTTTGATTTGATTTGAAAACTTTCACAAACCTTATAAATGCAGGACCACCACACGTATCACATAACGCCACCAGCAGCAACACTCTACAGAAACACTACACACATTTACTAATACAATCTCTACGATCGTTTCACCCCGAAACCGAAGCATCATCAGGAGGATAGGCTCCACGACAAAATAATAACTCCAATCGTAATGCATAATGCACTTAGCATTACATGTATTCTCTTAACAAGCGCGGATTATAGTAAAATAATTCTATTATCTATAAATAATGTAACACTGATAACAGATAACAAAACTGTATTTTTGGGAATGACCTTGGATACAAAGCTCCAATCGAGCACACACATATCAACTCTTGCAGGGAAACTTAGTTCTGCGCCCTACACTGTTCGAAAGATAAGACAGTTAACAGATGTTGAAACAGCAAAACTTGTTTTATTTTGCTTACTTCCATGGCATTATGTCTTTGTTATGGAGTAAATGCGCGAAAGTTGATAGAATTTTTGTAATACAAAAATGAGCCATACGTGGCATATACAATTTAAGTTCGCGTAATTCCCTGCCAGAGAGGTTTAAGGGAATAGGTATTCTTACTTTGGCTTCACAGTATATTTTTCGTAATTTAATTTTTGTTATTATAAATATAAATAATTATAAAAGGATTAGCGATGTATATAAAAGACAAAGTGGGAACCGACATAAGCTTGCGGTTCCTGCTTTGCGCCTTACAAAAGTTCGTAATTCGTTTGTGGTTTTGGTCATAAGATTCTATAATAAAATTCCACAATGTACATTAACTTTACCAATACAACAGTTTAAAAATACTATTAAAAAAGGCTAATTCAGAAAGCCTATTGAAATACTATTGAAGATTACCTAGACGATAAGAATGCGTGGATATAGCTTCTTTTCAACCCTGTACAAGACGATTTATAGAAGCAGGCGTTACTTTGCGGAATTCCATATTACAAGCAATATAACAGAACTAACTACTTTGCTATAATCCGCACGGGTTAAGCGAATGCATGCAAAGCCATTTTTCAAGATTTACGTAACTACCCCGTGTTATATCTGAATTACACCATACTAGAAATGAAACCTAGCAATGTTTTGAATTGGTCATATTTTCGGAACGTTGAACCTTGGAAATAGCTGTTAATTAAAGGTATAAGAATATTTATTTCAGTTAATAAAAGCTATGAGAATGGACAGTAAACTGAAACAGATATTTTATGTTTAATTATCTTATAGAACACGTAACTAAGCTGAATTTATAGCGTAATTACCCCAAAGCACCTTAATTATTCTCGTATGCCATTTAAATCTTGAATACCACAACAAAAAAAATGTTCCTAATTAGCATAATACACTACAAAAATATAGCGCTTTTTTGTAACTGTAAATATTTGCTTGCAACTTTATTAATAGACATTATCATACTGATACGTTCAACGTATGTCCAATGCGAGACTGGATGCATAAAAGGCAGCTATCGTTTGTCAACCACAACCTTCTCAATCGCAACAAGACCTTACACAGTAAGTAAGGTCTTGGTACTTTAACCACTTTCCTTCTATTTCACTCAGCTGCAACCCTATTTCTGTCATGTAATAAGTACAAGAATGTTATTTGACTATTTCCAATTTCAATTTATGCATGTATTCAAAATTATGTTTCTTAAATCTAATTTAAGTAATAATGACAACATCAAGAATGAAAATGCGAGCAGGTAACAATACAATTGCAAAAAATGTTCGAATAAAAGGCTTTTTCTACTAATCGAAAAAGATATTAAAGCTAGTTAGAACCTTTTTTTGTTATAACGCTTTGTAATAAGGGCCTTCAATGTACACGACAAATAATAACAAAAAAAGTACGCAAGCACGAACATCTGTTCAAAATATTTTATTCCATACATTCTCAGCTATTTAAATCAAAGATTATCTGCAAGGTATTTGAAATTATATTATATACTCATTACAACAACTAACAAAGCGTCATTCGAATCAACTTATAATAGCTAAGTGAGATTAGTTATTGAGGTATGAATTGCCTTAATTTATGAACAGCAGGCCTACCATGAACTCTTATTGCGACTCAATTGAAGACGTAAACGACGACCGCGAACAGCTTTCTTTTCGTACCATGAAGTGTGAATTGCATTGGGGTCGTAATGTTTGAAAAGGATAACGTTATATGCACTATAGATAACTCTGTCTCTTTTACTCACATGTTCTTAGGACGCATTTCAAACGCTCATTTAGCAACGACTTAAAAGCGTGAATCTTTAAGACATCAAGTATAAAAAAGCAAAACAATTTCGTTTACGTCTTCAATTGAGTCGCAATAAGAGTTCATGGTAGGTCTGGTGTTTGTGATTTCATAAATAAGTCTTATTGTAGCTAAGGCGACATACTATCAACTTGATGTTCAATTTTGTTAGGCACTTCACTTAATAAAACGTTCTGTTGCTCTTGGCAAGGCGTATCTTTATAATCTGCATATTTATTATCTATAAAATAGAACTGTATTTCCTGTAACGATCTACCTTTTGTTTCAGGTAAATAAAAATAAAGATAGAAAAGACAGATGAATACAACGATAGCGTTACAGAAGAATACTCCGTGATAACCTATCACAGAAAACATATTTGGGGCTAACTTAATGCTCGTGAATTGAACGACGCCAGCAACACCTGACAATGTAAAACTTGACATAGCCTTCATATTTAACGGGTGCAGCTCTGATAATAAAGTCTCCAATACAGCATAGGGGCCAAGCGATACGACCACAGAATATAAAGCTAGTAAGGACATTTTGGTCCATATCACGTAAATAGTGTTGTAAGGACAGAGATACAAGCAAAATCCAAGAGCAACCTGAATTATATTTGCTATCGGCCCAGAAATGAATAACAAAGTCCTCATTTGGTATCTACTCACAAAAATACAAGATAGACAACCACCCAATATCATAAGTCCATCGACCAGCAAAGTATAAAATAAAATATCGGATGTGTTTGTTATATCTTGGATCATAGTAATTATGAAAGTGTTCAGCAAAATTCGTCCTGCAGCAACTCGATAAATACAAATTACTATCAATAAAAGGTATAACTTTCTGTAATATTTTTCTTGACACATTTTTATGTAATTTTTTAAGTATACAACTATAGCGTTACTTTTGTTTGATACCTGGTCATTACTACTTGTAAGCTTTTGACTAGTAATTAATTTTTTCAATTCACGCTCAGTCGCTACGTTTGGACTGCGAATAGCATTAAAGGCATTTTCGCATTCTTCAAATCGTCCTTTAGTTGCTAACCAGAATGGACTCTCCACCCAAAATAAAGGAATTATAGCAGAAATACTTGTTGGTATAATGCCTATTAAAGCCACATATCTCCAATGTAGACATAAACACAAAATATGCCCCAAAAGCGTGCCGAGTGAACCACAAGCATTCGTCAAATTTAAGCAAAGCGATCTAGCGCTTGGTGCTATATACTCGCCAACATTTAACAAACCTAATACCAAAATCCCACCATAAGTAGCGCCTACTATAACCCTCGTTACTAGTATAGTATATTTATCATTAGCGAAATAGACTAATATCCAACATAATAACACAGGTATGGTAATAATTGTAACAGTTTTTCTTCGTCCCAGTATTTCAGTGATTATGGACATAAAGCCGATTCCGCAAAAACACGTGATGTTCATAGAAGAAGCTGAAAAAAATGTAAATATAAAAATTTAAAACAAGGTTTATTAATATACGTACGAAAGAAACTAAGCATAGCTTTCCGGTACTTTGGTTCGCTTATTCAAGAAAATAGTGAAATAGATCGAGATATCGGCAAAAGAATTAATGAAGCATTGATGATGTGGTGGCAGGTCTCAAAAATAATATGTAACCCCTGAATGCCTAATAAGTTAAGGAAAGAATAAAGTTAAGAAAATGTTTAAAAAATAAAACGGTCAAAAGATCTGTCGTATTGTATGGATCAGAATCTTGGGCAATGAAAAAGACGGATAAATATAAAAATAACAAAATAACAAAGAAAGACGGACGGAGTAGCGCTAAAGTGGACGAATGATAGGAGAGAATAGAAGAGACAAACATGTTGTGCTCACTCCTTTAGTCATAAGGACAGGGGAATGATGATGATTATGTATCTTTGCCATATTCTTCCTTCGCTTACTCAATATCCCTATATACTGTCTCTATCCCGATACTATATATCCCATCAATTAAAGTATAGTGATTCGAACAGTTAGTCTATAGAGATCCATATCTTTTACTGACGGTTTGCAATATTCTTCCTTCGCTTACTTAATATCCCTATATACTGTCCCTATCCCGATACTATAAATCCTATCATTTCAGCCTCAGAAGTAAAATTCTTGCGCCTTCAACGCTCTTATCTCACAAATAACCGCCCTCACATTATTTCGCACATCTTTGTGCGACTTTTTCGGTAGTAAAAGAAAAAATAATTTTGATTTTTTAATTGTACTAATATTATAAATGAGAAAACCTGTCAGTCTGTTCGTCTATTATTCTTTCACGAATAATCCGATGAGCTAATATTGATGAAATTTAGCACAATTATGCTTAAACAACGGAGTAATGTAAATGAGTTTAAACAATATGTTTCTCCTTTAGAAACAAGGGATTAAACATTGCTTTATTGAGATCATAATATAGAAAATATCTAAAAATTGAAAAATGAGCCCGTTACTTAGACACGAACAATTTTCATATAATTTGATTAAATTATATAACACATACCAATCCACGATATGTCGTCTTCATCCAATTTTATTGTGTTTTCTTTTCCTGTTAAAGCATCGATCATCCCAGACATCTGGCCAAATATGAATCCTTCAGATAAACTACAAAATCCTAGTCCTGTTACAATTAATACCTGAAATGTTAAAGTTCACTTTGACACAGTAGCCTTCAATATTACCCGATTGCTGAAAGCTCTCTGTTGAAACAGACGCAATTAGATATTGTGATATCTGGGCAACCCGATACAAAGGGTTATCGTGTGTATCGTGATGGTGATATCGTGAGTATAGCCAGTTTCTACACATTTTGAGTTTCGTGTGCTCTAAGCAAAAAATAAAAAATAATTAACTCCCTTTTTCGTAACCTAGGATCGAAGATCTCCAAAGAAAATACATACAAACCAAACATTCTCTCAAAATATAAAATTATTCAAATTTTCCATTTGCCTTTATATTGAATAATTCAACAATACCTGACGTAATACAGGGGCACGCTCCATGATGTCTCCTTGGAGTCTGTGGAGTAAAAAAACGAAAATAAAATAAATAATATAAGTTATTGGTAACTTTAACTTGTGGAATTTATGGCATAATCGTATGACTGAATCTCTATATGGAAATCAATAATTTATTCATTTTCATTTTACTGCAAGCAAATTACATGTATAAACGGAATAACTAATCAACAACACTACGGAGAACTCTACAAATATCGGGTAAGATCTTCCTAAGGGACGAGGCATACTGGTGTAGAGTCGAAGCGCATCGAATCACCAAATTCTTCATGACAACAGTTAAGGAAATTTAATTAAATTTTATATTCAATAATTTTACGCCGTGTGGTAACCGGCAGCATAGAATAGACCACCCTCCTTTCTTACTGAGGTGTCGTAAGAGGCGAGTAAGGTATGTGCCGTGTGGTATCCGGCTGCATAGAATAGACCACCCTCATTTCTTACCAAAGTGTCGTAAGGTGACTAAGTAAGTTGACGTCAGGCAGGCGGCTGGTCGTAAAATAAGTTGTCAAATTATGTGACAAGATGTTGTAACATGTTGTGGCGACCCCGCTTAGATTGGGATAAGGGCAGGAGAATGTAACAGTAAAAGAAATTTAAATTAATTAATAATTAATTAGCAGGCAGTTACTATCCCACTGCTGGGCTAAGGCTTCACGATGTTTTCTTTTACGGAAAAGTGTGTGATAAAGTGCAATTATAAATTTGATAGTTGGGGTTTGAACCCATGATCGTCTAGAGAGTTGCACGTTCTCGCCGCTGGGCTATCACAGAAAAGTGAGTGAAAAACAGTATTAAATAGAGAGAGAGCTGGTTCTTCTTCACACAGATTGTAAAAAATCTAGCAAGGGAACCAGCAGGCCTACCATGAACTCTTATTGCGACTCAATGGAAGACGTAAACTAAATTATTTTAAATACACTTTACTACTTTACTTTGCGGAGATTCTATAAAACAAAAGTAATAATCATATTTCAGTTCACTCAGTTCACTATCACAAACTCAAGAATCGTTTCGGCCCGCGACCGAAGCATCATCAGGAGATAGACTCCACGACAAAATCACAAAGCTTTGCGTATTTACTGTATCGCAGATTATAGCAAAATAATTTTCATTATTAATTTTGTAAATTGTTTTGCTTTTTCATACCATGACTTTATTTTATGACCATACCATGACACACTTTAAGTCGTTGCCGAATGACATCCTCAACTGGATCGCAAACGTATTTCGTTCACTCTTTTTTCTTGCCATAGGCTATTAAAATAAATTAACTTACTAATTAAATTTCTTAATTTCATTTTTCTAAAATTTATCTCTAACAAAGAATATATAAATCTATGTTTTACGTGAATCGATAAGAAACAATACAAAACAGAGTGCATTATTATACATTTTATCTATATTAATTGCAAAATGGATTTATCTTACAGTATTTCAAGACGAATATGAAGAAAAAATTAGTTTCGGAAAACGTTTCCAAAAAACGTTCGAGTAAAAGTTATTTATAGTACATATAACGTTTTCTATTTCAAACATTACGACCTAATGCATTCCATAGAGAAATATCGTTCTTTTCTTCACAGTAAGCGATTTTAGCGAAAGTTAAAAACACTTCATGGTACGAAAAGAGAGCGGTTCAGTTTAGGTACTATGAATCGAATCGTTTTCTGAAAATTCATGGTAGGCCTATAGTTCTTGGTTTAAATTTTGTCTGAATAATTTATTAATAACAAGTTATAATATTAAGCCTTACTGTATAAGGTTACTGTAATGTCATTTTGGTTTAAATTTGATTTGATTCGAAATCGCATGGATGCGATTTCGAATAGATATTCTCTACTTCCGCGTGTTTATTTTAGATCAAAAGGTAGATCGCTGTTTTTTGTTAGTGTCTGTATAGTTAATTGAAACTTGTATTCACGTTGATTTTTCTCATATTAAAAATTACAAAAAAAAGAAAAATTAAGAAAGAAGTAAAACAAAACGAAATAAGACTGACGTGAAGTTGTTTAGGTTCGCGTGGTCGTGCTAAAGCTCATTCAAAGACATATGTCCGAATCCTAAATGTGTTTTTTTTGTAGACAAATTTGGATTTCGCGTAACGCAAGCAAAACAATCCAAAAATATAACAAAAAAATAATTATGTATCTTAGATGTATATTTATCATAACATATTATAAACAAAATAATTATCAAAATTAACATATAAATTCAATAATGAACTCATTTAAAATTAAAATACGAATAAAAATTATTATGAAGAAAAGATATGATAATAATTTATATTGTGTGATAGCTGTATTAATTGAGCCGTCGACGATTATATGCAACAAATAAGACAATGTGTACCACCTACTAAAGGAGTGTAAGCGAACGACGCTACAATTTGTGCGACGCCAATGTTGGTGCCTTACAGTGTGCATTAAATAGCCCAGATTCCATCATTGTCATTAATTTGTACGATCTAGTTGCTGCTGCGCTTCAATGACTCCCTTTCTACTTATCTCTTAAATTTGTTAATATTTAGGTTAAGGTACGCCTTATCCCGTACGCCCCATCGTAATGGGGCTGTCATGTCTGAATAGACAAAAGTCCCTTAAAATAAAGATTAAAAAAAACCAAGAACTCCTATTATAACTCGATATAGCGCTATCTTATAATGAATATTGTAAACGGCACCAACAGAGCTTATTAGGCATCCTGCTATCTATGCCCGCTCTGCTCACCAGTTGCTCCAGGTTGCTACGACAACTCATTCTGCGAGGTCAAGACGTAAAGTGGAAGACCACCGTGTGGTTCTTAGGGTATGAGCTGGACCGCAACATGCCACGCGTGATCCCCATGGTTAACCATGCAGTGGGCCAAGCTGTTTCTGCCAGGACTTAACTCACACATCCAAGTACTGACCGCGTCCGACGTTGCTTAACTTCGGTGATCGGACGAGAACCGGTGTATTCAACGTGGTATAAACATTGGCGAAGCCAACATCACGCGGTGTTTCCAGGCGATCAACCTACGACCATCTAGAATATAGGCGTACAAAAAGCGTCCTGTATGACCCTGACTATCAAATAACAATCGTAAACACAGAAACACGTAACACACACACACAGCATCTTCGCCGGCGAAGACGAGGTCCCAGTTTTCTGACGTCAGTCGGTCGTGGCTTCTTGCCACCCTTCCGACGTAGCAATGACTAATCCATATCATACCATCAGCCCTCCACTACGCGTCGCCCTAAGCCGTGGTCCGGCCTCACTGGAGGCATCCTTAGGACGACGTTCCCCGACTTTAGTAGAGCTTCTGCGCTCTGTTCTCTGCATTTCGCAACCTCGGCGATGCTTCTGCGCTCACTCGTCCCGCCCGGTGACGCTGTAAAAGCCGTTAGGGCCCACAGCATACAGTCAGTTCGAAAAAAAAGATCTTAACTCCACGCGCTGTTAGAATCCCATCTACCTATCAACATCAAACTGCGAATCTACGAAGGCTACATCCGCTCGCGCTTGACGTACATGGCAACCGCCTTATACGCGCTCTGTTTGGCGTACCGGAGGCGATGGCTACAAGTCCAGCAGAATCGTTGCTAAAATCCTTGCCTGCGATCGATCATAGGAGCCCCGAGGTATGATCGGAACGACGTCGTGTACCGAGATACCAAGATGCCAAGCGTGAAGTTGTCTCGTAGACTGTTTGCAGGACAGCGGACAGCAGCGCGTTCATGTCAACGGCATCAGGCCACTCCACGCACGATTACCTGAGGGACATTCCCTGCCTCGCCAGCTCCTGCGATCACTATCACCGCAGCTCGATGAGGACAATGATGGCGACGACGAGGGCTAGAGAGCGAGAAAAGTGATATAACACCACCTAATCACGATACCGTGGTCTGGGAGCTACCACTCCCAGACCCCCTCGACCGAACATGACATCTTTAGGTCTCCTAGGTGACCTTGACCTACGGTCTGAAGACTAACCAGGCCTATAACCTGCGAAGACTGAGGCCTGTAGCCTGTGGGGATTGCACCGGGCAAAGAGGTTAGTCTCGAGACCCGTACTCCGCGTACCCCTCAAGGGTAAGCGAGAAGACCCTTCACGATTAGGCCTCCTTACAATTTGTACAATTACAAAAATTATTATACATTGTTACAAAAAAATGCACGGATTTAATTTCCGCAACTACTTAATAATTAACTTGAAAATTAAATCCGATTACCATCTCAAATAAAAAGGCCTAACGTTTCTTGCACTGATATTGCGAAGTTTACAAAAAAGTAGGAAAATAGATGTTTTTTTTATGTATCTCTTTTTACTACTGACATTCTGCAATAATTCGTATTAATTATTCAGCGAAAGAAACGAGGAGAATTATCAAGAAATTTCAGAAATGTAAGAGAAATCCTGTATTGACGAAATACTCGTTTATAAAGAACCAGCTTTTTAACGCAACTTCTTCGCGTGGACTGCAGTCTTATTATTTGAGTAAACCCTAATTCTTACATTAATTATGGTTAAAGTGGGTTAACCTTAAAAGCTAGACATATGCAGTCACGGACTTTTATTTAGAACTTTTAGAGGGGAACAATTTTGTAATAAATGATTTTGAAATAATTTTCACCGTTTACTCAGGAAAGTTTTAAAAATATTCTTTATTGCTGTTCCTCTCCAATTGATCTTAGCGTTATGTTATACTAGCTTTTACTCGCGACTTCGTCCGCGTGGACCGTAGTCCTGTAATACTCAGTAGCTTCTATAGCTATCCAACCCTGCAAATATCTCCATCACAAAAATCAGATCGATCCGGGAGGTTAAATAGCAGTTCCTATTGCATTTATTACGCTACTCGAAAGTTAAATATGATTTCCTTCATGCCATTACTATTATTTAGCAAAGATGTTAATTTGCACTCGAAAGATTCGAACAAAATCATAAAAAAAATGTAAAATCTCTCTAAGTGGGCAGCAGCATTTTTCAGTTTATCTGTTAATGTGAGACTCTATTTGGCCTTCTGATTAAATTAAAAACATGATATAAATTTTTTCACAAAAATTCTAAAGATTCGTTTGATAACTTTTTGGTATAATCTTTACTATTTATATAAAATACTTCTCTCAAACCAACATCAATGAAATTTGGCACAACTTATGTTTATACTCGTCATCAGGGTAACTTATAGGCTATGATATAGGTTCTAAAAATCTTCTCGGTAGGAACAGCTTTCCGAACCAGCAGTAGATGTTGACGATTCAAAAGCACTTGTTTACAATTTTACGTGAATAAAGAATATTTTGATTTTACTGAGTAGTGATTTGGTATTGTAGTGCTAGTGCTAATTAAAAGAACACTAGATCAAAGTGTCTCATATATCAAGAACGACAACGATAAGTCGCTCGATCTATACTTAGATTTGAGTTAATTTATATGTTAAGGTTATCTTTAAGATGCTTATTAGCCTCTTCCCTAGATCGTTACATCAATAAAGTGAAGTACTTTTTAATTATTCTTTAAAATATTTGAAAAAAAATTTGAAGTACCATAAAGCTCCACAGTATATTTTTAGCAATATAATCTTGATACTTTTTTATAATCATGCCCGCCGTGTGGTTTCCCGCTGAGTAGAATATTAACCCTCATTTCTTACCGAGGTGTCGCAATAGGCGACTAAGATAAGGCGACCCGCCGTGTGGTATCCGGCTGAGTAGAATAGACCACCCGAATAGACTTACCGAGGACTAAAAATAAGACTAAGGTAAATTGATGTCACGCAGACGGCCGCTCGTAAAATACGTAGCCAAATCATGTGTTAACATGTTTGTAACATGTTGTGCCGACCTCACTTAGAGTAGGATAAGGGCAGCAGCATGATGATGACTTTATAATTATGCATAATTATAAAAAGGTTGGTGATGTACACAATAGACAAAGTAGGAACCGGCATATGCTTGCGGTTCCTGCTTTGCGCCTTTCAAAATTACGTAAGCCGTTTATGGGTTTGGGTATAACATTCTATAATGAAATTCGGCGATCGATTTTAGCTTTGCCATTCCAACAGTTTAAAAAAACTATTAAAAAAGAGGCTAATACCGAAAACTTATTATACTGTTGAGGATTACTTAGACGATAAGAATGCGTGGACAGAGCTACTCTTCGACCCTGTACAAGACAGTAATGACCAAATGTAACTAGCAATAAAAATTATACTTTGAAAAGAGCAACCGCCGCGTCTCTTGCTGTCTCTTCTGAGTAGGAACAGCTTTCCGAACCGGCAGTAGAGTTGACGATTCAAAAGCATTTGTTTACAAGTTAACTTGAGTAAAGATTATTTTGAATTTGAACAAAAAGTTTTAATGGTGGTAATTAAAATATTATACTTGCAAAGTCATATTCCGTAATCCGGTTCTTTTCGCATATATGTAGGTCTTAATTTTTGTTTTTATTTTGCCTACCACATTCACTATAAACAACTGCAAAAGCGAGTTTACATTCATTTAATAACAAGATTATTTTTAATTTTGTAATTTTAAGGTATGTTTAAGAGTTAAATTATGTTATACATTTAATCTAATAATACATTTAGGTTTGATAAATGTTGATTGCATTCTTATATAAAAACAAACTTTTAAAACGTTTTTTACTCAATAGCATTACAATAAAAATGAAATTTTAAAACTAAAATGACGTTTGTTAGTCTCGCTAAAACACGAGAATTGCTAAACCGATTTAACTAATTTTAGATTTGAAATATTTATAGACGTCGAAAGAAGGTTTAAAAGGGTAGAAAATATGAAGAAATTGTAAGCAAATTTAGTAAAAACAAAAATTTCATTTTTCCATACCAACTGTCAGGGAAATCAAGGTGCGTTCTGTGAATATTAGCTAAAAAAAAGCTTAGCCTATGGAATATAAAAGATCCGTGCGCTAATTTGTATCAATTGTAGTAATTACTATAGTTATAGTAAGTAATATATTATTATATTCACTCACTGTTTACTTACAGTTACAAATTTGTTATGTAAATTACACAAATAGATCACGTTAATCCGTTTTAAAAATATATCACAAAGCAAACACTGGCGTACGTTGCGTCGTACATAAATATCAATGCTTGAAAAACTTAATCCTCTTCACGGCAAGATATGAATACGTCAGTGAGATTGCTATCAGTTTACAAGATTTTGCTAAGGGAAATGAACTTGGAGTGGGGGAACTGTAACTTATTATTCACTACATAAACTTATTTGTTTACATTGCCACTACACGGAAATTTGTGTAACGATAAACTCATGGGTCTTGTGATTTGAAGGCCGATTTAGTATGATGCAAAAGTTTTTAGACCGTGTGAATAGAAAAATATAATTAACTTTAAGATATTAAGTTAAATAAAAAAGGATATTAAGTTGAATAAAATATTCTTTATTCAAGTAAACTTGGAAACAAGTGCTTTTGAATCGTCAACTTTACTGCTGGTTCGGAAAGCTGTTCCTGCCGAGAAGAGCCAGCAAGAAACTCGGCGGTTGCTCTTTTTAAAATATAAATCTTTAAACTAGTTACATTTATTTATTACTGTCTTGTACAGGGTAGAAGTACACCTATATCCACACATCCTTATCATCCAAATAATCTTCAACAGTATAGTAGGCTTCTTGTATCAGCCACTTTTTAAACTGCTGTAATGGCATGGCCAAAATTGATTTCGGAATTTTATTATAGAATCTTATACCCAAACCCACAAACGATTTACGTACTTTTGCTAGGCGCAAAGCTTATGTCGGTTCCTACTTTGTCTATTATATACATCACCTATCGTTTTATAATTCTTTATATTTTTATGTACAAAAATTACATTGTTTAAAATATACTGTGAAGCAAATGTAAGAATACCTATTTCCTTAAACTTCTCTCGCAGGGAATCACGCGGACTTAAATTGTAGATGCCACGGATGGCTCTTTTTTGTAATAGGAACGGATATTATAGTTAATGAAGTAAATAAATTGAAAATATTTAAAAGATGTCGAATAAAGGACGTCGTTTTCGTTACTGGTTCTTCGCGGTGAGAACAACATTCCGAAACAGTGTTAGCTTCATTAAGTCAAGTGATCCTTGACGTTCAAAAGCGCTTGCAAAAAAAGCATACTTGAGTAAAGATTATTTTGGTTTGATTTCATTTATAAACAAGAGAGCTACAAAAAATTAGATATTGTTGAGATAAAGGTCACTGCACAGATTACTGATCGGACTTATGAGTGTAAAGCTTCTTATCTAAAAGTTAAAACTGTCTGGCAATGTGGAGGCGAAAACCTTCTTCAGCATAAAGCAATCATTTCGCATTTCTGTAATAATTTGTAACCGATTCAACATTTTCGTTATAGACACGATCTGTGACACTATGTGCGACTATAGCTTCGGGTAAGTTTACAGAAACACATCTTACATTGGTATTCACTACCTAAAATATACCCGCCTAACTAAGAAACTGAAAAGGTGCACAAGTTTCACAAGTAAAAACAGTATTAATGTTAAAATAATTACACCATCGCTAATAAAACTGTTTTTTATGAGAGACAAAGAATTATCAGCGAAGTCGTGAGGAATGCCGCCAGTCTATGCGATAGATTTAACGAATACGTTTTCGTTTGAAATTAGTATTATATATATACGTATGTATATTGATATTTTACGAACCTAAGCCTTTCTAAGCACTTGCCGCATTTATTGGATAAGTGTAATAATACCGTAGTTGAAATTTAAATAAAAATAATAATATATACTTAATTAATATCGTCATCATCCTCCTGAACATCCTTCTCTTAGTGGGGTCGGCACATCATGCTACAAACATGTCGTCACATGATTTGACTATGTATTTTACGGCCGGCCGCCTGCCTGACGTCAACTTACCTTAGTCGCCTTTTACAACACCTCGGTAAGAAATGAGGGTGGTCTATTCTACTCAGCTGGATACCACAAGGCATTATATATATATAATAAAAATGTTCAAGAACTAAACCAAGGACAATTTTTATGTTTTTCGATGCACTGATTACTAATACAAAGTTTATTTAAGACCATAAGTTTAAAATGAAAGAAAACTCAACAAAAACATGTATTTTTAGTATCTAAGTACGTATAGATCTTTTATTTTAAAAGTGCACGCCCCTCCAATGTCTTTACTCACACACAAAAATCTTATGTACAGACGAAATACACGCAAACTTGTTATTCTAATTGGTTACTCAGTTGCCGGACAGACACGAAAGCAGGAGCATGCATCGATTATTGCCAAAAGTACAGTTAGCATGTCATAAAAAAAGAGGATAAATAATTTTTATTTTTTATTTTAAATAATAATTAGATAAATATTTTTTCTTTAATAGAAAAATATGGAAAATTTATAAAACTATGTGGCGAAAAAAAACAGGTAAAAGTTAACATCATCATTATCATTATTTCATCATTAAAGCCATTGCTTTAATTAAGGAATGAATTGACTTGATTGATAGAAATATGTGGGAAAATACGTGTCGAAATGTGAATGATATTGAGATAGAATATATGAAAAATTTTGAATTTATAATTAATGTTGAGTCTGAATCTGAAGATAGCGACGTGAGTGAATAGCGTTAAAATAGTAAATATTTATTGCGGTTTATTTTTTTTCTTTTTTTACTAATAAAATAAATGAACAAACTTCTGTACATTACGTTTTATTTATCATTCTAATAGTTGCATAATGAATATATGATATGATCTTTATTAAATTAAGTTGACAAGCTAGCTCTTGATTGCGAATTCACCTGATGGATGCCGATGAAGTTTAAGATGGAAGTGGGCTAACTTGAAAGGGTTTGGAGATTAAACGTGTAACCATTCAGGGTTCTTACACGACATCGTACCTGAATGCTAAACCGCTTGGTTGTACGTCTTTGTTAGAAGGGTACGTCGGAAGTATCTATCTAGTCAAGACCGTTTACAATCCACTGCGTTTATTACTTCAGGGAAACGTGAAAAACTTACTTTTTATTCTAAAGAATTTTCAACATAAATTTGATTATAAATATGAAATTAATTTTATTTTTATGCAAACGTTACTCGTAATCCGTGTAACCGGATTGGTTGGTCAACCAGTGCACAAATGATAGGAACGCGTGACAGAATAGACGTGTTAACTCATACACTCCGCCATATAAATGCTTGACTTATACCAGTCGAGCAATTAGTTGACCTTTAAATGCGCGAATGAGTCGAGTCAGCTTTGAAATTGCTGCGCGCACACAAATAAAATAGTACAGTCAATATTTTCTCTCACACATTAAAATAATGTAATTTGGTGGAGGGGCGTGCACTTTTAGAATAAAAGAGCTCAGATCATCTGTTTTTTTAAGTTTTCTCAAAATTTTGAAGATGTATACGTCAAACTGGCTTGGAATTCGTATTCAAAGGGTAGAAATACGTACCCATAGGTCGGTCTGGTCAGATTTCAGATTGGTCAGTCACTTTCCATTCTTATGTGTTAGCCCAGCGGTGAGATCGTGCGACTCTTTCGAGGGGAACAAAAGTTCAAACCCGGGCACCAAAGAGTTTTTCTATTAAAACTCATGTGTCTAATTGATAATTGCAATTAATCACACGCTTTTCGGTAAAGGAAAACATCGTGAGGAAACCTGTATATCTCTAGAGAATTCTGGAGATATGTGTAACCTAACAATCCGCATTGCAGCAGCGTGGTAGGTCTCAGCTCCAACTCTTCTCTCCAGAAACGGAGAGAGGAGGCCTATTCCCAGCAGTGGGGTTGTAACAGGCCGCTACTTTACTAATGACAGTAACCGTGAAATGAATCGTTCGAACAGAACGATAGCGATATAGCTAAAAGTAACGTAACCCAATTTCGGCCAGCGTAAAGTATTACAAAGATAAATAACAGAAAACTGCAGATAATTAAACTACAAGAAGTTATAATACAAATATAAAGAATTTTAACTTTTTAATTTTTTTATTTCTATTATATTATTTTTTGTTCTATTTTTTATTTCTAACAATACAATAAGTTACAATTTTAGAAGATCTTCAATTTCTAATGATATTGTTTTTAGATTTAAGCTTTACAAAGTTAAAGGATAGGTGTAGTAAGTAAGTTTAGGTGTGTTCTTATTTAACATTAAATCTAAAGGTTAAAACAACTATAAAAAGAATTAATCTATCGATGGGTGCACCATTCAAATCTGCATTATTGATCCACATAAATTAGATAACCATATTTGCGTTATGATCCCAAGTACCCAACATTGTTGTGAACAAGTCAAGGTAAGAAAGCTTTTAAAAAAGCTTTTTAAAAAAATTTTATGTTTCTACTGTTATACGTTGAGGAATTCTGTCCTCTAGAGCCAATCCTCGCAGCGGCATCAGGTCATCATAAACATGCATTTTCATCTAGACTAGACCAGTTGTCCACCAAAAAACTTCAGCCCAATTGGACCCCAGGAAGTGGGTCAAATTTATCTTGCAAGATTCCACCTTCACATAGCATTGCAAATTGTATAATAGCCTATAAAAACTAACAATGTACAGTAAAGATAATAATAAATATATTATGTGACATTTAACACTTGCTGGTATCTTTGACAGTTACAAACATTTATTGATCAGATACCAACACTTAAAAAGTGGTAAACTAAAATACTACATAATCTTAATTATAAGTGCTTTTATTATTAATATTATCGTAAGTAAGGCGAGATTTTAGGATAATACTATTTGGTTAAACTCTCTTTAACAGTTGGGCGGAGCGACGTTATTTCACGACAAATTTCATTAAACGCTTGACACATCGTTTACACACGTTCGCAAAAAAATTGTCTTTCTTTGAAGGACGTGCATAAACGGCTGAAGCTGTTATCAATTCCTTCATGTTTCGTATACACCATATCATTTTAAATTTTAGACGGGTAGCGCCGCTCTACGTTGGTTTTTTTGAACAGATGTATCAAAAGCAGAACGTAATTCATCGTTAGTTCTTTTTGTATCGCCTTTTTGTATTGTGTTAAGATCGCATGACACAGTCCTAGTGTTTTGAAATTGCAATTTGCGATAAAATATCGTATTAACACATAGAAATACTACTTTACATAGAAATATGTAAAACATTGATATATATTTGTAAATTTATGTCAACGTATTGTGTTGTTCGGGCCATTATTCATTGTTCGCCTTGTTCAATCTTGTTAGCCCCTTCACTTAACAAAACATTCTGTAGCTCCGAGCAAGGCGAATCTATATTTTCTGCATACGTATTTTTTATGAAAAACAATTGTATTTCCTGTAACGATTTACCTTTTGTTTCGGGTAAATAAAAATAAAGGTAGAAAAGACAGATGAACACAACGGCAGCGTTACAGAAAAATACTCCGTGATAACCTATCAGGGAGAACATATTTGGAGCAAATTTAATACTTGTAAACTGGATCACACCTGCAATACCTGCCATTGTAAAACACGACATTGCTTTCACTTCTAACGGATACAACTCGGACAGTAAAGTCTCCAACACAGCGTATGGGCCAACGGATACGAGCACAGAATAAAAAGCTAGTAAAGAAACTTTGGTCCATATCACATAAACGGTATTGTCAGGATACAGATACAAACAGAACGCAAGAATAACTAGAATAATATTTGCTATCGGTCCAGAAGTGAACAGCAAGACTCTCATCTGGTATCTACTTACAAAAATACAAGATAAACAGCCACCCAATAACATAAGTCCATCGACCAGCAAGGTATGTAATAAAATATCGGATGTGTTTGTTATATCTTGGAGCATAGTAATTATGAACGTGTTTAGCAAAATTCTTCCTGCGGCGACTCTATAAATACAAACTACTATCAATAGAAGAAATATCTTTCTATAAAACTTTTCTTTAAACATTTTTATGTATTTATTTAAGTATAAAAGTGTAGCGTTACTTTTGTTTGATACGTTGTCGTTACTAATACTAAGTTTTTGATTAAAAACTAATTCTTTGAGTTCACGGTCAGTTGTAATGTTCTGACTACGAATAGCCTTGAAAGTACTTTCACATTCTTCAAATCTTCCTTTAGTTGCTAACCAGTATGAGCTCTCTACCCAGAATAAAGGAATTATTGCAGAAATAGCTGTAGGTACTATACCAATTAAAGCTACGTATCGCCAATGTAGAAATAAACTCAAAATGTGTCCTAGAAGTGTTCCAAATGATCCACAAGCAGCCGTTAAATTTAAACACAGCGATCTAGCGCTCGGTGCTATATACTCGCCAACATTTAAATAACCCAAAACTAAAATTCCACCATAAGAAGCGCCTACAATAATTCTAGTCACTAATATGGTGTATTTCTCTTGAGCGAAATAGACCAAAATCCAAGAAATTAGTACGGGCGCGGTAATAATTGTGATAGTTTTTCTTCGTCCCAATATCTCCGTTATAATAGTCATTATGCCGATGCCGCAGAAGCACGTGATGTTCATAGCAGATGCTGTAAAGAAGAAACAGCAAAAATATAAAACATCGATAAAGTAAAACAAATTTTAAACTTTGCAAAGATTTTGTAAGTTAGTAACAAGAAATTTTGTAGTAAATTTTTTTTGTAGAAATCTGAAAGGGATTTTCCACTCTATCTCTCTTTTTAAACTTACAAATATTGAACTTTAGCTAGCCAAAAGCTCAGGTTGGTAGCCAACAGCATTAAGTACAATTCAAACATTCCCCTTGAAACTAAAATTATGCTTGCTAGATCTTTATTGCTACCTATATTGGATTATGGAGATGCTGTTTTGTTGGATCTTTCAGAAAAGCTATTGGCTAAGCTCGAACGGCTTCAGAATGTAGCTATTAGATATATTTATGGACTGCGTAAGTTTGACCACATCACTGAGTTCCGTCATAAGTTAAATTGGCTTCCTATACGATCCAGAAGAAATTTACATATTCTATCACTTCTTTATAAAGTACTCTTTAATCCTTTAATTCCAATATATCTTAAAGAACGTTTCAACTTCTTGTCGGATGTTGGATGTGGCCGGCTAAGATCTTTAAATACATTAGATCTTGCCTTCCCTAAATGCTCCTCACTGACTTACTCGAGATCATTTAGCTTTCAAGGTGTAAAGCTGTGGAATGATTTACCTGTATCAATCCGCAAATCTCCTTCCCTATCAGCATTTAAGTCACAGACTAAAAAATATTTGTCTCAAGTAATTTAAATTAAATTTAGCTTATTATCAATATTAAATTATATTTTAATCCATTCAAATAATCACTATTATCTATTATTTTATTCATTTATTTTTCAACTTTAATCTATGTATAGTGTTTCGTTATTTTTATTTTTCTTCCTTCCTTTTTTTTCCATCATCAATTTTTGTTTTTCTTTTCATTTTCTTTCTGTTACTCATAGGTTGGCTGGTAGAGATCCCTTTTAGGGATAAGTCCGCCTTTTGTTTATACAATAAAGATAAATAATAATCGTTAATAATAAGTACTTTTATGGCTGATGTGGTTCCATGACAAATCCTGTACCATCAACTATCGAAGTAACTGTACTGCACCTGCAACGCCATCTACATCCAGTTTCTGTAAAAGCTATTCAGGACATATTGCACAAATCACCCGACCGTGGAGGAGTTCGTTCGTCTTTGGACGTTAGACTGTTCGCGCAAGCGGACAACAGCGCCCACGTTCACCTTCCCGGCATCGCGCTACTCCACGTATGACCACCGGAGGGAGCGAGCTCCTGCGATCACTATCACGGCGGCCCGACGCGTACGATAATAGTGACGACGAGGACGACGATAGCAACGACGCGGACGACGTGACGGGCAAAAGAGCAACCGGTTACGACACAACCATCTGAACGAGACACCACCACCACCGGACAAGACACCACCACCCGATTATGACACATCCACCGGAATAGACACCACCGAATATGACACCGCGGTCTAGGAGCTACCACTTTCACCTTTCCCTAGCGAATAAAACTTCCTTAGGTCACCTAGGTAACGTGGGCCTACGGCCAAAACACAGTCCATGCCCACAGCCTGAGAGGACCAGCGCTTGCAAGGAGGTTCGCCTTGAGGCCCTTATCCTGCCTACCCAGAGTGGTAACGAGAAAACCCTGCTGTAGCTGCACAAATAACACCTTATTTACTATACCCAAATCAGTATTTAATATATTCAAAGGAGTATTTAAAAGACCCATAAGCACTTTGTTGTAAGTATAAATAATGTTATTGTACATACCAATCCAAGAAATGTCATCTTCAGTCATATTTAATGTGTTCTCTTTCCCAGACAAATTGTCAATCATCCCAGACATCTGACCGAATATGAATCCATCAGATAAACTACAAAACGCTAGACCGGTAACGATTAATACCTGAAATGTTATCACACTATGGTACAGTAAAATCCTCTTAATATCCGACGGCAAAAGTTTTTTATGAGATTCTCTTGGGAACGGAAATTCTAGATATTTCAAAATGACATATATATCAAAGATTATATTATAAAAAAAATATTATGAAAATATTCCATTGCCGACATTGAATTCAGATTTTATGCTTCGAGCTTTATGTAAATTTTATTCGATGCGGGTAGTTGATGATGAAATCAATCTTTAATCTAAACTTACTATTTAAATTTCTTATGTTTTTATGGTTATTCGTTTGTATAGGTGGGTTTTATTCTCAATTTTTGAAGTGAAAACTTCACTACAAAACATTTAGAACAAACATGATGACTTCATGTTTGCTATTTCAAATCTGGTTCCTCTTGAAGAATTATTTATTCAATTCATCATATTTATAAATTCAAAATTCAAATTCAAGATATTCTTTATTCAAGTAAACTTGTAAACTAGTGCTTTGAATCGTCAACTTTACTGCTGGTTCGGAAAGCTGTTCCTACCGAGAAGAGCCAGCAAGAAACTCGGCGGTTGCTCTTTTTAAAATATAAATCTTAGAACTAGTTACATTTATTTATTACTGTCTTGTACAGGGTAGAAGTGCACCTATATCCACACATCCTTATCATCTAAGTAATCTTCAACAGTATAGTAGGCTTTCCGTATCAGCCTCTTTTTAACAGTGGTTTTAAACTGCTGTAATGGCATGGCCAAAATTGATTTCGGAATTTTATTATAGAATCTTATACCCATACCCACAAACGATTTACGTACTTTTGCTAGGCCCAAAGCAGGAGTCGCAAGCTTATGTCGGTTCCTACTTTGTCTATTATATACATCATCGTTTTATAATTTTTTATATTTTTATGTACAAAAATTACATTGTTTAAAATATACTGTGAAGCAAATGTAAGAATACCTATTTCCTTAAACTTCTCTCGCAGGGAATCACGCGGACATAATATACATACTGTACACTGTATACTGTACATACATAGAATATATACAATTATACATATAAAGATGATAAAATCCTCTACAAATGTCTAGTTATATTTAGATTATGGTGTAAAAAAGCATCTTGAACATTATAAGTTAGAATAACATATAATTTTAATAAATTGCTTAAAATTTTTCAACGCAATTTAGTTTTTACACCTTGTGAATGACATAAATACGTCTAATATTTTAATAATTCTCAATTATGTACTGGCTCAAATAGTTTTGTCTCAAATGAACGTTTTATTCTTAAAAATCGCTTGATAACTAGCAATAGTTTAGAAATTGGTGATTTAAATACGAAGCTTAAGGCGCACAAAGGTTTTTCAACTGCAGTTCAAATTAATAATTTATACAGTTACACTTCTTATGGCTTAATATCTCTTCTAACATTTATTCTAATACCTAAACGTATTTTAAAATATAAGAAGTACAACTTCATGTGGTCACAAGGACGTATATTAAATTTGTTTTACTTCATTTTGACTGGAAAATGGAATTATTTAAAATTCTGTTATACCTGACGAAATACATGCGCATACTTCATTCTTACGTGTCCCCTTGTATTCTGCGAAAAAAAACATTTATTTCAGTAAACCACATATATTAAATACTATTGTGAAAAAGCTCCGTGTAGTTCCCCACAATATGAATATTTACTTGAGCTTATTATTGAGAAATGAAAATTATATTCACAGTGCCATGGTATAGTATTTTTTCGAAATATTAAGCGTTATTAAGTTTTGATTTTGAAATATACAAGTAATAGCTGACAAATTTGGTACGAAAAATTAATTTTGTTTGTTGTAAAAAATTCTTATAGCGTGCTTTACAAAGCTCAAATCAAATCAAATCAATTTCAAATATTAATTTGGCTAACGTTTTATTTAACTGGGCTCAATATGAACCCTTGCGTTACACCTGAGCTTGACTTTAGACCAATATTTTTAGACTGCAAATAGCTATCATCATTTATTTAAAAATGATATATTAGCATAGAGAGTAACTAATTTCTAAATTCACCTAGTACACTTTGAAGAAAGATGACGTCGTATCCGCTAACGAAAGCTTATTGAAGGTCAATCTAGATCACGCTGATCGAGTGTCCCAAATACATACTTCTTGGAACATAAATCTCTATGATCTAAACGTTTGTATCCCTGCAGTAATTTTCAATGGATCTTAGTTGTTCTTATAAAATAGAATCAAAGTTTTGGCCTCTTTTCTTGAAGCAGTTGACAATATTGAATGCATTGAGCATTCAATATTGATATAAGATTTCACATTTGCGTGTTTCTTCGACCCATTTGTTTTTGTTTATATGAATTCCCTATATATTTTTATCCAGTCACATTTAAACGTTTTTAGGATAAATTTGAATAGAACATAGTGCATGTTACCAAACGAAATGCACAAATATTTCTAATCATTTGCTTTCCATTCTAATAAAAAAAAATCGGATCTTACGGATACATATCTTGCCGCTGATGTTTAAAGTACCAGTTTTATTCAGTTAGAAGAATGACCAGTCATGAAACTTATGTGCCAGAAATCAAAGACCAACTGCTCAAAAGTGTGAATCATGAGTTTTTGAATTGATTATTGCGATTGGATCAAGGTTCATATAGAACGCTTCTAACGCGTCTATACTTTCCGTAGTGGATGTATCTTACATAAAAAGTGTGACTTGATGAAAATCAAGATGCAACAAACTCTTAACCAGATATTAGGAACGTTAAAGTTTTTATGAAGGTCGACGTTCCGCATGCAACAGTCTGACTTAAAAACGCGGCGTTCTAAAAAAGTCCGAGATCCCAAAGCCGTATGACACAACTAATTATCTAAAGCACAGATCTTTCGATTCTAAGTAGTAAACTTAAAAATTACTCAGCCACGAGTATGAGCTCGAGTAGCTGAGTAATTTTTATGTTTAGGGGATGTTAGGTCATTGCAATTTGTCTGACTGATTTAATATAACTATATAATAGTTATCTGAATAACATACATATATAAAATACAGACATTTAAAAATAAATTAAGTTTTTTTTTCTTAGAGCTTTAAAGCGTCTTATAAAAGTTCTGGCCCATGGAAAGCGTCTGACTTCTCTGAGAGATCAGAGTTACATTCAACAAAAGATATACAAAAATCAGTCATTAAAATTTAAGTTAAGTAACTCTGATTTTTAGTAACCTTTCTCACCTGGTACCTGCGCAGGTGTCAGCGGGCAAACTCCACAAACATGCAGGTATTAAAAGTAAATGAAAGACTATTTAGAATCGAAAGATCTGTGCTTTAGAAAATAAATTGTTTTACGGCTCTGGGATCTTAGTCTATAAGATCACTAGTCTTAATTAAGTTTGGCACATTATATAGTCCGCAATTGAGCATTCTTGCGTATTGCTAAAAAAATCAGAGTGGGATGGTAACAGGTCGTTACTTTTCTTACAAGTTTTCTTTCACCCGTTACACAAATATCAACTAACGGTGGGGACGGACGACTGTGCGTGTAATTCATAATTGTGTCCAAAACAATTATTATTAAATATCACTTTTTTATTTACACAAAAATATAAAAATATCATATTTAAATATTTAATAAAGTTGATCACAAGGAGCGGGAAAAGTTCTCAAGCTCCCGGATTTTAGGATTCCAGACTATGGAACCCCCTCACAATACGTGACGTGTTCTGTATCCCCTTGATCCAACAACCAAGTGAAAGCGTCTTGAGATGTTGGTCGACGCTCTTCGCAATAAAACCGATAACCGAAACAACAATTATCATTATAGTTAGAAACTTATTACCAGATCGATTCTACCACCAGTTCGGAACGCTGTTATCCACTGCGAAGAACTGGCAAGAAACTCAGCGGTTGCTCTCATCATGAATAACAATTATGTGAGGTTAGATTATAACAACTCGGAAACACTCAATATAGGTAGGTAGACGCGGGTCTTCACGAACAATATTAGGACGGCACAGTAACACTAATTACACCTGCTTGTTTAACCAAGACAGGTTGCAACACAATCTAAACGCGGGAGCATTTAATAATCGTACAAGCCAAGCTTTACAGCAAGACTCCAAGGGATGACATGGTCTAGCCGCGTAAGCGTAAGCTAATAACCGTACGAGTCAAGTTTCGCAACGAGACACAGTTCGCCTTCAATGTGGCGAACTCCACCTTAAAAAATTTTGACTCCAAAACCGAACCCCCGCTCTGGCATCGGTCACGCGATCACCGTGAGGCCACTATACAAAAACGAAAGAAATTACACTTGACTATTACCATGGATGCGATTTTAATGGCGGTTAGGCGAAACCTCTAAGTTTATATTATTAATTTAATTATTACGTTCACTTACTTTTCGCAAATGTATTAACTAACTAATAGAATTAAATCAATATATAATGTCCCACAATTTAGGTGATTCAAACACGTGTGTATACTACACTGTGACTATTTCCTGTATTCACTAGGCTATGTATAATCTCCCAACATTTTGGAGATTCAAACACGCGTGTATACTTCACTATGACTATTTGTTGTATTCATTTAGTCTTTAAATATCTATGCGGAAAAATATCGCAATTAATTAGCTTACAAGATAACAAAGGCGGGGGAATGAAAACTTTGATCGTGCATAAGTATTAATAATTTAAATAATTTATTAAAATTAGCGTTACTTTAAGGCGGTCCGTAGTACAAAAGTAATAATAAAATTATTTTGCTAAAATCCACGATAGAATTAATAGAGAATATATATAATGCTAAATGTAGAGTGGACTATCCGTTTTCACGCAGGGTTCCGAAAAGCACATGCATTACGAACCTCCACCACCGCCATCATAGTACACAAGCACTACACACACACATATTTGTGATACAGAATTACAAATATTACATGATGATTTACTTGAGACATCCCTATTAAGTTTTAATAATTTTTTCCCCGTGTCAATTTTTTAAATATCTCAAGGGAACAAGTTATAAAATCGATATCAACTAAATTCTTATTGTGAATACGACAAGCTCGAAATAAAAATTCCTCTTATTATATTCCTCTTATATATTAGTTATACTTACAGGAACTTGAAACAAAGCTCTGTTACGAGTATTTATCTTAGGATATCTAAAATATATATTACTTAAAAGATATTCACAGTTTATAAGACTTATAAGATTTTAGATTATTACTTTATACGGAAATATTTGATTCCTTTCTATTCGACGACTTTCTAGAGAGCACAAATACAGATAATTTTTCTCATTGACCACACTCGTGCAATTTAAGTGTTTAACAAATTTACGGTGAATAATCTCAATCCCTGATATATATAGTTTATAAACTACTTACTACCACAATAAGACTGCTTAATTTCGTAAAAATGTAACAAAGAAAAATGAATAATTAATCTGAACTAAAAGTAAAAATAAATTGTTCATAAAAATGATATACTTAGCTACTTAATTAAGCTACATTTTAATTCTAGTATATTATACGAGTTAATGGTAATTATGACCTTTTTTGTGTATAATCTTCGTACTTATTTCAACGATTAAGCACACAATAAACTAAATTATGCAGAATAAATAATAAATAACATATGAAATCATACTGGGTTTTTCCGGCGTGTAAAATGGATCACACTCAATTCTTACCGAGATGTCGTAAAAGGCGACTAAGATCAGGCAGGTGGCCCGGTCGTAATATACTTAGACGAAACATATAACAACATTTTTTAAACATGTTGTGACGATCCTGCTTAGAGTGGGATAAGAGCAGGCGAATAAGGATGATAAAATTATTCTAATTATATTAGTCTCAGCCATTTAAGATATATGTAACAAACCAATATACAGGTATCACCATAGGTATTCATTCAATTCAATTTAATTTTTGTACATAAGAATATACATAATTATAAAAAGATTGGCGATGTACATAATAAACAAAGTAGGAACCGATATAAGCTTGCAGTGCCTGCTTTGCGCCTTGCAAAAGTACATAAGTCGTTTGTGGGTTTGGGTATAAGATTCTATAAAAAAATTCCGCAATCTACTTTAACTTTACCATTACAGCAGTTTAAAAACACTATTAAAAAAAGTCTTAAACAGAAAGCCTACTATAGTGTTGCGGATTATTTAGACGATAAGAATGTGTGGATATAGTTACTCTTCGACCCTATTCAAGACATCAATAACTATATGTAACTAGTAATAAGAATTATTCTTTGAAACCAGAGCAAACGCCGAGTTTCATGCTGTAATTAATGTCTTCTCGGTAGGAACAGCTTTCCGAACCAGCAGTAGATGTTGAAGATTCAAAAGCACTTGTTTACAAGTTTACTTGTAAAGAGAACATGTTGAATTTTATTATTTTTTAATATTAAAAAGTTCGTAATTCCATTTCTTAAAGTTGTTTTCAGTTATTCTGGAGTTGATAATGGAATTTTCTCAAAAAAAAACAACAGTTCTGAAAATATTTAAGTTAGTTCGAGTGAGTTTCTTCACCACACACATAAGACACAATGTTATCGCAATGAAAAGCTTACTTTTGCAAGTTTCATTGAAAGATGTATTTGTATCACATAAATGTATATAATGTACACAAAATTATTTATTATTATAAATATTGCAAAAGACGTCAAGTATTGGATTAATTATATGAATTTAAACTTTAGTATCCTTAGATTTTATAGCGAGGCTGCCGGGAACTAGGAGCTGTGGTTTTATATGTGTGATTATGAAAGGTTTGTGCCCATAATCACAATGCTTGGCGGATAGGTTGGTGATCGCAATGCTGCTCATGTCACACCTACAGTTCTGCTGACCACTATCGGCCAGTAGTATTTGGGTCATCTATAGAATGGTTATACCGCGATGATTTTGTCGTCAGAGTTGGTCTATCTACAGGGTACACCATGTGCAGGTGAGGTTGACAATTGAGGAGACTGTATGGGACCAGCCTCCCCCTTACACCCTCGTGGACTGACGACCTGAAAAATAGGCGCTGGATCCAAGCTGTAAAAGATTTACGGAGATCATGCGAAGAAACTTATGTCCAGCAGAGACCGTTTATTGATCGTGTAGAAGAAGAAGTTTTTATAAGAGAACTGCGACAATAAAAAAAGACCATCTGATGTTTTATCTGTGAAATTTGTAAACTATGTTAATTTGAGTTAACAACTAAGATTCTATAACTCACTTGCAAAGATTCACCCAGAAGTATTTCTTGAGCGTGCACGTTTAGAAAACAAAAAAAAAAGAAATGTTTACAACAAATATAGAACTGCAAGTACCGGTTGAAATTTACCCTAAAAACGCACAACTTGCAGTGGTAGAACAACTCTGTACTAATAAGAACGTGAAAAATATGTCTTTATAAATAGAAAATAAATACCTACTTGGTTAGGCTTCGTTTTTAAATTAGAATTCTATTTATTTTGCATAATGCACTGTGGATTAAAACAGCGGACGAGGAATTTTAATGTTAGTATTGATATGGAATGTTTGAACAATCAAATAAATCAATAACTCCTTGTAGTAATGCATATTTCTCACGAGCTTGCGAAATAATCTGAAAACACGCGATTTTGGATCTTGTGGTAAGTTCAGGTATAATGTCACCCTTGCAACTTCTAGATCGAACTATAATTATTTTGTAACAAAAAAAGAATGTAAATTCAAAAGTAATAATAAAATTATTATGCTATAATCAGCAATATAGTAAATAGAAAATATATATAATGCTAAATGTAAAATGGACTATCCGTTTTCATTTACATTCCATGGTTACCAAAAATGGAGGTGGTTCGTAGTGCATGTGCCACTACAAACCACCTCCACCGCCACCACAATAATCATGCATTACACACATTCACTATCACAAACACAACAATCGTTTCGCCCCATAACCGAAGCTGATGATGCTTGAAACCGCTTATGCAAGAAACGCGTTTATCGCAATAGCTTCTCATAATACTAATAGGATATATCATCACCTTCACCTGCTCAATGATGGATTCAAAACATGTATATCGTTATTAAAGAAATGATTTACTTAATGTAATTTATTTAAAGCTGTGATAGCCCAGCGGTGAGACCGTGCGACTCTTACGAGGGGAACACGAGTTCAAAATCGGGCAGGCACGAATGAGTTTCTCAATCAAAACTCATGTGTCTAATTGATAATTGCAATTTATCACACGCTTTTCGGTGAAGGAAACATCGTGAGGAAACCTGCATATCTCTAGAGAATTCTGGAGATATGTGTAACCTACCAATCCGCATTGGAGCAGCGTGGTAGCTCCAACCCTTCTCTCCAGAAACGGAGAGAGGAGGCCTATGCCCAGCAGTGGGATTTAAACAGGCTGCTACTTTTTTTTAATTTATTTAATTAAATCTTATTTGGTTTTTTATTTTACTTTTAATTTAACTTTTCAAATTTATATTTGTTTACTGTCATATTCTTAGCTGTGATAACCAAGCGGTGAAACCGCGTGAGTCTCTAGAGACAATCATGGGCTTAAAGCCTATGCAGGCTTGAGTATTTCTATTAAAACTTTTGCGTCTGATTGGTACTTGCAATTTATCACACGCTTTTCAGTGAAGGAAAACATCGTGAGAAAACCTGCATATCTCTAGAAAATTCTGGGAATATAAGTAACCTACCAATCCGCATTGGAGCAGCGTGCTGTGTCTTAGCTCCAACCCTTTTCTCCAGAAACGGAGACAGGAGGCCCTATTCCCAGTAATGGGATTGTAACGGGCCGTTACTTTACTATAAAAATCTGTTTCCTTGGGAAAAAAACTGTTTTGAATTCTAATTCAAAATATTTTTATTTTAATTTTTTTTACAATTAAATGGCAAGAAAGCAATAACAAGTATAATGTATATGTAAGAATTATATTTCCTTTAAATACTTCGCTCTTATACCTAATAATTGCATCTAAAAGAAATCAAGACGTTTGAATCTCAAATATCTTTTAAATACGAAAACGTTATATTAAACTTATAATTAAAAACAGATGCTAATGAATTCTAGATAAGATTAGCACTTAAAAACACTTTTATTCAAAGAAATAAGTATGATTCTTATCATTATTTCTTGTCTTTTATTTTGATAGTGACCTTTCATTTTATACAAAATAATTAAAACGCGTTTGAAAGCAAAAAATAAATTAATTTTATTTAATTTAAAGTAACGGAGTGAATAATGTAATAAATTCATCTGCTTTTGCTTTTGGTGACACTGTAAAAGCCAGGGTGTTAAACTCTCTAAAAAACACTTTTCAGGTCGCCGCGATCGCCATCACTGAGCGAGTAGGGAAAAATAAAGGGAGTTTTTTAATTTTTCACTTTTCATAAATAAGTTTAATGAGACAAAAGCGCACACGCATAGAAACACGGAAACGCGTATTACTAAGGAAATCTGCATCCAAGGGTATTTCAAAAGCAATTAAATTATCAAAAAGAGCTACTAGCTAATGACGGCTTTAACGAAAAAGGTTTTAGTTGTAAAACATCATAATTATCTAGTTACTTCCATACACCAAATAATAATTTTTGAATGCATATATCGTATGTTTTTGGAGTGACCTTAGATTCAAAACTCCAATGGAGCACACACATAACGACTCTTGCATCGTTATTTATGTTCTTCTAATTCAGATCCGATCTGATCAACAGAACTGGATTTTATAAAAATGGGATTAATCTGTACGCTTTATAAGTTTTTTAGATTAACGAACTCATAAAAACCTTTTTTGAACGCTTAGTAGACGAAATATAATAAATAATGCAACGGTAACGCATGTGTTATACTTTGTATATTAAATACATGAACAAAGTAAACACAACTATATTAGTATTATTACCCGAATGTTAATTCTATATAACTCAAAAGCATCGGATTGATTTGTTTTTGCATCCTGACTTCTTCCGAAATTATAGACAACTAACCTTAATAAATTTTACTTTAAATCTTTTCTCGTGAATGCCTCTGTTGAATGATGAAAACCACATCATAATCCGTTCAATCGTTTTTGAGTTTATCGCGAATGTACAAACAGACATATAGACGCAGCGGATATTTATATTGAAGATCCCTAGGTAAGCTATAACTGAATGGTTAGCAATTCAGGATTACTAATTAATTAAACATTAACCAATAATTGTTGCCAAATATCCATTTCTATTAATATTTCAAATTTTTTTTATAAATACCTATCATTATAAATTTAATTAATAATACATAAGCTAAATATAATTATATATTGAATTAAATTAACTTGAAATGTTTTATTGGATATCTTAGAAGAAAAGGATTCAAGGATCGATTGACATTGTTGTAAATTATAATTAGTAAATACAAAAATTATCTTTTACTGCTTATTGATACAGAGTAAATAACTATTAAAGTGTAAGGGCCACTTTAACGCAAATATAACAGGCATCCTATTGTCGTTGAGAAGATCATAGTTAATTATCAGGAAAAGAAACATATTTTATTCAAAATTATTACGGTAATAACAAATATTAGTTAGATTTTACGTATTCATTAAATTATTATTAATATTACATCTAGTTATCAATAATAATAGTTGTAAATATTAACCTTGTAATATCTAACCTGTTAATACATGGAAACGTATAAATGGATATCCGACAGAAGATTGTCTGTTTAAGTTTAAATATTTGACACCTAGACCTACCATGAACTATTAGAAAACGGTCCAATTCAAAGTCAGTACCTAAACCGAACCGCTTTCTTTTCGTACCATGAAGTGTGTTTGAAAAGAACAACGTTATATGAACTATACATTCTCATTCCGAACGCTCATTCGGCAACGCCTTAAAGTGCGCGTCTTTAAGACGCCATGGTATGAAAAAGCAAAACAATTTAGTTTACGTAGTCGGAATAAGAATTAATGGTAGGCGTGCAGAACATTCTTTGTAACTTCAGCCAAATTCTACGGGTGCTAAGCTATTTTCATTAATATGAGAAACAATTAGCGTTATTAATATGTGAAACAAGCCTCATATAGCTCTGGTAAGAAGCATAAGAAAAATCACTTGCAGACCTTCGTCTCATTACTGCGATAAAAATTGGACAGGATTAAAACTATAGTTACCAACGCGGTAAAAAAGCAACATATTGCAGCTATGTTTATAAAACGTCTTTACAGTTAATAAGATGACAAATTTGGCGCAAAAGTCAAACAGAAAGATTTGCCAAATAGAAACACTATTTCGTTTCAACAAAGTAATCTAAGAACAGTTAGAAGCCTGAATACGTTTAAAAAATTGAATGAAATCTTCTCATTGCTCCAAAACATATCCCTGATATTTAGGAATATATAAAAGCAGGTTTGTTTTCTAAATCATAGTTTAAATATCAAAGAGATTTTTTTGATAAAAATCAATACAGAACGCGATTTAAGCCTGAAATAGTCTTGGTCTTCCTGGATTTTGAAAGGTAGTCTATGTTCATTCATGCCAAAAGTCTGTTATTGCAATCCTTTATAATTATAAATTCTATTAACGATTATTATAAATGTTAGCCACAGCAAATATAAGACTTAACGTGCCCTACGAGGCATGGAAGAATGTACAAAAAAAATGATAATGGGATAGAACCTTGTTGACGATATTTCGAGTAACATGTTCAATTATAAAATAAATTTGCTCCTCATTTGTGGTGTTTTATCACGTAGTCATTGTAATTACATAAAAATATGTTTTAAATTGTTAAATTTATTTTGCGACGGCTGCGATGTAACCTGATACCGTCAGACTGCTTACTACCGTAATCAGCAAATGCGTCATCAAAAATTTAATACGAAAAATAAAACATTATGTCCGTATCATCAATAATAATGTTTGGAAGAAGACCTTATTCAAATATTTTGAAGGCATTTTCAGTGGAATTGAAGTTCAATAAAATTTAAAGTCTTAGCGAGATATCAACTAAAAACATTTTGCTCTATCAACTTAGTGTATTGATTCTAATAGTTAAATTGTTTCATTAATGTTGTTTTAAATGTAATCTTTCAATTCACTGTACACCGTGGCCTGTTCTTACAGGAGAAACCCTTAGTAAGACGCCAGGTTTATTAGGCTTTAACGCTTCACCAGTATTGTTTTACTGTATGAGCAAAAATCGTAGAAATAAACTAATTATAACCATTATTGTGGTTCGCTGAGATTTTTAATAAGAATTATTATAAAAATTTAATTTTAATTACCGATAAAAATTTGGTTGAATTAATTTTTAGATTCTATAATAAACTCCCGCAATCCATTTTATCTTTGCCACTACAGCAGTTTAAACGCTAAACGCAAAAAAGGAAAGCTGATACAAAAAAATCCTACCATACTATTGGGACAAGACTATGTATAAGACAGTAATAATGAAATGTAACTAGTTATAAGAATTTTATTTGATAAGAGCAACCACCGAGTTTCTTGCTGGCTCTTCTTTCCGAACAGCTTTCTGAACCAGCAGTAGATTTTGACAATTCAAAAGCACGAGTTTACTTAAATAAAGAATATTTTGAATTTGAATTTTCACTAGCCCTTTCAAAATAATCTCGATTTTCAAATTCAAAGTACTTTATGAGTGAAGTCGCGATATATACATGACGTTATCATTCAATTGCTATATAAAACACTCTGTGAATAATAACTTTATAAACCATTCAGTGGTGTAATCTCACTTCTCGGCATTATATGTTAGTGTAAGTGGTAAGGCAAATCCACTAGCTGGTTATTGGTGTTAAATGAAGAATTAAAAAGTCTGTGTGGTAAATACATTATTCAATATAATGATACGAACACAACACCTGCGGCAGGTAATTATTTTTCATTATTTAAGAATATAACCTCAAATATTTTTATATATAGACAAAATAAGTATTACAACTCCTCCAATGATGCTCGAGTTGGAAGAAATTTAATTCTTCTGGTTTGGATTTCCAGATTATCTGAAATTTATATAAATATCGCACGCTTAGAAACGCTTAAAAGGAATTAATTCAAAATTAGGCTTTATTGAGATAGAGCTGTGATAGCCCAGCGGTGAGAGCATGCGACTCGTTCGAGGGGAACACGAGTTCAAACCCGGGCAAGCACCAATGAGTTTTTCTATTAAAACTCATGTGTCTAATTGATAATTGCAATTTATCACACGCTTTTCGGTGAAGGAAAACATCGTGAGGAAACCTGCATATCTTTAGAGAATTCTGGAGATATGTGTAACCTACCAATCCGCATTGGAGCAGCGTGGTAGGTCTTAGCTCCAACCCTTCTCTCCAGAAACGGAGAATGGAGGCCTATGCCCAGCAGTGGGATTGTTACAGGCTGCTACTAGATAGATACATTGTAATCTTTATTTCAATGCCATCTATGACATCACACAATTATTAAAAAAATAGTGTTTTCTTGCTCCTCCAAGTTGTGGTTCTCTCACGAGTTTTGTAGGCGCTACGCCTCGCTTTATAGACATTTGCCATAAAACAACTTTTTCGAATTAGGTCCCTTTAATACTGAGCGTGCGACAGGTTCCATATAGACACCGTAACCGCTGGACCGATTTTAAGTAAATTTTCAGAAAATCTTTAGATTGACCTAAAGAATAATCCTGTTCTCCCTTTATTACTAAGCATGCGATATTTCTGGGCTTTCCGGCATTTCCAGGTAACTAAATGTATCTGCGACATCATTCACGTCGATTTGAGGGATAAATTATCCTCAATTATGTAGTTTGTTTTATCCATTATATATTTTATTTATAATATTTTATATTTTAGTTTTGTATAAGGTTTATTTGTACAAAATATCGTTCAATTATTCGACTAGAGAAGGGGCCAGTGCTTACAGAAATCTCGGCCCGGATTTTGCCGGGTAAAGAGCTGTTGCAGATGGGGATGGGGGCAATATACACACTGTTCCCATCGTCAGGGGCACTGTTTTATCGGTGCAACGCTGACATACCTTGCCCCCGTTCCCGTCTGCCAGCGGTGAAATGAAACTAATGACGTTAGATGGTTTAATTTAGTCAGTATATAGAGCTAGATGACCTCAGCAATTCGATTTTCCTTTGTTGCGACGTGACATGACATGTTTGCTCTCATCTCGGAAACTTCTCTTACGAACTCTTCTTACATGTCCTCTTAGGATAATTATCCTAGGAAAATATGTTTGCTTTCGTATGATGGCGCCATGATGAAATGACGCTATGTGCAAGAGGAAAAGGTCACATGTAGTGATAGTCTCTTTCTGGAAGACGCTATCTGGACTAAGAAAGCGTTGGGTAAGGTCCGAGAAGTCGTTTTCCTTTTCGCCGCATAAAGGAAGGTGTACAAGGATCAAAACCCAAAAATGCGCCCTAGAGTGAGCGAACGACGGAGTTTAGATAAGAGATTGCACAGTAGATAAGCGATCGATGCATTAAGTGTTCTTGGCACATCAATTACAGAAAGGGTCTCCTAGTAGTAGCCATCCTAAAATATAAACTGGGCTCCTGTTTATATAAGTCCTATCTTACAGGACGAGATCTCCAAGTAAAACCGCTGGTGGTGATTTGGAAACGTCCTAACTGTAATCCTATCACTTGTGGAACACTATATATATACTTACATAAATTTGCATACAATTAGTGCGAATCTGAGATAAAAACCGTTCCATCTCAGCAAACAGAGGCCCCTTAACAAGTTACCATTAAAAAAAAAGTCCGTACCACTTAACACTATCTCACTATTGCGTGATATAAATTTAAAATCTATTATCTCCTTAAGTTTTTGGACACCGAAAAAATATTTTTTGGACAACTATAAAAGAATCTTGAATAGTACAAACCCTAAAATTTTAAAAGCATATTTGAAAAGAAAGTGGGTGTTTTAATCAAATTCAAATTTAAATTAAAATTCAAAATTTTATTTATTCAACTAAACTCGTAAAAAAGTGCTTTTGTATCGTTAACTTTAATGTTGGTTCGGAATGCTGTTCCTACCGAGAAGAGCCAGCCAGAAAATCGGTGATTGCTCTTTCATTTACATTACATTTCTTATAACTAGTTACATTTAGTCATTACTAACTTATACAGGGTAGACTTATAGTCATTTGTATTTAAGTATGTATTTAAAATTATATATTTAATATATTTACCAGTTGTCTGTCACCCATAACACAAGTATTAAGTTACTTGCTTTGGGGATGGACGACCGTGTGTGTAAGTGTATATTTATTATTATTATTATCATATCCACGCATTTTTATCATCTTTATAATCCTCAATAGTAGGCTTTTTGTATCAGCCTCCCTTTAACAGTATTTTAAACTGCTGTCGTGGCAAAGATAAAATCGATTGAGGGATTTTATTATAGAATCTTATACCCAAACCCACAAACGATTTATTATAAATTCGAACGTCATTAATCCTTCACTCGCAAAATATATTATACTTATTTTGAGGGTATATTACCAAGCTTCAAACAAACCGAATCCAAAAATATAGTACCGAGTGATCGAACTATGTTGCGCCAACGGGGTCTATCGTTCGCATAGTGAATGGCCTCGTCCTGCTGAAATGCTGTCGTAAGTGGTACGGATTTGATCTTTCCAGAGCATTGGACTTTACCCTCGTGGTCAATTCCCTTGGATTTTTCCGGTAAACAATCTGTTCTAGGCTATCACCTTTTTTACGAGAAATATGACAAAAATACTCAAGGACTCGTTGCTGGCAGATGGTTGAAAGCCTACTTGAAACGTTTAGTTCCTTGGGTGTCGATATATTAGTTCTCCTGGCAGTTCAGGGGATGCGTAACATTATTTTCAAACACCATCTTGTAGGCATCTACGAGAGTGTCCATGTTTCAACTCTTTAGAGGAATAGGAGAATACTAATGTCGTGACATTAGTATTATATTATATATTTTCGCTCTTTCAGATCTTGATAGGAGTTACTTTGACGATATGCAGCCTCTCCGACGGGTTCATTTTCGGTCAGATGTCTGGAATGATTGATGCACTGCGATCAAATGACACTTCGATAGCGGTCACTGAAGACGAAATTTCGTGGATTGGTTTGTATATTTCTGAATGCATACATTCAGGTTACCACACGTATTTCATTGACTTTATCAGTAGCTACTCGTATCTATTCGTGTCGACTTTATATATTTTGTATAATGTCAATAAACTTTCAATTTTTTTCCTAATTCCTTATTCTCCGATGTAGTCGACACAGTTCTAATAGAGTCTACGGATAATTGAAAATGTCCTTGGATCTGTGCTGAACACTGAATAAATATTATAGGCTATATTTTAAAGTGTAAGTTGTATGGACATATTTGATACTTTATCTTATATATAAAATTCTTTCACTTCACAACCATACCTCTGAAACGGCTTGACCGATTTTTATAACATTCGGCATGCATATTCAGTAGGTCTGAGAATCGGCTAATGTCTAATCTTCGTACCCCTAAGTGATAAGGGTTGTCCGTCCCAATCATTTTTTTTACAATTTTTTGTTTTTTTATAATGCACACTAGAAATCTTCTAGAAATAATGTATATGGCAAAACACCGTTTGCCCGGTCAGCTGGCAATGTATAACTTCGTCATCATCCTCCTGTCCTTATCCCACTCTAAGTGGGGTCGGCACAACATGTTGTCACATGATTTGGCTACATATTTTACGACTGGCCACCAGCCTCTTGTCAATTTACCTTAGTCTTATTTTACGACAACTAAGTAAGAGAGAAGGTGGGCTATTCTACTCAACCGGATATGACATGGTGGGTCAACTTACTTTAGTCGCCTTTTACGAGACCTCGCTAAGAAATGAGGGTGGTCTATTCTACCCAACCAGATACCACACGGCGGGTTGACTTACCTTAGTTGCCTTTTAGGACACCTCGGTAAGAAATGAGGGTGGTCTATTCTACTCAGCCGGATACCACATAGCATAGTAATGTATAATTTTAATCAAATATCAATTATAATTACTCATTTATTTATTTATTTAGCAATAATAATTTACAAAATATCTAAGAAACTAGAAATATGGAGTGTGCCAACAATCATAATATTTTTGTAGTGATCTTACATAAATTAGTCCAAAATTGCACAAAATTTCCCCAAAAAAAAGATACAAGTCAAACCACCCGGGCTATTAATAGAAATCTTCCTCAAGAATGGCAAGCACTTTAGTAAAAATCGTACAGAATCGTACAGTAGAATTTAGTATTTAAATAAATTATAGATTTGTTTTTGTTTTCTTAAATTCTCCATTTTCTTTTGGGACTTTGTTTTATAGACATCACATAAAAAACTAAGACGGCCACGGTCATTGGTGGTAGTAAGTTAGCATAATAACATTAATTATATTACTTACTAAAATTACCTTATGTTTTTGTGCAGCGAAAAAATCACATGACTAAATTCGTTTACCAAAATATAAGTGCAAACAACGTTATTAAAAATATTACAAGATAAATTGAATAAGAAAAAGCAAGAAATCAGACTGAGCCACAACAACGCGTGGCCAGACAGCTACTTTATATATTTGACGCAGAACGGCTATCATCAAATTCAAATTCAAATAAGTCTTTATTCAAATTGGCCTATTACTTTTGAATCGTCAAATTAAAATTAAATTGAAGCTACAACTGGTTAGGAAAGGGGCTCTAACCGAGAAGAACCAGCAAGAAACTCGGTTTAAAAAAATAAATATTACAGTTTCGTATTAACTATTGTTAACAAACATAGATAACAATATCATCTAGTGCATAGCTGGTCGCAATTTAGTTCCAAGCTTTCTTATCATTGACATAGTCTTCAACATTATAGTAAGCTTTATTAATGAGTCTCTTTAATTGCTTTTTTGAACTTGTGTAAAGGCAAGTCCAAAATTGATTGAGGAATTTTATTATAAAAAAGTATACCGAAGCCCACAAACGATCTACGTACTTTCTGAAGCCTTAGCCTCAGAAATAGTAGTTGTCTTCATACTCTGTGGGCTGTGTTTGTGGGTGGGAAATTCAAAAGAAGACAGCATTTATAATTATTTGTTTCTAAAAGATTCACACAGTAACTTGAACAGAATTAATTAAAACAGTTGTAATAACGATTAATCGCCTGGATTTCCCAATTGTATGGCGATTTGTCGAAGACGCGGTGCGCTGGCTCTTTTCATGCCGATGTTAAAAGATGGCTGCCCCGCTGCCACATAACGACACTTCCCCTGAGTGACATCTAACGTCATTCAATTCTCCTCTCCTTCTTTCTCCTACCCTTATCCCACTCTAAGTGGGGTCGGTACAACATGTTTTTTTCTTCCATTCTCTTCTATCATTCGTCAACTCTGGCGCTACTCCTTTTATATGCATGTCATACTTCACACAGTCCAACCATCTCTTTTTAGGCCTTCCTCTAGTCACATATCCATCCACATTCATACTCAACACTCGTTTGATCACATGATTTTCATCCCTCCTCATTACATGTCCATACCATCCCAATCTTGCACCTCTCATCTTTTCTATAATGGGCGCAACTTTCAGACTTCCCCTTATATACTCATTTCTTATTTTATCAAGTCTTGTCACACCACCACCATACATCCACCTTAACATCCTCATCTCATTTGCATGTACTCTTCTTTCATCCATCTTTTTCATTGCCCAACATTCTGATCCGTACATTACGACAGGTCTTATGACCGATGTGTAAATTTTTCCCTTTAGTTTAGGGACATTCGGGGGTCACATATTGTGCCTGAGACTCATTCTATTCCTGCATTCATTCTATTCCTCACATCGCGATCAATTTCACCGTTCTTTTGGAAAAGCGAACCAAGGTACCGGAAGTCGGAGCAGACTGGCAAAACAACACCATTTAAGGTTATTGGAGAAAAATTGGTAACGTCATTCAATTCAACATTTTAAATTGTTCGAAACATTTCGAACATATTAGTATGGATAGATACTATAACTACAAACAAATTAAAAACACCTAAAAGACGTGTCTTGTGTAAATGTAGACACAACACGTTGACGTTTTCAAATGTCAAAAGTTTCCTACTTCTAAAGCCATTTATTTGTTTAGTGTCCTTGTTTCGAGTAAGGAAAAACTAATATCAAATTTTAAATATAAGTACGTTTATACTTGTTCATATATATGTTAACAAAAAAGTAAAATTTATGTATGCTAAATTTGCAGCATGTTTATGTAAATTGAAATTACGAAGCGGATATTGCAAAATAATCGCGTTCAGTAGACGCTTTGTATTAAAAATTGTACCTAAAAAAATGTTATCATCAAATATCTTTAACACCGAGAATGTTTTAGTTTTCAAGATTTTATAAAAACTACGATATAGTTCCCTCATATTTTTTTTTTATAACAATAACAATAAACAACACTCAAAAAGGTTTCAACATTGAATATGACCTCAATAATAATGATTTACTGAACCAAAAAATGTTTTCTTTATCTATATCTATATTATCCTAGACCCCTAAACTAGGAAAACCCGTATCTTAGGTGAAAGTATCTTCCCAGAAGTTAACAACTATTAATATCTTACAATGTTTTCATATCAACAAATTTACAGTAAGTATACATATCTATACTTCTATACTAATATTATAAAGAGGAAAGATTTGTGTGTTTGTTTGTTTGTATGTATGTATGTTTGTTACGTTTTCACGCAAAAACTACTGGACCGATTTCTAAAATTCTTTCACCATTGGAAAGCTACTTTTTCACTGAGCAACGTAGCTATATGTCATATTCAAAAAAATAGGGATCCCCAATAAAATTGTAATAAGTTGGGAAAAATTTAGTCGTAAACATCTTTCATCGCGTGCGCTGCTGCAACTATTGATGATAGAACAAAAAAATGTTCTACAGTATTATAGGACGTATCAATATCCACAAAAAAGTCCGCAATACCATATCTCTAACATTATAGTTATGCCAATATAACTACTTTTTTACATTGTAAAAGTTGCTATAAGTGCTGACAATAATCAAACCATTTTATTAATATCTCTGTATTAATCCTTATTCCATTAAATGATATTTTATTGAAAACTATTTCAATACCTGTAAAATACTTTTTAAATTATTAAAATCCGACATCCCAATCAAAAGATATTACGAATTTAAGAATGTAAATCGAAAGCAAATAATGGCATAACAAATTCATTGTTGCGACCGTTATAGCAGGGCCTGCATTTGTCAAGTTAGCTCTTATTCCAATAATGATAACCAGTTTAATGAAATAATATTTAAAATAAATCTATAGTCCGACTTCGTAGACTTTCCACTACCACGAGATCGGTATGGACGCGGGTGAAACCACGGGGTATTGCTAGTAATTTATATTTGTGTGTACGATTGTCTATACTTAATTTCAAGTGCGTGCGCGTGGTTATGATCTCAAAATAGCGTAAAGTTCAAAAGAGAAAATAAAAGGAATTCAATTGTACTTACTTTTAATATATGTAGTTCTTATCCCACGATTCCTCGTGTGTTTGCTTCCGATACCTTGGGTTCTAAGTACTTAGAAATGGGGCTAGAAATATAACTGAGTAATTTATTAATAGGTTTTTCGTAAAAAACCGCCTACGATGCGTTTATTTTTGTTAGAAACAGCAGGACGATTTAAAATGAAATCTTTGAATATTTAACTTAAATTATAACTTTAAAATTAAAATATTCTGAAAAAGCTGCATACTTTATCGAATACTAATATAATAATGAACTATCAATACAATTTAATTAAGCATTAGGTATCGGTTGATGCAATATCGCATATTTTTCCCTAGATTTTAATATTCATAAAGCAATTAGCGAGCTCAATAACTTTTTTTACTACTCTAGGTTAAGAGATAATTATGATTTTTTAAAATATATATATATATTTTTTTTAATATATGGCACACTTACACACACAGTCGTCCATCCCTAAAGTAAGTAACTTAATACTTGCGTTATGATTGACGGCCCACTGGTAGATATATTCCATATATAATTTTAAATACATATACACCAACCAACAAATTCTAAATAGAAAATGGCGGTTTTCGGCGGGAATCGAACCCGCGACCCACGGAGCCGAAGACAGGGTCACTGCCCACTGCGCCAACGGGCCAATCAATTAGGGATGTTACGTACATTCAATTTAAAATTTCCGGTTCCTTTAAATCCTCCTAACAAATCTATCACAAATACGTAAAACAGTACCTTGTTTGTCGATATTCTCGTAAGTAATAATAATTGGTCAAATAACATTCTGGGACACCGTGTAAAAGAGTTTTTCGTATAATCCACCCCACTTAGATTAGGATAAGGGCTGGAAGAAGCAGACTATACCTTAGATTACATTGTTCGCTTTCCATCAATTCGTGTCCAGGTTATCCTTTTCTTTAAAAAAAACTTGTTCATACATTTCGAATTGTATTATACCACTACATACCATATTAGCCGAGATTTCTATAGAGAGCTTGCGTATATTTCCGAAAGTAGTTAGAAAGGCAAAGCGATAACGAAGCTTTGCGATTTTGTCGTGGGCTCTATCTCCTGATGATGCTTAGATTGCGGGCCCAAACGATTGTTGAGTTTGTATGGAACATAATAAACATAATACATCGTGAACATAATTTATCGCGGAACATAGCAAAATAATTTTCGTATTACTTTTGTATTATGGATCTCCGCAAACTAACGGCTAGTTCTATAAATTATTCAAAAGTAGTTAATATATTTAGTATGGGCTTAATTTCATCTATTCATTTTCAGCATCAACAATCAACATCCTATGCCTATTTGGATTCGCATTGATGGGAACTCTTGCTGATATACTCGGACGACGAAAGACAATCACCATATTGTCTATACCGGTCACCGCTTGTTGGATTTTCATTTACTTCATCCAGGACTTAGCATTGCTACTTATAACCAGGATAGTTCTTGGAGTGTGCTACGGAGGGATTCTAGGACTGATATTCATGTGTGTTGTAGAGTATCAGCCTCCTAAAATCAGACCGATATCTTTGAATTTAATCACAAATGTTGGTGCCATGGTGGGAACAACTTTGGGGCACGTTTTGAGTCTCGTGATGAGCTGGAGATACGTTGCACTTATCGGCATTATACCTTCGGGTTTGTCGGCTATCCTACCCTTCTTTTGGGTAGAGAGCCCTCCATGGTTAGCGTCAAAAGGTAAATATAATGAAGCTGAAACATCTTTTAAGGCTTTACGCCTGTTTGACGAAACGGCAAATAATCAACTGAAATTATTACTTTCGTGTGAGAAGAAGAAATATCGGGAGGTCACAATGAATGCACCGAAAGCTGTTATCGGGAAAAAGATTTTAGTAGCATCGAAGCAAAGATATTTTTGGAGGATCTTGGTATTAGGCACTATTATATGTGTATATAGGGTTGCAAGCGGTCGTATTATGTTCGTTACATTGGCGATTACAATGTTGCAGGACATCACGGGCACATCAGACATCCTCCTGTTCACTTTAACAGTGGATGGATTTACTATAGTAGGCTCCCTGCTATCAACGTTCTTTCTGCTTAGGTTTAAAATTCGCGATTTACTTTTCACTTCGGGCATTATTGCTAATTTTATTTTGATAGTGTTCGCGTTGTGTCTTTACTTCTTATCCAATAATGATTCGTATTCCTCATGGACAAAAATTTTTCTGCTCGCATTATATTTTATCACTTTAACGGCTGGACCTTACCCTGTATTAGACACCGTATTAGCAGAAATTTTTCCTATACACCTTAAATCATTTTACTTTATGAGTATAGGTATAGTGTGCGGAACTTTACAGTTTTTAAGTGTTAAATTTGTACCTGATATGTTAAGAGTAATTGGATATCACGGAATTTTCATTGTGAATGCTGCTGTGGTATTTTTTTGCCTTTCGTACCTTTGGTTTTCAATGCCGGAAACTAAAGGTAGAAGCATTCATGAAATAGAGTATTATTTTAGAAATAACACGTTCAATTATAATCAAGAATTGTGTACTCCGGAACAAAATGAATTTCTGAATGAGCATTGATTTGCAAATTGTGTCTAAACATTTACCCAAAGATAAATCAAACGTACTTCCACAACACATTTGATTAATATTACATGTTCCCTAAATTATAATTAACCCTGCCGTATCCCTACCATAAGAGTGCCGTGTAGTATCCGGCTGAGTAGAATAGACCACCCTAATTTCTTAGCGAGTCGTCGTTAAAGGCGAATAAGGTAAGTGCCGTGTGGTATCCGGCTGAGTAGAATAGACCATCATCATTTCTTACCGAGTCGTCGTAAAAGGCGAATAAGGTAAGTGCCGTGGTGGTATTCGGCTGAGTAGAATAGACCACCCTCATTTCTTAGCGAGTCGTCGTTAAAGGCGAATAAGGTAAGTGCCGTGTGGTATCCGGCTGAGTAGAATAGACCACCCTCATTTCTTAGCGAGTCGTCGTTAAAGGCGAATAAGGTAAGTGCCGTGTGGTATCCGCCTGAGTAGAATAGACCACCCTCATTTCTTAGCGAGTCGTCGTTAAAGGCGAATAAGGTAAGTGCCGTGTGGTATCCGGCTGAGTAGAATAGACCATCATCATTTCTTAGCGAGTCGTCGTAAAAGGCGAATAAGGTAAGTGCCGTGTGGTATCCGGCTGAGTAGAATAGACCATCATCATTTCTTACCGAGTCGTCGTAAAAGGCGAATAAGGTAAGTGCCGTGGTGGTATCCGGCTGAGTAGAATAGACCACCCTCATTTCTTAGCGAGTCGTCGTTAAAGGCGAATAAGGTAAGTGCCGTGTGGTATCCGGCTGAGTAGAATAGACCACCCTCATTTCTTAGCGAGTCGTCGTTAAAGGCGAATAAGGTAAGTGCCGTGTGGTATCCGGCTGAGTAGAATAGACCATCATCATTTCTTAGCGAGTCGTCGTTAAAGGCGAATAAGGTAAGTGCCGTGTGGTATCCGGCTGAGTAGAATAGACCATCATCATTTCTTACCGAGTCGTCGTAAAAGGCGAATAAGGTAAGTGCCGTGGTGGTATCCGGCTGAGTAGAATAGACCACCCTCATTTCTTAGCGAGTCGTCGTTAAAGGCGAATAAGGTAAGTGCCGTGTGGTATCCGGCTGAGTAGAATAGACCACCCTCATTTCTTAGCGAGTCGTCGTTAAAGGCGAATAAGGTAAGTGCCGTGTGGTATCCGGCTGAGTAGAATAGACCATCATCATTTCTTATCAAGGTGTCGTTAAAGGCGACTAAGCTTAGTTGACGTCAGGCAGCGGCCAGTTGTAAAATACCTAGCCAAATCACATCACAACATGGTTAAAACATGTTGTGCCAACCCCACTTAGAGTGGGACAAGGGCATGAGAATGATGATGACCCAAATTATAATTATCCTGAAATTTACCTGTTTCAAAAGTTGGCGACATTTTTTTAGCCATCGACCTAACTTCCTAAACACACTGGCAAGCGATTAAATCTATAATGAAATGTAGGATGAAACCCTTGAAGATATTTCTCTAAATATGTTTACGTCTAAGACTGCATAAATATTTAATAATGCTTTTGTCCGAGAATGTCAAAGTAAACAATATTTACTGGTAATGACTCGAAATAGCTATGGCATAAGATTTTTTTATTCTAAATTTGTTATATTTTTTCCTTGTTTAGTTGATAAGTATTTAATTACTACAGATTAAAAATTATAAGACAAAGGATATTTTTTGTGCAAAGAAGCTTGCTTCTAATAGCTTTAAGACAATGTGAGAGACATAGTTTGTCTCTCTAGATACCCTCAAATCCGATCCATTTCCCATAGTCATATTGCAGACTTATATTGACACACGATAAAACATTTTATTTTATAATTGATTAAAATAATTTTATAAAGTTTTTCTTAAATTTCATAAAAGTGTCATTACATTTTAGAGCTCTAATTAACAATTACAATATAGAGATACAATTACTTAAAATAATTCCTTCTTAATTTAGCTATAGTCCATAAGTTTAGATATTTAAATAAATGTAAACTTGTCACTAAAAGGTTCCTAATTGTTAGATACATTGTTAGATTGTTAGATTACAGTATAATGTATTCTTTAAACTTTTTTCTTATTTATTTATTACAAAGCTTTTTAATATGCGCCATTTTATAATGGCCCGATTACTAACAATAATTAAAAATGTGTGGAACAAATAACAATAGCTATATTTTGTTGTAATCTACCTTAAAGATCTCAAACACATAGTACCTTTCAAGACAACGATGTAATTTTAAAATACTAAAATACACACACACACACTTATACACACACACACACGCTATACACAGTAGCACATTGATTATAGTGGTAGTGATCTCTGATCTCTAATCGCTTATTTCTTTAGCTGAGAGAAGGAATATTGATAATTAATAAATATATTACACTTGCACTGTTATGGAAAGGAAGAACAGTAAGTTTTATACGGGAAGGTTCAGCCGGCGGAGCTCATTGAAGAGATGGGACACGATCTCTCCTTGCCCGCTATGATTCGTGCCATGGTGGATAGGGAAGAATCGTGGGTAGCGATGGCCTTCTTCTGTGAGGCGTAATAGAAGAAGATTTTGGAGTGGAATTGGGAATTTGAGTCTTTATCTCAGATACACGGCAGGCGTATCATATGCTGCCTTAGCGGAAACCTCTGGGCGTTCGGAAAAGGGCTTATCAAACGCCCATTGGAGGCGGTCGATGCATCTGATGCTGCCGATTCATCGACTAGCGGAGGGAGGGGCCGCTGTTTAGGCGGCCCCGATCCTTAGGTGACGCTCTCCGGGATTCAGAGCCGCTGCTTGCAGGGATGGCGTAATGTGTACAACGTTGCCTGTCCCTGCCACCATGCATTGTTAAACATTCAAGTTTTTAGTCAATGAGAGTCCGACATATCATACTTGTCCCCTTCCAGAGTCGATAAGGGGTTTATTCTGATAAAAAAAGTGTTAAACTAAAATAATATTCAACTCGTGTTATTACCTTTTTCGATATAGTCAGTGTTTTTACCTAACAAAACCAATTGTTGCTCTAAGCTAGGCATATCTTTATATTCTATATATCTATTACCTACGAAATAAAATTGTATTTCTTGTAAAGTCCTTCCTTTTGTTTCTGGTAAATAAAAATAAAGGTAGGCTAGACACATAAACACGATAATAGCATTACAAAAAAATACTCCATGATAACCTATCACAGATAATAATTTTGGTGCCAATTTAATACTTAAAAACTGTATGACACCAGCAATCGCTCCTAAAATGAACGTCGACATTGCCTTTATATCTAATGGATGTAGTTCTGATAACAAAGTCTCTAAAACGGCATAAGGGCCAACGTTTACGATCACAGAGTATGATGCAAGTAATGATACTTTTGTCCATCTTATATAAAAGGTATTATCGGGAAAGAAAAACAAAGATAATGCAAGAGCAATCTGAATGATATTTGCTATCGGTCCAGAAGTGAACAGCAAAGTTCTCATAGGAAATCTGCTAACGAAAATACAAGACAAACAGCCACCCAGTAACGTGAGGCCATCGACAAGCAACGTATACAATAAAATATCTGAAGAGCCTGTTATATCTTGAAGCATAGTAATCATGAGAGTGTTGAGTAAAATTTTACCCGCAGCCACCCTGTAAATAGAAATTACTATTAATAGCAATGATATTCGTTTGTAAAAAATTTCTTCGCACGCTTTCTTATATTGAAACAAATGCGAAAGTATGACATTGCTCTTCTTGGAGATAATTTTTTGACTATTAATTAAATTTCTCAGTTCCAGCTCAGTAACATTATTTATATTTCGTATAGCTTTAAAAGCACTCTCGCATTCTACAAATCGACCTTTAGTTGCCAGCCAGAAAGGACTTTCTATCCAAAAAAGAGGCATTATTATCGATATAGTTGTTGGTATCAAACCTACTAAAGCTACGTGTCTCCAATGTAAAAATAAACTTAATATGTGTCCTAAAAGTGTGCCGAACGAACCACAAGCAACCATTAAATTCAAGCAAAGAGATCTACTTCTAGGCGTTATGTATTCGCCAATATTCATGTAGCTCAAAATCAAAATGCCACCGTAAGATGCGCCTACAATAACTCTGGTCATCAATAAAACGTTTTTATCTTGAGCCAAGTAGACTACAATCCAACAAATTAACACAGGCGTAGTTACAATAATTATTGATTTTCTCCGTCCAAATATCTCCGTAAGTACGCACATTAAACCAAAACCGCAAAAACAAGTGATGTTGATGGTAGAAGCTGAAAAGAAACAAAATAAACAAAATTAAGTTTTATCAAATTATTTAACAAGGATAATAAATTAAGATAGATCTATACTTATTATAAAACAAAGTCCTAAAAAGCTGTCTGTCGATTGATTTTCTTAAAATCTACTGAACGGTAAAAGGTAGTCCAATTTTTCCGGAAGATTTGAGTTACTAGTACATTACGGTTTTATATAAAGTTACGCGCAGTTGTAAAAAAACCTCGACTGCTTATTTAGACACAAGCGCCGCGTAAATCAATAGAGATACATAAAAGTAATGTAGCAAAGAATTGCAGATGTACAAAAATACTCTGAAAAAGCCCGCGACAACATATCTCTATCTCTTATGGCTACTCACTCAACTCAACTCGATTACTCTATTACTTTTACCTTCAAAATACGTTAACTTACAGCAAGTTAAAATTATATATTAAACAACATACTAAAGTGTTCATAAATATGCCGTGTGGTATCCGGCTGCAAAGAATAGACCACCCTTATTTCTTACCGAGGTGTCGTAAAAGGCTAAGGTAAGTTGACATCAGGCAGGAGGCCGGTCGTAAAACACGTAGCCAAATCATGTGACAACATGTTTGTAACATGTTGTGCCGACCCCACTTAGAGTGGGATAAGGGCAGGAGAATGATAATACTAAAATGTTCATAAATACACCCCTTACATATTTACTTAAGATCCGAAATTTACCAATCCAAGAAATTTCGTCGTCATTTAAAGTTATCGAGTCGTCTTTCCCTTTCAATGCGTCCAGCATCCCAGACATCTGACCGAATATGAATCCATCTGATAAACTACAAAACGCTAGCCCCGTTACCACTAGCACCTGAAAGGGTACAATTTTATAAAAGTAAAAGTGATATTATTATAATACGCAATACAGCAAACACAAAATAGATGTAGAAAGTGGACTATTCATTTTCGTATCTGATACATGCAGGATTCTTGGGGAAAAAAAAATGCACTACAAATCTCCACCGCCACCACAATACATAAGTACCACACACGTTCACTATCACAAACTTAATAATCGTTTCGCCCCGGAACCGAGGCATCATCAGGAGATAGACTCCGCGACAAAACCGCAAATCGGTATTTTACATTAAATCAACTGCCTAGATGATATACTCAAGAAAAGAATGAGATGCGTTAATACACAGCTCGCAATAGTTTTTCTCACAATAGACAGAACTTGGAAAAAAGGGAAAAAATAATCGGGCTGTGCGCATCTAGACTCGAACCAGAGTCTTCGGGTTTCTTCGATGTCCCACTGAACTAAAATAAACCTTGACAAAATTTACTTTCACAAATTTGAAATCACGTCAAAATCAGCTTTTAAAAGAATAAGAAAATAAATACATGTACTTTTGGATAAAAGATAAAATTGTACCTGACGTAATATAGGTCCACACTTCATGTTTAGGGGGCTACGTGCATCTGTAATAAGAAAAATTCATCTCAAAAGTTTTTCTCTCTCGGTTTTCAAAAGCATTACATATTAGAAAGCTTTAAATTAAGTGTAAGAAATATCCTTATACACTAAAGCTTTTCTTTCTCCAGCCCTTATCCCACTCTAAGTGGGGTCGGAACAACATGTTTTTCTCTTCCATTCACTGTCATAATTCGTCAACTCTGGCGCTACTCTTTTTATATCCATGTCACTCTTTGATATCAAGCTTGAGCAGAAAATATAAAGCATAACGATACGTCAGTCGACGTGTTCTATGAAGACGTCCTCGTTTTAGACATAAACTATCGAAGATACTGTAATCCTTATATTTGTATATAGTCCTTTGCCTTTTAATATCCATTTTTCAAATAGTTTTTAATTAGTTTTTTTTTCATATAATCGCACATAATTAGTTCTAATTATAAAAAATACAAGCTTTTGCCCGCGGCTTCGCTCACATGGAATTTGGTATGTCACATTAAGTGACAGATCATTTAATATTTGAATATTTGTTTTTTACTTAATATTTAAAAAAATATTTAGTTACTCGCATACATCCAAGTAAAGTAACGGCCTATTACTATACCCACTGCTGAGCTAAGGCCTCCTCTCTCCGTTTTCGGAAAGAAGGGTTGGAGCTAAGACCTACCACGCTGCTCGAATGCGGATTGGTAGGTTACACATATCCTTAGAATTCTCTAGAGATATGCAGGTTTCCTCACGATGTTTTCCTTCACCGAAAAGCGTGTGATAAATTGCAATTATCAATTAGACACATAAGTTTTAATAGAAAAACTCATTGGTACCTGCCCGGGATTTGAACCCATGTCGTCTCTAGAGACTCGCACGGTCACACCGCTAGGCTATCACAGCTTATACATCCAAAGATTTAGATGTCTAATTTCAAAACTGAAAGGATTCCATATAATCTAGGCGCGCCGCGCTTATAAGGCTCTCTATGGCGCTCAATTCAAGTCAATCATATCGTGGTAACTTTTAAACTATTCGGCCAAATAATCTGTGCAAAAAAGGTTATCTACATGAAATACTGAAAGCGACAAATGTATTGATTTTTATTAGAGTTTGATAAATATACTAAAATGTGTATTGTAAAATAGTACCTAATTTAATTAAATTTATGATTCACAATTTTGCTTCAGACTTCTCAAACTTCCCCTTATATACTCATTTCGTTATTTATCCAATCTTGTCACACCACACATCCACCTTAACATTCTCATCTCATTTGTATGCACTCCCCTTCATCCATCATCTCTCTTGCATCGGTCTTTTTCACTTACAAACATTCTGATTCATACAATACGGCAGGTCTTATGACCGTTTTGTAATATGCCTATTTAAAGTTTTATTGATGTTTATACGTAAAGCATATTACTTATTAAAAATTGAAGATTATTTGGATGATAAAATGCCTGGATCCTTGAATCCTTTCTTTTGAATTGGTTTAATAATGTAATACTGAAAATGTTTAAAAGATTGTCGAGTCTCTTGCTGTTTTTTCGCGGGAAGAGCAACATTCCGAACCAGTTGTAGCTTCTTTAATCATATAGATGCTTGACGATTCAAAAGTAAGCCCTTAGTGTATACATTACAACATCGTGAGGAAACCTGCATATCTCTAGAGAATTCTGGAGATATGTGTAACCTACCAATCCGCATTGGAGCAGCGTGGTAGGTCTTAGCTCCAACCCTTCTCTCCAGAAACGGAGAGAGGATTCCCAGCAGTGGGATTGTAACAGGCCGCTATTTTACTTTACTTTTACTTCTAAATTTTAAATATTTTCATGAAATTATTTTCATATGGTGATGTGGTTTTGTACTTTTATAAACGTTTAGTCATTGATATTGCATTGTCACGAATAGCCTATAACAAAAGATTTAACGAGTTGGAAATCTATTGTAGACTGCTATTGATTGAAACGATGCATACCTTAAATATTAGTAAGAAAGCAAACATTTTTACATTAAATTTACTCATATAAACACACACACACACAGAGAAAACAGGTTTAACTGGTAATTTTAATATTATATCCTAGCGCCTTTCATAAAGTCGAAATTCGTGTCACACATTGTTAGTTACCACTCTCCTCCGAACCGACTTGGCCGGTTTTTATGAAATTTTATATTCAAATAATAGCTGCTGATTTTCAGACCTATCTATAATATCTATTTTTCATACCCCTGAAAAATAACAGTGTCAACCCCTAACATTTTTTTGGACATTTTTTTTTAATATACATTAGAAATTCTCTTCGTTTCCGGGGAGACAGACGGGTTGGAGGTAAGAACAACTACGCTGCTCCAATGCGGATTGGTAGGTTACACATATCCCTGGAATTCTCTAGAGATATGCAGGTTTGCAAACGATGTTTTTCCTCATCGAAAAGCAACAAGTCGAAGTGACAAATCGGAATTATCAATTAAATACAAGTTAAATACAAAACTCATTGCTACCTGAACGGGTTTAAACTCGTGACACTCCCGAAAGTGTCGGTCTCACCGCTGAGTTATCACAGCTTCACTTCATAATTGATATAGTGTTATGAAAATCCTTTCTGCAAAAATTACCTTAGTAACAAAATTGTCAAGCAGAATTGTTCAAAACTAATCTTGTACTTAACGCACATAGCACAACAAATAAATTTTCTTAATGCAATGGTATTATTGTTTCGCCTTTTATAAATATTTACTGCTTTAGTAAACTGGTTCCTAACTCACAATACAAGTAATGCACAATCTGCTTGGAATAAAGAATGAATATTGATCAAGAATAAATAAATTTTAAAAAGTAATCGCGCGTCTTGCATTTCGAATAATAGTTTTTTGACTGGCTCGTTGACGCTGATGGCAGTAAAGCCGAGTGTATTTAAGTATTTATTTAAAATTACATAAGTATATTTACCAGTTGTCTGTCATCCATAGCACAAGTATTATGTAGCTTACTCTAGGGACGGAACGTGTGTGTAATATTTATTTATTTTTAAAATTAAAACTTTCGTTAACTTTGACACCTAGATTAGTTGATCTATTCAAATTATACTGACAAATTCACAATAACAAGCATGCACGTTAAGGTGCAAGCAACATAAATGTGAAAAACACCTCGTTTTTATGGTCATTGATAAAGGCAAATTATCAACTTTTATGCTAATGGCTTGACATTCTACCACTTCCACACTGAGATAACATATTAATACTATAAATGCGGAAGGCTATACTTATCTGTCTGTCATTTTGTTGCGCTTTGACGGCTTATAAAAAAAATGCTATAATCCACGATACAGCAAATAGTTATATATATAATGCTAAATGTAGAGTGGTGTATCAGTTTTCATACCAAATACATGCAGGATTCTTAAAAAAACACTACAAACCTCCACCATCAAACCCTCAATACATAAGCACTGCACGCGTACATTATTACACTCTTAACTAAGCTTTTATAAATACAAATACAAACTCACCAAAGAGAACATGTCCGCACCGAATGTCTTAACTTCTACTAAAGCAATAGTAGATGCAATTTGAAACTTTAGTATTTGGAAAAATATGCCTAAATTATTGAATAGACTACCAGTCAAGACAGTCAAATATATATTTAACTATAATGGAATGCGTTCTTATACTACCTACACAGTATCAAATGAGCATTTGATCATGTATCTAACATGATCAAATGCTTATCTATCATCCTCCTGCCCTTATCCCAGTCTAAGTGGGGTCGGCACAACATGTTACAAACATGTTGTCAAATGCTTTGGCTACGTATTTTACGACCGGCCGCCTGCCTGACGTCAACTTACCTTGGTCGTATTTTACGACCCCTCGGTAAGAAAGAGGGTGGTCTATTCTACTTAACCGGATACCACACGGTGGGTCAACTTGCCTTAGTCGTCTTTTACGACAACTCGGTAAGAGAGAGGGTGGTCTATTCTACTCAACCGGATACCACACGGTGGGATCAAATGCTTATCTGTCTTACCTTCGACATTTACAATTATGCTTAACTATATACGCCCGCAGCTTTGCCTGCGTGAAAATCACTGTAGCATAAAGTTTTTCCTGATAAATCCCGCTCCTGCAGGACGTACGAGAAGATCAATACTATTGGTAAATGTTAGGCGTATTATAACAGAAATGATAGAGTTATGCCATAATGCAGTATGCAGTTATGTAGTAATGTCGTGTGGTATCCGACTGAGTAGAATAGACTATCCTCATTTTTTACGAGGTCTGTTAAAAGGTGACTAAGGTAAGTCAACCCGCCTTTGGTATCCCACTGAGACGAATAGAACCCCCTCATTACTTACTGAGGTGTCGTAAAAGGCGATAGGGTATGATGACCCGCCGTGAGGTATACAGTTGAGTAGAATAGACCATCCTCTTTCTTACCGAAGGGTCATGTGACAACATGTTTGTTACATTTTGTGCCGACCCCACTTAAAGTTAGAGTTAGAGTTAGGTTGATGAACAGAAATGATCGAGTTCAAATGATCATAGAGTTATGACAGAGTTCATAAACGTGTCAAAACACACTATCAGAGTGACACGCTCTGCCTAAGTCTGCCTTTTTTTTCAATCTAATTATAGTTCATATGTTTTATAATATTTCTAGCAGCGAGAAAAACGCGTCACAAATTTTAAATCTCAAAATTCCGACCCACGAGAATTATAGGACAAAAAATAGCCTATATGTTGCCCCACAACCTCCTTCACCTTCCAGTGAATGACTCGTTAAAGATTTTAACGTTCCGGACAATGTATTATCAACCTAAACCTTCTTCAGGAACTCCACTATCTTTTAGTGAAAACCGTATAAAAATCAGTTCAGTATATTTTGAGAAAATCGATCACATACAGACAGCTTTTAGGGACTTTGTTTTATAATATGTATACATGTAATATCAATTGCAACGCCTATGGCATATATAAAACCGGTAGCCCTTGAATATAATTGCGTATGTAAACCAAAATCAATTAACATATCAATAAATGAACAGATAACAATTACATATTCCACTAAACTGTTACATTATTTTACACTTAAGTCATAAATATCGTAAAATAAAATCGAGGTTTTTTTTAACAAGAAAAGAGAGATTTATATCTTTTCGATCTTGGGATATATATCACCCTTTTATATCTTTAAATCATTAAGCTCAGTGAACTTTTAGATAACGATTCAATTCAAAGTCAGCACCTAAACCGAACCGCTTTCTTTTCGTATCATGAAGTGTGGATTGCATTAGTGTAAAAAGGATAACGTTATATGAACTATAGATAACTCTGTCTCTTTTACTCACATGTTTTTAGGACGCATAAGTTTAAATAAAAACTTAGTAATGGGTAATCGGAACAAAGAGCTCCCAAGACTAATGAAAAAAGTTGATCGGCAAACTAATATTTGTTTAAACAATAAACACTTTGTTTAAACTTAACGAATTCTTAAATTGTCACTTGTCCATTCAAAATTTCATCGTGAACCATTACACGGAATGAAATAAAGTAAAATCTGGTGCGATTAATGATTTAAAGAAAACTTGGTCTCGTAAGTTATGCTCAAACAAATTGTTCCTTCTTTTTAAGAAACAAACTGTTCATTAGCAAAAACGTATTGCGACGATGTATGTAGTGAAATGATTTTGTCCAATATTATGAAAGAACAGTAAAATGACAATTTAAAACCACTCGATGGTCGAAAGAGCGTTAGCGAATCACCACGGTTTAACGGAGCGTTGAGGACTCACGAGGTCGCGGTTTTAAACCCAAGATTTATAAGTTTTACATGTAAAATTTATAGGTCTTTGATGTTGGAGGACATGTTTATTAGATAAACTTATTCGCTTAAATGATATTAATTTTACTTCATTTATTAGATCATCAAAAAAATACACTATTCAGTTCAGCCAGTTCTTCTCATTTGACGTATTCTATAACTAGTAGATTTGTTAAGTAAATTTAATTCGATATTATTAAAAAATTGACTTACTTCTTAACAATTCAACTCAATATAAGGTAACAACCTATTATTATCTAAATATATGTCTTATCTAACATATACTTTGCTAATGTTAATTCTTTCCTTTTATTAATAAAACGTAACTAAATAAAAAGTAAATAATAATAAATAAATTAGATGTATAGATGAAAATACATCTCAAGAAACTGAGCTATCGTTGGATTGGTACATCACTAGTTTTTTGCTCGGGATCGCTTTAGAGTAGAACTGGGCAAAAACCCTTATTAGACGAAAAGAAACGGTTTCATAAAACAGTTATTTAAAAACGCTTAAGAACTGCATATATTTAACACACTATACAAGTTTAATATCGAATACAGTTAGTTACAATTAATATCTTCTCAAAAAACACTCAATTTTGCAATACATTCTAAAAAGGCGCTTAAAAATGGCACGAATTTATTAACTGCGACCAAAACAATAATCTTATTTTTCTTCGATTTGAATTAACTATGACACTAACCTACAGAATCAATTCATGCGGACAGCCACTGGTTGTCCGTGGATCATGCGAACGTTGACCTCCATAGAGACCTCGACCTCCCTACCATTACTCACCTGTTTAAACGTTTTTAGAAATCTTATTTTGAGAAATCTGAGGTACACCCGAACCCCCTTATTTCAGTTGCTTCTACCTTCATCCCAGTTAGGCCTGACCACCGAAAATATAGGCGTCCAAAAAGCGTCCTATATGACCCTGACGATATAATGACGATCAATAAAAAACACAAAAACACGTAATACACACACACAGCGTCTTCGCCGGCGAAGACGAGGCCCCAGTTTTCTGGCGTCGGTCGGTCGTGGCTTCTCGCCACCCTTCCGACGTCGTAATGACTAATCAAAGTCATACATCAGCCCTCCACTACACGTCGCCCTAAGCCTTGGTCCTGCCTCACAGAAGGCACCCTTAGGACGACGTTCCACGACGCTAGTAGAGCTTCTGCGCTCTACTCTTTGCATCTCGCGACCTCGACGATGCTTCTGCGCTCGCCCGTCCTGCCCGGTGACGCTGTAAAAGCCGTTAGGGCTAACAGCATACAGTCAGTTCGATAAAAAAAAATGACACCAACCGGTTCCATAGGTCCGATGAAGAACTGCTAAACTAAAGAAACTGGTTTATAAAGCTACGTATATATGTCAAAGACATATCAGCTTTATTTTCATACGCCCAAGGTATATTTAAGACGTAAGTTTCATGAAACTGTTTGTGGAAACGACTTTGGAGAGTGATCGCTCCGTCTTGCTTATTATAACCGTATTTATGAAAGGTGTGAGCGAGATAGGCCGAAATTTGCTCACGGATTTATCATTGCGTGCTTGTCTTTCGATATATAACGGCCAATCAAGACAACCGCAACTAGTTTTTAGAAACGGTTTCTTTAGACAAAAAACCGTTTTTTCGTTACGTAGTAAGAAAGTGCTTTTTATAACGGTTTCGGGAAAAAACGCCCAGCTCTACTTTAGAGTTAGAAGTGCGAAGAAAATAAAACAAAAAAAATGTTTTTCTTTATATAATAATTTATTGCATACACATAGATGTATATCGCTGGCCGGCGGCCAAATGTAACGCCCTTAACACTAGTTAAAAAATTAGCATAAAATAAAAATATATCTCTATATTCACTTGAGGCACAATAATAATTCATTTATGATACACTCTTAAACCTACCTTAAGTAATTGTATGTTTCGTTTACAATTGTAAGTTTTACTTAACAACGAGTTTCACTTAATAAGTATTTCACAGTAGGTAGATAGGTAACTAAGTCATAAAGTATTAATTCATGTAAAAACGCTAATATTTCGGCCTTTTTCATCTGAAAGTTGAAAAGAGACGACTAAAAAATATACACAGCCTATACAAACTCACAAGGTATTATGCTCGTTGACCACGCAGTATTTGTTTAAATCAACAAATCCGATAATTTCTTTTTTTTCATAATACGTTAAAAATGTTTTGTGAATTACCTCTCAATTATTTTTTTAATGATAATTGATAAAATATAGACAATTAATATATAAAATACATGTATTTTAACAGCGCAATAATGACAAAAAAATATGTAAGAAGAAAAAAATAGTAATTCTTAATACTTATAGAGAGAAAGAATAGAACGATATTCTGTAAAAAGTTAAGCTCAAATGATGGGTATCGGATCCGACAATCGCTCAATACGATAATCGCATTATAACGATGTAACATGTTGATTGAATTATCATTATTTAACTTTTTTTTAAATCTTCTTTTATTAAAACTAAACAAAATGTTATGAGACCAAAAATTCATCCTACTCAAACGCTGGAATATAAATTATTAAATAAATATATGGGACATTTACAGACACGTCCGTCCTCAAAGTAACTTAATACTTGTGTTATGGGTGACAAACAACTGGTAAATACACATATATAATTTTAAAATGCAGACTTAGATACAAATTAAAGACACGAAGAGCCAACAAATTGTTTAAAGAAAATGTTGGCCTTTGACGAGATTCGAACTCGCGACCTGAAGGCAGGGTCACTGCTAACTGCGCTAAAGGTTCGAAAATTGTTTTCTAATGCGGCCCTTAACCTATGCTTTAAATGTCACATAGAAACGTGTTATTAGAGTATTACTGAGATAATATGCATAATTGTTGCAACGATATTACGATTTAAGTCGTGATTGTATTTTACGTTAACTCCTTAGTAAAGTTAACAAATCGAAGTGCAAGTATTATTTAAATTATTCATTATAATTTAAATAAAGAAAACATAATAGAAAATAGCATATCGACTGTGAACCGGCATATGTTCTATCTCAATTTTAAGCCAAACCTCTTTTTAACGGCATTGACTACTACTGCCCATCATTTACCGTATCAACATGTATTATTTAGTATAAAAATAGTTAATAAATAAACACATTTGAAGTCGACTGTTTATTTATCTCATAAACATTATTGCGAATGTATTAATAATCACGTTTTTTCTTCATCCTGAAAAATTTACTAAAATAAGATAGGACACTTTGTCAGTTCACAGTCGATATGTAATCTAAACGATATGAAAAAATTGTTGTAAAATCGGATCCAATTTAGGAACATTTGCGTCGGGCTTATTTGTGATATTGTAGTAACATATGCTGTGCTCTTTCAACTTTCAGTGTTTTATTAGCGTTGTATCTAAGTTCCATTTAAACGAAAATCGAGCCCAATGTTTATAAAAACATAGCAAGAGTCAGGGACTAGAAAAAGATATAGCTAATATAGTGTTAAATCGTGTTTTAACCGAGATTTGATCACAAACGTTATTTTTTTACCGAAATCAACTTGTTTAATACATTCGTCGTATGAAATGGATCGAACAAATAGTACTCACAAATGTGCAGGAATAAAGTGTAGAGATGTGACTTTGAGTGGAAAAAGTCTATTTTCTCCCTTCAAAGTAAATTGATTTGTGAAAAATCGATTAACTCGAAACGAAGAAACGATTATTAATAATAGATGTTTTCTGACTACATATTTGAAAATTTAATCATAAACGTTATTTTTTTATTAATTAATTACCAAAATCAACTTGTTTAATAAATTCCTCGTATGAAATGGATTAAACAAATAGTACTCACATATGTGTAGTAGAAAAGTGAAGGGATGTGACTTGTAGTGGAAAAAGTCGATTTTCTAAAGTAAATTGATTTGTGAAAAATCGATTAACTCAAAAGGAAGAAACGATTATTAATAATAGATTCCTGACTATTTGAAAAGTTGATTAATCTTAATAATTAATAAGAATAGAGACTTACTAAAGTGGAACAGATGCGCTGTTTGCAAAAGAGTGTAATTAATTTAATCTATATTTCAAATCGATAATGATGTTTAGAAAACCGATTGTTAAAAATCGATTATTTTCGTCATTTTTCACATTGCCTAAACGGGTATTTATAAAAGCAGTGCGTTAATAATATTGTAATCAACTGATATTTTTGTACCAATATGAAAAGTCGCCGTACAAGCACACTTAAGTGTAGATGATAATTATTTTCTTATACGTATATAGAAAAAAAAACGGTAAAACTGGTTGATATAATATAAAACTCTAATTCGTAAATACTTGGCCATTATTTGTAAATTGTGATGTCATTTAATTATTGTAAAGTTTAAAGATGCAGCAATACACGTTAATAAATTCCATTTTTGTTGTTCTGATGTGTGGAAAACAGTGCAGTCTATAACTAGGTATATTTATACCTAGTTATAAACAAAAAGCTATATACTTACTCATTAGAGTAAGTATATAGATAGCCTTTTAGGTGAGTGTTTATAACTAGGTATACTTATACCTAGTTATAAACAAAAAGCTATATACTTACTCATTAGAGTAAGTATATAGATAGCCTTTTGTGATCTCCTCGATAAAATCGCAAAAGCAATTTTTCTATCTGTGATGATTCGAGGCGAAACGATTGTTGAGATTGTGCTAGTGAATGTATGTAGTGTAATATGGTGTTGGCAATGCTAATTGATGAATAATTCATCAATGCATGCATGAGTTATGAACAACAAACATAGATTATCTCAGAATCTGATTGGTAGAATCAAGCCCTTTAGGCCAACAATAAAAATTAATTTAATTTAAATAATTAAATTTAATTTAAATAGTTAATTGAAATAAATCGTATTTCAATTAACCTAATCCAGTGATGTCATAACTGTTTTAATAAACTTCAAATATAAGGTAACACATTTCCCAAAGGTCGTCTGAATGTAAGTAAGAAAAGGAATTTAAAAAAAAAGTCACATGACACTTGCTAGTTTTTTTTCAGAGACGCCGGGAATATACCCGGGTACTGTAATGTTAAAGGATAATCGTGGGTAGAAAAGAAAAACATTTTTGTAAGGGTCAGTCGGAGTCACTTCCCGACTCCGACAGGCAAAGGTCGTCATTGAGCACGTCAGTGGGGAGAGCCGTATTGCTTGCTGTACCTGTGGATGTCAAATTGACAGTTTACAGTCTATTTTTTTTTATTAGCTTTATCAATAGCTTGAGATCGAGTCTTTTAGTCGCATACTATCCCAAGACACAGATTACGAATGTTTACCATTAGATCGTCATCTCTCTAATTAACACAGACAAAAAACATGAAATTGTGTTCCATTACAGGTGTTTTTTTTTATTAGCTTTATCAATAGCCTGAAATCGAGGCCTTTGGTCGCATACTATCCCAAGACACAGATTACGAATGTTTACCATTAGATCGTCATCTATTAACACAGACAATAAACATGAAATTGTGCATTAATGTTGTCATGTATCCGAATATTATCTGCGATATCATTGTTTTGAATAAAATGACACGCGCGACGCGACCGGCGGGATCAACGACCTTTTTATGCATTCGATCGCCGACGCGAGCAGCCGACAGCTAGTGACCTTTCGAATGCGATAAGGACAGGCCGCGTGCGCCTGTATACGGCATTGTTTTATAACGCACACGTGTAATTTTGCGTTTCGGGTGTTATTCTCAGTAGTGACACGACTTTATTGACATTTGAGACTGATATAAGTATTTAGTGACGCGTTTAACCAGTGAAGCGTTTGAGAAGACGCGACCGTCCACGGTTTTAGTGCGCGTTGGGTTACTATTCCCCGATATAGGGACGATTCAATAACGTGTGACCTTACGAAGGTTGTGTGCACACCGGGTGTTATTTAACCGATATAGTGAAGTGTATACTCCGGGAGAAAGTATAGTGAAGTGTATACTCCGGGAGAAACAGACATAACGTGTCCGTGGAAGAGTGCAGAGGCGAGCCAACGGTTTCGGGAATCGGCCAAGTACATACAAGCACACACACACACGTACACATATACACGCAGTGACTCATGAGGCCGGACCACATACAGCCAACGGCCGCATAAGGTAGGTTGAAACGCCGGGACGACGGGTCCAGGTCCCGGAGGTTGTTTCATCCGTCCGCACGTTTGCGCGGAACAATCATTATTTCAAATAATGTTAGTATAGAAAGAATTATTCCCGAATTATTCCATTATTTATGTAAAAACTTTGTAATCATATAGACCATATTACGAGTTTGCATATGACTTAAGGGTGTACAATAAATAGTTTTAGCCTAGAATATTATGAGTTTGAAAGTGACTTTATTTGTATTTGGTTGAGAAAATTTTAAAAGCTTGGGAGTAACTTTATGAGGATACAATTTGCGTGAAAACATATTGTGAGTTTGGAACTAAGTTTATAAGCATAAAATAGTGTTTTTTGTCCAAGTTATGACTTTGAAACTAACTTTTTGAGCATACAATAGTGAGTTAAGCCTTAGAACATATCATGATTTTGAAACTAACGAACTTGAGTGTTCAATAATATATTTTAGACAAGAGCATTGGGGGAAATTGTGTAAGTTACCATTAGTAAGAGGTTGGCGGGCGCTGGAATCGTTCTCGTCACTGTCACTATCGCTGCCACTTCCACTGTCACTGTCACTGGACGAGCTTGATGAACTGTCATCCTGTCGCGGAGCCTGAACACAGATCATAACTAAGCAATAGTCTATAGCCCGTTAGTAAACTTAACATTTTGACTCCACCCTTTTACTTAAAAGAACAAATAACGCTGTTGTCACTGGAATTTCAGTTAAAACTAATTTTGTCACACGTCAATATAAAAAGATATCTACGGTGTTGTACAACAAAATAAATAAAAAAACTTATATTTACTCTAAGACATTATATGAATGCAAAAAATTATTAAACGCATGGCTAAAAGATTTAAGTTATGAGGAGACAGAAGCTTTACTGGAACCAATCATATAATTGTAAGTAAAAAAATTAAAAAATTAAAAAATAACTAAATAAATATATAAAAATATAACATTCCAATAACTCACATGCACACACACAATATGTGTTTGTGTGTTTTTCTATTACAACTCATGGGTCTAATTGATAATTTCAATTTATCACACGCTTATCGGTTAAGCAAAACAACGTGAGGAAACCTGCATATTTCTAGAGAATTCTGGAGATATGTGTAACCTACCAATCCGCATTGGAGCAGCGTGGTAGGTCTTAGCTCCAACCCTTTACTCCAGAAACGGAGGGAGGTAACGACTTAAAGTGTGCGTCTTTAAGACATCACGGTATGAAAAAGTTAAATGAGTCGCAATAAGAGTTCGTGGTAGGCCTGCTTGGATAAGCAAACAGAAGGGGTGGCGGTGGACGTATCCAGTAGCGGAAGCTACCGCCCTATCTAAAGTTGACTTTGGCCCCAAATGCGGCGCTTATTAATGCGGCGCTTATGGTAGTATTTAACGGTAGTAAGTGTAGTAGTAGTAGAAAAAACAAACCGTATTAGCCGGTGGTGGTGGCACAGCCGCCGGCGTTGGTAAGTGGCGCGGCTGCGTTGGCACGTGTTGGGTGTGAGCGGGCGCGAGCGGTGCGTGCGCGGGCGCGTGGGCGTTGTGAGCGGGCACGTGGGCAGTATGCGACGGCACGTGGGCGTTGTGCGGTGGCACGTGGGCGTTGTGCGCGGGCGCGTGGACGGCGTGCGCGGGCGCGTGGGATACCGGTGGCGACGCGCTCGCCAACGTATCGTCCAACCCTATCATAGGGAGAGATGCGTGGGTGCTATTACCGCCTCCAGACCACCTAAAAGTAAAGTTTAAACCAGTCAAGTTAGTTCAAACCATAAAGCAAAATAGATGTTTTTAATGTCGATACTCTTCTTAATGTAAAACTTTTCACTTCCATATAGCTGTGATTATAGACCCCTTAAATGTATATTGAGCACCATGTGCACAAATTCAATTTTGAAAAATTAATGTAAGTTATTATTATAAAATGTAAACTTGTAAACGAATGATTTTGAATCGTCAACATCTACTGATGGTTCGGAAAGTTGTTTCTACCGAGAAGAACCAGCAAGAAAATCGGCGGTTGCTCTTTTCATAGAATAATTCTTATTACTAGTTACATATAGTTATTAATGTCTTGAACAGGGTCGAAGAGCTATATCCACGCATTCTTATCGTCTAAGTAATCCTCAATAGTATAGTAGGCTTTCTGTATTAGCTTTTCTTTAATAGTATTTTTAAGCAGCTCTAATCGTAAAGTTAAAGTAGATTTAGGATTAGTTCTTACTTTGTTTATTAAATACATCGCCAATCTTTTAATAATTATGTATATTCTTATGTACAAAAATTATAACACAAAGTCCCTCAAAGCTATCATGTGATCGGTTTTCTCAAAATCTACTAAAAGTATTTTTACGGTTAGAAAAAAAAATTGAGGAAGGTTTAAATTACAGTAAGATTAACCGTTAAACGATAAATAATATTTTTCCATATTCCATTCGTTCATTAACGAAGCGATTCATATATGGATGCACGGTGTATTATAATACTCTATATTTATAATACGCTTATATTTTTATAATGCGCTATATTTGTAATACGCTTATATTTTATAATACGCTATATTTATAATACGCTTATATTTTTATAATGCGTTATATTTATAATACGCTTATATTTTATATTGCGCTATATTTATAATACGCGTATATTTTTTTAATGCGCTATATTTATAATACGCTTATATTTTATAATGCGCTATATTTATAATACGCTTATATTTTTATAATGCGCTGTATTCATAATAACGCTTATATTTTATAATGCGCTGTATTTATAATACGCTTACATTTTTATAATGCGCTGTATTCATAATAACACTTATATTTTTATAATGCGCTATATTTATAATACGCTTATATTTTTTATAACGCATATATTTTTATAATGCGCTGTATTCATAATAACGCTTATATTTTTATAATGCGCTATATTTATAATACGCTTATATTTTTATAATGCGCTATATTTACAATACGCTTATATTTTTATAATGCGCTATATTTAAAATACGCTTATATTTTTATAATGGCTATATTTACAATACGCTTGTATTTTATATTGCGCTATATTTATAATACGCTTATATTTTTATAGTACGCTATATATTGCGCTAAGGAGATCTTTTATTTCTTTTCACTAATTTCCGGGCAAAGCCACAGCTAGTTATTAAAGCAACACTCACGGCGCCTGTGGTGGTGAAGTCTTGACCCTGGCTGGAGACCTCACCATGTTTTGTGCCTTTTGGGCGGCCGCGCCACTGTTGAAGCGGACTTGGTTGTTGGTCTGCGCACTCCCACCACCTGATACGTGTTTAAATATTTATATTTGCTTTATTTTTTTACCTGTGTTAATAACACCGAAAATAGATTAAGCCACAGTAATCGGATGGCTTTTAATAAATAAAATAAATAAATGAATATATGGGACACTTCCACACACGGTCGTCCATCCCTAAAGTAACTTGATACTTGTGTTATGGGTGACGGACAACTGGTAGATATACTACATATATAAGTTTAAATACATACAAATACACACCCAGGCTCGAAGAACCAACAATTTTTTTTATAGAAAATGTTGGCCCTCGGCGGGAATCGAACCCGCGACCCGCGGAGCTGAAGGCAGGGTCACTACCCATTGTGCCAACGGGCCAGTCTTTAATAATTTAATACAACAAATGAAGCGAATACAGCCTGTGAAGTAAATCAGTTCACAGGCTGTTAAACTGGGGAATAAAGAACCCGTTCCGTTACGTAATTATTAAGTGTTGTAGATCTACAGAAATCCTACAAAAAGTCTGCGACAGCAGACCTCTATCTACAAAGGTAATAATAAAGTTATTTTGCTAGAATCCGCGATACAGTAAATAGAAACATACATATACCGATACATGTAGGATTCGTAAAAACACATGCACAAACCTCCACCACTGCCGCCACAATACACAAGCACTACACACGTTCACTATGACAAACTCAACAATCGTTTCGCCCCGCAACCGAAGCATCATCAGGAGATAGACTCCACGACAAAATCGCAAAGATCCCAAAGAGACCTCTATCTCTTATGGTTAAATAACAATAACTACTTTATACTACGTTGGCCCTCGGCGGGTTCGATTCCCGCCGAGGGCCAACATTTTCTTTAAACAAATTGTTGGTTCTTCGAGCCTGGGTGTGTATTTGTATTTAAGTATGTATTTAAAAATATATATGTATATATCTACCAGTTGTCCGTCATCCATACCACAAGTATTGAGTAACTTACTTTGGGAGACAGGATGACCGTGTGTGTAAATGTCCTATATATTTATTATTATAAAGAGAATATGACATTTTCATTCGTTAGATTCCAGAAACATTCAGTATACTCACTTATATTAGCCGGGTTGTTGGTGCGTCTGTTAGTGGTGACGCGCGTGCGTGACGACGATCGCTGTGTGGTGTTCATGAACTCAGTGGTGACAGGTGTTAATGGTCTAGGTTTCTGGTTTGTTTCTTGTCTACGACAAACAATTGTTTGTATAACTAAATTAAAAAAAATAAGAGTAAAGTAACAGCAGGCTGTTACTTTACTCTACTATGCCCACTGCTGGGCTAAGGCCTCTTCTCTCCGTTTTTGGAGAAAAGGATTGGAGCTAAGACCTACCACGCTGCTCCAATGCGGATTGGTAGGTTACACGTATCCCTAGAATTCTCTAGAGATATGCAGGTTTCCTCACGATGTTTTCCTTCACCGAAAAGCGTGTGATAAATTGCAATTATCAATTAGACACATAAGTTTTAATAGAAAAACTCATTGGTGCCGGGGGTTTGAACCTATGTCGTCTCTAAAGAGTCGCACGGTCTCACCGCTAGGCTATCACAGCTTATATATAACTAAACAATAAATTTAAAATCGAATTCAAAATTCAATTTATTCAAATGGACTGTTTTCAGTACTTTTGCATCGTCAAATGTTTTAAAAGCTACCACTGAGTCGGAAGTTTGCTCCTACAGAGAAGAACCAGCAAGAAACTCAGCAGATAATCTTTTCAGAATTTCTTTTTAATCACTGCAGCTTGGTGCGTAGCTGACTGCATTTAAGATATGCTACTATTTATATGATTTATAGAAGCAGGCGTTACTTTGCGGAATTCCATATTACAAGCAATATAACAGAGCTAACTACTTTGCTATAATCCGCTCGGTCATTACAATTTTTGTCGTGGAGCCTATCCTCCTGATGATGCTTCGGTTTCGGAGCGAAACGATCGTCGAGATTGTGGTGGTGGGTGTGTGTGCTGCTTTTGTGTGCGTTATTGCTGGTGAATTGCGCCTTGGGGTGCATGTGGTGGCTTGTCCTGCATGTATAAGGTACGTAGATTTTGCCTGCTTCATACACATTGGCTTTGCATGTATTCACTTAACCCGAGCGGATTATAGCAAAGTAGTTATTTCTGTTATATTGCTTGTAATATGCTACTATCACTTAAATCTTCAATTGTATAGTAAGCTTTATGTAGCAGCATCGTTTTGAGATAATTTCTCAACTACTGTAAAGGCAAGTTTAGATGTTGCGCAATTTTGTTATAAAGTATCATATAAATACTAAACTTATAGTTCGCTATTCTCCTGCTTTTATCCCACTCTAAGTGGGGTCATCGCAACTTGTTTAGAACATGTAACTTTGGCTAGGTATTTACGATCGGCTGCCTGTCTGAGACCAACTTACTTTAGTCCCCTTTTAAGACACCTCGGCAACAAATGAGGAACATTACTCAGCAAATACCGCACGGCGGGTCGACTTACTTCAGTCGCATTTTGCAACACCTCGGTAAGAAATGAGTGGTCTATTCTACTCAGCAAATACCACACGGCGGGTCGACTTACTTCAGCCGCATTTTGCATCACCTCGGTAAGAAATGAGTGGTCTATTCTACTCAGCAAATACCACACGGCGGGTCGACTTACTTCAGTCGCATTTTGCAACACCTCGGTAAGAAATGAGTGGTCTATTCTACTCAGCAAATACCACACGGCGGGTCGACTTACTTCAGTCGCATTTTGCAACATCTCGGTAAGAAATGAGTGGTCTATTCTACTCAGCAAATACCACACGGCGGGTCGACTTACTTCAGTCGCATTTTGCAACACCTCGGTAAGAAATGAGTGATCTATTCTACTCAGCCGAATATGACACGGCGGGTCAACTTATCTTAGTCGCCTTTTACGACACCTATTTTAGAAATGAGGGTTGATCTATTCTACTTAGCCGGATACCACACGGCGTAATGCTGATCTTATGTTTCACTTACAGAATTGACTTGGTTTGTTTAAACTACTCTCGCTTTCAATTATAATAACTAGAATATTTATTTGTGGTCTATCGGACTAAAGTCAACAATATACTATAAGATTATCATGCATTGCAAATCAATTTCTTCTTATTCCTCACGACCATAGAGTACCTACCTACCTACATTTTGTTTGAAATTTTATTTTTTATTTTTATTATGAATTATCGACAGTAGTTACAATGATAAATTACTTATATGCTACTTTAGATTTCTTGACTATTGTACTACTAATTACAGATAATTACGACCTGCCTATAAATTTTACATTGTAATCAATATCCAAATAATATTAAACTTAAATCTATAATATTTATGAAGATAATGATAAATAATAAAAAAAATAAAAATATGTTGATATGATAATAAAGCAGAAAAATATATATCTATATGAAAAAACTGAATTTGCCCAGAAAAATAAAGGCAGTGGAGTTAAATGACGTTGTAAAACAATTAATTTAACTATCTTAAGAAAGTATCGTGTCAATTAGTATTTATTTTATTATTACTATTACTTATTTTACGTATTTTTCAATTTTATTTTTTTATTATTTATTCTTTAGTATAATCATAAATCAATATTAAATACTATCTTTATATTTAAATGATATTTATTTTCAAAATATTCTTAAAATTTAATGGAATTACTATTGTGGAAAATATCTAGTTCTTTAATTGAAATGAGGGAATATGTCACATAAATATAAATCTTATGTTACATATATAAGTGCTTACCTCGTCTTCTTAACTTGAATATTGCTAGACAGTTTTTCTAATGTAATCTCCCCTGTTACTCTATCTATGATAAGTACACACTCTTTCGTATAAGGTCGTTGACTTCCTTTAAATACTGTCTGTGGAACTCCAGCTCCATCTACAAATTAAAATTGTATATACAGTACAGTACAGTATATACTACTCATTTATTTTATTTTTTTTGTCTCATATTATGTTACGAACATGCGAGAAGAGTTCGTAATGTATACGTCATAAAGTTCAAATTTAACGGGGCAATTTACGAACATACAAAAAAATTTCGTAGCCAATATGTCATAGAGTTCAAATTCGCTTAACGCTAATTCTCGAGAACATTCGTGTACCAAAACATGTTTACGATCTTTTCAAGGTCTCACGAATGTACTCGAAATCGGATCGTTCGATATATAAGCAGACATATCGTGCGCCTCGAGATTCAGTTTGCGAATAGCGATCAAGAGCGAATAAACAAGCGAATTATTAGTGACCTCGGCATTCTTATTGGACAACGAACTGTATAGAGACTGTAAGTACTAAGTTTGTAGTAAAAAGGTGAATAAAGTGTTTTTAATGAGTCACCAGATATTTTTATCCAAATCCACGAAACCCTGTACGTAACAATACATACTCGTAGCATTACTCGTATTACGACTCAAAGGAGCCACTATAAAGTCGAATAAAGAAGAATAACACGTTTTAAGCATTTCAGCGGTTTCAAATAACTAGACGATTCAAGATTTTAAAACTTAGTGTTTATCATTTTTTATATCTTAAGAGGCCTACAGAAAAGTTCACGTCGATTTTTTTTTATCACAACTATTATTGTTGAGGTTAACCTACAATCTTTTATCTTTCTCAATGGTAATTGTAGGTCAACTTGAAATTGAATAATGTTATATTTGTGATGCTGTTTTGTCAACAAATTATAAGAAAAATCCGTTGAAAAAAAGAAAGTTATACATTAAAGTTAGTGGTTTACCTAAATGTGGCACTGTCACGGTCACTTGATTGTTAGTACCGACGTCCACTGTCGCCATTTTATTAACATCCACTGACGCTGGCTTAAAATCATCTGAAAATAAAAATATCTTAGAATTTAAACTATCATAAGTTGTATTTATAGTATGTATAGAAAATGGCTATACTCACGCAATATTGTATCGGGACTCTTATTCATAAGCTTTATAGGACGATATCGCGTTGGGAACTGCATGTATCAGTTCGCTGGGCGCGACTTGTAAGCTGCTGGGGATACTAGATACAGCCGCGGTAACGCCTTATAAGGATCTCATAATAAGGGCAAGTCGTCCTCACCCGATATAATAAGCCGATATAATGAGTAGAGACGGTGTGTATACATTAACTAACAAAAATATCATCGACTCCACAAAAATAATATGCATATATGTATATATTAATTTTTAGAAATAAATTTAAAAATTATACAATACTGGCATGCCCGCGGCTTCGCCCGCGTGTAAATTACGGTCTCACAAAAAATTTATAGAATTCAAATTTTAAAACATAAAAGTAGTTATTGTGAGTTAACCATAAGAGATAGAGACATGCTATCGCGAACTTTTTTGTAGTTTTTTAATAGATCTACAATTCTTTAGTTCATTACTTTAGCGTATCTCTTCTGGTTTACGCAGCGCACGCGACTAGAGCTACCAGCAAGCAAGTTTTTTAACAACTGTGCGATCTCTTCATAACAATTTACATAATACCGATATGTACTATTTGCCTAAACCATCCCGAATTATTGCACTATCTTTTGATGAAAACCGTACAAAAATCCGTTGAGTAGATTTTGAGAAAATCGATTACATACAGACAGACAGCTTTTTGGGACTTTGTTTTATAATAAGTATAGATGCATATCCAGCCAGCTTCGTGGTGCTTCCTTTAAAGATATAGTTTTAAAAATGTGTCCTTGATCCGATCGCTACGAAACTTTACAAGATTATATATACGCTGGGACTAAAGATTATTTAAGAATTTCATTAAAACGGTCCAGCCGTTTCGGAGTCAATAATATTTATACACATACACACACACAAGTTAGATGATAAATGGTTGGGGTTGAAACAAATACTATGTAATTATGCTGGGTGCGATTTCGTCCTGGAGTCTATCTCCTGATCATGCTTTGGTGACGGGGCGAAACGATTATTGAGCATGTGATAGTGAATTTACTTTTATCGTGGAATATATCAAAATAATAATAACATAACTTTTCATTTTTTATCTACATTATTTTAATAGTACATATCAAAATTGCTAAGCAGCGCTATCAAAGCCCATTCTACTGGAGCTTTTCCGAAATATTCAACAATAATTATAATACTTTAGCTTATTTATACTAAACTATTACAAATACCTACCTAAGAATCACTGTCTATTGGAGAAAACACCATGAAAATCAGATCAGTAGTTTTGAGTTTAACACGAACATATAGACGCAGCGCTGGACATTGCTGTATTACGTTTAGTTTGTTTTCTATTAAGTCTTTGATTAATAATATTTTGTCTCATACCACGTGCTAGCTATAGGTCCAGTTTTAAGAGTTCAATCGCCGAGTTGAACTCAATTGGACAGCGTACGAAATTACAAACTATGATTGATAATATCAATCAATGTCTGAAGACCACCTTGCCACTAATGACCTACGTCTAAAACCGGAAATGCTAACTTCGGATATAGCAGCTATGAATTTTTTTGTACATAACAGCAGTTTAAAACAAATATTAAAAGGATAATAATAAAACAAAGGCCGACTGTTGAAGATTACATGAATGATAAGAATGTGTGGATATAGCTACTCTTCAATCGCAAGCCAGATAGCAAATTGTAACTAGTTATAAGAATCATTCATCATCAATTGTGAAAAGAGCAACAATCATAGGTACAATAGGGTTATTATTTTGATCAAATTGATGATGTATATAATAGACAAAGTTGGAACTGGCTTAAGCTTGCGGCTCCTGCTTTGGTGCTTGCAAAAGTATGTCGTCTCTGGGTTTGAGTAAAAGAGTCTATAATAAAATTCCACATTCAATTTTAGCTTTGCTATTCTATCAGTTTAAAACTTTGTTAAAGGGAGGCGGATACTTAGGATTACTTAGATGATAAGAATGGGTGGATATAGCTACTTTTCGACCCCATAATGACTATATGTAACTAGTTATAAGACATATTTTGAAAAGAGCGACTGCAGACATTTTTGTTGGCTTTACTCGATAGGAACAGCTTTGCGATCCTGCAGTAGAGTTGAGGATTCAAAAGCACTATTTAAAATAAACCACAATAATGGTCATGGTGTGTGCTCGCTATATATAAATATTTTAATGTATAAAGCATATTTATTCAACAATTTATTTAAAATTCAAAATATTGTTTATTCAAGTAAAATTGTAAACAAGTGCTTGTAACTCATCAACTCTTCTATGGTAAGAAAAGCTTTCCTAATGAAAAGAGTGAAAAAAATACTTTCATACTTATTTTACAGTTAAATGGTTTTTTCTTTATCATAAAAATGGTTTACTTCATACTACTTACATTTGATTGTATGATATTGTGAAGTCTTATTGTTGGTAAAACTGGCCCCCAATTTCAGCTCCCTTACATCATAGTTCAAACTATGTTTGTCGGCCATGTTAGCTTATTTTTGCCATATGTCTGAACAATCAAAAATTTAACTATATTATAATAAATATGTTTATAGTTATACTATTTATAGTTAACAGAGTTTAAGAAGCTCTTTCTTAATTCTTGAAGTGAATTAGATGATTGACTGAAAACTAAAAAAATTTAGAAAGCTATAAAACTACATTAAATTTAATGAGTTAACACCTGAATGACCTTTATAATCTTTACAGTAAGTAACTAAGTAGAAACTTTAACTCTTTAATGTTTTTCTTAATAACATATTATACAATTAATTAATATTTCTCTCATATTAATTTACATTGTATCAGCTTATGATAAGAACAGTCATAATTTAAGATTATGACTTAAGTAGGAATAATATTATAATTCAAGGCAACAGTTATGATATATAATTTAATGCAATTAGAGTTTAAATTAACTGACGAAAATCGATTGCAGTACATACACAAGTCAAATTACATCACTCTTTTAACTAACTATTTAACAAGAGAAAATATTTGATTTAAATTACAAATTGAATATCTAGTTTCTACTTTAAAGACGATTTTCATAACACTGATCACATAAAAAAATTACGAAAGGTTATTACTTAATTCATAAGTTGTTAACTTTATCACATAAACTTAATCAAAAGGTGTTGTTTTTCTTACGAACAGTATTATGCATACGTATTACATTCACTTCAATACAGCTGACAAGCGGACTTATTTTTGTCATATCCATCTTATTTCTTTCTCTCCTTCAGAATTATATGTCTCAACTTATTGTGTTCCACTACTACTTTCGAAACAAGTATTTCATTAATAGCAAACATCGTGAAATTACGATCAAATCAACAAAATATGGCAAATTAATAAATTTATTCTGCATACTATACCTTTGATTATTTCTCCACCAAGGTTACTTGTTGCCTAAGATTTATCAACCAAATTCATAATCAAACCGATTTTGCAACTTTTACATTACAAATAAGATCATTAAAAGTAAAAGATAGTGAAATAATCCGAAAATTAGACATTGACTATGACTACTTTTGCGACCTACTTCTCATGACGGCTATTCATGACGGACACAGCAGTTGACGGATAGTGGGATGACTGTGACACATGACATATCAATCCAAATATTTCTACACTAAATGTAAATTTAATACTTTTGTATAATTAAGTAAATTCTCACCCTTTAGAAAACTATTTTGTTTCCTATTGTATTAAATTCTTAAATGGTTAAAAATAGACCTTTTGTTACCTAAAATCCTTATGGTAGGTATACACTAAGCTCAGCGCCAAGTTTTTTATATCATTTTATAAACAGAAAGTCTTTAATACGGCACTTACATAGAATAAACCTCTCACTTATAAACAAAAAACAAATTTTGGGTGGTTCGAATGTTTAAATAGTGAATATGTGCGTGTAGCATAGCCAACAAAAATGAATGATACCTAATAGCTTTTATTTTAACTAAGTTATAAAGCCCCGCCCGGTGACGCTGTAAAAGCCATTAGGGCTAACAGCATACAGTCAGTTCGAAAAAAAAAAAAAAAAAAGTTATAAAGAAAATAAAGAATGAGAATTGATTAAGTATTTATGATGGTTTAAAAAAAACCGCTATGATTTTTTTTATCCTCTCCTTAAATAATTAAGTAATTTAGGCGCTTCAATATTTTCTTGCAGTCTTACATATATTTTAGAGTTTAATTATAAAATACACATGAGAAAAAATGATGTGGTGTTAAAGTGAAGTGAATTTTTTTTGGAAAACAGAAAAACAAATTTATATTGTTAAATTTTATTTTATATTTTTGGTATTATATTTTTAACACATAATAATTATTGTCGACTCAATTGTTTTATGGTATAATTGTTAATTCTATATGTTAGACGTAGATTTTTTTTTAATTGAGTATATTTATTTACAACAAAAATACAAGTACAAGTTATATCTATCTTTGAAGTTTCGATATCATGTTGATTATGGTAGTATCATAGACAAGTAGTATTGTTGATAAGTGACAGTCATAGACAAGTAGTTTTTTTGCTGTAAATAATATTAGTTATAAAAAAATATATCTTATTACTTATTACGCTCCGATTTAATCTCATGACTCCTAAAAGTGAAGTGAATGTTAAAACTGATTTAACGTAAATATAATTAATTCTGAAGAGCTGTTCGAATAGTAAACAAAATTGTTTCCATAGCAACCAATACAATGAAGAAAAAGTCAATAGCACTAGAAATTGATCCTACAATAATGGAAAATAATATGAGGATCGTCAGGGTGAGTACTACTATTAATTAGTATCATCTAAGTTTTTTTATTTAAATCCAAATTTTCATGATGGCTTTACTACAAAACTAAAAAACTAATATTTTGCTATAATCCATTTTGTTTGTTCAACAACACCGACTATAGTAAAATAGTTATATATAGAACAAAGCTATAAAATATTTTATAGTGTATACTATAAAAATAGTAAGTAATTATAATTTAAATAAAGTGAGGCAGCCAGAACTAATATACATACATATAATGTATAGTAAATTAGAGTATAAAAAATTGTGTATAAATAATTGGTGTATATTTACAGGAGAACCCTGTAGAGGAGGAATTCAATAAATTATTGGCTGATGCAGTGCCTTCTCAAATTGTGAAGCCTCGACCAGGTTTGTTATCAGCACTTATATGATAGTTTTATATTTATACAAAAAACATAGTACATAGTGAAGAGTATTTAAGCACGCAGTACAAGTAGCACTATGTGCACTTACTTGCTTCTGTAATAACCCAAGCAAGTAGTTCAACATAGCAGCTTTGCTACTAAGTAAGTTGCTTTGTGTTTTTGTTGTGGAGTTTTTGTCAATTTATCTAAAGATATTTTTATTGTAGGTTTCTGTGTTAAGACATACACTAAGCCTAATAACAAGAAAGTATTTGTCAATATCTGTCTCACTGATGCTATACCTAGCCCAATGAATATAAGCAATGATGCATTAATGCAAATCTTAAGTTCTGAAGATCCATCCAGTTATAGAGTTCCCATGAGTATTGGTGAGGGCAGAACTGAACAGGATAAATCTGGTGCACCGGTCACTGTGTATGATGTGGCTATTAATCCAGATTTCTTTTCGAAGATTGAAAAGGATGATTTGTTCCAAACATTCTTCCTAACGGTTGTCTTTGAAGGCCTACAGGATAAATATCAGATTGAAATAGATATGCAAAAGTTCACAATACTGAAGAATAGAAAATCTATTGGGACCTTACAATCACATAGGATACAAATTAGGGATGTGAAGAAATGTGAGGAGAGAGCCAAGCCATTGATTGAGGAGATCCCAAAACCTGAAATTACTGATATAACACCTATTAAGAAAGAATTTGTATACAGGCTACGGAGGGAACCTCCAACAGGAGAGATTGAATATCTTTTAGCTGAATTTATGGTCCCAGCTTCAGTAAGTATTTTTTTAACAACTGCAATAATCTATGTCATGTATAATGAGAGTCGATAGATAGATGGTCTCAACAATAAAATAGTTATCACAATTTATCATTGCAAAATATTAAAAAAAATAGATACAACACAACTTACTGTACCTTACAACACATGTTAATTTTTTGTCTAAAGTAAAAGCTCTTAAGAAAAAATCTTTAGTAAAATTTCTCCTGATTGAACCTAGCCACAAGCTTTATCATCAGCTTTAAATGTCATCATCAGGTGTAGATGACACTTAAAAAGATAAGTGTGTGTTGCTGTTCTCTAAAAACTTAATATTTCAGTATTAAAGGTTATTAGTTTAAATACTTTAAATAATTTATAGAATTAGGCGTTACTTTGCGGAGATCCATAATACAAAAGTAATAATAAAATTATTTTGCTATAATCCGCGATACAGTAAATAGAAAATATATATAGTGTTTAATGTATAGTGGATGATCAGTATTTTCATACCCGATACGTGCAGGATTCGTAAAAGCACATGCACAAACCTCCACCACTTCCACCAAAATACACAAGCACTACACAGTTTCACTATCACAAACTCAACAATCGTTTCGCCCCGCAACCGAGGCATCATCAGGAGATAGACTCCACGACAAAATCGCAAAGCGATTTTTTTAGTTTAAATACTATTGCCATTTTCTTACAAATATATCCACAGTATTATATTCTCACTGTTATTATATTTTAGGTGGAACTTAAAGATTTGAATCTGGAAATTGGCGAAGACAGATTAGTCCTGGATTCCAAAGGGCTCTTTGAGTCAGTGGATTTCTTCCTTCCTTGCAGCGTTGATCAGGACCTAGTAGATGCTCAATTAAATAGAAACAAAGATGTAAGTTTTTACTCTGCGTTTTTAGGAGAGAAGGATTAGAGCTAAGACCTACCGCAGCTCCAACGATTGGTAGGTTACACATACTATAAGTTTAAGTATAAGTTCTATAAGCTGATAATACCAATATTTGCTTATAATATTGTTAATTTTTATAAGAAAACATTTACTCCTGGTTCATATTGGCTGGTGAACCTTTACAAACCAGTGTTACCTAACATTATAATTTGACCAATATTTGAATTATCATGATTTAAATTTGCTTCTTCAAGCAAAAGGTTTATTTAAATTATACTTATTTATTTTAATTATAACTGCTTCTAAATGTCAGATCTTCTCTTCTAATTGCTTCTAATGCTTCCAAATCTGTATAAAATGAATGTAATTAAATTAAAAATTAATATTTCTTTTAAAAAAATATTCAGAATAATGAGCTACTAGTTCTCTATAGGACTTTAAAATACATACATTTGCATTTTGCACAATATCAACTATTGAACCAATCACCATTATAAGCGAATGATCATTCTGTTGTCTTGTTAATTTTTTTGTTTGTTGGGTACCAGGTACAGTATTATTGAACTGGGAGGATACTATAGGGGTATAAATAAAACCACCGTATGTACCTTGATCTTGAGTACCACCATACTAATATGTGGAACCAATATTCAATAATGTTTCTTACATTTTAATAGTTCGTAAAACGAAATGAGATGGCGCTGTTTTGTCTCGCATAGTATCCTCCCAGTTCAATAGTTCAACTCCTCAACAATGTTTAATTTATAAAGCTATACATTCGTTAAAAGTTGATACAACTATCAAACTATCAGATAAAAACAACAAAATGGAATCCTTGCTGTTGAGCAAGATTCCATTTTGTTGTTTTTATCCGACATTATTTTATGTTGGTTCATTTTGTTTGTTTTGTAGGCTTTGGTTTAGGTTTGGTTAATAGGGCCAATGAAAAAAAAATAGATTTCATATTTTATTTTGTTTCAGATGCTGTATGTGAAAATGCCGATTATACATTAAACTTATATTGTATGCTATACTTAATTAATAAATATAAATTTGCACAAAATTTCTCATTTATTTCATCAGACTTGACTTTCAATGTGAGCTTTTTTAAAAATATTTTATATCACAGAATCCGAATCAGAACAGCAATTACTTAAGTACGTATTTGCTTAGATGGCAAGTGCTTTCTGATGCCTATTTTGCCTATTCATTAAGCAGTTTCGAGTCCTATTCTTGAAGTTTTACATATCTTAATATTTATGGATGAATATTTCATGTAAAATAAAACTTCCAGAGCAGAACTGCATTTAAATGCTTATAATATGATGTTTGTGGATTGGAAACATGGTCCAATCTATCTGTTGTGAGTATTATTCTACATAAATGAATAAAAAGATGCCCAAGTGCGTGCTGTATCACACTGCAAGGTTCCGTAGTTTCGAATTCTATTAAATTTAAAATTTATATATCAAAGACAAAAAGGTGATTAAGCATAGATTTATTTTTTTTGACACTTACACACACGGTCGTCCGTCCCCAAAGTAAGTAACTTAATACTTGTGTTATGGGTGACGAACGACTGGTAGATATACTAAATATATAATTTTAAATACATACTTAAATACAAATACACTCCCAGGCTCGAAGAACCAACAATTTTTTTATAGAAAATGTTGGCTCTCGGCGGGAATCGAACCCGCGACCCGCGGAGCTGAAGGCTGGGTCACTACCCACTGCGCCAACGGGCCAGTCAAATTAATATAGCATTATAGATTTATTTTATATTTCTATATAAATCTTATTAGCATTGTGATACTGTTAATTTGGCGGAGGTTAAATTCAAAGTAGCATAACCATATCCTACAACAAAATGTTTTATTTTCCTCAAATTATTGTGATGAAATTTATACAAACATTTCACTACTATAGAGAAGGTGTATTTTTTTAAATTAATGAGACTTATCAGTAATGGACTTTTTGGAAACCGTTTTAATCCATTGTAAACGATTTACACCTTTGTACAATTACCTACTCGGATCTTCATAATCATGTCTGTATTACCCATAATTTGAATAAAATGGCTGATGTGTCATTAATGCATCGACTATGTGCGGAATGATCTTATTGAACTAATCACCCAAAGCCGCAAGGGCGTATCTTCTTCAAGAAGATTCGCCTGAACGCCAAAATTTTAAAAGAAGACTTCTTTTAAAATTTTGGCGTTCAGGCGTGCCAACTGAGCACAGATTACTCTGCCAATGTCACGTAGGATGAAGTACACACAGGAAATTTCGGTTAACTGATGATTAAAACGATATAATTTTTACAAAACAGAACTAAATACGGCGCTGATAAATTGCCAATGGAACGGCACAGATCTGTGAATCCTTAATGTTCTACAGAACTAAATAATACTAATATTTCTTTTTGACATCTGGTTAGGGAACTCTAAATTATATAGATTATAAATTTTCGCTTACTTATTTATATTTTGATAGTTTTTTAACTTTGAGCAAAAGTGGAATGTCTAAATGTCTTTTATTTTTTACAATAATATTTATGTTTGCGCAATTTATGGTTAAAATATTTTTGGGACATCAAAACTTTTAGTAGGAACTAATCAGATAACGCTGTTTCCATCTTAATTAAAAGATTTAATCATTTTTTCAGATGGGTTTTTTTTACTTTTATTACAATTTTGCCTTATTTTTATGACTTACACTCTCTTTAAATTACTCTTACATAAACCGTTTGAAGTTTACCTTTTATTTATTATGCGCGTACCTGATACTGCTATTATAGTGATACGTTTCCTACACATCGGTCATTGGGTGCAATAGTGACACAACTCAAAAAATCATGTTTTTAGATAAAGTTGTTTAAAAGGGTTTAATGTTTTCATTTCTATGGAAAATGCATACAAAATGCTTTAGTTTGCTCAAACGAACGGCCTAATATTAAATTATAAGTTCTACAGTATTGCTGCTAAAAATAAAGTGTATTTTAACATTTACACCTATTCCTAGTCCAAAACACGTGTTTTTTAGTTGTGCGACTATTGCAAACCATTAGCGATATATTGTTAAAGGTAATGCGAGCTTTAATTTCATAGTAAAGTAGCGGCCTGTTACAATTCCACTGCTGGGAATAGGCCTCCTCTCTCCGTTTCTGGAGAGAAGGGTTGGAGCTAAGACCTACCACGCTGCTCCAATGCGGATTGGTAGGTTACACATATCTCCAGAATTCTCTAGAGATATGGTTCCTCACGATGTTTTCCTTCACCGATAAGCGTGTGATAAATTGCAATTATCAATTAGACACATGAGTTTTAATAGAAAAACTCATTGGTGCCTGCCCCGGTTTGAACTCGTGTTCCCCTCGAAAGAGTCGCACGGTCTCACCGCTGGGCTATCACAGCTCTTTTAATTTCATAATTTGCTCTAATTAACGATAACTAAGTGATAATGTTTATTTTATCAGTGACATAAGTAATACTTTTCTGAAACGCGACAAAATTTCCCAATGATTCTAAATTAAATAATTGTACTATTCGAATTATATGCGAGGTTTCATATTGAGATTCGAATAAATACCTAATTAACTACAAATAACCACTTCAATGCAATTGACTTAATTAATCATCTCCTAATATACATATACAGCTAGTTTTGTATAAAATAAATAAAGACAATTTTAACTCTTGATCTATGATTGAAAAAGTAAACAACTGAACAAAGGTCTCTACTGGATAATCGAGTTGCGCCCAGCGAGCTGCTCTGTCGTGTAAAGAGCTCATGAATAACTGCCCCGGATAGGCTTGTAACTAATCGGGCTAACCCGATAAAATTAAACGTGAGAAAAATATATAATGCTGAAGTTTTTTTTGTTTGATTGTTTGAACGCGCTCATCTCAGGAACTACTACACCGATTTGAATAATTCTTTGAGTGTAAGATAGTCTATTTATCGAGGAAGGCTATAGACTATATAACATCACCCTAACAATAATAGGAGAGGTGCAGCAACAAAAAATATTGCATAAACGGCAAAATTTAAAGCTTTTCCTGCGTGTGCAAAACGGTAAAAGTTATTCAAAAATCATGTATCACAAAATAGTTCCTCTCTTAAAGTCCTAAACAAAAGTACGCGACAGCATATATCTAGCTTTTAAGGTTAACCCACTTTAACCATAATTAATATGTGTTACGGTTCACTCAAATAATAAGACTGCAGCCACGCCGGAAGTTGCGTTTAAAAGCTAGTAATATTATATTTTTAGAATTGGCCGTTACTTTGCGAAGATCCATAAGGGGCCGTTAATAAATGACGTCACGCTAAAATAAGTTTACATAATACTTTAACCATAATTAATATGTGTTACAGTTTACTCAAATAATAAGACTGCAGCCACGCCGGAAGTTGCGTTTAAAAGCTAGTAATATTATATTTATAGAATTAGCCGTTACTTTGCGAAGATCCATAAGGGGCCCTTAATAAATGACGTCAAACCAAAATAATTTTACATAATATTTTAACCATAATTAATAGAAGTATTACAGTTTACTCAAATAATAAGACGCTAAAGAAGTTGCGTTTAGAATATTAGCTAATACGAAATGGGACTTTATAGTTCATCTCTAAACTGCATATGGCTTTTGATTTCGATTTGGTGAATATTCTCCAATAGATTGTCATCGTACCTCGAGATATATGGTCTTATTTCTTGCAGAAGTGTTGAATAGTCTTTAGGTTGCATCGCCACAACCCTACTAACAGTGTTCTGCTGGTTCCTACTGAGGTACAACCTCATTGATGGATAGCTGGTTATGTGCTCGTGCTGGCAGAGACTCCGCTCGCTGATGCAGTTCACTTTGCCAAATTTCATCTTTTTTCCTAGCAGCTAAAAGATGTAATAATAAATGATTTATATTACATTACGATTTTTGTCGTGGAGCCTATCCTCCTGATGATGCTTCGGTTTCGGGGCGAAACGACCGTCGAGATTGTGGTGTTGTGTGTGTTGCTTGTGTGCATTGCTGGTGGAGGCGTCTTGGAATACATGTGGTGACTTGACGCAACATGTTTCAAACATAATCATTATTCTCCTGTCCTTATCTCACTAAGTGCTGTCGTCGCAACAATTTTCCTCTCTTTCATTCGTCAACTCGACCCCTCGGTAAGAAATGGTGTGGTATTCAGTCTATTCTACTAACCGAATACCACACGGTCAACTAACCTTAGTTTATGCAATCATCATTATCCCACTCTAAGTGGGGTCGGCGAAACATGTTATAAACACGTTGTCGCATGTTTGGCTACGCATTTTACGACCGGCCGCTTGCCTGACGTCAACTTACCTTGGTCGCCTTTACACCTCGGTAAGAAGGCGGTCTGTCTCTTCAGGTCGCACGGCACTTACCTTAGTCCTCTCTTACGACAATTCGGTAAGAAATGAGGGTGATATAATCTACTCAGATACCACACGGCACTAGTGTCTTAAAGTAATACTCACAAAAGCAATAATACTGAAGTCTGGATACTTTTCATAGCAGTGATAGCATCGCGGCGAATGGAAATATACAAGCCATGGTTTTTTGTCCCTACGAACAAAGACAAAATATTATATCCTTGTATAGTATGAGTTTTAGTCAATTTAAATACTAGCTAACGAAAAAACCTATTACTATCCCACTGCTGGGCCTGCTCTCTCCGTTTTTGGGCAGCAGGGTTGGAGCTAAGACCTACCACGCTGCTCCATTGCAGATTAGTAGATTACACATATCCCCAGAATTGGTGTGATAGCATAGCGGTGACACCGTGCGACTCTCTAGAGACGACACAGGTTCAAACCCCGGGCAGGCACCAATGAGTTTTTCTATTAACAACTTATATGTCTAATTGATAATTGCAATTTATCACATGCTTTTCGGTGAAGGAAAACATCGTGAGGAAACCTGCATATCTCTAGAGAATTCTAGGGATATGTGTAACCTACCAATCCTCATTGGAGCAGCGTGGTAGGTCTTAGCTCCAATCCTTCTCTCCAAAAACGGAGAGAGGAGGCCTTAGCCCAGCAGTGGGCATAGTAACAGGCTGTTACTTTACATATCCCCAGAATTGAGAGATATGCAGGTTTCCTCAAGATGTTTTCGTTCACCGAAAAGCGTGTGATAAATTGCAATTATCAATTAGACACATAAGTGCCTGAAGGGGTTAATTTTTTTAATAAATGCCATTACGTACCACAAACTTTATCCGTGCGCGTGTTAGTTAAACTTTATTTATATCTTTTAATTTAACTGTACTCAAAAACGAAACTTACTCTAATGCATCAACGTTAATATAATAAATATTTTTTAATTTATTTAATTTTTTATTATTATTATTATTCTCTTTTATTTCTTTTAATACTAACTTTTTACATTTTTAAATATTTTGAATGATTAAAAAAAACTAAATAATTTAAAAAAAACATTTAATAATATAAAATATCGTTGACTGCTGAAAGTGGGGCAATACCCAAGCTATCTAGTGGCTAGGGCTCCAGAGTGAGGAACTTCCTCACAATGCTGCTGTTTCGAGTAAAACCGCCTTCTTTATTTTTTTTATTTTTTTTATTTTATTAGACACACAAAACAGTTCACAACATGATTATAAACTAAAATGTATACATATTTTTCAAATTTATAATGTAGTTGTTTACCAAAACTTGTATGTTCGAAAGAGCGGAATATAAACTTGTTGCAAAGTAAAACTAATTCTAAATTAATGATAAATTAATGCTAAGTGATATAATATAGTAATCTCAATAAATAATTAACTAAAACGAAAATAATTATAATTATAAACTATAAACTAACATTTAACAGCACTACGAGAAGCAAAACAACATTTTACAATCCTCTTAAATGATGACTCACGAGAGTCGAAAATGTTAAGCGAAAGCCTCTGAAGATGTTATTATTATTATTGTTATGGCTTTTTTTTGGTATCTTTTTTTAAAATTTTGTTTTTGTTTTTTTTTTTTTTAATTTTTTATCTTTCACAACTAAGTTATCTATTACAACTAATCTTTACAACACTTCAACTTTACATGTATAATTGCTGGGTGTCTTTGTCTGAAGGGGGTTTGAAGTTATCTTTTTTTTAATTTTTAATTTTGTGTTTCTTTTTGTTTTTTTAAATATTTTTTTATCTTTCACAACTAAGTTATCTATTACAACTAAAGTACTTACACTTTAACTTTACATATATAATTGCTGGGTGCCTGAAGGGGTTTGAAGTCGTGACCCCCTCGTAAGAGTCGCACGGTCTAACCACTGCTATCACAGCTTTTTAGCAATACTCTATCTTCAAGTACCTTGGGACCTTAATGCTTATAAGTGTCTACAACTATTCTTACCTGCTTGGGTTTAACTCCTCAGCAATGACTGTCTTTCTGAAAGACTGCCAGTTTAGTTTGACCACGTCATCTATCAGATCTAAAGCCCATTCGAGGATGTACGGAGCTTGTGATAGATATTCCAGATTCGTTCTAGAAAGGATACATCGAATCTTATTCTTTATACAAGTAGTCTGCCATAATATTGAAGGGAAAATACGTCTGTTGTTGAAGACGAATTAAGTTAGATTAACGAAACTGCTTCGATGAGATTTCAAAGTTAATAAAAATTGTAGGAATTAGAAAATAAAAAGAATGATGTGTAAAGTTATGATGAATTTCTGGAAGATGAGCATATAAATCAAAGTTTCTAGTCTTTATACAAAATAGTTTGCTGTCATTCTAAATCGAGGACAAAAGGGCTTTTTTCTTAAAGCTATAGGCTTAGTTGATTCCACGACTATTGAAAGTTTACCGACATTATAAAAAACAAATTACGACATGTAAAATGATTATAAATTAAAATATGAACTGAGTATATAAACATGGAGGTTTAGTTATTCCCTAGGCTATGATTTAAAAGCTTTGCATCAAGTCACGTTATAATACTTTAATAATATAATTTCTTATAAAGATTAAAAAAATTGTTGTGCTATTGGGTAGTGCATGAGTTTTTACGAATTCTGCATGTATCGGGTATGAGAAAGGATAGTACGTTCTTCATTTAGCATAACATACATTTTAATTTAACGCTGATTATAAAAAGGTAATATTTTCGTTAATTTTGTATTATGGCACCTCCGCAAAGTAACGCATAGTTCTATAAATTATAAGGACTAAGGGAAAGGGTAAGTTCCTTACCCGCAACCTAAAGAAGTGTACGAGAAGAAATATATAAACATATTATACATCTGATAATACTTCCGCAAAACGTCTGTTGTTACTGAATTTTTAAAAATTTTAAATTTGATTGTTATCATCGTAATTTTTTTTTAATAAAAATAATTTATACTCACGTGTAATGTTGTCTTGAGTTAAGTGGATACAACCTTGCTGTCGGTGTGCGTATATTACTGCAGAATCCGCTGGCATGTTTAGGGCATACTAGCACACCTACACGTACTGAATCCAATGGCCGAAGCTGCAAATAGATCGTAAATCGACATTTATCTTAATAATATCGTTTACAATTTATTAGCTGTGCCAACAACGGCTTCGCATGGAATTCAGTGATTTACGAATCTTTACTTTTGAAAGGAGAGTGCCAGAATTTCATACAAATTTGGGCCCAGACGTTACAATATTAATTTCTGTGTTGTAAGATAGAAAAATATTTGTTATCTTAGAATCAATTATTATTTTATTCAATTTTTATAGGGGAAACTATAAAATTAAGAGTAATAGACTGAGGTTATGGGCAACTACAAGTACATACTAAATACTAAAGTAACATAAAACGATAGGATTTGTGATGAAACATAACAATAAGCTATCATCATTGAAGTGAAAGTTGATCATTCTATTTTTTTGTCGTCAGAAAAACACGTTCATAACCGTAACGTATATTTTAGTTATTAGTCTATGGCAACATGTACTAAAGATGAGTAATAATTGACATATATTGCAATATTTTTTTATTTGATCCCACAGAGATTAAGATCGTAAGCCGTATGGCCTACGATCTTAAGCCAATGAAAAAAATATTTTATTCTAAACACCATTTTTAATATATGGAAAGTAATTATTGTTAATACAATGAAGCTAATATTTTTTTAACGTAAATATTTTAAATTATTATGTTTACAAAAACATAATTAAGGAATCTTTATATATTTTTTTTTGGTGTATTTATACTAAAAACGCTGGAATCCAGCGCTGTTAAGGCAATAAAAAAGTAAGAAGTTGACAACGATACGTTCCGTTTAAGGCATTAACTACTTTAATACCATTATAAATATAATTATTAAATAAGTTTTCTAACATATTCCCATTGAAAGTTTATAATATTTCTAGTGATATTTAAACAGAAAAAAACTAAGATTTTTTTGTTGTATATGGGGTTTCTGTAACAATTAGGCCCAATTCTGGCACCCTCCTTTTGAAGATAAAAGTATTCATTGTGAGTTAACCGTTAGAGATAAAGACATGCTAACGCCAACCTTTTTTTAGTATTTTTATAGATCTACAATTCGCTACTACATTACTTCAGCGTATCTCTGCTGGTTTACGCAACGCACGCAACTTAAGCTCCCACGAAGCAAGTTTTTTAACAACAGCGCGATCACTTCAACACAATTTACATAATACCGGTATGTACTATTTACCTAACCGATCTGGAAGTATTTCACTATATTTTGGTGAAAACCGTACAAAAATCCGTTCAGTAGATTTTGAGAAAACCGATTACATACAGACACAGTTTTTTGGGTCTAAGTATGTTCATAAGTTTGCTCATGTCAACTCAGTATAGTACAAAACGTTTTTGTGATGTACCTTGTGAGAGATAGAGGGAGACAGACATAAAAAAGGGGGGGAGACTCAGCTTAAAATGAGGACAGAAGAAATGGGAGAGAGAGACAAAGGAGAGCATGTTTAAAAATTTGCCCGGACTTAGCGCAAACGCGTGATAGTCTAGCGGTGAGACCGTGCGACTCTCTAGAGACGACATAGGTTCAAACCCCGGGCAGGCACCAATGAGTTTTTCTATTAAAACTTATGTGCCTAATCGATAATTGCAATTAATCACACGCTTTTCGGTGAAAGAAAATATCGTGAGGAAACCTGCATATCTCTAGAGAATCTAGGGATATGTGTAACCTACCAATCCGCATTGGAGCAGCGTGGTAGGTCTTAGCTCCAATCCTTCTCTTCAAAAACGGTGAGAGGAGGCCTTAGCCCAGCAGTGGGCATATTAACAGGCTGTTACTTAGCGCAAACGCAAGCTTATAGTGAAAAGAACTTTTGTAACGTACCCTCTTTACTATTTTTCTAAACTCTTGTAGCAACTCATCGCATATACGTCCACATTTCCCTGGCAAATACGCGACCAACCATATGTGATCACGGTTCGATGGGTCCATTATTTCTAACGCATGCTGCTCGGTTATTTCAAGGTCTGTTAAAAAATAGTATATTTTTTATCGCAATCTCTTTAATACTTCCATATTTATAATCATTATTCTCCCGTCCTTATTAGTTCAATTCAAAATATTCTTTATTCAAGTAAACTTGTAAACAAGTGCTTTTGAATCGTCAACTTTACTGCTGGTTCGGAAAGCTGTTCCTACCGAGAAGAGCCAGCAAGAAACTCGGCGGTTGCTCTTTTTAAAATATAAATCTTAGAACTAGTTACATTTATTTATTACTGTCTTGTACAGGGTAGAAGTGAACCTATATCCACACATCCTTATCATCTAAGTAATCTTCAACAGTATAGTAGGCTTTCTGTATCAGCCTCTTTTTAACAGTGTTTTTAAACTGCTGTAATGGCATGGCCAAAATTGATTTCGGAATTTTATTATAGAATCTTATACCCAAACCCACAAACGATTTACGTACTTTTGCAAGGCGCAAAGCAGGAGCCGCAAGCTTATGTCGGTTCCTACTTTGTCTATTATGTACATCACCTATCGTTTTATAATTCTTTATATTTTTATGTACAAAAATTACATTGTTTAAAATATATTGTGAAGCAAATGTAAGAATACCTATTTCCTTAAACTTCTCTCGCAGGGAATCACGCGGACTTAAATTGTAGATGCCACGTATGGCTCTTTTTTGTAATACGAAAATTTTTTCACTATCCGCGCATTTACCCCACAGCAATATTCCATAAGACATAATGCTATGGAAGTAAGCAAAATAAACAAGTTTTGCTGTTTCGACATTATCTCACTAAGTGCGGTCGTCGCAACATGTCTCTTCCATTCTCTCCTATCATTCGTCAACTCGACCCCTCGGTAAGAAATGGCGTGGTATTCGGTCTATTCTACTAACCGAATACCACACGGTGGGTCAACTAACCTTAGTTTATGCAATCATCATCATCTTTCTGCCCTTATCCCATTTTAAGTGGGGTTGGCACAACATGTTACAATCACGTTGTCACATGATTTGGCTACGTATTTATCGACCGGCCGCCTGCCTGACGTCAACTTACCTAAGTCGTATTTTACGATACCTCGGTTAGAAATGAGGGTGGTCTATTCTACTCAGCCGGATACCACACGGCGGGTCGACTTACCTTAGTCGCCTTTCACGGCACCTCGGTAAGAAATGAGGGTGGTCTATTCTACTTAGCCGGATACCACACGGCATACCTTAGTATAATATAGATGATAATAAATTTAGGAGAGGAACTTACCTGAACTGTCCCTAATTAGTTGTACGAACTCAAGCATTTCCTCTACATTGGGTTGTCCGTTGTATGTATATCTGTTCGTTCCGTTCTGTACTAGTAGAGCGGGCTGGTTGCGAGCAACCAAGCGACAGAACTCATCAGTGTTGAGGTTACACGACATTATACCGAACTGAAAGATATTAGATAAAGAACCACAATCAGCTTCATGGTAACCATCATAATGAACGTAAATAAATTTTGTAATCAAAATTTATTTACGTTCTCTAGTTCAAGCTCTAGTTCTCTAGTTCAGTCTCTAGTTCAAGCTTGTTGCACGTGTTCCGAGGTAAAATAAAGGGTGGGGATGAACCAAGTACTGTATAACAACGCTTGTTTGGATAACGCTTCGCTTTGCGATTTTGTCGTGGAGTCTATCTCCTGATGGCATCATCAGGAGATAGACTCCACGACAAAATCGCTTCTCAAAATCGTTTCTCCCCGCAACCGAAATGCTTCGGTTGCGGGGAGAAACGATTGTTGAGTTTGTGATAGTGAACGTGTGTAGTGCTTGTGTATTGTGGTGGCTGTGGTGGGTTTTGTGCATGTGTTTTTACGAATCCTGCATGTATCGGGTATGAAAAATGAAAAAACGGATAATCCACTATACATTTCACACTATATATATTTTCTATTTACCGTATCGCGGATTATAGCAAAATAATTTTATTATTACATTTTCATTGCATTGCATTTTCATTTAATTTTCTTTTATCTTTATTTATTTCTATATGCCATAAAAAACGTCAAAAAAATATTATTAATAAAATACGACACGACCCGCGGAGCTGAAGGCAGGGTCACTACCCACAGTGCCAACTGGCCAGTCAAATAAATAAAACAAAGTGTACAAAGAAATCTCTGCCAGATTGCCTACGAAGTGAGACAATTTATAGTAAAGTAGTTACTTTTTTTACTATTAGCCACGGCTTTTAATATTTTGTAACCCGTACCGTGTAAGCGCAAACACAAGTAATAGAAATGTCTATGGATCAAAGAGTGCTTTCCAAAAATAGTAATATTACAAAAGTAATAAAAGAATTATTTTGCTATAATCCGCGATACAGTAAATAGAAAATATATATAGTGCCAAATGTATAGTGGACTATCCGTTTTTTCCATACTCGTTACATGCAGGATTCGTAAAAACACATGCACAAACCTCCACCACTGCTACCACAATACACAAGCACTACACACGTTCACTATCACAAACTCAACAATCGTTTCACCCCGCGACCGAAGCACCATCAGGAGATAGACTCCACGACAAAATCGCAAAAATCGCAAAAATTTCGATTTTGTGCATGTGTTTTTACGCGTCCACTATACATTTAGCACTATATATATTTTCTATTTACTGTATCGCGGATTATAGCAAAATAATTTTATTATTACTTCTATATTATGGATCTCCGCAAAGTAACGCCTAATTCTATAAACAGTAACATTTATTTACGATAATTTAGAATACAAAATATATAAAAGTTATATCTTATAATATAAATGAAACAGAAGCATAACATATTATCGAAATCTAAAAGAAAAAGGTAAAGTTTTGGATACCAAAAGATAAAAAAAAATAATGATTAAAACTACAAAAATATTAATTCATTTCGTCGTTAAAGATTAAAAACACCGCAAAACTTACACTAATTTCAGAATCCGCTAATTCCAGGGAAAGGTCTGTGAAGGGTTCCAAAATATGATCCCAGGGTACCTTATATGGTGACACCAACAACATCCATGGGGACATATCTAAAATTAACATATTTTAAGTAGGTGTAAATAAGCTGTAATAGCCCAGCGGTGAGACCGACTCTTTCGAGAGGAACACGTGTTCAAACCCGGGCAGGCACCAATGAGTTTTTCTATTAAAACTCATGTGTCTAATTGATAATTGCAATTTATCACACGCTTATCGGTGAAGGAAAACATCGTGAGGAAACCTGCATATCTCTAAAGAATTCTGGAGATATGTGTAACCTACCAATCCGCATTGGATCAGCGTGGTAGGTCTTAGCTCCAACCCTTCTCTCCAGAAACGGAGAGAGGAGGCCTATTCCCAGCAGTGGGATTGCAACAGGCCGCTACTTTAAGTAGATGATATGCCTTTGAGCAAAAGAAATAAATTGTTAAATATTGGTGGTAAAAATAGATATCTAGAACAGGGATTGTAAAAAAGACACACGTGCCATGATCGTTAATGAGGATGCCATTGTATAGTTCTAGAGTAACTTGAGATCATTATACATAACAATGGCATCCTCATTAACGACCAGACAAATGTTTCTAGTTCAAGTTTGTAACGTACATGTGTTCGGAGGCAAAATAAATGGTGGGGGTTATCAATTAGTATATAAATGATTGATTGGGTGATGCGTTGCATTGCAATTTTGTCGAGGAATCTATCTCCTGATGATGCTTCGGTTGCGGGGCGAAACGTTGCAATTTTCCTTACGAATCCTGCATGTATCGCGTATGAAAACGAATAGTCCACTACATTCAGCATTATATATTTTCTATTCACTTTATCGCGGATTGTAGCAAAATAGTTTTATTATTACGTTTGACTTATACTATTTATTTCTCAATAAAAACAAAGCAGGAGCCGCAAGCTTATGTCGGTTCCTACTTTGTCTATTATATACATCGCCAATCCTTTTATAATTATTTATATTCATATATACAAAATTAAATTAGTATAGATATGTACCTCCTCCTAATATTTTCCGAAGATCAGAAGCTGACAGTGTATGCAGCGAATGTGCTCGAGCGGCGTGTCTTAGGATATTTTTCGTTGGATTTTTGAAAAAACGCTGATAGCCTCCGCCCAATTTCAAAATGGCCCACGCTGGTGCATCATCTACTTGGAGTGACGAACAAAGTTCTTCGTATTTATCGCAGTCAATTTCTCCTGGAATATTACATGACATTTTCTTATTATAGTCAAACTCAGTATATGACTGACTGGCCCTTTGGCGGAATGGACCCTACTTTCAACTCCGCATGTTGCGAATTCGAGTCCCGCTGGGGGCAATATTTTCTATTACTTACAATTTGTCATACATTTTACGGTGAAAGAAAATTTTTATTTCTGCATACCCCAAAAGACTTTCTATGTGATAGTTGCTACTCCGCATTGGGGCAGCGTGATACATAAAGATCTTTTCATAGCCGCCGATACTTTTACAACACTATAATAATAAATATTGACTGGCCCGTCGGCGCAGTGGGTAGTGACCCTTTTTTTAACAGGAAAAAACCCCTTATGGGTACCACCGCCCGACGGGGACGGGCAGTGGTTATGTCGGACTCGCACCGACTAAAATAACCTGTATGCTCCAGCACGCTGCTGGTGGCGGGTGCAGGGTGCCTTATTTGACCCCACTCCCGCCAGCAGCAACTCTAAACCCCAGAGTGCGCCACCTCTGGGTCGGGGCCTCTCTAAAAGTGGCCCCTCCCTCCGCTGGACGATGCATCGCAAGCATCAGATGCATCGACCGCCTCGGGGACCTTATAAAGAGGGCGTCCGACAAACCCCGTTCGGAACGCCCAGAAGGTCCCTGTTAGGGCGGCATGCGACGGACTTCGGCGAGTCGCCTGCGCCCCGCTCGCCTGCGGCGGATCGGATCCAAAGACTCGACTTCCCGGATCCGTCCCGCCGCCTCCTTCCGCAAGATAACATCCTCGCAGAAGGAGGCCATCGCTGCCCACGATGCCTCTCTGTCCACCATGGCACGAACCACAGTGGGCAGGGAGAGATCGTGCCCCACCTCTGCCACGAGCTTCGCCCGCTGAACCGCCCAAGCAGGGCAGTCCGCGAGAGTGTGCAGCGCCGTATCAGACTCAGCGCCGCACTTGTGGCACACACCAGATGCTTCGCACTGGGCCGCCCTCCACAGATACCCCCCGAAACAACCATGCCCGGAAAGTACCTGTGTCAGGCGGAAGGTGAGGACCCCATGCCTCCTGGCGACCCAGCCCTGGAGAATGGGCTGGATGGCCGAAATCGTCCAGCCTCCTGCACTGGGCGACCCTACCTTTATCTCTGCGGATCGCGAATTCGATTCCCGCCGAGGGCCAATATTTTCTATAAAATATGTTGGTTCTTCGAGCCTGAATTTCTATTTAAGTATGTATGTAACATATCTACCAGACGTCCGTCACCCTTTACAGTTACTTACTTTGGGGACCGACGACTGTGTGTGTAAATGTTATTCAATATTCAAGTAAACTTATAAACAAATGCTTTTGAATCGTTAACTGGTTTATTCGGAAAATTGTCCCTACCAAGAAGAGCCAGTTAGAAAGAAACTCGCCGGTTGCTCGTTTCAAAATATAATCTTTATTATTAGTTACATTCTAGCCATCTTCGCTTACAACTATAATAATGTAATCTACTCTAATATATCTTACATACTCATATATTTATCTAGAAACATGATTTTTTTGAGTTGTACCACTATTATTGGGCAATATGCTTGTGTGTAAATATAACTGTGCCAAATTTCAAACTTCTCTGCGTAATTTTCATAAAACCGTCGTTCATAAAAATAACCAAAAGAATAATATACGAGCACATGTGAACGCTGATTTGTAAAAAGCTCCTTATAAATATGTTGAGGGCATCTTCTGCCCAAAACGAAATCTTTGGGAATGCCCAAAATAAAGTAAAAAAATATCAGTTGGTAAATCTCGTCTTAAACTTGGAAATTGAACTTCAATCACAAAATTTAACATACCGAATTTCATTTCTGGTACACCTATAATCATTTGATGTAATAACAGTCTGTCAACGTCTTTCTTTGAAAAGTATAATACCCACGGAGTATCGCTTCCGCTACGGAGATCATTTCTTATTTCCTGTAATAGAGAGGTCTTAATAACGGAGAAAAGGAAAATATTGAATTAAAAGAATTAAAATTTACTTCCAAAATCCATCCATCTCCATCGGAAATCCATTAAATTGTTACCATATTTATTAATTTGGAGACATTGGTTACTTTCAACAACGCATATCTTATCTTAAAAGACAAGTATAAAAAAGAATAAAAGAGAGTAATCGATATAATCGATTTTTTAAATCGTTACATAATTTTTAAATAATCGATTATTCTGATAAGATAATCGAGGAAATCCATTAAATTGTTACCATATTTAATAATTTGGAGACATTGGTTACTTTCAACAACGCATATATTATCTTAAAAGACAAGTAAAAAAAAGAATAAAAAGTAATATAATCGATTTTTTAAATCGATTTATAATTTTTAAGCAATCGATTATTCTGATAGGATCGATTAGTACCAAAATCGATTATTTTTTGACATCCCTAGATTACAGATGTCTGTAAACAGTTTCCTTCTAGTGGCTTTTCATTTAATGGACGTAATTACTATTTCGAAATTTTTTTACACAGGTTAAATACAGATATTATCGATATAATCGATTTTTTAAATCGTTACATAATTTTTAAATAATCGATTATTCTGATAAGATAATCGATTAATAGAAAAATCGATTATTTTTTTACATCCCTAGATTTCGAGATTTTTTACACAGGTTAAATACAGAGATTAAAGCTAATTAAAAATAATTAGTTTTTGAGGAAAAAACTGACATACACTGCCAGTTTGATTTTATCTTTACTGTCACTTATATATTAATATCATCATTCAATGATACAAACTATGCGAAACCTAAATAATATGGCTAAGTTTCTGGGCAGGTATAATCGAAAATCCAATCTCTACTACATGTTTAAGATAATCTAAAATAGGGAATAAATTAATTTACACGCTATGAAATATTATAATTAATTGTTATTGTTTTGAAAAACACTCCATGCTTTTGGTCTGAGGATTTTTTACGTATTTTAACTTAGTATTAAATTTTTATTTTAATAAATGATTTAACTTTAATTTTTTTACGTTTTCTAAGCTTTGCTAATAAATTGTTTTTTATTTTTTAAAAGCTATTATAAAACAAAGATCATCAGACAAACAAATCAGAACAAAAAGGAAACTAAAATAGAGGAAAAGCCAATAGAATATGTAGATGAATTTGTATACTTGGGCAAGCTGGTTTCCCTTAAAGAAGAAAATAACGAAAAAGAAATTGATAGGAGAATAAACATAACATGGAAGAAATTTTGGGCACATAAAGAAATTCTCAAAGGGAAATATAATATAAACATGAAAAAGATAATAATGGATTCCTGCATCCTACCAAGCTTGGCATATGCAAGCCAGACATGGGTCTACACTGAAAAAATAAAGAATAAAGTTCTATCATGTCAACATGCCATGGAGAGAAGTAAGTATACTACGAGTAAGTCTGAGAAAAATACAAAAAACAAGAAACACTGATATTCGCAAAGGACTAAGTTAACAGATGCTCTTCAGTATAGTTTGAAACGGAAGTGGAGATGGGCAGATCATTTAGCAAGATGTTCAAATAAAAGGTGGACACTCCTAACAACAAAATGGCGAGGCCCAGTAGGAAAGAGAAGTGTGGGAAGACGAAGAAAAAGATGGATAGATGACATAATTAAAACAGCAAGAATTAACTGGATAAATAAAGAAAGAAAGATGGAAAAGATGGAGGAGGCTTTTATCCATGGGGATAATAATTTGTTGAAGAAGCTATATAATAATAATAATAATATACTATAAATACATTCTGTGTTTAAAATTACCTTTAAATTTTCAAAGCTTATTCTTCGTAGCTTCGGAAGCATTTCTACGATTTCCTTAACTATGGCTTTCTCGTCTACATTCTTCAGTTCATTTTGTGTTTGTTTATGTTTAAACACAATAGTTGTTTCTGGATCACTTGTTAGTTTATCCCGGACATTATTTGCTTTAAATACAGTCGCTAGGCCGTTCTGGAAGAATCAATTTATGTATTCTGATTTGGTAGATTAAGCAATCTAGAAAGTGGTCTTGCCTTTAGTTAGGGCCAATAAAGTGGACCAAAATTACTTCGATTATAAAAAAAATAATATTAGGCAATAATTATACTTCTGTATTATATAAAAAGTGACGCCAAGGCAATGCGATGAACTCTTTAATATAAATTCATTGTACAGGCCATGACGTATGTCTGTAATATTTGAATGCCTATAGAATTTAAGAGTGGTTTACAGTCAACGTTCAACACATCATCGTACAAAAGGTCACTTACACATTTACGCTTTAGCTACAAAAGACAACAAGAACATAAATAACCCCAAATAACTTTCGACTTTATCTAGTTGCAACAATTATAAGTAAAGCAGCCGACGATAAATGGCGCTGATCAAAATTAACACACGCTGTATATCCACTGTGGAAAGTATAAGTACTTAGAATATTTTGTTTACTATTAATTTTCCCAAGACGTATCTTGAGCCTGGCCTTGTTTCTGCACTTAAACATTTTTGAGATACCAAACATCTTCAGAAGAAGTTGGAGTTTTTCGAGTTTAAGAAAATCACTCTCTCTTAATAGTCGATAAGGGGGGAAGGATCCTAAACAAACATCTGCAGAAAAAGTTGGGGTTTTTCGAGTTTAAGAAAATCACTCTCTCTTAATCGTCGATAAGGGGGGAAGGATCCTAAACAAACATCTGCAGATAAAGTTGGGGTTTTTCGAGTTTAAGAAAATCACTTTCTCTTAATAGTCGATAAGGGGGGAAGGATCCTAAACAAACATCTGCAGAAAAAGTTGGGGTTTTTCGAGTTTAAGAAAATCACTTTCTCTTAATAGTCGATAAGGGAGGAAGGATCCTAAACAAACATCTGCAGAAAAAGTTGGGGTTTTTGAGTTTAAGAAAATCACTTTCTCTTAATAGTCGATAAGGGAGGAAGGATCCTAAACAAACATCTGCAGAAAAAGTTGGGGTTTTTCGAGTTTAAGAAAATCACTCTCTCTTAATCGTCGATAAAGGGGGAAGGTCCACATATTGTGGATTTTCCTCACCCTAGTATGTGAGCCACAATAGGCGGTTTATTGAAACACCAAAACTGTCCAAAATAAATTTGGGGTGTTTCGAAAATCACTCTCTCTGAATCGTCGATAAAGGGGAGGACCTGTAATAGACTGTTTGATAATATAACAAAAGTTATATACTTTAAAAGCTGTGATAGCCTAGTGGTGAACCGTGCGAGTCTCTAGAGACGACATAGGTTCAAACCCCGGGCAGGCACTAATGAGTTTTTCTATTAAAACTTATGTGTCTAATTGATAATTGCAATTTATCACACGCTTTTCGGTGAAGGAAAACATCGTGAGGAAACCTGCATATCTCTAGAGAATTCTCTAGGGATATGTATAACCTACCAATCCGCATTGGAGCACCGTGGTAGGTCTTAGCTCCAATCCTTCTCTCCAAAAACGGAGAGAGGAGGCCTTAGCCCAGCAGTGGGCATAGTAACAGGCTGTTACTTTACTTTTACTTTTATATACTTTCGTTTAACTTACAATTTCAAAAAAGATCTTCTTCTTAGTCGAGGTCTTCATTGCTGAAGGTCGTGTCTAGATGAAATTTTTACTGCGGATCACGTCATGCACTAAAAAGATGGTATTTTTTAAATATTTACTGTAAAGTACTCACTAGATGGAAAGCCAGCCGTGTAAGAACATTCTCATCGAAACTGTCTTCATCAACAACGTACACCACAGGCTTGTCCGTATTCCTCAGCACTTGTGTCACACGCGGCACGTGCACTCGGCTCCTAATGAACTTCATTAGGAACTCCTCAAGAGCATCGAACCTGTGAGCACCATTGTAGTATATATAGTTGCCTTTTTTACCCTGAAATGATAAGCATTATAATTTAACATACATTCATCCTAGGGATGCACAGAATCACCAATCACTTAGTGATCATGATATTATTCACTCATCATATAGCATCATCTGCTATTGAATTTTAGATAACTGCTATTGCTATACAAAATTATGGATATTCCATAAAAAATATATGTATTACAAAGAAATGTTATTATTATATCATATGTATCGAGGTTATGTGGCACTTTTACGATATTCCAAGTTATTGTATTACCTAGAATTGGCCAAAATTATTGTTACACAAACAAGTTCTTATATCTGATTCAATATGGTCGATATTTTGAGATGATATGACACTTTTAAGATATTCTAACTGAAAATAAAACCTAGAAATAAAGATCGTGTTAAATATGATGTCAGAATTACCTTTGTTTATAATAACAATAACTTTGTTGTTGCATTTTTTGCTATTTGCTTTACACTTTTAGCGATTCAGCGATTACTGGAATAAATGATTGCTTACATTGATTACATTGATTACAAACAAATTTAGTCCTTATATACGCATATAAGGCCTACATTTGTTTGTGTACACAATAGCAATCGCAATAGCAGCCGATCACCGTGATCACCTTTGAACATATCATGGTGCGAATATGATTCTCAAATCGCAATCATACCCAAGCTTAAGTCATTCGTATTTGGATACAAATTTTTCACAAACACGTACATTTATGCTCTCTGACACATATAAAAAAAATGATGAGCATCTAATTATTATATACTAGCAATGCCCCGCTGTTTCACCCAAGTACATATCGATCTGATGGAAAGGCCACTAAGTCGGGCTATAGATTTATTTTTGTATATTAAAAGTTTGGCCCTGGGACTTATTAATGGCTAAGGCAAAGGAAGTTTTACCAGGAAATTGAATTCTTTTACCTACTACTCTAATACCTACATATATCCGTGTATATCATTGGTATCCTTGGAATAAGAGCTAACTCACCAAGCCCTGTTATAATGGTCGTTACAATAAATTTGTTTTGACATTATTTTCTTTAGATTATCATTTTTATATTCGCTAAATCTTTTATTGGACTATCCGATTTTAAAAATTTTAAAAATTTTTACAGGTATTGAAACAGTTTTTAATAAAATATCATTTAATGGGATAAGGATTAATACGGATATATGAATATGGTTTAACCATTGTCGGCACTTATATTAACTTTTAAAATGTCAAAAAGTAGTTATATTGGCATAACTATAATAGTTAGACGTACGGTATCGCGGACTTTTTTGTGGATATTGATACGTTCTATAATACTGTTGAACATTTTTTTGTTCTATCATCAATAGTTTCCGCAGCGTACGCGATGTAAGAATTTTATGACTAATGTTTTCACACCTTATTTATTAGGGATAATAGAATAACTTTTTTGAAAATGTCATATAACCTATGTTCCTCATTAAAAATTCAGCTTTCCAATGGTGAAAGAATTTATTTAAATCGGTCAAGAATTTTTTGCGTGAAGACATAACAAACAAACAGACATACATACAAATCTTTCCTCTATATAATAATAGTAAACATAAATAAGGCAGGTCATCCTTTAGAAACAAAAAAACTTACGTTTGGATAGAATAATAAAGATGGATAGCTGCCAATTCTCATATTGTTGTAGCAGAACGAATTATAATATTTGCAATTCACAGCGCCTATTTTAACCTGGAATAAAGAAAACGTAACAAAAATTAATAATTTTTTAATGTTGAGAGACCGGCTATACTCACGTCTTATTTCCCTTATTTATTTTAGAGCCCCGTATGGGCCTGAAACTAGTCGGGCTCATCCGATAAAATAATATTAATAATGGCAAGAGTTTAAAATGTGGTTATATTTATATGTTACTAGCTTTCCGGCCACGCGTTGCTGTGGCTTAGTCTGGTTTCGAATTCCCCTCGAAACAGAACTTAGCAGTGCAATAAAACTTCTCCTATCGCCACCAAAGTTCACAGGATCATCCATTATTCTAAAGATTTTATGAAAATTTCATTCAAATCGGTCCAGCCGTTTCCAAGTTTTTAAAGGTTTCAGTCAGGATATCCTTTTTTATATATATAAGAAGATTAATCAACTTCAAGAATAAAAAAAGGTATCATACATCATCATACTCCTGCCCTTATAAAAGGGGTCGGCACAACATGTTTTAAACATATTGTTACATGTTTTGGCTAGTTATTTTACGACCGACCGCCTGTCTGTGCATTATAAAAGACTACGACAAATTCTAACTGCGATAAATTTTATTTATGTGTAACTGTACAAATAGGTACATGAACTTTATGATCATGTGTTGTTGTTTTATGTTTGTAAGGAACCGTTAATTGACCTATGTAAAGGTCAAACGCTGCTGTTTCAATCTCTTCCGTTTCCATTGGGCGGACAGCGGACATGTCGTTGACTATAGTTTCAATAAAAACTAATATCCCACACACTTGTGAAAGTTTGAGTTTCATTTGTAGAAAAAAAATTCCATCCCCTACATTTTTTTGGTCCTTCGAGCCGGATTGAACCAGCGACCGATGGATTTATTCATCATTCTCCTGCCTTCATTCCATAATAAGTGGGGTCACAGCATGATTTAAGTATGTTGTAATACGATTTGGTTTAACTTAGTCACCTTTTACTACACCTCGGTAAGAAATAAGGGTGATCTATTCTACTCAACCGGATACCACACGGCGGGTCAAGTTACCTTAGTCCCTTTTTACGACACCTCGGTAAGAAATGACGGTGTGACATAGATAAAGCGGGCCAGGTATTTAAATATCCTTTACCAATACTTTTTTACACCCCATTTTCTCAAATTATCACACACCTGTGATAGACATCAATACGAATATGTAATCATAATAATGTAGGACTTACAATTCCTTTATATATTTCCGCTAATTTTTTCCAGTCATCAGCCAAGCTCTGGCAGGGTGGACAAAATGGTGAATAGAAGTTCACAAAATGCAACCCATCGCTCAGAAATGCATCTGAAATTAACGATGTATCCAAAACTATTAAGTTTTTCAATAACCAATGTAATAAAATATCGTAACCGTATTTAGCTTCCTAAATAATTTATAGAATTCGCGGTTACGGGGTGTAAGGGGGAGGCTCGTCCCAATCAGTCTCCTCAATTGTCAACCTCACCTGCACGCGGTGCACCCTGCATATCAACCGACGAGGCTCTGACGACCGATAAATGGCGGTATAACCATTTCATTTTTTGCTGACCTAAATACCAGACCGACAGTGGGCAGCAGCACTGTCGGTGCAAAACGGTCAGCACTGCGATCACCAACCCGCATGCCAAGCGTGGTGATTACCGGCAAAACCACAACATTCATGGCATCACAAATTAAACCACAGCCCCTAGTTCCCGGCAGCTCCGCTATTCTCAGCTCTGGCAGCGGTTTGGGTAACGGCGGGGCAGGGGGTGTCAAGAATCTCCGGAAGAGATTCCGCTGCCAACCCCGACGACTGGACCTGGCAACGTACAACGCACGCATTTTGAGGGAAGACGAAAAGATACTCGAGCTGGAAGAAACAGTAAGCAAGTTGCGGTGGGATGTGATAGGATTATCCGAAGTCCGAAGAGAGGGGGAGGATACGATGATCCTAAAATCCGGCAACTTGCTTTACTACCGGGAGGGAGAGCAACAGTCCCAGGGTGGTATCGGGTTTCTCGTCCACAAGTCCCTTGTCAACAACATTGTTCAAGTCGAGAGTGTGTCGAGCAGGGTCGCGTTCCTTATACTCAGAATTACCGAACGGTATTCGCTGAAGGTCATACAGGTTTACGCACCGACATCGGCACATCCGGACGAGGAGGTAGAGGCCATGTATGAGGATTTATCTAGAGCCATGCATGCCTCCAAAACCTCCTACACTGTTGTGATGGGGGATTTCAACGCAAAGCTGGGCAAGCGAAACGGCACAGAGGTGAGAGTAGGGCAATTTGGATATGGGCAACGGAACCACAGGGGCCAGATGCTGGCCGATTTCTTGGAGAGAGAGGACCTCTACATGATGAATTCTTTCTTCAAGAAGCGGCCGCATCGAAAATGGACCTGGATCAGTCCCGACGGTTCCACGAGAAACGAGATCGACTTCATCATGTCGACCAGGCGTCATATATTCAATGATGTCTCTGTGATCAACACCGTTAAGACCGGGAGTGATCACCGCATGGTTAGAGGCACATTGAATATATGCGTACAGCTGGAAAGATCCAGACTGGTGAAGTCTACGCTCCGACCAACTCGAGCTCATATCCAAAACCCCGAGAAGTTCCAACTCGAGCTAATGAACCGTTTTGATTGCCTAGCTGACTGCGCTTCTGTGGACTATGTAAACAACAGGCTGGTGGAAACTGTTCATACGGTGGGGTCTAAATTTTATAAGACACACCGTAAAAGACCCAATAAATTCTCGACCCAGACTCTCAAGCTCATGGATGAGAGGAACGAAATGAGGCTACAGTCTTCAGTAGATGCGACGCGCTACCGTCTGATCAATAGACAGATTTCTAAGGCGCAGAAATGCGACCTGCGACGCTTCAACACCGAACACATTCGAGATACTATTGAGCGTAACAGGGGCTCAAAAGTGTTCGCAAGAGATCTGTCTATTGGGCAGAGGCAGTTAACGCGATTGAAGACCGATACTGGTAGTATCATTTCATCTCGTCCTGAGATTTTGAGAGAGGTTGAGAGGTTCTATGGGCAGTTATACACCTCAACACAACAGCCTGTTGTCAATTTGGCAAAAGACCCAAGAGCCAAGTTGACCCGACACTATACCGAAGATATCCCGGACGTCAGCTTATACGAGATTAGTATGGCTCTCAAACAACTTGAGGACAACAAGGCTCCAGGTGATGACGGAATCACTACCGAACTCCTGAAGGCGGGTGGTAAACCGGTACTTAAAGTCCTTCAGCGATTGTTCAATTCCGTCATTCACGAAGGCTCTATGCCGGAAGCATGGTACAGGGGCGTGGTGGTTCTCTTCTTCAAGAAAGGTGATAACACCTTATTGAAGAATTATAGACCCATCACGCTGCTGAATCATGTTTATAAGCTGTTCTCGAGAGTCATAACGAATCGTCTCGCTCGTAGGTTTGACGACTTCCAGCCTCCCGAACAAGCCGGTTTCCGAAAAGGGTATAGTACCATAGACCACATATTCACGCTGCGGCAGGTTATACAGAAAACCGAGGAGTATAACCAGCCACTTTGCTTGGCGTTTGTGGACTATGAGAAGGCCTTTGATTCGGTGGAAACATGGGCTGTGTTAAGGTCGCTCCAGAGATGCCGAATCGACTATCGGTACGTCCAAGTGTTGAAGTGTTTGTATGAAAACGCCACAATGTCTGTCCGTATCCAAGACAAAACTACGAGACCAATCCAAATGCGGCGAGGTGTGCGACAGGGAGATGTTATCTCCCCGAAGCTGTTTACCGCTGCATTGGAAGATGTCTTTAAGCTTTTGGATTGGAACGGATACGGCATCAACATCAACGGCGAGTACATCACTCACCTTAGATTTGCCGACGACATAGTCGTTATGGCAGGTTGTCTGGAGGACCTTAACACAATGCTCGACGACCTCAGCAGAGTATCTCAGCAGGTGGGCCTTAAAATGAACATGAGTAAGACAAAAATCATGTCCAACTCACATGTTCCGCTCCACCCGGTCATCGTTGAGAACTCTGCACTCGAAATTGTAGACGAGTACATATACCTGGGACATACGGTCCAGCTGGGTAGGTCCAATTTCGAGAAAGAGGTTAGTCGCCGAATCCAACTCGGATGGGCAGCGTTCGGGAAGCTACGCGAGATCTTTTCGTCCAAAATACCTCAGTGTCTGAAGACCAGGGTCTTCGAACAGTGCGTGTTGCCAGTGATGACCTACGGATCCGAAACGTGGTCGCTCACTATGGGCCTTATAAGAAAGCTCAGAGTCACTCAGCGAGCGATGGAGCGAGCTATGCTCGGAGTGTCTCTACGAGATCAAATCAGAAATGAGGAGATCCGTAGAAGAACTAAAGTCACCGACATAGCTCAGCGTGTCGCGAAGCTGAAGTGGCGCTGGGCGGGGCACATAGTGCGGAGGACCGATGGGCGCTGGGGTCTTAAGGTGCTGGAATGGCGACCCCGCACCGGAAAGCGCAGCGTCGGTAGACCCCCTACGAGGTGGACAGACGACCTCAAAAAGGTCGCAGGAAGCCACTGGATCCGGGCGGCGCAGGATCGTGTGGTGTGGCGATCCCATGAAGAGGCCTATGTCCAGCAGTGGACGTCCATCGGCTGACGAAGAAGAGCGGTTACTTTGTTTATAATACAAATTTAACAATAGTACTATCATTAATTTAGCTTTTTAACTACAGCATAGAACACTATACTTTTTTAGCAGTTTGGGCATAGTAAGTTATTATCAAAAGATATAGCGATCGCGAAATCTGTAAACCTATGAAAGACGAATACACTATCATATATTCATTTAATTATATCTCAAACAGTCAGCCTTTTAAAAAGATTGGGGATGCATATAATAGATAAAGTAGGACTGATATAAGCTTGCGGTTCATGCTTTGCGCCTTGAAAATGTACGTAAGTCGTTTGTGAGTTTGGGTATAAGATTCTAAAATAAAATTCCGCAATCGATTTTAACTTTGCCATTACTATACTATTGAAGATTACTTAGACGATAAGAATTCGTAGATATAGCTACTCTTCGATTCTGTACCCAGTGAATGACTAAATTTAACTAGCAATAAGAATTATTCTCTGAAAAGAGCAACCGCCGAGTTTCTTGCTTGCTTTTCTCGGTAGGAACAGCTTTCTGAACCAGCAGTAGAGTTGACGATTCAAGAGCACTTGTTTACAAGTTTACTTGAAAAAATAATATTTTACTATAACTTGAATTTCAATAAGTTTTACTTTATAACTTGACGACTTTACTTTTTATAATATTATTATATCATTACTGAAATGATTAATTCAAATCGCATTATCTTACCAGACCTAAATCCTATTTAGTATGTTACAAACAGACAAATATTAATCTATTAATACTGAGACAGATCTTTTTTATACGAGGTCAAAGACTCAAACCAGAATTCATACTCACAAAAACTTCCACCAGACAATGTTTCGACAAATGGATCCTTGTGATAAAGTCCGTTGTAATACAAATCATTGTACTCTGTTTGAGAACGGTAGTCATATTTCCTGGTATAAGACTGCTGTGAACCGTATAGGTCATATTTGTGCCTTTTCTCCGGGTCCTTCAAAGTTTCGTAGGCTTCTGTGATTTCAAGGAATCTTTTTTGTTCTTCTGCGTTCTGGAACAAAAGTAAAAGATACATCGTCGCACTGACCAAAGTTCAGGACAAAAGTTAAGTTTTAAATATTCCAGGAAGTTACTTGGTATATATATGTCATTTCACTGAATCTTCTGGAGGCCATTATTGGAAACAATTCTAGTAGCGCATGTAAAAAAAAGAGCTGTGATAGCCCAGCGGTGAGACCATGCGACTCTTTCTAGAGGAACACGAGTTCAAACCCGGGCAGGCACCAATGAGTTTTTCTCTTGAAACTCATGTGTCTAATTGATAATTGCAATTTATCACACGCTTTTCGATGAAGGAAACATCGTGAGGAAACCTGCATATCTCTAGAGAATTCTGGAGATATGTGTAACCTACCAATCCGCATTGGAGCAGCGTGGTAGGTCTTAGCTCCAACCCTTCTCTCCAGAAACGGAGAGAGGAGGCCTATTCCCAGCAGTAGGATTGTAACAGGCCGCTTTACTTATTTTACTATGTAAACAAAACATTAGGTAGATATTTTATTTTTAATTGAACGCCTGTTGATTTAGGTAGATACAATTTACGTCTTGACCGCTGGTACAAATGATACAATTAAGGTTTATTTATGGGGTCAAATTCATATCCATCCATACCTATAATAAAACAAAGTCCCTAAAAGCTCTCTGTTTGTATGTAATCGATTTTCTCAAAATCTACTGAACGCATTTTTGTATGGTTTTTACTAAAAGATAGTACAATTCTTCCGGAAGTTCTAGGTTTATAGTATATTTCGATTTTACGTAAATTATGTTGTGGAGATTGCGTGGTTTTAAAAAACTCGCCTGCTGGGAGATTAAGTCGCATGCGCCACGTAAACCAGCAGAGATACACTGAAGTAATGTACTAGAGAAATGTAGATCTACAAAATACCACGAAAAAGTCCGCGACAGCACGTCTCTATCAATTATGGTTTAAGCACAATAACAACTTTTGTGTCTTTTGTGACACACTGATGTCCACGCGGGTGAAGCCGCAAGCACAGCTAATATAGGTAAAAACAATCTTATTTTTCCTAAGTAAACCAACGGCCTGTTGCTATACCGCTACTGGACATAGACCTTCTCTCTCTTTCAAGGTTGGAGCTAAGACCTACCGCGCTACTCCAATGCAGATTGGTAAATTACACATATCCCTAGAATTCTATAGAGATATGTAGGTTTCCTCACGATGTTTACATACACTGAAAAGCATGTGATAAATTGCAATTATAAATTAGACACATAAATTTTCATAGAAAAACTCATTGATACCTGTCCAGCATTTAAAGTCGTGACCCCGCTGGACTATCACAGCTTAATCATGATTGAAATATGATTTCAATTTTTTTTTTCTTTCACCGTAAAATGTATGACAAATTGTATGACAAGCACATAAGTTTTAACAGAATAACTCATTGACGCCTTGCCGGGATTTTGAACCCATAATCGCCCAAGAGAGAGGCATTTGATCTCACCGTTCGCCTATCAGAAATCGTCATTATGTTAATTGATGACACTTTTGAGTGTTTCGCATAAATGTTTAAGAAAAAAATTACATTGTGCATTCCAGCTACCTTTTTTTATCTGAATAAATAGGCTTAAAGTGTCCTACATATAAATGTTATAAAATGAGTTGACTTTGACCTGAGTGTGCACCCACATATTCCACCCACTATATAATAAAGTTTAATGTGTTGAAATCGGTAGAAACTTCTATCGAGATAAGCCACTAATTGAACCCGTAATTCGTACGTTTATTAGTATTAAACTGACCGAATTCAAAATACGGCTTAATTGAAATAAGGATTACAATGTGTCTACTTCAGACACATTGTAATCCTTATTTCAATGCCATCTAAGAAAACACGCTACGAATAAATAAAATTTCTAGTGCTTTCTTATTCTTCCAAATTATGGGTCTTTTAACATCATTTATAGAATTTGACGTTACCTTACGGAGATCAATAATACAAAAGTAATAATAAAATTATTTTGCTCAGAATAATTTTATTATGGTCTTTTTACAGTCACGAGTTTCGAAGGCGCTACGCTTTATTGCAACTTTAATACTGAACGTGTCATATGGTTTTTATATTTGAAATTACTGCTTTATTTGTACTAGCAATATGTGGTCGGGTATTTTCCCACCAAATCTACGTAACGAAAATCGATGTATCAGCAGGTAGGTAGTTATGGTTCCGTCAACAATAGATAACGTACGACCTCGTATTTAAACCCCCTAGTTTATAAGTTTCCTGCGCGTCACTACGAACTGTTAAGTTGGTGGTTGGCTTACTTCGCTAGTAAACTCAACACCCGTGTTTTACTATAAACAAAGATATAGTACCCGGCAATAACTAATGCATATCGAGGCTTAGAGAGAGAGAATCGGCTAGTTCTGCTTCATAGAGCATTGTCTCTGTCGCACAGACTGACAAACCCGTGTGAAACGTCTCATACTAACTTGTTTAGACCCCCTAGTTTATAAATTTTCTGCACTTCACTACGAACTGTTCATTTGGTGATTGGTTTACTTCGTTAGTAAACTCGACACCCGTGTTTTACTATAAACAAAGATACTACCAATAAAGAATGTATTGTAACTTAGAATGACGTGATCTTCTGTAATTGGTACTACCTATTTAATTTAAAACTATATATATGTTGAATGAATTATCGTGTAATGCTCTTGAAGATCCAAATAAATAAATAAATGTGTTAAAATGCATAAAATATATCCTATATAAAGGTTAAAAGTAGTAGAATTTAATGTATATATTTCTTTAAAACTGACAATATTTATCCTAATTGTGTTGCCAAGATTGGTTAAAATCAATACATGAGTTTAAAAGATATTTTAACATAATGGGTAATTATTAATTATTAAAATTGATACTGACCTTGTTCCAACCTGCAAGGTCAAATGTAACAACAGTTGTTAAAACAAATTTTTTAAATGTTCATACATCTGAGTTGAAACCAGTAATATATAGAACTAGAATAATTTTGTTCCATGATGATAATCATCAACACAAGCGTTAACAGATAGGAGCCTTTTTTAATATCATTATCATTCATTAAAAATAAATAATAAACTTAATAAATACCATCCATCATAATAACCCAAAACTTAGTAACTCAAAGATTTTGAAATAGATCAATTATATTTCTAATTTTTTACAAAAAGCTACCAAAAGAACAAAACACGTATCACAATTAACCTTTTTTTATTTAATGTTTTTGAGTGCCAATTGCACATTTATCAACCATTGTTTAGATTTCATAAGCTATATATTAGTTAAGTGGTCCATCTACTAATAGACTTTTTAATAACCTACCTTCATTTATTTACAATGACATACATTTCTTCTAAACAACAAATATTTTATTATACTCACAGAATTTTTATCTGGATGCAATTTCACAGCCAATTTCTTGTATGCTTGTCGTATTTCCTGAGTAGAAGCACTTTTAGAAACACCTAAGATCTGATAGTATGTCGCACTGCTCATATTTACTATTGCTAGAAATATACTGTAGACCACAGACAGTAGAAGAAGGTTGGTCCTGAAAATAAGGTAGTAATGGAATAACTTTAGACAGACAAAATATATTAATAAACATAATAATCTTACTATTTACAGTAACATAGCTACGTAGCATAGTAGTTTTAATTTCTCATATGTAAGTAATATTAAATATGTCATCTAATTTACTACTTAACTAATTTTCTGATCAAATTTTTGTTTAAATTAGCTCTTGTGAAGGACTTAATCTGTGTTTATAAACTAGTCCAGCGTAAATGTAAATGGTGGTGAATGTAATGTAGTGCCAAGGATAACTCAATTGTAATCCTTAGTTTAATCTGGAGCTCAGCTCATGCTCTCATCACAATAATGAAACTTTTCAGAATTGTTTTCTAATAATAAAATCAAGTTTCAATTCAATAAATGTTTTCATCGTAAAATAGACAAAAAAATATGCAATTGATTCAGATATGAAACATATCAGATGATATCAGATGAATGAAACATTTTATTTGTTAATATTTTTTAATTAATCAAGTAATTTCTTTTAGATATAATTCAATACATTGTTTTTTTACAAAAGTTCTAATATTTAAGACGGTTTTAATAAATATAGCATAAATTAAATATTAATATGAAACTTCATAAAAGTTATTAAAAAAAAAATTATATACTCACAGTTTAAATAACATTCTTTCCTCAAATTAATATTTGAACTTTCAACTATTTTGCACTACAAATACACAGATTTTAGATACAGAAAACTTAAATTTATTTTGTGTTAAATGATGATATTATTGTAGAAAAATGTAGTATTTGTTTCTGTATGTTTAAAATATAACTGTAAAAAACACTTTGAATTTGGTAGCACTCGTGGTGTCATTTAGCAGAATATTTGACATATAGTTGACACTGACACTGTTGTTAGATGCCATGTGATGACAGATAACATAAAATATTTAATTCATTAAAGGTACTTTTTTAGGTACTATATTATAGGTACATTTTAACATAACGAGAAATAAGGCATTACTAGTATAATACCATTAAATCTATTTATTGTATCAATACAAATATCATCAATAAAAATATGAATATTAAATATTCATTTTTAACTTATTAATAACTGAACTTATTATTTTTTTAACTATATTTTAACTTTTGTCCTGAATTTCGAATATTCTAATAAAAAAAAGTAAAATAAAGTAACAGCCTGTTACTACGCCCACTGCTGGGCTAAGGCCTCCTCTCTCCGTTTTTGGAGAGAAGGATTGGAGCTAAGACCTACCACGCTGCTCCAATGCAGATTGATAGGTTACACATATCCCTAGATTCTCTAGAGATATGCAGGTTTCCTCACGATGTTTTCCTTCACCGAAAAGCGTGTGATAAATTGCAATTATCAATTAGACACATAAGTTTTAATAGAAAAACTCATTGGTGCCTGCCCGGGGTTTGAACCTATGTCGTCTCTAGAGAGTCGCACGGTCTCACCGCTAGACTATCACAGCTTATTCTAATCTCCATTATTCTAATGTTAAGAAGTTATTTATGTACCTATCTGTATTCTGTACATGTACGTAATAAGTATTTATGACGTAATGGCTTTTAAATGATTATTTTTGGTGCCATCTACTTTTACCTAAATTTTTCAATCTTTACCATTCAAATCCCTGAATAAAATATACTTTAAAACTCTTGATTAAACTTTGTTAACTTAAATTTTATTATGGATTTATTACTTCCATTATGTATAAACCAATGGCATTCATAGATATATCATGTAATACAACATAAATACACTTTCTCGTTCCAAAAGTATGTTGACTGAACTTCCCACTTTCACTTTCCACTGCTGGGCAATAGCCTCTTGTCTCCTCTGTAGTGAAAGATTGGGGATCCACTACAACGCTTACATGCTGAAGAGTAGTTTACAGATATCATACAAGAATTATCATGACATTTGCATGTTTTCTCAGGATGTTTTCTTGAATTGGTATAAGTAGGATGATAATATTAATTTACATATATTAGACTAATTAGTCAAGATAATTTAGTAATATCTTGAAACTACGGCAAAGGTCTCATTTCCTTACTGTAAAACAGGATTGGAACTTTGGCCCACGTCTTTTTTCCAAAGAATTCTCCAGGGAAATGCAGTTTTCCTCGGCGCCGCAATACCAAATAACTCATAGGCTATTTTAAAAAACTAAGAAATATCTGCTCAAGGTTTGAATTTACGCATTAGTGATCAGGATGTGATTTGAGACGTGTCAAACTGGAATTGAAACTTTATAATCATATCAGTCTTTATAGAAAAAAGATGTTTTAAAATAAATAATACAACTTAACCATTTCACAAATACGCTTTTTATTCACCTTACCCTATAATTAAAATATAATGCAATACATCTTTAAATTAAAGCTATGTTTAAAAATTCTAATCAATAATCATTATAACATATAATTTATAAGTTTAACATAGAGTCCTGCTATGCTTTAGTAGACCAAAAAAAGCTATATATAAACAACTTTTTTATCACAGTTTTCATTAAAATACCTTGCCACAATTATTATAAAAGATACCCAGCGCTGATAGATTATATATAGCAAAAGACAATTAACATTCGGAAATTTTACTATATTACTTTTTTATGCTTACACAACAGCAAACGACAAAAGATGTTCCTTTTTTTTCCTAAATCCAAAGCGTCATAGAAGAGAAATGAGCACCCGAAAAATCGAATATTCTCGTAAAATATTATTCGAGTACAACAAAAATACCTAAAAACTGCTTATTACTATTTCTTCTTCTTCTTTTTTGCGTGCCTTTCCAACTAGTGAAGGTGGGCAGTCAGCTCTGCATATGTCTTCCTATTCTTGGCCAGACGGAAGAGTTCTAGAGCGTTCTTAATTCCCATCCAATTTTGGATGTTTCGTAATCAAGATTTCCTTCTACGACCAGCAGGCCATGAACTCTTATTGCGACTCGATTGAAGGCGTAAACTAAATTGTTTTGCTTTTCATACCATGACGTCTTAAAGACGCACACTTTAAGTCGTTGCCGAATGAGCGTTCGGAATGTGTCCTAAAAACATGTGAGTAAAAGAGACAGCTATCTATAATTCATATAACGTTTTCCTTTTCAAAAATTACGATCCCAATGCAATCCACATTTCATGGTACGCCACGGGTCCAAAATTCCATCTCACATTTGCGACCCTCCTTATTTCTAAGAAATCAGGATCAATGGGTCACGACGCTGAAGTGGCAATGGGCGGGCACATAATGCGACGAACCAACTTTGGGGTCTTAAAATGCTCGATTGGCAAGTCCGCATCGAAATACACACTAATTTTGTCAAGAACTTTTAATTTTGAAGTTAAAATAGCCATCACGAAAAGTCTGTTTGAGCTGTTGATCGATTTAGTTAACTGCACCTACCGTGTAACTGGGTTTTATCACGACATCATCCTAATGTGTTAACTCATTAATATGCTTATTAAATTATTCCCAATTAAATATTTTTATAATTCTAAACAGTCTTTTATCCTTTGATGCTTCTTCTTCCTCTTTCTAGCGTTTATCCCAGCCTATGCCATTTATCCTTTTATGCAATAACACCCAATTCTCATTCAGTGTACCTTTGCATTCTTATCCACACACAAAAGCAAACCTATGCAAACAAAATAACACACGTACCAACACTAATATACTAACATCAGACTCTCTGGTGCCATACAATCAAGATGTAAGTCCGTTATTATATGTAATTATCTCAGATAAAAAAACTAAAAATGAGTGTCAGAAATAAAAAAATGAAGCATTTATCTGTGAAATACTAAGCCTCTTTCTTCTAATCTTTATAAAAAAACACAAAAACGCACACGTTGGCACACAAAACAAAGCCGAAAGCCTTCATAAGCGAACGAGTCTTGGGACACATTGCGCAGCATTAATTAATGAATGTCCAAAGGTTATCCCTTCTAGTATTGTGAAATATTGTACAAAAATGCGTCATCAAGCTCAAAGCCAAAGGAATTACTTATTTACTCACTAATTTCAAGTATGTCACAGATTCACTATTAAAATTTCAATAAATTTTTAAAAACACGACTAAAGTTTCTAACAATAGAATATGAATTTGTCCAAAAGTAGGGAAACACGTTTTATTGTTACTTATATGTTATTGTTTTTTATCAGTGCAGTTTGTGTTTATTCTAAACAAACCAGCTTTTGCAAAAATCTTAACGATAAAAATGTGATTGCTAGTCAAGATAATGCCAATATATCTTTCTTTTAAGTAAAACTTACCATACCCAATAGCATAATAATAATACACCAAAATAGAAAAGATTGCATCGGTCTTTGCATAAAATCTATGTATACTTATTATAAAACAAAGTCCCAAAAAAACTGTCGATTTTCTCAAAGTCTAATGAACTGATTTCTGTAAGGTTTTCACCAAAAAATAGTGCAATACTTCCGGATGGTTTAGGTAAATAGAACTTATCGGTATTGTGTAAATTGTATTGAAGAGATCGCGAAGTTTTTAGAAAATTTGTTTGCTGAGAGCGTTAGTCGCGTGCGCTGCGTAAACCAGCAGAGATACGCTAAAGTAATGTACTAGAGAATTGTAGATCTATAAATATTACAAAAAAGTCTGCGATAGCATGACTCTCTCACGGTTAACTCACAATAACTTCTTTTATATTCAAAATTTTGAAAATTCGGGAAAAGTTTCGTAAATCACTGAATTCCACGCGGTCGAAACCGTTGTTGTCACAGCTAGTATTAACATAAGGTTCGTTTTGAACGAACTTTATAGAAATAACTTAAAACGATTACCTTATCACGGATATTTTTAGTGTTGACGCAAATTCACATTGCAATTTAATCTATTAAGATTGCTATATCTTCAATTAGCAACGATAAACTTTGATAACTTTTCGTAACAAGATCATTATTTTTGAATATTTTTAAATTCTGTTTGATATTAAAATATTGAAGTATAAATTTATAATTAAAGTTCATTCCCTAAAATAATGTTAAATGCGTAGAAAATATTAATGTTATGCTAACGATAAACAATGCATGCGCCTAAAAAAGTATATTCAAATACAAAAACAAACTATGGAATAAATAAAAAAGCACAGTTTAATAATATTTTCTTAATTTTTACGAATAGACATTCATATAACTGAAATTATGAAGTCTCTACATTAGCACTTGGTCTTCCAATCAGGATATAGATAGCCAGCTAGACAGACAGTCAGGGTATATGGATATAAACATAAACATTATGCTCCCTTACACCATTTAATTTTTATGAATGTCTTAGAAGTTATGGATAATTTGAAAATAACGCCCGAAAAATATAAGAGATAAAATCGAAACGATTTAGCCACAGCAACGCGTGACTGGTACTGCTTTATATATAAATTTTTTCTTCATAAATACCAAAATGCGCGTAAATTCTAAAAATACTCTAAGAATATCACTGTTTTTATTTCATTAACGTAAAAATGTACAAAATTACTTGGGTTTATTTATTTATTTATTGATTATCTATTGTGACTTGTAAATTTTCCTCCTCAAAGTATAATACGCTATAATTCTAAGGACGACTAGCTCGAATAACAACACACCGATGTTCCTCCAAAAATTGTCAGGATTAAAACTAAATTGTTCCAATATTTGTTTTGGATACCTGAAAATAAATCAATCTTAGTTTAGTACAATTGTAGATACATAAAAAAGATAGACAGATAAAAAAATCAACGAGCTGCACTCTGGGGGCGCAAGCAAGAGTGAAAACTTGAATATTAACGTTGTGCATTTTTGATACATTATACAGTCCCAAAAAGCTGTCTGTATGTGATCGATTTTCTTAAAATCTACTATACGAATTTTTGTAGGATTGTCACTAAAGTATAGCACAATTATTGAGGAAGGTTTTGGTTAATAGCAATATACTCTGTGATACGCTGATTTCCACAGAGGTGAAGCCGCGTTCACATCTAGTTTTTGACATTTTGGAATGGTTGGGGAATAATTTTTCACGAATCACTTAAATTATCAGTATAAAATTATTTATGTGATAAAATACAATATAAATTAATTGTGCTATCGAACACAAAACGCCCTATCCGAAAAACTAAACTCACATTTCCTCTGCTTATATATATGGGAGATGTGACTTTTGTTCTTCGGATAGGGCGAAACATGACAATTTATTTCGCACAAGCGCCCTGCACCACCTCAACGAAACAGCAGGGGCGTAGGTGTATATTTTCGAGAAGGTATACATTTTTTGCGCGGTAGAAAAGAGGGGGATACTGCCTCTTATACGCCGCGACAGCGGTCTACTCCCCCTCCGTCTTACAAATTTTCCATCAGGTCACGTGTCCTGACGCGATTTTAATATTTTTTACCCATCACTATATGCATAATGCTAAGATATATAATATATATAATAAGAAGTTTTCGCTTCAAAAGTCTCATTTGCTTCTTTTTATTTTCGATGGACGCATTTTAAGCTGGCTCCTCTCCTCTAGTTTAATAACATACTATAACATAAATACTAGTAACAGCCTGTTACTATGCCTACTGCTGGGTTAAGGCCTCCTCTCTCCGTTTCTGGAGAGAAGGATTGGAGCTAAGACCTACCATGCTGCTCCAATGCGGATTGGTAGGTTACACGTATCCCTAGAATTCTCTAGAGATATGCAGGTTTCCTCACGATGTTTTCCTTCACCGAAAAGCGTGTGATAAATTGCAATTATCAATTAGACACATTAGTTTTAATAGAAAAACTCATTGGTGCCTGCCCGGGGTTTGAACCTATGTCGTCTCTAGAGAGTCGCACGGTCTCACCGCTAGGCTATCACAGATTAGATAAATACTATAACATAGTCTATGATAATCTCACCTCAAATGACAATATAACGTATCTTCAGGACACATAAGGGGTGGTCGATTATAACCGTATAGCGATAGCGCCAGATCTTCTAGCACGAATTTTAGAAATGAAATATAAGAAACAACTCGCATCACATGGTTCATATGCATCGGTAGTACGAGGAAACCGGCGAATACTATCATAGCGCACACGGTGATTGCCCCGAAGAATGTACCGTTCTGAAACAAGACTTATATTCAAATTCGTCTTTATTGAAATTGGTCTTTACAAGCACTTTTGAATGGTCAAATTAAAATACAAATGAAGTTACGACTGGTTCGGAAAGGTGCTCTAACCGTGAAGAACCAGAAAGAAACTCGGCGGTCACTCTTTAAAAAAATAAATAGTATTGTATTTGTAATTGTTAACAAACATGGATTACAATATCATCCTGTGTGTATAATAACCAATATGGGAATAAAATAATTAATATAAATATTCTTTTAATTATTAATCAATTAATTTTCAATTCAAGATATTCTTTAATCAAGCAAACTTGTATACAAGTGTTTTTGAATCATCAACTCTATCGCTGGTTCGGAAAACTGTTCCTACCGAGAAGGGCCAACAAGAAACTCGGCAGTTGCTATTTTCAATGTATAAATTCTTATCAGTTATATTTAGCCATTACTGTCTTGAACAGGGTCAAAGAGAAGCATAGGAAACGCATTCTTATCGTCTAAGTAATCCTCAACAGTATAGTAGGCTTTCTGTATTAGTTTTTTTTACAGTGTTTTAAACTGCTGCAATGGCAAAACTAAAATGGATTGCGGAATTTATCATATATAGAATCATATATCCAAACCCACAAACAACTTACGAATTTTTGCAAGGCGCAAAGCAGGAACTGCAAGCTTATGTCGGTTCCTACTTTGTCTATTATATACACCGACAATCTATCTATAATTATGCATATTCTATTCTTCGACTCTGTACAAGACATTAATAACTATATGTAACTGGTAATAAGAGCAACCGCTGAGTTTCTTTCTGGTTCTTCTCGGTAGGAACAGCTTTCCGAACCAGCAGTAGATGATGACGATTCAAAAGCACTTGCTTACAAGTTTACTCGAATAAAGAATATTTTAAATTTGAATTTGAGCAGCGGGATGGCTTTAGAGCCATCTAATCTCCAATCCTTCTCTCCAAAAACAAAGATAGCAGACCTACGCCTAGCAATGGGATAACAGGGCGTTACTTTAGAACTTAATTACTTACCACAGATTTAACGCACGATCCAATCAGATTTCCTAAAGCATCTGATACGAGTGTTACACTTGACAATACTAGCACGAACATAGCGAAACGTGACAACTCTATAGGCTGACCAGTTAGGACATAAGATGGAGCCGAATACACTAAAGTAAATGAGATCTGAAAAAAATATTTTGGGAAATTTAAAATGAATGCCTACACTATTTGATTTAATTTTATTTATTAAATCTATTACATTAATAATTTAATTTATTTAAAATACGATGTACCCTTTTTTAATTCAAACTATCGTGAGTAGTATTCATAGTGAGGACGAACGACCTCAAAAAGGTCGCGTGGAGTCGCTGGATACAAGCGGCACAAGACCGTGTGTTTTGGAGATCCCATGAAGAGACTTATGTCCAGCAGTGGATGTCCATCGATTGAGAAAGAAGAAGAAGAAGAAGTATAGAAACCGGCTATACTCACGTGTCATTTTATCGGGTTAGCCCGAATAATTTCGAGTTACGACGTTATCGCGGATGGTTTAGGAAAATAGTGTAAATATCGGTACTATGTAAATTGTGTTGAAGAGGTCGCGCAGTTGTTGAAAAACTTGCTTGCTGGGAGTTTTAGTCGCGTGCGCTGCGAAAGCCAGCATAGAGACGCTAAAGTAATGTACTAGAGAATTGTACATCTATAAAACTACTACAAGAAAAGTCCGCGATAGCATGTCTCTATCAATTATGGTTTAAGCACAATAACAACTTTTGTGTCTTTTGTGACACTCTGATGTCCTCGTAGCACAAGCGCAAGCACAGCTAATATAGGTCTATCTATCTCTTATGGTTCAAAATAACTAGTTTGTTTAAAATTTGAATTCTAGAAAAAATTGTGGCACGCTGATTTCCACGCGGGCGAAGTCGGTGGCACAGCTAGTGTTATATTAAACAGATATAAAAACGTATTATTATTGCTTTTTTACACGCAGTTGCCTCCGCAGTAAAGCCTTTTAAGAAGACGTGAGTATAACCAGATTCTATACATTTTTTTTTTTTTTTTGTGGTATTTTGGTTATTGATGAAATTTGGTAGAATTACAGCTAATACAACAGAGTAACATCTATAATATAAAAATGAATCGCTGAATGTGTTGCTAAGCGGAAATCTCGAGAACAGCTGAACCAATTTGGCAATTTTTTTTATAATATTCCTCAATGTACGAGGACGGTTCTTACGGAGAGATAACTTTAAACAATTGCCTGAAAAAATCTATAAACAACACTTTTCCATATTCCCATACAAAAGATTCGTAATAATATTTAAAAGTTAATTGGAACTTTAATATCATATTATAAAGTCTAATTAATAGTAAGTTCCGGAAAGGCAAAACAATTGAGTGCCGTTTGTATCGTATAAATATTAAATCTGAAATTGTAATTTTCATTGTGATGTTTTAGTGACTATTAAAAGTACCTTAAGTGTTTTATAATTTTTACTTTTGGAAATAAATTAAAATTATTTTCTTTGTATAATATTTTTTTCTATTTTTATCTTACTAGCTGACCCGGTGTTCCGAATAGCATGATGTGTTAAAAAAAATTAAAGAATCGACTGTTAGGTAGTACGAAGTTAGCCATATCAGCTAGTATATGATAAAAACCGTTTTTATGGATTATACATTGAATTAGCTGTGATAGCCTAGCGGTGAGACCGTGCGACTCTCTAGAGACGACATAGGTTCAAACCCCGGGCAGGCACCAATGGGTTTTTCTATTAAAACTTATGTGTCTAATTGATAATTGCAATTTATCACACGCTTTTCGGTGAAGGAAAACATCGTGAGGAAACCTGCATATCTCTAGAGAATCCTAGGGATATGTGTAACCTACCAATCCGCATTGGAGCAGCGTGGTAGGTCTTAGCTCCAATCCTTCTCTCCAATAACGGAGAGAGGAGGCCTTAGCCCAGCAGTGGGCATAGTAACAGGCTGTTACTTTACTTTACTACTTTTACATTGAATTATTCAGTGTACTTAAACGGTTAAGCGAACGAAGTTGCAGTTACCCATAATAGTAATAATAATTTGTATTCAAAGGCGTTAAAAGCCCAATAACCAAGCAAATAAAATAACAAATACAAGGAAATAAAATATGAATGAATGAATGAATGAATGAATGAATTATTTATTTGACACAAATCACTATACTATTATAAACTAACAAATAATTACAATCAGACACAGTAATAATTATAATATATTTAAATATCATTTGTTGTTATCTGCTGAGAATCTTTTCCCAGGCGTCGAAACGTATCTTAACAATTTCCTGTTGTTATTACGATGAACAGATAGTCAATATTTTATGATAGTACTAGGCATCCCATCGTTTACTGTTTGGAGAATAGAGTTTGAAGAAGTTCTAAGTCGGTCTCAAAAAGATGCAATAATTGCATAAACTAGGATTGCATAACATAGAACTCGCGATGCGGCAAATATCATATCACTACATAGTATAAAACAAAGTCGCTTTCTGTGTCTGTCCCTATGTCCCTATTTCCCTATGTATGCTTCAATCTTTAAAACTACGCAACAGATTATGATGCGGTTTTTTTTAATAGTTAGAGTGATTCAAGAGGAAGGTTTATATGTACAATAACAGTCAATATGGAGTAGAGAAATACTGTAATTTTTGAGGTTTCTAACGTGATGTCGTAAATAATTACATTTTTTTCCGCTTACATTGCAAACGCAGGCTGAACACTACAAGATTTATCAAAATTTGTACTCCTTAAAAAGGTCTATAGAAAACTCCGCGAGGGTATATGTCTATCTCTTATGGATAACCCACAATAGCATTTTTTTTTGTCATTTACTTTTTACGAAAAATAACGCCCTCTTTTCGAAGCAATTTTAAGCAATACAGCATCAATCCTTATCCAATTAAGTACCTTAAATACATTGTTCATTTAATATAGATCAATATGGCCGTTTACAGCATGTAATTTAAATGAATATTTTCGAAGATATTACAGATTTAATATGCGGCGCGTGCCTATAAATAGCGCATCGGAGGCCGCGCTTTGCCCTATAACACTTATAATTTAGCAGCGATTGGATTAATTGTAAAAATAAAATACATAGAGAAAAATGTAAAAAGGAAGTAGGTAAAATGTATTATATGAATTAAGATATTCCAAAGATAGCAGGAAATCTTCATGGTATAGGGAAAGGGGAATTGTTTTACTCCAAATTTAACGCGTGCGGGCCGCGGGCAGTAATGAATAAATCAAAACTACTGGATCTATTTTAATCATTTTTTTCACTGAGTGACAGCCTATACTTATATATTTTATACCCGTGCGAAGCAGGGGCGGGCCGCTAGTAATACAATATTTTAAACATGCTAGATGCGATACAATATCTTGGTAATCCCATCAATATCCGAAAAGCATTATTATACTGAACGCGTATTGCAGTTGATTGACGTATGATGAAATATGATTTTATGTTTTTTTTTGTTTTTCTAAATGCATATTATTCGTTAAAAAACCTAGCGAACTTTTTAATATGACCTAGTATTGGAAGTATAAACTGTGAAAAGTTTTTATTACCTGTAATGGTATACTGGTTATAAGCACCGCAGCATAGTAAGTTTTAAGACTATACCAGTTGTTGAAGTTTTCTTTTTTTAATACTGGTAACTCGTCAGGAACTAAAAAAAATCAAATGTGAAAATGAGTATACTTGCCAAATTTTCTAAAGTAAGTTTTTATAGCGCTTACACGGCAAATGCGAAAGCAAATAAGTAAACTATTGAAGGCTTGGTTTTGCAAATACATTCCTGTTTTTTTTCCTCCCTCTGACATAGAGATTAGACACTATTTAACTTTGTTTTTTGTTGTTGTTTATGTCTAAAAGGGCACTATTTATGCGTACAGTAATTATGTTTTCCTTGTTTCTTTTATTCTTGTAGGAGTGTTTCCGAACGAGAACTGAGTACAAGAGAAGTGTGAGCGAGAGTTCAAGAGAGGTATTTAACTGATTATAATGGCTAACAGTGACGATAATAATTTTTAAGAAAATAGTACTAAAGAGTCTAACAATCCTGTGTTTATTATTTCCATCCAACATTTTTGTAGCTATTTTTCTTTAACTTCTTTTTCTTTTCACTATTCGTACGTTAAGCTATTTTCCTCTTCTTATCTTTTGACTGGCCCATTGGCGCAGTGGTAGTGACCCTGCCTTCAGCTAAGCGTGTCGTGGGTTCGATTCTCACCGAGGGCCAACATTTTCTATAAACAATTTGTTGGTTCTTCGAACCTGGGTGTATATTTGTATTTAAGTAAAGTAGCGGTCTGTTACAATCCCACTGCTGGGAGCAGGCCTCCTCTCTCCGTTTCTGTAGAGAAGGGTTGGAGCTAAGACCTACCACGCTGCTCCAATGCGGATTAGTAGGTTACACATATCTTCAGAATTCTCTAGAGATATGCAGGTTTCCTCACAATGTTCTCCTTCACCGGAAAGCGTGTGATAAATTGCAATTATCAATTAGACACATGAGTTTTAATAGAATCATTGGTACCTGCTCGGGTTTGAACTCATGTTCCCCTCGAAAGAGTCGCACGTTCTCGCTGCTGGGCTATCACAGCTCTATTTAAGTATGTATTTAAAATTATATATGTATATATTTATCATTTGTCCATAAGACAAGTAATAAGTAAGTAAACTTTGAGGATGGAGGACCGGGTGCGTAAGTGCCCATATATATATTTTTTATTTCACTTTAAATGGGGTCGGCACAACATGTTTTTCTCTTCCATTCTTTATTATGATTCTATTACTCATCTATCATCACCTCTGGTGCTTCTCTTTTTTTATTAATGTCATACTTCACACAAACCAACCATGTCTTTTAGGTGTCCCTCTAGTCACATATCCATCTACATTCATATTTACTCGTTTTGTCCCATGATTTTTCCTCCCCATTCATACCTTGCCGTGTGCTATCCGGCTGAGTAGGTAAGACTATCCTCATTTCTTACCGAGGGGTCGTAAACTACGACTAAGCTAAGTTGATGTCAGGCAGGCGGCCGGTCGTAAAATACATAGCCAAATCATGTGACAATATTTTTGTAACATGCTGTGCCGAGCCCACTCAGACTGGGATAAAAGGCAGGAGGATGACGATTAAATAGACATTCTCAAGCTAAATATTATATGAAAAGACAATATAAATGACTTACACTTAAGCACTGATGGCATGAGGGAGGTATAACTAAGGTAGGCCGAGGATACTAAAAGGAAGCCCAGGTTGCTGAATGTCTTGGAAGCATCAGTGCCTGCGTGTTGGAACAGCAGGCCAAGAAGTACGCCAATAAAACAATGCAATAATAGCTTCAGGTGTGTTACTGTCTGTAAAAAAAATTATCTATATCTATACAAAGTCCGAAAAACTGACTGTATGTAATCGATTTTCTCAAAATCTACAAAACGGATTTTTGTACGGTTTTCACCAAAATATAGTGCAATACTTCCGGATGGTTTAGGTAAATAGTACATATCGGTATTATGTAAATTGTGTTGAAGAGATCGAGCAGTTGTTAAAAAACTGAGCTTGTGTGTGCTAGGAGGTTTAGTCGCGCTGCGTAAATCATCAGAGTTACGCTAAAGTAATGTACCAGAGAATTGTACATCGATAAAAATACTACAAAAAAGTCCGCGATAGCATGTTTCCATCTCTTACGGTTAACTTACAATAACTACTTTTATGTTCAAAATTTCAATTTGATTTGTTTTTGTGACAACTGATTTCGACGCGGGAGAAGCCGGTGGCACAGCTAGTTCATAAGTAAACGAATAAATTGACGCTCTTAAAGTGGATGGATTTTTTATTATAATATTATATATTATTTAATAAGTTTATTTAAGCTTTTATTTTACACCATGTAAAAAAAAGAGGAACATAAAAGATCATATGTGATAATATTAGGTCCTTACATATGAAATTGGCGTTTTCTATCGGAGGAATTGCTATGTATGCACTTTTGCCATCTCATAGGTAGTTAATTGATCCCCTTACTAAAAAAACCATTCGGGCGGGAATCAATAAAATCTTTGAAGGCGGTTTGGACTGCCCCATCGGAGTTGAATTTTTTTCCTTGCAAGTAGTTATCCAAATTGCGAAAAAAATGGTAATCTGTTGGAGCAAGGTCCGGAGAGTACGGTGGATGTCTAAGACATTCTAATTGAAGCTCCTCTGAGCTACCCTAGAGATACCCACCACATCTATGAGGTACCCACCTTTCAAGCTTTTTCACCTTCCCAATTTGGTTCAAGTGGATTAGAATAGTTTTATCACTAACACCGGAGCCTGCAGCTAACTCGGACGTGGTTTGCGATGGATCCGGTTCCACAATAGCCTTCAATTCTTCATTATCAACTTTGGTCTCCGGCCGTCCACGAGGCTCGTTCTGCAGGTCGAAATTTCCAGAACGAAAACGTTGGAACCAAAAACGCACTGTGTTTTCTTTTGCGACACCGTCACCATACACATCATTAATCCTTCGAGCCGTTTCTGCAGCACTGGTGCCACGGTGGAACTCATACTCGTAAATAACGCGATATTTCATCTTTTCCATTTTGTAAACAGAGTGACACAAAGAAAAAAACAAAAGAAGAAAAAACAAATGAATTAGGGGGTTTGAAACACAAATGCATGAGTAAATAGCTGTATGAATTTGAATTTGGAATTCCTAACCATAAAGGTAATATTTGAGATCAAAGTGGCCAGTACGACAAAACGCCAATTTCATATGTAAGGACCTAATACAATATGGCGGTCTTAACAACATAGCGACCTCTCCTAGACAACCAGTTTGATGATTTGTAAAATTATTTCCTAATAAATACTCTGCAACAATAGCGATGTTCATAGTGTATATTATACTTATACTGTTATCATTTTATTACCCTTATCTCACTCTAAACGTTGTCAGCACAATATGTCTTTATCATCAATCTCTTCTACGTTCATCAACACTGGTGCAACACCTTTTATATTTTATATCATTCTTCACACAATTCATCTATCTTTTTTTCGGCTTGACTCTAGTCATATATACCTCGACATTCAAATTTAAAACTACTTTGTAATAATCCAATACTGTATCATGTATACTGTTTAAACAGCCTTTCCAATACCACATCGTTCATAACTTTTTAAAAGAGCTCGATTGGATGTAGGGAGTTCTTATCTGATCTAATCTAATCGTTTTATAGCCCCATAAAAGAGGAATATCCCCGCCGTACATTATTTTCTTATACCTCAAACGGATACGGTGGCTTTTTTTATGAAAGTTCATAGGTAGCTTGACTTTTTGCAAAAGTTTCAACAATTATCGTAATCTTTCAATCTAAATTTCCAAAATTTTAGTAAATCTTAGTATTGATATACGAGTTGATTGAAAAACTGTAATAAAACTAGTAATTTTTTGTTTAATCTCCACGAGTTTGGCCAATTATATGTAGAACCGGTGAAAATAGACTTAAGGTATTGAAGAAAGAATGTGAGGTTCCCCAATAATCGAAAGACACTAAACCCTTAACAACTAGACAGCGACAAGAAAACTATTACATGTAGCAAGATTCAAGCGGCATACAATTGTAGGACGTGGTAATCCCATGAAAATATATCGCTTATAGAAACAAAATACAATATGTCAGTTCAAAGCATTGATAAGAATGTAATTTGACCTTTTATCGGATTCTACCAGAATCAGTTTTCAGAAAACCCCCTTACTTGGTACCGCTGTAGTCCAAATCGTACCCACCTCTGTCACGAGCTCACGCTTACGCTGGCGAGCATATGGCTGTAACTTCTTTGAACCTTGATTGTTTAGGGAAATAGGTATTCTTACGTTTGCTTCACAGTATATTTTAAAAAAGGTAATTTTTGTACATAAAAATATAAAGAATTATAAAACGATAGGTGATGTATATAATAGACAAAGTAGGAACCGACATAAGCTTGCCACTCCTGCTTTGCGCCTAGCAAAAGTACGTAAACCGTTTATGGGTTTGGGTATAAGATTCTATAATAAAATTCCGAAATCAATTTTGGCCATGCCATTACAGCAGTTAAAAAACACTGTTAAAAAGAAGCTGATACAGAAAGCCTACTTTACTGTTGAAGATTACTTAGATGATAAGGATGTGAGGATATAGGTGCACTCCTACCCTGTACAAGACAGTAATAACTAAATGTAACTAGTTCTAAGATTTATATTTTAAAAGAGCAACCGCAGAGTTTCTTGCTGGTTCTTCTCGGTAGGAACAGCTTTCCGTACCAGCAGTAAAGTTGACGATTCAAAAGCACTTGTTTACAAGTTTACATGAATATATAATATTTTCATTTTTGATTTTATAAGTGCTTAAACGCATTTCATGTATCAAGATTAAAAAATACGAAAATAACTTACCCAATCTCTATAATGTTGTACTATGCAACGTCGAAAGAGAATACCAAATTTGTAAACCTCGTGAGGTTTGTTTATGACTATAACCATTTTCCCGCAAGAAAATTTTGTGTCGTTAGCTTGATCGATCGGCACCAAGGATACTTTATCGGTTTCATTATTGGCATTACATTTCTCTGCTAGGAACTCGTTGAACTTTCCATATTCACCATTTGCTATCTCTAGCACTGAAATGAACAATTAACTTTAGATAATTTCATTGTATATGTCGGCACAAGAATGGAAATATAATCCCACTTCTGATAATCATTATCAGATAAAAAACAGTAAAGGAAAAACAAAAATTTAGAAATACACAGTTAACAATGGAATTGTAGTTTATTGTAAGAGAATTTCCAGAACAATTTTACCACCATCAAAACTTACAACATTAGTTGTTACTTCAGAAGAAAAGGAGATATCCAAAAAATATTTGCTTATTGTACGAAATATGTTTTTACGATAATTTACGGTAAATATATATTTTTTTCTATAATTGTTTTTAACAATAGTTTATCGATTGTATACGGGTAGGTCAAATGTCATACAGGTCAAAGTCATCGGTTTTATCGCTTGTTAAAACTACTTTATTCATTATATAGTCATTTGCAATATACGGGCTAAAATGTACTTAGGTAATTTACATAAAAAATTAATACAAATTTAACAGCCGCTTTTTTAAAGGACCATATCCATATTAATTTATGTAAAATATTATGTGAACTGTGTGTCCATTTTTATCTGGTAGATTTAAAATTTTCGCGATTCATACTTATTATTATATAATATAATCCTACTAATATTATAAATGCGAAAGTTTGTGAGTATGGATGGATGTTTGTTACTTGTTCACGAAAAAACTATTGGACGGGTTTTGATAAAACTTTACAGTATTATAGGCTATATATCAGAATAACATATACAATGTGTTAATATTGTATGTAATATAAAGATACATATCAATAAAATCGGAAAAAATCTAGCCTCTGAGAGCTATCTTGGCGTACGCTGCCATAAACCTTTGGAGTTACATAAAGATGATGTACCGTAGTATTGTTTGTCTTGAATAGTTCTAAAGAAAAGTCCGCAACAGCATATATGTACCTTTTATGTGAAAACCACTATGACCAAAATTGTAAATCATAAATTAAATTAAATTAGATACTATTTTACAATGCACATTTTAATATATTTATCAAACTCTTATAAAAATCAATACATTTGTCGCTTTCAGTATTTCATGTAGATAGATTTTGTCTTTGACACTAAGTAATTTGGCTGAATAGTTTAAAAGTTATCACGATATGATTGACTTGAATGGAGGGCCATAGAAGTTTTGAAGTAAGACATCTGAAAATTTGGATGTACGAGTAACTAAATAAATATATATTTTTTAATATTAAATCAACGCGGAAACGCTGCCAGCATTCTTGGGACCAATCCACGTGGGCATGATTTGTATAGTAGTAGCGTGTAAGTAATTTAAGATAGATATAACTTGTACATATTTGTTATATATTAAATAAAAAAATATTAAAATCTAAAATGATCTGAATGATATAAATAAACGGGTCACTTCGCGACAAAATATCGCCTCTTTATGTTTTTTTTTAAAACAAATTACGCTGTAGGAAGATTGTATTTGGTATAATTACCATAAAGTTATTGCGCTTATAGAGTAAGCTAGCCTAAAATTTGCCATAATACAGGAAAGAAAAAGCAAGCGAGAGTGTATCTATCTGTTTCTCTTTTTTATGTGTGATTAGACAAAGATTAGTACACTCAGTACACCCTCATTTACAGGCCTGCCTATAACTCCTAGGTTCTAGTATAATAGCCCTATGTTTATTGCACATCTGCTCTTACTTAAAATATTAACGATTCAGACAAAGAAGAAAGTGTATGATAACTTAATCATTTCTGACTATCAAATAAGCATAGCAAACATAGAAACACGTATTACACACACAGCGTCTTGCCGGAGAAGACGAGGTCCCAGTTTTCTGATGTCGGTTGGTCGTTGCTTCTCGAAAACCTTCCGACGTCGTCATGACTAACCAAAGTTATACCATCAGCCCTTCACTACACTTCGCCCTAAGCCGTGGTCCGGCCACACAGAAGGCACCCTTAGGACGACGTTCCCCGACGCTAGTAGAGCTTCAGCGCTCCACTCTCCGCATTTCGCAACCTCAACGATGTTTCTGCGCTTGCCCGTCCGGCCTGGTGACGCTGTAAAAGCCGTTAGGGCTAAGAGCATTCAGTCAGCTCGAAAAAAAACTAATTAGCCCACCCTCTCTTTTTCCGAAGGGTCGTAAAATACGACTAAGGTAAGTTGACGTCAAGCACGCGGCCGGTCGTAAAATACGTAGCCAAATCATGTGACAACGTGTTTGTGACATGTTGTGCAACGTGTTTGGAGAATGATGAACTTCGTTAGTTATTATAAAGATAATTTGTCGACGTGACATTTGGAAGGGAGATTATTGAAGGGCGTACGAAGTCTCGGCCAAAGAGTAAATATATAATTGTAATATATCAAATTGATTATTCATTAATTAGTATTACTCGTACGTGACATAATTCGTGACGTCACGCTAAGTGTCGATAGGGTAACTGTCTGTAACTGTAATTATTGTCTATTAAAACATCATAGACAAGCACATAATTTATCTGATGATAGTTTTATGAGATGTCTTTATAAATTTATCTTTGTTATGTAATATTCATCCTCCCATAAAAGATTTTATTGTTAATCATTTTTTTAGACTATTAAATTATTCTCGTCTAGAGAACCAGTTGCTGTTTAAGATTATGTATCACAATATTTATACATATTGTGTTGCCGTTATAAATTAACAATTTTTGTTCTATATTAAAAGCTAGAATTCCAGCCGTTTGGTATCCAGTTGAATAGAATAGACCAACCTAATTACTTACCGGGGTGTCGTAAAAGGCGACTAAGATAAGTTGACCCGCCGTGTAGTATCCGGTTGAGTAGAATAGACCACCCTCATTTGTTACCGAGATGTAATAAAAGGCGCCTAAGGTTAGTTGACTCGCCGTGTAGTATCCGGCTGAGTAGAATAGAGCAATCTCATTTCTTGCCGAGGTGTCGTAAAAGGCAACTAAGGTATGTTGACCCACCGTGTGTTATCCGGCTCAGTACAGTAGACTACCCTCATTTCTTACCGAGGCGTCGAAAAGGCACAGACATGTTAACGTCAGGCAGGAAGCCGGTCGTAAAATAACTAGCCAAAACATATACCAAAAACATGTTTAAAATATTGTGCCAACCCCACTTATAGTGGGATAAGTGCAGGAGAATGATGATTAAAACCTAGAATTCATTTATTAAAATATAGGAAACAAGTTATACCCGCAACTTCATTCGCGACAACTTAAGTGCCAAAATACCCTTAATTATGACCAAAAGAAAGAAATAACAGGATTTTGTTGTCTTTATATGAGCCTGATATAAATAAGCATTTATGTCAGGATTAAATATCATTAACTGGCTAGCTGTAAAGGCGTACAGAAGAGTACACAAAGTCAGACAGACCGACCAGTTTTTAGATAGAATTTCACATTTTTAAAGTTAGTATGGATATAGTAAAACTATTTTGATATTTTTCTCTTCTAGACGTTATGATACACGTGCTGTTAAATTTTATCCAAAAAAATTCAAAGTTTTCTTGGCCACATGATGCTGTTCTAAAAACCTCGGTATACATACATAATTAATTATAGAATAAATTTGATTTAAACACCTTTATTTTAATCAATTATGTGCACATCGGGGGCAATTTGAAAATTGACTCGAGTTTAACCTTTTATTCCGGTCCGTTTAAATGCTGATACTATTCGGTGCCAAATTTAACGAAAAAGGCAAATTCTTCTTCCTAAAACCTATCATTTCAGTTTCTTTAGTGAACCATTCAATTTTTTTCATATTATAATTTATATATGAATAATTTCAAAAAAATTAAGGTTAAGTTAGGAAACACTGGTCTACTTTTTTTCAGTGTTAAGTCTTTTTCATCAATATAAAAATTTGGATTGCCACTCTCATTCCTTACCACCCTCATTTATTACCGAGGTGTCGTAAAAAGCGACTAAGATAAGTGAAACCGCCATGTGGTATCCGGCAGAATAGAATAGACTACCCTCCTTTCTTACCGAGGTGTCGTAAGAGGCGACTTAGGTATGTGCCGTGTGGTATGCGGCTACATAGAATAGACCACCCTCATTTCTTACCGAGGTGTCGTAAAAGGCGACTAAGGTAAGTTGACGTCAGGCAGGCGGCCGGTCGTAAAATACATTGCCAAATCATGTGACAACATGTTTGTAACATGTTGTGCCGACCCCATTTAGAGTGGAATAAGGGCAAGAGAATGATGATAAAAAATTTGGATTGCCATATATTATTTGCACCCAGTAAAAAGATTAAACAATTATAATTCTCCTACCCTTATCCTACTCTAAGTCGGCACAATGTGCTTTCATCTTCCTTTCCATTATTTTCTATAGCTGAGCTTCTACGGATCTCCTTATACATGATTTGATCATGTAGAGATACTCCAATACTCGTTCCATCGCCCGCGGAGTCACACTGAGCTTTCTTATGAGGCCTACAGTCAGCCAGCGATAGCTTAGACTTAAATATAATAAGTTAAGATATTACGTAAAATATTTTTGTAAGTTCATTGAAGTGCGCACTGCATCGAATAACCTAATAAAGGTTTAGGTTAAAAATAATTTATTCCCAAAAAAAAACCAAAGACCTAACTAATCTATACGAATATTATAAAGAGGAAAGATTTGTATGTTTGTGTGTATGTATGTATGTATGTTTGTAATGTTTCCACGCAAAAACTACTGGACCGATTTCAAAAATTCTGGAAAGCTGCTTTTTCGCTCAGCAACATATTTTATTAAAAACTGTTTTAATATCTGTAAAATACTTTTTAAATTATTAAAATCGGACATTCCAATCAAAAGCTGTAACAAATTAAATAATGTCAATATAGAGAAAATAATGCCATAACAATTGTAGCGTATTGTATTTGTGTACCTATGAATAGATTCCGTTAAAAATTTCCTTTGCCGTAACTATTGATAAGTCCCAGGACCACACTTTCTATTTACAAAAATAAATCTATAATCTGACTTAGTAAACTTTCCACTACTACGAGATCGGTATGTACGCGGATGAAACCGCGGGGCATTGCTAGTGAGAATATAAACTAATTACAAATCTTAGGCGGTCACCAAAAGACCTGCTTATTCTACGGTTGTAATTGACTTTTATTTAGCGTAATTTTCGAAAATGTATTTCGCGAGAAGTCTTTTTAAATTGTTAAACGAGCTTACATGCGTAATACTCCTATCAGATGGTAACTTGTTAAAAAATTGTGCTCCTGCATACGTGATTTTTTTTAACGTAATTTGTACGACTTTTACGGACAAGTAAACTTGGTCGACGAAGGCTGCGTTTGGATAATTGTCATTTTTTATAAAGGATAAACTAGTATGGATGGTTTTATCCATTACTTGCTTTATTAAAATACATGTATTATAAATATAAAGTTGCTTAATATAAAGGTTTATTACCGTAATCCGCAGGATTGTGATACATGGGACACTGAAATCCAGCTGAAGCCAGATAAGGTATCGTACCTTCACTTGTCCCGTTATAGATACAGAGTCCATCAGCCAAAATGTACACCTAAAACAAATAATGGAATCCATAAATTTTATAGCCAATTTAGCATCTCGAACGAAATCCTCTTGGGCATCCCGAGTACCTCTTGCCACTTATAAATATTGTTTTTTTTTTCTCGAGCTTCTTAAGTAGGTTTCTAAGACAATATAATGCAATTTGCCAATCAATTTGCCAAAAAATTAAAAAAATATATATTATTCCCCAGATGTTGGAATCGTAGTTTTATATTAAGATTAAGTAGTTAATTGTTGTCCTTATATATAATTATGTGCATGCTGTGACACCTAAAGGAAGTGCATTTAATACCTTTTGTGGTGTACTTAGTTTAATTGAATATTTTAATGTAAACGCCACTGGTTGTTCCTAAATAAATAAATAAATAATGTCTCGCCTCGTCTTCGAATTTTTTTCTTTTTTGTCTACGTCATTTCATAGATAACCCGCGCATAAAGTTAGTGAGTTAATAAAAGTAGCGGCCTGTTACAATCCCACTGCTGGGTATAGGCCTCTTCTCTCCGTTTCTGGAGAGAAGGGTTGGAGCTAAGACCTACCACGCTGTTCCAATGCGGATTGGTAGGTTACACATATCTCCAGAATTCTCTAGAGATATGCAGGTTTCCTCACGATGTTTTCCTTCACCGAAAAGCGTGTGATAAATTGCAATTATCAATTAGACACATGAGTTTTAATAGAAAAACTTATTGGTGTCTTCCCGGGTTTGAACTCGTGTTCCCCTCAAAAGAGTCGCACGGTCACACCGCTGGGCTATCACAGCACAGTGAGTTAATACGTAAAGCAAAAACTTTTGTTAAAGACTTCAAATTGATTGTCCAATTTTATTATAGAATCGTATACCTACTAAAACTCGAAAAAGATCTATGTACTTTTTAAGGTGCAATGCTCTGTATAATTTTATGTACAAAATTATATTGCTAAAAATATCATGTGATTTAAGGAAATATATTTTCTTGAACTTCTCGCGCAGAGAATCACGCGATCTTAAATTTTAAATATAACGTGTAACTCTTTGTTTGAATCACTCTGTACTATAAACTAGTCAACTCATACTTGCCTTCGTAACCTTCATAATCGCTTAATAGACAATAATTAAGTAACCCGACATTACTTAGCGTGGGGTCGAGAATTATAATATTAAAAAATGGTTATAAAAATATTACCCAATTAGTAATATCCGCTACTTTAATTGCGCCAATTTAAACGCTAAGTATCTTCAGTAATGCACAGGTTTTTTTACTGTTCCCAAAAGAAAAACGTTTTTTTTTTACTTAAATGTTACCTCGGTGATTAAAATTACATCATTATTGCTTCAGTAGATTAGCCGTGAAATCGTAACAGATAAACGGGCTTTCGCATTTATAATATTAGTATGGACAATTTATAATTTTGTATGAATTTAATTTTTGGTGGTCTACACTCTGACAGAACATTTATGTTTAAGATTTAACCCGTTGATAATCCTTTGTATAAATAAATAAAGATAAAATTTTTAAAAGGGTTTGTACGATTATTTTATGTATATATGTATACTCGTAATTCACATGTCAATGATCTCCACAGGCTGTTGGATTCCGGCACAAACATTTCAATTTGGAGGTCATTGATATTTGTGTGCATCAACAGTTAAAGAAGATATAATTCAATTCCTTCTTGACTTGTTCTTTGAAAATAACCAAATCACGTACGTATGTGTGTCTATGTGTGTGTTTGTTGGGGCCGTTTGAAAAGTTTAACTTTTTTTAAAAACAAATTCATAAAAAGCTCTCTGTATATGATCGATTTTTTCAAAATCTATTGAAAGGATTATCATACGGTTTTTATTAAAATAAGACAATTCCTCCGGAAGGTTTTGAGTAAAATAGTACAATACGGTTTTATGTGAATTGTGTTGAACAGATCGCGCGGTTGTAAAACAAACTCGCCTGATGAGAGCTTTACTCTTTGTAGATCTATAAAAATATAACAAAAAGTCCGGAACAGAATGTCTGTATCTCTTATGGTTAATTTGCAATAACTACTTGTATGTTCAAAACTTGTTGACATTAAGGTAGGATACCACCAGTGTGCCCAACTGTGCAGCACTTGTATTTGCACTGCGTGCATTTACAGTGGCATTAATCCAATCTTCTTGGTCGACTCACTCAAGCAAACATTAACAAATTGTGCGCGAATATTCTTGAAATGTTCGCTCATATTTATGCACATTTGTGCGCGTACACTTGAAACATTGGACTCGCGGCCACGCGTACGCACTCGTTGTTCAGGAACTCAGTTTTGCTTCCGCTACTGGATCGAAAGCATTTGTTAAAAAATTATTAAGAATAATTTTATAGAAAATGTCTAAAGATATATTGTAAATTTGTATATATTTAACAAGTGAAATAATAATAATAAAGATTATAAAATATTTCTAAATGAACATGTTCGCACATGTGTGCTTCACTGTGCGCTTACACAAGTTATACACAACATTGCCGGCGGAGACAGAATCTATACGCGCTATCAGCTTAGTACGTGCAGTGCGAGAACTTTGTACACAATCTTTGTAAACAAATATGCTGCACACTATTTTGGTGGAATCCTACCGTTATGGTTGCCCGGGTGCAAGTGCTCTGGCGCACCAAATCCCTCCAATTAACAACAGGTTTGAAAATATTTTTTTTACACATATATTATTGCGGTTGAAAAGTATTTTTTTTCGTTAATTACATAAGGATTACAATATCAAGGTTGGGACCTTTTTTTAAGTGTAACAACACCTGTGTCAGAAGGCCCCGCTCTCCATAACAATATGCATACTAAAAATTAAGTAATCAAAATTAACGAAAGAAGACTGAAATAAAACTGACAAGAATGAGAAGAATAAGTGTGTGTGTGTGTGTATGTGTAGGTGTGTGTATGTGTGAGTGTGCTAGTTGTGTGTGTAAGTATAAAAATCATTAATATAACATTACAACAACTTGGGGCGCATCAAAGTCATTGATCGGTTTTACAAGATACGGCCGTCATCGGCGCGCTGCCCGGGTGAATTGCATTCCCTGCATGTTGAGTCAAGAAGGCCCTCATTCCTTTTCAATGGTGAAAAGGAATGAGGGCAATGATAATGATAATGAATATTTTCATTATCCATATAATGAAAATATTCATTTTCATTATATGGATAATGAAAATGAATATTTTGGGAGCTAAAGCAAAATTAAAACTTATCCGCCGTATTTATAAAAGAACTAGCTGTGCCAACAACGGCTAAGCCCGCGTGGAATTCAGTGATATACGAAAGTTTTTGCGAATTTTTGAAGTTTGAACATAAAAGTAGTTATTGTGAGTTAACCGTGAGAGATATAGACATACTATTGCGGACATTTTGTAGTATTTTTATGGATCTACAATTCTCTATTACATTACTTTAGCTTATCTCTGCTGGCTTATGCAGCGCATGCGACTAAAGCTCCCAGCAAGCAAGTTTTTTAACAACTGCGCGATCTCTTCAACACAATTTACATAATACCGATGTGTACTATTTGCTTAAACCATTCGGAAGTATTGCACTTCTCTTCTTTTGGTGATAAATAAAGATGAAATAAATGTAACTAGTTCTAAGATTTATATTTTAAAAAGAGCAACCGCCGAGTTTCTTGCTGGCTCTTCTCGGTAGGAACAGCTTTCCGAACCAGCAGTAAAGTTGACGATTCAAAAGCACTTGTTTACAAGTTTACTTGAATAAAGAATATTTTGAATTCGAATTTGAATTCATGATGACATGTCCCTGAGACAACATGTTTATAACATGTTGTCTCATGAATAAGGGCAGGGCGATGATGAAATGATGAATGTCATCGAATACATACATCACACATAATCAAGTCAGTAAGTAGTATAACTTTGAACACCTAATTTCATAATAAACTTAATATTTGAATCAATTACTGAATTCTAAGAATTAATAAACTTGATTTGAAAAACTTGAATTTTTCTGATCTAAAAATACTATACAAAAAACGTGATCAACTACTTTAATTTTAAATCTGTAACCGAAGAGAATCGATTTGCGAACTAAATTTAATACCTGCATATCTTTCTTCCGTTGATATCTCTTAAACATTTTGAATCTAATTCATCGTTATATATATATATATGAAGATTCATCTTTTGGTGAAAACCGTACAAAAATCCGTTCAGTAGATTTTGAGAAAATCGATTACATACAGACAAACAGCTTTTTGGATTTCCCTACATACTCATCTATCAATACTTACTTTATCAAATAATTTGTAGACAGGGGCCGTGGGCTGGTGTATTGTGCAGATCACTGTTCTGCCAGCCCGTGCTATGTTTTTGAGCATTTCCATACATTGCGCTGAGGTAAGACTGTCTAAGCCCCTGAAATTCACATTACAGTCAGTGGTAACACGGATAGAAATAGGAACAGCTTTCCGAACCAGCAGTAGATGTTGACGATTCAAAAGCACAAAGTTTACTTGAATAAAGAATGTTTTGAATTTGAATTTGATATAACATAAATTTTGGAAAAATTGGAAGTACCTATACACCTTCTTAGCATCCACAATTCAGTTTATTCGACGAATAAACCGCTGGACATAATTTTCCGTTTTGTAAATTTTATTCCTAAAGTATAATGTTCTAACCGAAACGGACAAATGACCGTACTCAGATATTGTACGCAATTCCATATTGCAAACCTGATGCGACTTAAACGGCGTTATAAAGAAATTAATGGGGACACTTACACACGGTCGCCAGCCCTCAAAGTAAGTAAATACATACTTAAATACACACAGATTCGAAGAAACAATAAATTGAGTTTAGAAAATGCGTCGGGAATCGAACCCGCGACCTCTCGGAGTTGTAGCAAGGGTCACTGCCAACTGTGCCAAGCGGCGCTACAAATTATGTTATGCCAATATTATTGCTATAATAATCTATATGCAATGAGTGGTAAAAGCCCAGATTCCATCATCGTTTTTTATTCGAATTAGTTGCTTCTGCTCATCAGTGACTGCCTTTCCGCTGATCTCTCAAGTTAGCAACGACTTAGCGAGGCAAACATGTCCGAACAGACAAAAGTCCCTTAAAAAAATTTCAAAAATCTTAATTTCGTATAATAAGATTCACAGTCCTACCTACTTATAAATTAGGTAACCAACATGTGGACAATGTGTGGTGGGCAAGAGACCTTATGTGGATTGTGCGGTTCAAGCGAGGGTAGTTGGTGAAAATATTGACTGTAGTTCTCGGGAACGAAGACGCCGCGGCCCTTCAGTCAGTTCGTGACCAACGCGGATGCAACTCTGCCGAAACGTCGAGCCTTGTAAAAAGGTAACTCGATTTTGTCGCGATCTGACCCGTATCTTCACATATTAATAAGTTTACTTTGAATTTGAGGCGTATGTAATGTCTGCCGAACCAGTCCCGAGCACTAAAACGTATATAATGGCTGCAAAAAGAGTCTCCGGCATCAGACAGAATAAAAAACAAGCTCATTAAAAAGATGATGAATAAAAAACAAGCTCCCGGCACTAAGCTGCCTTGTTTTTTTCCATTAGATCTAATTACAGTTGATTGCTAATTAATAAAGGAGTAAGAAGTTCTAATTGGTGTATTTATAATGATTAATTAGTATTTAAATTGGTCTTTCCTAACGTCATTGTATGAAGACATGCAATTAATTGACTTTGATTATACTATAATCGAAGCTGTGATAGCCTAGCGGTGAGACCGTGCGACTCTCTAGAGACGACATAGGTTCAAACCCCGGGCAGACACCAATGGGTTTTTCTATTAAAACTTATGTGTCTAATTGATAATTGCAATTTATCACATGCTTTTCGGTGAAGGAAAACATCGTGAGGAAACCTGCATATCTCTAGAGAATTCTAGGGATATGTGTAACCTACCAATCCGCATTGGAGCAGCGTGGTAGGTCTTAGCTCCAATCCTTCTCTCCAAAAACGGAGAGAGGAGGCCTTAGCCCAGCAGTGGGCATAGTAACAGGCTGTTACTTTACTTTTTTTTATACTATAATCAAGTAATATCATTAGGCAATAGACGCTTTACTCAATGAATCCTAAAGAATGACAGCTCAGTAGGTATAGACGATAAGACAATTAATTTTAACAAATACAAAATAGGATTATTTGATGAATGATGTTTCAGAGTGAAGCGTACTGAAACCGAGTGGCTAATATTTAACCCTATCCGAACAACAAAGTCACATTTCCTATGGTTATATATAGGAATGCAACTTTTTTCTTTGGGGGGTGATTTATATCATTACTAGCTGTCCGGCTACGCGTTGCTGTGGTTCAGTCTAGTTTCGAAGTCTCCTCGAAACAAAACAACACTTGAAAATAAATTATCCGATCGCCTCCAAACTTTGTACGTTTCTACGCTGGATTATTACAAAGATTTTCTGAAAATTTCATTAAAATCGGTCCAGCCGTTTCGTATCCTTTTCTTTTATATGTACGAGTATACTCATACATACGTAATATCTCCTTTTGAATTAATTAAGCGATTAGCTATTGATATATTTTCCTTGTATATCGTGCCATAATAAATCTATCAAATTAATTTAATCTGTTATAATCACTTCTTTTGTAGGCAATATTATTCATACATATTTATATTTAAACTTACTAATAAATATCCTTTATAATGTGCTCCGTGTTTTTTCCGAAGTGTGTTCTTGAAGGAAAAACATAATTGTTTTTATCCTATTTATTAATCTAGGTACATATCCATCATAACTTTAATTACTTAACTACCTAAATGAATCTCTATTTCTCTCCATGCCGTTTAACTAACTCAATAAATTTCTATTTCTCTTAATGCCTTCTAATTACTTAAATGAATCTATATTTCTCTTAATGCTATTCAAATACCTAAATGAACTTCTATTTCTCTTCAAGCATTTCAACTACCTAAATGAATCTCTATTTTTCTTAATGCACTTTAACTGTCTAAATGAATCTTTATTTCATTGATCATCGCATGACGTGAACGGATTAAACAATTTTGTTAATTATTTTTTTTATGTTAATTATTTTCAAGAGAAGTTTGTTAAAAATGTAAGTTTATCGGAACATTTATCGTCTGACGACTCAGCTAGTATTCTATAGAAATTAATGTGCTTAACGCATATTAATATTTCATTATGTGCTTTTCGATAAAGTATTCCGTGATATACATATACAATCAGCTGTGAAAACGTATTAGAGTAAGGTTTCGAGTATAAGGTCAATCGTTTTTTCTAGTTAAGAAAGGTCTTTTCCCAGCGGTGGAATAATAACAAGATGTTTCACTTTTATTTTTATAACTATCCGATGATTCTTTACTTTCTTTACTTTAAACCAAATTTATTTGTATTCTTAGTTAATTTCTATGTTCATCTTAGTAAATATTCTGTTATATTAGTCTCGTATCTTAGTCCAAAATATTTATTTGTAGACAGCACGATTGCTCTTTCAAATATTTCATTTTACGCTTTATAATGTGGTATTAGAATTTATATTTCAATAATATTTATATTTAATTTGTAGTTTTTTTTTGTGGTATCATGCTATTTTTAGCGGGGCATTCAAAGTCATATTTTTAATTTTTTTCTAAATTTTCCATAATATTCGAACTGGGATTTACTCTTGACCTATGCTGTTTTTCTGGTAGTTTTTCTACGGATGCATAATTGCTGGTTATTAGTCAGTTATTATCGTAGTTGATTAGCTGTTTCTTGTGAGCTTTTTCAGTTCTCTTACTTACTTCGTGGAGTTATAGCAAATCTTAGTTATATGGCGTGGGCATTGCCTACAGCGTCGTGACTTTGCCTTTCGTGAATGCGCGGAAATAGATAGAATTTTTGTTTTACAAAAAATAGCCATATTGGCATTTACAATTTAAGCGCGCGTGATTCCCTGCTAGAGAAGTTTAAGGAAATAGTATTCATACATTGGCTTCACAGTATAATTTAGTAATTTAATGTTTGCGTATAAGAATATACATAATTATAAAAAGATTGGCGATGTATATAATAGACAAAGTAGGGACCAACATAAACTTGCGGCTCCTACTTTGCGCCTTGCAAAAGTAAATAAGTCGTGTGTGGGTTTGGGTATAAGATTCTATAATAAAACTCCGCAATCGATTTTGTCTTTGCAACTACATCAGTTTAAAAACACTGTTAAAGGGTGGCCGATACAAAAAGCAAGCTCCGAGTTTCTTTGCGGGGTCTTCTCGGTAGAAACAGCTTTCCGAACCAGCAGTAGAGTTGACGATTCATAAGCACATGTTTACAAGTTTACTTGAATAAAGAATATTTTGAATATTGAATATTGAATTTGAATTTCACTTTGTCAATTTGTTTCTTTGATGGATCTCATTTTGAACTTTATTATATACTTTCTATCGTCCGCTGAACGTGAGCTTTCTTGTTAGTTCCATCTGAAACTTCTTCGCTAGCACCAAAGTGCAGATGCATAATTTAATATCGCAAAACGCACTGTTCGGATAAGCGGACGGGTCAGTTTTTGGGTCGTTTTTCAAAGTGGAAAAAGGTTTGTAGAGACGAGTAACAATGGAAAGTTCGAGATCTTTCTGAAGGTGAACGTTCCTCATGAACCATGGATTAGTGGTTGATTTACAAAGCCAAGTGTTAATTGCAAATGGATAGTTGTCATACCGGTAAGAACTGGTATCGACAGCATTGTTATCTAATCGCCAAGGTAGATGAGGTTTTGATAAGTGGAATAGAGTAACAATAATTACGAATGTTTTCCAATGGTCTTGAAAATATTAAAGAATTATTATCATGTTTGAACGCTCATTCTAAAATGTTTTATGTTTCTCCGTAAATATTTACTCACGTGGTTGGTTCATCTAAGAACAGGACCGGAGGGTTATCAATTAGTTCAACTGCGATAGACAACCTTTTTCTTTGTCCACCAGATAAATTACAGCATCTCGTTTTTTCTGTTCCAATTAAACCTAATGTATCGAGCACTTCGTTTATCTGGAAACAAGAATTAAACTGTGTATATCAATTAAAATACCATTGTGTTATTAAAATGAAATATTTTGATGGGGCTCATCATGTTGGGAAGGTTACATTAAAGAATGGGTGATTGCAATAAAACATTCTAGTCACTTTTTTTTAAATAATTTTTTTATATAAGGAACAGTTACACACACGGTCTTCCCCGAAGTAAGTACATAATTTAATACTGGTGTTGTGTGACAGACAACTGGTAAATATATGCATATATAATTTTAAATATATACTTAAACATACGCCCAGACTCATAGAACCAACGATTTTTTTTATAGAAAATATCTGACCCCCGACTTCGGAGCTGAACGCAGGTTCGTTGCCACATGCGTCAATGTATAAGTATTAAAATAAATTAATAAATTTAAAAAATCAACCATTGTTTGTCTTTATTTTCAGTGGATGACAGCATTCCGAACTTAGTGCTGGAATTGTTCTAGTCTATTCTAAACTAATTATGTTTCAACTATTTCCGGCTCTCGAGAATTCATTAACACGTTGTGAGCCACGTTGATTTTTAAGGTCTCCTTCAGACCACGCGCGATAGTCAAAATGATATAGAAAACTAGCCTTTGAATTGTTCTTTAATACTGCGGTTGTAAATAGTTATATTACAGAAATTATCATTAGCATTATCATTAGCAAATTAGCATTATCAAGTTTCGGAAAAAAATTAGTTGTCCATCTTACAAGTTATGACAATTGTATATTGACAAGAGAATTGCAAGAAGATCAAAAAAAAAAAATCAACTCAAAAGAAAATCGGGAAAGTAACTGAAGTACGAAAATGCTGTAAATTATGTTATGAAAATTAAAAAAAAGATGTTAGAGTGATGGCAAGGAAAAAGACCAAGCAAGCAAGTGTTGTAACATTTAGTAATTCTTGTAAAGGAGAACCATTTTTATAGTCCATTAATCCTGTAATGATACCAAATCTATACATATTTTCTCAAAATCTACTCAACGGATTTTTGTACGGTTTTCACCAAAAGATAGTGCAATACTTCCGGATGGTTTAGGTAAATAGTACATATTGGTATTATGTAAATTGTGTTAAAGAGACCGAGCAGTTGTCAAAAAACTTGCTTGCTGATAGCTTTAGTCACATGCGCTGCGTAAACCAGCAGAGATACACTAAAGTAATGTACTACAGTATTGTAGATCTATGTAAATACTACAAAAAAAATCTGGAATAACATCTCTCATGGTTATCTCATCATCATCCTCCTGCCCTTATCCTACTCTAAGCGGGGTCGGCACAACATGTTACACACATGTTGTCAAATGATTTGGCTACGTATTTTGCGACCGGCCGTCTGCCTAACGTCAACTTACCTTAGTCGCCTTTTACGACACCTCGGTAAGAAAGAGGGTGGTCTATTCTACTCAGCGGGATATCACACGGGGGCTCATGGTTATCTCACAATAACTAAAATAAATTTGGGAAAAGTTTAGTAAATCATTGAATTCCACGCGGGCGAAGCCGTTGTTGGCACAGCTAGTTAAGTATATTTTAAATAAATTTTCTGTAATTCCATAAAATAGTGTAAATTTTGTAGTTCTCATATTACACGCTGTCAGCCAGCGACGGCTGACGCAACCTAAACGGAAAGCGTAGTGTCAGTCAACGATTGCTGACGGGACCTAAACGGAAAGTCTAGTGTCAGCCACCGATGGTTTACGTGTTCGAAACGGAAAGTCTAGTGTCAGCCACCGATGGTTTACGTGTTCGAAACGGAAAGTCTAGTGTCAGCCACCGATGGTTTACGTGTTTGAAACGGAAAGTCTAGTGTCAGCCACCGATAGTTTACGTGTTCGAAACGGAAAGTCTAGTGTCAGCCAGATGACCCACGTGGCGCTCAACGTGTTAACTGAAACCCGTTTAGTCTTTCTCAGTATTTTTCCTTTGTTTATCCGAAATACACATGTACTTAATAAGCAAACATAATGCATACGAGTAAACCTGTATTGTTAATCGAAGCAATTTTATTGAATTCGCGTTGAAAACATGCACAAAATAGGTGCCAATAAGAGAACAATGGTTTGGTATAATTGAGGATTAGGTGCCTAATTATGTAAAAAAATACAGCTAATATAAATAATTTATAGAATTGGGCGTTACTTTGCAGAGATCCATAATACAAGCGTAATAATAAAATTATTTTGCTACAATCCGCGATACAGTAAATAGAAAATACATATTGTGTTAAATGTATAGTGGACTATCCGTTTTTTTTTCATACCCGATACATGCAGGATTCGTAAAAACACATGCACCAACCACCACAATACAAAAGCACTACACACATTCACTATTACAAACTCAATAATCGTTTCGCCCCGCAACCGAAGCATCATCAGGAGATAGACTCCACGACAAATTTGGCGATTTTGTTAGTGAACTACGTGGTAGGTCTTCGCTCCAACCCTTCTCTCCAGAAACGGAGAGAGGAGGCCTATTTCCAGCAGTGGGATTGTGACAGGCCGTTACTTTACTTTACTTTACTCAAACACTTGTATAAATTAACGTATGAAAGATAGAAATCTTTCATATTTCTGAAAAATTCAGGAGATATGTGTAACCTACTAATCCGCATGGTGGGTCTAAGTTTAACCCCTTTCTTAAAAATAGTAACGTAAGTAAGTAGTAACGTAAATTCTTAATTTACTTTACGGAACAACTACAATCACGTATATAGCTATGATTCAGGAATATTTGTGCTGCTTGCTGCAATTAGCCATTTTAAACACTGTTCAAGGTCTTACTACACTTCATTTCGATTCAAAATATTCTATAAATAATTTAGTAAACAACTGCAACATAGAGCGTGGCGTTTGTTTTTTTTTAAATAACCATTTTTCGACTCCTGTTATAACTAAGCTTCAATTAATTGTGGAATTTTATTGATATTATACTATCATATAGTAAAAAAATATTTGACATGTTTCAAATTCAAATTCAAAATATTCTTTATTCAAGTAAACTTCTAAACAAGTGCTTTTGAATCGTCAACTTTACTGCTAGTTCGGAAAGCTGTTCCTACCGAGAAGATCCAGCAAGAAACTCGGCGGTTGCTCTTTTAAAAATATAAATCTTAAAACTAGTTACATTTAGTTATTACTGTCTTGTACAGGGTAGAAGTGCAGCTATATCCACACATCCTTATCATCTAAGTAATCTTCAACAGTATAGTAGGCTTTCTGTAATAGCCTCTTTTTAACAGTGTTTTTAAACTGCTTTAATGGCATGGCCAAAATTGATTTCGGAATTTTATTTTAGAATCTTATACCCAAACCCATAATCGATTCACGTACTTTTGCTAGGCGCAAAGCAGGAGTCGCAAGCTTATGTCGGTTCCTACTTTGTCTATTATATACATCACCTATCGTTTTATAATTCTTTATATTTTTATGTACAAAAATTACTGTTTTTGCTCGGAACAATTACATTGTTTAAAATATACTGTGAAGCAAACGTAAGAATACCTATTTCCTTAAACTTCTCTCATGAGGTTTACCAACCGGCCGCCAGCCTGACGTCAACCCTCTTTAGGAATGTTTATAGTTAAATTACCCGTCAACATAATTTATTGCTTGCTTTGATTTTCGCATGTATCGGGTATGAGAACGGATAGTCTTATCATTTAGCATTATATATATTTATTTACTTAATTAATAGCGGATTTTAGGAAAATATTTTCATTATAAATTTGGTATTTTGATATATAAAGTTGTATACAAAGTGAATCGTGGTTCCATTTACAATTCATATACTGAAGGGTCAAGGCACATGGTTATAGAGTCAAAGAGACGCATAGCATTAAGGCTAAGGTTACAGTAGGCACCTATTTATTAATTTATTTATATTACTAGCTGTGCCAGCGGCTTCGCCCGCATGGAAATCAGCATGTTACAATTTTTTTCTACAATTTAAATTTTAAATATAAAAGTAGTTATTGTGAGTTAACCGTGAGAGATAGAGACTCTCTAGTAGAGATACCGTACATTCGTTTTAGCCCCGAGTAAAGAACCTCAAAGGTGTTTTTATCGCATTGAATTGACATTTCTATAAAAAGGCTTAAAATATAACATTCCCCATAGCAAGGTTACACCTTGCTATGCTCCTATTTGTGGTGCTCAAAAACGCAATTCCCGAATACTTGCGAAATTTCTGTGATTCAGTTATAAGTCAGCGCGCATTACACGAAATTGATATCTCTTTTTGTCTATGCCTTTGCATAAAACAGCAGCATTCAGGGGCTGGAATGAATAACCACCACCAGTTGAATCATCGCAACTTTGGGAGTTTTTAAATCAAAATGAACAGAAATCTATGAAAACTACAAAAAAGAGAGCAGTAGCTCTCGCGGACTTTTTTGTAGTATTTTTATAGATTTACAATTCTCTAGTACATTATTTTAGCATATCTCTGTTGGTTTACGCAGCGCACGCTACTAAAGCTCACAGAAAGCAAGTTTTTTAACAACTGGTCGATCTCTTAAACACAATTTACATAATACCGATACATACTATTTACTTAAACCATCCGGAAGTATTGCACTGTGTTTGGTAAAAACCGTACAAAACTCCGTTCAGTACATTTTGAGAAAATTGATTACATACAGACAGCTTATTGGGACCTTGTTTTATAATAAGTATAGATAGATAGATTAATTGTTCAACCTACGTTTGAAGAGCGATACTATATAAAACGTATATGGCTGCACTATAAGGGAAAATGCGGCCTTGATGTGTCTATAATTATTATTAAAAAAACAAAATTAACTTGCTGTTTGTATGTGAATCTTCGAAGATAAATTTTACCCACTTCCCGGTGTCCGACTGAGCTAAAGTTTTACATACTGGTCCAGTACCAGTCACAAAGCATGTTTATAATATGCATGACTTGATACTGTTGCCAGATTGGTTCTAGACGAAGAAACTCCTTAACGGTTAACAGTGTGGACATAAAATTTTATTTAAAAGCTTTCTTTAAATTTTTTTTAGCTTGACTTGTTCATTCATGCTTCGTAATGACTTATATGACCTAATATACATTTTTATCTAGCGACACTTACGAGTATATAATTAGTAGCGCGAATAAGTCGGCACTATTAGTATGTTAACGAAAAATTCCATTTAATTTCTTAAACCGATATTATCATACACTTTCAAATTCAAATAAGTCTTTATTCAAATTGGCCTATTACAAGCACTTTTGAATCGTCAAATTAAAATTAAATTGAAGCTACAACTGGTTCGGAAAGGTGCTCTAACCGAGAAGAACCAGCAAGAAACTCGGCGGTCACTCTTTTAAAAAATAAGTATTACAGTTTTGTATTAACTATTGTTAACAAACTTAGATTATAATATCGTCTAGTACATAGCTGGTCGCAATTTAGTTCCAAGCTTTCTTATCATTGACATAGTCTTCAACATTATAGTAAGCTTTATTAATGACAGTCTCTTTAATTGCTTTTTTGAACTTGTGTAAAGGCAAGTCCAAAATTGATTGAGGAATTTTATTATACAAAAGTATACCGAAGCCCACAAACGATCTACGTACTTTCTGAAGCCTTAGCCTTGGCCACTAATATTGTTTACTTATTTTAAAGAGATATACCGGTTTTTGGACGATGTTTGCGTTCGTCGTAATACACGTATGCAATTACAAATATGATTAACTAGGTTGTGCCCGCGGCTTCGCTCGCGTGGAATTTGGTCTGCCACATTAAGTTTCGTGGCAAATCATTTTAGGTTTAATTTTTTTTTACTTTATATTAAAAAATATACTTATATTTATTTAGTTACTGCTACATCCAAAATTTCAGATGTCTAACTTAAAAACAAAAGGATTCCATACAATCTTCGCGCCCCGCGTATAAGGCACTCTATGGCGCTTCATTTAAGTCAATATTATCGTGATAACTTTTAAATTATTCGGCCAAATTACTTAGTGTAAAAGACAAAGTTTATCGTAATGAAATACCTAAAGTGACAAATGCATTGATTTTTATAACAGTATGATAAATATACTAAAATATGCATTATAAAATAGTATCTAATTTAATTAACTTTATGATTCACAGATTTGGTCATAGTGGCTTTCACATAAAAGGTAGATGTATGCTGTCGCGGACTTTTATTTAGAACTATTCAAGACAAACAATACTACGGTATATCATCTTTGTGTAACTCCAATGGTTTAGGCAGCATACGCCAAGATAGCTCTCAGAGGCCAGATTTTTTCCGACTTTATTGACATGTATCGTTATATAACATAAAATCATTACAAATTGTAGCCTATATGTTATTTTGATGTATAACCTATACAGCTGTAAAGTTTCATCCAAATCCGTAAAGTAGATTTTTCGTGAAAGAGTAACAAACATCCATCCATACTCACAAACTTTCGCATTTATAATATTAGTAGTAGTAGTAGTAGGATGTTAGACGGATTAATATTAGTAGTATAATAATCCATCTAACTTTAATATAGATAATAAAGTAGGCTACCGAGAAGACCCAGCAATAACTCTTTTCAAAGATTAATTCTTATTACTAGTTATATATAGTTATTAATGTCTTGTACAGGGTCGAAGAGTAGCTATATCCACGCATTCTTGTCGCCTAAATAATCCTTAACAGTATAGTAGGCTTTCTGTATTAGTCTTTTTTTAATACTATTTTTAAATTGTATTCTAAGACGAAGTCGCTGGCCGGAGATAATTACACTACAAAAACAAACTAGATATTCCCATAAACGAGCAATGGTTTCAACATTTCAAGTAACATAGCTGCAACATAATAACTTTAACTATGTTCACTCGTACTGACCTACAACTTAATTACTATTGGCCCTATATATGGCCGATATATGCACTCAATCTTTTTTGCATTTAATTGCACTCATAAATTGTTTCCTTTAATACACTTATTAATACATTTGCCAGACTCATTCTTTTTATTGTTTTTCTTACAAACGATAATAAAACATTGAGTCATTTATTAAATTTCGGTAACCTTGCTTAGCAGGTTCTTATTTGTCTTCCACGTCCACAATAATATTATGAAGCCTAGTTAATATGTAGACTACGTCTATACTAACGTCTAACTTTATCGGGTTAGCTCGAGTAGTTTCGAGCCCATCCGGGGCACTTATTCATGAGCTTTACACGACTTTATCGCAGCGGGAACTGCGTGCAGTAGCTCGCTGGGTGGCTTGAGACGGTTTGGGCATGAATATGTGCCCCGGATGGGCTCGAAACTAGTCGGGCTAACCCGATAAAATTAGATGTGAGTATAGCCAGTGTCTACAAAGCAACTATGAATACTACGTACGTTTAAATTTTAAAATTATGACTCACTACACGATTTTATTTATGATCTGTTACGACATGTTAAAGACATGTTGTCACATGATTTGGCTACGTTTTTTATGACCTTCCGCCTGCCTGAAATCAACTTACCTTAATCGTATTTTACGACACCTCGGTAAGAAATGAGGATGGTCTATTCTACTCAGCCGGATACAGCACGGTATGTAATAAATGATATTATATAATACTAATATCAATTAGACAATCCTTCAGTGTCAGAAAACTAGTCTTCAAACTTAGATTAAAATCTAAGTTTGAAGACTAGTTTTCTGATAGTTTACTATGCCAATTTTATCTTGCCAATCACTACATATTTAAGTAATTTTTTTCTCTAAGTTGCCTATGTACGGTGACCAAGAAAGATATTATCTCTTTATGTAGTTAACATAGTAAACGATTTACAATTTTCCTTGTATGGATTAATCTTCACTACAAATATGGAATTAATTACCATGAACTTTTAGAAAACGATTCAATTCAAAGTCAGTACCTAAACTCAACCGTTTTCTCTTCGTACCACGAAATGTGGATTGCATTGGGGTCGTAATTTTTGAAAAGGAAAACATTATATGAACTATAGATAACTCTGTCGCTTTTAGTCAAATGTTCCTAGGACAAATTCCGAAAGATCATTCGGCAACGACTTGAAGTGTGTGTCCTTAAGACGTCATTGTATGAAAAAGCAAAAAAAATCGTTTACGTCTTTAATTGAGTCGCAATAAGAGTTCATGGTAGGCCTGCTGATTGCATCTGTTATTAATGGTTTGAACCTGACTTGTTTATTCATAGTGGGTTCATTATTATTTAAAAATATATATTTGATCAAGCTGCTTCGCTTCAACTTAAGAGTTCAATTAACCTTAATTGTGTTGTATTTCTTCAAATATGTGTATTTTCCTGTTTTCCCAAGGAAAAAATATATGTGAAGATGAAATATTGCAAGATAAATTTAGCCTACTTCACGGTATCAGATTGAGTTGAAACTTTACATAATTGGCGCATCCCGATGACAATGCATTATAAGCATGACCTGATGCTGCTACTTAGATAAGCTCCAAAAGAGGGAACTCCTCAACGGTTAACAGTAGGGACATAGTCTACACTAAGCATTATATATATTGTCTATTTTCTTAATCGCGGATATAGCAAAGTATCTAAGGTCATTATTGCTTTTTTATTACGGATCTCTACAATCTACATATACATATTATTATTAACGCATATAACCTACCTATTCGCCACGGGTTCCGTGTTACGTCTACTCAGCGTTTGCCGCTTTCCCAGACACTACTCGACACCTGAGGTGTCATGTAGAGTCTGGGAATCCATGCCTGGGAAAGAAACTTCGCGCTACCTCGCCTTTCTCTAACTTCGGTGGGATCGGACGCCATTAGTATTTCAGATTTTAGCATAGTACCTATGTACTATAATATAATATAAGAATAATTATAATTAATTAACTGTAAATAAATAGATTTATTTGGATTGTAAGTTTTGTGTGCCCAACAGTCGCCCCCCATAATATAATTTCCGCGAGTCGCAACTAGTTAGAATACACAACTTTAATTTTAATCTGTTAATCTTCATCACCATCATCCTGCCTTTATCCCAGTCTAAGTGGGGTCGGCACAACATGTTAAAAACATGTTGTCACATGATTTGGCTACCTATTTTACGACCGGCCGTCTGCCTGACGTCATCATACCTAATCGTATTTTACGACACCCCGGTAAGAAATGAGGATGGTCTATTCTACTCAAGCGGATACCACACGGCTGATCAACTAAACTTAGTCGCCTTTTACGACACCTCGGTAAGAAATGAGGGTGATCTATTCTACTCAAGCGGATACCACATGGCTGGTCGACTTTACTTAGTTGCCTTTTACGACACTTCAGTAAGAAATGAGGGTGGTCTATTCTACTCAGCCGGATGCCACACAGTGGGTTGACTTACCTTAGTCGCCTTTTACGACACCTCGGTAAGAAATGAGGGTGGTCTATTCTAGTCAGCCGGATGCCACACAGTGGGTCGACTTACCTTAGTCGCCTTTTACGACACCTCGGTAAGAAATGAGGGTGGTCCATTCTACTCAGCCGGATACCACACAGTGGGTCGACTTACCTTAGCCACCTTTTACGACACCTCGGTAAGAAATGAGGGTGGTCCATTCTACTCAGCCGGATACCACGCGGCGTCTTCTGTTAATCTAATTTATAAAAAATTACTTACTATAGTATTTTTTAACTTTGGGGTCAATGTGTTTCCCAGTTTCAGATCTGTGGCGAATTGCATCAACTCCGCAACCGTGAACAGCGGGTTTAGCCTGTCGTCTTGTAGAATATAGCAGGATCTTTTGCGATAAGCCTCGAGAGACTGCCGGCAGTTCTTATCGTTACCCAATTCGCATATCAGATCACCAGCTCGAATCGATCCTTTCACGCCATTTACGCTGGAACAAAATTTTAAATATTTCTTATGATATACTACGATGCCTGCGGTTTCGCACGCGGTTAATATAATGTTAAACCGGGATGCCTTCTGTTGCGCTCTGTGTCTTACTTACGAGCATGACAGTTCAATTTAAATTATTAGAAAATTATAAATAACAATACGCGTTTGAGATTGAATATTAGTTCCAACGTCTAATATTGTATTTTTAAAATGCGCCCAACTCATGTTGAATAATTAATCGGCAATGTCATGACTATATAGAAGAACATGTATGTAATCCTTCTAAATGTAATTAATCATTAAATTACCCTCGATAACTAACAATTTAATCACTATTTAACCACACTCATTACTAGACCATAATATTTTTTAAATTACCCGCACTTATTAACAGGTTAACGCGTGCAAGTGCATACTATTCTTTCGTCCTTCTAAATATCAATATGTAGTTATAGATAAGGGACGCACCGCACGCGTCTAGATGTATTATTATCCCGCGGGCAGCGACTCTTTAATACTAATATAATAGTCATCCCGCAGAGTTTATGATAGAAAAGGAACTTACTAAAATCCAGTAAGAGCGTTAAGGAGAGATGTCTTTCCAGCCCCTGAAGGACCCATGATTGCAGTCAGTTGGCCAGATTTGAAGAGACCAGATACATTTCGCAAAATAGTTTTTTTCTCTGTAACAAGAAATTAATAAATCGTGAGAGAACTGATCCCAGTTCCCGTGATAACTCATCCGTTAAAATAAGACGTGAGTATAGCCGTTCTCTAAACATTTCTGCTAGACTATTTGAATTTTTTTGCTAGACTATTTGAATCGAAGCTAAATTTAAATCTTAGAAGCTGGCGCAACTTTGCTTCATAAAATAATACAAAACTAATTACAATGTTAACTATTTTATTAATTATTAGTACTGAATTTAAAAAATATATATTTATGGCGCAGTCGGTAGGACGAATAACATAATATATATTTTATTTAACACCATATTCGTATATGTTTAAGTTGTATGTTAAAGTTTTTATAATATATATGTTTTATAAGTTAACATCAAAATTGTAATATCCTTAGTAGCATCATAGAAAAGGCTATTAGTTATTAGTCGATAAGTTTATTATTAAAAGCTTCCATTCAACTTGCATTATATATATGTGAAGTGTACCAATGAGTTTTTCCTATTAAAACTTATGTGTCTGATTGATAATTGCAATTTATCACACGCTTTTCGGTGAAGGAAAACATCGTGAGGAAACCTGTATATCTCTAGAGAATTCTAGGGATATATGTAACCTACTAATCAGAAGAAGCGTGGTAGATCTTAGCTCCAATCCTTCCCTCCAAAAACGGAGCGAGGAGGCTTTAGCCCAGCAGTGGGCATAGTAACAGGCCACTATATATGTGAAGGTGAAATCTTGCAAGATAAATTTGACCCACATTCCAGTGTCCGATTGAGCTGACATGCTAATCCAGTTCCGATGACAATAAATGTTTATGATAGGCATGACGTGGTGCTGTTATCAAGATTAGCTCCACACGATGTAACTTCTTAACGGTGAACAGTTGGGACACGAAATTTTCTTAAAAGTTTTTGTTAATCAACTTGTTACTGTCAAATAGAACTTGTTTTTTCTTTTCGTTTTATGTGTTGGTTTGAATCTGTGAACCCAAGATAGTCACACAGTCTCACTTCACAGCGATTAATTAGCATTTTAACAAAAGCTCAGAAATATTCCGACATAACAATGGTCGACGATTTCTCAAAGAGCAATAGGTTTTATCAAGTAATGAATTAATTATATTCTTTAAAAAAAATGAATAATTCCCTCAATTTTGCCACTTAGTCAAGCCTTTGTATTATTTGACGCCGATGAACACCTGACAGTGCTGCACCACGCTGCTGGTGGCGGGGACAGGGTACCATTGGACACATTACCCCCATTCCCTCTAGCAGCGGCTCTGTGTCCCTGAGGGTGCCTCCTCCGGGTCCAGATGCATGGACCGCCTCAGTGATCTAACTCCAGCGAGCGTCACATAAAAGTAAAAGTAGCGGCCTGTTGCAATCCCATTGCGGATTGGTAGGTTAAACATATCTCCAGAATTCTCTAGAGATATGCAGGTTTCCTCACGATGTTTTCCTTCACCGAAAAGCGTGTGATTAATTGCAATTATCAATTAGACACATGAGTTTTAATAGAAAAACTGATTGGTGCCTGCCCGGGTTTGGACTCGTGTTCCCCTCGAAAAAGTCGCACGGGAGCGTCACATAAACCTCGTTCGAACTAGTAAAAAGAATTATATCTGTAAAGAGCAAACCACCGCCATTACAGGTAATTAATTAGTAAATTAATAATAAACTATTTTAAGCAATTTTATTCTTGTACATAAATTATAAAACTATATGTGATGTATTTAATAGACAAAGCAGGAACCGACGTAAGCTTGCAGCTTCTGTTTTGCGCTTAGCCCAAGGTACGTTTAACTTGCCATTGCAGCAGATTAAAAACACTATTAAAAAGAGGCTGATACAGAAAGTTTATTATACTGTTGAGGATTTCTTAAATGATAAGAATGTGTGAATATAGCTGCACTTCTAGCCTGTACAATACAGTAACTTAATGTAACTAGTTATAAGAATTATATTTTTAAAAGAGCAACTGCCGAGTTTATTGCTGGCTCTTCTCGGTAGGAACAGCTTCCTGGACCAGCAGTAGAGTATACGATCCAAAAGCACTTGTTTACAAGTATTTAATTAATAATATTTTGAATTTGAATTTAAATAAGATGCTGGAGGCGAATGCTCCGAATACCCTGGAGCGCCCAAACGCACAATTGTATTTGTCCACCACTTGTCTTCAACGCTCTCGTATTTCAGCCGCATAATGCGCAGAGGAAATGGCAACCTTAAAAAGCTGGTCGTTGGTCGACGCTCAAAGGTCCCGGTTAGGACGACATGCGACGGACTATTATTTGATGCCATAATAACTTTACTCTATGTATTTTATTACTTAAATAAATAAAATGTTAATAGTTAAGTTATAGGAAGGTACTGGCGCCTAAGATACGGGTTTTCATAGTTTAGGGGTCTAGGATAGAATAAGAAATAAATGTAAAAAAAATTTGGTTTAATACATCATTAAATCATTGATTCATTCATTAATAATATAACAAACTATATTACCTAAAAATTAATGCTTAAATAATATAATGGACAAGTTTCTTAATGGATACCTTATTCCGAATTATTGCAGAAACTATAACAGAACGACTTTGCTATAATCCGCGCGTGTTAAGCGAATGTATGTAATGCTAAGTGTACGAAGCAGGCAAAATTCACGTATCTTACACATGCAGGACAAGTCACCACACGTATCGCAAGACGTCTGCACAGCAACAATGGACACAAGCAATACACACAACCACCACCAAATTCTCCACGATCGCTTCACCCCGAAACCGAATCATCATCAAGACGATAAGCTCCATGAAAAAATCGTAAAATAAAATCGTACTTCGAGAAATCTGAGGTACAACCGAACCCCCTTATTTCAGTTGCTTCTACCTACATCACAGTTAGGTCTGACCAACGAAAACATAGGCGTCCAAAAAGCGTCCTGTATGACCCTTACGATCAAATAACAATCGCAAACACAAAAACACGTAATACACACACACAGCGTCTTCGCCAGCGAAGACGAAGTCCCAGTTTTCTGACGTCGGTCGGTCGTGTCTTCTCCCCACCCTTCCGATATGGCAATGACTAATTAAAGTCATACGCCATCCACTACGCGTCGCCCTAAGCCTTGGTCCGGCCTCAAAGGAGGCACCCTTAGGACGGCCTTCCCCGACGCTAGTAGAGCATCTGCTCTCTACTCTATGCATTTCGCAATCTTAACGATGCTTCTGCGCTCACCCGTCCCGCCAGGTGACGCTGTAAAAGCCGTTAGGGCTAACAACATACAGTCAGTTCGAAAATAAATACGCGGATAATAGCAAAGTAGTTCTGTTATAGTTTTATAATATGGAATTCCACAAAGTAACGTCTGCTTCTATAAATCTGTAATTATTTCTTTAAGCTTAAAATCTTTAGACGAATAAAGCTAGAGAATAAAAGATTTATTTTTATATGTACCATAACTAGAAAAAACTACACGTTATCTAATACATCCGGTCGAATTATATATTTCATTGGTATTTAAATCGCATATTTACGTACAGTGACTTTTAAATTACCTACCGTTTATTATCTACCTGTTTCAATTACTGTTACCGGTATATAAGACCTTGTAGATAGTACGTACCCGTCGTATTTACTATGTAGTACTGTAATCTTCATAGTAAACAAACTAGTAATCTTAGTTTGTTGAGAAAGTCTTATTGCAAAATGCCAACTGACAAAAATAACCTTGACCTAACAAATACCATGCCTATTTCCCAAAACAGCAATAGATACAATCAGTTGTATGACAACATTGCGTAGTTGTTAAATTTGTCACCGATTGAATTTGAGGTTCATTTATAAATCGAAAAGTTGACTTTAAAAGAATTGTTTAGCGTCTTATTGATAAAAAGACATAACCACAAATTCGTACGCATCAACTAAATGTTAAAATACCCTCTTAAGGTTATATTCGCTATTCTTAATACTGAGCTCTTAATTAGAAGTCAGATGTTCTGTTCTTCCAGTTCTATGGCCAAATTATGATTTATATTCATCTTCTTGTAAAAGTAGGTTACACGATAGTAATGTTATAAAAATAGATACATAGATAAATAAATAAATTCCTAGTTCCTATTATTAAGTAGATATTAATTTGTGATATTTATTCTTTTATTTATTAACTTAACAAAATATACGCCGTGTGGTATCCGGCAGAATAGAATAGACCACCCTTCTTTCTTGCTGAGGTGTCGTAAGAGGCGACTAAGGTATGTGCCGTGTGGTAACCGGCTGCATAGAATAGACCACTCTCATTTGTTACCGAGGTGTCGTTAAAGGCGACTAAGGTAAGTTGACGTCAGGCAGGCGGCCGGTCGTAGAATACGTAGCCAAATCATGTGACAAAATGTTTGTAACATGTTGTGCCGACCCCACTTAAAGTGAGATAAGCGCAGGAGAATTATGATGATTAACTTATAAAAATATAAGCTGTCATAGCTCAGCGGTGAGAGCGTGCAAAACTTTCGAGTGGTCCCTGGTTCAAAACCCGGGCAGGCACCATTAAGGTTTTTCGTTATATCTTATGTGTATAATAAATAATTGCAATTTATCACACGCTTTTCGATGTATGTAAACCTGCATATCTCTAGAGAATTCTAGTGATATGTGTAACCTACCAATTCGCATTGGCGCAGCGTGATAGGCGTTAGCTCCGATCTCTCTCCATAAATGAAGAGAGGAGGCCTATGCCCAGCAGTGGGATAGTAACAGGCCGTTACTGAAGAAAAAATAAGATTTATCCTGTATTTGACCCGGTAAATGAGCCTTAATTGTACCAAGTTTCATTAACAGTGTACTAGCGGTCTCGACGTGAATTGCTTTTACCTAAATCAAAACGCGTTCAATTAAAAATAAACTATGTGCTTAATGTTTTGACTGGCCTGTTGGCGCTGTGGGTAGTAACCCTGCCTTTAGTTCCGCGGGTCGTGGGTTCGATTCCCGCCGAGGGCCAACATTTTCTATATACATGTTGATTCGTCTAGCCTGGGTGTATATTTGTATTTAAGTATGTATTTAAAATTATGTATGTATATATTTACAAGATGTCTGGTAACCATAACACATGTATTAAGTCACTTATTTAGGGGACGACGTGTATGTAAGTGTCCCATATATATATATATATATATCTATTTTAAAATGATTTGTTCACATGCGCAATCCTTCCTACTTATATTAGGTCCTTACATATGAAATTGGCGTTTTCTATGGAAGGAACATAAAGTCGTTTTTTTTTAGTGAAATATATTTAATTAATCAAAGTATGTACCATTGCTATGTATGCACTTTTGCCATCTCATAGGTAGTTCATTGATCCCCTTACTAAAAAAACCATTCGGGCGGGAATCAATAAAATCTTTAAAGGCGGTTTGGACAGCCCCATCGGAGTTGAATTTTTTTCCTTGCAAGTAGTTATCCAAATTGCGAAAAAAATGGTAATCTGTTGGAGCAAGGTCCGGAGAGTACGGTGGATGTCTAAGACATTCTAATTGAAGCTCCTCTGATTTGGTAGCCGTCTGTTGTGCAGTGTGTGGTCTAGCGTTGTCCTGAAGCAGCAGCGGCCTAGAGCGATTGACCAGCCTCGGTTGTTTAGCAGCTAGCTTTTCCATCATGGTTTGCAGTTGCTGACAATAGATATCGTCTGGCCAGATTTAAGAAAGCTGTAGTGAACGACACCGGCACAAGTCCACCAAACACTTACAAGCAACTTTTTTTTAGTCAATTTTCGCTTAGGGCAGGATTTGGCTGATTGGCCAGGGTTCAGCCATTGCGATGAGCGCTTCCGATTATCGTAGAGGATCCACTTTTCATCACAGGTAATGATTCGATTTAAAATTCCTTCATTATTGTGCCGGTTGAGTAACGTAACGCAGCAGTCGACGCGCGTTTGTCGGTTTGCTTCACTCAATTCATGAGGTACCCACCTTTCAAGCTTTTTCACCTTCCCAATTTGCTTCAAGTGGATTAGAATAGTTTTATCACTAACACCGGAGCCTGCAGCTAACTCGGACGTGGTTTGCGATGGATCCGCTTCCACAATAGCCTTCAATTCTTCATAATCAACTTTGGTCTCCGGCCTTCCACGAGGCTCGTTCTGCAGGTCGAAATTTCCAGAACGAAAACGTTGGAACCAAAAACGCACTGTGTTTTCTTTTGCGACACCGTCACCATACACATCATTAATCCTTCGAGCCGTTTCTGCAGCACTGGTGCCACGGTGGAACTCATACTCGTAAATAACGCGATATTTCATGTTTTCCATTTTGTAAACAGAGTGACACAAAGAAAAAAACAAAAGAAGAAAAAACAAATGAATTAGGGGGTTTGAAACACAAATGCATGAGTAAATAGCTGTATGAATTTGAATTTGGAATTACTAACCATAAAGGTAATATTTGAGATCAAAGTGGCCAGTACGACAAAACGCCAATTTCATATGTAAGGACCTAATATAAATGCGAAAATTTGTGAGTATGGATGGATGTTTGTTACTTTTTCACGAAAAAACTATAGATGGATTTGGATTAAACTTTACAGTTCTATGAATGCTATCACGGTATGGTTGACTTAAATGGAGCGGTATAGAGTCCCTAAAATGCGCGACGCGCGAAAATTGCATGCAATCCTTTTGTTTTGAAGTTAGACAGCTACATTTTGGATGTACGAGTGACTAAATAAATATATTTTTTATTTTATTTTATTAAGTAAAAGAATATTTAAATCTAAAATGATCTGTCACGAAACTTAATGTGGCAAACCAATTCCACGCGAGCGAAGCCGCGGGCAAACCCTAGTTATAAATATTTACAATGGCCTCCAGCAGATTTAGTGATAAAACTAATAAAAGCGATAGCAATATGAACGACGCAATAGAAACGTACTAATTGATGATTATACTATGTTTTTCGTTTTTTATTATGGAAATCTGCTTATTTGACTGCTTTATTTTTATTGTCTGTGTCTAAGTTAAATGCGATCTACTTCTTGATCTTTTTCCTCTATTGTTGCGCAGAGATTTAGAAAAAGTCAGAATTATTGTCCTTATGTTAGAGAGTAAAGTAACTGCCTGTTACTATCCCACTGCTGGGCATATATCTCCTCTCACGTTTTTGGAGAGAAGGATTGGAACTAAGACCTACCACGCTGCTCCAATGCGGATTGGTAGATTACACATATCCCTAGAATTTTTATCTCTTAAAAAGGTAACCATTTTCATTTGTAATTAAGTAATGTTGCTTATTAATGTTGAATCATTGTGTAGGCCTGTAAGTAGCGTGTCATACTGTATTAGGAATAACACTAGTTGTACTTTGTAAGCTATAAATTTATGTACACGCTGTTGGCTTTACCTTATGAAAATATATAAAAATAAATAAAAATTCTCGAAATATGCAGGTTTCTTCACGATGTTTTCTTTCACTGAAAAGCTTTTGGTAAGCGCAATTATCAATTAGACTCATAAAACTGATTAGTGCCTGTCGGTGTTTGAATCAGTGACTCTTCAAAAGAGTCGTAAGATCTCACCGCTGGGCTATCATAGCTACGTTATGTTTACCGGATTAAATGTATAAGGAACTTTTACTTGTACAGTTACATTTATTTATATCCGCCGTGTGGTATCCGGCTGAGTAGAATAGACCACCCTCATTTCAAACCGAGGTGTCGTAAAATGCGACTAAGGTAAGTTGACGTGAGCAGGCGGCCGGTCGTGAAATACATAGACGGACCATGTGATGTGACCCCACTCAAAGTGAGATAAACGAAATTGTGTTGCTCTTTCATACCATGACGACTTAAAGACGCACACTTTAAGTCGTTGCCGAATGACCGTTCGGAATTCGTCCTAAGAACATGTGAGTAAAAGAGACAGAGTTATCTATAGTTCATATAACGTTATCCTTTTCAAACATTACGACCCCAATGCAATTCACACTTCATGGTACGAAAAGAAAGCGGTTCGCGGTCGTCGTTTACGTCTTCAATTGAGTCGCAATAAGAGTTCATGGTAGACCTGCAGGTAGTGACTCTGCCTTTAGCTCCGCGTGTCGCGGGTTCGATTCCCGCCGCGGGCCAATATTTTCTATAAACAATTTGTTGGTTCTTCGAGCCTGGGTGTATATTTGTATTTAAGTATGTATTTCAAATTATATATATAGTATATGTACCGGTTGTCCGTCACCCATAACACAAGTATTAAGTTACTTACTTTTGGGAGGGACCACCGTGTGTTTAAGTGCACCATATTTATTTATTTTTTGTATGAGAAAATGTTTTGCCTCAAAACAAACATTTGAAAACGCATATACGCCGCTTAAATTGTTAAAATCAATGTTCGGTACAAATGCTAGGTAATTTCACACTTTTTCGATTCGTATAAGACAAGACGAACTAAGATTCTAACGAGTTCTAGTCTGTATAATCAATGTAGATTTTTGTTTAACTATGATTGTAGTCTGTATTGCTATGAGGATAAAAGAAGTTGAATCTAAAATTATTAAACCTAGACCTTTTTTTGTGAGTACTATGATTTATGGATCAAGTTTGATTTTTAAATTTTTTTCTTTTTCGTTTTGTTAGTCGCATGGAAAATTTTGTACACACAATTTCGTCATCATAACATAATTCAGGTTGAAGTTTGGTTTAGAATGCATTTATCAAGCGTCGGATTCCTTCAAAATTTTTACCTTGCAAATCTGATTTCTGTCTTTTTCTTCATCTGACTTTATGCTGTAAGCTATCATTTATGAATCTGACGTGGTCGCTGATTATTCTTCTCATAAAATACCTAAATATGATTTATAGAAGCAACAATGCAAAAAAGCAATACACACAACCACAGTCTCTACGATCGTTTCGCCCCGACACCGAAGCATCATACATAAATCGAAGCAGACAAAATCACACTGCATCAGCACGATTTTTTAATGGAGCCTATCCTCTTGATGGTGGTGACTTTGTCCTGCATGTGTAAGACATGGGAATTTTGCCTGCTTAATACACTTAGCAGAATATAGCAAAGTAGGTCTGTTATAACTTCTGTACCTAAAAAATCTACGTGGGCAATGATACAAAAGCTTTCATAATTCGTCATTCTCCTGCCCTTATCCCACTCTAGTGGGGTCGGCACAACATGTTGCAAACATGTTGTCACATGATTTGGCTACGTATTTTACGACCGGCCGCCTGCCTGACGTCAACTTACCTTAGTCGCCTTTTATGACACCTCGGTAAGATATGAGGGTGGTCTATTCAATGCAGCCGGATACCACACGGCACATACTTTAGTCGTCTCTTACGACACCTAGGTAAGAACGGAGGGTGGTCTATTCTATTCTGCCGTATATCACACGGCGTTGATACAAAAGATTTAAGATATCAAATTATACCACATAATTGCACATATGTGATAGTTGCACTACATCATAAACATAAAATACGAGTAAGTATCTACTGCGAATACCAATTTGTCATATTGATAAATTACACGCAGGTAGAAAGGTCCTAGGTAAACCAGTAGTTGCCTTCTTTGGTTTTTATTCAACGTAGTAAAATTGAAATTATACTATAAAATACTTCTAACTAACCAACTCGACCGGTTTCGCACGGATAGTAGAATTGTTTCGCCTTAAGTAAGACCCGCCAATAAATTTCGCGCGTTGATTTAAAATTATACCTCCTAAGATATTGTAAATCAAGATCATAAGGTACATCATCTATAAGGTACCAAAATTTTAAGTATTATAGAGGGGGCGTTACTTTGCGGAATTCCAGAAACTATAACAGAACTACTTTTCTATAAACCACGTGTGCTAAGCAAATGTATGTAATGCTAAGTGTATGAAGCAGGCAAAATTCACTTACCTTACAACATGCATACCAATGAGTTTTTCTATTAGAACTCATGTGTGTCTAATTCATAATTGCAATTTATCACACGCTTTTCGGTGAAGGAAAACATCGTGAGATGAAAGAATTCTGGAGATATGTGTAACCTACCAATCCGCATTGGAGCAGCGTGGTAGGTCTTGGCTCCAACCCTTCTCTCCAGAAACGGAGAGAGAAGGCCTATTTCCAGCAGTGGGATTGTAACAGGCCGCTACTTTACTTTTTTTACAACATCCAGGACAAGTCACTTCACGTATCCTAAGACTTCCACTAGCATCAATGCACACAAGCAATACACACAACCACTTTAGTATATCGTTATGGTAGTAGTATAGAGTATAACTTTTTTTTTAATCAAAGCTCCAAGGCTATGGTCATATTTCAACTTTTTTATTAAACCTTCTTTATTAATCATTCTATCTATTGGAGAAAAGTAAATAAAGAATCCGTTCATAATTTTTTGAGTTTATAGCAAAAAGAGAAACAAATGCGACGGTGGACTATATTTTATAATATAGTAACAAACCAGTTTCATACAATACAGGGTATATATTTTTAGTTGTTCATAAGCCATAGGTACAAAATTCTCGATTACAATAGAATACTCTGACAATCGAATCGGCCATCTGTGAACATTTAATTAACCACTAAACCCCCGAGAATATAATTAATTTTCATGTCATTATTTTGCAAGGTCACCGCTAACAGCTATAGAATTCTAGAAAATATGCAACCTGCAGTATTTATGTTATTAACGAAAAGGTTACGCCTCCTCTCTCCGTTATTGGAGAGAAGGGTTGTAGCTAAGACCCACCAAGAGATATACAGGCTTCCTCACGGTGTTTTCCTTCACCGAAAAGCATGTGAAAAAGCGTAATTACTAATTAGACATATAAGTTTTTAACATAAAAAAAACTTATTGTTGCCTGCCCGGGTAGGAATCCGTGAGCCTCTCGAAAGGGTTTCACGGTCTCACCGCTTTGTTATGACAAGTACAACTAGACACAAGCACTTATATTTTTTTTTGCAAATATATAATAAGTACTTATGACGTCAGGCAGGTGGTAGGTCGTTAGATACGCAGCCGAATCATGTGACAGTATGTTATTAACATGATATGCCGACCACACTTAGAGTGGGATAAGGGCTAATGATGATAATAAGTAATATGTATCGTAGTAATTTTATGTCATGACAGTAATGTAATGTAATCTAAGTAATGTAAAGATAAATATAATATTATTATATTTGTCTTACGAACAGCTAGATGTAACTCAGATAAGAATAAGAATGTCCTTATTTATGTGGTACAAAACAACACAGAAAGCGAGAGTAACAAGGTAACAAAAAAATTAACAATAAAATATATACTACACAATACAACTTACACAATAACTAAAAAGATATAAATAACCATCCTCCTGCCCTTATCACACTCTAAGTGGGATCGGTACAACATGTTACAAACATGTTGTCCCATGATTCGGCTACGTATTTTACGACCGGCCGCCTATCTGACGTCAACTTACCTGAGTCGTATTTTAAACCTCGGTAAGAAATGAAGATGGTTTATTATACTCTACCGGATACCACACGGTGGATCAACTTGCCTTAGTTGCCCTTCACGACACTGCGGTAGGAAATTAGGGTGGTCTATTCTACTCAACCGGATACCACACTGTGGGTCAACTTGCCTTAATCGCCTTTTACGACACCTCGGGAAGAAATGAGGGTGGTCTATTCTACTCAGCCGGAAACCACACGGCACTAAAAAAACAATACTTCACCAACAATTGTCAGCGAGATAATGTGCCTTCACAATTTGGAAGACCATTCCCATATTTGTGAAGTCGCGAGACTCTAACATCGATTTTCAGTGCTCACCAATAAGGGCATACGCCCATCGATACGAATGGCTTTTCGATTATTTGTTATGCCAGTGACATAATATCGTCAACTTTTTAATGGTTTTCTATAAAAAGATAACATGTTTTGTAACCTTACGTAAAGGTCGGTCTAAAACTTTTTGCGGTATTTTTTTAATGGACTCGTTTCTCACATAACCCGTCGAAGCACGGGCGTAAAAAATACGTCGCGTTAAAATTCCGCAAAAGGCGTTATAAGAAGTTTCGTATGGCATATTCGGCTTAATGCCCTACGCCCTAACGCCTAAAATCTCTCAAGAGTTTAAAAAAAGGGTCCAAGCGTCACAATGTTTTACAGGATCGTCCGCAGGTCATTCTAAATGTTTTCTGAAAATTTTATTAAAATCGGTCCAGCCATTTTGGATTCTATAACAAACATAGACACAAACATTCATTTTAATATATATAGATAACGATACAAATGTGTTGTTTTTCGTAAACAATCACTTTATACTACAATGTGACTTGATTTTTAGCTTGACGTAACTATTAAAAATTATCACATATCTTTTTTTACTATCATAGTCTTAGTGATAAGAGGTTCTATTTACATGTGGAAATCAAAAGTAGTCAAATATTTTTTATTGATTCTTAAATACCAGTTTAAGAATATATAATATCATTGTAATAGAGGAAATGATATTCTTAATTGTATAAAATAGGTACTTTAATTAGCGCAGGTCCCCATATTCAGTTCCATCTTGTTTCGAACGTTAACTTAATACGGTTATTAGACGTTCTCGCGTCTAGTTAATATGTCGCGTGTTTGTCGGATAGTGTGCAGGTGATAAGAGGTTCTATTTACATGTAGAAATTAAAAGTAGTACATTATTTATTATTATTTCTTAAACACTTAATTGTAATAGCGGAAATGATATTCTTAATTTAATGAAATAGGTTCTTTAACTAGCGGAGGCCATATTCATATTAGTCTTGTTTCGAACATTGACACAATACGATTATTAGTCGTTCTCGCGTCTAGCTAATTGATTGTCTGTCTTATACTAGTAGGTAGAACTGGTTGGGTCGTTACTGGCCCGACAGGGTATGTGTTATTACCAATATTTAGGGAATTAAATATCGTTGAAGATTTATACCGGTGTAAAATATACAATAAAGAAGAACAATAGGTTGCACTCCGGCAGTGCCGGCAGAAGTGAAAAATTTAATATTGACATTGTGCATTTTTGATATTTTGGAATGGTTAGGGAATAATTTTGCACGATTTGCTTTAATTATCAGTATAAAAATACTATAATTTATGTGGTAAAACATGATAATTTATATTACATTAAAAATTTTAAATTCTCCCAAAAAAAAATTAATTCTAAAATTTGCGATCAAATCAAGTGTCCAGACGCGGGTTTAACTTTTTTTACTAACCAATAATACTATAATTTACATGACAATTTATATTACATTAAAAATTTAAAATTCCTACAAAAAAATTAAATTCTAAAATTTGCGATCAGATCACGTGTTCTGATGCGAATTTAACATTTTTTACCAACCACAAAAGTGAACAACGCCTCTAAACAAGTTTTCACTGCAAAAAATTCTCGACTTTTCTTCGAGGACAGGAAAAAATACGTATAACATTGTTGAGAGTGTTCAAACGTACAGAGCGATTTTGTATATATAATTATTTCAATGGTAATGATTTTCGAGTGTATGTATATATGCAAATATGTATAGACGTAAGAAAATATAGTCCAAGAAAAATGAAGTCTTGCGAATAATACAGCTTTATAAAGACGGAACTATGTAAAATGGGATTGAACAATGCGCACAAATTTTCATTCGCTTAACATAGCGGTTTAGTTATCTAAAAAAATATATCAAATAATAATCTGAAATATCGACTGTGAACTGGCAAATTGTCCTATCTTATTTTTGACAACTTTTCAGGAAGAAGAGAAAACGTGATTATTAATATATTCGCAATAATTTTTGTGTAATAAAAAACAGTTGACTTTAAATATGTTTATTTATTTACAAATTTTCTAGTAGATAACACATGTTGATACGGTAAATGATGGGCAGTAGTACCTAATGACGTTAAAAAGTGATTTGGCTTAAAATTGAGATAGGAGATATTGCCGGTTCACAGTCGATATGCTTAATTTTTACATATCTGAAACGATCTTTATTCAAAAATAATAAATAATAAATGAATATTCGAAGTATATATTTTAATTCTAAATGCGACAATAGAATTCGTACATAAAATATGTAAATAACAGCTCACGAGTAAAGTGTAAATATTTAGAGGGTCTAATATCACTTAAAATTCCGATGTTTTAGTAGTTTTTATTTTGTAGATGCGCAATTGAAATCGAAATATAATATTCTATTCGTACGACAAAATATTCATATGTACCAGACAAATTTGATGTATATCATAGACATAAGCGAGGTCATCATGAGCTTGAGATACCTGTGTCGTGACTCAGCAGAGTTAGTAAATCATTGTAGAATTCTGCGGTCCATACTAGACCGAGTATCTTAGTCGCCTTTTTCGCCTTTACCCTCATTTTCTTACTGAGGTGTCGTACACCTCAGTAAGAAAATGAGGGTGGTCTATTCTACTCAGTCGGATACCACACGATAATTTCATTGACGCTAAATATAATGTACGAATTATCTTGTAACAATATCATCATCATCACATGTTTTAAACATGTTGTTAGATGATTTGGTTGTGTATTTAACTACGATATGATTTATTACATAACAATTATGACACAGTTATAAATGTTTTTATTGGCTTCGGTATAAGATATTATAATAAAATTCCACAATCTGTGTTGCCTGCCTTTATACAAGTTTAAAAAAGAAATTTAAACGACTTATCAACAAAGCTTATTAGAATTCAGTGATTTACGAAATTTTTCCCGAATTTTCGAAATTTTGAACTTAAAAGTAGTTATTGTGAGTTAACCGTGAGAGATAGAGCTATGCTATGGCATAGACATCCTATGGCGGTCTTCGGAAGTATTGCACTATCTTTTGGTGAAAACCGTACAAAAATCCGTCCAATAGATTTTGAGAAAATCGATTACATACAGACAGATAGCTTTTTGGGACTTTCTTTTATAATAAGTGTGAATAGATTTAAATATTTATTTTTTTAACATTAAAGCGTTTCTTTAAATGATTTATGCAAATAGAATAATAGAATTATGCAAAGAGAAAAATAGAAGCAAGCGATACTTTTGCGGAATTCCATATTACAGAAACTATAACAGAACTACTTTTCTATAATCCGCGCGGGTTAAGCGAATGCATGCAAAGCTAATGTGTATGAAGCAGGCGAAATTCACGTACCTTACACATGCAAGACTAGTCACTGCACACTTCCCAAGACGCTTCCACCAGCAACACTGCACACACGGAAAACACATAACCACCACCAAAATCTAAGCAATCGTTTCGCCCCAAAACCGAAGCATCATCAGAAGGATAGGTTCCAAGACAATATCGTAATGCAGTACGATTTTGTATCTATGGTAGATCTGTTATAGTTTCTGCAATAGTCAACATCTACTGCTGGTTCGGAAGCTGTTCCTATCGAGAAGAACCAGCAAGAAACTCAGCGGTTGCTCTTTTCAAACAATAATTCTTATCACTAGTTACATATAGTTATTAATGTCTTGTACATGGTTGTAATCTGTATTGTATTTAGTTTTTCGTTATATTTCTTTTTCTTCCTTTCTATTTTCATTATTCGTATTTTACTTCCTGTCCTTTTCCTTTTGTCACTCAAAGGTTCACTGGAAGAGATCCCTTTTAGGGACAAGCCACCCTTTGAACATGTGCTATTTTTTCTTTCTCTTTTCTATCATCATCATCCTCTTGCCCTTATCCCACTCTAAGTGGGGTCGGCACACCATGTACGAAAATGTTGTCACATGATTTGGCCACGTATTTTACGACCGGCCGCCTGCCTGACGTCAACTTACCTTAGTCGCCTTTTGCGACACCTCGGTAAGAAAGAGGGTGGTCTATTCTTCTCAACCGGATTCCACACGGCGGCTTTTCTAATAATAAGTATGAACAATAAAGAAATAAATAAATAAACGCAAACCGCCCTCAAACATGGCACTATCTATTAGTAAAAACTGCAACAGACAGACAACTTGTGGGGACTTTGTTTTGTAGTATGTATAGATGAAGTTATTAAAAGATGCATATGCCTACTTCATAAGAATGTGGGTCACTTGCTAATCTGAATAGACGATAAATATATCATTTTGCTACGACCTGATTAATTTTGCTGTATTTTATATAATTTTAACGACGTTCTATGTAATATCAATTTGTTTATTTTGTAATTATGATTGTGACAATATTATTACGTTATATAAAAAGATATAAATATAACTTGTCTTATTATATTTAATATACATATTGGTTTTATTGGATTTCTTTTAATTCGATTATAAAAATATTTAATTTTGACCGTTTTACGAAGTTTTTTTTTCAAATTATTATGTGCCTAATTTCAATTGTTGTTCATTGCGTAAAACAAGAAAAACAAAAATAAACATTAAATCTTCGTCAAACGACATTTATTTGATAATTAATTATATATTCGATGATATAACCTTATAGTATTATCGTTAATAAAAACAAGTTTCTTTTGTTTGTGAGATCGCCCTAATGTATTAGAATTATTTTCAGAATACTCACTTTTTTTTAAAATTCCTGAAGTCACTTCCATGCTGAGGTCAATGAATTCAATATTCACATTGACTGGTAATGGCATATTAATTTGAAGAGTTCGACATTCATTTTGTTCTTTTTGACGCATTTTTTGACTTATACCTTGCAGTAAAGCCAAAGCACTCGCCATTTATTTCACTTTTTAATTAAATAAATTAACACTTTTTTTAATCGATGGCGATTTTTTTTTTCAATATCGATAATAATTTATGGACTTACACTTATTTATTATAATAAGGTTAAAAAAGTTAAAAAACGTAACTTAGATTACAATAAAAAAGATATATTTAAAAAAAAACTGTATGCGTTCCAATTCGAATTTTAAATCTGTTTCAAACACACTCGTCCGGAGCGGCCATGAATCGCTTACTAAGCCGCGGTTCATTTTGATACGATTACCGTTTTTAGGTTTAAACGCGTAAATATATATACATGTGCAACCCTCGAGTCTTACCTTATTTTTTTTACGTTGAAAGGCATCGGAAATCGTCCAGGGGATTTTGTCAGATCCCTCATCTACTAGCCCTGGATTAATTAGTGATGCTAAACATATTCTTGCAAGAATTAATAGCTTCAATAGCGGATGTTGGCATACAAAATGAATACCATAATTATCTTCTAATATATAAAATAACAAGCTGTGATAGTCTAGCGGTGAGACCGGGCGACTCTTTTGAGGATTCACGGTTTCAAATTCAAATTCAAATATTCAAATTCAAAACATTCTTTATTCAAGTAAACTTGTAAACAAGTGCTTTTGAATCGTTAACTTTACTGCTGGTTCGGAAAGCTGTTCCTACCGAGAAGAACCAGCAAGAAACTCGGCGGTTGCTCTTTTTAAAATATAAATTTTAAAACGAGTTACATTTATTTATTACTGTCTTGTACAGGGTAGAAGTGCACCTATATCCACACATCCTTATCATCTAAGTAATCTTTAACAGTAAAGCAGGCTTTTTGTATCAGCCTCTTTTTAACAGTGTTTTTAAACTGCTTTAATGACATGGCCTAAATTCAAACTCATTGAAAATGAGTTTTCCTACGATATTAAAAACTGATATGTTTTATTAATGATTGCAATTTATCACACACTTTTCGGTGTAGGAAAACATCGTGAGGAAACCTGCATCTCTCTAGAGAATTCTAAAGATATGTGTAACCTACCAATCCGCATTGGAGCAGCGTGTTAAGTTTTACTCGTAGCTCCAATCCTTCTCTCCAAAGACGGAGAGAGGAGGCCTCTGCCTAGTAGTCGGATAGTAAAAGGCCGTTACTTTACTATACGAAATGAATGTTTATCTGTATGTCCTTTACAGACGAAATGGTTGGAAAGATGTTAATGAAATTTTCAGAAAATCTTTAGAATGACCCAGCGGATGATATTATAAACTTTGGTGGCGATAGGAGTATTTTTAAAACTGTTGAGTTCTGTTTCTAAAAGAATTCGATACTGAGCTACAACAACGCGTAGCTCAGCTTGTATGAAATAAAAAAGAGTACACTTAAGACTGTCATGAATATTTATTTATTTGAATTCGACTCACCGGCGGTAATAATAAAAAAAACATTCTACAAAATACATCATAGACAAAAGTGAATATCTATGTGTTATTTTTTTTTTCTTTAAAGGAGCCAAGTTTAATAAAAAAAAGAATAATGCTATATTCAAGTTTCATTTGAGCGTGCTATAGTTGATTTAACATTAAAGAAAGATAGTCACGTTTCGAAACCAAAATAAAATTAAAAATCATTTACAATTATTGCCTGAATATTTACAATGTCGGCATCAATTAATCCAATTGTATCGCATATTAAAAATACCTAGCCATCGGTGGCCTTAAATAAACAAATATGAAGTAAATGCATTTTTTTTTCGTTTAAAGTGGCTCTGGATTCTAATATACATATACATGATATTATTTAATTCCTTGTTCTTTGAATGAACATTTTTTGTTGAAGTGGAAATAACAAACTATTTAATGATTAACATTATAAGGAAAAACTGGAATGAATATATTATTTAATATTCTTCAAGCAATTTACCATAAAGTAATTCTTGAGTCGAGATAATTTTTTTAAAACCTGCATATCTTTGAACAATTCCTAAGCTTCAACTCTTCTTTAAAAAAATTAGACATTTGTCTTTTACTCTATCATAGTGTGTAGTTCATTATTTATTTTATTTATTTACTAGCTGTGCCAGCGGCTTCACCCGTGTGGAAATCAACGTGTCACAATTTTTTTCTAGAATTCAAATTTTAAACATAAAAGTACTTATTGTGAGTTAACCATAACATATAGAGACATGCTATCGCAGACTATTTGTAGTATTTTTTATAGATGTACAATTCTCTAGTACATTACTTTACCATATCTTTGCTGGTTTACGCAACGCAGACAAAAGCCGATATGTACTATTTACTTAAACCATTCGGAAGTATTGCTCTATTTTTTGGCGATTAGTGCTCAAAAATTCGTTCAGTAGATTTTGAGAAAATCGATTACATACAGACAGACAGCTTTTTGGGACTTTGCTTTATAATAAGTATGGATGTACCATAAAAACGTAAAAAAACATTATTGATGAAAAAAGTGCAAAGGTCAACTTACAGAGATCTCTGCCAGATAACCTACCAGATACCTTAATTAGGAATTAAATTATATTAACTTATAAATAAATTATATTAATTGATATAAATAAATATTTATATGAAACCATAAACATATTATATATATCATTAATTCTATGTTTGTTTAGTATACATAATCAGGGCCATGTTTTTATTTACTCACCATGTAACTTTAAATCAATATACCCTATCTTACCTTTTTTCTTTGTATATTTTCTTGCATATGTATTTGTATATACATTGGTTGATTATAAATATATACCATTAATTTCGTGTCCATTGTATTGAATTAATATATGCTAATTCAACAAATGCATCCGTCTAACGTCATTAACTGAACACGCATTAACATAATTATCCAATTTAAAATTTATTTATAACATTTTTATTATATTACACTTTTATATTTATTGATTATACATAATTTGGACGTTTCGAGAGTTTAATGTAATACTAAATGTTGGAAGCACAATCGGTTCTCATACATTATACATGCAGTTTTTACTTTTTAGTACGCCGCACAGTAAACAAAAACCGAAATATATAAAAACTTTGTTAAAATAACTTTTTCGACTTAAGGCAAACAGTGTAATATAGAATATATTTCTTTAATCTACTTGACTTTGAAATCGTGAACAAAAAAGACTTAGTGTAATAAAAGATTATTAGATAGCGTTTCTCAAGAAACGCTATCTAATAGTAATATTTTTCTTAAATTAGCTGCTCTAACCTCTATAAATAAATAAATAAATAAATAAATAAATATATGGGACATTTACACACACGGTCATCCGTCCCCAAAGTAAGTAACTTAATACTTGTGTTATGGGTGACGGACAACTGATAGATATACTACATATATTATTTTAAATACACACTTTAAATACAAGCACTCAGTCACACACACGCGCACACACACACACACACACAAACACACACACACACGCACGCACACACACTGACACACTATAACTACGTTTGCACATACACGTTGTGAATATTTTTATTTTTATTTACAATTTTTATGTCTAGTATTATCTTTTCATCATCATCATCTTTATTCTGTTACTTAACATATCTATATTTTCCTTACCCTGTTAATGTAAATAATCTGTTTGTAAATTATGTAATCTTGTGGCCTTATTGTATAAGTCTTAAATTTTTTTAAATAAGTATTATCTGTAACGCTGTTGATTACGTTATAAATAAATAAATACTTAATACAAATATACACCCAGGCTCGAAGAACCAACAAATTGTTTATAGAAAATGTTGGCCTTCGGCGGGAATCGAACCCGCGACCCACGGAGCTGAAGGCAGGGTCACTACCCACTGCGCCAACGGGCCAGTCATTGTTATCTCTATATTATTATTATGTTACCTCGGTATATAAGTGTTACTTGTGTCAGATTTCATCAATATTCATTCACTTTTTAGCTAAATATGCCGTAGAAGCGTTTCTTTAATTGATTAATAGAAGCAGGCGTTACTTTTGCGGAATGCCATATTACAGAAACTATAACATAACTACTTTGCTATAATCCGCGCGGGTTAAGCAAATGCATGTAAAGCTAATGTGTATGAAGAAGGTGAAATTCAGGACAAGTCACCACATCACGTACCTTACACATGCAGGACAAGTCACCACATGCTCCCCAAGACGCTTTCACCAGCAACAATGCACACAAGCAATACACATAACCACCACAAAATCTCGACGATCGTTTCGCCCCAAAGCCGAAGCATAATCAGGAGGATAGGCTCGACGACAATATGTAATGCATTACTATTTTGTCGGTTATAGCAAAGTAGATCTGTTATAGTTAAATCAGCTGCTCTAATATAGCGTTTCTTTAGTTTTTTTATAATATACTAGCTGTGCCAGCGGCTTCGCCCGAGTCGAAATCAGTCATCACGAAATAATATCGAAATTGAAATTTTGAACATTAAAGTATTTATTAAGAGTTAACCGAAAGAGAAAGAAACACACTATCCCGGACTTTTTTATAATATTTTTATAGATGTACAATTCTCTAGTACATTACTTTAGCGTAACTCTGCTGGCTTACGCAGCACACGCGACTAAACCTCCCAGCAAGCAAGTTTTTTAACAACTGCTTGATGTCTTCAAAATAATTTACATAATACCGATATGTACTATTTACTTTAACCTTCTGGCAGTATTCACTATCGTTTATCGTATGATCTACTATCATGAGAAAATCGATTACATACAGACAGACAGCTTTTTGTTTTATAATAAGTATAGGTTTATTAATTTAGATCCGATCTGTTTTAGTTTGACCTACAACTGGCTCAATGTGACCGATAAATACCTATCTGTAACAAAGATAAAAACGGCTGGGTCATTAAACAAAGGCAAACGGATGTGTACTCCACTTGACATCATATTATATTCTGATCATTGTTATTTCGTATTTCTTTAGTTACCTTATTTTAGGCGACAGCAAGTACTAGCTACTATCCCAATGCTGGTTGTAGGCGTCTTCTCTTCTTGAAAGCGAAGAGTTGGTGCTTTAACCCTCCACGCTGCTCCAATGCGTATTTGTAGGTTTCACAATTCTCCTAGAATTCTCAAGAGATATGCAGGTTTATGATACACTTTTAAGTGGGACACAAGTTCAAACCTCGGGTAGACACCAATGAGTTTTTCTAAAAACTTATATGTCATCATCATCCTCCTGCCCTTATCCCACTCTAAGTGGTATCGCCACAACATGTTGTCACATAATTTGGCTACGAATTTTACGACCGGCCGCCTGCCTGACATCAACATACCTTAGTCGCCTTCTACAACACCTCGGTAAGAAATGAGAGTGGTCTATTCTACTCAGTCGAATACCACACGGCGGCTTTATAGAAAACATCGTGAAGAAAATTCAGGAAATATGTGTAACCTACCAATCCGCATTTAAGCAGCGTAGATACTTTTTATTTCCCTAAAACAGAAAGGGACAAATCACAAGTCTACTCGAAATGTTTGATTAACTTTAGTAGCATTAAGGTTCATTGCCCTTACCATTCACTTAAAAGGTCTTTCTCAGGGTATTGGGCGCTACATTTACCATGGCCTCGATCAAATACACACATAAACACAAAGAACCTCCGCTGGCAAAAACAAGGTCAGAGTTATCTTGATTTGGTTTATTATGGCATCTACTACTGTGGACGAAATTTTAAGTCTCAATCATACCTACAGCTTATTCATTACCTATTCTTCTTCTAACATCGTTTTCTCATTGATGAGAATCGTTCCTTGATGATAGCTCATTTTTAATGGTCTTTCGCCAACTGGTCAATGCTCCGCAATACGAAGAGGATAATATTGAGAGTACTTGAGAGCCTTTTAGACCTGCTCCGCCCCACGTTTAGGGCAAAGTCCACATGGTCTCTTTCCATGACTTGGTTGTTTCCGGTGATCAAAAGCTTTCGATTCTGTCGACGTTTTTAAGACTAAACTATTTAAAAGGACGCCCTAGACGAATTTGGATTCCATATACCTCAGAAAAAGTGTTGTTAAGACACGATTTTTAACTTTACTTGAGGTTTTTGTCCTATCGCATTTTATATCAGAAGTTATAATCGAATCATTTTGATATAATCTGCGTTCATTAAATTGAAATATATTATGCTAGTATCCAATATATTCAATAATATATTTGTGTTTTCAAATTTTTATGGGGCTTATTTATTTAATATTGCTAAAGGAATTCGAATTCGTTATAAGTCTACAAAGCAGAGTTTATGATCCTAATTTTTTCACACTAATAATTTTTATGATTTCAGCGGTCGATATTAAAACAAAAGGATAGACAAGAACCTTATAATTATTTTGCACTTTCTGTTTCGCTAATTATATTAATCAAGCTAGTTTCTACATATGATCTTTACTCGTATTGTTTACACCATTTGGCCTTGATATGATAACGTTTCTTATAAACACTGATAAGCATTACCGATATGGTACGAAACGTATATTTATTCAGCTACGTAACAAGTGTGAAAAAATAACAGTAAAAAGTTTTTAGGTATGTCAATATGTTGTTAACCCTAACCCCTCGTACGCACGGGCGTAAAAATTACGTCGCGTTAAAATTCCGCGTACGCCCCGTTAGCACGGGCGTAAAAAATACGTCGCATTGAAATTCCGCGTAGGGTTAGTGGGTAGTGACCCTGCGTTCATCTCCGCGGGTCGCGGGCTTGATTCCCGCCGAGAGCCAACATTTTCTATAAAACTTAAATTTGTTGATTCGTCGAGCCTGGGTGTATATTTGTACTTAAGTATGTATTTAAAATTACATATTAGTATTATTTACCAGTTTTATTCACCCATAGCACAAGTATTAAGTTACTTACTTTGAGGATGTGCGACTGTGCGTGTAAGTGTCCTTTATATTTATATAGATTATCATATATTTATTTATATGTTTAATTTTTTTAACCAATAAGGTTATTTTCTTTTTTTCAATTTACAGTTTAACCACTGTTTGTCATTTTTAATTCATGCTGAGTTAGCCTATAAGTGAGATATACGGGTTAGTAATACTAAGATGATGATTATACTTTATATTGTAAACTATATATTGCGTTGACTTCCTATTTAAAAAAATAAATATAATAAAATAAGATAAATAAAATAGAATAAGATCATTTGATAATTTTATGGAAATATTGGTCCCAGGATAGCACTTCAAGTCACTAATATGCGTTCAACAAAAAATAACCTGTACGACGACTGATTTTAGCCCAAAAGTAAGGAAAACAATAATAACGAAACTACTAAATGATCGTGCTTTGCTCTACTGGGACCGATCCGTTATTACGGACAGGTATATTGTTGCCAATAAACCTGATATAGTTTTAGTGGATCGGTCAGCGCGTCGGGCAATTATTGTTGATATCACTGTCCCACATGACGATAATCTCATACGAGCAGAAAAAGAGAAATTAACAAAATATTTAGATTTAGCTCATGAGATGACCGCCATGTAGGATATTGATTCAACAATAATTGTTCCAATTGTTGTATCGGTTAATGGTCTTATCGCGAAGAGCCTCGACAAACATCTCAAGAGGCTCACGCTTAGTTTCTGGATCAAGCGCAGGATACAGAAGGCAGTGTTGCTTGCGACGGATAGTGAGGAGGTTCCTCACTCTGTAGCCCTAACCACCGGGAGCTTGGGTCCTCACTCTGCTCACCTAGGATGGTAATTTTTTTATAAATTCTAAATATTTTTGTTTTTGTTGTAGTAAATATTTAAAAATGTAAATCAATTTGTATATAAATAAACGAGTGAAATACGAAATTACAAAACAATTTTTACTTTTCCTAATTTTATTCTGGATAATGTTTCGCATATAGATGCGCACGAGAATCCACTTCTATAATAATTACTTCTGGATAGATAAATGACATCGTACTATGCACTCTCAGGTAAAAACTAAATAACACGTCAGACCGTCGAGAGAGCTCGCGACGGTTTCAATATGTACGCTGTAGTCTTTGGACTGAAAGCATCGCTCGTGATTTTTTCGCGATCTTGCGAATAGTAATAAGAAGTTCGTATGTTCTATTCGGATTGACGCCCAACGCTACCGCCTAAAATGGAACATTGCGCTATAAAAATACGTCGCTTTTTAAATGCGCTGTCGTGTGAACAGATACCTGGATATCCATTTGTTTCAATTCGACAATAGGCGTTATAAGAAGTTTCGTATGGTATATTCAGCTTAACGCCCTCGCCCTAACGACTTAAATGGAACATTGCACGATAAAATACGTCGATATTTAAATACGCTGTCGTGTGAACAGATGCCTGGATACCCATTTGTTTCAATTCGACGTAATTTTAACGCACGATAAAAATCCTCTCAATCAAATCCTCTAATCATTTTGCACACTCAGTATTAAAGTGACCGAAGTCAAAAAAGTAATTTTGGCAAATTTAAGTAAAGCGTAGTAGCGTAGCGCCTACAAAACTCGTAAATGTGACATGAACCCATAACTTGGAAGAGCTAGAAAACACCAGCTTTTTAATAGGTCATAGTGTGATGCCCTAGATGATATAAAATACAGATTCTCACAGAGTATGTCTGTTCATCATTATTGGCGATGATCTTTATTTATTTATCTAATACTTTTTGTACAAAAGACATAAATAAATGAGTAAGAGATAAATTTACACCGTACAAAGGCGGTTATTGCTGTAAGCAATCAATTATAGACAACTTGTTGAATGGGATTAGGGCAAAAGAATTATAGACGATTGTTGATCGCGTGATCTTTAGATATAGATAGATACATTGTGATTTTTATTTCAATCCTAATATACTCAATATCGTCTAATTTGGAATTCGGTATCTTTATATACTTACTACTACTCTATATACTAAGCGTGCGATTTGTTCCGTGTTTGATTTTTCTCACCTAATAACATTTAAAATACTATTTTCGGAATAATAAAGTAATAGAACAAGCTCATGTCTGAAATACTACCGAATAATGAAGGATGAGGAAGCGAGTAATAATATTACATTTAAAATATCCAAAATTTAATTAATGTACTTACAATCTTTAAACCTAATTTTAATATTCATCGTAAAAAAATTATACCTAGGTTTTATTTAAACGTGCTTGTAGCACTGACATACTTTATAATTATTTATATTATTAAGCGCTTAAAGAGTCTAAGCTGTGATAGCCCAGCGGTGAGACCGTGCGACTCTTACGAGGGGAACACGAGCTCAAACCCGGGCAGGCACCAATGAGTTTTTCTATTAAAAAACTCATGTGTCTAATTGATAATTGCAATTTATTACACGCTTTTCGGTGAAGGAAAACATCGTGAGGAAACCTGCATATCTCTAGAGAATTCTGGAGATATGTGTAGCCTACCAATCCGCATTGGAGCAGCGTGGTAGGTTTTAGCTACAACCCTTCTCTCCAGAAACGGAGAGAGGAGGCCTATTCCCAGCAGTGGGATTGTAACAGGCTGCTACTTTAAAGAGTGTCTGTGTGTCAGTGTGTCTAACTGTTTATTCGCGATAACGATATTTAAAAGATTGACTGTTATATATTGTGTTAAATATGCTTATAAATACTCTTAAATACATTTACCATTATGTGATTATGTAATAAGAAACATAATTAATAGTATAATTTTATAATTTGTGGGAGACGGAAGTGATCAAATGTCATTTGTTTCATAAAACGAAAACGGGAATGCAAACAACAAGGTTCTAAATAAGCCAGTTGGGCCTATTCTAGTCAGTCTAGTGTCCGCGTTCAATTTGTCTACAATAGTGAAGTGTAACATTTCATGGGCTTTCATGCCATAGGAGCTCTGGTAGGCTTTTCCGCAATGGTTCTCTTAACGACAACAACAAAAGAGCTCTTGCCACCATCGACATTCCTGCTCTTCTCGAGCCTTCCGGGATGTGTCGGGATGATTGCAAGAGACCAGACGGTTTGACGGTGGTTCCTTGGGAACAGAGAAGGGCCCTAATGTGGGACGCAACATGCGTTGATACGTTAGCCTCGTCCCATATGAGGGAAACGGCGTTAAGATCTGGAGCTGCGACGGAAATGGCCGAATCCGGTAAGCGGCGAAAGTATGCATCTCTCGTTGAGAGTTATATATTTGTGCCGTTTGCAGTTGAGACCCTAGGGCTATGGAGCCAAAGTGCAAAAAACCGTTTTAACAACTCGGGTGATCGCTTCTTTGGGTGATAAGAGGGCTGGCTCCTTTTTCGCACATAGAATCAGATTGGCATCATTCGCTGCCAGCATTTCATCATCATCAATCGCTGCCAGCATTCTTGGGACCATTCCACGTGGGCATGATTTGTATAGTATTACAGTAACTTGTACATTTTTGGCGTAAATAAAAAAAAAGAAGATTAACCAGCGAGTTTCTTGCTGGTTCTTCTCGGTAAGAGCAACATTCCGAACGAGTTGTAGCTTCATTTATCATATTGATGCTTGACGATTCAAAAGTACCTGAAATGGTTTATTTGAATAAAGATTATTTTGATTTGATTTGATTTAATGAACTCAAAAGTTAACGGATTTTCATATCAACGTATAGTATAAGTATTGATTGAAACTGAGCAAAATGGTTCAAAAATAAATACTCGAATAGTCGCAGAATTTTACAGGCTTATTCACTGGTTCTATCTAAAGATTGTGTAAAAATTTCATTGAAAAACGATCCGGCCGTTTCGGTGTCTATATGGAACATATCGCACACTTAATATTAAACTGAATTAAGAATAGTTATTTTTTCGTAAATTGCAATACAGCGTAGCGTATAGCCAACAAAACTCTTGGAAGAGCAAGAAAACGTTTGTTTTTTACAGTTCGTAGCACAGTCATAGATGACACTGAAATAAGAAATGTAAATAATTTATAGGATTAGGCGTTACCTTGCGGAGATCCATAATACAAAAGTAATAATGAAATGATTTTGCTATAATCCGCGATACATCCTAGTTGCTATAATATAGCAAAATCCTAGTTGCTATAATATAGAAAAATAATTTCATTATTACTTTTGGAGAGTGGACTATTCATTTCCATAGCCGAAACATGCAGCATTCGTTAAAACACATGCGCAAACCTTAACTACAAGAGAAGGGTTGGTAAAGGCTCCAACCTTCAGAAATGGAGAGAGGAGGCCTATTCCCAGCAATGTGATTGTAACAGGCCGCTACTTTACTTTACTTTTCTAAACAGTTTTATAGATCATTATGAAAACAGTTATTTTATTTGCCTTATAAAAGAGTAACGTGGTGAAATCGGACTGCATTTTTACTGATTTTATTAACATTTTTACTTTTCATCACCCCGGGTCGCGCTCCTTGATTTGCGTCGCCCGCAGTGGTAGGGGTGTACTTTATTCCACTGCTCTATCGAGAATATTACTTGAATCTATCTAGATTTGCGTTTTACAAGTCGTTTGTGTTGGGTTTAGGTACAAAATTTTAAAATTAAGTTAAAAGCAATTGCACAATTGCTTTCAGCTTTGCCAATTTAGGGTGAAAGGAGTTCATTTACTTAATATTCGGTCATTTCAAGTCGAGAGCGATAACGTCATTTATGTGGGTTTCATAAGATGGATTTCTGAAATTGACGGCAATTATGTGACAAGCACCACAAGATACTAATTCGCCAATTTTATATGGATTTAAATTGTATGTCTTAATTTAAATTAATTTATTCGAAAAATAGGATTATGTAATGATTAAAATAATTTTCCTTTAAATATCGCGATACTGAAGTAACTTCTGTTTCGAACACAGACTCTACCCAGCAATTAGATGCCCTATCGTACTTATAGTTCTCATATATAGCTTAGGGAAGCTATAGGCAGGCCTGCGATTGCGAGTGTCCAACAAATAATAACAGAGGATGAAATACGCAACTTTGTCTAACCATTAAACTTAAAAAGCATAAAAATGAGAGACAGATTTGTAGTCTCATTTGCTTTCTCTTGTTTTTTGATGGAGACGTTTTGGGATAGCTCTCCTACGGTTTAGAGCCCTGTGCTGTTATAATGTTTTGATAATATGACATATGGAATGTCCTGTGCCGTGTGGTGTCCGGCTGCATAGAATAAACCACCCTCATTTCTTACCGAGGTGTCGTAAAAGGCGACTAAGGAAAGTTGACGTCAGGCCGGTCATAAAATACGTAGCCAAATCATGCGACAACATGTTTGTAACATGTTGTGCCGACCCCACTTAGAGTGGGATAAGGACAGGAGAATGATGACATATGGAATGTCCTGTGTTATTTCTACATAAACAATAAAACAATGGGCACATAATACAAATTCAGATAATTCTTAATTCAACCAGCACTTTTGAATCGTCAAATTACAATGAAGCTACTAATGTTTCGGAAAGGTGCTATTCCCGAGAAGAAAATCGCCGGTCACTCTTTTTAAAATAAATATTTGCATAATATATAATTGTTCTAGTAATTTTAATCCAAGCTTTATTATGACTAACATAGCCTTCAACTTCTTTCTTCTTCGAAGTCTCTTTAAATCCGTTATTGAACTTTTATAGCGCATAACTTCGTAATTAATTCATGAAATATAATACTGATGCAATACCTTGACACAGAATGTCATGAAAAATAGAATAATTTGTATGAACTAACAAGATTGCAGATTAGTGGTAATTTGAGTTGTTATAGTGAATATTTTATTTTTTATAAGTCTGCGTGGCCTTCGTCAGCAATCTAAGGCTGCTTAGTTAAATTTTAAATAATCATGAGCTTCTAGTTGATGGAAAACATTGCGGGGACTTTTACATAGAATAGAATAGAAAAGACTTTATTTGGTCCAACACCACGATACAAATGTATAATACAAGTATGTAAACTTACCACTAATCAATAATTTAAAATCTAACAATTCATATTACCTATTTAGTTTAAATTTTAGTATATTTTAGTATAGTATTTGTACAGTGGTGTGACACCAAAAAGGATGTTCACTCAGCTGTAATTGGAGCATAGCCCGAAAACTGATTTTCAGTGGCCGCCTCGCAGACGGCATAATAACAGTCTCAACTGCAGTAAATTCAAAATTCAAAAAGCATATATATATAAACATACACACTATATGAACACATATAGATATATAAATAAATAATAATAAAAAAATAAGAAAATGAATGCTTGGCTGTTTCTATTACGTAATCACAACTAAATTATTAAAAGTAAAAGAAAAGTGTATTAATGTTATAACTTTGTGTCGTGTCCCCAATAACTACTCGCTAGCTTACGCCTAAGTATGAGCAACTACTAATTTTGTTTTTTTTGCAAATTTAGTAAAAAAGATTTGTACTTTGTACGGAAATAGCCTATGGATTTAATCGAACGCAGAGGGGGTATGTTATCCGAACAAAATGTTGCTCTATAATTGAAGCTGCTACAAAAACAAGCCGTGCTATGTGAATGCTTCTTAAGTATTAGTCCTACGTTCGTATAAAGATTCATCACATGCCCAACGTAATTTGGAGTATAGATATGGAGGAATTTTATACTTTATAATACCAAACAACAGAGTAGCGAAATGTAACTGCCTGCGATATGCCATGTCCGGGGTTGCAACGCATGACCCTCTCGAAAAAGTTATACGGACTCAGCGTTTACTAAAGTAGCGGCCTGTTACAATCCCACTGCTGGGAATAGGCTTCCTCTCTCCGTTTCTGGAGAGAAGGGTTGGAGCTAAGACCTACCACGCTGCTCCAATGCGGTTTGGTAGGTTACACATATCTACAGAATTCTCTAGAGATATGCACGTTTCCTCACGATGTTTTCCTTCACCAAAAAGCGTGTGATAAATTGCAATTATCAATTAGACACATGAGTTTTAATAGAAAAACTCATTGGTGCCTGCCCGGGTTTGAACTCGTGTTCCCCTCGAAAGAGTCGCACGGTCTCACCGCTAGGCTATCATAGCTCTGCGTTCGACTAAGTAGCAGCCTGTTACAATCCCACTGCTGGGAATAGGCCTCCTCTCTCCGTTCCTGGAGAGAAGGGTTGGAGCTAAGACCTACCACGCTGCTCCAATGCGGATTGGTAGGTTGGGCGTTCGACTAACACAGCTTAAATTAAACAAAATAATTGTATTTTAATGGTCGGAGTTGATTAATTAAGTTATAAGTCTGATGAATACAATGACAGTGTATTTTGCGATTCATTGCTAAAATTTCTTTATGCCACCTTACATGAGGCCTCGGCTCAAGGCCTTGTCATTATATTTTATTTTAATTATTAAAATTAAATAAATAAAAAAAGCAATTAAATAGTCATTGTGTTAGTCGTTATCTTAATAAATTCAAACGCAACACGTGGAATAATAATGCGACCAGATTTTAAAGTGGTATTTTTTGTCGGAAGAAAAAAATATATGTATTGATTTATGTATATAAGTGAACACGCGAGACAACTAATTTGTGCAGAGCATAATGAAGCTAAATTTTTAGGCTATTATCCAACATTAAATTTTTAGGGGACTTAATTAAAAGGATTAAATTTAATTTTAGTTGTAATTCCGTTTTGTTTTTTTTCTGATGGTGTTATCTATTAGATGCCGTGTGGTACCCGGCGGAGTAGAATAGACCACCCTCTTTTTCTTACCGAGGATTCGTAAAAGATGTCTAAGGTAAGTCGACCCACCGCGTGAGATCCGGCTGAGTAGAATAGACCACCCTCATTTCTTGCCGAGGTGTCATAAAAGGCGACTAAGGTAAGTTGATCTACCGTGTGGTGTCCGGTTGAGTAGAATAGACCACCCTCTTCCTTACCGAGGAGTCGTAAAATGCGACTAAGGTAAGTTAACGTCAGGCAGGCGGCCACTTAGAGACCCCATTAAGAGTGGAATAAGATCAGAACGATGATGATGTGTTGAAGATTTATGAAATGTGTCGTGCAATTATAGAAATTTCGTCTGCTGGAAGTTTTAGTCACGTGCGCCGCATAAACCAATAGAAATATTTTTAATTAATGTACTAGACAATTTTAGATCTACAAAAAGTCCTCGATAACATGTCTCGATCGATGTGCTCACAGTAACTAATTTTATTTTCAAAATTTTAGCTTAAAAAAATAATTGTTTTTTAATGTTTTAAGTGATTTCGCGTGGGCGAAGCCGCTAGCAAAAGTACTTACACATAAATATGAATAGATCAGGTTTTGCATAATATTAACATGCTAATTCGTTTATCTGTCACCAAAGGTTCACACGATCTGAGACCAGTTGTTCGAGTATTATAATGAGTTTACTTGCAATATTTCCTATTATGCATTCACAGTTTTTTTTTAATATATTCTGAAAACAAAATCAGGTAATAATATTGTTATTATATTTTTATATATCTCATATAATCTATATTATATACGGGGTGTAACTGGGAGGTCCGTCCCGTTCAGTCAAGTGTGAACCTCGACTGCTCATGGTGCACCATGCAGCTAAACTAACGAGGCAACCGATTAATCGCAGTATAACTATTCCTACAGCAGACCATTAATACTACCAGACCGACAGTGGACCGACAGTTTTATATCTGGCGTATAGCAACAATTTCCTTAATTTTAGATTATTGCATGAAAAAAACTGATTCGCAATTGTAACAATTTATTTTTATTTTAATAAAAATTGAATTTTTAGTACTATTTTGGGAAGGTTGATGCTCGCGGTACAGGGCGACCTAGTGCGAGCATCAATAGATATCTGTTGATTTAATTTATAATGCAATTGTGAAATTTAAATAAATAAATAAAGTGTGAAGCAGCAGTGTCGGTATGACATGGTCAGCTCTTCTATCACCAACCCACAAGCGTAGTGATTAACACGAAAAAAATTATTATATAATAGCAATACCATAATATCGCAGCTCGTAAAAAAAACACTTAATTACCATAAGTTAAAATGTCACCAGTTGAGGGCTATCCTCATTTATTATTTTATTCTCATTTGCATTCTAAAAATGCACCCATTTTGATTTGTGTTAAATAATTAGTCGGTAGTCCACATGTCAAATAACTATATGGAAGCACATTAAAACATATACATATGCCATCTAAACGTAATTAATCTATCTATACTTATTATTTAATTATACAATTAAAAACACTGATATCCACGCGGGCGAAGCCGCAATCACATCTAGTAGACTTAAATATTGCTTAAAGTACCCGCATTTATTAACAAGCATAATATTTTCTATCCTTATTAAATAAGCAGCTATCGATTAGTGACGCACCGCATATGACTGTCCCCTAGCGCTCCGATGATTTATGGCACCGCGGGCAGCGAGAGTTTAACAGTAGTATAGTGTTTTGAGCGAATTAAATCATTTATAAGTATTAAATCGCTTAAGTTAACTATAAATTCAACGTTATTTTAATTTTATGCAATGTACAAGCTCAGCTGAACCAATCAGCTGTGTTATAAAAGCGTTTCCGCTGTTTAACAATTTTTCCATACGAATGAATTCCTCTATTTCATTACATTATTTTGACCTAGGATCTTAGATACATTATCAACTAACTAACAACGCGGATGTTAGATAGTTTTATGACGAATATGTTATTAACAAGAAGTATTTTAGAAATATTATTAAAATGATATCGTATACAGTTTGGAAAGCAAGCAGTCCCTCAAGCTCACTCTGGTTTTGAAACGCAAAGCGCCTTCATCCAATCCCAGTAAATATACCAGTACGGTTAAGGGTCTGTCACAGCAGTTCAACCCATTTTCCTGCCTCCCTGTGTAGAAACGGACTCTATAGCAGTGACTTCGAAGTACTATTGTCTAGATACCTCAATACTCGGTTTATTAGACCATTGGGTTACGATGGTCGCGTTGATCGACACTACGTATGGTTAGATTCTACAAGAGAACCACGCCTGGGCCAATTGGAAAGCACCAGGCCGTTACTGGAGCGTGGGCTTCAAGCAGCGTAGGCTTCAAGCTCGTATACAGTTTAACGAGTTAGAGTTATATTGTCCAATCTCAAACACCATTAACACCGGTCATAGATTAAATGACCTACAAATTATCAAAATGAAAATATAAATAGAAACTGCCGGTACCGGTTAAATATTCATTAGAGATGTAATACGATCAATCTTCTTTAGAATAGCTTCAACTAAAAAAACGTGTATTAATAATTATTATATAATTTGAATTAATAGTGAATCTGTTAGGGTATTAAGAATACCGGTTTATTTAAATTTTTATTATTTATATCGGTGTGTTAATTACCATGAAAATTTGAGAACTAATTGTTATAATATTCAGATACATATTTGAACTCCTTGTGGTTTCCGGCTGCATAAAATTGACCACCCTCATTTCTTACCGAGATGTCGTAAAAGGCGACTAAGGTAAGTTGACGTCAGGCAGGCGGCCGGTCGTAAAATACGTAGCCAAATCATGTGACAACATGTTTATAACATGTTGTGCCGACCCCACTTAGAGTGGGATAAGATCGGGAAAATGATGACCATTTAGTGGGATATGACTCAATACGGAGATATGACTAAAATGGTTTGATTATTGTCAGCACTTTTATCAACTTTTACAATATAGAAAAGTAGTTATATTGGCAAAACTATAATAGTTAGACATATGGTATGATGGATTTTCTTGTAGATATTGACACGTTTTAACTAGAACATTTTTTTGTTCTATCATCAAGGAGAATGATGAATGATGATGATTCAGATACATATTTGAAATCATCGAAGAGCTTATATTCTAATACTGTCATGAAAAAAGACATAAAGGAAAGACATGAAGAAATCGTAATATTAGTAAGCATAATTAAAACATTGACCTTTTGTACAATTTTTTATATTGTTACTAGCTGTTTCGCTGTACAACGGTTTCGCCTGCGTGGAATTCACTTATTTACGAATCTTTCCCGAATTTTAGAAATTTTAAACATAAGTAAAAATTGTGAGTTAACCGTGAGAGATAGAGACATGCTATCGCGGACTTTTTTGTAGTATTTTTATATACCTACAATCTACTCTACTTTAATCCACCGTGTGGTATCCGGCTCATCAGAAAAGACCACCCTAATTTCTTGCCGAGGTGTCGTAAGAGGCGACTAAGGTAAGTTGACGTAAGGCAGGCGGCCGGTCGTAAAATACGTAGCCCAATTATGTGACTACATCTTTTTAACATGTTGTGCCGACCCCCCTAAGAGTCGGATAAGGGCAGGAGAATGATGATGAATCTACTCTACTCTACATTACTTTAGTGTATCTCTGCTGGTTTACGCAGCGCACGCGACTTAATCTCCTAGCAAGCAAGTTCTTTAACAACTGCGCGATCTCTTCACCACAATTTACCAATATATCCTATTTACCTAAACTATCCGGAAGTATAGCACTATCTTTTGGCGACAGCTTTTGAGGACTTTGTTTTATAATAAGTAAAGATTATATTGTTATATAAAATTATTATTATATTGTTGTTCTAACTTTTTTATGGTACATAAATAAAAATGAATAAATAAAGACAGTTAGTATTATAAAGATTGGTCAATAGATAAGTAATATAGAGGCCACTGTTTTTTATTTATTTATTGTACATACATATCATCATCCTCCTGTCCTCATCCGACTCTAAGTAGGGTCGGCACAACATGTTACAAACATGGTGTCGCAAGATTACTACGTATTTTACGACCGGCCGCCTGCCTGATGTAAACTCACTTTAGTCGTATTTGACGACCCCTCGGTAAAAAAGATGGTGGTCTATTCAACTCATCCGGATACCATGCGATGGGTCAAGTTACCTTAGTCGCATTTACGACACCTCGGTAAGAAATGAGTGTGGTCTATTCTACTCAGCTGGATGCCACACGGCGGGTCGAATTACCTTAGGCGCCTTTACGACATCTCAAATTCAAATTCAAATAAGTATTTATTCAAAAAGGCCTTTACAAGCACTTTTGAATCGTCAAATTAAAATTTAAATGAAGTTACGACTGGTTTGGCTGAATAAAAGTCCGCGACAGCATATATCTACCTTTTAAGGTTAACTCAATTTAACCATAATTAATATTATTATTACGGTTTAGTCAAATAATAAGACTGCAGTCCGAGCGAACGAAGTTGCGTTTAAAAGCTAGTAATTTATATGGCAAAACAACGTTTCCCGGGACGGATAGTATTTTATAGAATTAAGCATTACTTCGCTGATATCCTTACTAAAAAAGTTAAATAATAATATTATTGATATATTAAAAAAGTAATATAAAAACGGAATTCAATTATATTAATATTATTATACATCTCCCCTTCCCAATTCGAGGTTAAACATAACATTAAAGCAAACATAAACCGGATTTACTAATCGCTAATTGGCACTAAAACAAAGAATTTGTATATGTGGAGTCGAACATTTTTATTGCTCTATTTTTAATCTAGATTTAATTTTTATGTCTCATTAACTTAATGTATAAATTATGGAAGAAAGGTAAGCCCGGATTTTGCTAATTGCCAAAAAAAATAACTTCTTTGAATATATTCGTAGATTTAATATTTGTCGGCGCTGTTTTTGCTATGCCACATTGATGGCGCTGTGCCGAGTTGTGCCGCGCTAAAGAAGTTTGAAGAAGTATAGGTAGCCGCTACATATTTACATATAGACTCCCCCGGCGATGCTTCTGCGCTCGCCCCCTCTCCCGGTGACGCTGTAAGAGCCATTTCGGCTAACAGCATTAGTTAGTGTCCGAAAAAAAAAAATACATATGGAGACAAGCCCCGATACAGCCCTCCACAGCGCGTCGCTTTAAGCTAGAACTGGGTAAAAACTACTTTGTGAAAAACGAAACGAAACACTTATTAGACGAAAAGAAACGGTTTTAAAAAACAGTTGTTTAAAAACGCTTTAGGACTACATATTACATATACTTAACACACTATACAAGTTTAATATCGAATACACTTTATTTACAATTAAGTTAATTAATTGTAAATATATCTTCTCAAAAAACACCTATCTTTGCACTACATTCTAAAAAGACGGTTAAAAATGGAACGAATTTATTAACAGCGATCAAATAACTTAATTTTTTTTTCTTCGATTTGAATGAACTATGACACTAACTGGTTCCATAGGTCCGATGAAGAACTAAAGAAACTGGTTATTAAAACTACATATATATAAAAGAAATATCAGCTTTATTTTCATATGCCCAAGGTATATTTAAGGAGTAAGTTTCTTGAAACTGTTTGTGGAAACGACTTTGGAGAGTGATCGCTCCATCTCGCTTATTATAACCGTATTTATGAACGGTTTTTTTTTCAAATTCAAATTCAAATAAGTCTTTATTCAAATTGGCCTATTACAAGCACTTTTGAATCGTCAAATTAAAATTAAATTGAAGCTACAAGGTGTGAGCGAGACGGCGAAATTTGCTTACGGATTTATCTATCGTTGCGTGCTTGTCTTTCGATATAAGTATAACGGCCAATCAAGACGACCGCAACTAGTTTTTATAAACGGTTTTGTAGACAAAAACCGTTTGTTCGTTACGCAGTAAGAAAGTGTTTTTTATAACGGTTTCGGGAAAAAACGCCCAGCTCTACCTTAAAGCGACGTTCCCAGTTCCCACTTCCCAATGATGTCCACTTCGGCTAACAGCGTACCGTCATTTTCCGAAAAAAAAATACATATGGGTTGGCGATACTTCTGCGCTCGTACACTCTCTCGGTGACGCTGTAAAAAGCTAAAAGCCATTAGGGCTAACAGCATTCAATCTTATTCACTTCAATTCTTTTCAAAAGTCAGTCAAATATCTTCATTTTTGTTTTTATTATTGTTATCCTTTTTCACTGTTTTTAAGACTTTGTGTGTGTGTTTCTTTATAATCTGTGTAATTATCTTATTATTTTTAATTTCCGTTGTATGTGTTGTCTGCTCTATTGTCCGTGATGTCACCTAGGCCGCAGCTGAAAATCGGTGCCGAGTGTTGTCATTGCTAAAGACATTCGGTTCATGCCGAGCTGTGTAGCGTTTTCTAAGACTGTATAAAATTTAGACTAAGTATTTGTATTACATTATAGGTGTACGTGTATATATTTTTCTATGTTTTATACAATAAATGTTTTTCTTTCTTTCTTTCTTTATGGTCGCATACCGTAAATTGTTCGTTGCGTAATAACTATCGTGGTGTTGCAATGGTCTCGTCGTCACTGGCTTAGAGTTTCATAATTCATTATACAATATTTTTATTTATTTTATGGTTGGATAATTTATTATACAGTTTATAAACAAACATATAATTTATGAAAATACCAAAAACTTGGACTTTGCTTTTATGATTTTGCTTTTATTTCATTATCATTTGTGTGACGGAAGCATTTTTATTTTGCGGAAGCGGTTATTGTTTAAAAGATTACATTATCATATAATTGGAGTGACAAATAAAAAAATCATGTAAAACTATTAATTTAATTACTGATGTAATTTGATTTAAGAAATGCTTAATTTATAAGAATTCCAATTACTTTTATGTTAATTGACAAGTTATACATGTCTCATAAATTCTTAAGGCATACTCTTACGATGTTTTCCTTTATAATATAAATAGACCTCCTTGAAATATATCCCGTAATGGATAACCAACACGTAATGGTAATTAAAACTACATTAAAAAAAGTTGTATAAAATATAAAAATAGATTAGTACATTTTTCACGCCGTGTTGTATCAGAATAGAATAGACCACCCTCCTTTCTTACCGAGGTGTCGTCAGAGGCGACTAAGGTATGTGCCGTGTGGTATCCGGCTGCATAGAATAGACCACCCTCATATCTTACCGAGGTGTCGTAAAAGGCGACTAAGGTAAGTTGACGTCAGTCAGGCGGCCGGTCGCAAAATACGTAGCCAAATCATGTGACGACATGTTTTTAACATGTTGTGCCGACCCCATTTAGAGTGGGATGAGGGCAGGACAATGATGATTTAGTACATTTTTCGCTACGTGCGAAGATCTACTATCAGGTGTTACACGGTAGTCCATACATTATAGACACCTATATATAATATATATAATATATATATGTGGCTCGGTATATAAATTATATGATATATATAACGAACTATAAATATAAAAAGTAAGAGAAAAGTGTAAAATCCTTACCAAAACCTTGGGAAGGTTTTTGTTTTTTAAAACTTATATATTTAATCGCTGTTTACAGTTCAGGAAGTAATTTAAATTAAAAATATTTTATAAACATATTTTAAACATATTTTTTTGTGCAACCTATTTAAAAATTTGCCATTGAGATACCGTTCCTTCTGACGAGAAAGGCGGTAAAAATTTCAAGAAATACAAGTACTATATCCGTTTTGTTAAGGAGTAAAATTTACAGTTTAATATTTAACAATACTTTGGACTATTACGCGTAGGTCTAATAACACGATTAATACAAGGAAGATTTGGTGACGGTGGGCGAGTAAGGATATTTTTTTCCAACTCACATTTCCAATAATCTGACAGTTATTTGTGGTTGTGTGAATGGGTGTGTGCGTGTGTGTCTATACGCTTCAAAGGTTAAACTTTAACTCTATTCTTAATTTTTATAAAATTTAGCTCTGAGATTGGTCTATATCTAATCTCTGGGTAATCGTTTTATTCCCAGATAAATTTAGATTCAAATAATTCTTTATTGAATTTGGCTTATACAAGCACTTAAATAATCGTTAAATAACAATGAAGCTACTACTGGTTCAGAAAGGCTGGTTGCACTGGTTTATATATATATTAAGATAAGAAGAGCTTCTTATCTTAATCTATACTAATATTATAAAGAGGAAAGATTTGTATGTTTGTTTGTATGTATGTTTGTTACGTTTTCACGCAAAAACTACTTGACCGATTTCAAAAATTCTTTCACCATTGGAAAGCTGCTTTTTCACTGAGCAACATAGGCTATATGTCATTTTCAAAAAAAATAGGGATCCCTAATAAAATTGTAATAACTTGGTAAAAATTTAGTCGTAAACATCTATCACCGCGTGCGCTGCGGAAACTATTGATGATAGAACAAAAAAATGTTCTACAGTATTATAGAACGTATCAATATCCACAAAAAAGTCCGCGATACCATATGTCTACCTATTATAGTTATGCCAATATAACTACTTTTTTACATTGTAAAAGTAGGTAAAAGTGCCGACGATGATCAAACCATTTTATTCATATCTCTGTATTATTCCTTATCCTATTAAATGATATTTTATGAATAACTGTTTCAATACCTGTAAAATACTTTTTTAAATTATTAAAATCCGACATCCCAATCAAAAGATTTTACGAATTTAAGAATATAAATCGAAATCAAATAATGCCATAACAAACCTAACCTACCGTTATAGCAGGGCCTGCACTTGGTGAGTTAAGTCTTATTCCAAGAATACTAATGATACCCATTTTTTATAATTAAATAATCTACAAAATAAATCTATAGTCCGATTTCGTAGACTTTCCACTACCACGAGATATGTATGGACGCGGGTGAAACCGCGGGGCTTTGCTAGTATAAATATAAAAGGAAACTGCCAAAGTTGTGCCTAACTGTTACAGAAACCAAAAAAAAATAATTTTTTTCTGTTTAAATAAATAATAAATAAAATATAATGTTTATATATTATAAACTCTCAATGGGAATACGAGTCTGTTAGAAAACTAATTTAATAATGATATTTATAATAGATTTAAAGTAGTTAATGCCTTAAACGGAACGTATCAATTGTCAACTTGTTCCTTTTTTAATTGCCTATACAGCGCTGGATTCTAGCGTTCTTAGTATAAATCCACAAAAAAAAACATATATAAAGATTCCGTAATTCCGGTTTTGTAAACATAATAATTTAAAATATTCATCTAAAAATATATAAGCTTCATTTTATAAACAAATAACTTTCCAGATATTAAAGATGATGTTTGTAAATGTTTAGAATATTTTTCCATTGGCTGTATGGCTTACCATCTTAATATCTGTGGGATCGAATAAAAAAATATTACAATATATGTCAATTATTAATCATCTTTTAGAACATCTTGCCATAGATTAGTAACTAAAATATTTGTTGCGCTTATGAACGTGTTTTCTCGAAACGTTTGTTTTTCTGACGACAAAAATAATGAATGATCAACTTTTACTTCAATGATGATAGCTTATTGTTATATTTTTATCACAAATCATTTTCTTATGGAATTTAGTATGTACTTGTAGTTGTACATAACTTCAGACTATAACTCTTATTTTATAGTTCCCCCATAGAAATAAAATAAAATAATAATTGATCCTAAAATAACAAAATATACTTCTATGTTATGACACAAAAATTAAAACTGTAACGTATGGGCCCAAAGATGTATGAAATTCTGGCACTCTCCTTTATATATTTCAATCTTTAAAAAAACCTTAATATGACTAAGCGTCTCACTTTTAACATAGCTTTCACACAAGACGTAAATATGCGGTGTCGGCTAGTTATTTATAGTTTGACGAGTATATAAAAAATAATAACGTAGTGAGGAACAGTTACTTACTGTTTTTATGCAATGGGGGACTTTACACAGATATCACTTATTAAGGCCACTTGACACGCTTTGCACGACGTGATAATGATAAAATAAATATTGTAAAACCAGTTCATGCGAATACCGATGCATCAGTGTGCTTATTGCGGATTTTTAACATACTCGATCGATAGCGTAACACTTTTTGTATGGCGCTGGAACAGCAGTCAGTAAATGTAGATTGAGTAGGTTAAAAAAACTCGCACTAAGCAACCTGAACCTCCGTGCGATCTAGAGGTCAAGTTCTGTTATAGTTTCTGTAATATGGAATTCCGCAAAGTAACGCCTGCTTCTATAAATCATCATTTTATAAATTTAACTTTAACTTTCGGAGGTCACATATTATACTTGAGATTAATGCACTTACCTGCCTTATATTATACCTAAATACCCCAATTTATTATTTTTATTTTAAATAAACGTTGATCTTATAATTACCTTTGCGTGGGTCAATGACCGCGGACCGATTGTAGGTTCATTCACCCGAATCCCGCCGGTCTTGAAATAATTTCAAAATAATACAATTAAACGACAAACAAATAATAATATATCTTGATTTTATGCATGTTATGAATAATTCATTCGAATATTTTGATAAATTACTTATTAACTAATTTATACTTTTGCGTCAAATTATTTAGACACTACCTATAATGATATATGCGGTAGTCTGTCTGTAATGCTTTTTTCCGCTGAAGCAATATCAATGAATCATACATAGTAGATATACAAGTTGGATCCCACCAACTTAAAACTTTCAGTACCCTCAATAATGCAATATGTGCTTTTTTCTGGTTTCGAAATAAAACGGCAATTTTTTTCTATTACAAATTGCTTCGTATAAGCTTGAATTGTGCCAATTTCATCAATTTCATCAATGAACTATAGATAGTACTTTGTTTCTTTTACTCTAATGTTTTTAGGATGCATTCCTAAACTATTTTTTTTCATATTCGTGTTGAAATACTGTAAGTTAAATCTATTTTGCGATGAATATAAGCAAAATGCATACATAACAATACGCTCTGTTTTGTATTACTTCTTATCGATCCACGTAAAACATAGTTTTATATATTTTATGTTAGAATTAAATATAAGAAAAATTCAATTAAAAAATTTAATTCATCATCATCCTCCTGCCCTTATCCCACTCTAAGTGGGGTCGGCACAAAATGTTATAAAACATTTTATCACGTGATTTTACGAGCTATTTTACGACCGGTCGCCTGCCTGACGTCAACTTACCTTAGTCCCCTTTTACGACACCTCTTTATTTTTAAACCATCCTCATTTCTTATCGAGGTGTCGTAAAAGCTGAGTAAAAACTCAGCCGAATACCACACGGCGGAAATTAAGAACTTTAATTAATAAGTTAATTTATTTTAAAATCTAATGGTACGAAAAAAGAGGGAATGAAATACGTTTGTGATCCAGTTTAGGTTGTAATTCTGCAATGACTTAAAGTGTGCGTCTCCAAGACGTCATGGTATGAAAAAGCAAAATAAATTTAGTTTGTCTTCAATTGAGTCGCAATAAGAGTTCATGGTAGGCCTGCTGGTCACGTGTCCCGACGCGACTTTACCATTTTTTATCCATAACAAAAAGTGCATAACGCCGCTTATGAAGTTTTCACTTCAAAAAGCGCATAATAATTATAAATATTAATAAAACTAATAAGTAATTTATATAATTTATAGAATTAGGCGTTACTTTGCGGCGATACATAATACAAAAGTAATAATAAAATTATTTTGCTATAATCCGCGATACAGTAAATAAAAAAAATATATAGTGTTAAATGTATAGTGGACTATCCGTATTTTCATACCCGATACGTGCAGGATTCGTAAAAACACATGCACAAACCTCCACCACTTCCACCACAATACACAAGCACTACACACGTTCACTATCACAAACTCAACAATCGTTTCGCCCCGCAACCGAAGCATCATCACGAGATAGACTCCACGACAAAATCGCAAGGCTTTGCGAGACTTTGCGATTTTGTCTAGACATGTATCGGATAGTCCACTATACATTTAACACTATATATATTTTCTTTTTACTGTATCGCGGATTATAGCAAAATAATTTTATTATTACTTTTGTAAAACCAATAAGGTTTTTATACTAAACCCTCAGATGCATACCACACTGGTTAGACGAGTTTTTTAGTATGTTGTATAGTTTTTACACTTATAACAGTCTGGTTGTGTAATACATCAAACAAGTTTATCATTTACTCAAACGGTTTTGTTTATAAGCGTTTCAAGTTCAACCATTTACCTTGACTTCGAATTGTTTTGGTCATAGAGTTATTATACGAGTTTGAGAGTAGGGTAGCCATAGACACTTCTGTAAGTGTCAAATAAATAATAATAAATGAAAGATAAGAGATAAATAAATAAATTTAGGGGACAATTGGAAACACGGTCGTAATCTAAGTATAATAACTTAATATTTGGGCGACGTATACATCTATACTTATTATAAAACAAAGTCCCAAGAAGTTGTCTGTCCACATGTAATCAGTTTTCTCAAAATCTACTGAACGGATTTTTGTACGGTTTTCACCAAAAGATAGTACAATACTTCCGGATGGCTTACGTAAATAGTACAAATCAGAATTATGTAAATTGTGTTTAAGAGATCTTGCAATTGTTAAAAAATTTGCTTGCTGGGTGCTTTAGTCGCGTGCGCTGCGTAAACCAGCAGAGATACGCTAAAGTAATGTAGTAGACAATTGTAGATCTATAAAAATACTTAAAAAAGTTCGCAATAGCATGTCTCTATCTCTCACGGTTAACTCCCAATACCGAAACTTCGTGAAAAGTTTCGTAAATCATTGAATTCCACGTGGGCGAAGCCGTTGTAAGCACAGCTAGGATAATATAAAATACACACTTAAATGCATTAATAAACCGAGGATCGAAGAACCAACAAATTGTTTATAGAAAATGTTGGCAATCGGCGGCAATCGAACCCGTATGTAGTTGAAGAAAGGGTCACTGCCACCTGCAGGTCAGTCAGATATATATTATGTACTTATTTGAATATAGGATTCTTTATTCTATAACAATTATCGAGAATATACAGGGTGCATTACGGAAGTTTTTGTTTATCATAAAACGTTTAATGAATTCGAAATATCGTATAAGAACTTTAAAGAAAAGCTTTTTCCGACCGGTTCTCTAGCGGGATTTCCAAGGTCAAATTCTATGATGCTGTGTATGATACATAATAATTAAATCTAACATAATAAATCGAAATATTGTAAACAGAATCAACTATTATTATTAAAGTAATTTTTTAAAAAGCTTTTACCTTCTTCACACTAAACATCATCAAAATTGTTTTAGCAGCTTAGAAGTTGAATAACCAAGTTACTTTGGCTTTTATTAGTTGGAAGTATTATTATAAATTTATACGTATTAACACATTTTCATTGGGAAAAGCAAGCGACCAAGAACATAGTTAATGAGTTAGTTATAACCATGACATTTTAATTTAAGGCGCTGAACAGAGCTGGCGTAAATTCAGATTTCGGCATATAAGCCACGCCCACAATTTCTGCGACGGCGTAGCGACAAACTTAATTTTTTAACACCCATTGTAGGTGTACACTATTTTATCCAAACTTTTTTTGTACAATTTATTTTAAAAACTTATGTCTAATTAATCTTATAAAACTAAGTATGCTGAAACTATAACTAAACACCTAAAAAAAGACATATTATCAACAAGGAATAGTCACAAAAGGCGGCAGCTAGCGCCTCAGCGATCACTGTCTATATTCGTAGATGTAAAAGAGAAGCGAGACGATGACTCGTTTCAGTTTTGCTATTTTCTAAAAAATATTTAATTTGAATGAAATATCTTAATGAATTCAAAATTTAAATCTTACATTCTCTTTATATTATAATGATTTATTAGTCTTATTAATTTTACCAATTTTTGTTGATAAATATTAGAGATATTTACGATAAAAGTAAAAATCAGAGGTCTATTTACCAATTTTTTTTATCGAAAAAAAGTATCGTAATCATGTTTTGAAATCTTACATTCTCTCTGAGATATGATGTATATTAACATATATTTTTCTTTTAATCGTCATCCCTATAGCTTTTGTTAAAAACGTGTTTAAAGTCAGCCTATTTGGCTCTGTTCAGCGCCTTAATAAGGCCATGATTGATGGTAATTTACTACTAAATACTCGTTCTAAAATTACCATCAATTATACCATCATTATATACGGTTTTATAGATTATTTCGCTAATTAGTTGTAAAATTTTAAAACTTCAATAAGCTTAGTTTTTTGTGAAAAAATGTTTACAAGAAACACTCGGTTTATTGGCGAACACTGTTAGAAAATCCATTCAATAGTATTTGAGTGTATGCGGACAGACAAATTGACACGGATTTGTTTTATTTCATAATATGGAGTGTACAATAATAGGGATTAATTAAATATCAATATATCAGCGTCATCTTGCGGAATTACTTAATATCAGCTTGCAAAAAGTATTCTGATTGCAGTTTAACGTGTTGACTAATATGAAACGGGATTTAGTAAATGTTGTAAAACGTTGTCGATAGATGACAACTCAATAGCTGCGTTAAATTATTAATATTCAATTCCTAATGTGTAAGAAATTTCAATGGCTTTATTAAATTACTAAAATATCTTATTTAGTTACGAATTTAAAAGAGTGATATATTCATTGAATTCTTAGGTATTTGGAATAGTGAAAATCTAAAAAATGCCTATACTATTATCCCTATTAAAATCACATAGTTCGCCAACTTCTGATAAATTCAATTTACATTTGAATCTATATTATTACATATATCTAAGGTTGAGACGCTTTACTTTAATGATTTTCCTGGATATGATATTTAATTTTTTAAACTAATGTTGCAAAATTATCTTTTTACCATGTGTTTAAAAAATATTATTTCCTTAACCCTTCATCCCTATTTTTAAGTTGATTATTTTTAGTTTATTATTTTATTTAAATTTCAGGCGTTGATAAAACTCAAATTTTTCAGCGTATAAAAGTATACAAACCTATAAATAATATTTGTATTAGCAAGATGTCGTCATTTCTGAGTAAAACTTGTTTATCGGATAAAGTGCGTATAAATGTAAATAATATATGTAAATTGTTGATGACCTCTAAGTAAATAAACAAACTCGACATAAGGACACAAAATTAAATGAATGCGGAAGGGAAGAAATCGCCTATGCGACAATGAACTTAGTTACAGAGTCTCTATCTTTAATTTTTTATTTATTTTCTAGTCATAGGTAAATCTTCGACATCACAGAGTGATGAAAAAGCCAGAGGAGAGGATTTTTGCATTTTACCATATATTAAAGCACTTCTATATAGACCACCCTTATTTCTTACCGAGGTGTCGTCAAAAGCGACTAAGGTAAGTCGTCCTGCCGTGTGGTATCCGGCTAAGTAGAATAGACCACCCTCATTCTTACCGAGGGGTCGTAAAATACGACTAAGGTAAGTTGACGTTAGGCAGGCGGCCGGTCGTAAAATACGTAGCCAAATCATATGACAACATGTTTGTAACATGTTATGCCGACCCCACGTAGAGTGGGTAAGGGGTAGAAATGATGATGATGAATGAATACGCAATATTTTGAGAGAGTAAGTCTTTTTTCGCTTTAGCTATGTATAATACTTAATGACCTTTGTACTGACGTTGGACTTTGTCTTTATAAAATCAAGAACGCCCTTGGTATACATTATAACGATCCCACGGTAAATCGTTGTACTTTGCTCGAAATTGTTAAACAAATAACTATTGTATAGATCGTTCGTTTGCTGATAATGACTAATGTAATGCAGGACAAAGACTCTGTTATTACACATAAAATGCAAACAAATCATAATCGTAAAATTAGTAAGGTTTGCAGAAGCTCTTTAAACTGAATGTTTGTAGATACGACTTTTCTATTTGTAAAACAAAAGTAATAATAACATTATTGTGCTATAATCCGCGATACAGTAAATAGTAAATATATATAGTGTTTAATGTATAGTGGACTATCCGTATTTTCATACCCGATACGTGCAGGATTCGTAAAAACACATGCACAAACCTCCACCACTTCCACCACAATACACAAGCACTACACACGTTCACTATAACTAACTCAACAATCGTTTCGCCCCGCAACCGAAGCATCATCAGGAGATAGATTCCACGACAGGCTTTGCGATTTTGTCGTTTTACGAATCCTGCACGTATCGGGTATGAAAATACGGATAGTCCACTATACATTAAACACTATATATATTTACTATTTTGTAAAACGACGCTGTGATAACAAGAAAACACTCGCACTGTACAAAGAAAACTAACTGATCATTTATTGTGTACTCCATTTTTATACATTAATGTTCGCGCTATCAACACGAATTAGCGGATAATATACAGTAAAACGATACTTCCGGAATGTTAATTCACATTACATTCCGGTTGTTAGATACATGTAAATTAAGTAAATAATTAAAGTAGTTTTATACAATTTTATGTAAATTATTTGAGCTATAATTAATTATTAAGTGATAAAACGTTTATTAAACATTCATGTATATTAGTAAGGTGGCGCCACAATCGCTGGCGCCGAAATATTATGCAAGAGTCAATCAATTACTGATATAAATATAAACAATCATTAATCAATTTTAAAATCACAACAAATTAATAGATGATATTTGAAAAACAAATTAACAATAAACAATTAATTACAATATTGGGATATCAATACGTCACTGGATGTGACGTATTCGTTAGCCATTACTCGTGCGATAACACGATACTTCCGGAATGTTAATTCACATTACATTCCGGTTATTAGATACATGTAAATTAAGTAAATAATTAAAGTAGTTTTATACAATTTTATGTATATTATTTGAGCTATAATTAATTATTTAAGTGGCAGCAGGGTCTTCTCGTTTACTCCCCGGGTGGGGGTAAACGGGGTGCGGGCCTCGAGGAATTCCTCTCTACCCGGGCATCTCCTCGCGGGCACTTAAGCCCGGTATGTGTTCCGGCCTAGTAGGCCGAGGTCACCTAGATGACCCAAAGGTGTCAGTATTTGGGCCGTAAGCCCAGGTCACCTTGGTGACCTAATGGATGTCTTGTTCAGTGGGGAGGTCTGGGAATGGTAGCTCCCAGACCTCGGGGTCAATTACGGTGGTGTCTCGTCCGGTGGTGTCTCGATCAGGTAGATGTGTCATGTCCGGTGTATTCGCCCTTTCGCCCGTCGCGTCGTCCTCTTCGTCGCCGTCGTCATCCGCATCGGGCCGCGGGGACGGTGATCGCAGGAGCTCGCGAGGCAGGGAACGTCCATCGGGTGGTCGCGCATGGAGTGGCGCGATGCCATGGAGGTGTACGTGCGCGCTATTGTCCGCACGCGCGAACATCTGGCGCGCTAGGCGACGGACATACTCCTCCACGGTCGGCGTTCTGGTGTCCCGATGCACGACGTCGTTCCGCACATACCTCGGGGCTCCTACGATCAGTCGCAGGCAGCGGTTCTGCTGGACTTGAAGTCTTCGCCTCTGGTACGCCGAACATAGCGCGTACCAGGCGGGTGCCGCATACGTCAAGCGCGAGCGGACGTAGGCACCGTAGACTCGCAGTTTGGTGTTGACAGGTAAATGGGATGTGAACAGCGTGTGGAGCTGGGACCTGGCAGCAGCGGCTTGGCCCACGGCACGATTGACCATGGGGACCATGCGCAGGCTGCGGTCCAACTCACACCCCAAAAACCTCACTGTGGTCTTCCACTCTACGTCCTGGCCTCGAAGAGTCAGCTGACGTAGCGGCTTGGAGCGGCTGGTGAGCAGAGCGGCCGTCTTCCCGACGTTGACGGCCATCCTCCACTTGTCCAGCCATTCCGGCAACAAGTCCAGCATACGCTGCATGCGGTTGGTGGCGACGATCTGGTGGTAGGACGACGCGAAATACGCGCTGTCGTCAGCGAAGAGCGACAACAGCACGTCCTCCTCCCCTTCCCGCAGATGGTGGCGCAGGGTGGGGATGTCATCCGTATACGCCGCGTATAATCGCGGCGATATACAACTGCCCTGGGGTACTCCGGCTTGGATGGTGCGTGGCTGGGATTCGGCACCATCCACTGCCACGTAAAAGCTACGGCCGTGTAGAAATGATGCCAGCACTCGCACATAAGCGGGCGGCATGGTGGTGTCCAAGATCTTGACCAGGAGCCCGGCGTGCCACACACGATCGAAGGCCTTCTCGATGTCGAGAAAGACCCCCACGGTGTAGCGCCCGTTGTTCCGCTCACTGGTCAGGTGGTTAATTACCCTCGCCAGCTGGAGCGTCGTCGAGTGGCCGCTGCGGAATCCAAACTGCTCCTCGCGCAGGGGCAGATGGGGCGTGAATCGACGCAGCAGCAGACGCTCGAACAGCTTGGCTATGTGCGAGAGCAGGGTGATCGGCCGGTAGCTTCCAGGCAGGCGGCGGTCCTTCCCCGGCTTGGGAAGAACGATGATCTTCCCGGCCTTCCACGCCTCTGGGAAGTGACCGGTGCGAAGTACTCCGTTGAACAGTCTCGTGAGCGCTACGAGACCTGTTCGGGGCAGCAGCATCAACGCGGCGTTGGTGATTCCGTCGGGGCCTGGCGCTTTTCGCTTATCAAGGCGAGCAGCGACCGACCGCAGCTCTGACAGGGAGATGAAATCCTCTCCCCGGAGCGGCGGTGTAGGGGCCGACAGGAACCTCTCCAGCTTGTCCTGGACAGCCGCGTGATGACGGATGACTTGGAGGTTGGAGGTGTTGGGGGCGTTGGGCTTAAAAGTCTCTTCCAGGTGGGCCGCCAGGATCTCAGCGCGACCCTTGGCGGTATAGGTGCGTCTACCCGCTGCATCGAACAGCGGGTAGACGGGGGTGTCATGTCCGGTGAGTTTCTTGCAGAGAGAGTACAGCGCTGTGTCGTGTTCCGTCGCTCGATCGACGGTATCCTCCCATCGCGCCTCGTCGAGAGCGACTACGGCACGCGCGATCTTCTCTGCAAGCCGGTTCAGGTCAGCCTTCACCCTGGGGCAGCGAGTGCGGGCCCATAGGCGGCGTAGGGTGCGCTTCCGCTTGAACATATTGCGGAGCGAGCTCGGCAGGTCCTTCCTTCGATTGGTATCCGGTGAAGTCGACGTAGTGGTGGTGGCTGCTGCTTTGGCGGCGATCATCGCTTCCGCGACGAGCGCAGCAGCATCGTCGACTCCCGAAGGTGTGGTAATCGGGCTTGCCAGCTCAAGCCCGGCAAGCTCGGCGGTGTAGCGCTCCCAGTTCGTCCGCATCCGCGGCGGGCGGGGCACTAAAAAGCCTCCCTGGGTGGCTAGGGTGACCAGAACCGGTAGGTGTTGGGTGTCAAGGTCATAGAGGACCTCGACATCAAACGGGTTGTCGAGTCCGTGGTGCAGCACTATATCAAGGACATCTGGCTGGGAGCGGCTGTCGGTGGGTATGTGGGTCGGCGCTCCCGGCCCCATCACACCGTACCCACTCCTCACGCTATCTTCGTGCAGTTGCCTACCGACCCCAGTGATGATTCGCGATCCCCACGCATGATGTTTCGCGTTGAGATCACCCACGATCACTGCGGGTCCCTGCTGTCCGAAGATTGTCCCGACATCGGTGCTGCAGAAAGTCAATCCGGGTGGTTTGTAGGCGGCATAAATGCGGAGCTCCTGGTTGCCCACGTTGACACGCACCCCCTGTGTACGGGTGCTAGTGAAAGGGGTGTGCTCCAACTCTTCATGTATAATATCCCTCCGCACCAGAGCGGCCGTACCTCGGTACGGATAGCCCCGGGGAGAGATTTCATCACGCCGATACACGAAGAAGTTGGGCACGCGGAGCTCGACGCTGTCCGTGAGTTTGGTTTCGCCCAGGAGGATAACATGGATGTCCTGCGACTGGGCGAGTAGTGTTAGCTCACGGACGTGTCCTCTTATGCCGCCCGGATTCCAATATAGTACTCTTAGGGCGGTCACTGGTACGACCGCCCGAACTGGGTTATGGCCGCCGTTATAGCGCCGACTACATCCCTCGTGCTCACATAGTGCGCGAGCGCCGCCATGAGCGCCTCGATCAGGACCCGGACAATGTTGTTCATGCCCGAGTCCTGCGCGGGGGGCGGCAGGGGGAAAGTAGGGTGTAGCGGCGCTCGAAGCTCCGCCTCTTCTTCTTCTGTGGCCTGTCGGTGGCCGCGGCTTCTCGGCGCCTCGGCGATTACTGGAATTGCCGCCAACGATGTTGATGTTGGCGGCCTGGGGTGCGGTGTGGACGCGGCGGCGGGCTCAGCCTCTGCTGGCCTCGGCTGCCTGCGCCTGCGCCGGTTTCGTTTTCGCAGGGGCTCCCCCCTGCCTATCGGGTCATTTGCCGGCGGTTGCAGAGTCGCCGGCTCCCGGTCTATGATAACCCCGCCCGCTTCCAACCGTCGAGTAGCTGGGGGGGTCGGGATGTAGGCCGGCGGTTGTTTAGTCGCCGGCTCCTGGTCTACGTTAGCCCCTCCCGCTTCCCCCCGTCGAGTAGCGTGAATGAATACGCCGGGCGACGGCGGGGCGCTACTCAGTGCGGGTCGGGCGGGGGCGGCCGGCATGGCCACTGCGGGACGTGCCGCGGGGGCAGGGGCGGAGCGTACGGCTACCGCGGGACGTGCTGCGGGGATGGCGGGGGCCGCCGCGGCGACTTGTATGGCGGCGGCGGGTAGTGATAAAACGTTTATTAAACATTCATGTATATTAGTAAGATGGCGCCACAATCGCTGGCGCCGAAATATTATGCAAGAGTCAATCAATTACTGATTTAAATATAAACAATCATTATTCAATTTTAAAATCACAACAAATTAATAGATGATATTTGAAAAACAAATTACCAATAAACACTTGATTATAATATTGGGATCTCAATACGTCACTGGATGTGACGTATTCGTTAGCTGCTACTCGTGTGATAACACTCGGCCATCCTGCAACTGCCGCGACTCGCGGCTCCTCTCAACTCTTCGGGTATCACCACCTCCCGTCGTCTGAAATTAAAGAAGAGAAAGCAGAAATAATAGTAATAAAAATTGATCAGACTCTTGGTATTGTCACCCGACTGTTTTGTAAGTTATCCATAGTGTCACATAGACAGGTTTCTACGTCACACAGACTGTTTTGTAAGTTATCCATAGTGTCACATAGACAGGATTCTACGTCACACAGACTGTTTTGTAAGTTATCCATAGTGTCACATAGACAGGATCCTTTTGTCACATAGACAGAAGACTGTCACACAGACAGCTTTCACAGCCTTATCAAGAGCGTCACACAGACTTATATTTTGGGATCCAATAATTATGTGACACAGACTTCTATCTTTAAATCGGGATAAAAAAGAATAATCTATTATAACATAGAATTGGATATATAATATTCACACAAACAATTTTTTCCTTACACAGACGATATACATATTTTGAATCAAATTTAATTGTTAATTTAATTTCGAGTACATTATTCTTACACAAAGTTGACTCATGATTTATGATCCTTATGATTTTTATTACTTTAATCTTTTATAATTTTATTTTACAGCAAGAAGCTTAAAGTATAGCTGAGTGACAACAAGGAAGTATAATACAATAACAACAAGTACTTACATTGATAATGAATTTTCATAAAGCTTAAATAATTTTAAGTTATCGGCTTAGGAAATTAAATTATATATTAGCTTTCGAGTAAGTCAATAAGATCATCCCTGTCTACCTCCCTATCACTAGAAGAACTCTCCGTACCAGAAACTATGGGCTTATAAAGTCTTAACGTTTCGCCACGCACAACTGCACTAAATTTTTTATAACCTTTCATACCTTTAACACTACTAATTATATACCTATCAATATTGGGGTCGGCTTTCGTCACCCTGTAAGGACCTGTATATAGACTTTTTAATTTTTGTGAGATCTTAGCGGTCGTATCCCTAGTACTACCCCCTTTCCACAATACTAATTGGCCTACTGAGTATTTTACACATTTCTTACGAGATTCATCGTAACGATTTTTCATCAGGGTCATGCTCTTATCGATATGTAATTTAGCACTCTCTCTCCTACTCTGTAATGCTTCTCTTTGTGATGTAAAATTTTGCGGTTGCCCAGCAGGGTAAGCTGGTAAACGAGAATTGTTGTGACAAAACATAAGTGTAAATGGGGAAAAAGTAGTAGTAGCATTTGGTGTATTGTTAATGCCCCACACAACATCAGATAGTTTATCGTCCCAGGTATTCTCACTTTCGGACATAGTATTTAATCCGTCTATAATGGTTCGATTAACTCTTTCGACTTGACCGTTTGACCTGGGACAAGCTATAGCGTTCAGGATGTGTTTAAATTGTTTTTCCTCTGCAAACTGTTTAAAGTAACGACTAGTAAAGGCTTTACCCCTATCTGTTATAATTCTGCTGGGGTAACCGAATTGGTCGATTATTTCTTTTAAATGTTTCACTGTCTCTAAAGAACTTGAATTTTTGACTGCCCTAGCGAAAACGAACTTTGTAAATGCATCTATTATCATTAAAGCGTACGTATTCCCTTTTCTAGTTTTCACAAATGGACCTAAGTGGTCGACATGCAAGGTGTGCATAGGTACCGGTACCTTCTCTATAGGATATAATTCCCCTTGACCTCTTCCATAATTAGATTTTCCATACGCGCATTGCAGGCATGATTTAATGTACTTCCTTATAAATCGGGTCATACCGGTAAACCAAAATTGCCCCTTTATTGACTTTGCACATCTTTCAAAACCTGGATGGCCTATTTGGTCATGGTATTTCTGCAAAAGGCTGTATTTGGCTAATTTGGGAATTACAAAACGTTCACCACTCAATGTTTTTCTATATAAAATATTATCCTTAACAACATAATTATTGATGATATCTCTATTAGTGGTTCTATTATTTAATTGCGTTAGTATATGTTGCAATGCATCATCTTGAGACTGGAGGGTAATTAACCAATCTGTCTCATCAATATGACAAATAGTCTCTATCAAAGGGCTCCTACTTAGAGCGTCTACGTGTTTCATTCGCTCACCGGCCCGATACTCTATTTGCAAATCAAAATCTTGAATAGTTAGCCACCAACGGGCTATTCTAGGAATGAGATCCTTTTTAATTAATGTGGTGCGTAATGCTGCGCAATCCGTAACTACCTTAACCGGAATACCCGTCAAATATATTCGAAAGCGTCTAAGTGATTCAACTACAGCAAGGGTTTCAAGTTCATAACTGTGATAGAACTGTTCCTCTTTAGATGTCACCCTACTAAAATAAGCAATCGGTTTCAACGACGCATCTCTTTGGCGTTGAATGAGAATGCCACCCAAGCCTAATTTGCTTGCATCTGTGTGAAGTTCCGTAACCGCCTTACTATCATAAATGCCAAGAACAGGTCTATCAGTCAAACGAAGCTTTAATGTTTGAAACGCATCTTCTTGTTGTGGACCCCAGTGCCAATCTACGTCCTTTTTTGTCAGTCGGGTTAAAGGTAAAGCTATCTCAGCGAAGCCTCGAATGAACTTTCTAAAATAAGAGGTTAACCCTATGAACTGTCGGATCTCATGAACATTGCGCGGACGTCGATATTCTGATACACTCTTTATTTTAGTTTCACCTGGTCGTATAGTGCCTGCAGTAATTTCATGACCTAAGTAATTTACGCTAGTTTTTAAAAAAGAACATTTGTTTAAATTAAGTTTTAAATTAGCTTTATCTAAAAGCAATAATACACGTTCTAGTAATTGTATACCCGATTCTACAGTTAGGGTAGGCAACATGACGTCATCTAAATACGTCGCGACATCATTTCTAACATCATGAAGGGCTAGTCGTATTAATCGTGAGAAAACAGCTGGAGCATTAGCTAAACCGAAAGGCATTTTTAAGAACTCGTACTGACCGGATGGTGTTACGAAAGCGGTTTTCGAAACGGATTCTTCAGACATTTTTACTTGATAGTAGCCTTGGGCGAGATCCAGCGTTGTGAAATAACATTTTCCCGACAACTTCAAAATCTGATCGTCAATGTGCGGCAATGGATAGCGGTCTTTTATTGTCTGGGAATTTAAAGCCCTGTAGTCAATACACAGCCTGTAATCTCCAGTTTTCTTTTTCACTAATATAACTGGGCTAGCGTATTCGGACATTGAGGTTCTAACAATTCCTGCATCGATTAAGTCTTGTACTTTATTATTTACAATCTCAGTTTCTCTATGTGACAATCTATATGGCTTATAATGAACTGGTTTATCGGTGGTTGTTTTAATATGCATTTCAATCAGATCCGTACAGCCTAAGTCTTTCGTATCCTTGGCAAATAAACCACTATATTTATTTAGTAACATCATAAGTTTCTTTAAATCATTATGATGTATTTCACCCGCATCAATCTCAGTTTCATCTAATTTCCGAGTAATATTTGGGGATCGGTTAGGCACACCTACAGTCATGACATCACGTAAATCATTAAAAACTGGACTCACTAGTTCAGCGCGCGCAATCACTTTATTTGCGGGGAATGAAATCGATGTATTACTCAGATTTACAAATTTTAAATATCCTTCTGCACAAATAACGCCCCCAGGGATAACATAACATAACTTTCCTAATTCTACGTAAACAGAGTTGGTCAAAAAATAAATACATTCGTTAGATTCAATATCTACATAAACCTTAATCCTACTAACACTTAGGGGTGGTATATCTATATCAAATTCTAGACACACGTTGTACTTACAGTTATATGATAAATCTTTTACTTGAAGCTGATTTAAATTATCAAATATCGAATCAGTTTTTATGAATTTTGCCGATTCACTTGTAGTTACAAGACTTATTCCAGGTTGATTTATCATTTGCTGTCCAATAATTAAATCTATATCTAACAAATCGTAATCGGTAATCTCAACATAACCACATAAACATACAGCATCTATAGAGAATTCTATATATGACCGGCCTTTGGATAATCTTTGGGCACCTCCAAATCCCTTCATTAAAATAGTTGATGGACTAATTAATAAATTTAATGATTCAGCTTTACTTTTAGTCAAAATATTTATCTTACTACCCGTATCAATATAAGCAAGAAGTGTTTCCTTACCGATGTATACAAGCCGTTTGTATATATCCCTGAATATGTTAGTCGAAGTAAGCATTATATTACTTACTTGGAGTATTTGATTTGGACGTCCCGATGGCCCCGATGTAGCCGCAAACCAGCAGTTAGTGGATGTATGACCAGCGCGTTGGCATATATCGCAGCGTTGGCGAGCACGGCATTCACGTGCTTCGTGGCCGGTCCGACGACAAAAATAGCATCGCTTCACCCCCGTTTGCTGTGAAGTTGGTGTTGAATTTAAATCAGTTCCCATTTTCCTCCATGTTGATTTTCTCAAAGTTGTGGTGGCCTCCACTCTTCTATAGTTTTCCAATGAGGAAAGATAACCGTAATAAAGTAGCTCTGGCGTTTGACATTGGTACGCCTTAGCGTTGACGCGTAACTCTCCAGGTAGACCCCTAATGATGCAAGAGATCGCTTCTTCTCCGTGGATGTTGCATTTCTTTAAAAGTGATAGCTTATCGTGATAATATTTAGTCATTGATTCGGAATCTTTCTTAGTTCTTGCCAGCATTGTTTCGAGTTTGTCCACATAATCTGTTGTTCGCGGGAAAGCGTTTTCCAAGGCATGCTTCCATTCTTCCCAGTTCAAATTGTAATTATCTAGGTCGTCATACCAGTCTCTTGCAGATCCACGAAGCCGGAGTTGCATCACGAACTGTCTATCGGTCGTATCCCATCCATAGACATCTCCAAGCTGATCAATCTTGTGTAACCAGTTGGTGACGTTGCTAGTGTTATCTTCGGGCTGGAATTTAGGAACTATGTCGGCGTCAGCGTGAGTCACATGGCGAACTTTTTTCGGTTCGGGCGGGGTATGTTCCTTAAAAGAAAAAAAATTCGTGTCGTGGTCCAATTCTTCATCGTCCGTTGTGGTCTCGTAGCTATATTTTCTCTTCCTTTCACCAATACCCGCTGCGTAAGGACCCGACATTTCTTCAAAATCCCAGTTCTGAATTGTAAAACGACGCTGTGATAACAAGAAAACACTCGCACTGTACAAAGAAAACTAACTGATCATTTATTGTGTACTCCATTTTTATACATTAATGTTCGCGCTATCAACACGAATTAGCGGATAATATACAGTAAAACGATACTTCCGGAATGTTAATTCACATTACATTCCGGTTGTTAGATACATGTAAATTAAGTAAATAATTAAAGTAGTTTTATACAATTTTATGTAAATTATTTGAGCTATAATTAATTATTAAGTGATAAAACGTTTATTAAACATTCATGTATATTAGTAAGGTGGCGCCACAATCGCTGGCGCCGAAATATTATGCAAGAGTCAATCAATTACTGATATAAATATAAACAATCATTAATCAATTTTAAAATCACAACAAATTAATAGATGATATTTGAAAAACAAATTAACAATAAACAATTAATTACAATATTGGGATATCAATACGTCACTGGATGTGACGTATTCGTTAGCCATTACTCGTGCGATAACACGATACTTCCGGAATGTTAATTCACATTACATTCCGGTTATTAGATACATGTAAATTAAGTAAATAATTAAAGTAGTTTTATACAATTTTATGTATATTATTTGAGCTATAATTAATTATTTAAGTGATAAAACGTTTATTAAACATTCATGTATATTAGTAAGATGGCGCCACAATCGCTGGCGCCGAAATATTATGCAAGAGTCAATCAATTACTGATTTAAATATAAACAATCATTATTCAATTTTAAAATCACAACAAATTAATAGATGATATTTGAAAAACAAATTACCAATAAACACTTGATTATAATATTGGGATCTCAATACGTCACTGGATGTGACGTATTCGTTAGCTGCTACTCGTGTGATAACAATTTACTGTATCGCGGATTATAGCAAAATAATTTTATTATTACTTTTGTATTATGGATCTCCGCAAAGTAACGCCTAATTGTATAAATCATTTTCTATTTGTGTATTTCTGTGACAATAACAGCGAATGCATACTAATATTATGAATAACCCTGTCCATCTCTCTGTTACGCTTTCGCAGCTAATCGGCTGGACCAATATTGATTTAATTTCGAACAATTACAGCTTATACACCAGTGTAATATATCGCTCCTTAAATACAAAAGCACCACAATTCAAAATAAGCAAATTATACAGGAGCGTAATTTGAAAAAATCATTTGGACTATTTTATAATTTTTGTATAAACTATGTGTATTACGTAGATTTTTTTGGAAACAAAAAATGCGTAAATGAATAGCTAATTTTTCAATAAAGTAATCTCAATCATACCTCGAATGGACTCTTCAAAGAAAGCAGATAAGTTAGTTTTTTATATAGATTTTGGCTTTGACAACACTTCGTTGACAATGATTTTAAAAGATAAAACCACCAACTAGGAAAATATGAACTATTTTTTTGAATTTTTATCACAAAATGTCAATTAAAAAAAAATGTCATACTAAGTTACTACACAGTAAACTTGCTAAGGAAAAGCAAATACATGGTCAATGTTGTCTTGAGTTCATTATTCCAGTCCAAACTGATATTACCTATATTAGTATATAAAGGTAATAAATTTAATATTTAGTACATAATAACTATTTGATATATATATTTAGAAATAAATAGTCTTTTAAGCCACAAAAATGAAGGTGCATAAAACACTTGCATACAATTACCATAACAAATATAAGAATAATTGAAAAAAAAAACTAGTATTTATCTGGATCCCTCAAATTAATCAAACCAATTAGAGATAACCAAAGGCCCTGGGCCAAAAAATAACCTAGGGCTCCCAATTAAACTATTTAAAACCGTTTCTTCCTATTCGTCATGTTTTGAATTCGTCAGAAAGCTGTAATAAATTTCCCTATTGTTTTTTTAAATAAGTTGCCATTATTAAAAAAACATACTTGAAATCTGGTTTGTTTGTAATTCGAATGTGGGATTATTTTTCTATATATTTTTAATTTAGGGGCCCTGGAATGCTAACTCTAACCCTCCGGCAGCTGCGTCACTAGGTATCTCATATCACAGATATTTTAAGTCCAAAATGAGATAAAAGTAACAGCCTGTTACTATGCCCACTGCTGGGCTAAGGCCTCCTCTCTCCGTTTTTGGAGAGAAGGATTGGAGCTAAGACCTACCACGCTGCTCCACTAAGACCTACCACGCTGCTCCAATGCGGATTGGTAGGTTACACATATCCCTAGAGAATTCTCTAGAGATATGCAGGTTTCCTCACGATGTTTTCCTTCACCGAAAAGCGTGTGATAAATTGCAATTATCAATTAGACACATAAGTTTTAATAGAAAAACTCATTGGTGCCTGCCCGGGGTTTGAACCTATGTCATCTCTAGAGAGTCGCACGGTCTCACCACTAGGCTATCACAGCTTATTGAAGCAAAATGAGATATCAATCAATAATCAAGTTCAAGAGTACCTTGAAAAATAAATAATGAAAAACAATAGTTAATTTTAATATTATAAAACATAATAACAAAGGACGTGTTCGTTTCAAAGATGCCTTTGTTTCAAATCTATTGTCGTGAGAGAATTGTTTATTCCTCGTGTCAGATACTACACACGAGTCTTTATACCATATTTACAAATTATCGCGACACAGTGATATTATTTAAAACATAAAACACAGAAGGCATCTGATAGTCGGCCCGCGCACGCGCATTCGGCAGCGCATCGCGTACAACGATACACGCGCGCGAATCGTGTAACGCTTCGGCATAATTCAAATATTCTTACGCGAAAATGATGCTGGCCGGTGCTAAAATTGTGGATAGTAGTGTATCATTTAAGAAGGACGACGCCGGGGTGTTCGAGACTGTTGTCACCCCGAGCACCTCCCAAGTGCCCCAGGCTTCAGGCCTCGCTCGGATACCAACTACGGATCCTGTTGATATCCAGTTCAGCAACGTAACGTGTACCGTTTCACTTGGGATAAACAAAGGTAAGATAATACTAATTTGAAAAGAGCAACCGCCGGGTTTCTTGCCGATTCTTCTCGGTAGGAACAGTTTTCCGAAACAGCAGTAGATGTTGACGATTCAAAAGCACTTGTTTACAAATGATTTATAGAAGCAGGCGTTACTTTGCGGAATTCCATATTACAAGCAATACAACAGAACTAACTACTTTGCTATAATCCGCACGGGTTAAGTGAATGCATGCAAAGCCAATGTGTATGAAGCAGGCAAAATCTACGCACCTTATACATGCAGGACCAGCCACCACATGCACCCCAAGGCGCATTTCACCAGCAACAACGAACACAAAAGCAGCACACACACCCACCACCACAATCTCGACGATCGTTTCGCCCCGAAACCGAAGCATCATCAGGAGGATAGGCTTCACGACAAAAATCGTACGATTTTGTCGTTTTGATTTTGTGCGTAGATTTTGCCTGCTTCATACACATTGGCTTTGCATGCATTCACTTAACCCGTGCGGATTATAGCAAAGTAGTTAGTTCTGTTATATTACTTGTTTACAAGTTTTCTTGAATAAAGAATATTTTGAATTTGAATATATAAAGCTGATGAGTTTGTTTGTTTGAACGCGCTAATCTCAGGAACTACTGGACCAATTTGAAAACATTTTTTGATTGTAAGATAGTCCATTTACCGACGAAGGACGAAGACTAAATAAAATCATGCTAAGATAACACGATAATAGGAGAGGAGCAGCAATAATTTTTTTGCGAAAACGACAAAATTTAAAGCTTTCCTTAATTGCACTAGGTAAACGGTGAAAGTTATTCAAAAAACATGTATCACATAATTGTCCACAAAAAGGGATCTGGCAGGATATCAGCGTTGTTGGTATTATTTAACTCCTATATTAAGCTGAGCAGAACCTTTTCATTGACAGGACACATTCTAAATTTACTTCTTATATAATTGCTTCTCTATGTGTATGTCATTTTTTTAGTGTTGTGTGATTTGAAATTGAATTTAAAAGAGCAACTCTTTTTAAAATATGATTCTTATAACTAGTTACAATTCATCATTGCCATTTAGTACAGCTAAATCTACGAATTCTTATAATTTATGTAATCCTCAACAGTATAGTAAGTAGGTTTTCTGTATCAGCCTCTTTTCATTAATTTTAAACAAAATAGCAAAGCAAAAATAGCTAGCAAGAATCTCGGCGGTTGCTCTCTTGAATATATAATACTTGTGACTTTACGTTTTGTCATTACTATCTTGTACAGGGTCGAAGAGTAGCTATATTCCTATCATGTATCTTATCCTCAGTAGTATACTAGGCTTTCTGTATCGGCTTAGAAAAGAATGTTATACGCTAAGCTTATTATAGAGGATTATTGAATTGACAACAATTAGTCAACTACGCGTAAAAACTCTAACAAGAAAGCTATGACGAAATGTAACTAACTATAAAAATAGAATTTCGAAAATGTCACCGCCGAGTTTCTTGCAGGATCTTCTGTGCAGGAGTAATTTACTGAACCAGCTGCAGCAGTAGATTTAATTTCATAAGCACCTGTTTATAAGTTTTATTGAATGACGAATATTTTGAATTTGAATATGTCTGTGTCATAACTTGACGTGTATTGATATTATTATTGCTTTGCATTATTGCTTTTTTTACCACAGGAATTGCAATAAAAAAGAATAGAAATATACCTATTGTAAACCATAATCGGAGCTGTGATAGCCTAGCGGTGAGACCGTCCGACTCTCTAGAGACCACATGGGTTCAAACCCGGGCAGGCACCAATGAGTTTTTCTATTAAAACTTATGTGTCTAATTGATAATTGCAATTTTTCACACGCTTTTCGGTGAAGGAAAACATCGTAAGGAAACCTGCATATTTCTAGAGAATTCTAGGGATATGTATAACCTACCAATCCGCATTGAAGCAGCGTGGTAGGTCTTAGCTCCAATCCTTCTCTCCAAAAACGGAGAGAGGAGGCCTTAGCCCAGCAGTGGGCATAGTCGTCGTCAGCCGATGTACGTTCACTGCTGGACATAGGCCTCTTCATGGGATCGCCACACCTGGCATAGTAACAGGCCGTTACTTTACTTTTTTACTAAACCGTAATCCTAATATAGAATGAAATAAGCGTTTGAAAACATTTTTTAAATGATTTAGACCTACAATGGGTGGCCTTATCGCTAAGTAGCGATGTCTTACAGACAACCCAAACTTATAGGACAATGCCTATCAAAATTAAAGTACACATACTGTTAATATTTCATGACTAGAATAAGGCCTTTGAATATTGAAACCTAACCCCACCACGGTCTTCCAACACCTGGTTACATATCTTAGAAATTATGTAGGCATATACAGGTTTCCTCGCGATGTTTACTTTACTACGAATATTATTAATGTGAAAGTGCGCGGTCGTGTTATACGATTTAGCAAAAGCGGCGTAACGGATTTGAATGAAGTTTCGCACACAGATTGTAGATATTAAGAGAATTTCGCTCCTATGAGAGAATGACGTTTAGCTTAAATGAAAAGGTGCCATAAGAGTTAGAGTTAAGAGTTAAGTTAAGACTTGGACTAAGTGACTTAGTCGATTGATCCCAGCAATTTACATGAATTTATTATAAGATATAGCCACTACTTAACTCATATCAACATGTTTGTTAAAATATCCTTAAACATGTACTGTTTTTTGTTATTCCGGAAGAACTGTGATTTTTTATTCCATCCAAAATCAAAGGAATCAAAAACAGAACATGTAATATACAGTGTTAGATACACAGACAGATAGACATTCAAATTATAAGTATGGAAATATAGAACAATAACGTTACAATTATGCATTAAAGCAACATTGCGAAATGTTTTGTAAATACTTTTGTTTTGAAATGCATTGAAGCATAATCTGATGCTAACATATACTGAAAATGAAAACGTTTATAATATGTTGGAATTATAACAATGAAATCAAAAGTATTGCTACTAGATAACACTTGAATAGAAGTCTTGTTATCAAATAATAAGATTTCTTTTACAATTCCTCTATATATCTATATGATAACTATATACATATTATTTGTTACTAGATAATTGTTATCATCTTACATGATTAAAATTTTCGTTAATGCCCTTAATAAATCTTTACTTTTATTTAAGGATTAGAGGCGTCCTAGTTTAGCTCCACAATTGTCAACCGCTTGAGCAAAACTATCATTAACAAAATCATCACATCCTATCAAAGCCGTCCCATCAAAATCGGTTTAGCCGTTCCGGAGAATCTAATATAAACCTAAACCTTGCTCAAGAGGGTATCTATTAATAAAACCCGAACAAATATGCGTTTGGTAGATTTTATAAAGAAATAAATATATGGGACACTTACCCACGCGGTTGTCCGCCCCAAAGTAAGTAACTTAATACTTGTGTTATGGGTGAATACAACTGGTAAATATACATATATAATTTTAAAATACATACTTAAATACAGATACAGACCCAGGCTCGAAGAACGAACAAATTGTATATAGAAATCATCGCTGATACTGAAACATTAGCATGATTACATCCAAGAACACGAGTAATTGCTTCTAGCAATTTTTTTTTAATGCAAGCAATACCACCTCGTAATCGGATGTAAAATTGTTCAGACGTAGATATTGGTAGAATGTATCCAACCAGTTTCTATAAATGTAATGACGATACAAAGTTTGCGGTTTTTTCTTGTTTTTGCAAGGAACCGGCTGTTACGAAGTTACCTGTTCAATAACATCAGTCAATTATTCGTGACGCAAATACATATCTGGGACAATTTTTGCCGCAATATATTAGCATCCGTTTAATAGCGTTAGGATTATCTATACTTATTATAAAACAAAGTCCCAAAAAGCTGTCTGTTTGATGTCTGTAATCGATTTTCTCAAAATCTAATGAACGGATTTTTGTACGGTTTTCACCAAAAGATAGTGAAATACTTCCGGATGGTTTAGGTAAGTAGGACATATCGGTATTCTATAAATTGTGCTAAGAAGATTGTGCAGTTGTTAAAAAACTTGCTTGCTGGGAGCTTTAGTCGCGTGCGCTGCGTAAATAAGCAGAAATACGCTAAAGTAATTTATTTATTTATATTTATCATCATCATTCTCCTGCCCTTATCCCACTCTAAGTCGGGGTCGGCACGACATATTTGCTTCCATTCTCTTCTGTCATTCGTAAAATCTGTCACTACTTCTTTTAAATGAACGTCACACAATCGAACCATCTGTTTTTCGTTCTCCCTGTAGTCATAAACCCATCGCTCAATATTAATTTTGGCAAATAAACCGGACAGTCAAAATAAGTTTCTAAAGCGCCTGTTCTAGCCTTATCTAGGATTATGTTTTTTATATCACTAATGACTATTAAATCTTTGAATTTGAGCATTATATGCCACAATTTAAGTGTTTCAGATTTAGTATAAGCTTCGTTAGAAATTGAAACTGACATATCATGTTGTTTTAATAATCGTTTAATTTGCAGTAAATATTTGGATAAAGGCAAAAAGTAAACAAAGATGTTGATTGCAGGCGAATTATACCTTAAATAAAGAATAACATGGGAAGGATTTATATAAAATATTACAAATTATATTATTGTACAAAAACTACTGACACAAGAATTCAACAGAATCTTCTATCTCATTATACTGTTAAACAGATCTATTTAATGCATATAATTTGATTTATTTGTTTTTTTATTAGTGTCTGTATTAATTACTTTAATAATTATTGGACGTTCATCAACACGTAATTGTTAGTAAATACAAAGTTATAGATTTTGTTTTAAATAAGAATGGCTAACAATCGTGTTATTAAAGCGGATTTACATCAGACAAATGAATTCACATTCTATCCCAACTACATTAAGTTCGGTTAGACATAGAGATAAGACATAGAGCGTTCCTTCGTTGTTATTATGTTGACAACATAAAAGTAGTTATTGTGAGTTGACCATATGAGATAGAGACATGCTAATGCGAACTTTTTAAAAGTATTTTTGTACATCTACAATTCCAGTCCTAGTATTTCAACTGTGAAGACCAGTCCAGTGATTCCCAAAGTGGTCTATATCGACCCCTAGGGGTCGATATAGACCCCTTTTATGACAACCTACAAAGGGTCTACGTCAGCAAAAAAGAATTTGGGGGTCTATGAAATGAAAATGGGGTCCACGATAATGGATCTCAACACATACACTGATAGTACCTATTTACTTACATCATACTATCTTATAATATCAAAACATATACATTATTTATAAAAGTACCTATGAAGTAATGTAAGATGTTGGTATTCGCTTTGTGGTCGCAATACATTTTGAACTTGTAAAAACATGAGAGTCGCAGTCTCAGAATTCGCTAACTTGCACAAAATTTTATTTTGAGTAGTTTTAATTTAAATTCATGGCATGGCATAAAACATGGCAAGGGGTCTAGGACACAAAAAAGTTTGGGGAAGCCTGCTCTAGTCCTTTACTGTAGTACATCTCTGTTGGTTTATACGGCGTACGCGTCTGAATCTCTCAGTAGACGAGTTTTTTTACAACTCTTGCAACCCTTTCTTCACAAATTACATACCGATATTTACTATTAACCTAAACCTTTTGGAAAAATTACACTATCTTTAGGAAAAAATCGTAGAAAAATCCGTTTTGAGAATATCAATACATACCTATAGACATAAGCTTTTGGGGACTTTGTTTTATGATAAGTATAGATTATTATAAGATCATCAACATCCTGCCCTTATCCCATTCTAAGTGGAGTCGGCACAACATGTTATAAAGCGACTGTTATAAAGGCGACTAAGATAAGTACTTATCTTAGTCGCCTTTTACGACACCTCGGTAAGAAAGAGGGTGGTCTATTCTAATGATATAGTGTTTAGTATAATTAACACTGTTTATATAAACGACATCAGGCATTTTTCACAGGAATATGGCAATAAATTGAAGTTTCTTTGACAGTTTAATTCATTCAAGTTCTTGTCAGTCATAATAATTATTACTGACTACGAGAATAATAAATTGAAGGACTGCGTAGTTATTATAATTAGTATAAGATAATACTCCTTTACTACTACTAGAGAATTGTAGATCTATAAAACTACTACAAAAAAGTCCGCGATAGCATGTCTCCATCTATCTCTTATGGTTAACCCACAATAACTACTTTGATGTTTCCACGTGGGCGAAGCCGCACAGCTAGTTAAATATAAAGTAAAATAAAAATTACCTGTTTAAACACATAAAATTTGTAACAAAAACATCGTTATACTAGAATAAACCTATTGTAATAAAAAAATTAAAGCTAAGAATTAATTATAGGTAATTAAATTATTTACATAATTTTTTTATTTTATTAATTGGACAATTAAAATACCGCTTATTTAGAAAAAAAGGTAGCAGTGCGTATCGTTTCAATTTTAATATAGCTACTAATATTAGGTCCTTACATATGAAATTGGCGTTTTGTCGTACTGGCCACTTTGATCTCAAATATTACCTTTATGGTTAGGAATTTCAAATTCAAATTCATACAGCTATTTACTCATGCATTTGTGTTTCAAACCCCCTAATTCATTTGTTTTTTTCTTTGTGTCACTCTGTTTACAAAATGGAAAACATGAAATATCGCGTTATTTACGAGTATGAGTTCCACCGTGGCACCAGTGCTGCAGAAACGGCTCGAAGGATTAATGATGTGTATGGTGACGGTGTCGCAAAAGAAAACACAGTGCGTTTTTGGTTCCAACGTTTTCGTTCTGGAAATTTCGACCTGCAAAACAAGCCTCGTGGACGGCCGGAGACCAAAGTTGATAATGAAGAATTGAAGGCTATTGTGGAAGCGGATCCATCGCAAACCACGTCCGAGTTAGCTGCAGGCTCCGGTGTTAGTGATAAAACTATTCTAATCCACTTAAAGCAAATTGGGAAGGTGAAAAAGCTTGAAAGGTGGGTACCTCATGAATTGAGTGAAGCAAACCGACAAACGCGCGTCGACTGCTGCGTTACGTTACTCAACCGGCACAATAATGAAGGAATCGAAATGAAGAAAATCGAATCATTACCTGTGATGAAAAGTGGATCCTCTACGATAATCGGAAGCGCTCATCGCAATGGCTGAACGCTGGCGAACCAGCTAAATCCTGCCCTAAGCGTAAATTGACTAAAAAAAAAGTTGCTTGTAAGTGTTTCGTGGACTAGTGCCGGTGTCGTTCACTACAGCTTTCTTTAATCTGGCCAGACGATTACGGCAGATATCTATTGTCAGCAACTGCAAACCATGATGGAAAAGCTAGCTGCTAAACAACCGAGGCTGGTCAATCGCTCTAGGCCACTGCTGCTTCAGGACAACGCTAGACCACACACTGCACAACAGACGGCTACCAAATAGAGGAGCTCGTACCAAATCAGGTCGTACTCTCCGGACCTTGCTCCAACAGAAACTATTTTTTTCGCAATTTGGATAACTACTTGCAAGGAAAAAAATTCAACTCCGATAGGGCTGTCCAAACCGCCTTCAAAGATTTTATTGATTCCCGCCCGAATGGTTTTTTTAGTAAGGGGATCAATGAACTACCTATGAGATGGCAAAAGTGCATACATAGCAATGGTACATACTTTGATTAATTAAATATATTTCATTTAAAAAAAAACGACTTTATGTTCCTCCCATAGAAAACGCCAATTTCATATGTAAGGACCTAATATTCTGCTCCTCTTAAACAAGCACTTAATATATATTTATTTATGTATGAAATTATAATAAAGTAACATTTAAGTGTGAAGAAAGAATGAATAAGAAACTCGGCGGTTAATCTTTTCAACATTTTCAATTTCACATTATTTTGAAAGGATTTTGAAATCTAGGCATTTTTTTCATCCAAATAATCTTCAATTTTGTAATATGCTTTATGTAGAATCATATTTCTTAGACTTAATTTAAACCTTTCTGTAGACTGATCTAGTATGGATTGCGGAATTTTACCTTAGTCGCCATTTATGACACCTCGGTAAGAAATGAAGGTGGTCTATTCTACTCAGCCGGATACCACACGGCAGGTCGACTTACCTTAATCGTCTGTTACGATACCTCGGTCAAAAATGAGGGTGGTCTATTCTACTCAGCCGGATACCAAACGGCGGTTCGACTTACCTTAGTCGTCTTTTACGACACCTCGGTAAGAAATGAGGGAGGTCTATTCTACTCAGCCGGATACCACACGGCATTGAGACAATATTCGATATGGCGGTTAATTGATACACATGTCTATTTATTAAGTTATTATATCTTAGCTTTTGTGAGATTTTCATCATATGAGATAACGTGTCAGGCCAAAAGGTTATTGGCTTGACGGGCTGATTCATCGGCTAACAGTATATCAGGTTTATTTGCAACAAAATACCTGTCACTATCATAAAAAAAATCGGTTATTGCCCAGCGATAAGACCGGTCTTGCACATGTTGCAAATTTTATGAGATAGCGACAATGGCCATTAATACAAGTCGGTGGAAACATGTTCCCCACTCTAGGGAAGAATAACCTGTGATAGCCCAGGTGTGAGATCGTGTGACTCTCTAGAGACGAACATAGATTCAAACCCCGGGCAGGCACCAATAAATTTTTCTATTAAAACTTATGTGTCTAATTGATGATTGCAATTTATCACACGCTTTTCCTTGAAGGAAAACATTGTGAGGAAACCTACATATTTCTAGGGAAATATGTAACCTACCAATCCGCATTGGAGCAGCGTGGTAGGTCTTAGCTGCAACCTTTCTCTCCAAAAACGGAGAGAGGAGGCCTATGCCCAGCAGAATAGCCAAGACCACAATATTCAGTAATCAAGAAACTACCGGAGAGAGAAAGAGCAAAGTATTACAAACTGCCCAAGAATATTATTGAAATGATTTGGAGCCTAACGGCAAAACATGCTAAACCTGTGCAGATATACAAAACGAGTTCAAGCGATTATAACCGTTCCAGTTGCAATAATCTTTGGGTCAAGGATTAGAAAAACGTTGAATATTCGCAATTTTGTGTACAAATTTGTTTACGTATAAACAGTATTACAGTTCTTAGTACTCCAATTGTTGAGTTAACATGTTCCTTTTCTCCTTTTTACATCCGATAGATGCAAAGGCCGTGTGGTATCCGGCAGAATAGAATAGACCACCCTCTTTCTTACCGAGGTGTCGTAAACGGCGACTAAGGTAAGTTGACGTCAGGCAGGCGGCCGGTCGTAAAATACATAGCCAAATCATATGACAACTTGTTTGTAACATGTTGTGCCCACCCCACTTATAGTGGGATAAGGGCAGGATGATGATGATGATGATGATCCGATAGATGCAAGTGATGGATGTAATTTTTGGTATAGAGTTAATTAAGTTCTGGAGAGTGGTGTAAGCTATTTTCATATATGTTGTGTGTTGCTAAATAAATAAAAATAAAAAAATTATGTAAAACTTGAACCCTTGATGACGCGGCTCTCTAAATGATCTATGGATATAGGCAAAGTGATATTTCCTACCTCATCCCTCTAGCACTCCACTCTTAGAGCTTATATATTTATTTTTATGCCTCACTATGTTTAGACAAGTCAAGGTAAACAAGTAATCCTAATTGATAGGTAAACGACCTCTAAAAACCCGCAAGGAACACACTGATGCACGTAACTGCTTAATGGAACGGAAATCTCGTAAATGACTCAAATAATAAATGGTACGTAAAATTATCGATATTTTTTATTCAAATTGAAACTTAATATATCACTGTAAACCGGCCCATCATTCACCGTATCAACATGTATAATCTACTAGAAAATTTGTAAATAAATAAACATACTTAAAGTCAACATTATACAGTATTTTACGACCGGCCAAATTTTCTTACAAGCCTATATTTTTTTGCATAAAAAGTATATTGCTAAAAATATACTGTGTAATATAAGTATAAGTTAATGACAGACATCATAAACCGTAGATCAAGGTCTAAAGGTGTTTCAAATAATTAAGCAATTAAGAAACACGTTCAAGAAGTTCAATAATTATGCCTACAAGTCAACTCATGGTTACTCTTTAATGATGCCATATAATAGTAGCTTCTCTTACTTTGTTTCAGTCAGTTCTAATTACACTAATGTTATCTAGGTGCAATTTTGTGATTGAAGTGAAGCGTTAGGTACCTTAAGATTACATGTTTTTATCTGATTATAACCTGATTCAAACAATTACTCTCAGACTAACTCCTCACTATTGGAAAAGATAGTTGATCATGTGATCGTCTATACTCGGTGAGATCTTTGAGCAAGTGTTTACAAGATCGTTTGTATTATCATATGATATACATTCGTGTATCAGCCAGCGATTCCTTTGATACGTGTACGAAACAATTCCCAATCAAAAACAATTTCCAGATTGTAGGCGATTTTAGATGATTGGCGAGTACAGCTGAATATGACGATTGTGGTCGCGCCTAATCGTTTGAAATCGGCGATTATGAAGAGGATGTAAAATTACATAAGCCCTGGAGGCCTTGATGATAATTTTCAAGGACAAAACAGGTTTGCGAATTATCATCTTATCATCCGGTGAATTAAGATCTTTGATAAGAATATAAATTATTTTAATAATTGGAAATAATAATTTAAAATGTTTGATTTTATTTAACATTATAAGAATATTAAGTAAATTGTTTTTTCTTATCTTAATATATTAGTTTTAAATTATATTTAGTCGATTCTCTATTTGTATTTTTATGTACAAATTTTGTGTTAGATACGTTTTCTCAATGGATGCATTTCAAATTAGTACAAGAACCAATCTGGCTATGTAATTAATGACATTTGTGTCTGCGACTTTGTCTCTTGCCAATTTAATTCAATAAATAAACTGTAACCTGTCTTGTTTCGGGAGGTATCCAACATCAGAAGTGGGATTGTATATTTTTAATTGGCAGCATATTAGAAGGTATACACAAAAGTGTCCTTTATTGTGTTATCGGCTTGAACTGACGATTGCATTTCTATTTGAAATTAATCGATAAAACCTACGTAAATCAGTGACATTTCAATATTTATCTGATATAGCAAAATGATAACATACTGTTACTGAATTTTCTCGGGATATAAATTTAATAATTTGAGCGACTGGTAATCGATAAGTCATACTGATCACTCGCAAACTCCAACTCATACGGGCAGCGTTTGGGAAGATACACGATACCTTTTCGTTCAAAATACGCCAATACCCGAAGAACAAAGTCTTCTAAAAGTGCGTGTATGCTTGTGATGACCTACAAACGTGGTTGCTTACTATATGTCTTAAGAGAAAGCTCAGTAGCAATCAGCGGCGATGGAGCGAGCCATTTGTGGAGTATATCTACATGATCAAATCAAAAATGAGGCGACCCGTAAATGAAACAAAGTCACCGACTTAGCTCAGTCTGTCGCGATCGTTGAAGTGGCGATGGGTAGGTAGGGCACGTAATGCGGAGATCCGATGGGCGTTGGGATATTAAGGTGTTGGAATGACAAGCCCAAACCGAAAAATTGTACAGCGTCGGTAGGCCCCTACGAGGTGGACTGACGACCTCAAAAAGGCCGAGAGGAGCCGCTGGATCCAAGTGGCACAGGATAGTGTGGTGTGGAGATCCCGTGAAACCTCTGTCCAGCAATGGACGTCCTCCTGTTGAAGAACAGAGAGAAGAGAGATGTACAACCGATATGGGCGAGGCAATACTGGGAATATGCCACTTTAGTACATCACAGCCTATTTATTCTAAATATTACAATTACCGGGCGTCTGTCCTTGTAAATAACCTTCGAGAATTACCCTTCTTTTGTTTTATCTATGATAATGAACTGAACGACATTGGGAATGTTAAAACACTACTGATTATGTATCTGTATATGTGTATTACGAGAAAAATTTTATTGGAGAAAATTAAGCGTAGCAATTTTGGGTACAGTAGGCCTACCATCAACTTTTAGAACGATTCAATTGCAATGTACCTAACCAGTGTTGCTTTCTTTTCGTACTATGAAGTGTTTTTTAAATGAGTTGCATTTGGATCGCATACCTACTATATAAATCTGAGTGCATCAAAATACGGCAAGGATTTAAACTGTGCGTCTTTAACACGTCATGAGAAAGGAAAGCAATTCAGTTTAGGTATTCAATTGAGTCGCAACAACATGGTAAGCTTTGCAGTTTTCTACATATTATAAAACAAAAACCCAAAAAGCTGGCTCTCTATATCATCGATTGTCTCAAAGTAAACTGAATAGATTTTCGTGCAGTTTTTAGTAAGAGATAGTGCCATTTTTGTAGGAGGTTTCCTTTATTAGTAATTGTTATCAATAAAGAAAGTATAAACAAGGCACAGAAATCTAATAGAAAAACTCGGGGATTGAACCCGTGACCCTCTAGTAAGTGTAAGTTTAGAGGTCACGGATTTAATCGCGATTGATATTTTAGCCTGTATCATATTTTAACATCAGATATGATTGCAGTATGCTCACCTTATCATCATTCATATTTCTCCTGCCCTTAGCCCACTCTCAGTGGGGTCGACACAACATATATTGAACATGTTGTAACATGATTTGTCTATGTTTTTTACGACCGGCCGCCTACCTGACGTTAACTTACTTTAGTCGCCTTTTACGACGGCTCGGTAAGCAATGAGGGTGGTCCATTCTACTCGGGATACCACACGGCGGTACAGTATGCTCACCTATCATTATTAAAAAAAAATGTACTTACAATTATCCGATAAGGCAATAAAATATAGCAATGAGATCACCCGCTCGTGTACCGAGTGTGGAAATCATTAAAAACGTCATCACATCATGGCTAACAAGATCCATAGAGAAATTTATGTCCAGATGTTTATAATGATCTAGAATGAAATGATTACCTTAACCTTAATCCCTGTTCAAAGATACCATTTACTAATGAGTAAATTGTTGCTTAATTAAAACTGACCAGCAAGCCTACCATGAACTTATTGCGACTCAATTGAAGACGTAAACCGAACTGCGAACCGCTATTATTTCGTACCATGAAGTGTGAATTGCATTGGAGTCGTAATGTTTGAAAAGGATAACGTTATATGAACTATAGATAACTCTGTCTCTCTTACTGACATGTTCTTAGGACGAGTTCCGAACGCTCATTCGGCAACGACTTGAAGTGTGCGTCTTTAAGACGTCATGGTATGATTAAGTAAAACAATTTCGTTTACGTCTTCAATTGAGTCGCAATAAGAGTTCATGGTAGGCCTGCAGATACCAGCGATCTAGGTTACTGTATGAAAGGGAAGTATGGGGGGTTTTGAATTTCAAACGAGTATTTATTATTTTTCTGGGCAATGTACAAATTCTCTGAAATAAGTAGTAGCGGTATCAACTAACTTTCGATATCGCCATAACGAAGGTCCGAAGTTCTCGCAGGCGTTGGCTGTCACATCACAAATTCAAATTCAAATTCAAAATATTCTTTATTCAAGTAAACTTGTAAACAAGTGCTTTTGAATCGTCAACTTTAGAGCTGGCTCGGAAAGCTGTTCCTACCGAGAAGAACCAGCAAGAAAGTCGGCGAGTGCTCTTAAATAAATCTTAAGAATTCTTACTATGCGTGCCATCTCAAGCAGTATTTATCATACACTAGCTGTGCCAGCGGCTTCGCCCGCGTGGAAATCTGCGTGTCACAATTTTTTTCTAGAATTTGAATTCTAGAAAAATTTGAATTTTATACAAAAAAGTAGTTATTGTGAGTTTACCATAAGAGATAGAGATCTCCTATCGCGGACTTTTTTTTAGAGTAGTTTTATAGATCTACAATTCTCTAGTACATTACTTTAGCGTATCTCTGCTTGTTTACGCAGCGCACGCGACTTAAAGCTCCCAGCAAGTACGTTTTTTAACAACTGCACGATCTCTTCAACACAATTTAGATAATAACGATATGTACTATTTACCTAAACCATCCGGAAGTATTGCATCTTTTAGTGAAAACCGTACAAAGATCAATTCAGTAGATTTTAAGAAAATCGATTACATACAGACAGACAGTTTTTTGGGACTTTGTTTTATAATAAGTATTATATTATCATACATTATGTCCTGCATTACATAGTTGAAATAACCTTATTAAGTTACAAGTCATGATAAAAAAACTTTTAACAATATTTCATGTCCCTACTAGCAACCGTTGAGGAGTTCCCTGTATGGAACTAATCCTGGCAGCAGCACCAGTTCATGCTTATCATAGCCATGAATTGTCTCGGGACTGAACCAGTATGTAATATTTAAGCTCAATCGGACACCGGGAAGTGGAATGTTGGCCTCAATGGACAGAAATAAAATAATATTTAATAAAAAGACCGAATGTTACTCAAGTATGTACAAGTCTTTTTTAGATAGAACCTGGGAATAAGAAGACATAAATTAATGACCATTACAGATTTACATATTTACATAAGAGTATCGGAATTTGCTACTAGATATTTCTTAAAATAGAATCTATTTTCAGTGTGTAAAAGCTAATATATTTTAAGGAGACAGGCCACATTCACCAAACGTGTTTACACTAATCCCTTCACGGGGTAGGCGCCATACTACTTTCCTATGTAATTCATTTTCTTTTAAATATATATCAAAATAAAAAGCTGTGATAGCCTAGCGGTGAGACCGTGCGACTCTTTAGAGACGACATAGGTTCAAACCCCGGGCAGGCACCAATGAGTTTTTCTATTAAAACTTATGTGTCTAATTGATAATTGCAATTTATCACACGCTTTTCGGTGAAGGAAAACATCGTGAGGAAACCTGCATATCTCTAGAGAATTCTAGGGATATGTGTAACCTGCCAATCCGCATTGGAGCAGCGTGGTAGGTCTTAGCTCCAATCCTTCTCTCCAAAAACGGGGAGAGAAGAGGCCTTAGCTCAGCAGTGGGCATCGTAACAGGCTGTTACTTTACTTTACTTTTATATATCAAATATATAATTAAAATCTAATATTAATTAAAATCTTTATGCAAATTACTTAATGCTATATTAAAATATTCTTGCCTGAAAATCTTAAAATCTCTTTTAAGCGTTCGCGATTAGAAAAACAACATGAATATGCATGTTTAGAAACGTAAGAATTGACAGATAATTAATATACAACCTATAATAGACAACCTTTATGCGCAGAAATTTATTTTATTAATCGACTCTTTAAATCAGTTATATACATATACAAATGCAATGATAATAAAAAGGGTTGTAACTATGCATAAATATAGTATAGCATAAACATATTTATCAATAAAAGTTATAAAGTTACAGTATGTTAGTAAGAATATTAAATTCTTTAATCGATATAATATCTATTTTGAACTTCTTACTGATTCGAGAGAAATTGTCACATGATTTCTTTGTTTTTACTAATTTTAACTGAACTGGATCAAAAAAATAACTTTTTTATTCAATACCAGTTTTCCCTAGTAGTACAGATATAATATAAATTGATTTTGGCGTTATTTACTACTTTATATTTTATTATCTATTTCACTACTTAGTCCGCACAGGCCAGATTTTGCCCAATTCCTTTAACTTGCAAAATTCCACTTTCACATGCAAACAAGAAAAGTTAAATAAGCGCTTTTAAAAAGCGGACATTTTATTAAAAGGTTATATATTCCTTAGTCACAATTAAGCAATATAAGACTTTACAAAAGTATTGATGGCTATTTATGATGGCTTTATATCAATGATTTATAGAAGCAGGCGTTACTTTGCGGAATTCCATATTACAAGCAATATAACAGACTAACTACTTTGCTATAATCCGCACGGGTTAAGTGAATGCATTACGATTTTTGTCGTGGAGCCTGTCCTCCTGATGATGCTTCGGTTTCGGGGCGAAACGATCGTCGAGATTGTGGTGGTGGGTGTGTGTGCTGCTTTTGTGTGCGTTGTTGCTGGTAAATTGCGCCTTGGGGTGCATGTGGTGGCTGGTCCTGCATGTATAAGGTGCGTAGATTTTGCCTGCTTCATACACATTGGCTTTGCATGCATTCACTTAACCCGTGCGGATTATAGCAAAGTAAGTAGGTAAAGTTAGTTCTGTTATATTGCTTTTTATCAAAATCTTTCTTGATTTTATAATGTTTTCGTCCTTTTTCAAATGCTAATCACAATATCGCGCATCAAGAATAGTTTACTTAATTATTAATAGAAGTTGGACTTTCGCAGCTCTGGAATATCTCTAGTGTATTTAAAACATAAAGAGACCCATTTAAGTTTTTTCTAAAACGTCGAACAGAAAAACTAAACCACCGCCACACTTCTATCGTTGTTAAATTAGCATTAACGATATCTTTAAAGACAAAACAATTGCTAACAAAAAACAGTAAACGGTTTGGTTCGCTCAAAATTTTACAATCTTATAATACGATTTCATATAGATCTAGAAATCCACTTTACACCATTTAAAGCGTTTCCTGAAGTTGAGAAGTTATTATAAAAGAACCCGATTATAAAAGTCTAATCTACATTTAGAAAGCTTCTAAGATTGTCTCATCTTTATCAATAAAATTTTAAAAATAATAATAATATATAATCAATTAAAAAATTATTACAAAAAGACGAATTCATAGCAGAGGTGCCAATTTTCTGAACTCGATCAGCCATGTTGTAAAACCTCACACTCTTCTACTCACAATTATTCCTCCTCTATAGTCGAACTAAGCCGTGATTATTACTAAGAAAAAAGTAACTGATAGTTATAAAAAGCACCTTTCTAAGTCGGACCGCACATTAAAGCTAAGACGCCAAAATAACGGCGTTTTCAATTCGCTTAGTTGCGAAATACTGTAAGCATACTGTAAGTTGCATGAATATGATCAAAATAGTTATTTATCAACAAACATGCATATGTAACATTATAAACAATGTTTTCCATCAAGTGCAATAGATCCCGGACGTGACCTTATCAGCGATAATTAATATCTCAGTGCCAATTATTTGATTACGCAAAACTCATCTATTTATTGTAAATAACGTTTTATCATTATTGATAAAGTAACGTCCATCTGCGAAATCTTTAATGGATACGTGAATGTATTCGCATTCGCCATTCGCCCTTTGAAGGAAAGTTTAGCTAACATTAAATAAGCACACGTGTATTTTTTATCTAAAAGGGTATGTGTACAAATAAAAGTGTCCCATATATTTATTTATTTTATGAATTTAAAGTAATGGTAATGTCGTCGTATTCCTGTTGCATTCACAGGATTTCTATCGCCTTTATGTTACTCCGATGTATAAACGTTGATTGTGCCGAATTTCATCGATATTGGTTCAGCTGATTCGGCGGATTTTCGCATTTACTTTTTTGTACAACGTACATTAATTTTATATTTTAATAGTTCAGTTAGATTATCCAGTAAATAGAAACCAGAAGAAGAAGAAGAAGAAACCATAATATATTAAAACTTTTTTTTAAATAGCTCTCGATGTAGGTCAAGCAACGTGATATATATAACCTTCTTCAAATTACAGATGTGACTGAACTTTAATACGTTGATAATAGAGGCGTTTCCTAATGTCATGCTATTCCTGTTAAATTAAAAGGATTCTAGAACCTATATCATAGCCTATAAGTTACCCTGATGTATAAACATTAATTGTGCCAAATGTCATCGATGTTGGTTAAAGAGAAGTATTTTATTTAAAAAGTAAAGATTATACTATAACGTTATAAACGAATATTTAGAATTTTCGTTCAAATTTTTATATCATATTTTTTTAAGAAGGCCTAATGGACAAACAACACATTAACAGATAACTGATAGATGCTGCTGTCTACTTAGAGAGGTTTTACAAATTTTTTTGGTTTTGTTCGAATTTTTCGAGTGCAAATTAATATCTTTGTTAAATAACTGTAATGTCATGAAGGAAATAAAATTTAATATCGACTTTAGAGTAGCGTAATAAATGCAATAGGAACTGCTATTTAACCCCCCGGATCGATCTGCAGGGTTGGATAGCGATAGAAGCTACTGAGTATTACCGGACTACGGTCCACGCGGACGAAGTCGCGGGTAAAAGCTAATATACTATATATACAAATAGCATATAAAAAAATTTCATTGATGATTTAAAAAATGCTACGAAACTTAACAGGATTATCTGCTGAGTGAATCTAAAGATTGCTTGAAAATTTAATATAAATCGGTCCAGCTGTTTCGAATACAGAACATACATACTTTCTTTTTTATATATATAGAAAAAAGAATGTAACAAAAAATTTGAATTGCTCATATCTTTGACTTAATCGTTAACAATATCTATACTTATTATAAAACAAAATCTCAAAAAGCTGTCTGTCTGTATGTAATCGATTTTCTCAAAATCTACTGAACGGATTTTTGAGCAGTAATCGCCAAAAAATAGAGCAATACTTCCGAATGGTTTAAGTAAGTAGTACATATCGGCATTATGTAAATTGTGTTGAAGAGATCGTGCATTTAAAAAAAAACTTGATTACTGGGAGCTTTAGTGGCGTGGCTGCTTAAACCAGCAGAGATACGCTAAAGTAATGTACAAGAGTATTGTAAAAAAAAGTAACAGGCTGTTACTATGCCCACTGCTGGGCTAAGGCCTCCTCTCTCCGTTTTTGGAGAGAAAGAAGGATTGGAGCTAAGACCTACCACGCTGCTCCAATGCAAGTTGGTAGGTTACACATATCCCTAGAATTCTCTAGAGATATGCAGGTTTCCTCACGATGTTTTCCTTCACCGAAAAGCGAGTGATAAACTGCAATTATCAATTAGACACATTTTTAATAGAAAAACTCACTGGTGCCCGCCCGGGGTTTGAACCTATGTCGTTTCTAGAGAGTCGCACGGTCTCACCGCTAGGTTACCACAGCTATCTAGAGTATTGTAGATCTATAAAATTACTACAAAAAAAATCCGCAATAGCATGTCTCCGTCTCTTAGGGTTAACTCACAATAACTACTTTTATGTTTAAAATTTTGAATTCTAGAATAAAATTGTGACACGCTGATTTCCACGCGGGCGAAGCCGCTGGCAAGGCTAGTAGTGTTTAATAATGCTTTGGATTAGTTAAGATATGATGGACTTTCTCCCGTTTGCAAATTATGAGTTGGAATGTCTACAAAAAAAATTGATTACGCAACTCTGCTTCAAGACATTCGTAGTGTCATACACGTATTTGTCGAATTACCGAACACATTCTGCTCATGTAAAAGAGGTTAATAACTGAATGATAAATTACAATACGATAAGATACGCTAAGATTGACTGCTTTATAACGCTAGCTAATAATAATATAATGCCGTTATCAAGAATTAAAATCGTTCAATTAATTTTTAAAAAATTACGTACTTGTATACGGCTTAATAAAAATTTAGCAACCTTATGTTCCCCACTTAAACTCAAACAAACTGACTGAAGAGTTTTATTATATATTTTGTAAACCATTGAACTGCCTATATAGTTGTTCTACAAGAACGCTGTTTAGAGATGTATAGAGAAAATGGAAAAGAAAATCGAACTCGCGCCTCGCGGAGCTGAAAACAGTGTGACTACGCCAATATCAAGTTTCAATGATTTCTACGCCATTTTCCGCCGCGTGAGTACTTGTTTAAAATATCGAGCAATCACCTTGTTGTCCTTAACGATTTGTGTTCGTAATTGAAAATTTGATATGCAAATTATTAGAGTACTTCAAGCACATCTATCTATACTTATTATAATAGTCTCAAAAAGCTGTCTGTCTGTATGTAATCGATTTGCTCAAAATCTACTGAACGGATTTTTGTACGGTTTTCACCAAAAGATTGTGCAATACTTCCGGATGGTTGAGGTAAATAGGACATATCGGTATTATGTAAATTGTGTTGAAGAGATCGCGCAGTTGTTAAAAAACTTGCTTGCTGGGAGCTTTAGTCGCGTGTGCGGCGTAAACCAGCAGAGATACGCTGAAGTAATGTTGTAGAGAATTGTAGATCTATAAAAGTACTACAAAAAAGTCCTGGATAGCATGTCTCTATCTCTCACGGTTAACTCACAATAAATACTTTTATGTTTAAAATTTGAATTATACAAAAAAGTTGTGACACGCTGATTTCCACGCGACAGAAAAACGTAAATAAACATTTACAACCGAAGTAGCCTAAACGGAATTAATTGTAACATAGTCTTTAAGTAAGAGAAGAATTTTCTACACTAATCTAATTGTTAAAGATACTGTAGGAGAATCTGATCATAATATACCGTCATGGCAAATACTGAATTATTCAACGGATTGAAATGTCTCACACGACGATTTATTCGTGTATACATCACTGATACAGGATTTATAGACTAAAAGACCATGTACTGTTTCCATGTCTTTGTGAATAAGAAGTTCAAATTCAAATTCAAATTCAAAATATTCTTTGTTCAAGTAAACTTGTTAACAAGTACTTTTGAATCGTCAAAAAGGAGAGCCAGCAAAAAACTCGGTGGTTGCTCTTTTCAAATAAAATTCTGTTATCTAGTTACATTCGGTTATTACTATCTTGTACAGGGTAGATGAGTTCGGAAAGCTGTTTCTACCGAGAAGAGCCAGCTAGAAACTCGTTGGTTGCCCTTTTCAAATGAAATTCTTATAACTAGTTACATTTGGTTATTACTATCTTGTACAGGGTAGAGGAGTAGCTATATCCACGAATTTTTATCATCTATATAATCCTCGATAGTATAATAGGTTTTTTGTATCAACCTCCCTTTAACAGCGCTTTCAAACTATTTATTATAGAATCTTATACCCAAACCAAATTTCTTATTTACTTTTGCAAGGCGCAAAGCAGGAACCGCAAGCTTTAGTCGGTTCCTACTTTGTATATTATATACATCCCCAATCCTTTTATAATTATGTATATTTTTATGCACAAACATTAGATTGCTTAAAATATACTGTGAAGTGTAAGAATACCTATTATTGTTTTCCTCTTTTTCTGATAGAGGTCCCATGTTGAACGTAAGTCTTTTGGTGAAAGCTCCACGCTATATTTCTGTGTAATGCTTGGTTACATTGTATTATTGGTCGCCGCTTTGTGGCATCCTGGCTAGGTATAATAGAAAACCCTCATTTCTTACCGATATTTCGTAAAAGGCGACTAAGGTAAGTTGAAGTCAGGTAGGCGGCCGGTCGTAAAATATCTAGACAAATCATCTAACAACTTTTAAAACACGTCGTCCCGACCCCACTAAGAGTGGGATAAGGGCAGGAGTATGATGAATGCTTAGTTATAGCGACTGTCTACGACGTTTTTGAAGCTGTTCAGTGCGTGGGCCACTCAAAGAGTTCATATTTAACGACTTTAAGGTTCGTCGGTTATAAGTATTATATGATTACGCCGTTCACCGCTTCAGCTTTGTCAGTAATTTTGGATCTCTTTGTTTCTTATTTGTCACACAAAGACTCTTGAAGAATACCTCGATCCCTTGCTCGCTGATAAAAAGCATTCATAACGCCAATAGATATCGATCATGAATAGCAACACTGGCATCTGAATCGAAATCAGAATATTCTATATAAAAAATAGATTAATGTTTTGTGACGTCACAGTGTAAGACAATAAGATGTTTGTATCACATTGATAAACAAAGGTCTTCACTCGGCACTCGTTGATAATCAAGGATTTTATAATCAACGACTTCGATACGATAATGAAAACACTAGATACGTAAAGTTTATTAATACATATCATCATCCTCCTGCCCTTATCTCACTCTAACTGGGGTCGGCACAACACTTTACAAACATGTTGTCACACGATTTGACTAAGTATTTTACGACCAGCCGCCTGCCTGACGTCAACTTACCTTAGTCGTATTTTACGACCCCTCGGTAAGAAAGAGGGTGGTCTTTTCGACAAATATCGTATACAATCATCATTCTCCTGCCCTTATCCCACTCTAAGTGGGGTCGGCACAATATCTTACAAACATGTTGTCACATGATTTGGCTACGTATTTTACGATCGGCCGCCTGCCTGACGTCAACTTACCTTAGTCACCTCTTACGACACCTCGGTAAAAAATAAGGGGGGTGTATTCTATGCAGCCGGATACCATACGGCACTTACCTTAGTCGCCCTCGGTAAGAAAGATGGTGGTGTATTCGACAAATATCGTATACAATATTGCAAGTTATATACAAAGTGTTGTACGTACATACGTATGGTTGGATACGTTATCTTTAACACATTGTTACCAACAGCGCTGTAGTATCAATTATCAATTGCGAGAAGCACTGATAAGTATGGAATCCGATTAGGACTAAGAGTACCTATCTATATACTATCTCACAGCTGGGCATAGGCCTATGTTCTCTTTTTTGTGGAGAGAAGGGTTAGACGTTAGATCTACCATGCTTTTTTTAGTACATTTTTAAGTTATTTATAACAACATAAATGATTCATATATACACATTACTTACTTCTAAGAATACATCAGTCAAGAAATATAGAACTTGTAAGTTTAGATAAACGACTAATTTTATAAAAAAATTACAAATAAATATAACGTAAGCTTAAACCCATCATGCTGCTCCAATGCGGATTGGTAGGCAATGCATATCACTACTATTCGTTAGATATGCAGGTTTCCTCGAGATTTTTCTACACTAAAAAGTGTTATAAGCTGCAATTATTAAATAGACACATAGGTTTTAATGTCGTTAGTGCCTGACCGGGGTTGAATTCAAATGATACAATTATAAATGGCGATATCGTATAGCCGTTGTCGCGTGATGACAAATTCTGAATTGCGAATGGCGAATGTAAAAACAAAGACGTACACGCACGTGTTGTCATTCTCCGAGTTTGGTCGTTATACTGGATACAAATAACACTTATCGTGAAGTCAGTGAACGGGTGACGTCAGTGATAGGAATATAGGCCACTCCGAAATATATTGGCACATAAAGGGAAATGCACGTTGCGAAAGAGCGACAATAACAAAGAGTATCAGCAAAAATATGCATTTTTACAGCATAAGGTTATTTTTTATGTAGGTGTCTGTTCGGAAGTGTGTGAGGTTTGAGGCATTTGTTTATCGCAAATTATTCGTTGCATGTTAAATTTATAGTTGAAGAGGCTAGTATTTTAAATAAGTTTTGAAATGTTGCAAATCCGTATTATATTGATGCGAAAGTCTATCTGTCAGTTTATTTGACATAAAACTGGACTGCTTTATACTTTGAATTTTTTGTAGTCCACCAAGATAAAAACGAGTGGTTTATGTTGGCTCGATATATCTAAGTGAAGGTACAGATGGTATCATTTGTCATTAATATTGCTCTAGTGGATTAGCCACAGTAATATCGAAGACTTCTTTACTTACATACCCAACGTCACCCTCCTACTTGAAATTAAAATTCCATTTTATAACTAGTAATAATAATTTAATGAGATCATTTCGGAAATTTAACCATAAAATGCCCTCACAAGACATCGTTTTTTGGACGTTCCTTCAATGTAGAAGCTATCAAATTGTGGAATGCCCTACCGGTAGCACTAAAGAAAGCGAAATCATTACAAAATTTCAAATTAAAGTTAAAACAATATTACATTTCACTAACTGATTGGGACAACTGTGTTTCTGTTCATTTATTATATGTATTAAATTTATTGTATGTATGTATATAATAATAGATATATTTATCTATTATTTTTCGTATACATTGTATTCAGCACCCTACTTCCCTGAAATAATGTTTCTAGTCCGAAGGTTGCCTGGAAGAAATCGCCAGTTAGCGATAACGCCGCCTTATTGTATCACTTTGAATTATATTGTTGTTTTCTTTATATTATGTATTGTAAATTTTATGTATTGCAATAAAGTATGTTCTACTCTATTCTAATACATTAAAACCCCAAGAGCTGTGTATCTGTTGCGATCTATTAACTCACAATCTACTCAACGGCATATTACGGTTTTTACTAAAAGGTGTTCTGAATTTCAATTCAAAATACTACGTTAATTTCGAAACTGTTTTCTTCTATTCAGTATCATTCCTTATCTAAATAAACGCGTTTGTTAGCTTCGCCATATAATATAGACAAAAATTGTCAATATGAATCAAATAAATACTTTACAAGATATTATAAATTAAAATTATACGTCCAAAAAAGATTGCCTCTGCAAGCCAGCACTCTTTCTGTGACATGCCGTCATTATCCTACTTTAGTAGCGAGTGGACGTATTACGCACATTATCTTATTACACATTATGCATTCATTTTTGCCTACATTTTCTTGTGTTGGTATTTTCCTTTCTTTTAAAAGCTAATCAATTTATAATTTTAGTATCAATAATCAAAATGTTAGAAATTAAAGTGAATTTCCGTTATATTTTTCTCGGATAAGATCTGTATGATGACAACAATAAATTATTACGCAGAAGTTTATTATTCATCAAATGTATCTTACATTTATTCTTATCGTGACTTGGACTTAATGTCAAGAACAGCAGCAAATGTTTGTACACATAGTTGCAGTTGTTTGTATATTTTTTAGAAGTAAATGATAGATAAATTATATCTATACCTTCCTTTCTCCTGCCCTTATCCCAATCTTAGTAGGGTCGGCTCAACATGTTATAAACATGTTGTCACATGATTCGGCTAGGTATTTTACGACCGGTCTGCCTGACGTCAGCTTACCTTAGTCGTATTTTACGACCCCTTGGTAAGAAAGAGGGTGGTCTATTCTACTCAACCGGATACCACACGGCGGTCGATTTACCTTAGACGCCTTTTACGACACCTCGGTAAAAAATGAGGTTGGTCTATTCTACTCAGCCGGATACCTCACGGCAAAACATAGTATAAAATTTAGTCCCCAAAAGCTTTCTGTCCTTATGTAATCGATTTTCTCAAAAGATACATAACCTCTGTAAGGTTTTTATTATTTGAACGGAACGGCTAAACTAACTTTGATGAGGCTTTCACTGGAAGATAGAGGAAGAGATAGTGGAGTGACATGAAAAGTAGCCTACTTGTAGACTACTGTATAAAAAATTAATGTTTGTCTGTATGTAAAAGAGACAGAAAGATCACTCTCATTTGTTTTTTTTTTTAAATGGCACAGTTTACGCTGGCTTCCCTCCTTTAACTTATTATAACTGTATGTTTCTAAACGCTAAGTTGTCGCAAACGAAATCACGTATACTATTTTCCATATTTTTGTTATCAATGAAATGTCTATGATATTAAAGCGTACACTTGCCTACTTTTAACACGATTCTTGATAATAATACAGTATGTATAAAACATAATTAATGTTTAGAGACTGGCTATACTCACGTCTTATTTTATCCGATGCGCCCCACTAGTTTCACACGTAGTTCCCGCCGCGATAACGCAGAGTAAACAGCTCATGAATAAGAGCCCTGTATGGGCTTGAAACTAGTTGGGCTCATCCGATAAAATATGACGTGAGTATAGCCGGTCTCTTAACATTAATTGTGTACAGTTTTTTTTATTAAATATCATATTTCAATTTACTGTTTGTTTCATTATTTCCTTTTAATACCTTTAATTTTCATTTTAATTAATCAATTAATTTTACTTTTAATATCAATTTTTAAATTTAACACTTATGTGGACAATATCCTGGTTAACTGAAAAAAGGTTCCGATTTTTTGGCATTTTTGTATTAGTTTAAATAATTGAGCTATTTTTTTAGTTTAAGTATATAGTATGAGCAATAAAAAGATAATTAATTTTAATTTCACAATAGCGATTTGACGCAATTTTCCGCTATTGATAGTATAGGTATGTGGGTCAGAAATGATTACGAATTACCTATATGGACGGCGATATCTGACGGGTCCGAAGTTCATCTCAGATATTACATTGCAGAAGGATTTGTAATCACCAGCGCACTTTGTACTCGGATGTATTAAAAGAGTTGATTAACATTTTAAAAACAAATGTAATAATAAAATTATTTTGCTATAATTTTTATTATTACTTTTGTATTATGGATCTCCGCAAAGTAACGCCTAATTCTATAAATAACATTAAAACATAACTAGCGCTCGAAGCGTTCTTCTCCCCCTCCCGACGACGACGCGCATAGCGTGGAAGACGAGGGAGAAGAAGAAAGGATGCGACCCGACCGCATCCGCCTTCACGGCGTCCTCCCTGGCCGGACGGACCCCGGACCCTGAAGGGTCGAACAGATTACCCGGGCGATATAAATCGCCTGAGAAGATAAGCCCGGGTAAAGAGGTCTAACCTCGAGGCCCGTAGACCTCACCGCACTCAGTGCGTGTGAAGAAGAACCCATCATCATCAGCGTTCTTCTGTCCAGGGTGTCCACAATTTTTAACCTTTGCGTCATTAACTGAAAGTTTTCTTTGTAGTGTATCAATTTTTTAATTTTCTTTTTTTTAATTTTTTTTAATGAGACTCCTCATCATCTTCCTGCCCTTATCCCACTCTAAGTGGGGTCGGCACGACATGTTACGAACATGTCACATGATTTGGCTACGTATTTTACGAGCGGCCACCTGTCTGACGTCAACTTACCATAGTGGCCTTTTACGACACCTCGGTAAGAAATGAGGGTGGTCTATTCTATGCATCCGGATACCACACGGCACTTACCTTAGTCGCCTCTTACGACTTCCTGTAAAAAGGAGGGTGGTCTATTCTATTCTGCCGGATACCACACGGCTCTTTAAATGAGACTCCTAATAACACAAATTGGACACAAAATGGACATTCCATTTGACCGACCTATAGGTACGAATTTGGACCCACAGAATTCGATATCAAGGTCACTTTTTTCCTATAAATTTTGCTTCAAAATATTGAGAAATCTTTCAGAAACAGATATATGTACTTAGTTACTTATACGGAAATTGGCAGTTAGTTAGTAGATATGAATGAATGAATGAATGAATTATTTATTTGACACAAAACACTATACTATTATAAATTAACAAATAAATAAAAAAAAAATTAAATAACTTAAACAAACAGACACAGTTATAACTATAAATTAATTTTAAAAAAAGATAAACAGTATAGTGTGTTGTCCCAAAATGGATGATCTATTTAGCATTTTCAGAAGTGAAGCTGATATAACATTTTTTGTTTAATTTTCTTTCATTTAAAACGGCTTATGGTCTAAACAAACTTTGTATCAGTATATAGTAGTAAATAATAGTATATATATAGCGCACCAATACATTAAAAACATTAAAATTATGCTTCGTTTAGTTCATGAAAAATTATTGCCGTAGAGTCTATCTCTTGATGATGACTCTGTCAAAAACGATTGTTTATATGATATTATTGTGTTATAAGCGGTTTGTAAAGCATGATTTTTTTTATGAAAGCTGCATGTATCAGGTATACTCTATATTTAGCATTAGATATAGCGGATTATAGCAATATTTTTATTACTTTTGCCCTTTTATTTCATCACTTTTATAGATTAATTTTAAATTTTGCATTGTCCTTCAACTAATAACAGGTTAGGTTATTATAATATTCATTCAATGACAGCCGTATATTTAGTACCTACATGTAAATAGGTAGAAACAAAAGGTCAACGAGTGACGCACAGAGAGGTTATCTTTAGGAATAGCGGAAGACTCCCGAGCTGTGCCCTAACACGAATGTTGTTTTTATCCAAGTGTAAAAGTTTATTTTCACAGAACTTGATGTAAAAATTCCAAATATTTATATATTTATTTATATATCATAAATATATAAATATATAAATAATATCATAAATATATATATATAAGGAGCCTTAGATAGGTAGGCCTGTAACTGAGCGTGTCACAATAAATAATAAGAGAGAATAATATGAAACTTGCATGCTTCATCTTTGTCTAATCACACATAAAAGAGTAATAGATAAATACACCCTCAATTCATCATCTTCCTGCCCTTTTCCACTCTAATTGGGGTCGATACAACATGTTTAAAACAAGTTGGCACATGATTCGGCTACGTATTTTACGGCCGGCCGCCTGCCTGACGGCAACTTTACCTTAGTCATATTTTACGAGTCCTCGGTAAGAAATGAGGGTGATCTATTCTACTCAGATGAAAACCACACGGTGGGTCAATTTACCTTAGTCGCCTCTTACAGCACCTTGGTAAGAAATAAGGGCGGTCTATCCTACTCGGCCGGACAGCACTCGGTGGGTCAATTTACCTAAGTCGCCTTTTACGACACCTCGGTAAGAAGTGAGGGTGGTCTATTCTACTCAGCTGGATACCACACGGCAAAGACACACCCTCAATAGTTTTCTCTTTAGTGTAATCTACACTTATTATAAAACAAATTTCCAAAAAGCTGTCTGTCTGTATGTAATGCTTCCTGGGAACTTTAGCCGCGTGCGCTGCGTAAACCAGCAGAAATGCGCAAAAGCAATGTACTAAAGAATTGTAGATCTATCAAAATACTACAAAAAAGTCAGCGATAGCATTTCTCTATCTCTCGTGGTCAACTCACAATAACTACTTTTATGTTTAAAATTTGTATACTAGACCAAAATTGTGACACGCTGATTTCCACGCGGGCCAAGCCACTGCCAAAGCTAGTATAACATAATTAAGGCTTCGCTACTCTAAGTATAATAAACCTAATAAACCTGGAAAAAGAATGTTATCTTTAAAATATTCATAGGGTTATTATAATAGAGAAGAGGAACCTCCCTAAAATGTGTCGACATAAAGAGAAAGCAAATGTGACTTCTATTTAACTCTTCTTTTTATGTGTGATTAGACAAAGATAATTGTGTGAGTTTCATTTTTCTGTCTCATTATTTATTTGTTACGACACTCACTTATAGGGTAGCCATAAGCAGGCGCTTATGGCTACCCTACTCTAGAAGTATATAATTATAATAGAAAAAAATATATTTCCTAGAGTTAAGTAGGTTGTATATTATGCTGAGACTAAGGGCAGCCATTTTAAATATATGCGTTACAAATTTTTTTTAAATAAAACTTTACATATTTTACATATTTAAGCTTAATTTACAATTTAAAATATAATAATTTGCCTCAACCTTTGCTTTTTGCTTATGTAATTGTTAAATTATTTACGTTAATTAAAAAAATATAAATGTTTATCACATTGTTATCGCTGGAAATTTGCTATTTGTGGCCTATATGCGTAATGTATTCGTAATAATTTTGCAAGAAATTGACCTTGTTCCAATAAATTTGTAGATTGATTTTATATATTGACACGTGTAAAAGAGCTGTGATAGCCCGAGCGGCGAGGCCGTGCGATTCTTTCGAGGGGATCACGAGTTCAAACCCGGGCAGGCGCCAATGAGTTTTTCTATTAAAATTCATGTATCTAATTGATAATTGCAATTTATCACACGCTTTTTGGTGAAGGAAAACATCGCGAGGAAACCTGCATATCTCTAGAGAATTCTGGGGATATGTGTAACGTACCAATCCGCATTGGAGCAGCGTGGTAGGTCTTAGCTCCAACCCTTCTCTCCAAAAACGGAGAGAAGAGGCCTATTCCCAGCAGTGGGATTGTAACAGGCCGCTACTTTACTATGTTGTAAAAATAATAATATCGATATTGTTTAAGTGAGTCATCTCTACTGATTATATGTCGATAAAGGATTTTACGAACCTACTCTACCATTTCATAACGGGCAAAAAGCCTATCTCGATGTATTATTTTACCCTTCAAAGTCTTCGCTAGATTCCAACTTCTAAACTGGTTGATGTAGTTAATTTCACTAAGTTTAAAAAGGATCTACTGTAAATAACTACTGAAATCATGCGCCCTAGATTTTATTGAATAAAATGGATCACTTATACTGATCGAATATGGATTAAAAAATTTATATCGACTAGCTCATAACAGAGCCTAGATAATTAAATATTGGCTTTCAAAGTCATGACTATATTCCAACTTTTATACTGGACTAGCTGTGCCAGCGGCTTCGCCCGCGTGGAAATCTGTGTGTCACAATTTTTTTCTATAATTCAAATTTTAAACATAAAAGTAGTTATTGTGACTTTACCATAAGAGATAGAGACATGCTATCGCAGACTTTTTTATAGTAGTTTTATAGATCTAATCCAATCCTTCTCTCTAAAAACGGAGAGAGGAGACTTTATCCTAGTGGGTATAGTAACAGGCCGTTACTTTACACACACGGTCGTCGATCCGGAACTTAGTAACTTAATACTTGTTTTATGGGCGACAGACAACTGGTAAATATACTACATATATTTTAAATACATACTTAAATACAAATATACACCTCGGCTCGAGAAACCAACAAGTTGCTTATAGAAAAAGTGTCCCTCGACGGGAATCGAACCCGCGACCTGCGGAGCTGATGAATAGGTCACTACCCACTGCGCCAATGGACCATTCAAACAGTGAAAATATTAACAAAAATAGGCAACAAATTTTCACTAATATTTGAAAAAGTATTTTAGGATCGCATAAACAAACATCTTTACGCTACTTGCATTTATATGAAGATTCGTTTCATCCAAGGATGGTCACCATTATGTTTTTGTTAAATATTTAACAAATTATATACCTGCAGGTATGTATTTTGTGATATGAATGTACAAAATATATATTTTTTGTAAATTCATATCAGTTAATTGCAATATACAATTAGTGAAGTTTCTCTCTTTCATAATTAGTTATATTGCGACATTAGTAATGATTACTAATGGCACAAAAAGACAATTCTTTCATGAGATGCTAACTTTGCTTATAATTTAGAACAGCTGATTCAGACTGTTCAATAAAATGTTGAAACGCTTAGATTTAGTTATGTATTAGGTTTCGTTATATACATATTTAATATAAATATTTCGGATACAGCTACTCTTTGACCCTGTACAAGACAGTAATAACTAAATGTAACTAGTAATAAGAATTATATAATACTTTGAAAAGAGCGACCGCCGAGTTTCTTGCTGGCTCTTCTCAGTAGGTACAGCTTCCCGGACCAGGAGTAGAGTTGACGATTCAAAAGCATTTGTTTATAAGTTTACTTGAATAAATAATATTTTGAATTTGAATTTATATCCTTATTTTTAAACTATACGTCGTGATGTGAGACCATGAATATCAAATCATAATTTGTAGGCAATTTTATTTAATTAACTATGTATATATTTGAATTATTAATGTTATAAGCAATTAGTATATCGCTATTTAATGGACTTTGATCATTTGTTACTAGGCAAAGTTCGTTATATAATAGTTTAAAGTTTACCTTTTGGATAACGTGGCCGTGATATTGTTATTAATTCGTAATTTTCAAAGAAATGTCGAGAACTTTTGTTGTTCAGTAAAACAATCGTCTCATTTAAATAATGAATACCAGGAATATTATAACGCATCGATATTGTAACGTTCTTTTGGGTTGTTGTATTTATAAATAAAAAACAAAATAATACAGATCTACGACTCATTTTATAACCAGGCACTTTTTGTTTTAGAGATTAGCGTTGTTACAATATTAAAATATTTTGCTTTTGTTTTAAATAAATAAATATCTCTGGTTTCGTATTTTACATTCAATACTGGCAACAGATTAAATGAATATATTTGAAGACAAGTTTATCTTATCTGCTTATTCATAATTATGAATGGATTATTTATAAAATATAATTTAACTGTTAAACAGTTAACCCTCATTTCTTACCGAGTTGTCGTAAAAGGCGACTAAGGTAAGTTGACGTCTGGCAGGCGGTCGGTCGTAAAATACGTAGCCGAATCACGTGAAAACATGTTTTAATATGTTGTGCCGACCCCACGTAGAGTGGTATAAGGGCAGGAGGATGATGATGAATTTAACTGTTAAACAACTTTACGATCGAATGCTATAAGAATTATTAAATAAAATATATTTATTTATTTATTTATTTTTATTTATACTCTTTATTGTACACCAGAAATAATAATATACATTGCGTAACATAAGAAGAATATGTACAATAGGCGGCCTTATCGCTGAACAGCGATCTCTTCCAGGCAACCTTAGGGCATAGGAAATTATATAAAAAGATTATATTAGAATATTAAAATTAAAAGAATTATATTAAAATATTTATTTATTAGTTAATATTATTAATTATTATATTAATAACAGCATATGTAACGCGTCGAACCGAACGGACGTACGATTACAATTACGCTTAGACTTAATGTGTCAGCAGGATACACTTTGTACCAAAGGAATTGATAGGCTTGTTAATCCATGAACATTTTTTTTTTCGGTAAGTGACAATATGCTGTTAGCCAAAGCGGCTTTTACAGCGACACCGGGAGAATGGGGCGAGCGCGGAAGCATCGCCGGAGGCATGAACATTCTGTATGGGGACTTCTTATGTAACTACAAAAGCACCACTCTAGCGCGCAGTAAAGAAATGGTGGCGCCACCTTTTATTACAGTTAGGAAAATACATGCGTTATGTTGTATTTCAAACTTTCTTTCACATAGTAATTAGAAAACCTCGCCATCTCATTGTATCGACCACGTTTCAGGAAATAAAGATTATGATTATGATAATTATGATTATATGAGTCATCAACTTTAAGTTCAGTTAAGCAAGTTAGCTCATGGGGGGCTTACAACGTAATATGTGCGAGTGGTAATTATTAATGACACCTTGGTAGGGTATTTTATTCTACTCAGCCGGATACCACACGGTGTGTCAATTTACCTCAGTCGCCTTTTACAACACCTCGGTAAGAAATGTGGGTGGGTCTATTCTACTCAGCCGGATATCACACGGTATTTTTGTATACTTCATCATCCTTCTGCCCTTATCCCACTTTAAGTGGGGTCGGCCCAACATATTACAAACATGTCATCACATGATTTGGCTACGTATTTTACGACCGGCCGCCTCCATGACGTCAACTTACCTTAGTCGCCTTTTACGACATCTCACAGCTCGGTGAGAAATGAGGGTGGTCTATTCTACTCAGCCGGATACCACACGGTGTGTCAACTTACCTCAGTCGCCTTTTACAACACCTCGGTAAGAAATGTGGGTGGTCTATTCTACTCAGCCGGATACCACACGGCATTTTCGTATACTTCATCATCCTTCTGCCCTTATCCCACTCTAAGTGGGTTCGGCACAACATATTACAAACATGTTATCACATGATTTGGCTACGTATTTTACGACCGGCCGCCTGCCCGACGTCAAATTACCATAGTCGCCGTTTACGACACCTCACACCTCGGTAAGAAATGAGGGTGGTCTATTCTACTCAGCTGGATACCACACGGTGTATCAACTTATCTCAGTCGCCTTTTACGACATCTCGGTAAAAATGTGGGTGGTCTATTCTACTCAGCCGGATACCACACGGCATTTTCGTATACCTCTGGTGTAAAATAAAGATTTTCCTTTATTAGGGACCAATACCTGTGGTAGCCTAGCGGTGAGACCGTGCGACTCTTTAGAGACGACATAGGTTCAAACCCCGGGCAGGCACCAATGAGTTTTTCTATTGAAACTTATGTGTCTAATTGATAATTGCAATTTATCACACGCTTTTCGGTGAAGGAAAACATCGTGAGGAAATCTGCATATCTCTAGAGAATTCTAGGGATATATGTAACCTACCAATCCGCATTGGAACAGCGTGGTAGGTCTTAGCTCCAATCGTTCTCTCCAAAAACGGAGAGAAGAGGCCTTAGCCCAGCAGTGGGCATAGTAACAGGTTGTTACTTTTTTTTATTAGGGACCAAACAAATCCTTCATGGGGTGAACGGCCGTCTACGCCCTAGGCAGCTGATTGCCATCATGGGCCCCTCTGGAGCCGGCAAGTCCACGCTTCTCGACGTGCTTTCTGGATACCGCATCACGGGCGTTGGCGGCGCAATCTTCATCAATGGACGAGGGAGAATCATGAGTGAGTTTAATTAAAAAGTACCTGGGTGACCCAGACTTGCTCGGTAATTTTTTTTAAGGCTATAAAAATGCAATAAAAATAATTGGTAAAAAGATAGGATAGATGATGCCTGGGATTCGATCTGGGCGAAGGTCAATATTACAGTGAAATTCCCGCGGGGTTGGGATTTACGAGGGAATAAACTTTGAGACACTTATTTCTACGCCGTCGAAGCCACGGGCAAAGCTTGCTAAGTTGCAATTCTTCAGAAGTTCTAACAAGATCATCTACCTTTTCGACGAAATTCATTAAAATTATTAACTTTTCTGTATACACAGTAGTACCTTGGTGATAACCAAAATAATATTCTAGCTGTGCCAGCAGCTTCACCCGCGTGGAAATCTGCATGTCATAATTTTTTTCTACAATTCATATTTTAAACATAAAAGTAGTTATTGTGAGTTAACATATATATAAATAAAACATAAGATGAGAGATACAGACATGCTAACGCAGATTTTTTTGTAGTAGTTTTATAGATCTACAATTCTGTAGTACATTAATTTAGCGTATCTCGGCTGGTTTACACTGTGCGATCTCTTCAGCACAATTTACATAATACCGATATGTACTATTTACCTCAACCATCTGGAAGTATTACACAATCTTTCGGTGAAAACCGCACAAAGATCCGTTCAGTAATTTTGAGGAAATCGATTACATACAGACAGACAGCTTTTTGGGACTTTTTTTTATAATAAGTATAGATAATATGCAATAACAATAACAAAAAAATAAAGAGCACGAGAGAGGTGATACCTGGATTCCATCTGGTGTACTTTCACCGCTCGTTCCCCACTAAGCTGTTACAGCTATACAAATGACAATAAAGTTTACCTTGCGGTTAATAAATTCAAGTTTTAGCAGGTTTTAAAAACAGTGTCTAAAAACAGGGATAAAACGACATTTTTGAATAAAACCTAGCTAAATCTATTTATCACCCAAAGAACGCCCTGCATACTAAGTTTCATGAAAAGTGTTGAAGCCGTTTCGAAATTCAGATTCTATGTAAATTGTGCAGAAGTCGCACAGTTTAAAAAACTATCCTGCTTGGAGATTTACTTAGCTTGCGCCGCGTAAACCATTAGAGATACGCTAAAGTAATGTATTAGAGAATTCATCATCATTCTCCTACCCTTATCCCACTCTAAGTGGGGCCGGCACAACATGTTACAAACATGTTGTCACATGATTTGGCTACGTATTTTACGACCGGCCGCCTGCCTGACGTCAACTTACCTTAGTCGCCTTTTAAGGCTCCTCGGTAAGAAATTAGGGTGATCTATTCTATGCAGCCGGATACCACACGGCACATACCTTAGTCGCCTCACGACACCTCGGTAAGAAATGAGGTTGGTCTATTCTATGCAGCCGGATACCACACGGCACATACCTTAGTCGCCTCATAAGACACCTCGGTAAGAAAGGAGGGTGGTCCATTCTATTCTGTCGGATACCACACGGCGTAAAGAAATGTATTAGAGAATTATAGATCCATAAAATACTACAAAAATGTCCGCGACAGCATGTCTCTATCTGTTATGGTTGACTCGCAATTACTACTTTTATGTTCAACATTGCAATTCGGATTCTGATTTCGACGTGGGTGAAGTGTAGTTTATAATATAGTTTATATAGATTTAAATTGTTTTAAATAATTTATAGAATTAGGCGTTACTTTGCGGAGATCCATAATAAAAAATTATAAAATTATTTTGCTATAATCCGCGATACAGTAAATAGAAAATATATATAGTGTTAAATGTATAGTGGACTATCCGTATTTTCATACCCGATACGTGCAGGATTCGTAAAAACACATGCACAAACGTCTACCACTTCCACCACAAGCACTACACACGTTCACTATCACAAACTCAACAATGGTTTCGCCCCGCAACCGAAGCATCATCAGGAGATAGCAAAGCTTTGCGATTTTCTATTTACTGTATCGCGGATTATAGCAAAATAATTTTATAATTAGTTTTTAAATTGTTTTGTTACTACGGTCTCGCGGTTTATTAAACAACTCGCTTTGTTTACAGAGAGGTTTAAAAAGATGTCCTGTTACATTCAGCAAGATGACAGAATCCAAGGGCTGCTTACAGTAGGCGAGAACATGGAGCTCGCTGCCGACCTAAAGCTATCGACGAAGATGGACAAATATGAGAAGGGAGAAGTGGTAAGTAGTGTCATAAAAGAAAAAAACACTAAAAAAACTACTAACTATGTCATTGAAACACTGATAGCTGAACTTTGATACCGATGGATCTAACGAAGTGATCATGGATTTAATAACAAACTCATAACCCTGAAGGGGGACTTTGCTTAAAAAAAATTGCATATTCAATAAAAATTACTGTGCAGCCGCGTTAATGCTGTATAAAGATTTGTCATCATTAAGGTCCCGGATGGGCTCAAAACTACCCGGGCTAACACGATAAAATAAGACGTGTGTACAGCCGGTTTCTTTACATAAGCTAATCTCGATAGTTTTCCGTATTACAACCCTTCTCAACTATGTCAAACTTTCATATCCTTGTTAACTGCAGCCATATGTGTCTACCAGTAGTTTTAGGTAATAGTGGTAGATATAAGTATATACTTATTTTACTATAATTCAACAAAGTAACGCCAAATTCTAATGAAAAATAAACATCATAGACCCTAATATTTAATATTGCCAATCTTTTTCCAGATCGAAGATATCCTAACGAATTTAGGACTCTACGAGCACATGAACACCCGAGGCGCCCAGCTATCTGGCGGTCAGAGGAAACGACTCTCCATAGCTTTGGAACTAATCAATAACCCCCTCATCATGTTTCTGGACGAACCCACCACGTAAGTACGATACTCTATTATTTTATTTAAAGTATTACAACTCAGAAGAGTTAGAATATCATTCGTGGGCCAGAGTATTTGCTATCATAATAAAATTCTTCAAACTAGATTGCCTACACAGAAATTTAAATCAAATATAAGGAATTCGCTTAAACGCAAAGTGTATTATATAATACAATTGAAGAATATATAATTGACAAAAATACTTGGAATTGAAAATCCCTCCAGCTTCGTACAGCATTCTATGTAAATTAAAATGTTTAAATGATTGATCACCGAGTTTTTTGCTGGTTCTTCTCGGTAAGAGCAACATTGGTACCAAACCGGTGGTATCTTCATAAATTTCACTCATACTGATTCTTGACGATTCAAAAATGCTTTTAAAAGGTTTCTTGAATAAAAATTATATTTGCAACTATCAGTAGCGATGATAACGATAGAGGGAAATTTGCCTAGAAGATGCCTGCTCACCATCTTCAAGTATTCAGGCATGATGAAAAAGATAAGTCTTAAACAAGATTCCAATCATTAACTGCACTGCTAGAAAAGACGAAGCGAAACGATTTTTACGCATTCGTTTGATGCTCGACGAATTCGATTCGATGTCCTCCTGGCAACGAAAAGTATTTCAGCGATGCGATGTCATAATAAATCGATTATGCCGAAGCTCAATCAGATAGTACCCACTCGTCACTCTTATCGAATCGAAAATAAAATTAAAAAAAAATTTTCGAGTGTAAATTCTAGTTAGTTTAGATCTTTATCCGTAATTAAAAATCCACTTTCTTTTTACATACTTTTGTGAAGGATTTTTATTTATCGCTATAAGGATAATTCTCACTGGCATTCATTTATTTACTTTATTCTCTCTTTAGTTTATTTTTCTCTTTATATATTTGTTTTCTTCTTTTGCATATTTATCTGGGTGCATCTGCTAACCCATAGATAACAATACAAAACATTCTCTCTTTCAAAGGGTTGTCTGGAAGAAATCACAACAGTGTGATAAGATCGCCTTATGCACATTTGACTATAACTGTTAGTTAAATCTTTATGTTTCTTTTTATTTGAGCAATAAAGTTATTTTTCTTCTACTATTTTTTTTTCAGTGCAAGTCCAAATAAAAAAGGAACTATCAAAAACATTTTTAAAGAGTTATAACTTTTGAATATACTTTTTTTACTTCTAAATTATAACATCTTAATGTTTCAGGGGTTTGGACAGTTCGAGTTGCACTCAAGTCGTACAACTATGTCGAAGCCTAGCCCACCAAGGCAGAACAATTATATGCACAGTCCACCAGCCCTCCGCTTCATTATTTGCTCTTTTCGACCAAGTATATGTTCTCGCTGCAGGCAACTGCCTCTATCAAGGAACCACAAGAAATCTCGTACCATATTTAGAAGAAGCTGGAATACCGTGTCCGATTTATCACAATCCAGCAGATTACAGTAAGTTGTTTAAAGCTTCAATATAGAAACAAATTTCTGATAAGTTTCCAACCATAGTTTTATCAGTACCATCCACCAATTTAGAATAAAATGATGCCATAGTATTAGGGATCGTTGAACAGTTACACCTAAGTTACACGTAAGTTACACATTTAAATTACGTACAGTATGTGACCTACGTTATTTAAAGCTCTTATATTTCCAAATTTAACCCAAAACCAACTACTGTAAATTGATCCGCATTAAGGTTAACAATGTTAAGTTACAACATAGAGATAAAATAAATTATAGGAAAAATCTAAATCACCTTATTGCTTAATCGTACGATCAACGATAGTTATTATCAGAACTGCATCCTTGTGCTGTGTACTGTCTTCGTCATTTTATTTCGTTATCATCTCTCTTTACGACGTACTCAAGTTAGAATGAAAAACGAAAAAAAGAACTCTAAATCTTTCACACTTGGTATATGACAAATAAACCAATTTCAAATTCATACTTTTACAAAGTATTATTTATTCATTTATTTAGGAAAGCAATCTATTTCGAGACAGCAGTGAAAAGGCTCGCAATATCTTTTAATACGCGTATATGCCACTTACATATGAGGTTTTTGAAGCGTTTCTCAAGATTTTTTGTAGACTAATAATTTTTGCCTGCTTTCTTAACTTAAATTTAGGCAATTGACTACTATGTACAAAATATTGACATACAATTCTTATTTTTAGTTATAGAATTGGCATGCGGGGAGTATGGCGAAGACAAAATAAATTTATTATCAACAAAGGCAGAAAACGGAAAGGCACTGACTTGGTTCGATGACTGGCAATTAATACCATCGATGGAGTCGCTCAGAAAGCAGTATCCGTTGAGTGTAATGAAGGACCAGTATAACGAGACCGGATCGGAAGAAACGTCCCAATCGAATCAGAGATGTGTTCTCATAAAAAGAGGATTCCTGAAGGCGAAACGAGACCCCGTAAGTTAAATAATATTACATATATTCTATTTTAGTGAATAGTGTATTTTTTATACAATTTTATAGATTTTTTATAGCTACAATAGCCAAACGCTGACATCATCTGAGTCTTATACAAGTGTCAGTAGTAACAAAGTAGTTCACCTTTTTTAATGGAAAGAGCTACTAAGTCATATATAAGTCGACAGATATGAAAAGTCACATATTCACAAATTTTAAAACATTTCATAATTGGGAACAACAAAATTGTCTAAACAATCTATGAGATTGTTTCTGCTACTGATATTGCTTTTCTGATATTCAAATTGCTTTTAAAAACACTATCGAATCATGAGGTTATATTAAAACGAGCACTGGTTTGAATAAATGCTATTAACGATTAAAACCAACAAGGATAATAAATAAAATCTGCTATGCATCAGATGATTATTTTTTCTACAACTGTCTCATCCTCAATTCCAGACAATGACACATCTCCGGCTGATAGTAAACGTAGTTGTAGGAATAATGTTGGGCACGCTGTTCTTGAGTGCTGGCAACGAGGGCTCTCGTGTGATAGAGAACTATAATCTGCTCTTCGCAATCCTGATGCACCACATGATGTCCCCAATGATGTTAACCATCCTCACTTGTAAGTATATGAAGGGCGTAGTTCACAAAGTCTTATTATTTTCAAGAACTGGTAATTAAATATGCATGAAAATAGTCTATGTTGCATTATTATAGCTCCCAAATTTAGCCACTTCTCCTAACATAATGAGTGAAGGATTTTTTTTTATTTTACCAATAGGTATTTATTTTTGGCCATCTTTTTTTAAATTAAGAGATGAATTCTAAAAACTTTCCCCTCGTCGTTTTTAGCGGATTATTATAGTTCAAAAACTTACCCCTCGTCGTTTTTTCATTAGCGGATTATTATAGTTCAATCAAGTCATTTATCTGTAAATAATTTCTGTTTCTTGTATTATTTCAGTTCCATCAGAGATGTCTATATTATTAAAGGAGCATTTTAATCGATGGTATTCGCTGGGGTCCTATTACATTTCTATAACTATAGTGGATTTGCCAATATCTGTAAGTTTTTATTTTATATCATCATAGTGTATCATTTCGTTAAAATATTATAATGTTAAATTTTTATTATTATAATGATAGTCTCTCAATTTTCTATTGTTAACATTAAATTATATTATTTTTAATATATCATAATTGTTATTTTGTTCCATTGTAATATGTCGCTTTTGTACACAAAATTTTACCTTAGGGGTCTTGCCCATTCGTCCTGACTTGCTGACAGTGTTTTTTTCGAATTATATGGGTATAAATACCTTACTTATGTTTATTAATATGGATATTACTATATAAAGAAATATTTATAGCTGGTTTGATTTCGGTATTAAATTACTTGCGCGTGAATTTAATTAAAGGTAAAATAATAGTTAACATTCAAATATGTAATATCGATTATCAAAGAAAGAATTTGACATTACGTAATTAACCTATTCAACTTCCTTACAATACAAATACAAATAGCTAAGGGAATAAAATGAATGAAAATATTTTTAGTTCAATTTGTCCTGTCAAAGTCGGAGATCAATTAATAGTTGGTCATTTATCCTATCCTATATAGTGATTTATGATTTATCCCTAGAAATGATTGACACGTTAGAACATAAAGAATTTCTCCTAATATTATTATGCAATAAAATGTGAATATTATGAAAACAGCTGAGAATATTTTGATTGATAAATTCCCCAATATTCTGAGATTTTTTAATTACTTTTTGCAATCTAAAGTAACTTTTGTTGCATAGACTTTATGTTTGTGTGCTGTGCTGTGATGCCAGAGGTGAAACCGAGCGACTCTATCTCTCTCACGGGTTTAGTACCCGATCTGCCCGTGGTCTCTTTTTTTGTTTGCCCGTGGTAGTTCTTCAGATAAAACTTAATGCCTAATTGATATTTGCAATTTGATAGATTTAATAATGAGCATTTTTAAAATCCGTTTATCTCACCAACTCACCAATCCCCATTGAATCAGTGTGGTGAGTCTAAGCTCTAACCATTCTCTCCAAAAAAGGAGAAAGGAAATCTTTGCCCAGCTGTGGTATAATAATGACTGGCCCGTTGGCGCAGTAGGTAGTGACCCTGCCTTCAGCTCCGCGGGTCGTGGGTTCGATTCCCGCCGAAGGCCTATATTTTCTATAAACAATTTGTTGGTTCTTTGAGTCTGGATGTATATTTGTATTTAAGTATGTATTTAAAACTATATATGTAGTATATTTACCAGTTGTCTGTTACCCATAACACAAATATTAAATTACTTACTTTTGGGATAGACGACCGTGTGTGTAAGAGTCCCATATATTTATTATTAATTTTATTATTAATAATAACAGGCGGTTACTTAACTTTGGGTGCACTTACTTACTTATGATTATTAAAATGTTTACAGATAGTATCCTGTGCAATATTCAGCGTTATAGTCTACACTATGTCGGCACAGCCTTTGGACATAACACGCTTTTCTATGTTTTTTGTCATATCGTTGTACACCGTGCTCGTTGCTCAGAGTTTTGGTCTAATGATCGGCGCAGTCTTCAACGTCGTGGTAAGTGCTTCTTTTATTTTATAGTGCTTATTTCTGAGCATATTATTAAAACTTACAACACTTAAATAACGATGTTATTTGTAATTTTGAAAATATATATAACAAGTGAATTCAATACTAAGATTTTATAATATTTATTCGTAGATTTTTGTCATTATCTAAAGATCATAGAGCATAAAAATTACAGCATCTTCTGGCAAAGATAAATTGGTCACTTAAAATTTTATTTATTTTATAACTTAATCTACTTAGGAACTTGAGTTTTTTTGTAAGTTTTGTCACAATATACATGAGTCTCTTCAGAGCTCACTTCACTCAGTATTTTAGCCTAAGAATCATTGCCTGATGTTGTCCAAAACACAACGAAGCGTGGTTTTTGAGGTGACTACCTTTTGGCGATAATATTTTGATAATATTTTGGGTCATCTATCTAAATATACATAAATAAAAGTAATATACGAGCATATTAGTATCTAAAGATATATTAGTATTAATGTATCTTTTCTTGCGCATTCATTAAAAAAGTGAATCAAAGAGGCATTCAAATTTTATACGTACGTATTACATCCTTGTGCAAGTAATGTTGGAATTAATGGTAAAAAATAAATAAATATTTATTATGATTAGATAAATTACGTCACTCGTATGTAATTAGAATGTACGTGAAATTAATGGCTAATAACTTTTTCTTTTTTTTTTAATTTATAACCTATATGTACAAGTTATATATATCTTAAATTACTTACACGCTACTATTTTAAAAATCATGCCCACGTGGAATGGTCCCAAGAATGGTGGCAGCATTACCGCGTTGAATCGCTAAGCTGATTCTTTGTGCGAAAAAGGAGCCAGCCCTCTTGTCACCCGAAAAGGCGATCAACCGAGGTGTTAAAATGGATAAAAAATTTTTCACTTTGGCTCCATGGCCCTAGGGTCTCAACTGTAAACGGCACAAATATATAACTCTCTACTTCTTCTTAGAAATTAATGGCTAACTTTTGACGATCTTAGAAACAAAGTTAATATTATAATACAAGAACTCCATTCTCGCAGAAAAAGCATGTACATAAATGCTTAGAATCTCTTTCTGAAATAAATTGTAACGTTAACTTATTGATCGCAGAACGGCACTTTCCTCGGTCCAACACTTTCTGTGCCCATGATGATGTTCGCGGGCTTCGGAGTAACTCTTAGGGATCTACCGCCCTACCTCTACTGGGGATCTTATGTCTCATATCTGAGATACGGGTTGGAGGGTTTCATTAACGCTATATACGGTCTAGATAGAGGCACCCTGGACTGCAATGAGGCCAAATATTGCCATTACAGGTAATTAATTACTAAATTAAAAACTAATATTTTAATTAATTTAATTCTTGTACATAATTTATAAAACTATATGTATATAATAGACAAAGTAGGAAGCAACATAAGCACACGGCTTCTGTTTTGCGCCTAGCAAAAGTAAGTAAATCGTTAGTGGGTATTAGATTCTACAATAAAATTCCGCAATTAATTTCAGCCTTGCCATTGCAGCAGATTAAAAACACTATTAAAAAGCGGTTGATACAGAAAGCCTACTTACTATACTGTTGAGGATTACTTAGATGATAAGAATGTGTGGATATAGTTGCACTTCTACCCTGTACAAGACAGTAATAACTTAATGTAACTAGTTATAAAGATTATATTTTTAAAAGAGCAACCGCCGAGTTTCTTGTTGGCTCTTCTCGGTAGGAACAGCTTTCCGAACCAGCAACAGTTGACGATTCAAAAGCACTTGTTAACAAGTTTACTTGAATAAAGAATATTTGAATTTGAATTGTTTTAAAATAATAGGACACTATCCGTATGCTAGATATTTATATATAATAGCATTTGTAATACAATACTTTCATCTCCTCATCGGTAACGCACTGTTTTACTATGAATCTTGACTATTACGAAGAGTTTAATCCCCAAGCACCTTTCAACACTTATATCATTTAAAGATGAAATAATGCGCTTTTCGGTGAAGGAAAACATTGTGAGTAAACCTTGATATATCTGAAGGATACTTTGGATATGTCTGCCCATGTTAAAAGCACCGTCGTGGGTCTTAGCTACATTCAATCACTTCAAAGAGAAAGAGGAACTTTGCTTAACAAGTTAGCAACAAGCCTACTGCGTTACTGTTTTAAATGTTGGGTCAAAGTAAAGGAGCGGCCTGTTACAAACCCACTGCTGGGAATAGGCCTCCTTGTTGAGTTTGTGATATTGAACGTGTGTAGTGCTTGTGTATTGTGGTGGCAGTGGTGGAGGTTTGTGCATATGTTTTTACGAATCCTGCATGTATCGGGTATGAAAAATAGGATAGTCCGCTATACATTTAGCACTATATATATTTTGTATTTACTGTATCGCGGACAATAGCAAAACTAGTTGTGCCAGTGGCTACGCCCGCGTGGAAATCAGCGTGTCACAATTTTTTTTCTATAATTCAAATTTTAATCATAAAAGTAGCTGTAGTGAGTTAACCATAAGAGCTTGAGACATGCTATCGCGGACTTTTTTATAGTATATTTATAGATCTACAATTCTCTAGTACGTTACTTTAGTGTATCTCTGCTGGTTTACGCAGCGCACGCGACTAACGCTCCCAGCAAGCAAGTTTTTTAACAACTGCTCGATCTCTTCAAGACAATTTATATAATACCGATATGTACTATTTATCTAAACCATCTAAAGGTATTGCTTTATCTTTTGTTGAAAACCGTATAAAAATCCGTTTAGTAAATTTTCAGAAAATCGATTGCATACCGACAGACAGCTTTTTGGTAATTAGTTTTACAATAAGTATAGATAATTTTTAATATCGATTTTGTTTTTAGGTACCCACGTACATTCCTTAAAGAGATCGCAATGTCGCCGAACATGTTCTGGTGGGATATCATTGCTCTAACCGTGACGCTGTTCGTCCTAAGGACAGCTTCCTTTTTGCTGCTCAAGTGGAAGCTCAGCGCTGTGCGATAATTAAAAAAATTAAAGGTTTAAAATATTGTCATATCTTGCAAATGAATAGATTCACTTTTAATAGTGTTTTACAAATGTATAGATACATATATAGTGAAACCCGTCTCAGGTTTGCATTATTTAAGCTTATAAGGCTTTTATAAGCTCTATGAAAAATATTAATGGCTAAATTTGTTCATTTTTATATTTAAAGTTCTCAGTTCAATTGCTGTTACAGTAAAAAATGTGCAGTAAAAAAAATTTTCGTGCCCTTTACTAGCTAAATATATCTCCGATTGTTTTTAGTGGTCTTTTAGTCTAAATTAGAATAAATTTTAACAAAATTTATAAAATAGATCTTTTCAGATATTACACCGTGAATGCTGTATTATAGCCATAAACTTTATGCATAAATTTAAACAAGATATCAATAGATTATTATTATCAATATAATCTAAGGGAACTTTCTTTATTTGGCGTTTTTAATGGCTAGAAATATGGACTTTAATATATACTACTACAGGGCTACATATTTATTCGTTAATACCAATCTCTGGACCGAAAACATTTACCTTAAACTTACTAAAGACATTTTTATCGTATATAAATATTTTTTTTATAACTAGTGAATTAATATAGGGGATAAAACAAAGAGATACAAAATTGACAATTATGACAAGGATTTTTAGTAAGGCTGTGAAAAAATCTATCGAAGGTAAATCACGTTCGCTCGACGTAATTATATCGGTTTTAGTAAGTTATAGGAAGATATGTTAGTGTAGTTAATATAATAAGTATATACACGGTATACGATATACGTAGTTAAATAAAGAATCTGATTTATATTAAATATTCACAAAACACATTTAATTAAATTATCATCCTGTATAATATATACGTATTTTACAGATATCAACCATGCAACGTTAATTTTAATTTAAGGTACTTACTCACCTAAGTACCAAACATAAGAAAATATGTTAGTTCATTGAAGTATTTTAGCCACAGGAATTTTTCGTTTTTCAAAAAAAAGAAACACGATTTATATAGATCAATGACCGTAACGTCATTACAACCTTGGCCGTACTTTGGTACGAGTACAAATACTATACTATATATATACAAATACATATACTATATATACTATGATATTATTTTCTCCTTTTTTTTCCTCCGTCAGAAGATCGAATTATGCCAAATCTTATACGTTTAAGTGATCAGTGGATTCATTTTATTTTGTATCGTCGGTACAACTCTTTATAATGTGCTATATAGTATTTAATCATATGATACATAATACGTGTATTATAATAAAATAAATGTTTGATACATAAACGACGTTCGTTTACATTTTTTTAATATATCAGATCAGATTTATTAAAAAAGCTCCTTAGATAGGATGCATAGTCTGTAAAAACAACTCTAAGCAGATTATATAAGATTAGTTCTAGTATATTTTTATAAATAGATGTAAATTTGCCGCTCGTAACCGTTATATTTGCAATACTAGTCAGGTACAGAAAGGAAAAACAAAATTTTCATGATATACTTTTATTGTAATTTCAAAAAGTAAAAAGTTGGATAAATTTACGAAGACGATTTAATTTATTATTGTAAATTAATTATAGGATTAATAAATGTGACAGAAAACCTAAACTAACATAGCTACATGTTGTCAAACTTTCACGGTATTTTACGACTTTAGTATTCTCTCGTTCTTCCAAGTTATAGATTCTTTAGAACTCGCGATTTTGTAAACGCTACTCTACGCTTTATTGCAATTTGCCACAAAACAACTTTTTTGAATTCGCTAATTGTAATACTAAGCGTGACAAATATATTTTCTTCAGTTTATTACTGCAAATACTTTGGTACTGTATTATGCCCTCACATAAGTAGTCGTTTTTCGGAAGTTCGTTTAATGTGAAAGCTGTTAAATTATGGAACACCCTGCCGATATCAGTAAGGGAAGCAAAATCGATAAATAGTTTTGAATATAAACTGAAAAATTACTTCCTCTCACTATCTGGTTAGATCTACCATTTTATGTATTATATATGTATGTATATTTGGATTGTATCTATATTATTTATTATATTATTTTAATATATATATATATATATATTTTTTCCCGGTATTAATAGATTCTCTAGCCCAAAGGTTGCCTGCAAGAAATCGCTAATAAGCGATAAGGCCGCCTTATTGTAGCACTTAGTTTAAACTGTTTTGTAATTTATTTACTTTTTGTTAAATTTTTATGTGGTGCAATAAAGTATATTGTATTGTATTGTTTTGTAAACCACTAAATCAATATATTATAATTTTATAAATATCTAAGACTGTAGATGCACTGCAGGTTTTTCTATACATATATTAAAACCCAATTACAAAAGTATGAATGATAATGATCTTAGACGTAACGGTCATGAGCGGCAAACTTGAATTAAAGAATTACACCCACTAATGTGGGTTTGAAGGTACACAATTATTTGTGTTTATGTATGTAATGATTACTTAGTACTAATAATTAGAAGAAACATTATTTAGTATATAATATAAATATACTAAATAATGTTAGTATATAAATATAAGGGTATTTTAAAATTATAAATATTAAGAAGAGTTCCTTATATTATTCGAAATTTAAGTAACAATTTTCGACATTCAATGCATTTGCAGACAATTTCGCTTTAATATGAAACATATAATGGAAATTTTTCGGGTGTTTTGCAAATATTTTTTTTCATCAGCCTAGCATCACTGGCTCCGCATGTATTCAAAAAGAGCAAATAAGCCAAAGAAACCAAAGGATGGTGAGAAATTTTGCATGAGGGTTAAAATTGAATACTTAATAAGCGAAGGTTGGGGAGCGATGCACTTTGAATAGCGTAGGGTCTCTGCGTGTTGTTCGTAAAAATTGAAAAAAGTATATTTAAAAATATATCTAAATATATAGCTAGGATTAAAACTCTGGGAAGTGCACTGTTACTGCAAGTCAAAATTAATAAACGCTAATTTATATAACACTAGCTGTGCCAACAACAGCTTCGCCCGCGTGGAATTCAATGATTTACGAAACTTTTCCTGAATTTTCAAAATATTGATCATAAAAGTAATTATTGTGAGTTGATCGTGAGAGATAGAGACATGCTATCGCGGGCTTTTTGTAGTATTTTTATAGATCTACAATTCTCTAATACATCACTTTAGCGTATCTCTGCTGTTTACGCAGCGCACGCGACTCAAGCTCCCAGCCACCAAGTTTTTACGAACAGAGCGATCTCTTCAACACAATTTACATAATACCGATATATACTTTACCTAAACCATTTGGAAGTATTGCACTATCTTTTGGTGAAAAACGTACAAAAATCCGTTCAGTAGATTTTGAGAAAATCGATTACATACAGACACACAGCCTTTTGGGAGTTTGTTTTATAATAAGTATAGATAGATTTATACACGTCGGCAAAAAATGACTTTCTTTAAACAACGTGTATAAAAGGCTTAAGCTCGTACCAATTCTTTCAAGCATTTTGGACTTATAGGGTCGCTCCAAGTTAGTTTTTTAGTTCACGTGTATCAAAAGCAGAACATCTTTAATCGTAATTCATTTTGTACGAGGAAATGTAGTGACGTACACCAAACATTTGAAAACCCATATGCGCCGTATATCAAAATATTATATAAAATATAAAATAAAGTATATAAAAATTACCAAAGTGGTAATATCTCATATATTACCACGACGTAATATGAATTTGGACTAACTGTATTCGTAAATATTGTTTCGATTTATATAACTTTATGACACACGCGGATTATAGCAAATTAGTTTCTGTAATATGCATTGTTTTGCATTACATATTCCTATAGTTAATGTTATATTTATATGTGTTAAACCAGACCATTATCGTATGTATTTGTATGGGTTAAATTCAATCAGTAGATATAAAATATGCTAAGGGTCTTTTTTATATATAATCGTAGATTAAACACACCGATATTGCTCAATTTTTGAATAATAATTATATTGTAGATAATGCTTATAAATTAAAATTGTATAAAATAACTATTATTCCAAGTAACGGTGATATTTTAGTTGTAATTTAGTTAAGTTTTTGTACGATGGAAATTATAATAAATACAAAAATATATTTATTATGTAACTTTTTATTTTTTAAACTACTAGAAAGTATTTGAAAGTTAACATTAACAAAAATATACAGAAATGTCGAAGCTCCATAGAGTTTATACAATAGTCATAGGCAGGCCTGTTAGTGCGAGTATTCAACAAATAATAAGAAGGAAAAGGAAGAAGAGAGATCCATATTTATCTTTGTCTAACACACGAACAAGAGAAAGAGCTAGTTAGCCTTGATTTCTTTTTTTTCGATGGACATCTTTAAGGCTCCCCTACTTTAGTATAATAACCCTATAAGAAGCTCTTTCGACAAGCCACCACATGCACCCCAAGGCGCCTCCATCAGCAACAATGCATACAAGCAGCACACACAACCACCACCACAATCTCAAATCAATCTTGGATGGTAGCTTGTCCTGCATGTATAAGGTGCGTAAATTTTGCCTGCTTCATACACATTAGCTTTGCATGCATTCGCTTAACCCGTGCGTATAGCACGGTAGTTCTGTTATAGTGCTTGCACTAACTTGATGTTTCTCGTCTTTAAAAGCTAAGCTATAATGTATAATATTTATGGAGGCCATCGTTTTTGTTTAAAGCAGAAACAATCAGTAACCGCATGAATTGTTTCTGTAGTCTTTGGAGCGTCAGCAACCTGAATATTGCTTGAATGGTTTTTTCAAATAAAGAATTATATAAATAGAAAATATATATTGGTATCCTAGATATTTTGCTATTCGAGTGAGAAGTGGTTCAACAAATGGCTTAGTTTGCGAAACATGCCAAACTAATGAAAAATTGTAAACATTACAAATTATTATTATTAAACTTTGTTACCTTTTCTGTCAAAAGTTATATTAATGAGACTTCTATTAATGAAGATAAATATAATTATTGCAGATTACTGGTTGTTATGTTACTTATCTACTAATGGATGATCCTTGATAAAAAAAAACTCTTGCCTTAACGAATGATTAACTTAACATTATTAGAGAGCCAGAATAAAACAATGATCAAGAATCTTGTCTTTGCGCTGTCGTTGTAATGAACTAACCTTAAAAGTACACATCATCATTCTCCTGCCCTTATTCCTCTCTAAGTGTAACATGTTACAAACATGTTGTCCCATGATTTGGCTTCGTATTTGACGACCGGCCGCCTGCCTAACGTCAACTTACCTTAGTCGCCTTTTAAAACACCTCGGTAAGAAATGAGGGTGGTCTATTCTATGCAGCCGGATACCACACGGTACATACCTTAGTCGCCTCTTACGACACCTCGGTAAGAAAAGAGGGTGGTCTATTTCTATTCTGCCGGATACCACACGGTACATGCCTTAGTCGCCTTTTACGACACCTCGGTAAGAAATGAGGGTGTCTATTCTACTCAGCCATATACCACACAGGATCAGGCCTAATAAATTAAGATTTTTATATTAATAGTCAGATTGCATGGTTTTAAGAAAAATTATCTAAATCAGTCAGGTTTTTTGTGCCATTTTCACTATCGGCTTGCTCCATATCAGATCTATAATGCACCATTGTAGGGTGAAGAAGAAGAAATGCTCGATGAGCGCCAGAAGTCCAAGCAGCATCAACTGGAAACGGCTGAATATGTCGAACATGCTGTAAACTGTTTCACCGTTCAAGTAACTTGTTATGAGTCTGAAAACAAAATAATTAATTTCAATAAGAGTAACTTAGGAACCTATTTGTTTTCCACTACTGAGCAAAGTGAGAAAAAAAAAAGACTACGTTTAGGGAAAAAGATGTATACATATGTATACATCTTTTGTATAAATAATCTTTACATATCTACAATAAGTTACCACCCTCATTGGCCGACTGGAACTTATATGACCAAATATTGAAAACTAAAATTAAAGAGTTTTTGTTACTAAAAAGATATTATTCACTTAATGAATACTTGTATACTTGCAATAATAATTACTTAATAAGATACTTAGGAGTATTATTATATTGAAAGTAATTTAACATTTAATTAAACTATTTGTCTATGTATTACGTATTTAACTATAATTATTATAAAATAGACAACCTCTATAGTAATAAATAAAGAACAGAAAGGTCGAGAACGATGCTCAAGACGGATACTATATGATATAATCGACAAACGTAAATATCAAAAATCTGTACTATGGAATCGCGCCAAAGTAACGCATTCTTTTATAAATTATATAAATTAATTACAACATACTTACACTCCTGAATACAGACTGCAGAAAGCAATTAAAGCTACGAAGCCGGGAAGTAGACTTTTCGGCCTTTTTCGTGGCAAGAGTAGAATGTCTAACATCACCATGACACCCGATACTGTGTGCAGCGAATGCTGCGCCCATGTTGGTAGATATTCGAATATAGCCACTGGTGCTATTAACGATGGATCTTTATGCCACATGCGCCAGAAGAAGTAGTCGCTATACTGGTATTAACAGAGCACAAATTATTTTTGGAGCTGTGATAGCCCAGCGGTGAGACTGTGTGACTCTTTCGAGGGGAACACGAGTTCGAACCCGGGCAGGCACCAATGAGTTTTTCTATCTAATTGATAATTGCAATTTATCACACGCTTTTCGGTGAAAGAAAACATAGTGAGGAAACCTGCATATCTCTAGAGAATTCTGGAGATATGTGTAACCTACCAATCCGCATTGGGGCAGCGTGGTAGGTCTTAGCTCCAACTCTTCTCTGCAGAAACGGAGAGAGGAGGCCTATTCCCAGCAGTGGGATGGTAACAGGCCGCTACTTTTTTTTTAATTATTTAACCATATAGGACTTGCTTGCAGAAACCTTTGGAGTGACGGTACGCTTATAGTAAAATACGATTTATTATAAACCAACCAAGATTGCAGTTTCGCCCGCATGGAAATCAATGTGTCACACAGTTTTTCCACGAATTCCGACTCCGCGGGAATTTGAGAATGAAAGTAGCTTTTCTTTTGCTCCATAATCTCCTCTATCTTCAGTACAAGTCCCATCTAAATCGGTATAGCCGTTTTGACGAATAACTATTACTATATACTATATACTATTAACCTAAACCTTCCGAAGAATTGCATTTTTCCTCTTTAAGTAAAAACCGTACAAAAAATCCGTTGTGTAGATCTAGAAAAAATCGATCATCTACACCGTTATGAGAATTGACTTTATTTTTGCGCATTAGGTTTTTATTTCGAGATAACTAAAAGATAATAGTAGTGAAAATTGCTAAGTAAACAAATTTAAAAGTGAAAGTAAATTACTTAGACTAAGTATACAATCAAAATGCCTTAAAATACGATACTGAAAAGTCTATCGAGAATTAATATGACTATAAATAAATGTTTAGACAAAAAGTACGTTGAAAAACGATTTGTCAAGTGAAAGGCAAACGTGATAAGTATTTGTTGACAACTAAAAATAGATTAACTTTGTGTTCAGAAATTCCTAATCAATTGTCCTATTTTTAAGCATTTGTGATTATTTTTTTAATTCGATTATGAGTCTGATAACATTAATGATAAAGGAATCGTTGAACTCTTTAACTCTAACAACTTCACCCTTGTAAAACAATACAAAAAAACGCGAAATGCGGAAATATAACGAGCAAAGCTCGGTCGCCCAGCTACTTTTCATTAAGTGGAGTAACTATAAGAATGCAGCGTCATCTAGTGGATTATTACGGTGACGTTGCAGTGACATCTTTGAGACGTGACCTAAACAGTGTCCTCTCTTTATTCGTGTATTATCTAGGAAACAATGTCTTTAAGAGGTTTCTGTAAATGTTCATTGAAAAATTTATCAATTGATACAATTCTTATTTTTAGTCCTTAATAAGATTATACCATAAATCAAATCAAATCAAATCAAAATGATCTTTATTCAAATAAACCATTTCAGGCGCTTTTGAGTCGTCAAGCATCAATATGATTAATGAAGCTACAACTGGTTCGGAATGTTGCTCTTACCGAGAAGAACCAGCAAGAAACTCGGCGGTCAATCTTTTAAATATTTTCAATTATACATTATTACACCGCTGTCTTGTATGAAGCTGAAAGGATTTTCAAATCCAGGCTTTCTTGTCATCCAAATAATTTTCAATTTTGTAATATGCTTTACGTATAAGCATATTGTTTACACTTAATTGGAATCTTTCTGACCATAGAGAAGGAGATAGGTAGAGTAGGGGTAGAGTTATAATAGGGGAACCATAGGCCTGTTAGTGCGAGTGTCACAATAAATAATGAGAGGGAAGATGTATCTCGTATACTCATCTTCGTCCAATCACGCATAAAAAAAAGGGAGACAGATATATGCAGGGTGTATAAATCGGCCTCTCTAGCTCAATTTGCTTTTCCTTTATTGTAATAGGGCACATTTGAGGCTGGCACCCTTGCTCTAGTATAATAACTCTTTGATAATTACTTTATGAAGATAATCGAGCGCGCCTGTGACTTTTTTGTCACCAATGACATTTGGACCGCGCGATGTCAATGCCTTTTAGCAGTCACATTCACAATATTATAAATGTGAATGTCTGTCTGTCATTTACGCTTTCACAATTAAGCCGCTGTAGCAATATCAACGAAATTTAGTATAGTTGAAGCTTTTTAGTTATATATAAGGTAAAGATCCTGTTTTTCTTATGTGTGCAAGGGAAAAAAACTACTGCATTATTGAGGGTACTTAAACACTCAAGTTGACATGAACGAAGTTGTATGTATTTGACAAGTTCTTATATTATACTAGCAAACCGTGCTGACTGCGCCCGCGTGGCAATCAATGTGTCACACAATATTTCCCGCGTAAATCTTGACCCTGCAGAAATTTAACCTTAATGTACTATACACCTAAACCTTTCTAATAAATTGCATATTTTAGTAAAAACCGTATAAAAATCCGTTGAGTATTCTTTGAGAAAATCTATCACATACAAAACAGCTTCTGGGACTTACTTCTATAATAAGAATAGATATATATATAATTTAGGAATTACAAATTTATCTTATATTTTAAATAACGGCTGCAATATAAACAAAAGGATGTTATTTCTCCTGAAAAAGTTTAAAACAGAAAAAGCCTCACCATTGTAGTTGGAAACAGAATGCTTGTCATCAAAAAATCTCTCATTTTTTTCAAATTTTTCACATTATCTGCCATTCCATCACCATGCTTTTCTTTCCAGTCGCAGTACAACGCGACGGGGAAGTAAGCGAGTGATAATAACTGGAAAATAGATAAGTATTTTATTAAATAATGAAAAGTAACAAAGCTTCGCGGATTCGCAGGTTCCGAAAGCCAACATTTTCTATAAACAATTTGTTAGTTCTTCGAGTTTGGGTGTATATGAATTGCGGACCGCTTTATTTCGTACCATGAAGTGTGAATTTCATTGGGGTCTAATGTTTAAAAAGGATAACGTTATATGAACTATAGATAACTCTTTCTCTTATACTCACATGTTCTTAGGACGAATTCTGAACGCTCATTCGGCAACGACTTAAAGTGTGTCTCTTTAAGACGTCATGGTATGGAATAGCAAAACAATTTCGTTTACGTCTTCAATTGAGTTCATGATAGGCCTGCAGATCAGGTCTAAAGACCAGATGACACGGTTCAGAATATTTGGAAAAATCTGGGAATAAGCTATAACACCAAAGCCTGATTAGTCAGAGCCCTAATATTCCCGATCATTCTCTATGGAGTGGAGACTTGCACAATTTGCGCAAGGGAGAGAGAGAATAGATGCATTCGATATATAAATAAACATAAATATAAAAGATTGGCGATGTATATAATAGATAAAGTCCGAAGCGATATAAGCTTGCGATTCGTGCTTTGCGCCTTGCAAAGGTACGTAAGTCGTTTGTGGGTTTGGGTATAAGATTCTATAATAAATTTCCGTAATTTACTTCGACCCTGTAAACACTTAAGTTAACCTTAAGTTAAGGTAACCTTGTAGACACTTAAGTTGATTTATTTAGATTAATAACTATATGTTACTAGTAATAAGAATTATTCTTTGACAAGAGCAACCGCCGAGTTTCTTGCTGGCTCTTCTCGGTAGGAACAGCTTCCCGAACCAGCAGTAGATGTTGACGATTCAAAAGCACTTGTCTACAAGTTTACTTGAATAAAGATTATTTTGAATTTAATTGAAATTTAATGCTGGAGGCGAACGCCTTGGACGTCCAAACGTAGAAATGTATCTATGCTCTCTCAACCCGACAAAAAAACCCGATTGTCCAACACCTGTCTTCAACGAATACTCTTGTATTTCGGCCGAAGAGGAGATGGCAACCTTGAAAAGCTGGTCCTGGCTGGCAATACAGAAGGTAAGAGACCACGAGGCCGGTCGCCAACACGATGGTCTGACCAAGTAAAAGAAACCACCTCCTCATTCAAATTCTATCAGACGATGAGGATTACTTTATAGCTGGTGATACGTATGTATCGTATGATAATATAGTCGGCCGTGTGGTCACTTTCACGATGATCGTACCAATTATAGACGATCACAAGATCAATAGTTCACTTCGCCAATAGTGAAGAGCGAGTTTGAGAACTCTTAAATCTGCAATCATCGACAAAGAGATCAATTGTCTTCCATTGAAGCATAACCTCATTAGGTTATGCTCATATTACTTTACGTCATTAATATTAAAACAAGTTTGAAGTATTGCAACCTCATTTGGGAAGGCTGTGACAAAAAACATCAATCTGGAGGCCTTTGTACTTCGTATGCATTACAAAGCTTAAGGAAATAACGGCGATGAATGTCAGAACAAGTTAAGAATATCAAAGTTATATTGCCTAAAATTCATCAATTCTCGGGGCAAAAACATCAAAAAATAAAATATAGCTTTAAGAAATACTTCAAACCGGAACACATCCCCATACAAGTTAAACACGCACTTAGATATTTTTTTCTTAATATTTAAAAACATATATTTAGTTACTCGTACATCTAAAATTACAGATGGCTAACTTCAAAACTGACGAATTCCAAACAATCGTCGTGCGCCGCGCATAGTAGGCACTCTATGGTGCTTCGCTGAAGTCAGTCATATCGGGATAACTTTTAAATTATTCGGACAAATTATTTGGTGTGAAACACAAAGTTTATCTACATGAAAATATTGAAAGCGACAAATGTATTGATTTTTATGAGTTTAATAAATATACTAAAATGTGCTTTGTAAAAAAGTATCAAATTAAATTAAATTTATGATTTTTTTAACATTTATATCGGACGACCGGCTGTATAAGTGTAAAAGACAGAAAAAAAATTATTGAAGAACCATTTATAGAAGCAGGCGTTACTTTGCGGAATTCCATATTACAAGCAATACAACAGAACTAACTACTTTGCTATAATCGATTGCTATGCAGTACGATTTTTGTCGTGGAGCCTATCCTCCTGATGATGCTTCGGTTTCGGGGCGAAACGATCGTCGAGATTGTGGTGGTGGGTGTGTGTGCTGCTTTTGTGTGCGTTGTTGCTGGTGAATTGCGCCTTGGGGTGCATGTGGTGACTGGTCCTGCATGTATAAGGTGCGTAGATTTTGCCTACTTCATACACATTGGCTTTGCATGCATTCACTTAACCCGTGCGGATTATAGCAAAGTAATTAGTTCTGTTGTATTGCTTATTGAAGAACCTATTGAAATTTTCCTCGGATGTAACTGATATCAAGAATACGAAAAACGAGAAAAGTCTGTAAGAAATCAGAAAGGATTCTGTTTTGTTATTAACTAAGGCGAAAGTTGAAAAAAAAAACTAAGGAAAAAAAACTAATTGGAAATCGTTTGCAATATCACGGACGGTCAGCGAAAAATAAACCTTGACATTTAGGTTCGCTCACCAAAAACATAGGCGTCTAAAAGCGTCCTATATAACCCTAACGATCAAATAATGACCGCAAATACATATTTCCTAGTAGAGCTTCTTCGCACTACTCCTTACATTTCCAAAGCTTGTCGATGCTTTTACCTCACCCGTCCACCCGATGACCCTATAAAAGCTGTTCGGGCTAACAGCATACAGTTAGTTGTGAACAATAGTATGAGCTAATGAGAACTAAAGCAACTTAGTGATATCGAGGACACTGAAGGCGCTAAAGATCTTTTAAGTAGTCTCAATGTCAATAGATCAGTCAAATTATCAAATTAGAATGCGCTGCGCGCGCGCATCTATTGTACAGCTTACGTGACTGAACATCCAGGGATCTTATTAGAACCTTAGAATGGTATAGACTACGTTGATACTGACATGTAAGGTTATCGGACCTCGATAATATATGTCCGTTATTTATATATCGCATACTTATTATTAAAATTGACTGGCCCGTTGGCGCTGTGGGTAGTGACCCTGCCTTCAGCTCCGCGGGTCGCGGGTCGATTCCCGCCGAGGGCCAACATTTTCTATAAACAATTTGTTGGTTTTTCGAGCCTGGGTGTGTATTTGTATTTAAGTATGTATTTAAACTTATATATGTAGTATATCTACCAGTTGTCCGTCACCCATAACACAAGTATTAAGTTACTTACTTTGGGGACGGACGGCCGTGTGTGTACATGTCCCATACATTTATTTTTATTTATATTTATTAAAGTGACCGAATTCAAAAAAAGTTATTTTGAGGTAAATTGCAATTGCCTACACAACTTTGTAGAATTAGAAAGACCCATAACTTGGAAGAGCAAGAAAACGTTAGCTTTCTTAATAGTTATTAACGTGATGTCATAGATGTCATTGAAATAAGGAGTACAATGTATATGACTCAATTGAGTCTAATTTTGAATTTGGTCACTAATACTAAGCGTGGGATATAGTTTCTGTATTACTATTTACTAATAACTAATATATTATGCATTGACAGCGTTCGGGAAGTTACGCGAGATCTTTCCGTCCGAAGTATCTCAGTGCCTCAGTGCATACAATCTTCGAACAGTGCTAGTGAGAATATAATATTGTAATATGAACCTTGGTCGCTGACTATGAGTCTCATAAGAAAGCATGGAGTCGGTCTAAGAGCTACGTTCATTCACGATTATTTGCACATTTTTTTTAACTAAACATCTATTGGTTTATTGATTAATCTATTGGATTAATGGCTATAACGGTCACTGTGCACTGATTGTTAACACAAGATTAGTCAAGACTTAGATGGGTTCTAAACATTTTCTTTTATTTTTAAATTTTAATAAGTCGCTACTTAGATATTAAAAGAAAATAGATATTATCATAACAATCAGAAGTTACTACATATCCTATTAGGCATTTACTCGTAGAACGGCATAGAAAATAAACAATTTTAAATAAATGTTACCGCCTCGATTTCAAATACCTGTATTCTACATTTCTACATAAAAAAAAAGAATTCAATACCAATAAATATTTGATATTAATATTTATATTATAAATTAAAAAAATCGGACTGCGAAAGTGATGACTGCGCTGGACGCGAGTGCTGGGACTCGGTAATGGTAAACTCTTACGAGTTTCATCTGACTGATGCCAAATCAGACCAGCTTGGCACAACTGGCTTCCCTCGAGACCGAGGACCCCCCCTCGAGACCGAGGACCCCCTGTGATAGCCCAGTGGTGAGACCGTGCGACTCTCTAGAGACGAACATAGGTTCAAACCCGGGCAGGCACCAATGAGTTTTTCTATTAAAACTCATGTGTCTAATTCATAATTGCAATTTATCACACGCTTTTCGGTGAAGGAAAACATCGTGAGGAAACCTGCATATCACTAGAGAATTCTGGAGATATGTGTAACCTGCCAATCCGCATTGGAGCAGCGTGGTAGGTCTTAGCTCCAACCCTTCTCTCCAGAAACGGAGAGAGGAGGCCTATTCCCAGCAGTGGGATATTAACAGGCTGTTACTTTACTTTACTTTTTTTTAATTAAAAAAAAACTAACGACAATAAATGTTGTAAATTTTAAAAATGAAATATGTTAACAATTATAAATATCGCACAATAATGTTATCGATAAATGCATGCAGGAATGCAATATTTGAATTCAATTTATTAATTTAATTTTATTCATTTAAAAATTTGGAATTTAGCAACAAATACAAATAAAAATTTTTGGTTTGCAGTGACTTACGTTAAACCAGCAAGTTAAAAGTTTCCATTTAACCCTCACATATACACTGATTCTTGGGTCGTCGTCATTTGACATATCAATAGGTAGAATTACAATTGCTGAGAATACCAAATGCAATATTGCAACACTGTACACGCACAATCTGATATTCAACAATATATCGTCCCGTTTCATTTTATTAACTTAAATTTATTAACAGAAAAGACACCGTTTTGTTTGAGACTCAAACGTATAGTGGCTTTACGTTGGCTATTTTCATACAACACTGATAAACACAGTGTCCTCTTGCATTTCTTAAGGATAATAAGATTAATGTACTTTGGCAACTGAACTGTGCGTTTTAGCATACATTCGTAGATAATTGATAAAGTGAATTGTATTTGTAGATAAACTGCATATATTCTGTTATCTATGAATGCAAAAAGCTTATCATACTATTGTTTTGTCCGAAAACTGCATAAACAATTATATGTATATAAATTACATTTTTGTAGACAGTTTAAAACTAGTACTTCGTTTTACGGTCTAAATACGTTCCACGAATTTAATTGGATCGGTCCCAAATTAGTTAAATATGCAACATGGTTTATCATTCAAAATGCATTTTTAATTTATTTCATTGAAATCTAAAATATATGCATAACAAGTACACAAAATTTTAATATATAACAGACTTAAAAAACCAACAACAGTCTATTAACAAAAATGAATACATACTCCTATTTCTATTTTCTTTAAAAGTCTTTTAATTTTATATTTTATTTTCTGTTAATGGCATTAATCTAAATCCGCTGAAGAAATCACTGTAGATCACCGTTGTCATTATTTATCGATATCGGAGATAAAAATGATGCATCGATAGTAAATATATCATCATTCTCCTGTCCTTATCCCACTCTAAGTGGGGTCGGCACAACATGTTATATACATGTTGTCACATGATTTGGCTACGTATTTTATGACCGGTCGCCTGCCTGACGTCAACTTACCTTAGTCGCCTTTTACGACACCTCGGTAAGAAATGAGGGTGGTCTATTCTATGCAGCTGGATACCACACGGCACATACCTTAGTCGCCTCTTACGACACCTCGGTAAGAATGGAGGGTGGTCTATTCTATTCTGCCGGATAACAAACGGCGTCGATAGTAAATATATCAACATCGAAGTTTTTTTTGCCGTTATAGCGAAATATTTTAGGCCGTAAATCGAAATGTGCCTTAATTTAAGGAGACCATTGAAGCGAAATGCCGCATATAGAGTAGCCGTATAGTGAGGTATGAGTGTATTTACATATAAATTATTATTCCTCTTATTTATTTACGTACAAATTTACATTATATCTTTAAATATTTTCTATATGTTGGTCGAGCCTCTTCGATAGTGGACCGTTTACCGATACAACAACCGGAACAATTATTGTTGTATCAATATTCCACATGTCGGTAATCTCACGAATACTCACGTAATCTCTAGATATTTAAAAGTACAGCGATACATTGTATCGCGGATTATAGCAAAATAATTTTATTATTACTTTTGTATTATGGATCTCTCTAGATATTTAGTTAATTCTTATTTATACATATACATTATTATATACTAAAGTTTTCCACAAATGCAGAGCACATTAGATTTTCTCGATATGAACAATTTTATGAACCAGAAGTACAGCAGACGAAAGAGAAAGCAAAGTTTATTTGATTTTGAGTTTGATAAAATGTCGTTTTTCAATTCGTACTTATATTCTGTAGTTTGTAATAGCTTTAAATTAAACGACAAATTTTTATTTGCATTTAACCTATATTTACTTAAAATAGCCGAGCTGTGATAGCCTAGCGGTGAGACCGTGCGACTCTTTCGAGGAGAACACGAGTTCAAACCCGGACAGGCACCAATGAGTTTTTATATTAAAACTCATTTGTCTAATTGATAATTGCAATCACACTCTTTTCGGTGAAGGAAAACATCGCGAGGAAACCTGCATTTCTCTAGAGAATTCTGGAGATATGTGTAACCTACCAATCCGCATTGGAGCAGCGTGGTAGGTCTTAGCTCCAATCCTTCTCTCAAGAAACGGAGTGAGGAGGCCTATTCCTAACAGTGGGATTGTAACAGGCCTCTACTTTACTTTTTTTTAGTTAAAATAAATGTTCATATACGGTATAAATCAGCTTTGAGTTTTTGATTAAGCATGAATGAATAGGCATCTTCTAGGCAAGCTCGGTTACGAGTAAACTTAACCTTAAATTAATCGCCTATTAAACAATAAAAAAGTAAATGCAAATAAACTTAAATCACACATCATTAGGTGACAGCAACTTTCGATAATTTACATTTATACCAGACAAAACAAGCGATAGAAGAAAACTAAAACAGTGAGCATTAAAAAATACAACGATAACGTACAAAAGCAAATAACAACTTCAATGTTATGAATAAAAATTGAATAGAGCGAGAGTGATAACGCTGTTTATCTAAGGCCGCATAAATAAGCCTCCTCGCAGCTTGGAACTAATATATCAATTGTAAGGTTTGATATAAAAAGATGAAAAAATACATCAACCATGGACATGGGTTTTTGAAAATAGAGATTATTTTTAAATATATGGGACACACACGGTCGTCCGTCGCCAAAGTAACTAAATACTTGTGTTATGGGTGATGGACGACTTGTAGATATACTACATATATAATTTTAAATACATACTTAAATACAAAAACATCGCCGTGTGGTATCAGGCAGAATAGAATAGACTACCCTCCTTTCTTACCGAGGTGTCGTAAAAGGCGACTAAGGTACGCGCCGTGTGGTATCCGGCTGCATAGAATAGATCACCATAATTTCTTACCGAGGTGTCGTAAAAGGTGACTAAGGTAAGTTGACGTCAGGCAGGCGGGCCGGTCATAAAATAACGAAGCCAAATCATGTGACCACATGTTGTACCGACCTCTCTAAGAGTGGGATAAGGGCAGGAGGATGATGACCGACCGATATGACAACATGTTAAAAACATGTTGTCATATGATTTGGCTACGTATTTTACGACCGGCCGCCTGCCTGACGTTAACTTACCTTAGTCGTATTTTACGACCCCTTGGTAAGAAATGAAGGTGGTCTATTCTACTCAGCCGGATACCCCACGGCGGGTCGACTTACCTTAGTCGCCTGTTACGACACCTCGGTAAGAAATGAGGGTCGTCTATTCTACTCAGCCGGATACCACACAGCGTCGTTTGTTAACATACCTACCCAGTTATAATAGTAACTACGTTGTTTTGGCGATTCTTTTTTTTCATATTTAAGTCCTCTATATTTGGGGGCTTAAATGTCATTACATTTATTTATTAGAGACTATTGACTTTGTAATCTTCGTTCATCAAATCTGTTTTATCAAATCCTTCACAAAATAAATAGCAATTGTTCCTAACGTTTATTTAACCAATTCAAATCGAAAGGGCTTTTATTAATTCTAAACTTATATTTCCAATTGATAAAGCACAATAAAATTATTAAATCGATTGAATTCTTATATAAATTGTTTGTTTTTTAATTAAGTTTATCCAATGTTTAAATGAACGAATTGTGTACTAAATATATGTTTTACAACAGTATGTCGCAATATATTGGATTACTAGTGGTGCCTGCGATTTCATTTGAGTCAACTTTAGTGTTAAGATACACTCAATTACGCACTATATTTTCCCACTAATTATATTATGGGAGGTGACTGTCGGGTACACAAACTCATTTTGTCTAGTTTAATTTATTATATTATATTATTATTAAATTATAATTTTTCTTATAGTATGTACTATGCTAAAATATTAAATACTAATGGCCATCGATGTCAGGTAGGGAAAAGCAAGGTTGCGCGATGTGTCTTTCCCAGACGTGCAACACCTCAGGTGTCGAGTGGAGTCTGGGAAAGCGGCAAACGCTGAGTAGACGTAACACACTCACAGAGGAAAAACGATTTTTTTTATCTTATATGTTACTTATAACCCATTGTATATGGCCAATAGCTTTAATTGTACTAAAATTCCATAAATAATGCTGTTTGATAAGTTTTCATGGCTAACCCGCTGGAGCGATTTTAATGAATTTTTTCACAGAATCTTGTACAGAATAAAAATCCAATTATTGATTTCGTATTAATCTTATTTTTTTAGGGACTTGAACATCCGTAGATACATGCCAGCCCCATCATAACCTAATTACACTTAACTTTAATTTTATAACTAAATCTTAAATAAATAAATATATGTGACACACACGGTCGTCCGTCCCTAAAGCAAGTAACTTAATACTTGTGTTATGTGTGACGGAAAACTGGTTAATATACTACATATATAATTTTAAATACATACTTAAATACAAATATACATCCAGACTTGAAGAACCAACAAATTGTTTATAGAAAATGTTAGCCCTCGGCGGGGTCACTACCCACTGCACCAACGGGCCAGTCAAATCTTATAGGGTCACTTTTGAAGAAAGTACAGAAGAAGTCATAAATTTTAATAGCTGAATTGCATCAACATTGATCAGATTTAAATTTAAATCACAAATTAGTGATTCATTCAAAATTCTATTTCTGTGATATGCCAGAAGTAAGTGTTGAATATCTTCCGTGACACAGCAAGACTCATGGTTTGGCAAATCAATTTTTTTCATTAAATGTTCAAAATCCCTTAAAGTAGCCGTGTGGTATCCGGCAAAATAGAATAGACCACCCTCCTTTTTAACGAGGTGTCGCAAAAGACGACTAAGTTAAGTTGACGTCAGGTATGCGGCCGGTCGTGAAATACGTAGCCAATTCATTTTACAACATGTTTGTAACATGTTCTGCCGACTCCGCTTAGAGTGGGATAAGGATAGGAGGATGATGATTCAAAATTCCTTAAAAGTTGTTGCTTTAGGAACCTATAAAACAAATAGTAGGTACATAAATAATGTCAAATTTCACAAGTATTCTTATTTATAGTATTTATAGACCAGTATTATTAGTCATATAAATGTCAATTTGTATGTAAATTATGAGCTGTTAAACCGTGTGACTCTGGACAAGTGGCCGGGTTCGAATCCCGAGCAGGCGCCAATGAGTTCTTGTATTAAAACTTGTCTATGTATTTGATATTTACAATTTATCACACGCTTTTCGATAAAGGAAAACATCGTGAAGAAACTTGCATGTCTCAAGAAAATTTCTGGAATATGTGTAACCTACCTATTCGTATTCGAGTAGCGTAGTGGGTCTAAACTCCAAACATTCCAACAGGAAAAAAAATGGGGAGTGGGATAACGAGCCGCGAAAATTCCATGTCCGTTCTTTAAGACCAAGTTTTCTAGAACGAAACAGAATACCCCAATATCACGTATCTCGCACATACACAATATCTGCACAAAGGACACATTATCGCCGGATAATGGCTGCGATGGGTCTTCATCGTTCATGAAAAAATGGTCCAAAATTTTAATTTAATAGTTATAATAGCCTTAATGTTGTTGTTTTCTCCTTTTTTTCTATGTTCATTATTCTCTAGTCTTTATTTTTAGGTTTATAATTTATGACTTTGTAACTAAGAATTATGTGTTCTTCTATAAATGGTACTACATACTTAATTTAAAACCATATGCGATATATGTTGGATGATTTATCGTGTAAAGCTGTTGAAGATCCGAATAAATAAATAAATAAAATACTATTTTATTACTATGAAGATTATGTATGGAATAAATATCATGCATTGACCGATATTTGTACTCGTGATTAAGTACGTCAATCATTTATCATTTTATATAATCATTTAAGCTTATCATGGTTTACAGAAGCATAAATATCAATTGACCATTTCACCCTATATCGGCAAAGTTCAAACAATGACTAAGTCCATTACATATTAATATAACTATCTGAGAATATTTCAACTTCATGCAAATAATTAAATAAATCATATGGGACATTTATACACACGGTCGTCTGTCCTAAAAGTAAGTTATTTATTCAAATTCAAAATATTCTTAATTCAAGTAGACTTGTAAACAAGTGATTTTGAATCGTCAATTCGTGTTGGTTCGGAAAGTTGTTCTTACTGAGAAGGCAGCAAGAAACTCGGCGGTTGCTCTTTTCAAAACATTATTCTTATTACTAGTCACATTGAGTCATTGCTTTCTTGTACACGGTCTTAGTACCACCATTATAACCACGCATTCTTACCATCTACCTGTACTGTATCAGTCTCTTTTGTTTTTAAACTGCTGTATTGGCAAAGCTTAAATTGTTTGTGGACTTTTATTATAGAATCTTACACCGAATCCACGTTATATTTAATATACATTCTCCTGCCCTTATCCCACTCTAAGTGGGGTCGGCACAACATGTTACAAACACGTGGCGACATGATTTGGCTATGTATTTTACGACCGGCCGCCTGCCTGACGTCAACTTACCTTAGTCGCCTTTTACGACACCTCGGTAAGAAATGAGGGTGGTCTATTCTATGCAGCCGGATACCACACGGCACTTACCTTAGTAGCCTCTTACGACACCTCGGTAAGAAATGAGGGTGGTCTATTCTATGCAGCCGGATACCACACGGCACTTACCTTAGTCGCCTTTTACGACACCTCGGTAAGAAATGAGGGTGGTCTATTCTATGCAGCCGGATACCACACGGCACTTACCTTAGTCGCCTCTTACGACACCTCGGTAAGAAAAGAGGGTGGTCTATTCTATTCTGCCGGATACCACACGGTGTCCGCGTTATATTGAATATATAATAAAATAATCACATTATATAATTTTAAAAACACACTAAAATACAAATATACACCCAGGCTCAAAGAAGCGACAAAAATAAAGCAATAGAAATTCAATAGTTCTCGGAGTTGATTCACGCCGAGCGAACAGTTTAAAAAAATGCTCCAATCGCCACTAAACTTTTCAGGATCATCCTCTAAGCTATTCTAACGATTGTCTGAAAATTTCATTAAAATCGATCCAGCCGTTACCGAGTCTATAAATTACATACAAACAAACATTAATTTTTATACATAAGATTTGACATAGTAAATATATTCTTTTCACTGGTCACACTGTTTCCCGACGCGACGCCAAGTGGTCTCATTGACCCTCTTATCTAATGGCATTTTAAGCATTAAAATGATTTACGTCAACTCAATTAAAGTGATCGCAGCGAATAAAAATTAAACGAAAACAAGTTTTATACTGTAACAGTAAGAGACCTCTCTTAGGTTATTATTGATTACTCTAAAACAATGTCCCCTAAAGTACTATAAAAAATATTTAAAAAAAACTATTTATCTATTTCAAATTTATTTATTATTATTCTAGTGTATGTATTTGTATTTAGATTTATACTTACACTTATTTATACGCATACTTTTTTTTTAATACGATAAGGCAAGGGCCTGGCTGCGATCTCACCTGTGCCTATTCTTTTTTTTTTTAATTTAGTTAAATCGTAGGAATCCGGGAAGATAGAGGTAGGAAGGGAATTCGACGCCTTGGCTATACGCATGAGAAATCTTAGTTGTAGTCTATATCGTTTTGTTTTAAGGTCCTTAGTGTAAAGGTTCCTTGGAAGAGCTCAACTTAAGTGTTAAGACCGCCGTTTGTTTATAATTTAGTTTTTGAATATATTGTCTGTATATCACTGTGTACGATAATTTTATCTTAAATAAAAATAAAAAGTTCCCCAAACACCAAAAGTGTTTTCTGTATGTGATCGATTTTCTTATAAAATACTGAACCGATTTTTGTATGGTTTTTACTAATAGGTAGTGCAATCCTTCCGGAAGATTTAATGGTACTGTTTTATGTAAATATGTTGCAGAGGTTGCGCGTTTGTGAAAAAACTTACCTGCTGGGAGCTTTACTAGCGTGCGCCGCATAAATCAGCAGAGATACACCAAAGTAATGTACTAGAGAATTGTAGATCTACAAAGATATTACAAAAAGTCAACGACAGCATGTCTCTGTCTGTTATGGTTAGTTAACTCACATTAAGTATTTTTATGTTCAGAATTACAATTAAATACATTGATTCTCACGCGCCACAAGCACAAGAATTGAAGAAAACTTTTTCAAGGATTACCACGTTTTTATAAATAAAACGAACATATTTGATCTTTTTAAATACTGATTTGTTTTTCTATTAATATAAAAGTATAATACAGCTGTTTTTACGCTCTCTTTTATGCTAACAAGCTGTCCGACAACGCATTTTTGTGGCTCGGTCTGGTTTCGAATTCCCCTCGGAATAGAACATCATCATCATCCTCCGGCCCTTATCCCACTCTAAGTGGGGTCGGCACAATATGTTAACATGTTGTCACATGATATGGCTACGTATTTTAAGACCGGCCGCCTGCCTGACGTCAACTTACCTTAGTCGTCTTTACGACCCCTCGGTAAGAAAGAGGGTGGTCTATTCTACTCAGCCGGATACCATACGGCATTCGAAATAGAACTTAACAGTTAAAAAATTCTCCGATCGCCACCAAAATTTACAAGATCATCCGCAATGTAACCCACATTTAACTGGAATTTTGAATGAGGAATTTGAAATTGGAATGAGGGAGCAAAATTTCATTAAAATCAGTCTAGCCGTTTCGGTTATAAAGTACGAGTACATACAGGCAATTTTTTTTTATTGTCTGTATTTTTTTAAAATATGCATTAGATAATTTAACCCTTCCAATGAATAATTTATAGAATTAGGCGTTACTTTCCGGACATCCACAATACAAAAGTAATAATAAAATTACTTTGGCGCGATAAATCCTTCCAATGAAAGAAAATGCGCCTGATTTCTTCTGTAACATTTCCTTACTCTTTAACTTAATTACCTTACATAACATTAATTTAATTTCATTTAGATAAAATAGATCACGAAAATCATTAAATAATTTAGAAATTATCGCGAACAGACTATAGATTCTACGGTAGACTTTTTTTATAACATGTTATACAAGGAAAACCTAAATTGCTCGATTGGAGCCGGGAGGCTTGTCAAAAAGAGTAAATTTCGTTGAAGTAAATTAAAAACCAATTAGTTAGTGCATGTGTCCTTAATATTGATCTAAAGTAGTGTATCGGAGCATAATTCAAACAATATTATCGGTCACGTTGCACGTCGCGCGGCTAGGACTCGCAAATAATGTTGCTGTTTGGACGTTGGATGACATTCGGCCGTTGTTAAAAAATATATATATATGACATAATATGAGACAGTTACACACCCGGCCCCAAAAATAGTAATTTAATATAATACTTGTGTCACGGGTGACAAACAACCGGTAAATATATCCTACTTATCCTACTTTCTACTAATATTATAAATGCGAAAGTTTGTGAGTATGAATGGATGTTTCTTACTCTTTCACGAAAAAACTATTGGACGGATTTGGATGAAACTTTACAGTTATATAGGTTATACATCGGAATAACATATAGTATACAATTTGTAATGATTTTATGTAATATAACGATACATGTCAATAAATTTGGGAAAAACCTGGTCTCTGAGAGCTATCTCGGCATACGCTGCCTAAACCATTAGTTACACAAAGATATTGTTCCGTATTATTATTTGTCTTTAATAGTTCTAAATAAAAGTCCGCGAGAGCATATATCTATCTTCTATAAGTAAGCCACTATGACCAAAATTGTGAATCATCAATTTAATTAAATTAGATACTGTGGCAGACCGAATACCTCGCGAGCGAAGCCGCGGGCAAAAACTAGTACTTATAGAAAATTAAATACATACTTAAATACAAATATACACCTAGGCTCGTAGAACCAACAAGTTGTTAATAAAAAATGTTGGCCCTCGGCGGGAATCGACCAGCGGAACCCACTGCGCAAACGGCCCAGTCTTGTTGTTGAACTATATTTGCAGCACTTGTCCAAGACTAACAGCATATAGAGCTTTAAGCACTAGTATAACGTAATTTTTAAGCTGTAATAGCCCAGCCGTAAGACCGCAACTCTCTAGATATGATCATGGGTTCAAACCCCGGGCAGGCACTAAGGAGTTTTTCTATTAAAATTTATATGTCTAATCGGTAATTGGAATTTATAGCACGGTTTTCGGTGAAGGAAAATATCGTGAGGAAACCTGCATATCTCTAGATAATTCTAGGGATATGTGTTACCTACCAATCCGCATTGGAGCAGCGTTGTAGGGCTTAAATTCCAATGCTTCTCTCCAAAAAACGGATAGAGGAGGCATATCCCCAGCAGTGAAATAGTAACAGGCCGTTATTTTTATTACTTAGCTCGAACTTAGTATTTTTTTTAACTAAAATCAATCATAATTACTTAATCTACTAGATGATCTACCCAGGTAAATCTCACGACTAGCTTATGTATTATAAAAATTGTGTAAATGTCATTAAAGTTGATAGTAACAATTTTAAAGAAAAATATTAATCAAATTTACTTCGTGTACTGAGACTAATTTAATTAATTTTAAAACTTATTATTTACAATTAAATTTTGTAAAGTTATTGGGAAACGAATAGGTTTAATGTTATTTTATTTTTATATCTTTAGGGCGTAAATAAAAGCTTCGTATGTTTAATACTTTTTTAAATGTTTAACTTATTGTTGAACACATCAAGAACACATCATTCAGTAGAAATGCTTTATTGGCTGTATAGATGTAAAGAGACCTAGGTCTAGCAGTAAACGTATATTAGGTTAAATAGAAGATATTTTCTTTTATCATACATTTTATCTTTGCCATTACAGTTTAAAAACACTGTTCGAAGGAGTCTGATACAGAAAGTCTACTATATTGAGGATTACATTTAGATAAGGATGCGTGGATATAGCTTCGACTCTGCACAAGATAGTACGTCTAAATGCAACTAATTATAGGAATTATTCCGAAAAGAGCAATCGCCAAGTTTCTTTCTGGCTGTTCTCGGTAAGTACAGCTTTCCGAAACAGTAGTAAAGTTGACGATTGAAAAGCTTTACAAGATGACAGCTATACTTCAAAAAAAAAAATTTGCATTAAATATTACGATTATTTTTGTATTTTGGATAACGATATGTATATCGTATCATGTATATATCGGTAAGCTGTGATAGCCCAGCGGTGAGACCGTGCGACTCTCTAGAGACGACATGGGTTCAAACCCCGGGCAGGCACCAATGAGTTTTCTATTAAAACGTATGTGTCTAATTGATAATTGCAATTTATCACACGCTTTTCGGTGAAGGAAAACATCATGAGGAAACATGCATATCTCTAGAGAATGCTAGGGATATGTGTAACCTACCAATCCGCATTTGAGCAGCGTGGTAGGTCTTAGCTCCAATCCGTCTCTCCAAAAATGGAGAGAGGAGGCCCTAGCCCAGCAGTGGGCATAGTAACAGGCCGTTATTTTACTTTTTTTATGTATATCGGACGAAGCCACATGTGACGGCATAACGCATCTAATAATCGATAGCCAATTACCGATCGTCATTACTCCATTCATGTTTAGGTCATACGCGACATAAACTAAGGTGTCCTTGTGAACAGCGCGTGCGCACCATTCGACCGCCACGCGCTTAGCACATGCGCGCGCCCGCCGTTCCGCGTGGAAATTATGGAAACACCGTCAGGAATCTGTTATTTCTGCAATTGCAAAACACTTGCAAAACAGTGGAATATTTCATCTTTTGTTTACAATACTACGATAATAATATTCGTTGTTTCAACCAACTAAGTCAAAAGTTGGTTTGATATATTAATTTTTAATGGTAACCGCGAATGCGTTCGCGCAAAAGCAAAAGTGCCCTCAGTATGGAGTCTTTTTTTTCCTATCCTATATGATACCCCTCCACCGTATGGTATCCGGCTGAGTAGAACAGACTCCTCCATTCCTTAACGAGGCGTCGTAAAAGACGACTGCGATAAGTTGACCCGGCGTTTGGTATCTGGTAGAGTAGAATAGATCGCCCTCATATCTTACTGGGGTATCGTAAATGGCGACTAAGGTAAGTTGATTCGCCGTGTGGTATTCGGCTGAGTAGAATAGACCGCCCTCATTTATTACCGAGGTGACGTAAAAGGTGACTAAGGTAAACTAACGTCAGGCAGGCGGCCGGTTGTAAAATACCTAGGCAAATTTTGTACAATATGTTTATAACATGTTAATATAAAGTAAAGTACTTTATACATAATTATACATATTTATGAGGATGCGTGAAATATCTGTGACATAGACGGAAGGGAGGCACGCATGTAGTCACACTCTAAGTTACAGGCATTCCATGGCCCTCCTAATCTAGTATAATAACTCTATGACACGACGTCTCTGCTACCAAATATGTGGTACATTAAATTAAGGTTATTAGCTATACAATAATTATAATCGCGCATGTAAACAACCGGGTTTAAATATTTGGGATAATTATAAATTTATTAGGTCAGATCTCTACGAGTGATTCAAGTAACCGGAATGAGTTTGGACATAATCAGACGATAATATTTATAAACATGTTACATATAAAATATCTATACTTATAAAACAAAGCCCCAAAAGCTGTGGCTGTATGTAATCCATTTTCTCAAAATCTACTGAACAGTTTTTGTACGGTTTTCACCAAAAGATAGTGCAGTACTTCCGGATGGCTTAGGTAACGTCTTTCGGGATTTGAAATACGCTTCTACCTACATTAGAATTATATGTTAGGTTCTATAAATAGACCTACAAAAAAAGTTATTATCTATACTTATTATAAACTTTGGGACTTTCCCAAAAAGCTGTCTGTCTGTATGTTATCGACTTTCTGAAAATCTACTGTACGGTTTTCACCAAAAGATTGTGCAATACTTCTGGATGGTTTAGGTAAATAGTTCATATCGGTATTATGTAAGTTGTGTTGTTAAAAAACTTGCTTACTCGGAGTTTTAGTCGCGTGCGCTGCGTAAACCAACAGAGATACGCTAAAGTAATGTAGTAGAGAATTGTAGATCCATAAAAATACTACATAAAAGTCCGTGATAGCATGTCTCTATCTCTCACAGTTAACTCACAATAACTACTTTATGTTCATAATTTCGGTAAAAGTTTCGTAAATCACTGTATTCTAGCTGTTGTCAGCACAGCTAGTGTTTTTATAATTTTGACATTATAATTCAAAGTCCGGTCAGGCACCAACTAATAATTACAATTTATTCCACGCTTTTTGGTAAAGGAAACTATAGTGAGGAACCACTTATATGTCTAGAGAATGAAAGAAAGCGTGGATATTGATACTCTTCGACCCTGTAGAAGACATCAATAACTGAATGTAACTAGTAATAAAATGCATTAGGAGAATAGTTAATCTAATAAGTCTCTCCTATTGTAATCCTGATTTGAGTAGAATAGACCACCTTCTTTTCTTACCGAGGTGTCGTAAAAGGCGACTAAGTTAAACCGACCCACCGTGTGGTATTCGGTTAAGTCGAATAGACTACCCTCTTTCTTACTGAGGGGTCGTCTTATACGACTAAGGTAAGTTGGCGTCAGGCAGGCGGCCGGTCGTAAAATACGTAGCCAAATCATCTGACAACATGTTTGTAACGTGTTGTTCCGACCCCACTTAGAATGGGATAAGGGCAGGAGAATGATGATGATTTAGTTATGTTTCAATTTATATAAGTTAGTTTGTCAATGTATTAACCCTCATTCACACAAAAGGTTTTTTATCGTGCGTTAAACAATGCGTCGAACAAATGGGTATCCAGACATCTATTCACACGACAGCGTATTTAAAACGCGACGTATTTTTATCGCGAAGTGTTCCATTTTAGTCGTTAGGGCGTAGGGCGAATATACCATACGAAACTTCTTATAACGCCTATTGTGGAATTTTAACGCGACGTTAATACTCCGCAATAGGCACAATAAGAAGTTTCGTATGGTATATTCGCCCTACGCCCTAACGACTAAAATGGAACACTTCGCGATAAAAATACGTCGCGTTTTAAATACGCTGTCGTGTGAATAGATGTCTGGATACCCATTTGTTCGACGCATTGTTTAACGCACGATAAAAAACCTTTTGTGTGAATGAGGGTTAATACATTGACAAACTAACTTATATAAATTGAAACATAACTAAATCATCATCATTCTCCTGCCCTTATCCCATTCTAAGTGGGGTCGGAACAACACGTTACAAACATGTTGTCAGATGATTTGGCTACGTATTTTACGACCGGCCGCCTGCCTGACGCCAACTTACCTTAGTCGTATTAGACGACCCCTCAGTAAGAAAGAGGGTAGTCTATTCGACTTAACCGAATACCACACGGTGGGTCGGTTTAACTTAGTCGCCTTTTACGACACCTCGGTAAGAAAAGAAGGTGGTCTATTCTACTCAAATCAGGATTACAATAGGAGAGACTTATTAGATTAACTATTCTCCTAATGCATTTTATTACTATATTAACTGCTACATTTTCCTTACAAATTGTTAAAAGTAATCAAAAGTAGTTAGTGTAATAGTTAAATCGCTTAATATATTCATTTTTATATTCCGTTTATAATGAGTACGCCATTTTGTGATATAACCGTTATCTAGGCGTACACGCGCATATCTTAATTCATTCATTAAGCATGCTTTTAACAGATTAAAAAATTAAGCGAATAAATGAAATTGTTCATGGTTTAGTAATACCTAAGTATCTATTAAATACTAGATTTTACCCGCGACTTCGTCTGCGTTGACCTTAGTCCTGGAATAGTCATTAGCATCTGTCGCTGTCCAACCCTGCAAATATCTCCATTAAAATTGCAATTCCTATTGCAATGACTCCACTCTTCGAAACTTGATATAATAATAATAGATGGGGTTTCTCAATCTCCTTATTTTCCTGTTGAAGTGTTTTTTATATCCTATATATATACCCCGGTGTATAACCATGAATTGCACCAAATTTCATCGATATTGGTTCAGCGAATTGGCCGTGGTGACGTGGTAAAGTAACAGACAGATATAATTTCACATATCTAATATTTGTAAGGATAGATGTAATGATGTTTTAAATAATGCAAAATCGATTTTAAAACATCGATGTTTTATTGTCTATCGATGATTATCGAAAACCAACGATAATGGATCATCCCTGTTTATAAGGAAAAACATAATTGTTGTTTTTATTAAATTCCTACCATTTTTATCACATTTACTTACCTTTTAAATCTGCCCTGGACTTCTACAAATAATTGAAGACCAAAATGAGCTTAATCGGTCCAGCCGTTCTCGAGTTTAAGTGGGGCTAATGAACAGCAATTCATTTATATTTAAGTAGATTTTATTTAAACCCAAAAAATGAATCAAAAACAAGTATCTTCAATTTTGAATCCTTATTCAACTCGGTAGACTACACTATATTATTTCAAGACACCTAATAGAATATGGTTAGTGGATTTCACAATATAAATAATTATTAATATAATCAAAGGGCGATAACATTTATGTAAATAAATATAAAAATAAAAAATATAAAAAATAAATAAGTATTTCTAATAAGAATGTTAAAAAGCCTACGTTATAGTACCCGGCAATAAATAATGCACATCGAGGCTTAGAGAAAGAAAATCGGCTAGATTCTATTTCATAGAGCATTGTCTCTGTCGCACAGAGTGAGGAACCCGTGTGAAACGTCATATACTAACTGGGTGACAGTGACAGCGCTCTACGAAACCGAACTGTCCGGCTTTTCCGTTCTAAACATCGATGTGCATTATTTAATGCCTGGTACTATACTTGGGGTAATTAATTATTCATGTTTATCATTTCTGCCTCCTTCAAAAAAGCAAAACACTGATAAAGGTACCTTATAGCTCAATGAACATTGACACCAGCATACTGGGTAGTACCGTCACACACACGTCAGCACCCTACATAAAGAAAAATAGTTAAGTATTCTGGCCACAACAATTATGCTACGTTTATAAAAAAAATGTAGAGATCAACGACCATACACGCCATTCTAACCTTGGCCTAAAAATGGTAATTGTATGATAAATATGGTACAACTAAACAAGTACGAGGGAGACACAACTATAATGCTATCGTTTTCTCCTGTTTTTTGAACAGACGCTTCGCACCAGGTCAGTCAACCATTACTAACAAAGCTGGATCTCAATTAAATTATATTTATTATCTTAGAAAATACATTTTTTTTAATACGATGTAAGTAAGAACATTGAATTATTATTATTTTTTTCTTTTTCTTTTTCGAACTGACTGTATGCTGTTAGCCCCAATGGCTTTTACAGCGTCACCGGGCGGGACGGGCGAGCGCAGAAGCATCGCCGAGGTTGCGAAATGCAGGGAGTAGAGCGCAGAAGCTCTACTTAAGTCGGGGAACGTCGTCCTAAGGGTGCCTCCTGTGAGGCCGGACCACGGCTTAGGGCGACGAGTAGTGGAGGGTTGATGGTATGACTTAGATTAGTCATTGCGACGTCGGAAGGGTGGCGAGAAGCCACGACCGACCGACGTCAGAAAACTGGGACCTCGTCTTCGCCGGCGAAGACGCTGTGTGTGTGTATTACGTGTATCTGTGTTGGCGATCGTTATTTGATCGTCGGGGTCATACAAGACGCTTTTTGGACGCCTATATTTTCGATGGTCGGACCTAACTGGGATGTAGGTAGAAGCAACTGAAATAAGGGGGTTCGAGTGTACCTCAGATTTCTCGAAGTAAGATTTCGAAAAACGTTTAAAGAGGTGAGTAATGGTAGGGAGATCGAGGTCTCTATGGAGGTCAACGTTCCGCATGAACCACGGACACCCAGTGGCTGTCCGCATAAATCGGTTCTGAAGTCTTTGGAGCCTGAGCAATCTGACCTTTGAAACGTGCGCGAACGCAACGCTCGCATAGGACATTATTGGTCTTATGCAAGTTTTGTAGAGTGTCACTTTGTTGCGGAGCGACATTGAATTATGCCAAAGTTAGTTTATACGTTTAAGTGATCAGTTGGTTCATTTAATGTCATATCGCCGGTACCACTCTGTATAAATGATAAAAAATCGCCATTTGGATGACGTGCGACAACCCTCGACGGGTCACTCCTCTGATAACCTCTTTACGACGACTTTGCAGACCTCCGACACTCAGACGCAACGAAAACTTCACCCTTCTGCGCCGCGCCTTAGTCTATAAAGGCAACCGGCGCACACAAAAGAAACAGTTCGTCTTCGATCTCCGCCGATGATGTTAATCATTTACGCGGGCGAGATCGCATCACATTAGATCACAACGTTGCGTGCAATGTCACAAAACAAACCTGATAAACTGTTTGTAATATTTTAAAAATCCCTCCAATTTACGACGCGCACGCGCGGTGCCTTGGTCGTGATTGGTCGTGGAAAGGAACGCAAGGTTTAACAACATGAGTGTAATTCAAAACAGTGTCAGTCGCTCTGCGTGCAATAGCAAGGGGAGTATGATTGTTGTGTCAAATAGACTACCTTTTATTCTGAGCAGAAATGAGAAGACCAACGAATTAGAAAGAAAGGCCAGGTAAGTCTTATTAAAAATAAACATGTCGTATTAATCCACTCTTGGCTTTTAGAATTGCAATTCAAATGTATTTAGTCCAGGTGAGTCCTGTGAGTAAATACTAGAATAATGTAGAACCAGTTTATTTTCCATTGTTATATTTTGAAAAGTACACGTATCATGTGTACATTGGAATAAAATTTTATTAATAAAACATTAAATACATTGTTAACGATATTTTTATACTGTTTTATCCAGGTATGTTTATATTTTTATACAGATTCCTATATATAATATAACATCTAGGTATCAATAGATATTGTAGATAGCAATTAAAGTGTGTATATTCTTTTTTTCATATTGATTTAACCAAATGAGTAAGGTTAGAATTTTGCCGGCCGAACTCTCGATATTGTTGTTTCGGGAACTTTCGCGAAGCCTTGCTTTGGTTAGTTGTTATATACTGGTGAAGAATATAACCTTTCCATACTATCTCCTTATATTTATTATCGTAAATTATTATGAATGATGATAGTTAACAATGATTGTTAGTATTAGTGAAATAAATTGCGGAAACATTATTATTGAATTACGTTTATCTGTAGATAAGTAATTACAATGAAAATAAATACTTGTATTTGTTGCATAGTAAACAGACATTGATCTTGAAACAAAGTAATGTTTGCAATACAGCATGATGTTGATGTAACTAAATTTATTAATTTATGCAAGTAACAAGTTGACTGCAAATACCTGTATGTTTATTCACGTAATAACTGTTTGAAAATAATTAATTAAATCGTTAGGCTATTATGCAATATCTGTTGTTGTTATACTTTAATGTTTTCGAGATGGTTCGTCATTAATTATTGATCATTGCCTATGACGATTGCAGATGATTTTTCTCCAATATAAACAAATCAGCAGCAGCAATAACATCAGAAAATTTGTAATCTCTCCTTAAAGTAAAGTAAAGTAGTAAAATAGCGGCCTATTACAATCCCACTGCTGGGAATCTGCCTCCTCTCTCTATTTCTGGAGAGAAGTGTTGGAGCTAAGACCTACCACGCTGCTCCATTGCGGATTGGTAGGTTACACATATCTCCAGAAATCTCTAGAGATATGAGGGTTTCCTCACGATATTTTCCTTCACCGAAAAACGTGTGATAAATTGCAATTATCAATTAGACACATAAATTTTAATAGAAAAACTTATTGGTGCCTGCCCATGGTTTGAACTCGTGACACCCTCGAAAGAGTCGCACGGTCTCACCGCTGGGCTATCACAGCTTATCAGTTGCAGTATGTAACTCAAAGAATACTCCTTAACAAAGGTCTGCAATAATAATAAAAAACTAGTAGAGCTTACTCTACCAAAGTTGTTCACTCCGATATTCGCTCTCATAATTTAATTCGATACTGTTCTATTCTAATGTACATTTGTGTGTATACATATACGTATAATTGTACAAAAATAGAAATAAATTATATAGAATTTAATTTGTAACACTGTATACGGAGCATGTTGTGTTCTCCTATACTTGGTGGTACACTTTGCTCATGTGTCAAATAATATTGTAACTTTATTTTGTGTACCTCTGTTGGAGTCCCTAAATAAATAAATAATTAAATAAACTACTTTTGAATGTACTTGAATTTAGTAGCCTCGTATTATTTAATTTTTGCCTACTATACTATTCTAATGTACATTTGTGTGTATACATATACGTATAATTGTTCAAAAATAGAAATAAATTAAATAGAATTTAATAACTTCTTTTAAATGTACTTGATTTTAGTAGCCTCGTATAATTTAATTTTTGCCTACTATACTATTCTAATGTACATTTGTGTGTATACATATACGTATAATTGTTCAAAAATAGAAATAAATTAAATAGAATTCAATAACTACTTTTGAATGTACTTGAATTTAGTAGACTCGTATAATTTAAGTTTTGCCTTTATTTTATTTGCTGTTTTTAATACCATTTTGCTTTTATGCTTGTCAACGGTAATGCTCACGTCGTGTACATTTAGCTGAAAACCGATTAATTTTATGTTTTATATGTAAATGATGGATTTGTCGTTAATGGTCTAACAAAAATAAATAAAGAAACTTTTGATTGATTGATTACATTTTTTTATGAAGTAGAATTAAAAGCGGTTATTTGCTAGAGCATAGCTAAGGTTCCTGTAGAGCTCTTTGAGACATTTTAGGCTTTTTTCTGAGACCAGTACAACAGTTACGATACATTACACAATTTAAAATATATATTTTTTTATCTACGGTAAAATATACGAAACAAAAACGTCTGTGACTATCTCCGTGAAGTAATGATTATTAATGGAGATCTGGGTTTGTGGCCTCTAGGCCTACCATCAACTTTTAGAAAACGATTCATTTGCAATGCAATTGCATTCTGTTTAAGTACCGACTGTGAATTCATAGTCGGTACCTAAACTAGAATCTTTTTCTTTTACTATGAAGTGTTTTTAAGTGAGTCGCATTTGGATCGGTCACATACTTTATAAATAAGAATGAGTAATTCGGCAACGACTTAAACTGTGCGTCTTAAACACGTCAGGGTATGAAAAAGCAAAAAACAGTTCAGGTCTTCAATTGAGTCGCTATAACAGTTCATGGTAAACCTGCTGGTATGAGATTTAATATTTAGTCTGAAAGGAGGTTGGACCTTGGACCTTGTTGATGACTATTAACAACCTTACCGGCAAAACCAAAGTTTTCATATTTCAGTGCAATGTCATATAGAAATTGTAGAGTACGTAAATCGCGGTTCCATCTCAAACTATATATTTACTTAGCATCAAGTATGATTACAATCAAACTTAATTTTATATGTAATTTAAAACAAGTAAAGTTAAAGCTTTTAGCAAAATTTCTTGTCCCTACTGTGAACCGTCGAAGAGTTCCCTCGTCTGAGCAGTACCAGACCATGGGTGGGTGGGCTCAGTCACATGTTATGGCATGACAAATTACCTCACTATGCTGGCCGTCTCAAACAATACTAGCTTCTATGTCCTTGATCCAACAATAACGCGATCTCTTGAAATGTTGGTCGAGGCTCTTCCTCTATTAGACTATTGACCGGAAAAACATCAAACATTTTCTTTATTTTTTTTTATTTTTATTAACAACAAAAATGTACAAGTTATGTCTATCTTAAATTATGTACTTACACGCTAGTACTACACAAATCATGCCCACGTGGAATGGTCCCAAGAATGCTGGCAGCGTTTCCGCGTTGAATCGCTAAGCTGCTTCTTTGTGCGGAAAAGGAGCCAGCCCTCTTGTCACCCGAAGAGGCGATCAACCGAGGTATTAATAATAATAATAATATTCTTTATTTCAAACATAATCCCAAATACAAATAACAAAGAAAAACAATAATAACATAAAATAATAAATTAAAATAAAGATAAAACGGATAAAACAATTATGCACTTTGATTCTTCATAGCCCTAGGGTCTATATGTAATCTATAAAGTTAACCATAAGAGATAGAGTCTTGCTGTCATCGACTTTACCGTAGTAATGTTGTAGATCTACAATTCTTTAGCACATTATCTCTGTTAGTTTACGTGGCGGGAGCGACTAATGCTCCTAGCTAGCGGGTTTTTTGACAACGCGACCTTTCAACACAATTTACATGTCATCAATTGCAATAATCAACACCAAATTTTTAACAAAAAAAGCATTGGTGCCTGCCCGGGTTTTTAATACGTGACCCTTGAGTCATATCAACTAAAAGGTCACGGTTTGATAAGTATAACAGTTTATAGTAGATATACATAGTTTGCATTAAAGCTGTTCGTTGAAAGTGGGTTGGAATTGAGATCTTATGTGTCGGTTAAATAAATAAAAGCAAACAAATATATGAAACAGGTAAAACTGATATAGAGACATGTATCTGGGGGTATTTATCGCGTAGTTGAAATGTACAACTGAGAGGAAGGTTAATCAATATTTACCAAGATACAAGACAGCAACAGAGCTACGCTGTTTATTACTTATACTTGCAAAATATTATCGTCCGCTGTATACCTACTGTATCTAAAATGCATAGAGATAGGGTTGCGAATCGTATACAATAATGTATTTATACTACTTTATCTTTATATATAAAAATCCCATATCAAAATGTACATTTACGCTCATCTTCCAAACTTCTTCTTCTTCTTCTTCTTCTCAACCTATAGACGTCCACTACTCAGAAACGTCTCTTTCCATGATCTCTATATAAAACTATCCTGTGCCGCTTGGATATCCAGCGGCTCCCCGTGACTATTTTAAAGTCGCCAGTCCATCGCGTGAGACGTCTACCGACGCTAAACTAGCTTGAAGAATCGGAGTTTTCATCTCTATTATAATATTACTTTTGTAAATTCAAAGTTTTTTATACTGAAAAGCTCTAAGTTCTATTAGTTATCGATAGATGTGGGTATAAGTATTAAGGTTTTTAAATCATGTTGTGTCAAATTCAAGTCTGTAAATTTAATAAGTTTATGTCACAACACGCGATATATATAGAAGGTTCTCATGAACGAAAAAACGTCGTTAGTTTAGAGCAAATTTATGAATAGTCTTTGACTTCAATAGTTGGGATAACGTGTGTCGGGTCAGCTAGTGTATATATATAAATGATTTTTTTTTGTCGCATTACGGTTGAACATATACAACAATATCACTCTTTTTGTGTTAATTTTTCTCAGAAGGTTCTTATGAAAAAGTTAGTTTAACGAATTGAAATTTATTAAAAAAAACTCGTTTTTCGTTTTTTATATTACTCTTAATTCTAAGTCTATTTTCCGCGGGTAAAAATGCGGGTCGCAATAAGTTTTCATTTTTATTTCTTTTTTTACTGATGTACGTCTATAGCTGCCCGTAAATCTTTTAAAGATATTTTTACTTCACACAGTCTTTGGGTCTTGTATCTAGCGACTCTCCGAGAAATTTTCTTTAGTCGCCTATCGATCTAAGGTCTGATAGAGCGTCTGCCTGAACGGATTTACTACTCCGACGTATGAATACCGCAATACCCATACATATTTTATATTTGAAATATTTTAAGTAATTTAATTTTTGTACAGAAAAATATAAACAATATAAAATTATATCAATAGGTGATGTATATAATACACCAAGTACGAACCGACATAATCTTACGGCTCCTACTTTGCGCCTTGCAAAAATACGTAAGTCGTTTGTGAGTTTGAGTATAAGATTCTATAATAAAATTCCGCAATCAATTTTAGCTTTGCCATTACAGCAGTTTAAAAACGCTGTTAAAGGCAGGCTACAATACTATTGTGGAATATATAGACGGTAAAAATGCGTGGATATACCTACTCCTCTACCATGTACAATGCTCAATTTCAAATCGAAATTATTTGTATCTATTTGTTTTGCTATTTCATATATTTACTTTTAATTCTTTTTTTTAGTGTGAGTAGCTTTTAAAAAATATTGCATCATTATCATCCTCCTGCACTTATCCCACTCTAAGTGGGGTCGGCAAAACGTGTTACAAACATGTTTTCACATGATTTGGCTACGTATTTTACGACCGACCGCCTGCCTGACGTCAACTTACCTTAGTCGTATTTTACGACCCCTCGGTAAGAAAGAGGGTGGTTTATTCTACTCAACCGGATTCCACACGGCGGTTTAATTAATATTTCATGTTTAGATCATATAGTATTTTGAGTGTTATCATATGAAGTTCAACAATCAATTGAAAATGTAAATTTATTTTTAATTACATTCTGTACTTGATCTTCTTGAATCTGAATGATTGATTGATAAAGAAAAAAAAGCAGAGTTCTTGAGAAACATAGTTATTTTTTGATAGAAGACACGTCAATTTTATTTATATATAGCTGTTACGTGTCACTGTATTCTTATCATTCCAGCCTTGTCAACAAATCACACAGCCCTTGACAGCGGTTTTTGTTATACCTATTTTTGTAATCGATAGTGGTTTTTATTATACCTAGGTCTGATAATTTGTTTACAATTTTGTATCAAGAAATAATTATTTTATAATTAACTATGAAACAAAATATTATTAAATATTTTTAATCCTTATGCCTACTAGTTACGTAAAAAAGAAACAAGTGAAAGTAAAAAAAACACTTTTTTATGCCATTTTCAACAAATATCGAGATATGCCAACTAATTTACATAAAACTTCACAAATTATACACTTAAAAATTCCCTATGAATCACTCCGTCTATTCAGGAGACCTATATTGGAAATCGCATGAAAATTCGTTTAGTAGTTTATGAGTTTATCGTAAACAGACAGACAGACTGATGCGGCATGGGCCTTTCCTTTATATAATACTAGTTGCTACCGTGATTTCGTCCACGTCAATTTAAGCTTCAAAATTACCTCAATAGTTTTCTATGAGTTATTTTACAGTTTCCGAAGAGAATACAGTAACTTCAATCCTATTTGTTAAATTGGTAAATAAACTTCAATTCTTCCAAATTTTATTAATAATAATCAGAGAATAAGCCATGAAATCGTAACAGACAGACAGCAAAGTATTAATAAATTTTATTTCATTATAATATTGCATTCCATGCATTTCTGCATCGAATGGTTTAACTATAGCTTACAACTTTGTATACTTCCCAACTTTTATCATTTCTCTTCAACTTCAACCGGTAAAGCTACTGCTAAACTTTTAAAGGATTTAATCCAGGCAATATAACTTATATCGAAAAAATTCATATTTTATACTTCCTCTCTATGTGGCAGCCCTTTGCCTATAGCAAAATAGCAGCTTCAATAGCAGCGTAGCGTTAAAACTGCACTTACAATGCTCTTTAAAAAGAAATGCATTTCAACTTCCAATTGAAGATGAATATTTTTGCGGAAAATTTAGGAAAATGTATATGTAAACATATATGATCTTTGTTTCGTAACTCAAATCCGCTGGATGATGTACAATTGTTGCTATACACTTTTGTGTTGCTATTTCAAACTGTTAACTTGGTTTCCTTATATTTATTTTCAACAATTACTCAATCAATTTGAATAAAGTTACGACGGGAAAGACGCCATGACATAATGAAATATACGACACATGTCGTTCAATTTAGTCTTGTCTGGCATCAAATTCAAATTCAAAACATTCTTTAGTCAAGTAAACTTGTAAACGTGATTTTGCATGAATCATTATAATCTTCGTTAATTTAAGAACTAAGTAAAAGTATTGTTAATTTTTTATTTTAGAACATCAATTAGAACAAATATTTTTTTAGAAAAAGTTTCCCCTCTGCGAAATCGAACCTTTATATGCTTGAATTTCTTCAAATTTAATTTTACTCCAGCTGATTAGCCGTGAATGCGTAACAGACACTATAAATAAATAAAAATATATATAGCGGTTATGGGACACTTACAGACACGGTCGTCAGACCCCAAAATAAGTAACTTATACTTGTGTTATGGGTGAGGGACAATTCGTAGGTATACTACATAAAATTTTAAATACATTATTAAATACAAATATACACCCAGGCTCGAAGAACCAACAAATTGTTTATAGATTGATTAATGTTAGCCCTCGGTGGGAAACGAACCCGTGACCCGTGGAGCTGAAGGAAGGGTCACTACCCACTGCGCCAACGGGCCAGTCAAGTTGTTAAACTATATGGCTATTATTTATGTTTATGTATGTGGATTATACAATTTTACGTATGGTAGTTACAGTAAAGTCTAAATTATAGTTATAGTAAAGTTCTAGGCCTTTATTTTTTATAATATATAGACTGTAACGTAGAAAACTAAAATATCCGAATGTGTGTTTTAACCGTATACGTTGTTTTTACCACTGAATCGTACCTACGTAACAAGTAGTATTAACTGATTGACACATAAATGCTAATCAACCCAATGAATTCTTAGAGCTGTACAAAGTATATTATATTATTTTATACAGCACATAATTGTTTGTAGAAACCTAGCTATATATTATAGAAACCTGCAGGACTGAAACAGGAGTTATGCAGGTTTCTATATGAACTGTTAGTATTCATTACTTGTTTAGGACTTTTTATACACTTCAGCCGTAGAGACGCCAAGATAATCCTTACAAAGCCACATACACACACAGACTTTCGCCTTTAGAGTATTACAATATTATAGGACTCAAACCTTTATTTTTCGCTAAATCCATGTTTTCTAAGTTAGCTGTTGATTTATTACAGACTAGCAAAGCCCCGCGGTTTAACCCGCGTCCATACAGATCTCGTGATAGTGGAAAGTCTACGAAGTCGGACTATAGATTTATTTTGTAGATTATTTAATTATAAAAAATGGGTATCATTAGTATTCTTGGAATAAGAGCTAACTCACCAAGTGCAGGCCCTGGTATAACGGCCGCTACAATGAATTTCTTATGGCGTTATTTGCTTTCGATTTACATTCTTAAATTCGTAAAATCTTTTGATTGGGATGTCGGATTTTAATAATTTAAAAAGTATTTTACAGGTATTAAAAAATTTATCAATAAAATATCATCTAATGGGATAAGGATTAATACCGAGATATGAATAAAATGGTTTGATTATTGTCGGCACTTTTACCAACATTTACAATGTAAAAAAGTGTGAACTTATTTTCAACATATAAGTCGTTACGGAAACTATATCAGAACTACTTTGCTATAGCAAAGTAGTTCTGATATAGTCCGCATTTGTTAAGCGTATGTAAATAATAAATTGTATGTATGTAAAATCGTAATGCATTACGATTTTGTCGCCCATCCTCCTGAAGATGCTTCGGTTTCGGGGCGAAAAGATCGTTGAGATTTTGATGGTGGTTGTGTATGTTGCTTGTATATATTGTTTCCTGCCTGTGTAAGGTACGTGAATTTTGTAGCATTACATACATTCTCTTAACACACGCGGATTATAGCAATATATGGTATAGTTTCTGTAATATGGTAAGGTAAATATTCTGTAATTCTGCAGAGTAACTAACGCCTGCTTCTATAAATCATTTAAGTCGTTATTTACGGACCGTGTGCCTCTCTCAAGGGTTTAATAGGCAAACATCAATTAGTTTTTCTATTAAAACTCAAGTACCTTATTGATATTTATAATTTATCACATACTTTTCGATGAAGAAAGACATCAGACCAGTGAAAAGAATATATTTACTATGTCAAATCTTATGTATAAAAATGAATGTTTCTAATATGTTCTTCATGGACTCCGTAACGACTGGACCGATTTAAATAAATTTTTTAGACAATCTTTAGAATAACCCAGAGGATGATCCTGTAATGTATGGTAGCGGTTGCAGCATATTTTTTACGTGTTCACTCCGCGGGTCACGGCTTCGATTTCCGCAAAATTTCTATTGTTGTATTTTTTTTGCTTCTTCGAGCTGAATAGAATATCATATCCACTATGTAAAATCTCCTTATATCTAAAAATATTAATTTTAGTAGATTTTTTATTTTTTAGATTTGTCTGTATGTCCTTTATAGACTCAGTAGGCTCGAACGATTTAAATGAAATTTTATTGTTTCAGCGCCGGCGGTCTCGTGACCGCGGTGGCGCCGGTGGTCATCAGAGGTAACGGCATCTGGGTGGGCTGGCCGGGGATCCACCTGGACAACCCCAACGAGAAGATCCCAGAGTCTGACCCCAACGACAAGACGCCCACAGCTGGACTACTATCCAGTAAGGTATATATTCTTATAGTCAAATAGTTGTACCCGAAACTTAGTTTGCGTCAACTTAACTATTTTAATATTCTCAGTTTTTTAACTTGTATGTTAGGTTGTCAAACAGAAGCAGATATCGCTTAGTATTAAAGTGGCCGAATTAAAATTTAGTCTTATTTGAGATAGATCTATTGTGATTCAATTCAAAATTCATTAATTCAATGCCATTTAAGACATCACGCTACGAACTATAAAAAAGCCAGTTCTTCTTGCTTTTCCACGTTATAAGTCTCTTTAACGAGTATTGTAGGCACTACGCTTAAATGCAATTTGCCAGAAAACAACTTTTTTGAATTCGGTCACTTTAATTCTACGTGTGCAATGTTTTTAATGATTAGAATTATTATTATATATTTATATATATTATTATTAGTAGATTATTTATTAAAAGATAGAATTTTGCATTACGTTGCGTCGGCGCCCGGGTACATTTAAAGTGCATTCAATAATGCAAAATTTGTTGTATTTACAATTCTTGTAAGAAAGAGGAGCTTTCTTTCCATCAAAAGATTTTCTTTAAAAGAAAATTTATAGACACTGCAGTGTTCATAAACTTACTATATGTAGGTTTATGATCGAAATATTATAGAAGACTAGCTAGCTGATCGGGCAAACATTGTTTTGTCACAAAAATTATTTGTAGGGAATTTTTAGGGCATGGGCGTAGTGAGGTACCTACGGAAAACTTACACTAAAAACTGTAACAATGGGAAACTGACAACTAGCAACATAGTAACACTATAAAAGGCTTTCCATAAGACCTATAATGTAATGTCAAAATAAGTAAAATTAATTTATTAATTAATTAAACTTAACGTTATATAGTAATAAGACCACCCTCTTTCTTACCGAGGTGTCGTAAAAGGCGACTAAGGTGAGTAGACGTCAAGCAGGCAGCCGGTCGTAAAATACCTAGCCAAATCATGTGACAACATGTTTGTAACATGTTGTGCCGACCCCACTGAGTGCGATAAGGGCAGGAAAATGATGGTTATATAGTAATAACAAAATTAATAATATTTAATATTGATAAATATCTAAATCTATTAAAACATACAGTGTAGAATCCCAGTATAGAATTCTGGCTACGCCCTTGTTTTAGGGTGTTTAAAAGATTGATCGCCGAGTTTCTTGCTGGTTCCTTTCGGTAAGAGAAAAATTCCGTACCAGTTGTAGATTAATTAATCGTGTAGATTAATTGATCCGTGACGATCCAAAAGTGCTCGAATGAGCTTACTTGAATAAAGATTAATTTTATTTGAGAGTACATAAAAGAAATAATTTGGCCAAAAAAAATATTAGGGGTGGATAACCCTTATCGAGTTATATGAAAAATAGAAAAAAGATAGTAATTGATTCTCAGACCTATGCATATACAATTTTATAAAAATCGGTCAAGCCGTTTCTCAGGAGTATGATAACTAGCATCGTAACATCAATATCTATATGTAACAAGTAATAAGAATTATTGTTTGAAAAGAGCAACCGCCGAGTTTCTTGCTGGTTCTTCTCGGTAGGAACAGCTTTCCGAACCAGCAGTAGATGTTGACGATTCAAAAGCACTTGATTACAAGTTTACTTGAATAAATAATATTTTCAATTTTAATTTGAATTTATAACACGAGAATTTTAAATACTTATAAGATGTTATAAGATTTTAAACAAAATCTTCTATATCCAAGGTCGCAATTACACATTTCAATTACTTTTTTTATTATATAATCTCCTTACGGTCATTAAACGCTGTTTATATTCAGTTATTACCATAACTGGATTACTAAATATAAATTGCTCGTTTTACACTAACATTTTAGTTTTATAATCTGCATTATAATAGTTAACCAGATCACGTTGTTCTTCAGTCAGGAATATCCCGTTGCCATTGAAATTTTGAAATAAAAAGTATATATTGACACTCTTATATAAAAATGAAAAGCTATGTTAAGATTTTAATTTCTAATTTAGTACTACTTTTTGAGTTTTATTAGCACAAACATATGGATACTATTTTTTTTATGTATAACGATTTTATTGGCGAGCCTCTTGCGGGCGAGCTTGATGTATCTACCCCAAGTGGTAACTTTTGCTATCATTAAACTACTCCTACGAAGAAGGTCCATATTGCTTGTACAGTATCACTACTAATATTATAAATACGAAAGTCTGTCTGTCTGTCTATTACGCTTTGACGCCTCCACTGGTACAATATTGATGAAATTAAAAATAAAGCTTGTGAAATATGGGATGAATGAAAAATCCCAATTTTTCGCTAAGAGAACAGCAAAAGTGAATTGTACATTGAAGTAATTTTAACATTAACGTCGACGCAAACGAAGTCAGGAGTTCAAAGCGTTTCTTATAGTATCTACACAACATATCATGTATGTCAAATTTATTTCTTACCATTTAATCAATATTGTTTCTAACGTTCGCTTCACTTATGATTAACTTGCTTCAAGCTTGTTACATGTGTTCGGAGGTAAATTAAATGGTGGGGTTTGAATGAATTACTATATAACTACGAGTATGCTAAATTGTTATATATATTTTGTATTTACTTTATCGCGGATTATAGCAAAATAATTTTTCTATTACTTTTGTATTATGGATCTCCGCAAAGTAACGCCTAAGTCTACAGTTCATTTATGTTTAACTGTTATATTAAATCAATCAGATTGATTATATTACCGCCGTGTGGTATCCGGCTGAGTAGAATAGACCAACCTCATTTCTTACCGAGGTGTCGTAAAAGGCGGCTAAGGTAAGTTGACGTCAGGCAGGCGGCCAGTCGTAAAATCCGTAGGGAAATCATGTGACAACATGTTTGCAACATGTTGTGCCGACTCCACTTAGAGTGGGATAACGGCAGGAGGATGATGATGAGATTGGTTATATTAACACTAGATATACCAGCGATTTGAATATACCTATTTCTACCAAACCAGTCAAAATGACTGGTGCATAAAAAACAGGCTTCTTGTGGTATCTAGTCTATAATTATTCTTAAAAATGTCAAAAATAAAGTTGAACAATATTAATTAAGTTTATAAAACGTACTCTCTAATTATAGCTACAAAATTCATAACATCATTTCTGAAAAAAAAATGTGTTACTATATTACACATTTTTTTTTTTTTTTTTGGAATTTTGAATTGAAATTGCACGACCAGTCTAAATGACTGGTCTGGTAAATCTAGTGGTTATTGCCACCTCGGAACAAGAATACAAGAAAGGTTTAGCCTTAGTGACTTTAACCCCTTTCTCCATCTAAATATAGTAGTATTATCCTATACAATGTTGAAGGGAACGGTTGACATCTGACCTCGTACGTTAAGAATGAATCAGTACAAGGATGCAATAATTTGCACCTCGGGTTATCTGTCTTGATCACAATATGAAAAAGTCACGTTGCATTGATCGTGAATACGAATATATTTAAATAAATCCTGTAGTGACATCGAATCCATAACGAAATTTAATTGTATCATTTAAATAATTTATATAATTAGGCGTTATTTTGCGGAGATCCATAATACAAAAGTCATAATAAAATTATTTTGCTATAATCCGCGATACAGTAAATAGAAAATATATATAGTGCTAAATGTATAGTGGACTATCCGTTTTTTCATACCCGATACACGCAGGATTCGTAAAAACACATGCAAAAACCTCCACCTCTACCACCACAATACACAAGCACTACACACGTTCACTATCACTAACTCAACAATCGTTTCGCCTCGCAACCGAAGCATCATCAGGAGATAGACTCCACGACAAAATCGCAAAGTCTTTGCTTTGCGAATCCTGTATGTAACGGGTATGAAAAAAATGGATAGTCCACTATACATTTAGCACTATATATATTTTCCATTTACTGTATAGTGGATTATAGCAAAATAATTTTATTATTACTTTTGTAATAATTGTATCATTTTCTTTGATATTAAAAAATATATTCAAAGCTTAACGATTCAACGCGGAAACGCTGCAAGCATTCTTTGGACCATTCCACGTAAGCATGACTTGTACACTATTAACACGAACATGTCTTTACTTTTAGTTAATATACCTCCTTTCCTTCTTTAATTATTCTATATCGTAAATTTCCATACTAGGTAAATAACTAAACAAACATCCCGTAAAGTATAGCAATAGGTACGGAAAAGCAATTAGAAGATAGGTAATTACGAAGGCCATTATCAGATAACGTATTTATAGTTCCGACTGCGAGTAATGTACTGCCAATATGTATCCAAGTATATCTAATAGTAGGTAGTCTCATCCAGCCATCGATTACTTATACCAGACGGTTCGTTAAATGAGGGAGTGATAGGCAGCAAGAAATATTTCAATTAAGTATGAGAAATATGCTTATACGTATAAAATTGAAGATTATTTCTATGACAAAAACGCCTGGATTCGAAAATCCTTTCAGCTTTATGAATTCTCTTTTTATAGTTAACTAGCTGTGCCAACAACCGCTTCGCCTGCGTGGAATTCACTGATATACGACAGTTTTCCCAAATTTTCGAAATGTTCAACATAAAAGTTATTGTGAGTTAACCGTAAGAGATAGAAACATGCTATCACGGACTTTTTTGTAGTATTTTTATAAATCTACAATTCTCAAGTACATTACTTTAACGTATCTCTGCTGGTTTACGCAGCGCATGCGATTCAAGCTGTTAGCAAGCAAGTTTTTTAACAACTGCTCGATCTCTTTAACACAATTTATATAATACCGATATGTACTATTTGCCTAAACTATTCGGAAGTATTGCACTATCTTTTTGTGACAACCGTACAAAAATCCGTTCGGTAGATTTTGAGAAAATCGATTACATACAGACAGACAGATTTTAGTACTTTGTTTTATAATAAGTATAGGTATAGATGTATATACCGTTTATACTTATTCTAGCGGCTGAGCCCAACAAGTTTCTAGCCCATCCGAGGCTTTTTCACGAGCTCTTTATGCGGTATTATCGAGGCGGGAACTCATTTCCCGAATAGAATAAGACGTGGGCATAATTTCTATACATTAACTACGAAACATCACGATAGTCTATTTTCAAAAATTCTCTTATTTTGAGTAGCTAAAGTTTTAGTACTAAGTAACTTGGCTTGTTTCTAAAAATCCATTTGCAATTTTGACTAATACAAAATACAAAAAAAAACATGAAAATAATAGGATTCATTTGCCTCATTAGATGTAACGTAGGCGTAGTGAGTAAAATTTATTTGTTGAATATAATCTCATTTTCGGAGTATATATTTATGTAAGTAGATCAAGTACGTTATAAAAATGCCTCGCAGTTGGTTACTTGAATGCCTTACTGCCTATGTGACACCAATAATCCTACCGCCTGATGTCGTTTGGTATAAACTGGTAGTTATGGGTTATAATTTTTTTTTGGGATTTCGAAAGCCTTTTATGTATTGATAGCGTGAACCGCCGGTTCACGGTTTAACCGGTTTTAGTTACCCATTGTAACCAACCAAAAGGAACATTCTAAACTAGTGGTAACTTAAAATACTTGTTAATCCTTGACGATACAAAAGCAAAAGCTGAATAAATGATTGATAATGAATTTGAATAAATTGTTATTTTAATTTGATTTGATGATCTGAATAAAACGAGTAGCTCCACGATTTCATTCTTTTTCTGTACTAAATAACGCCCTCTTAGTATCCCACTACTGGGCATAGGCCTCTTTTCTCCGTTATAGGAGAGAAGGGTTTTAATTAAGTAAGTCAGCTCCAATGCGGATTGGTAGACTACACATATCCCCAGAGTTCTCTAGAGATATGCAGGTTTCCTTACGATGTTTTCGACGAAAAGCGTGCGATAAATTAGAAACATCAATTACGCACATAAATTTCAACTGAAACAGTCATTGGTGTCACATAGCCCGGGGTTTAAACTAGTGACTTCTCGAAAAAGTCGCACGGCCCTACTGCTGATAGCTGTAATAGCTCAGAGCTATCATAGCTTCTTTCTCCGTAGTTACTTATTAATTGACAATGCGTTGCCTTGGTTTCAGATCGTTGCAATACGCGCCGAACCAAAACTTTTTGACAGTTACTATAACGGCTGCTGCAATGGCACGTTCTGGCCACTCTTCCACTCGATGCCCGATCGAGCAACCTTCATCGCAGACCACTGGAGAGCGTACATCAAGATCAACGAAGAATTCGCCGAAAAAACAGTCCATGCTTTGAAATTGTTGAAGGAGAACAAAGAGAAGAATGGGAACTCGCCCCCAATAATCTGGGTACACGATTACCACCTCATGTTGGCCGCAAATTGGATACGACAGCGAGCTGAAGAGGATGAAATAAAGTGCAAGCTGGCTTTCTTTCTCCACATCCCGTTCCCGCCTTGGGATATATTCCGGTTATTCCCGTGGTCAGATGAAGTGTTGCAAGGCATATTAGGTAACGTTCATTTTGCTTGTATTACTACTTACCTTACTACTTACCTACTGCAATACCTAATACCTACTTCCAAGCACTCATTAACTATTTTTTGTTTGATCGTAAGGTAGAGTTTGTTGAGAAATCTCTCTCTTCTCTAATGTATAAAAATAAATGTATGTCTGTACGTCCCTTATAGACTAGCTGGAGCGATTTTAATGAAATTTTCAGACAATCTTTAGAATGACTTGTAGGCCTACCAAGAACTCTTATTGCGACTCAATTGAAGACGAAGACTAAATTGTTTTGCTTTTTACATACCATGACGTCTTAAAAACGCACACTCTAAGTCGTTGCCGAATGAGCATTCGGAATTCGTCCTAAAAACATGTAAGTAAAAGAGACAGAGTTATGTATAGTTCATATAACGTTATCCTTTTCAAACATTACGACCCCAAAGCAATTCACACTTCATGGTAAGAAAAGAAAGCGGTTCGCGGTCGTCGTTTACGTCTTCAATTGACTCGCAATAAGAGTTCATGGTAGGCCTGCTGATATTGTCAAGTTTGGTGGCGATCAGAGCGGATAATATGAGGGCAATTAAAGAGTCAAAGTAATTTAATTTACATGTATTCGCGATAAACATGTAATTTTTATTTCCAGGTTGTGATATGGTTGGCTTCCACATAACGGACTACTGTTTAAACTTCATTGACTGTTGCCAAAGGAATTTAGGTTGTCGAGTTGATAGAAAGAATCTTCTGGTTGAATTGGGTGGTCGTACTATTTGCATTCGACCATTACCAATCGGCGTGCCGTTCGACAGATTTGTAACATTGGCCCAAAACGCGAAACCAGTACTTAATATGAGCCAACAAGTGATACTTGGCGTTGATAGACTTGATTACACCAAAGGCTTAGTGCATAGACTGAAAGCTTTTGAAAGGCTTTTAGTGAAGTACCCTGAACATATAGAGAAAGTTGTATTATTACAAATATCGGTTCCATCAAGAACTGATGTTAAAGAATATCAGGATCTCAAAGAAGAAATGGATCAGTTAGTTGGGAGAATCAATGGAAGGTTTACGACGCCTAATTGGTCGCCAATAAGGTAGGACTTTAATATATTACGTGTCTATACTTATTATAAAACAAAGTCCCTGAAAGATGGCTGTCTGTATGTAATCAATTTTCTCAAAATGTTCTGAAAGGATTTTTGTACAGTTTTAACTAAAAAATAGTGCAATTCTTCCAGAATGTTTGCGTTATTTGTATATTACGGTTTTACGTAAATTGTGTTGAAGAAGTCGCGCGTTGATAAAAAAAAGCTCTCCTTTTGAAACTCCACTCTCACATTAGTTTGAATTGTAGATCGATAAAAGTAATACAAAAACTCTATAGTCGTCTCTATCACTTGTAGTTAATTCACAATAACTAATTTTATGTAAAATACGCTGTGTGGTACCCGGCTGAGTAGAATAGACCACCCACATTCCTTACCGAGGTGTCGTAAAAGGCGACTAAGGTAAGTTGACGTCACGCAGATGGACGGTCGTAAAATATGTAGCCGAATCATGTGATAACATGTGCCGACCCCACTTAGAGTGGGATAAGGGCAGGAGGATGAGGATAATGATGTTTTTATGTAAAATGTAATTATTAACCATATTACGTAATTTTAATGACTGTTAAACTTTTGTTCAGTAAGCAAGTGTTTAGTTAGCGTCGTCATTTAATGTAGGTCAAAATTGTCCTATACGCCATATCATCGTCATTCATTCTCTTGCTCTTATCCCACTCTAAGTGGGGTCGGCACAACATGTTACAAGCATGTTGTCACATGGTTTGGCTACGTATTTGACGACCGGCCGCCTGCCTGACGTCAACTTACCTTGGTCGCCTTTTACGACACCTCGGTAAGAAATGAGGGTGGTCCATTCTATGCAGCCGGATACCACACGGCACTGTCCTATACGCCATAAAAATTCAATAATAACTTTAGAAGATATTATAGATTAAAATTACGTCACCAGAATAAAATAAAGACATTGACGCAGGGATAACTTGGGACTTACCGATTTCCACGCGGGTGAAGCTTGCTGGCATAGCTAGTAATTATATAAAATAATATCTCAGTTACCTGTAATTTGGTAAAGTCAATGTTCTAAAACGATCTTAAAGTTAAATTAAAGAGTTTAAGTAATCACAAGATCTGTAATAAGGATTTTTTGCAACACAATCGTTACCTAAAATAAGTTTTCGCAGTTCAATCACCTCGGCACATGTTTTTATCTTGCTTCAATAAATATTATAATAATTTATAATTATACAGGATCCTCTCTATTATTCTTGTTTCAATGTATTGTATATCCAGATATTCAATTAATATTTAGACGGTTCTGCAGGAGTTTATTATCCATTTTTTTTGCATTGGCAGTGGCAGGGTCTTCATTGCCTTTGTATCAGTGCATTTGTATAGTTCCTATAATAAAATTTCGTCCCAATTCAAATATATGTTAGTGCGAGAACCGCACTCAGCATTTAAGGTCCTTGAATGGTCCGCACAGACTTATTGATTCTTCGGCAGATAGTGCAAGATTCGCCATTTCAACTCCAGTTTCAATGAATTCTAACTACTATCGTTCCTTTTAAATATACCTATTGCTTCTTGATAGACTATTAGTAAATATATTACTCATATAATTTTAAGAAATATGGATAATTACACCCACCGTTGAATAACCAAAAAACCGTGTTTAGTAGATGTTGGCCATCGACGATATGGCATCCCCGACACTCGGAGCTGAAAGCAAGCTCACGCTTACAAATAATCTGGTGTACAGGTACATATATGGTTGCATCGGTCAGGAGCAACTGGCTGCTTTTTATCGTGATGCTGCAGTAGCCTTAGTAACGCCGTTAAGAGACGGGATGAATTTGGTCGCTAAAGAATTCGTTGCATGCCAAATCAACCAGCCTCCCGGTGTACTTATCGTTTCTCCGTTCGCTGGCGCCGGCGAGATGATGCACGAAGCTCTTATATGCAATCCTTACGAGCTTGATGACGCTGCTGAAGTTATTCACAGGTATTTCCTCATTTACCCTTTAAACTAAAACTAAAATAACCCGGTACTATCTCACTGCTAAGTATAGGCCTCTTGTCTCCTTTTTTTTGGATTGAAGGGTTAGAGTTTGGGCCCACGTTGGTCAAATTCGGATTAATAGTTAACTCATGCCCCAAGAACTTTTAAAAGATATGCGGGTACCGTTCATTGCAAAGCGTGTGATAAAATACAAATATCAATTAGGCACATAAGTTTTACCAGAAAATCACAGCACACTCTGGTGACCCCTGGGAAGAGTGACGCGGTCTCACCGTTCGGCTGTTACAGCTTGTAAGCTTTTTGTACTTACATAAGTATATCTATGTCATTAAATCACTTAATTATACGGAGAGGTACTCTCCAAAAGAATCAAATAACTATGACACTTCTTTTGATATAATTTAGTAGTCTATAATAAATTACACTCAAAGACCAATAACGAGGAATTTTGTATTGCCTATCCGTGAATGACGTGAAAACGCTGTGATGCTTGATCCAAAAAATGCCCCCCTAAAAATTAAACATAGAGAGTCCAGATGGAAGTTCTTTTTAAACTTCGTTATATAAATTTATTGATCTTATAACAAAATCCCAGTCTATCCAAATACATTTGCTTCTAGTCCGTTATTTCAACTGACTTATACCATCTCCTAATGTAATATGAAACTATATAATTAAATTTGCGTGCAATTCGTTATTGTAATTGGTTAAACACTGTTAAATAGTAACGGCCTGTTACTATCCAACTGGTAGCCATAGGCCTTCTCTCTCCGTTTTTGGAGAGAAGGGCTGGAGCTAAGACCTACCACGATGCTCTAATGCGTATTGGTAGCTTTCACATATCCCTAGAATTCTCTAGAGATATGCAGGTTTCCTCACGATGTTTTCCTTCACCGAGTAGCGTGTGATAAATTGCAATCATTAATTAGACACATAAGTTTTAATAGAAAAACTCATTGCCCGGGGTTTGAACCGATGATCGTCTCTAGAGAGTCACACGGTCTCACCGCTTGGCTATCACAGCTTTTTGACTGTTGAATATTCTGTGGTAATCGTTTTTCTTATTTTATGTCGTCTTCTTCTTGTTCAACCGATCGACGTCCACTGCTGGACATAGGTCTCCTTAAGGGATCTCCACACCACACGGTCCTGTACCGCTTGGATCCAGCGGCGGATTATTTTATGTGCCACTGTGAAATTCTAAAAATACCAGCGACTTAATTAATTCATTAATTACTTAATTCAGTGCCCAAAGACCGTCTGCTAATAATCTTTAATCTGAAATTATCTGAATAGGTTTGCTTCCTATTCGGTGTTTCGATTGGTTTAACACTATCGCCTATCGAAATCCAAAATTGTCCGATTCAATTTGCTTCCAGTTAGTTAGTTTTTTAACACCATCTTATAGGAAAATCCAAAAATTTGCTATAACATCTGTTTCCAGGGCGCTAATAATGCCAGAAGATGAACGAACAGTTCGTATGAACCACCTCAGGCGACGGGAGCAACAGAACGATGTGGACAGCTGGATGAAGGCGTTCCTCAAAGCGATGGACTCTTTGGAGGAAGAAGCTGATGACATCGGAGCAACATCCATGCAACCTGTTACTATTGATGACTTCGACGAATATTTGTCCAAGTAAGAACAGTATGTTTTAATTCTAACATCCTCCTGGAAACCAGTGCAGTTTGAAGTGGCATTTATTCAGAGTTGAAGACGTTACTTGGTCATTATTTAAACATGTTGTAACATTTGACTAGGTATTTTGTAACCGGCCGTCTGCCTGATGTCATCTTGCGTTAGTCGCCTTTTACGACATCTCGGTAAGAAATGATGTTGGTCTATTTTACTCAGTCGGATACCACACGGCGGGTCGACTTACCTTAGTCGCCTTTTACAACTCCTCGGTAAGAAATGAGGTTAGTCTATTTTACTCAGCCGGATACCACACGGCGGGTCGACTAACCTTAGTCGCCTTTTACGACTCCTCGGTAAGAAATGAGGTTAGTCTATTTTACTCAGCCGGATACCACACGGCGGGTTGACTAACCTTAGTCGCCTTTTACGACTCCTCGGTAAGAAATGAGGTTGGTCTATTCTACTTAGCTGGATACCACACGGCGTGTCGACTTACCTTAGTCGTCTTTTACGACACCTCGGTAAGAAATGAGGTTGGTCTATTCTATTTAGCCGGATACCACACGGCGGGAAAGCAATACAAATTTTGTATATTGTAAAATTGTGTAATAAAAATCTTTGTCTTTTTTCTTCCTTAGAAGATCTAGTACAGGGATCAAGTTATTTTTTTAAACCCATGCATCTTTTATTCGGCTTCTAAGTCGCCATGCGCATTTAAACGTACCCACCCGGATACCACATGACAGGAAAACAATTCAATTAAAATGTGTGGAAATAAAAATCTTTGTCCCTTTTCTTCCTTACAAAATCTAGTACAGCAATCAAGTTATATTTTTAGACCATATAGATATATAGACCATATAGGTATAGAGATATACACCCTTTTTTTTCGCCTCTAAGTGACCATGCATATTTAAAATATGTTAGCTCACGCCCATTTCCCATTACATTTCGTTACCAACTTTCTGGCACATTTTTAAAAATTCCTATATACTCGTTGACCACAACTCAGATAAAAAACCAATTTATTTCAATTTTGGCCATTTATGGCATAGTTTTGACTGCACTTATTATGTCTATTACAGATACATCTTTTATACTCGTTGGCCACAACTCAAATCAAAACCATTTTATTTTAACTTTGGACATTTATAGCATAGTTTTGACCACAATTATTATGTCTATTACAGATACATTGGCTACACGCAAAAGTTGGCGCTTCTTTTGGATTATGACGGCACCTTAGCACCTATCGCGCCCCACCCAGACCTAGCCACTCTACCTCTTGAGACCAAGCACACTCTGCAACGCCTGTCCAATATGTCTGATGTGTATATCGCGATCATATCTGGGAGAAACGTTGATAATGTCAAAAATATGGTGAGTTTTGTCGTGGAGTCTATCTCCTGATGATGCTTCGGTTGCGGGGCGAAACGATTGTTGAGTTTGTGATAGTGAACGTGTGTTATTGAAATCTTATTGACAACTTTGTAAGAGTTAATTGTTAAGGGACATCGTACATCAGAATACACCAATTTAAAAGCGTAAGAATATTTAAAATAAAAGAAAAACAATTGACAACTCAATAAAAAATACAAATTTTTACATCAAATTAACCAATGCATAAACTATGTATGTTTGTCAATATTCATCTCCAAAATATAATGTCAATGATTAAGCGATTTAAAATAGGAATTGTCCTGTTGTCTGTTATCTAAACTTTCTACAGGCTTTGTGTAATCCTACTTTTCTGCTTACTTCATAAGTAAGCGATATACTAAAGTTGACTGCCTACTTACAGCATACTCAACAACCAATTAACAATCAATAGCACGTGCCTTAATAACTTAGCACAATTTATCATTGAAATTACTGGAATAAATGTGGTTAATGTCAGATTATAACCAGAAACTTGCGGTTATTGATAGGACAAAAATAACTTGACCTCTTATTGTAATCTTAAATTTATCTAAATTGAATAGTTATACAAATTTTGTTCCGCGTTGACATGGCGTTATATAAATTCTTATTGGATTTACTAAAGAGGATTGAATTTACTACTTAATATGTTTCCTAACCGTGATTGCCAAATTTTCTGAGGGCGTGACATTTTAAAGACTTCAAATTCCGCCACTGGCGGGCTTTATATCATAAATTCAATAATAATATTGATCATGCTTATAGTTAAAATCGTTGAAAAAAATTAGGCAATTCCTGAAAATCCGTGGGATATGTTTAAACTGCTAATCTTCATCGAAAGAACGATGAAGATTTGGGTTCAACGCCAGCTCTTCTCTGGAAGAAGAGAGGCGTTTGACAAGTATTTGATATTAACATTACAGGCTGCGACCTGCAGGCCTCCCATGAACTCTTATTGCGATTCAATTGAAGACGTAAACAAAATTGTTTTGCTTTTTCATACCATGACGTCTTAAAGACGCACACTTTAAGTCGTTGCCGAATGAGCGTTCGGAATTCGTCTTAAGAACATGTGAGTAAAAGAGACAAAGTTATCTATAGTTCATATAACGTTATCTATGTGACTAGAGGGAGGCCTAAAAAGAGATGGTTGGATTGTGTTAAGTATGACATGCATATAAAAGGAGCAGCGCCAGAGTTGACGATTGATATGATAGAATGGAAGAAAAAACATGTGTCAACCCCACTTATAGTGATAAGGACAGGAGAATGACAGTTATTAATGCAAATAGATAGGTCCCTTTATTTGTGTACCTACAATATTGTAAGCCAACAATGTTGATGCAGAATCTCCTGTTCTTTCCTTTTGGTTATTTACTGATAAGGCATGCATAAAAGTAACGATAGAGTAAAACATTATCCCCGCACAAATAGTTGTTCTTCAACTTTCAAAGTTTTTGTACTCGCTCCTTTCCTCTTTTCCCTCTTAAATAGATAGGGTAAGTATAGACTGTGTTGCGTGTGTGAAAGTGTTGTAACTATAGACAGGGAAACGGAATTCTCGGATAACCTATTTGTTTAAGCAATCGCAATTTACACGCATAAAATAAACGATCTATTATATCCATTGAATAGCTCTTAAAATAGAGTCATTTTATGCCTAATTTTGGCAGTATAGTCTTGAATGACTAACGTATTAAAACTATGGGACAGTTTTGGAAGTTATATGTGCTGTATAAATTTGCCTTGATTTGGCTCTATATATCACTGAGAAAGTGTTGTTGCTAGCTTTCAGTATGATATGCAAAAGTCTCAACAGTGAGCACAATAACAAAAAACTTATCGTTTCATGGAGATATGATGAAAATTCCAGTAAATATATCATGTAGGTCGGCATTCGAGATAGCAGATGCCACGTATAGCGTCAAATGTTTGCGAAATTAATAACAATGAGCGATAAATAGGGTAACTACCCAACTATCAATGAACTCGTCAAGTTGGTGTCACATCTTTATCTTAGTCAATATTGGCTTGGCCCGTAGAATTAGGTCTGTTGATTTTTAAGTTTTTCGTTAACGTGTTCCGGATATCGAATTAATCCTACTAATATTATAAATGCGAAAGTTTGTGAGTATGGATGGATGTTTGTTACTCTTTCACGAAAAGACTATTGGACGGATTTGGATGAAACTTTACAGTTATATAGGTTAGACGTCGGAATAACATATAGGCTACAATTTTTAATGATTTTATGTTATATAACGATACATGTCAATAAAGTCGGAAAAAATCTGGCCTCTGAGAGCTGTCGCGGCGTACGCTGCCTAAACCATCAGAGTTACACAAAGATGATATACCGTATAATTGTTTGTCTTTAATAGTTCTAAATAAAAGTCCGGGACAGCATATACCTATCTTTTATGTGGAAGCCATTATGACCAAAATTGTGAATCATAAATTAAATTAAATTAGATACTGTGACAGACTAAATTCTTCGCGAGCGAAGCCGCGGGCGAAAACTAGTATATAAATAAATGTGTACAAAGAAGAAGAAACAAATCTTTAGAAACTATAATATGACATAGGTTATGTTTAAAAACTAGCTATGGTCATATTTTATTCTATTGGGTTAGCCCGACTAATTTCCAGTCCATCCTGGGCTCATTCATGAACTTTTTATACGGTGTTATCGTAGGGGGAACTGGGCCAGTTTCTATATATAAACTATGGATACTACTGACGATAGTTTAAATTTAAGAATATAATATAGGTTACAATACTATAAATTGGAAATAAATGAAACTTTGAGAGTCATTGTGGACGGGATCTATAGGATACCTAACCGTCAATTTATTTCTTGAACCGTGCCCTAATACATCAGGTATATATAAAGATTCCGTTGTTCCTCGCGACTCAAATCTAGAAGTGTTGTGGACTGCTGAAAAATACAATTACCTATTGGTAAATCATTGCAGTTGCCGGTTCCATTGATCTAACAGCGCAAATTGCGCTATTCTGCACTAATCCGCATATTTTAGATTCTCCTTACCACCGAAATAACGACTTCTATTAAATTTGGAGTGAAAGTAAACTAAAATATTCAGGAGTGGATTATCAATCAATATGTTTTAGTAATTAGTGACAAAAGAATTCAAAATACTTAATTGTGTCTTTTTAATCACTTGATGGACTCAGGTAGCTAATTCGATTTGGCTCGATATCCGACCATACGGTCCTTAGAGCCGGATCAAATTAGCAACCTGAGTCAAGGAAATTGATTACAATAAGTCACAAATAAATATCCAACCATTCTAGGCGATTGTTTAATAGACTTCTATTAAACAAACGCCTTACACTTAAAATTTAACTTTTCCAAAAGAACTCTTATCAGTTCCACATAGATTCTTGAACCTTTTTAATTTATTTGTTTGTGTATTGCCCTTTATATTTAATTTCATTTAAGTCTGAAAGTGTTCTTTTTAATCATACAGATTTTAACAATAAACCGAGTTACCTACTATTACGATCAGGTTATTTCGTGAATAAAAAAATGATAATAACATAACATTTTGAAATAAATAAATAATTCCCTAATGACTATTCTGAAATAGAACGATATTGGATACTGATATGCTGAGGCCTTATGGCCTCAGCATATCAGTATCCAATATCATTTTATAATAGTTATCATCTTCCTGCCCTTATCCCACTCTAAGTGGGGTCGACACAACATGTTACAAACATGTTGTCGCATGATTTGGCTACGTATTTTACGATCGGCCGCCTGCCTGACGTCAACTTACCTTAGTCGCCTTTTACGACACCTCGGTAAGAAGTGAGGGTGGTCTATTCTATGCAGCCGGATACCACACGGCACATACCTTAGTCGTCTCTTACGACACCTCGGTAAGAAAGGAGGGTGGTCTATTCTATTCTGCCGGATACCACACGGCGGCTGAGGCCATAAAATAGTATCGTGACTTAAATAATCACGTCTACACATATTTCGTAACAGATCGATTGTGAAGGAAAGACGTCACAAAGATGCAGTTAAGATTAAACTAATCACCCAAACCGCGATTACCAACCGCAGTTAACCCTAGTTCAAATTCTGTTTACGATTCTATTCATTCATTAAAACTTAATCCAAGTAAATAGTCACAAAGTCAGCGATTGCCTCCGTGCGGTTTGCAATAACAAATCTTATCTCCTGAACTTTGATTGTCATTATCGGGAGCTGGTTTAAAAATATTTATATTATTTACACGGTCAATATACCTCTAACCGGGTCTTTGGTTGCGTAAGGGTCTCAGAGGCCGCGCCGACTGTCACTATTGTTTACCTACCCACAATAGTTTGTTTTTCACTAGTGTAATAGTTTCGTAGATGATAACCTTGTAATGATATCAATGTTACGCTATTATGTTGTATATATAAGCGTTATTTAGAGGTCGTATATTGCGTTAAAATATTTTTTTACGCAATACGTCGTATATTGCGATTACTTAGACAATAAGAATGCGTGGATATAGCTACTCTTCGACCTCAATTCGAGACATCAATAACTATATGTTACTAGTAATAAGAATTATTCTTTGACAAGAGCAACCGCCGAGTTTCTTGCTGGTTCTTCTCGGTAGGAACAGCTTTCCGGACCAGCAGTAGATGTTGACGATTCAAAAGCACTTGTTTACCAAGTTTACTTGAATGAAGAATATTTAGAATTTGAATTTGAATTGCGTTAAAAATATATTTTAACGCAATATACGACATCGCATATCTTAACTGCAGCTACATCACTACCAGGCTGCACCGATTAACTTGTAACCAATCCAATTGTATTTTTTTTAATTAGCCGCCGTGTTTCTTGCTGGTTCTTCTCGGTAGGAAATTTCCGAATCAGTGGTAGCTTCTTTAAAAATATTTGACGATTCAAAAGTACTTGAAACCAGTCCACTTAAATAAAGAATATTTAAAATTTGAATTTGTGGAATTTCATTATGTACTATTTGTTGTGGAAAACAGTTTTTTAGCTTGTCCTAGTTCTTCTAACATCTAATTATTTTTTATTTTTTCATTATTTCAACGTATGTGCAGTGCTAGTTATATCATATAACTTTCCTGAACTATACGGGGTAATGGGTAATGAGTAACTTAGAAGATGTTAGAATATTTTGTGCCTAGCTTAACTCCATTCGACAATATCATAAGAACTTGAAACCCAAAATTAAAACAAAGACACACTGAAGTACCCCAAATTAAATAGAACTGTAGAACAGTTCTAGTTAACTGTGGAACAGTTCTATTAAATATAAAAGTATAGGTTTTACTTGTACGCAAAATATAATATTAAATAAAAATTGGTTAATACTATAATTTTTCTTCAATTATTTACAGAAGGTTAATGCTAAGTTATGATCTTATTATTATAATTTTGAATATATACTTTTATACGATAAGCACGATATAGAATTTTGAAGTGAAAACTTCTATAGGCGCAATTTAATATTCAAATTAAATATTAATATAATAACTTAATAACTTAATTTAAAATTCACGTCGGTTGATCGCCTCTTCGGGTGACAAGAGGACTGGCTCCTTTTTCGCATAAAGAATCAGCTTAGCGATTCAACGCGGAAACGCTGCCAGCATACTTGCGACCACGGGGGCATGATTTGTATAGTACTAGCGTGTAAGTAATTTAAGATAGACATAACTTGTAGGTGTATGCTATTTGCCGACGATATCGTGATTGTCGGTGAAAATGCAGCTGAGGTTCAGAGCAGATTTGTGAAATGGCAAGAAAAATTGGAGAGGTTTGGTTTAAAGATCAACCTGACCAAAACTGAACACATGCAGTATAATTTCAGTGGTACCTCCAATTTTTCTCCAATAACCTTAAATGGTGTTGTTTTGCCAGTCTGCTCTGACTTCCGGTACCTTGGCTCGCTTCTACAGGAAAACGGTGAAATTGATCGCGTGTGAGGAATAGAATGAATGCAGGATGGATGAAGTGGCGACAGGTCTCAGAGACAGTATGTGCCCCCGAATGCCCCTTAAACTTAAAGGGAAAATTTATAAATCGGCCATAAGACCTGTCGTAATGTATGGATCAGAATGTTGGGCAATGAAAAAGATGGATGAAAGAAGAGTGCATGCAAATGAGATGAGAATGTTAAGATGGATGTGTGGTGCGACAAGATTGGATAAAATCAGAAATGAATACATAAGGGGAAGTATGAAGGTTGCGCCCATTGTAGAAAAGATGAGAGGTGCAAGATTGGGATGGTTTGCACATGTAATGAGGAGGGATGAAAATCATGTGACTAAACGAGTGTTGGATATGAATGTGGATGGATATGTGACTAGAGGGAGGCCTAAAAAGAGATGGTTGGAATGTGTGAAGTATGACATGCATATAAAAGGAGTAGCGCCAGAGTTGACGAATGATAGAAGAGAATGGAAGAGGAAAACATGTTGTACCGACCCCACTTAGAGTGGGATAAGGGTAGGAGAAAGAAGATAACTTGTACATTTTTGTTGTAAATAAATATTATTTATAATTAAATATCTAGAGTTCAGACCTCAAAGAGAGCTTTATTAAAGATCAGGCGCTCTAACCATCGCGTCTTTTATATTTTTAGGTGGCCATAGAAGGCATTACATATGCGGGCAACCACGGCTTGGAGATTTTGCATCCTGATGGCAGCAAATTCGTTCATCCTATGCCGATGGAACTACAGGACAAAGTCGTAGATCTACTGAAGGCTCTTCAAGAACAGGTATTTTTAATTTATGTAATGTAACTTGTGTTCAAAGAAGTAATTTATAGAATTAGGCGTTACTTTGCGGATATCCATAATACAAAGGTAAAATTAAATTATTTAGCCGTAATCCGAAATTTCATAAAATATTTGTAAACTGCAGATGTAGAAGCCTAACATGCAAATATACTTATACATTAGTATTAATATATATTTATTTTACGCAATATCTCATTCATAATCGTTTAAAAGTGTTTTGATATTCTTTATACTTTAAATTAGTAGTTAATAATTAAAAAAAAAAAAAAGTTTACTGTTTTCAGGGAACTCAGATTTCTTTTAATCTTCTCTTATTAACTCTTAACTTCAAGTCGTGATTTAGCAGGCATCACTTTCCGGAATTCCGTAGTATAGAACTTATAGTAGAATTATTTTGCCACAATCCGTGTTTTTTAAGATAATGTCTGTAATGCTTAGTGTATTAAGCAGGCAACATTCACATACCGTACCGTACCGTACCTGGGCTATCACAGCTTGAAAGTCGGTACCTAAACTGAATCGCTTTCTTTCCGTACTATGAAGTGTGTTTAACTGAGTTGCATTTGGATCGGACACCTACTATATAAATATGAGTGAGTGAAATACGTTTGCAATTCAGTTTAGAATTTAATTCGGCAACGACTTAAACTGTGCGTCGTTAACACGTCATGATATGAAAATTTTAAATAGAAACTTAGATTTAGATGAGTTTTAATAGAAAAATTGGTGTCTGCCCGGGGTTTCAAACCGAAATTGCCTCTAGAGACACGGTCTCACCGCTGGGCTATCACAGCTTCCATTACTTTTAAGCATAAATAATAATTATGTAATGTGAAAGGGGAAGAAAGATCTTCATCTTTTTCTTAACTTCAAGTCGTTAATTTTAAGGTATGCAAAGACGGCGCGTGGGTAGAGAATAAGGGAGCTCTTCTAACATTCCACTTCCGAGAGACGCCGGTGGCCAAACGTAAGGCTTTAGCAGATCAAGCGAGAAGATTAATAAAGGCAGCAGGTTTTACGCCTGCGCCAGCTCACTGTGCGATCGAGGCTCGACCGCCCGTCGAATGGAATAAAGGTCAGTATAGTAAATAAAATAAATAAATAAAAAGCCTTTTATTTCTTGCTAAATGTACAAATACTTTTAAAAAACAAATATAAAAAAGTTAGATAAATAATAATAGAAGTTATATTAGTATTAGGGATAGGAAAAGTTTGCTGTATTAATGTTGTGCAAGAACCCCTCTCAATGGAAGGTGAAGGCCTCCTCCAGAGATGACCAATGTTGTCTGTCTTCTGCTGCTCGCATCCAGTCAGTACCACATCGTCAGCCCAGCGCGCGTTTAATCTGCCCCTTTTTCTATGGCCAGATGGTAATAGCCACACAATGGCAAAGGTCAGTATAGTACCCTGCATTAAATAATGCACATCGATGTTTAGAACGAAACAGTTCAGTTTCGTGGAGCGCGGTCTCTGTCACTCAGTTAGTTTGTGACGTTTCGCACGGGTTCGTCAGTCTGTGCGAAAGAGACAATGCTCTATGAAGCAGAATCTAGCCGATTTTCTCTTTCTAAGCCTCGATGTACATTACTTATTGCCGGGTACTATACGCTTGATATAGCAAAGATAGCATAGCAAAGGTAAAAATAAAAAAAAACCACATGCTCCGATCTGCTTATTCTTCAAAATATATATTTTTATGTATTTATTTTCTCATTTATCATTGATCCACATTAAAAATATATATCTAGATTCTTAATAAGTATATGTAACACTGTCGTTCTGGGTGTATTTTTAGTGGTAGTAAGAGGTCGCCACTGAAAACCAGCGTTGAGGTAGCCCCTCATATTACTGTTCCTTTTTACAGGGTCACATTTCTATGCGTACCTTTTTTATTGTTTTTGTAAAACTGTGAATTTTTTATATATTGTTTTATTGTTCTATATACGTAGTTAAATGTGTCTTCTCTGTAAATAAAAGGTTTTTTAATTCGATTTGATATCTGACGGCCAAGTCCTTGCTCCTTTTGCGGCCAGAGAATTGTGGCGGTCAGGCCAATGCGATGATACCGGAATATCATACATTATCGGAACATTTGCTTCACAGTATATTTTAAATAACGTAATTTTTGTACATAAAAATATAAAGAATTATAAAACGATAGGTGATGTATATAATAGACAAAGTAGGAACCGACATAAGCTTGCGACTCCTGCTTTGCGCCTAGCAAAAGTACGTAAATCGTTTGTGGGTTTGGGTATAAGATTCTATAATAAAATTCCGAAATCAATTTTGGTCATGCCATTACAGCAGTTTAAAAACACTGTTAAAAAGAGGCTGATACAGAAAGCCTACTATACTGTTGATGATTACTTAGATGATAATGATGTGTGGATATAGGTGCGCTTCTACTCTGTACAAGACAGTATAAATGTAACTAGTTCTAAGATTTATATTTTAAAAAGAGCAACCGCCGAGTTTCTTGCTGGCTCTTCTCGGCAGGAACAGCTTTCCGAACCAGCAGTAAAGTTGACGATTCAAAAGCACTTGTTTACAAGTTTACTTGAATAAAGAATATTTTGATTTGATTTGATTTGATATCTCCGACGAGGCGATCTGTGTCTTGACCGGGTCCCCTCCGAGAGATCTTCGTCGCTCGTCCCGTTGGGCGGTGACAACTCAAAAGGGTTTTACCGGCAAAAAAACGCTCGACGTCAAATCATCTCAATAAATTACTTTGCGGAGTTCCATAATGAATAAATATTTAACAACTTTTTGTAATCCGCGATTAAAGAAAATCTATGCAATGCCAAATTTACTTGAGTGCCATCGTTCCCGAACACTAGTTATGATTTTCTTATTCTAACCTCACTTGAACCCCAAAATAGCTGTACGTTATCTCGCGCAACACACGCATCTAAACGCAATATATCTTCAAACAAGTTCTTTACCGTGTTATTTATCATTGGATTCCAAGACGTTGAAAATGTCAAGCCGTCTTCTCTATTAAAAGTGAGGATTATATCCCAAGATTTCAAACTTTTCTGTGGCAGAGTTCTGCCGAAACTTCGAACCTGATATAAAAGTAACACGGTTATATTGCGATGTAACCCGTATGATTACAGAATAAGTATTTATCAAGTTTATAAAGTTGAATATCTAATATGCTTAATTTTTTATCTCCGTGTTCTTTATTAATAATTAGATTGGCGATGTATATAATAGACAAAGTAGGAACCGACATAAGCTCGCGGTTCCTGCTTTGCGCCTTGCAAAAAATCGTAATTCGTTTGTGGGTTTGGGTATAAGATTCTATAATAAAATCCCACAATTTACTTTAACTTTACCATTACAGCAGTTTAAAAATACTATTAACAAAAGGCTAATTCAGCAAGCCTATTATACTAATTAAAATTTTTTCAAATTCAAAATATTCTTTATTCAAGTAAACTTGTAAACAAGTGCTTTTGAATCTTCAACTTTACTGCTGGTTCGGAAAGCTGTTCCTACCGAGAAGAAAGAACCAGCAAGAAACTCGGCGGTTGGTCTTTTTAAAATATAAATCTTAGAACTAATTACATTTATTTATTACTGTCTTGTACAGGGTAGAGGTGCACCTATATCCACACATCCTTATCATCTAAGTAATCTTCAACAGTATAGTAGGCTTTCTGTATCAGCCTCTTTTTACCAGTGGTTTTAAACTGCTGTAATGGCATGACCAAAATTGATTTCGGAATTTTATTATAGAATCTTATACCCAAACCCACAAACGATTTACGTACTTTTGCTAGGCGCAAAGCAGGAGTCGCAAGCTTATGTCGGTTCCTACTTTGTCTATTATATACATCACCTATCGTTTTATAATTCTTTATATTTTTATGTACAAAAATTACATTGTTTAAAATATATTGTGAAGCAAATGTAAGAATACCTAATTCCTTAAACTTCTCTCGCAGGGAATCACGCGGACTTAAATTTTAGATGCCACGTATGGCTCTTTTTTGTAATACGAAAATTTTTTCACTATCCGCGCATTTACCATACAGCAATATTCCATAAGACATAATGCTATTGAAGATTACCTAGATAATAAGAATGCGTGGAATTCTCTTCAACCCTGTACAAGACATTATGTATATGTAACTAGTGATAAGAATTATTGTTTGAAAAGAGCAACCGCCGAGTTTCTTGCTGATTCTACTCGGTAGAAACAGCTTTCCGAACCAGCAGTAGATGTTGACGATTCAAAAGCACTTGTTTACAAGTTTACTTGAATAAAGAATATTTTGAACTTGAATTTGAATTTATCTTCCTTATTTTATTTTTTATTCAATTAATTTAATTTTTATGTATAGTTGTGCATACTCTTTATGGTATTTGGTGAGCTCGACTAGCTTTGAGCTCATGTTGAACTTCATTTTTTCACGACACGTTAACGCCGTGTCGAAACTTCTTGAATAAGGGCCTTCTATGGGCTTACTAGTCGGGCTCACCCGATAAAATAAGACGTCAGTATATTCGGTTTTTAGACAGCAACTATAACGACCACGCACTTTAGTTTAAATTCAAAAATTTGATTTTATTTTGAACAGGTCGCGCGTCCATTTACATTCTGAGAACAGCGTTCGGTTTGGACTGGAGTGAACGCATCAGGATTATCTACGCCGGCGACGACAGCACCGATGAGGACGCCATGTTGGTGAGGTTTTTTTAATATTGTTTTATATTTTTCGTCGTTCATCATTCTCCTGCTTTTATTCTATTATACGTTCAGTCGGCCCAACATGGTTTTTCGCTTCCATTCTATCCTATCATTCGTCAACTTTGGCTCATTTTATATGCATATCATACTACGCACAATCCCCACGGTTTAAAATATAGATAAACTAGCCGTGCCAGCGGCTTCGCCCGCGTGGAAATCAGCATGTCACAATTTTTTCTAGAATTCAAATTTTAAACATAGAAGTAGTTATTGTGAGTTAAGCAAGCTAAAGACTTATGATTTATAGAAGCAGGCGTTACTTTGCGGAATTCCATATTACAAGCAATATAACAGAACTAACTACTTTGCTATAATCCGCACGGGTTAAGTGAATGCAACCGAAGCATCACCAGGAGGATAGGCTCCACGACAAAAATCGTACTGGTTTCGGGGCGAAACGATCGTCGAGATTGTGGTGGTGGGTGTGTGTGCTGCTTTTGTGTGCGTTGTTGCTGGTGAATTGCGCCTTGGGGTGCATGTGTTGGCAGGTCCTGCATGTATAAGGTGCGTAGATTTTGCCTGCTTCATACACATCGGCTTTGCATGCATTCACTTAACCCGTGCGGATTATAGCAAAGTAGTTAGTTCTGTTATATTGCTTTAGACTTATATTGTATGTATGTATTATAATATTATCATTTATGTAATTTGTTTATGTATTAGTTTGTACTCATTAGCATTTAAGTTTATTATTATACACTGCCTACCTGCTCTGTACTTTACAGTTTTCCTGATCGCTGATAAGCGATAAGATCGCCTTTTGTTCAGTAGGCAAAATGTTCTTGTTATGTTGTGTGTAAACCAAATTTTAAATTTGGTGTACAATAAAGTATAAATAAATAAAATAAATATATATATACATATGTTGTACACAGGCCCTCAAAGGTATGGCAGCGACGTTCCGAATAGCGTCCTCTAATATAACTAAAACATCAGCGGAGCGTCGTCTCTCAAACACGGATTCTGTATTGGCGATGCTCAAGTGGGTAGAAAGGCATTTCTCACGCCGCAAACCCAGAGCTAACTCTCTAACCTTCAAAGGCCCAAGATTAGGCCGAGACACAATACAGATGCAGATGTCGTACCAAATGCCAGCGAGATCGCCGAAACAAACGCCACCTCGCACACCGGATGTAATATCGAGTGGTTCAGAATCGAGTTAGACAAAATCGACATCCGTTACTGTACTTCCCCATATTACCAGCATGTTTATTAATTTATTTGCTATCTGTTAACGATTTAATATTAAGTATCACGTAGTTTTTATACTAGAGTAGGGAACTAGTAGGCAGGTCTGTAAGTGAGAGTTTCGCAACAAATAACGACGGGAAAATTAAAACTAATATAATTTATAGAAGTATTCGTTACTATGCGGAATTCCATAGAAAAATAGTTATGATAGAATTAGTATCAACAAATAACGACGGGAAAGTTAAAACTAATATAATTTATAAAAGTATTCGTTACTTTGCAATTACTGCAATTACTGCAATTACTTTGTAACAAAATATGTATAATGGTAAGTGTAGAAAGCAAAACTGTTCACATACCTTATACATGCAGAATTAGTTACTACACGTATCACAATACACCACAACCAACAGCACACTACACACATTCACTGAGACAATCTCAATGTTTCGCCCCGTACCCCAAAACATCGTAAAGCATGCGATTTTGTCGTAGAGCCTGACGATGCTTAGGTTACGGAGCGAAACGATCGTTGAGATTTTCGTGGTGAATGTGTGTTATGCTCTTTAGTGGTCGTGTGTTGTGACACGTATAAGGTATGAGAAAGGTTTTGCTTCCTATATTTAGCAATATTTTTTTATACTAAAATAATTATACCATAACTTCTGAAACTAATATACTTATCTTCGTCTGATCACACACAAAAATAGCAATAGATAATATGTCTCTATTGGTTTTTCCTTATTGTCGATGGGCACAATTTAAACTTGCTCCCGTACTCTAGTATATAAGCTCTATGAACAATCATCATCTCATAATGATCTAGATAATTTTAAGGTTATCTTTAATTATCTGTTAATAGCGTTTGAGATTTTTCTTATGGGAAATTTCCTGTTGGAGCATTAAAAGCATTATGGGGAATATTTTTCGTAACAGTAGATTCCAGGAAGAGTTCATCAAATTGAAGTAGACTGAAGTATAATTATGTAGTTTTAGTATTTATCGTAAAGCGCGAATATGTTTTGTTTTAAGAATTTCTGTCTCGCTTGCCGACGCTCATTTAATAATCAAATCAAACATCATTTATTCACACGAAACACTTTCATACACAAAAAAAATAAAACCTAAAATATAAAATAACGATAAAAGTAGTAAAGAAATAACGAATTAAATAATAATAATATAAAGTAAAAGTAAAAGGAGGGAGAACAAGAAAGATAAGACAAGAGTTAAAAATATTCATACTCATGAGACCTGCGTCTGGCATTTTATTAATCATGCACGGAAGTGTGACATGCGAAAGGGTATGCCACTCAGGTTTTGCTAAGGCTGGGCCTTGGCACTGATTTTCAGTGACGTCCTATCCGTTTTTAGCTGTGATAGCCCAGCGGTGAGACCGTGCCACTCTTTCGAGGGGAACACGAGTTCAAACCCGGGCAGGCACCAATGAGTTTTTCTATTAAAACTCATGTGTCTAATTGATAATTGCAATTTATCACACGCTTTTCGGTGAAGGAAAACATCGTGAGGAAACCTGCATATCTCTAGAGCATTCTGGAGATATGTGTAACCTACCAATCCGCATCGGAGCAGCGTGGTAGGTCTTAGCTCCAACCCTTCTCTCCAGAAACGGAGAGAGGAGGCCTATTCCCAGCAGTGGGATTGTAAGAGGCCGGTACTTTTTATCCGTTTTTGGGCGGCAGTGACAAGGGGACGTGATAATTCGAATTTTAATATTCGAATACATTTTATGTATGACATTTAATGTTGACGTTCTTATTTAAATTGAATACAAAGTTTGAAGAACTTAACCGTAGTTACCAATTCTGTAAGTGAAAGCTACAATGATTCTTATTCAGTATATCCCTATTGGTGAAATGATAAAAGGCATTTAAGCCTCGTTCGGACGAGCGTAAAAATTACGTCACGGTAAAATTTCGCAATAGGCGTTATAAGGAGTTTCGTATGGTATATTCAAATTTCAAATTCAAATTCAAATAAGTCTTTATTCAAATTGGCCTATTACAAGCACTTTTGAATCGTCAAATTAAAATTAAATTGAAGCTACAACTGGTTCGGAAAGGTGCTCTAACCGAGAAGAACCAGCGAGAAACTCGGCGGTCACTCTTTTAAAAAATAAATATTACAGTTTTGTATTGACTATTGTTAACAAACTTAGATTATAATATTGTCTAGTACATAGCTGGTCGCAATTTAGTTCCAAGCTTTCTTATCATTGACATAGTCTTCAACATTATAGTAAGCTTTATTAATGAGATTCAGATTTAATTCAGCTGAACGCCCTCGCCCTAACGACTAAAATGGAACACTGCACGATAAAATACGTCGCGATTTAAATACGCTGTCGTGTGAACAGATACCTGGATACCCATTTGTTTCAATTCGACGTAATTTTAACGCACGATAAAAATCCTCTCGTGCTCACGAGGGGTTACTCCTACAGCCACTAATTTCGTGGTTGTAAAATTATAAATGACTTGAAGTCCCTAATCGTGAAAAAGTAAACGCTACTGAATTAAAGCTCTACTAATAATGTATAAAATGTGACTGAAGGTCCTTTAGTTTTCACCTACAAAAGTTAAGCCCAGATTAGGATGTGGAATATCTTAATTCTAAAATAAAATATTACACCAACTATAAAACAACTCAGATAATCAGTTTGATTAAAAATAAAGGTACCTATAGGTACCTAGTTGTAGCCGCTGCAACCTTTGGTTCACTTCTCCACAGCGAAAAAATATACATCGTTGAACATGAAGTATAGATATAGACTAAATGTCCGGCTTATATATAAGCGTTGCTGTGACTCAGTTTGGCTTCGACTTCAATACAAAACTGTCATTGACAGTTCGAAATATGCCGATACACATAAAAAAAATATTTACTGGCCAATCTAAAGATTGTCTAAGAATTACCGGTCCAGCCGTTTCGGGGTCCATAAGGGGGTCCATAACATACATTCATTTTTATATACATAGAAAATATATTATGGTTAATAAAATTGTCTCCAATCTTTCAAGATCTCGGATTTTGACAAGCTATAAAACATGAAATGAATTGACGACTATGAATAATGTACGACGACAGATACTCTTTGTAAAAATGATCTAATAATATTCTTCGATTATTAATTTAATATAATACAATGTAGCGGAATGAATTTTTATTAGTTTTAATTAAAGAAACGATGCGGTCTCAAATGAATACCAAAGCTTGAACTTGTAGCTCTTAAATCAAATAGAAATACCTTACTTACTGGACAATTGACAACGGTACTGTCTATTTTCTTTTTAGACTACATTCTTGAATCCATAACCTATCGCTTAGACCTTAGAGGTTGCAAAAAATTTAGTGCAGCACGTAATTAGTAGTCTCTTATTTAAAAAAATAACAAAATACACCGTTTCTTTTATACATATAAAGATATCAATATAAATACTTCTTTTTAAATATGGTAAGACTCCTGATTAATAGTTGCCTTGCTGATTTATCATTATAATTGACTGTGATCTTACAATACAATATGATATACGATTACCAGACGGGAAAAACCCTTCTAAGCTTCCCGATTCCCCCTCTCTGAGCTTGCCAACTCCCCCCCCCCTCAAGTAAGTCAAATAGGGAATGCGTAAATTTTTTTTAAATAGTTTAGTTCGGGACATAGTTGCTTTTTTATCCAGGGCCTTTAATAACTACGTCACTGATTTCATGTTAGATGGAAACTTTTATAAAATCTCTTTTGATGTGATACAATAGTGATAATTTTTCTTTTGGGCTGTTGCCAAACATACACGAAATAATGCATTAAAATTTAAATTCGTACGTACAATTCTCTATCAACATAGAGTAAGGATTTCACTCTAACGCAATGTCAATGTTACAAATTACCACTGACGCCTGAACTTTTTTGGTTTAAAAATGTTATTTTATCATTTTGGTGTAGCCCAAATCTATAGTCAGTAGTGTTAAAGTAATTATAAATTTCACCTTAATTTATTTAATACGTTCTTATGTATGTACCAAATTATAATTAATGTTGAACTGATATTAATCTCGAAACAAATATTTTGAAAATTATGTAATATATATTACATCAAGTTCTAAATAAAATACTCTTAACACATTTTTTTATGGTTTTTTGGAGGAGTATAATTTTTATTTTTCCCTATAACAATTTTTATTTATTAACATTGGCAACACAGCGATGTCAATCATAACTAGTCCAGTATCTTTATTATGAATCTGTTTGTTCTCGAATTTCCATATTATACGTATTTTTAGATGGATTTGTAATGTATTCAATAAAATCTACAACAGACGGAAAATATTTGTTTTATTATTTATTTTTATAATGGTATAGTTATGTACAAAAGTTATATAAATAGTACAAATAATAGTAAGATACATTGTTTTGGAATGTTAGAACCAATATTGCAATGTACACTCAGTATCAAATTAATGTAAATGAATTTTATATCTGAAATTAAGAAATTAGTCGCAACTTTGTCGATCATATCGCTCATGAACTGCAAAAGTGAGACAACTCAAAAAATCATGTTTTTGAGATAAATGGGTTTAAAATTTTTATCGCTAAAGATAATCCATAAAAAAACCGCTTCACTTTGCTTAAACAAACTACCTAAAATTGAAATATGACTTGTGCCGGTATTGCTGTTGAAAACGGTGTATTTTAACATTTACACCTATTCTTAGTCAAAAACACGCATTTTTTGAGATGTGCCAATATATTCCAGCTCATGAGCGATGTTATAAAAACAGGTTTGGATCATGTGTCAAATATATTGAGGCAATATGTGTAATGATATTAGTCACAATAGTTAAGATAAATTCAACTATTTCTGAAGATTGACCTTTATCCTCTCTGAAAAAACTTATAAGGTAGGTACTAAAAATAATCAGATTATGATTTATAGACAACACAGCTATTTTTATTACAAAGACAATTATGAAGTAACGAAGAAAACATTTAACTATGCGTCCATAGATTATATATAGAAACTTTATGAACCATATTTTACAATCATAGATTAATATCTATGATTGTAAAATATGGTTCATAAAGTTTCTATATATAATCTATGGACGTATCATATCACTATTATGTAATCATTGTATTTGATGCTGACTGTACATACAGATTTTAGGGAACTCTTTTTACAAATTACACAAAAACATAAAACATTGTATTGCTAGATGCATTGGCATATACATGATAGTGAAAAATATAGTTTTTTATAATTAAATTTTTATTAAAGTTACGTCACGAGATTTGAATATATCTGGAGTTAGACCCAGACCAGACCCAGACCCAGACCTAAATTGTGACGTCATGATGATGTGTCAAGAATGTAGATGGTGAAATTTTTAACATGAGTTCTTAATATCTCAACGATCATTTTGAATAAGAAATCGACTCTAAGCAGTTGTAACAATCGTAACTCTAGAAGGCTTCTAGAGTTACGATTGTTATTTAATTTATGTATTTTGTGCAACGCATTTTGCGAACATTGCACACAAAAGCTCAATGTATTATAATAGAATAGTTCATATCTCGATCGGCGATGCCGAAAGAATTCTAAATACTTCATCATATTATTCGACTTTCACATTACCACGCTCCTAAATAAAAAATCAGCTTCCTTTCTTTATGAGTTTAGGTCAAAAACACTCATGTAAGCATTGTATTCCAAAAATTAATAATTGACTTGATGATTTTGTTTTTCGCTAATATATCATTATAAAATTAATAACTTGTGGCATGTTTAAAAAATGTATTAGAGAAATTGTTCATATATTGAGAGTTCGATTATTATTAGTTCATGACCATAGTGAGAACTTAGAAAGCTCCTTTTATTGTAGTAAACTTGATTTTTGTTAACTATGTACGAAAGTGAACTCTACTATAGTCCTACCATTTAACTCAGTCTTCGCCTGCACAAGGGCGCGGAAGTACAACGAGAACGGGGTAGGTGCGGGCGGTCACCTCTTGTATATCATGGTACAAGAGCTCGCCGCCCGCACCTCATTACAACGCACGCGAGGACTGAGTTAAACGGTTCGCCTTGCTGTGTTATTTGTGCATTAATTTTTTTTTTTATATTATTTAACTTGAAATCTACCAGGTTTGCCGTGTGTTATTTTTGTATCATAAAATTTGCATAGATTTTAATATAATACTTTTTAAACCTTGGCAAAGAAGTAATTATACATAAGTCCAGGCAAACATTTTTATAGACGTGTAATAGTCATTTAATAAATATGTAAATTGGTATAAGAAATGCTCAAGTCATTAGTAAAAGATTTTTTAAATTCAAAAGTCAGCAATAATAAACAAAGTACAATGTTTAGTAAATTATTTTTAGATTTAAATTTTCAACTTTTCTACTGCAACTTCGAGGATAAATTTTGTATTTTCGAATGAACAGAAAACTTCAATTTCAATTAAGTTACAGTCAAACTGTAGCGAAAAGTATTTCTTTCTTAGCCTTGTATATACTCGTATTGTCGCTTATAGTACCATGGTTTACGCTTATAGAAGCGACAATACGTAACTTTAAATTTAAGTCATGACTTAAATTTAAAGTTACGATCATTAAAAATTAGACAATTTCTTTTGTAACTCTTCAGAAATGTCTATGAATATATTAAATACAGTTATATGAAGCTTTATTTTACGAAGAAAATCTATCGAATAATAAAAAATATATGGGTATTTTTCTACTCACTATGTATTGTTATATAAGTGACAATATAGCTTACATATTTTAATTAAAAGAATAAATTATTATTTTGTAAAAATTATAATTCGACGTTTATATATAACTGTAAATAATAAATAATTTATTAAAAATATTACCTAAATATTAAAAAAAATTACATCTTCAGTGCGGTTGTCTATGAATATGCAATAGACAAAGAGAGTAAATAAATATTTGCTTAAAACATACTATACTAGAGTAGGGAAGCCAGCCAATATGTTCGATACAACAATAAATTTAAATTATTTTAAATAGGTGACAGATAAGACAACGCTTTATATTTGACTTTCAGTATTCAATCTTTATATTTTCATTACGAGTTGCTGTAGGTCCATAAAAATCAAAAATAAAAATCGATTTTAACTGTAAAAGTCTGTAAAATTCGAAAAATGAATCACGCACTTCTTCTACCAAACCATAGATACATGTCTCAGTCCAAATTTTACTTCATTAAACAATGTAGCGTTTCAAAAAAACCTTAAAACTAACCTTAACTAACATTTATTCACAATATTAAACTACAAGTTCGTATCACAACAATATAATGCTTAAAAGCTTCGCTTAAACGTTACTGTGCGAAACGACTAGCCACGAAAGTATGAAGTAAAACAAGCATATAGGATACACGGCCAGAGCTTTTTTGCCATTTGGTTGACTGTCGCCGAGAAATTTGGTGGCTGCTGTAAATACAATTGGAAATTTATTAAATTTCAAATATTCTTTATGCAAGTAAACGCTTAACAAGTGTTTTTGGTACGATCAACTCTAATGCTGGTTCGGAAAGCTGTCCCTATCGAGAAGAGCTAGTAAGAAACTCGACGGTTCTTTCTCTCTCTGCTTCAACTAAGGGTACTGAATGGGACGAGCTTCTCCCTTACAATCTCCCCTCTTTAAGCTTCCCAAACGCTGAGTACCTTCTGAGTAGTCGTCAAATTCTTGGATGGACAGCGTTTTTGGATGAATTCTTTAAGTCCAAAATATCTCAGTGCCCGAAGACCAAAGTCTTCGAACAGTGTGAATCTGAAACGTGGTCGCTGACTATGGGAATCACAAGAAAGCTCGGAGTCACTCAGCGATGCCTGCCTTCAACTGAGGAGACTGAATGGGACAAGCTTCTCCCTGACACCCTCCCCTCTTTTAGCTTCCCAAACACTACCCGAGTAGTTGTCAAATTCTTGGATGGACAGCCTTTAAGGATGAATTCTTTAAGTCCCAAACTACCTCCGTACCCGAAAACCTAAGTTATCGAACAGTCCGAATCTGAAACGTGGTCGATGACTATGGGAATCATAAGAAAGCTCGGAGTCACTCAGCGAGCGATGGAGCGAGCTATGCCTGGAGTTTCTCTAGTGATCAAATCAGGAATGACGCGATCGGTAGAATCAAAGTTACTGACATACCTAAGCGAGTCACGGAGTTGAATTGGCGATAGACGGGGCACATATTGAGAATCGATTGGTATTGGGTCTTATGCGGGTTGCAGAACAGAAGCTAAGCTACTCCGAAGCTAAACTACGTCATCTTAGCGAGGCTAAGATAAGATAAACTAAAAATATATCCAGTGCACACCAAGACCTCGGAAGCTCAATCAGTGTTGGGACGTTCATTTCGACGGACGAAGGAAATGCAAGGTCAGTGGGAGCGGAGCGGGAGTTAGCTTAGTTCGTATATATCGTCATTATAAACAACTAACTTAGCACATTTAAGTTAGCTCACATAGCTAAGTTTGCGTAGTTTGCAGTCTGCACGCAAGTATGAGAAACTGCGTTAGCTATACGAGCTAAACTAAACTATATTAGCTTAGCTCTTGGTCTGCAACGCGCATTAAGGTGTTGAAATGGCAACCCCGCGCGAAAAATCGCAACTTCGGCACCCCCTTCGAGGTGGACTTACGACCTAAAAAACCCTTTTTAGGTCGTAAGTCCACAGGCGACACAGGATCGTGTGCCATGGAGATCCCATAAAGAGATGTCTAGGAGTGGAAATCCATTGATTGAAGGAGAGAGAGAGAGAGACATATAAGGTCGAAAAGTATCTATATCCACGCATTCTTATATATATGCAATTTTTAACAATATCTACTATATTGTATCAGCATCATTTTCAATGTTTTTTTGAACTGTTTTAATGGCAAAGCTAAAAATAGTAGTGCACCTGAAACTTAAGATACAGCTGAAGATTGTAATAAACCTGCAATGCAATTGAAAGTCGGTAAAAAGAAAAGTAAAGCGACCTGTAACAATCCCACTGCTGGGAATAGGCCTCCTCTCTCCGTTTCTGGAGAGAAAGGTTGGAGCTAAGACGCTGCTCCAATGCGGATTGGTAGGTTACACATATCTCCAGAAGTCTCTAGAGATGTGCAGGTTTCCTCACGATGTTTTCCTTTACCGAAAAGCGTGTGATTAATTGCAATTATCAATTAGACACATGAGTTTTAATTGAAAAACTCACTGGTGCCTGCCCGAGTTTGAACTCGTGTTCCCCTCGTAGGAGTCGCACGGTCTCACCGCTGGGATATCACAGCTTGAAATTCGGTACCTAAACTGAATCGCTTTCTTTCCGTACTATGAAGTGTTTAACTGAGTTCCATTTGGATCGGACACCTACTATATAAATAAGAGTGAGTGAAATACGTTTGCAATTCAGTTTAGGATTTAATTCGGCAACGACTTAAACTATGCGTCGTTAACACGTCATGATATGAAAAAAATCGGTTGTCTTTAATTTCGGTTTACTGACGATAGTTGAACTTGACAACGTCTTAATAAAATACTGATGGAATGGTAATCAAAATCTTTTATTTTTCAAAAGAAAATTTTAATTTCATTTGTTTAATAGATTTGTATGTATATAGAGAAGGAGGTAATTGGAAATCACAAATGTGCGTTGAGCAATTGTTTTTTCAACTTTTAAACATGTGTAATATTTAATTTGTGATTTTAATGTTTTTTTTTTTAATTTGTGATTTTTAATTTTTTTTTTTGGTTTTTTTTTTAATTTTAATTGTGCCTCTTTGTCGCTCGTTCCGCTTGCACTTCAAGTCTTACATGGAACGCCTCAGAGCGAGGTAACGAAGCATGAGTCATGTCTTTTCGTGCGTGCAGCCGGCTCAATCGAATTATAAGACGTTGTCACGTCAAAAAACAATTCAGTTTAGGTCTTCAATTGAGTCGCAATAGTTCATGGTAAACCTGCTGATCAACTTACCGAATGTGGCCCAAGCGAAGCCCAACATCGAAATGGCGAAACGCAGGAAGAACAGAAAGGAGTTCTGCGTAGCGAAGAGTATAAGCCTGCAGATTATTAGAGACAGCGCGATTGGGAACAAACAGTAGCCGAGCACGCAGACCGACTGGAAGAAGGATCTGGAAATAAAATAAAACAATATTTCAGGCATTGGTTGTTATTTTATCCATACTAATATAATGTGAAAGTCTTTTCAAATGTCTGTTTCACAGTTCTGTTCGACCAGTGATGGTGGTTATTTGGTACATATATAGTACTAGGCCAACATCTATCGAATCCATGAAATAATTTCTTATACAAGGATGAGAAAATTTACATTTTTCGGAACAACAAAAATACCTAATTGATATTTTAACAAGTAAATATTTTTTAAAGTTTTTATTTTAAAGCTGTGCATATTTCGAATTATAAATCACAGTCGAACCAGTCTTTTGATCATTAAATTTTTCAAATAATTGCCTAGATAAGTGACCTTTGCCTAGACGAGCTGACTAGGCAAACATTGTTTTACCATATAAATTATTTCTACGTGATATTACATTATAAAAAATTAAAAATGTTCTTAAAAAAATAAAGAATATATATATGAAGTTGACAACCCTTATCACCTAGGGTTATGTAAAATCAGATTCTCAGACCTACTGAATATGCATGTAAAATTTCTTAAAAATCGGTCAAGCTGTTTCGGAGGAGTATGGCAACTAACATTGCGACACGAGAATATAAAACTCTACAAGATTTAGTTATTAATATCCATTTCATTAAAATGTTATAAAAATAAATAAGAAATCGCTATTAACATACATGTTACCACCGAGTAGTTTGGAGTTAAAAGTAACAACGGCTGCTCCGAGCCACACTAGAACAAACACCTCAGCAAATTCTGGCCCACCATCATTTGTATTATCAGCTTCCTCTGCCCCTTGTAGGACAGTTGCCAAAAACGTGCAGAGCAACAGTGGACCCCACAAATCCCCTGAAAATTAAGTAACAAAATATAAATAAATATTGTTACGCACATGCGAAATGTTCGTAATGCTAATGTCATAAAGTTCAAATTGGACTGGGACAGTTTACAAACACGCAAAAAGAGTTCGTGAACTATATGTCATAGGGTTCAATTTCACTTGACGCTAATTCTCTAGAACATTCGGCGTGTTTACCAAAAGGTGTTTACGAAAGATTTTTTTACGATCTCCCTAAAGTCTCACGAATGTTCTCGAACATCGGTTCGTTCGATATATAAGCAGACGTATAATATCAATAGCACACAGCAATAGACATATAATAGCAATCAAGAGCGAATAAACAAGTGAAAATAAAAGTTAAATAAATGTGACTTGGCATTCTTATTAGACAATGGACTGTATAGAGACTGTAAGCAGTAAGTTTGTAGTAAAAAGTTTAATAAAGTGTTTTTAACAAGTCACCAGGTATTTTCTAGCAAATCCACGAACCCCTCTGTACATAACAATATTAATTAATAGAATTAGGTATTAGGTTGCAGCGTTCCATCATTGTGTTAATTTGAGATAAGATAAATTTTTATATTAGGCAATAAAAGAAAGGTGCATGCTAATGGGATGAGAATTTTAAAGTTAATGTGTGGTGTGAAATTTGATAGAATATGAAATGAGTATATCAGGTGAAGTTTGTAAGTTACGCCCATTGCAAAAAATTTTTAGAACCACGAGATAAAGTTCATATGGTCATATAGCAGACAAAGATTTCATTGAAATTCTTTGAAATTGATGGAATGAATTAGATCAAAACAGTTTTAAAAATGAATGTGGGTGGATTGTGGAGGGAAGATGAAAAAATAGGGATGGATTATTTTAAAAACTCGATTTTGCTGTGATATTATTAATATGTTAATATGCTTTTTAAAATGATTCCTAATACACTCTACAAGCCTAGTGGCTTGTAGAGTGGTAGTGTAGTGTGGTGGTAGTCCACCACAATACACTAGCACAGCACACATTCACTAGCAAAGCGGTACAAAGTTTGAAATGCCAATAAATAAATTAATATGAAACACATACACACATACCTAATGTAACTTAATATTTCTGTTATGGGTGACAGACAACTGGTAAATGGATACATATGTAATTTTAAATAAATACTTAAATACATATATACACCCAGACTAAAGAAACAAACAGTTTGTGATTAGAAAATGAACCTCAGCTGGGATAAAACCAAGGACTGCTGTAGCTGAAGGCACTGTCATCTGCACTAATTGACCAGACAGGAAAGTAAATGGTTATAAAAACGTACTTACATTCCTTTAGCAGGCTTGATTTTTCTTTTGGAATAAGAACATGATAAAATTTGTTACCCACAGCTCTAAGATCTCTCATCTGAAAAGTGGAAAATTAAATTGATAATAAATTATAAATTTTAAGTTATGGCTACCACTCTTTATCGCTTAACGAATGTTTTTGAAGTAATAATGTAAAACTTACATTGTAGGGAAGATTTAGGAATGGTTTTGGATAATTGACTAAACTATATCAATGTAAGAACAAAGAATTATATAAAATACTATGTAAAGTTATGTAAGTGAAAATAAAGTATGGTTCAAATGTGATTTTAGCTTGAAATGTAATTTTTTTTTTTTTTCGTAAAATGTATTTTCAAATTGAGTAAACATTATAAGTATACGAAATAAACTCACAAATGTCTCTTTAATAGGTTCATCAAGTGTGTTGAATTCCATACTGTCTCCAGAAGGAACACCTCTAGATGGAATATTCATTTCTCCCTCCACCACTCCGACATCTCCAGCTGGAAACATCTGAAAGGAGAAATTCAAACAAACATACTTCTTTTACATGTAGTTAAGATTTCACATTTCACACACTACCGCAAGGGGGTGTCAGCTGTTAGACATTATTTTTCATTCTATTGGTAGTTGCTATTAAGAAATTCCAAATGCCACAATCACATTTGTAAAAGTGATAGAGATTTCAGCACTGAGCCTATCATTCGATCATAGTATAAGTTAATGCAAACGGTTATACCGCCATCTGTGATAGAGAATGTCGTGGAATAACCAGTATTTCACACCAACTGTATAAAAACGTATTTTGAAACAATTTTTATCAGTGCATTTAACAGGACTTGATAAATCACTTACACAGCGGAACACATGTTATGCTATCGTAGGCGATAATTTGTTATGTTAAATTATAAAAGGTATGTCAGTACGATTGGATTTCCCTTATACTTTTAAATTTATCAACTTTGTGTATCATCAAATGTTTAGATAAGTTAAATTATGAACATTTAGTACAGTAAATATTTAAAATTAAACAGTTTAACGACGTATATTGAAAAGATTATTCATTATTCGATATATATTAATTTCGCAAATTATACAATGAAACTTACATCGTACTTAGAATCAAAGGTAGTCATTTTATATATTTATTTCGCAATGGTTATAAAAGCCTTTGTTTCGTAGATATAAAACATTTATAAAAGAGAAATAATTTGTAAAACTCCAACACATCAAACACCATAAAATTACAATTAATATTAAATTGACAAATGACATTTGACGTAAAAAATTGATATTTATTTTATTTGTCATCTAAAGCAGAGACAAACTAAAAAGGCTATGTTTTGGTAGTGTGTCTTTTGTGTCTTTATGTGATCATAATTGATTATTTGACTTTTTTACGCAATTTCGAAACATTAAGTATTAACATCCACAATACAATTTTAATAAAAACATATTTTTTCGTATCTAAAATTCCATCGTTTATGGATCACGGTTTAATAGGATTGGAAATTTGAAAATGTGTAATTTGACATCTACATACGGATTTGAAAATAAAATTGTTTATGGATTATCTTTGAAAATAATATAATATATATCATAATATGATTGTTTTTGTAACAAAACGAAACGTATTTTACTGATATTGTGTAAATCTGTCTTTAAATCTAATTGTAATCAACTTAACCATCGTTATATTTGTGCTTCAATTGGAGGTTTGAACTGCGCTATGTTAATGAGTCATGAAAGTCACTGTTAAAAGTAAGTATTGATTGATCAATGTTTAGCAACAATCCTATTTCTTCTTAATTTTTGTGAAAAATCATAATTTTTACTTCTCTCTTTTCCATCACTGTAATGAAAAAATTTGTAGCAAATGATATCTCAATAACTTATAACAGTTGTTAATACAATAACTTCATTTGCTTGTTAACTTCCACTTATCTTCTTAACTTGAGTCACTTTTCAGGGTGTTCATTATGTCACTTTAATTCTTAATCATAGGTCAGTCAGCAAATATACCAGATACATTAATCACATATTATTTGAGTTCTAACAACTTGACCAGTGAACCTCAGTTTAAATACACGAAACTTCGAATAAAACAAAAAAATTTTACAAATCAAATTAAAAGATTTATTTTGAAAAAAGCTCTTTTAAGTACTTTTGCATTATGATAGATCAATTAAATTGACTAGCTTCAGTATATTGCTCTTACATAACTTGCAAGAAACTTGGCAGTTAATAATTTTAGAAGTCTATAGATCTTCAAGGAAATTGTTAATTGCAGGTTGGACAGGTGTAGCGACTTGGCGGTGGATAGCCAACGACGATAATTGTGGCATATGTCGTATGCCCTTTGATAGTTGTTGTCCAGATTGCAAATTACCTGGTGACGACTGCCCTCTAGTGTGGGGCGCGTGCTCTCATTGTTTCCACATCCACTGCATTGTTAAGTGGTTACATTCTCAACCCCAGCAGCAGTGTCCCATGTGCAGGCAGGACTGGAAGTTTAATAACAAGTGAAGTTTGGTGAGTTATTTACTGTTAACTAGTGATACCCATAACTCCAATCTTATCTTGTTTTTCCTTGATTATGTGCTATATTGTTTGTTTTCTATTTCCCAGAGAGAAACAGTAATTTTATAACCATATATCCTAGCCTAGTATACTTTTAATTTGCTATATTGTTCTAATGAATAAGTTGGAAAGAGTACAGACAGATTTATTTATTATTATTTGTGTTCATTATAAAAAGACAGTAAGGCTGAAGTCTGTATTTCTGTCCACATTCCATTTTTTATTTTAAAAGTAAACAATTATTACACTATTTTTATCAATCAATTTTCCAATTTGCAATTTAGTTACATCACAATGTATTTACAGCTTGTACCAAAAAGTAAAAACTGAATTAATAGAGAAAGAAGTGAAAAGGATTGACTTTGTTGAATTTGAACCAATTGGAATAGTTTTTTATCCTCTAATAATTTAAATGTATAATAATATGGACTAAATTATTCTTGTTTTGAAGTGGAATAATGGAATGATTATTTGATTAAAATAAAATAAGAATATAAAATGGATCCTCTTTTTCTACAAATTTTTAGTAGGAAATTATGTTAAGGTAACATATATGTACTTATCATATAATCTTCCTTGATACACACATTCTAAATGTTAAATACTTAAAATCCTGCTTTTATAATTTTTTTTAGTGTATTAAGAAATTGTTTTTTATTTTAAATTTTGCATATACTCTTAGAATGGTCAGCCATAATATGAAGTACATTTTCCTTGTATACATATTGGAGCTTTAAAAATTTTATGAGCACAAAACAATAGGTCACTAAGTGCTTTTAAAAGTAGCCTACAATAGACCCCATGCAATGTGGCGTGCGCCGACACAGGCCGGCAGTGTGTTGTTCATTCTCATAGTAAACAATCGTTTTTGCCGACAATGTACGGGTCAAATCATTGTTCTCGTATCTACTACGGAAACAGAAGTGCGCAATAGTATTTGCTACCTGAAAATTTACTAGTAGTAAAGTTTTTATAGACTTTCAAGCTATCTAATAGCAGTGCAGTAAGTAATGCGAGTGACATATATGCGGTGGAGTACGTAACGTTCAACTGGTCGAGTCCACCGCAGTTTGTGTGGCGCACGGGCGGGGACGGACGTCTCGACCGGGCGCTTTTGTTTAGCTCGCGCGTGAGGTGACTTCGTGATGTTAATTTAACCGCGCTCATTATACTATAGTGTTCGTGTTATAGTATTGTCCGAGTGACGCCTCGTTTAAGCATGCTGATGGTACAGTCCAATGCTCACCCTAAAACAACAAAAATTAAAGGCCCGCCACCTGTACCACCGCGGCCGAGCCAGAGCATGGTGGCCGAAGCTCTGGCGAAAACGAGGAAAGCCGTAGCGGATTCTAAAGCCAGTTTAAAGACAAAAACTTTTACCAAAAATGAAATTCATCATGTCTCGTCAAAGGCGAAAACTTTGGACCGGAATTCGACACCTACTAAGCCTTCCGTGTCGCCTCGACAAAACGGGCTCGCGCGCGTCAAATCGTTCATAAGAGACGTTATCAGTGATCGCAGTTCTTCGTCTGACGAGAAAAAATCTAGCGGTCAGAATTCTAGGAGAAGTTCGAGCGACAGTAGCTCTATACATTCTCCGACCTCTAATAAGTCGAGCGAATCGTTGAATTCTAAAGCGGTTAAAACCTGTAAACAAATATTGGTGCGATCCCTTTCGACATCCAATAAGTTGGACCAGGATTCAAAGTGCAAAGTTTCTAAATCGTCCAGTTTTGCCGAGAAAACTCTACCACTGCGTAAGGCTCCGCCCCCGCCGCTATCACCAAAACCTAAGTTAAAACCGATGAAACCATTACCTGTACAGAAAAATTGTATAGAACAGAAGAAACAGTTAAAGGAATCGGACATTGGTATTTATACCTTGCCGGTGGATGCAAAACCACCTCAAAGCCCTGTTACAGATGAATGTTACGCCACCGTAGAAGAAGTTCAAAATGTCGAGGAGAGACTGCAAAACAGCGCAACCAAAGTCATAAATCTTTCAGATACACAAAATACAACCACAGAATATCAACCAAATGACATGAGCTCAAACGAGAATAACAATAACAACTCCTTAGAGAGAAAGACTTCTCGAGTGACCGAGATGCTTATTTCGGAAATTCTCGCTAGTAGAAACAATAATAAAGGGGAGGCCAACGCCGTTATAGATAAAGGGAAAGATTCAACGAATTTGTGTAATGGCAACGACTCGCCTGAACACGAAAAGATGAGAGATATGAATAATCATGAAATGTTGATATACGAATTGCAAACCATGAGGTCACAGTCAAATGTCCCCGATATTTTAGATGCTAAAGAAAATGATTACATGCAATGCGATTCGGAAGATGAGAATTATGAAATATCCAACGATATTTCCGAAGACGATCAAGCATACGCTTACATACGGGACGATGACCTTAAATCTAGGTAAAAAAATTAATATAAATTCATAATTACCATTGGAATAAGTTGATTCATATAGCACTGTACTCAATGTTTTCAGTGCGATATGATCATTAACGCGATTACGACATCGCGGGATGATTAGCGATTGTAATCTTCATGGTTAGTAAAACACCTGTTAAAGATATCTACGTCCAATATAATAATTATTATAGCTTGTAGGCGCTGTACTCGTAGACGTTATAAGGCAGCAATAAATAGTATAAGATATTAAATTGGGTTGCGCTTATTGTATACTAGCTGTGGCTTCAACCGCGTGGAAATCAGCGTGTCACAATTTTTTGCCATAAGAGATAGAGACATGCTATCGCGGACATTTTTTATTAGTATTTTTATAGATCTACAATTCTCTAGTACATTACTTTAGCGTATCTCTGTTGGTTTACGCAGCGCACGCGACTAAAGCTCCCAGCGAGTACGTTTTTTAACAACTGCGCGATCTCTTCGACACAATTTACATAATACCGATATATACTATTTATCTAAACCATCGGAAAGTATTGCACTCAAATCAAATCAAATCAAAATAATCTTTATTCAAATAAACCATTTCAGGCACTTTTGAATCGTCAAGCATTAATATGATTAATGAAGCTACAACTGATTCGGAATGTTGCTCTTACCGAGAAGAACCAGCAAGAAACTCGGCGGTCAATCTTTTAAATATTTTCAATTATACATTATTAAACCGCTGTCTTGTATGAAGCTGAAAGGATTTTCAAATCCAGGCTTTCTTGTCATCCAAATAATCTTCAATTTTGTAATATGCTTTACGTATAAGCATATTTTTTACACTTGATTGAAATCTTTCTGTCTTTTGATGAACTACAAATATCCGTTTAGTAGATTTTGAGAAAATCGATTACATACAGACAGACAGCTTTTTGGGACTTTGTTTTTTAATAAGTATAGATAAGTATAGAAGATGGTAATAGTTACCCAGAGTAAAATACAAGTAGATTAGTGCAAAATTTTTAAAGCTATGTTTTGGTTCTAGCTCTTTTTGGGGTTATTGTAAGTATTTATAACTTTATTGATTTTGAAGTATTCGAATACAGTACATATAAACTCACGTTGAGAGCGAAGTATTTATCAAGAGTAAGAACACGATTTAAAAAAAATTTAGTTTTCTCTTAATATCTCATTGCTTGACTAAAGCCTCCTCTTTCCTTGAGTAAAAATGAGAGCTTCAACCCTTAAAATTAACATTATTAAAAAAAATATGTTTATCTCGCTACTGAAGTCAAAGCAAAGTCGCGTATAAAGTTAGTAATTGGTAAGCAGGTTTAGTAATTAGACAATCTGCATATTTAATTCACAAAGCGTCAATCAACTTTAGAAACTATGTCAAATTTTAAAATATGAAATCTCTTATATTGCCTTTCGATAGATATTTTTCTAAATTTAAAATGACCGGAAAATGACTTTTAACAATATATCTACACTTTAAATTATAAAACGCAGGTGCACGTGTTTTTGGTTTAGTATGATGTGATTTTGCTGACCTTTATCTAGATTCCACTAGCTTACACCCTAATCAGTCAACTTATATATTTTTTAAACTTATGCCTATGCATAAGTAACTGCTATTGCGCATTTAAAATCAAATCATAATAATCTTTATTCATGTATGCTTTTGCAGTACTTTTGACTCGTCAAGGCTCAAATAGATTAAATGAAAAAAAAAAACAAGTACATGTAATTCGGAATTTTACTCTTACCAAGAAGAACCAGCAAGAAACTTGATGGTCAATTTTAAAATATTTTCAATTTACATTATTAAACCGCAGTCTTGCATGAAACTGAAAGGATTTTAATATCCATGTATTTTTAACATTCAAATAATCCTCAAATGTGTAATATGCCTAACGTATAAGCATATTTCTTACACTTAATTTAAGATTTTCTGTAGATAAGTCTTACATAGATTGCGGAATTTTAGCTTTATTTCATTAAGCTAATGTCTCTATCTAGTCGGTCTAATTTGAAATTCTCCTCTTCTTAGATTAGGAATAGTGTTACTATTCCCATCACTTTCTGCCATAAAGCGGGAATAACAAATATTTTGTAATGCACGAACAGGGTTTTTATGACTAAGCCTAATGTTTGTTTTAGTTATAAGTAGATCTATGAAAAGCCTAACGAGGCTATGCACTTAGCTACCGTCTCCGAAGTGTCCTTAAACCATTAGGTACATTTCACAACCGTATAATGTTGGCTTTAATATGTGTTAAGGAGTCTTTCTGAGTACATGTATAGTAACTAGTTTTCGCCCGCGAATTCGTCTCAACTGAATTCATTTAACATAACATTAAATTTTTTATTCACACTAGATGTGCCAAAAGTAGTTATTATGAGTTAACCATAAGAGATAGAGACATGCTATCGCGGACTTTTTTGTAGTATTTTTATAGATCTACAATTCTCTAGTACATTACTTTAGCGTATCTCTGCTGGTTTACGCACGCGACTTAATTTACACAATTTACATAATACCGATATGTACTATTTACCTAAAGCATTCGGAAGTATTGCTCTAGCTTTTGGTAAAAACCGTACAAAAATCCGTTCAGTAGATTTTGAGAAAATCGATTACATACAGACCGACACCTTTTTGGGACTTTGTTTTATAATAAGTATAGATAATAAGTTATAAAGAAAAAAGCACGTTGTGTCAATAGAGCAATAATAAGATAAAAGACCATTCGTCTTTGACTGTCTTTCTTTCTCAACTTCGTCCGGATTAGAAAGAAGCACAAATACACCGGGCGTGGTATAAATTATTAATATACAATGTGGCTCATCGGCTTGTGTCCGCCGAAATATTCCAATAATTTATGAAAAAATGTCGAAAAAACTTTAAAAAATAATAAATAAATAATTATAATAAATAAATAATTCAAATTTTTATTTCTTTTAATACCGTTAGCGATCCTGGTGTACAATTTTCGGCATATCTTTGATATTATTGGCTCGATTCTGTTCAGATTCTGTATGATATTTCCAAAAGCTCATTAACTACGCTAACTTAATTAAAAAGAAAATCAAATTTTTCAAGATAAAATGGAAAAATGTGTATTATTTTTCCAAAAAAACCTAATTTAAAAAAAGAGAAAGTTATTTAATTCCATAAAATGTCCATACACTTTTTATAAAACTTTACATAGATATATTTACCAAGTGTAATAACAAAAGTATTAAGTTACTTTGAGGATGGACATCGGTGTGTATAATTATATTTTTATTTCACCTTAATGAGAATTGAAGCCGCACCAGCACTCGTGGACAGAGCTTAGGCTACAACACTATATTCAAATTCAAATTCAAAATATTATTTATTCAAGTAAGCTTGTAAACAAGTGCTTTGGAATCGTCAACGTCTACTGCTGGTTCGGAAAGCTGTTCCTACCGAGAAGAACCAGCAAGAAACTCGGCGGTTGCTCTTTTCAAAGAATAATTCTTATCACTAGTACATATAGTTATTAATGTCTTGTACAGGGTCGAAAAGTAGCTATATCCACGCATTCTTATCGTCTAAGTAATCTTCAATAGTATAGTAGGCTTTCTGAATTAGCCTTTTTTAAATAGTGTTTATAAACTGCTGTAATGGTAAAGTTAAAGTAAATTGTGGAATTTTATACAACAAACGAATTACGAACATTTGCAAGGCGCAAAGTAGAAATCGCAAGCTTATGTCGGTTCCTACTTTTTCTATTATATACATCGCCAATCCTTTTATAAATATTAATATTCATATGTACAAAAATTAAATTACTAAAAATATACTGTGAAGCCAATGTAAGAATACCTGTTTCCTTGAACTTGTCTCGCAGGGAATCGCGCGAATTTAAATTGTAAATGCCACGGATACCAATAGGAGTAGCGGTAACTAATTAAATTTAGGTCCATTTATCTCACAGTCTAGTAGTACATAGATAATACGACTATTCGAGTGTCGAGGTGAACGTAGTCGTGAAATCGTGCACTGCTAAGGAATCCCATCAGCCATGAAGTGCAAATTACATTATGCTGGTATTTTAAAACCCGGCTTACGGTGCAAGGAATTTGTTCTGAATAACTTACCTTTCATACACTTTTTTTATTTAATAAAGGCAATCAATATAAGTAATGATAATAATATTTTTTTATTTATTCGGATCTTTCACAGCATTACACGATAAATCATCCAACATATATCGCATATAGTTTTAAATTCAATATGTAGTACCAATTATAGTATTAATAAATTATCACATCATTCTTAGTTATAATTGTAAACCTATAAATAAACACTAGATAATAATGAAAACATAAAAAAAACAACATTAAGGCTCAGCTATTACAATTCTGATATTAATATTTTAGTACATTTTTTATAAAAGATGAAAGAATGATTTTTTCATATTTCGTTATAACCCACGATTAGAGATAATCTATGTAGTGCTAAATGTAGAGTACTATCAGTGTTCATATAATATGCATACATGATTGATAAAACCACATACTTTAAATTTCTATCTCGGCCGCCGTGATGCAGACTTCTTCATAGTCAATGGTCAGATACAATCCTCCAAAATGCGCCGCTTTAAGCCGAGGTTCGGTCTCGCAGGAGACACCCTTTAGGCGACGCTCTCTGGAGTTGCCAATGTCGAGGATGCACTCGCAATTTAACCCGGCGAAGCTTCTACTTAGGTCTGAACACCGAAAATATAAGCGTCTAAAAAGCCTCGAATATGACCTAGACGGTTATGGTTTCGGGACGAAACGATCGTAGAAGTTGTTGTAGTGAGTGTGTGTAGTTAGCTAGTGTGGAGTGTTTCTGATGGCGGCGTTTTATTAATTCTAATTAAATAATTTTAAACATAATTCTAATGTATCTTATGCCGTGTGTTATCCGGCTGAGTAGAATAGACCAACCTCATTACTTACCGAGGTTTCGTAAGAGGCGACTAAGGTAAGTCGACCCGCCGTGTGGTATCTGGCTGAGTAGAATAGACCATCCTCATTTCTTACCGAGGTGTCGTAAAAGGCGCTAAGGTCAGTTGACGACAGGCAGGCGGCCGGTCGTAAAATACGTAGCAAAATCATGTCACAACATGTTTGTAACATTTTGCGCCGACCCCACTTAAAGTGGGATAAGGGCAGGAGGACGATGATGATAATTCTATTGTAACTTCTGTACTATGGAATTAAAAAATGCTTTTAACTTGTTATTAGGTTACGTAAGCAGTTCCGCGCCATCAGTACAATGTCGCTCCAGGGGATGCCTCCATTGCCAAAGAGCCTCAGCGGCTTCGCTGACGGCGAACCTGATCTCCGAGACCCACCCATCATCCCAGTGGAGGACCGTCCTCCCACTGATCTCGACTCGCAGTTGGTTTACTTGAAGAAGGAAATGGTATGTACGAATAGCTAACTATTTTATCCATCCCAATATATGTACCTCGTCGTCATTTTTTTTTTGGTATGTATACCTCGATACGAATTAGATGCGTTGATAAAGGGCTCCAAATAATAGTTTTGTCATATAAGACTTGAATAAAAAGCAGAAGTATTCGGATCGTAGACATCTGGACTTGAACTGGGGTAGGCTCGGGTCTGCCCGATTTCCCATCTGATAATAGATCAACACATAAAATAAGACTTAAATCTAGCCGGTTTCTATACGCTAACTATAAATACAACTCACGATAATATATATTCAAACCATAGGGTGGCAACTGTGTTTCCTAAAAATGACACATCATTCTGCTGCTCTTATCCCACTCTAAGTAGGGTCGGCACAACATGTTTTAAACGTGTTGTGATGTGATTTGGCTAGGTATTTATGACCGGCTGCCTGCTTTCCGTCAACTTACTTTAGTTGCCTTTTACGACACCTCGGTAAGAAATAAGATATAGCAGGATACCACACGGCGGGTCAACTTACCTTGTCGCCTTAAAGAACACCATAAAACCTTTTGACCATAAACAATTCCTAACATTTGTATTCCTGAGAATCCGTATTTGAGCGCTGTGATGGGACCAAATTCAATACTACTCTTCAAGACAAGAGAAGGCCTTCACTTAGCAGTTGATTAGTTCGCTGCATAACCTTTTTTACTATTTTACTACCAACATCAAAAAGTTAAGGTTCTTAGAAATTTTAATTAACGTAAAGAACATAAAGTTTTAAACGTTTATTTGGTATAAAATATGATTGGGCGTTTGATTACAAAATGAAGAATATTCAAAAATATTTTTAATAGTATAATAAAATTTAAATAAAGTATATCTATAAAATTAAGAACAGATAAAATTTTATTTTAAACGTTATATGTGGAATATTCATAATTTGAATTGTAACCTACTTTCATACGATTTAAAATATGTGGATAACCTTGTTATGGTTTCTTTTTAGCAACTAATATGCGAATTGATTTACACACGTCCGTGAGTCTGTATGTCTGCATGCATTTTTTCGCCGCAAAACTGGTTTGACGTACAAACTTACTATTTGAATGGAATTTAGTTGTAAATTCAGAGCGACCCTGAAATCCGACAACAAACAACAAATAGTAATGTGTTGCTGTGAATTAAAAATGCGTCATTAACCTGGGTCAGAAATACTTTGACGATTGCGTCAGAATTAATCTAAAGTAACATAGTAAGAGGAAAAGTCCTTAAATGTTTTATGAATTTATAGACAAAGAAATTGAAGGAAAGATATATTGAAAAAATGTAATATATCTTGGCATATATAGAACAGCACCACCAAGACAACAGTAGCTGCAGGCCTACTACGAACTCTTAAAGTAACAGCCTGTTACTATGCCCACTGCTGGGCTAAGGCCTCCTCTCTCCGTTTTTGGAGAGAAGGATTGGAGCTAAGACCTACCACGCTGCTCCAATGCGGATTGGTAGGTTACACATATCCCTAGAATTCTCTAGAGATATGCAGGTTTCCTCACGATGTTTTCCTTCACCGAAAAGCGTGTGATAAATTGCAATTATCAATTAGACACATAAGTTTTAATGGAAAAACCCATTGGTGCCTGCCCGGGTTTGAACCTATGTCGTCTCTAGAGAGTCACACGGTCTCACCGCTAGGCTATCACAGCTTCGATGATCGCAATAAGAGTTCATGAATAAGTTTCATGAACTCTTATTGCGACTCAATTGAAGACGTACATAACGATCTCAAACCGCTTTCTTTTCGTGCAATGAAGTGTGAATTGCATTGGGGTCGTAATGTTTGAAAAGGATAACGTTATATGAACTTTAGATAACTCTGTCTCTTTTACTCACGTGTTCTTAAGACGAATTCCGAACGCTCATTCGGCAACGACTTGAAGTGTGCATCTTTAAGACGTCGTGGTATGAAAAAGCAAATCAATTTCGTTTACGTCTTCAATTGAGTCGCAATAAGAGTTCATGGTAGACCTGCTGGTCTTAAATTATTTTATCGCATCATTTTAATGTATATAGGTTGTTTGCCATAGACAATAGAAAGATCACTTCGTTCTTCTAAAGGACTTTTTACTCTCTTTTGATAACTATATAATTGCAATAAATTTTGCAACGTCTCGTGCTCACAATAACAAAGCACATACACTAGAAGCAAATTTATTTTAATTTGATTGTGAATAAACACTTTATATCACATTTTGGAAAAAATATATCGATGTCATTTTTATTGTAAAATTTGTGTACCCCATATAATAAATAAAATATAGTTATTGTGTAGACACCGGCTATACTCACGTCTAATTTTATCGGGTTAGCCCGACTAGTGACGAGCCCACCCGGGGGACTTATTCATGAGCTCTTTACACGTTATCGCGGCGGGCACTACCGATAACGTCGTGTAAAGAGTATACTACTAACGACAGTCTAAATTTGATAATAAAATAAACAAAACTGCCCCTCATCCTTATTTAGTTGGCTAAATGTATATATTCCTCTCTTATTCCAAGACTATTAACTACAGATATTTAAAACAAAAGTTACGGACATTCGCGGGTAAACGGTTAAAGTCATAGGCCAAGCTTAAGTTATTCATGTTAGATCCAAAACGCACTTGACCGATTTCCTAACGTACGTGCGCGGTGAATGAATTATTCAATAGCCAAGTTACATCTGCGTCATTAATAACAGATTTGGTAAACATTAATTACTACATATTATAGAACAAATACGAACAACAACGATTGGCTCGTTGGCGGGAGTAGCAGTAACCCTGCTTTCAGCTCCACGAGTCTAATATCTAATAGTTAAAAACATCGCCAAATAAAACTTTAAATTTGTGTGAACAGCAGGCCTACCATGAACTCCTATTGCGACTCAATTGAAGACGTAAACGACGACCGCGAACCGCTTTCTTTTCGTACCATGAAGTGTGAATTGGATTGGGGTCGTAATGTTTGAAAAGGATAACGTTATATGAACTATAGATAACTCTGTCTCTTTTACTCACATGTTCTTAGGACGAATTTCGAACGCTCATTCGGCAACGATCTAAAGTGTGCGTCTTTAAGTCGTCATGGTATGAAAGAGCAAAACAATTTCGTTTACGTCTTCAATTGAATCGCAATAAGAGTTCATGGTAGGCCTTTCTGGTCTCTTATACGTGGCCTGACCAAAGTGATAGATATACTTTCTCTATGCTTTTTAACTTTCATTCTTCCGATAACAATAAGCTTCGCAGTAACTCTGCGGCATTTCATATTTAAAAAAAAGATACGATAGTAATGGAAACCAAAAAAAATCCAATTAAAAATGATTTCCAAAAGTACGTTGTATGCAATACTCGATACTCACGCAACGACTTTTGATCTCCGTCGACTCGCGACTTTTAAGCTTTCGTGTCCACGTTAAAGCGATCGTTCATTGTCCATTTGATAGCTATTAATGGACCTCTGCGAATTTTGATAAAATTTTCCTGTTCTAGTATTTTATGATGAATTCCCGATTAGCATTCGGTTCTATTTACTTTAAAAAAATCATAGCTTTGCGAATTGAGTTCTCTATTTAAATAATCTCTGCTTTTAATCAATGCCGGTAAATTTTTTAAGTTAGTAACTATAAGTTAATAAAAAAGTAAACAATAAATTCCAGTACAAAGTTACGTGAATAATTAAGAAAGTTAGTTGGTCATTTTAATGTTTTTTTCAGAAATTGGCATTAAATACAATATATACTACAGCAATACAGCAGCGATATCGGTGGCGATCAATGACTTTATAGAATTTGACGTCGCCGCAATTGTAGCGTTGTTAAGCCGGTGTAAAAATTCACGTCCATTTTTCAGTCGTCGGCAAATCGCCGGCGATGAAAGTCGCTATCGTCTATACGATTCTTATGTAAGTCAAAAAATCGATATTGTGTAAAATGTAGACAAGTAGAAGACAATATCGAACTTCCAAGACAAAACAATATAAAGCTACAAAGATAGTAATAACGGAAGTGAAAAATATTTAAAATAGTGCCAAAGAATCTGGTGTAACATAAACAATGCTCGTAAACTATTTGTACTAAATACAGAGATGTGGAACGTGCTGGGATTACATCCTTCCCTATTCTATTAGATGCGTTTTGCTTTATACGGGCGATGTAAAAACTGGAACCAGTATGCTAAAATAGACCGGCAACTGTACCTTGTACATGGTCCGTTCTTACTGTTCCTTGTACCTTGTTCCCTATTCTGGTGACACCGTGTGGCTCTTTCAATGGGGTCACGTGTTCAAGCCCCGGGCAGGCACCAATGAGTTTTCCTTCTATTAAATCTTATTTATCTAATTGATAATTTCAATTTATCATACGCTTTTCGGTGAAGGAAAACATCGTGAAGAAACCTGCATATCTCTAAGTGCAATGCAAATGTAAAAACCTATGTAAGTAATCTATCTTCTTAATATATAAAGCTGAAGAGTTTGTGTTTGTTTGATTGTTTGAACGTGCTAATCTCAGGAACTACTAGACCGATTGGAACAATTATTTGAGTATAAGATAGTCCATTTATCGAGGAAGGCTATAGATACATAACACAAAGATGAATAGGAGAGGAGCAGCAATAAAAATATTGCAAAAACTGCAAAATTTAAAACTTTCATTACTAGGTGGACGGTGAAAGTTATTAAAAAATCATGTATCACAAAATTGTTCCCCTTTAAAAGTTCCAAATAAAAGACCGCGACAGCATATGTCTAACTTCTAAGGTAAACCCACTTTAACCATAGTTAATATAAGTATTACGGTTTACTCAAATAATAAGACTGCAGTCCACGCGAACGAAGTTGCGTTTAAAAGCTAGTAATAAAATATACTAAAACAGACATTGCAGTTTAAAAAAACAGATGTCCGTGCATTCATGTTTATCGCTCGTTATCGTCGTACGTAATGTTTAGCTACATTAGTCTAACTAGCGTTCAGCCGGCTCTATGGCGGGATCTTTTGAGGCTACCATTAGATACTGTTTTACGTGGCTTTTAAAACGTATAATGCTTTCACTTCAATATTAAACGGCCAATTTTAGATGTTAAGGAATCTTATCAATTTTGCTTCATTTTGAACTCTACATACCATCTAAATTTGTCTCTAAAAAGTTTTCTTAAATTAAAAGTAGAAGAGATCATACAAAAGCAAAAAGAGAACAAGCGAATAGAAAACTTCGAGAATTGTATTGGCTTATTGGTCGACAATCTCAATTTAACCTTGACAATAAGCTCCTTATTTACAAGGTTATAATAAAGCCAGTGTGGCCGTACGGTATACAACTGTGGGGTTCAGCAAGTCATTCAAACATAGAAATTCTCCAACGCTTTCAGAACAATGCATTAAAAGTTATAAGTAATGCACCTTGGTTTATAAAAAATACTGAAGTACATAGATAGCTACCTAGACACTCCAACTGTTAGGGAAGATATCATAAGGTCTTATGATTTATATAAACTAAGGCTTAAAAGCCACAAAAACAACTTAACTGTGATGCTACTGAATGCAAATGCTAGCAAACACCGCTTGGAAAGGGCACGGCTAGCAAGCATATAAACAAAAAAAAGGTATATAAAAAATGGTATAACATACATTAATACAGAGGATTGACGTTAATTAATCCCAATGTCAAAGTAAACACATCAAATCTAATTATAGTCCTGAGACTGATCTTAGATAGACAGAAGTATTAAAAAAAAACTTATTAACAAAAAAATCTATTCAATAATTTAACGTAGCTTTTAATTCAGCAACAGCAACTTTTTAACGATAAGTGTCAATAATGCTGCCCGTTCCACTCCACTTAAAATTCAAATTCAAAATATGCTGTATTCAAGTAAACTTTTAAACAAGTCCTTTTGCACCCTTAACTCTGGTTCGGAAAGCTCTTCGTAACGAGAAGAGACAACGTGAAACGGTGGATGCTTTTATCAAAATATAATTCTTATAACTATTTAGGCTTTCTGTATCAGCCTCCTTTTAATAGTTATTTTAAACTGCTGTAATGGAAAAGCTAATATTGATTGCGGAATTTTATTACAAAATCTTATACCCAACCACCCAAACGACCAACGTAACTTTGTAAGACGCACAGCAGGAGCAACCTTGTCGATTCCTACTTTCTATTATATACATCTACTCGATTCCAACTAATTTATTGGATTTAAAAATTCAATATAAGTCAGCTCTAGTAGGACGACATTGTTGTGTCCTTGGCCCTAGGTTGTATAAGAATATTAATCGTAAAATAGATATTTATTCACTTTCATTTACAAGAGTTAAGAGTATTCTTACTAATTGGCTACAAGAAAAAACGTTTTCCCAAACTGAGGATCTCCTTAAAATAAATATCTAATGCGCTCATGTATCGACGTACACACACAACTATATATACACTCACACACACTTTATCTCTCTTCCTCTCTCACACTCACATACACTCCGGGCTCGCAACACAAACGCAATTTTTGTTATCATGATTCGGATATAAGATATTATAGATATAATATCTTATATCCGAATATAGCCAGATGGCTATAGCAACAAATTTTCTTAATTTTAGATTATTGCATGGTAAAAATTAATTCGCAATTGTAACAATTACTGCTGGGAATACAAAAGCTGTACAATATAAGCTAATACATACAAAAAGCTGTGATAGCCTAGTGGTGAACCGTGCGAGTCTCTAGAGACGACATAGGTTCAAACCCCGGGCAGGCACCACTGAGTTTTTCTATTAAAACTTATGTGTCTAATTGATAATTGCAATTTATTACACGCTTTTCGGTGAACGAAAACATCGTGAGGAAACCTGCATATCTCTAGAGAATTCTCTAGGGATATGTGTAACCTACCAATACGCATTGGAGCAGCGTGGTAGGTCTTAGCTCCAATCCTTCTCTCCAAAAACGGAGAGAGGAGGCCTTAGCCCAGCAGTGGGCAAATTAATTGTTAGTATAGTAACAGGCTGTTACTATACTAACAATTAATTTTTATTTTAATAATTATTGATTTTTTTTTACTATTTTGGGAAGGTTGATTCTCACGGTACATGGCGACCTAGTGCGAGCATCAATACATATTTGTTGATTTCATTTATAATGCAATTGTGAAATTTAAATAAATAAAATTTTCAATAAATAATACGGAAGTCAGTTACGAGTACTAGACGAGATTCTACTTTTTAAACAAGAAAAGAAATTATTCATGTTTTTATTTTGTTTACAAAGGTTTCCTTTTTTTATTTGATTTACTTTATATCACGTATAATGTTATTTACATCATATTATGCCAACCTAAAATACTCAAAGAGACAATATAGTAAATAAAAGAAATATAATATACAATAGCAATAGTCAATATATAGAAAACGGCTATACTCACGTCCTATTTTATCGGGTGAGCCCGACTAGTTTCAAGTCCATACGGGACCCATGATTAACATGAGCTTTTATGCGGAAGGAACGTTACCAACCCGATATTTCTAAACTTAAACTCACGATAGTTTAAATTAAAAATAAAAGTAATCTGAAAAGTCATTAATGCGAAAATTATAACCTAAAGTATTCTGGGAATCAATTTACAACAAAGTTAGTAAAACTATGTAATACGCCTTTTACAAACATTTCAGAAACTGTTTATATAACATATCATGTTTGCTTACGTTGGCTGTTATTTGCCGATCATAATTATCCTACATTGAACTATTCTAACAGCTTATTGCGACACTATAATTTAAGTATCACTTTTTGGATGTAATACTGAATCAGGTACGATCGCGGTGGACTTTGACCGACGTTAGTTAATTAGGTACCAGGAAAGTAGTTTATACATAAGTAAATAAGCATTTCGGATAGTGAACATTATTCAGAAGTATATGTAATCCTAATTTAGCATCACATAGATTTTCTGTAATCGTGGATTGTTAGAAATAATATTATCCTTTTTTATGTAAATAACTAAAAGTATACCGTTTATAAGTAGGTAACTAACTGTTTCCGTGGCTCCGACCACGTTAAAATCAGTGTTTTCGCGTCTTAATCCCGATCCGAAAAGACTGAAAATAAAAGTAGCCCATATGTTACTCCACAACCTCATCTAACTTTAGTAAAATTTCAATCGATATCAGTTAAGCCGTTTCGGAGAATTATTACCTTAAATCTCCCTTAAGAATTGCACTGTTTTACTGAAACCGTATTTCTATACGTTCAATCAATTTTGAGAAAATCGATCACATACAGACTTTGTGGACTTTGTTTAATAATACGAGTATGTAAGGATGTATACATACATTCTCCTGCCCTTATCCCACTCTAAGTGGGGTCGGCACAACATGTTAGAACATGTTGTCACACGATTTGGCTACGTATTTTACGACCGGCCGCCTGCCTGACGTCAACTTACCTTAGTCGCCTTTTACGACACCTCGGTAAGAAATGAGGGTGGTCTATTCTATGCAGCCGGATACCACACGGCACATACCTTAGTCGCCTCTTACGACACCTCGATAAGAAAGGAGGGTGGTCTATTCTATGCAGCCGGATACCACACGGCACATACTTTAGTCGCCTCTTACGACACCTCAGTAAGAAAGGAGGGTGGTCTATTCTATTCTACCGGATACCACACGGCGAGAGTATGTAAGGATGTATAAGTAGAAATTTTGCTGAGACCCATCAGTCTTAATAGCCTACTGCGTGGTATAAGCTAATTGGATCTTTCCTTACGTGACCGAGGGATATGTTTACGAGAATCTCCGTAATGAAAATACTTATTAGGGTTATTACTTAAGGTTGTAGAAGCGAAATTAATCTATGTATTATATACTAATATGAGGACAGACGATTTTTTAAAATGACTAGCTGTGCCAGCAGCTTCGCCCGCGTGGAATCTGCGTGTCACAATTTTTTTCTAGAATTCAAATTTTAAACATAACAGTAGTTATTGTGAGTTAATCATTAGAGATAGAGACATACTATCGGGGACTTTTTTGTAGTAGTTTTATAGATCTACAATTCTCTGGTACATTACTTTAGCGTATCTCTGCTGGTTTACGCAGCGCTCGCAACAAAAGCTCCCAGCAAGCAAGTTTTTTAGCAACTGCGCGATCTATTCAACACAATTTACATAATACCGATATGTTCTATTTACCTAAACCATCCGGAAGTATTGCACTATCTATTGGTGAAAACTGTACAAAAATCCATTCAGTAGATTTTAAGAAAATCGATTACATATAGACAGACAGCTTTTTGGAACTTTGTTTTATAATAAATATAGATAATAATACGAGATGACACAAATATAGATCTTTGTATAACTTTTATGACTGCTTTTATACAACATTAAAGCAATGATGAGTCTATCTACAATATGAAGTTATGGAGTGCTTTAGACACATCGCCAGTAAAGCTGGCTTAATCTCGAACAGCACTTGATTGGCGGGAACGTGGATGGAAAATGGCTAAGAGGACGCAGCCCAATTAGATAGTCTGACCAGATCCATGTCACACAAGACACCAAACTGCACGACGTACTCTACATTGCTAAGGACAGGAGCAAATGGAAGCAAGAAAGACTGCTTTAATCGTGGGGAACTCGACCTTAAGTAACGAGGAATGCAACGCGAGAAGGAGGAAGGGGGATATTAGATCCTGAAAGGGTAATTTCAAAATGGTTAGAAAGGTTTTGTCTCTCAATCCCATTCATTGAATTCAATGGGACCTAGAGATGTCTCTCCAAGATCTACATTAAATATCGACTGACATTTAGACAGTAACTGCAGTCAGATATCGTGGATAAGAAGGCGTCACACTCTACATCTAAATATAATGAAAGTTCACCGTAAGTTGCAATTGACAATGACGCATAGTACTCTGCTAAGCTGAAGTAGCGAGTCGATTAGTTGGTTATTTCTAGAATAACTCTAATAAAGTGTTCCAAGGTGTAAGACGGAGAATCCCTTTATGCAAAACGCAGTCTAAGTAGATTACTCATTAAAAGTACAGGCGATCTCGTATAAGTCACGTGGCACCGACTAATTCAGGTGTAATAAACTATTCGACTTAGAAGAGATGATAGAATAACACAATATTTTGGCAGAGATCCAAAAATACAAAAGAAATGATAATATTAGATTTCAATCCTCCTATCAATCAATAGAAGGACCATTAAGTTTCTCTCTTGAAAGTTTTCGTTATTATCTTACATAAAATAAATATAAATCGTATAAGCGTTTATAATCAAAACCAAACATCTAAATACTTGAATCGAATTATGTTGGCCTGTATTTTAGATTTTAGATTATAAAACGTGATATACCGATAGTGCTTCCTAACGACTACTCCAAATTTAATAAACCTTTATTTTATGTGTTTCTATCTTTATTGTCAAAACAAGGTTTGTTTGACAAAAATAGCAAATATTAAAAAAATATCTTGTATATAAAAAAAAATTGTATAAAAAATTCTCGTGTCGCAATATTAATTAGGAAACTCCTCCTATTTTTTAAGTTATTTTATATACATATTCAGTAGGTCTAAGAATCCGCTAAATATTTTTGATACCCCTAACTGACAAGGGTTATTCACCTTAAAATTATATATATACTAGAAACTCCCTAGAAATAATTTATATGATAACAAAACATAAAATATTGACGTAAAAAAATGTAGCGGTACGAAGATCGTAGTTTCAGTTAGTTTTATATTCTACTAGAAATATCGGAATGCTATTAGCAAACATGCACATGTAGATGACACCGTTTATGGAGAAACCTTAGGAATTAATCTAATTTATTATAAAAGTGGGTCTGCACTGGATTGAATAAGGTTTCAAATGATTATTACTTGTATGTGAATAACTCTTTTTTTTTAACATTGAGGAGTAGGTATACATGAATCGACCAGACCACGCCGTTAACCCGTAATTGAACGGCATTATTTTAATACTTTCTTTAAGTTTTATAGAAGTATTCTTTTAAGTATTAAGGTGGGCAATTTTAACATTTACCTATTTTTAGTCAAAAACACGTGTTTTTTTAATTGTGTTTATTGCGGTCTATAAGCGATATTTCTCCAGTCTGTTTTTTTCTCTAATTTCGCAATAGTCATTTAATAATCGTTCCAAGATCAAGAGGTTATTTTGATTTTATGTAACCTACGTCTAGTTTTATTGAGTACCATATTAATTAAAAGCACAAATTGGAACTTGTTTAGCTTAAATCCTATAAAATATAAACCAGTTCGAGGCAATGATACAGTTGGCCATTGATGATCGGAAACCTGTCTAATTTATTTGGCCATAAATAGACTTAGAAAAATATTTAAGTTTAAAAAGTTCATAGTTGGTATAGTAATGTGTTTGCAGAGGTCATTTAGTAACGCATTTTTTAAAATCGTAATCGCATACATGACCTCACTAGTTTTTTCCCGCGGCTTCGCTCGCTAGGAATTTTGTTTGCCACAGTATCTTATTTAATTAAATTTATGATTCACAATTTTGGTCATAGTGGCTTCCACATAAAAGATAGATATATGCTGTCGCGGACTTTTATTTAGAACTATTAAAGACAAACAATACTACCGTACATCATCTTTGTGTAACTCTAATGGCTTAGGCAGCGTACGCCGAGATAGCTCTCAGAGGCCAGATTTTTTCCGATTTTATTGACATGTATCGTTATATTACAAAAAATGATTACAAATTGTAGACTATATGTTATTCCGATATATAACGTATATAACTGTAAAGTTTCATCCAAATCCGTCTGATAGTTTTTTCGTGAAAGAGTAACAAACATCCATCCATACTCACAAACTTTCGCATTTATAATATTAGTAGGATTAGTAGGATATATGAAGTGACCTTTTTATGTTTAACTTCTATTCTTTATAAAATAATAAAGTAAATAAAATAGTTTTAATCATTTGTTTTTGGAATTTAGTTAAATTTAGAAAGTCAGTAATAGGATGTCATTCATAAATGTTCGTAGTTAAATGTTATTTATTAATACAAACCATAAGACAAGTGTTTTACTACGTAATCGATTTAAATTTATTTTGTAATCTTTTAGCGTTATTTTAATTATTGCTATTTGTTTTTCTTATTGATATAGTTATAAGTTTTTTTGTATCAGTGGAAACTCAGCTGATTTCTGTCTACCCCATACGTTTAATATTTAATTTTTATTATAATTGTCTGTTTCCCCCTTAAATAAATAAATATAATTCGGGACGAATTCTACATTTTGTAGTAGACAACTTGCTTGTTGGTTGTTTATTTATAATTTATTTATTTAACACTTTTGTACAAAAAACATAAATAACTGTTTAGAGAAAAATTTACACAGTACAAAGGCTTTATTGCTGTAAGCAATCTCTGACAGATGGACTTTGGTGAACGGATTATAGCAAAAGAATATGGAAAGGTGCAGATTAGTTAATATGATATATGTAAAATAAGTTAGTATGATATGAACTAGGAAGATCAATATTAAATTTATAGTTGTTTATTTAGACAAAGCTTTAGGCCGCATTCTACAATGTGGAAGCATATCTCAAGGTAAACTTCAATATTTTACATAATGGAACACCTTGCGCGTTGGTTAGAATGGCATAGAAAACTAGGAAGATAATTATAACAATCTCTGCACAGAAATCGGCGTGAATGACGCAAGAGTGCATAATACCACACCGTGCACTTGCATTATTAGACACAACTAATAAATTTCGTATACGGTAAACACTTTTAAAATATTGATATAGGATGACATTGTCCTCAGATATAGCCGAAAAAGGCGATATAGTCATAATATACCCACCGTGTGATATCCGGTTGAATAGAATAGATCGCCCTCTTGCTTGCCGAGGGATCGTAAAATACGACTAAGATAAGTTGACGTCGGGCAGGTGGTCGGTCGTAAAATACGTAGCCAAATCATGTGACAATATGTTTGTAACATGTTGTGCCGACTCAACTTAGAGTGAGATAAGGGCAGGAGGATTTTTTTTTTTTTTTTTTAATTCTTAAAAAATTTAGGGATAAGGGCAGGAGAATGATGATTAATTTAATAGCGTACCCACAATGAAAAGATAATAGTAAAATGTGAAATTATCGTTTTCACAAAAATAAATAATTAACAGAATGAAGTTACTTATTATTTTATTTTTTATTTCATCGCAATAGCCAATATTCTTACATTTAATAAAGTCATTAATAAATGTGTTCTCACATTTATTGATGTAGTAAATAAATAATATTAGGTCCTTACATATGAAATTGGCGTTTTGTCGTACTGGCCACTTTGATCTCAAATATTACCTTTATGGTTAGGAATTCCAAATTCAAATTTATTTACTCATGCATTTGTGTTTCAAACCCTCTAATTCATTTGTTTTTTCTTCTTTTGTTTTTTTCTTTGTATCACTCTGTTTACAAAATGGAAAACATGAAATATCACGTTATTTACGAGTATGAGTTCCACCGTGGCACCAGTGCTGCAGAAACGGCTCGAAGGATTAATGATGTGTATGGTGACGGTGTCGCAACAGAAAACAAAGTGCGTTTTTGGTTCCAACGTTTTCGTTCTGGAAATTTCGACCTGCAGAACGAGCCTCGTGGACGGCCGGAGACCAAAGTTGATAATGAAGAATTGAAGGCTATTGTGGAAGCGGATCCATCGCAAACCACGTCCGAGTTAGCTGCAGGCTCCGGTGTTAGTGATAAAACTATTCTAATCCACTTGAAGCAAATTGGGAAGGTGAAAAAGCTTGAAAGGTGGGTACCTCATGAATTGAGTGAAGCAAATCGACAAACGCGCGTCGACTGCTGCGTTACGTTACTCAACCGGCACAATAATGAAGGAATTTTAAATCGTATCATTACCCGTGATGAAAAGTGGATCCTCTACGATAATCGGAAGCGCTCATCGCAATGGCTGAACCCTGGCGAACCAGCCAAATCCTGCCCTAAGCGAAAATTGACTAAAAAAAAGTTGCTTGTAAGTGTTTGGTGGACTAGTGCCGGTGTCGTTCACTACAGTTTTCTTAAATCTGGCTAGACGATTACGGCAGAAATCTATTGTCAGCAACTGCAAACCATGATGGAAGAGCTAGCTGCTAAACAACCGAGGCTGGTCAATCGCTCTAGGCCACTGCTGCTTCAGGACAACGCTAGACCACACACTGCACAACAGACGGCTAGCAAATCAGAGGAGCTTCAATTAGAATATCTTAGACATCCACCGTACTCTCCGGACCTTGCTCCAACAGATTACCATTTTTTTCGCAATTTGGATAACTACTTGCAGGGAAAAAAATTCAACTCCGATGGGGCAGTCCAAACCGCCTTCAAAGATTTTATTGATTCCCGCCCGAATGGTTTTTTTAATAAGGGGATCAATGAACTACCTATGAGATGGCAAAAGTGCATACATAGCAATGGTACATACTTTGATTAATTAAATATATTTCATTAAAAAAAAACGACTTTATGTTCCTCCCATAGAAAACGCCAATTTCATATGTAAGGACCTAATATGAGTAAAATGAGTTGAAATAGTACATTACACTATAATCTAACGCCACAGGTTGTTCAGTAATGGCTCTTGCAACATAGCCTTGGAGATCTTGTAATAATTTAAATCGTTAATTCTGTATGATAATAACTATTCAACCGAGTCTATATAATAATGAAGTGCGTAGAACTGCGTTCCCATTATCTGGCGACATGTTTTAACCGATTTAAAGTAGTTTATGAAATAAATATTACAAAAGCACTAGAATTATCATATACTTATTATACTAGAGTAGGTTGGCCAGCCTAAATTGTACCATATTACAATAAATAAAAAAAAAAAGAAAGCAAATGATACTATTATCTAGTAGTATCTATTTCTCTTTTTTATATGTGATTAGACAAAGATGATGGTACGAGTTGTTTCTTACCTCTCATTATTTATTCTTACACTTACAAGTCATATGGTTCTCCTATTCTAGATTAACAACTCTATCAGAATTGTATGGATATAAATTATTTGCTTTTATTTATAAATTATATGTGATACGTCAATCGTCCATTTACCGCTTAAAAAATCGTATCCATAAATCTTATTAACTGGTATCCGCGACTTTGTATGTATAGATTAAAAACCTATGTAACTGTCTTGTTCAACTAAAAAAAAATAACATCCACCTGTTACTCCCTTCCCCCGGTGACAAATCCGAACTTTACCTATCCTTTAATTGAATAATTTAGGAATTAGACCTTGTGGAGTTAGCTACAAGTTAATAAAAATATTAATTAATTTGAGTGATTTTGTCGTGGAGTCCATCTCCTGATGCTAACTCAAATTGCTGTTAAATTCTGTACGCTTTCCCATTATTTACGTAATTTTTGCAAATGTCACAATCGTGTACTAACATCGTAACATCGTCACTGTTTCTTTTCTTACAATTGCTATAAGAAACTATTGATCATTTCAGTAAAGCATGATTAAATTTAGTTTCTTACACTTAACTGAATATCCAGTACATAAAAACATCCGGTTCCATTATCGCTTCGTAACGGTGAATTAAGATTGTAAATTGGTGTGTAAATCTCGAAAAACCATTTCTAAACACCATCGGCGTCTGTATAACTATGGTGCCGAGCTAAAAATATCAACAGCACGTGGGAGCTTGACTACAAAATTGACATACATGGTTGATACAAAAAGTTGTTACTAAAATAAGTATCAAATGCCTTTCGTGTCACTAAAGAAATATACTGCTAAGTTATGCTATTTAATTAATGTAGTTTCAATATATTAATTGAAAATGCAAATTCAACAAATACAAACTAATGTTTCAAATAATCGTCAAATTAGCTTATTTTGCGTACGTTTGCGCTGAATTAAATATATATAAGGATGGAAGGAGCGTGTTTTTGGACTGTGACTTTAAAATTCTAAACGTAGTCTAGGCCTTAAAGGACTTGATTCCAGACCGTAAAATAAATTAAAAATAACGTAGTCTATGTTATTTTTTATCCAATGCGCGGGAAACTCTTTACTTATACATTTCTATTTGCGTTAATTTTAAATTTTATTTATAAAATTTACCTTTAAATAAATAACTTGACGGTCACGTGATGTTGACTTTCATCAATATTATTTGTGTCAAGAGATACATTTATGAAATTAAAATAAAAATCTTTAGCTCCAGATATTGGAGCCTTAGTTTTACGTTGAATGTAGTTTAATTTAATCGTTGTACCTGTATATGATAATGTGCATGCTGTGGCACGTTAAGCCATTTAATGCCTTTTTTGGTGTACTTAATTTAATTGTTTTTATGTAAATATCACTGATTCTTACTGATTAATAAAATGAATAAATATTTCCCATAGTTAAATATATGGGACATTTACACACACGGTCGTCCGTCGCCAAAGTAAGTAACTTAATATTTGTGTTATGGGTGACGGACAACTGGTAGATATACTACATAATATAAGTTTAAATACATACTTAAATACAAATACACACCCAGGCTCGAAGAACCAACAATTTGTTTATAGAAAATGTTGGGCCTCGGCGGGAATCGAACCCGCGACCCGCGGAGCTGAAGGCATGGTCACTACCCACAGCGCCAACGGGCCAGTCAAGTCAAGTTCTTTTGTCTTTTAAAGAAGCTTTTAAGCTTAAAAGAAGCTTTCTCGGTATATTATGAAACACGATTTTTAATGACTTTTATAATTGTTGTTCATATACAATACAAACGCTATATCATAGCATCTTTCTGTATTGTATGAGTATCATTAAACTGTTGTAGAATGTATGAGCTAGGTCCATCTACATTTTTTTCTTTGTTCTAATCCGAATGATTAATCGAATATTGCTTATTACTAACGAACATCAATATGATCCAACACACACTGACATTCAAGTTGTAAAGCCATTTTATGTGAGAACTATACGTGGTCGGCTAAATTTACAAATTGTCAAAGCGCTTGTCCCTTTCACATACATGATGTACCGTTAAACAATTGCGTGGGAAGACTATCTGAAGACGACACGAAGAAAGTTGTCGCAACAAATATATATGGATAAAGCAACTTTGTGGTATTACGAAATAGAACATACAAGTGTAACGGCACATCACTAAAGCCTCTTTTATACTCTACCACTAGCTGTGCCAGCGGCTTCACCCGCGTGAAAAACAACGTACAAAATTTTTTTTAGAATTAAAATTTTAAACATAAGAGTAGTCATTGTGAGTTAACCATAAGTTATAGAGAAATGCTATCGCGGACTTTTTTTATGGTAGTTTTATAGATCTTCAATTCTCCAGTATCTTACTTTAGCGTAATCTCTGCTGGTTCACGCAACGCACGCGACTAAAGCTCCCAGCGAACAAGTTTTTTAACAACCGCGCGATCTCTTCAACATAATTGACATAATACCGATATGTGCTATTTACCTAACCCATCCGAAAGTATTTTACTATCTTTTGGTGAAAACCGTACAAAAATCCGTTCAGTAGATTTTGAGAAAATCGATTACATACAGACAGACAGCTTTTTGGAACTTTGTTTTATAATAAGTATAGATTATCGTAGGAAGATTTATATTTATTCGTATTATAAAAGAAAGTCCCCAAAGCTGACTGTATGTGATTGTTTATCTCAAAATTTACTAACAGATTTTCGTACCGTTTTTACTTAAAGATTATTGCAATTATTGAAGCAATTATTGAAGCAAGCTTAGGTTAATAGTACATTACGGTTCAATTACCGCAGGGTTGGGATTCATGCAGAGATAGCTTTGTGACACAATGATTTCCAAGTCGTCGAAATCACGGGTATAGCGGTGTACAGAAAAACTCGTTATAAGATTATGCTATGCCGTATTAAACATTGTAATACCATTTAAGATTTTATCTAATAAATAAATTAAAAAAAAGCTCGTAGAAAATAAGTTGCTATCCTTTTACATAACCTCGCGTTATATTGAATGACCGTGTTCTAATAAAATCATCCACCTTTCCGAAGAAATTCATCAAAATTATGAATATTTCTGTATAGTATATATATAAAACAAAGTTGGGTTTATTACAACACATATAATTCGAGATCTGCGAGACCAATTTTCATGGTTTTTCATCTTAAAAACAATGAAAAATCGACGTATACATAATTATGAAAATAAATGTTCATTCTTTTCGTACCTGTCAAAAATCTGTTGTCATCCTGTCGAATACTGTAAGTAATGATTGACATATATGCACGCCTTCATAAATGTATTTTGTGAAAACTTTTTAAAAAGGATGAATAAATTAGTGTCTGTGTTATTTTTAAATCAATAAAAAAGCTTGAAAAGTGCAATAAGCAGAAACATAGAAGTTCCTTAAATATTTATGCGTGCGTACAGATATAATGACAAATGATTAACATTTACGCGAGCGTTCAGAAATTTATTTTTTGTCATTGTATTACGTTCATCAAAGCCTAAATTAGTTCAGCTAAAAGGTTCACCATTCATTGACTGGTAGGCGGTACGAAGTTCGCCGGGTCAGCTAGTAGTATATAAACAAGAAAGTATGTATTTATATTCCTTATAGACTCAGCAATGGCTGGAATGCTTTTAATGAAATTTGAAGATAATCTTTATATTGAACCGGTGGATAATCCAGTTGAGTTTGCTATCGATTGGAGCCCTTTTTCAAAATATCAAAGAGAGTTCCGTTTCTAGGGGAACTTGAAACCAGACTGCGAAACTGCAACGCGTGGCCAGAGCGCTGTTTCGTATAAAATAAGTTTGGAATCCGTTCTAGCTAATCGTAAAATAATCTACAATGCTTTTGTACAGTTTGTTTACGTCTCACTGCCACATCCCATATGTCTAAATACTATTTTTAGTTTCAAAGAGAATATTTCAGTGGTGGTCTCATACAAATATCATCGCCTTGAAACTGATGAGGTAATACTATGACATTCACGTTTGGATCTACAGCAGCTTTTAATGAAAGTCTCTCAATAGATGTATGAAATCATTGTAATTTATAAGTTCTTTAAAAAGTCGTTAAAAGTGTTTTACAATGTCTATGTTGACTTTGTAAAGTCTTACTTGTTGTAGTCCATATGGACTATTTAGTCTTAAATAGAATATCTCCAACATGCGTTTCATGTTTATCGCTCTTAGATTATGTTTTTAAGGTAACGGCCTGTTACAATTCCAATATGAGGCATAGGCTCTCTACGTTTATGGAGGGAAGGATTAGAGCTAAAACCTACCACACTGCTTCAATGCGGATTGGTAGGTTACACATATCTCTAGTATTCTCTAGAATGCAGGTTTTGTCACGATTTTTCCTGCACCAAGAAGCGTGTGATAAATTGCAATTATCATTTAAATACTTAAGTTTTAATAGAAAAACTTATTGGTTCCTGCCCGGGGTTTAAACCCGTGAGCCCTCGAAAGAGTCGCATGGTATCATCGCTGGTTATCATAGCTTATATTCTTAACCCAAACCCCCAAACTGTAGTTAATATATCTGGAACTCCCATATAAGAGAAAAATTATTATAAATTAAAGATTACAGAAACATTTATATATAGAAATAAAAAAGGTAAGGTGACTCACCGTGTGGAAACCGTTAAAAACGTGTTGTGTCGACCCTACTTAGACTGGGATAAGGGCAGGAGGATGATGACAGCTTTTGAGGACTTTTTTATATTATAAGTATAGATGGTAAAAAATGTTATACAAGTAAAAACAGGTGTTTGTCAGTGTTTATTTTTTATCAGTCTATTGGCAGACGTTACGAACGAATTATATCATACGCGTGGGCTTCAAAGGATCTATGTCGAACATTTGCAATAGCGATTAACCCGTATTGTCTAATGTCACGCGGACATATCCGTGTTGGCAGCGATACTACCCCGCATTACTCGCATATAGTGAGTTTTACTGTAGCATAGTGTCTCATGTACGTAGAAAAATAAAATAGCTACTGTATGTAATCTAATACCTTCAATAATAGTAAGATTAAAAGATAAAATACTTATAAACAAATAGTAATCAAAAATAATATAAGTTAAATAGTATGTACAAATTGTAAATAGTTACATGTAAAGTAGTAATAGAAAAAATAGTCATAAGATAAATTGTTATCGATAAGGAAAATAGCTATGTTACAAAAGTATTAAAATAAGCCCATGTAACAAACGTAAATCGTAAACAAAGAATAAAGCAAATAAAATCTCTGACCTTACTCATCAGAGGAACAGGAAAAAAAATCTAATACCTACAAACGAGCATTCCTTGCTTATATCTCTCATGGGATCTCTATTTCATAGTGGCACAACTCAAAAAACACGTGTTGGACTAAGAAAGATAGAAAGAGAGTACTCCTCATTCTCCCGTGATACACAGTTGCTAATTAAAACTAAAGCTTAACACAATACAATTGACCAATAACATATAAATATATAGAACAAGCTTTTACCCGCGACTTCGTCCGCGTGGACTGTAATCCTGGAATAAACAGTAGCTTCAGTATTATACATTATAATAGCTCAGTTAAATTTATGCAGTAAACAGAAATCAAAATATTATATATAAAAACTTCTTCTCTTTGATAGGTTGATAATAGATGGCGTTTTTAAATGTCCTCCTGTAAAATTCCTGTACAAATAACAGGATTTCTATAGCCCATATGTTATTCCGGTATATAAGGATTAATTGAGCTAAATTTCATCGATATTGGTTCAGCGGATTCGCTGTGAAAGAGTAACAAACATCCATCCATTCTCACAAACCAAGAAATACCGCAAGAAGAAGAAAATGGCAAACAGTTCAGTATAAATTTTGCGACGAAATTCTGTCGCACATCACTGTTTTTCAGCAGAAACAGCGACATAGTATACTTAAGGATATATAATTTAAATAATTAAATGGGAATAGGTATAAATGATAACACATTCTTTTCAGCAGCCATACAGCAGAACTCATAATTCAATAAAGTCGTTCGTTTAAGCAAACTTAGGCATTTTTCATACATTTTTCTTAGTGATGGAAAACTTTAAACACATATATCTCAAAATTGATTTTTTGAGTTATGCCACCATTCCAGCCCATGAGTGATATAATCTGGATTTCCGAAGCGGTTCCAACAATTTTCATGAAGTTTAATATGTATATTTGAGTTCATTTTTTCGATCTAGCAAGGTTTTAATTTCAGAAAACGTTTATCCGTGTTTTCAGGCAATAAAAGATATAAGCTACAATATTATTAGAATACCAAGGTAAATTTTGCCATAAACTACAAAGTTATATTAGTTCATGTTAAAAATCGGTGTCCTGAAACCTGAAGATCCGGGTTCGAGTCCCGATATCTTCAGCCAGATTTTTTATTTCCCTTTTCTTTTCAAGGTCCGTATTTTGTGAGAAAACTTATTGGGAGTCCTTAATCAACGCATCTTATTAAAAAAAACGAGCAAAGCTCGATTATCCAAATGCTCCAATAGCTTTGTGAATTTTTCATTGAGTCTATCTCCTGATGATACTTCGTTTATTTATCTTTAATTATTAATCCTGCATGTATAGGTTTTTTTTTGTTTTTGCTTCCTACACTTAGCATTAATTACATTGATTTCTTTAAATAACGCGGATTATAGCAAAATAATTCTGTCACACTTTTTGTACTAATATTGTTATAATGTAATGTTTGTTATCATTATTATGTTCAAGTGAACGCCTTGTCACATGTAATATGAAATATTGATTAATGTGTAAGTAATAAATCAAGCCGTACTAAGTGTGTAATTGATGGTCGGCGTTGTTCATCAAACGTGATTAACTCATTCCCTAACGTAACTTGTTGACTAATGGTATAAGCTTTAAACAAGAAACTCTTTAAAGGTTAATTATAGTGAATTTGTCACTCTAAAGTTGCTCCAAGCTGTGAGAATCATCCTTTGCACAACTATAGACCTACCATGAACTCTTATTGCGATTCAATTGAAGACGTGAATGACGACCGCGAACCGCTTTCTTTTACCATGAAGTGTGAATTGCATTGGGGTCGTAATGTTTGAAAAGGATAACGTTATATGAACTATAGATAACTATGTCTCTTTTACTCACATGTTTTTAGGACGCACTCTGAACGCTCATTCGGCAAAAGGAAATAATTTTACAAGTATTACTTTGATTATCAGTATAAAAGTACTTTCATTTATGTGGTTTAATACAATATTTATTTATTGTGCTATCATACATAAACATGACAATTTATATTACATTAAAAAATTAACATTTCAGAACTGTTACATTTATTTTACATTAAAAAGTTAATCTCTCAAAATATCAACTTCCAGCAGGCATACATTTTCCTCCTGCGGTAGAGAGGAGAGGGGAATATTTCCTCTCCATTCCGTCTAACGAATTTTCGTTCAGCAGGCCTACCAGGAACTCTTATTGCGACTCAATTGAAGACGTAAACGAAAATGTTTTGCTTTTTCGTACCATTACGTCTTTAAGCCACACTTTAAGTCGTTACCGAATGAGCGTTCGGAATTCGTCCTGAGAACATGTGAATAAAAGAGACAGAGTTATCTATAGTTCGTATAATGTTATCCTTTTCAAACGTTACGACCCCAATGCAATTCACACTTCATGGTACGAAAAGAAAGCGGTTCGCGGTCGTCGTTTACGTCTTCAATAAAAATAATAGGTAATAAAAATAGTTAAGAAAATAACTATATCATTTACCAAATATTTAGAAATATTATTCGGATTGAAATGTGGAGGATATTAGAACCAGGTTAGAGATCGGATCTGGAAGGAGAACGTGTGATATTTTTAGCACACGCGACACCCGGGCGGGCTTGTGTTATATAATTATAACAGATCAAACGGTTGATAAAGGAGAGAGGTGCCTTCACGGTCAGAGTGGAAATCATGTGTGAAATAACTATTTTATTATCTGCAACAGACATCTGCATATTGCAATTATCTTAGTTCATTTATCGTCAGATTTGTGTATAATTCGTGAGAATATTTTACTCGCTTCGTTTTGTTTTGCGGATTATTGCGTAATAATCAAGTTATATGGCTTGAGAGTTATCTTTTCAACCGCTTTACATAGTACGTAAAAGTTATGATTATTTTGCTATAAGCTGCGTTTGTTACGAAAATCTATGTAATGCTAAGTGTAGGAAGCAGAAACCGATCTCATACCTTATACATACAGAATTAGTTACCACACAAACACCGCCACCAACAACACTACCCAAGTACTTAACACATTCAATATCTACGATCGTTTCGCCCCGTAACGGGAGTGACCAGCACTCTGCACTAAAATAAAAAAAAATATATAGAACATTTACACACACTGTCATCCGTCCCCAAAGTAAGTAACTTAATACTTGTGTTATGGGTGACGGACAACTGGTAAATATACTACATAAATAATTTTAAATACATACTTAGATACAAATACACACCCAGGCTCGAAGAACCAACAGATTGTTTTTTGAAAATGTTGGCCCTCGGCGGAATCGAAACCGCGACCCGAGGAGCTGAAGGTAGGGTCACTACCCACTGCGTCAACGGGCCAGTCTGCACTAGCAGTATACTCATTCACTACGACAATCTGTAATATCGTTTCACTTCGTAACCGGAGCATCATCAGTAGTCTCCACGACAAAATCGAAATGCCAAACAATAACAAAATCATAGTTTATATAGCTTTCAAAGGTAATTAAGCCCCTCTGAAATGGAGTACTCACAACTTCTATATCTATACTTATTATGAAACAAAGTTCCCAAAAGCGTCTGTCAGTAAAAAAAAAATTAAAAAGGTGGTGCAATTCTTCCGGAAGGTTAAGGTTAATAGTACATTACGGTTTATGTAAATTGTGATAAAGAGATCGCGCGGTTGTGAAAACATCGCCTGTTGCGAGCTTTTTTCGCGTGTGCTGCGTAAACAAGCAGAGATACACTAAAGTAATGTACTAGAGAATTGTAGATGTTTAAAAATACTACAAAAAAGTCTGGGACAGCATGTCTCTACCCCTTATGGTTAACTCACAATAATCAAATTATGTTCAAAATTTCAATTAAATACACTGAATTCCACGCGGGCGAAGCCGCAGGAACAGCTAGTACTCTATAAACTATTTAACATGATTTTAGCTTAATTACCAGGTTCCAACGTAACAGAATATTTACATTATTTTACTTAAAATAATATTCAAAAAATGTATTCTATGTAATAAACAAAGTATTCTTCCTTCGAAGGTCAAACAAGGCTAGGTAGGTTTTGCCTTCAGAAATCTTTAAATAGTGTAAGAAATATGCTTAGACGTAAAGCATATTACAAAATTGACGGTTATATGAATGATAAAAATGATTGGATTTGAAAATCCTTCTAGCCTTGTGCAAGACGGTTTAATTATGTAAACTGAAATGTTTAAAAGATTGACTGCCGACTCAAAAGTCCTTGCATAAGCTTACTTGAATAAAAATTATTTTGGTCTATATTGATTGTGACTGCGTACGATATTTGGAACGTTTTCGTTTAATTTATTTATCTAATAACAATAATAAAGATATAACTTGAACAAGTCAGGTTAAAAGAGGTTTTAAAAGAGCTTTTTAAAAATTATATCCCTACTGTTAACCGTTGAGGAGTTCCTTTGTCGTCGCCCCTTATTATATATGCAATGTCATCGGGACTGGACCAGTCTGCAAAATTTCAGCTCAATCGGACACCGGGAAGTGTGTCAAAGTTAACTTGCAAGATTCCATCTTCACATGTGTATAGCTGCCATTAAATAATGTACATCGTTGTTTAGAACGAAACAGCCGACCAGATCGGTTTCGTAGAGCGCTGTCACTGTCACTCAGTTAGTATGTGACGTTCCGCACGGGTTTGTCAGTCTGTGCGACAGAGACAACGCTCTATGAAGCAGAATCTAGCTGATTTTCTCTCTCTAAGCCTCTAAATGCATTACTTATTGCCGCGTATTATACATTGCAAGTTGAATAAAAGCTTTTAAAAATAACCTACTATGAATCATAGAACGCTTACTGTCACAAACATCTAATTGGTATTTGGTATTAAATGTAAGGTTTCATCGAAAACGATAAAGTGCTATCAAGGCTCTGTCAAATCTGACTTTAATCTACTTATAGCAAAACAAAAGCTATAATTAAATTTCATTGCGATTAAGTGCGTTGTTTTTCTATACCTTCTTATGCAAGATAGCAATGGTCAAATCAAATTCAAATTATTCTTTATTCAAGTAAACTTGTAAACAAGTGCTTTTGAATCTTCAACTTTACTGCTGGTTCGGAAAGCTGTTTCTACCGAGAAGAACCAGCAAGAAACTCGGGGGTTGCTCTTTTTAAAATATAAATGATGCTTGCTGGGAGAATGAGCCGCGTGCGCTGCGTAAACCAGCAGTTTTAAGTAATGCGGTAAGTAATTACGCTAAAGTAATGTGGTAGAGAATTGTAAATCTGTATAAATACTATAAAAAAGTTCGCGATAGCATGTCTCTATCTCTCACGATTAACTATCAATAACTACTTTTATGTTAAAAATTTTCGGGAAAAAAAATTCGGGAAATGTTTCGTATATCAATGAATTCCACGCGGGCGAAGCCATTGTTGCCACAGCTAGTTCTGTATACGAGATTACCTATAGTTATAAGAGGATATAGATAATATTTTGAGGTTTATGTGTAAGCTGTGACTTTCTTTTATTTATTTTTATTTAAGATAACTTTATTAGCTTAGCTTTTTACCTCTTGCCAACAATACGTCATAAGAAACGCCGGGCAACAAATGAGAGCACTAACCTCGTAGGTATGTAGTGACATAATGCGCGTACTCATTCCCAATACGCTACTGGCTACAAATCATCAACTACTCAGTTTAACTGGTGACAACTCCCACTACGGCTACCGGTTTATTTGATACCACTATAACTTAAGCGTTTGTCTGCCTCGTTGGCGCAGATGGTTCACTCCCATGCCTGGTCGCGGGTTCAGTTCCTGCCGACGGCCAACATTTTCTATAAACAATTTGTTGGTTCTTTGAGTCTGGATGTATGTAAAGGTCTTTATTCGCGGGGTATATGTTCCGTCAATATGCCGCGAATTCCGGTTAATAGGGGATAGGTTCCTAAACGACGAAATAAAAAAAGCAAAAACATAAAAATCACTTTAAGTTTTCGACTTCACATTAGTTACATATTACATACGGGAAAAAAATACGTCTTTTTCAGAATCGCATTCCAAATAGAATCACTCATATCACTTATGGTTTTAAGAGAATTAGAACGATTTTTCTCAGTAAACTCACTTCTCGACTAGACTATTAAATATACGCACCATAGATTATAGATGTAGGCGTTAAATTTCTCTACCAAAAAAGTTGTTGATAGTTGTAAATGTATGTATAAATGACGCATCAGTAATTCGATATTATACGGGTTCAAACACCTACATCACTAAGGTTTCCACAGCGGTTGAAAAAATAATGACTGATACTTGTACAAAAATAAATAGACTTCATAAAATGCAAATTGAGTAGGTATATACGGGGAAGTCTGAAAGCTGCGCCCATTATAAAGTGGTATGGACATGAAATGAGGGGGTTAAAAATCATGTCACCAAACGAGTGTTAATTATAAATATGAATGGATAAGTGACTAGAGGGATGAGTAAAAGTGATAGTTTAGATTGTGTAAACTATGACATGCATTTAAAAGAAGAAGCGCTATAGTTGACGAATAAAAGGAGAGAATGGAAGAGAAAAACATGTTGTGCAGACCCCACTTAATAGTGGTATAATGGCAGGAGAATGTTGACTTGCAAAAAAGAAATTCTTTAGTATTATAAAATAGGAGATTAATTATCGTGTATTTTCTTATACACAATACCTTCACCACCCCTGGTACTAGAACAAAATATCTTTCATCATCCTCCTGCCCTTATCCCACTTTAAGTGGGGTCGGCTCAACATGTTACAAATATGTTGTCATATGATTCGGCTACGTATTTTACGACCGGCCGCCTGCCTGACGTCAACTTACCTTAGTCGTATTTTACGACCCCTCGGTAAGAAAGAGGGTGGTCTATTCTACTCAGCCGGATACCACACGGCGGCTTAGTATTTCAGCTCTCTCAATATAAATTTAGCATACATTAAACGCAATAAAGAGCTGACCATTATTATAAGTCAATAAGCATTTGGATATAGTTAGACTTTATTTAATGTAAGTGGTACCCGCGACTTTGTTCGAGCCATCTTCAGCGTTAAAGTAACTTCAATAATGCAATATGAGTTTTTTTACCCTGAAAGAAATATTGTATTCTGTATTACTATTCCCGAAGGAAACACGGGATTTTTAAATCCTATAAACATATAAAACGGATGGCGCTCTCTACTCTTAGCAAAACATAGATTGTCTCAGATCGCAGACTATAGCAAAATAATATTATCATTACTTTTGAAACAATATTTTTAATGAATCTACTTTACAAAGTTTTATCCATATCGCTCCAGCAGATTCGCAATGAAAGCATAACAAACAGAAAGATTTTCACATTCATCATATTACTATCGATACACAGAATACTTGTAGCGATTTGAACCCACGAACTATCTACTAACTATCTGCCATCACGCTCGAAGAGGGAGACTTAAGTTACATTATAAATATGTCAGGTTGAACAAATATAGCATACAAAACTAAGAACAGTTATAACAGGTGCAACTTAACACGTGCGAGCGTAAACTGCAGATGTAAGATGTTATAACACGAGTCTGACGCTCATGAGAGAATGTTGGCCCAAAAAAAATGTTAAAAGAACAATCTGTAAATTCAAATTTGATATAGATTAAGTATTAAATTAAATATTTTAAAAATAAATTGTAGAAAACGTGTCTATTTAGCATTTGCCTTCGGCCCACGTCATTGAACTTATTAAATTTATATTTAAAAGGTCGATACTATTTTTAAGTTTGATAAAAGAATATCTTTATATAAAATACAGATTAAATAACGAATTATTTGGAATTATTATTTAATCTTTGTTTCTTGATAATTTTATAGTACTTTTAAAAAAATTAAATCGTACTGTAACCGGTTATCTAATAATTGTAACGGATTAATAACTATAATAAAAGTGTCGTAAACATAGGATAGACATGGAAGAGATTCCGATTCCCGTCGTTGTACAGTAACTGTTTCTGTTTTTGATATAGTATTTGTATTTTAAAGCTGTGTAAAGATCTCATGAATAAGTGTCCCGGATGAGCTAGATACCAGTCGGGCTAACTCGATAGAATAAGACGTGAATATAGTCGTTGTCTATTTAAGTAAAGTTATAAAGTAATAATTAGCACCACAAAATTGTTTCATCCGTTCTCGCGTGCTGTGATGACCAAGAGATTCATTTTTAAAAGCCTGTATTTAACTTTCCGTGTATGTATGTGAAGGTGGAATCTTGCAAGTAAAATTTGACCCACTTCCCGGAGTCTGATTGGCCGGAAATTTTACATACTGGTCCAGTCCCGATGACAATGTATGTTTTTTTTTTATTGGTTATAGAATAGCGCTTGGCTGTAATCATGCCTGATGGTAAGCAATACAGTCTAAGGTAGTACGCGCATGCCTAGAAGATGCCTATTCACGTTAGCTTTAAAAATACCCATACGTCATTGGGAACGACTGATGGCGGGAGAGAATTCCATTCCTGTGCTGTGCGCAACAGAAATGAAGAATTGGAACGCTTCGTGCGCCTTCGTGGGACATCTACAATGCAGGGGTGGAATCTCTCTCGGTGCGATAATAGAAAGGCGATGGAGGAATAAGATCGTGAAGTACTTGAGCACACTCTCCGAAACAGATCCTGTAGAAAACCGATAGACAGGCAATCCTGCGATGTTGTAGGTTGTGGCAACCCTCCGTCGATGTTGTAGGCTATTGTTTATGATAGTGATCTCAGCATGAGCTGATGTTGCTGGCAGGATTGGCTCCAGACGAAGGAACTCTTCAACGGCTAACAATGAAAAATGAAACCTTTTTTACTTGACTTGTTATACATATATAGATATGTACACATTAATGTATCATATTAATCGTACATAACTATCACATCGCCATTATTGTCTATTTAAATTAAAGTCGTATAATTATTAGGTCTCGATGCTGTTGCGTGATGTTGCGCGTCACGGCCACCGGACGCGCGGCACTTTCACGTTATCCATAAACAATAATCGAATTTCACCTACATTTTCAGTATTCTAATTGCTAATAACTGAGATTCCGTTCTAATAAACCGCGAACATTCTATTCATAAACGTTTAACTATATGACATGCTTAATTTTAAATCAAAGTTTAGTTAATTAGTAGATACCTACTATGATGGAAAACATAAAAATTAAACTTGCATACTTAGGCGCGTCATACTGCATACTTCCATATGTCAGACAGGCGGCCGATTGTTAAATACGCAGCCAAATGTGACAACATGTTTGTAACATGTTGTGCCGACCCCACTTAGAGTGGGATACGGGCAGGAGGATGATGATGACTCAGGCAAAAACATAGGGTCATCATCATTGTCTTATCCTTATCCCACTCTTAAGTGGGATCGGCACAATTTGTCTTTGTCTTACATTCTCCTGTATCTCGTCAACTCTGGTATCACTATATGCATCTTCACACAATCCATCGCATCTTTTTTTCGGCCTCCCTCTAGTCATACATCGTGGTGTGGATGGATCATCCACAATCATATTTAAAATTCTTTTGGTCACATGTTTTTCATTCCTCCTCATTAGATGACCATACCAACTTAATTTTATTTTATTTTATTATTTATTTCTTTATTGTATAAACAAAAGGGGGACTTATCCCTAAAAGGGATCTCTACCAGCCAACGTATGAGTAACAGAAAGAAAATGAAAAAAAAAATTGATGATGGAAAAAAAGGAAGGAAGAAAAAGAAAAATAACGAAACACTATACATAGATTAAAGTTGAAAAATGAATGAATAAAATAATAGATAATAGTGCTTATTTGAATTACTTGTGTAAACATAATGTAACAGTGAATGTAATATTTAGTTTTTTTTTCCTTAGAATATCCACTATGTTTAAAATTTATATTACGTTTATGTTGAGTAAATCGAGAAAAAGGCAGATTGCAACGAAAATAGACTTACGGTTTTATTTTACGACCAAATTTACTATAACGTATCCTGTGTTTTCATCTTAACTGCTTGATTGAAATAGCAAAGTGAAAACAAAAAACGGAAGACGTATCAACATAGCTTTTTACATATTTTTGATGTAGACGAAACTTGTGTAGCCCGTATCCGTCAGGTAAATTTAAAAAATGCAGAGTAAATAATTTGCTTGCAAACTAGCATAGAAGACGAAACGTGAATGTCAAATTTTTAGTTACTTAGGTCCTTACCAAGTGTTCAGATATTTGAAATCCTTACAGTGAATGCCGAGTTAGGGCTTTAGTCTCTACTATTTACTCTAGTAAATGTCTCTCTCCTGAAAGAGAAGAACCACAATAATCTACCTTTACAACAATTATATTTTTAAACGAAAAATTCTTGTAAATTTCAGAATCAGCATAAAATTGTAACGTACTAGTTAACAGAAACCTTCCGGAAGATTTGCACTACCTTTTAGTAAAAACCGTTCAAAAAACCATTAACTATATTTTGAGAAAATCGAACACATACAGACAGCTTTTGGGGACTTCGTTTTATAATATGTACTAGCAATGTCCCGCGGTTTCACCCGCGTCCATACCGATCTTGTGGTACTGGATAGTCTACGAAGTCGGACTATAGAGTTATTTGTAGATTATTTAATTATAAAAAAAATGGGTATCATTAGTATTCTTGGAATAAGACCTAACTCACCAAATGCAGACCCTGCTATATTGGTCCCTACAATGAATTTATTATGGCATTATTTTCTTTCGATTTATATTCTCAAATTCGTAATATCTTTTGATTGGGATGTCAGATTTTAATAATTTAAAAAATATTTTATAGGTATTGAAATAGTTTTTAATAAAATATCATTAAATGGAATAAGTATTAATACAGAGATATGAATGAAATGGTTTGATTATTGTCGGCAATTTTATTAAATTACAATGTAAAAAGTAGTTATATTGGTATAACTATAATAGTTAGACATATGGTATCACGCACTTTTTTGTGGATATTGATATGTTCTATACTGTAGAACATTTTTTGTTCTATCCTCAATAGTTTCCGCAGCACACGTGATGAAAGATGTTTACGATGTATTTTGCTCAGTGAAGGAGATTTCCAATGGTGAAAGAATTTTTGAAATCGGTCCAGTAGTTTTTGCGTGAAAACATTACATACATACACACATACAAACAAACATACAAATCTTTCCTCTTTATAATATTAGTATAGATAGATACATTTTACGTGATATAAAGTAAATACAGACAATTTTAGATTTCTTTTGTAGAAGACGTTATTGCTTATATCATTTATATGGACTAATGATGATTGCAGAATATACTGTTTACACTATGATACAAATGGATTTGTTGCACAACCGGTTGACTATGCCGTGCGTGATGTGTCATACCATTTTTATACTTACGAGTATCTTATGTAACCGCTAAGTTAATTGTTAAAACATGTATACTATCATATTTTTTTTAATAACTTTCTTTGTGTAAGCATCATTTAGTAGCGTAGTTATTAACAATTTTTAAACTACTGGTATTTATTATCCTATCCTACTAATATTATAAATCCGAAAGTTTGTGAGTATGGATGGATGTTTGTTACTCTTTCACGAAAAATCTACAGGACGGATTTGGATGAAACTTTACAGCTATATAGGTTATACATCAGAAAAACATATAGGCTACAATTTGTAATGATTTTATGTTATATAATGATACATGTCAATAAAGTAGGAAAAAATCTGGCCTCTGAGAGCTATCTTGGCGTACGCTGCCTAAACCATTGGAGTTACACAAAGATGATGTACCGTAGTATTGTTTGTCTTGAATAGTTCTAAATAAAAGTCCGCGACAGCATATATCTATCTATCTACCTTTTATGTGGAAGCCTTTTATAAACATCAATGCATTTGTCACTTTTAGTATTTCATTTCGATAAACTTTGTTTTTTACACTAAGTAATTTGGCCGAATAGTTTAAAGTTATCACGATATGATTGACTTTAATGGAGCGCCATAGAGTGCCTTATACGCGGGGCGCGAAGATTGTATGGAATCCTTTTGTTTTTAAGTTAGATAGCAGTAACTAAATAAATATAAGTATATTTTTAATATAAAGTAAAAAAAAATAAACCTAAAATAATTTGCCACGAAACTTAATGTGGCAGACCAAATTCCACGCGAGCTAAGCCGCGAGCACAACCTAGTCTAGTATATATTCGAAACGATCTAAATGTTCTGCGGATTTATCCGTGAAAATGTAACGGACAGACAGACTTTCGAGTTTATAATATTGCATCATCCTCCTTCCCTTATTCCGCTCTAAGTGATTCTTATAGTGCTTCTAAGTTTTCACATGATTTGGCTACGTATTTTACGACGGCCTGCCTGACGTCAACATACCTTTGTCGTATTTAACGACAACGGGTGGTCTATTCTACTCAACCGGATACCACACGGCGGGTCGACTTACCTTAGTCGCCTTTTACGACACCTCGGTAAAAAATGAGGGTGGTCTATTCTATTCAGCCGGATACCACACGGCATTTGAGTTTACAATATTAGTTTAGATATAATTAATAGTGTAATAAATCAAGTCAGAGAAAACCTTAAATGACGTAATGGATACTGCTCGCAATAAGCAAAACTTAATTAGTTTTTGTCATTACAGTTCAGTTATTAATTGAAATAATAGAATCGATCGTAACATTTGCTGTTCTTTTAGCAACACTTTTACTAGTTATAACTTGGTCACGCTTTCAATGAACAACGCAAAATATATCTTTTCAATGTTTGTAAGCCGGGAAAGTTCTCTCGTTGCTATTCAATCGTCTAGAAGCTATTCAATCACGTCGTCTTTACTTACATTTTCACTAACTTCCAGTTTCCTTTATTATTTGTAAGCAGATAGTCACGTTATTGACCTGTTTTTAGACCTTGACTAATGTAAATTGTACACTTTTTTTTTCTTTTATACATTATAGGTACTCACGAATTTGTACTATTTAGCGAATTCTACAAATAAAAAGTAAGTTTGCTTGTAAAAATTTTGTTTTCGAATTTTGTTTCAGTATAAAATTATCTATCAGCGATTTTGTACATAGTACATTAATAAATCGCATGCTAAATATGAAAAACACTGTAAGTGCTAGTTTTGCTATAGTATAATATGTAATTTTTAACTTTGAAATTTCAAGACACAAATTAATTTCAGAAAGATCTGCAACTAAGGTACTTAAATTGCATGACATAATCGCTTTTAATTAATCCAGTTACATTACACATGTAAAAAATATATGATATTTTCTTAGAACAAAAGAGTTCCGATTGCCGTTCTACATGAAGGCATCGTGTAGTTGAATATGTAATATTAAGGTTGCTGCTTCGGAAACAGTTAGCCGTGCGTTCCCTAACGATCCATTCATGACTTCTCTGCCATACACGCGTACTTAAAGGCCTTATACACGGTTGGGATTGCCGCCAACCATCGTGTCCTTGGTCCGGTCAACCGATTTCTGTATTCGTTCTTCATGGACGGTTGTTTGACTCAGTCAGTTTTCTCCGTCTTTCTCGGCGTAAAGACCTTTTAATAGGGCTCCTTGCCTTTTAAAGGAATAGAAGATTGTTTAGACAATAACTTTTTCATGATTGAGTGAGCGAGAAAAACAAAGAAAAAAAAATAAATGAAACAATGGCTCAAAGAGCGAATTTTTGAACCACCTTAATACTTTAAGGATTCTTGACTCTTAAGACCTAAGAGGAAGAAATAACGACCTCTAGTTGCGGCAATCGTTTCGCAAATCCATCGCAACATTCGACAACTTTCGTCCGCTTCGATTGACAAGCGCTAATACGCTATCGTCGGCTGACAGCGTTCTAGACCCTCAGGACTGACCACGGACTCAGCCCATCGCGAGGAATGCGCTCCCAATCAAGACCGTTGTCATCAACCAAATGTCGATCGGATGAACCGACTTCTACACTATCAATTTTACACAAACCCGACCCAGCAGACACGATGGTCGTCAGTTAATCCCGACCGTGTAGAAGGCCTTTTAATGACCGCTGATTTCAATATACAATGTTACACGGATCTTCCATTAATGTTATGCAATAATATAGGGGTATAGAAAAATTGTGATCATTAAAGTTTTCTAATTTTGATTCGGCTTTCGTCTTTGTTGACATAATTCTTTTACTTGTATCATTGTTTTAAGAATAGAAAGTACTAGGTTTAGGTCACGCGATACAGTCTTCTTCTTTCGTTTACATATTCCGGGTGGCGTTTTAAATGGCTGTCTTGTACGTGATCGAAACCAGGCCAAAATCTATACCGAGATTTCTGAGATTTCTTGGCAACGTACTCGCAATGACTCGGCATGACATCCCATCTTATATGCATCATAACAGAACTACCTTGCTATAATCCGCACGGGTTAAGCGAATGCATGCAAAGCCAGTGTGTATGAAGCAGGTAAAATTTACGCACCTTACACATGCAGGACAAGCCACCACATGCACCCCAAGGCGCCTCCACCAGCAACATCGCACATAAGCAGAACACACAACCACCACCACAATCTCAACGATCGTTTCGCACCGAAACCGAAGCATCATCAGGAGGATAGGCTCCACGACAAAATCGCAATACGATTGCATGTAATATGGAATTCCGCAAAGTAACGCCTGCTTCTATAAATCATCCCATCTTATATTTTTCCTCTTTTTCAACCGATGGACGTCTTCTACAGGATATACTTCTTTTTACATCACGCGATATTCTGCCTCATGTATCCAGTACTATGAGTACCTATGAGATTACGATAAACTGTATACTTATGTGGTAATCTTAAGGCTTATCATGCAATGTCATATCTACTAGTACAAGCACATAATTTACAATGCATCTTCACACTTTACGGAAGACATTATGAGATAATCTGCATATGCCTTGAGAATTTCTGAGATATGTTAAACTCGCTAATCAGTATTGCAGCAATGCTAAGTCTAAGCTCCGATATCTCCAAGATCAGGCCTTTGCCCGCCAAGGGAACTAGTGTCAGGTCATTCGAAATAATAATACATTCAAACTTAAATTGACAACGCTTTCAATATATCTAATACGTTGTCTGGGAACCAAAATAAAAAAAATCTGATTGATTTGTTGATTTTATAAACGTAGGTTTGGTGATTTATATGAAATAATACATCAAATAATGTAATACTTGTTCAAGTTCAACTAACGATGATTGTATATGCAATGAAAACCTTGAATTTGAATTGCAAAAAACTACGCAATAAAATGTTATGACTAATAACGTAACTTTAACGCGTACTCATATTATAAATGCAAGTCTGTCTGTCTATTAAACTTTAGCGGCTTATCCGCTGCCTACGAACACGTGTAACAAGCTTGAACTGGAGGCAAAATAAATGGTGGGGTTTGAACCAATTACTATAAGACTATGCTTGGTTGGGTGATGCGTCACTTTGTGATTCTGATTTCTACCTCCCAATGATGCTTAGGTTGCGGGGTGAAACGGTTGTTGAGTTTGTGATAGTGAAAGTGTGTAGTACTCTTGTGTATTATAGTGGCGGTGGTGGTGGTTTGTAGTGCACGTGTTTTTAGGAATGTACCATGTAATAAAATGAATAGTCCACTCTACATTTAGCATTATATATTTTTACTTATTACTTTTTCCATTTACTTAATCGCGGATTAAAGAAAAAAATATTACTTTTGAATCTTTAATCGCTATACTAGGTTCTCTAAACATAATAAATAGATATAATTGTGGAAAGTGTGACGTACCATCGAATGCCGCTGCAAGTTACCTATTCGGCATCGTTAGGCGAAGCGATGGTGAAATAAAGTGTAGACGGCAAGTCGCCTATTGTTTCTTTTCCGACATGAAATTAGCAGAGCGCGACATGAGGTCACAGTCTTAACTACCTATGAGTCAGCGTTGGCTATTTTGCCATCGCGGTTAAAGTTTTTAAGGTGAACGCTATTTGAGCTAACGCCCGCGACGATTTCTTTTATCCATGTTTTTGATTTGGTAACTATAATATGTACTATAAATCTAAGCGTCCTTGAGACGCCGAATAGAAGCGTATAGAAGAATGAAGGTAGCCAAATACGAGGAATATGGCGTAGGAGCTTTCATAACGTCGGGGATTGTCGTTGAAAACTCACGTGCTTTAAAGTAATACCTCGGACTTATGCGATAGGTGGGAACGAGCGCTATCCGTATAAATCAAATTAGCGTAAGTCGGGGTACATTTTTGCATATAAAGATATAGAAAGTATGTTTAATTGGGACCGGAGGCTATAAAGCAATATTTAGGGAAATAAACTTGTATCAAATTTTAGATAATATGGCAAACTATATTATTATAAAGTGTATAAACACAATTCAAAGTTATTTTGTTGTAGAAGGTTTCATAAAATCTAACAAAGTCGTCTGACGAGTCAAAGTTTTTTTCGTCTTCCGTAGTAATATCCCCTCGTAGCATGCTTGTAATATTTCTATCCCGTGTTTTGTAACAAAAATGCGATCTTCATTGGAGTCTATGCCTTCTAAAATTGTTAACCCTTTTTCAATTGAACTCAGAGCTTCTGTCAAGTTTCGATCTGTCATTTGATCTTTTAATTGAACTGGATCCAAAGAATCAGGATTATCAATGTCTTCCTCTTGTTCACGCATTGTTAACAGCTCATCAGTTGTAAGCTCCTCATTGTGTGAATCCAGCATTTCTTGAACGTCATCACTATCCACTTCTAAATTTATTTGTCTACACGTCTGTGCCTGTTGTAAGCTGATTGAATAATAGTGAGGACAAAAACGAACGCCACCACCTGAACTTTCCGGCGTTCAAAACAAAGAGGAAATTAAATCGTGTAACTCCGAATTTTCGTAAGTCGAGGTAGCGTAAGTTGGGGTATTACTGTACTAATAATCTATAGTAGTTTGTATGCGATCGATTTTCTCAAAAGCTACTAAACGGCTTTTTGTACGGTTTTTGTTATAAAGTAGTACATTTTTTCCCAAAGGTTTAAGTTAATAGTACATTACGATTTTATGTAAATTGTGTTGGAGAGTGGTAGTAGCAGTTGTAAAAAACTCGCCTGATGGGAGCTTTAGTCGCGTGCGCCGCGTTAACCAACAGAGATATAGTACGCGGCAATAAATAATGCACATCGAGGCTTAGAGAGAGAAATCGGCTAGATTCTGCTTCATTGAGCACTGTCTCTGTCGCACAGACTGACGAACCCGTGCGAAACGTCACACACTAACTGAGTGACAGTGACAGCGCTCTACGAAACCGAACTGGCCGGTTGTTTCGTTCTAAACATCGATGTGCATTTTTTAATGCCGGGTACTCAAGTAATGTACTAGAGAATTGTAAATCTAAAAAAAAAGTCCGCGAGAGCATGTCTCTATCTCTTATGGTAAACTCACAATAACTACTTGTATGTTCAAAATTTCAATTCTAAAAGTAGTTTGAGACCTCCATGAAGCGAAGTCGCAAGCACGGCTAGTATATTGCGAAAGTCTGTCTAACTGTCTGTCTGTGCAAAATAAAAATCGCACTTCATCGAAAAAAGATTATTTCGCCAGGAACTACACTCGAGTTAATGCGGTGATAAAATTATGAGTCATCGATGACCTTTTTTTCGCGCTGCCAACGACCTGTTCGCGAATATTTTTAGTTGTAAACTGCGATATCTTTTAGCACTAAGTCTTAGAAAAAGTTTATTATCCTTTAAGAATTATTCATCATAGTAGTAAAGTAATTACTAATGGATTTATTAATTTATTTAGAGATTAGAGATAGGGTTTTAATTTATTTATTAAGCAACAAGTTACATTACAACTCAAGTTAGAAAGGTTTTAAAAAAGCTTTTAACAAAATCTCATTTCCTTACTGTTAACTGTTGAAGACTTGCCTCGTCTGGAGCCAATCCTGGAATTATCATCCGGTCATGATTATCACAAACATGCATTGTCTAATTACTAGCTACACGTATACGCGTTGCTATGGCTTAGTCTAGTTTCGAATTGCTCTCAAAACAGAACTCGACAGTTAAAAAATTCGCCGATCGCCACCACAGAGGATCGTTCGCGGGGTCATTCTAAAGATTGTCTGAAAATTTCATTAAAATCGGTGCGGTCTATAAAGGACATGCAGACAAACATTCATTTTTATATATTAGGATTTAAAAGTTTAAGAAAAAAAATGGTTTTATTATCCCACTGCTGGGCAAAGGCTAAAAGGCTAAAATGTTCTTTTGGAGAGAAGGATTGTGCTTTTTTCACGTCACGCTCCAATACAAATTGTAAGTTTACACACGTCATATGAACTCTCCAAAGATTTGATGTTTTCCCACGATGTTATCCTTCACAGAAATGCGGATAATAAGTTTTAAATAACAATTAGGCTAATAAGTTCTTCCCGAGGTCTGAACCCGTGACCCCCTAGTTTGACTCGAACGGTCTCACGGTCACGCCATTATCATAAACCAAATCAAAATATTTATTAAAACGACAATCACACATTTGACTGGCCAATTGGCGCAGTTGGCAGTGCCTTCAGCTCCGCGGGTCGCGGGTTCGATCTCGCCGAGGGCAAACATTTTCTACAAACTATTTGTTGGTTTATATATAATTATTTAACCTAAACCTAACTTACTTCAGGGACGGACGACCGTGTGTGTAAGTGTCCCATATATATTTTTGTTTGGATTGGAAATCAGTCATCATTCTCTTACCCTTATCCCATTACCCTTCCCACGTCGCAATGACTAATCAAAGTCATACCATCAGCTTTCAACTACGCGTAGCCCTAAGCCGTGGTCCGGCCTCATAGGAGGCATTCTTAGGACGACGTTCCCAAATTAGTAGGGCTTCTGCGCTCTACTCTCTGCATTTCGCAACCTTGGCGATGCTTCTGCACTCGCCCGTCCCGCCCGATAACGCTGTATAAGCCGTTAGGACTAACAGCATACATTCAATTCGAAAAAAAAACACAACACACAAACAACAACAAAATCCATTCATCTTTTTTACGGCCTCCCTCTAGTCATATATCCGTCCACATTCATATTTAAAACTCTTTTGGTCACATGATTTTTATCGCTCCTCATTACATAATCATACCAACTTGATCTCACACTTCTCATCTTTTCTATAAAATTAGTGTCACAAATTTTTTCCCGAATTGAAATTCAAAAGTAAGTATTGTGATTTAGCCGAAAGAGATAGAGACATGTTCTCGCGGACTTTTGTGTAATATTTTTATAGAACTTCATTTCTCTAATATAGTACCCGGCATTAAATAATGCACATCGGCAGTGGCCTCGACGTGCATTATTTATTGCCGGGTACTATACATTAAATAAATAAATAAGCTGTGATAGCCTAGCAGTGAGACCGTGCGACTCTCAAGAGACGACATGGGTTCAAATCCGGGCAGGCACCAATGAGTTTTTCTATTAAAACTTATGTGTCCAATTGATAATTGCAATTTAACATACGCTTTTCGGTGAAGGAAAACATTGTGAGGAAACCTGCATATCTCTGGGGAATTCTAGGGATATGTGTAGCCTACCAATCCGCATTGGAGCTGCATGGTAGGTCTTAGCTCCAATCCTTCTCTCTAGGCGTCCGTGTCCAAAATAATTAACATAATACTTGTATTGACAGATATAGGGTAAATCTATATATAATTTTAAATACATACTTCAACACATGTAAACACCCAGACTCTAAAAACCAAAAATTTATTTATAGAGCCAGGCGTTACTTTGCGGAATTCCATATTACAGAAGCTATAACAGAACTACTTTGCTATAATCGCGTGTGTTAAGCGAATGTATGTAATGCTAAGTGTGTGAAGTAGGCAAAATTCACGTACCTTACACATGCAGGACACGTCATCAAACGTATCCCAAGACGCCTCCACCAGCAACAATGCACACAAGCAATACACACAACCACAACCTAAAATCTCTACGATCGTTTTTCTCCGAAACCGAAGCATCATCAGGAGGATAGGCTCCACGACTTCTTCTGCTTCATACACATTAGCTTTGCATGCATTCGCTTAACCCGTGCGGATTATAGCGAAGTAGTTTTGTTATAGTGCCTATTTTGCATCTAAAATAACGAGTTATAATGAGTGTTAGTAATAATATGATTCATATACGACCTTCCTGCGTCTAATTTTGCGGTGCCAACGTTCGGTGCGGATATTCTTAATTAAAAGTTAAATGCCGTCGTACTCTCATCTTCGACCTATTAAATTCCCGGTAGTTAACTAGTCTATGGTTATTGTTTAACCCGTACTCGTCACGCTATGAATTTTGCACTACGCTGTTCTCTTCGTTAGGTATAAACAAGTTAAGTTAAAAAATTTCACGTCTCTACTTTTAAACGCTAAGAAATCCCGTGTGGTGTCCGACTGAGTAGTTAAGTCCACCGTCTTGTTTTACCGAGGGATCGTAAAATACGACTAAGGTAAGTTGACGTCAGGCAGACGACCGGTCGTAAAACACGTTACAACATGTGCCGACCCGATGATGTTGATGACTGTTAAACGCTGAGGATTTCCTCGTCTGGAGCCAATCTTGGCAGCATCGTCAGTTCATGCTTATCATACATATGCATTATCATCGAGACTTGATCAGACATGACATTGATCGGTATGTAAAATTTCAGCTCAATCGGACCCCAGGAAGTAGGTGGAAATTTAACTTGAAAGATTCCACCTTCACATACGTAAATTGCAAGTCGAATAAAAGCTTTTAAAAAATAAGAAACACGAATACAAAATCCAGACTATTAAATGCGATACATACAAGCTGTGATAGTGGTAAGATTACGCGACTCTCTCGAGCGGGTCGCAGATTTAAACCCCGAGGCTACCTATCTGACTCTTTTTATGTATATACTAGCTGTGCCTAAAACGCCGGCGTGGGATTAAGTGATTTACGAAGTTTTTCCCGAATTTTCGAAATTTTGAACCTAAAAGTAGTTATTGTGAGTTAACCATGAGAGATAGAGACATGCTATCGCATTGCATCAATTTTTTTGTATTATTTTTATAGATCTACAATTCTCTAGTACATTACTTTAGCGTATCTTTGCTGGTTTACGCAGCGCACGCGACTAAAGCTCCCAGCAAGCAAATTTTTTAGCAACTGCGCAATCTCTTCAACACAATTTACATAATACCGATATGTACTATTTACTTAAACCATTCGGAACTATTTCACATCTTTTGGTGAAAACCGTACAAAAATCCGTTCAGTAGATTTTTAGAAAATCGATTATACAGACAGACAGCTTTTTTTGAAATTTGTTTTATAATAAGTATAGATTAAATAAAGATAAAAACTCCGGCCATAGAGTTATTATACTAGAGAAGGCAAGCCTTATAAAAGAAAAGTAAATGAGGCTTCCTATCCCCTTTTTTATACCTGTCCTTCTTTTTTATATGAGATTAGATAATGATGAGTATGTGTCTCTCATCTTCCCCGTCTTATTCTTTGTTGGATACTAGCAATTCAGGTCTGCCTATATCTCCCCTACCGTATGATAAGTCTATGCATACTGCAGTCTGCAAATTTAATAAATCTTGTAGTATATCTAGACGCAAATATATCGGGTCGGCCTTAAAAAAATTGATTGATATTTGTTGTAACATTTTTCGTTGCCGTGTCAAGGTAGATTTGTACACCGTTCGCCGACAATGAAAACAAAGTCCAATTATAACGCAATTGAGCGTAAAACTTGCTTTAGTGCGGTAAAGAAATACTATGTAAGTTCTGTTAACAGTACTACACGATTACAAACTTAACTGATTTCGCTGTAGTTAATAAACTTATAAAGTAACGGCCCATTAGTATGACACTATCATTGTAGAGTAAGATTGACCTTTAGACCATCATGCTGCTACAATACAGATTGACAAATTACACTTCTCTACCAAGGATATGATGATTTCATCAAGATGTTTTTCTTTAGCACAAAGATATAAACTAAGTTATGACGAATAATTTATAGAAGATAAATTAAAAAGTTATGTTAGAATTATTCTGATATATTCCGCGTTTGTTAAGAAAATCTGTGTAATGCTAAGTGTATAAAGAAAAACCGTTCTCATACCTTATACATGCATTAATTAATAAATGTGTTAAGTCAAAGTATCCGATATCGGTGTTAAGGATCGAATTTGATTGGTTAATGGCAACCACCCACCATAATCCCTTCTACCCCTCCTGCCGTCCCCTTCACACCGCATGAAACTCGCGAAATGCAACGTACGCGCAGAAACCGCAATGATAAAAAAAACCTGTGTTTGTGACCAAACTATTTATAAAGTGTCCATAGTGTCCAGCAGGTCTACCACGAACTCTTATTGCGACTCAATTTAAGACTTAAACGAAATTGTTAAGCTTTTTCATACTAAGACGTCTTAAAGACGACAGAGTTATCTATAGTTCATATAACGTTATCCTTTTCATCCCAATGCAATCCGCATTCCATGGTACGAAAAGAAAGCGGCTCGCGGTAGTCATTTACGTCTTCAATTGAATCGCAATAAGAATTCATGGTAGGCCTGCAGGATTGTTCCCGATCCTGTAAAGGCAAGTGGTTGACCCTTTTCTGCCCAGTATGTATCTCAAGACACCACCAACAACAGCAAACTACACAAGCACTATACTCATTCACTGCAAAAGGATTGTCATTTTTCCCCGTAACCGTAGCATCGCCGAGGATTTTCTACGTAGATGTTTTTAACAAACGCATTATAGCATAATAATTCTATCATACTCGTAACGTTTGAATTTATGTAAGGGCTTTATTTTGTGGAGGAGTATAGTTATATTATAAATTTTCATTGCATTGTGGGGAGGGTGGTGTGAAGTCACTAGCGACCTACGCACGAGCTTCCCCTTCAGACCACACCCCATATAAACGGCCACGATCTAATGTACAGGTTATTCTACGTCATAAAGGAAGTTAATGTTTAATATATTAATATTTGAATATCATCTCTTTATCCGCAGTGTTTTCAGATTTGTGTGTTATTATATTCTGTAATAATGTAGTAATGTGATGCCTCATTAACACAGTTTTAATAGAGCGAACGAATTAACTCCGCAACTGTGACTCGCGCAATATAATTTGCAAATAATCTCAATGTTCTTCTATACTTTTTGGAGTATTAATGACTAATAAGTTTGCACTATATTAACGCTTTTTTATTTTTTAATAATCTATCTGCACTCACACATGAATATATATATTTTAATATAAGTTAAAAAAACTGCAGTCTGTAAACGTGCACTAAAGGATATTACAAGACTTCACTAGAAACTTTTTAAAGATCTTTATTGGAAGGTCTTAGGAAGTCATTCATAAGTATGTCTCATGGGCCCTTTGAGAGTCTAATAATGGATGTTGATCGGCAAATCACCAACTTAAAGTCTAAGAATTGTCTTAGCTCTAGATTTAAGTTAGTTCCGGAATTGGGGAAAACTTTCTATAAATGCACTCAAACAAAATAATAAATTTCTTGCTCGACACGCCTTTATGCCTTGTGCCACAAAGATAAGGTCATGCTACACCGGATGACCTACCAAATCCGAATTGAACCTGCGCTGAATGCCAATGATTGACAGCGCTCCGGTATTGTACCAAACAATCGTAGGGTCACCATTTGTACACAAACTACAAGGACAAACCTTCATTAATTATTTAGCAATAGTTACATACATCATATTATTATCCGGACTTATGTTATAAATCCGAATATCTGTCTGTTAAGTTTTCACAGTTAATCCGCTGGAGAAATATATATAATAAATGTATCGACAAATTTTGATACATTTTACGCTTGTATACCAGGCTAACATATACTGGCATTTTTCCTTTTGGCGCAGAATAAAAGCATAAAGATATTATAGAAAGTATTTATCGTTTAGGTGAACGCGTAGAAAGTCCCGGGTCGAGTCTGTACAAAATAAATGAAATTGCCCGAACTTATGAAATAAAAATTGATTCAATGGGTTTTATTTATAACATGTTATGCATTTAAAATTAAACAATATTAAAGAGAATCTGGATCTATGACCTACGCACGTTGGGTCAATAGCGAATCAACGAAACCATACCCACAAGACAAATAATTAACACAACTTAGATGCTAGGTTAGCTAATAAACGGGTCGAGTCCGCGTTCAGAAAGATACACACTACGTGTCAATATGCACAATTTTTCTATTTATAACTTTTTATCTTAACCACTATTCAAGCTATTAAAACAAATAAAAGGTGAAATTTGAATTTTTCCGATTCCGACATATATAAATGTGTCTTATCGTTGCAATCAATTGCCACTAAGTGCTACTAAATACAAGTAAATACTTAGGCTGGCTTTAGATATCACAGAGAGAGAGATAGAGAGACATCTGGACTCGAACCGGTGTCTTCTGGTTTCGGGACAGCTCTACATATTTCCCACCTAAGCTATTATAACTTTTAAGTGTTAGCGAAATTTACCTTCGTATTCTAATGATATTGTAGCAGTTTTTCATTGCATGAAAGCAACGATAAAACGATGTTTTCTAAAAATAGATACTAGATAAATTTATTGCCCCCGAAACTCTTGCTTTTTGGAGCTAATGAAAACTTCGGAGCCTTTTAAAAAAGGATTGCTCGTTTACAGGTATTAGATAAAGTAACATGCTATAAAAATATTAACATCAAATTAGTTCTGCAACACCACACAACAACTACTACCGATGTTGAATGTCGTAGCCATATAAATATTTCAAGGTCCAATATCGGTGTTAAAAACCTGTTGAATCATATTCTGAATCATGTGGGAGATTGCAGCAAAAACATAACAATAAGCGATGTGAACTATCAACAGAATGCAAACATCTACACGAAATCAAAATACTAATACGTCGTCCGTATAGAATAAATGGTTGTTTGGAATATAAAACCTACGGAATTTAGATTTATTTATTTATAAAATCTTTTAAATAAAACTAGCAATGCCCCACGGTTTCACCCGCTTCCATACCGATCTCGTGGTATCGGAAAGTCTACAAAGTTGGACTATATATTTATTTTGTAGATTATTTAATTATAAAAATGGGGGTATCATTAGTAAGTAATCTTGGAATATGAGCTAACTCACCAAATGCACCCTGCTATAACGGTCGTTACAATGAATTTGTTATGGCATTATTTTCCTTTGATTTATATTCTTCAATTCGTAATATCTTTTGATTGGGATGTCGCATTTTAATAATTTAAAAAGTATTTTACAGGTATTGAAATAGTTTCTGATAAAATATCATTTAAGGATTAATACAAAGATATGAATAAAATGGTTTGATTATTGTCGGCAATTTTATCAACTTTTACAATGTAAAAAAGTAGTTACATTGGTATAACTACAATAGTTAGACAAATGGTATCGCGGACTTTTTTGTGGATATTGATATGTTATATAATACTGTAGAACATTTTTTTGTTTTACCCTCAATACTTTCGCAGTGCACGCGGTGAAAGATGTTTACGACTGAATTTTCCACAACTTATTACAATTTATGAGGGATCCCTATTTTTTTTAACATTACATATAGCCTCAGTTGCTCAGTGAAGAAACAGCTTTCCAATGATGAAAATTTTTTTGAAATCAGTCAGGTTTTTGCGTGAAAACATACACACATACAAACAAACATACAAATCTTTCCTGTTTATAAAATTAGTATAGATATAGATAGAATAACGATATCTTGTTCTAATTATTTATTTATTTATTTATTTGGACATCCAGTAGTTGCTACATATAAAACTTACATAAAAAAATAATAGAAACGAAAAATAGTTTAAAATGTACAACTTATTAAGGTGTCACAGCATGCACCAAAAATTACTACACAATATAAACGTAAAAAAAATTACATAATAGATTGAAACATAGAACTTAATAGGTAAAAAAATAAAATAAAATAAAATAATCCGGTAAACAAAACAAAGAATTAAGATAAATGCCGTGTGGTATCCGGCTGAGTAGAATAGACCACCGTCTTTCTTACCAAGGGGTCGTAAAATACGACTAAGGTAAGTTGACGTCCAGCAAGCGGCTAGTCGTAAATTACGCAGCCAAAACATGTGACAACATGTTTGTAACATATTGAGCCGACCCCACTTAAAGTGGGATAAGGGCAGGAGGATGATGAAAGATATTTTGTTCTACTACCAGGGGTGGTAAGGTATTGTGTATAAGATAATACAAGATACATTAAAAAGGCATTGTTGACAATTGCACATTCACATTAAAAAAAACATTTTGCTTTAGATGATCATACCTCCCGCCCTTCGCCCTTCCTTTCATTATCTTCTATCATACGTCAACTCCTGCGCTACTATTTTGCTTTTATATGCATGTAATACTTCCCACAATCCAACCATCTCTTTTTGGTCACATATCCATTCACAATCATATTAAGCACTAATTTGGTCGCATGATTTTCATCTCTCCTTATTATATGTCTATACCATCTTAGTCTTGCACGTTTCGTCTTTTATACATTTGTTGCATTTTGGTCTAGATAATTTATGGAAATGCTACTTTACCGAGTTCCATAATACTAAAGACAATAAATTATTTTGTTATAATTTGCGATTATAATAAAAAAAATTCTTGATAATACAAAGTTATAGCTAAAACCAAATACCTTAATAACTAAAAATAAAAATTTGCATTTACAAAAATAACTCTAAAGTGTTAAAGATTTTCAAAGTCTTTGTATTGCAATTGATCTGATAACTGGATACTGGATATAGATGTTACTCTGCGTAAACAGTGTCTTTATCGGTCATCAGATCAGAATATAATCCAATGATATACGATGATTCAGGTTTCTATTTGTGGATTTGTACTGACGTTGAAACCAGAAATCTAATTGGGCAACCGGTAATAACGTGAATGTGCAATTTATAAATGTTGCTATTACTCATTTGATTGCGATACACAAATTTTATGATCAATAAACGAACACGTAAGGAAATACAAATGGAAACATTTGGAAATGAAGTCTATAATTTACAAATGGAAAGAATAAAGAGAAACAAGAATAAATACTTTATTGCTATCATCTTCTATAAAGAGCAAAATGTTTGTCATGCGACATAGGAATGTATAATTCTTTTCGTTTTCATACCCTATACATGAAGATTCACAAAACGAATGCACTAAAAAATGTTATAACTGAGTATAATTAAGATTAATTATTTAATTGATAAGCTTGGACAGCCTAAAGGTGAGACCGTGCGACTCTTTCGAAAGGGTCACGAGTTCAAACCCTGGTTATAACTTTTGTAGGTAATTGGTAATTGCAATATATCGCACGTTGTTCTGTGATGGAAAACATCCTAAGGAAACTTGTATATCTCAAGAGAATCCTAGGGATATGTGTAACCTACCAATCCGCATTGGATCAACGTGGTAGGTCTTAGCATCCTTCTCTTCAAAAACGGAGAGAGGAGTGGGATAGTAACAGACCGTTACTTTTACTTTTTAAGATTAATTGAGTGACAGTATATTATTCCAAAACGATAGAAAGAAGGACCCATTAGCACCGCACCCATCGGAATAAAGTGATTGTCACTTTTGACAGGGCAGAAACAAACTAGTGATGTGACTTAGAGATTAAAAAGTCGATTAATAAAAAATCGATGTTACTCCTATCAAAATAAATCGATTGCAAAAAATGTGTAGTTTGACTACATTGCTTTCGTTTAACAACGCATGTCTTATTTAAAAAGAGACTATAATAAAAGTAGAAAAAGAGAGATTAATACTATATAAATATAATATAAAGACTAATATAAATACCGATTATTTTTTACATCCCTCAAACAAAACACCACCTAAAATGGATCAATAAAATTCCAAACACAAGATTACAATAATAGGAAGCCTGTATTGGGTAACTAAAACAATAGTTGGCTTGTTTAAACCGTGACGTCAGATCTCCGCCTTGCGAATGCCTGCAACGACCTTCAAAACCATAGCGATATAGAACTGGTTGGGGTCACTCAAGTAAGACGGCTCTCCTTTGTAGTATTATGTTTTTAATAGACAATAGTAAGTTGAAGAAAAGAACCACTATAACTTTTATTTTAAGTATATTATTTTATTATTTCAGTATTTTAATTAATTTTACTTAATATTTACTTTTTTTTCTAATTTAAGACTGGATGTCAGGAACAGAATCCGATTTTTTTTCTTTATTCAAGTAGACTGTTTACAGTACTTTTGAATCGTCAAATGTTTCCAAGAAGCTACCACGGATTCGGAAGTTTGCTCCTACCGAGAAGAACCAGCAAGAAACTCGGCGATTCCGGAATAAGCACGTCAATGCACATTATGTTGCTGTTTTCTTTATAATTTTTATATTAATTTTAATTTGTGCAATAAAGAGATTACAAACAAAATTTTGATTGAAATTATTTTAGGGATATTAAAAATAGGATATATATATGTGAAGATTTCTTCTAAAAAGTTAATTGAAAAGTTAACATTTCGAAGCAAATTGAAGCTATTCCACACTTATATAAAAAAATACGTAAGTCTGTGTGTCTGTCACGCTCTTGTTACGCTTTCACGTCTACTATGTTGATATTTTAATAAAATTTAGCATAATAAAAGCTAATATACCCGGCCAACATATTAAATGGTTTTTTTTAATTCGTTTTTTCTTCATGATCAACAAAATAAACAATAATTCTATAACTGAAAATATCTATACGTATCATAAAATCAAGTCCCCCAAAGCAGTCCCAAAAAAGTCAGTATGTGATCGATTTTCTCAAAAAGGTACTGAACGGATTTTTGTACAGTTTTTAGTATAAGAGGTGAAGAGTATTTTATGGGTAAATTCGCGGATTCAGGATTTACGCGATAAAGCTTTGTGACATATTGAATTACGCAAAGGCTAAGCCAGAGCGGTTCGCTAATTTTAACACTAAAGTTGACTCAAACGAAAACGCGGAAACACGAGTTAAAATATATATTAACTTGTCAAGTTAAAAAAGCTTTTAACTAAATTTCATGTCCCTGCTGTTAACCGTTGAGCGGTTCCCTCGTCTGGAGCCAAACCTGGCAGCACATCAGGTCCAGACCAATATATAAAATTTCAGCTCAATCGGACACCGGGAAGTGGGCCTAATTTAACTTTAAAGATTCTACCTTCACACACACATATATTGCAAGTTGAATAAAAGCTTTTAAACACGTATACTTTTTACTTTTACTGCTAAAATTAAAGACATCATCATCCTCCCTGCTCTTATCGAACTCTAAGTCAGGTCGGCACAACATGTTATAAACAACTTACCTCAGTCGTATTTTACGACCCCTCGGTAAGACAGAGGGTGGTCTATACTACTCAGGCGGATACAACACGGCGGGTCGACTTAATTTAGTCGCCTTTAACGACACCTCGGCAAGAAATGAGGGTGGTCTATTCTACTCAGCCGGATACCATACGGCATTACTGCTAATATTAAAAACAAAAACCTAAAAGTTACATAACTATAAATTAATTAAATACAGTTAGTTATACGAGCAACTGGCGCGCGAAATGAGGTACTATACATGGTGTCGCAACAGAGGAACCAACGGGCCACCCGGGGCCCTATTGACATACCGATGGCGAGCATGAGGTACAGTTACACACGGAGGCGTTAGAAAAACTTATCAGTGTCTTGATACCAGTCCACCCACGGCGAACGGAGCCAGACCACTTATTTTAACCATGTTAGTAATGTTGCTTAACCATCGCGATTACTATTTGTTGATTGAACGCTTTAGAACCAGTCAATACGAAGTTACATAAACTTTTTAATTTAAAAGCTGAAAGCGATCTTCCCTTTTGGAAAAGTATTAGATACTAGGGATGTTACGGAGATCCGACTCCGTTTCCGAAAGGTCGGAACCTCCGATTGTATTCACACCTCCGATTACGACTCCGGCTCCGATAAATTTTAGTCGGAGGTATGACGTAGGTGAAATTGTCATGCCAATGTGGACAGAACGCGAAGTTACAAGTTGTAACTCGTCGCCTGTTTTGTATATATTCAGTATCAATGGTTAAACGCGCTTGAGTATTCAATTATATAAATCGAGGTGGTCATATTATCTGAGTACAGTGTATGGGTCAACGGGACTCCGCCTCCGAGTCCGACTTCCGACTCCGATAATTCAAATATGGCATTTCCGGTTCCGACTTCGGTTCCGGTAAACCCACCTCCGTAACATCTCTATTAGATACATATTATAAAACAATTCGCCCAAAAGCTGTCTCTATCTATGTAATCGATTTTTTCATAATCTACTAAATCTATTCAATAAGTTAATGATAGAATTATTTTGCTATAATCCGCGTTTGTTAAAACTATGTAATGCTAGTGTTAAAAGCAAAAACTGTTCTCATACCTTATGCATGCAAGATTAATTACCGCACGTAGCACAAAACGACACACTACACATATGTGTAGTGTGTCGTTTTGTGAGATTGTCGTAGTGAATATTCACTACGACAATCTCAGCGATCGTTTTGAACCATAACTGAAGTATCACCAGATGACTACACTCCACTACAAAATAGCAAAGTGATGTGTTTATGTGTTGTGATAAGTGCGGTTGCTAATTTTGCATGTATTAGGTATGAAAACGATTTTTGCTTTATACACTTAGCATTACATAGACTTTCTTAACGAACGGGGATAATAGGAAAATAATTCTATCATTATTTTTCTACTATGGAATACCTAAAATGTAACGCATACTTTTATGAACTATTTTATTAACTGTTTGCTTAGTTGAATGTGTGTTTATTCGTAAGCAGAAGACAAAGGTTCTGTTCACGTACGGACGTCCATACATTTTTATATTCCCAGCGAATGTAACAAAACTTATAGTACTTATAGTAACTTATAGTATATGTAGTAGTAAATAATGCACATCGATGTTTAGAACGAAACAGCCGGCCAGTTCGGTTTCGTAGAGCGCTGTCTCTGTCACTCAGTTAGTATGTGACGTTTCGCACGGGTTCGTCTGTCTGTGCGACAGAGCAATGCTCTATGAAGCAGAATCTATCCGATTTTCTCTCTCTAAGTCTCGATGTGCATTATTTATTGCCGGGTACAATACATCGATTTTTTTTGTAGTAGTCAAGGCACTCAATATCGTTTGTTAAGCGACACACTCCATAAGAAATAGACAAAAAAAGTGTCACTCGAAGAAAAAAAACTTTACACATCTGTTCGCCAATAACGGCGTAACCGGAAAGCGCTCGTCAATCGCCATACCAAGTGCAGAGGAAACTCAAAAACTTCTTATACGAGACCTCCTAAGGACATAAGAGTCTACCTGCTCCACTTAGACCTACGATTAGTGTTCGGAAACACGTGCGACCCGTATTTACAAAGGTTGGATCCGGTTTGTACGCGCGCTCTGTAAAAAAAAATACGCAGCTGCCTCTCTCGTGATTTACAACTGATGTCATAAAAACATTTAAGACATCCCAGACATTTGGCAGCGAACACAATAGCTAAGAGCGCAAAAATGAAAACTCGTAAACACGTGAATTCAGAGTGAAAAATTCGCGAAATAGACTGTAACTAATAAGTATATTTACACAAATTGATTATAACCATATAAAAACTGCAAATAATTTAACAAACTGTTGCGTAAGACATAAATAATAAATAAGACATAAATAATAGTTAAATTATACTTTACACAGCTGTGATAGCCTAGCGGTGAGACCGTGCGACTCTTTCGAGGAAGTCACGGGTTCAACCTCGGGCAGGCACCATTGAGATTTTTTTATTTTAAAAAAAACTTTCCGGTAAAGGAAAACATCGTGAGGAAACCTGCACATATCTAGAGAATTCAAGGGATATGTGCAACCTACCAATCTGCATTGTAGCAGCGCGGTAGGTCTTAGCTCCAATCCTTCTCTCTAAAAAAAATGGAGATAGAAGGCCTATACCCAGCAGTGGGATAGTAAGAGGCCGTTACTTTACTTTACTATACATTACATTTAAAATAGATGTTGTAGTTTTACCTGTTTCAAAATGACTGTCGATAGTCTAATATTTTATTAATAACTAGCTGACGGGCCACGCATCGCTGTGGCTCAGTCTGGTTTCGAATTCCTCTCGAAACAGAACTTAACAGTTTAAATACAAAATGCTCGGTTTGCCACCAAACTTTACACAATCATCAGCTTGGTTATTTTAAAGATATAATAATAAGAAGATAAAGATATAATAATAAAATCGGTTCAGCTATCACAAAGTCGAAGTCACAAAGGACAAACATTTTTTATATATATATATGATTTATTGTACAATTGAAAATACTGCTTTATAAAATACCTAAATGAAACCAAGAAGTCACAAATTAACATAAGTACTATAATATCGAAAATTACGACAACTTTTTAATTACGTTAAATAGTTATTATTTGAACAGCGAAATCTTACTTGAGATTATGCAAAAAGAATGCGAAGTGATTAAACCAAAACAATTTTAATTATAAGTTATTGCTCATAATTAAATTACTAAATACGACCAAATCGCAAAAAGGCTTTGCGATTTTGTCGTGCAGTCTACCTCCTGACGATGCTTCGATTTCGGGCCAAAACGATTCTTGAGACTGTGGTAATTAATGTGTTTACTGACACGTACTGTACTGACTTTTGTATTGTTGTGTTATTGGTGGCGGGCAGTACATGAGTTTTCATCAATTCTGCATGTATCAGATAGGAGAACGGACAGTACACTCTACATTTAGTATTGCATATATTTTCTTTTATCGCGGATTATGGGAACTATTTTGCTATAATCCGGGTGTGTTAAGAGCATGTATGTAATGCTAAGTGTATGAAGCAGGCTAAATTCACATACATTACACATGCAGGACAAGTCACCACACTTATCACACGATGCCCCGACCAGCAACAACGCACACAAGCAATACACACAAACAGCAAGAACGCACATAAGCAATACACACAACCAGCAACAACGCACACAAGCAATACACACAAACAGCAAGAACGCACATAAGCAATACACACAACCAGCAACAACGCACACAAGCAATACACACAACCAGCAACAACGCACACAAGCAATACACACAACCAGCAACAACGTTCACAAGCAATACACACAACTAGCAACAACGCACACAAGCAATACACACAATCATCACGAGGATAGGCTCCACGAAAAGTTTTTGGTACAGAATAAAGTATGCTATTATTAGAATTGGCATTTTGAAAAACCGTTCTTAATCATTTTGCATCTACGAACAAAGAGCAGGTAGCGCACGTGGCAACTCAATTATCAAGACATATGCAGCTGCATCTTAACTTTTATAATTGATAACATCTGCTCACCGTGACGGTCGAGAAAATAAATGTAACTACCTACGTGTTGTTTTAGAATAATGATTACTGTAAATAATTGCCTAGTGTCTTTTCCTGTCTTCGCACGCGAGTCATTGTTTTTATAAGTAACTAGCAAAGACCCGCGGTTTCACCCGCGTACATATCGATCTTGTGGTAGTGGAAAGTGTACTGTTTCGGACTATAGATTTATTTTTGTTAATTAGAAGTTTAGCCCTGAGTCTTAATAATATTTAAGGCAAATAAAGTGTTAATTAGAAATTGAATTCTTTTATATTCTTTTATTTAGGAGGTATATATAGCTATATCCGTGGGTATTCTTTGAATATAACTCATAATAACCCATCAGTTGCAGGCGCTGTTATAATGGTCGCTATAATGAATTGGTTATGGCTTATTCCTTGTCATTTTTAAATTCGTTACATCTTTTGTTTGGAATAACCGATTTCAACAATTTAAAAGTATTCTACAGGTATTGAAACAGTTATTAATAAAATATAATTTACTGCGATATGGAGATATGAAAAATATTGATTGATTATTGCCGGCACTTTTATTAACTTTTACAATGTAAAAAAGTAGTTATATTGGCATAACTATAATAGTTAGACATATTGTATCGCGGACTTTTTTGTGGATATTGATACTTTTTATAATACTGTAGAACATTTTTTTGTTCTATCATCAACAGTTTCCGCAGCGCACGCGATGAAAGATTTTTACGACTACATTTTTCACACCTTATTACAATTTTGTTAGGTATCCCAATTTTTTTAGAAATGTAATATAGCCTATGTTGGTCAGTGAAGAAGCAGCTTTCCAATGGTAAAAGAATTTTTGGAATCGGTCCAGAAGTTTTTGCGTGAAAACGTTACAAACATACATACACACAAACATACAAATCTTTCCTCTTTATAATATTAGTATAGATAAAAATAACTGTTACTTATAGCGGTTGCTTTAGTTTAAATACTGCCCGTTGGCGTAGTTAGTAGTTACTCTTTTTTAGCTCTGGGAGGTTACGGGTTCGATATCAATTTGTCGGTTCTTCAAATCTGGGTGTATTTCAGTGTGTAGTCGTATTTAAATTATATAGATTGTAGTGTTTACCAGCTGTCTATCACCCATATCACAAGTATTAATAAACTTACTTTGGGGACGGACAGCTATTTGTGTAACTGTTCCATATATTTATGTGTTTATGTATTTAATTTATTATTAGCTTTTGGGGTCGCGATGAGGACGACCATTTTCCGAAACCATTTTAAAATTATTTAAGTAGTATATTTACCTGTTGCCTGTTACCCATAACACAAGTATTTAATTACTTTGGGGTTGGACGACCTTGTTTATACACGAGGTCTAATTATATTATTTATATTTCATTTTACTTATAAAATAATCTAAATAATTTAGAATTCGATAGGAACGTTAAAAAATAATCGATTTTTTAAACATTATAAATCGATTTTTAAGAATTCGATAATATTACGGTCATTTCTTTGTTTTTTTAAAGATAAGATATGCGATATTGAATAAAACCAATGTAGCCCAAGAACAAACACACTTTGATCGAATTTCGCAAACAGCGTTTCTGTTATTTTTTCTAAGCCACTTAAATCAGTCTTTTTTCTAATTAATTACTCATATAAACAAAGGCAACCTTTCAAATCATCAGAAAAAATTGGTTATAAACAATTTTTTGATTAGACTCATTCGATTTTTTTTTACTCATCGATTTTTTCACTCCAAATAACATCCCTAAAATTCTAAAACGCCAAATATACGTTATAAGTATTACAAACGTTCTTTTAATCGTGATTTTTAACTATGTTATTATTATTTTATGTTATCCACAAATAACTGTAACTTCTGATAACGAAATGTTAAATCTGTTTATCACAATTTTTAATCCAACGCATTGTGTACTTTCTTCCTCATTGTGTTAGTAATAACTAATTAAGCACGTAGTAAAGGTATTGAATTCAAATTAGCTAAGAGCACGTGGGCGTAAGGGCCTCCCTAGAGGCGCCGGCGCCCTACCCATGCAATGTTACAATTTAGTATATTGCTTAATCTTTATAAAAAATTGTATATAATTTGCGTTTATAATTCATAGTTGTGATTTGGACTTCTATATTAATTCGAGTACGGCTATGTCTGTACGAGCCTATACCTATATACGAGCTGTGATAGCCCAGCGGTGAGACCGTGCGACTCTTTCGAGGAAAACACGAGTTCAAACCCGGGCAGGCACCAATGAGTTTATCTATTAAAACTCACGTGTCTAATTGATAATTGCAATTTATCACACGCTTTTCGGTGAAGGAAAACATCGTGAGGAAACCTGCATATTTCTAGAGAATTCTGGAGATATGTGAAACCTACCAATCCGCATTGGAGCAGCGTGGTAGGTCTTAGCTCCAACCCTTCTCTCCAGAAACGGAGAGAGGAGGCCTATGCCCAGCAGTGGGATTGTAACAGGCTGCTACTTTACTTTACTACTTATGTCTGTACTGAAGTAAACAATCGAGGGTTTCGCTTAGTTTACTTATTTATTTTTAAATGTCAAAGTATCGATTAAAAGTCTATAGATGCAGCTCTCTTCTGTTTCTACTTTTCCATTCAGATACAATTCAATTCAAAACGCCGTGTACTATCCGGCAGTATAGAATAGACCACCCTCCGTTCTTACCGAGGTGTCGTTAGAGGCGACTAACGTATGTACCGTGTGGTATCCGGCTGCATAGAATAGATCACCCTCAATACTTACCGAGGTGTCGTAAAAGGCGACTAAGGTAAGTTGACGTCAGACAGGCGGCCGGTCGTAAAATACGTAGCCAAATCATGTGACAACATGTTTGTGACATGTTGTGCCGACCCCACTTAGAGTGGGATAAGGATAGGAGAATCATGATAGAATTCATTTCAAAATATTATTTATACAAGTAAAATTGTAAACAATCGCTTTGAAATCGTCAACTCTACTGCTGATTCGGAAAGCTATTCTTATCAAGAAGTGCCAGCAATAAGTTCGGCGGATACTCTTTTTAAAATAATTCTTATTACTATTTACATTTAGTCACGCATTCTTATTAGCTGATAAGATATAAATAAATAAATAAAGAAATAAATATACAGGTACATTTACACACACGGTCGTCCGTCCCCAAAGTGAGTAACTTAATACTTATGTTATGGGTGACGGACAACTGGTAGATAAACTACATATATAAGTTTAAATACATACTTAAATACAAATACACACCCAGGCTCGAAGAACCAACAATTTATTTATAGAAAATGTTGGCCCTCGGCGGGAAGGGGCCAGTATATATATGTAATATAAAATATATCTATATGTAGTCCTCAACGATACAGTAGGCTTTCTGTATCAGCCACTTTTTAACATTGTTTTTAAACTAACTCGTAATTGCAAAGCTAAAATTGATTGCAGTATTTCATTATAGTGTCTTATACCCAAACCCACAAACGACTTATATACTTTTGGAAGGCGCAAAGCAGGAGCCGCATGCCAGTTCTTACTTTGTCTATTATATACATCATATTATTATATAATTTAAATTTGTGTTTTGTATCTAAATGCCTAGCATGGCTGCAGTCACTATCTTATGATGAGACCAAAAAACTATTAACTATTGTACACTAATCACTTACCTTCTTACTGACTCAATACGCAGACATAACATACAGATAGTCGCACAGATGCACACACACGCACATACATACAAATACACCCACACTAAATTAAATAAGATTATACAAACTTTAATAATAATGTTTAATAAACATTAAAATGTTCCTTAATTTATATAATTTAGTTTAGGTATACTTTGTTTGGAACACAGTTTGTTATTTTACATTATGGAGGCGGGCGTTGACATCTGCAGCGTTGTTTTTACTTTTGCAGTGTCTTCGTTGCCATTGTATAACTGCATTTGTATAGTTCCTTTAATAAAAATTTCATTTCATTTCAATTTCATTTCAATTAGATCGCAGAGTCTTTTACTTTAATTCATTTCAAAATCACAAACCAATTATTCTATGCAATGGTATTAGGATATTCGTTTGATATCCAACACATTTCACACAAGCCACAGAACGAACGTTTCGAAATTGAACAATTGTGTTAAACACTAATAGAAATTGTGATACTGAAATCGTGGTAGTTGACCGAACTTACCACAGTGTTAACTATCCAATAACAAATTTAAAATTAAGCAATAGTAATAAATTCATACAAATGGGTAACTTTGTGTCGACATATCTATACTTATTATAGCACAAAATCCCAAAAAGTCTGTCTGTATGTAATCGATTTTCTCAAAATCTACTGCATGATTTTTTTTACGGTTTTCACGTAACATGTTATTAGTGACATCTTTGATACGTCAGAAAAAACAGTTTCCTTTTATTTCTCAAATCTATGGAAGGATTGTATAAACATACGAGAACATTTTTCTTTTTACCAATTATCTTCTCGTATTTTTATATATGGAACTAAAAAAAATTATCAATATCTATTTTGGTAAACAATATTTACAGAGTAGCTTTTGGAAAAACCTTTATTAAAAACAACATTTTAATCATTTATTCTGGATAGAATGCATAAATATTGGCAATCAGATGGTTAATTAATTTTAATCTGTTTTGAGGGATATAATAAAAAAAAGAAATTAACGTTCTCTTAACAATTATATTGATCTATAGTAAAGCATTCTCAAATTAATGCTTTTTAAATATTGATGCATTGTTCAATACATTTTTCATAGATAATATAGGAATTGAGAACGAAGTGAAGTTCAATTCATCCTAAAAGATTCGTTTCCCATTATTTTAAATTGTGAGAAAGAATATATAGTAGGGTCCTAGATCAGGTTATTGTTCCAACTATGGACGGATCGGTATACAATGGAGCGGACGTAGGACGTGGCAATAAGAGTTTCCTTTGAACTAACCACAACAAACATAAAAACTTGCAACATTTGTCGGTTTAACTACTTGTACTTAAGTAGAATATGCTTTAGGGATGACAATATTTTTCTGTACAAGCAACGTAAATTTTTAAAATCTAATCATTATTCTCCGACCCTTATCTCACTCTAAGTGGGGTCGGCACTATATGTTACAAACATGTTGTCATATGATTTGGCTACGTATTTTAAGACCGGCCGCCTGCCTGACGTCAACTTACCTTAGTCGCCTTTTACGACACCTCGGTAAGAAATGAGGGTGGTCTATTCTATGTAGCCGGATACCACACGGCACTTACCTTAGTCGCCTCTTACGACACCTCGGTAAGAAAGGAGGGTGGTCTATTCTATTTTTCCGGATACCACACGGCTAGTAAATTTTTAAAGCCTATTGCAAATTTTATATTCTATAAAAACCTGGAGTTTTTTTAATTAAAATCTGTTATTTCAACTTTATCCTAAGTTGTCTTTAATGTTTTAACATTTCTAGCCAATTCTGATTGAACGGAGAAATATTATTTCTTCGAATAATAGACTTTTAGTTTAAAATTTAGTTACTATTTCTATTTCAGTTACTATTACCGAGAAGGTAAGAAACTGCTGAAAGAAATTGCTATGTTGTGGAAGGTCGGAGATTAGCTAAATCTACACTAATCCGTAAATAGGCTATATGTATTATATCTTATAAGTATTCTATTTTGGTATTTCAGCAAAGGCCGAATAAGTTACAAGAAGAAGCTAGTAGTTAATGAAATGAAAACTGTCTGTACGCAATTCAACGACTATTGACTATTTGAAAAGGGGATCAAATGAGTTCCATTTAATTTAATTAAGGACGCCCCCATGAAACTACAGTATTTATTAATGGTGTTTAGTCTTTCTAGGGGGAAACTTTTAATTTAATGCAATTGTAAAAAAATACGTGTAATATTTCTTAGTTTAGATATACATATCTGAGTATGGACCACGCACTTCAAACTAAAATAAAAAGAAATATTAGAAATGATTGCACCTTAAATCTATAACTAATTGCTTGTTACTATTTGATTGCTGGATAAAGCCATCCCGAGAAGAATTAGGGTTAAAATACAACGCTGTTTCAAAGCGAATTAGCAGATAATGTCTAGGTTATTCGTTCATCGCTTGAATCTATTTTTTAGCTTGTGAGAAATAAAAAAAGATGTTTTCTATTACTAGTCGAGCGTAGAGTGAGTTAAATTAAATTCTTAGATTTATGACTTTTGGTGTGTCACACGACACTATTAACTTCGCCAATGTCACGTGGAATGGAAGAACGATTATAGCAGTTTACCGGCTCAAAATTGGTAGATCAGTAGGCCTACCATGAACTTTTAGATAACGATTCAATTCAAAGTCAGTACTTCAACTGAACCGCTTTCGTTTCGTACCATGATGAGTGTTGATTGCGTTGGGGTCGTAATGATTGAAAAGGAAAACGTTACATGTTTTTACGACGGATTCCGAACAGTCATTCGGCAACGACTTAAAGTGTGCGTCTTCAAGACTTTTAGTTTACGTCTTCAATGGAGTCGCAATAAGAGTTCATGGTAGGCTTGCAGTTCAATTTTACAGATGTGATAATAGCCAGAATTTCTTGTCTTTTACCTAGCTATCTAGGCTAGGTAAAAGCAATATTTCTATAAACAATTTGTTTGTTTTTCGAGCCTGGATGTGTATTTGTATTTAAGTATGTATTTAAAACTATATATGTATCAGTTATGTATCTACCAGTTGTCCGTCACCCATACCACAAGTATTAAGTTACTTACTTTGGGAACGGACGACCGTGTGTGTAAGTGTCCCATATTTTTATTTTTATTTTATTTATTTATACTACATTAATTAAGCATTTAGTGGCAACACTGCCCATTACCTTTCATTCTATAAATATATACGGTGAATTCTTTGTAAAAAGTGTTTGTAGGAGTTAATGCGATTGTTTCGAATTCAATACAATCTCTTTTTTCGTTGCCTGTTACGCCGGACATCACAGAGAAAGTACTATTTTTCGGTTTGAATAAACAAACACAACGCTTTAAAAAGTTAAATTTTCTGACATAGAAGTGGCTTTAATTAGAATCCATAAGTGATTTATACAATGGAACTCTGGAATTTAATTGGAATGAAAGACAAATGCAGGGGCTCCTTTTTTATTGGAATTCAATTCGTTCTCTATTGGTGGAACTAGAATCAGAGGCTGGTTTACTATTTTTTAGAATTTAATGAAGTTGACAAGATGAGGTGTTTTTATTTATATTGCTCCGTGTCGTGTCGAATCTTTATTTTGGAACAGTAATATTAAAATTATTTTGCTATATCCTATAATATATAAAGCTGAAGAGTTTGGTCGATTGATTGATTGTTTGTTTGAACGCGATAATCTCAGGAACTACTGAACCGATGTGAAGTGTTAGATAGTCCATTTATTGAGGAAGGCTATAGGCTATATACTATCATGCTAAGATAAATAAATAAATAAATAAATATAAATATATAAATATATATGGGACATTTACAAACACGGTCGTCCATCCCCAAAGTAAGTAACTTAATACTTGTGTTATGGGTGACGGACAACTGGTAAATATACTACATATATAGTTTTAAATACATACTTAAATACATATATACACCCAAACTCGAAGAACCAACAAATCCTAAATAGAAAATGTTTGTTCTCGGCGGGAATCGAACCCGCGACCCACTGAGCCGAAGACAGGGTCACTGCCAACTGCGCCAAGGGGCCAGTCAAATAGGAGAGGAGCAGCAATAAAAAATATTTCAATAACGGCAAAATTTAAAGATTTCCTTATGTGCGCTAAGTAAACGGTGAAAGTTATTAAAAAATCATGTATTATAAAATTGTTCCCCTCTAAAAGTTCTTAATAAAAGTCCGCGACAGCATATGTCTAGCTTTTAAGGTTAACCCACTTTAACCATAATTAATTTGTGTTATGGTTTACTCAAATAATAAGACTGCAGTCCACGCGAAAGAAGTTGCGTTTAAAGGCTAGTAATAAATATAAAACCGTTCCGGATCCGTTTTTTCATATCCGATACTTGCTGGATTTGTCAAAACTCATACACAAACCACCACTGACACCACAATACACAAGCATTACACACGTTCACTATCACAAACGCAAATACGCATTACGTAGTAAGTAATGCTTGGTCAATTACGGCGAAGACGAGATCCCAGTTTTCTGACGTCGGTCGGTCGTGGCTTCTCGCCACCCTTCCGACGTCGCAATGACTAATTTAAGTCATACCATCAACCCTCCATTACGCGTCGCCCTAAGCCGTGGTCCGGCCTCACAGGAGACACCCTTAGGACGACGTTCCCCGACTTAAGTTAGGCTTCTGCGCTCTACTCTCTGCATTTTGCAACCTCTGCGATGCTTCTGTGCTCGCCCGTCCCGCCCGGTGACGCTGTAAAAGCCATTAGGGCTTACAGCATACATTCAGGTCGAAAAAAAAATGGTCAATCACTCTCATATAAACAAGTCTATCTGGTATATTTCCCAGTTCTAGATTCCCAGTTTGATGCCTTTTGGTTATCAATTGAATTCTCATCTAATCTATTGAATTATCTCTCAAAAAATGGAGTATGGTATTCGCTTCTAACCTTAAAACTAATCATAGTTTTCCGACATTCGAATTGCATTTGCTAAAATATCTTAATAAGAATCACACCTATTCTATTGGTCAAATCATATTATCAAGGTACACGTTAATGATTTATAGAATTAGGCGTTACTTTGCGGAGATCCATAATACAAAAGTAATAATAAAATTATTTTGCTATAATCCGCGATACAGTAAATAGAAAATATATATAGTGTTAAATGTATAGTGGACTATCCGTATTTTCATACCCGATACGTGCAGGATTCGTAAAAACACATGCACAAACCTCCACCACTTCCACCACAATACACAAGCACTACACACGTTCACTATCACAAACTCAACAATCGTTTCGCTCCGCAACCGAAGCATCATCAGGAGATAAACTCCACGATGTGGAGGATATCGGGTATGAAAATACGGATAGTCCACTATACATTTAACACTATATATATTTTCTATTTACTGTATCGCGGATTATAGCAAAATAATTTTATTATTACTTTTGTACACGTTAATGGATGAGCCATTGTTAACATTTTATAACTGTCTTATCATTCAAGTGCTTTGTTGCGTTATCATTATCAACAATTCTACCTAATAAAATATTAAGCAAGTACTATTTATTGGAAGGCAACTATGCTGACCATTACACTAATAAAGCTGTGATAGCCCAGCGGCGAGACCGTGCGACTCTTTCGAGGGGAACACGGATGAGTTTTTCTATTCAAACTCATGTGTCTAATTGATAATTGCAATTTATCACACGCTTTTCGGTGAAAGAAAACATCGTGAGGAAACCTGCATATCTCTAGAGAATTCTGGAGATATGTGTAACCTACCAATCCGCATTGGAGCAGCGTAGGTCTTAGCTCCAACCCTTTTCTTCAGGAATGGAGAGAGGAGGCCTTGTCCCAGCTGTGGGATTGTAACTTTTATATCTTTGTTCTTAATATATTTTTTTGACTATATTAATTGACTATATAATTTAAAACACTGATCGTATATATTTATTATTGTGGCGGATATATTATTCTTCGTGGCATGGTCAAACATATTGTATCTAAAAGTATAAATCTGCTAGTTATTGCAAGGTTATTCGTTGGCAGAACACTGATTAATTAATATTCATCATAATTTATTATTAGTTAATAATTTATCTGTATTAATTAACATATGTTTTTAAATATTCTATGGTATGTAATAAGAAGCTAAAGAACTAATATAAAAAAGTGTCTTTCTGGACACTCCAAATTCTCTAGAGATATGCAGGTTTCCTCACGATGTTTTCCTTAACTGAAAAGCGTGTAGTTAATTGCAATTATCAATTAGGCACATGAGTTTTAATATAGAATAAAGAAAAAAGAAATAAAGAACTTATTAGTGCCTGCCCTGGTTTGAAACGTGTCGAAAAAAAGATAAAGTCTGAAAAGACTGAGGTACTAAAAAAAGATTGGATTCTCCCTCTAGACAATAAATATCTGTGAAATAGGCCACCCTACCGATTCACTATCGCGTATAAAATTCAACATTACATATAGATGCATGCGTGGGCGAGTTTTATTGGTTTTGATAACGCTAGTTTTACGATTGCATCAAGAACCTTGACATATGTTTGATATTAAAGTGAGCCGACTATCCAGGGCGTGCCCAATCCATGTCTAGCTGTATCATGTATACATTAGACCATTTTTCGGACCAGAAATTCTTATAAATCTTGAAAAACCGATCGAAAAGAAGAAAGTCGATCTAAAACAGTTCTTATAACTTACATAAAGTAATATGTTACATTTATTTGTTTCTGTCTAGATGAACGATTAAAATAAAATCATTTTATTTTAATCCTTCATACATTATTTATATAAATTTGATTAATAAATTTAAACTTAGGGCATTATAGAATCGTATATTTCGGCAAACGATATACTCCGAAACGGCCGAACAGTTTTTAATTAAATTTTCAGATAATCTTAAAAATGACCCAGCGAATGTTCCTGAAAAGTTTGGTGATAGGTTTGAAACCAAACTGAGCCACGGCAACGCGTTGCCGGACATCTAGTTACACATAAAACTAGGTTGTGTACATGACTGTATGCGTGAAGTGACAAACCAAGATGCACCAAAAACAGTCAATATCACTCTCTAAACGTTCAACTGTCTCTACATCCATCCACTAATGATACGGATTAGTATATCCGCGAAAAAGGATGAACAATCACACTTCTGCATTTATGGATAAGATAGGAATATAGAGCTGGTTTTGAAAACAATTATTATTTAATCAGGTTTCGCGAGGACCAGGCTGGGTACTGTGGTTTATTTCTTACCAACCTTTTTGATATGCATTTCACTATTATAGTACCTGCCAATAAATAAATGCACATCGAGAACTTAGAACGAAACAGCCGGCCAATTCATACACAGATTTCTCAGTCTGTGCGACAGAGACAATGCTCTATGAAGCAGAATCTAGCCGATTTCTCTCTCTGAGTCTCGATGTGCATTATTTATTGCCGCGTTACTTTCCGTATCTCGTAATATATCTCCGTCATAAGATTTAAATCGTTACTATGATGGAATAACTCTTCCCGTTTCAATTCTGAGAGATTTTCATTGATTTTATTATAATCGGCACTTTAAAATCGAATTTAGAAAAAGTTTTAGATTTTAGTAAATCTTGGAAAACGGCCTTATAAATGATTTGTGGCGGTGGATGGTATTTGTCTAATGGACAAGCAAAAAATCTGTTTTAAAAATAATATACGATTTATTTTACCAACAATCTAATCTGAGCAATTAGCGTTAATTTTCTTCGCTTTAACCGTTGGAAAATGTGAACGGAGCGGTCACAATGTGTTGAGAAGGTATTATTTCTATGTCCTACATTATAGTTGCGGTCGTGATCGTTCTGCATTCCTAGATAACGCAATCGACGCGAACGTGATAGAAGGTCGTCACCGAGACGGTTTGTTTTTACCCCATTTTCCACAACTAAATACATTACCTGGATATAATCATTTGTGAAAATGCCAAATTTGGCAAAAGACTCTGCCTTTTCTTAAGAATATTGATAGCCAACATCCTCCTGCCCTTATCCCACTCTAAATGGGGTCGGCATGTTACAACCATGTTATCTCATGATTTAGCTACGTATTTTACGACCGGCCGCCTGCCTGACGTCAACTTAGCTTAGTCGTATTTTACGACCTCTCGTTAAGAAAGAGGGCGGTAATTTATAGAATTAGGCGTTACTTTGTAGGCTTTGCTTTGCGATTTTGTCGTGGAGCCTATCTCCTGATGATGCTTCGGTTGCGGGGCGAAACGATTGTTGAGTTTGTGATAGTGAACCTGTGTAGTGCTTGTGTATTGTGGTGGAAGTGGTGGAGGTTTGTGCATGTGTTTTTACGAATCCTGCACGTATCGGGTATGAAAATACTGATAGTCCACTATACATTAAACACTACATATATTTTCTATTTACTGTATCGCGAATTATAGCAAAATAATTTTAGTATTACTTTTGTAAAGAGGGCGGTCTTCTTAAGAATAGTGATAGATTCAAATATCAACTTAATATATTAATATAACAGAAGTTCCAGAAGTCAAGAGTTTATGAATTTAATTTATAATTAATACAAAAAAGAAAATGTTCGCTCTCGGCGGGAATCGAACCCGCGACCCACGGAACTGAAGACAGGGTGACTATCCACTGCGCCATCGGGCCAGTCGCATATGGAGAAGCGAGTTAGAAAAGAAATATATGTTTTCCTCGTTAACACGAATAGTTATTCTACAAAGATCGATCGACGTTACATCATCTTCCCATGCCTAATAGTAATTTTAAAAAACAAGATATATATTTTTTTATAGTCTTCTATATATATTTCACAAAGAGTCGAATCATACGGCGTACTGGCTTAATGCCAACAGATTATCATGAATTACGAATCCATTACGGTGATTTCATAGTCGTGGATTATAATTGTGTTGCAATCTATACTTATTATAAAACAAAGTCCCTAAAATCTGTCTGTCTGTATGTAATCGATTTTCTTAAAATCTACTGAACTGATTTTTGTACGGTTTACACCAAGAGATGGTGCAATACTTCCGGATGGTTTAGGCAAATATTATGTAAATTGTGTTAAAGAGATCGCGCAGTTGTTAAAAAACTTGCTTGCGGGGAGTTTTAGTCGCGTGCGCTGCGTAGACCAGCAGAGACACGCTAAAGCAATGTAGTAGAGAATTGTAGATCTATAAAAATACAACAAAAAAGTCCGCGACAGCATGTCTCTATCTCTATCTCTTATGATTAACTCACAATAACTACTTTTATGTTTAAAATTAGAATTCTAGAAAAAAATTGTGACACGCTGATTTCCACGCGGGCAAAGCCGCAGGCACAGCTAGTTGATTATAAACTAAAACAGCTTTCCAGAATAAATCATAAAGTTGTGAGTCTTTTTTCTTAGGTTCATGCTTTTATAAGCCCAATATTGAATAATACTTGAGCTAGACTTATTAGTAGTACTTATAGTTGTTTTGTAGCTTATTCGCTTCTTCTGGTCTCTGTCTATCTGTATATTAAAATTTATCAGAAATGGTTTAGTTTTTAGGGCGAAAAAGTCAGATCTACTTAAGGAATAATATGGATGGGCTATGAATTCAAAAAATCGTTTTTTTTTACTGACCCATGGTCTAGTTGTGTATATGAAACTATAAACACAATCAAACTTACAGTTTATTAAATTTCTATTAGATATTTACGACATCCTCTAGATAGAATCATAAGTCATAGGATCTAAATTTTTTTTTTAATTATATGTAAAAATGACAAAGAATTATTCACCTTTCTAAATTAATAAGGATGTGTTTAGTATTTTCTGCATTCAGATATGTTTGCCTTAATCTAAATTATTACTATCAAGGACTTACAGCGCTAGTGCATCTAGATTGGAGCTAGAAATAGTATTTGAAATGTCAACTTTAGAACCAGTTATAAAGATCATTCAAGTCAACAAGTCGGATCAACAGAAGTTAGTCGTACTTGTTGACACGACAAATATAGAAATTTTGTTTATTAGAAAATGATTTATACGGCTTAGGGTCGACATTTTGTTAAATTCTCTTTAGCGTCTGTAGGAATAAATTGTTCCTGAAGTGATTTAAAATGTATATTAAAACAGGGGTATTTCAAACAAAAGTTTTTAAATAATTTTAAATAATAAGTACTTTACGGAATTCCATAGTACAAAAATTATGATAGAATTATTCTGCTATAATCCGCGTTTGGTCATAGAATCTATGTAAAATGCTAAGTGTAGGAAGCAAAACCGTTCACATACCTTATATATGCAGGATTAATTACCACACGTATCACAAAACTTTTTTGATCTTATTCGATGGATATGTATATGGCACCAGGGATTTAAACTTCGGGAGAGTGTCAATTGTAATTTTATATAAAAACGTATGTGCCACAGTATTTACAATTTTCCCTTTGTTGTCACAGTATTTACAATTATTCATTTTTCCGATTTCCACCTTTTTTTGTGAAAGAAAACATCGTAATAGACCCTGCATACTTCCGGAGAATTCCTGTGTAATCTATTATCAAGCACAAATTTACCATTCCTGCGTACCGTAAAAATTATCATCGTTTCTTTATTATCTTTCCTAGAAATTCTACTTATTAAATTATACTTATCTCTTCTAAAAATTCTCATCGTGTCTCTACTTATCTCTTCTAAAAATTCTCATCGTGTCTCTACTTATCTCTTCTAAAAATTCTAATCGTGTCTACATATCTCTTATAAAAATTCCCATCGTGTCTCTACTTGTCTCTTCTTAAGCTTCTCATCGTGTCTCTATTATTCTCTCTTAAAAATTCCCGTGTCTCTAATTTTCTCTTTTTAAAGCTTTCATCGCTTATACTCTATCCTATCGTTCCCATATTTAACGCGCCAAAATTAAAGTATAAGTTTAGAAATCCGTTTGCCGTGTGGTATCCGGCTGAGTAGAATAGACCACCCTCATTTCTTACTGAGGTCTCGTAAAAGGCGACTAAGGTTAGTTGACCCACCGTGTGGTATCCGGTTGAGTAGAATAGACCACCCTATTTCTTACCGAGGGATCGTAGAATACGACTAAGGTAAGTTGACGACAGGCAGAATGTATTTAACATGTTGTGCCGACCCTACTTAGAGTGGGATAAAGGCAGGAGGATGATGACGAAGTTTAGAAATCCGTCGACCAACTTCTTGTTAAATATAAAATGTTTAGTCTTCTTTCTCTTTCCAGGCCAGCCTTCGACAATTGGACCTGTCTCTTCTATCGGAGCTGTGGAGTCTCAGCGAAGCGATGGCATCATGGAGACGGCAGCTGGAACGGGGCCCGCGGCTTCGGCCTGCACCACCACCGCCACCACCACCACACTACCTTAGAACTTGAATACATTTTGTTAATTTAATTCAGTAGATTTATTAAACCCCCTCCTATATGTTAATCGTACGAAACGACGAGTATGATTTCGTATTTTACTATGATAAGTGTGCAAAGAGCGAATTTTTTTTCAAATACTCGATTGCGTTAGCATAACACCAATTTGTATGACACTACAATAGCGACATCTAGTTAGCGCTGTTGCATGTCTACAAATAAAAAACGGATACAAATTAGTGTTACGCTAACAAAATCGAGTAGATTAAAAATAACTCACACTTAGTACACAGATGGCTTTAGTTAATTTAATTAACAAAAAAATCCGAAATTATGACTTTATAGTTACTACTAAAAGAGTAGCAAATTTCGATGCTGCAAATCAAATGTTTTAATACCATATATTTAACCGACTTTACATTATTAATTAATTAGCATTAAGATCTCATTGAGATTACTTTACAAAACTAGTGAATGAAAAAATAAAACTCAATATGTACTTAAACTCGGTCATCTTGAATAAATCCCATATAATATGGAAGTTAATTTCGTTATTTGATATTTAAAAGCATTTGACTCCATTGTTGCTCGTAGTCCTCAAGCAAAAAGTATAATTTGAAAATCCATTTTATTTGTAATTTAAATTTTTAATGTTCGTAATTAGACTAATTAATTATAATATTTTCAGATTTTCTGGCCTCATTTCGGCTGATTTACTTAAAAACTATTTGTCTTAGTACGAAAAGCCAGCGACTTATCGTTATTAAACCATATTTAGTTGAAATTTATTTCAAATAAATTTGAAAAGATTTTATAAAGTGGTTGTATAGTGGAGTAACGAAAAATTAATGTTGCCTACTAGAAAAGCGCTGTAAATGTAAATATATTAAAAGTATGTAATGATAATAATACTATGCTATAATTTAATAACTAACCTACAGCATTTGCTCATGGTCAGTTACAGTATAATTTTAACTGTTATAATAGACAAATAGTTCATTAATATAATAGTTAGCGATTCTTTTTTTCTAATAAACAAAATATGGACATGTTTTGCAATAATTGAGCCAATGATACAACATTGATTATACTTTACTTTGCTTCCATAAAATTTGATATATATATTACTATTTTTATTTATGGTCTGTACCTAAAATTTCGTTCTATACAATAAAATGTACTTATATTGTTTAAAATTTAATAACCCTAAACATCTGTTACATAAAATTTACATTACAGTCAAGTAGTAAGGCTTTTGCATGATTTAATGTATTTGTTGGAACTATTATCGTGTAATAATAAAATTATTAAGTTCCGATTATAGGTACCTGATATTTATTACATATTCGCAGAATATTAACATGTAGAAGCGTCGGCATTATTATATTGAAATCATCTGCAGTATTTATAGTATTAAATTTAGTTATAGCAATTTCAGCTTTTGAGTTCAGTTCGTGTGTAGAGTATAAAAATGTGTGAATTGTAAATAACTAATACTGATAAGTATTGACTTTTTTAAATAAAATTCATTGATTAAAAAGTTGTTTTTATTATGGCCGCCGTATTGAGTCAATCACCGCCATGTATTAGTTAATTTATGAACTGATCGACTTATTTACAGATGGATAATTGTGATTGATTAAACTAACATTCACATATTATAATTTAAAACGGAACCTCAAAGTTATTCAGTTCTCAATGTTCTATTAGTTAAAAAATCAAAATACCTGAGTTAAAAATCATAAGTTCATAATATATCAGGAATCATAATATCAGGAAAAATATAGCATAATTACAAAGTTTTCATTTTTTAAAGTTGTAATCAAAATTTTAATTATTTTAACCTTTTTAATATTTACAATTTCTATATTAAAGATTTTGAGTTCCAGAGTTGAATTGACATTATTAAAGGATTTTTATTCTGTCCGTCTATTAGTATATGTTACAGCGTCTATGAACCAAATACCAATGACTCAATTATTTTATTAGGTGCCTTTGATTTGGAAATTACCGCCAAATTTGTAATTGTGTTGCTAGTTGTAAGTATTCTCATAGTTCTAAAGTTGAATCTTCATATTTTTATTGTAAATTTAAAAACAGTGCCATAACTTTATTAAATTTTATAATATAATATTATTCGTAATTCAAATTAACATATTTTCAAAATAACTTAAATATAATAGTCTTCTCTCTTTTTCTTTTTCTTTGGCTAATGGATGCACACAGCTAGATATCTCTTTACATTTCCACAGTACATTTTTGTGCAGCAATTCCTAAACCTGTTTTTTTTAAGCCTTTAACTTGATTACAGGCCGTTAATAAAGTAATTAAAAAAGAGAGAATTTGTTTATGTCTGGAAATTACCAAGGTTGTCTGTTTTAAAACCGCGGTCATTTATGTTTTTAATGCAACTCAAAGATTACAGTATACAGTTTCAGCTCTGGGGTAGTCTATGGCTCTGGGCTCTAAGCCGTAGACAAATGACTTTTTCACTTAAATAATACAATAATAACCCGCTACTAGTTTTATTACGCTTCTACACACGGGCGTAAAAAATACGTCGCGTTAAACTCCGCGTAGGCGAAATAAGAAGTTTCGTCTAGTTTATTCGACTTAACGCCCAACGCCTGAGCCTAACTACTCGATAAAAATACGTCGCTTTTTAAAAAGGCTACGAACAGATATCTGGATACCCATTTGTTTCTTTTCGACGCATTCTTAACGCACGGTAAAAAACCTCTCGTGCATCGAGAGTTTACTGTTCTTAATTCCTGTAATAAAACTTGTGATATAGTTGATACTTGATTATTATCAATCAAAAATAGGATTGGAGAAAATATTAAATTTTGACATGATTAATTTATATATTTGTTGATAGTCCAGCTATCCAGATAATTAGCATATCGAAACCAATATTATCCTGTTTGATTCTGGGTAGACACATAAAAAGAGACTGTGAAGACAAAAAAAACTGCTAAACTGCTAAGTATAAAACGAAATCTTTTAGAATTTTTGTTTGTCTACGCCCGTTAATGTCAAAAACAAAGACTACTAACTAGAATAATCAGAAATCGATCATCCGATTTGAATGCTCTTTTCCGTAAAATAGGTACAGTACAAAAAGCTTCCATAAGTGGAAAAGTCAACTTATTCACGTTTATCTATAGAAGAATATTATTCACGTGAAAAAGTCTTTAATACGGTACTACAGTATTTATTTGTTTTAATAATAATAGAAACCGATGTCAGATACTTCTTTGCAAGGCAATCAAGCTCCCAAAGATCAATCACCATCAAAAATACCGGAATCAGTTAAGGTTAGTTATAAAATAAATGATTCTTGCATTTTTTACATGAAATTGTTTTATTTATTTATGCAATCTGGGTCTTAAAATGCTTCTTATGTACTAAGTGATGAATAAACAGTATACACCCGAGGAGCGTGAACAAAAATGATAAACTAAATAGTATAGTTAAGCATATTTTCTAGTAAAATATTTTTTGTTTAACTCATGCCAGGCGTCTAGAAAAATACGTTTTTATAAGTATGCCTTTGTATATTCCAGAAAATAATATCTATGGAAAAAGAAAATGACACAAATGCAAGCAGAAAGTCTAGAATTGATCTCAATGCGTTACCAACACGCCAGTACCTAGACCAGACTGTGGTACCGATAATGCTCCAAGCATTATCTGCACTGGCGAAGGAAAGGCCTCCAGACCCTATCAGCTACTTGGCAGCTTACCTATTGAAGAACAAGAATACATTTGATAATAATAACTCTGGACCAAATAATAATGCACCTCCTAATACTCAAACATAAAGTTTTACAATATTATTTAGAGCTACAACAGAAAATACTTAAAATGTATGATGAAAAGAAATCTTATATAATGCTGAACGTTTGATGGACTTAACCTACTGTTTCACTTTATTGGACGTAAATCCATAATATCTAATGCAGGTTGGATATATCGAACACTTATTATTAAAGTGCCCAAATTGAAAGTCGTTTTTGCAAATCATAATAAAGCATAGTTTACTGCCTACAGAACTCGTAAGTGCTAAAGAGACCCATTACTTAAAAGAGCAAGAATTTTTAAAATAGTTTGTAGCTAGATTTCATAGATGACATTGAAATAAGGATTACAATGTCTAACTCAAGCCTAACTTTGAATTCCATCAGTTTAACTAAGTGTGTGATATGGATTTTATTTTATAGTACACATTAGTGAACTAAAATCTGTAACCTAAAATGGTTATCATTATTAGAGTGCCTTTTACAAACTGGGCGAGAACCATACTGAAGTTTTCCCTAATAATTCTTTGTAATATTAGATTAACCTATATTTTCTAGTTACAGAACTCTTTGTTTATATATTTATCTCTGGAGATCGGTCTACTCTTACTACACTAAAAATACTGAGTTTAATTCACAGTTCATTAGTTAAAGTGTCACAACTTAATATTTGGAAATGGTGTTTGAGTTTCCTCTCGATAAAACAGAGGTAATAAAATGATTTAAATACAAGCATTATCACATCGCTTCATCCAAAGAATAAAGTTACAAACACGGAGGTAATAAAATGCTTGTATTTAGCACTATCATATCGCTTTATCTAAAGAATAAAGTTACATGTTCTTTGCTTATACATGGGACATGTAAGTTTATTCTTAAATTATGGTATCATTATTGTGGCAACTTTGACATCTAATTCATTTTTCATACATCTAGATAATAAATATATTAAACAGTGTTGCACTCTTCGCGGGTCGCGGGTTCGATTCCCGCCGAGGGCCAACATTTTCTATAAGCAATTTGTTGGTTCTTCGAGCCTGGGTGTGTATTTGTATTTAAGCATGTATTTAAGTATGTATTCAAAATCTCATCTGATCTGTCACCCATAACACAAGTATTAAGTTAGTTACTTTGGGGACGGATGACCATGTGTGTAAGTGTCCCATGTATTTATATATTTAATAATACGACATAATGAGGTAAACTTCACATTTAATATAATAGAAGTGTTTTATTGTGTTAATTTACGACGTTTCCCCAATGATTTTATGAGCTTGTAATATAATTTAATTTGGAACATTACTATTTTTGTATTAAACTGGAAATACATCCAAAATGCATATTTTAATTATCATTTTATACTTTCCTTTTACCTTCGTTATTTATGATAATATTAGGTCCTTACATATGAAATTGGCGTTTTGTCGTACTGGCCACTTTGATCTCAAATATTACCTTTATGGTTAGGAATTCCAAATTCAAATTCATACAGCTATTTACTCATGCATTTGTGTTTCAAACCCCCTAATTCATTTGTTTTTTCTTCTTTTGTTTTTTCTTTGTGTCACTCTGTTTACAAAATGGAAAACATGAAATATCGCGTTATTTACGAGTATGAGTTCCACCGTGGCACCAGTGCTGCAGAAACGGCTCGAAGGATTAATGATGTGTATGGTGACGGTGTCGCAAAAGAAAACACAGTGCGTTTTTGGTTCCAACGTTTTCGTTCTGGAAATTTCGACCTGCAGAACAAGCCTCGTGGACGGCCGGAGACCAAAGATGATGATGAAGAATTGAAGGCTATTGTGGAAGCGGATCCATCGCAAACCACGTCCGAGTTAGCTGCAGGCTCCGGTGTCAGTGATAAAACTATTCTAATCCACTTGAAGCAAATTGGGAAGGTGAAAAAACTTGAAAGGTAGGTACCTCATGAATTGAGTGAAGCAAACCGACAAACGCGCGTCGACTGCTGCGTTACATTAGTCAACCGGCACAATAATGAAGGAATTTTAAATCGAATCATTACCTGTGATGAAAAGTGGATCCTCTACGATAATCGGAAGCGCTCATCGCAATGGCTGAACCCTGGCGAACCAGCCAAATCCTGCCCTAAGCGAAAATTGACTAAAAAAAAGTTGCTTGTAAGTGTTTGGTGGACTAGTGCCGGTGTCGTTCACTACAGCTTTCTTAAATCTGTACAGACGATTACGGCAGATATCTATTGTCAGCAACTGCAAACCATGATGGAAAAGCTAGCTGCTAAGCAACCGAGGCTGGTCAATCGCTCTAGGCCACTGCTGCTTCAGGACAACGCTAGACCACACACTGCACAACAGACGGCTACCAAATCAGAGGAGCTTCAATTAGAATGTCTTAGACATCCACCGTACTCTCCGGACCTTGCTCCAACAGATTACCATTTTTTTCGCAATTTGGATACTACTTGCAAGGAAAAAAATTCAACTCCGATGGGGCAGTCCAAACCGCCTTCAAAGATTTTATTGATTCCCGCCCGAATGGTTTTTTTAGTAAGGGGATCAATGAACTACCTATTAGATGGCAAAAGTGCATACATAGCAATGGTAGATACTTTGATTAATCAAATATATTTCATTAAAAAAAAACGACTTTATGTTCCTCCCATAGAAAACGCCAATTTCATATGTAAGGACCTAATATATAAAATGGGAATGGGATGTGTTATACAAAATTAAAATAAATGTAATTACACTTTTGTAAGTACACCAAATTTAATGGATATTAAATATTTTAATCAATGTTAAAAAAAAACTTCTAATACAAATTTAATAATAGAAATTAAATAATCAATTATTTCATCATTATTATGAAAACGAAAATTGAAAAAAAATATTTGTTGACCACATTTTTTTTTCTTTTAGAATTGCGCCGTGTGGTATTCGGCTGAGTAGAATAAACCATCCTTATTTCTACCGAGGTGTCGTAAAACGCGACTAAAGGTAAGTTGACTGACCGTGTGGTATCCAGTTGAGTAGAATAGACCGTCCTCCTTCTTACCGATGGGTCGTAAAATACGACTAAGGTAAGTTGACGTCAGGCAGGCGGCCGGTCGTAAAATACGTAGCCAAATTGTGTGGAGACATGATTGTAACATGTTTTGCCGATCCTACTTACTCATAAGTTAAAAACTCCTATTTAAACAATATAAAATCTACCAAAACAATAGTATGACTTATGTAGAGTTCTGGCTACGCCTTTGGTCTCTTATCTTCCCTCTCCTATTTGTTGGACACTAACACTCTCAGACCTGCCTATAGTTCCCTTTCTATGTATAATAACTCCATGTATTTGATCTGGTAGGCAGGTATGTAGGGCCATAGGCAGGCCTGTAAGTGGCAATGTCACAATCAATAATGAGAGGAATGTTGAAAATCTTATACATTTCTTTGCCTATCCCACAAAAAAAAGAGAGACAGATACATAGTCTCATTTGCATTCTCTTTATTGTGATCAGGCACATTTAAAGCTTGCTTCCCTACTCTAGTATAATAACTCGATGATTTTGTTTTATACTAGACTATGACGGCATAGTATATGATCATTGCTTTCAGGCATCTCTGAGTTATGGATATGCTGATGATCTATTATAAACGAAGATATTTTTCCTTTAGACTTACTCAATAAATAAGAATTAATTTTCATAAAATCAACCCATTTAATCTCTTTCAACAACCAGACACAATGACTGCCACAACGTTGTTCTTTATATTACTGACCAACTATATGAAGGAGGTTGTATTTAAAACATGTAACACTATTATTATCACTTTTGAATAGAAAAACGTTAAGATACAAAGTATTTATTTAAACAAGCTAAATGTATTATTCATTCTGCTCGGCTTCCTCAAGAAACTGCTGCCGATGTAGCAGCCAAGAGTCGTTGTCATCACCGCCTTCCTCTGCGCTAACTGATGGCGGCTCAAAACGTAAGATATCAGTCTCGATGCTTTCTTCAGCTAGAGAAGGCACTGAGTCATGCACCGGAAGAGGAACTGGCTCAGGGGGCAAAAACTCAGCCATATAAGCCGTCACGTTACGAGCACGCCACACTGCGACTTTACCTGCAATTTTACAATCATATTTGTTCAGTGATAAGGTTCAGTTCGGTGTTGCCAACTATACTGTCAAAAATGCATTATAAGAGTTGACTGCTAAACAAATAAAGTATAGGTACAAAGTGCTATTTTCAGCATCAAAACAAGTGTTAGACGCTCACACTATTTTGATTTAGTCAGAGGACGCTCAGTGCAGCGAAGTGACAAACCACTCACAATAAGTAACCTTTAATCAAATATTGTTCATTTTTTCTAAAATAATTCTTAATATTCTTATCAGACCCGTATATACTTTATTTCTCGTAATAGTTGGCAATCTATGTGTTTAGATCTATGGTAGCTGTGAGATAGATATTTATATTAGAAGAACTATTAGAGACAACGTATAATAGTGACTTGTTTGCTGGTGGTTTAGCTGTAACCGGCTAACTGCATAATCTACAACATTAACGGGTGAGATGATAGAAGGTCTGCTAGCGTCGATTCTGTTGTAAGCATTGATTCTTTCTTCTGAAAGAATATGCTGGCAGGTTGTATGACTAAGACTAAGTCAACACGCAGTGTCGCGTGGTTCGAAGACGCGATTGATTAACTTCAGAAAATCGTGAACTCTGCTTTCCCGTTGAAAACGTATCTAAACACTTTGTTATGTCGATCGTTTTGTGGATCAGGGTCGTATAAAACGTCTAGCTAGCAATTCTGTAGCATATTAAAGATAGAACTGACTGATTATTTTTTTTTAACAATAAGCTTTCCACCTCAATCATGTTTCCCTATCCAGTGTATTGGAATAATACAAATTCGTTGTAGGTCATGTATGTGTTGTATATGAAAAAAAATTAATAATAAATCCTAAGCCTACGAAAGCAAATAGTTAAATAGATGGCTGGTGAAAAAAGTTAGCTAACTTAAAATGTTATTTCCCTAAACTCTCTCATTTATTCTGTATTCTAACCTAAAGTGTCATCTATCTCGGATTCCTCTTCACCTTCTTCCAATTTCTCTTCTTTAACTGCCTTTTCTTCTTTCTCTTCCTCGCCCTCCCCAAATTCCTCAAAGTCGGGATCTTTTACTAACAAATAGAAGCCATGCTGCATACAATTCGTGTCAAACACAAAGCAACCAGGACCTTTGGGCTTTCCTTTAATCCAGGATCCATGATACCGCACTCTTGGGTACATTATTTGCCCGGGACCTTCAATGATGCCATCCACCCATGTTCCCATAAACTTAATCTGGAAATTAAATCTTGAACAATCTTTTCGTTCGCATACAATATTGAGTGGGAAGACTATTAGTATTAGTCGTACTAAATTTTGTAAATTTAGTACGACTAATAATAGATGAAATATTGTACAGTATAGCTACATTTTAAAAGTTCCTAAATTACTGCGCAAAATGTTGAATTCATCTTTTTTAAAAACGAAGCCATATCAAAGTGGATTTCAGTTACGTTGTAACGTTTGGCACGTTACTATCTTTTTAGAAACATTGATTCTAACAAGATATACAAACAAATAAAGTAGTAAATTAAACTTTTCACCAAAATACATGATACTAATAGAGACAGAGCTTAAATAATAATTTTTATAAAGAGTTTTGGTCAACACTATTATAATTAAATAAGTACTACTAAGTAAATCAAAATCAAGAAATATATCGTCAAACGCCTTGCGAGAACGAGCTAATACTGTATTTCATGCATATCTAGTATTGGAGAAAAGCTAAAGGAAAACGATGATAAGTAGAAAGAACATTAGGCCACTTAGGCTGAAAGACATATTAAGTGTACCTACTAGTCACATGAAGTTCGAGCAAAATCAGCTAATTTAAAAGTACATAAAAATCACGACAGTTTTATTATTGTAACTAGGCAAAAATTAATTAATAATAATGCACCTGATATTCTGCAAATAAATAAGTCCCTAAACCGTGACGTCGACCCTTGAACCAAGCACCCTCATAAATATCACCGTTAGGGTAGTAGTAGGCGCCGAACCCATGTTTCAGGTCGTGCCTCCAGTCACCCTCGTATCGAGAACCGTCTGGGTATATCATTATCCCTACACCATACTTCATCGCACGTCGCCATTCACCTGTAAGAAATGTCCAGATATACAACAAACTTGTTGACCTATACTAGGTATGATAATGATGTATATATGGTTATGACATTTCATTGTAGTAAAACGATAGGAACCTTGTACTATCCCAATGCTGGGCAAAGATGTCACACTCGATAAAAGAGAAATATTGACCTTTAGATCGATAAAGTTTCCTTACCCACTTCTTAACCCATAGTCAATTCTTCTAGTCGAGGATAACGGCCTTTGCTAGGCTATGGGATGTAACACAACAGTACTTTATTGTTTTAACTTAATTATAGATTTTGAATAATTAAAAAAAACTTGTAAAGCGTCTGTTTTAAAAGATAAAAAAAAATCCCTTTGGTGCTATGCTATGCTCTTACCGAATATCTTTCATTGATGAGGTCAGCTTGCTGAATCCTTCTTTTATGCTGTGCTGGTTTATATTTTATAGTTCTCTTCATCGAGTTATGGATAATGTTACGTATTTTAGACGCCTAATAACTTTGCAACAATTGCTTTTAAACGCTAATAACCTTAAAGAATCAGGCGAAACCGAAATGTTTTGAATATTTATCTAATATGATATTTACTTAGTTACGTTTTTCATTTTTGAACAGTTAAATTTGAATTATTTAAGGAGAATGAATTTTATCTCAGTACTAGCCACGTAGACGATGAATATTGCTGTGGGGTAATTGCGCGGATGGTGAAAAAATTTTCGTATTACAAAAAAGAGCCATACGTGGCATCTACAATTTAAGTCCGCGTGATTCCCTGCGAGAGAAGTTTAAGGAAATAGGTATTCTTACATTTGCTTCACAATGTAATTTTTGTACATAAAACTATAAAGAATTATAAAACGATAGGTGATGTATATAATAGACAAAGTACGAAACGACATAAGCTTGCGACTCCTGCTTTGCGCTTAGCAAAAGTACGTAAATCGTTTGTGGGTATGGGTATAAGATTCTATAATAAAATTCCGAAATCAATTTTGGCCATGCCATTACAGCAGTTTAAAACCACTGTTAAAAAGAGGCTAATACAGAAAGCCTACTATACTGTTGAAGATTACTTAGATGATAAGGATGTGTGGATATAGGTGCACCTCTACCCTGTACAAGACCGTAATAAATAAATGTAACTAGTTCTAAGATTTATATTTTAAAAAGAGCAACCGCCGAGTTTCTTGCTGGATCTTCTCGGTAGGAACAGCTTTCCGAACCTGCAGTAAAGTTGACGATTCAAAGCACTTGTTTACAAGTTTACTTGAATAAAGAATATTTTGAATTTTGATGACGCGAGTAGAAGCTAGTATGACTATATTATATAAATTTACCTTCATACCTCGCTCCATTTTTGAATACATACAAACCCTTCCCGTTTCTCAACCCCCTACAGTAACAGCCCTGATAAAAATCCCCATTGGGCAGCACAGCCCATCCTTCGCCGTGCCTTTCCCCATCAGCGCTGCGACCGCCTACATATATCTGGGGAATATTAAAAAATTTGCCGTAGTCAGCGATTAGGGAAAATGTATTTAATGCTAAAAGTCTAGTCTACGTTTTCATTACTTATGCATGCAGGATTTGTAGAGAAACTATAAACCACCAGTACCATCACATTATGCTCCGCACACATTCACTACCACAATATCAACAATCGTTTCGCTTCGACAAAACAATCGAAAAATAATGGTTTGTGATTTTTTCGTAGAGTCTATCTCTTGATGAAGATTCTCTTCGGTGACGAGGTGAAACGATTGCAGTGCTAATGTGTTATTTGTAGTGCATGAATATAACGAAAATATCCTTTGTGATTTTGTCGTGCCTCAGTACGTAGTCGCGAACGAACTCAGTAACGGGGAAGAGAAAATTCTTATAAGGACCTTTCTTTTGTGTAATAAGTTATATAAATAATAAGTAATATATGCCCTCTGTGTTTATTGGTGTATGAATACGCAAAATGTAGAGTGCAAAGCGCATACATAAGCTCTACTAGCATCGGAGACAATTCTTCTAAAGATATTTTCTGTAAGGCCACACCTCAGATGAAGGTATGATAATGGTAAGGAATAGAATAGGACCCGAATTGACAATTAAATTGGACTAAATAGTAAATGTGAAAGGCCAGCGGTGAGACCGTGAGACTCTTACGAGGGGAATACGAGTTTAAACCCGGGCAGGCACCAATGAGTTTTTCTATTAAAACTCATGTGTCTAATTGATAATTGCAATTAATCACACACTTTTCGGTGAAGGAAAACATCGTGAGGAAACTTGCATATTTCTAGAGAATTCTGGAGATATGCGTAACCTACCAATCCGCTTTATAGAATTAGGCGTTACTTTGCGGAGATCCATAATACAAAAGTAATAATAAAATTATTTTGCTATAATCCGCGATACAGTAAATAGAAAATATATATAGTGCTAAATGTATAGTGGACTATCCGTTTTTCATTACCGTAACATGCAGGATTCGTAAAAACACATGCACAAACCTCCACCACTGCCACCACAATACACAAGCACTACACACGTTCACAACAATCGTTTCGCCCCGCAACCGAAGGATCATCAGGAGATAGACTCCACGACAAAATTGCAAAGCGTATATTTTCTATTTACTGTACCGCGGATTATAGCAAAATAATTTTATTATTACTTTTCTACCAATCCGCATTGGAGCAGCGTGGTAGGTCTTAGCTCCAACCCTTCTCTACGATTGTAACAGGCCGCTACTTTTCTTTTTTTTTTAATAGCAAATATATGTATATTTACACCAATCGTGTCCACATCTTCAGGTCCTTCACCTTTTTCTTCGGCCATTGTTATTTGAATAAGAAAAACCGCTAGCAGTATCTAAAATGCCGAGACGCTAATTTGACAGCATTGATGTTTGATTAATGACAAACATTATTTTTTTAATTCGATAATTAAGGTACCTAGTTCTTCTGTATTATCTAATATTTATTATGTTCGGGTTATTAAAAAACTATTTAGGTATACAAGTAAGAAAAATGTTATGCTATAGTCCGCGATAAAAGACTTTAAAAGAAAAAGAATATTTTTATTACTTTTGTGTTATGGGCCTTTGCAAAGTAACGCCTTAATCTATATATTATTATTTGTAATAAAAATCTCTTGTCACAATATTAGTAACCATACTTCTCCGAAGAAGCTGTGATAGCCTAGCGGTGAGACCGTGCGACTCTCTAGAGACGACATAGATTCAAGTCCGGCCAGGCACCAGTTTTTCTATTAAAACTTATGTGTCTAATTGATAATTGCAATTTATTACACGCTTTTCGGTGAAGGAATACATCGTGAGGAAACCTGCATATCTCTAGAGAATTCTAGGGATATGTGTAACCTACCAATCCGCATTGGAGCAGCGTGGTAGGTCTTAGCTCCAATCCTTCTCTCCAATAACGGAGAGAGGAGTGGGCATAGTAACAGGCTGTTACTTTTCTTTTTTTTTACTTCTCCGAAACAGCTTTTATTTTTATAAAATTTTATATGCATATTCAGTAGGTCAAAATATCGGTTTGTATTTATTTTCCATACCCTATGATAAGGTTGTCCACACCTAACATTTTTTTATTTTCTTTGTATATAGAACTAGAAATTCCCCATAAAAAATGTATATGGCAAAACAAAGTTCATAAAATACAAAATTTGTATGTTTTGTTATTGTAAGTACTTATAAAAGTATTTTTTAATTTAAGTTAAGATGCACTGTTGGTAGCGAATAATATAGCCGTGCGACTTTGGGGTTGTAAAATTAAAAACAAAAATAACAGTAATAATTTATTTAGAATCATCAATAAATTAACTCGTTAACACTAAAGCAAGCTGCGCATATGGAAATTTGGACATTAAAAAATAATAAGGGAAACATAACGTTTAATAATTTTGAATGTCTATGACTAGAAATAGGCATAAGCGGAGATTCGTTCTGAAAGAAGCACTATAGTTAGAAATATTAACTCTTAACCTTTACTTTTTACTAAGTTTAAGGTATTAATTTAAACAGTTATAAGTAGATTAATAATTTTACTTCGTCCTGTTTTACAATTTTTTTTTATAATATTAATCATTTTTCCAGCTCTATGATAAAAAAATACAGTCAATCACAGACAAGTTAATAATTTACTTTAGCCTCATTAAAACTAACTTCTTACTGTTTAACATTAAAAAATTAAATATAATGATAATTGTTACTTCATCATAGCACATGGAATACGATGGCGTAAAATTTTATAAAATAGGAATTTTATTTTAACAAAACAAACTGAAATGAAAAATAAACGCTATAACATCATAGTAAGACTTACTTCTAAATTTGTACTTTAAGGTTTCGTTATTTTTTGACAAATATATAGGCGACTTGTAAAATTATTTCTGGCAAGCGAATGCGCGCGTTTCTAACTATTACACTAACAACTAAAGTTCGACTATATAAGTTACCTAAACAAGGCCGATACCTTAAACATTCTGTAGGTCATTTGGTCGACATCGTTCTCCGTGACCTCAATCAAGTCGAATTCCAATTAAAGATGGAATTTCAAACAACTTTTCTTTCACTTGTTTTTTATTTCATATTTCGTCTATAGTACGCACTCTTCTTATTCTGTAATAACTAAACATATACTTCTAACGTGGCGGTGCCTGTGGTGGCGCTTCTTCCAATTTACCCCAAACTACATTACACATTTCACGCACTAATGCCTGTTCACCCGTGTCTAAGTCTGGAGCAGGTCTTCTTCTTTCTCTCTCCACTCTTTCTCGTACTTCTAGAACTTGAAGGGCTCGAACTACGGCTTCCGGTCTTTCATTGAGTCCACTTCCTACACCCTTTTCAGCCTCTAGACGTCTTACTTTCTGCTCTAAATCTCGAACGTATTGTACTGTTCGCTCGGCCAGTTGAGGATGTGTTACGGTTGCCGTAGATGCCGGAGGTCGTGCTACTTCTTCAGCATTTGTCCCACTACTACTACCATCACCATCATCCCTTTCTCTTCCTGCCGTTCGTCCACAATTAACACATGTACTCCTTTCTCGCTCTTCGTCTAGATATAGACATAACTCTTTTAGTTCTAAATTATCTCTGATTAATTCTTGTTGTTTGTCATCTAATTCACGCAGCTTATTTTGATACGCTGATACCTCTTGCCTCATAACAGAAGCCGTATACCTTCCAAATCTTTGCCACTCCCGTGCCAACTTACGACCTTTCTGTCGATCGTCATCTAAAAAGCAACACAGATCACGAAGCTCTTGGTTGTCTTCACTTAAACGACGATTAGCTTCCTTTAATGCTTTTATTTCATCTAAAAGCGTTTGGATTTGCCGCCTTTGGTCCGATGGCTGTCTGGCGCCATCATTGTCGATACGCTTTGTGAACTTAAGCATGTCAGCCGACCGCCTATGAATTTGTTCCTCCTCTAAATTTCGTTGTACACGTTGAGTGTCGTCAGCACTTCTCGCACGTGTCGTATTCTCGACAGGCTCGTGAACGATTGCTTTTGTTATTATCTCACCTGAAGGTCTCAATGCGCGAAGTGCCGAAGCTGGTATTGGATATCCGACTGGGTAACCTTGGAGATATTTCACTTGCGGATAAGGGCCGCTAGGATACAATACAGGCATAGAACTCTGAATTAATGGTGGATATTGCAATTTGGTAGGATCTATATGTTTTACGGAGTTAGAGGGTTTGAACTCTTTAATGCCCGCGTCCGTAGTGCCTAGTTTCGAAGCCGCAGCGGCAGGTGGCGGCGGATGGTAGCGCGGTGGAAAGTTGACCGGTTCCGAGCCCTGTTTACCTAGTTGTTGTTGTTTGTGTTTAGTAAATTCGCCCGTATTTTGTCTGATTGACATTGTAGTTGACGATGTGCGGAAAGTCATCAGCTCAATCGACCCTTCGTCTCATATACTTTTCTAGGTACATTTCCAAATTGCAAATATTGCGTTCGTACAATGGTTGTGGCAACATAAGTTCAACGGCTGGTCCTTGAATGAACGGAGGAGGGGAACGCCGCCGGCTGCGTAGGTTGTGGACCGTGGCATTCACACAGTAAAATCGATCGAGGCTTTGGGGTTTACACTGCGGATTCCTGGTTACTACAGCGAATTATGTTTGTAACAGCTTATAATAGATTGGAGTGACAGTTTTGAGGTTGTTTTAATGTTAGTTGCGGAAAACAGGTTACGATTAATGTTCGTATGGCAAGAATACGCGAACGCACGCGCGGCGCGTAGCTGTGACTGACTTCACGATACCTGCGCTCGCGACAGCGTCGTCTACGAAGGCTCTCGCGGCGTCCCGCTCTACCGCACTCTTACCTATGGACGCACACTTATATAAAGTAGGCATTCATTGAAAATTAACACATAGAAACTTAGCGCACGATTATGATACGATTTCATTTTTTTGCTCACACGTGTGACGTAATAGATGGTATGTCGAAAATGTTGATTATACGCATTTTAAAGCGTTTTTTGCTAAGGAACTATAGTAATAAAAAAAGGGTTTTGCTGCAATCGTTATATCATTCCAATGAAGAATTTTTTTACGAATTTTTATGTATATAATTTAAAACAATTTTCGTAGATAAGCGAAAAGAAACTTAGCGACAAGAAAAGGCGTACTTTAAAGCGCTCTTAGGAATACTTAAAGTAAAGTGTACATGCTAGAATATAATGAAAAAAGTTAAATCGATTCCAGTTATTTAGGTTTCTACAAATTTATCATATCTGAATCTATAGAACACAATATGTTTTTGCATGATTTGGTATGATATATGAGGATTTATAGAAGTGTGGCTATTTTTACTGAGTTTCCAAATCTTGGATAGACTACATTAAATAAGCAGATGTTTAAAATGGTGTTTCGCTAAAACGGGCGCTGGAATTAAATAATAAAAAAATTGTCTATTATTTCTAGCTCACGTAAAAAAAATAATAATAATTACAGCCGGCATATATTACACGTAAACTTTTAGCGAGCTTAATACTTTCGCAAGGAGATTAATGCCGCTTTCACCTTTTATATTATCACTGCCATACTTTACTGAATTAATAATTTTGTAATTAGCTTACCGCTTAGAGCACTTGGGCCTTGGTAAAAGAAAATACGTTCATATAAAAAGTTCATGTATAAATTGTGGATATTTACACATATTAAATTTAAATATAAATTTCTATCAACTTAATGTGTTTAAAGTAAAACATCTTAGATCTCAAATGATTTTGCGTATTTCAAATATGTCGCCGACGATGCGATGGTAGTTTTACCCATGGTAGAGCTCTTTCGATCTTGCATAAAACAAAAAGAGTATAAAGAATAAAAAAAACTTATTTATGTTTTACTTATATATATGTATTATTAATTTAAATTAAATCAATCACGTAATATATAGTCTATCGTTTGTTATGAACTCATTCTCATTTATGCATTCGAACAATTATGTATTTCTTTATCATTCATGTAAATCGTATATTAAATTTTTTTTAATTAATAAAAGTATAAAATATTTGTTCAATTAAGCTTTTACACTTTTGAATCGTTACGAATAAATTAGATTTAATATATATATAATGATACAACCGGTTCGGAATGTTGCTCATACCGAAAAGAACCAGCAAGTACCTCTGCGGTTAATCTCTCAAACATTTTCAATTTGTATTTTTTAACCGCAATTTAGTTACGATTTTCAAATCCAAGCATTTATAACATTCGTATAATCTTCAATCGTGTATATTTCTTACACTTAATTAAATAAACGTTTCTATTGATAAGTCTAATATGGATTGCGGAACTTTATTGTAGAAGCGAAGTAATATAGGAGGTCTAAACTGAAATCCTTGTCTTCCTAGATTGGGAATAGTAACAGGCCACCACTCTGCCATAAAGCGGGGATAAGATAAATCTTTTAAACATTTTAAATTTACATTACTAAACCACATTCCTGTAGGAAGCTGAAAGGATTATCAAATCCAAGTATATTTATCATTCATATATTATAAGCCTATTATACTATTGAAGATTACCTAGACGATAAGAATGCGTGGATATAGCTTCTCTTCAACCATATACAAAACATTAATAGCTATATGTAACTAGTGATAAGAATTATTTTTTGAAAAGAGCAACCGCCGAGTTTCTTGCTGGTTCTTCTCGGTAGGAACAGCTTTCCGAACCAACAGTAGATGTTGACGATTCAAAAGCACTTGTTTACAAGTTTACTTAAATAAAGAATATTTTGAATATAATTTTCAATTGTGTAATATGCTTTACGTTTAGGCATATGTCATAATTTTAAAAGCTTAAGTTTATAAAACTTTACTTTAACCTTTTTGTAAGCAAGTGGATTTTATTGTAAAAGGGAATACCCAGATTGATGTACCAAGAATAGGAATGTAAAATATTAGCTATTTGAACATTTAACATGATCTAAAGCTTATAATTATTTAAAGTCCAACGACAAAAAATAAATTTAGAGTACAAAGACAGACTTGAATATTTAAAAATGAAGTCACTGGCTATCCGAAGATCTATACTAGACATGATTTTTCTCCATAAAATTTTCAATAGAAAAATAGATGATACTCAACTGTTAAGTAGATTTAGTATTAATGTACCTCGTAAACGCCCTCGCATACCATGTCCGTTCTTTAAGACCAAGTTTGGTTTCTACCAAACTGAACGAAACTGGGGCAAAATACCCAAATATCTCGCGCTTATCCCAAAATACCAATATCCGGTGATAATGTGTCCAAAATCACCGGATATTGGCTGCGATGGGCTTTCATCGTTTGTGAAAAAATGTACTAAAATTTTTATTTCAGAGCTGTTGAGCCTTAATGTTGTTTTTTTTTATTTCATTGTTTTCTAGTGTTTGGTGGTATCCGGTATCCGCCGTGTGATATGCGGCTGAGTAGAATAGACCACCCTCATTTGTTACCGAGGTGTCGTAAAAGGCGACTAGGGTAAGTTGACCCGCTGTGCTATCCATCTGAGTATATTAAAAATGTTTTTACAAAAGTAATAGTATAATTATTTTGTTATAATCCGCGATAAAGTTAATAGGAAATATATATATCTTCTATCTTCAGCTTTCAACGGTTAAGAAAATCTTTCTATCAAGTCTTTGTTTCCGGTCGTAAAATACATAGCTAAATCATGTGAGATGTTGTGCCTACCCCACTTATAGTAGGATAAGGGCAGAATGATGATATTCTCTAGTATTTAGGTTTATAATTGTAATATTGTAGCTAAGAATGTATGAATGAAGAATTCTCCTAAAATTGGTAATTCATATTTAATTTAACCTTTATGGGATATATGTATGTTCGATGATTTATCGTGTAATGCTGTTGAGGATCCGAAAAAATAAATAAATGAATTACCCGTTTGATTATTTTATAAGCACTGAGCGTGTACTATTGATTGAAATGCGCCCTATTAACATTTTGTTCAGTTCGCACGAGTATTTCATCAATCGTTTATACTTTTACGATATTTCTTCGGTGATTGCATTCACATAATGTAATCCCCGTCGCTGTGTACTGTGGTAGGACGAATATATTTTACATCAGTATCAGTAGCGGTTGTAGCCGGCAAGGATGGCACGCGTTTCAGACTCGTTTGTTGTGCTTGCGATATGTGCTTGTGGTAAAGTGATTTATAATATGTTTCCTTTTCTTTGTAAAATATATTGTGATGCTTTCTATGAGGATACCGGAGATATAACGTTACCGAGAATATGCGATATTAAGTTAAAAGTAGAGTACAACAGATTTAGAAATAACATTTTAATATTTAATTATATTTTACATATTTTATTTACATATAAATTAAATAAAATATAAATTTTAATTTACCTATATTTTTATTTGTAATTTTATAAACGAATCTAAACATTAGGATGTATAAAATATGACCGTGTGGTGTGATTGATTAAAAAAAAACCAGCAAAAGCTTTATCATCGGATTTATTAGATAAACATAGTGCCGTTAGATTAGAAATTTAGATTTTTATTATAATTATATAAAGTGAATTAAACTTTTTTAAGAATTAAAAGTTGATAATAGATATAAAATCATAGCAGTTACAAAATTTTTATAACAAATATCTATTTTATATTATAAATACACCGTTATCAGTGTAAGAATTGGAATATGGAATTTATTCAATTTTATATTAATATTCATGCGAAAGTGAAATTATTTTTGTATCAATGGTGCATATTTTTAGAGCTGAATTACTAAATTAATGTTACTGTCCTTCAAAACTGCCTAAATGGTATTTTTACGATTACGAAAAAAATGCTTTTTGTTTTCTCTCTTTATTTAAGAAAGAACTCCATTGTCGAACTTCTATACGATATAATACGAGTATATGCAAGGAACCTAGGTAAAATAAATTTAAATTAATAATTAAAATAATCATATAATCCATACTAATTTTATCCGATTGTTGGTCTGTTATGCGTCCACAGAAACAATATTTACAGAATTGGGTACATTTCAAATATATATAACATAGTACAAGCAATATAACGACACGACAAAAATCGTAATCAGTACGATTTTTGTCGTGGAGCCTATCCTCCTGATGATGCTTCGGTTTCGGGGCGAAACGATCGTCGAGATTGTGGTGGTGGGTGTGTGTGCTGCTTTTGTGTGCGTTGTTGCTGGTGAATTGCGCTTTGGGGTGCATGTGGTGGCTGGTCCTGCATGTATAAGGTGCGTAGATTTTGCCTGCTTCATACACATTGGCTTTGCATGCATTCACTTGACCCGTGCGGATTATAGCAAAGTAGTTAGTTCTGTTATATTGCTTGTAATATGGAATTCCGCAAAGTAACGCCTGCTTCTATAAATCATATATATCATAGGTTAAAAAAATTCCCATTTTTTCTTCGGAAACAAGAAAATACATGTTTCATAGGTTAGATATAAATTAACGCGAATAAAGTCGCGGATACATCTGAAGTAGCGGCCTGTTACCATGACATCTTTACCACGATTGGGAATATACCTCCTCGCTACTTTTAAAGAATGGGGATGGAGCTCAGGCTTTACACGCCGTTTCCATAAAGTTTCCTCACCGAAAAGCGTGTTTGAACCAGTGACCCCGCAAAAAATTCATACTATCTCACCTTCTGACTACCACAGCTTTGTTACAATTAGTTTTTACTTATTTCAGTGGTTATAGCGCAGCGAAAACCAATCAAAGAGGCGCTATATCTGAACAGTGACTTATTTACTAACTCTACCTTAGAGGACTGCGTGTGGCGTCGCGAACGTGAACCTTGTCCTGACCCGAATGTCACTATTAACTTGTACACTGAGGCTGAACCGTATAAAAAGGAAGTAAGTTTTTTTTAATAAATACGAAAATTTTGAATATTATTTTGCCTTACTTGTTCTTTTCTTTACTGCCGTGTGGTATCCGACTGAGTTGATTAGATCACCCTTATTTCTTACCGAGGTGTTGTATAAGGCGACTAAGGTAAGTTGACCTGTTGTGTAGTATCCGGCTGAGTAGAATAGAACACCTTCATTTCTTACCGAGGTGTAGTAAACGGCGACTAAGGTAAGTTTACCCGTTGTAAGGTAAGTTTCTCCGGCTAAAATTATTTCACTATAATCCGCGATAAAGTAAATAGGAAATATATATTTTCTGTCTTCAGCTTTCAACGTTTAGGAAAAGCTTTCTTTTAAGTACTTGTTATGTAAAACGAAAGTTTATAATGAGATGAAAAAGGCAAAATTGTTTCTCGTAACAATTATCGAAAACAATGTATAATTTATGAGGGAAACTTTCTAAACGCAATCTATTTTGTATTCTCTGTACGCGAATCACGGCAAGCACGTGCGGTTCTAGGACGCGTATCCTTTTTTTATTTTTAGGTTGCGTCGTAATCAGGAGACATACTTACACACATTCTAAAAGGTGACATTTGTATTGTAGAGATTCCTCAGCATACGACCTCGCTGCACTAACTGGATCTCCTCCTTTCGCGAAATATCGCTCATGGGCTGCAAAAACACGTATAGTACCCGGCAATAAATAATGTACATCGAGGCTTAGAGAGATAAAATCGGCTAGACTCTCCTTCATAGAGCATTGTCTCTGTCGCACAGACTGACGACCCCGTGTGAAACACGTCACATACTAACTGAGTGACAGTGACAGCGCTCTACGAAACCGTACTGGCCGGCTGTTTCGTTCTAAACATCGATGTGCATTATTTAGTGCCGTGTACTATATTTTGGACTATAGGTCCAATGGTCCAGCTATAATGAAAATCAAAATACCCATTCTTTACAACAGAAATACCGGTAAAACTCAATATGCAATATCAGATCTTCCTATTAAGCAAACTAAATTTTTTATGCATTTTCCATAGCAATGAAAACTTTAAACCCATTTATCACAAAATATGATTTTTTGAGTTATGCAACTATTGCAGCCCATGAGAGATATGTGGTGTAAAAATTTAGTTTAAGGCTCTATCTAAATATTCATTAGTCGTCCAGCGATTTTATCCGCGACATCTTAAGCGTTTAGGTACCCTCAAGTATTTCCCTGTTCCATAATGAAAGACGGGATTTTTTGTTTTGACAGGAGCTTTAATGGTGGTAAATTTCATTAATTTTAGTCCAGTGGATTAGGTGTAACAGACAAATTAACAGACTTTTACATTTATAATATACGGATAGTCTGAAATTCTTATATAAGTTATAAATCTTTATTATTTATTATTAAATATCGTAAGGTTCTAATATCACTATATTAGTAAGCATCCGAAAACTTTTAGACACTAGGTACATTGTTACATGAACTTGGCATCTAACACAAATTTATTGTACCCTCATATCCATATAAAAAGACAGATAGAGTATGGGAAAGGAACTGATTATTTCTAATCTTAATTTTTAGCATTTTTCAGAATGTATGTGCGCAATGTATGATCTAAGTGTAACTCGAAAGTTACAACTTAAGTTAAAACTCATTCGTTTATGATGGTGATTGGCTTAGTTTTTTGTATGTCAATACAGAAAAGTTTAGCAAATCACAAACATTATGCCGAAAAATTCTTAATTTTTTAGTCTCTTTTTTATGTTGTTCCACAAGACTTCCAAATGTTAATATTTGTAAGAAGTAAATTAAAATCTCACGTAACATTATGGCCCTTGCATTAAGCCGATATGCCACACGATACTATGTAACGTGAGAACCAAACCTTGGCCGTTTAGCGAAATCTCACACCCCACCTGACCTCTACACCAATCGTCAGGCGGTGGAAACGCGTATTTATCATAAAAAAAACTTATTTATCCGTAGTCCCTATATAGAGTGTTTACTAAATAACAGGGAACTAAATTCGAAAGCTATGCAGTCTAATAAAAGCAACAAATAAAAGATAATTAGCATTAGCAAAGTGATAGCGCAGCGGTAAGACCGTGCGAATCTTTCGAGGGGAACACGAGTTCAAAACCTAGGCGGCACCAATGAGTTTTTCTATAAAACTCATGTGTCTAATTGATAATTACAATTTATCACACGCTTTTCGGTGAAGCAAAACATCGTGAGGAAACCTGCATATCTCTAGAGAACTCTGGAGATATGTGTAACCTACCAATCCGCATTGGATCAACGTGGTAGGTCTTAGCTCCAACCCTTCTCTCCAGAAACGGAGAGAGGCCTATTCCCAGCAGTGGGATTGTAACAGGCCGCTACTTTACTACACATTTTGTAACATAGACAACATATTTTACCACTTTTAATATTGATATAGATATTTAATTTTATAGATTTTTGATATAGATTTTTAATTTTATTGTTTTTGTTTTTGATTCTTTTCCCCACATTTTAATTATTACGGTTTTTTCATGAAAGTAACACGAAAAGTGAATATCTTAGCAATATTCAAAGTGATTTTAAAATATTCAAAGTAACTATGTCAGTTTAACTGCGTGTAAAGTATACCGCTAAGTGTCCTTTTGTGGTGTAGTTGCCAGTTAACTTATTTTCTCAGGACATAAAACTTTAACATTCTTACCACTGCGAGCGGCGCATATGGGTTTTCTCATAAAATAAATTACGATATATATTAATTTACCAACGTGAATATCTATGTTTTATTATATGTTTTACCGGTTAAATATGTAGAGATTTTAACTAGAAAGTAAATCGGGATTATTATTATTATTAAGTCCAGATTTTATAGTTTCTTTTAATCAAGTTCATACACATAGATTTTTGCACTATTAAACATGCAGACTAAGTAAATAGCAAGTAATGAAAACAGTGAATATCGGGTAATAGGACCATTTGGGCATTAACTTGAACTAATTGTGTTGCCTGTAGCATGTGTAAGTTACAGCACAGTTTCACGGATTCGATTACCGCCGTGGGCCACATACACACATACTCAAATCGCAAGCTTCTTTGTTCATAAATGTATTTAAATATTCATTTAAAAATTATATATTTTTATATTTATCATTTCTCTGTTAGCTATAACACAATTGTATTAAGTTACCTTGCGGATGGAAAACTGTGTGTTAATGTTCCGCGTATTTATATTTAAAAAATTGGTTATATTGGAGGTACCCTTTTCACAATATATTTGGAATATATATCCATTGTATTTCGGAAATAACATTAGGTCAATACTCAAAGTTAGTAATAATTAATTTCATTTTATAACATTGCACACTCGACAATTCACTCGCCCTCGTCTCCAATGACATTTTTAAACCTGTCCTCTCTGACAATATACTAAACAAATTATCATATCCCAGAAATATCTAAAGGGTTCTGGTTAAATCACGATGTTTCCTTCACCCCGTAAAGTGCAAAGTATAGGCTCTTATTTGTCTAAGAAGTCTTCAGTCCATCCTAATCTTTGAAATCGCGTAACTTCATTAAAGATCTCGTGTTGTAACCATTAGGATCGCACTACTTTTATGTACTGTTAAATATATATGACGCGTGTTTCGAAACAACGAGGTATGTAGTGCCCTTCTTATATTGTCTTACAAAACAATGATCTCACGTTCAACCCAGCGCAGTTATTTTGTTATTAAAAATACAGTTCTTAAGTACGAAGAATATATCGCACGCTTAATATTAAAGTGAAATAAAGTAACGGCCCGTTACAATCCTGTATGTATAGGGAGTTCAAACCCGGGCAGGCACCAATGAGTTTTTCTATTAAAACTCATGTGTCTAAGTGATTGCAAATAATCACACGCTTTTCCGTGAAGGAAAACATCATGAGGAAACCTGCATATCTCTAGAGAATTCTGGAGATGTGTGTAACCTACCAATCCGCATTAGAGCAGCGTGGTAGGTCTTAGCTCCAACCCTTCTCTCCAGAGAATGGTTGGAACCCTTCTCTCCAGAAACGCAGAGAGGAGGCCTATTCCCTATTGTGTTATGGGTGACGGACAACTGCTAAACATACTACATATATAATTTTAAATAGATACCTAAATACAAATGGTTTAAATTAAATGTAATAATGCTTATAAAAGTAAAAAAGTAAAGTATATTGCAACATAAAGTATAATAGTACCTATACGTAAAGCATTTTATAAAATTGAACATCATTGGTATGATAAAAAATGAAACGAAAATCAGCTTCAACTTCATATCCTCCTAGTAACTCTCTTTTAGTTTAATGTAAATTGAAATGTTTAAAAGATTGACCGCCGAGTTTCTTGCTGGTTCCTCTCGGTAAGAGCAACATTCCGAACCAGTTGTATAGTACCCGGCAATAAATATACCCGGCAATAATGCACATCGAGGCTTAGAGAGAGAAATCGGCTAGATTCAGCTTCATAGAGCATTGTCTCTGTCGCACAGACAGACGAACCCGTGTGTGACAGTGACAACGCTATACGAAACCGAACTTGGCGCCTGTTTCGTTGTAAACATCGATGTGCATTATTTAATGCCGGGTACTATAGCTTCATTAATCAAATTGTTCCTTGACAATTAAAAAATTGCTTGAAAGAGCTTATCTGAATAAAGATTATTTTGTTTTGATTTTGAAATATCTGTTACAAGGTGGATCTATTCAGCGAAGACTGGCTCCGGCAGAGCGGATGGGAACCATCTCACGAAACGATCTTGCTAATACATGGCTATGCAGGCGGAGACGATACGCTACCTATTATTGTGCTGAGAGATGGTTTGTTAAATAATTCATTGAATTCGGGCTTTACTTTGCGGAATTCCATAGTACAAAAGTTATGATAGGATTATGCTATAATATTGCGATTGTTAGGTAAAGGTTAGGTGGATTTAACTTAATTTAATTAAATTTTAATTTAATTTAATTTAATTTTTGTACATAAGGTGCTGTGATAGCCCAGCGGTGAGACCGTGCGACTCTTTCGAGGGGAACACGAGTTCAGAGTTTTTCTATTAAAACTCATGTGTCTAATTGATGATTGCTTTTCGGTGAAGGAAAACATCGTGAGGAAACCTGCATATCTCTAGAAAATTCGGGAGATATGTGTAACCTACCAATCCGCATTGGAGCAGCGTGGTAGATCTTAGCTCCAACCCTTCTCTCCAGAAACGGAGAGAGGAGGCCTATTCCCAGCAGTAGGTTTGTAACAGGCCGCTACTTTACTTACTTTACTTTTACATAAGAATATACATAATTATAAAAAGATTGGCAATATATATAATAGACAAAGTAGGAACCGACATAAGCTTGCTGATCCTGCTTTGCGCCTTGCAAAAGTACATAAGTAGCCAAGGGTCGCTGGCAGAGATCTCTTATAGAGATAAGTAATCCTATGTACTTGTTTTCTTTACCTGTATTTTCTTATATATTTTTATTTTGGTACATAAATAAATAAAAAAGTCGTTTGTGGGTTTGGGTATAAGATTCTATAATAAACTTCCGCAATCTACTTTAATTTTACCATTACAGCAGTTTAAAAACACTATTAAAAAAGGGCTAATGCAGAAAGCCTACTATACTGTTGAGGATTACTTAGCTTAGACGATAAGCATGCGTGGATAAGGCTACTCTTCGACCCTGTACAAGACATCAATAACTATATGTAACTAGTAATAGGAATTATTCTTTGCAAAAAAGCAACCGACGAGTTTCTTTCTGGTTCCGAACCAGCAGTAGATGTTGACGATTTAAAAGCACTTGTTTACAAGTTTACTTGAATAAAGAATACTTTGAGTTTGAGTTTGAAACTATATAATGCTATCTGAAAATTGGCCTTGCCATTTTATCTCCTGATGATGACTAGTTTTTCGGGGCGGAACGATCGTTGAGAATGTGTAAAGTGCTTGTGTAGTGTTTTGTTGGTGGTGATTTCAGTACGTGCGGTAAAATAATCCTGCATGTAGATATAAGAATGTTTTTTGCTTCGTACACTTGGCATCAGATTCTCTTCATCATAGATAGGACTGGCCTGTTGGTGCAGTTAGCAGTGACCGTGTCTATCGAATTTTCAATTTCTATAAACAATTTGTTGTTTCTTCGAGTTTGGGTGTATATATGTAATTAAAATTATATATATATACCTTCACCAGTAGTCTGTCACTCATAACACAAGTAATAAATTACTCACTTTGGGGTCGGAAGACCGTGTGTGTGTCCCATATATTTATAGTCATAACTTTTCTAAGATGTTATAGTAAGATTCTACAATACGAAATTCTAAATATTCTGTATATCAACAAACTTGCAAAAAAGTGAATTTGAATCGTCGACTCTGCTTGTTCAGAAAATTGATTTTATCGAGAAGTAAGAAAGTCGGCGGTTGCCCTTTTCATAATTTTAACTAGTCAATGTGAAAGGTGTAAAGATTAGTTTTACATTTTCACCATTAATGCAATTCTTAGTAGTTTAGTATGCCCTCCATGCTATCTAGTGTACCTTCTTTTAATAGTTATTTTAAAATGCCTGTAACTGAAATTTACTGTGCAATTTTATCATAGAATCGAATACCTTGAAACCACAAAGGTTTTCCATATTTTTATAAGACGCTTTTTTCAAATACAATATATACTAGTAGTATATTTAAAAAATTACGATATAAGAAATAAGAATGGTAGTTTTATTTATATGTTACAAAAAATCTTACTAGAGTTAAATATTATTTATTTAATATAATATTAAATAATTATTTCAAACAGTATGCTGTATAGGAATAATTGTATTAAAGCAGGAGGCATTTATTTAGAAAGTAAAGGTAAATGATGTATAATAAAAACTTAAATTTACTTACGACATTTTTGCGTTAAAGTGAAAGTGTTGCCGTCTAGAAACACCATGGCGCCAAGTGACAACAAAACTGGTGGCACATTCTGCAACACTTTCTCCGATACGGTTCAATACCCTTGTAATGATTCGTTACACGTAATTACAATTTGCACAAAGGACAAAGGTTACTTTACGTAGAACTCGTAATATTTTTTAAAAGCTTTTATTCAACTCGCCGTGTATGTGGAGGTGACGATCCACCTTCAATTTCAATTCATCATTAGCTTCATTTTAATTTTAATTTGACGATTCAACTGATTGTTTAACTGATGATTTGATTCACTTCCCGGTGTCCGATTGAACAGAAATTTTTACACACTGTTCCAATCATAGATTACTAATTAAAATAGTTCCAATCCCGATGACAATGCATGTTTATGATAAGCATGACCTGATGCTACCAGGATTGGTTCCAGATGATAGAACTTTTCAAAGGTAGGGACATTAAATTTTGTTCCAACCTAGCAACCCGCGGTAGAGTTGACGATTCAAAGCTTGTTTATAAGTTTAATTGAATGAAGTATATATCGAATTTGAAAATAGGTTTTTAATCGTGATACGTCTTTCTTGACTTTATATTTCCTATTCGTATTAATTTCGTAATACTCGTAAATTCCACTGTCTTCCTTTTTCTATTCTCTATACTACCTATACTCCTTGTTACGGAACGGTACAAACGGAACGGTACAAAGGAACGGTACAGTTTTCTAGGTTGCAATAGTAACCTTCATCTCAATCTCCGCTCCCTCATAGATAATATACTAAAAATACCTTCTAGTCATACCAAGTTTTGTGTACTGTTCTTGTTGATGAATCTACTTTATGATACGATTTCTTCTTTTTGCAAAGATTGTCTGGTAGAGATTTGTTTTAGCAATAAGACCACCTCCTGGCATCTATTTTTCTCGAGTCATATAATATGGGTATCTTCAAAGCAAGAGCGAATAGGCATCTTCTAGGCAAGCGCGCTTCGTCTTAGACTGTATCATTGCTTACCATCAGGCAGCCAAGCGCTCGCCTATTACGCAATAAAAAAAGTTTCTTGCTTCTTCAGTTAAGTTTTTCTTTTATGTACTTTTTATGTGTGTCGATGAAAGAACTTCTATCTACTTCATTGCCTTTTAAGCATATCTACGCCGGGGCGGCTATAACGTGTTCATGATGGATTGGGGCCAGTTATCGCAACCGCCTTGCTATGTCGCGGCAGTTCATAACCTGAGACCCGTTGCTCGGTGTGTAGCTGAGGCACTGGGGACCTTAAGACGAGCTGGGTTAAGGCCTGATAGGCTGACTTGCGTTGGTCATTCGCTTGGTGCGCACATGTGTGGCATTATGGCGAATTACTTGAACTTCAGACTTAATCGGATAATTGGTAAGTAATCCAGCTTTTATATACCTCTCACTAGATTGATATAGACGACAGGAACAATATCGTATAGCGTAGACATTTGTCTAAGATTGTGTTCGCCGATGGAGTTTATTGGTTCAAAAACAAAACCATAAATTCAATGTTTAAAAACCTCCTATAGCTTATATAAAACTCCTATGTGATGGTATTGACACCCCTTGGACAGTAAAAAGTTTTATGAATATAAGCAGTTATTCTAAAAGCGCAACCAAAAATCGATGTTTATCGGATAAATGAAAATATTGTATGCCAAAAAATTGACTTTGTTGACGAATAACTGATCTAATATTTGTCAAAAGTAGGTCTTAAATTAGCCTTTCCAATAGGAAAGGCTAAATGAATTCAATATGGGGTATAAACCCCATATTGAATTCATTTGTAGCGGAAACTCTTTAATGATTTATGGCAAATAAGTTGCTTCAAATAATTAAAACTCGGAAATAGAAACCTGATAGAAAATCTTGACAAGTTCGCAATAATCAATAATACTCTAGTGTAATGAGTTGTTCAAACTCTTTTAACCCAGTATTCAGACGTATGATGGTAGTGGCTTCTTGCCTTATTTTCGACGACGTGATGATTAATTACAGTCATATCATCAACCCTCCACTACACGTCACTTTACATTGGCTTATACTTGATGCTTCTGATGAATGGGCTGACAATAATTATGATTATGGAAACTATTATTCTAATCCTTTCCATTACTTTTTTTCTGTACCAGCTATGACTGTAAGTACATAATAGAACGTTCCCCGTTGCTAGTAGAGCTTTTGCGCTCTGCTCTCCGCATTCGGCAAAGTGGTCTACGATGGTCTAGACTTGCCATTGGTCTAGACTCCCTTCCGGTGACGTCTTTGTGACGGAAAACAGCATACAGTCAGTTCAAAAACAAAATTCTCTTTCAGGATTAGACCCAGCACGTCCTCTCATAAGGTCTGCTCCAGCACTACGCCTGGATCCCGGAGACGCTAGAGCAGTTCACGTACTTCATACCAACGCTGGTAGATACGGGGAAGGCGCTCGCTTGGGACACGCTGACTTCTGCCTCAATGGTGGTCGAAGCCAGCCTTATTGTGAAGACACACCCAGTACGTTACTATAATTCGGTATATTTAATGTTCGTGCCTAATTAATAAGGTGTGATGAAAATTGTGACCAAACGAGTGTTAATAACGTATGTGGATGGATGTTTTTTTTCAGTTTTAAGTGATTCACAGCTATTTTGGGGTGACCACTGGAGAGAAACGCCAACTATGCGGCCAAACTCCACTCAGGTTGAGGTGACGGCTTCCACTATGAAGTCTTATATAAAGTTCCAGCTTTGTTACATCCAAAAGACATTTTTAGAAATAAGAATAAATATTTTTGTTTGCTATTTTATCAAATTAATTAAGTTAATCTTTAATTTCATACTAACTGTGACAGTCGTTAAAATGAACCCCAAGGATGGTTTTATTGGTTGGTTTTTCATATTTGTTCAAAAGAGTTGTCAATTAGGAATTTAGACTGAGATCATTTTGAGTGATTCTGTATTGAGTGATAAACTCCTTTAGATGAGGCGCTATGCAGCCACGTGTGGTCGATCTGCTATCAGGCTGAGAGTCTATTCCAGCCTCGTTCTGCAGCCCCCTGCGGGAGAAGGTGCTCCGTGAGGGTCCCCCCATCTAGGTCGGCAGCTTTACCCGTGCCTATGGGACAACCGGCGCCTATGACGTACGTATCCACATAATAATAATAATAATTCATCTTTATTTAGTCCATACATATGCAATCATAATCCATTACAAACATTAAAAATAAAAACTTCATTACAAATTACAATATCATTTTTTTAAAATTGCTCTAAATTATATGCCAATTAAGTGTAAAAAATATGCTTATACGTAAAGCATATTACAAAATTGAAGATTATTTGGATGATAAGAAAGCCTGGTTTTGAAAATCCTTTCAGCTTCATACAAGACAGCGGTTTAATAATGTATAATTGAAATTATAAAAAGTATTTTTAGTTTTTTGAGTCAGTTTTTTGAATGGAAAAGCCTCTTCCAAAGAATCGCAGTTATTTCTATCTTTAGATGTCTCGAGCCAACTTTTTCCTGTGTTTGCGATAATTTCGTCTAACCCACGTATGTACATACTTGATTTATAGAATTAGGCGATACTTTGCGGAGATCCATAATACGAAATTAATAATAAAATTATTTTGCTATAATCCGCGATAAAGCAAAAAGGAAATATATATAATGCTAAATGCAGAGTGGACTATCAGATTTTTCATTCACGATTGCAGGATTCGTGAAAACACATGCACAGGCCCCCACCACCGCCACCACAATACATAAGCACAACACACGTTCACTATCACAAACTCAACAATCGTTTCGCCCGCAACCGAAGCATTATCAGGAGGTAGACTCTACTACAAAATCGCAAAGCGAAGAATTATATAGTTATATAGTAATCGCTTCAACCTCACCAAAAATAGGGATAAACCGATTCCTGCATGTATCGAATATGAAAAAACGGATAGTCCACTCTACATTTAGCATTATATATATTTCGTATTTACTCTATCGCGGATTATAGCAAAATAATTTTATTATTACTTTTGTACATACTTAGACGTAAATCTCTAATCTAAGATTCTGTATCCGTAATCTAAGATTACAGTTATTATATTTTTATTAGTACATTTGGCGCTTAACGATGTTTGAATAACAGTATTAAAAAATAATCGATTTTTATATGAAAATCGATTATTCATCGATAAAATATAATCGACTAATATTAGTCGATTATATTTTTTCTTCTCTTTTTTAGATAACATATGTGTTACATAAAAATAGCCAACTAATGGAACCACACTACACATTTTTATCGTATTTTGCAAATAACACCTCTATGTTATATTATACAAATGCTGTTATTTTGACCATTTTAGTTATTCTTTAATTTAATTATTATTAACATTTATTATTTTTATATATAAAAAAATAACTTTTTGAATAGTTCAAAAAGATATTTTATAACATCGTTATACGATTTTAATGCTTGATTTTCGAGCTTTATTAAACCGTACATAAATAAATTAAATGATATATTTTTTATAAATTTCATATTGGAATAAATTTTTATTGGGTATATTTTTAATCGGTTTTTTTTTCTCACTTCAAATCATATCCCAATGTTTGAGCTTTCTGAAACCGTTAATAGATAAAAAAAAATGTATTTTTATTTATTAATTTTATATGTTAATAATGTTTTCTTATTAGGTATTTTTTAATCGTTTTTTCTCATTCCAAGTCACATGCAAATAGAAAATATATTTTTAGTGCATCTGGCGCGTACTGCGTCGAAGATTTCACAACACCATTCTGTCCTACCACTACTGGGCTAGCGGAAGGTGACCCACGATGTTGTCTCGAGAGCCAATATGAGATTGCAGCAACAAGTACCCGACCGCCCAAAACACGCCCACGACCAGTCGTAAGACTCCGAGCTAGACGGATCAAAAACATGGACAATAGCGTCTCTTTAGACCCCTAGTTCTCAAACTAGTTTAGGTGAACCCCTAGAGGTCTTCGAGATACTCTACGGGCGTATACGTTGACTTGACAAAAATGGGGGTTCACGATTCGCAAAGTAATTTTTTTTTCGAATTTCGACACTTATGCCATATTAATGGCAGAAGGAATTTATTGAATTAGGCGTTCCTTTGCGGAAATCCATAATACAAAAGTAATAATAAAATTATTTTGCTATAATCCGCGATACAGTTAATAGAAAATATATATAGTGCTAAATGTATAGTGGACTATCCGTTTTTTCATACCCGTTACATGCAGGATTCGTAAAAACACATGCGCAAACCTTCACCACTGCCACCACGAGCACTACACACGTTCACTATCACAAACTCAACAATCGTTTCGATTGATGATGCTTCGGCTGCGGGGCGAAACGATTATTGAGTTTGTGATAGTGAACGTGTGTAGTGCTCGTGGTGGCAGTGGTGGAGGTTTGTGCATGTGTTTTTACGAATCCTGCATGTAACGGGTATGAAAAAACGGATAGTCCACTATACATTTAGAGCTATATATATTTTTTATGTATAGCGGATTATAGAAAAATAATTTTATTATGACTTGAATGGCAGGAGTGTCGAAATCCAATGTGAAAGTGGTTACGTGGTAAAAAAATTTGGTAACCATTTTTAAAAAGCGGTCAATATTAAATATAAATTTTTGGTTACTGTTATGAAATGTCAAAAACCGATCCTGCTATATTTGGCTGTATACCTTATAGCCTTAATTCAGACACAACATATTTTGTGTGAAAAAGTAAAGAAACAAAATGTCAATATTTTTGTCACAATTAGATATGATTATAAAGTATAGACTGTCTATGGTATAATGATCGAGTACGTAGTGCGAATAATAAGTTATATTCAGCCAAAGAATTGATAGTAAAATAAATGATTATTTTATTAATTTGATTTGTTTTATTTCCATTTCTACTATATTTTACAAATTCTGACACTACCGCGAACACACTACGAATTCTGCACCAGTCTTCTTTAAAAAAAATTTTTAATTGATGTATAACAAAATATAATATGTTGAGAAATTAAGCATTAACTTATTTTTTACTTTATATTGCACGATTAGTATTAAAGTTACCTAATTAAAAAAGTTGTTTTGCGACATTGCATTAAGCTTTGCGCCTACAAATCTCGTATTTTAAAAACAAGCGTTTTTAAAAGTACCAATATAAGCGGCCAACACAGTTTATAACATCATTATGAATTATCATCTTGATACTGAACAATACTTTACAGGTTATTTGAGTATTGAGTATGAGGTTTATTAAAGTAAATAATTTATTTCTATATATATAATTAATTTAATTTATTACAAATATATTAAGTTGTATATCATCTGTTGCTGACGCCTGAGTCACAGAATGGCGGTCACTGAAAATCGGTGTTCGAGTTTCAAATTCGAATGAAAGCCGAGTGGTTACCCATTTTGTGACGTTACACCACGGCTTTATAAATAAATAGTTTTTTTATGTTATTTCTTTTATAATTCTATATATATAGTGAATTCAGTTTATTACAAATATATTAAGTTGTATATCATCTGTTGCTGACGCCTATGAGTCACAAAATGGCGGCCACTGAAAATCGGTGTTCGAGTTTCAAATTCGAATGAAAGCTGAGTGGTTACCCATTTAGTGACGTCACACCACGGCTTTATAAATAAATAGTTTTTTTTTGTTATTTCTTTTATAATTAGTGGTGTGTACATCATAAATAAAGTTTTCCTTTCTTTATTACAAATATATTAAGTTATCATCTGTTGCTGACGCCTGCGAGTCACAAAATGGCGGCCACTGAAAATCGGTGTTTGAGTTTCAAATTCGAATCAAAGCCGAGTGGTTACCCATTTAGTGACGTTACACTACGGCTTTATAAATAAATAGCTTTTTTTATGTTATTTCTTTTATAATTAGTGGTGTGTACATCATAAATAAAGTTTTCCTTTCTTTCTTAAACAAGTCTGGTGTGTAAATAAAACTAAAATTTGCTAAAAAATTGTATATTTAACTAAATAAAACCAAGTTGCACAGTTCGCTTGTTTCACTGCTGTCAGCTCTTATTGCCTGCCATGAGGAGAGAGAGTAGGGCCGCCTTCTCTTTCTCTTTTTTCCTCACTATATCTAGCGAGCGATTCTTCCATGTACTCTTCCGAAGCTTGATCGGCCGACTGCCGACATAGCGACCTGGTAATAAATTAATAATGGGACCTGGGAATTATTCTTAAAATTTAGTTTAGTTGTCTTAACCCACCTTTGTTATATAACTTTATTGTACACAATTTTAAAAATTATTATAAAGTGAAAAAAAAAACAATATAACAAATTAATAATAAATTATATTTATTTATTTAAATAATTTTTTTTTAATATTTTATACTCATATTAGGTTACATATAGTATGCAGTTATCACGATAACATGATAAATTGCCTTTTGAATAATAATATTATATTTATGTACATATGGGACATTAACACACACACACACACACACACACACACACACACACACACACACAAACACAAACACGTCCAAAGTAAGTATAATTTTAAATAAATACTTAAATACAAATATACACCCAGGCTTGAAGAACCGACAAATTGTTTATAGAAAATGTTGGCCCTCTGCGGGAATTGAACCCGCGACCCACGGAGCTGAAGGCAGGGTGACTACCCACTGCTCCAATGAGCCAGTCTAAATAACTATTTTAACTAAAATGAATTAAGAACTTAACTTAAGATGGATGATAGACGACTGGTAAATATATAGATGTATAATTTTAAATACATAATTAAATATAAATGTACACTCAGGCTCGAAGAATTGACATATTTAATAGAACAAAGTTTATAGACAATGTTGGCCCTCGGTGGGAATCGAACCCACGACCTGGGAAGCTAAATGTGGCCATTCAATAGATGAACTATTCAAAATATATATTACCGTCCATCTCTTTCATAGCCTTGATGAAGTCGCCGGGGTCTTTGAAGCTCACAAAACCGAACCCTTTGCTTTTGTTCGTCCGTTTGTCCCTTATTACTTTAGCCCTTTGAAACGATGTGTATTTGCCGAACGTTCGAGTCTGGAAATGTAAAAGTCAACAGTATCAAAGTGACCTAATTAAAAATTATATATTTACAGAAGCAGGTGTTACTTACAATTAATAATTCCATAGTAGTCACTAGAGAATTATTTTGCTATAATCCGCGTTTGTTAAGAGAATCTATGTTTTTGTAAATAAAAGAAAAGAAAAAAAAAATCTATGTAACGCTAAGTGTATGAAGTAGACAGCGTTCACATACCTTATACATGCAGAACAAGTCACCACATGTATCACAAAACGCCATTACGATTACGCATTAATATTTTGTCGTGGAGCCTATATTCGATACTTCGGTTTCACGGCGAAACGATCGTGGAGATTGTATTAGTGAGTGTGTGTAGTGCTTTTGTGGAGTGTTGATGGTGGATGCGTTTTGGACATAACAAACATTTTGTATTACATAGATTCTCATAACAAACGCGGATTATAGCAAAATAATTCTGTTGTGACTTATGTAATTAAAAAAAACTTGTATTGTGACAAATTGCAATAAAGCGTAACATAGCGTAGCGCCTACAAAATTTATGAATGTTAAATTTTTAATTCGGTCAGTTTAATATTTAGCGTGCGATATGTACTATGAAATGTGTGTTTTTTAAAGGTAAACGTTTTGTATGAGACTTTTATTACATCGTAAATAAAAATATCTCGATATAGATGGTGTTTCTTAATCTCCTGCTTTGAACGTTGAAAAGACAGGATTTTTATAGCCCATATTACCCCGGTACATAAGCATTAAGTTTTCAAACTTTTATCTATATTGGTTCAGCGGATTAGCCATGAAAACTTAACAGACGGACAGACTTTATAGTAAATAACCCGTATAATTTGTATTTATTAAAATTGTAATAGCTTAGTTAAATTTAATCTGTAAACAGAAACGATAATATATATAAACTTTCTTGAATGAAAAAATGACTCTTTCGACGTAAGCAAAACAACGTGATATAAAACCTTCTTTAAATTACATATTTGACTCGACTTTGACACATCGTGAATGAAAAACTTTGATGGGTTGATAATAGATGGCGCTTTTCAATGTCATCCTATTCCTGTTGAATTAACGGGATTTCTTTACCCTATATGCTACCCTGATTTATAAGGAATAATTGTGCCAAATTTCATCGATATTAATTTAGCGGATTCGCCGTAAAAACATAACAGATAGACAGACTTTCGCATTTGTAATATTGGTAAGGATGTTATCGGGTGTTTTACTTTTATTTTTTAATTGGTATCACTAATAAAATGACTTGATTTGACTTATACTTACAAGGAGTTCGTCGGTGACGTCATTTCCCAAGTCCCCACAGAACATTCTAAAGTCATCGTCGGGCCAATCCAGAAGTGTCACATCTTCCCACACCTGCCCTCCAGCTGTACGGACAACCTGCAGAGAATCCAGCATAGAACTATCTATATATTGTTACGAGCATGCAAAAATGATTAGTAATTATTCACACATAGAGTTCAAATTCGCTTGAAATCATTGCTTTGGAAAAAAAACCATTATGCATATGATGCATTAGAGTAAGTTCGTTTTAAGTACAATAACATAAAAAAGAATAACTAAACTAACTAACTAAATAAAGAAGAACTAAAAAAGGGCACGGACATAAAGTCTGTGGTAAGTAATGTCACTATTAAAAAAAAAAAGCCGAGGTCCGGCCTCACAGGAGGCACCCTTAAGGCGACGCTCCACGATGTTGCGAGCCTCACTCGAGACTCGCTCTCCAGGTTTTCACACCCGACGATGCTTCTGCGCTCACCCGCCCTCCCGGTAAAACTGTCAAGGCTAACAGCATTAGTTAGTGTCCGAAAAAAAAAGCGTGAGGATTCAGTATTTGGATAGCGATAAGTTAGTTAAATAGCGAATACGTTACTTTTTATATTTTTGAAAAAAATCTAAAGAATTAGGATTGTCGAAAATTATAGGTCATACTCTGAAATCTATATGTGAATAATTCAGGATAGTATAACTTTATATTTAAAACTACATATTTGTAATTAAATTATTATAGATGTTATGTAAGCAATAATATTAGATTTTTAATTTGTGATGCATAACTCTTTCTATCTTCACTAACATTTATCTCCCTCTCAACTTCCGTTCGCCTCGTCTGATCACACTTTTCTTAATTCTCTCATCACACACTCACCAGCTTACTCCCCAAGTCAAGCATATATCCTCTCTCCGTTTCTGGAGAGAAGGGTTGGAGCTAAGACCTATCAAGCTGCTCCAATGTGGCTTGATAGGTTACACATATTCCCAGAGTTAAATAATTTATAGAATTAGACGTTACTTTGCGGAGATTCATAATACAAAAGTAATAATTAAATTACTTTGCTATAATCCGCGATACACTAAATAGAAAATATATATAGTGTTAAATGTATAGTGGACTATCCGTATTTTCATACCCGATACGTGCAGGATTCGTAAAAACACATGCACAAACCTCCACCGCTTCCACCACAATACACAAGCACTACACACGTTCACTGTCACAAACTCAACAATCGTTTCGCCCCGCAACCGAAGCATCATCAGGAGATAGACTCCACGACAAAATCGCAAAGCGAAGCATTATCCAGACAAGCATTGTTATATAGTACTTGGTTCATCCCCACCCTTTATTTTACCTCTGAACACGTGCAACAAGCTTGAACTAGAAACATTTATCTGTTCGTTAATGAGGGTGCCATTGTTATGCCTAATGATTTGTAATTGTTCCAAAATATTTTATTTCAAGCTTTTTTCACAGGTGTGCAGGATTTCGAAACAATTATTTCTAAAAATTTATTACTTTTATACCCAGAGTTCTTAGAGATCGTGAGGAAACCATGCAGGTTTCCTCACGATCTCTAAGAACTCTGTGTTTGTGTGTGTTTTCCTTCACCGAAAAGCGTGTGATAAATTGCAATTATCAATTAGACACATAAGTTTCAATAGAAAGACTCATTGGTGCGTGGGGTTTGAACCTATGATCGTCTCTAGAGAGTAACACGGTATCACCGGTGGGATATCACAGCGTGCGTTCAATAACATAAAAATGTGTGTTAAATACCTTTCTATGTTTCTTCTCCTTCTTTTTGGGCGCCGCGGTTTCGTTCACTGATATGATCGGTGGTGGTGGTGGCGGTGGTGGGGGTGACTCTACCACTTCCAGCTCTATCTTCGGTGGGGGCGACGGCTGACGTTCTCGCTTCTGTCCAGACATTATATTTAAATGGAATTTAATATATACATATATTTTACTAACTTTTATTAAATTCATAGAATTCAATTCAGAGTAAAATTCAAAAATTCTCTATTGAAATAAACTTGTAAAAAAGTTACTCTTCAACTTTATTGCACAAATAAAAATACAAAAAGAGAACTAATCATAAAGAAACTTAAATAATAGATACAGTTAAATATGCAAAGGGTGGTTTGTTGTGACAAAATGTTATTTATTCAAGTAAACTTGTAAGCAAGTGCTTTTCAATGGTCAATGCTACTGCTGGTTCGGAAAGCTGTTCCTACTGAGAAGAGCCAGCAAGAAACTCGGCGGTTGCTCTTTTCAAATATAATTCTTATAACTAGTTACATTTGGTCATTTTTATCCTGTACAGGGTAGAGGAGTAGCTATATCCACGCATTTAATATATTATAATACCTCAATATACCTCATACTAATTAATACCTCAATAGTATCGTAGGCTTTTTGTATCAGCCTCCGATTAACAGTATTTTTAAACTGCTGTAGTGGCGAAGATAAAATTGATTGCAGAATTTTATTACAGAATCCTATACCCAAACCCACAAACTATTTATTTACTTTTGTAAGGCCCAAAGCAGAAACTGCAAGCTTATGGTTTCTACTTTGTTATATACATCTCCAATATTTTTATAATTATGCATATACTTATGCAAAAACATTAAATTACTAAAAATATACTGTGAAACCAAAGTAAGAATACCTATTGCTTTAATGTTCATTCGCTGTTAAATTGTAAATGCCACATGACTCTTTTTTGTAATACAGAAATTCTATCAATAGCCGCGCATTTACCCCATAACAATATATATATATATAAGACATTATGCTATGAATGCTAATGATCTTGACATCTAAATCGATCTAGGTAATGCTAATGATCTCTTCTACTTCTCTCTTCAATCTTATACTCAACTGATGAAATAATTGTTGCTTCTTCCGAGAAGAGGCAAGAACAAATTTGGTGGTTGCTAGTGGTGTCAGTACAGCGGGTGAAGCTAATTTTTACATAAATATTCCAAAATACCATACCCTTTTTTTGCTCTCATGTTTCTCCTTCTTCAACTCATCCTCTTTTGGTTTTTTATAAAGTTTCGGAGCAGCCGAGAGCACCACTGGCTGTGGTTTGGGCGGTGGCAGTTGAGGTCCAGGCATGCCCGGCCTGAGGAAGGACATAGATGGGTATGCCTCTGTAGGTGGAGGGCGGAGACGTTGCACCTGTAATTATTAATAGTTATTTGCAATTAATGCAGTATTAACACTATAAGAAGTCAAGTAAAAATGGCAGTTTTTTATAAACTGATAATTGCACTTTACACTCTCCTGTATATCATCTGTCCTTCTGCCCTTTACTCTGACCCCTGTAATGCTATCCCATTCACACATCTGTATTCTGTTTCAAGCATTCATTCCATTCTTATAAGTTATAGAACTAATCATCATTAGTTAAAATACCATTTCATTGAGAGGATAACTTTTGTTACATACATCCCTGTGAAGTCTGTTGACAGACTGCAAGATTTAAAAAAAAAACATCATAAATAAATAAGGTTTTAATTTAGCCTCACTCCAAACAACTAGGCAGTTTTAGGGTGCCGAGGACTTAATTTGTTACAATTCTGAAAAAAAAAAATTTAAAACAACATCAATAAAAACCTGCAAAAAGGCTCCACCAAAGTTTGTATTTATTATATTGAAATTTGAAGTAAAAAAAAAATTTTAATTATAAAATAATAATTATAAAGCTTTCCATTTATATCAATGTTTTAGATATTAAAAAAAAAACAAAACCTTCTTTCCATCATAAAATATAACTTCCAAATATATGAACTTAAATACAATAACAGATATTATCTGTCACAATTAACCAACATAATTTCTTCTTTTTTTATAATATATACACAAGTAAAGATTTTATTTCTTTAGTTAACGCTTAGCACACTGTTTGCTCATTAAGAACAGTATTTAAAATGATTTTATACTTTACACTCACTGATGCAGGCACCATCACAGGGTTCATAGATGGTGGTGGAGGAGGTGGTGGCACAGTTGGATACATCAATCTTGCACTCATTACAGCATCAAAAGATGATAAGAGGGTTGGTGGTGGTGGTGGAGGTGGTAATGCACGTTCCAGTTGCTGTTGTACAGCTCCGAACGTAGCTGCACCTATTACTGGACGTAACGACACCATCTCTGATCCAGATATCTCTGCCTCAAATCTGAAGAATTGAATATAAATGATGAATCAAATATAAAAATAGTATAAAACAAAATGAAATCAACAGAAATTAATAAAACTATATGAGGATCGACCGGTTAGCACCATAAAGATTCTGTGATTATCTAATTTAAAATTTAGTTCCCGGTTTGTCGATACATGATAGAAAGCGAAATTATATCTATATACCTGGACATTTCATCTTGCATCTGTTGGAATTTGCTGCAGTCGTCCATGATGCTGCACAGGGTTTCAACTAAAAGAAATCCAAAACGTTTACGTAGTAACGTTAACTAGCGTTGCTTAAAGTATTCCTTTTTTAATAGTACGTACACATTCACGCATTCTGTCCACTTTGAGCGCAGCTTAGCAATTACAGCGTTAGGGCGTTTGATATCTATTTTAGCTTAATCCATAAATAACATAAATTGTATTAATTAACAATATATTATTTCCAGGGTTCCGTATTATTGAAATGAGTTAATAATTAATATGAAGATGATTAAAACTCATACAAAAGTGAAGATTATAAATTACGAACATGGGCACAGAGCCACAGACTACAAACTCAAACTATATAGTATATACTATATAGTGTATACCATAGACAGTATACTGTATGTATATTGTATTATGAATTATTTATAAACTCAAACTGCTACCAATCAACTACCACATTATAAACTTAGTCTTGAATCTTGATAAATCTAATCACAGACTAGCGTACAAGGATTTTATAAAAATATTAGATTTATATATTAATCTATTATTTTATCATAATAATCAATTTCTAATAATCGATTATGTAAACGATTTAATAAAATCGATTACCCTCTTTTTATTCTTTTTTTAATTTTTAGTTTTACCCTTTTTTACCATTCACCATTCACCATTCACCAATCACCATAGACGAGACTATTATTTATTACTGTACTTATATATGTATTTTTGAATTTAGTTATCCTTAACTTAATATTTGGTTGATTGTTAAGACTTAAAAAGGTAAACATTAAATAAACTCAAATCAACTTTTGAGGTCGCATAATGATTGAAGAAGATAATAAAACACTTTGGTGTGGCAATTTAGCAGATCAGGTAACTGAAGAGTTGTTGTACGAACTCTTCTTGCAGGTATGCATAACAATTAACATCTAAAACTAAATTTAATCTCATTTTAGTATCGTTGTAATAGCGATTATAAAATATGACACATATGTCTGAGAGCAGCGTTGAGTATTTTCACTTATTTGTGTTTGAAGTTAATTTCCCATTTAAACGTGTCATTAATTTAACAATGAACTATTAATCTTTGATTGTTACAGGCAGGACCATTAGAAAAAGTAAGAATTGCAAGAGATAGAGATGGTCGCCAAAAAAACTTTGCATTTATAACGTATTGTCACGATGTATCAGTGCCATATGCCATCAAACTCTTTCACGGCACGTCGTTATTCCATCGAGCTTTGAGTTTGGATTCAAGAGGAAGAGTAGCAAAACTTCCTCCCCCTATAAAGTGTTTTTCTGATATACAATTAGACTTTAAGAATCAGAATAATATAGTTAAACAATTTGCAAATATGACAGACAAACTGAGGGAAGAAAATCCTACACCCTCACATATGCCAATTCGTAGACCAGAAAAGAATGACACCCTCGTAATGGCCAGTCTCCAGGGTAATTGGTCTCATAGGCATCATCCATACAGGTCCAAGGATAGTAAAAGTCATAATCGAAATGAATACAGACATAAGGATCATGATCAATATAAAGGTAGAAATAATCATGGTTTTTGGAGAGACAGGCAAAATCACAGGAATCACAGGAGAGATTGATAAAAGCTTTTTAAATATAGGACTAGTGTAACACCATTCACGTAATAAAAAGTGAAGATATAAGATATAATCTATTATACTTTGATCTACAATATTTTTGTATTATCTGTGACAAAAGTGTTTTTGTACTGCTACAAAAGATTATTTATATACCAAAATGTTTTGGGTATTCTAGATTTTTTCTGGTAAATTTTATAAAGACAGCACTTACTACCAGAATTTAGAACTAGACATTCTATGTGAAAATTTTATTGAATATTTTAATTTTAATTTAACTGTGTTTGTGCAATACCAGATGGTAAAACCAATAAAGTTCATACTTAAGAATGATTAATAATACAATACATTGCATACAATTTATTTCCTGATTTTTCATTTGATTCATTAAAGTATGATCATGAAATAAACAATTAACTGGTGAAATATATTTCACTTCCTAAATAAATAATATAATGATGTTTGACTGCATAAAACTATAGGTCAAATATGTCTATACCAGGCGTGAATATGTTGATAAGTCAACTTACATCTTTTGTATATGTTTAATCATAGTAGGCATTAGGATAATTTTTGTGGTGAATATTTTAGTGAAGTTGATAAATCTTTTATATAGCACATACAAACTTGTGAATATCTAAATAACTGTCGTAATTGTATACTGAACTTAATTCTATTTATGAAAAGCATGTTTTTCGACCTTGTTAAGTTATTCACGCTTGATCATTGATTAGATAAGACAATTTACAGATGTCGAAACAGCAAAACTTGTTTATTTTGCTTCCTTCCATAGCATTATGTCTTATGGAATATTGCTGTGGGATAAATGCGCGTATAGTGAAACAAATTTTGTATTACAAAAAAGAGCCATACGAGGCATCTACAATTTAAGTCCGCGTGATTCCCTGCGAGAGAAGTTAAAGGAAATAGGTATTCTTACATTTGCTTTACAGTATATTTTAAACAATGTAATTTTTGTACATAAAAATATAAAGAAATATAAAACGATAGGTGATGTATATAATAGACAAAGTAGGAACCGACATAAGCTTGCGACTCCTGCTTTGCGCCTGGCAAAAGTAAGTAAATCGTTTGTGGGTGTGCCAACAGCAATTTAAAAACACTTGAAAAGAGGCTGATACAGAAAGCCTACAATACTGTTGAAGATTACTTAGATGATAAGGATGTGTGGATATAGGTGCACTTCTACCCTGTACAAGACAGTAATAACTAAATGTAAGTAGTTTTAAGATTTATATTTTAAAAAGAGCAACCGCCGAGTTTCTTGCTGGTTCTTCTCAGTAGGGACAGCTGTCCGAACCATCAGTAAAATTGACGATTCAAAAGCACTTGTTTACAAGTTTACTTGAATAAAGAATATTTTGAACTTGAAATGTTTAAATGCTTATGGGATTGAAACTACTTTATAGCAAAAATATGCAGTGTTGTTGATTAAACAAGCCGAATTGTTAGTTAATTTTACCAATCATTTATTTGGTGTTAGTTAAAGTTTAATGTTTTCTCATGCAAGCATTATTCAGGCAGCAAAGTAAATAAATGCAATGCAATATAGATTAGTAGGTTCCATATATCCTGAGAATTTACTTTCTTCGGGTCAGGTTTTTGTATCCATGTACTGAAAGTCCTTTAGCATGTGTAAATACTAAGGTAAGAAAATGGTTCTGTGATTTTTTATTGGAGATACTCTGACCATTTTACATCTATACTTATTATAAAACAAAGTCTTCAAAAGCTGTCTGTATGTAATCGATTTTGTCAAAATCGACTGAACTGATTTTTGTACGGTTTTAACTAAAAGGTAGTACAATTCTTCTGGAAGGTTTAAGTTATAAGTGCATCACGGTTTTATATAAAGAGGTCGCGCGGTTGTAAGAAAAACTGGCCAGCTGAAATCTTTGTCGCGTGCGCCGCGTAAACAAACAAGACATTAACTAATTAATGTACTAGAAAGTAGTAGATCTACAAAAATACTTCGATAAAGTCCGCGACAGCATGTCCCTATCTCTTATTGTTAACTTGAAATAAGATTATCGTTTCCAGCGTAGCCGCAAGCTTGTCGATTATAAAAAAAGTATTATTTGGTGTAAAAAAATCCGATTGAAAATTCATTATGTTGTATTTTTATTACATTTCACATATGGCAACTTTAACTCCTTATGGCATCTCGTTCAATACTTCCCTGATTTCATTTGCAAATCCCCTAAATTCGTCCTGAAATTATATATCATTGGTATATATAATAATATAAATTAAAAAACCCTTACTACTACACTCTTTTTGCTAAGCACATTTTAAAATATACCACGACCACTACAGTGCACACATTCGTTAAGACAATCTCAACGATTATTCCGCCCCGTAACGGAAACAATATCACGATAAAGACTCCACCAGACAATCGCAAAATAGTTTTGCTATGAAATTATCTATATGTAATATCTGTGACTTTGTTCGCGTGAAGTATAGTCTTAAAATACCCTAGGTAGGTATTGTTTTTGTCATGTTTTGGAAGGAAAAACCGAATTAATTAGGTACCTAACCTCATAAAGGTATTTTTTTTTATTTTAGCTATAATTTTACTAAATTTCATCAAAATTGATTCAGCACCGGATTAGATGTCAAAACGTTAAAGACCGACAAATAGACTTCCTTATATATAATATGTGGTAGTTGTGGTTTATAGCACGTACTATTTACCCATTCTCTATATATAACGATTGAGATCGAAGAGTACCCTTTGTATATAACATTATATAGTTTTTTTTTCGCGGATATCAGCAAAATTTAGTCTTTTAATTTTCGTTCGCCGGAGCAATATCCGAAGCTACCGATAGTTTGTGTACCAGAGCGAGGAACTTCCTCACAATATCTTAATCGTGCTGTTGCGAGTAATATTCTGCAATCAACATTCAAGCAAAAGGCTCTTGAGATGTCCGTTTTCGTAACAAGACCGTTAATATAATATAGTAAAATTATAATTTCGTTTGTAATATCAGAATTCCATCATCGCTAACTTACTATAAATTATTAAGATAAATAACTAACAATTTTATTCCTATACTTGTAGCTGACGTAACTAAGTATCTCATACACGAGGATCAGTGAAACCGCATACAAAACCAGGGATATTATTTTCTCATCCATATCGAGAATGTCTGAATGTAATATCTTGTAAATGAGGTATGTACAGAACACTGCGCGTATTGACAGGAACGTAACAAAGTATATTATCTCCACAATGTAGAAAATGATTGTCTGTCCGTATCCTTCGTATCGCAGCAACCTGTATTATTAACTTTATAAGAATATAGCAATAGTGGCACAACTCAAAAAACAAGTGTTTTGGACCAAGAATATTTGTAAAATATACACATTATTTTCAGCAGCAATAACGGCAGAACTCATAATGCAATTTTAGGCGGTTCGTTTAAGCGAATTAAATCATATTTTATACGTTTTCCATATTAACTTTAAACCCATTTATCTTGAAACATGATTTTTTATCGAGTTGTGGCAGCATTGCAACCCATGAGCGATATAAGTCGTAGCTTCATTTTAAATGAAATTTTAATTTGACGATTCAAAAGTGCTTGTAAAGGCCAATTTAAATAAAGACTCATTTGAATTTGAATAATATTACACAAGAAAAGAAATAAATGCATTGGAAATGAATCTAATACCAAAGGCACCCACATTTGGGGTTGAGCTCTCGCAGTGTTTGAAGAGGGGGGGTTAGAGCTGAGACCTAACACGCCGCTTGAAAGTGGATTGGTGGGTTAAACATATGCCTAGAATTCACTAGCGATATGCAGGTTTCCTCACGATTTTTTCCTTCACCGAAAAAAATCTGTGATAAGCTAATATCAATTAGACACATAACTTTTAACTGAAAAAGTCATTGATGCATGTTCAGTGCTTGAACCCGTGACCGTGGCAATGAATGTATGGAACAATTAATACCCGTATTGATAGTGTTAGCCGTCGAATGATGAATGAATACTCAAATGCCTAAATGTACCAACAAAACCATCAAGCAAAGTAGCGGTATGTTTATACTATTCTAAGACCTCTGTCCGTTAGAATTAAGGATTGATCTTCCATCGATATTGCTCGAATGCGAATAAGCAAGTTTCTCATCGGGAAGTTTCCAAAGATATGCATATTTTCCTTGGTCGAAAAGCATGATAAATTATAAGTCCTAAGTACTTATATATATGCACTGTGATAGCTCAGCGGTGAGACCGTGTGACTCTTTCTAGAGGAACATGAGTTCAAACCCGGGCAGGCACCAATAAGTTTTTCTATTAAAACTCATGTGCCTAATTGATAATTGTAATTTATCACATGCATGTGAAGGAAAACATCGTGAGGAAGACTCCATATCTCTAGAAAACTCTGGAGATATGTGTAACCTACCAATCCGCATTGGAGCAGCGTGGCAAGTCTTAGCTCCAACCCTTCTCTCCAGAAACGGAGAGAGGAGGCCTATTCCCAGCAGTGGGATTGTAACAGGCCGCTACATTAAGTACTTATATTAGTTGTTATAAAAAATTCATTAGTGCCTTCTAGAGGTTCGAGTCCGTAACCTTCTGTTAAGGGTCACATTTTTCGACCATCACGACTGCATAAACACTATAAATGCATTGGCAATGGACGTGCGAATCAATGAATGCATTCAATAATGAATAAATTTATTGATTGAATTTGTTTATATATCAACGAATGTGTGAACTATGAATGTTATTGTAACGAAGTATAAAGGAAACCCTTTCAAATTCACATACCAACGGGTTTGCAGGAAGGGATTGGTTATTTCCATGAGAGCAAGCGTACAAGCAAAAGTGCACCCAGCATAGGTTTTATTCATATAAATATTAACGGCGACGAGTGCTGTCAAATGGTGCGCCAGAATGACGTAGCTGTTGCTCCAGTAGACAAGGCACCAGAGGAGGTCAAACGCAAAGTAGCCCCACGACCACAACATTAGTGCATAGTTAGCTGATGATATTTTCACTGAAACGATAACAAGCTGAATTCTTTTTATTAACATTAAGCGATATCGCTTTATCGATACAGTTTGCCAATCGATTTACCATATTGCCAATCGATTGGCAAAGTGTATCGACGGCTTAACAGTGTTGATACATGTATCAAAAGTTTCCGTGATAACCGTTTATAAGCTTCTAAGTCTGGTCGTGTAGCCTGGAAATTCATAAAAAAAGTCGTCTAATATTAAAAAAAAAAGCAGAAGGCATCGCTATGTTTAAAATGATGTTAAGTTTCCTTGCAAGAGATAATAGATTCATGCCCAGTTTTCATATAGTAACTTTACTATATTTTATAAGATAGGAATACAAGAAGGTCAAACCAATAACTAACAACTCCTTATCTACTCTACTACTCAGGTTAGCTTAAACAAATGCTCGTATCGCTATTTCACACAAAGTCTTGTAGGTTTATAGCAGAGGACATTGCTAGGAGATTCGATCTCTTCAAACTTATCTTCTTAGAGTTATATTGTAATAATAATGTATTATTAAGATTTCACGCCATTAATTACTTACTGGTGAGTTTACATTTATCTACTGACGTCACACCGCACTGATATAACCCTATCACAGTGGCAATACTCCCATGCAGCAAGGTAACCATCCTCGAATGCCACTCTGGACTTTTTTCCGGTCCCTTAATAGTGCACCAAAGGTAAGACCAGCCCCAGAAGAGGAACGAGCACAGCTTCAGGATAGATGCCGTTGATAGTTCATGATGCAAAGCCATGCAGACGTGCGCTGAGGGTTCAGGTTATTTTACAGAATACGGTCATGTTTATTTTTATGTCATTTTGTTCATGACGGCGAACTAGGACGGCCAAAGAGAGTTTTGACAGTTTTGACAACGATAGACTATAATCAATCTTTTAAAATTAACAGATATTGTGTATGTATATTACTATTTCTGTTCTTGTTGGATATTGCTAATTTTATTGTTTGCAGTCTTGCACTTGATTGTTGATAATATAATAATAGTTGTGAGCCTTAATGTTGTTGTTTTCTCCTTTTTTTCTTTGTTCATTATTCTCTAGTGTTTAATTTTAGGTTTATAATTTGTGACTTTGTAACTAAGAATAATGTGTTCTTCTATAATTGGTACATACTTAATTTAAAACTATATGGAATATATGTTGGATGATTTATCGTGTACTTCTGTTGAAGATCTTAATAAATAAATAAATAATACTTGACTGGATAATATTAAGTCTTAGGTATGAAGGTGTAGACCTCAAGATATACCTCCTTACAGCCTCGTGCGAAACAAAATATTTTAGCGGCATAGATTTGCTAGTAAGGTGTTAACTGACCAGGAAAAAATTGGTCTCCTTCCATACAAAACTATTGCATTTCATACGAGGAACTTAGAGCCTTCGGTAATGCAGTCGTTGCGCCATAGAGGTTCTAATTTAGTACAGAGGATTTGAAGGTACAGATTCGAATAATAGTTAAAATATTGAAATGTGTTTTATATTTACTACCTGAAACGACGACCTTCGTAAAGTTTCGCATATTATTGTATATATCTTCATAATATTCTTGCGATTTTCCGAGTTCCCCTTTAAAAAAAAAATTAATAAGAAAGACCAATTGATCCAGTCAGACTCGAATATTTGGCGATAACTTTTTATTTCTAAAGTTTTATAGCTCGTTATAGATTTTATTAGTACTTATTATACGACTGTCATATTTTAATAATAAACACAAATAAAATAACATATTATTTTATCTACGTACATTTATTAAAAGTAAAGGAATACATTAAAATTAATATAATTCAACAACATCGAGTATAATAAATTTTTCCCTATAGTCCCTATAATTAGGGATAATTTTATATGGACAATAATAATTTAACGATAGGAGTTTTTGTGTGATGGTAAATTTACGTAAAGATGTAGATTAGTCTAAAGTCATCAGCAAGTTTGAAACATAAAAAAATTATGAAACATTAATTTGATATAAAAATATTTTTTATCTAACTTCCAAATTATAGTTGAGTAACTAATATTCTTTAATTGATAGACGTCTAATTCTTGACAGAGGTGACTTCCTTGTCTCATTTTAGAGTGTGTACGTCGCCATTTATTATAACTCTTCTATATTTCATACTATATTTAGTTGGTATAGCTCGTTATGTTTCACGCCCATTGAATAGCTTTGGTTCTTAAGAGGCCTTACTCTTAATGAGCCATCAGATTTAGAATCATTATCATTAATATTCCGTGCCAACTAACACAAGTATAAAATACGTATATTTTTATTTGTAACTTTTAATTACTAAACTAACTCATTGTGGTATCAAACTTAAAAAATATTTTAAGGTCAACTATATACATAATAATGCGGCAGTTCGTATTAATCTTGCATAAAATAGTTTTTCACTTATCTACATACAAAAATACCTTTTTCGCAAATCAGTCATGCCGTTATCCTATCAATTGGTCTAGTTTATACTTGAAACGGTTCTATAACTCTTCATTCCATAGATCACATAAAAATGTTTGTTTTCCGTTAGTTGCAACTAACTAAACTAATTTTATTATCGACATCGTAGTTTATCGACGAACTTTTCAATTGCCCGATATCGACTCACCGGCATTGCTTCTTTCAACAGCTGTCGGAAGCGCGTGTCTTCAGAAAGCGCAAGACATAGGTGACGAGCATGCATCCGCGCCTCAGGACTGGCGTCAGCTATCAGTTCACCGGCGGCACGTAATATTACAGTTCGCGGTTCAACTGGCAGATCTAATAACCGCAATGCACCATGTTCCCGCACTAAACATGTTAATGCTTGAGCCGCTGCAGCACGTACGGGCCCGCCGCGATGTGAAGCTCCTCTTCTGGCCAAGGCTACACCAGCTCGTGCCAAATTACCCCCACATGCTACGCGTCCGAGGGCAGCAGTTGCATCGGCGCGCAAGAAACGATTCACATCTGCACATCTATCTAATAATGCACTGACCGCCTCTTCAAGTTCAGGATCAAGTGCCCGCCCACGATACTGGAACAAAGCACCAAGGCTCGAACAAGCAGTTCTTGCAACTCGAGATCTGAGTGAGCGAACGTGCCCAGCAACAGAACGGCTTACTGCACGCCAGCTTGCTGCTGGTGCTCGAGCCCATTCGTCTTTTGCTAACCGTTCAGTTTCAAGAAGTGCATTTACTATCACCTCCCAATCTTCATGTCTTGATGGGATCATACATTCCGTGAGCGCTGTTCGAACGTCTCGCTCACATGATCGACTTTTAACTTTTTCATTTCCAGATTCTGGAGACGCTGGTTCACTTTTCGATGACACAGTACTAATTGATTTACTTGCACTTTTTGTACGATTTGATAATGACAATGATTTTTCGCTTGCTGACTTTGGTGTTGGTGATTCTATTCTTTCCGTTGGCGCTGTAAATTTTTGGGTGTCGTTTATTAAAGATAAATTATCAGTTTGAATTAAACTTTGTTCGGTTACCGTTTCATCACCTGTCACAGAAATATTATTTACAGAGTTTTTCTCCACTGATGTAGACCTTTCAGAGATTTCAATGTCCTCAATAGATTTTTCAGTAAGATTATCAATGTTAACGGACTTCTCGGAAATATTCTCTATATGTATGGATGGCGAACGAGATTGGGGAATATCGGTGATAATTTCATCATGCTTTTGTTCAACTTCCGTAGAACCGTCTACAGCAGCATGATCCAAGATACTCTTCTCGTTATCTTCAGTTTTCGATCTGTCTTCTCCATTTATAAAGATGTCGCTCGAAAGTCTGCGAACGAAAATAATACTGTAAAATTGTTCAAATATAACGCATGTATGTGGAATTGGAATAAAGATATTACCGCCCGTGTGATGGCAGATCTGCGACAAGATCAGGGGTTTTTGTTGGCGCGGGTTGAACGGAAGCGGAACCACCGCAGCAACATAATCGTCGCATACCACCGTCTATCACCCAGGCATCGCCACAACTAACGTCAGACCTCACTTTACACCCACCGCAATCAATTTTACGCTCGTGTTGATGAACTCACCCCTACCTGCATATTATGTTAAACACTCACTAAATTACTATCGGCTCTTTATATAAGGTATTTCTTCAAACAATTTCGATAATGGCTTTCGTATAATAAGTTTACTTCAAGAACCATATCGATAAATTTCCGTAACATTTTAGATCATAATTAGGGAACTGTAATTGAGAATTATTAACGCTGGTAAATATCGAAGTGGAGCGATCCAACGATAGCATAAATAGAGCGCCTATAAGTGCCTCGAATGGACGTATGGGCAATTTTAATTTATAAATGTAGGTTAACGGTAGCACGCGATAAGCTCTGGTCACCTAACAACGCGTGTCGGACGCTACTAAGCTCCTCAAGTCATTTGAATGGATAATCGAAGCGTGTATCGATATAGGTATATTGAGACAATTGGTATCGCCGACAAAATAACGCTAGCGCCAGCTATCGACCCATTGACCTGCTTGTTTCCCGTGTATGTATTCAAACAGGCGTCAAGTTCTCTAGTAACTTAGCCCCTTGCTTAGTCACCTTTAGGGTTGCCAAATACCCGGGAGAAAATTTGGGAATTAAAGATAAACAATACAATATCAAAATGTTAAAAATAAACAATACAATATAAGTGATACTTGCGACTGTATTCTAGTCAATTTTATATACTAACAACTTTTATAACTATCTCAATTATTTTCAATTTTATTTCCTATTTACGAAGGAATACCGTATTGTTTTAGCCCGGTATATAAGTTTCAAGTATACCAAATTTTATGGATATTTCTCCAGTGCAGTGAAAGCGTAACTGACAGGCAGACATTCATATAATAAATATAATACATACACTTGTACACTTTTTTTATTAATAATGATTCTCTAACTTTTTTATTTAACATCAATAAATAAATGAAATTAAGACTGAAATTTAACTTTTAAAATAAACAATATTTACTTAAACCATCCGGAGGTATTGCTGTAGCTTTTGGCGAAAACCGTACAAAAATCCGTGCAGTAGATTTTGAGAAAATCGATTACATACAGACAGACAGCTTTTAGGCACTTTGTTTTATAATAAGTATAGATATTATGCTTGCCAGCAAGTACCTTTGGTTTATTATTATCAAAAAAAATACAATAGTTTAAAAGATTAATATGACAATTTGCATAAAGTTATGGAAATACCAAGATGAATATTACAAGATTGATTGATTGAACTTATTGTAGGCATTAGTGAAACATTTTATTTACAATTATTTGACAAAAAAAAATTAGTATATTTATTTGTAATAAAAAGAAGCTTTAATAAAATTTGATTGAATTTATTCCAAGATGCCGATTTTATTTGATTTTAGATACGGAAAGATTTTAGATTTTCCGTAATTTCGGGTATGTTTGGCAATCCTATTCCCTCGGCTTAGTGGTACCTTCGGTTGCTATGAGACACAAAACATCATTTACAAAAATACATAGTTGTATTTAACAAGCTCTAAGAAACTACAGCTTACGTGTCAAAAATGAGCTATTTCAATTTATGGAATAGTCTGTGTTAAGTAGTCTTTTGCATATTCTGAGAAACAGTTGTTTTCGTTTAGTCCGATTAAAATCGATTTATAAAACGCACCAATTATAAGGGTGCAATGTATAGAATTAATTCTCGTATACACTTAAAATAAAGTTTTAATAATATATATTAAATGACAGCACAACAGGCAAAATACAATATTATTACAAAACCTTACAGAATGTATAGTATAACTATGTATTTTATACATAGAGTTATTTAGTTATGCTATAGTAAGGGAGCAATAGGCCTATAAGAAAGAGTGTAACAACAAATAATGGAATTCATATACTTATCTTTGTCTAATCACACATAAAAAAGAGAGACAGATGGCTTCCCTACTCTAGCGTAATAACTCTATGGCTATAGTCTAAAAGGTAATAATAAAATTATTTTGCTACAATCCGCGATAAAGTAAATAATGTCTTAAAATTTTAAAACAACTTGAGATCATTAAGCATAACAATGGCACCCTCATTAACGATCAGATTACCATGAACTTTGAGATAACGATTCAATTCAAAGTCAGTATCTAAACCGAACCGCTTTCTTTTCGTACCATCAAATGTGGATTGCATTGGAGTCGTAATGTTTGAAAAGGATAACTTTATATGAACTATTGATAACTCTGTCTCTTTTACTCACATGTACTTAGGACGCATTCAGAACGCTCATTCGGCAACGGCTTAAAGTGTGCGTCTTTAAGACGTCATGGTATGAAAAAGCAAAACAATTTAGTTTACGTCTTCAATTGAGTCGCATTAAGAGTTCATGGTAGGCCTCCAGATTAATGTTTCTAGTTCAAGCGTGTTACACGTGTACGGAGGCAAAATAATTAGTGGGAATGAACCGATTACTTTGATAACTATGCATTCTTGTTTGGGTAATGCTTCGCTTTGCGATTTTGTCGCGGAGTCTATCTCCTGATGATGCTGCGATTGCGGGGCGAAACGATTGTTGAGTTTGTGATAGTGAACGTGTGTATTGTGTATTGTGGTGGCGGTGGTGGAGGTTTGAGCATGTATTTCACGAATCCTGCATGTATCGAGTTTGAAAATGGATAGTCCAAATCTACATTGTATATATTTTCAAATTACTTTATCGCGGATTATAGGAAAATAAATTTATTATTTCATTTGTATTATGAATCTCCCCAAAGTAACTTCTAATTCTATAAATTACTATAGTAAAGCGTGGGCATCGAGTTGCAGGTTAATTTTATGTCAAGAAGTAACAAAAATTTCTATTATAAATTATATTATTTAAATAACCCGTAACCTAACTTGCAATTAGCCTAACCTGGTATGGGTTAGGAAGTCTGTAAACAGTATTTACTTAATAATGTTTCTTATTGATTCAGACCCTGACATTTGCTAGGGTATTCACTTGGTTTTTACAAACAAGAATACAGCTGCTAGAGCATACGTCTTTTTTCGTACTCGATAACACATATAACAAATAAATTTAAAAAAACTGCAACTTGTTTTACACCGAAGGAGTTCTAGATCATTTAAAGAACCTAATACACTTTCCTGTCTTGAACCATGTTATTTATTTTTATACACTTACCTTTTATCTATAAGTGGTATCGGTGATAAAGACTTCAATACAAAGTCCCTTCCTGGCTGCGACACACCTGAATAAAATACAAATTAAATCAAAGATATCACTTTTTTTATTTCGTGGACTGCTTAATACAGTCTTACGTGAGATGCAGCATCAGAAACCCGGATAGTAGTAAAGATATTAATAAAAAATCATCTTAAATTTGCAACGAATCTATTTCTACTGAATGACAATTTTTGAATGACTGAATGACTGAATGAAAGAATGACTTTCATAAAAAAACTTTCTTATAAAAGCTACTTAAAAAAAAAGCTACTTTCATAAAAGTTTATTTTACCGGGAAGTGGTGCAGAGTCTGGTAATGGTCGCAATCTCCGAGGCCTTGGTGGCTGTGCTGCAGGAGGAGTAGACCTCGCTCGCCGTCGTGTCGCTACTGGTAAATGAGAGTTCCTGCAAAAGACATTTAAGCATAGACAAATTTATAAAGTCTTAAAGGATTTCTTAAATCAAATCAAAGCAAAATATTCTTTATTCAAGTAAGCTCTTTCGAGTAATTTTGAATCGTCAAGAATCAATATGATTCAAAAGTAGTAATAAAATTATTTTGCTATAATTCGCGATACAGTAAATAGAAAATATATATAGTGTTAAATGTATAGTGGACTATCCGTATTTTCATACTCGATACGTGTAGGATTCGTAAAAACACATGCACATACCTCCACCACTTCCACCACAATACACAAGCACTACACACGTTCACTATCACAAACTCAACAATGTTTCGCCCCGCAACCGAAGCATCATCAGGAGATAGACTCCACGACAGAATCGCAAAGCGTAATATTATCCAAACGAGCATTGTTATATAGTACTTGGTTCATCCCCACCCTTTATTTTACCTTTGAACACGTGCAACAAGCTTGAACTATGATTAATGAAGCTACAGCTGGTTTGAAATGTTGCTCTTACCGAGAAGTACCAGCAACAAACACGGTGGTCAATCGTTTAAATCTTTTTAATTTTACATTATTAAACCGCAGTCTTGTATGAAGCTGTAAGGATTTTCAAATCTAGGCATTTGTGCCATTAAAATAATTTTCAATTTTGTAATATGCTTTACGTATAAGCATATCTCTTACATTTGATTTAAACTTTTCTGTAGACTGATCTAGTATGATCCATCAGTATGAGACTATACTGTCAGAGTTCAGATACTGATAAATTACTGTCAATATTCATGGCGAGCTAGATGAGGCGGTGTGGACCTCTCGTGAGTACAGCTTCGGATTAAGGAATTAAATGAGGGAAACCATGAATTCGGTGGGCAATTTTCGGTACCAAGACGTTTTGAAACGCCTCTTGAACAGCTGTATAGTTATCTGACAAATAGCAAAAGCTCGCGCGTAAAAGCAGTAGCGCAAATATTGTTACTATTTTGAAAAAAGTCGTCTACAAAATCTCGAGCAAGTTTTTTAACAACTGCGCGATCTCTTCAACACAATTTACATAATCCTGATATGTACTATTTACCTAAACCATCCGGAAGTATTGCACAATCTTTTGGTGAAAACCTTACAAATATCCGTTCAGTAGATTTTGAAAAAATCGATTACATACAGACAGACAGCTTTATGGGACTTTTTTTTATAAGTATAGATATCTATCTATACTTAGATAAGGCCAAATTTCTGTCAGTTATTTTCAGTACCAGCAACAAGGTGACGTAGGATTTTACAAAAGTAATATTAATGTTATTTTGTTATAACCAGCGCTAAAAGTAAATAGACAATATTCCGAATCCATTTGCATATAACAGGTATGAGAAAGGATATTACACTCTACATTTAAGATAGCATATAATAAAAATATAATCTGTGTACATTATTATGTTACATATGTATATTTTTGACTGGCCCATTGGCTTCCCGCCGAGGGCCAATATTTTCAACACTTTGTTGGTTCTTCGAGCCTGGGTGTATATTTGTATTTAAGTCTGTATTTAAATTTATATATGTAGTATCTGGCAGACGGACAACCGCGCGTATAAGTGTCCCATATATATATTTATTTATATATTTTCTATTTCCTTTAATCACAAAATAATATAACTTTTGTATCATGGATTTCCGCAAAGTTACGCCTCTCCATAAATTACAAGGATTTTATAATAATTGCGATTTAAAAGACTACATGGCTTAGAGAAAACTACCTTTTAAAATAATATTCATAATTACCTATGTATGTTATTGTAAACTCGTATAGTGGTCGTATGTTTTGAATCTTATCTGCGTATTTTTTTATTAAGTTGATTAACACTGTCAATCAATATTTTTTGCCTTTGTCCCAACATCGCATAACTTGTAAAGATATATGTGTTTGGCCTTGTACACTATCTTTCTCGAAATAATATCATAGTGTTTATACTCGTTACACAAACGTCATATTCCATGTTTAACTAGCTTTTATTATTTTTGTGTTCAATCATACAACTATCAGTTAAGAACTACTAAATCTACAATACATACGCGCGTATGCGTCGAACACTTATGATATCATTATGTTATTTTTTTTCATATTTATGCTATAAGAAGCTTGTTTATTTAAGTAAAACAAATATGTACAAGTTATATCTATCTTAAATTACTTACACGCTACTACTGTACAAATCATGCCCACGTGGAATGGTCCCAAGAATGCTGGCAGCGTTTCCGCGTTGAATCGCTAAGCTGATTCTTTGTGCGGAAAAGGAGCCAGCCCTCTTGTCACTCGAAGAGGCGATCAACCGAGGTGTTAAAACGGATAAAAAAATTTTTGCACTTTGGTTCCATGGCCTCAACTGCAGGGTCTCAACTGCAAACGGCACAAATATATAACTCTCAACGAGAGATGCATACTTTCGCCGCTTGCCGGATTCGGCCATTTCCGCCGCAGCTCCAGGTCTTGACACCGTTTCCCTGATATGGGACGAGGCTAACGTATCAACGCATGTTGCGTCCCACATTAGGGCCCGTCCCCGTTCCCAAGGAACCAGCGTCAGACCGTCTGGTCTCTTGCCATCATCCCGACATATCCCGGAAGGCTCGAGAAGAGCAGGAATGTTGATGGTGGCAAGAACCCTTTTGATGGTGTCATTAAGAGAACTATGGCGGAAAAGCCTACGATGAATGGCATGAAAGCCCGTGTAAGCCAAAACTGTCTACCTCTTTTCCACATTTTCCACATTCGTAAACGAGCACACACAAGCGTAGCTTATAGCTTATTATTATGTTTTCTTATAATTAAGAATAGTTATAAGGGCAAATACCTAGGCATTGGCGTTGGTTTTACGTGTTCCATAGGCCTGTTCAAGCGCTCCCGTAGCTGTAAAATAATAATCATATTAGTCTTAGATTATAAAAAACAGAAAGATGAAGCGCACGGAACCAAAAATGTAGCATTGCTGTCTGAGAATTTCAAGTCCCTCTATACGGACACTCAATCTTAAAGCTGTGATAGCTTAGCGGAAGAAGCTGTGATAGCCTAGCGGTGAGACCGTGCGACTCTTTAGAGACGAGATAGGTTCAAACCCCGGGCAGGCACCAATGAGATTTTCTATTAAAACTTATGTGTCTAATTGATAATTGCAATTTATCACATGCTTTTCGGTGAAGGAAAACATCGCGAGGAAACCTGCATATCTCTAGATAATTCTAGGGATATGTGTAACCTACCAATCCGCATTGGAGCAGCGTGGTAGGTCTTAGCTCTAATCCTTCTCTCCAAAAACGGAGAGAGGAGGCCTTAGCCCAGCAGTGGGCATAGTAACAGGCTGTTACTTTACTTTTTTATACGGACACCAAAAATACTATCATTGACTTGTAATATTAAACCAACCATCATTGCCAAAGGGGCTTTCGCCCTTGTTTTTTATTGTACTTATTGATAATTTCAGAATTTATTCTTTTATTTATATATTTTACATTACATATATATCGCACGCTCAGTATTAAAGTTAACCAAATTAAAAAAAAACGGCAAATTTCATTAAAAATCATTAATCCGTAGGAGCGGATAAAAAACTCGTGAGTAATTAATGACTCCGATAACTTGGAAGGCCAAGAGAGCACTAGCTTCACTAGTAAGATGACACTGAAATAAGTATAACAATCTATTTAACTTAATTTAAGCCTAATTTTTAATTCAGTCACTTAAATACTATCGTTATCAAGTCGTTAACACTGCGCCCCGCCGAGATATACAAATTTCTTTTTTTTAATTCAAAATTTACACAAATACGCTATCATTATGCCTTCTATACTTTCATTTGTGCTGATCGTTTTTTATAGGAATACCGCCCGCGTGGAAATCAGCGTGCCACAATTTTATTTAGAATACAAATTTTAAACAAAAAATAAGTTATTGTGAGTTAACCATAAGAGATAGAGACATGCTATCGCAGACTTTTTTATAGTAGTTTTATAGATCTACAATTTTCTACTACATTAATTTAGCGTATCTCTGCTGGTTTACGCAGCGCGCGCGACTAAAGCTCCCAGCAAGCAAGTTTTTTAACAACTGCGCGATCTCTTCAACACAATTTATATAATACTGATATGTACTATTAATCTAAACCATCCGGAAGTATTGCACTCTTTATACACACACTTATTTATTGCACAGAACTTTTGGTAAAAACCGTACAAAAATCCGTGCAGTAGATTTTGAGAAAATCGATTACTTACAGACAGACAGCTTTTTGGCACTTTGTATTATAATAAGTATAGAAATTACGAACATTTTTAAATTTTGCATTTATAGAACGTTACACTTCAAACAAGTCGTAGAGTAACCGCCACTTTGATTTAATCAGGTGTCGTGCACAAAACATGATATCAGTGGCGTAGATATCGGAGGGCTAGACGGGGCAGTGCCCTGGGGCCCCTTAAGATCAGGGGCCACACGAACTCTGACTTACAATAGTGAATATTTCTATCAAATTCGAAATATAAATAATCCAGATTACAATACATATTATAAAACGACATCCTCAAAAGCTGTCTTTTTGTATGTGATCGATTTTCTCAAAATCTACCAAACGGATTTTTGTAAGGTTTTTACGAAAATATAGGGAATTTTTTGAGGAAGGTTTAAATTAATAGAACATTACGGTTAAATTTCTGCAGAGTCGGGATTTACGTAGGAAAATCGTTGTGACACACAACGGCCACAGCTAGTCGTTAGATTAAAATAAAATAAACATCCAGTCAGTTCTATTGATCACCTTGTTGCAAAATATATCAGCCCTGGCCGATCCATTCAGTCTACGCCGTACAGCAGCTAAAACTGCAGCCGGACCTGCAGCTCTCGCCAGACACAGCGCCGCTCGTAGCTGACCGTTTTCAGCTTCTTTATCAGATTCCTATGTATAAGGATATATATTAAAAACAGAAACTCTTCATGCACTCATCATCATCATCCTCCTGCCCTTATCCCACTCTAAGTGGAGTCGGCACAACATGTCACATGATTTGGCTACGTATTTTACGACTGGCCGCCTGCCTGACGTCAACTTACCTTAGTCGCCTTTAGGACACCTCGGTGAGAAATGAGGGTGGTCTATTCTACTCAGCCGGATACCACACGGCGGACTCTTCATGCACTCAATACTTTATTATCAAAACGTATTGACTTCTTGATGGTTGATAGTGGAATGATCAAACTGTTGAATGTCGCTCTAGAACAAGATTCGTATCACAATCTTTCATCTCCATTTGTTCGGTTATATTTCTCTACCCACCAAAAGACAGATAACATATTCATCATCCTTCTGCGCTTATCCCATTCTAAGTGGAATCAGCACGACATGTTACAAACATGTTGTCACATGATTTGGTTTTGTATTTTACGATCGGCCGCCAGCCCTACGTCAACTTACCTTAGTCATATTTTACCACACCTCATTAAGAAATGAGGGTGGTCTATTCTACTCAGCCGGATACCACACGGCGGAAATGACAAATAACATATTATGGTACACAAAATACCTCCTCATCATCTATTTATACTATATAATTTATATCTGATTATTATTAGTATGTTTAACAATTAAACGAACTATACCGATTGCTAGTAATCATATCTGACAATGTCTAACAGTATGGATACTTAGAATGGGATAATGGTGGGGACGTAACCATATTCAGGGTACTCCTCGACCCCTGACCTACAAAATGTAAATTAAACTAGTAAAAATGTATCCTACATTCGAAATATAAATAAATGAGATTCCAGGAACGTCTTTAATGATGGAAACTTATTTCAAAAAAATCCCAACAACTGTGTATTACGACGAAATCGGAATACAAGGAACAAAGAACAAAGATTTTAAATGGTTAGTTGGGACCAAAATTTAGTTTTTGCCCCAGGGCCTTTGGTACCTAACTACGCCACTGGATGATGGTAGGAAAGTGATAAATGTAAGAACGTAGTAAATAAAAGAATATATCGCACCCTTCGTATTAAAGCGACCGAATTCGAAAACTAGTTTTAAGGCAAATTGCAACAAAGTGTAGCGTACAAAAACTACAAGCCTACAAAAACTCAATAAAAAATATTTTAGAGACCCATAACTTAGAAGAGCAAGAAAACACTAGCTTTTTATAGTTCGTATCCTGATTTCATTGGCATTGAAATAATGATTACAATGTATCTAAGTCAATTAAGTCTAATTATTAATTAGGTAAATTTAATATTAAGCGTGTGATATGTGATGAAAACAGGGGGTATTTCAAATATATATGTCTGAATAACAAACAATAGGGATATATCCAGTTGACCTTTGAAGGCGGAATTATAATTTTTTGTTTGTGAATATAAAATAATTTATTTGTAGCGTAAAATATTCATGTTTGATTTAAATAACACGCAACCGAAATGTAAAAGTCAACATGAATTGCGTACAAATTGCGTCAGATTAGAAAAAATATAAACCCCATTTTTTATAAAGGCCAGTAAATCTTTGGCATATTTGTATTTATGTATAATTGTATTTTTGTTTTTGAAATAACCAAAAGATTGGACCACGAAGTCAAATTAAGGAAAATAAACGTAACAAGGATTAGTTCAAATCCTGGTAAGTAGATTATAATGTCCTTGCTACTGGAAAAGCGGTCTGGGTTCTTATTATATTACTACCTTACTTACTAATAATGCTAATACTTATTTCGTTTATCTTATAGAAAGTTTATTTTTATTTTCGACCCACAAGGGGAGGATACTATGTGATAAATCTTCTACCAGAGGGGAATCTCAAAATGTTTGTAGGGAGTAATAACATTCAATGGCTTAATATTTTGAAAATCCCCTGAAGAGATATATGTCTATCAGCTATATTCTCCGTGATTTTTAGTAGTTAGTCCATATATTTTTTATTTTTACATTACTTGTTTGCTAGATTGCGTCGATTTTTGAACACTGCAGTTTGTGTATTGTGCTTTGTATTACTAAAATTTACGACCTATTTGTCCCATATCTTGAATGACATTTGCTGAGGACTTTCGTATTATATTGATGACCTGTTTCAGTTTTTTTATCTCTATTTTATATTGCTATGAAGTGTGTGTATCATAGAGCTATTAATACTAGAGTATAGAAAAGCCTGTAAGAGATAGTGACACAATAAATAATGAGCGGAAAGATTAGGATCGTTTAGTTTATCTTTGTCTAACCACATAAAGAAGTGAGATAGATTTGCCCATTCGCTTTCTCTTCATTGTAATACGGTACATTGAATCAAATCAAATCAAATCAAACAAAATAATCTTTATTCAAATAAACCATTTCAGGCACTTTTGAATCGTCAAGCATCAATATGATTAATGAAGCTGCAACTGGTTCGGAATATTTCTATTACCGAGAAGAACCAGCAATAAACTCGGCGGTCAATCTTTTAAATATTTTCAATTATACATTATTTTATATTAAACCGCTGTTTTATATGAAGCTGAAAGGATTTTAAAATCCAGGCTTTCTTATCATCCCAATAATCTTCAATTTTGTAATATGCTTTATGTATAAGCATATAGAAGGCTGTTAAAAGAAAAAGTTTTAGACAAACATGATTTGCTTTTTTTTAATTTACTTGCTAGCAGACATCTAGCTAATGATCAGACAATCTAGTCCTTTTTTTGCAGGCCCTTGAACAATCTTGAAAATTCAAGACCAAAATAGTAAAATAATAAATTGTAAAAACCAGGTTTTGAATTCATGTCACACGAATGTGTATGGTGTAGTTAAGGCTAAGAACACTACATCACGCGAACTTTACGTCATAGTCGAAAATTTATACAACATTTATGGGGTGTAGAACATTGCTTTATATAAATACCCTTAAAGAGAATGACCACATAAAGGTAATATACATAATGTATAAATGTATTGAAATTAACAAGTACATATTAATGACATTGTCATCATCCTCGTGCCCTTATCCCACAAATATGTTTAGTACATGTTGTCACATGATTCGGTTACGAATTTTACGACCGGCCGCCTGCCTGATGTCAACTTACCTTAGTCGTATTATACGACCCCTCGGAAAGAAAAAGGGTGGTCTATTCTACTTAACCGGATACCACACGGTTGGTCAACTTACCTTAGTCGCATTTTACGTCCCCTCGATCAGAAATGAGGGTGGTCTGTTTTACGCAGCCGGACACCACACGGCGGGTCGACTTACCTCAGTCGCTTTGTACGACACCTCGGTAAGAAAGAGGGTGGTCTATTCTATTCAGTCGGATACCACACGGCATATATTAATGAAATTGTATACATTCTAAATCTACATACATGATTTCCAGTACCAATCGCGATCATAGTGTTATTGTACTAGAGTAGAGTAGGCAAAGGACATATCTTAGGCTGACTTTTATTTTTACGTTTAAATTCTTATTACCTTAACTTAGTACTATCGATTACACCCATCTCTTTTCCTCATATATTTCCGCTCAAACCCTTTTGCATGCGTTCCATTTAATGTACATCCTTTTAAAAATATAAAAAGTTACTAACTTGTTATATTTTTTTAGACGTATAGTCAACGTTCCGAGCTCAGTATTTATTGCAACTTCACTTACGCTTTAAAAATCATTGAAATTGAAATTCAAAACATTATTTATTTAAGTACACTTTTAAACAATCCAATTATCCGAATGTATCGTTATTACAGCGATACAGTAAACAATTCTTCTCTGGATCTATTTGATAAAAATTTAAAGCACACTTTAAAATAGTTTCTATCTAAAGTTAATAGTAATTTTTATTTTCGTATTTTAATTTCATATCGTTTCAATATCACCCCTAGATTTATACTAAACATGATTTGTACACATATTTTTTGGATTACTGTCTCGTCTTAAGTTTATTTAAACATATGTTTTATCTTGTACTTCTCCGATTGTACTCTGTTTTGTGTACCCCTTAAAATAAATAAAAAAATAAACGAGTGCTTTTGAATCGTCAACTCTACTGCTGGTTTTGTAAGCTGTTCCTGTCGAGAAGATATAATTAAAGTGTTTGCCTGGCTCTTATAAATAGTAAATAAAAAAAACGAACCTCAATCATATCAGGATCGAATATAAGGTCGACGAGGTGATGCAGGGCCGTCCTTTGCAGAAGCGCATGGGGTAGCGCGGCAGGAGGCGGATCCCTCGCCATTCTCATCATCAGAGCTGGTAGTATTTGTCTGACACAAGTGGAACTGCCACTGCGTACTACCGCACACACGGCGCCCTCCGCTGGCGCACGAGCAGCAGACACCTATTTTGGGAAATTAGCTTGGTTCCTATAGCAATAGCAAGTTTTGCTACATGTGTTTGGAGGGGAGGGTAGTGGCGGGGGTTGAACTTTTTAAGTTTGCTTGTATGGGTGGCGCGACGCATTACGATTTTGTCGTGGAGCCTATCCTCCTGATGATGCTTCGGTTTCGGACCGAAACGATCGTCGAGATTGTTGTGGTGGTGGTGTGTGTGTACTGCTTGTGTGCTTTGTTGCTGGTGGAGGAGCCTTGGGGTGCGTGTGGTGGCTTGTCCTGCATGTATTAGGTTCGTAGATTTTGCTTGCTTCATACACATTAGCTTTGCATGCATTCGCTTCACCCGTGCGGATTATAGCGAAGTAGTTTTGTTATAGTGCCTTTAATATGGAATTTCGCAAAGTAACGCCTGCTTTTATAAATCATTTAGTGTGTAATTATTAGAATGTATGTATGTTTATTAATAAATACTTTGTGCACCGTCCTTTATACTCCTTGTCTCAGTTTATCTCTTAAGTAAGGTTGCCTGTAAGATATTACTATTAGTAATAAGGCCGTCTTAAAACGCTGCACTACTTAAAATTATTATTAAGATTTTCTGTATTTGTCTTTACTCTGTCCTTTTATTGTATCAATCAAAAGACAATGTAACACATTACATTGTCTTTTGTGCAATAAAGTATTTTTATGTTATTATTATTATGTTGGTTTGAAATTTCAGTGTATCGTCTATATGCTCGTATATACTCGTGATAGCACAAAGCTATTCAATATTGTGAATTTTCTGTTGGAGTTTAATTTCAAATAGCTAAAGTTTAGACTTAATATCATCATTCATTCTCCTGCCCTTATTCCACTCCAAGTCGGTCAGTCAGCACAACATGTTAAAAACATGTTGTTTGACCGGCCGCCTGCCTGACCTCAACTTACCTTAGTCGCTTTTTGCGACACCTCGGTAAGAAATGAGGGTGGTCTATTCTACTCAGCCGGATACTGTACGGAACTTACCTTAGTCGCCTTTCACGGCAAAGTATAAACTTAATAATACTATAACATATATTTGTTTCAACGAAATTATTTTTGAAAACCACGACCACCTGGTTTTTGGTTCTTCTCGGAAATATCTTTAGAAGCATATTATCAATATAATTAAAAACATTTGTCATTTTGAGAATAAAATTCATCCTATTTGTGAAAATTTTAATTGTGCCGACCTAAACTAATTTATTGGACCGATTTACTGAACCGATTTTAAAATTTTTTCACTATTAGAAAACCGAATTTCCACTAAGGCTAAATTTTCAAAAAAATAGGGATCCCTAAATTAAAATCTTAAAAAATCTATCATCGCGTGCGCTGCGGAAACTAGTGATGATGGAACAAAAAAATATTTTATAGTATCATGGATCAATCTACAAGAATCAAACTACAAGAAAGTCCGTGATACAATATGTCTAACTATTGTAGTTATACCCACTATACTATTTACTTTTTGACATTTTAAAAGTTGATAAAATTGCCGACAATAATCAAACTATATTATTCAGACCTCTGTATTAATCCTTATCCTATTAAATGCCATTAAAGAAACCGTTTCAATACCTGTGAAATACTTTCTAAATGATTAAAATCTGATATTGCATTGAAAACATATTATAACGAATTTAACTTAAGAACTCACTACGAAGAGATCGGTATCTACGCGGGTGAAACCGCAGGTTATTGCTAGTGATTAATATATATATATTACCCTTATTAGTGTAATTGATTGTTAAATTTATTTATTATTTAAATAAGACAAATTTATAAAATTACTGTTTTATTAACTTCTCGGTTCTTGATAAGTATTCAAAGTATGAACTAAATCTGGCCGTTCAAAGTGGTTAAATTTAAGTTCAAAAAGTCAGGTTAAAAAGTCGCGTTAAAAATCTAGGCTTTTATCCTTTGTTACTTACCGCATCACTAAGGGCCCACATGTGCTGCACGAGTGACAACACCTCCGGTTCAACTTTCCTCACACTCTCAGGATCCAACAACGTGCTGTGAAGGTGGTCCGCAGCTTTTACCGCTGCTATCCAGTTCTCCTGACGTATACAAAATTGAATTCGTGTAAGTAACTTAAGGCGGATATATTTTTGTTGTAAATAAGTAAGTAAACCGTCTACTAATACCTGAATTTAGTTATTTTAAATATTTATTATCTAATGTAAATAATTTTATTAAATTTTAATATTAAAGAAAAAAAAACTACTACTATCGGTTTGCAATAAATAAGCGCTACATACGTACGTAAATTGTGTACACTCTACATTTTTTTACACGATAGATACGGTCGTTATAAAAGCGTGCAAGAAAATCATTTTAAAAAATACATGCGACATATTATGGTAAATAATAAATATTTTGGGATACTTAAATACAAAGCTGTGATAGCCTAGCGGTGAGACCGTGCGACCCTCTAGAGACGACATAGGTTCAAACCCCGGGCAGACACCAATGGGTTTTTCTATTAAAACTTATGTGTCTAATTGATAATTGCAATTTATCACACGCTTTTCGGTGAAGGAAAACATCGTGAGGAAACCTGCATATCTCTAGAGAATTCTAGGGATATGTGTAACCTACCAATCCGCATTGGAGCAGCGTGGTAGGTCTTAGCTCCAATCCTTCTCTCCAAAAACGGAGAGAGGAGGCCTTAGCCCAGCAGTGGGCATAGTAACAGGCTGTTACTTTACTTTTTTACTACTTACTTAAATACACGGTCGTCAATCCCCAAAGTAAGTAAGTTACTTACTTAATTACTAATACTTGTGTTATGGGTGACAGACAACTGGTAAATATAAACAAATATAATTTTGAATACATACTTAAATACAAATATATACACCCATGCTCGGAGAACCAACAATTGTTTTATAGAAAATGTTCGCTCACGGCGGGAATCGAAACTGCGACCCGAGGAGCTGAAGGCAGGGTCACTAACCATTGCGCCAACGGGTCAAATGTGGGGATTTGTTCCAAAACTTTAAAAAATCTAATATTTTCTCAAAAAAAAGTGCTAACGTAATTCATATTACATTAGTATTTATAAATTAGCTTGAAAATTGCACTGACAAATAATAAAAAATAGTTTGGACATTTCCATACATTTTGAAGTACATTTATACATCATTATCTAAATTATTTATTACGGCCTACGAACTAAAGCTGTATTCAAGTTGAAGTACAACGGGATAAAAAATTAAAATCATTATTAAATAATTATACTATTAAATAATTATCAAAATCGGTTAATCCCCGTAAAGTAAACAAGCCATGAAATAGACCAATTCTTTACTTTTTTTACATCTATGAGTATAAAAAATGGTGTGCAAAGAAAGTTGGATGAATTTCCATAAGCCTGAAGTTATAACAATATATTCTACCTAAAGTTACAAGGGGATATTTTGACTTTCAAACAGAATGACCTTGCAATTTCTTTTTGTTTCATTGGCAGTTGATAAAATATAATATAACCTACATTAAACGTTAACGAGCCTAATTCTTTTGGTAATGAAATTAAGTGTTTCACGGTTGCAATTAAAATAAACAATTGACGAAATGCTAAACCTTCTGGAGACTATGACTAACAGACGATTGACCCAAATCCAACACTCATTTACAAGCAGTTAAAACTGAAATAAATGACCAACTATAAAGGGTAGAAGGACGTTCTCGTAAAATATAAAGTGCCAAATTTTTATGCCAAGGACAAAAATCCTAATAGAATATTCATTGTTTCTTTTTAGTAGTTATGTCTGGGCGAGATAACAAAGTTTTGTAAATTTAGTTAACTCTTTGTTTACCCTGTAGCTTATTCTTTAATTTAACGTAGTATTGAGTTTTGAAGTTCACTTCTTAAGGGTTAATTTGTTTTCTAGACGTGCAATGGTTATATAACAGGTAAATTTACAGGAGCATTAAATTTAATATTAGCGTTAATTTATTACAAAATTCAAACTTTAACAAGTGAAGTTATAAAGGTTGTAACAAAATTCCCTGGTCTGGAGCTAATTCTGGTAGTAGGATCAGGTCATACTTATTATTTACATGCACTGTCATCAAGATTGAACCAGTATGTAAAATTTCAGCTAAATCGGTCACCGGAAAGTGGGTCAAATTTAATTTGCAAAATTCCACCGTCACATGCATGCATTGCAAATTGAATAAAAGCTTTTAAAATCAGTGAAAGCTTAAATTGAACAGATTATTATAAAATATTAGAACAAAAGTAATGATAAAATTATTTTGCTAGAATCCACGATACAGTAAATAGAAAATATATATAGTGTTAAATGTATAGTGGACTATCCGTATTTTCATACCCGATACGTGCAGGATTCGTAAAAACACACGCACAAACCTCCACCACTTCCACCACAATACACAAGCACTACACACGTTCACTATCACAAACTCAACAATCGTTTCGCTCCGCAACCGAAGCATCATCAGGAGATAGATTCCACGACAAAATCGCAAAGCAAAATTATTATTACTTTTGTTTTAAAAAGCAAAATTGTTATTACTTTTGTATTATGGATCTCCGCAAAGTAACGCCTAATTCTATAAATTAATATTAGAACACTCTCGATTTAGTATTCTAACGAATAAAAAAATCAGTCAAACTTTCGACCCCCTTTTTTGCGTAGGAGGTAAGAAATACTTACATACTTCAAGGAACTGTCTCATTTATGCGCAGACTAAATGGCGGAACGGTGACATCGCATGAACCAGGAGGTCGCAGGTTCAAATACTGGCGTTTATGAATTTTTACTTCATAATTATGCTTTATTAACGAATAAAATTCATCGTGCGATGAATCCTAGTGAATTACTAGGTGAAATGTGAAAATCCGTGGTCCTTATATGCTTGTTGGCTGAAGACCTTTACTCAAACTCATATTTGTCATAGATATAAGGACTTACTGGACTATTCTTCTGTCTTTCTTCACCGCAAACTCCATCGATCTTAGAACTATGTTAATTTTTGAACTGTAACTTTCTAGTTAGTAGTTTCCCCACCCTCGTGTGGAGTGGGTCACGGGTTCTAATCTAAGGCACCAATGAGTTGAAAAACTTAAGTTGCTCATTAATATTTGCAATTTGTACACGCTTTTCGCAGAAGGAGAATATAGTGAAGTAAATTGCATATCTCCGGAGAATTCTTGGGTTATATGTAACCTAACAATCCGCATTGCGGAGCAGCGTGGTCGGTCTAAGCTCTCTTATCCTATCATAAAAAATAAAAGTTGAGGCCTATGTTCAGAAGTGGGATGAAAGGCCATTCCTTGACGTTATTACCGTATTATGTAACTGATCGGCGATATGTCTTGGTACGACGTGCAGCTCTTCCCATTGGTAATGCTCTCGTAGGGGGGACGGTGGTCGTGGTGATAGCAGCAAGGACTCAGGGGGAGATGATGCCATGATATTGAGTATGAACCTGAGAGAAATACCTGGTCTTTATATTTAATTGACATAACAATTGTTATTCCAATATATAAGTATTTTTTCCCTATCTAAGATATGTCCATGTGATCCATGTTTGTTAAGAATATCTATGTAATGCTAAGTGTATAAGATATGATAGCCTAGCGGTGAGACCGTGCGACTCTTTAGAGACGACATGGGTTCAAACCCCGCGCAGGCACCAATGGGTTTTTCAATTAAAACTTATGTGTCTAATTGATAATTGCAATTTATCACACGCGTTTTGGTGAAAGCAAACATCGTGAAGAAACCTGCATATCTCTAGAGAATTCTAGGGATATGTGTAACCTACCAATCCGCATTGAAACAGCGTGTTAGGTCTTTGCTCCAATCCTTCTCACCAAAAACGGAGAGAGGAGGCCTTAGCCCAGCAGTGGGCATAGTAACAGGCCGTTACTGTACTGTACTGTACTGTACTGTACTGCTAAGTGTATGAAGCAGACAAGGTTCGCATAGCTTATATATGCAGGACCAGTCACCGCACGTATCACAAAATGCCGCTACCAACAAAACACCACACAAGAACTACACACATTCACTACGACAGTCTCTATGATCGTTTCGCCCTGCAAGCATCATCAGGAGGATAGGTTCCACAACAAAATCGTAATGCAGGGTGTGTATATGTTTTAATGTTATGTATTTTTTTACATTCATATCTATAATAACGATCCTAAAATCTGTTAAGCTCTCACGAGGAATGGCTAATTGTTGATGTAAAAATGTCTTTCAAGTTAGTTAAATAAAATATACCCATGTGTTATTCTATAGTAGTTACAAATCTCCCACTATATATAATTACAATTTACAGAGTTATAATAGCTGAGGTGGAAAATATGGCGGTCCTGAAATAAGAACACCCTGGTTTAAGTCCAGATGATGTCTTCAGTGCGATAATTTTTTCCCTTTTGTTTCGAGTTCCGTCTTTTGTGAAACAAACTATTATTGGAAGCCGTTTAAGAACGTGTTAAATTAGTATCTAAGTATATCTTCTAATAAAAATACCGAGAATAGCTCGATAATTCAGTTAGTTATATTAATGGTGTGTAAGAGACTAACATTACGGTTGTTTATTGATCGTGAATTAATCTTGGAAATTCCGATGTTTGTAGTTGTCGCGACTCACATAAGTTGATTGAGGGGCTTTAGCGTTTCACGGATATACACGTGCTCTATTTATTCATATCGTAGTAGTTAGGAATGTAAATTGGAGTGGAAAAAAAACGATTATTAAAATATCGATTTTTCTGAATTCGAAATAAGTCGATTTGTGTATCGATGTAAAGTCCATTATCGAATAAAATAGTTTTTTTACTAGCAATACAACAGAACTAACTACTTTGCTATAATCCGCACGGGTTAAGTGAATGCATGCAAAGCCAATGTGTATGAAGCAGGCAAAATCTACGCACCTTATACATGCAGGACCAGTCACCACATGCACCCCAAGGCGCAATTCACCAGCAACAACGCACACAAAAGCAGCACACACACCCACCACCACAATCTCGACGATCGTTTCGCCCCGAAACCGAAGCATCATCAGGAGGATAGGCTCCACGACAAAAATCGTACTGCGCCGCGCTACCCATACAAGCAGTCTTAAATAGTTAACCCCCACCAATACCCTCCCCTCCGAATACATGTAGCAAAACGGAATTAGATACATTTACTTGCTCGTTAATTAAGTGACCATTGTAATTTTTTAGTATCTCAAGGTGCTCTAACGTATTGAGTCGGAGTTCCTTAATCACAAGTGTGGAGAATATGAAATGAATGGTCATTAGGCACTTTATGACCGCTTTCTAGCAAATGTTTTGCAAAATTAGAATTTTGTGGTTTATTATTCCTAAACGCAGCCATATGTTCCCGGAATCGAACCGCAAAACTTCGGCCAGTCTGACCTACATTTTAGAGTTTTTTTACTGCTTTAGTTGTTTAACTAATTCCAGTGGACTAGTGGGTTAAAAATGCGGTTTTTGGTACGCTGTGTACGGAATTAGATTAAAATGTATAGTTTAGCTACATTGGCGTCATCTAACGCATATCTTATTAAGATAAGATAAAACGAAACATGAGAGTAAAAAAAAGAAAAAAAGAGTAATTAATGTAATCGATTTCTAATGTTTATAAAATTGATTATTAAATTATATTATAAAAAAGTAATCGATTAATACAAAAATCGATTATTTTTTAACATTCCTGATTTCAGGCACGGTCAGTAGATTAATTCAATTACAATTGCGACTGGTTTATTATTATGGACATTTAGATGTATTGATTCCATGATATTAGATTTTATCGTTTGATATGGAATTTTTACACAGTGTTACAGTGGTACCTTGACATACGAGTTAAATTCGTTCCGTAGCTTTGCTTGTTTATCAATTCGCTCGTATCTGAACGCAAATTCGCTATTGAAATTAATTGAAATGCTATTAATCAGTTCGAGCTCCCAAAACATCGCCTCAATTATTTTTATTAAGTGTTTAATAAGAACATGTTTCTTTCTATTTAGGTGATGAAACAAGAAGAATCAAACTTATCAAAAATGCTTCGAAGACGAGGTCATCAGACACACAGACTGAGGTCTAGCCTGAAACTGGTAGACGCTGCTCATGACATCAACATACGCCCTGCATGTTGAGGTTTTTTTTTATGCGATAGGGCTCTAGCGCCTCGATGCTATCTCGCCTGATGGTAAGCAAAAGATGGTAAGAAAAGTAGGTGCCTAATCACTCGTCTTTTGAAACTATGCAAATCGTAGGAATCCGGGTAGATAGATACAGGGTGGGAATTCCATAGTTTGGCTGTACGCATCAGAAAAGATGACCTCAAGCGCTTTGTACGCATTTCCTCGCATCTCAGATCTTACTCTTATCTAAATGAAAATATCGCTCGCTCAACGACTCGTATCTCAAAACACTCGTATGTCGAGGTATCACAAGGTATTTATACAAAGCATTAGTAAATTCGTTCCATGCAATTTAATTGTACGCTTAAAAAAATATAATTAAATCAGAATTTTTTTTCCAATTCCTGAAGGAACAATTTAGGGGAATGATAATAGGATTCGTAACTGCATTTTAACATTGAAATTAAAAAACCAACCACATATTTATTTTATAATCTTATGGCGTGTGGTGTCCGGCTGAGTAGAATAAACCACCCTCATTTTTTATCGAGGTGTCGTAAAAAGGCGACTCAGGTAAGTTGACATCATACAGGTTGCCGCTCGTAAAATACGTAGCCAAATCTTGTGACAACATTTTTGTAACATGTTGTGCCGACCCCACTTAGAGCGAGATAAGGGCAGGGTAATAACATTATTTTACGACCTAAAGAGTGGGTAAACAATATTCAAGCTGCACAGATTGTTATCTGATTTATTATTATCTACAATGTGATTTCAGTTATTCATGTGAACTATGTTTACAGCCCTGGTATTAACGTATTGACTTACAGATTAAAAAGACTTTAATGTCGTGAAACATATAAGATACAAAGTTGCGGAAAAGTAAAATAAATTACGCACTGATAATACGAAAAGTACGACGAAAACAAGGAATATATCATCATTCTCACGCCCTTATCCCACTCTAAGTGAGGTCGGCATAACATGTTTTAAAGCTGTTATATGATTTGGCTAGTTATTTTACGACTGGCCGCCTGACTGGCGTAATCTTACCTTAGTCGCCTTTTACGAAACCTCGGTAAGAAATAAGGGTGGTCTATTCTACTAAGCCGGTGAGCAGAATACTACACGGCGGAAAAACAAGGAATATAAAAATTAAAAAAATTGAGTACACCATTAGGCAATGATTTTCATTCTTCATTCACTCATTCTCATTCACTTGTTGTTTCACAATTATTTAATAATTACAATCTGATATTACTCATTTAAGCTAGTTTAACAGTGTTCAAAAACTTCTCGCGAAATACATTTTCGAAAATTACGCTAAATAAAAGTCAATTACAACTGTTGAACGAGCAGATCTTTTGGTGACCGCCTAAGTTGTAATTAGGTTATATTCTCATATAGCTTGCCATTAGTTTTTTTTAGAATAAATTATTTAAACCATCATTCATGCTCACAACTTAAATTTAACGTCACTGACATCTAATTTTTTGTTTACTTAATTCATAGGTAAGAGAAAGTCGATTATGTTTAAACATTAGTGGTAACCGCGAGTTTGTTCGAGCTCACTTTAATCGTTTAATTTCCCTCAATTCTCTAGTTCTCTAAAAAAAATTTTTTTTTGCTCTATATCTTACCCTGGTGTATAAGCTTTCATTGTGCCTAATTTCATCATTATCGCTCCAGTCGTGAAAGAGTACCATACTCTCGCATTTATAATATTAATATGGAAGTATATGAAAAATATTTTACCTGTCATGATCTAGAATAATACGAGTCTGTTGTCTGCGTGGTGAAAGAGTGGGACTTCTTTGCAAGTTGTGTAAAACCTCAACTTCCCTGTGAGATTCTACAGGACTAGGCGATTTATCGGGAGTCTGTACTTCTACTAACGTCAAGGCAAACTTAGATTTGTCTTTCCCCTTTGTTTCCGTTATATCATTCTTCTTATTGAAGTAATCATACAACTCGCTCAGAGATTTAGATTTGACCTTAACTTTGTTATATTTCGGTGCACCTATATTAGATTTGTTGGTTATGACAGGAAGAGGTATGCCGCTTTTTCTAGATACCAAACGTCCATCTCTTTCTTGCGTTTCTCGTTTTAAGTCATTCATTTTGCTTATAATGCCTAAATTTTCTGGTAAATTTTCTTCAATCTTAGATTTTTCCATTATCGTTGGAGCGTAGTTATGTTTAACATCATCTTCACTATTCACTATATTATCACTATCAGGGGTTCGAATTTTTACACTCTCACCACCAAACCGCACTTTTTTAATCACAACATCAGAATCTTCTTCTGAATCCCCATCGCTATATTTTAATATGAGTCGTTCAGGACTGTCGTAATCTTCGTCGCTTACTGTGTTTTTATCTGATTCTGTTTCATTTTGTTCCAATACCGTCATCGTAATAGCAGTATCTGAATCAAATTTGATTTCAGTTTCTATGATCACCTTCGCAAAATTGTTATTATTAAAAGGCACTCTATAAGAATCTTCCGATGAAGAGTCTGTAGATACGTAAATAGGATTCGTTAATGGATTGTTGAAAACACGATTTATATGCACAACAGGCTGGTTCCGTATTTTTCTGGGAGCATAGTAAACATCTTGCGAATCGTCGTCGTAAGTTTCACATAAAAGTCGAAATTTATCTTGGATTCTTGTATCTAACTGTGAGAACAATAATGTGTATTGGTGAGGTCCACATACCCTGCGTAACTTCATCAGCGAACGAAGAGCAACATCTTTATGCATGTTATCATAAAGTTTTTCTCCAAGAATTTGATATACAGGAAATATATCCAGATTACTACACCGACGTTTCAAAATCCCTATTACGGACGGTATTGAAAGAATTAGTCCAGTTATAACATTAATTTTTATATCTACATCAGCAGATTGTGGTCTAATATTATTGTAGGAAAACTTATCTGTGATCGCTCGAGCCGCACATTCTGGATCTTCGCAGTGAGTGCAAAAAACTTTAAGCGCGTCCAGGGCAGCCTTGCGAACGTTAGGCGAGCCGTGGCCGAGATTGTCGATGACTTGATCGAATGGGAAGGAAAGAGCGTTGCCAGACAAGGGTAGCAGATCGGCTAAGACTCTCAGAGCGTGCAGTCGGACCTCCCATTCGGGATGAGAAAGGCGGTCTTTAATAGCTACGTAAAGAAGCTGGACGTCGAGATCGGGTGGCAGAGCTCGCGCTCGCAGCACGCGGTCCCAGAGTGGCGCGAGGGGTGGCGGCGGCGATTCGGGTAGTTGCATCGTGTACCGCGAAGGACTGAAGCGGCGGCGGTCGCCCGGCCGCGCCGCCGACTCACAACTGGGTTAATGATCGGATAAGGCACGCCAGGCCACCCTTAGTTTGACCAATCGATAGAAAAACACGTACGCTTAATAGAATAATAGGCTTAATAGGCTTAAAAGTCGATCTTATTAACATGAGTTTTTTAGTACATTCCGAACTATTAAATAAATTACCTGCGATAAGCTAAACAGTTCATACATAGAATATACCTACAACCTTAAGTACGGCAATACATTACTCAAGCTTCATCCGATTTTTTCGATGTGTTTATAAATTTTTAGCCCAGCAATTAAAAAGTATTTCATAAAATGTTAATTGTAACTCTAATGGACATACATAAATATCGAAGGCCGTAAATTTTTAAAACATATTTCAATTTCAAAATACTGATTTTATCCAGTTGTATAATGCTTTAAATTATTATTAATTTACAGTTCCATGTTATGTATCTATTGTAAGATTGTTCAATAAAACTCCTATTATATATGTAAAACATCGTCTAAAGTACGTGTAGAATGACGAATATTACTCACAATTTAAAGTTAAATTGGTTTATATTACGTACTAGATGTGCCCGCGTGGAAATCAGTAATTTAAAATTTTGAACATAAAAGTACTCACTGTAAATTGACCCTAAGAGATAGAGATATGCTGTCGCGGACTTATTTGTAGTATATTTATAGATTTATAATCCTCTAGTACATTACTTTAGTATAGTAACTGCGCGACCTGTCCAACACAATTTACATAATACTGTAATTTACTACTAATCCAAACCTTTCGGAAGAATTGCACTATGTTTAAATAAAAATCGTACATAAATCCGTTCGATAAATTTTGAGAAAATCGTTTACATACAGACAGCTTTTAGGGACTTTGTTTTATAATTTGATATAGATTACACATATTTTCAAATTCCAGAAGGTACTGAAAAACGGTGGATACCTATAACATATATAACAAAAAATTTTAATCGCTTCTTTCAATCTAATTCAATCTACACATAAAAATGTACCTAGATTTGACATATTGTATAAACAATTTTTTACCGAATGGATACAAAAACTTAAGACATCTATTAAAATGGAATTCAAAGTTATATCTAGCACTGCAACGTTCGTAAAAAATTAAAAGTAGGTATAGTACGCGGCAATAAATAATGCACATCGAGGCTTAGAGAGCGAAATCGGCTAGATTCTGCTTCACAGAGTATTGTCTCTGTCGCACAGAGTGACGAATCCGTGCGAAACGTCACATACTAACTGAGTGACAAAGACAGCGCTCTACTAAACCGAACTGAACGGATCTTTCATTCTATACATCGATGTGCATTATTTAATGCCGGGTACTATACCTTTAAAAATGCTGTCAATTGTTGAGCAGTACCTCCAAGATTGTTTTTTGACATTGCGTAAAAAAAAAGTAAACTAGCGGCCTGTTCCAAAGCCACTGCTGGGAAAAGGCCTCCTCTCTCCGTTTCTGGAGGGAAGGGTTGGAGCTAAGACCTACCACGCTGCTCCAATGCAGGTTGGTAGGTTACACATATCTCCAGAATTCTCTAGAGATATCCAGGTTTCCTCACGATGTTTTCCTTCGGCGAAAAGCGTGTGATAAATTGTAATTATCAATTAGACACATGAGTTTTTTAAATAGAAAAACTCATTGGTGCCTGCCCGGGTTTGAAGTCGTGTTCCCCTCGAAAGAGTCGCACGGTCTCACCGCTGGACTATCACAGCTCTTGAGATTGCGTATAATTGAATATTGTTACGACGTGTTTTAAATACAACCTCCTTCATATAGTTGGCCAGTAATAAAAAAAAACATTGTCGCTGTCATTATGTGTTTAGTTGTTGGAAAAGATTAAACGAGTTGACTTTTGGAAAATTGCTTCTTATTTATTGAATAAGTGTAATGGAAAAATATTGTTGTCTTTATAATATTTATTATTTAACTTATATCTTATGGCGAGAGCTGCTTTGTTCCAATTAGATAGGGTTTTACTGAATACACAAATTATCGGTACACTCTTGTTTCTTAGTCATTTATTTAGCTATTATACATTGCAATTGATTAGTACACCTCTCCTTTACTACGATACGTTTCATTAATGACGCCCTGTTTTGTTATATCCTTTTCTGATTGCTTTTTCTTCATACTTTGAGCCACTTGCTCTATAGTATCCATTAGTGGTAGATCTCGAGTTTCAGGGGTCAGCATTAGGAGACAGCTGGCGATTATTGCAGCACATCCGAAGCAAATGGAGGCAAATACCGGAGATATTGAGGCCTGGAAGTGATTTATTTTATATAGTGATTGAATTAAAATTAAAATTATTCTTTATTTAAGTTGAATTTAACAAGCACGTTTGAATTGTCAAATTATAATGAAGCTAAGACCGGTTCAGAAAGGTGCTCTTATTATAAACCAGCAAGAAACTCGGTGGTCTTTCTTTTCAAAAAGAATTAAAATATATAATAAAATCAATCAATCACAATATAATCTAGTGAATCTATGAAACGTGCAGTAAATAAATACACTTAAAAAAACAATAAAAACAAGGTTTTATCTTTATATATAAACTCTCTGTGCCAGCGGCTTCACCCGCGTGGAAAACAGAGAGTCACAATTTTTTTCTAGAATTCAAATTTTAAGCATTAAAGTAGTTAATCATAAGAGATAGAGACATGCTATCCCGGAAGTTTTTGTAGAATTTTTATAGGTCAATACTTCTTTAGTACATTACTTAAACGTATCTCTGCTGGTTAACGCAGCGCACGCGACTAAAGCTCCCAGCAAGCAAGTTTTTTAACAACTCTCTTCAATACAATTTCCATAATACCGATATGTACTATTTTCCTATACCATCCAGAAGTAGCGCACTATCTTTTGGTGAAAACCGTACAAAAATCCCTTAAGTAGTTTTTGAGAAAATCGATTACATACAGACAGATAGGTTTTTGGGACTTTGTTTTATAATAAGAATAAAAGAGAAAGTACATATGAATGTTTCTTATAGAATTCGAAACGACTGGGCTTAATTTAATGAAATTTTTGAACAATTTTTAGATTAGTTAATAACGATACCGGCTATACTCATGTCTAATTTTATCGGATTAGCCCGACTAGTTTCGAACCCGTCCGGGGCACTTATTCATCATAAAATTTAAAAATTTTTAGATTGACCCAGCGGAGAATCTAAAAAAAATTCCCATATTTCTTTTGGGAACAGGAAATGCATATTGCATTGTTGAGAGTACTTAAACGCTCAAGTTTGCGCGAACGATGTCACGGTTCTATATACAGCAGAATGAGAAATCAAAATCAACGAATATCATTATACTGGCCCGTTGGCGCAGTGGGTGGTGACCCTGCCTTGAACTCCGTGGGTCGCGGGTTTGATTCCCGCCGAGGGCCAACGTTTTCTATAAACAATTAGTTGGTTCTTCGAGCCTGGGTATATATTTATGTTTGAGTATATATTTAAAATTATATATGTAATATATCTACCAGTTGTCTGTCACTCATAACACAAGTATTAAGTTAATTACTTTGGGGACCGTGTGTGTGTAAGTATCCCAAAATATTTATTTATTTATTATTAGTTGTTTTTATTATATCATATACTTTGACTTACCAATGCTGGTGTTAAAGGAGCAATCATGTTGCCGATCGAGGCGGCCAGAGTGCACAAACCGAGTAATGAACCTCGGACACTCGTAGGGAAAAGCTCCATAGTATACGTGACCATGCCTGTATAACACGCCGCTGTTACCAACTTCCCAATGAGAAACAGACATATTTTCAGCCACGTATATGCTATAAATAAACATTAATATTATCACAATTGATTTATTGTACATTGTTGTGTAATCAATTGTACAACAAAATCCTATTGTGTATGGACTTTTAATATTTGAAAGTGCTCTAGACAGTTACATTCATACTTTTATATATTAAAAAAAATCCCAAAAGCTGTCTATCTGTGATCGATTTCCTCAAAATATACTGAACGGTTTTTTGTAGGGTCTCTAATTAAAGATAGTGTAATTATTGAGAAGGGTTTAACATGATATATTCTCCGATTTTAGTGGGACTTTTACTGGAAGATAGATGACACGTGGTCATCATATTTCGGGATTTAGGCGGACAAAACTTAATGACACACTGATATGTGTGTTATATTGTGTGCGTGAAATAATCCTGCATATATAACGTATAAGAACGATTTTGGATTACGACACTTAGTCTTAGTTAGACGTTACACATGTATTTATAATAAACGCGGATCATAGCAAAAGAATTGTATCATTATTTAAGATCGTTTCGCTCAGAAACCGAAGCATCGTCAGGAGGATAGGCTCCACGACAAAATCGCAATGCATACATGTGTAAGGTGCGTAAATTTTGCCTGCTTCATACACATTGGCTTTGCATGCATTCGCTTAACCCGTGCGGATTATAGCAAGGCAGTTCTGTTATAGTGCCTGTAATATGGAGTTCCGCAAAGTAAATCAAATACAAGTACAATTAAAAAAGCTTTTCACAAAACTCCATGTCCCTACCGTTGACCGTTGAGGAGTTTCCTAGTCAGGAGCCAATCCTTTCAGCAGCATCAGGGTATGCTTATCGTAAACATGCATTGTCATCAAGACTGGACCAGTATGTAAAGTTTCAGCTCAATCGGACACGGGAATCGGCTCAAAATTAACTTGGAAACTTCACATCACTGACATTCACATGGCAAGTTAAATAAAATCTTTAAATAACTTACAGTCGTTAACATATCCGCATGCTACGCAGGCAATTCCGCAAATCAAGTATCCGACTATAAGCGGCCTTTTCCTTCCTACTTTATTCATCAAATACATGGACAACAATTCACCAGGAAACGACATAATGGCGGCGAGTAAGAAGTTCGTATATTTATTCCCCGGTAGCCAAACAGAGTTTATTATGAGACCGTAGTATATAAAAGTGACTGTAAATCGACCAACAGTTGCAACTAGAAATCTTTTTAGCACCTCCTTGCATCTAAACACTTCTCTGAACCCTTCTCTCTTTGCATCGCTTTCCATGTTGAATGTATTTTTGAGGGTCCCTTCATCTAAGTTATCTATGTCTTCCATTTTTGTATTTAATTTGTTTGTTTTAACTATTCGTTTTAAAGTTTCCTTCGCTTGAGCTGTTCTTCCGGTTAGTGCTTGCCATCTAGGACTCTCTCTCACAAGTATTATATAAGAAAGAAACAAAAGTGTTGGACTACATATTATATGGATGAGCGTCTTCCAATATGGCACCAGCATTGCAATAACAGCGAATACAGCCTCGCCCATATAGATAGCATATGCGAACAGTACTCCAGCAAGCATCCTGTTTTTCTTATTTCCAATTTCGATCACTAAACAAAAAGAAAACGCTAATTAAACAAAATATAATCAATGTTGAGAGATCGGCTATACTCACGTATTATTTTATCGGATGAGCCCGACTAGTTTCAAAGCCGTGTGGTATCCGGCAGAATAGAATAGACCACCCTCCTTACTTACACCTCGGTAAGAAATGAGGGTGGTCTATTCTATGCAGCCGGATACCACACGGCATTTACCTTAGTCGCCTCTTACGACACCTCGGTAAGAAAGCTGATATGAACATATCAGAGCTGATATGTTCTGAAAAAGTTATTTCAAGATATTTCGATTTGATGACAGTTTTGTACAAGAATTGTGATAAGTCAGTGTGCATAAAAGTACAATAAAAAAAACTAGCTTCATAAAGGTCGTAACCGAATAATTATCCTTTTTTACTAGGTAGTTTCTAAACTGTCTTGCATCGCAAGTGATTAGTAGAACGACCTTCTGGAAAAAAAAGACCAAGAACTTAAGCTTTGTTAAACTGAATATTGTCTTTATTTCTTTCAGGTAAGCACATAAGATGGTTAATGTAAGGAAGAAGTATGTTTAAAACCTATTCTTGTGCTCTTGATAATAAATGATACGCTTCTATTTCAATTATAACTTCTCATAACAGCTCTATCTAATTATACCTACTTATAATTCCACCAACTGTGTAAACTCCTCCACATATTGCAGCCTCAAGGAACTCAAGTCCAATGTATACTGGATAGGATGTAGCCAGGGTTTTTAAGTTTCCAATGAAACAGCCGATTGAGCAAATGATTATAGTCGGCTTACGGCCAATACTACAAATAGACAATTATTATCAATCAATTCTGGAATCTTCTATAACTTTCATAATACGTATTGAATTTTGTAGAAATTCGGGGCTGACTGCGTAATACTTTCTCAACTAAGTCTGTATATATTTGTAAAGTAAGTGTCTGTTACTATCCTATTGCTAGGGATGGGCCTCCTATCGCTATTTTTGGAGAGAATGGTTGAAACTAAGAGCTACCTACGATGCTCCAAAGCGGATTGGTAGGTTACACATATCGCCAGGATTCGCATATCCTCACGGTGTTTTCCTTCACCGAAAGCGTATGATATCGCATTGCATCAATGTGATATCAATTAGACACTTAAGATTTAACAGAGAAACTCAGTGATACCTGTCCTGGGTATCACAGCTTCATATATTTGTGTTCACAAATATTTGACGAAACATTTAAGTTAAGCTGTATTTCCTTGCAACACTAAATTAAAATAACATGGAGTTATATTAACTACAACTTAAACTCAATCTTAATATATTTTGCTTCAAGAAATAATAATTTTAAATTATCATTAAGATATATTTTTACAATTAATCGTTTCTAAAAAATACATATTTGTATATAAATGTCCTTAATTTTTTTTACTCAAATTCTAAATATTCTTTATTCAAGTAAACTTGTAAACAAGTGTTTTTGAATCGTAACTCTACGGCTGGTTCGAGAGGCTGTTCCAAGCGAGAAAAGCCAGGTTTTGTACAAGGTCGAACAGTAGCTATATCCACACATTCTTATCATCTTAAGTTTCCTCAACAGTGTAGTAGGCTTTCAGAATGAGCCTCCTTTTAAACTGTTTTAATGGCAAAGCTAAAATTTATAGTAAAATATGAATAGTTTTCAACCAATTTCGAGACATTAAGTTGTGGTAATGAATAAAACTATTCTATTCTTTTCTATCTAAGCAATTGATGTATTTCTTACGCATAACTTACACGTCAGCTAACCATCCAGCAATGAGCATGGCTAACGCCATACCAATGTTATGTATAGCACCCACCAAACTTTGTTTCCAAGGTTGACATGCTAAGTTGAGCTGTAAAACAAGGATATTATATGTCAATTTTATAGTTTATTAAGTCAGTTCTTTTCTTTTTTCTTCTGTTACTAATTGTTTGACTGGAAGAGATCCCTTTTAGGGATAGGTCTACTTTTTTATCTTTTCTAACAATATCAATAAAGAAATATATAATATAATAATGGAAATAAAAATAAGATTCTTTTAATGTCTAAGAAAAAAATTGTCATGAATTTTCTTTTACTGCAGATTTTAATATCACAGGAATAAATACGTCTTGATAGTTATTAGAAGTCGATTAAATGCGATGCAAAAAGGTTGAAGAAGAGTTATTAGCGATTTCAGTAATTAAAAAAAACGAAAATTGCTTATAACTAGTTGGTTAGTCGTAGAATATATAGTTCAGCGAACCTTGGCCTGAATGCACTAGATTAAATTGAATAGCTTAGCAAATAATTGGCACAATAATTGTATCATTTGTTTTGTTTTAATTAATTCCTCATATCTTGAGCAGTGATCTTTATTAGGTTATCAAGTATCAATATTGAAATACTTATGGATCTGTCTGTAATTCTATCCTTACTATTATTAAAGTGCCTTATTTAATCTCTTCTTGAGTAGTAAAATACATTAGATCGTATTTTTTATTATTTTTATTTCTTTTCTAAACGCCCCGAATTGCATTTTGAAAATTTCCCGTCACGTTATATCGACGTTTACAGTAGTGGCTAAAGTTAAGTTTCAATCAATTTAGCTTTACATTTATAATGCCTAAAAGACATACCTTCCTAAAATTTGATATAAAATATGGGTATTTCCAAAGGAAAATAAAAAGTATAAGGTACGATAAAGGGGAAAATTGGAATTTGGGACGAAAAAGACGCTATTTTTGAAAAAACACAGTTGGGTTAGTGGATAGTTTAGCACCAGCATCTAGTACAGACAGATTTTAAATAAGTAACAGATGATAACGAAATCACAATGAATACATATAATATGGGTTTCAAAACACTTAAGTTAAAATTAAAATCAATTTACTTGGTAGATACATAAGTACCAAGCATAATAATAGCAAAATTATTTTATTATTACTTTCGTATTATGTATCTCAGCAAGCAACGCATAATTATATAAATTGTTGTTTTATATTTAACAGTGTTCGTTCACACTAAGTGGTGAATTGAAACCTTTGAACTTATGAATTTTTTTCATACGCTTTGTTTTTTGTTTAATTATTAGGTTGTGTTTTACCTCGGAATATATCGTGTTATTATTCTCATATATCCACTCCGTGCATGTGTCGACTGCATCTGTAAAACTGGCATTAGTGCAGAGTGCTCCTTCGAGATATGTGTGGTTCAGAACTGGTATCGAACATTGATCAGTGTGGGTCATTGGCCACCAAGGGACCTTGAAATCGGGATATGGAGAATCACATTCTGGTATACGACATCTAAAATTAGAAATAATATATGTACCTCAGCATCATAGAGGTTGAGGGCTAGACGGAGCAGAGCCCAGACCTCAAGCTCACGAAGGCCCTCTGGGTCGTAATTGCAAACTATATATTTGTTGTTTTTGTTTAATTGAGTATAATTTGTATTTCGTTTTTAATTTTATTGTGGAGTTAACTGTGTTACGACTTTGAGTTCTGAACACAACAAATACATAAAAGAACGATTTTAAATAGTTTAGTTGGGACCCTAGTTTATTTTTTCCCCATTTTTGGGTCTTTGGTTACTTATCTACGCCACTGGGTCAAAATCAATTCATTTAACATTGCAGGGAATTATCAATTTATTGAGCAAAAAAACTGTTTCTTAGCATTAATCTTATATTCGATCTGCGACAGCTAAACGGTGAGACCGTGCGACTCTCTCGAGATAGTCATGGGCTCAAACCCTAAAAAACATCTAATTAATAATTGCAATTTATCACACGCTTTTCGGTGAAAGAGAACATTGTGAGGAAACTTGCATATCTCTTGAGATTCTCGGGATATGTGTAACCTACCAATCCGTATTGGAGCAGCGTGTTAGGTCGTAGCTCCAATCTGTCTCTCCAAAAAACGGAGAGGGGGAGACCTATGCTCATTTGTGTGAAAGTAAAAATCCAAATAATGATCTCCATTCTTTTTAATTAGCACTATCGTACAGACAGAAAACCGTATTAGGGTAATAATAATAGTGTTATTTAAGAAAAGATGCCACATTGGCCTTTATGTCTCTCAGGTAAAAACATCAGATAAAGATAAGATCTGAAATAATAAAACACAAAGGTATAGCACGAATTTGCGCAGAACGAGATAGTGGCAAAGGTATTTGACATTCAACAACCTTTTTAAACTTCCTGAGTCATATACATAATTTAAAAAATAAAACCACTTGCGCACACGTGTACTGTCCGTGCGTAACAAGTTAATGAACAATATATAATTGCATCGAATCTATTAGGACTTTATGTAATTTAAGTTTCAATCTATTTAAATAAATAAGATATTTCCGCAAATCAGGTAATATGTATTGTAAGGGGTTATTACAAGAGGTCGCTGCTAGCGTACGTATTACGAGTGCAGCCGATGAATAACGACCACAAGCGATGGCGTTGTCAAGGCACGCCTAACAAAGAAAAGTGGTTGCCATGGCGACGGAATAATAAGGAGCCATCTTGTGTGATGTGACGCGTGTTTTGTATTATTGTATTAATTGCGAATAAGGAAGTACAAGTTGACGCCGTGTGGTTCCCGGCAGAAAAGAATAGACCACCCTCTTTTCTTACCGAGGTGTCGTAAAAGGCGACTAAGGTGTGTGCCGTGAGGTATCCGGCTGCATAGAATAGACCACCCTCAATTCTTACCGAGGTGTCGTAAAAGGCGACTAAGGTAAGTTGACGTCAGGCAGGCGGCCGGTCGTAAAATACGTAGCCAAATCATGTGACAACATGTTTGTAACATGTTGTGCCGACGCCACTTAGAGTGGGATAAGGGGAGGAAAATGATGATAATGATGAAGGAAGTACAAGTTGAATTATAGATTGAGGATTCATTAATACTCACTTCTGAACATTCTTTAACAGTATATAATTCGCACGCTTAGTATTAGAGTGACTGGATTTATCATAACGGATTTATCCCAGATTTAATTAGTTTTTATTAAACCAATCAGTACATTGGTCGGAATGACCCCATATTACAGGAGCGTTAGGACCGATACCGCATTATATTGTAATTTTTGATTAGTGAACAATTACAAATACATTATTGAAATATTTATTTTTGAAAGGAGTGACCGCCGCGTTTCTTGCCGGTTCTTATCGGTCGAGCACCTTTCCGAACCAGTCGTAGTTTCATTGTAATTTGACGATTCAAAAGTGCGTGTAAAAGCCAATTTGAATAAAGAATTATTAAACTTTTAATTTGATACACCGAAGAACTTGGTAGAGTCTAAATAAACATGTCGACAATTTTCCATAGAGTTGATATAGAAGAGGATATAGAGGAGGAGGTAGACTAAAATGTGTCCATCGACAATAAAATATAAACACCTGATCGTATAGAACGACTAAAAAAATTGATCTTTCCGACCAAGGTGACTATGGTTTATCTGAATATCTGAATATTATCTGTCTCTCTTTTTTACGTTTGATTAGATAAAGGTAAGTTTACGAGTTTCGTCTTCTCTCTCAGTATTTACTGTGACACTCTCACTCACAGGCCACCTTATGACTCCCTTATTATAGTACAACGACTAAATGCAATTTTCACCATTATCTAGCTGGTATTTTTATATGTATATCATCTGGATATACATCTAATCTCCATACTAATATTATATATGTAAAAGTCTGTCTATTACAATTTAATGATTAGAGAAATATTTATGTAATTTAGTAAAAGAAGCTTCTTGCTCCTTTTACTAAATTTTTTACTAAATTTGAACTTGCTCTTCTTGCTTGAAGCTCCTATATCTAAGCCAAGCTTGGCTTACATATAGGATAAATAAAAACCTTTTTCCTTTGGTAACAGGTAAAAAAGGACAGCAAATAATCGGGAGTATTTATGGAATAGGATGGCAAACAAAATGCGTTTCAGGTAATCACCGCCGTTCATGACCTCTCGCAGAGCGTGTTTCCGACCTTTAAAAAGGTGGAAAATAAGCTTTTTGGAGGTACTTATCGAATGTGAACCGGCAATATGTCCTATCTCAATTTTAAACCAAATCACTTTTTAACGGCATTGGGTACTGTTCATCATTTACAGTATCGATATGAATTATCTACTAGAAAATGTGTAATTATTTATTTTTTTTATTTATATAAACAAATTTAAAGTCAACTGTTGTTTTTATTACATAAAAATTATTGCGAGTGTATTATTAATCACGTTGTTTCTTCTTTCTGAAAAGTTGTCAAAAATAAGATAGGACAATTTGCCAGTTTACAGTCGTTATGTCGTGTCGATCCGGAAACGCTGCCAAAGGGAGATCGTTATATTAAATGGTGGTGCGCGGAATAAAATATTTGAGAACCGCACTGCACCTAGATGTTGAGGACGATCTTTACATCAGTACATTAGTTTGGTCCGTGAATGAGTCCTGAAAGAATAACAGGCACACATACGTACAGATTTTCATAATAATAGTATAAATATTATTATATATACGAGTATATGGGACACTTATACACACGATCGTCCGTCCTAAAAGTAAGTAACTTAATACTTGTGTTATGGGTGACGGACAACTGGTAAATATAATTTTAAATACATACTTATACAAATACATAAAGTAAAAAAGTAAAGTAGCGGCCTGTTACAATCCCACTGCTGCGAATACGCCTCTCTCTAAATTTCCGAAGAAAAGGGTTGGAGCTAAGACCTACCATCTACTATCCGCATTGGTAGGTTACACATATCTCCAGAATTCTCTAGACATATGCAGGTTTCCCCACGATGTCGTCCTTCACCGAAAAGGGTGTGATAAATTGCAATTATCAATTAGACACATGAGTTTAATTAGAAAAACTCATTGGTGCCAGCCCGGGTTTGAACTCGTGTTACCCTCGAAAGAGTCGCACAGTCTCAACGTTGGGCTATCACAGCTCATATACTATTTCATATATAATTTTAAATACATACTTAAATACAAATATACACCCATGCTCGAAGAACCAACAAGTTGTTTATAGAAAATGTTGGCCCTCGGCGGAAATCGATCCCACGACCCGCGGAGCTGAAGGCATTTTCACTACCCACTGCGCCAACGGGCCAGTATGGATTTAAATACATTTATCACGTGTATAAAAATATTAAGTAATTTATTCAAGGAAATGACAGCTGGCTTTATAATGAGCCATATAATTATAAAGTACAGAACAAAAAATATAGGCCAATAAAAAAAGTTATTGGTAGAGTAGGCGTTGCTTTCGGAGTTCCTTGAACGATATTTTTTTTAATTAGTTGTGTTACTGGTAAATATATCGGATAAATGAAATTCTCGTGTCAAACTGTTATATACCATACTCCTCCAAAACGGCTTGACCGATTTTAATGAAATTTTATATGCATATTCAGTAGATCTGAGAAACGGCTACCATCTACTTTTTATGCCTCTAAGTGTTAAGGGTTATCCAAAGGGTTGTTTTTTTTTATTTTTTAGGCAATTTATATTTATTTTTTATAATGTACATACAAATTCACTAATGTACACTTCAAATAATTTATAAGGAAAACCGATGTTTGCCGGGTCAGCTAGTACATGTATAATTTTAAATACGCATGTTTCCTCATGATGTTTTCCTTCACCGCAAAGCGTGTGATAAATGGCTAATAACAATTAGACACATAAGTTTAAATAGAAAAGCTCATTAGTGTCTGCCCGGGATTAGAACCCGTGACCATCTGCAAAGAGTCACACGGTCTCACCGCTGGGCTATCACAGCTCGTGCTTCGTGACTAGTATTAGGACCTAAATTACATTCCCACCAAGTTTTACTCGACATTCTGACACTTTGCGGCTGTTCTAATGGCAACGGAAAAAGGTAATTGGTATCTGGTATATCTCGGCAGTCTCGAGTCCCGTTATTACGCCGAATTCACTGTGAATAGACGCATTTCTTCTCCGGGCTGTCTACGGAATACGCAACATGCGCTTCCAGCACCACATTTCAAAAGTATCGATTCTTTTTAACATAAACAATTGTTGTGTACATATTTAGTACATGGGAAGTCTAGATCGGTTTTTTTTAATATAAAAAAATGCATTGAAAAACTTAATAAAAAGAAATGGCAGGTGATATTTGGGACTCGATCTGCGGTATTTTCATTTTAGTCCCCTTGTTTCCTACTGAGATCAAACTTTATAAATATCAGCAAAATTAACCACTGTATACAATGCATATTTTAGCAGTTTTTCAATGCCTGAAAGCAGAAATAAATAGATTCTATTTAAATGAAACCCTCTACATACTGTTTCATGAAAATCGTTTGAAAATTCGGTTTCCGAAATTCAGATTCCATTGTATACACATATTGACTGGCCCGTTAGCGCAGTGGGTACTGACCCTGTCTTCAGCTCCACGGGTCGCGGGTTCTATTCTTGCCAACATTTTCAATAAACAATATGTTGTTTCTTCGAGCCTGTATATTTGTATTTAAGTATGTATTTAAATTAATATATGTAGTATATCTACCAGTTGTCCGTCACCCATAACACACGTATTAATTTACTTACTTTGGGGACGGACGACCGTGTGTGTAAGTGTCCCATATATTTATTTATACCTATACAAGATTAGCTCATTTAAAGATTATAGATATAATCTTTATTTACATTGATTTCAATCGATTGATTGTACGGAAAATACTACAAAAACATATGTTAACGTTTGCGACACAAGTCTGTATATGTAAGAATATAATGTAATGAGAGTAAATAGATAACCATACTATTAGATACAATAAATAATGTATAATACTGTGGTTGAATCTGGTTTCAAATTCCTTTCGAAACAGAAATTAACAGTTAAACAAATCGCCACCAAACATTATCTAAAAATTTCATAAAAATCGGTCTAACCGTTCCTTAGTCTGTATATCATACCTGAATTGTGATTTTTCCTTTTGGGGTATTAGCAATATCTCAGTTAAAACAATTTCAAAAAGTAAACCTATATAAATGTGTTAACTGGTATTTAACGCAAGAAATATTGAACGGATTTTGAGCTAAAATATGATGATATTTTTTTTAAATGTCGAAAAAAGTAAAGCCGCCTGGAAAATGCTGGTTAATCCCTTTGAAACGCAACATTAAATATATTTTTACAGGCTAGTTATTAGCTAGACGAGTTTTCATAGTGATGAGCTTTGTTACAGCTAAAGCTTATTACTTACTAAGAGAATAATTACGTACCTATGATCAACATCGCCCGCAACAAAAATATAATTAACGTTGATCATCGACACAAACATCGCCGGTAGGCAAGCGTAGAAATACTGCAGGATTTGATATTTCCCAAATTTTTCCAAAACACTCGACACTTCACACACATCTTTAACCTTTTTAGATTTCTTAAGCATAATTTTTTAATACACTTTAATAGTCTATTATTATATTAATTATACGTTTAGTATATTTTGTTTAAATTGTAACATTTAGTTTTTAACGCTTTATTTTTTCATTTCACCGTTTGATGTTTCTAACACTTTATAATAAATAAAACACAATCTTTTTGTATTGCAACTTAAAATATAATCATTTCTTTTATATAAATTATTTAGATGTTTATTTGTCCGCCTATGTTACCGAGAGTTTGAGAACATATTTGAGAAATTCTATTTAATAAAACGTTCGTTTCGCACTGATATAGTTTGTATTTGAGCAGTTTTAAGAGTGTCGCCGACGTTAAATGAACGATGCTGTAACAGCAAAATCACATAACTGCCAAATTACAATTCGCGGGAATGTAATTATAGTATGAAGGGTATATAAATAAATAAATATATAAGAATCTACAAAATTGGTGCCTCGATCCAACAACGCTCAATCGATACTGACTTAACTTGATACGAACTCATTCGGAATGCTGATCGAGTTAGTTTCTTTTTTGTTGTCCTTATCATTCTATATTAAAAATACATCATTAAGTACTTGGTTCCTATTATTATCTGTTATAATTGTAAAACTAAAGCGAAAATTATGCTAAAGGCAATTGAATGTATGTTAAATGCCGCGTTCCAAGATAATTTTATTTTAATATTTTATCTTATGTTAAAACGTATATATTTTTTATAAGTGCATATTATACGGCATAGACACATTTCATTCCATACGTACTTACGTAAAAAACGATAGTCTGTTTCGCTTTCAGGCCTAATCCTCTGGACCTATATTGATTGAATTTGGAGAAAAATATGGCCACTGGTTAAATAAGAAATAAAAAGAAAAATTCCTGGTGAGATTTTTCTTTAATTAGTGTATTTTAAAACTCAAGATAATGTGAACGATATTTTAAAACGTACATCTGAAGTCTAGACATACAACAAAGACATTGATATTATTATTTGTTATAACTTTACGAAATAGATTTATAACTAATCCATGTAAACAATCTACAGCACAGCATTTTTCAACTAGTATGGTTTGGTATTATTGACTATTGGGCAGCGTTATTTCCTCCTTTAGCAAAGAATTTCCTTAGAAAACATTATTACAGGAAAGTTCGTCAAGATATCATTTTTAACTTCTTAAACGATTGTATAGGACTAAGCTAAAAGGCTAAGTCTTCTATAACATCACATAATAGTTTTATTGACAACTTAGTGTCATCATCATCATCATTCTCCTGCCCTTATCTCTTTTTTAGTAACATCTTTCAAACGTGTAAGATGATTTGCCTAGTTATTCTACGACCGGTCGCTGCCTGATGTCAAATTACCTTAGTCGTCTTTTACGCCACCTCGGTGAGAAATGAGGGTGGTCTATTTAAATCAACCAGATACCACAGTGCGGGTCAATATACGTTGACTTAGATAACTAAGTCGCCTTTTACAATACCTCGGTAAGAAATGAGGATGATCTATTCTACTCAGCACGGCGGGTCAACTTAATGTCAGTTAGATCTTTTTACATTTAGGGCGTTCCGATTAAACCACAATTACGTAGATATTATAGTCAGCATTATAATTTATTACATATAATTAATGTAACAAAGATAGCTCACATGAAGTCTTATCTAAGATGTTTATTAATTTGTTTGTTAAGATCAAATATGTAATTGGCATAATCTCTGAATATTCCGTTTTGCATAGCAAATTCAAATTCAAATAACTCTTTATTCAAATTGGCTTTTACAAGCAGTATTGAATCGTTGAATTACAATGCTACGACTAGTTCTGAAAGGTACTTTTAATAAGAAGAACCAGTAAGAAATTCGGCGGTCACTCTTTTCAAAAATAAATATGCCATTCATGTTTACATGAAAAAAATTACAATATAATCTAATGCGTAGCTGTTCGCAGCTTAAATCCGAGCCTTCTTATCATCAAGATAGTCTTCAACAGTAGCAACAAGTTTTAGTATTTTTTTTCTTCTTATTTTACTGCGTGTTTAATCATTTTTACATTCTAACTACAATTAATATTTGCACGCTGAGATATCAGTAGAACATATATGGCTTGAATTTTTACATTTACATCACATTATGTACCTATGTTCTTGCAATAAATGATTTATTATTATTATTAACAAAGCGCAAACTTTTACACAAGTAAAAGGTCTTTAGATATTTTTCGTTTCCTTATATATATTAGATTGATTGTAGACTTCGCTTGTCATAAAACTTATGTCTAATTGATAATTGCAATTTGTCACACACTTTTCGGTGAAGGAAAACATCGTGAGGAAACCTGCATATCTCTAGAGAATTCTGGAGGTATGTGTAACCTACCAATCCGCATTGGAGCAGCGTGGTAGGTCTTAGCTCCAACCCTTCTCTCCAGAAACGGAGAGAGGAGACGTATTCCATTCGGATTGTAACACGCCGCTATTTTACTTTACTTTTAGACTTCTTGCATATTGTCCGATATAGAGCTTAATAATTTTTCCTAAATCCTCAATTTTCGCTAAGGAAACGAGTTTTTAAGTATTGTTGTAATTCCATCTAATTCATGCATTTTAACCTCGCCATTATCATAAGACAGGTAAGGTTTAACCGCATGTCAAATTATTCAAACATCAGATTGGATCTATCATGTCGATTGCGAAACCAACTTTTTAGAACTTGTCTTTTAGATTGTTTTAGACAATTTGTTTTCTATAAGTATCTGTGACATTGATCATATCGGTCATACGGATAAGATACGCTCCATTCATATTTGTCTAGTAGTAAAAATTATTACGTCTTACTTACAGTAAGTTATATGTAATTATTATTTTATATTTATCTAATTTTATAATGAGAAGTCACGATGACAAAAACTCTGTTAACTAAATAAATGTTTAAAAAAATTGTTGGCAAACTGACAAGATTTATTTTTAGCTACCCATCTGCAAAATGGACAAATAGTATGTGAAATGAAGCAAAATAATAGCTGTTCGAAAGTACTAATAAAATTATTTTGCTATAATCCGCGATACAGTAAATAGAAAATATATATGTATAGTGCTAAATGTATAGTGGACTATCCGTTTTTTCATAGCCGTTACATGCAGGATTCGTAAAAATACATGCACAAACCTTCACCACTGCCACCACAATACACAAGCACTACACACGTTCACTATCACAAACCCAACAATCGTTTCGCCCCGCAACCGAAGCATCATCAGGAGATAGACTCGACGACAAAATTGCAAAGCAAAGTTATTATTATTTTTGTATTAAAAAGCAAAATTATTATTACTTTTGCGATTTTCTATTTACTGTATCGCGGATTATAGCAAAATAATTTTATAATTACTTTTGTACTATGGATCTCCTCAAAGTAACGCCTAATTCTATAAATAACTATATTCGGTAGCCGCTTCAGAATCGGTTAGTAATCGAAAGTAATGTATCCCAATAGAAGGTCAAATATAAAAAAATAAACGTGACTACGCGTAACGAAAAGCAGAAACATTTTTCAGCTTCCTACTAAACTAGATTTAAAGGGATAAAAAAAAACTAAACATTGATATCATAAGCGTTTTGTTCGATCTTCATCATTCTCCTGCCATTATTCCACTATAAGTGAAGTCAGCACAACATTTTTTTTTTACTAAATTCAGACCCCGGATTCAGACCCCGGGTGCCTGCCCGGGGTCTGAATCCATGATCGTCTCTAGAGAGTCGCACGGTCTCACCGCTAGGCTATCACAGCTTATAGCTCGAAATAAAATATTTGAGAATAAAATTAAAATTGTAACGTTAAGGCGCTGAACAGAGCTGGCGTAAATTCAGATTTCGGCATATAAGCCACGCCCACAATGTCTGCGACGGCGTAGCGACACACTTAATTTTTTAACACCCATTGTAGGTGTACAGTGTTTTATCCAAACTTTTTTTTTACAATTTATTTAAAAAACTTATGTCTAATTAATCTTATAAAACTAAGTATGCTGAAACTATAACTAAACACCTAAAAAAAGACATATTATCAACAAGGAATAGTCACAAAAGGCGGCAGCTAGCGACACACGTCCGTATAGCAGCGCGCCTCAGCGATCACTGTCTATAATCTATATTCGTAGATGTAAAAGAGAAGCGAGACGATGACTCGTTTCAGTTTTGCTATTTTCTAAAAAATATTTAATTTGAATGAAATATCTTAATTAATTCAAAATTTAAATCTTACATTCTCTTTATATTATAATGATTTATTAGTCTTATTAATTTTACCAATTTTTGTTCATAAATATTAGAGATATTTACGATCAAAGTAAAAATCAGAGGTCTATTTACCAATTTTTTTTATCGAAAGAAAGTATCGTAATCATGTTTTGAAATCTTACATTCTCTCTGAGATATGATGTATATTAACATATATTTTTCTTTTAATCGTCATCCCTATACCTTTTGTTAAAAACGTGTTTAAAATCAGCCTATTTGGCTCTGTTCAGCGCCTTAACGTTGAACACGGTATTCGATTTAATATAAAAAAGAAGATACATAAAGTCAATTTAACTGAAATCTAACGAGCCGCTTCGCATTTCATAAGTCTGATACCATTCTCATACATTTGGGTTCAACAAAATTAACCTTAAGACCATCATTTGTACATTTGTTCCAATTGTTTGTCTGTCCACTTTATTACGACGTCAATATTGATAAAGGCACACAATTCTCGACAACCAATCTTTGCCTATTAACAACAGTGTATAGTTTTGTTTTTGAGTAATTCGCACAATATATCTATCGCGCAAACATCGCGATGATATAGCCGTTGGGATTCGTTCATAAAATACGTTACGTTAAAAAAAAAGGATTTTGGCTCGCCGAGCTACAATGGGAGTTGTTTGTATACGCCGAATTACTTCATCATTTCTTTTTCGTTTTGGATATAATTTCTTTTAATGTTGTAGTAAGGTTTTATTAGAAGTATGATATACTAGCACAATTTAATATCCGCGTAATTGCTTAATAATTTTAAAGGCGCATCAGAAATACTCCTAATTACTTTTGCTATAATCTGCTATAATTTGCTATAATAATAAAGTAAATGGAAAATATAGATAGTGCTAAATGTGTAGTGGACTATCGGTTTTTTTGTTAAAGCAAAATGCTTTGCGATTTTATTGTCGACTCTATTTCCTGATGATGCTTCGGATGCTGGGCAAAACAATTTTTGAGTTTGTGATAATTAAAATGTGTATGATGCGTATGGTGTATGGTGTGTGTGATGCTCACGTATTTTGGTCGCGGTGGTAGAGGTTTGTGCATGTGTTATTATGAAACCTGTATGTATCCTGTATGTTTCGACCCGAAACCGAAGCATCGTCAAGAGATACACTCCACGAGAAAATTGCAAAGCCGGCTTTGCAATTGCTGAGTTCATTATTACTTTAGTATTATGGATCACCGCAAAGTGACGCCTTATTCCAAAAATTATTTAATTTTAGTATATTGCTAGTGTTTTAAATATTTATTGTATGGTTTATTGTTGTGTATTAAATATTTTAAATAACGTAATTTTTGTACATAAAAATATAAATAATTATAAAACGATAGGTGATGTATATAATAGACAAAGTAGGAACCGACATAAGCTTGCGACTCCTGCTTTGCGCCTAGCAAAAGTACGTAAATCGTTTGTGGGTTTGGGTATAAGATTCTATAATAAAATTCCGAAATCAATTTTGGTCATGCCATTACAGCAGTTTAAAAACACTGTTAAAAAGAGGCTGATACAGAAAGCCTACTATACTGTTGAAGATTACTTAGATGATAAGGATATAGGTGCACTTCTACCCTGTACAAGACAGTAATAAATAAATGTAACTAGTTCTAAGATTTATATTTTAAAAAGAGCAACCGCCGAGTTTATTGCTGGCTCTTCTCGGCAGGAACAGCTTTCCGAACCAGCAGTAAAGTTGACGATTCAAAAGCACTTGTTTACAAGTTTACTTGAATAAAGAATATTTTGATTTGATTTGATTTGATTTAACTGAGAATATCTGAATAGTTGCCTAACTTTACAACTGCGTTAAAATAAATTGTCGAATTTTACAGGAAATATGATTAAATTATGCAAATCTTTATAATATTAATTTTATAGTTAACATTTGCCCCTTAGTATTTACAAATGATGACTGATTGTTTGGTCATCTATAAACGCAAATCTATCAATAATCTTCTTTTCCGTATTTTCATTCTCTTTAGCAGCTTCTATTCTATTAAGGACTTCCTCTATCGTTCCGCTGAGAGGTAGATCTTTCGTTTCGGGAGTTAAAGTAATAGAAAGGCTGGCTAAGACAGCGGAACAAAAGAATAGAACCGGTGCGAAGATTGGTGAAATTGTGGCCTGTAAAAAATAAAAGCAAGCGCTAAAAATTACATAAAAAATGATGTAATTGAATTTGACTTGAAAATTGGTTATTTAACATGGAATTTTAATTTCCCAAATGTGCAAAACCTATTGTCCCTAGATGTTTGAGTTCTTACCAATACGACGAAACCGTAGATTTATTAATAAAGTATATTGATGATCTGTTTCGGTTTTTTTCTATGTCTATATAATATTGACTTTTTCTATTAAGTGCTTGTATCATAGAGTTATTAATTAGAAATTAGATATTATTTATTTGTTCAACACAGTTTTGACATACACAATATTTAACAAAAGCTTACGATTAATGGCTTAAATTCACTTTAAAAGTCACCACTAGCAATTAAACTAAGCCTAGCTTGTATTTTTGGTTACCCTAGTAGAAGGGCTATTGTCATACGTACTAATAACTTGTGAAAACAAAATATTAAACAATATTAAACTCGTATCTTAATTTTATGTGTGTACGTGAATGATCTGTGAATTTGTGTGGATTTGAGTGTGTGAGAGTGGTTTCTATCTTATTTATTGTTATTTTATTATTGTTAATTGATAAAGTAGATGAAGATAAAGTGCCTAATGTTAGACATTGTCAGATATGAGTGGAATGATAATGAGGAAGTGTTTTGTCTACAATAATGTTATCTGTCATTTGGTGGGTAGAGGAATAAAACCAAATGAATGAGGGTAAAAGATTGTGACCCGAGTCTTGTACGCGAGCGACATTCAACAGTTTAGTCAGTCCAATACCACCTCTCAAGGTGTCCATACGTTTTAAAGTGATGTGACGTCGTGTGTTGATTTGGTTACCGATATTGAGTATTTCGTGTTGTTAGAATCTAACGTCAAATAGTTAATATTCGCGATAAGAGCAACCATTGAGTTTCTTGCCAGTTCTTCTCAGTGGATGACATCGTTCCGAACTGGTGGTAGAATCTTTGATGAATGATTCCAAATTATTATTTACTTAACCTGTGTGTTGTTCAGCGTGTTCGCGTATATTCGCGTATATGTTATAGTTGTACGGTTATCTCTTGTTGACGTATTATTTGGTAACATTTTCTATGAGAGAACGTTAGAATTATGAGTTGAATTCCCGGCCCTAGGTAACACTATATTAATCATTGCGCTTTCTTTTATATTAATACTAGAGTATGGGAGCCAAAAGGCACACCTGTAAGTGATAGTGACACAATAAATAATGGGAGGGAAGATGACACTAGTATACTTAATCGTTGTCTAATAACACATAAAAAAGAGAGAAGTAGATGCACCCTCATTTGCTTTTTCTTAATTGTAATATTGCACATTTTAGGCTGATTCCCCTACTCTAACTATAATAACTATAAGGAAAAACACACTGTAGTGGACCAAAGATTAAGCTCGCTTACGTTTTCAAAAAGATTGCAGGTGCCTGCTGGATTCAAATAAAAATAAAAAGTAAAGTAGAGGCCTGTTACAATCCCACTGCTGGGAATAGGCCTCCTCTCTCCGCTTCTGGAGAGAAGGGTTGGAGCTAAGACCTACCACGCTGCTCCGATGTGGATTGGTAGGTTACACATATCTCCAGAATTCTCTATAGATATGCAGGTTTCCTCACGATATTTTCCTTCACCGAAAAGCTTGTGAAAAATTGCAATTATCAATTAGACACATGAGTTTTAATAGAAAAACTCATTGGTGCCTGCCTGGGTTTGAACTCGTGTTCGCCTCAAAAGAGTCGCACGGTCCCACCGCTGGGCTATCACAGCTCATAATTTCATTCAAATAGTACCAAATCGTTATGTGGAGGTTTAACTTTTTGATAACTTTGAAATTGCGCGTGTCAAAAATATGAGCCCACTTTTGGATACTGATAGCGGCGTTCGTTATCGTTAGAAAGACATCTGTGTAATATTATAGACTAGAATATATCACGCAATTTTTAAATTTAAACTATCGTGAGTGGTATTCATCATTAATGTTGAGAGACCGGCTATATTCACGTCTTTTTTTATCGGATAAGCCCGACTAGTTTCAAGCCCATACGGGCCTCTGATTCATGTGCTCTTTACGCGGCGTTATCGCGGCGGGAACTGAAACTAGTCGGGCTCAACCGATAAAATAAGACGTGAGTATAGCCGGTCTCTCAACATTAATTATATATCACGCAAGTAATTGATATGTACTGGATATAAATTACCACCTTGGCTTTCAACCAAGAACAAGCAACTGCCCTAACTACCAATTCAAGCTTTTGTGTCCTATTCTGGCGATATTATTATGATTTGTAGTCCTTACCATAGCCGGCGTCAGGGGAGCTAGCAACATTCCTCCGCTGGAGACTAAGGTGCTCAGGCCGAGCATTGAACCCCGGACACTAGTGGGGAACAACTCCATATTATACGCCCACATGCCAGTATAGCAGACCGTTATAAGTAGCTTCCCGATCAAGTAGAAGAGTAACTTCAACCACAGGAGAGCTAATAAAAACAATAAGTTCTAATTAAAAGTATATTTACAATGTAATCCTGATTAAATTTCGATAGATTCAAATAAAATTAATCTCATAACTAAGCCCTTTGTAGAAGCAAATGCGTAAAAGGTAAATTTAATTCCTAATCATTTAAGAGATTTTAAGTCTGTTTCGTTTTAACATACTTAAATTAAAGGACTTTAAAACAATTTTTTTTATTTATGATTAATTTAAGTTAATAAAACTTCATCAAACCATCATCATCCTCATCCTCCACTTGTCCTTATCCCACTCTAAGTGGGGTCGACACAACATGTTACAAACATGTTGTCACACGATTTGGCTACGTATTTTACGACCGGCCGTTTGCCTGACGTCAACTCACCTTAATCGTATTTTATGACCCCTCGGTAAGAAAGAGGGTGGTCTATTCCACTCAACCGGATATCACACAGCGGAAAATTTTATCAAACCCTTTTTCTTAATATGATAAAAAACATGATTCTCCATTCTCCTTGTCACTAAATTGTATTGATTGTTAAGATTTTCTATCAAAAAAACCTCGAGATAATGATTAAAAATATTAAAAAACTAATAAAATATGCAACTTACTATCGGGCACGTAAGCAAATACAAGACAAGTAACTCCAGTTGTAATATAGCCATATATAAGTGGCGATTTCCTGCCATATTTGTTCAAGATGTACAAGGTTAATAGATCTCCGAAAAACGACATCAAAGCCCCAACAGTATAATTTACGTACTTGTTACCCGGTATCCAGACTGAATTCACTATCAGACCGTAATATATTAAAGTCGCTGCAAACCTTGTGATGATAGCTACGAATAATCTCTTCACCATCTCTTTTGAAGTAAACACCTGTTTATAACCTTCTTTATTGGTATTAGTCTCTATGTTGCATATCTGTTGCAGATTTTTCAAATCTGTATTGTTTACGTCTTGAGTGCTTACGTTGATATTGTTCATTTTTACTATGAGATTTAAAGTATTCTTCGCTTCGTTCAACTTATTGTTGAGCACCTGCCAACGCGGACTTTCATTTAACAGGCTTATGTAAAATATGAAGAGTATCGAAGGGGCGTAAATTACGTAGATGATTGTTTTCCAGTACGTTATCAGCATTGCTACTCCAACAAGTAGAGCTTCGCCTGTATATATCGTATACGTCACCAATACTCCTGATAGGACTCTTTTGTCGTTGCCGCTTATTTCAATTACTAAAATAAGTGCAGATTTTAGTTCACTGACTATTTACCTAATAATATACAAAATCAACGACAATCAAGGAAGTGAATAAAGAAATTCGAATCCCTTGCAAGAATCCAATAACTGCAATTACTTATTTTACCTTTTTGGGTATATCTTTCGACAACATCGTTATTTCAATGTTGTTGAATTGTAAAATGTATATTTTTTAGCTGCTCTAAATAACTTAAGAGGGAAAGCGCTGTAGATAGAATTAAGCCAGATCAGCTTCAACCTCACAGAGGGTTCCAATTAGGATGACGTTGCTCAACGCTAGTAGAGCTTCTGTGATATAATTTCTGCTTTTCACACCGTTGAGAAGAGAATCATGGAGGGCCATGATTCACTTCTGAACGCTTTTCCCAGTGAATTTGTAATTCTGTTAGGGCTAACAATATATATTGGAACCTAAATGGACTATAAATACTTAATAAGGCACACTAACTTAAAACCAATGCAGCTGCTAAAGAACTTCCACACATTGTAGCATCAAGAAGTTCAATAAATATATAAGCATAATAGGACCTTGTGAATGTTTTAACAGTACCCACGACCATGCCCAATGACGTTGCTGTGAGCGTAGGCTTACGTCCAAATCTGAAACAACGAGATCGTTTCATTTATTTATTTTTAGTGGAACAGTAATTTTGAGTTGCCATAAGCGATAACTATGAGAACACCTATGCTAATTGCACATTGTCAGACAATGAACGCCAAATTTATATATAATAGAGGGCAATGAACTTTTTTAGATATGTAGGAAGTATCGAGCTTCATAAAAATAATACTAGAATTAGCGACTTCCATTCCACAATTCATATTAATGTTCAACGCAATATTAATCGTAACCGTAATGTCGACTAATACCTAATTTTTATATATTTTTAGTACACAATAAAGTTGACCGAAGTTAAAGCTAATGGTGTGACATAAGTATTCCTAATTTATAGTATTAAAAACTATAAATTATAAGCAAAATAAAATCAAAACTATTTTGTTGTTATCCACGATAAATAGCAATCTAATTTTATTACTTTTGTATTATGGATCTCCGCAAAGTAACGTCTAATTCTATAAATTATATAGACTATAAGGACAAATATATATTTATTTAATCGGTTCAAAAGGTTTTCATATTAAAGTAAGTCATTTTTATTTTTATTCATTTTGTGTACAATATTTTTCTTATTATTGATAAAGTAATATAAAACAACATTATGAAAAAATTATAGTTTGATAAACAGTAGTTTTTTTTTAAGATTTATTAATTAATTTTATATAGAAAAGCTTATACCAGTGTCTGTAAAAGCGATCTGTTGCTATTTTAATGCTGGGAAAAGCATTTTCCTTCCTTTAGATAAGGATTTGAGTTGAGAACCGCAAAGTAGCTTGCGGATTGGTAAATTTCGTTACAGTCTGGGACCCAAAACTTAACAAGCTATAATTATATCATTAAAGCAGGAATATTTGTATAATTTTATTCTCTTTACCTATCAGAGCACCAGCCACCGATCAGCATTCCAAGAACCATTCCGAGACTGTGTATTGTACCCACAGAACTCGACTTCCATGGATCACACGCTAAATTTAGCTGGAAATAACAAGCCTCAATCAACTTTAGAAAAAAAATTGTTCTAATGACCCTTTATTACCCATGAAGTGTATATTAATCGGAAAAACTTGGATTATAAACAAAAACACTATCAATTGGATATAAATCGTTGAAATATATGAAAAAACCTTCTTTATTAGCGTAGAGACGAATATACTAACTGTAAAGAACGTAAAAAAAAACCCCCTAAAAGTAAAATTTATGAATTATAAAAATAAATATCAGTAAAAAGTATAAATTAGATTTAAAAGAATATTTAACAATCATTCCAATTCACATTTATACCAATAAAGAGTAAGGAATACTCCTTTCTAAAGTTTATATTAAAAAAAAATAAAGGTACAACTTTATTTTTGAATTTAAACTATCGTAAGCGTTATTCATAGTTAATGTATACAAAAGTGTGTACTGTACCTACGTCTTATTAGTTACTAGTTTTAAGACCATACGGGGCCCTTATTCATTAGTTCATAGCTACGACAAATTAGTTAGGCTCATCTGAAATAATAAGATGTGAGTATAGCCTGTATATGTTTATACATTATACAGCGTTTATCTTCTTGGTCGCTACTCTTGACAGAACGGTTGTAGTCGTCAGTTGAGCGTTGGTAGCACGGTTAACAATGCGATGCCATTCCTTCCGGACGGTTGCCTTCCTAGTACATTTATGAAAAGAGCCATCAAAGGTAGCCCTCACTTGGTCCATCCGTCGCATCGGTGATCGGCCGCGCGGTCTTGTGCCTTCTATATTCCCCTGCACTACAAGGCGTTCTACCGAGGCATCTCCCCAACGAGATACGTATCCGAAAAAAGTGAGAATACGACCTTGAACGATGGAGGATAGACGCTGCTTGATGCCGAGTTCTCGAAGGATGGAATCGTTAGTTCTAAATTCAGTTCATGAAACTCCGAGCATCGTTCTCAAGCACCACATGTCGAGAGCGTCTATCCGCTTCCTCTCACTTTCCCGTAGCGTCCACGTCTCGTAAACGTAGAGAAATATGGGAAACACTAGAGCCCTGAGTAACTTTATTTTTGTGGCTTTGGTGATGTTTCTATTCTAACATATTTTTCTCAACTTGTCCATGGATGATCTGGTTATAGCCATGCGACGTTTGTACAGCGTTTATTTATACCTTTAACTAATATAGTTTGCTCGAAAATGGAGTTCCATATAAGGATGATAATTACGATCAAATATACAGGCTGGTACCGTTAAATGAATCCAATGATATGTACGTAATAGATAACTTCAGCATAATTCAATCTTCTTTGATATAATTAAAAAAATAGGAGAAAACAATAACATGGTTGTTTCCTCTCACTCGCATCAGACTATTTAGTTTTTGGGTCAAGGTTATTTTTCGTTTCGTGTGTCGTAATAGAGTACGGTCATTGCGGTCTCTGTAAATCGTGTTTATTTAAAAGAAACCTATATTAATTCCTTTGGCTAAAATACTTCGCAGAATTAACTATGTTTTTTTTATGTAAGATGCTCAGGTATGTAGGTAACTAAAATAAAAATTAATTTGGTATGATCGTTACCAACCTGTAGATGGGTTTAATTAAGAAAATCTAATTAAAAATTTTTACCCAGGAGACTATGGTATCATTACTGCCGTATATCCATTCCTTGCAGTCTGTTACTGAAGATGTAAAGCTTTCGTTAGTACACTGATTTGGTTGTAAGTCTGTATGGTTTACAATTGGTTTTGAGCAATGATTCATATTATTAGGCCACCATAATGTCGCGTAATCATTGTCTGAATTTTCACATTCTGGTATACGGCATCTGGAAGGCAAACACAAAATAATCTATATTCATAAATGTCTATCTATATTTATTAAGTAACAAAACCTCAAGAATTCATCATCTTTCTGCCCTTATCTCACTCTAAGTGGGGTAGGCACAACACGTTTTAAACATGTTGTTATATGATTAGACTGGGTATTTTACGACCGGCCGCCTTCCCGATGTCAACGTACCTTAGTCGACTTTTACAACACCTCTGTAAAAATGAGGGTGGTCTATTTTACTCAACCTAACCTAACGGTGGGTCAACTTACCTTAGTCACCTTCTACGACAACTCAGTGAGAAATGAAGGTGGTCTGTTCTACTCAGCCGGATACCACGCGGCGGGTCGACTTGCCTTAATCGCCTTATACGACACCTCGTTAAGAAATGAGGGTGGTCTATTCTACTCAGCCGGATACCACACAGCATTCCTTAAAAATTGTCTGTAAATAATCGATTTTCTCAAAATCTACTGAACTCATCGAGTACGAATTTTACTTAAAGGTAGTGCAATTCTTCTAGAAGGTTTAGGTTAATAGAACATCCGTAATGTTATATTTTATGTAAACTTATTTTACTTATAGTAACGGCGGTATCCGGCAGAATAGAATAGACCACCCTCCTTTCTTACTGAGGTTTCGTAAGGGGCGACTAAGGTATATGCCGTGTGATATCTGGCTGCATAGAATAGACCACCCTTATTTCTTACTGAGGTGTCGTAAAAGGCGACTAAGGTAAGGCAGGTTGACGTCAGGCAGGCGGCCGGTCGTAGAATACGTAGCCAAATCATGTGATAACATGTTAGTAACATGTTGTGCCGACCCCACTTAAAAATAGAAAAAAATAGAATAAAATTTTTAAAAATAGAGTGAATAGGCATTTTCTAGTCATACGCGTACCACCTTAGGCTGTATCATTGCTCACCATCAGGCAAGATTACAGTCAAGCGCTAGTCTATAAACAATAAAAAAATAAAAAAAACTTAGAGTGGGATAAGGGCTGGAGAATGTATGTTATATTACTTATAATAATATATATTTTCTGCATTCGACCGACATTGGGAAAAGGTCGCATTATTAGCATGATAAGATATGGGGGTTCGGCATGACAATTAAAATGGTAATACACTAACAACATATTCCAAATGCGACGTACAAATGCGATATACATACATGCAAAATACTTTAATTCTGCTAGTTATCACGATATTTAAAGGATGATCCGGTAGAACGTGCTAGCGTTCAACAATTCCATTATAAATATAATTATTAAATAAGTTTATTTATAATATTTATAAGAGAAAAAAAGTAAAGTAGCGGCCTGTTACAATCCCACTGCTGGGAATAGGCCTCCTCTCTCCGTTTCTGGAGAGAAGGGTTGGAGCTAAGACCTACCATGCTGCTCCAATGCGGATTGATAGGTTACACGTATTAACAGAATTCTCTAGAGATATGCAGGTTTCCTCACGATGTTTTCCTTCACCGAAAAGCGTGTGATAAATTGCAATTATCAATTAGACACATGAGTTTTAATAGAAAAACTCATTGGTGCCAGCCCGGATTTAAACTTGTCTTTCCCTCGAAAGAGTCGCACCGTCTCACCGCTGGGCTATCACAGCTCTAATAATATTTATAGTGATATTTAATCCGGAAAAAATAAGATTTTTTAAAGTGTTATATGGGGTTTCTGTAACAGTTAGGCCCAATTTTGGCAGTCTCCTTTTCGATGTTCGATTAACTTAATAATTTTTTTTTTTATATTAAGTAAAAGAAAATATATAAATCTAAAATGATCTTTCACGAAACTTAATTTGGCTGACCAAATTCCACGAAAGCGAAGCCGCGGGCAAAAGCTTTTTAGTAAATATAAGTAAATATATAGTCAGTAAATATAGAAATATATATTTGCCTCTTTAGGTGACAAAATGGCTGGCTCCTTTTTCGCACAAAGAAACAGCTTAGTGATTCAGCGCGGAACTGTCAACGCTGCCAACATTCTTGGGACTTTTCCTCGTGGGAATTATTTAAATAGTATTAGCATGTAATTTAAGATAAACATAACTTATACAATTTCCGTATAAATAAATCTTATATATATTTTCAAAACAGTTTTAGATCTACTTGCCTATAGTCTACTTCTCCAGCAACAAATACATAATTCACACTGGCCATAGCAGAAAACAGGGTGGGTAGGCATATAAAAAAATATTGGATCAATTGGTATTTGCCAAATTTTTGCAATATATCCAATATATCACTCCGTTCCTCGAGATTAGATTCCCCCATTATTATAGCTGTAAACTTTCAAAAGCGTATTTTAATTTGAGTTATCAATTGTTTAATGTCACTTTGTATCAAAACGCCACGGCAACCTTCACTAAATTCAGAGAAACAAATGAACACGATTATAGTTAATTAGTTAGTTTGAATTTTTTTTGAATATGTTAAAATTTTCAAACACAAACTTAAAGTGTAAATAGGAAGTAAAATGCTAGAGTTATCTAATATATATATATCTTTGTGAGGACTATTTTATATTCAGTTTTCTATCGACATTATAATAAATTCCATTTCAAAGGAAAATTTTTTATACCATAAATGTTTCGTAAATATTAAAGTTACTTACTACATTTTAAATTAAATTAAAATATCTAATACTTTCTTATAAAATCTAATCTTTTGTGATAAAATAACATTGACGAGATTTCATGTCATCATTTCCTATTTACTAATAAGAAATAATGACCAAAGACTAGATTGTTTATATAAAAATAAGTTTAAGAATCTGACTGCAAGATGTCGCTAGAGACGATTCTGTAACTTTAGCTCTCAGGTAACACATTTAACTGAGGGTCTTTGATATATAGAAACATAGACGTAGCGAGGTGCGGGCAAGGGGAGGCAGCTGACCCCCTTAAAATGAAAACTGTAACACTGGGAAATTGAGGACTCGCAACATATATTTGAGTATAAAAGGCTTGCATAAGACCTATAATATATCTCACCTTCACTACAAATGTGCGCTCCTCATATTTTAAATACCATGATTACCGAAAAAAAATAGTCTAGATTTTCTGAGACAATTTTGTTCCCTTTCCCTATATATAATTCTGGCTACGCCGTTGTACAGGAATAGCTATTTAAAAACAGAAATTTAACGCATATAGACGTATTACAGATCGAAATAGTCTCCTGATTACTTTCGTGCGACGACTCAGTACATTTGGCAATTCGTTACTGATTTTAGTTATAAAATTCCACAATGCATATGTGAATTTCCTGCATTCAGGAGTTAATAATATGCTAAAACACAATGCATTATTAAACAGTCGAGGATTTTATAAATAATATCTTCGTTTTAACTATATAAATGAAACAATTTTTAAAAAGATTGATGGCCTATTTTTGAATCAGTCTTTGGTATTCTTTGTCGACTAAATAATATTTACGATGTCTTATAAAGTAATGACCACTGTAGTCTTTGGTAATGACGCCTGATATCTTTATCTATCTGAGAGCCACTGACTTTGTGGATAGGCTATCCACACTTTCCAAAAGGAAACAAATAGTTACGCTTTTATATGTCAACTAATTGTATTAAAAATGCACTTGGGCTGAGAGATGATTTTTACAACATGACATAGGATACGAGCTGATGCTAATTTGAAGAATAATTATTTTTAGATAGTACTATAGCATATTGAGGAAGAATAAAAAAACTGAAATTATTTTAACACTGAGAACAATGTCAAAACTGCTAACGCTATAGTAGTATGTTTATCGAAGAAAGGACGTTAATTTGTTTATCTATAGGAAACGACCTTTATAAAATTGTACGCCTTGTATCTCACGTTACAATACCATTAGAGTTAAGGATAATAATTTAGGAGATAACTACTTAAGTACCATTGATAACAGATACAAGGTGAAGGCAAGCTTTTCTCACTGAATTAGATAAGATATCAAACACGGAAAAGTTGCATTTTTAGAATCATTCCACGAGGAAGCAACACAATAAAAGGTTGTAAATTAATTAGCAGCGGTCTCTCTCAACAAATTCTCCGCTTACCGATACATACCCAGATGCATCAGTTAGCGAATAACTCCATCGTATTCCACCTGGATCTTACTAATCGGACATTATTAGAGGTGTAACGAAAAAACTTGTTAGAGGTGTAACAAGAGTAACGAAAAAAAGGGTACCCGTATGTGTTCGTTACTACAACAAGTAGTACTCGTTACTATCGTATCGGTACTTTATTGATGGCTCACCCATTACTTAGTACCAAATCATACGATTTGCTTACGGCTTTAGACATTATCCCGAAATTACGTGGGTAGGCTCACGGGTCCACACCTCGAGCAGACAAAAATGAGTTTTTCTGGTAAAACTTATGTATGTTGCAATGCTAATGAATAGTTGCAATGTATCACAGGCTTTTCGGGAAAGAAAAACATCGTGAGAAAACTATTTGAAGTTAAGAACTAGTTTAAGCAGAAAGACTTCTCTTTATTTTGAAGAAATACAAAATAACATAGGCAATATAAACAACAAAGCACTCATCTACTATTATAATTTAACAAACATCTAATTGTAATTCGCCTAATTGAAAACAAACATTTACACGTAATTATAAATTACGAGTTATGGCGATATCTTCCACGAAGTCAAGTTTGTCTACAGTTTTCTTAGTTTTTTCATTTTTCTTTATAGTTTCAACTAAAGTGACAAATTCAGCAATAGTTCCCACGAGAGGAAGATCTTTAGTTTCATGGGTCAGTGTAAGAGCAAGGCTGGCTAATATAGCCGAGCAAAAGAAGAGACCTGGAGCGAATACTGGAGATATTGTGGCCTGAAAAATAAATAAAAATATTAAAACAAAAGTAATAGTTAAATTATTTTGCTATAATCCGCGATACAGTAAATAGAAAATATACATAGTGTTAAATGTATAGTGGACTATCCGTATTTTTATACCCAATACGTGCAGGATTCGTAAAAACTCATGCACAAACCTCCACCACTGCCTCCACAATACACAAGCACTACACACGTTCACTATCACAAACTCAACAATCGTTTCGCTCCGCAACGGAAGCATCATCAGGAGATAGAATCCACGACAAAATCGCAAAGCAAGCATTGTGTAGTGCTTGTGTATTGTGGTGGAAGTGGCGTAGGTTTGTGCATGTGTTTTTACGAATCCTGCACGTATCGGGTATGAAAATACGGATAGTCCACTATACATTTAACACTATATATATTTTCTATTTACTGTATCGCGGATTATAGCAAAATAATTTCATTATTACTTTTGTATATATATATCTCCGCAAAGTAACGCCTAATTCTATAAATTATTTTATCTACTCTGATACTATAATACAAAGATTATAAAACTGAAAACAAAATTCTTATGACAAACATTACGTACAGAACAAAAATAAAAAATTAAAAAGTTTCATTACGATACAGGTCTTGTATGGACACCTGTATCATAATGTAACTTTTTAATCATAACGATACACCTATACAACTTCCAGCTGGACCAAGGAGGTTGAACCTCTTCCTTAAAAAAAAAAGGTTTCAATGAATGGGTCCGCGGCGACACAACACGCATGCGCAATCGATGTTTGCGCCTTGGCGCCAATATATGACATTTAAAAAATCCTGTCAATGTTTAAACGAAGTTTAGTTTTGTTTGTAAAAAAATAAGTTTTTGTATAAAAACATCTCGAGAGCGGGGATAGTGGTGATTGTACACCACCAGATATTCTGAAAGCTGCGTCAAACATGACCGTGAACCTTTTGCCAACGAAATCTAGGAGCAACTATATTAAATGTTACCACGAGTTCATGGAATGGAAACGTACGTTTTACGTATTATAGTATGAGAGTAGATAAAGTAGTGTATGATAAAGTAGTGTGTGACACTATAAAAAAACTCATCTGCGGCTCGTTTTTTTAAACCACACTCGTGTTATAAGAACCCTTATTATGCAACAGTATCATACACTATTGTGTAGGCTGTTGCATAATGTGTTGTGTAGGCTTATAACTAACCAACGCTACTAGTGCCAGCAATCAACTAAGTAATTAAAATCTTTAATCTTCTTCTTGGGTTTGCCTCTTTGATCATCGAAGCTTGGAAGTCAGTAGAGTATTTTCTTGTTTATTTTTCGCGATGTGAAAAAGCTCAGCAGCACTCGCGATTCCTGTCCACACTCGGATGTTTCGTGAGCAGGCATTTCTACCTGCGACCAACACCTCTTCTTCCTGCTATTTTTTCTATCATGATCAGTTAAAGAAATTCATACCTCTCATGCCTAAGCACATGCCCTGTATATGACACTTTTCTTACCTTGACGGTGTTCAAGTTCACATCGCAGTACTTCAACATTAGAAACTTTGTGAGTCCAGCTTATGGACATGCGTCTATACGCCCAAAATTTTAAATAGCGCTAATTAAAGTTTATATAGATACATTTTATATTACTAGATATATAATAATGCACGCAGCTCCAATGTGGATCGGCAGGTATCTGATTGTCTTTGTGATATGCAGGTTTCTTCACTTTTCCGACATCGTAAATGACGAAATTTGATTCGAAATTTTTCGATTTTTTCGTATTTTTTTATGATTCGAAAATTTTTTTATTTTTCCTATTTTGAGTGGATCTCTGGTCATTATTTTCATCCACTGGCGAGAAACGCCCAACTCCGTGGCCAAACTCGCTACAGGTCGGTGCGACGGCTTCCGCTATTGGATACGTCCACCGCCGCCCCGCCTGTGCTTGGGAAATAGAATAGTCATTTAACACTGATTGGTCTTACGATCTAATTAAATCTAGTTAACTTTAAACTATACTTACTTAAACTTAAACTAACTATAGAAGAGCCAGTTGCACAAAGACAGTGAAGAGATTAAGAAGGGACAAATAAACAACTATTTACATATTTATACACTTCCTGTTTATAATTGATTCCCCCTTAGCTATTAGTTTTTTATATATTCTCTGAAATTTCCCCCCTCCTAGACCCAATCGTCCACCTATGTGCAACTTTTGCATAACCTAAATTAACTAAACTTATCTAATTCATATCTATTTACAACATATCGCACATCCTTGGTTACGTAAATGTCGATTGGGTGCATATAAAGAATTCTTAGATCTTCAAACTATTGCTAAAGCGTACCTGCTCTTTCATTTTGCATTGTCGCTTTCAGGGGTTATAGTGGAACAATGTATTATAATATATTATGTATGTAATTTTAAACATTTGTGTAATATTAGTATTTTATTGTATGTAGTTAATCATGCACTATACCCGCTCTTATAGTTTGCTTCATACAACAAAGGTTGTCTGTGAGAGATTGCTATAGCTACGAGACCAATTTAGTGCAATAACAATAAATAAAAAGATGACATGGAAATTGTTGGTTAATAATCAAACATTTTACCATAGCTGGTGTCATGGGAGCCAGTATCCAACCCGCACTGGCGGCGAGGTTGCAAAGCCCATATAAGGTTCCGCGGACACTGGTCGGAAACAATTCCATGCTATACGCCCACATGCCGGTATAGCAAGCCGTTATAGTCAGCTTCCCGATAATATAGAAGAGTAACTTCAACCAAATGAGAGCTGATAAAAAAAATAGTAATAAAATATAATCATTAAACAGGAGTTTAAGTGAAGTCCTGAAGTCTCAACACAAGGAAGCAGATCCTGTGATAATTCTTAATGGATTGCTGCAGTTAAGATATGCTCCTGTCACTCAAATAATCTTTAATTGTATAAATTTATAAACTTGTGTAAAGGCAAGTCTAGATAATGTTTATAAGGTACCCTACCCCGTCACCAGCAGCGTGGAGAGCATATAAGTCGTTTTAGACGGTGCAAGTCCCACATAACCACCGCCTGTCCCCTTCGGGCGGTGGTACCCATAAGGGGTTTCTTCCTGTACAAAAAAAAAAGTCTAGACAATGTTTAGGAATTTTGATATGAAAATGTGTATTTAGAACGAATTTCATTATTATCCCTTTTGTAGAACATATCTTAATTAAATAAAAATGCAAAACTAATTTTAATTAATTAATACGATAATGTGAAAAGTGTAAAGTAATTTAATTCCCTCTTAAAACTAGATAGTAGCAGTTTGGTAGTATACGGTCAAACACCTTAAAATTAGTTTGGAGTTCATTGTCCTAATTAGAATATTGAGCATCTTTTAATTTTTACACTAATGCGTGATAATAGAATATTCATGAATATATATTTTTTAATAAACTGATAACTGACTTTTTAGTAAACATTCCATGGATTCAACAATGGATTAGGCTTTATTGTATGTATGCTTATACGTAAAGCATATTACAAAATTGAAGATTATTTGGATGATAAGAAAGCCTGGATTTGAAAATCCTTTCAGCTTCATACAAGACAGCGTTTAATAATGTATAATTGAAAATATTTAAAAGATTGACCGCCGAGTTTCTTGCTGGTTCTTCTCGGTAAGAGAAACATTCCGAACCAGTTGTAGCTTCATTAATCATATTGACGCTTGACGATTCAAAAGTGCCTGAAATGGTTTATTTGAATAAAGATTATTTTGATTTTGATTTTGATTTTGACACTAATATTATAGATGCGAGTGTCTGTACGACTTGCAAAGCTAAAGTGGCAATGGGTGAGACACACAGAAGTAAGTGTTGGAAGTTTAGGTACATATACCTAAACCATCCGGAAGTATTGCGCTATCTTTTGGTGAAAACTGTACTAAGATCCGTTCAGTAGATTTTGAGAAAATCGATTACATACAGACAGACAGCTTTTTGGGACTTTGTTTTATAATAAGTATAGATTATACTACCAAGTTTTTTTATATTACTTCATAATTTTGTATCAATTGTATGACGTAAAATTATTTATTGTCATAAATGACACAGTCACAAGTAAAACCCTCTTTTGTTTGGATTTCACTATAAGTGAAATTTAAAGAGTTAAATCGAGTTAAAAATATGAAAAATATAATACTTACAGTCGGGGACATAAGCATATGCGAGACAAGCCGCTCCAGCGATAAAATATCCACAAATTAGTGGCCACTTCCGGCCGATTTTGTTCATGAAGTATAGAACAAAGAGATCACCCAAAAAGGACATGATCGCCCCAAAAATATAATTCATGTACTTGTCACCCGGTAACCAGACAGAATTCACTACCAGGCCGTAATATATCAAAGTAGCTGAAAATCTTATTATAATAGCTACACACACTACCTTCACCATTTCTTTTGATGCGAAGATTTCTTTATAACCATCCTTATGTGTGTTATCTTCTATATTGCATATCTGTCGTAGCGTTTTCGAGTCAGTGTTGTCTACAGCTTGATCGCTTATATTTATTTTATTTAGCTTCACTATACGATGTAATACTTTGCGCGCTTCAGCCAATTTATCATTCAATACCTGCCATCGAGGGCTTTCGTTTAATAGAATTGTGTAGAGTATGAAGAATATCGGAGGTGAACAGGTTATGTATATAATTTTCTTCCAGTTAGTTACTAACACTGCAACTCCTACGAGTAGTGCTTCCCCTGTATATATCCCATACGAAATAACTACTCCGGACAGGATTCTCTTGTCGTTACCGCTGATTTCGATAACTGAAACGTATAAACTTTAATTCAGAAGCCATGTTTAAAGATCTGTGCTTATTATATTCGCAATTCCCTGCAAGAGAAGTTTAAGGAAACGGATATTCTTACATAGACTTCACAGTATATTTTTAGCAATTTAATTTTTGTACATAAAAATATATATAATTATAAAACGATTGCCGATGTATATAGATGATGACAAAGTAGGAACCGACATAAGCTTGCGGTTCCTGCTTTACGCCTTGAAAAAGTTCATAAGTCATTTGTGGGTTTGGGTATAACATTCTATAATAAAATTCCGCAATCTACTTTAACTTTACCATAACAGCAGTTTAAAAACACTGTTAAAAAGGCTGAAACAGAAAGCTTACTTTACTATTGAGGATAACTTAAACGATAAGAATACGTGGATATAGCTACCCTTCTACCCTGTACAAGACATTAATAACATAAATAACTAGTAATAAGAATTATTCTTTCAAAAGAGCACCTGCCAAGTTTCTTGCTGGTTCTTCTCGGTAGAAACAGCTTGACGAACCATCAGTAAAGTTGACGATTCAAAAGCACTTGTTTACTAGTTTACATGAATAAAGAATATTTTGAATTTGAATTTGAACTTAGTTTTATATTCAAATTCAAATTCAAAATATTCTTTATTCAAGAAACTTGGTGGTTGATCTTTTTAAAATATAAATCTTAAAACTAGTTACATATATTTATTACTGTATTGTGCAGGGTACAAGGGCACCTATATCCACACATCCTTATCATCTAAGTAGTCTTCAACTGTCTTCAAAAAGCTGGGAGCTATAGTCGCGTGCGCTGCGTAAACCAGCAGAGATACGCTAAAGTAATACACCAGAGAATTGTAGATCTATAATACTACTACAAAAAAGTCCGCGATAGCATGTCTGTATCTCTTACGGTTAACTCACAATAACTAACTTTATGTTTAAAATTTGAATTCTAGAAAAAACTTGTGAAACGCTGATTTCCACACGGGCGAAGCCGCTGGTACAGCTAGTTGTGAATAAACAAAACATTCATAGGTTGATATTAGATGGCGTTTTTTAATGTCATACTATTCCATAAGGATTTCTATAGCCTATGTGTTACCCTGTGTATAAAGAATAATTGTGTCGCATTTCATCCATATTAGTTCAGCATTCTTCTTCGCATTTAAAATATTAGTACTATTAGTAGTATATGCAGTAAGGATGACATACTTAGAACCAGTCCAGCTGCAAAAGCACTGCCGCAAAGTGTCGCTTCCATAAGTTCAATAAATATATAAGCATAGTAGGACGTCATGAATGTTTTAATAGTACCCACAACGATACCGACGGATGCTATTATAAGTGTAGGTTTACGGCCAAATCTGAAAACATTTTTCGATTAGAGAAAGTAACGACCTGCAGGCCTACCCTAAACTCTTATTGCGACTCAATTGAAGACGTAAACGGAATTGTTTTGCTTTTTCATACCATGACGTCTTAAAAACGCATACTTCAAGACGTTGCCGAATTAGCGTTCGGGATTCGAACATGTGAGTAAAGGAGACAGAGTTATCTATAGTTCATATAACGTTATCCTTTTCAAACATTACGACCCCAATGCAATTCATATTCATGGTACGAAAAGAAAGCGGTTCGCGGTCGTCGTTTACGTCTTCAATTGAGTCGCAATAAGAGTTCATGGCAGGCCTGCTGTACCACAGATCGGCATAAAATAAAAAAATATTCTTGATTCAGTTTGACTTTTACAGCCACTTTTAAATCGTCCTATTACAATGAAGCAACCATTGGTTCAGAAACGTGCTGCCACAGAGAAGAACCAGCAAGAAACTCGGCGGTCAATCTTTCAAACATTTTCAATTTTACTTTATTAAACCGCTTGTATAAAACTGAAAGGACTTCCAAATCGAGGCATTTTTATCATCCAAGTAATCTTCAATTTTGTAATATGCTTTCCGTCTTTAAACATATCCTCTTACACTTAATTTAAACCTTTCTGTAGACTAGACTTGGCCTACGCTCTCCTTATTTTCGGGGAGAGAAGAATTGAAGCTTAAAACCACCACGCTGCACCAATAGAATTGTTTGGCTACCATATCCCCAGAATTCTCCAGAGACCTTTCCTCACGATGTTCCCTTCACCGTAAAGCGTGTGATATATTGCAAATATAAATTAGGCACATAAGTTTTAACAAAAAAAACTCATTAGAGCTTGCCCGGGTTCGGCAATTTCGGCAATATTAGCGAAATTTCAATTAAAGTAATAAGAAAAATTTTTAGACTAATGAATAAAACTTTTCTTGATGATATCTTTAGATTAGATTAACAAACGATATTAAAATACATATACACTGTCCATTATATTAACCATCTTTTGACAGATTGACGATTTACATATTTAGTGATGTCCTAAAGATTCTCGTATGCGATACCATTCCGATTATAGTACCTACTATCATTAATCGAATTACGTACCTAAAAGTAGCGGCCTGTTAATATCCCACTGCTGGGAATAGGCCTCCTCTCTCCGTTTCTGGAGAGAAGGGTTGGAGCTAAGACCTACCACGCTGCTCCAATGCGGATTGGCAGGTTACACATATCTCCAGAATTCTCTAGAGAAATGCAGGTTTCCTCACGATGTTTTCCTTCACCGAAAAGCGTGTGATAAATTGCAATTATGAATTAGACACATGAGTTTTAATAGAAAAACTCATTGGTGCCTGCCCGGGTTTGAACCTATGTTCGTCTCTAGAGAGTCGCACGGTCTCACCATTGGGCTATCACAGCTTACGTACCTAAGTAATTCGATTAATGATAACCTACGTAAACTAATAACAGATATAGAAATCAACATTTTGATTTAATATTGCCTTAGTTTTTTGAAAATAAATGTTAATCCGTGTGTATTTATTATAATCATAAAAAATATATTATACATCAACTGGCAACATCAACAGACCTTCCGCTCGGCCGCCATTTTGACGTGATCTGTCACTCTCAACGAAACGCCCGTGATAGTCACACGCATTTACGTTCGCTGAGTGTTCTCTCGCATCTGTTACACCTTGAGTTAAGTAGCTTTATTCCTCGGAAAAACTTTTGTGAAACTTATATTAATTGATCGTGAAAATGCCGAAAGGACGTGTGTTGAAAGCACAATCGAGACAGTTAGTGTTAAAACTTCATGAGTATTTTGAGCAAGAAAATCAAAATGGCGGACCTCTTATACCTATCACGCAAGTCCGAAACCGTGTTGCAGCCGCGTTGGGGATCAGTCTATCAACTGTGACTAAAATCACTACTGATGCCTACGGCAGGAGCGGCTTGGGGCAAAACAAACCATCTACACCAAAAACAAAGCGCCGGGCTCATAAGGTGACAGCTGTTGATGACTTTGACGCTGACGCTATTCGTCGTCATGTATATGATTACTACTTGAGAAAAGAAATTCCAACTTTGAGAAAACTTATTGTTTCTTTGAAAAGAAGTGGTCTATTTCATGGTGAAAAATCTTCTTTGGTCAAAGTTTTGAACACAATTGGCTTTTCATATAAAAAGTTAAATAAAAGAAAATTATTTATGGAACGCACAGATATAGCTATAGCACGTTGTGATTTTTTAAGAGAGGCAAAGAAAATACAAGATTGGGCAAATATTGTTTTCACGGATGAAACATGGCTCAACGCTAACCACACACTATCTCGTTTCTGGACTGATGATACTGCTGATTCCACTTCCTCAGTACCAATGGGAAAAGGTGAGCGCCTAATCATTTGCCATGCAGGTACAGCAAAAGGATTTGTACAAGACGCACTGTTGGCATTTAAATCGAAGAAATCAAATGACTACCACGAAGAGATGAATGCAAATGTGTATGAAGAGTGGTTCAAAAAAATGCTCATTTCATTGGAAGAACCATCAATAATTTTTATTGATAATGCGCCCTACCACTCCCGTCAAATTGACAAAATGCCAACACAGGCTAATAAAAAGCATGAAATAATTAATTGGCTTCGGGACAATGGAGAAAATGTGGACGACTCAATGTTAAAAGTTGAATTAATAAAAATATTAAAAACCAAAAAGAGAGCAAAACGCTATGTAATCAATGAAATGGCAGCAGAATATGGCCATACTGTTCTTCGGATTCCTCCATACCACTGCCAGTACAACGCAATAGAACTTATATGGGCACAAGTAAAAGGGCATGCTGCGAGATGCAATACAAGCCCCCCATTCACAGCGAATAAAATGTTGCAATTGCTAAAAAATGCTCGCACCCACGTAACGGCCGAGAACTGGGCAAGTGTGGTGGAAAGAACTAAAAGAGTAATATTCTCTGATTGGGAACGTGATATTGCGTTTGATAATATATTATCTACACAAGAGCTAATAATAACTGCTACTGAAGACTCCTCATCGGAGGAGTCTAGTGTTGATTATCATTCCGACGACTCGTGCTAATAAAATAAATTAAAATATCCTGATTGTTTTATTTGTATTCATGTATTAACTAAGAAGAAAGTAAAACTTTATATAATGTTATTAAATGTCTTTTAATACTCGTAACATCGATTTCTACCGATTATTTTTCATCTGTGGCATAATCGTAGTAACCATTATGTGTGACATCACTAAGTGGGCGGTACCCATCCATAAAGTACAAATATTATTTGTATGATATTTGTACGTAAGCAATACAAAACTTAATGAGCGTGAGCTGTCAAAAGACTGATAATATGATGGACGCAGTATAGATCTATTAAATCAATTGTTAACGTAAGGACTTACTTATCTGAACACCAACCGCCGATTGTCATTCCAAATATCATTCCGATACTATGAATAGTGCCTACAAAGTTTGATTTCCATGGATCACAGGCTAAATCTAGCTATAAATGAAAAACATCACGATAATTTTGGATATATGGTGCCTTTTTCGTCGTCTATTTATATCCTATCCTACTAATCCTACTAATCCTATTTATATTATAAATGGGAAAGTTTGTGATTATGGATGGATGTTTGTTACTCTTTCACGAAAAAACCACTGAACGGATTTGGATAAAACTTTACAGTTATATAGGTTATACATCAGAATAACACAATGGCTACAATTTGTAATGATTTTATGTAATATAACGATACATGTCAATAAAGTCGGAAAAAATCTGGCCTCTGAGAACTATCTTGGCGAATGCTGCCTAAACCATTCAAGTTACACAAAGATGATGTACCGTGGTATTTTTTGTCTTGAATAGTTCTAAATAAAAGTCCGACAGCATATATCTATCTACCTTTTATGTGAAAGCCACTGTGACCAAAATTGTGAATCATAAATTTAATTAAATTAGATACTGAGGCAGAACAAATTCCTCGCGAGCGAATCCGCGCGAGAAAACTAGTATAATATTATATAAAATAAAACTATAATATAAAATAAAAAATATAAAATAATATAAAGTATAATATAAAACTAAGTCCCCAAAAGCTGTCTGTCGGTATATGTCGGTCGGTATTTTCTCAAAATCTACGAATTTTTTGTATGCCTTTACTAAAAGGTAGTTCAATTCTTCCGGAAGGTTTAGGTTGATAGTACATTACTGTTTTATGTAAATTGTGTTGAAGAGAAAGCGCAATTTTGAAAAAACTCGTTTGCTGGGTGCTTTAGTCGCATACGATCAATCATTATGCAATCAATGATGCACTAAAGTAATGTACTCGAAAATTTTAGATCTACAAAAATTCTACAAATAAGTCTGCGACATCATGTCTCTATCTCTTATGGTTAACTCATAATAACTACTTTTATGTTCAAAACTACAAATAATTTATAGAATTAGTCGTTACTTTGCGGAGATCCATAATACAATAATAATAATAATTTTATTTTTATCGCGATTATAGTGAAATAATTTTATTACTTTTCAAAATTTCAATTAAATACACTGATATCCACGCGGGTGAAACCGCAGGTACAGGGGGAAGTCACAGCTAGTTTCAAAATAATTACAAAAAAAATTGGAAAATATTACCGAGGCGACAATGGTATCGTTACTACCATAAACCCAATCCTTGCATTCGGTTACTGAAGATGTAAAACTATTGTTAGTGCACTGGTTCGGTAGTAAATCAGTATAGTTTAAGATCGGTTTCGAGCACCGGTCTACCTCAGAAGGCCACCATGATGTCTCGTACGTGATGTCGTTAGATTCGCATTCCGGTATGCGACATCTATAAGCAAATAAAAAAAATTATACACTGATGTCAATGCCATGTGGTATCCGGCTGAGTAGAATAGACCACCCTCATTTCTTACCGAGGTGTCGTAAAAGGCGACTAAGGTAAGTTGACCCGCCGTGTTGTATCCGGTTGAGTAGAATAGACCACCCTCTTTCTTACCGAGGGGTCGTAAAATACGACTAAGGTAAGTTGACGTCAGGCGGCCAGTAGTAATAAGTTAAAATCCCAAAAGTTACATCTGCAACGATCACCGTTTATCCGAAATATATTGTTTTCTCATTTGTACCAGCCACACTGCTTATATCTTAACTCATATTCATTGATACCTTTTTGTGAATTAAAAAAAAGTCATGAAACAAAAATGAATAAAATGGTTTTACTTACATTCTGGCAATTGTGAATTTCTGAATAAAGACAAATTGAGCTTTAACTCTTACATATACATGCACTTACCTATAGTTTACATCTCCAGCAACGAAAACATAGTTGACGTTGTTCATAGCACTAAACACTGTCGGTAGTGTTATAAAAATATATTGGATCAGTTGGTAATTGCCAAATTTTTGCAAAATATTCAAAATGTCATCCTGCTCTTCGTTTTTACGTTCTTCTAACATTTTAAAAGTGTACGGTGTATTGATCTAAACTCCTTAAAAAAATAAATGAAATATAATCAAGTACTATTTCAATACGCATTCAATTGCAACTAAAAACAATAGTACTGAAAATATTATTTTGCTACAATCCGCGATAAAATTAAATATGTCATGCTAACTGTAGAGTGTGCAAAATCACAAATCGCTTTGCGATTTTTTCGTGGAGTGACCTATCTACCTATATCTACTGACGATGCTTCGGTAACGGGTCAAAACGAATGTATAGTACCCGGCATTAAATAATGCACATCGACGTTTAGAACGAAACAGCCGGCCAGTTCGGTTTCGTAGAGCGCTGTCACTGTCACTCAGTTAGTATGTGATTTTCACACGGGTTCGTCTGTCTGTGCGACAGAGACAATGCTGTATGAATCAGAATCTAGCCGATTTCTCTCTCTAAGCCTCGATGTGCATTATTTATTACCGCGTACTATATGTAGTATACGCATACGAATTCTGCATGTACCAGGTATGAAAACGGATAGCACACTATACAATTAGCATTACATTTATTCTCTTTATTGGGGGTTATAGCAAAATAATATTTTCAGTACTTTTGTATTATGGACATTAAGTAACTATAATTATTTTTGTCTATAAATGATGCAACTTAAACTTATGATAAAAGTAGGAAATTTTACATATAAATTAAGCATCACACGCCTGATATGATCAACTTCTTACGGTATACTATTATCAACGATAACGCTTTATAGGTTGTTTCCTAAAGTGTAGGAACGGCGTACCCACAAAAACGTACTTCGGTGGATTCTCTAAAGAGGATGGAGGAGGAGAAAGAGGAAAGTCGACTAACAACTTTACGGAGAGCTGATAGAACAAAGCGGCACAGGTTCCTTTTTTTTTTTTTTTTTTTTTTTTTTTTTTTTTTTTTTTTTTTTTTTTTCGAATTGACTGTATGCTGTTAGCCCTAATGGCTTTTACAGCGTCACCGGGCGGGACGGGCGAGCGCAGAAGCATCGCCGAGGTTGCGAAATGCAGGGAGTAGAGCGCAGAAGCTCTACTAGCGTCGGGGAACGTCGTCCTAAGGGTGCCTCCTGTGAGGCCGGACCACGGCTTAGGGCGACGCGTAGTGGAGGGTTGATGGTATGACTTAGATTAGTCATTGCGGCGTCGGAAGGGTGGCGAAAAGCCACGAGCGACCGACGTCAGAAAACTGGGACCTCGTCTTCGCCGGCGAAGACGCTGTGTGTGTGTATTACGTGTATCTGTGTTGGCGATCGTTATTTGATCGTCGGGGTCATACAAGACGCTTTTTGGACGCCTATATTTTCGATGGTCGGACCTAACTGGGATGTAGGTAGAAGCGACTGAAATAAGGGGGTTCGAGTGTAAAGAGGTGAGTAATGGTAGGGATATCGAGGTCTCTATGGAGGTCAACGTTCCGCATGAACCACGGACACCCTGTGGCTGTCCGCATAAATCGGTTCTGAAGTCTCTGGAGCCTTAGCAATCTGACCTTTGAAACGTGCGCGAACGCAACGCTCGCATAGGACATTATTGGTCTTATGCAAGTTTTGTAGAGTGTCACTTTGTTGCGGAGCGACATCTTACTTTTCTTGCATAACATCGGATAAAGTCGTCCCATGACATACGCAGCCTTATTGCAGACTATGTGTATGTGCTCGTGGAAGGTCATGGAAGGTTGAAAGGTGACACCTAGGTACTTGACTTTCTGTTGCCAGTGAATCGGTGTATTGTAAAGGGATATTTCCGTAGGTGTGTCTATGTGAGATCGAAAGCGATTACCGATAAAGTGCATGGCTGCACTTTTATCCGGGTTTATTTCGATTCTCCATTGGCGGAACCAGCGTCCGAGGCTGTCTACCGCTTTCTGGAGACGTCTAGTTATTACTTGAGGTCGGCGGGATGTGGTAAATACAGCGGTGTCATCCGCGAAAAGGGCAAGATGTGTACGCTCTTTGATAGGCGCCCGTGGAATGTCACTCGTGTAGAGCGAGTACAATAACGGTGCCAGCACAGATCCTTGAGGGACACCAGCACGAATTGTGCGGCGAGACGATAAAGTACCGTCTATGCGATAGCGAAAGGTGCGATTAGTCAGGTACTCTCGTAAGATGAGTACAAGTCTATCTGGTATATTTAGTTGGAGCAGCTTGTAAATTAAGCCTGCGTGCCAGACCTTATCGAAGGCTTTGGCGACGTCGAAGAATATGACACCTGTAAACTGCTTGGTTTGTAAACCTTGCAGAATGTGCTCCGTGAGGCGGTGCACTTGTTGAACACAGGTGTGTTTTGGACGAAATCCGAACTGTTCGTTCGGAATAAGATTTTGACTATCGACTACTGATTTTAATCGGGCGAGGATGATTCGTTCGTATATTTTCCCTAAGCTGTTTAGTAGGCTAATGGGACGATAGCTAGTCGGGACGTTTCTGGGCTTTCCCGGTTTAGGGATACCTATCACTGTAGCTTCTTTCCACTCATCAGGAAAGGAGCATCCGACAAGGAGGGCATTGAAAATCAGTACCAGTAAGTGGATGATTTGGTTAGGAAGGCACTTTAGTGCTCTGTTGGAGATGGAATCAGGTCCTGGGGCTTTTTTGGAGTGTAGGTTTTTAATAATGGTGCGGACTTCTTCTCCGGTAGTGGGAAGCAACGGCTCGCTTTCGGGAGTCGTCACAGATAGATCATCTACTACCTTTACCACCCTGGAGTGGAATTCGGTGAGTTCGGGTCTACTGGGGTTGGGGGAACATTGTTCTTCCAAGCTGTCCGCCAAGCATTCGGCCTTTTCAGCGTCGTCAAACGCAGGTGGGAGATTCGGACGAAGTAGAGGTGGGGTGGCTGCGTACCCATCCGCTTTTAGAGATTTCGCCAGGCGCCAGTAAGCCTGGTGTCCCGGCTTAATCTCCGAGAGCTTTCTATCCCAGGAAGTATTGTGAAATGAAGCTAGTTTTTGTTTCACTTCTTTCTGCAATCTATTAAGCGTATTACGATTCTCTCGAGTCGGATATCTATCGCGTGCCCTAGTAGCAGCACGTTTTTTAGTTATTAATTCTCGCAGATCATCTGGTAGTTCTCGACAACGGAAGTTGTCGGGAATTTCCCTAGAGCAATCCTTGAGAGTATTACATAAGTGGGCTGTGAGATTAGCGGTCGCTGCTTTGGCAGTTTCCACTGAATCTATACTGTCAGGAATTTGTTTGAGGTGCTCTGAATCAACAAAGTGGAGACGCTCACTAAGTTTTTTCCAATCGATTATAGTTTTACTTTGAACCGACGCGGTTAGAGGGGGTCCTAGCTGTAGTAAGACCGGGCGGTGGTCGGAATCTAGGTCGTGAACAACTTGTATGCTATGAAGCTGCAGGGTAATGTTTTTTATTAGTGCCATGTCAATTGTACTGGCAGTCTGAATGGGGGCACAGGTTCCTGCAACGTGGAAATCTATTGAAGAAATCTCTCTCAAATAGTTTAATTCTATCAGCTGTAAAAAGAAGAGAAGAATAAATAGGTTAAAGCGATGTAATAGTATTGGGATTATCCCGCTGACGGAGCGTGATGATGTTCTAAAAATCTTTATGTCTTACATAATAATAGGGGTGCCATATTACCATTGGATTTATGTAAGTACAAAAGTGGATAGCTATAGTACATGAAACAATTATAATTAACTAAACACAAAATTTACAAATGAAAAAATTCTTATCTATGTTTAATGTCTCCCAATTTTTATTTATATATTATATAAATACCACTTTTACTGTTATTATTTTTTTTTTTTGAGCATATTACAAAAGTTAAGAAATCTTTCTAAACCTTTTTGAATCAAAACTTTAGAAAAAGCGAAACAATATTTTTGACAAAATGAAAGTTTTAGCGGAAATACATACAAACCTGGAGTAACACAAGTTAACGCGTAAAAATATATTGGAAATTTTAGAAGAAACACTTTTCAAAAACACATCTGTACAGTGTTAGTGACACATAAATAATATGCCATTTACCAATAGATTTGTAATAAATAACCTTTATAAAAAAAATTTAGAGCCTTGAGTTTAAACCTTTTTCCGTATTTTCTATGATTTGTTATATTTCGTGTACAAAAGTATTACGAGCATGTCAGTGTTATCAATTAAGACTTAAATGTATGTTTTGAACAAAATTCTTAAGGTGACTAGAAAGCAACTTGATACTTTGTGACAATACCATCGAATTAACATCACTATTCTCATTTGAATATAAAAATAATATAGATATGTCGATATACGAATATACCATGATAATGGGGAATTTTATACAACTCCAAAACTTATCGTACTTAATTAGCCTCATTTGTAACAAAATTTTGTGTACTTGACATGGATAGGTTTTTAACAAAAATAATTTTTAATTTTTCTAGATATTCTGTAATAACTGTTAACCATGATCAATCAATAATCAATCTTTCGCAGGATTTAAACGGCAAAACTTGTGGTTCATTGATATACAAAATTCGTCATGAGCCTTACAGTGACAAAAATTATTGTACGGCTGCATATACATAGCATAGTAAAGTTGACGATTCAAAAGCACTTGTTTACAAGTTTACTTGAATAAAGAATATTTTGATTGATTGATTGATTGATATTGTTTAAATCTTCAAGCCGCCAAACCACCAGCGTGGTATATCTAAGTTCCATATCTATTTTTCCAACAACAGAATAATTTTGCCCAGCTTTGAGATACTACGTATATATTATTTAAGATATTCAGCTGTTATTGTTGATAATATATTTGGTTTTGACTGTTATCTCAAATTTCCTTCTTCGTATCCAAACAACGGATGTTCAATGTTAGACATACTCGTAGGTCTTTTTAAAAAAATTCACGATCATGTGCTTCTGAGATCCATCGGTTCGCCGCAACCTCTTAAGTCTGCTTCGAAGATATTCTACCACCACTGCCTTCTCAGTATAGGTCGCTATCCCCAATACCTAGGATCTCGGGAATCATATTTTCTTCGTACAATACTGTATTGGAAATTAAAGATAGTCTCACACGGAAACTTGCAGATATGACTTCTATGGATTCGTTTATGGTATCTACACATAATTAAACGTAAGTACTAGTAGTGTCGAAATAAGTTAGTAGGTAGTAACGATACGGAGAATACGAAGGAGACCTCAAATTATTTTCAAGGTATTGACTGCTATTTTAACTATGTAAGAAATAAATTGTTCCCACGACTTAATTCTCCTCAACTTAAGTTTTGAAATAGCCTCAATTTTAAATATGTTTTTCTATTCTCAAAGGAAAATAGGTTTTTTTTATCCCATACGTTACCCCGGTATCTCAGCTTCAATTGTACCAAAGTTCTTCAATTTTACTATTGCAATTACCTACCCGTAAAAGCATAACAGATGAGATAGACTTTACTAAATTATAATATTTGTACGAATGGGATGCCGGTTATACAATTTTATTGGATTAAACCCACAAACATTATCATTTGCCTTTAAAATAATTAGACACGGAATAATAAACGGCTGGGTTCGAGGCTAAATTTATACAATATAATTACTTAGCTATCTAAAGTAATAACTTAATTATTTTTCTTTGTTATTAGCAGAAAAATATTTAAAATGTATTTATTTTTTAACGTGGTGTTATGGATCTTCGCAAAGTAACGCCAAATTCTATAAATTACTTAGTTATCTGTCTAGTTCGCCTTTAAATACAAGTATTTTACATGTATAAATTGTACATTTTGTGAGTCTAATACAAAAGGTATATTGTTCTTGACATAATTAGATAAGTATATATTACTAATTTTTTGAGCAAATATACATTATATCTCATCTATCTTGTACATCTGCATTCTGCAAAAACGATTCCGGTTAAAATGGTTGTTTTTAAAGATTTTCAAGGATGGCCAGGGGCTTAAAATCCATCGTACAATATATGATTGAGTTGAAGACCTTTATGATATTGTATAAAATATTAGTGTTTAATTAATAATTTATAGAATTAAATATTTATAGAATATTATTTATATACGTCGTAGATCTCGATCGGAAATAACAATTGTTTTACTTTGAGGTGTTTTATATTCTATATTCGTATTTTTTCGTAGTCTGTGGTTTCTACCTTTTTGCCGTGTTGTATTCTATGGGTTTCTCGCGAATTTTTATTATGTTGTTGAAGTCTATGATGTTGTTATTTATCTGTGTCATTTCATGATTGCTATTTTATTTTAAACCTTGTTTTATGAAACTTATATTGAAAAAAACTTCGACCGCCGTAAGTTACAAGTGTTATATTCTAAAATGAGTATACCACCAAACTATGTGTTAACATACATGTGCATCAAAAAGTTGTATCGAATGTGACGCGCGAAGAATTCATCGACTTAGTCGATAAGATGAAGTTAATATTGCTAGTGTTTATGACCGCAAGTATCACAATATTTGCTCAAAATGAAAATTGTACGAGAACAAACAGTCGCTGTGACTACAAGTCGAATGTTCGAAAGTTATCAAATACTCTGGCGACAAAATTCAGTGAAATTGTAAAAGAACTTGGCAGTGAATACACATCTCATTTAGAGATTAGGACTGCCTATAAAGTGAATCGCTACCACACAACCGACACTCATACTTTACTTAATATAGCAGATAAACTAAACTATAAACTATCTTCAGCAATAAACATAATAATGGATATGAATACTGCTATAAATAAAACAGATACTCCATCCTTCACACGACCCTGTCCGTTTAACTCTATTCGTAAATCTGTCTTTATAAAAAGTTCAAATGTTTTTGATGATATATCCTCTGTGAATATGAGACCTAATATGTTAGATAGATTTAAGGATTTAAAGGTTAAAAGGCAATACTTCTTATCCCATATGGATTATGCTACAGACAAAGATTGTGCCATAATGCCACATTCAAATTTGAGATATTTATATCATAGAATAGTGCATTCCGATCCAAAACTAATAGTCTTTGTGATCAACAATCAAATGAATACTGAAGCTTTGGACCATGCTATTAGTATAGCTAGAGAAATAGTTTATTCACTACAGAGCACTGATTTATTTGCACTAAAAGTTACAAATATGACAAACTTTATGAAATTTGAAGATACTTGCAGTAATGATGGCATATCCAACTTGGGAAATGCCACGGACAACAACAAAATGTTATTTCGTGAATATCTTAGTACTTTAGACACAGCACACATTAACATATCACCAAGTCTGATTTATGAAGAAATTGTTAGTTTGTTGAGTGAAAAGAAGCTGCCTTTGTATAAGTTATTCATTTTTTTAACCGATACAAAAGTTTTTGAAGATAATATGTGGTTTAAGATATTTCCTTTCACCCAATTTAAGGAAGATACAGTAAAATTTACTATTGGCTTGATAAATACATATGAAAGTAATAAAAATACTTCACTTGAAATTCTGCACTTCGATAAACAACATAATCATTCTCATGAACATTCAGTTATGAAATTACATATCAACAATAGTGGTGTAATTGGGCAAGTTGCATCTGCATTTATTTCCTTATTACCATATAAATATGAAAATAAGCTGCAAGCTGAAGGACCTGTTTGGGAAGCTACTGAAAGAGACTTCATGATTTCGCTCGTGTTTCCTATATCAACAGGCATTATAGGTTTAGACTTGTATTGGTCTGACCTAGCTGAAGATATAATTTATTTTAAAGGATCAAACCAAAAAAAGAGAGCATTCGTCATGGATTTTACTGGTAAGGTTCTTATGCATTCATACTTTCCGAGACCTGAAGCAGCTTCAGATAAGATTAAATTTACTTATTTAAATGCCATAGAAACAAATGATAATATAGATATAGTGATACAGAAAATATTTTCCATTGCATCAGGTAATTTAACAATAAATGATCAGAATTCTTCCAAACACATAATCTACTCATGGGAATATGTACAAAATTTATATATAGTTTGTGTTGTCTCAGAAGTTCCTGATAATAATTTCCTAAATAAGACAAATATATTTTTGACAAAAAATAGTAAGGAAATATTATTACACCGTCTTGACTTATTTCCACCAAAAACTGGCAAAGTGTGTCGACATTTTAAACAAATAGCTACTATTGATCAGGGTACTGTGTACTTAAGCCCTTCCAGTTTTCAATCACCATTTACTTATCTTTATGATATGGGTGATGGACAGGAGGCAGTTACATATATGCAGAATTACTTAGCTTATCTTAGGAGTGTAGCCCATGGCTTACTTTCTAATCCAGGACTAAAGAATGAAATACAACAAGATGTTTCTTTTTTAAATTCTATTTTATCATTTTACAAGCGTCAGCATTTACATGGCCCATATTCAAAGTATGTTGTAAGAAGGTATGCAGTCACTGGAAATGGTGTTTTAGTTATGTTTCCTGGAACAGTCTTAGAGTATGATTACGAACCAGTACGAAGGCCTTGGTATACATATGCAATAGAAAATCCTGGCAACATTATATTAACACCACCTAATCTGGATGTTGGTGGAGCAGGATATATAGTGTCAATTTCGTACGCCGTAAAAAGTCCCATTTACCCAACAATGGTAGTTGCTATGGATGTCACTATGGGATTTCTCTATAAGCTTCTCATTGATAGCTCTCCCCTCTGTGCTGTATCATATGTTAAATGTTTTATTATGAATAGTCGAGGTTATTTGGTGTCCCACCCAGGTTTGATGGATCCTAACAGTTCTGGGCCCATTGAACAACAGCACATTACGCATAAGGAATCAATGATTGCTATTGATATGTTAAACCACAAAGGTTTTGTAACAAAAAGATTGTGTAGCAATTTCTATGACAAAACCATACAGAGGTTCTATGAATTTAATACTTCTTTGCCCATTGTTTTGTCTAATGTTGTATCAGGTGACCATTGTGTTCACTATTATATAGCATCTATTCCTGGAACCAATGCTTTTATAGGTCTGGTTAATGCATCATGTAGTGTTGGAGCTTTTTGTCCGTGCAGCATGGTCGATCGTCTTTGTCTCAATTGCAATCGTATGGAACAGACCGAATGTGAGTGTCCTTGCGAGTGCAGTTCTGAGTTATATGATTGTCCTAATGCTAATTCTTCAAAGCTGAATAAAAATATTCCGCTTTGTGGTATGACGCCTGAAAATAATAATCACAAATCTCATTATTTTCACAATTTTGCAGAACATTTAAAGGCCTGTTTTGATTTCCAATGTGATACATACATCACACATTCATCCTGTTTAGGCGTGTTAGGGTGCGAATGGTGTCAAATAGACGCAGATGGCAGGACGCCGCTGTCGACACCTTTTTGTACATCCCAATCTACGTGCTTCAATGGTGTTCTCGGTGCCGTAACTCCATACGGAGAAGGAACATTTGGTCATGTGAATAGAGATGCCTTTGTTAGCTATTCAGCTATCGGTCCAATAGGTGGGTGTATAGTCACAGTAAGTCTGATCATAGCAGTTGCGATTTATTGTTATAGACAGAATACGTCATCAGACAGTTGTCATAATCTCTACGTTGATGGGCCGGCTGAAACATGGCATGACGCTGATGTTCAAATGAGTCATTTGCCATCTGATGACATGCCTGATATGTCCGGCCAAGACAAGCTACTGCCTGCTATGGAAATAGAGGCACCTATTTCGCCATACCGCGTTGTTACCGGTTACAGGCGTGCTCACACCGCTGGCGGATCAGACCATGGGTATTCCACTATGACACCACATGAAGATTCCGAAGCTACTGGATTTTCAGTAAATGATCCTACAATTTTGTCAGACGATACTAAGTCGGATGCCAGTTTTCCCGCTCCTGCCAAAATTAAACCGAGACTCAAGGCAGCAGATCTTACTATTACAGTGTTGCCATGTGGGAAAAATAGTGTAGTAGCCCCAGTCACAGTTCACAGAAACATGGAAGCATCCTGATCGGAATTTATCAATCTACCTCTTTTGTAAAGATTAATTAATAACGCATAAATCATGTGATACAGCAATGTGCTTAACTTAAGTTTCAATATACAATTAAGTCGATAAGTGAAAGTGTATTTGGTTTGAGGCATACCTAGTGTAATACTGTCTTATATTTGTATATATTTGGAATCATATTTCTTAATCTTTTTATCTGGGTTTCATTATTATTGAATTCTTCTGTTTATTAATCATTTACTTCATTTCATTAATCGAAGAGAGTACTTTATGCAATGTACTTAGTAGTTTTATGAAATTTCTCTTAGCTTCTACGCGTCGCTTAAAACAAATGACCTTTCATTTATCTACATGCTATTTAAGTCATTCTTCATTTTCGGTGCTTAATATACTCGCAATATCTTAACGAGAAGCGGTCAGTGATCAATGGTATTTTTAATACTTCTTCTAATTGATTCATGATTAATTAAGGACTAAAATTTTAACTTTTAGCTTAATAAGAATACATTTTTTGTATATTTTTATACGTGCTATTTAATTGATGTAAGTTATAAGCTTCGTTAATAAAATATAATATCTAAGTGTTGAATGTATACTCTTGAAACTAACTAGGTTTATGATAATTGTATTAGAAAAATTGGTATACTTTTTAAAGATTTTTTTATGCTCCTTGCCGCATATTTTGTACTTATTGATCAACCTTTGGTTCTAATTCTTCTCCTATATCGATTAAAACGGCTGAAATTGTTATGTTCCCAATTACTTTACAACATCACGTCTTATGTCTAGTCTTCTAATTTTTGGTAGCTATATCGTAAAATATTTACGTTGTATAAACCCATTGTAATACGTTTACTTAATTTAATGAAATACGCAATATACAAATTCTAAACATTCATATTATTGCTCTTTTATAAGAAGAGTCAGCAAAAAACTCAAGTAACCTCAAGTAACTCAAGTAATTGAGCAATCTTTTCAAAATATAGTTATGATAATTAGTTATATTTCGGCATTGCTTGGTTTTTTTTCAGAACCTGGAATTTTTAAGGAAATCCACAATTTTTTTCAGTTATATAATCCTCTTCATTATATATAATAAGCTTTCTGTTTAGGCATGCGATTGATAGTTTTTTTAATGCTGTAATAAATAAGGCAATATATACTATGACACTATGAGCCATGACTATCAGCTGTCGTGAAATTATTGGATTGTAAATATTTATTTATCTCTCGGGGAACCCCGCGATAAGGCGCTTTTTCGGTACGCTACTGTTCCTACAAGCAAGCATTAAGCGGTAACTAATTTAAAGTTGTTGCAATCAGGTTGTTTCATACAGGTAGTAAGTTATATATGTATTTTTCATCTACAATCTTTTATGAGTGTATTTAACGTTATTAAGTACACTTAATAAAGCATTAATTATAATCCTTATTGTATATAAATCGAGGTATTATCAGTCTGATTCAATAACAAAACAATAAAAAAATGGTGGTTTAATTTTGCTCTTTGTTTTGCCAATATTAAAATTTATATATCGCTCATGGATTGCAATAGTTACACAACTCAATTGCTAGAACTAAATTTATTATTAGGCCATTCGTAGTTTAATAAAAACTAAGCATTTTTCTTAGCAATTAAAACTTGTGCCAAAAAGTTGTGCTACTATTGAAGCCCGTAAGCGATGTATAAAAATTAAAAGAAAAACTGCAACCTAATATTCGATAATTTATAGAATTAGGCGTTACTTTGCGGAGATCCATAATACAAAAGTAATAATAAAATTATTTTGCTATAATCCGCGATACATTAAATAGAAAATATATATAGTGTATAATGTATAGTGGACTATCAGTATTTTCATACCCGATACGTGCAGGATTCGTAAAAACACATGCACAAACCTCCATCACTTCCACCACAATACACAAGCACTACACAGGTTCACTATCACAAACTCAACAATCGTTTCGCCCCGCAACCGAAGCATCATCAGGAGATAGACTCCACGACAAAATCGCAAAGCCTTTGCTTTTGCCAAAAAGCTATGAAAATACTGACAGTCCACTATACATTAAACACTATATATATTTTCTATTTACTGTATCGCGGATTATAGCAAAATAATTTTATTATTACTTTTGTAATATTCGATAGTTAAAGGGTATTATAAAATTTTACATATTTAAACCAAACTTTTTTTTTCTTTTCAAATGAATTTTTGAATAATCTTGTTTTCTCGTACTTAGTGGAGATTTGATATTGGAAAAAATACCTAGTTTTGTTATCTCTAAGAATAACAACATCAAATGTATATATAAATAAAATGTATGCAAATATGATTTTTTTTCTAGTAGTACTTGTACTTATGACGTCGTTTCGTATAAATCACGAGCGGAATATTTGAAACAGGCTAGTAATATTGTATTCAAAATTCAAAATCTTAATACTTCTTGAATTAAATCATGCCTTTAAAAGGCCTACAATGAATTTATTCATAGATGTACCTTCGATGTTTTTTATGTCTTAATTTAGGGTTAAGTTCTTGTTCACGATGTTTCTGACCCTTTATAATGTATGTACTTATGAGGTTAAGTAAGATATTTTTATCGTTTTTATAAAATGTGCCAGTGCCTCCTGTATTATTAAGCTGTAAGTGTACGTAATTTAAGACTGACTTCGATGTTGCATCTACCCAGTGTAATAAATTTTGTAAAAATCAATGTTATATTATTCATCCTATCTTATTTCTATACTTATTATAAAACAAAGTCCCAAAAAGCTGTCTGTCTGTATGTAATCAATTTTCTCAAAATCTACTGAACGGATCTTTGTACGGTTTTCACTAAAAGACTGTGCAATACTTCCGGATGGTTTAGGTAATATCGGTATTATGTAAATTTTGTTGAAGAGATCGCGCAGTTTTTAAAAAAGTTGTTGCTAGAGAATTGTAGATCTATAAAACTACTACAAAAAAGTCCGCGATAGCATGTCTCTATCTCTTATGATCAACTCGCAATAACTACTTTTATGTTTAAAATTTGAATTCTAGAAAAAAATTAAGACACAGATTTTCACGCGGGCGAAGCCGCTGGCACGGCTAGTATATTATAAATGCGAAAGTGTGAGTATGGATGGATGTTTGTGTTACTCTTTCACGAAAAAACTATTGTACGGATTTTGATGAAACTTTATAGGTATAACATATAGACTACAATTTGTTGTGATTTTATGTAATATAACAATACATGTCAATAAAGTCGGAATAAATTTTGCCTCAGAACTATCGTGCCTAAACCATTGGAGATACACAATGATGATGTACCGTAGTATTGTTTGTCTTGAATAGTTCTACATAAAATTCCGCGACAGTATATATCTACCTTTTATGTGGAAACCACTGTGACTAAAATTGTGAATCATAAATTTAATTAAATTAGATACTATTTTACAATGCTCATTTTAGTATATTTATCAAACTATTATAAAAATCTATACGTATGTCGGTTTCAGTATTTCATGTAGATAAACTTTGTCTATCACACTAAATAATTTTGCTGAATAGTTTAAAAGTTATCACGATGTGATTGTCTTGAATGGAGCGCCATAGAGCACTTAATATGAGCGGCGCGCGAATATTGTATGGAATGGAAGAAGTTTTGAAGTTAGACATCGAAATTTTGGATAATAAAAAGTAAATCTAAAATTATCTGTCGCGAAACTTAATGTAGCATGTAACCAAATTCCACGCGAGCGAAGCCGCGAGGAAAAGCTACTTTCTAATAAAAAGAAGAGGAAAGGAAACGGTATTACTATCTCACTGCTTATTATTAGATTATTAATTTTACCACAAGTACGACCTTATTTAGTTTTAAGAAAAATATATTTTTTCGTTGCTCACACAATCACATTTATATATTTTACATTATTAGAATTACCAATTACGTTCAATAAAAGCTTAAAGAATTTCTTACATTTTATCAATATATTGCTCTATAATTTATTAACTCTTAGTATATATACATTGCAATTGTAAGAAGTGTTTGAGCTTACACCCACCATGCCGCTTCAACGTGGTTTAGTAGGTTACAGATATCCCAGGAAATATCCAGAAATATGCAACTTTTTTACTAAGCAAAGAAAAATTTTTTATATATTAATATATAAAAATTTGTTTTTTTTTTCGAACTGAATGTATGCTGTTAGCCCTAATGGCTTTTACAGCGTCACCGGGCGTTGTGTAGTGTACCTCAGATTTCTCGAAGTAAGATTTCGAAAAACGTTTAAAGAGGTGAGTAATGGTAGGGAGATCGAGGTCTCTATGGAGGTCAACGTTCCGCATGAACCACGGACACCCAGTGGCTGTCCGCATAAATCGGTTCTGAAGTCTTTGGAGCCTGAGCAATCTGACCTTTGAAACGTGCGCGAACGCAACGCTCGCATAGGACATTATTGGTCTTATGCAAGTTTTGTAGAGTGTCACTTTGTTGCGGAGCGACATCTTACCTTTCTTGCATAACATCGGATAAAGTCGTCCCATGACATACGCAGCCTTATTGCAGACTATGTGTATGTGCTCGTGGAAGGTCATGGAAGATTGAAAGGTGACACCTAGGTACTTGACTTTCTGTTGCCAGTGAATCGGTGTATTGTAAAGGGATATTTCCGTAGGTGTGTCTATGTGAGATCGAAAGCGATTACCGATAAAGTGCATGGCTGCACTTTTATCCGGGTTTATTTCGATTCTCAAAATTTATGTTTGTCTGTATGTACTTCATAGACTCCGAAACGGTTGGACCGATTTAAATGAAATTCTGGAGACCCAACGAATGATCCTGTATAGTTTGGTTGCGATTGGAGCAATTTTTGAACTATTGAGTTCTGTTTCAAGGGTAATTCGAAATCAGACTGAGCCACAAGCGCGTGTTCGGCCAGTAGTATAATAAAACTCCAAGTACCGAAAATATAAAAATGTAGCATACGTATTTCGGGGAAGCCCGCTTATTTAGATTAATACCTAGTTGTTTATTCATTCCCGTCTCGATGCCTCTTTGAATTTGAGCGAGACTACGCCTCCGCGGACGAGGTGGTACATGTCTCAATTGTTTAACGTTTCGGTTAAGTTTCGGCAAGTTGTTAAGTTAATTAGTATCACTGTTTTATAAGTTTTGTTACTGTCAAAAAGTCAATCAGTATTGAAAGAGTTTATCAATGAGCCACAAACCAGTAGTATGAGCTTTGATCTTGCTTTGATGTCGTCTTTTGATTTTTACCATGGCATTGATTACCAGGAGACATTCTCACCAACAGTAAGGTATGACTCTATACGCATATTACTATCTATAGCTGCACAATATAACCTTGATGCAATACAACTTGATATCAAAACAGCCTTTTATATGGTGAGTTAGAAGAGGACATTTATATGCTCCCTCCAGAAGGCTTACTGTGTGAGGAGAATGTTGTTTGTAAATTAAACAAGTCATTGTATGATCTGAAACGAGCACCCAGATGCTGGAACTCAAAATTTGATACTGTCTTGAAGAAGTTTGGGTTCATTCAAAGTAAAGCAGATCAATGTGTATATGTGAGGAATATTGATGGAATAAAATGCTATCTTTGTATTTATGTTGACGATGGACTGTTACTGTCAAAAAGTCAATCAGTATTGAAAGAGTTTATCAATGAGCTACAAACCATTTTTGAAGTAAATATATGTAAATTAAGTAATTTTGTTGGTATGCAGATTGAGAAAAATGACCACTCTATTTTTATTCATCAGTGCAAATATATTGAACAACTTCTAACAGACCTTAATATGAATAATGTCCAAAACACACCTGTGTTCAACAAGTGCACCGCCTCACGGAGCACATTCTGCAAGGTTTACAAACCAAGCAGTTTACAGGTGTCATATTCTTCGACGTCGCCAAAGCCTTCGATAAGGTCTGGCACGCAGGCTTAATTTACAAGCTGCTCCAACTAAATATACCAGATAGACTTGTACTCATCTTACGAGAGTACCTGACTAATCGCACCTTTCGCTATCGCATAGACGGTACTTTATCGTCTCGCCGCACAATTCGTGCTGGTGTCCCACAAGGATCTGTGCTGGCACCCTTATTGTACTCGCTCTACACGAGTGACATTCCACGGGCGCCTATCAAAGAGCGTACACATCTTGCCCTTTTCGCGGATGACACCGCTGTATTTACCACATCCCGCCGACCTCAAGTAATAACTAGACGTCTCCAGAAAGCGGTAGACAGCCTCGGACGCTGGTTCCGCCAATGGAGAATCGAAATAAACCCGGATAAAAGTGCAGCCATGCACTTTATCGGTAATCGCTTTCGATCTCACATAGACACACCTACGGAAATATCCCTTTACAATACACCGATTCACTGGCAACAGAAAGTCAAGTACCTAGGTGTCACCTTTCAACCTTCCATGACCTTCCACGAGCACATACACATAGTCTGCAATAAGGCTGCGTATGTCATGGGACGACTTTATCCGATGTTATGCAAGAAAAGTAAGATGTCGCTCCGCAACAAAGTGACACTCTACAAAACTTGCATAAGACCAATAATGTCCTATGCGAGCGTTGCGTTCGCGCACGTTTCAAAGGTCAGATTGCTAAGGCTCCAGAGACTTCAGAACCGATTTATGCGGACAGCCACAGGGTGTCCGTGGTTCATGCGGAACGTTGACCTCCATAGAGACCTCGATATCCCTACCATTACTCACCTCTTTAAACGTTTTTCCAAATCTTACTTCGAGAAATCTGAAGTACACTCGAACCCCCTTATTTCAGTTGCTTCTACCTACATCCCAGTTAGGTCCGACCATCGAAAATATAGGCGTCCAAAAAGCGTCTTGTATGACCCCGACGATCAAATAACGATCGCCAACACAGATACACGTAATACACACACACAGCGTCTTCGCCGGCGAAGACGAGGTCCCAGTTTTCTGAAGTCGGTCGGTCGTGGCTTCTCGCCACCCTTCCGACGTCGCAATGACTAATCTAAGTCACACCATCAGTCCTCCACTACACGTCGCCCTAAGCCGTGGTCCGGCCTCACAGGAGGCACCCTTAGGACGACGTTCCCCGACGCTAGTAGAGCTTCTGCGCTCTACTCCCTGCATTTCGCAACCTCGGCGATGCTTCTGCGCTCGCCCGTCCCGCCCGGTGACGCTGTAAAAGCCATTAGGGCTAACAGCATACAGTCAATTCGAAAAAAAAAAAAAAAAAAAAAAAAAAAAAAAAAAAAAAAAAAAAAAAAAAAAAAAAAAAAAAAAAAAAAAAAAAAAAAAAAAAAAAAAAAAAAAAAAATATGAATAATGCTAATCCAAATACTATTCCAGCCGATCCTCATGTAACATTGGAAAAAGAGGATGATCAGCCAGACAAGAACATACCATATCGCCAAGCTGTGGGGTCATCTGAACCTCTCACGCCTTGGATGTCACGCAATATACTTTCGTTGTTTGATCTTATTTAATAAATAGTTTTTCTAATCAGTATAATAATTATTTTATTTATCAAGTTTGTATTGTAATAGTTTTGTTCTTTAAGTCATTCATAGTATACGAAGTTTTGCTCAAACTATTTCTTTTATTTCGGGATACCGAACTCCCGTAATTTTATCACCTACCTGTGAAGATATTATAACCCAAGAGATCATGGCGCTAACTAACTAATAGCAATTAGGCGTCGTTGCGTGACAAACATTCTATCATACTCTACATACGATAATTTTATTTAGTCTGTTAAATTAAAAGTTCTATCGAAAATACTATAGCAATATAGTAATTATAAAAGAAATGCATTGGACTGGCCCATTGGCGCAGTTGGTGGTGACCCTGTCTGCTCCGCGGGTCGTAGGTTCGATTTCCGCCCAGGGCCATTATTTTCTATCAATAATTTGTTCTTCGAGCCTGGGTATATATTTGTATTTAAGGATGTATTTAAAATTATATATGTATAAATTTGCCAGTTGTCTGTCTACCATAACACAAGTATTAAGTTAGTTACATTGGGAACGGACGAACGTGTGTGTTAGTGTCCCATATATATAACATAATAATATATATAATTTTTAATTAAAAAACACATGAATAATAAACAATATTTATTCTCTAGTACGGAACTGCACGTATATAGGGTGTTTTGAGCGCAGAACTAAATCGCTTATAAATACAACATCAGAACATTTGGTCACTGGCTCCAAGCGATATTTCCTTAACAAGCTGGAAACTAATGTCTTCATTACTAGCATGGCGAATTTTTGACCTTAAAATTTATTAAAAAATAATATAACTACTTGTGACAAGTTTGTAACATGTTGTGCCGACCCCACTTAGACTGGGATAAGGGCAGGAGAATGATGATTTTACTAAAAAGTAGTGCAATTCTTCCGGAAAATTTTACGGTAAAAATATTAGAATATATATAATTGTTCGGTTGAGGGTCGAACATTTGTTAAGTTTGCGATAGTGAATGTGTGTACTGCTTGTGTATTTTGGTGACGGTGGTGGTGGTTTGTAGTGTATGCGTTTTTAAGATACGATACATCCTTCATGTATCAGGTATGAAAATGAAATAGTTTAGTTAATTGAGCATTATATATTCTATGGACTTTATCGCGGAAATATTTGCAAAATATTTTTCACTAATTTCTTTGTTACATATCTTCTTAGCGTAGTTATATTATTTTAATTGACTTTGCGATTTTGTCGTGGATGTGACAAGTTTGTAACATGTTGTGCCGACCCCACTTAGACTGGGATAAGGGCAGGAGAATGATGAGTGATGAACTACGCTAAGATATGTAATAAAGGAAATAGTATAAAATATGTCATCAGTAATAACAATTCTATTTTACAATTATTTCCGAGATTAAGTCATCATCCTCCTGCCCTTATTCCACTCTAAGAGGGGTCGGCACAACATGTTAAAACATATTGTCACATATTTGACGTATTTTACGGCCGGCTGCCTGACGTCAACGTACGTATTTTACGACCCTCGGTAAGATAGAGTGATCTTTTTCCGAGATTAAGTAAATATAAAAAAATATGTAATGCTTAATGTATAGTGGACTATCCGTTTTTCGCTACCCGATACAGGCATTCGTGAAAACACATGCACAATCCAGCACCGCCACCACAATACACAAGCACTACACACGTTCACTATCACAAACTCAACAATCGTTTCGCCCCGCAACCGAAGCATCATCAGGAGATAAACTCCACGACAAAATCGCAAAGTCAATTAAAATAATATAACTACGCTAAGAAGATATGTAACAAAGAAATTAGTGAAAAATATTTTGCAAATATTTCCGCGATAAAGTCAATAGAATATATAATGCTCAATGTAGAGTGAACTATTTCATTTTCATACCTGATACATGAAGGATGTATCGTATCGTAAAAACGCATACACTACAAACCTCCACCACAGTCACCAAAATACACAAGCAGTACAGACATTCACTATCGCAAACTCAACAAATGTTCGACCGAACAATTATATATATTCTAATGTACTTTTACCGTAAACCTTCCGGAAGAATTGCACTACTTTTTAGTAAAATCATCATTCTTGTGCCCTTATCCCACTCTAAGTGGGATCGGCACAGCATGTTACAAACATTGTCACATGATTTGGCTACGTATTTTACGACCGGCCGCCTGCCTGACGTCAACTTACCTTAGTCGCCTTTTACGACACCTCGGTAAGAACTGAGGGTGGTCTATTCTATGCAGCCGGATATCACACGGCACACTAATTTTTAGTAAAAACAGTATAAAACCTGTGACTCTCTAGAGAGGATTTTTTTTTTTTTATTAGATTGGAGAAGCGTAGGTCTTAACTCCAATCCTTCTCTCCAAAAAAATGGAGAGAGTAGGCCTATTCAAAGCAGGGGATAATAACAGGCCGTTACTTTACTTACTTCACTATACATATATAAGTATGTATGGTACCCGGCAATAAATAATACACATCGAGGCTTAGAGAGAGAAAATAGGCTAGATTCTGCTTTATAGAGCATTGTCTCTGTCGCACAGACTGACGAGCCCGTGTGCGACAGAGACAGCGCTCTACGAAACCGAACGGCTGTTTCGTTCTAAACATCGATGTGCATTATTTAATACCGGGTAAAAAAGTGGCGGCCTGTTACAATCCCACTGCTGGGAATAGGCCTCCTCTCTCGTTTCTGGAGAGAAGGGCTGGAGTTAAGACCTACCACGCTGCTCCAATGCGGATTGGTAGGTTACACGTATGTCCAGAATTCTCTAGAAATGTGCAGGTTTCCTCACGATGTTTTCCTTCACCGAAAAGCGTGTGATAAATTGCAATTATCAATGAGACACATGAGTTTTAATAGAAAAACTCATTGATGCCTGTCCGGGTTTGAACTCGTGTTCCCCTCGAAAGAGTCGCACGGTCTCGCCGCTGGACACAGCTTTTTGAAGTTTTATGTATTTAGTAATAAAGCATAATTTGATGTGATTAAATTTCGGAGACTACTGACGTTTTTAAAACGATAAAACTTTTAAAGTAATGTTGCAAGAACACACAAAATACATACAGAACATACATTTTTACCTATACAGATTTACAATTACCTATACAGTTCCTAGGTCCAGCGCTGAAAGGTATGTAAGCATATGGATGCCGGTTCACAGAATTCTCCGGTAAGAACCTCTCAGGTATAAATCTTTCAGGATCTGGATATAAATCAGACCTATGGTGTATGTCGTAAATGAAGATTTGGAGTATTGTACCTTCTGGAATCACGTAGCCCCCTGAATAACAAACATGGAGTACTGTAGTGTATGTGGGTTGACATATCGACTGTGAACCGGCAATATGACCTATCTCTTTTAACACTTTTTAACGGCATTGGGTACTACTGCCCATCATTTACCGTATCAACATGTATTATCTACTAGAAATTTTGTAAATAAATAAACACATTTAAAGCCAACTGTTTTTTTATTTCTTTAAAATTATTGCGAATGTATTAATAATCACGTTTTTTCATTTTCACATAGGACAATTTGCCAGTTCACAGTCGATATGTGTATCTTACCTTGTATATTTATATACAAGATGCATACATGAATATCCTCACACTAACACCACGTTTAGTACACTAGAGACTTTTGGTGAGAGTGGACGTGTAGTGACATGTTACTTGTAGTGCCTGTGCTTTATTCATACATTAGTATATTAATAAATCGAAGTGAACACTACAAGTACAGAATAGAGAAAGCTATTGTGAATATCAACCCTTCGACCGACAAGATCGATAAAGGGAATTCATGACATTCGTTATTGGATCATGTTGTTTGCTATATAATAATAACACCTATGATTATATGCTTTATTTGTTATAAAATTCCCCATTGTATACATTAAAATGTTTTATAACAATAAAAAGTAAAGTAAAGTAACAGCCTGTTATTATGCCCACTGCTGGGCTAAGGCCTCCTCTCTCCGTTTTTGGAGAGAAGGATTGGAGCTAAGACCTACCACGCTGCTCCAATGCGGATTGGTAGGTTACAGATATTCCTAGAGAATTCTCTAGAGATATGCAGGTTTCCTCACGATGTTTTCCTTCACCGAAAAGCGTGTGATAAATTGCAATTATCAATTAGACACAAGTTTTTAATAGAAAAACTCATTCGTGCCTGCCCGAGGTTTGAACCTATGTCGTCTCTAGAGAGTCGCACGGTCTCACAACTAGGCTATCACAGCCTAATAACAATAACTTACATTTATCGTTGGTGACGAAAACATTTTGATTTTTTCAAAATTGAAATACGATATATCATATTCCTTATCAAATTTTCATTGCATGCATTCGCTTGACCCGCGCGGATTATAGCAAAGTAGTTCTGTTATAGTTTCTGTAATATGGAATTCCGCAAAGTAGCACCTGCAGGCTTACCATGAACTCTTATTGCGACTCAATTGAAGACGTAAACGAAATTGTTTTGCTTTTTCATACCATGACGTGTTAAACTTAAGTCTTAACTTTAAGCGTTGTCCAATGAGCGTTCGGAATGCATCCTAACATATGTGAGTAAAAGAGACAGATATCTATAGTTTTAGAAATGGCAGGAATTTCACTTAAATATTTAAGCTTTCTCACATAGTCAACAAAGACTAACGTACAGCTACAACATTTGATAGGTTCAGTTTCATATAATTTGGAATTATTATGCCAGGACGATTCTACCACTAGTTCGGAACGTTGTCATCGTTGTCAAGAAACTCAGCGGTTGCTCTTATCACGAATATTAACTATTCGAGGCTAGATTCTAATAACAAATAACACTCAATGTAAGTAAGTAGACGCGGGTCTACCGTAACAATATTAGAACGGCACGGTAACACTAATTACACCCGTTCGTTTAACCAAGACAGGTTGTAACACGATCTAAACGCGAGAGCGTTTAACAATCGTACAAGTCTCGTTTACAACGAAACTCCAAGAGAACGGTCTAGCCGCGTAAGCGTAAGCTAATAACCGTAAGAGTCGAGTATTACTACAAGACTGACTTCAATATGGCGGACTCCATCTTTTATAACTAATTTTCGCTCCATAAGCAAGTCCCTTTCTTGCTATCGGCCACGTGATTGTAGTATTGCCAACTATCATTCCTAACAATAGTTTATATAAAGTTATCCTTTTCAAACATTACGACCAATGCAATTCACACTTCATGGTACGAAAAGCAAGCGGTTCGCGGTCGTCGTTTAGTCGTCATTGAGTCGCAATAAGAGTTCATGGTAGGCTGCTTCTATAAATCAACTTTATTTAACAACCATTAGCAAATTTTCTCTCCACGTGTCTGAAATAAAGCTAACTCGTTTACGTATAGATTTAAATTCGACTCACCTAGTTTAAATTCTTCCTTCAAAAATCTGGCTATGTAACTAACGCTGGGGTACATTCTCAAAGATTCTTTGATACACAGGTCCAAATATTTCATCTCCTTTATATCGTCGATTGTAGGCGGGCGATTGGAATTGCCAAATATTGATTTCATTTCTTGGTATATTTTAGTCTAGAAATTTGATAGAAGAACTTAATAACGTTATGGATCTCTATTATCATTCTCCTGCCCTTATCTATAACATTTTAAGTACTAACATAGGCTAAGATTTTGTAACTAACACTGTGGACGCAATGTCTAAAATAAAAAAAAATCATACGTCAACTCTGTTACTACTCCTTTTTATATTCATGTCAACTTCACAGAATCTAATCATCTTTTTTTAAGGCCTTTTTCTAGTCGCATATCCATTCACATTAATATTTAACGTACGTTTCATTACTTCTTATTATATGTTCATTGAAATCTATATCTATACTTATTATAAAATAAAGTCACCAAAGCTGTCTGTCTGTATGTAATCGATTTTCTCAAAATCTACTGAACGGATTTTTGTACGGTTTTTAAACGTAGTGCAATTCTCCCAAAAGGTTTAGGTTAATATTACATAACGGTTTAATGTAAATTGAGTTGAAGAGGTCGTTTTACAACAATTTTTAGTGGGGATAGTAAGAAACCGATGTCGATTGTGCTTTAGAGGGGGGGGAATTGGTAGAGCCAGTCTACTGCCGAAACTCGAGCGACTATTACATGATAAACACGAAAAACCATTGAATTTACGCGGGCAAAGCCGCACGTATTGCTAGTATTGTATAAACTATGAATTATTTCAATCCTACCTGTATTACTGGCTCATTAGCCAACCTCATCAATAAAAACATCAATGCGCTTGATGTCGTATCGTGCCCCTGAAAAAAGCCCAAATGGGGGTTATTTTAATAACTGTTAATGAAATATACATATAATAAACATATCATTCTTCTTCTCCGACCGATGGACATACAAATGAATTTTTTCGTAAAACTCATGATATATAACAATATTGACATAAAATTATAGATAACTTCGCGTGGAAATCAGCGTGCTAGTTTTTTTCTAGAATTCAAATTTTAAACATAAAAGTAGTTATTGTGAGTTAACCATAAGAGATAGAGACATGCTATCGCGGACTTTTTTGTAGTAGTTTTATAGATCTACAATTCTCTACTATATTACTTTAACGTATCTCTGCTGGTTAACACAGCGCACGCAACTAAAGCTCCCAGCAGCAATTTTTTTAACATTGCGCGATTTATTCAACACATTATATAATACCTACGTGTACTATTTACCTAACCATTCGGAAGTATTGCACTATCTTTTGTTGAAAACCATACAAAAATCCGTTCAGTATATTTTGAGAAAATCGATAACATACAGAGAGACAGGTTTTTGGGACTTTGTTTTATAATAAGTATAGATAGATATATCAAGAAGTTAGAAATCCTGCCTTGGATAAAAAGTAAAGTAGAGGGTTTTTATCATGATTTATAGAAGCAGGCGTTACTTTGCGGAATTCCATATTACAAGCAATATAACAGAACTAACTACTTTGCTATAATCCGCACGGGTTAAGCGAATGCATGCAAAGCCAATGCCATCATCAGGAGGATAGGCTCCACGACAAAAATCGTAATTTGCATTACGATTTTTGTCGTGGAGCCTATCCTCCTGATGATGCTTCGGTTTCGGGGCGAAACCATCGTCGGGATTGTGGTGGTGGGTGTGTGTGCTGCTTTTGTGTGCGTTGTTGTTGGTGAATTGCGCCTTGGGGTGCATGTGGTGGCTTGTCCTGCATGTATAAGGTGTGTAGATTTTGCCTGCTTCATACACATTGGCTTTGCATGCATTCGCTTAACCCGTGCGGAATATAGCAAAGTAGTTAGTTCTGTTATATTGCTTGGTTTTTATCGTCCCATTGCTGTTCAAAGGCTCTCCCTGTTTGGAGAGAAGGGTTGGAGGGATAGGAAGTTTACATATATTCCCTCAGTTATTGAGAAATATGCAGGTTTCTTCATGATGTTTTCCCTCACCGAAACGCATATGATAAATTTCAAATATCAATTAAGCACATAATTGCTAATGGGGTTTGAGCTCATGCTCCATGAGAGGCGCACAGTCTGTCCATCTGGCCTTGGATTAACCCCTGATTAATTACAATTCTTGAGTGCTCCAACAATAGGTAGATCAGGTAAGCCAGTACTTACCCTGAACATAAAGGTATCCACTTCCTCTCTAATGCCTTCATCATCTATTAAACCTGCGCTACCATTCTGTATTAACAAATCCAACATAGCTAGCCGGCCTTTCTTGTTCACCTCTTCCTCGTTTTCCACATTCAGTACCCAGGGGTTATCACGTAAATATGCTTTCCTCTCCTGAATAACGTTTCTTGTGAATCCGTGCAAGACTTTTAGCATTTTCGCTTCAATATATGCTGCTTGGGAAAATTGATAAGTGAAATCAAAGTAAAGCCAGAGCTTAATTATACGCTGGGCTATCTCGGCCGCGAGTGTATGTATTGCATTCAAGTATATCTTAGACACCGATTCAATGTCCTCGCTCATCGTGCCCATTGCGGATTCTGGAAAACGATGTTTCGATACTAGAAAGTCTTTAAAACGAAAGTATTGAGATATATCACATGTATAGTACCCGGCATTAAATAGTGCACATCGACGTTTAGAACGAAACAGCCGGCCAGTTCGGTTTCGTAGAGCGCTGTCACTGTCACACACGGGTTCGTCAGTCTGTGCGACATAGACGATGCTTTATGAAGCAGAATCTAGCCGATTTCTCTCTTTCTAAGCCTCGATGTGCATTATTTATTGCCGGGTACTATAACCTATTTTATGTTAAGAACTTAACCTAATAAAGCTTCTAAGTGTTGATTTCACAGAGTATTTATTATACTAGATGGATCTTACGTAGGTCTGTAAGTTAGTCACAACAAATAACGAGGGAACATGAACACTCTACTCTATCTAATAACTCTAGTAACTATATGCTCGATTAACATTATCTTTAACACATACATACATTCTCCCTTATCCTTTATTTGCCCTTATCCCACTCTAAGTAACAACATGTTACAACATGTTGTCACATGATTTGGCTAAGTATTTTACGACCGGCCGCCTTTCTGACGTTAACTTACCTTATTCGCCTTTTACGACACCTCGGTAAGAAATGAAGGTGGTCTATTCTATGCAGCCGGATACCACACGGCGTATTAACATTTTATGATTAATAAATATACATTTATTTTTAATAAAACTAACTTTTTATATTTTTTAATATTTGTAATAACAAAAAAAAATTAAATATGTATACAAAATGTATTTCCCGTAAATGTACCTTCTCTCCAGAAACGGAGAGAGGAGGCCTATGCCCAGCAGTGGGATTGTAACAGGCCGCTACTTTACTTTTTTTTTACATAAAACTTCTATTTTAAAAAACAAGTCTTAATATTCACTTTATTGTTAAACTACTTAAACTTATCATATTTTTAACCAAAATAATATACTACAGGTTTAGTTTTACTTACTGCATATTGTTCTTAGTGTCATTTTAGATATAAGCTCTTCAATATTAGTCTTGTCTTTGCCTACTTCGGCCTCTACATTATTCAAAAATATTTGCGTCTCTTCTTCAAAGGTACTGAAGAATTTTTTGAGAATATTGAAATGAAACGCTGGAGTGAGCATCTTCCTCCGATGATGCCATTTATTGCCTGTCAACAAAGACGACTACATCACCATCATCCTCCTGCCCTTATCCCACTCTAAGCGGGATCGGCACAGCATGTTACAAACATGTTGTCACATGATTTGGCTACGTATTTTACGACCGACCGCCTCCCTGACGTCAACTGTCTAAGTCGTATTTTACGACCCCTAGGTAAGAAAGAGGGTGATCTATTCTACTCAACCGGATACCACACGGTGGGTCAACTTACCTTAATCGCATTTCACAACACCTCGGTAAGTGATGAGGGTGGTCTATTCTACTCGGCCGGATACCACACGGCGAGTTAACTTGCCTTAGTCGCCTTTTACAATACCTCGGTATGAAATGAGGGCGGTCTATTCTACACAGCCGGATACCACACAGCACACAAAAGACAACTACAAATAAATTAAAAGACCATCGTCCTTTTCTCAAAATCTCAAAAGAAAGATACTATGGACCAAATTGTAATTTATTTATTTATTCATTGGTAATCAAACAGCGTTTCACAAGTTTTACTTGAACATAGCTATTTAAAAATAAGGCCAATAACTTAATTTTTATATTGTGTGTGTGTGTGTGTGTGTGTGTGTGCGTGCGTGTGTGTGTGCGTGTGTGTGTGTGTGTGTGTGTCTGGCATGAGCAAAATCCTCAAATACGCAAACAGTTTTTGTAATAAACATGTTTAATTGGTCAAGGTTAAATGTTGTCTGACGTATTTTAATACATAATAGACGCAGTATCTTGTATAAATTAAATAGTTGCAAAATCCAGTGTCACCTACCATTGCTAATAAGCAATCCTTCACCTAACCAGTTCGCCAAAAACGTGTACGGTTGTTGTTTTTCAATAAATTTAGTTGAAGACAGGATAGTCTGTAAAGGTAAATGCAAGCATAAATTCTATGAATGTCCCGATATCGTTAGTATCATTTAAATTATTCAGTTACGTATAAACAGTTAAGTAAGTAGCGGCCTCTTACAATCCCACTGCTGGGAATAGGCCTCCTCTTCAGAAACGGAGTTTCTGAAGAGAAGGGTTGGAGCTAATACCTACCACGTTGCTCCAATGCGGATTGGTAGGTTACACATATCTCCAGAATTCTCTAGAGATATGCAGGTTTCCTCACGATGTTTTCCTTCACCGAAAAGCGTGTGATTAATTGCAATTATCAATTAGACACATGAGTTTTAATAGAAAACTCATTGGTGCCTGCCCGGGTTTGAACTCGTATTCCACTCGTAAGAGTCGCACGGTCTCACCGCTGGGCTATCACAGCTTATCGTATAAACAGACTTAACTTTAAATATACTTTGATGAAGAAATACTGAGTGTTACCCACAATACCATATCAAACGACACTGATCGCTTGTACGTAATAGATAAGTTAGCATAATGCAATCTTCTTACATATTGTTATAAAAAATATGTATTTCACCCTGTATATTTATTTCACATATGTTACAACTGTGGTCAAACAAAATAATTATTTATTTATTTATATTGTACAAACTGTGCCTGGCTTCGCTCGCGTGGAAGTCAGCGTGACATATTTTTTTTTCTAGAATTCAAATTTTAAACATAAAAGTAGTTATTGTGAGTTAACCATAGGGACATACTAACGCGGACTTTTTTTTGGAGTATTTTATAGATTTACAATTTTCTAGTACATTACTTTAGCGTATCTCTGCTGGTTTACTTCCAGCAAGCAAGTTTTTTAACAATTGCGCGATCTCTCAAAAACAATTAACATAATACCGATATGTACTTTTTACCTAAACCATCCAGAAGTATTGCACTATCTTTTGGTGAAAACCGTACAAAAATCCGCTCAGTAGATTTAGAGAACATCCATTGCATACAGACAGATAGCTGTTTGGGACTTTGTTTTATAATAAGTATAGCTGTGTAATATTTTTCTTTTTTTTATGACCTGTGGTAACCGCCGGGTAGAATAGACCACCTACATTTCTTACCGGGGTGTCGTAAAAGGCGACTAAAGTAAGTTAAACGTCCGTGTGGCATCTGGTTGAGTAGAAAAGACCACCCTCATTTCTTACCGACGTGTCGTAAAAGGCAACTTAGGTAAGTTGGCTTCAGACAGGCCGGTCGTACAATACGTAGCCGAATCATGCGACAACATGTTTAACACATGTTGTGCCGACCCCACTTAGGGTGGAATAAGGGCGGTAGGATGATGATGTGTAATATTTTTTGTATTTTAAAGTATCATAATTTAAGGGAGACTTACCTCAATATCATCAGGGTTATATATATTAATACCAATAACATTTAGTGCACCAAAATTAACAAAGTCGCCATACGTATTACGCAATGTTCTCAAATACTTAAACAGTTTTTCTGTAACAAAAATGGTAAAATTTGTCAGGGTTGAATGTTGCCTGACGTACTTTACAACATAAATATACGAGTCGAAGAAAAAAGTTTTTACAAAATATTGACCCTAGACGGAGACCAAAACCACGACCATCGGAGCTGAAGGCAGGGTCATTGTGACCTGTGCCAACGGACCAGTCAAAAAACTTAACTTTATATTAAATTAAATTATAACTGTTTTCCTAAATTGTAATATATATAAATTTTGCCTTACATGATGTTAATTGGTAGATGTTATGTGCACTTATTAGAGATATGCATATCAGTATGTTTAGAGTATGAATGTGAATTTAGTGGTTAGTGTAATAATATGTATATTGTTAGTGTACTTTTAAATAAATAAATAAATAAACATTAAGACATATAATGTTTAAAATAGAGTAATTTTTTACTTACTAGTAATATGCGAATTCGTGAGCATCAACTAAATTATTAAAGAACTCTTAATTATATATCTATCTAATTTCGGGGACGCCTGTCGCGTACAGAATGGATAGTCAACTACTAATTCTGGATTATTCCACCCATTTCCCCATTTTGGAATAAGGGATTCACTGTTGTTCCGACAACTCAATATTATAAAAAAAAGTTGCTGTTTCCAAAATAAAACGCTATATTTTTATTCCATACTAAATGCGCCCGCTAGGAAATCAGTATGTCTACTACCAGTATTATTGTGAGTTAACCATAAGAGATAGTGACATGTTATCGCGGACCTTATTGTAGTATCGTAGATCTACAATTCTCTAGTATAATAGTGTAACTGTGTTGGTTTACGCGGCGCACGCGACTAAATCTCCCAACAGGCGTGTTTTTCTACATACGACCTTTTTTATACACAATTTACGTAACATCGTAATGTACTATTGACTTAAACCTTCCGTATGAATTACACTATCTTTTAGTTAAAACCGTACAAAAATCCGTACAGTAGATTATGAGAAAATCAATAACATACAGACGGACAGCTTTTGTTGACTTTGTTTTATAATAAGTATAGATATTATCTCGATATATAAACTTAAGAAGTACTAAATTTCTTTGATATTGCTCTATCGTATTAGCCGTAATAGCGTAACAGACAGACAGGCAGACTTACGTTTATAATATAGATCTTAGTAAGAAAGTATGGACAGTACGGATTCGATGATAAGAGTTAGTTTAGGTTATAAATTTACGGATAAAGCAGGATGTTATCGTTGAATTTGCGCATATTAACTACTTCCGTGAACATAGTATTCATTTAGAGTTTTGTTAAATAACAGAGATATGTTTACAAACCTTTTTCGTGTCATACTCTACCTTAAGAATTATTTGCCCCCTATGAAAGTATTTTAAGCCACAGACATAAGTTTTAATATAAACAAGTCCAGCTAAAAAGTTATTAACAAAATTTCATGTTAGTACTGTTAACCATTGAGGAGTTCCCTCGTCTGGAGCCAATCCTGGCAGTAGAATCAGGTCATAATTATCATAAACATGCATTGTCACCGGGAATGGACAAGTATGTAAAATTTCAGCTTAATCGGACTCCGGGAAGTGGATCAAATTTAACTTGCAAGATTCCACAGTCACATAAATAAAATCTTTTAAAAATAATTGGTACCTTTTAGGAAGAAGAATTTGTATTTTTCGTTTAATTTGTCAACGTAATCTATGCTTGTATTTAAATGGTCCGGAGCAAAGGGTGTCGTGTCGACTTAATTTTGGAATTGTTCCCCTTTAACAATCAATTTGGCACCCTGTGGAGCGTAGGCTGCACATTGGGAAACACTGGCTTATACCATTGTGTTTATAAAACTTGAACGACCTTTAAACGACGCTATCGTAAGCAATTAAAGTGCCCAAGGTTACTGAACCAAAATTGTTTAAAATTTGATTTTAGGCGCTAAGTAACTTCGAAAAAAATCTCGTAAACTAGTAAGACGTCTAAATGAATAAATCCATGCTAATATGTATTAGAAATGTGTAAGTCTGTTTGTTTGTAAGTATCCATAGGTAATGTTCTGAACTTTTATAGTAAAGTTTTATACTTTTATATAAACTACCTTTCATCCTTTGAGATCAAGCAAGTGTATTTTAGCACTTGATTTGACGAAATAGTCGATTTTTTTCGAACTGACTGTATGCTGTTAGCCCTAATGGCTTTTACAGCGTCATCGGACGGGACGGAGAGGCGCAGAAGCATCGCCGAATTTGCGAAATGCAGAGAGTAGGGCGCAGAAGCTCTACTTAAGTCGGGGAACGTCGTCCTAAGGGAGCCTCCTGTGAGGCCGGACCACGGCTTAGGGCGACGTGTAGTGGAGGGTTGATGGTATGACTTAGATTAGTCATTGCGACGTCGGAAGGGTGGCGAGAAGCCACGACCGACCGACTTCAGAAAACTGGGACCTCGTCTTCGCCGGCGAAGACGCTGTGTGTGTGTATTACGTGTATCTGATCGGAGATCGAGGTCTCTATGGAGGTCAACGTTCCGCATGAACCACGTACAACCAGTGGCTGTCCGCATTAATCGGTTCTGTAGTCTTTGGAGCCTGAGCAATCTGACCTTTGAAACGTGCGCGAACACAACGCTTGCATAGGACATTATTGGTCTGATGCAAGTTTTGTAGAGTGTCACTTTGTTGCGGAGTGACATCTTACTTTTCTTGCATAACATCGGATAAAGGGAAAAGTCGACTAAATTTTAAATTTTAAATTTTAAAAGTTAAAGACGTAAACGCTGCGAACCGCTTTCTTTTCGTACCATGAAGTGTGAATTGCATTGGGGTCGTAATGTTTGAAAAGGTTATCGTTATACGAACTATAGATAACTCTGTCTCTTTTACTCACATGTTCTTAGGACGAATTCCGAACGCTCATTCGGCAACGACTTAAAGTGCGCGTCCTTAAGACGTCATGGTATGAAAAAGCAAAACAATTTCGTTTACGTCTTCAATTGAGTCGCAATAAAAGTTCATGGTAGGCCTTCTGTTACTATTCGACGGCTTCGAGCTCATTCGGGGCACGTATTCATGAGCTCTTTAAAAGATATTATCGCGACGAGAACTACCGGAAAATAGTCGGGCTAACCCGATAAAATTAGACGTGAGTATAGCCGGTGTCTACATATTAACTATGCATACTACTCACGGTAGTTTAAATTTAAAAATCACAACTAGTTTTATGTCTCCAATAATATACATATTATATGCATTGTTTCAGCCACTTAAGTTAATATGATAAACAGAGGGCTATTTATATATAAATTATACTGTTGATAATAGAATAGTTGCATGTCACAGCTTTATCTATAAAAACAAAAGATAAATGTATTTAGCTACTAAGTAATTTAAAGAAAAATATTTTTAAGATCTAATTCAGTAATATTCTTCTTAATAATACTATGTTAAAGAAATAATGTATATACCTGGAGAAAGAATTAAATTATGCGAATTTCCGATAATCGGCCAATATCTTGGCCCAGGTATTTTGGCCCTCAGTCTTCCTCGTCTGTTAAGCTGATCTCGAACACACAGACCTATTAACATCACCAATATTATAGATAATAAAATAACGGATAACATATTTGTACTGCATCAACAATTATTCGTTATGTCTGCTCAGAACCGCGCCGAATCTCTATCTAAATTTGTAAACACGCTGTGTCTCTATCTAGTCTGTACAAAAAATATCGGCGCCTTTATGTAATCATAGAGTTATTATACTAGAGTCCGGGAGCGAGTCTAAAATGTCTCCATCTATACTAATCTATATCTATACTAATATTATAAAGAGGAAAGATTTGTATGTTGTGTGTAAGTGTGTGTTTGTAATGTTGTCACGCAAAAACTACTGGACCGATTTCAAAAATTCTTTCACCATTGGAAAGCTGCTTCTCCACTGAGCAACATAGGCTATATTACATTTTCAAAAAATAGGTATCCCTTATTACATTGTATTAAGGTCTGAAAAATTTAGTCGTAAATGTCTTTCATCGCGTACGCTGTGGAAACTATAGATGATAGAACAAAAAAATATTCTTCAGTATTATAGAATATATCCACAAAAAGTCCGCGATACCATATGTCTATCTATTATAGTAATACTAATGTAAATCCTTTTTTACAGATAAAAGTTGATAATATTGCCGACAACAAACCATTTTATTCATATCACTGTATTAATCCTTATCTCATCAAATGATATTTTGTTAAAAACTGTTTCAATACCTGTAAAATACTTTTTAAATTATTAAAATCCGACATCCCAATCAAAAGATATTACGAATTTAAGAATTTAAATCGAAAGAAAATAACGCCATAACAAATTCATTGTCGCTACCGTTATAGCAGGGCCTGCATTTGGTGAGTTAGCTCTTATACCAAGAATGCTAACGATACCATTTTTTATAATTACATAATCTACAAATAAATCACTACGAGATCGGTATGGACGCGGGTGAAACCGCGGGGCATTGCTAGTCGAAAATAAAGAGAAAGAAAAAGACTGTGTATCTGTCTCTCTTTTTTCTGAATGATTAGACTAATATGACGTATAGTACCAGGCAATAAGTAATGCACATCGAGGCTTAGAGAATCGGCTAGATTCTGCTTCATAGAGCATTGTCTCTGTCGCACAGAATGACGAATCCGTGTATGACAGTGACAACGCTCTACGAAACCGAACTGGCCGGCTTTTTCGTTCTAAACATCGATGTGCATTATTTAATGCAGGGTACTATATCTATTATTCCCTCTCATTATTTATTGTGACACTTACTTACAGGCCTGCCTATGGCTTCCCTATTCTAATACTATATGGCTTCCCTACTCAAAACCAAAGCATCATCGGTAGGATAGACTCCACGACAAAATCGTAATGCAATACGATTTTTCTGACTTCTGTACTATGGAATTCCGGAAATTAACGCCTGCTTTTTTAAATTATATGTTTCAACACTTAGGGCGAAAGAAGAAGCGGGTACAGTTATGTTTATGAAGAGATATTTCTTATCTACCGTTCACACACTAGTTAACCTTGGATTAAATCTGATAATTGGTATAATTACCAATTATCAGATTTGATAATTCAAGTAAATTGACATTTTTTGTATGACAAATCACTAACGCCATCATACCTATTACAGTTTTTATCTTTTACACGGGTTAGGATTATTGTAAAAAAAACATTTTTTATTTATATAAAGGAAACAGATTAAATTATATAAATTAAGTTTAATAATGTCGCAGTGTTTATACTTGTTTAATACACAATTTAAAGGTCACCTTTCAAGTATATTTATTTATTTATATATAAAACACACCAACGGCATGGACACGGTTACAATTATATATTTACATATTTATTATATAAGTTTTCGTTCTGGGTGAGCACGTCACTTAAAAGGCATGCGCAGGATTCAATATTTGTCATTATAATTATTTTAAACAATCGAATTTATTATGACAGTATAAAAATATTTAGTGTGGAAAGTATAATATTACTTACAATAATATACAATTAAATAAACCCAAATTACAATTTTACATTCAATTACGTGACAAAGAAATAAAAATAGTGTCAATAATTAGTTAGTGTTATATAATTGTTTTAAAGGAAATTACTGGCGTCCTAATTAGGTTTCATTATGTATACTGTAATCTTTGGTCACATAGTAACCTGTAATAAGTACAGGTACTTGTTCTAATTGAACGTCAGTTCTACCGTTACACGTTACAGTAAAAAATATACGAAATAATGAGCGTGTTTTTGGTACGTGAGTTTTATGTATGTGTTTTAAGTGAGTGTTTTATGTATTTCTATGTATATCTCTTGTTTTTAGTTTTTTGAGTGAGTTGAAGTAAACATACTTATGATTATATAATATCACGGATTTCATATTGTAAGGATAACAATTCAGCCAAGGTCCGAAATAAAACTCCGAATACCCGGTACACAATATATTCTCAACAGTTGCACGGTTTCATGATATGATATTCAGCCCGTTTTCAAAGATGGCGCCAGTCCCGTCAAAATGATGTGATTCCGTCTTACAGTTCTCTGACGGATGTCACGTGAGTTGAATAGCCATCAACCATAGTGACATCCGACAAAGACAAACAAAAGTCAAGTGGGTACCAATTTATCCAACAATATTTGTACTGTCTCTTGATGTTTTTTTAAGTAGTGTTAAGGTTCAGAAGTAAGTATTAATGAATCCTTAATGTATAATTGAACTTATACTTAATAAAAAACACGCGTCACATCACACAAGATGGCTCCTTGTTATTCTGTCGCCATGGAAACCACTATTTGTTGTTAGGCGTCGCGTCGATAACGCCATCGGCTGTGTTCGTCATTCATTGGCTGCACTCGTTACACGCACGATAGCAGCGACCTCTTGTAATTACCCTTTACAGTAGATAATAAATTACAGTATAATCTTACTAATCCGGCACTTCGATAGATCGACACGTCCAATGATCCGGCTCCTTAGAGCCAGCAACTACTGCCACAACTTTAAGAGTTAAACCATATGATACATTAATTTGTTCAAATACCTGCGTAACATGGGCGGAAGAAATCGGCATATCTGCCAAAGATATAATTCTTTACAAAATGCGAGGAAAGGTTGCAAGTTGCACAAAAACAGATCTCAAGTAAGGATTATTTTAAAAGTATGTAATTACATATGTATATGTTAATTTAATATCATCATCATCCTCCTGTCCTTAACCCACTCTAAGCGGGGTCGTCACAACATGTTACAAACATGTTGTAAAATGATTTGGCTACGTATTTTACGACCGGCCGCCTGTCTGACGTCAACTTAACTTAGTAATCTTTTACGACACCTCGGGAAGAAATGAGGGTGGTCTATTCTACTCAGTCGGATACCACACGGCGGGTACTTGTTAATCTATGCTTATTATAAAATAAAGTCCCCAAAGCTGTCTGTCTCTATGTAATCGATTTTCTCAAAATCTACTGAATGGATTTAGTACTATTTTTACTAAAAGGTAGTGCAATTCCTCCGAAAGGTTGAGGTTATAACGGTTTCATGTGAATTGAGTTAAAGAGGTCGTTTTACAACAATTTTTAGTGGGGGTAGTAACAAACCGGTGTCAATTGTAGTTTAGAGGAGTTAATAAAAAGCGGTGTAGGGTATCAGAGAGCCAGTCTCCTGCTGAGACTCACTTCACTATTATGCAGTAATCCGAACATTCCAACAATCCGACATCCCCCGGTTTTTAATAGTGCCGGATGAGTGAGATTCTATTGTATATCCCGCTTACATTTGAAGTTTTTTTTTATGGAATAGAATGGCAGACGAGCATGCAGTTCAACGTTATCACCGCCGCCCGCGACCTCTCGCAGAGCGAGTGTGCTGCCGACCTTTAAAAAGATGGAAAATACCCTTTTTGAAAGTACTTATGTCGTACCGATCCGGAAACGCTGCTAGAGGGAGATTATTCCATAAAATGGTGGTGCGCGGAATAAAATTATTTGAAAACCTGCACTGTGGATCGCCACGCACGCAGATGGTAAGGATATTTTAACCTGTGACGTACAGTGTGGTTAAGGAATTTAGCGACAGGAATCAGGTCGTGTAGCTCACTGGGACACCCCCCATGAAAGATGCAGTAGAAAACGCACAGTGAAGATACGTTTCTAATCGCCAAAGAATCCAGCTGTTTGCTGATCGCCTGGTCCCCGATTATTCGAGCTGCTCTGCGCTGTATGCGATCGAATGGCTTTAGTTGGTACTGGGGTGCACCAGCCCAGAGATGAACAGTACTCCATGTGAGGCTGGACTTGCGCTTTATACAGCGCTAGTCTTAAAATTATAAAGCTTACTATACAATTGAAGATTATTTGAGTGATAGTAGCATATCTTAACTGCAGTCAGCTACGCAAGCTGCAACGATTAATTTGTAACCATCAATCAAATTGTAAAAAAAAATATATTAATTTAAAAAAAAACAATGGCCGCCGAGTTTCTTGCTGGTTCTTCTCGGTAGGAGCAAAATTCCGAATCAGTGGTAACTTCTTGAAAACATTGTAGATTCAAAAGTACTGTAAACCGTGTACTTGAATAAAGAATATTTTGAGTTTGAGTTTGAGTCTGTGGGCCGGCTTGAAGTACTGCCTCGCTCTATTGATAACACCCAATTTTTTGGAGGCCAACTTAGCCTTCCTTTCCAAGTAGAAGTCAGTAGAATAAAGCGTGTAAAATCTTTTTTTTTCTTTTCTACACTTCTTTTTTCTTACACACACGGTCGTCCGTCCCCAAAGTAATTTATTTCTTGTGTTATGGGTGACGGAAAACTGGTAGATATACTACATATATAAGTTTAAATACATAAAAGTAGTAAAGTAACAGCCTGTTACTATGCCCACTGCTGGGCTAAGGCCTCCTCTCTCCGTTTTTGGAGAGAAGGGTTGGAGCTAAGACCTACCACGCTGCTCCAATGCGGATTGGTAGGTTACACATATCCCTAGATTCTGTAGAGATATGCAGGTTTCCTCACGTTTTCCTTCACCGAAAAGCGTGTGATAAATTGCAATTATCAATTAGACACATAAATTTTAATAGAAAAAATCATTGGTGCCTGCCCGGGGTTTGAACCTATGTCGTCTCAAGAGAGTCGCACGGTCTCACCGCTAGGCTATAACAGCTTAAGTTTAAATACATACTTATATACAAATACACACCCAGGCTCGAAGAACCAACAATTTGTTTATAGAAAATGTTGGCCCTCGGCGGGAATCGAACCCGCGACCCGCGAAGCTGAAGGCAGGGTCACTACTCACAGCGCCAACGGGTCAGTCAAAAATAAATAAATAAATAAATATATGGGACATTTACACACTCGGTCGTCCGTCCCCAAAGTAAGTAACTTAATGCTTGTGTTATGGGTGACGGACAACTGGTAGATATACTACATATATAAGTTTAAATACATACTTAAATACAAATACACACCCAGGCTCCAAGAACCAACAATTTGTTTATAGAAAATGTTAGCTGAAGGCAGGGTCACTACTCACAGCGCCAACGGGCCAGTCAAAAATGAAACAAGATTGTTGTTTACTACGTTTATTAATCACTCGTCATCGAAACGTATGTGCGTGTGAGTGGGTTGAGGCGAGGCGGGCGTTAATGCCGACTGTTCGGACAAGGCCGCAGCCCGCGCGAGCAACCGCGTGCGTCCGCGAACACGCTTGCCCGCGCGGGCGCTCTCCGCTCGCCGCCACTGCTCCTGTTCCTCCGCACCGCACATAACCCGGGCTCGATTGCTCGAATTCGAACTGTACTGTACGACAAACACAGAATTTGAATTTGATAAAAGTAGCAGCCTGTTACAATCCCACTGCTGGGAATAGGCCTCCGGCTATCGGTTATCCGACTATCGGCTATCCGGCTATCCGGCTATATCGATATCGGCTATCCGACTATCCGGCTGAGTAAAATAGACCACCCTCATTTTTTACTGAAGGATCATAAAATATGACCAAGGGAAGTTGACGTGAGGCAGGCGGCCGGTCGTAAAATACATTGCCAAATCATATGACAACATGTTTGTAACATGTTGTGCCGATCCCACTTAAAGTGAGATAAGAGCAGGAGGATTATGATTTTGTTAAAATCTATTTAAAAAGTAAAGTAAGTAGCGGCCGTTTACAATCCCACTGCTGGGAATAGGCCTCCTCTCTCCGTTTCTGGAGGGAAGGGTTGGAGCTAAGACCTACCACGCTGCTCCAATGCGGATTGGTAGGTTACACATATCTCCAGGATTCTCTAGAGATGCAGGTTTCCTCACGATGTTTTCCTTCACCGAAAAGCGTGTGATAAATTGCAATTATCGATTAGACACATGAGTTTTAATAGAAAAACTCATTGGTGCCTGCCCGGGTTTGAACTCGTGTTCCCCTCGTAAGAGTCTCACGGTCTCACCGCTGGACTATCACAGCTCTTGAATTTGATACCACAATCAAATTCAAATTCAAATTCAAAATATTTATTTACAATTAAATGTATAGTGGACTATCCGTTTTTTCATACCCGATACATGTAGGTTTCGTAAAAACACATGCACAAACCTCCACCAGCCACCACAATACACAAGCACCACGCACGTGCACTATTGTGAAACACGCAAAACAATGTAGAACACTCGTTATTTCAAGTACCCTCAGCGTTAAACCGCCATTTTCGGAAACCGGAAAAGCACCAGTGTTGTGAACATTTTGAATTTTTTTTTTGCGCTATAAAAATTTAGTTTTAGATGATTTTTCTTATTACATTAATGTCTTAACAATCCTTTACAATAATTTATAGAAATAGGCGTTACTTTGCGGAGATCCATAATACAAAAGTGATAATAAAATTATTTAGCCATAATCCGCGATACATTAAATAGAAAATATATATAGTGCTAAATGTAAAGTGGACTATCCGTTTTTCATACCCGTTACATGCAGGATTCGTAAAAAACACATGCACAAACCTCCACCACTGCCACCACAATACACAAGCACTACACACGTTCACTATCACAAAATCAACAATCGTTTCGCCCCGCAACCGAAGCATCATCAGGAGATACACTACACGATTCAAGTTCAAGCTTGTTGCACGTGTTCAGAGGTAAAATAAATGGTGGGATTGAACCGATTACTATATAACCATACTTATTTGGATAATGCTTCGCTTTGCAATTTTGTTTTGTAGTCTATCTTCTGATGATGCTTCGGTTGCGGGGCGACACGATTTCAACAACAACAACACAAAATCAACAATCGTTTCGCCTTACAACCGAAGCATCATCAGGAGATAGATTCCACGACGAAATCGCAGTTTGTGTATTTGTTTTTACGAATCGTGCATGTATCGGGTCTCAAATTGCAAGATATGTTTAAAAATAGAATGACTTTTACTAGTTTACTTTTGCAAGGGCTAAATATTCAAATTCAAATTCAAAATATTCTTTACTCAAGTAAACTTGTAAGCAAGTGCTTTTGAATCGTCAACGTCTACTGCTGGTTCGGAAAGCTGTTCCTACCGAGAAGAACCAGCAACAAACTCGGCGGTTGCTCTTTCAAAGAATAATTCTTATCACTAGTTACATATAGTTATTAATGTCTTGTACAGGGTCGAAGAGTAGCTATATCCACGCATTCTTATCGTCTAAGTAATCTTCAATAGTATAGTAGGCTTTCTGAATTAGCCTTTTTTAAATAGTATTTTTAAACTGCTGTAATGGTAAAGTTAAAGTAGATTGTGGAATTTTATTGTAGAACCTTATACTTAAACCCACAAACGAATTACGTTCTTTTGCAAGGCGCAAAGCAGGAACCGCAAGCTTATGTCGGTTTCTACTTCGTCTGTTATATTCATCGACAAACCTTTTATAATTATTTATATTCATATGTAAAGTAAAGCGGCCTGTTACAATTCCACAGCTGGGAATAGGTCTCTTCTCTCCGTTTCTGGAGAGAAGGGTTGGAGCTAAGACCTACCACGCTGCTCCAATGCGGGTTGGTAGGTTACACATATCTCCGGAATTCTCTAGAGATATACAGGTTTCCTCACGATGTTTTCCTTCACCGAAAATCGTGTGATAAATTGCAATTATCAATTAGACACATGAGTTTTGATAGAAAAACTCATTGGTGCCTGTCCGGGTTTGAACTCGTGTTCCCCTCGAAAGAGTCGCACGGTCACACCGCTGGGCTATTACAGCTCTCTATATTTATTATTCATATGTACAAAAATTAAATTAATACAAAAATATGTGAAGCTAACGTAATCTATTCTTATATAATAACTAGCTGTGCCAACAACGGCTTCGCCCGCGTGGTTTCGCTGATTTACGACTTTTCTAGAATTTTCGAAATTTTGAGCATAAAAGTAGTTATTTAACAATAACCGTGGGAGTATTTTATAGATCTACAATTCTCTACTGCATTACTTTAGCGTATCTCTGCTGGTTTACGCAGTTTAACAACTGCGTGATCTTTTCAACACAATTTACATAATACCGATATATACTGTTTACCTAAACCATCCTGAAGTATTGCATAATTGCACTATATTTTGGTGAAAACCGTAAAAAACTGTGTGATCTCTTCAACCCAATTTACATAATACCGATATGTACCGAATTTTAAACATAAAAGTAGTTATTGTGAGTTGATCATAAGAGATAGAGACATGCTATCGCGGACTTTTTTGTAGTAGTTTTATAGATCTACACTTCTCTAGTACATTACTTTAGCGTATCTCTGCTGGTTTACGCAGCGCACGCGACTAAAGCTCCCAGCAAGAAACAACTTTATTAACAACTGCGCGATCTCTTTATTACAATTTATATAATACCGATATGTACTATTTGCCTAAACCATCCGTAAGTGTTGCACTATCTTTTGGTGAAAACCGTACAAAAATCTGTATAGTAGATTTTAAGAAAATCGATTACATACAGACAGATAGCTGTTTGGGACTTTGTTTTATAATAAGTATGTGCAATATTTTTTCTTTTTTTTATGACCTGTAGTATCCGGCTGGGTAGAATAAACCACCTACATTTCTTACCGGGGTGTCGTAAAAGGCGACTAAAGTAAATCGATTACATACAGATAGACATTTTATTGGGACTTTGTTTTATAATAAGTTTTTATCTATCCATCTGCCCCTTCCTTTCAAATTGATTGCACTGACGATTGGTTAATTACATTAAATAATTACAATCATCTAACCTCATCAGCAGCTTTTGACGAATCGAAACGTATGATGGCCTCACTTTGACCCTCCTTAACATCGACGTGTAACACATGAATGTTGCTTTTTATCTGCAAAAAGGATTTAGCTTAAGTATTGCATTAATTATAACCAGCAACTAAAATAAAGTTGTGGTAGCCCAGCGGTGAGACCGTGCGTTTTTTTTGACCGTACCAATGAGTTTTTTATTTTTATTTTTTATTTATTTATTTTTTTTTTTTATTAAAACTTATGTGACTTATTGATAATTGCAATTCATCAAACGCGTTTCAATGAAGGAAAACATTATGAGGGAACCTGCATATCTCTTGAGAATTCTCGGGATATATGTAACCTACCAATCCGCATTGGAGCAGCGTGGTAGGTCTTAGCTCCAACCCTTCTGTCCAAAAACGGAGTGAGGAGGCCAATGCCCAGCAGTGGGACAGTAAGAGGCCGTTACTTTACTACTTTTATGAGATGTATTAAGTAGAGATCGTTCATTCTAAAAGTACACGCCCCTCCAATGTCTTTACTCACACACAGAAAACTTATGTACAGACGAAATACACGCAAACTTGTTATTCTGTTTGGTTACTCAGTTGCCGGACAGACACGAAAGTAGGAGCACGCATCGATTATTGCCAAAAGTACAGTTAGCATGTCAAAAAAAGAGGATAAATATTTTTTATTTTAAATAATAATTAGATAATTTTTTTCTTTAATAGAAAAATATGGAGAATTTTATAAAACTAAGTGGCGAAAAAAAACGGGCACAACTTAACATCTATCATTATTTCATCATTACAGCCATTGCTTTAATTAAGGAACGAATTGACATGATTGATAGAAATATGTGGGAAAATACGTGTCGAAATGTCAATGATATTGAGATAGAATATATGAAAAATTTTGAATTTATAATTAATGTTGAGTCTGAATCTGATGATAGCGACGTGAGTGTCTTTTGAGCTCTTAATTATAAAAGTAGTGTTAAGTCAACATTTTCGTGTCTTTTTCTTATAAGCCAATCTTGCAAAAAATAGCATGACGAAATGATACGGTATCTATGGAATAAATAGTTATAGTAAACATTTGGCAGTGCAGGGAGGAGGCTTTTTCCCTACAATGGCGGTAGTAAGAGGATTTGTAACTTTATATTATATAGGAATTACTTACAGTTCTCTTCGTGAGCCTCACATCCAAGCATGGTTCTGGCAAAGTTTCCTTAACAAACACCCCTGGAATCTTCTGCAGTGGCTCAACGTTTTTTGCACTTTCTATTTCTTGTGTATTATTTACTGAAAGATATTTCCAAAGTTTAAATTTGCATATTACTTTTATGTTATACACTTTCCCAAAAAAATACATAATCATTAACTATACATTAATATAAAAAAATCCAAAAGTTAAACAAGCTTTTATTTTTTAAAAGTAATAAAACTATTATTAATTAATATAATATAATATTAATTATAAGATTCTATAATAAAATTCCGCAATTTACTTCAACTTTACCATTACAGTGCGCAATTTTTAAATTATTCAAATAAAAGCTTTTTATAGAATTTGGCGTTACTTTGCGGAGATCCATAATACAAAAGTAATAATAAAATTATTTTGCTATAATCCACGATATAGTAAATAGAAAATATAAATAGTGTTAAATGTATAGTGGACTATCTGTTTTTTCATACCCGACAAAATCGCAAAGCTTTGCAATTCTGTCGTGGAGTCTATCTCCTGATGATGCTTCGGTTGCGGGACGAAACGATTGTTGAGTTTGTGATAGTGCACGTGTGTAGTGCTTGCGTATTGTGGTGGCTGTGGTGGACTATACATTTAGCACTATATATATTTTCTATTTACTGTATCGCGGATTACAGCAAAATAATTTTATTATTACTTTTTTTAATCTTAGTAGCTCACCATTAAAATCATGTTTCAAATGTTAAAACATACATGTTACAAACATGTTGCCACATGATTTGGCTACATACGTAGCATTGTGTATTGTAGTGGAAGTGGTAGAGGTTTGTGCATGTGTTTTTACGAATCCTGCACGTATCGGGTATGAAAATGAGAATAGTCCACTATACATTTAGCACTATATATATTTTCCATTTACTGTATCGTCGATTATAGCAAAATAATTTTATTATTACTTTTGTATTATGGATCTCCGCAAAGTAACGCCTAATTCTATAAATCTTTTATTTCTTCTAAAATCTTTTATTTGAATAATTTAAAAATCGCGCACTGTAATGGTAAAGTTAAAGTAGATTGCGGAATTTTATTATAGAATCTTATACCCAAACCCACAAACGACTTACGTACTCTTACAAGGCGCAAAGCAGGAGCCGCAAGCTTATGTCGGTTCCTACTTTGTCTATTATATACATCGCCAATCTTTTTATAATTATGTATATTTTATGCACAAAAATCAAATTGCTAAAAATATACTGTGAAGCTAACGTAAGAATACCTGTTTCCTTAAACTTCTCTCGCAGGGACTCACGCGGTCTCAAATTATAAATGCCACGTATGGCTCTTTTTTGCAATACAAAATTTTTCTCAATATCAGCGCATTTACCCCACAACATTATTCCATAAGACATAATGCTATGGAAGTAAGCAAAATAAACTAGTTTTGCTGTTTCGACGTCTGTAAACTGTCTTATCTTTCGAATAGCATAGGCTGCTGAACTGAGTTTCCCTGCGAGAGCTGTTATGTGTGTGCTCCATTGGAGTTTTGTATCCAACGTCATTCCCAAAAATACAGTTGTATTTTCTGTTTTTAGTGGTACATTGTCTATTAAGAGCTCATTTGCTGTTTTAGCTGCATTAGGTAATGCAAATTCTAAACATTTCGTTTTGTTTGAGTTTATAATTTTTATGTACAAATATGAAATTGCCTAAAATAAACTGTGAAGCAATTGTAAGAATACCTATTTCCTTGAACATCTCCCGCAAGAACCACGCGAATTTAAATTATAAAAGCCACGTATGGCACTTTTTTGTAATATAAATATTTTTTCAATGTCCGCGCATTTACCCCATAACAATATTCCGTAAGACATGTTGAATATCATGATTGTCCAGAGAATCAATGGAATAATTTGATAAAAAGCACAATAAAATTAAACAATATGCAAAAACGTTAAGTTTATTGATCAATTTAAAAACATGTATGTTAAATAACTAACCGGTTTCTGTTTCCATTGAAGGGGCAGCCGGAGCAGGAATGCTAGAGTAACTGTACTTTTTATTCTGCAAGTTACTTTTAACATCTTTCATATATTTCCTCTGTAGGTTCAAGTACTTATTCCTAAGAGATTTCCATTCAGACTTTGCCAACACTTGTAAGCCCCAGAGCGCACCCTTCGGTGCTTCCCCTTTAGCTAATGCCTTAGATTTGCCCTTTTCTTTGGAAGATCGTTTTTTGACTTTTTTCTTTCTTGGCGTCCCGTTAGAAGTTTTGCTTTCATCTTGACTGGTAACACCGTCTTTCGACTCTATATCTGTAGTTTTACCTTCCTATTAATAGAACGTATATGATGATGTAGAAAAAATAGTATTGCTCAAAGCACATAATGTAAAAAAAAAGATAAATAACATGGTTTAAGACAAGAAAGTGTATTAGGTTCTTTGATTGATCTTGAACTCCTTTGGTGTAAAACAAGATGCAATTTTTTTTTAATTTATTTGTTATATGTGTTATCGATACGAAAAAAGACGTATGCTCTAGCAGCTGTATTCTTGTTTGTAAATACCAAGTGAATACCCTAGCAAATGTCAGGGTCTGATCAATAAGAAACATTATTAAGTAAATACCGTTTACAGACTTCCTTAACTATACCAGGTTAGGCTAATTGCAAGTTAGGTTACGGGTAGTTTTAAATAATATAATTTATAATAGAAATCTTTATTACTTTGACATAAAATTAACCTGCAACTCGATGCCCACGCTGGGTTATAGTAATTTATAGAATTAGGCGTTACTTTGGGGAGATCCATAATACAAAAGTAATAATAAAAATTATTTTGATATAATCCGCGATACATAAATAGAAAATATATATAGTGCTAAATGTATAGTGGACTATCCGTTTTTTTCATACCCGTTACATGCAGGATGTGTAAAAACACAAGCACAAACCTCCACCATTACCGCCACAATACACAAGCACTACACACGTTCACTACTACAAACTCAACAAGTTTCGCTCCGCAACCGAAGTATCATCAGAAGATACACTACACGATTCAAGTTCAAGCTTGTTGCACGTGTTCAGAGGTAAAATAAATGGTGGGATTGAACCGATTACTATATAACCATGCTTGTTTGGATAATGCTTCGCTTTGCAATTTTGTTTTGGAGTCTATCTCCTGATGATGCTTCGGTTGCGGGGCGACACGATTCTTGAGTTTGTGATAGTGAACGTGTGTAGTGCTTGCGTATTGTGGTGGCTGTGGTGGACTATACATTTAGCACTATATATATTTTCTATTTACTGTATCGCGGATTACAGCAAAATAATTTTATTATTACTTTTTTTAATCTTAGTAGCTCACCATTAAAATCATGTTTCAAATGTTAAAACATACATGTTACAAACATGTTGCCACATGATTTGGCTACATACGACCGGCCGCCTTCCTGACGTCAATTTACCTTAGTCGTATTTTACGACCACTCAGTAAGAAAGAGGGTCTATTCTACTCAACCGGCTACCACAGTGGGTCAACTTACCTTAGTCGCCTTTCACGACACCTCGGTAAGAAATGAGGGTGGTATATTCTACTTCGTCTATTAAAAATAAATGTTAGGGGTGGGCAACCCTTATCATCTAGGGATATGAATAATATAAGATTTTAATATAAACCGGGATAAAACTGTGATTTATTTTTGGTACCGGAATTATCTTCATAAATGTCAAAGTCGACTTTAATAATTTATTGTAGGTTCGAGATGTTGCCTAGTTTAGGTAAATAATGTCCAAAATAATAAGAATTTTGCTTACTTACCTCACTTGGAGTGGTCACACTTTTGTTTTCTTCCTAAAACAACGTTTGCAATTACAAAAAAAAAAGGAAAATATAAAGTATTACATATTTTATAATTTACTATTGGTTGGATCTATTATGTCTTATTCCTTTACCATATTAAAGAAAAATAAGTAAAAAATATATGTATATTTAAATTATTCCGAAACCACTGGTCTAGTACCAGTCTACAGAAAGGTTTAAATGAAGTGTGAGAGATATGTTTATACATAAATATTACAAAAATGAAGACTATTTGGATGATAAAAATGCCTGCATTTAAAAATCCTACTACAAGACTGCGGTTTAATAATGTAAAATTGAAAATGTTTAAAAGATTGACCGTTGAGTTTCTTGCTGGTTCTTCTCGGTAAGAGCAGCATTCTGAACCAGTTGTAGCTTCATTAATTAGTTTAAATAAATATTTGGACACTTGCACATACTGTCGGCTGTCCCCAAAGTAAGTAACTTAATACTTGTGATATGGGTGACAGACAACTGGTAGATATACTACATATATAAGTTTAAATACATACTTAAATACAAATACACACCCACGCTCGAATAACCAACATATTGTTTATAGAAAATGTTGGCCCCCGGCGGGAATCGAACCCGCGACCCGTGGAACTGAAGGCAGGGTCACAACCCACTGTGCCAACGGGCCAGTGAAAGAAAGAAAGTCAGTGAAAGAGCTTATTTGAATAAAGATTATTTTGATTTAATTTGATTAAAATCTACCGTTATTAATAAATATATTAGCATCTTACAGTAGGTGTATCAATCCTTTTTTCATTATCGGACTCTTGATCGTGTTTTAAATCTAGACTCTTTGGTGGTTTCTTCTCTTTCTTCTTTGTTTTCTTCTTGGGTGGTTCATATTCCTCTTTAACCTCATTTTGGCTGTCGGGATTTTCCTCTGCGTTATCAACACTAAACATTTTGATGGAAGACAATTCATCAGGAGGCATACACGAGGGCAGTTTACAGCCCATTTTGATAAAGGCGTTCACACACTTTTGTGCGTCTTGCGGCCGTGCGAATTCTATAAACGCAAATCCCTGTTGATTAAAAAAAACTACATATCCAATCTGTAGCATACAAAAGAAAAGAACAAACAATTAATCTAAATTGAATAGATAATTTATAGACTTAGGCATTACTTTTCGAGATCCATACATTTTTTTTAATTAACATTAATATTATAGTAGTAGTAATAATGTAGTATTTTTTTTTAATAAATTTATTATGATTATTAATTTACTTTTAATTAATTGAAACATTTAGTTAAGTGCCAATTTATATAAATTAGTTTCTCAATGTATGAGTGTATATAATTGTTATTGAACCTGTAAATAAATAAATAAATACATAAGTAATAATGAAATTATTTTGCTGTAATCCCCGATAAAGTAAATAGAAAATATATATAATGCTAAATGTAGAACGGACAAATCTGTTTTCATTCCTGATACATGCAGAATTCGTAAGAACACATGCACAAACTTTTACAACCACCACCACAATACACAAGCACTACAAACGCTCACTATTACAGACTCAACTATCGTTTCCACACCGCAACCGAAACATCATCTTAAGATGACACCAGAACAAAATTGCTTTGGGATTGTTGAGTGTGTGATAGTGAAAGTGTGCGTTATTGCTTTTGTAAATTCAAAAGCACAAAACCTTTCAAGTTAGTGTGATGTAGTGTAGAGTTAGTACTACTTAATGAGGACGCAAGAAAAAAGTGTCTCGTCTCTTATACGAAGATAAGTCTCTGGACCTATTTTAAGATATAAGTTAATTTATAAGTTTATATGACTTAATTGCAACTTCAATGAACTTTATAATAGGAAAGTAAAATCTAAATTAATTATTCAAAATTGGTCCAGGTGTTTACTTATGAAGGTAAAAAGATAGACAGACTTTCGCATTTATATTAGTACATGTATATAATGGATTTAATATAAGCAAAAGTGTTATATGAATTTATCAACAGCTGCACTATATCCCTTGTGCTTTTATTATTATATAAATTAGTGTTTGTGCTTCGGTAAATTGTGACTAGTTCAATTTATATTTTCAAACTGTCAACAATGTAGTAACAATTATATATATAAAAAAATAATTAGTATATTACATTAAATTTAAAAAAAGCTGTCATAGCCCAGTGGTGAGACCGTGCAACTCTTGAGAGACAATCATGGGTTTAAACCTGGGCAGGCACCAATGAGTTTTTCTATTAAAACTTATGTGTCTAATTGATATTTGCAAGGTATCACATGCTTTTCAGTGAAGGAAAACGTCGTGAGGAAACCTGCATATCTCTAGAGAATTCTAGAGATATATGTAACCTACCAATCCGCATTGGAGCAACATGGTAGGTCTAAGCTCCAATCCTACATTCAAAAAAATGGAGAGAGGAGGCCCATTCCCAGCAGTGGCACATTAACAGGCTGTCACTTTACTTTTATTAAATTTCAGTTATTTCACTTATTATTGAGACCCAGTTTCAGCAACACTCGACATTAGGCCTAATACATAGTAACTAAATGATAAGCCTTAAAGCTTACCTTAATTTTGGTTGAATTTTTAAACTTGGGTAATGATATGTAAGCAACTTTGCCATAATCTGAAAACACTCTCTCTAGCCATTCCAGACTTGCAGTTACTGGTATTGACTCCACATATACAGTTCTCAAATCTGCATCATATGGCATCATTGGAGATTTCCGTTTCACCTGTAAAAGCAGATGGTTTCTAATTTAACAAATTGATTAATATACATGTGTGAGTTCTTCAGTTACAAGAGGTCCACTTTTTGAAATTATAAATTATATTCTCTCTCCATAAAATAAGATCGAAAGTACCAAAAAGTTGTCTGTTTTTTTCAATAAAATGCATCAGTAATAAAAAACTAATATAATTTTGAAGCATAAATTATTATTGAATAATACTCCAGAATTCTACACTATTATATAATTACAATAACAAATAAGAACTTTTAAAGGAGCAAATTTTAAGTTATAATATCACTAATAATGAAATATTAAAACTTGAAGAAATGTGCTTATAAATAAAGATTGAAGATTACACAAATGCCTAGATTCTAAAAGATTTGTACAAAATTCTTTATATAACTAAACAGCACCATTATGTAAATAATCTTTTAAAGATTGAATGCTGAGTTTCTTGCTGCTTCTCCATACTACTCCTGCTTCTAAGAGATAATTCTAAACAATGGTAACTTTATTAATCTTATTAATGCTAGATGATTCAAAAGTTTGAGAAAAAGGAGAGAGGCCTTAGCGCAGCAGTCAAATACTAAAAAATTTTGTACTATAAAATTTTTTATACAACACACAGACAACAATACAGAACAGCTACAATGGAATCTACAATCTAGACTAAATATTATTCTTATTTATTTAAAAGCATTTATATAGTTAAAACCAATAAATTTCACCATTTTCTTATGTATTGTCTACTTTAAGAATCCAAAGACATAGTTATTTTAAATCTATTGTAGAAAATGATGGAATTACAGTATATTGAATATTCAATATACTGTAATAGTACATTGATATTATTTTACATCATATAATCTAATATAATTACTATTAGCAGAATGGCATATTAAAATGGTTTAATTGGTTCTTATCTGCATCTGAAGATGAAATTTTATAAAATTGAGTGTTTTTGCTTTTAATACTAAATACATCACTTATAGATTTTCTAAAAGAAATTCTTTTGGAATGTACAGTTTTATTTTTATTTCTTTATTTGTAAATAATATTTTTGCAATAAAATGTTTGGGACTCTAAAGCAATAGTTTTGTTCATCTACATTTAGTTAAGTACCAAACCTATGGAGTATAGTACATTTTTTGAGGTTATTTTAACTAATTAATAGATTCTAGATGTCACTTAAAAAAATATTATGCCCACCTTCAGCTTGTCTTCTGATAACTCTAAAAATGTTGAGTGTTTCATAGCTTTCACTATATCATTAACATCCTGGGTCATGGAACGTATTTTGTTAAACTTAAGGAATTCACTTAGAGATACAAAAGGATCATTGTTAACTAAATCTCCAAGATATCTATCCTTGCTTAGATTAGCATCGCTGAAATAAAACTCCATTTGCTTCATAATGTTTTCATATAGCTGTTTTTTTCTATGTCGAAATCTCTTTCGAGGGCTGTTTTCATGTTTGATTGATGAATCCGCTGCTGCTGTGTTTTCCGATTCCATTATAGATTCGTTTGCAGTTAGCGTTACTTAAATAAAAAGGTCTATTTGTATCACAAAAAAGTTATCGTTTTGTTAATGAATCCATAAAAATTAAACACTGTTTATACTTTATATTCCGGTGAAATCTTTCAGTTCAAAGTTAAAATCATAGTCCATAGACGACTAGAAAATGTAGACTAGACTAAAATAAAACTAGACTAGACTAAAATGTAAATATTTCAGAAATAACTGAAAATATGACTGGGTACTGCAAACAGTATTATTTATAATATGGTGAGTACTGAGTGGTGACAATAAAAGTGTGTATAAATTCTAGTTAGTAGTCTGTGGTATTTGAATACAAACTTAGTATACCTAAATATCCTATGCAGTATAATTATATTACATTGTACATACAAATTATACTATACAATATTTTGACAACTACACATCTGTTACAATCCTGTGAGCCTTATACATAATAAGTAATAACAGTTACTATTTTGAGTTATTCACATCAACATCTAAATTTAAATTACTAGGCTATCAGGCAGATTTATTAATAAATCGACTTAAATTTAAAATAAAATGCCAAAATTGTCTCATTAGGAATATAAATTTCTTTTTAAACTTTTACCCCTCGTTCGCACGAGATGAATTTTATCGCGCGTAAAAATTACGCAGAATTGAAACAAATGGGTATCCAGGTATCTTTTCACACAACAGCGTATTTATATCGCGTCGTATTTTTATCGTGCAGTGTTCCATTTTAGTCGTTAGGGCGAGGGCGTTAAGCTGAATATACCACACGAAACTTCTTATAACGCCTATTGTGGAATTTTAACGCGACGTAATTTTTACGTCCGTGCCAACGAGGGGTTATGGCTACTAGTTTCGCCCGCATCAGATTGTTTCAAATTTTTTGCTAATTCATTTGACATAATCGTAAAGTACTACAAACCTAAACCGTCCTCGAAAATCGCGGTATCTTTTGGTAAAAATCTTAAAAATCCGTTCGGTAGATTGTCACAAAATCGATCACACACAGATAGACAGCTAATGAGGACTGTTTTATAACATGTATAGATATCAGTTTGAGATAATTAAATTAGGAATAGCGAAGTTAATTGATGCGTTTCTTTACTCGAATCTAATCTAATCATAAATATAAATATATACTATAACAATATAAATAATTGTAAATAAATGTCTCGTGTCCTGGAAAAATACAAAAATATATTTTTGACATGATTTAAATCTATAAGAATAAGTTTTGTATTTATAAGTTTAAAAACTTATAAATACAAAACTTATTAATGACTAATAAACTTAATGAATAAGGAATGAATGAATAAATGGATTCTTTAAGACTAAAATCTATATCTATGTAAGTTTTGAATTAATAATTTGTGTTCATCATAGTGATACCATAAACTACTAAACGTCTATTTTTTTTAATTAATAAAAATAAGAGTAAGTTACAGAATACAAATAACTTTTTAAAGTATACAAAATATACAGTGTATAATAAACTTCTCTAAAAAAACATCAAAATGTACCCCAACTAGTGGTTGTCATAATTTATAAAATTACTATTCTTGCGATCGACTTACATTTCTGTTACAAATTAACGTTTGAAATTATATATGAGCAGAATTATAGTTTCTTAATAACAGCGTTAAGTAATAAAAATGAGTGATAGAGCTATAGCGGTAAGTAATTTTTAACTTAAATATTAATGACCACTGTGTAGCTCAGTCTCTACTCTCGAGAGTAACCAAGCTTTAACTCGAAATAAGCTTATTCATATAAGATCGGAAAGATATTACTAACGTAAAACGTTAAACAATAGTAAGCAAATGTTTTAGTTTCGGTTTAACTAAGTAATATCATAAGGACTTATTCTATAGATCGCTATTTTGGTGCGTCCTTATAATTTTTTGGCGATAATTCACCTTAAAGTTAATAATGCTTGATAAGCTAAATAAATCTAATAACTATTTAAATTATTTCGCGCTAAAATTCGTTAAGTTCAAGTTTTAGTTTGAAGTGTATTAAAATTTAATTTATTTGTATAATTTAATTTTCAGTCTCGTCCGAGCTTGGACCAAGTAGTTGCTATTGTGGAGTTTATGGAAAAGCACAGATCTTTAGCCCTTGGTAAAATGAGAGGATTGGAGGGAAGAGATGAAAGCAAGAAACTCTGGTTCAAGCTGACTAGAATTGTGAATAATATAAATGGACCAACAAGGCCAATGAAATCTTGGATCAAAGTAATTGCTCTGTCTCTAGCATAACATACAGTGTAGTTAGAGTTAATGGTTTTTATTGGGTCTCTTTTCAAATTATTTTCTTACTGCATTTTCCTAAGATAATATCAATAACAAGAGATGAAACAGTTTTAACATATTAATTTTGTATTAAAATTGGGATTCTGTATGTATGTACAGTTTATTGAATAAAGCACTCAGTGAGGAAATCATTTAATTGATTGAAAATTGATACAAATTTTAAAACAGATATGTAATTTTGATAACTTAGAACTTTAAACATGCATTATAAAAACATCACTGTAAAAAATCTATTTGTGTATTCCAGTATTGGGCGGACAAAAAATCAACAGTGAGGTCTAAAGTGGTATCAGCTGGTGGTGATCCGAATACCCTGTGCTCTAATATAGAAAAGAAAATTTGGGATCTATTTTTGGCTAATAATGAAGGAAATAGTGAGTATAAACATTAATATTTTTCTTAATATTTGTCTGGACCATACGCACAGGTGGAAATAACCCTGTGTTTAGTTCGATAGCTAAAAAATTTTGATTCCCAATGAGCGCCAACATGAAAAAAAAGAATTTTTTAGTTTTTAATGTCTACTTGTATTTATGTATTTGTGTATTAATTAAAAAAAATTAATGCATTTAATTATTGTTTGTCTGTCACCCATGATGTAAGAATTAAAATAATTAAGATATTGGTTTTACAAAATAGTACTATTTTTTATATTCATTATTGATAGAATATAAAGACTTCTTTGATTTATTGAAAGGATAAATCGGTAAAAAAACCTCTATATAAACCTTATGTATTAAAACAGGATTGACAACAATACGAATCTGTATCCTGTTGAGTTTGTAAAATTCTGTTCCAGGGACCCGTAGCAATGCAGTAAAGCTGGAACCTCAATTCTTAGAGGAGCCTGTGCTTAATGATGATGAGATGGACCAGAATCACGACAATGATGCATTTCTCAATTTTGATGAGTCAACTGTGGACTTTGAAGAGCGGCAGATGGTTGTAATGGAGAAGCTGGTGAGTAAGAATTTTATTTATTTAGCATTATTTATATATGCAACTAGGACTATATAGGAGTAAAAGATACTGAATGTGAATAAATAATTGAAAGGTCATTCGCTCTGCCAGTGGTAGAAAACATTTTTACATAAATGGTAAAAAAATTAATATACTTTATCCAAATCTAGATTTGATAATGTATTTAAAAATAAATTTTTACAGTTTTGTATAACAAATCTATATAAACATAAGAATGATTATTATATACGTCAAATTGTTTATATTTTGATAAAATGAAATGTGACATTCTTTGTTTTTGTATAGTTTTCTAGTTATTTAACCTATCCGTAAGGTAGTTTATAAAATCTGTTGATAGTGACGAATGTTGTGTTAATGGACTTTTTAATTCTTTGATTCTTTGAGATTACAAAGTATCTAACTCAATTAAGCCTAATTTTAAATTAGGTCAGTTTAATACTAATGGTGCGATATATTCCCCTGTTCTTATAAATACAAGAGGTGTATATTTTTGTCATAAACCTTCGAATGCTAGGACGATCTTAATAGGATAGTTAATGGTAGACTTCTGATTTTACATAGACAACTAGGTAACTTTTAATAGAATTAATAGAATAAGAATTAGAGTAGAATAGACCACCCTCATTTCTTACCGAGGTGTCGTAAAAGGCGACTAATGTAAGTCGAACCGCCGTGTGGTATCCACTTGAGTAGAATAGACCACCCTCTTTTTTACCGTGGATTCGTTAAATACGACTAAGGTAAGTTGACGTCAAGCAGGCGGCCGGTGGTAAAACACGTAGCCAAATCATGTGACAACATGTTTGTAACATGTTGTGCCGACGCCACTTAGAGTGGCATAAGGGCAGGAGAATGGTGAAATAGATAACTTTTTATATATGACGGCTTTGACTTTAAATTAAAAAGTTACTATTTGTTTAAGTTGTGTCTGTTGATGAAAGTTTTATATATTTAAGAATGGAGTGCAAACTAAGTCATGGGTAATTGCTAATAAAAATCTTTAAGGTAAAAGTAATGACGCAACAAGCGACCGCCATGACTCAGTTAGCCCATTCTTCGCAAGTAAACGCGCAAGCTATGGAACGGTTGGCAGACGCTTCGCAAATACAGGTAAGAAGTATATAAAACTAACTAAAAAACAGCGATACATATATGTATATACACATTCAAGCACTTACACGCAAGCACGCATTCACACAAACAAACACACACACACGTACGCACACACACACACACACACACACACACACACACACACACACAAGTTCCAACAATAATATAACTTTGTATTAAAAATTAAAAAAAAACATGTACCTAACTTTAAGTTTAATTGTCTATTTTTTATTAGTTTTTTGATAAGTTTACTTGTCTTGGTGGATGAGCGGGGCACCCAGCAATACGGATTCCTAGTGCAGGGGCCCTTGCTATTAGTTTATAATGAAATTTTACATAAATAAATTATTTTCATTTTCATTGATTTTCAAAACTTAAACGTTTGACATTTTAACTGAAGAAAGTCCGCTCTTTCAACCAACGTCCATTAGTACAGAAACATCCTTCGCATTGGAACATCAAGTTTCGTTGAAGCACCCATCTGTTCCTATAAGATAATAGGGGGACTTTTCAAACTGTGGAGTGGGGACAGTCCATTTAATATTTTTATTTTATTTATTTATTTTATTCTTTATTACACACAAACAATTACATGTACGTAACGAATGCGGTTTTATCGCTTGGATCGGCGGTCTCTCCAAGACATCCTTTGATATTTTTTTTTTTTCGAACTGACTGTATGCTGTTAGCCCTAATGACTTTTACAGCGTCACCGGGCGGGACGGGCGAGCGCAGAAGCATCGCCGAGGTTGCGAAATGCAGGGAGTAGAGCGCAGAAGCCCTACTTAAGTCGGGGAACGTCGTCCTAAGGGTGCCTCCTGTGAGGCCGGACCACGGCTTAGGGCGACGCGTAGTGGAGGGTTCACTTAGTAGTCATTGCGGCGTCGGAAGTGTGGCGAGAAGCCACGACCGACCGACGTCAGAAAACTGGGACCTCGTCTTCGCCGGCGAAGACGCTGTGTGAGTGTATTACGTGTTTCTGTGTTGGCGATCGTTATTTGATCGTCGGGGTCATACAGGACGCTTTTTGGACGCCTGTATTTTCGATGGTCGGACCTAACTGGGATGTAGGTAGAAGCAACTGATATAAGGGGGTTCGAGTGTACCTCAGATTTCTCGAAGTAAGATTTCGAAAAACGTTTAAAGAGGTGAGTAATGGTAGGGAGATCGAGGTCTCTATGGAGGTCAACGTTCCGCATGAACCACGGACACCCTGTGGCTGACCGCATAAATCGGTTCTGAAGTCTTTGGAGCCTGAGCAATCTGACCTTTGAAACGTGCGCGAACGCAACGCTCGCATAGGACATTATTGGTCTTATGCAAGTTTTGTAGAGTGTCACTTTGTTGCGAAGCGACATCTTACTTTTCTTGCATAATATCAGATAAAGTCGTCCCATGACATACGCAGCCTTATTGCAGACTATGTGTATGTGCTCGTGGAAGGTCATGGAAGGTTGAAAGGTGACACCTAGGTACTTGACTTTCTGTTGCCAGTGAATCGGTGTATTGTGATCCTTTGATGTGGATCATAGTCTAAGTATGGGGATATGTTAACAATTAAATTGCTACAAAGAACTACACTGCGCCAACGGGCCAGTCAATGTTATTTGTGATCATTATTTACAGGCTCGGGCAATAGAAAGATTGGCTACCACGTTTGAGTCAATAGGCGTTGCCACACACGACATGCGTAATGCCATGGTGGAGATTGATACCACCATGAAGCGTTTCTATAACACCTCACCCACTTAGCATAGGTATATATAATGGAGATGGACCATAAGAATGCTTACATGAAATGTAATATAAAATTGCCTTAACTGTGTATTGATATTTACAAACGAAATATAAGATTGTATATATTATATAAGATTGAACGACTATAAATGTGCTGATGAATGTGATGGATGAATGAATGTATGGATATTAGGATTAAGATGAGGAACGAATGAATTTACGTTTTACATTTATTAACGATGAATTGATGTATATAAAAGCTTTGTAGGTTTTTTTTAACTTTTTATCTTGCTACTATTAATTATGTAGCAGCCTTGAGACTGTAAAATATTTCTTCATTTATTTTAATCTGATATTGTGTTTACCCTTGAGCCTTTTTTTGCCATAGGACAGGGTAGGCGAACCCTTATCGTCATCATCGTTCCACTTCTTCTAGATAAATGTTAAACGATTTGGCTTTTTCATTATATTGAAAATATCAAATCGTATCAATCGACTCTAAATTCGTTATTTAAGATATAGGTTTTATTATTTAAAATATAAATAAATCGGTGACGTGCGACAAAATATGATGTCACGTGTCAATAGGACGCGCTGGTTCGCCATCCCTGTAGGCCTACCATGGACTTTTAGAAAACGATTCAATTCAAAGTCAGTACCTAAACCCAACCGCTTTCTTTTTGTACCATGAAGTGTGTTTGAAAAAGACAACGTTATATGAACTATAGATAACTTCGTCTCTTTTACTCAAATGTTTTTAGGACGCATTCCGAACGGTCTTTCGGCAATTACTTTAAGTGTGCGTCTTTAAGATGTCATTGTATGAAAAAGCAAAACAATTTAGTTTACGTCTTCAATTGAGTCGCAATAACAGTTCATGGTCGGCCTGGTGATGTAGGATACTTAAATTATTAAATGAAATGAATGGGTGTACTATTATTGAAATTTTCAACTGGTAAGCTAAATTGTTTAAATAAATTATGTAGGATACTATAAATTTGTGAATTTACTTACAGTTATGAATTTTTTATGTACGTTACGTACGTACCTGTTCTTGTTTCTATTAATAAAATTAAGAAATGATCTAGGAACGGTTAACGAACTAAATGTACGAACCTGAGTTTTATATTAATTTTTGTAAGTGTAGTGTGGTAAAATCACAGAATGCACTGTATGTTTTCTAATTTATATAAAACTGCCCTTGCCAGCGGCTTCGGCGGCGTGGAAATCAGCGTGTCAATTTTTTTTCTATAATTCAAATTTTAAACATAAAAGTAGTTATTGTGATTTAACCATAAGAGATAGAGACATGCTGTCGCGGACTTTTTTGTAGTATTTTTATAGATCTACAATTCTCTAGTACATTACTTTAGCGTATCTCTACTGTTTTACGCAGCGCACGCGACTAAAGCTCCCAGCAAGCAAGTTTAAAAAAAATGCGATCTCGTCCACACAATTGATATAATACCGATATGTACTTGTCACCTAAACCATAAGGAAGTATTGCACTATCTTTCGGTGAAAACCGTACAAAAATCCGTCCAGTAGATTTTGATAAAATTGATTACATACAGACAAACATTTTTTAGAGACCTTGTTTTATAATAAGTATAGATAGATACATTTATACATGCGGATTTATAGGAATGGATTTTTGTACTGTTTTTACTTAAACGTAGTGCAATTCTTCCCGAAGGTTTAAGTTAATAGTACATTACGGTTCTATGTAAATTGCGTTGAAAAGTTCGCGTAGTTTAAAAAAAAATGTTAGGAGCTTTACTCGCGTGTGTCGCGTAAACCAACCACATACACTAAAGTAATGTACTAGAGAATTGTAAATCTACAAAATACTCCAAAAAAGTCGGCGACAATATGTCTCCGTTCATATATAGGAGACATCTATCTGTAAGAATTGCGGTTTATATTATTAATTTAAAAGACATTTTATGGTGGTTCGGGCCATTCATTTTATTTAAAGGGAAATAGGAGAAAATAGCTCGCAATTCGACATCGCATTCATCATTCCATATTACAAAAATCTTGTAAAACCGTAAATTTACCCAAATTAAGTCCCATAACTGTAAATGTGAATGTATTAGTTAACGATCTAATAGCAAAAGCATTTGTTATATTCAGCCCTTTTTTTAAGGGAATGAGTCTTCCTTTTGATGGCACTGTATTGTAACAAAATACTCCAATTATAGGAAATTTACAGAAGTGTTGTGTGGGTTTTCTGAATGAAAATGCTAGAATTTTGTTTTATTATTTTTTTTATTTATTGATCTATAGAGGTAGCAAAATTCTTTAAATCATAAAGATTATTCCATTTATTTTGTTATAATTTGCTTTTTTCCATTAAAAAAAAAGTAAAGTAAAGACCTCATTTCTCACTGCTGGGTATAGGCATCCTCTCCGTTTTTTGGACAGAGGTTTGGAGCTAAGACCTACCACGCTGCTCCAATGCGGATTGGTAGGTTACAGATATCCTCGAATTCTCTAGAGATATGCAGGTTTCATCACGATGTTTTCCTTCACCAGAAAGCGTGTGTTAAATTGCAATTATCAAATGATTTATAGAAGCAGGCGTTACTTTGCGGAATTCCATATTACAAGCAATATAACAGAACTAACTACTTTGCTATAATACGTACGGGTTAAGCGAATGCATGCAAAGCCAATGTGTATGAAGCAAGCAAAATCTACGCACCTTATACATGCAGGACAAGCCACCACATGCACCCCAAGGCGCAATTCACCAGCAACAACGCACACAAAAGCAGCACACACACCCACCACCAGGAGGATAGGCTCCACGACAAAAATCGTAATGCATAACGATTTTTGTCGTACTCCTGATCCTCCTGATGATGCTTCGGTTTCGGGGCGAAACGATCGTCGAGATTGTGGTGGTGGGTGTGTGTGCTGCTTTTGTGTGCGTTGTTGCTGGTGAATTGCGCCTTGGGGTGCATGTGGTGGCTTGTCCTGCATATATAAGGTGCGTAGATTTTGCCTGCTTCATACCCATTGGCTTTGCATGCATTCGCTTAACCCGTGCGGATTATAGCAAAGTAGTTAGTTCTGTTATATTGCTTGCAATTATCAAATAGACACATAAGTTTTGAATATAAAAACTCATTGGTGCCTGACCGGGATTGAACCCATGATCGTCTCAAGACAGTCACACGTTCTCATCGCTGGGCTATCACAGCTTCCGTTTTGCAATATAGTCGTGTTAATATACTTTGCTATATTTTTCTAATGGTTCTGTGATATTAAGTTTGTAGCAGGTATTGTTTGCCGATATAAATGGTTCCAAACGAAAACGGTTAGAACTTAGAAGGCGCTTACTACAAAAACTGGTAGCGTATTATAATACCTACTAATACGCCGTTAGAATAATAAGTAGATTGTTAAACGCGGTAAACATTTAAAATATTTATGTTAATTTCATGACTTAATTATATTGCACAATAGCATAATGGTTTTGTAGACATTGTTCGTTCTTATGAATTGTAAAGTATGTAAATATGTAAATGCATGTAAATATAATTTGTATTATTAAATGTTTATTGGTTTATATTGTTTTTTTAAAAATTTAACTGTGCAACGGCTGCAACGATTCTCACAGCTGTCAATGTCTCTATGGCATAGATAATTAATATGTAAAAGATAACAATAAAATAAATTATTTTAAACAGAATTGTGTATTTTTATATACGAAGTGCTTTTAAAATATTACTTTTTTATCCTATGAATAATTTTATTGGCTTCATTTTGAAATTTTATTAATGCCGTTTCGATTTTTTTACATCCAGAGGCAACTTACGGAATGAGGAAGAATCAGTTGCTATCTAGGATACCCTAGCATTTAAATAGCAACCCTAATAACCTAAATAATATCTTTTTTTTTCTAGGATATACCGTGACTTTATTATTTATATTTTGTCTTTTTACGCAGTTGAAGATACTGAGGGTCACATGAATAACATAGATCCTATCATCACCTTATGAATTTCAATAATTTAGTAAGCGGTGAAGTTGCCCTCTCATGAGGCGACCTGTTAACGTCCGACATCATTCCTTTTGAACCCATGCTATACGGAGATTGACTGTTTGTTCTAAAATAGACGTTACCACGGGCACTGAAAATAAAATAATACTCTTCATTTTTTTATTATCTTCCAAAATTAAAAAAATACAGAAAAAACAAAATCGATTTGTATAATCGGCTGAATAAAGTGTGTTCTTTGCTTTAAATAAAACACAGTTTCCAATTTTAGATCAAATCATTATTGACCATCAAGAAACAAAATAGTGAAACGCTATCCTGTTAATGCGCAATTTATGATATTAGTCTAAAACGTGTCCATCAAAAATAAAGAAAAAGCGAATGAGGTTTATTATCTGCCACTTTTTATATGTGATTAGACAAAAATAAGTATATGAGTCTTAACTCCTCTCTCATTTATTGTGACACTCACTTTCAGGTTTGTCTATGGCTCCTCTAGTGTAGTATATGAACTCCATGAAAATTGCACATATAATAATATTCAATCGAAATATCGAGGGAATAGATCTTAACCCTTGCAATCCGTTATTGCCGATGTGGAGACACGTATAATAGCCCATAGCGAACGACATGGTAAGCCAGTATTTACAACGTTGGTAACATTGGTAACACTTTCGGTAGTTATTAGTCATGGTTAAAATCACCCGTAATTGGCAACATTTTAAAAGCTTTAGGAGCAGCTTGATAAATGGTCAAAATGCACAGGAGTTTCTAAAACGTGTTATAAAGAGTGCGAAGTAATATACTTCTTAAAATTCTATCGCCTATTTATTTTTTAGGTAAACATTAGTGTGATGCTGCTGGTCATATTAAAAACGTCGATTGTCCTTTACTTATAGCAGATTTTAGACAATTTTTAGCAACTATATCCGCTTTCAATCAGGCATCCTTCTATAACCACTTTCTCTAAATAATTAGACGAATATAATCTTACCGAGTGTTAGTCAATTCTCCCAAATAAATGATTGTATCTGGTGGTTTCTGCATGGAGAGCCATGCTTCATAGGTATAGGCGGGTGTGGCCGGAAATGCGGTCCCGGACTGCACTGATTCGACGAGATAATGCCAAGCACGGTCATGACTGCAGAGATCTGGAATTAATATTGATAATAGGGTCACATTTGATTCTTGCCATTATCATTTGCCCTTATTCCTTCCCCCCACCATATACCACTCTAAATGGGCTTGGCACAACGTATTCTTAACATGTTATAGTACCCGGCATTAAATAATGCACATCGATATTAACAACGACGCCGCCGTCACTGGGCTCGTCAGTTTGTGCGACAGAGACGATACTATATGAAGTAGAATCTAGCCGATTTCTCTCTCTAAGCCTCGATGTGCATTATTTATTGCCGGGTATACATGATTTGGCTAGTTGTTTTATGACCGGCTGCCTGCCTCAATTTACTTAGTCGCCTTTTACGACTCCTCGGTAAGTAATGAGGGTTCAATAACTCAACGGTATATCTTAAGATAAAAAATCTGGATATAATTCAGAATATGTAGAACATTAACAAAATATATACACAAATTGAAGTATTCCACGCATCTCATACACATGCACTCAACCATACACACACTTCTCTGGCGTCCTTATTATAGTAAGAATATTGTTAACAGAATTAAAATCCGTAATTGGATGTAAGTAAAATTAAGTAATATTTTGTAAATTTATTAAGAGCTGTGGATTTTGTAAAAGTAAATAAATTAATAAAATAATATGTACTCGTATATAAATTTTTTGTTGGCAGCACTGATGAAGTTGAGGTAGAAATATTTGTGAGAGAAGTCATTTTATAGAAATGACGGTCGGTAAGACAGGAGCCTCTTGGTTTTTCGGGGTTGTGGAAGTGAACGATGAACTTGAAGAAGGAAAACATTATAGGTAAAGGAATATGAGTGTCTTACACGTATGATAAAAACATTTGAAACAAAAAATGCGAACAACAGAAAACTCGACATGCATCATTAAATTATTTATTTAAGATGAACACAAAAACTTAATATGAAAAGTAACGAAAAATAATAATCTTTTTGTCTAATGTCTAGGAATTGCACTTATGACCTCATTTATTAACGCTAATGACCAGCAAACTTTGAGATGCCAACTATAAGTTTTGACTTTGAACTTTGGCATTAGTTATTTCGTTTGATAATACTGTGAAGTATAGGTACCAGGTACAGGTATTTTTTTTAATTTTTAGCGTTATGTTTAACGAAAAACCGATCGTTTTCGGTCTACGATTCTATACATCAATTATATTATCTAACTCAATACATTTTATTGCTAATAGAAATTAAATGGACGTTAAAGTTGAGTAAGATATACAGTTTGTATATAAGTTTTTCCCAGATTTCCTTTTAATAAGGTATTTAATATTTCACCAATTTTTTTGTTCAATTATATTGAATGTCGTGTAACTATGTTGAAAATTGTGATTAGCGAGTTTTAGGAACGTTTTATGCGTATAGCTCACACTAAGTGGCGCTGTACCGAGTTGTGTCGCGTTAAAGAAGTTCTTTTGCAGAAGTATAGGGAGCCGGTACATATTTTCACATGAGTCATGAGTCGAATTTTATGGTCAGAACTCTGAATATCGTCATTTGCTCGTTGTAATAATTATTAATTATCGTGGTGTTGCATTGATCTCGTTGTCTTTGGCTTAGGGTTTTATTATACAAGCCCTTGTGAGTTGTGACTAATAAGGATTAAGGGATTGTTTATGGTATTTTTTCTTTTCATATTGTTACCGTTACATATTTAATATATTTTGCTTAACAGTTATGTTATTTAATAGTTAATACTTTTATGTAAATTGTAATCTCTTATGCGGCCTGTGATTATCTTTAAGTAGGTTTATATAATGTTCTATTAATTGTTATGCACGTATTTGTACTATTTGTAGCATGTAAGATGAATATGTAAAACCTGTTGATGATCCCAAATAATAAAGTCATCATTTTCCTTGCGTTAATCCCGTCTAGTGACGGGGTCCGCTTCTTAGTTTTTTTTCTTCCATTTCGCTTTATCATGGACGTCTTCATTTGCCAGCTCGCAACCATTTCATGTCCTTAAGTGCGACGCTTAACCAAGGCACTTTCGGCCTGCCTCTTCGTCATTTACCGCGTACATCAAGGTTAGTAGTATTGCCTATGTACTCAGGAGGTCTTCTTCTTATATGTCCGTACCATCGCAGTCGGTACTGCTGCAATATGTCAGCGACGTCTCGCACTCCCAAGCTTCCACGCACGTACTCGTTCCGGATCCTGTCGAGCTTAGTGACGCTGCACATCCACGTCAGCATCTTCATCTCATCAGCTTGGATAGTACTGACATGCTTCTTCGATTACGCCCATGTCTCGCTTCCGTATGTCAGGACTGGTCTTATAACTGACTTGTATACCAGACCTTTGTGTTTCAAAGGCACACGAATGTCGCAAGTAACTCCGGTGAGTTCACGCCACTTAAGCCATGTAGCCGATATCCGGTGCTGTATGTTATTTTCAAGAATACCGGATTTATCAATTACACTACCCAGGTACTTGTACTTATCACACTGTTGGACCACTTGTCCGTCGACGATTATTGGGTCAGTGTGGGGGGTAGAGACATTGCACTCGATAAACTTTGTTTTTAAAACACTCAGCACTAGTCCACCAGCTTGCAACTGCTTTTCCACTCTTCTAAGATTTTTCCTTTTTCCGTTGCTCGCAGAAACTCTGGAAGCCTCGAGAAGCTGACGGTTGTTGGGCTGGTCGACGAGAAAAGACCACGTGGTCGCTCACCTACCCGTTGGTCAGACCAAGTAAAGACACTTACAGGCCTGCCTATCACCGAAGCTTTAAAGACCGTCGAGGACAGACAAACATGGAAAACCTTAGTGCATGACGTGATCCGCAGTAATAATTCCATCTAGACACGACCTTCAGCAATGAAGACCTCGACTTCTTAGTCGAGGTCTTCATTGCTGTCTTCTTCTTCTTAGAAGAAGACTTTTCCTAGGTGTTGGCGGTCTGTCGTGCAGATCGCCACATCATTCATATATATGTCCATAAGGCTTTTTCATTCAAGAGCATTTTCTGTGAGCGTATCTAATATAAGACTAAACAGAAAGGGACTCAGTATGGAGCCTTGGTGAACTCCTTCTGTGACCGGTATGGACTTTGTCATTCCTATTGTAGTTCTTATAAATCGATCGAGCATTCCTGTACATATCGGCGACAGCGTTGACGTACACTTCAGGAACATTCCTTGCTCTAAGGCTTCACCATATAGTAGTACGAGGTACACGATCAAACGCCTTTTCCATGTCAAAGAATGCAATAAACAGGGGCTCATCTTTTACTCGGTGTTCTTCGACAATCATTGTCATTGGTCATTGCGAATGTAGGGTCAACTGTAGATAGGCCTGGTATGAAACTGTACTGATATTTGGAGAGTGAGCATTCCATACGTAATCGACAATCAATCACTCTCTCATACAGCTTCATTGTATGGCACATCAGTTTTAAACCTTGGTAGTTGTTACACTCACATCTACTTCCTTTTCCTTTGTAAAGTGGAGCTATTGTGCTCATCCTCTAAGCGTCTGGCATATTAGAGCCTATTAATAGCATTTTACAAAAAAAAAAAAATTCCAATATGGTAGCACCCAAGTCTCCTAAACACTTCCATGAATCAATAGGAATACCATATGGACCCAACGCTGTCTTATTGTCCAACGCTTTCTTATTGATGATCCCAATTAATAAAGAAAAAATAATAATAAGGGAGATGGTTCACGTTACGTGACTGTTATAAGAAGTGACCTATGTCACCCTAGCCATTATCTCGATATTAAAAATCAACTTCCACTTTGCATACGATATGAGGAAAAACAAACAATCACAACGAATAATCACAATAATCACATGCTGCTTAAATTTTTTTTTTTAATTTTGTTTACTATCGCCTTGGTTAAAAGGAATGCACATAAAGCAAATATTATTATAGTAGAGTTATTTCAGCGTTGCGAAATACTTATACTCCTTAATTTTGAATTGTAGCAGTTTTTGTTATCATTAAACGTACTTTTATGTTAACTGAGAAATCAAACAATACTATTACGAACATGCGAAAATTTGTAATGTATATGTCATAAAGTTCAAATTGGACGAGGACAATATACGAAAGTGTAAAAAACGGTTCGTAAACTATATGTCATAGAGTTCAAATTCATTTGACGCTAATTCTCTCGAACATTCAGATTGTTTCCGAAAGATTTGTTTACGATCTCTCCAAGGACTCGCGAATGTTCGCGAACATCGTTCGTTCGATATATAAGCAGACGTATCGTACGCCTGGACTTTCAGTTTGCGAATAGCAATCAAGAGCGAAATACGAAGTGGAAATAAAAGTGAAATAATAGTGACCTCGGCTTTCTTATTGGACAACGGACTGCATATAGACTGTAAGTACTAACTTTGTAGTGAAAAGTTGAATAAAGTGTCTTTAACGAGTCACCAGATATTTTCATCTAAATCCAAGAAACGTGTATGTAACAATACAGTATAATGAAGAGTATCGTTTTTTTTGGGATTTTTGAGCACTACAATCACTACTTTGCAATTTGGTATCTGCGATACCTTTTACAAGATGCGTCAGTGCGCCCTAGTGTGATATTTACCGAATTTTAAATATCCTACTGAATCCGCTTTTTATGGTTACTAACTCATATTCTCACAGGGTCAAAAAGATAAACGGTTAAACCATCGTTTATAACATCCTTTAATAGTATCCTCGATAAAAAATATTCTATATATTTTTGGTGAAATATAATCTTTCGGTAAATGGTAATGCATAAAAAGTATACGATTTATTAGTCTTTCATCATTCATCAATGATTATTATATTTTTTGCCTGTATAATAATAATCCTCCGACATGATCATCGGAGATCGTATGTTCTTTTTATACCTAGGGACAATATAATAGATCATTGTAATTTTAGTATAGAATTTTTTTCTTGTAATATTCAATGAAATAAGCGGTCCTACGTTTTCTTATGCCTATTTTCTTACGGATTTATGGAAACTATAACAGAACTACTTTGCTATTCATGACGCTTTGAGATTCATGCTTCCCACCACAGGTATCTCAAGACTTGGGATGCATGTTGTGACCTGTCCTGCATGTGTAAGTTTCGTGAATTTTGCCTGCTTTATACACATTAGCTTTGCATGCATTCGCTTGTAGCTCGGATTGTAGCAAAGTAGTTTTGTTATAGTTTCTGCGATATGGAATTCTGCAAACGGCTGCTTCTTTAATCATTTACGGATTATGGTTTTGTCCAGGGGTCGGCAACCTTCTAAGACTAAAGAGCCTTAACTGACAATTAAAAATAATCTAAATTTTAAAGTGCCAATAATTTTTTTTAATGATATAATGTGTTCAATACATTATGGATAATAGTATCGCGAGTTTCGCGATGAAAAATTTTCACTAAGCAGACCCAGTGTTCGTCGGATAGTTCGCGCTACATTGATTCAGTGCAGTGAAATTGCCATATGTAAAATTACGCTTAACCAGATTAAAGCAAGAGATTAAGTTTAAAAAGAGAAAATTACAACAAGTACGAGTCAAGATAAAATTTTATCAGTTTTTTAAAATTTCATTAATAAATAATTAAATTAAAAAAAATTCATTCATTCACTAACAAAGTTGTTCATTACTTTACAAAGGTTGGAATCTTCTAGTGAGTAAGTCAAGTATACTCGTGTCATTAAGAATAAATGAGTGTATATGTTTGTGTGTGTTTGTGCATGCGCGCGTGTGGTGTGTGTACGTGCGTGCATGGATCAGTATGTGTTCGTATGCGTGTGTGTGGCTGTTGTAATATGTACAAGCGCATCCGTAAGTATGGTTTATCATTATAAATGAATACATGATTAGTTTTTAATGTTTTATTATAGATTCTATCTTATCATAATCTTAAGCAATATAACAGAACCAACCACTTTGCTATAATCCGCACGGGTTAGGTGAATGCATGCAAAGCCAATGTGTATGCATGTGTATGTGTTTGCATGCATTCACCTAACCCGTGCGGATTATAGCAAAGTGGTTGGTTCTGTTATATTGCTTGTAATATGGAATTCCGCAAAGTAACGCCTGCTTCTATAAATCATGTAAAAATTATCATAATTTTGTGTCTTTAACCATTCAGTCAAGACTTTTTTGCACTCAGAATATGTCATCGGGTAGATATAAAGAGATTTAAATATATGGGACACTTACACACACAGTCGTCCATCCCCAAAGTAAGTAACTTAATACGTGTGCTATGAGTGACAGACAACTGGTAAATATACTATATATATAATTTTATATACACACTTAAATACAAATATACACCCAGGTTCGAAGAACCAACAAATTGTTTATAGAAAATGTTGGCCCTCGGCAGGAATCGAACCCGCGACTCGCAGAACTGAAGGCTGAGTCATTAGCCATTGCGCTAAAGGACCAGTCAATTTTTTTTTATTATAGCTCTGATAATAATATTAATCTAATAACGCCGTTTAGTATCCGGCAGAATAGAATAGACCACCCTCCTTTCTTACCGAGGTGTCGTAAGAAGCGACTAAGGTATGTGCTGTGTTGTATCCGGCTGCATAGAATAGACCACCCTCATTTCTTACGGAGATGTCGTAAAAGGCAACTAAGGTAAGTTGACGTCAGGTAGGCGGTCGTAAAATACGGAGCCAAATCATGTGACAACATGTTTGTAACATGTTGTGCCGGCCCCACTTAGAGTGGGATAAGGGCAGGAGAATGATGATGAATAATATTAATCTAATAACATTTAAATATCAACCAGCTATTATTATTATTATACCCTACCTTCAGGAGTGAACATTTCGAATTTTCCTGCAGGGCAGCCAGGTTGCATTCCATCCTCAGGTGACAGATTAGGCCAGAAGTCTACGGTGCCTGTCGACTTGCTGGTCCCATAATTTCCTGGATTTGTATGGATTATGTCCACAAACTTTGCACAGGTTCGGTCCAGACCGGTTTGTATTGATAAAATACCTTCGAAGAGAGCACGCGCTGGGTCCAACCCAGTAATCCTGCAAATATGGGTTAAGTTTAATCCGGACATATTTAAAAGAGATAACTCTTTGCTACATTACTAATAATGAGGAGTTCAAATAGTCATATGTGGTATATAACTTGGAAGGCGTTGGAATAGTGAGGTATCAAAATATTGGACGAGGACGTTGTTAAAGTTAAAAGAACGAGTTCAATGTAATCTTAATTTAACTAAGTAGATGGTAGGAGTCTGTAGTGTTTGTGATGATATAGGTGTTGGCTTTGTATCTATTACTTGTCTATGGTAGAGTGGAAAGATGGTGGGAAAGAAAGTGGGAAGGAAAGGTTCGTAATAGTTACATTCGAAAACGGTACACAACGGTAGTTGGTCACTGGACTTGGAAGCGAATACACTTACAATATGCGCGTAGTGAGTACAGAGAAGTACTACAGAGTTTATACAAAAAAGAGACTTGTGGAAAAGACATTGACAGAATTTAACATACCTTGATAGAACCTGACCTCTTTGTCTGCTCCATCTGCCAGCATGACCCATTAAATGAGCCCCTAATGAATGTCCTACAAGATGGACCTCGCTCATGTTCAAACCAGCGTTCGAGAGTTGTAAAAGAGCTGCGCCTAATTCATGGCCTATCTAAAATATAAATATACTGCTTATATAAAGATCACCTATACTACTCTATAGGAACTAGTAAAGTCATCATCATCCCCCTGCCCTGATCCCACTCTAACTGAGGTCGGCACAACATGTTACAAACATATTGTCACATGATTTGGCTACGTATTTTACGACATCTCGGTAAGAAATGAGGGTCGTCTATTCTCCTCAGCCGAATACCACACGGCGGAGGAACCAGTGAAGTATTAATAGCTATTAAATTTGGGAAGGTCATTAAAATCGGGTTTTTCTAATTTAGGGATCTTAAAGAATTCTAGATCTTTATAGCAGAAACCAAAAGCTAAATTTCTGGTTGGGAGTTCTCGGCAAGAGCGAAACATACTAATAATAGTATTGACGATTCCAAAGAATGATAATAGTCTAATATATAGTTAATTTTGAGTTTCAATTTTGGTATTGGAATATTACTAAATTTATGTTTCAATTTTGATACACCACAGAACAAAAATCTTTAAAAAAATGTAAGAACTCACTCTTTTAGCGTTTGGCACAGCAAATAACGCATATCCAAGAGGTATCCCTAAATATCCACTTCTAGCTTCTTCTTCCCAATCTAGAAGGATAACATTTTTCTTTTTAGTGCTTAAGTAAGCTTCGAGCACAGCTGTTGTAGCTGGGCCGTTGCATTTTCCTCTGTACCCAAATGTATAGAAAAGGGTTCGCAGATTAGGATTGAAGCATGAATCACTAAGTAACCGCACGGGATCAGTTAACTGTGTTGATGTATAGTTATCCATAGATCTGAAATCGAAAAGGAAGTTTTTCAATGCACCCAAATACAGGTAGTGTAGGAGATTGGCCGATAATCAATACAATTCAAACTAGATTAGTGTGTATTTTGGTTAATTTGTATTTGAGCCCTTTTGCCGCCGTGTCGTACCCGGCTGAGTAAAATAGACCACCCTCGTTTCTTTTCGAGGTGCCGTAAAAGGCATCTCAGGTGAATTGACGTCAGGGAGGCTGCCAGTCGTAAAATAACTAGCCAAATCATGTAACAACATGTTTAAAACGTATAGTGCCGACCTCGCTTAGAGTGGGAAAGACAGGAAAATGATGTATATAAGCATTTTTAATTTTTATTTGTTTGTTTAAGTTACGGAAACAGGTGTTATTTTTTGAAATTTTGTTTTCAATAATATAATACTATGATTCGCTGTTGACACAAATGAATTTAATTTAATATAAGTAATTTTCTTTTGTTTGATTAATAATTAGTGTCAAAATGTTTAACACGTGTTAAAACGTTTGCGTTCGTTTATGATAATATAAATTTACTTTCGTAGTAAAATAGTATTTATTATTTAAGTGAAAAAAAATCTATTTTTGTTTGTATCGAAGTATGATCGCATTGCAAGGCTTTGTTATTCTCTCGTCGGATTTATGTCCTGCAGGTCTACCACGAACTCTTATTGCGACTTGATTGAAGGTGTAAACTAAATTGTTTTGAACTTAAACTAAAACTTTTTCATACCATGACGTCTTAAAGACGCACACTTTAAGTCGTTGCTGAATGAGCGTTCTGAATGCGTCTTAAAGACGTGAATAAAAGAGCCAGAGTTATTCATAGTACATATAACGTTATCCTTTTCTAATATTACGACCCCAATGCAATTCACACTTCATAGTATGAAAAAAAAGCGGTTCGGCTTAGGATTTTTTTTTACTGACTTTGAATTGAATCGTTATCTAAAAGTTCATGGTAGGCCTACTGATGTGGTTTGGTTATGGGGCCAAACGAATTGAGATTGTCGTAGTAAATGTGTGTAGTGCTGGTAGTGTAGTGTGGTAGTGGTGAGGGTGGTTTATAATGTATGCGATTTCCGAATCCATCATGAATAATGTTTGAAGAAAGATATTACGCTACTTTTAGGATTAAATAGATTTCGCTTATCACAGATTATAGCAAAATAATATTATAATTTCTTTTGTAAGAAGAAATGTACTTATATGCATCTTCTATATATTTAAATAAATGTTTGTTTGTATGTCCCTTATAGACTCTGAAGCGGCCAAATTCGATAATTCTTTCTTTTGTGTGTTCGTTATAGTCATGAGAAGCATCCTTTCTTACCGAGGTGTCGTAAGAGGCGACTAAGGTAAGTGCCGTGTGGTATCCGGTTTCATAGAATAGACCTTTTTTAAGGTATCAGATCATTTCTTAAGGTAAGTTGACGTCAGGCAGGCGGCCGGTCGTAAAATACGTAGCCAAATCATGTTACAACATGTTTGTAACATGTTGTGCCGACCCCAATTAGAGTGGGATAGCGGCAGGCGAATGATGATGATGATGATATTATAATCATAAGAAGGTTTGTACAAAAAAAAAAGAAATTATATAACGGCACAAAGTTCGCCGGTTCAGCTAGTCTTATTATAGGCTTCTATATATAAAAATGAATGAAGAATTAGTTCTAAGCCAGATTGAGTCGCAGTAACGCGTGACCCAACGTCTGGTTACATATAAATAGTAAAGTTGATTAATAATTTTTAAACTGAATGCTCAGTTGAATAGTTTTTATCTACACTAGTAATTGAGACCTTTTATATACTATAAAAAGCGTCAATTTCACGGTCAACGAATATTTACCATGACCGGAAAACATTTCATCTGTGATTTGAGATTCTAACCACGTACACGGTCAAAATTGACCAAGTCAGCCATGCAGAGTGGCGGTTTAGACATTAAAAAAATATCTTTTATAGTGCAAATATTCAACTAGGTACATAGTTTTTCGTTATTTTTCTTTCTATATTACTCGTATACCACTTCTTGTCTTTTCCTTCTGTTGTCGTCCTTCTGTGCTATGCTATGCTATATTTTTCTTTTGAAAAGTACTTGACGTCACGTCCTATGAGCAAGGTCAATTTCAAATCCCATGCTCCCGGCCTCATACAGTCTTATCAATTTGATAACCTTGCAACGATGCCACGATTAAAACGACAGCCGTAACAATCAAGGAAATTACACCGTCAAGGTTTATTATCTACTATTTGGGCCCCGACTCGTTAATTCGTGAGGTTATGTACTAAGTAAGAGTGTTATCTAAGGTTGTCGTGTGATCGTGCGACTCTTTCGAAGGGGTCACGGGCTCAAAACTGATGTCTCTAATTTATATTTGCAATTTATCACACGATTTCCTATTTGGTGCAGGGAAAGGGAAGGAAAATGTAAGTAAAGTAAAAGTAAAATGTATGCGTTCATGCACGCACGCATGCATGCACTCTGGCGCGTTCGCATGCGCATATTCTCGCACGCACATATTTACGTGCACAAACACATAAACGCTTTTTTAGTCATCTATCTAAACCTAATATAAAACAAAGCCCCCAAAAGCTGTCTGTCTGTATGTAATCGATTTTCTCAAAATCTACTGAACAGATTTTTGCACGGTTTTTACTAAAAGGTAGTGCAATCTTTCGAAAGGGATAGGGTAACAGTAGATTAAGGTTTTATGTAAATTGTGTTAAAGAGGTCACGCAAAAAAAAACCCGCCTGCTGCGTGCGCTGCGTAAATTGACAGAGATTATTAAAGCAATGTACTAGAAAATTGTAGACCTATAAAAATACCACAGAAAAGCGACAGCATGTCTCAACCTCTTATGGTTAACTCACAATAACTACTTTTATTATTATTTATTTTATTTCAAACAGTGCATCCATAAGCAATATAAGCTGTCATAGCCTAGCGGTGAGACCGTGCGACTCTCTAGAGACGACATAGGTTCAAACCCCGGGGAGGCACCAATGAGTTTTTCTATTAAAACTTATGTGTCTAATTGATAATTGCAATTTATCACACGCTTTTCGGCGAAGGAAACCTGTATATCTCTAGAGAATTCCAGGGATATGTGTAACCTATCAATCCGCATTGGAGCAGCGTGGTAGGTCTTAGCTCCAATCCTTCTCTCCAAAAACGGATAGGAGGCCTTAGCCCAGCAGTGGGCATAGTAACAGGCCGTTACTTTACTTATTTACTTTTATTGCGTCCATACTGTTAGTTACAAAAACTTAGCCCATGTTAGTACTTGAAATATATATTTACATATACATACTTTACAAGATATTACGTTATTTCCAAGTGAAAAACTCTGTAACACACTGATTTCCTCGCTGGCGAAGTCGAAACACAGCTACAAGTAGTTATAGTATAAGAAAAAGTATAGTCAATCACCTAACGTGTAATGTTATATGTAATGCACCGTTTTTGAAGACGAATAACCAGTATCTTACGCACCAAACAAACAAGAATCAATCGAGCATAAAGAAAGCGGTCTAATGTTTTATTATGGACTTAAAGGCAATCTCCTAATACTAAATGATGTAGATAGTTCTATTAGCCCACTTAGGAAGACCTTGGCCAATTAAGTCGCGCAAATGTCAAATGATTCGGGCAACATACAGTGAAGTAAAGACGTATAAGCCTGACGTCAACTTACCTTAGTCGCTTCACGACACCTCGTTAAGAAATGAGGGTGGTCTATTCTACTCAGCCGGATACTACATGGCGGTTCAATTTACCTCAGTCACCTTTTTCGAGATCTCGGTAAGAAATGAGGGTGATCTATTCTACTCAGCCGGATACCACACGGCGGACTAAATGAAATGACCTAATTTTGTTTTATTTATTCCGTATGTATGCGGTTGGCGATTCCTATAAATATACGGTCCTCTTAGAGTCAAAGTATTTAATCCTTTTTCTCTATGGCTATGCCGATAGTTATAGAGACAAAGGATGCAAAGGATAAAATTTTGTGGTATGATGCATTTCTATGATGCATTTATTAAACAGCTTCTGCTTTTCGAACATCATCATAATTATGATTCAAGGTAGGTATACTTTATTGCAGTGGTTTTATTATGATTAATGATTAGATTTTACATTAATAATAATTAATATTAGGTAAATAAGTCTGATTTAAGTTGTGATAGCCCAGCGATAAGACCGTGCGAATCTTTCGAGGTGGTTACGGGTTTGAACCGCGGGAATGCACCAATGAGCTTTTATATTAAAACTTATGTGTCTAATTGATAATTGCAATTTATCACACGCTTCTCGTTGAAGGAAAATATCGTGAGGAGCCCTGCATATCTCTAGATAATTCGGTGGGTGTAACCTATCAATCCGCATTGGAGCAGCGTGGTAGGTCTTAGCTCCAACCGTTCTCTTCAGAAATGGAAAGAGGAGTTCTTATGCCCAGCTCTGGGATTTTAACAGGCCGTTACTTTAAATAAGTCTTCCGTGAGGTAGAAAATGTCCTTAATAAGCATACATTATGTATATATATAAATATATTTTGTATTAGATATAAAATGAACACTTACGATCTATAACATCTCAGCCAAGCTGTCTGTGAGTGGTCTAGTGAAAAACCTGTAAGTTATATAGTTATTACTAATACATTACGCGGGCTTCGAAACAGGTACGTAACAACAAAAGTGCAATTTTTGTTTTCAGCATTTATGTTTCTTTAATTAAGCAGTTTCATTAATTATATATGTAAGTTTAACGAAGTTTCCACTTAAGTAAATGTATAAATTTCAATTCCAACTATTGTGAATGGTATTTATTTTTATAACTGGCAACACGTTGAAAGAATCGGTTTTGTTCGAATACTTATCTCCGCGAATTTATCTGAGGTGGGTATTTTTTTTAAATCAACAATAAAAAACTTAGTGTTAGCTCTATTGATATATCATACACAAAATATCTCATATATGATTTATAGGTTTCTTTATCCTGAAATTAATCTTCTAATATCGATACTAACACGTAATAATAGCCAGTTTCTATGAGAAAAAAAAACTATAAGTAATATTTTTCAATGTGACACTGTTAGGATTTTAATCTAGTCACAATATTTGTATTCAAAAAATCAGTGTAAATTTATTTGATAGGATAGTACTGTAATTCATATTTACATTTAAAAAACCTTTAACTTTATTTTATCAAATCTTTTCAAATAGTTTTATTATTGTAGATAATTAATGATAAGGCACTAAATGTACTTTTCGTATGCATGAATGAATATAAAAAATAGTTCAAATATCAGAATGAAATCTCTTATTTTATTTAAAACTCACCGATTAAAACGATTGAAACTATCCAAAAACATTTATGATTAATACACATTTTTTATAATAATTATTAGGTATAAAAAATGTTCGTCGACAGTCAATATATCGATAGCGGTACGCGCGTACACTTATTACCGTAGAATCGCACTATGCGTCGTGTACTACTACTGAATACTTGCGATTTCATACTAATAAAGTGATGTACATCCGTTTTAGTGTCCCACCGAAACCGAAAACATGAGCGAAATTTTAATTAAAGCAGACATGTTTGATAAAGAAATTTTTTTTGCACTTTCTTTGCCTAAAAAGTGTTTGAATTTCAAACTCTGCGTGAGTTTTGATTTTCACCTTCGCGTCCGTTTCTATTGCGGTTAGATGATTGTTTGATAAAAAAATAGATAAATAATTAATTACATACATTACATTTCGTTATTACAGTACATTTCGTTGTCTCTGATATGCGTACTTATTGTTTGATTGTGTAGGTTTTGGCTTAGAGTTATTATGTACAACAAACAAACTTAAAATATAAAATAAAGTATATGCGTTTCATATTCCCTCTCATTATTTATTGCACCTCTTATACTTACAGTTCGGCCTAGGGTGCCTTTACTCTAGTATAATAGTTCTATGGCTTTGGACATGAATATTATTATATATCAATATATCAATATATAATATTATATTCCAATATAGTATGTAGTAGTATTATAAATATTTTAAATCCCCTTTTTTTGCTCTAAAGAGTAATTCAGAATAACTTCTTTTACTCGTCTTACATTTTAATTCACATTTCCAGTTAATGTCATATTATAAAAACATTTTTTTTAATCAGAAGAAGTGTATGATAAATTGTTCATATCAATAAGACGTAAGCCTTAACAAAAAAACTCATTGGTGCCTTCCGGGGGTTCGAAACCGTGACCCCCACGAAAGTGTCGCATGATCTCAACGCTTGAAGCTTTTTTCACTTACAATGCTTATTAAATATCATAGCTAAATAATATAATTATATAAAAATTGGGGCGATTTACTAGTATAACCATCACACACTGGCCCGTTGGCGCTGTTGGCAGTGACCCTGCCTTCAGCTCCGCGGGTGGCGGATTCGATTCCCGCCAAATACAATTTGTCGAGCTTCTCCGAGTCTGGGTATTTAAGTTATCATTATTCTCTTGCCCTTATCCCATTCTAAGTAGGGTCGGCAAAACATATTTTAAATATGTTTTAAAATGATTTGGCTAGTTATTTTACGACCTGCCGCCTGCCTGACCTCAACATACCTTATTCGCCTTTTACGACATCTCATTATGAAATGAGGGTGGTTTACTATGCTTAGTCGGATACCACAAGTCGGGTCAACTTATTTTGGTCGCCTTTTAGGACACCTAGGTAAGAAATGAGGGTGGTTTACTCTGTTTAGTCGGATACCACAAGTCAGGTCAACTTATCTTAGTCGCCTTTTACGACACCTCGGTAAGAAATAAGAATGGTCTATTCTACTCGGCTGGATATGATACGGCGGGTCAACTTACCTTGGTCGCCTTTTACGACACCTCGGTAAGAAATGAGGATCGTCTACTCAACTCAGCCGGAAACCACACGGCGGGTCAACTTACCTTGATCGCCTTTTACAACACTTCGGTAAGAAATGAGGATCGTCTATTCTACTCGGCCGGATACCACGTGGCGGTATTTAAGTATGTTTTTAAAATTTAATATTATATATAAATAGTATATTGACCATTTGTCTGTCGCCCATGTATTAAGTTCTCGGCTGCGGCCGCTCGTACATGACAGTTTGTGTTATTAAAAATATTATAGACAATATTGTACGAGCGTAAACTTAATTTTATGCACTAAGACAAACCACAAAGCGGTTTAATGGCGTATATTAGATTCTATATGTTGCTTGAAAATTAGAAATAAATAAATTAAAAAAAAACAGTTACGTACTTAGGGTGACCGTGTGTGTAATTGTCACATATATATTTATCATAATCTCAATTACAGAAACGTATGATAGCCTTATTGCATGATCAAAAGAAATACTTTATGCCTAAAATAACTGCAAATGTATTTAATAGTTAGAAATAAATAATAATTGAATGTGGCCTCGCCACAAACCACCGTCATACAAATTCATGGTCTTATTTCAATATGTATGGACTATGTGACTTACATTTGTAATTTTCTTATTGTTCTGTAAAATGAATCGGTGGAACGATTCTTGACATTACTCATAATAATTTTTCTTATAGTCGCAGTATTTATTGTTAGACCTGTGTATTATTATATTATAATAAATAATAAATAAATATATATGACATTTACACACACGGTCGTCCATCCTCAAAGTAAGTAACTTAATACTTGTGTTATGGGTGAGAGACAACTGGTAAATATATTCATATATAGTTTTAAATACATACTTAAATACATATATACACCCAGACTCGAAGAACCAACAAATTCTAAATAGAAAATGGTTCTCGGCGGGAATCGAACCGGCGACCCACGGAGCCGAAGACAGGGTCACTGTCAACTACGCCAACGAGCCAGTAATATTATGTTTTAATTCAAAAATTTAAATAAGTACACGACCTCGACGTATCCGACTACTGGGCATAGGCCTCTCTCCGTTTTTGGATAGTTTTGGAGCTAAGATCTAACCCACTGGTCTAATGCGGATTCGTAAAATATATTCCCAGAATTCTCTAAAGACATTCAGATTTCCTCACGATGTTTTCCTTCACCGATAAGAGTGATAAATTGCAAATATATTTTTACAATAAAAAAACTATCATAGTTGATGTCATTATTGTAAAATTAAACTATATTTTTTACATAAAACCGTTAATACTAAACAAATTATAAAATTTTACCACATAGTATATAGCAGTCGTGGCCGAGCGGTTAAGGCGTCTGACTAGAAATCAGATTCCCTCTGGGAGCGTAGGTTCGAATCCTACCGACTGCGAATGGGCTTGTTTTTTTTAATAAATACCAACGATCCGGCCATGCGTTGCTGTGGCTCAACCTGGTTTCGATTTTGCCTCGAAAAAAAACTTTTGTACTGTCAATGTCAACAGTTCAAAATAAAAATCTCCGATCGCCATCAAACTTTACAGAATTATCAGTTGTGTATACAGTTTTAACACATAGAGTAGAAAGCATCCTACAATGTGACATATTTTTGACTGGCCCGTTGGCGCAGTGGTAGTGACACTGCTTTCAGCTTCGCGGGTCGCGGGTTCGATTCCCGCCGAGAGCCAACATTTTCTATAAACAATTTGTTGGTTCTTCGAGCGTGGGTGTGTGAAATGAAATGAAATTAAACTGTTTATTTCTTCCCCATGTAAATTAAAGACAAGCCACCAATATAACTAATTCTAAACTTCACATGACAAAGAAAAGGCAACGGCTCAGTGTACGCCACATGTCACAACAGAAAACTGAGTGTTTGTTTTTTTGAATACTTACAATTGAATATTTATTTATAAGATCGTCATTTCAACTTGAAATTCCTCATAAAAAATGTAATGTTGTAGTAAAAACTGTTTCAAGTTTAATTTAAAACAAACTTTGTTCTTCGGATAGGGCGAGAAATAAATAGAAAGCAAATGAGGGTTATCTGTCTCTCTTCTTTATGTGTGATTAGACAAAGATGAAGTATATGAGTTTCATCTTGTCTCTCATTATTTATTGTGTCATTGTCACTTTCAGACCTGCCTGCTTCTACTCTAAGTATAACTGTATAGCGTTAGGTCAATCTAAAGATTGTCCAATTTCTGTTTTACAGCGATATAAGCTCTCATGCATCTTAAACTTTTAAGTTGTTTAAATCATCATCATCATCCTGCCCATCCTGCCTCTACACTTAGGGTCGGCGCAACATCTTATAAAACATGTCGTCATATATCGTAAACTAGTCGTATTCTACGACACCTCGGTAAGGTAATTCAGAAAGCCTATTATACTATTGAAGATTACCTAGACGATAAGAATGCGTGCTTATAGCTTCTCTTTAACCCTGTACAAGACATCAATAACTATATGTAACTAGTGATAAGATTTATATTTTAAAAAGAGCAACCGCGGAGTTCCTTGCTAACTCTTCTCGGTAAGAACAGCTTTCCGAACCAGCAGTAGATGTTGACGATTCAAAAGCATTGTTTACAAGTTTACTTGAATAAAGAATATTTTGAATTTGAATTTGAAGGAAGAGGGTGGTCTATTCTACTCAGTCGGATAACACACGGCATTTTTAGATGTTAAAAATATATATCGGAAAAATGTATACAGTATAGTCTAATAAAAACAAAAAATCCTATGTATTTCAATAAACATAGCATTCGTTGACGGAGTTATGTGAAAATGTGTTGTACGTCTATGCGCCTGCCAGTTTATGGGCAGTTGATTCGCACATTTGTGTTCAATGCAGATATGTGTTATTGACCGCTTTTATCTCATCTTGTGATCAGATTTTTTTCTTCCGAAATAGCTTGCATATTTGCGTCTCTGCTTTTTGGATCACTTCTTGAATGTATAGGCCTCCAGCTTTCTATGTTGCTACCCAATCGGATTCGCCCGATTAGTCTAAGTAACTAATTCTGCATGAAGGTATGAGAATGGTTTTTGCTTTCTGCAATTAGCATTAGATAGAGTATTTTTAACAAACACGGATTATAGCAAAATATCACCATTCGTTCAATCATTATTTTTGTACAATAATCTACTTTCAGTGCCAAATAGTCAAACATGGCAGCGTAGAATAAGGATGTGTCTTGAAGCGGAAAAAATCGATTTAAAAATATGATTTTTCTTTCTTGAAAATATATCGATTTGTAGAATCTAAAAAGAAATCTATTAACAACAAAGAAAAAAACGATTATCAATAATTGTTTTTTTCGGACTATTTGAAAGTTTCCTTTAATATAAATAATTAATTAAGTAAATTCATAATTATTTGACCATTTTAATACCAATTAAAGTGGACAGGTATGTATAAAAATAGTATGCGCTGTTTGCAAAATTCGCTTAAAATGTGTAGTTTGGCTTCATTGGTTTCTTCCAGCAACGCATATTCTATGTAAAAGAAGTAAATAAAAAAGAAAAAGAGGGTAATAAATAAAAAAAAAATGATTTGTGATGTTTACAAAATCGATTAGTAAAAATTGATTATGATAATAAAATAACCGATCAATATAAAAAAAATATGATTATTTTTTACATCCCTAGCGTAGAAATCAGGTCAAACTGACCCCACACCAAGAAATGCGTGTTAAACTTTATTTATTGACTGAACATTTATTATATGTAAATGGTATTGCGTGTTTGTTTGGACCTTCAAAACGGCTGTAATAGCTTTAAAGTGAAAAAAAAGATGGCAAACGCTATTATAATGCTTTTTCCTATTTTTAGTGACCGTTGTTAATAAAACTTATTTAAATTACGTTTTTATGAGCTTTTGGCGGCTTACTAAGCGGTGCCGGGCTCATTTAGAGTGGGATAAGGGTAGGAAAGTTTTTTTTTAAGAGCTGTGATAGCCCAGCGGTGAGACCGTGCGACTCTTTCGAGGGGAACACGAGTTCAAACCCGGGCAGGCACCATGAGTTTTTCTATTAAAACTCATGTGTCTAATTGATAATTGTAATTAAACACACGCTTTTCGGTGAAGGAAAATATCGTGAGGAAACCTGCATATCTCTAGAGAATTCAGGAGATATGTGTAGCCTACCAATCCGCATTGGCGCAGCGTGGTAGGTCTTAGCTCCAACCCTTCTCTCCAGAAACAGAGAGAGGGATTTATTCCCAGCAGTGGGATTGTAAACGGCCGCTACTTACTATACTTTTTAAATAGATTTTCACAAAATCATAATCCTCCTGCCCTTATCCCACTCTAAGTGGGGTCGGCACAATATGTTATAAACATGTTTTCACATGATCTGGCCATGTATTTTACGACCGGCCGCCTCCCTGACGTCAACTTGCCTTGTTCGTATTTTATGATCCTTCGGTAAAAAATGAGGGTGGTCTATTTTACTCAGACGGATACCACACGGCACTTACCTTAGTGACCTCTTACGACACCTCGGTACAAAGGAGGGTGGTCTATTCTATTCTGCCGGATAGCACACGGCAGTAACAAAATATGTCAATGATGTGATTACATAAATATAAAAAAAAACAGCTGTTGTATGTTTGTAGCTGCAAAAATGAAGAAGTTGTTGTTGTTTTAAAACAATTTCAAAATATTTTGCTTCTGTAGAAATGTTTTGAAGTTAATATTTTTGCTTATAACAGAAATTTATAGAAAATTCTAGCTGAATCAATAAATGATTTCAATTATGTATTTTTATATATGTTCACTAGGGTTGATAGATAGATCCATTGATTCCTTTTCCATAGTAGGGTTCTGAATTAGTCTGCAAATAGTAGTCTCCCCGTGCGCTGAAAGCAATATATTTTGGTTCAAACTATTTAGTTTATTTCAAGTCAATAAACATCTACAGCCGGTTTAATTGTAGTACTTCTCATTAAATAATAAAAAGAATTTGATGTAATGTAATATATAAATAATATAATATGAACAAAAAAAAGTGTTGTGGTATATTGCAATAAATCGTACCGTAGCGTCTACAAAAATTCAAATTTCGTTAACATTGGTCCAGCCATTTCGAGGCCAATGAAGATGTACGAATCTATCTTTTTTTTTAGTGAAATAAGAATAAATAAATAAGCAAAGAAGATTTAGTATATTACTTTTACCTCATATCAATGTCATTTACTATGGAAAGAGTTTTATCAGAAACTTCATTCATTTGCCAGGATTTACAACTTCTGGCTGCCCTCGCTATGAAAGAATTTGGTCTTGCCAGTGCTTCTCCATAGTATAAATAAGCTCGATTGTGACTGCAACCCACTAAAAAAAAAAGGTTCAAAGATTCTAAAGAGGAGATTCTAAAGAAGTCCTTAGTGTTGTTTTATAAGATCTTCTTCGCAATCTATATCAACAGTTACATAAAGGTTTGTTCAAGGACTCTCACGCCCTTAAGGTCATGGTGGTGGTTTTATACAGCGTCATCTAAGAGGGACTTTTGTGAGATTTATTAGTTGCGTGTTTGAGTCAACCTGGCTTCCGAATTCTATTCATTCTTTTATGTGCAACATCCATCTTGAGATCTTTGAGCTAAGTCAGTTATACTAGTTCTTCATATTCCTGTTTCTATCGTGAGAGAAATTTAAGAGAGGGAAATGATAAACTCTGAGCTTTTACATGGAACTGATAACGAGCAATCGTTGATAAGTAATAGGTGACTAGTCGTAATACGCACTGTTAGAAGACTGGTCTTTAGACACTGAGAAAATTTTGAGGAAATACTTTCACATAGTTAGAACCGACCCTTGTTTATGTCGGCTTCTATGATAAAACCAACAATTACTTTAATAGCATTATGGGTTGGATTCGATGAAATTCTTATTAAGAATCCTCTGGTGCTGAATTCACTGAAGATATGAATTAAGAAATTTTATCGAAACCCAACTACGCATTTTCGAGCTAAAAGGATAAATGCGATCCTCGCTATTCAGATTTACTTCTGCACTTTTTTTTGATATTTTGGGCCGTTGTGTATCAATATTTACTTTAGATTTATGTAACTGTCACGCTGATCTAGCTATTGCTTGAGTTTTCAACGTCCATTGCTGACATCATCACACATATATGGATCGCCCATCGTTTCTTTGGCTCCTTATGTCCTGAACTCTAATTCTCTATAGAGTCTTCGAGTATACAGCTGTCCTTGATCAAATAATTACATTTATTTGCACGAGCTGATATGGATAGACACTGGCTAAGCCTAGCAGTGAGACCGTAATATTCTCTTAAGGTGGTTACGGGTTCAAATCCGGGTAGCAAAGAGTTTATTTGTAAAAACTTATGAGTGTATTTGATACATACATACATTCTCCTGCCCTTATCCCACTCTAAGTGGGGTCGGCACAACATGTTACAAACATGTTGTCACATGATTTGGCTACGTACTTTACGACCGGCCGCCTGCCTGACGTCAACTTTACCTTAGTCGCCTTTTACGACACCTCGGTAGAAATGAGGGTGGTCTATTCTATTCTGCCGGATACCACTTATGGGTCTATTTGATATTTGTAAATTATCACGCTTTTTTTGAAGGGAAACATCGTGAGGAAACTAGAATGTTTCTAGAGTATCCTGGGATCATGTGTGAGCTACCAATCCGCATTATAGCAGCGTGGTAGGTCTTAGCTCCAAGCCTTTTCTTCAGAACACAAGTGGAGCCCTAAGCTCAGCAGTGAAATAGTAACAGAACCTTACTTCTTTTAAATTTACTGGTAGACTTAGTTTGCTTGTTGGCAGCAGGCACAGGAAAGCTTAAGTTAATCTTAAAATGGGAAGATAGGTTGCTATTATCTCACTCTCTTTATATCATCTGATCTGTATATTAAAGCAGTTTACGCTCAATGATTAACAAGTCATTTCGTAATTTATTAAAAAGGATTAACCCTTTAAAACCAGATTACCTATAACACAGCCTGGCTGAATTGAACTTCCACAATTCACCCAAACATCCACGGTGGCAATTCTTTCAACAGTGCCGAATATTCCTGGGTCCGTATGTATTATTAGTACAAATGTTCCACAGCTAGCGTCTAGGGCGTTATACGATACGGTTCCTTCATACAAAGGCCCAGCTGCATCTAAACCTATAAGTCTGAATTGAAATTATATTTAGAAGTGAACACTTCTTTAGCGGCGTTGTGCACTTTTTTCCACTTTCACAAAAATGCATGGCAAGTTTCTGAAAAGCTTTTAGAAATATTAATTACCTTGTAATATTACGACCTATGGTTTGAACTTCTTTACCGGCATATCCTATTAAATGAGCTCCAAGTGAAAAACCTATCAAAGAATATATCCCTAATCCAGCTTCTAGTAATGCAATTAAAGCTTTGCCAAACAATTTTCCAATCTGAAAAATAAAAAAAATTAATTACAGATTTGACATAATATTTGTTTTCCAAAATGCATATAAATATCTTGAGATGATTTATAGAAGCAGACGTTACTTTGTGAAATTCCATCTTCCTGATGATGCTTCGGTTTCGGGGGGAAACGATCGTATAGATTGTAGTAGCGAGTGTGTGTAGTGTTTGTGTGGAGTATTGCTGGTGGCGGCGTTTTTTATACATGTGGTGACTTGTCCTGTATGTATAAAGTATGTGAACATTGCATGCTTCATACACCTAGCATTATATAGATTCTCTTAAAAAGCCGGATTATAATAAAATAATTCTATTTTTACTTCTGTATCTTGAGATGAATCGGGATTTATCGTAAAACATATATTTTACTATCGGAACGGTTTTGTATTTTTTAATCCTCTAGTAAAGAGATCAACCCAAATTAATCGATTTTCAACCTCTGAGCATAGATTTATATGGGGATAGCCGAGCAAAAGGTTCAAAAACTCAAATTCAAATTCAAGATATTCTTTATTCCATTAAACTTATAAACAAATGCTGTTATATGGCCAACTCTATTGCTGTTTCGGAAAATTGTCTCTATCTGTTGCTCTTACAATAAAATTCTTATAATTAGTTACATTTCTTCACTGATATCTTTTAAAAAGTCGAAGAACAACTAAATCCAAGCATTCATCATTCATGTAATCCTGCTTTCTGGAACAGCCCTTCTCTTAGTAGTTATTGTGAACTGCTGTAATAGCAAAACTGACAAGAGGGCTTCTGTTTTGAGCAAAGAATCATTTTGACAATTCAACGCGGAAACGCTGCCAGCATTCTTGGGACCATTCCACGTGGGTATGATTTGTATAATAGTAGCGTGTAAGTAATTAAAGATAGACATAACTTGTACATTTTTATGGCAAAGCTGAAATTGGTTGTGTATGTGCAGAATCGTATGTCTGATCCGTTGCGCAGTGGGTAGTGACCATGGAACAGCATTTTCTATAAACAATTTATTGGTGTATGAGCCTGGGTGTATATTTTTATATAAGTATGTATTTAAAGTTATATATGTGTATATTTACCAGTTGTCCGTCACCCATAACACAAGTATTAAGTTACTTTTTACAATTTAAGTCCGCGTGATTCCCTGCGAGAGAAGTTTAAGGAAACAGGTATTCTAACATTTGCTTCACAGTATATTTTAAATAACGTAATTTTTGTACATAAAAATATAAAGAATTATAAAACGATAGGTGATGTATATAATAGACAAAGTAGGAACCGACATAAGCTTGCGACTCCTGCTTTGCGCCTAGCAAAAGTACGTAAATCGTTTGTGGGTTTGGGTATAAGATTCTATAATAAAATTCCGAAATCAATTTTGGCCATGCCATTACAGCAGTTTAAAAACACTGTTAAAAAGAGGCTGATACAGAAAGCCTACTATACTGTTGAAGATTACTTAGATGATAAGGATGTGTGGATATAGGTGCACTTCTACCCTGTACAAGACAGTAATAAATAAATGTAACTAGTTCTAAGATTTATATTTTAAAAAGAGCAACCGCCGAGTTTCTTGCTGGCTCTTCTCGGCAGGAACAGCTTTCCGAACCAGCAGTAAAGTTGACGATTCAAAAGCACTTGTTTACAAGTTTACTTGAATAAAGAATATTTTGATTTGATTTTGATTTGACTTACTTTGGGGATGGACGAATGTGTGTGTAAGTGTTCCATATATTTATTTATTTATTTATTTATACCAAAACCCACAAATTGATCCATAATATTAGGTATAATAATTATACCATTGTAAGTGACTAGCAAAGCCCCGTGGTTTCACCCGCGTCCATACAGATCTCATGGTAGTGGAAAGTCTACGAAGTCGGACTATAGATTTATTTTGTAGATTATTTAATTATAAAAAATGAGTGTCATTAGTATTCTTGGAGTAAGAGCTAACTCACCAAGTGTAGGTCCTGCTATAACGGTAGCTACAATGAATTTGTTATGGCATTATTTTCTTTCGATTTACATTCTTAAATTCGTAATATCTTTTGATTGGGATGTCGGATTTTAATAATTTAAAAATTATTTTACAGGTATTGAAACAGTTATTAATAAAATATCATTAAAGGATTAATACAGAGATCTGAATAAAATGGTTTGATTATTGTCGGCATTTTTCTCAACTTTTACAATATAAAAAAGCAGTTATATTGGCATAACTATAATAGTTAGACATATGGTATCGCGAAATTTTTTGTGGATATTGATGGATTTTGTGGATTATCGTTCTATAATACTGTAGAAGATTTTTTTGTTCTATCATCAATAGTTTCCGCAGCACACGCGATGAAAGATGTTTACGATTAAATTTTTCACAACTTATTCCAATTTTATTAGGGATCCCTATTTTTATTTAAAATGACATATAGCCTATGTTGCTCAGTGAAAAAGCAGCTTTCCAATGGTGAAAGAATTTTTGACATCTGTCTAGTAGTTTTTGCGTGAAAACGTAACAAACATACATACATACATACAAACAAACATACAAATCTTTCCTCTTTATAATATTACTATAGATAAGAATTTAACTATACTTACAGATACCGTGTTACTAACAGCTTCCGCATAACCTAGGGGTCCTAAGAGTCCACCGGAAGCCTCTTTTCTCCAATCCAGTGAACATATGTTAACAGTTCCCATCCTTAAATAGTCTTTAACGATGATCGTTACAGAATCTCCATCGCTATCTGTTAGGAAACCATGTGTACAGAAAACTGTTTCCCTATTTGAATCGTAACCACTCGAAGTCAGCAACGGGTAAGGGTAAGTTAGATTCACTTCTGTATATTTATATACGGACCTGAAAATATGGTATTTACTATCAGTTTTTTATGATTTCGTGTTAGCAGAACGTTGAGGACCCGAGACTCTTATCTGGTTACAGATTCTAATCACGGATAGGCATTAATGAGTTTTCTAAAAAAAAACAAATGCGCAAAATTCATAGGACGTGCTTTTGCGTGAAGTAGAACATTTAAATGACCGTTGCATGTTATTTTGGAAAGCAGTACTCAAAAAGTTACATTTAATGTAGGTTATTTATAAACTTAGGCGTTAATTTGTGGAGGTCCACAATATTTCCATCATCCTCCTGCCCTTATCCCACTGTACGTGGGGTCGGCACAACATGTTATAAACATGTTGTCATATGATTTGGCTACGTATTTTACGACCGGCCGCCTGCCTGACGTCAGCTAACCTAAGTCGTATTTTACGACCCCTCGGTAAGAAAGAGGGTGGTCTATTCTACTTAACCAGATGCCACACGGTGGGTCAACTCATCTTAGTTGCCTTTTACGACACCTCGGTAAGAAATGAGGGTGGTCTATTCTACTCAGCCGGATACCACACGGCATGAGGTCCACAATATTTTAAGCAATTTAATTTTTGTACATAAGAATATAAAGAATTATAAAACGATAGGTGATGTATATAATAGACAAAGTAGGAACCGACATAAGCTTGCGGCTGCTTTGTGCCTAGCAAAAGTAGGTAAATGGTTCGTGGGTTTTGGGTATAAGATTCTATAATAAAATTCCGCAATCAATTTTAGCCTTGCCATTACAGCAGTTTAAAAACACTGTTAAAAAGAGGCTGATACAGAAAGCGTACTATACTGTTGAGAATTACTTAGACGATAAGAATGTGTGGATATACGCGTAGCTGCTCTAACCTGTACAAGACAGTAATGACTACATGTAACTAGCTATAAGAATGATATTTTTAAAAGAGCAACCGCCTTTCTGGCTCTTTTTGGTAGGAACAACTTTCCGAACCAGCAGTAGAGTTGACGGTTCAAAAGGACTAGTTTACAAGTGTACTTGAATAAAGAATATTTTGAATTTGAATTAGAATACAAAAGTAATGAAAATATTATTTTGCTATAATCTGCGATAAAAGAAAATCATCAGGCTTTTGGCTGAAAATCAGCGCTGCATTTGTGATGTTAATACAAATGCGGCAACATGCTGAGCTGAATGCCTTTCGTTGCTGCGCTATATGCGGTGGCATATCATGTTTTTCAAGTTTTATTTAATTATATTTGTAGTATATTTTTGTTATAATAGTTAAACATAATTTACATAGTTATCTTTGTAAACTTTTATATTATTTTGTAGCACCGTGTGTAGCGCATGAATGAATAAATGTGTTTTCTTTTTCTTTCTTTCTTATATATAATATAAAGCTACTAGTATTTTTTAGGTATTTTTGTTTGTAGTAAGTATTTTTGTATTCTATCCATCGATTAGTTAATTTGTATCAATTTTTATTAACACGTACGAGTATGTTTGCCATTTTACGTGACATTCACATAATGTTTTACGGCTGATTTGCGATTTATCATTAGTCATAAAGGAAGATAATAATAGTGGGATGACGTCATGTTGTTTACATCTAAGTTATACTCGATTTCGCGAAATTTCCTCGAAATATCAACCCACCGGCATAGGATTCTGCGGATCGGGACACAGCTGAACCGTTGCGATATTTCCTCAGAAAAACACTGTTATGGAGTTATCTTAAAGTAATTAATATTTTATGTAAAACCTATTTTTTTAATGAAACTTAATTCTAAATTATGAATCAAAATATTTTTTTTCATTTTTCATAGCCTTTCCAACTTCCATCTATCTATTCTGACTCATTATAAAATAAAGTCTGTTTTTTTTTAAATCTACTGAACGGATTGTTGTACACTTTTTACTAAAAGGTAGTGCAATTCTTCCTAAAAGCTTAGGTTAATAGTACATTACGGTTTTATGTAAATTGTGTTGAAGAGGTCGCGCAGTTGTAATATTTTACCGGACCGAGAACGGAGCGTGATCGAGCCGAGAATGTCATCATAATGTGAATCCAGCCTTAGTCGTGTGCACCGCGAAAACCAACAGAAATAATTAAAAACATTTAAAAATATTACGTTATTTTCGATACTGTTTTTTTCTGATCAATATAGACCCTTATCTAAATAATTGCATTCGTTAGCTTCGTCAAAATTCTTAGTTACCCCATACGAATTAAATGAACACTATAGAAGATATTAGATTTCCACGCGGGCTAAGCTTTCTGTAACGCTTTCATGGCGAATCGATGAAATTTGATAGAATTAATACTTATATACCAGTCTTAGATATGTGATAAAATATGCCCGTTTTCTTTCAGAAATACGAATGTAGCAGTATAGTTCAGTTGAGGGTATTTTAACTCCAAAGTCCAGTCGAACGAAGTCACGGGTATCGTATCGAAAATATGACAGTATAGTACCCGGCATTAAATAATGCACATCGATGTTTGGAACGAAACATCCGGCCAGTTCGGTTTCGTAGAGCGCTGTCACTGTCCCTCAGTTAGTATGTGACGTTTCACACGGTTCCGTCAGTCTGTGCGACAGAGACAATGTTCTATGAAGTAGAATCTAGCCGATTTTCTCTCTCTAAGCCTCGATGTGCATTATTTGTTGCCGGGTACTATATAGTGTATATAAGATATACATGAAACTACTTACCCATCGTAGCAGCGAATCGTAGCAGCATCAATATAAACACATAGACCACCTGAAATTAGTTAAATTATATGTTTAAAAATAGTATGACTTTTACTATTGCAAGGAATACATATATACATTTTTTCTTCAAACGATGGACGTCCACTGTTAGAAATAGATCTCTAAACCCCACGATCTTGTGCGGATTTGATCCAACGGCTCCCTGCCACCTTCATGAAGTAATCGTTCCACCTCGTAGGGAGTCCACCGACGCTGCGGGGTCGCAATTCCAGCAATATCGATGCCGCGGCCATCGGCACTTCTTATCCGATCCGTATCTCATCACTGGCAACACTGTTCTAAGACTCTGGGTCCTCAGTATTTTGGACGAAAAAGATTCCTGTAGCTTCTTGTGTACGCATGCTATTTGTATATGTATTCTTGTGTACGCATACGTTGGCCACAATTAAATCAGAAGCCTTCTATTTCACTGTTGAGAAACCTGCTGTCTGATAAAGTAACGGCCTCTTACTATTTGCTGGGTATAGGCCTCTTCTTCCCAATTTTTGGAAAGAAGGCTTGGAGTTAAGTTACCACGCTGCCTCAATGCGGATTGGTAGGTGAATTCTTTAGAGATATGCAGGTTTCCTTACGATTTCCTTCACCGAAATGCGTCAGATAAATTGCAATTGTCAACAAGACGCACAAGTTTTAATAGAAAAAGTCATTTCTGCCTGCCCGAGGTTTGAACCCACGATCGTCTCTAGAGAGTCGCACGGTCTCACCGTTGGGCTCTCATAGCTGGGTCCAATTTAAAAGATAAGTTTGTCTGTAGAAGCACATATGGCATTACTGAGGATACTTAAACGCTTAAGTTGGCGTGAACGAAGTTGCGATTATAACTAGTAATAAATAATTTATAGAATCAGGCGTTACTTTGTGGAAATCCATAAAACAAAAGTAATAATAAAATTATTTTTTTATTACTTTTATTATTACTTTTGTAGTAAGTATAATCACTTTTTGTAATATAATGTTATAAAGAATATTAATAACAGAAACGTACTTACCTAGGAAATTCAAAAAAATCGGTAAAAAGTTAGTCCAAATTTTGCTAAACATTTCAGATATACAGTAGGAAATTTTGAAATATTTATGTGAAATAAAATAAGTATATTATTTGCAAAAACAAATAAATTACCAAAATTTTAAGTCAAGTAACAACAAATTTAAATAATGGACTAATTCGCACGGCTTATATGCTGCTAATGTTGTATTTCTATTTAACTCGTGTTAATACTGCATATTTACATATATAAGATAACAAAGTAGTTAAAGTTATAAATATAACTTCTACAATCACCTTTAAATGTTGATACGGAATAATAAGGTGTATTACAGACATCAGTTATTCTCTTACTGGCCTGTTGGCGCAGTGGGTAGTGACCCTGCCTTCAGCTCCGCGGGTTCGATTCCCGGGGCCAACATTTTCTACAAACAATTTGTTTGTGGAAAATTGTGCGTGTGTATTTGTATTTAAGTATGTATTTAAAACTATATATGTATTTACCAATTTTCCGTCACCTATAACACAAGTATTAAGTTACTTTAGGGATGGACGACCGTGTGTGTAAGTGTCCCATATATTTATTTATTTATATACATAGTTTGTCATATAGTATTCCAAGCGTAAATCTCGATCCTGTGAGAGTTTTTGAATAAAACGAGCTAGTATGTTACTCAAGAATTTCTTCAAGTGAATGTCTCATTAAAAAAGGTTGAGCCGTTCCAAATAATTTACTATTAAGCCTTCCTCGAAAATTGCACTTTATTTTAGTAAAAACCGTACAAAAATCCGTTCAGTAGATTATGAGAAAATCGATCACAGAAAGATTTAGGGACGTTGTTTTATAATAATTTTAGATTTGAACCATATAAGACGCAAAATATAACGTCCTTAATTGTACGAATATAAAAATAAGAATAAAATAAAAATATTGTGAATGTATTCATTTATTATATAGAATGAGCAAATAGCAATATTTAATTATGAATACAATATTTCTTGTAGTAATGTTGATTGTATGGCGGTTATTGATGGACAGAACCGTTGATTCCCTTGCCATATTTTGGTTTTGAATTAGTTTCCAAGTAGTAGTCTCCACGTGCACTGAAAGCAATGTTTGTACTAAATATATTAATTAAATCGCATAATTTTATGGCGAAAAAGAACTTAAGTCCGCGTGGTTCCCTGCCGGAGAAGTTTATGATAAAGATGTTCTCACATTAGTTTCACAACATATTTTTATCAATATATTTCTGTTCATAAAAATATACAAAACTATAAAAACATTGGCGATGTATATAATAAAACAAAGGAGCAACCGACATAAACTTAAATTAAGCATTAAATTTAAGCGGCTTTTGCTATTTTTCTTACAAAAGTACGTATAGTACGCGGCAATGAATAATGCACATCGTTGCTTAGAGAGAGAAATCGGCTAGATTCTACTTCATAGAGCATTGTCTCTGTCGCATCTATAAGATAGAAATAACAACATGTATGTATCTATTAAAAAAATATTTTGATAATAGCAACCTCTGAGTTCCTTGCAGTAGATCAGTAGACCTGACGACTGTTATATATATGAGGCTGATACAGAAAGCCTACTATACTGTTGAGGATTACTTAAATGATAAGAATGTGTGGATATAGCTGCGCTTCTTCCCCTTTACTAGACACTAATAACTAATTGTAAATAGTTATAACATTTATATTTTAAAAGATCAACCGCCGAGATTCTTGCTGGCTCTTCTCGGTAGGACCAGCTTTCCGAACCAGCAGCACTTGTTTACAAGTTTACTTTGAATTTGAATTTGATGTAAAGCACTTATTTATAAATTACTTGAAAAAAAAAAAGAAAATTATGAATTTTTTATTTAATTAGGTACTTATTTATTGATTAATTAATTGTGTAAAGCTGTGTAAGATAAAAAAGCATTCGAATTTGTGAAAGATACCGCAAACATTTTTCAAAGAACATATATAATAGTATCTTAAATTTTAGTAATATTCATTATAAAAAAAATGACATTTTTTACCTCGTGTCGATGTCATGTAATATAGAAATTGTTTTATTATTTCCTTCTTGCGTTTTCCAGGACGAACAACTACAGGCAGCACTCGCTATAAAAGAGTTAGGTGTTTCCAGTGCTTCAGTATAATATTCATAAGCCCGCGAATGACTGCAGGGCACTAAAAAAATGAATAATAAATTAAATTTAAAATTTAAAATTTAAGTAATAAAATTAAAATTTTATTTTAATATTGGTTTATAAAGATTAAGTACGTCGAAATTCTTGTGTCATTTTTGGCTAAGGAAGAACATGTAGAAATAATTTACATTTTAAAATTGACTTTGAAAGTAATCCAATTGGGCAGAGTGACCTCTTACAACAAGAACCTTTTGTAACAATGGAATAAAATATTCAATCGATACTAAAAAGCTGCTGTGATTAAAACAATTCATAAAAGTCATAAAAATATTATTAAATTTTTTTATTGCGGATTACGCCAAAATAATACTTTCATTAATTTTGGTGTAATCCGCAAAGTAACACCTAATTAATTCTATATCAAATATACTACGTATTTAAAGCAATAATGGAATGCACTGATTTGATATTTAATATTTAAAAAATATTTAATTTTATAATTTATTTATCTTTAACAAGTTATATCTATCTTAAATTACTTACACGCTACTACTATACAAATTGCCCACGTGGAATAGTCACAAGAATGCTGGCAGCGTTTCCGCGTTGAATCACTAAGCTGATTCTTTGTGCGAAAAAGGAGTCAGCCCTCTTGTCACCCGAAGAAACGATCAACCGAACAATCAATTTTTTTAAATTATATAAGTAAATTTTATTTTAACAAAAGCTTTCAACAAAATTTTATGTCAACCGATGACGAGTTCCGTCTGGAGTCAATCCTGGCAACAGCATCAGGTCATGCTTATCATAAACATGCATTGTGATAGCGACTGGAGCAGTAGAAAAGTTCAGCTCAGTCGGACACCAGGTAGTGGGTCAAATTTAACTTGGAAGAATCCATCTTCACATATATACAACGCAAGTTAATAAAAGGCGTTTTAAAAGTATTGATATTTTAGACGACTCAGGTCCCCCGAAATAATAATGATGGGATATCATCATCATTCTGCCCTTATCCCACTTTGAGTGGGGTCGGCACAACATGTTGTTATTTGATTTGGCTGCGTATTTTACGACCGGCCGCCTACCTGACGTCAAGTTACCTTAGTCGTATTTTACGACCCCTGGGTAAGATAGACGGTGGTCTATTCTACTTAACCGGATACCACACGGTGGGTCAACTTACCTTATTCGCCTTTTATGATACCTCCGTAAGAGATGGGGGTGGTCTATTCTATTTAGCCGGATACCATACGGCGGGATAGAATAAATATCATGAAACGACAATGATGTCCAATACTGTGCGATTAGTTCGTATTATGTTTTTATATTCTTAACGAAAACTATTATATGTTGGCTTGTTGTTTTACCTAATGAACTTCTACTACTCAAGTTAGTATCATACCTATATCTTTCATTGTATCGATCAGCTGTTACGCCAACACAGAGGTTTTAGTTCCCTATAAGAGGGAGATAATATTAGTTTATGAATTTCCCTCATATTCGCAGATCGATATAGTATTATTAACTGTTTATTGTACTTAGTTCTATTACTTTATGCTTCTTATTTATATGGAAATTATTAAATATAACCTTCTAATTTCAGAGTGTCTTCAATACATCCGGGTTGCACTATGTTTCCACAATTTGCCCAAATGTCAACAGTGCCAACACTTTCAGCAGTGCCTAACCCGCCCGGGTTTGTGTGCAAAGCCATAACAAAGTCTGCACAGCTAGCATTAAGACCTTCATAGGATATGAGCCCCTGATATAACGGGCCAGCTGGATCCAAACCTATAACTCTGAATTGTAAGTAATTATTAGATACTTATTTTCTATTTAAATATATTTCCATTATTATTCTCCTAGAGCTGTGACAGCCTAGCGGTGAGACCGTGCGACTCTTTCGAGGGGAACACGAGTTCAAACCCGGGCAGGCACCAATGAGTTTTTCTATTAAAACTCATGTGTCTAATTGGGAATTGCAATTTATCACACGCTTTTCGGTGAAAGAAAACATCGTTAGGAAACCTGTATGTCTCTAGAGAATTCTGGAGATATGTGTAACCTACCAATCCGCATAGGAATATCGTGGTAGGTCTTAGCTCCAACCCTTCTCTCCAGAAACGGAGAGAGGAGGCCTATTCCCAGCAGTGGGATTGTAACAGGCCGTTACTTTACTTATTATTTTTTGATTTTAATATTACTTTGAAATATTTCGCTTTGTTGTTTGAACTTCTTTGGCGGCATATGCTACTAAATGTGCTCCAAGTGAAAATCCTATTAGGGAATCTATTTTCTCTAGTTCTAGTCCAGCCTCCAATAATTTTATTATAGCTTGACCAAACTTTTTACCGACCTGAAAAATTAAAATATTTCTTATTTACTTTTCATTTTTTCTTGCATATTAATTTTAATTATTCTATAGTCTTTATTTTGTTTGATAACCTTGCACTGCTTGAGCTGTATTTGATTGAATTCAGTATGTACACTGTAATCTTTGATTAATTGATACCTATATAAAAGTGACACATACACTTGAGACAGGGTTATGAATCTCTCAAAGAAGCACTTTCAGGTCGCGATTACCATCTCTGAGCGAGCAGGAAAAAATTAAGGGAGTTTTATCCACAAGCTTAATAGATGTCGTAATGTCTAGAATATTTTAGAAATAAGAAGTTAATTACGCGGTCTCTTAGAAAGTCACTACAGGTCAATTGGGAACGGGTGGACTCAAATTTAAAATTTTCGAGATCGAATCTATGTATTACGAACCTAATCTGAATGACTCTTTTATTCAAAATTTAATTTCAGAGCAAAATTGAGCCACCCAGGTAGTTTTTATTAAATGGGTCACTGTAAGAAGGCATTACTACGCCATCTAGTGGATTATTTCGGTAAAGATGCAGTGATAGCTCTGGGATGGCAGGTAAAACGGTTTCCTCTCAGTACTCGACGAATATGAAGGAGTTTCTCATCTATATCCTAAATAACAGGGGTCACCAATTAGTTTCGCTCGGGGTCGTTTTAAGAAATAAAATGACCATCGTGGTCCGCACATTTTATTTCTAAGATAAATATTTATTCAACAATAATTAAGGAAATAACAAACGTATTTTGTTACATAGGTATCAATGCGAAAATATCATTTTTTTGTTGCGAATTATCTGTCTGGGGTTTGGAGTAAAATTGGTGCAAGTTATTGATATTAAATCCTGGATACTGAACATATCCATCCTAGTAAGTTGAGATTGAAATTTATTATTAATGAACTTCATCTTCGAAAATGCTACTTCACAAATATATGTAATAGTGCAAGTTGCCGTGATCTTGCGGTCCGCCATTTGGCGACCGTTAGTATATAGTGTACTAGCTTTTGCCCACGGCTTCGATCGCGTGGAATTTGGTCTGCCACGTTAAACTTCGTTACAGATCACTTTATATTAAAAAATTTTTTTTAATTAATATTCAAAAACATATATTTAATTTCTCGTACACCCAAAATTTTAGAACTTCAAAACAGACGAATTCCAAACAATCTTCGTGCGCCGCGCATAGTAGGCACTCTCTGGCGCTCCATTGAAGTCAATCATATCGCGATAACTGTTAAATTATTCGGCTAAATTTCTAGTGTGAAAGACAAAGTTTGTCTACATGAAATACTGAAAGCGAAAAATCTATTGCTTTTTAAAAAACTTTGATAAATATACTCAAATGTACTTTGTAAAATAGTATCAAATTGAATTAAATTTATAATTCAAAATTTTGGTCCTAGTGGCTTTTACATAAAATGTTATACGTATGCTGTCGCTGACTTTTATTAAGAAATATTGAAGACAACCAATACTACGGTACATCATCTTTGTGTAACTCCAATGGTTTAGGCAGCGTACGCCAATAGGGCTCTCAGATGCCAGAATTTTTCCGACTTTATTTACACGTATCGTAACATTACGTTAAATCATAATAAATTGTAGCCTATATGTTATTCCGATGCATAATCTATATAACTGTAAAGTTTCATCCAAATCCGTCCAAAATCTTTTTCGTGTAAGAGTAACAAACATCCATCCATACTCACAAACATTCGCATTTATAATATTAGTATGATATGATAAGATATGAAGTATGATATGATATGATAATATCTCAGTTAAATTTATACAGTAAACAGAAATCAAAATATATAAATACTTCTAAAAAAACTCTTTCGACGTAAGCTAACCAACGTGATAAAGAACCTCCTTTTAATTACAGATTTGACTCGGTCTTGATACATAATGAATTAAAAAAACTTTGTAAGGTTGATAATAGATGGCGTTTTTAAAGGTCAACCTGTAGAAATCCGGTAGATATGTATTCCTGTAGAATTAACAGGATTTCTATAGCCTATGTGTTATTCCGGTATAAAAAGAATAATTGTGCGAAATTTCATCGATATTGATTCAGCGGATTAGCCGTGAAAGAGTAACAAACATCCATCCATACTCACAAACATTCGCATTTATAATATTAAGTAAGTAAGCAAGTATAAGTATGATGATTAGCTATGCTTTGAGATATTTCGGAAAGCGCATTAAGCGGTTTGGCATAACTGTCGAGATTTTCCTCTGCTGATGTTACGGCAATAAATTAAGTTAATTAATTCATATTTAACCTAAAAGGTAATTGTGGTATACTCACGGATATTGTTTCTCTTACGGCTTTTCCATAACCAACTAATCCTAAGAGGCCACCCGATGCCTCTTTTTTCCAATCGAGTGAGCATATATTTATAGAGCGATTACGATTATGTAAATAGTATTCAACTAAGTCCTTTACAGAATCACTAGTGGTGTCAGATATGAAACCATGTGTACAGAATACTGTATGTCTCGTAGAGTTGTATCCACTTGAATTTAACATAGACTCGGGGTTGTCAAGACTAATTTCTGTATAATTTTCAAAAGTCCTGCAAAATATAAACCTTATTTATACGTGTAATAAGAATATATCATATACATGTACTTAATTTCCAATTCAAGTTATGCTCAAATTAACATTTAATTGTGACTATTATAGGCTAATTGTTTAACTCAGGCAACGCTTGTGTGGTACACGGGGGCGAAGATAGAAGGAGAACGGGTTGTAGTGGTATATAAATACAATTTATTTAGCGTGAGAGGTAAAGAAACCTTGGCCATCGATAGTCGTCTATTACTTTATATCCCTCACGCTACGGGCTCTTGCAGGCGAAGTCTGAGTTAAACGGTTAGTCTATAGTCCTTGATAATTGACTACTGCTGCTTGATGAAATATAATTTGTCGAGCAATTAGTATGCCGAAATGTGCTCTGCTGCGATTTGCTATGCCGTGCCGTGCTGTGGGCTTAGGTTTCAAGTAAGTTTAAATAATAATAATAATCACATTGATCTGATTTTTTAGACGCGAAAGAAAAATAATCAACACACGTTAATAAAATGAAGGTTGTTACCAACAATCACTATGTATCGCAGGTGGGCTTCTCAATCCGAGAAACAGAAACTTATTGCTCTGTTTTTTAATTCCGATTTTAATTTTACTTCACCTTAATTTTTTTTTTTAAATTACTTACACGCTAGTACTATGAAGATAATGCCCATGTGGAATTGTCCCAAGAATGCTGGCAGCGTTTCCGCGTTGAATCGCTAAGCTGATTCTTTGTGCGAAAAAGGAGCCAGCCCTCTTGTCACCCGAAGAGGCGATCAACCGAGGTGTTAAAACGGATACTTTTTTTTTGCATTTTAACTCCATGGCCCTAAGGTTAGAACTACAAACGGCACAAATATATAACTCTCGATGAGAGATGCATACTTTAGCCGCTTGCCGGATTCAGCCATTCGACTTTAACTTGTTTTCAGAAATGGTCATATTCATCTCTCCCTCATAGAAATTAACGACTAGAAATTTCGTAAATAAATATATTTTTTTGTATAATTATAATTTTTTCGTATATTCATGTTCATATAATTAATTACAGTACTTGTTTGCTATACGCTTGTTTACATGTATTTCAAGCCAAAGGGAACTGATAATGGTTTAAGTTCATTTTATTGTATCTTAATCGTAATTTTTTTTTTAATATAAATTCAACTATATGTCTCAAAAATATTTCAATAACAAAATAAATAAACTGCGAACTTAGCATTCCATACTAATATTATGGAAGCGAAAGTCTGTATATCTTTTTATACCCTGTTAACCTTTGACGGTCAATCAGATAGATCAATACTGATAAAAAAATCGATTTTCGCTATAAAGATTTATAGAATTAGGCATTACTTTGCGGAGATCCATAATATAAATGTAATAATATAATTATTTTACTATAATCTGCATCGCTTTGCGATTTTGTTGTGGAGTCTATCTCCTGATGATGCTTCGGTTGCGGGGTGAAACGATTGTTGAGTTTGTAATAGTGAATGTGTGTAGTGCTTATGTATTTTGGTGGCAGTGGTGGAGGTTTGTGCATGTGTTTTTACGAATCCTACACGTATCGAGTATGAAAATACGGATAGTCCACTATACATTTAATACTATATTTTATATACATTTTATATTTACTGTATCGCGGATTATAGCAAAATAATTTTATTATTACTTTTGTATTATGGATCTCCACAAAGTAACGCCTAATTCTATAAATTATTTAAAAACTTAATTTGACGAAGTCGCGGTTGCAGGTTGTATCTATTTACATATAGTAGGTATAGACCGGCCTTTTAGACCAGGTGGCAATGACCCTGTCTTCAACTCTATGGGTAGCGGCTTCGATTCCGACCAAGGACCAACATTTTCCAAATAATTTTCAAAATTTGTGGACCGTATACCGTGTGTGCAATTCAATTAAATTCCCAATATTATTTATTCAAGTAAATTTGTAAACAATTGCTTTTGAATCGTCAACGCTACTTTGCACTATACAATTGTCCCATATATGTATATAATTAATAATATATAATAAACGAATACAGAGTATCGATTTATACTATAAGGCTTTTATTATAGTAAATTCTACTTACTCATAGTAGCAGTGTAAAGCGGCAGCATCCACAGATGTGCGCAGAACACCTGTAAATTCAAATTCAAATTATTCCTTATTTAAGTTTGCTTTTGAATCGTCAATTTACAATGAAGCTACAACTGATTCGGATAGGTACTTTTACCGAGAAGAACCAGCAAGAATCTCAGCGGACACTGTTTACAAAAATAAATTGTTACAACGTGTTTCAAACACAACCTTCCTTCAAATAGTTGAGTCAATAATATAAAAAAACATTGCACTTTTCAGGTCTTTTGGTTTAAGCTAATAGTGCAAAACGGTTTTATTTATAAATTGTGTTGAAGAGCTAGCGCAGATATAAAATGAGATTTAAAATCTTTCAAAGTTGAGAGCTTTACGCGCGCGCCACATAAAACAACAGAGATACACTTAAGTAATGTACTAGATAATTGTAGATACAAAAAATAGTACTATAAAGTCCGCGACAGAATAAGATAAAATTTAGAAATAAAAAGAGAGCAAAGAAAAAATTTAATTTAAATAATTAATAATATATATATATATATAAAAATTCAAGATCAATATGTAAGCAGATAAAAAAAAGCTTACCTAAAGAGAAAATAATTGTCGGTAAAATATTTTGAATCGACATTTTTCTGTTATATTCTAAATTGGTAGTGTGGCAAAAAAATTTCGCTCCTCTTTTATACATGAAACATTCGGATTTTTATTTATTATTTGATTATGATGTTTGGCGTGTCTGGTCGAATATGAATTAGATATGTGTATTTGTGTAAATATAATACTCCTACTTATATCGAAATGTGAGTATAATGTTTGTTAGTCAATCAATGAAAAACAAACAAACGGATTTTGGTTTAACTTATAGAATGGTTTATAAAGTTGATTACAAATGTGAGATGAAGATTAAAAATGAAAGTGTAACATAACGTACTAGTAATACGGTTTACATAATTTCATAACAGATGGCGCTACTAGTACATTGCTCCGCGCTATCGAAGTGCTTTTGTAAGACTAACGCTCGTTTACTTTTCAATTTTACCCGGCGAAGCTTCTGCGCTCGCCCATCCCACCGGTGACGCTGTAAAAGCCATTAGGGCTAACAGCAAAAGAAAATATAAAGCTAGAAAAGATCTCTTCTCAGAGAGAGAAAGATTATAATGCTTATAAGTTCTTTGTACCTGAGCAAAAGTTATCTATCTTTTTAGACCACAAACTCTGGCCGCAGGGTGTCATATTTAGGCGCTTCATTAATTTCAAACGAAAGGATTCGAACGACGCACCGATAAATACCGTAACCGACCCCTTATATACTAAGAATGATGAATAATAATAATATCTACAAATTAGTCAGTTTTAATTGTAAAAGTATAAAGCGTTCTGTGGATTATATAAGGCAGTTGTGTTTAACATCGGATTTGATAGCATTGCAAGAGACATGGCTACTTCCACATGATCTATCATTCCTTAATGAGATTGATGTGGCCTATAGCTGTACGGGTACATCGGCGGTGGATACGGCGGCTGGTCTTCTGTCCGGCCGGCATTATGGTGGTGTGGCGCTCATTTGGAAGAAAAATGTTTTCCAAAATGTATGTGTAGTGCAATGTGATAACCCGCGGTTATGTGCAATAAAAATCGTGTTGGGTCAAAGGTCAATTTTAGTATTTAGTGTTTATATGCCCACCGATAAAGTGATAAACCTCCCGGAATTTACGGACTGCCTCAGCTCGGTAAGTGCTATTATTAACAATGAAAATATCGAGTCAGTGTATATACTAGGCGACTTTAATGCACATCCGAATGAACCTTTTTATAACAAACTAATCGGTTTTTGTAATGAGTTAGAGTGGGTTTGTGCAGACGTACAATTGTTAGGTATACATCCAGACACGTACACTTATGTTAGTGAAGCCCACGGGTCGAGACGCTGGCTAGACCACTGTGTAACTACTGCGTCCGCACTATCCTCTGTCGTTAAAGTATACGTAATGTACGATGTGTTATGGTCAGACCATTACCCCTTAGTAATAGAGTGTAATCTACAAGTTGTTAAGCCTAAAGTTAATTGTAATTACATATCTACATTTAATAAAGTACAATGGGGAGATAGAAAGCCGGACTATAATAAATAAATATTAACATAAACTTGTATACTAAGTTACGTCTGGAGGGGCTTAGTCGCCTTGACTTTTCTAAAGAAAGGTATTGTTGTAAATATATTTGTAATAACACTAGTCAGACTAAAATTATAGATAAGATGTACGCTAATATAGTAAATGTTCTAACGGGTGCTGCCACAGTTTCTAATGAGAAAGGGAGGTGTGGGAAGAGGGCAGTGGTGGGATGGAACAAGTACGTGCGCGATGCGCACGCGGATGCCAGGGCTGCTTTTTTGACGTGGACTAGATATGGTACACCAATTTCGGGTTTTTTCTATCAGGAAATGCATAAAACTCGATGTATATTTAAGTCACGTTTAAAATGGTGCCAAAGACAAAGTGAGCAAATAAGAATGGACAAATTGGCGTCACAACATTTGAACCATGATTTTCGCAATTTTTGGAAAGCTACAAATCAATCTAAAAATAAGTCTAGTATTCCTGTGAGCATTAATGGCGTTAGTGATCACATTCTTATAGCAAATATGTTTAAGAGTTATTTTACGGTAAAGTCACCGGTAGGACCATCACCACTGAAGTGTGATAAAGAGACTCATGGGCAGGAGATTTAAGTCCAATTTACAGCAGAAGACGTTAGCAAAGTCATCATTTCTATGTCGCGGGGCAAATCCCCTGGCTATGATGGGCTCAGTATTGAGCATTTAAAACATGCTGGACCTTCCTTGCCTAGATTGTTGGCAGCATTCTATAATTTATGCATATCACATTCGTATTTACCGGCGGCGCTCATGAAAACTATTGTGGTACCAATTGTAAAAAAACAAAACTGGTGACATAAGTGACAAATCTAACTATAGACCTATCTCACTTGCCACTATTTTGGCTAAAGTACTTGACAGTTTGCTTAATATTTTACTTGATAAATACATAAACTTACATAACGATCAGTTCGGTTTCAGATCAGGTTTATCCACAGAGTCAGCAATATTGTGTTTAAAGGAAACTGTCAAGTATTACTCAGCGCGTCAGACCCCCGTCTTTGCATGTTTCCTTGATTTGTCAAAGGCCTTTGACCTGGTGAATTACGATATCCTATGGAAAAAACTTAAAGATACTGGTATGCCTAATGAAATCAATAGGATGTTTAAATTTAGGTATCAAAACCAGGTCAATGTTGTGAGATGGTCAGAAACGTTCTCTAATCCTTACAGATTGGCATGTGGAGTGAGGCAGGGGGGTTTGAGCTCACCAAAGCTCTTCAATCTGTACATCAACGCGCTTATAGAGGCGCTCAGTAGCACGCGTGTCGGCTGTTATATTGACGGAACTTGTATGAATAACATCAGCTGCGCTGACGATATGGTGCTGCTGAGCGCTTCTGTCTGCGGTTTGACGAAACTGTTGGGCATATGTGAAAACTATGCCCAAGAACACGGCTTGAGATATAATGTAAGAAAAGTGAGTGCATGGTCTTTGGGGCCAGAGGGAAATCACTAAAATATACTGTGCCACCTGTCAAGTTATATCGAAACCCATTGATGATGGTGGATCAATTTAAATATCTCGGGCATGTGATAACCTCTGACCTGAAAGATGATGCAGACATTGAAAGGGAGCGCAGGGCTTTGTCTGTCAGGGCAAATATGATCATCTGCAGATTCGCTCGCTGCTCTGTTTCAGTAAAAGCAACCCTCTTCAGAGCGTACTGTATGTCCCTTTATACGAGCAGTCTGTGGATAGATTATACGAAAAAGCAGTATAACGCCCTGCGCGTACAATTTAATAATGCGTTTAGGATGCTGATGGGGCTGCCCCGATTTTGTAGTGCGTCGGGGATGTTCGCCGCAGCACGCGTGGATTGTTTTTATACCACCATGCGTAAGCGGTGCACATCCTTGCTGCGCGGAGTCCGGGCAAGCTCCAACGGCGTTTTGAGGGCATTTGCAGACAGGATCGATTGTCCGCATTTTAATCATTGCGCAATAGTGCATATGCTGGCAAATCGATCTTGTCTTAGGATTAATACTAGGTAAGGATATTATTATAGTTTATTACTCACAATTAGGATTAAGTTTTTGTATTAATACTAACACTATTTTTGTATTTTTGTAACGTATTTTTATTTTTGTAACGCATTGTTGTTATGGCCCTTAGTAGGCTGAGATAATAAAGTGATTTGATTTGATTAGACACATTCGGAAAAAAAATATTTAAGTCCGATACAGTCCACCACAGCGCGTCACTTTAAGTCGAGGTCCGGCCTCACAGGAGGCACCCTTAAGGCGACTCTCCCAGTTTATACCCCCGGCGATGCATCCGCGCTCGCCCACTCTCTCGGTGACGCTGTACGAGCCATTAGGGCTAACAGCATTAGTTAGTGCCCGAAAAGAATAAAAGAAAAAAAATGATATACCAATTCCTAAGGTCTATACAGTGCATCTTACTGTAACACTAAGCTTAATTAGGTAAACGGTGCATCTTCCGGTACATCCACATTTGGAATGCTGTGAAGGAACCGTCCGCGGTACTAACTGTATAAGTGAATAAAGTACTTTCCTGTCACTTTTACGTATTCTTTCCCCGCCTGTACGTCGGTCCGGTTCGACGTGTTACACAAGTTAAAAAAAGCTTTTAAAAAAGTTTCATGTCCCTATTGTTAATCGTTAAAGAATTCCTTCGTCTCTAGACGAATATGACGATAGTAAAATCCAAGACTTTATTTATATTTATTGTTTAAACTATATTATATATAGTACGCGGCCATAAATAATGCACATCGAGCCTTAGAGAGAGAAATCAGCTAGTTCTGCTTCATAGAGCATTGTCTCTTTAGCACAGACTGACGAACCCGTGTGACACGTCACATACTAATTGAGTGTCAGTGCTCTACGATACCGAACTGGCCGGCTGTTTCGCTCTAAACATTGATGTGCATTTTTTAATGCCGGGTTCTATACCTCGTATTTTACGACACCTCAGTAAGAAATGAGGATGGTCTATTGTACTCAACCGGATACCACCCGACCGGGTCAACTTATCTTAGTCATCTTTTACGACACCTCGGTAAGAAATGAGGGCGGTCTATTATACTCAGCAGGATACCAAACGGCGGTCCAGAAATCACAGTGTGTCCCCCATTAATTAGCTTTAGTATTGTCCAACTTTAAACCAATCAAGAACATGTGTAAGAAATAATTAACCACAACTATAACAATATTTTTTTTACACAACAAATAATTAATAAAAACTATAACTAAACTTGAAAAAATCACAAAAAAACAGATGTACAAATTTTATAATTTAACACCAGAGTTATTTTATTTGAAGAAATATTTACACTTGAATGACAACAGACAATGCGAAGGTTTTGAGAAATGCATTTAGATATTGTATTGAAATAACCGAATCAAGTCTTAGTTTAATTTTGCAACTGCAAAACAAATGTCCATGTTATGATGTCACTGACGAAAACTTCGTTTTCGTAGACGCGATCGCAAATGATAAGTTGAAATCGGTTATTGCTTAAATCGTGATTAAATAAAAAATATAACTCAGTTAAATAAAACGTAGTTTTGTTAAATTTAGTTTTCGTAGCGAATGGTGAAATACGCTCTTAATCAAATTAAAATATTTGTATGGGAAAATTCGTAGAATTAGGCGTTACTTTGAGATTGAGATACAAAATAATAATTTTTTTTTTATTATCCCCGTAAGTAAGGGGTGTTGGAAGTTGGTGTCTTGCCCCAGTCAGTCTCTTCAACTGCCGTTCACCTCACTTGCGTGTTTTTGCATTTCTGACACATGGAGGATTCATTGAAACAGATGCACTACCAACCTCCACCCCCACAGCCACAATACACAAGCACTACACATATTCACTATCACAAACTTAACAAAAGTTGTGATACATCTTTCGATTAATAAAGATATTTAATTAATATCGATCCAGCCCTTAAGGAATCTATAAAGAATGTATAAATAAGGTATACATAATCTCACTTTTAGTTTTATAGAAAATATATTAAAATGTAATTATGTAATAAAAAAATATATATTTAAAAAAATATATATTTTTTAGTCTGAGTACCAGATTTTTAATGATTTTTAAAAATTAGTGTAAGAAAAATCGCAGGTGCAAGTAGTGTTATTTCTTCGCAAATAAAAATGTGAATTATTATTGAAAATATTTTAATTTTTCTTTAAGAAGCAATTGAGTAAATATCTGACTAACAAGTGTGAATGTGCTAGAAAGATTCCATAGTATATATAATAATGTAAATGTAGATACGAAGTGTCGTAAAAGGCGACTAAGGTGAGTTGACCCACCGTGTGGTATCCGGTTAAGTAGAATAGACCACCCTCTGTCTTACCGAGGGGTCGTAAAATACGCCTAAGGTAAGTTGACGTCAAGCAGGCGGCCGGTCATAAAATACGTAGCAAAATCATATGACAAAATGTTTTAACATGTTGTGCCGGCCCCACGTAGAGTGGGATAAGGGCAGGAAGATGATGATGATGAATGTAAATGTAGATAATTCAAAAATTCTTTAGTCAAGTATATTTTTAAACAAATGCTTTGACTTTACCAACGGCTTTTATCAACTTTACTGCTGGTCTAGAAACTGTTCTTACCGAGAAAAACCAGCAAAAAAATTCGCAATTGTTCTTTTCAAAACATATGTAATTAGTTACATTTAGTTACTATCTTGCACAGTGTCAGAGAGTAGCTATACCACGCATTCTTATCATCAATGTAATCCTCAACAGTATATTAGACTTTCTGTATCAGCCTTCTTTTAATAGACTTCCTGAACTGCTGTAATGGTAAAGCTATATATAAAAAAAAAGCAAGCTAGCAAGAAATTAGGTGATTGCTATTTTCAAAGTCTTGTTAAAGTGAAATTTTATTCTAGAATCCTAATACCGAAAGAAACACGCGATATAGGTACTTTTGTAATTTGCAAACCAGAAGCCGCGTCCTTATGTCGCTTTCTATTTTGTCTGCAATGAAAATTTACACACCTTATACATGCAGGACAAGCCACCACATGCACCCCCAAGGCGCATTCACTAGCAACAACGCACACAAAAGCAGCACAAACACCCACCACCACAATCTCGACGATCGTTTCGCCCCGAAACCAGAGCATTATCAGGAGGATAGGCTCCACGACAAAAATCGTAATGCGCCACGCTACCCATACAAGCAGTCTTAAATAGTTCAACTCCCACCAATACCCTCCCCTCCGAACACATGTAGCAAAACGGAATTAGATACATTTACTTGCTCGTTAATTAAGTGGCCATTGTTATTTTTTATTATCTCAAGTTGCTCTAACGTATTGAGTCGGAGTCCCTTATCACAAGTGTAAAGAATATGAAATGAATGGTCATTAGGCACTTTATGACCGCTTTCCAGCAAATGTTTTGCAAAATTAGAATTTTGTGGTTTATTATTCCTAAGCGCAGCCATATGTTCCCGGAATCGAACCGCAAAACTTCGGCCAGTCTGACCCGCATATGTACCGTTGCACTCAGGACAATCTATTTTATAAACCCCGGATTTTTTACCCTTATCTAATATATCTTTATTTTTCCACAACAAATTACGAAAAAAACTAACCAATTGCTTCGTAAGAAATAAATATAGAAGTATATTTATATAGAGTTAGAAGAGAACTTTAGAGCACAATAGAGTAATTGTAATAGGATATTACTTTATTAGGATTTTCGGGTGTTCCGACTAGGGTTAATCAGATGCCCACCTGAAAAGATTTCCGAGGCGGTCTGGTGCTACTGATGCATCGAGGACTGGTCAGATGGCAATTCACTTGCACTAAACACAAGCAAGTCTAATTTTATAATATTTGGTATAAAACATCAATTAGCGAAGTTAAGTAATATAGATTTGGAAATTAACATAAAAGGTGAGAAGCTGCAAAGACAAGATGAAGTACGTAATCTTGGTTTAATTATGGATTCCAACCTTCGCTTTGAAAATCATATCGCATCGACGGTTCGCAATTATTTCTACCGGCTAAAAATCTTATATACGATACGAAAGTATCTTTCGGAGAAATTAAGAGTGCAGCTTGTGGAAACTATAATCTTGTCGAAACTAACCTACGCGGATATTGTTTATGGGCCTCGTCTTCTATCCAAAACGATTCGTCTTGTCCAGCGAGTGCAGAATGCGTGCGCACGATTTAGTTATAACATACCACCGAGGAGCCATATAACGCCATATCTTAACAAAAATAAACAGCTAAAAATGAAAGCTAGGCGAAAACTTCATTTAGCCTGTCTCCTCTTTGGTATATTATTGCATTAAGCATAAATTTATTTTTTATTTTTTATCATTTACAATATGTACTTATTTTTTTTGCCCATTAATATTTATTTATTATTATAAAATATATTGTGTAAAGTTTTCTGTTTTTCTGTTTATTTATTAAATATATTTATCAATATAGTTAATTAAAGTGTTTATATATTAGATATTTTGTAATGCTGTTAATCTTTTATTTTATTTTATTTTCAGTTTAACCGTGACGCAATCCACCCTGGCTACAGCTGAAAAACAGTGTTGTGTGACAAAATTTTGTCACTCAATTCATACTGAGCTGTTTGCCATTTTCCTCTTTCTGTGCTAACCAGTATATGTATTTATGTATGTGTATATAAATATATATACATATATTAGGTTTAGGTATTTTATTTAGGTATTATTATAGTTATAAGGTATTATATATATATATTATGTTTGTATAAGTTACTGTATAAGTGTGCAGTGTAGCACAGGAAGTTGAAATAAATGTTTTTTCTTTCTTTCTTTCTTTCTTCTTTCTTTCTTTCATCGTTTTGCCGGGGGAGGGACCACTTATCGAGAGGCCTCGAGGCCGAAACCCTAGAACCACTTCTAGGGTTCAGAGTTGCTGGTGACGGAGTATGGGGGCAATGTGTATAACTGTACCCTGTTCCCTCCACCAGCAGCTAGCTGGAGCACTCAGGTTGTTTTAGTCGGTTGAAGTTCTTAATATAAGTCCTACGAAGACAGCGGCGGGACCCTTAAAGGGATTTCTCTTGATAAAAAAACTTCATTACAAGACATTAAGAAAGTCGTCGCCGTTAAAACCTTATTCACAGTTCTGTTTAATCCTCAGTAAAAAGCAGAACCTTATCGAATTAAGCGTTGCATTCGTACGATAAATGAAATGTCTCCCGCCAAATTACATTTCACAGATACCTCGTAAAGTCGTTAGTCTAGAATAGTTACACCTAGGGTTGCGTTTTTTAAAGGACGCAATTTTATCTTTTTAATGTGTGGGGGAGGTCAGTAGAAGCTTAAGTTCAAGTTTGTGGTCCCAACCCTTGTCCCACGGCCGCCATCTTAAAAAAGGGGCGCAAAGGGTTTTCGCGTTGTACCTCGTAAACTAACAACCTTGCAGAAACTTAACCTAACTTAATATGTAGGAAGTTAAATTTCTATAATTTTATTTCTAAATCTTTTATCGTCAATTGTCTAACGAAAAAGTAATATTCAAAAATAAGTGAAAATTTTACAAGTTTCCTTTTGGAGGTTATAATGTTTTTTAGTTCATTTTACAATAAAATGACATCTATCAAATTTTGTAGAGGCTGTTTCGGCGAGCAAATTCCACTATTGTTATAATTATAGTCTTATAACGAACACGATAACCTTGACGGACAAACGGGTTGGAAGAAAGATTATACAGTATCGCGGACGGGTCTTTTACAGTATTCCAAGAACGGATGAACCGGAAGATGGACGTTTAGTGTTACAGCAGGATGCACTTTTGACCAAAGGAATTTTTAGGCGATGTCGACTCACGAACATTTTGTATGGGGACTACTTGTATAATTACAAAAGCACTACTATAGCGCGAAGCAAAGTATTCATGGCGCCATCTGTTATTCCAGTGAGGAAAGTACGTAAACCGCGTTACTAGTACGTTACCAGTCTCGTGCGTACGCGCGCAGTGAACGGACGCTTATTGTTTATGTGAACGTTATCGCTGCGCGTATCGTGTGAGACGCAAAGTTCGTCAGTTTCGGTTAACGCCCCTGCACCCCTGCCCCCGGCGCCAGTTGTACTCGCCGCGACCCGTGTTGCGGCTCGAGGAAGCGGTCGGCAGCGCATCGTGTGCACCTGCTCCGCCGAAGCTGCCCGGACGCAGCGATCTGCACCGCCTTTCGTTGCAAAGACGTATGCAGACGTGCCCTCAGTGAAACTACCGTTCATTATTCCATTGTGTTTGTAGTCTCCGCCCCCGCTCGTGGGCGCCTAGCTGGACCTCCCCCCAGGGGTCTCACCCGGCTGGGTTGCACGCGCCGAGGGTGCGTGCTGCACTCGCATAGGAGCGGCTCACTAAGGTACCTCTGTAGCTACTATCCGAGTAGCATTACCTGCATTCGCAAAACTGCGTGACCATGTCCGGTCGGGGGGAGCCCCCCCGAGGGACCCACGTATTAGGGGGGAGCGCCCCGCGGTCCCCCGCGCTGTAGTGCGGCGCGACATACGGGGCAGCACCATCGTCCCGTTTACGCCGATCGCACCCGCAGCAGCGCCATCATCACCGCCAGCGCCTGCGTCACTACCACGCTTCCGGATTCCATCCGGCGAGCAAAAGTCGTCAGACTCCGCGCCTTTGTTCTCCGCCGATGTAGCTGAGCTTACATCGGGCGGTGAAGCACCGAAGCGTCCGCGGGTTGCCGACTCTTCGCCCGAATCCCTCGAGGGAGACGACAAGCGTCCGAAGACGGACCAGTCGCCGACCACCTCACTTACAACGTCGTCGTCATTCGACGTTCATCTAACAGCCGAGCAAAGGACTCGGCCCACTCCACCGCCGGCCTCCTCACCTCGGGACGAGTGTGGCGTGCGACTGCCCACAGAGAGCGCGTCGCAGGGATCCGCCTCGTGGCCTCGGGACTCGACGAGCTACGCCGGATTCGCTTCGTCGCCGTCTCCTATGGCGACGTCCCGGCCCTCTACCACTCAGGCCGGGCCGTCCGGTTACGCCGCCGCCGCCGCCGCGCCAACGTCACCCCGCGCGCTCCAGCAGTGCCAGGAAGAGCTGCAGCGCCAGTTTAATCCTCCGACCACTACCGGAGCGAAGACGGCGCGCTCCGAGTACCCGCCCATCACCGTGGAGTGCCTCCCCAATTGGACGAGGCACTTCACCGCAATTCGAGGCATCCTTGGACACGCCCCTAACGCCCGCCCGATGGGAAAGGGCGTAAGATTCCTCCCCAAGTCGGCGAAGGAATTCCGGGTGCTCCAACGGTACCTTCTCGACGCTGCCAAGCAGGACCCGAACATCGCCTGGTACTGCTACAGCCCAGCGTCGAGCCTACCCAGCAAGGTAGCCATCAGGGGGCTACCACAGGACACCCCACCAGAGGAGGTCATCGCGGCGCTGCGATCCCTTGGGTATACGGCGACCCAGGCGAGGGCCATACCACCGGTCAGAGGGCGGCACGGCTGCACATACTTCGTGCAGCTGGAGCATCTGACCTTCGAAGAGCTCGGTCACCTGTACAGAGAGACCGAGCTCCTGTCGATGCCGGGCCTCATCATCGAGGCATGGAAGGGCGGAGGAGGTCCGCCACAATGCCACAGGTGCCAGCAGTTCGGCCTCGAATCGGCCAACTGCCACCGGCCGCCCAAATGTGTCCGCTGTGCAGGCGGGCACCTGGCCCAAGACTGTAACCGGCCCCAAGAAGCCGCGCCCAAGTGCGCGAATTGTGGAAAAGCGCATGTGGCGCGGGACCGCAAATGCCCGGTCCTTCCCCGCGAGGCGCGAAAGCGCAGCATCGATGTCGCGCCGCCGCGCCCGGACAAGGAAGCGAAGAAGAGGGCAGGGGGGTGTAGGCAAGTTCCCCCCCCAACCGAAACACTCGCCGCTGCCATACAAGTCGCCGCAGCGGCCCCCGCCATCCCCGCAGCTCGTCCCGCGGTAGCCGTACGCGCCGCCCCTGCCCCCGCGGCACGTCCCGCAGTGGCCGTGCCTGCCGCCCCCGCCCGACCCGCACTGAGTAGCGCCCCGCCGTCGCCCGGCGTATTCATTCCGCTACTCGACGGGGGGAAGCGGGAGGGGCTAACGTAGACCAGGAGCCGGCGACTAAACAACCGCCGGCCTACATCCCGACCCCCCCAGCTACTCGACGGTTGGAAGCGGGCGGGGTTATTATAGACCGGGAGCCGGCGACTCTGCAACCGCCGGCAAATGACCCGATAGGCAGGGGGGAGCCCTTGCAAAAACGAAACCGGCACAGGCGCAGGCAGCCGAGGCCAGCAGAGGCTGAGCCCGCCACCAGGTCCACACCGCACCCCAGGCCGCCAACATCAACATCGTTGGCGGCAATGCCAGTAATCGCCGAGGCGCCGAAAAGCCGCGGCCACCGACAGGCCACAGAAGAAGAAGAGTCGGAGCTTCGAGCGCCGCTACACCCTACTTTCCCCCTGCCACCCTCCGCGCAGGACTCGGGCATGAACAACATTGTCCGGGTCCTGATCGAGGCGCTCATGGCGGCGCTCGCGCACTATGTAAGCACGAGGGATGTAGTCGGCGCTATAACGGCGGCCATAACCCAGTTCGGGCGGTCGTACCAGTGACCGCCCTAAGAGTACTATATTGGAATCCGGGCGGCATAAGAGGACACGTCCGTGAGCTAACACTACTCGCCCAGTCGCAGGACATCCATGTTATCCTCCTGGGCGAAACCAAACTCACGGACAGCGTCGAGCTCCGCGTGCCCAACTTCTTCGTGTATCGGCGTGATGTAATCTCTCCCCGGGGCTATCCGTACCGAGGTACGGCCGCTCTGGTGCGGAGGGATATTATACATGAAGAGTTGGAGCACACCACGTTCACTAGCACCCGTACACAGGGGGTGCGTGTCAACGTGGGCAACCAGGAGCTCCGCATTTATGCCGCCTACAAACCACCCGGATTGACTTTCTGCAGCACCGATGTCGGGACAATCTTCGGACAGCAGGGACCCGCAGTGATCGTGGGTGATCTCAACGCGAAACATCATGCGTGGGGATCGCGAATCATCACTGGGGTCGGGAGGCAACTGCACGAAGACAGCATGAGGAGCGGGTACGGTGTGATGGGGCCGGGAGCGCCGACCCACACCCACCGACAGCCGCTCCCAGCCAGATGTCCTTGATATAGTGCTGCACCACGGATTCGACAACCCGTTTGATGTCGAGGTCCTCTATGACCTTGACACACAACACCTACCGGTTTTGGTCACCCTAGCCACCCAGGGAGGCTTTTTAGTGCCCCGCCCGCCGCGGATGCGGACGAACTGGGAGCGCTACACCGCCGAGCTTGCCGGGCTTGAGCTGGCAGGCCCGATTACCACACCTTCGGGAGTCGACGATGCTGCTGCGCTCGTCACGGAAGCGATGATCGCCGCCAAAGCAGCAGCCACCACCACCACGTCGACTTCACCGGATACCAATCGAAGGAAGGACCTGCCGAGCTCGCTCCGCAATATGCTCTAGCGGAAGCGCACCCTACGCCGCCTATGGGCCCGCACTCGCTGCCCCAGGGTCAAGGCTGACCTGAACCGGCTTGCAGAGAAGATCGCGCGTGCCGTAGTCGCTCTCGACGAGGCGCGATGGGAGGATACCGTCGATCGAGCGACGGAACACGACACAGCGCTGTACTCTCTCTGCAAGAAACTCACCGGACATGACACCCCCGTCTAACCGCTGTTTGATGCAGCGGGTAGACGCACCTATACCGCCAAGGGTCGCGCTGAGATCCTGGCGGCCCACCTGGAAGAGACTTTTAAGCCCAACGCCCCCAATACCTCCAACCTCCAAGTCATCCGTCATCACGCGGCTGTCCAGGACAAGCTCGAGAGGTTCCTGTCGGCCCCTACACCGCCGCTCCGGGGAGAGGATTTCATCTCCCTGTCAGAGCTGCGGTCGGTCGCTGCTCGCCTTGATAAGCGAAAAGCGCCAGGCCCCGACGGAATCACCAACGCCGCGTTGATGCTGCTGCCCCGAACAGGTCTCGTAGTGGTCACGAGACTGTTCAACGGAGTACTCCGCACCGGCCACTTCCCAGAGGCGTGGAAGGCCGGGAAGATCATCGTTCTTCCCAAGCCGGGGAAGGACCGCCGCCTGCCTGGAAGCTACCGGCCGATCACCCTGCTCTCGCACATAGCCAAGCTGTTCGAGCGTCTGCTGCTGCGTCGAGTCACGCCCCATCTGCCACTGCGCGAGGAGCAGTTTGGATTCCGCAGCGGCCACTCGACGACGCTCCAGCTGGCGAGGGTAATCAACCACCTGACCAGTGAGCGGAACAACGGGCGCTACACCGTTGGGGTCTTTCTCGACATCAAGAAGGCCTTCGATCGTGTATGGCACGCCGGGCTCCTGGTCAAGATCTTGGACACCACCATGCCGCCTGCTTATGTGCGAGTGCTGGCATCATTTCTACACGGCCGTAGCTTTTACGTGGCAGTGGATGGTGCCGAATCCCAGCCACGCACCATCCAAGCCGGAGTACCCCAGGGCAGCTGTATATCGCCGCGCTTATACGCGGCGTATACGGATGACATCCCCACCCTGCGCCACTATCTGCGGGAAGGGGAGGAGGACGTGTTGTTGTCGCTCTTCGCTGACGACAGCGCGTATTTCGCGTCGTCCTACCACCAGATCGTCGCCACCAACTTGTTGCCGGAATGGCTGGACAAGTGGAGGATGGCCGTCAACGTCGGGAAGACGGCCGCTCTGCTCACCAGCCGCTCCAAACCGCTACGTCAGCTGACTCTTCGAGGCCAGGACGTAGAGTGGAAGACCACAGTGAGATTTTTGGGGTGTGAGTTGGACCGCAGCCTGCGCATGGTCCCCATGGTCAATCGTGCCGTGGGCCAAGCTGCTGCTGCCAGGTCCCAGCTCCACACGCTGTTCACATCCCATTTACCTGTCAACACCAAACTGCGAGTCTACGGTGCCTACGTCCGCTCGCGCTTGACGTATGCGGCACCCGCCTGGTACGCGCTATGTTCGGCGTACCAGAGGCGAAGACTTCAAGTCCAGCAGAACCGCTGCCTGCGACTGACCGTAGGAGTCCCGAGGTATGTGCGGAACGACGTCGTGCATCGGGACATCAGAATGCCGACCGTGGAGGAGTATGTCCGTCGCCTAGCGCGCCGGATGTTCGCGCGTGCGGACAATAGCGCGCACGTACACCTCCATGGCATCGCGCCACTCCATGCGCGACCACCCGATGGACGTTCCCTGCTTCGTGAGCTCCTGCGATCACCGTCTCCGCGGCCCGATGCGGATGACGACGGCGACGAAGAGGACGACGCGACGGGCGAAAGGGCGAATACACCGGACATGACAAACCTACCTGAACAAGACACCACCGGACGAGACACCACCGAAATTGACCCCGAGGTCTGGGAGCTACCATTCCCAGACCTCCCCACCGAACAAGACATCCATTAGGTCACCTAGGTGACCTGGGCTTACGGCCCAAATACCGACACCTTTGGGTCACCTAGGTGACCTCGGCCTACGGCCGGATCACATACCGGGCTTAAGTGCCCGCGAGGAGATGCCCGGGTAGAGAGGAATTCCTCGAGGCCCGCACCCCGTTTACCCCCACCCGGGGAGTAAACGAGAAGACCCTGCTGCTGTAGTACGTTATGATACAGTTGTTAAATTTTTTTTATTTATCTAGATTTTACAGCGGTCCAAACTGGTACCAGATTCTCGAATACTCATAGGGATACAATAAAATTAATGCATTACGCTTACTTTTCCATCTATGTATTTCTTTATTCAAATAATTATGATCTTCACATTCGTATGCTATTATTAAACTATTTTTGACTTAAGTAAAAAGCCCCGTACCCTAAAGGTAACAGAACTCTGAATACGCAACTGTAAATGTAATCTTTCAATGGCCTACATCAACGAACTGAGGCTATGGTCAAGGTCATCAGTTTATCTTTCAAGATTATGTACAACTAGAGCAACGCCGTCGTATTGACAAGGGACTTATTAAATTCAACTGGCCCGTTGGCGCAGTTGGCAGTGATAATGCCTTCTTCTCTTTGAGTCGCGGGTTCGATTACCGCCGAGTGCTGATATTTTCTATAAAAAATTTTTAGGTTCTTCGAGTCCGGATGAATATATGTATTTAGTATCTATTTAAAATTATATATGTAAATATATACTATTCCACTTGTAACAGTCTCAGACTACATACTTGTCGAAAATAATTAATTATTAAAATTTCAATATTTCAGCTATTAAGCGTTTGTTTGTCACACAAGAATGTTATACACATCTATAATTGATACTCTTAACATAAAACATTAAAATCAGAAAAGTCAAATTTTCATCTTATTGGCCGAACGTCGCAACAGCCGCCGTTCAATAGCATAGAGAGCGGGCGGCACACGGAGCGCATAAATGACATATATGGAAACTTATAAAGTATTGAACTAATGACATTGTAGATGTGAACTGGGGTGGTACAAAATATTAATTTAGTTTTACCTCGAGTCCGACGGCTTGTTATAAAATAAAAAATATGATATATTGAAATATTACTATAAAAAAAAATGTGATCACATTATTTTATTTTATCTAAAGTTTTATTTGACTCCTTCGGTTTGAAAAGAATCTGAGTTATTCACAACGTAGTAGGGCTCCTAGGCATTTAGAAGAATCACGTGCCAATAGTACTAGCGCCTTAAGGCGTATTTTACACATTTCGAGTGTTGAGCCACCTCTCCGTTTCTGGAGAGAAGAGTCTTAGGTGTAATTTTTACAATTTTTATAATGTAAATTTAGGTGTAACACCTAAGACCTTTTTCGACGATCTTTTAAATAAAAGAGGAGGGAAAAGGTATTATTATTCAAATGAAATGGATTTAAACCTTTTGGATTTTGATCGCAGTATTTTCCCTTAGTTTTATTTTCTTTAGAGATTACAAAATTTGCCAAATCCTTGATGTTTATGTATCGGTAGAACATTATTGCTTTAAGCTAAATTCTTTCTATTCGACATTATCACGCCCTACAACTACAAATTTTATATATGACAGACAAATAAATATTCGTTTAGATTTAATATAGTTTTATTTATGGTAGAGCTATTAGTGATTTAAGATTAAAGTAAGTTTTTATAATAAGACCCTTCCTCTCTTCTTCCGTAGAAAGACGCCGAGTTGGTCTGCAAGTAGAAGTCACCGCGTAGTCTGAAAGGAATATGAGATTCATAAACATTCTTTAAAAATTTTTTTGCTAAAATCCGAGCAAATATTTGCTGTATCTACAAAAATATTTGTTAAGTTGTAAGACTTTTGAGTGCGTCTGTCCATTTAATGGGAATAGACGTATTCTTCCAGCGTCACATCCAATTTATATTATTCATTTAAGGTCTTTTACAGAAAGCCGTGTGATATCCGACTAAGTAGAATAGACCACCCTCGTTTCTTAACGAGGTGTCGTAAAAGGCGATTAAGATAAGTCGGCCCGCCGTGTGGTATCCGGCTGAGTAGAATATGCTCTCTTTCTTATCGAGGTGTCGTTAAGGGCGTACTAAGGTAAGTTGACGTCAGGCAGGCGGCCGGTCGTAAAATACGTAGCCAAATCATAATAGTTTTAGTTTTAGTTTGTGTTTTGTATTTTTCTTTTAACTTTCTCTAGACTTTTAAGTTCAAATTTGTATGTATTTTGATTATCCTTTTCATTTGTAACACTGTATATGGAGCATGTTGTGTTCTCCTATAATTGGGGATACACTTAGTTTATTTAATAAATAAATAAATAAATGAGATATATGTTATGCCAACCACACTTATGATGGGATAAGGGCAGGAGGATGATGATTTAGTTCTTTACAGAGTTCTGAGATTGAATTTTTTTGAGGTCCATTGCCAACGACCAAGGTTTCCTATAGTTTAAAAATACTGGATGGTGCATACTGCGTATCTAAATAAGTACCCGAAGCATTTCAGGCCGACTCGCCTCCACAAAAAGGACATTCTGCATGGTTTTCCACTTCGTGGTAAAGCCACGACTATACCTACTGACTGAACGGATCAAAGAACTGATAGGCAGTTGGATCATCTCGCGACCATATATTTTTATTGACGATGGTGGTGATGATATTTATTTATGGAATCCTGCACATTTCCCTCTCTATGGTCTAACAAATAATGTGTATTATAATTTATATTTACCTAGTATCAACGTTTCGTCCTATTGAAATTGTTTGCTTGTTCCCGCCTTTTATCTTCCAAGACTTACAGCTTGAAGCAGATCTCGCAATAAAAGTATTTGATCTTTCCACCGCTTCACCATAATATATCCAAGAGCGATTATGGCTGCATATTTGACCTAGAACAATACTTTGATGTATAATTGAGATGATGTCTTGTAGCAGTAAATCAATGTACTAGTTGTTGTTGTTGTGTATACATCTTTATTGTACACAATATTACAAATAATTACTACACAGTAGAAAATAAAAAGAAAAACAATATTACAAGTACATAAAAAAGCGTACAAAGGCGGACTTATCCCATAAAGGGATCTCTTCCAGCCAATCTATGAGAAACTGAAAGAAGAGTAATATTTTATGAGTAGAGTTTCTAGTATAAACAAGAAACAAGCGATCAGTGTACAAATACGAACGAAAAATAATAATAATAATTTATTTATTTATTTATGTACCAAAATTAAAATATATAAGAAAATACAGGTAAAGAAAAAAATGCACAAAGGATTACTTATCTCTATAAGAGATCTCTGCCAGCGACCCTTGGTGGTTTAAAAGTAAGTGAAAACGTAGTATAGGTACATTAATAGTAAAAGATAAACTATTAAAAACACTATAAAACAATTATAAATTAAATTTGGATAAACTTACTTTCTTATAATCATAAAATAGAATACATATATATAATACAAGGTAATACACTAATACTAATACAAAATATAATAAACCTACATAGATATAAGTTATGACAGCGAGGAAAGGTAGTGTTGCTTTAGCCTAAGTTTGAAAATATGCAAAGAAGGAGAGTCTTTAAAGATGCTATCTGGTGAAGAGTTCCAAAGCCGGGATGCAAGGACTGTAAAAGACTTAGAGAAAAACATAGTTTTATAAGAAGGCACTGCCAATGATTTAACTGCCACGCAAGAGCGTGCAGGTCTTACACGAGGGGAAGCCATGTGAAAGCGCTCACGAAGATAAAGAGGTGAAGAACTATTAAGAGTTTTAAAAATCGTGGTGAGGATATGAATATTCCGGCGAAGGTGAATAGGGAGCCACTTTAGTTTGCATCGAAATTGAGATATATGATCAAATTTGTGAAGTCCAAAAATGAAACGGATGCACAAATTTTGAAGACGTTCGAGTTTGTTGAGTAGCTCCTCAGTTGCATCCAAGTAGCACACGTCAGCATAATCGAGGAGAGGAAGCAGAAGAGAATGTACTAACATGATTTTGGTTTTAAGAGGAAGGAAATTCTGCAATCGTCTCAATGAGTGAAGTGAGAAATGCATACGTCTGCTAACTTCATTAATATGAGCTGACCATGATAGGTTACAGTCAAATATGAGTCCAAGATTTTTCGCGTGATTTGTCAGGCATATTTGTGTATCGTCGTTGAATCATCGGTAGATTGCTTAAGTCAACTAGACTACGCAACCTCCCACTCCCAATTATTAAAGCTTGCGATTTCGATGGATTAACAATGAGACCATGAGAATCAGCCCACTTCTTTATTCGTGATAGGTCCATGTTAATTTCATGCACTGCAGAAGCAAGGTCAGTAACAGTAGCGTGCCTATAAAGCTGCAAATCATCTGCAAAGAGATCGTAGTGAGAAGTAATTACATTGGAGATTTCGTTTATAAAAACAGAGAATAATAGAGAAGATAATACGCCGCCTTGAGGTACGCCGGCACAAAGTTCAATCCACTCAGAGGAAACATCATTAGAACACACTCTTTGCCGGCGGCTCTGAAGATATGACTTAAACCATTCAATTGCAGGTGGAGAAATATTAAGAGAACTGAGTACACCGAGCAGTACGTCAAAGTTGACTGAATTGAAAGCATTGCTAAAGTCAAGGAGAATAAGCACGGTGAGTTTTTTGTTGTCCATAGCAAGCCTAATATCATCAGTGACTTTTAGTAACGCGGTAGTTGTACTGTGCAAAGGACGGAAACTTGATTGGAAAGGATTAAAGAGGTTATGATTCAGAAGGAAACAAGATATTTGCTTTAAAACTAGATGCTCAAAAACTTTCGAAAGAATAAGAAGAATAGAGATTGGCCGATACTGAGACACAGAAGAAGAATTTTGGGTCTTAGGTAAAGGTAAGATATTAGCCATTTTCCAAGCTGAAGGGAAACTTTTAGAAAATAGTGAGAAGTTAAAAATATCCGTGATGATACGCGAAATAACATCGATAGTAAGGAGCAGCATGTCACAGCTAATACAGTCACTACCAACAGCTTTAGACTTAATGGCCATAATCCCCTTCCTAACATCCTCCACCGCAATATTATGGAAAAAGAAAGACGGACAGTTGGGACGGGCAGCTGAGGCCAAATTTAGAAGAGTTAAATGCTTTACGGGTATTTATCAGGTATTGTGATAGGGAAAGAAGAAAAGTGTTGATTGAGAGTATCGAAATCAATGGAAAGATTAGAATTTACGGATGACTTCCCCAAACCAAGGGACTTTAAAAGTCTTCAGGTCTGAGAAGAAGAAAATTTATCAATACAAGAGAAAATGTGACGGCGCTTAGCATCCCTACACATTCTGTTGCAGATATTCCGCAACCTTTTATAGACAGCCACATTGTCTTCACTGGGAGACTTTTTACAACGCCTCTTGGCTTTGTCACGTTTAAGCATAAGCTTCTTAATAGTGGGTGAAAGCCAAGGAGCAGGAAGACGTTTAACTCTAATTCGTCTAATGGGAGCATGTGAATCAAAAAGTCTTAGAAAAATAGAGTTGAATATCCTTACCCTGTTGTCCAGGAGACAATGGAGATCAGTCTACTCGCAATAAGTCATCATTAAAGGAAACCATATCAATTTTCTTGAGATTGCGATGCAAAATTTTCTTACTCTTATGTTTGGGAATAGAATAGTTGTAGCTAGCAAAAAGAAGGTCATGGTAGGAAAAAGGGGACGTCAGTTGACCATGAACGAGGATGTTATCAGGCTTGGAAACAATTATAATGTTAAGAAGAGATGGTTCGGAATGGGGAGAGAAATGAGTGGCAGACAGTGGAAGAATGTTCATGTTGAAAGCAGAGACTACAGACTTTAATTTAGCTGTTCTAGTGTCATTTTTTAATAAGCAGGTATTAAAGTCTCCCATGATGATAGTATGTTCGTAAGAGGGAGTTAGTTTGTCTAGAAGAGATTCAAAATCGCAAAAGTAATTTGTTTTGGACGAAGGCCTATAGATGACACCGAGAAGAAATTTCGCGTGGTTAGTGGAAATTTCAATAAACAAATATTCAAAATTGTCTGAGTAAGTATTAGGAGACTGGGATATTAAGTTATAACGTAAATCATCCCTAAGGTATATACAGTCCCCACCCCCCCGCTTGCATGAACGATCATTACGAACTAATGTAAAACCAGGAATTATGTAGAGGTTTGAAGGAAGGGAAGGTTTTAACCACGACTGAGAAACAAGGATACCGTCGATATGCACGTCGCTAAAAGAATTAAGAAGATCAAGATAGTGAGCCGGAATACTCTGTGCATTTATATGCACAATATTCAAACAATGAGTGTCATTCATTAAAAGCGAATTAAGTTTAGTATCAAGCGAAAAAGACGAGTTGCTCATGGAAGAACGACTACTCATAACACTATGAAAATTATAATAATATATAATAAACACAAAAGTAACTATAAATAAAAATGTGCGTATATTATATATATATAAATATTAAATATATAAAAAGATATAAGAAGAAAAAACAAAAATTACCGAAATACTATATAACCAGATACAATATCCTATACACTGACATCAATATGTCTACAAAATACCCAGAGTAGCAACCGTATTGAGAATGAGAACCGTATTGAATAGGATTTAATCTGTTATACTTAACATTTAAAAATATAAAAGAAAAGAAAGTATAAAAATAATGTTACGTATAACATAATAAATATAAGTAGATGATATTAACTACAAAAATAAAATGATATAAATTTTTTAGTATTTAGATTTACATATTATATGTATAAATGTATAAAAGAAAAAAATATATATATACATCATATGCAGCTCATTTCACAAGTTAAGTTAGCAATTGAGCCCGTATTATTTTTTTAAACCTCTTTTCAAGGAAGACAAGGAAGGCGACTTACGGATTGAAACAGGTAATTCATTCCATTAGATTAACTGCATCAACTGTAAATGACCTTGAATAAACCCGCGAAGTACTCGAAGGAAAGACAAGCTTGAAGTTACTACCAGATTTTAAGCGACCCTCACTAACATCAGACAGGAAATGGAAACGCTCTTTAAGGTAAAAAGGGGCTAAAGGACATTGTAAAGTAGCGATAATATATCTGTATCTCTTTTACGTCTGATGGGAAGTCATTTCAATTTGTCACGGAATTCCGAAATATTTTCGAACTTGCGCAATCCGAAAATGTATCTAATGGCAAGGTTTTGCAGACGTTCAAGCTTATCCAATAAGTCTTCAGTAGGGTCGAGATAAGCAACGTCACTATGATCTAACAGTGGTAATAATAGGGACTGTGCTAGGTCAATCTTAGTTCTTAAAGGAAGAAAGTTTTGTAGCCTTTTTAATAAATACAGCCAGCAGTGGGATTAATAAGGGCCTATTAATCCCACTGCTGGGAGTAGGACTCTTCTCTCCGTTTTAGCAGAGCGGGTTAGAGCTACGACCCACCACGCTGCTTTAATGCTGAATGTTCCACATATCCCCAGAATGCTCTCGCTGAAAGGAGTGTGATAAATTACAAATATTAATAAGACAAAAGTTTTCCAGGGATATGTGTAATCTAGCAATCGGCATTGGAGCAGCGCAGTAGGTCTTAGCTCAAACTTTTCTGTCCAAAAACGGAGATAAGAGGCCTATGCCCAGCCATAAAAAGATTCCCGGAGTTTGTATACCCGAACCTTAGCGATGGACACGAGCTCTAACTGTAAATTAAAATAAAGAGTAAGAAAAATTACTATTTGGCACAGTGTACTCGAGGGTCTGATCAGTGCATCCGGGCTGTGCTCGGTCTCCACAGTTGGTCCAGACATCCACAGTCCCAGCGCTCCTGGATATGCCCAATACTCCAGGGTTCGAGTGGATGGCTAGCACGAAACTGCCGCATGTAGCGTCCAGGCCGCGAAATGATATAAAACCCTCAAACAATGGACCTGCCGGGTCTAATCCAATAATTCTAAAATTTTATGAAATTCTTTAGTTATACATAATTAAAATCCGTGCCGTGTGGTATCCGGCTGACAGTAGAAAATACCCTTATTTCTTACCGAGGTCAGTCAGACAGTCGACTAAGGTAAGGCGACCCACCGTGTGGTATCCGGACGAGTAAAATAGACCACCCTCATTTCTTACTGAGATGTCGTAAAAGGTGACTAAGTAAAGTTGATGTAAGGCAGGCGGCCGGTCGTAAAATAGGTAGCCTAATCACGTGACAACATGTTCTATAACATTTTGTGCCGAAATGAATATGGTACTTTACTATAACTAGGTACTATAGAATAGAAAATCCGTGAATGAATGATGAGAGAGGTTCTCTAAAGAAAAACAGGGGACTTTCTATCCTATATATTTATAAGTGGAGATCGCGTAAAGATACCTATGTAAGAGAGGATGAGAGAGAGAGAATGAGAGATTGAGACGGTTGTGAATAAGTTTCTTTCGATTCATTCATTCATTTAAGTTTAACTGACATGGCTATGGTGATATTGATAAACGCTATATATGCTTCATTTATAGCATTCATCAGACTAGACGCGAAAACGTAACAGTACAGACAAAAGCAAAGACTAACCATTGATTATTTTTTTTTTTTAAATATGGGACACTTACACACACGGTCGTCCATCCCCAAAGTAAGTAATTTAATACTTATGTTATGGATGACGGAAAATTGGTAGATATACTACATATATAATTTTAAATACATTCTTAAATACAAATATACACCCAGGCTCGGAGAACCAACAATTGTTTTATAGAAAATGTTGGCCCTCGGCGGGAATCAAATCCGCGACCCGTTAAGCTTGAGGCAGGGTCACTACCCTGTCAATTTGAAGTGAAATTATTCATTTCTCATAAACAAAACACTGCAACGAGACCGAAATGTCTGAGGAGATACTTTAGATAAGAATATTCTATTAATTAGCTTGGATTTTAGTTTATTTAATAAAAAGATTTTTTAAGATCCTTCTAACTTTTGCCCAGCGGTAGGTTAGTAACCCACTGCAGGCATTATGCAGATACATAGCTATTTAATGATTGACAATATTTTTTCAAGCACTATTTTTGGGGGGAAACATTTCGCTTCTTTTCAAGAATCTTTATTTGTTTGGAATCTAAAGTCTCTTCTTAAAGAAAGAAGCGCTTTCAATTCACTTCCAATTTGGTAATTTCATAATCACTGGAAAAACTCTAGTAAATAATAACATACATAGGGATTTTTTGACCTGTAGTTTGAACTTCTCTCGCGGCATATCCCATCAGATGCGATCCAAGTGAGATGCCCACTAAGCGAATGCTGCCTAGTTTCAAACCAGCTTTTATCAGTTTAACTAAGCTTTGACCAAACTTCTTGCCGACCTGAAAACGATATGGTTTAAACGTTAGCATTTACAGTCAACTATAGCCTCTCTATATACTATATATTTTTTACTATGTAAGGTCTATCTCTGGAGGGTAATATTTCGGAAAGCTGTTCCTACCGAGAAGAGCCAGTAGGAAACTCGGTGGTTGCTCTTTTCAAATAAAATTCTTATACGTTACATTTGGTTATTACTATCTTGTACAGGGTAGAGGAGTAGCTAAATCCACGCATTTTTATCATCTATATAGTCCTCAATAGTATAGTAGGCTTTTTGTATCAACCTCCCTTTAATAGCGTTTTTAAACTGCTGTAGAGGTAAAGATAAAATCGATTGCGGGATTTTATTATAGAAAATTATACCCGAAGTCACAAATGACTTATTTACTTTTGCAAGGCGCAAAGCAGGAACCGCAAGCTTATGTCGGTGCCTACTTTGTTATACATCGCCAATCTTTTTATAATTATGTATATTCTTATGTAAAAAAATTAAATTACTAAAAATATACTGTGAAGCCAATGTAAGAATACCTGTTTCCTTGAATTTCTCTCGTAGGGAATCACGCGGATTTAAATTGTAAATGTGTTTTTTGTAATACAATTTTTTTTCTATGCCCGCGCATTTACCCCATAACAATATTCCGTTAGACATAATGTTATGGAAGTAAGCAAAATAAACAAGTAACTAATAGATATCTAACCATCAGTTTAAGTTTCACACTAAGTATTTATATACAGTTGGCTATTTAACATGGTCATAGTTTTTGTTTACAAAAGTATCGACCTCTTACTGTACCACTGCTGGAAATATGCCTCTTTGATTGTTTGAAGAGAAGGGATGGAGGTTAGACCTAGTACGCTGCTCCAATGTGGATTTAAAATACAAAACGAAAATAAACACAACAATATATCTATTAATTGTAATATACAGTGGGTTGAATTAGATTAATAGTATACTTACAGTTATCGCATTGCGGACCGCGTACAAATAAGCTAAATCTCCCCAACTGCCACTAGAAGCCTCTGTCTCCCACTCTAGCAGTACTATATTATCTTCATTCACATTTAAATATGCTGTCACAATAGTGTCTACGGACTGATCAGTAGCTGCTCCTTTGAATCCGTGTGTATAGAAGACTGTATCTCTCGATGAGTTGTAACAGGACAAATTTAATAATGGTTCAGGATTTAACAAATTCAATGTTACGTAAGTGGTTAATGAGCTGAAAATATATGTACAACATATTACAAGTACAACCTGCTTCAAATAATTAGGTCAATAGACCTAATAGGATAGAGATTTGGCACAATTAATGCTTTTACACCGGGGTAACATATATATAGACAATATTGTTGCCCTCAATCAATCTCGATGACATTTGGCACAATTAATGCTTTTACACCGCTTTAACATATATGCAATACAAATCCTGTAAATGCAACAGGAATAGGATAAATATTTAAAATTAAATTTCATTTCAAATTCAAATTCAAATGTTTTTATTTGCAAGCAACAAAAGCTCATAATGTTAATAATAGAGTTATAACTATGTTAATAACAACTAAATTTTTCACACCCTATTAAAATTTTATTAGGGATCCCTATTTTTTTTGAAAATGTAATATAGCCTTTGTTGCTCAGTAAAGAGCCAGCTTTCAAATGGTGAAAGAATTTTTGAAATAGGTTCAGTAGTTTTTGCGTGAAAACATCACAAACATACACAAATACACACATACATACAAATCTTCCCTCTTTATAATATCAGTATAGATAAGTTAATTTTATTAGCAAAATAGCAAAAGTTAACGTTCACCAAAATAATTAAAAAAATTATAAGCACAGAAGCTGAAGATATTAACTTTAAGACAATATCGATGGACGGCTTATCACAACCAACAGCAAGCAATAACACATATCGCACGGATAGTATTAAAGTGACCGAATTGTTGTTGCAAATTGCAATTGCACCCACAAAACTCGTTACTGTTAAAGAGATCCATAACTTGGAAGAGCAAGAGAACACTAGTTTTTTACAAATTCGTAGCGTGATGTCATAGATAACATTGAAATAAGGATCGCAATATATCAAACTCAATTAAGCCTAATTTTGAATTCGGTCAGTTTAATACTAAAGCGTGAAATGTATTCTACCCTACGTAGAGCAACCTGATTCTCCATCAACTTAACATTTACGGAATTGGACTTACCCGTTGAAACATAAAAGACTGGCGGCGTCTGTTAATGTATATATTGAACCTGTGATAATATAATATAAATGTATCATAATATGAATAGGCAATTATTTACCTAGATCATTCTTAACACTTTGGGTGGAGCAACGTTATTACACGTCAAATATGATGAACACTAATTGACAAAACGTTTATACACGTCGGCAAGAATGTTTTTCTTTAATCAACGTGCATGAACGGTTGAAACTTGTATCAATTCCTTCAAGCAACGTTATTTCGAAGTATTACTTTAAATTTTTGGACTGATAGCGCCACTCCACGTAAGTATCTTCGTCATTTATCGTAATTTATTTTGTATGAGCAAATGTAGTGGACGTAGACCAAAAATTTGAAAACCCATATGCATCGCCCAAAGCGTTCAAAATAAATTTAGTATCTCACAAAAAAGTAATGTAAAGTATTGAAAATATCTACTTCATTATTTTTTTACTTATTACGGGTTCCTTTTTACGTGACACTGGCGCTTAATTTACACTGTACAGGCCGCTAAAATATATATGAGTTATCGCAAATTAATAATAAATTATTTGTATCTTCTTGCATCAACAAAGTAACAAAAATAGGATTACGACCAAGTTAATAAAGAAAACTTACTAAGTGAAACCAATAGTAATGAAAAAAAAATGTTAACAATCCACATTTTTCCAATTGCATTACAAAGCGTACAAAATATGTGATAACGAGGTCTTTTATATGTAGATTGCTCAGAATCTAATTATCGTCCTAATTCATTTACATAAATATACCGTATCATTTAATTAAACATTAACAGCCAAGACAGTGCTGTGTTTATACCAATGATGTTCCGTAAATGTAAATATTTTACTAAAAGGAGCCAAAACCAACATCTGATGAGGATTTCACTTCATTGTTACATTAAAGGTATATTAAAGTTTATAAGGCCCTATAGCTTGAGACGGCACATAGATAGCCTGGCGTTCTATTCAAGCATCAGGAAGCATCGGAAGCAACGGGGGGGAAATTTGGGGGCTTTCTCCGCTCGCTTCCATTTTTTTACTATTTTTAAATGTGCCGATTTATAGGGATAGTATTTAGAAGTCTATAGATTATTATGTATAAAATGAATCTGTATTGATTTGCCCTTGGTTATCGGATCAAGGCAACCAAATGACAAGGGATACACCACGCGTGACAATTTTGCCGTTTTTTTTGCAGTGTTATTGTCAGCAGAAGGTCCTCATTATAGGGGCATGACCTCCTTCTGTGAGGTCATAATCTCTTGAAAGGAAGCGGCGGGGTGGATTCGGGAAATCGAGTCTTTGGATCCGATCCGCGGCAGACGATTGGGGCGCAGACGACTCACCGAAGCCCGATGTATGTCGCCCGAACAGGGTCTCTGGGTGTTATGAACGGGGTTTAGTGGAGAGGGGCCTTTTTTAGATCCCTCCCTCCGCTAATTCAGACTCGACTCAGAGATGGCTCGCTCTTGGTTTCAGGGCTGCTGGCGGGGATGAGGGCAATGTGTTTAACGGTAAACTGTCCCCGCCACCCGTTTTAGTCAGTGCAAATTCGACAAAACAAAAACATATTCTTACTCTTAATAACTTTTAACTATCTACCGCAGCAGGGCGCCGCGGGCCGTGGCTAATATTTTAAATTTTTGTGTCTAATTGATAAGGATATCACAAGCATACTAAGCATAACTATTTGAATTTTGCTCCACGGGCAGGATTTAAATCGAAACGTGCGGGGTTGCTCGGTTTTCATTACATAAAGCTAACCCAAATATTGCCAGCCGATATTTGGTAGCAACATACGATTTTTATTTTTGATTCTATCGTTTACTTTACTTTGTAAGTATGCTAGTTTGTCGATTTTAGAACGGTAACAGTAAGACAGGTCGGTATCATAACGTATGCTTAATATTTAGGGACCATCATTAAAGTATGTATAAAAAAAAATAGATAGAAAAATACTCTTACGGTTCAGTTCAGTTGCATTACAAAATGTACAAACCAAATCCCAGAATAATCTTATGCCTCTAGATAAAATTCCTAGGACTGCCTTAACTTATAGAGTTTTATTAAATTTGTTATGGACGTCGTCTATATTTCAAAATCGGTTTTAAATTAATTCAAAGGATTCCTTTAAATATAATATAGCATTATCAACAATATTTACATGGAAATACAATAATTTACAAACAAACTGAACCTCGATGAAATAAACAAGATAACAAAGATGTACTTTAACTAAGAAATTTTGTATGTCACGACCACATAAAACATTTTGAGAGATGTGAAAATACAAATATACAGGCAGACATAACTTGTAATATGAGTTTTAAATATATTATCAAAACAAATAATGCTAAAGAGAACCCTGATCCTGTTCTTGATAAGAGATAATAAAGTTAACGATTGAACCTTTTTATCGGTTCCTCAATGAACAATGATATAATGAATAGTACGGCCTAGATGTAATTTAAGTGGAAATAGGGGCTAACCTTTTAGTAACCTTCTAAAATTCGTACAGGTGTATTTTCACGTGGTGTTACTAATTGAGTAAATGTTTTATCAAGTTCTCTTTTACCTAAAATATTAAACTGTAAGTAAATGATCCAAATTTGAAATAGAGAACATTTTTAAAAATTGGAATATTTTCGCAAGTGAACTAACGTTTAAATACAATAGGGTAATTATATATAGAGTAGCGAAGCTATAGACAAGTGAGTGCGAGTTTCCAACAAAAAATAAGAGAGGGAAACGAGAAACTCATACTTATCTTTATTTAATCACAATGAAAAAAGAGAGATAGATTGTATCCTCATTTGCTTTCTCCTCTTTTTCGATGGCGACATAATATCTCTTACTCTAGTCTGATGACTCTATGTGGCATACCCTATCAGAAAACTCGTTATTGATGTATTCAATTAAATTTACATTAACGATGAAACCTTTTTTTTTGTTGTTATTACTAATAGAAGATATAAATATTTATTTCGTTTTCCATAACATCTCTGTATACATTAGTTTATTTACAATGAGTTTTGAGACTCTCAGGTGGTATAATCAAAAGCTGCAGCGTAATAATAGACTAGAAAATATTTGTCTCAACTCATTTAAATTAAATGTAGTCGCTTATCATCAATATTAAATTACATTTTAATTAATTCAAATAATCACTATTATCTATTATTTTATTCATTCATTTTCAACTTTAATCTATGTATATAGTGTTTCGTTATATTTATTTTTCTTCTTTCCTTTTTTTCATCATCCATTTTATTTTATTCTATTTCTTTTCATTTTCTTTCTGTTACTCATAAGTCCGCCTTTTGTTTGTACAATAAAGAAAGAAAGAAATAAATAAAAGTATGTGTTATAAACAGAACATTATTTTCCATCAGATGTAATTACTACTGGTTATTTACAATGCTTTAATTTGCGATTTCGTATGCTCAAATTTAGCGAAATGATAAGTCACATTCAGTCATTTTTCAGCGCGTCGTAAAAGGTATAAGAAGCAAATCTTACGATTTCGTCGAAGGGAAATAAACAAATGTAATTTACATTAATAACAAGTTTATTGAAAAAAGCTTTAACAACATTTCATGTCCCTACTATTACCTTGCTTATCATAAACTTGCTTTGTCAACAGGATTGGACTAGTAGGTATAGTACGCGGCAGTAAATAATGTACATCGAGGCTCAGAGAAATCGGCTAGATTCTGCTTCATAGAGCATTGTCTCTGTCGCACAGACTGACGAACCCGTGTGTGACAGTGACAGCGCTCTACGAAACTGAATTGGCCGGTTGTTTCGTTCTAAGTTCTCGATGTGCATTATTTATTGCCGGGTACAATATCTATATATATATATATATATATATATATATATATATATATATATATAGTCCTTTTCTGCTACTTGTTTGATCATGCGAATTTCCTAAGTACTTGTTTGATCCCCTTAAATTAGCTGTTTTAATGGCTCCTGAGTTGTATTCACAATGACAAAAAGTATATATTTGATTGGCATATCGTGTCACTGACTCATATTTTGTGATGTACTAGTAGACTCTATATTTTTCTGTTAATATTTTTTATGTATTTTGTGGCTCCTGCTAACGGTTTTTGCTAAAGTCTTCGTTAAGCATTAGTTGATCTTAAAATCCAATACATTCTAGACACTTTTTGATCCATGCTTAATATATAGGAGTGAGATGCCCCACCTGTCAACGTCGGCCCCAGAGGTCATTGCTACTATATAATTCTGTATCAATAGGCATAAGTTGATCTAATATAAATTTTTATTTTTAACATCGTCCGGAGCATTCTGACATATATTTAAAATTCGAAACTAATTATTAGTAAGAAATATTTCTGGACTTCTTTTTTTTTGCATGAAATGAAACAAAATATGGTTTCAAACGGCATTAAATTTTAAAATAATACTGTATTACATACTTAGTTATAGTTTGAATAATGAGAGACAACAAAATTATTTTTATTAATAATACTTAATAATTCATAATAATATAGACTATCAAAATAAGTTACAAGTCACAATCATCTTCAACATCTTCTGAGCCATTCTAAGGCCCATATGTTTAGTTACTCTACTGAGGTCGTCGAGCATTATGTAAAGGTCCTTCAAGGTTAGGTCCTTCAGAGACTTTGCCATAACGACTATATCGTCGGCAAATCTAAGGTGAGTGATATACTCGCCGCTGATGTTGATGCCATATCCGTTCCAATCCAAAGCTTAAAGACATCAAATGCAACAGTAAACAGTTTCGGGAAGATGACATCTCTCTGTCTCATATCTCGCCGTCTTGGATACGGATAGACATTGTGGCATTTTCGTACAAATACTTCAGCACTTGGTCGCACCGATAGACGATTCGGCATCTCTGGAGCCATCTTAATACGGCCTATGTTTCCACCAAATCAAAGGCCTTCTCATAGTCCACAAACGCCAAGCAAAGTGGCTGGTTATACTACTCGATCTTCTGTATAACCTCCCACAGCGTGAATATGTGGTACTATAGTACTTTAGCCTTTTCGGAATCCGGCTTGTTCGGGAGGCTGGAAGTCGTCGAACCTACCAGCGAGAAGATTCGTTTTGACTCTGGAGAACAACTTATAAACATGATTCAGCAGAAAGATGGGTCTGTAATTCTTCAATAAGACGTCACCTTTCTTGAAGAAGAGAACCACCACGTTCCTGTCTCATGCCTTCGGCATAATACCTTCATAAATAACGGAATTAAATCGCTGAAGGACTTGAGGTAGTTTTTCAGTTCTTCATCCACCTTCAGTAGTTAGGTTGTCATTTTTTCATCATCTGGAGCCTTGTTGTTCTTAAGTTGTTTGAGAGTAATACTAATCTCGTTAGGCTGACGTCCGGTGGTATATCTTCGGTATAGTCTAGAGTCAAATTGGGTCTTGGATCTTTTGCCAAATTGACAACAGTATGAAATGTATAACTGCCTATAGAACTTCTCAACCTCTTTTAAAATCTCAGGTCGAGACGAAATGATCTATCTATCTATCTAATTCGGGGACGCCTGCTGTAGCAGTGCAGGTGGTCAGCTCCTATGTCAGACTATTCCACCCATTTCCCCATGTTGGGACATGGGTATCACTGATGTCCCGGCAGTGTCACCTGCTTTAATCTACCAGTAGCTTTTGTAAACCTGATAATGTCCCTGAAGGGGATATCAGCCAAGTCCGTAACTGCAAGTTCATCCTTACCTAGTATCTCCCATCTTACCCGCGAGTACATAGGGCACTCAGCTATAAGGTGAAGACTCGTTTCTTCTACTCCACACTCTGAGCACGCTGACTCTTCCTTTATTCTCTTTATCGACAGGTGTTTGTTTAACAGGCAGTGCCCCGTGGTAATACGTGTTATAATTGACACATTTTCCCTACTCTGAGATATTAGCTGTTTGGTCTTCTTTGTATCGAAAGATTTGAGGAATAGCTTCGACTGTCTGAGTGTTTCCTTTCTCCATCTTTTGTTAGCTTCTATTTCTATTATTTTACCTATAACACGCTTTACGATAGTGTTAGCAATTGGGAGATATGGTTCAGGCCCTATAAAAGTCTGACTCGCTCCCTTTCTTGCTAAGTCATCAGCTTTTTCATTACCTGCATGGCCGTAGTGCCCTGAGACCCATGCAATCGTTACTTCACCGGCTTCAGATAGTTCATTTAATGCTTGTTTGCATTCTTTAACTATGGCTGAAGTCGTTTCTATACGGTCGAGTGCTTTTAATGCCGCTTGACTGTCGCTTTATATAACTATATTACCTGCTGTTTGTGTTTCTTTCAATCTCCTGGCGCATTCCATGGTAGCGTAGGTTTCTGCCTGGAAGACACTTGAGACGAAATGATAGCAATATCGGTCTTCAATCACGTCAACTGCCTTTGCCTAATAGACAGATGTCTTGCGAAATCTTTTGAGCCCCTGTTACGCTCTTTAGTACCTCGAATGTATTCGGTGTTGAACTGTCGCTGGTCGCACTTTTGCCCTTAAGAAATCTGTCTATGGATACACTAATCTCATTTTATTCCTCTCTTCATGGGCATGAGAGTCTGTGTCAAGAATTTATTGGTTCTCTTACGACTTTTCCTATAAAGTTTGGACCATATGGACGGTTTCCACCAGCATGTTGTTTAAATCGTCCACAGTCACAGCGCAGTCAGTTTGGCAATCAAAACGGTTCATCAGATCGAGTTGGAACTTCATGGGATTTTGGATATGAGCTCAAATGGGTCGGAGCGTAGACTTCACCAGTCTGGATCTTTCCAGCTGTACGCATATATTCAATGTGCCTCTAACCATAAGGTGATCGCTTCCATTCCTTACGGTATTGATCGCAGATATATCATTAAATATATAACGTCTGGTCGACATGATGAAGTCGATCTCATTTTTCGTGGAACCATCGGGACTTATCCAGGTCCATTTTCGATACAGCTGTTTCTTGAAAGAATTCATCATGTAGAGATCCTCTCTCTCCAAGAAATCCGCCAACATCTGGCCCATGTGGTTCCGTAGCCCGTATCCAAATTGCCCTACTCTCACCTCTGTGCTGCTTGACTTGCCAAGCTTTACGTTTAATTCCCCCATCGAAACAATGTAGAAGGTTTTCGAGGCATGCATCGTATGCATCATCGTCTTCATGTGCTGATGTCGATGCGTAAACCTGTATGACATTCAGATAATACCGTTTGGTAATTCTGAGTATAAGGAACGCGACTTCAGATAATCCTATCACCACCGCAATTTGTTTACTGTTTTTTTTCCAGCTCAAGTATATTTTCCATCTTCTCTTCCCTCAAAATTCGTGCGTCTCACGTTGCTACGTGGTTTTCGTGGTTGGCAGCGGATTTTTTGCCGGAAATTCTCGAAACCCCCTGCTACGCCGTTATTTAATCCGCTGCCAGAGCTGGGAACTAGGGGCTGTGGTTTATATTGTGATAACATCATGTGAAGGGTTTGCGAGTAATCACCACGCTCGGCATGCGGGTTGGCGATTGTAGTGCTGACAATGTCGCACCGACAGTGCTGCTGTTCACTGTCAGTCTGGTATTTGGGTCAGCTGGACAGAAATGGTTATATGACCATTAATCGGTCGCCAGATCCTCGTTGGTTATCTGCAGGGTGCACCACGAGCAGGTGACGTTGACACTTGAAGAGACTAAATGGGACGAGCCTCTTTCTTACACCCTCGCCTGGAGCGCCTTAAAACAAGTAACTTAAAAATTAAAACTAGAAGTAGGCGCTACTTTGCTGAATTCCATAATACAAAAGTAATAATATATGTATAATATACATTATTTTGGTATTTAACAAAATAATTTATATGATTACCTTTTTTTACATGTACTTTATAAGATTTAAGATTTTAAGAATTTCTTTTAGGCAGAAAGGAGGGATTTTTTAGGGATTTTTTTAAATATTAATTCAGCCTCTTATTCAAAATCACTTATTCCTAAATGTTATAGTTTCAATTAGAACCATCAGATCCTTCAACTACATTTCTTTGAAATCTGCATGCTTAATAATGTACTGCAAACTCAACCTTGAAATAGCCTTGAATGACGGGGTCAAAGTACGGAGTACGTTCGGTGACGATCTGCTCTGTGATTGGCGCGTTTGAATCGGATCAAATAACTACGGAGTGGATTTGTATAATTATTGAGCACTTACAGAGAAACAGTATTCATCATTTGTTGATCCGAAGCGGAGCCAACAAGTGTAATGTAAAATTGTATTGGATCAACAAATCGGGCCTGGATCAACAAATCCGAACGGATCAACTTAGAACTGATTATACGTACCGCTTGATCAAACAACTCCTAGAAGGGATAACTATATATATATATATATATATATATATATATATATATAGATATAGATATATATATATATATATATATATATATATATATATATATATATATATATATATATATATATATATATAATATATTATATATATAATATAATATATATTATATATATATATATATATATATATATATATATATATATAATATATTATATATATAATATAATATATATATTATATATATATATATATATATATATATATATATATAATATCAGCTCAATCGGACACCGATGAGTGGGTCAAATTTAACTTGCAAGATTCCAGCTTTACGTACTTACAATGCAAATTAAATAATTTTCCTAATTAATGGATTGGTTACATAAATTAAATAAATAAAGCCACATTTCACACAATAAATTTAATTGAACATTTAATCGAACAAACAAAAGTATTCAAAACAAAAGTATAGAAGAAGAAATTAAAATTGCCCCATCACCAATGTCATAATATATTGCTATTTCTGATAATAAGATCCTGCGTATCCTCTGCCGAAGGGAAATTGGGAGTTGGTTTGGAGGTAGTGAAGTCCTCTTGCCCTAAAAACAAAATTCTAATTTTAATACTTCCTCGTACAGGTTATTATCATGAATATGAAGCTGGGTAAAAAGTGTCTTTGCATTTCATATCCTATAGAAGAAGTAAAAACTAATTTTACTTTGCGATGTTCCATAATACAAAAGTCATAATAAATGCGAAAGTCTGTCTGTCTGTTACGTTTTCACGGCCAATCCGCTGAACCAATATCGATGAAATTTGTCATAATTATTCCTTATACACCGGGGTAATATATAAGCTATACAAATCCTATTAGTTCAACAAGAATAATCGTTTTTTAATGTATGTCACATTAAAAACGACATCAATTATCAAAATAATAAGTTTTTTTTATTAACAGTGTCAAGTTTTTTTTAAATATATTAACGGCCTGGAATCGAGTCTTTGAAGGCCAAGTCAACTTATAATTGAAAAGAGGTTGCATTTCAGACGTTCATGTTGTTTGGCTTACGTTGAAAGAGTTATTTTAGAAATTGGTATTGCTTCACGAGGGTTATTTTATTTAAAAAATAATGATTATACTAAAAAAAAATCAAACGTTTTGAATTTTTAAAAGAAATGTTTATATTTGGTCACTTTTTTTTATTCAATCAGGAGATCCAATGGAGTCTCATATTAATAGATATACCGAAAGATGCTGCTGTTCACTAAGAGAGGTTTTCCATTTTTGTTATGGTTTTGTTAAAATGTTTTTTGGGGCAAATGCAATAATCAATGGCAAAAAATCTTTGCTAATTAGCAGTAATACTATGAAATAAACCAAATTTAATGTTGAAGTTTCGAGTTGCCATTGCAATAGGAACTGCAATTTAACTTAATATTTTGAGATATTTGAAAGGTTGGAATGCGACAAAGGCTACTGTTTATTTCAGGACTACAGTACACGCGAACGAAGTCGCGGGTAAAAGCTAGTAGAAAATATATGTTATGCTCAATAGAGTGGAATATCCGTTTGTATCGCTACCTGATACATTTATCATCATCCTCCTGCCCTTATCCCACTCTAAGTGCGGTCGGCAAAATATATTCCAACATGTTGTCACATGATTTGGCTACTTAATTCACGCCCGGCCTGCATGACGTCAACTTACCTTAGTTATATTTTACGACCCCTCCACAAGAAAGAGGGTAGTCTATTCTACCCAACCGAATACCATACGCTGCGTCAACTTACCTTAGTCACCTTTTACGACACTTCGGTGAGAAATGAGGATGGTCTATTTTATTCAGCCGGATACCACACGGCGGGTCGACTTACCTTAGTCGCCTTTTACGACATCTCGGTAAGAAATGAGGGTGATCTATTCTACTCCACCGATATTACACGATTAAAACGAGATCAATAGAAACACTAAACACGACCTACATAAATAATAAATATATGAGACATTTGCACACAAGCATGTCCTTTAACATGTAGGAGTTGTAAAATCGCATGTACTATAAATCTCCACCACCGCGACACAAGCACTGTACACATTTAAAAACTCTCAATTAAAAACTCCGCAATAGTTTCGCCCCGCAACCGAAGCATCATCATGAGATAGACTTCACGACAAAAACGCAAAGCTTTGCGATTTTGATGCGAATCCAGTCTCAGTATTCCAGAAAATATATTTGCTTTGGCAAAATCGGAAATAGAAGCAATCATTCCGAAACGTTTTTAAAGCGAGAAATTGCCCATTCGTTTAAAAATGTATGATTATTATTGCTTAGTTAGCTTGGTTAAGTTCACCCACCGTGTGTTATCCGGTTGAGTAGAATAGACCATCCTGTTTCTTACCGAGGGGTCGTAAAATTTAACTAAGTTCAGTTGAGGACACGCAGGCGGCCGGTCGTAAAATACGCAGCCATATCATGTGACAACATATTTGTAACATGTTGTGCCGATCCCACTTAGAGCGGGATAAGGGCAGGAGGATTGACTAAACAAGTTCTTAAATTATTTATTATCATGTTCCTGTAATCCATGTTTAAAGCAAATAAATGATTTTGATTTGGTGAAGATCGCTTAGTCAGCTTAGTAATCTTTACCCAATAGGAAGTGCCTTTCCTATAGAAATTGTTTGATTTCCACAACCACCTGCTTTCCAAGTTGGACAATCCGAGCAAGATCTTGCTATAAAACTATCTGGGCTAATTATGGCTCCAGTATAGTACATATAGGAGCGGTTGTGGCTACACTTATCTGAAAAAAATATTTTAAGGAAAGTTTAATTAATATTCTTATTATCTACTAGCTGTGCCAACAATGGCTTCGCCCGCGTGGAATTCAGTGATTTACGAAACTTTTCCCGAATTTTCTAAATTTTGAACATAGAAGTAGTTATTGTGAGTTAACCGTGAGAGATAGAGACATGCTATCGCGGACTTTTTGGTAGTATTTTTATAGAGCTACAATTCTCTACTTCATTACTTTAGCGTATCTCTGCTAGTTTACGCAGCGTACACGGCTAAAGCTCAAAGCAAGCAAGTTTTTTATATAGTGTTCCATTATTTTTCTTCTTTTCCTTTCTTTTTTATATTATTATGTGTGTACAATAAAGAAATAAATAAATAATATTCACTTTTACGTAGGTCTCTCATATAGCTATATATATTATTAGGATGTGTTCATTACACACATACATACTGTCAGTAAGTCTAAAGAGCAAGTATTTTTGATTATACTCGTATATGACACGTTTAGTATTAAAGTGGCAAATTGCAATAAAGCTCAGCAAAGCGTTTGCAAAACTCATGAATGTATAAGAGACCCATAGCTTGGGAGAACGAGAAAACACTAGCTTTTAAATAGTTCATAGCGCGATGTTATAGATGGCGTTGAAATAACGATTACAATATATCTAACTCAATTAGGCCTAATTTTGAATGAGGTTAAAGATTAACTCTAAACGTGCATTGCATATGTATCCTATATATATAATTGACTGTGTGAAAACGAATAATTCAATAAATTAGATTTTAATAAACATTAAATCTGAAATGGTAAAAAATATTATTTTATAGAGTATTCGTTTTTGAGTTACATTCTGAGATGAAAGGTACAGAAACCTGTATAAAACAATTAATCGTTATTAGAATAACGATAATAGAATAAAGTGATGGCCTGTTTCATTGTTAAATGTTATTGACAAAACAGTTTATGTGACTTGATAGTCTTAGTAAGTTAGTTTTTCTAAATAAATAAACACTGACACGATTTAAAGTAAGTATTAAATTTCTCTGTCAGTTATAAAAGTTTAATAGTATAGGATCCCGCTATAAAATGACCTTCACCGGGCTGGTTAGATGAAAGATATTTTTTTATCGAATAAAATATGTCAATAAATATATTGCGGATGGGTTCTCTAAAAAAATCAGTCCAGATTATGATAAACAATTAAAAAAATATTCTAAAAAATTACACTGGCTTGGTTAATGAACAAATTGCATTCCAATCGAAAATATGAAACCTATAGAATGTACAAACTTTAGGTTTATTTATTTGCCGTCACAACTCTTGGGTAGGCAGGTATAAACAGGTAAATTGATACTAGTATCTTGCACCGGTCTGATTAATGAATAACTAACATAAAAATAAAGATAATTTCATCATAAACACGGTGGTAGAGATCTTTCATTCTAAAAGTGCACGCCCCTCCACCAAATTACATTATTTTAATGTGTGAGAGAAAATATTAACTGTACTACGACTCATTCGCGCACTTAAAGGTCAACTAATTGCTCGACTGGTATAAGTCAAACATTTATATGGCAGAGAATGCACGCTTTTTATGAGACACCACGTCTATTCTGTCACGCGTTCCTATCATTTGTGCACTGGCTGACCAACCAATCCGGTTACGCGGGTTACAAGTAACGTTTGCATAAAAATAAAATTAATATTATATAATATTTATAATCAAATTTATGTTGAAAATTCTTTAGAATAAAAAGTAAGTTTTTAACGTTTCCCTGGTGTAATAGTAAGCGCTGTGGATTGTAAACGGGAAGTTCCGTATTCGAATCCTAGAAAAAACATATTAGTATATTTCTAAAATTTATCCCTGGTTTTGACTAGATAGATACTTCCGACGTACCCTTCTAACAAAGACGTACCACCAAGCGGTTTAGCATTCAGGTACGATGTCGTGTAAAAACCCCGAATGGTTACACGTTTAATCTCCAAACCCTTTCAAGAAACTTAAACTACATCGGCATCCATCAGGTGAATTCACAATCAAGAGCTAGCTTGCCAACTTAATTTAATAAAGATCATATCATATATTCATTATGCAACTATTAGAATGATTAATGAAACGTAATGTACAAATGTATAAATATTTACTATTTTAACGCTATTCACTCACGTCGCTATCTTCAGATTCAGACTCAACATTAATTATAAATTCAAAATTTTTCATATATTCTATCTCAATATCATTCACATTTCGACACGTATTTTCCCACATATTTCTATCAATCATGTCAATTCGTTCCTTAATTAAAGCAATGGCTTTAATGATGCAATAATGATAGATGTTAAGTTTTGCCCGTTTTTTTTCGCCACATAGTTTTATAAAATTCTCCATATTTTTCTATTAAAGAAAAAAATTATCTTATTATTATTTAAAATAAAAAATAAAAAATATTTATCCTCTTTTTTTGACATGCTAACTGTACTTTTGGCAATAATCGATGCGTGCTCCTACTTTCGTGTCTGTCCGGCAACTGAGTAACCAATTAGAATAAGAAGTGTGCGTGTATTTCGTCTGTACATAAGTTTTCTGTGTGTGAGTTAAGGCATTGGAGGGGCGTGCACTTTTAGAACGAAAGATCTCTATAGGTATGTCTGCAAAAAACAGTCCTTAATTGCGGTTGTTAAATTTTAAAAAGTGAAATATTGCTGCAAGTAAATACGTGCGATAGCAAGGCGATAAAAGAGGACACAGCATCGCAGCTGTCTTTAGTTTGTCGGTAGAATGAAAGAGAGCGCGCATGCTATTTGTCGGTGAAAACGAAAAGGACAGCGATAGACTAGTAAATGCTACGCGTCATTTATGAGTATCTTAATATTAACATAGAAGAACGTAGTTTAAATAAATATTTCTATAAATTAATTACAAATTTTCGTTTTGGAGCTGTCTTTCTTGAGCTGAGTTGTGACAGTTTCCTCACGAACTTTTTGTTATTTACAAATATCAATTTAAAATAAGCGGTAAATAATTGTTCTATAAGTAAACTAGGGTGGAGGATTAGGTTAGCCTGTAAGTGAGAGTGTCGTAACAAATAATGTGAGGGTAAATGTATACTCATATATTTATCTTTGCCTGAAAAGCAAATGATAAGCCTCATTTGCTTTTCAGGCTTGTTCCCTCACTTCAGTGTGTATCCAGTTTTATATCCATACTTAGTTTTAATATTCATTTGAAACTTTAAATAAAAATAATCCATAGAATTAGGGGTAACTTTGGGGAGATCTATAAAACAAAAAATATTTTTTTTCTCTAATCCGCGTTAAAGTATATATATACTTTATTTTAATGTAGAGTGGACTACCCGCTTCATATACATGCTGGGTTTCCAAAATAACATGCACTACAAACCACCACCGCCGAAGAATCATACGGAAAAAGAGTCTACTAATGTCATACTTGTCCTACTAATCCTACTAATCCTACTAAACTATTAATATAAACGCGAAAGTTTGTGAGTATGGATGGATGTTTGTTACTCTTTCACGAAAAAGCTATTGGACGGATTTGGATGAAACTTTACAATAATATAAGTTATACATCGGAATAACATATAAGCTACAATTTGTAATGATTTTATGTAATATAACGATACATAGCAAGAGAGTCGGAAAAATCTAGCCTCCGAGAGCTATCGTTGCGTACGCTGCACAAACCATTGGAGTTACGCAAATATGATGTACCGTAGTATTGTTTGTCTTGAATAGTTCTAAATAAAAGTTCGCGACAGAATATACCAACCTTTTGTGTGGCCACTATGACCAAAATTATGAATCATAAATTTAGTTTAATTAGATACTATTTTACAATGCACATTTTATTATATTTATCGAAGTATTATAAAAATTAGTATATTTGTCGCTTTCAGTATTTCATGTGGATAAACTTTGTCTTTTCGATATGATTGACTGGAATGTAGCGCCTAATATGCGCGGCGCGGAGATTGTATGGAAACCGTCAGTTCTGAAGTTAAACAACTTAAATTTGGGATGTACGATTAATTAAGGGGTGTAGGGAGGAAACTCGTCCCAGTCAGTTTCTTCAAATGTCAACCTCACCTGCACGTGGTACACCCTGCAAATAAACCGACGAGGCTCTGGCGACCGACTAATGGCGGTATAACCATTATTTAGCTGACTTAAATATAACAGACCGACAGCGGGCAGCAGCGCTGTCGGTGCGACATGGTCAGCACTGCGATCACCAACCCACATGCCAAGCGTGGTGATTATTGGCAATACCCTTAATGGATACACGTAAAAAGCCACAGCCCCTAGTTCCCGGCAGCCCCGCTATTCCTGGCTCTGGCAGCGGTTTAGGTAACGGCGGGGCAGGGGGGTGTTAAGAATCTCCGGCAGAAATTCCGCTGCCAACCCCGACGACTTGACCTGGCAACATACAACGCACGCACTTTGAGGGAAGACGGAAAGATCATCGAGCTGGAAGAAACGTTAAGCAAGTTGCGGTGGGATGTGATAGGATTATCTGAAGTCCGAAGAGAGGGGGAGGACACGATGATTTTTAAATCCGGCAACTTGCTTTACTACCGGGAGGGTGACCAACAGTCTCAGGGTGGTGTCGGGTTTCTCGTCCACAAGTCCCTTGTCAACAGCATTGTCCAAGTCGAGAGTGTGTCGAGCAGGGTCGCATTCCTTATACTCAGAATTACCAAACGGTATTCGCTGAAGGTCATACAGGTTTACGCACCGACATCGGCACATCCAGACGAGGAGGTAGAGGCCATGTATGAGGATTTTTCTAGAGCCATACGTGCCTCTAAAACTTCTACACTGTTGTGATGGAGGATTTTAACGCAAAACTAGGCAATCGAAGTGGTACAGAGGTAAGAGTAGGACCATTTGGATATGGGCAACGGAATCACAGGCGCCAGATGTTAGCCGATTTCTTGGAGAGAGAGGACCTCTACATGATGAATTCTTTCTTCAAGAAACGGCCACATCGTAAATGGACCTGGATAAGTCCCGACGGTTCCACGAGAAATGAGATCGACTTCATCATGTCGACCAGGCGTCATATATTCAATGATGTCTCTGTCATTAACACCGTAAAGACGGGTAGTGATCATCGTATGGTAAGAGGCACATTGAATATATGCGTACAACTGGAAAGATCTAGACTGGTGAAGTCCACACTCCGACCAACTCGAACTCATATCCAAAACCCCGAAAACTTCCAACTCGAGCTGATGAATCGCTTCGATTGCCTAGCGGACTGCGCTTCTGTGGACGATTTAAACAACAGGCTGGTGGAAACTGTCCATACGGTGGGGTCCAAATTTTATAAGACACACCGTAAAAGAACCAATAAGTTCTCGACCCAGACTCTCAAGCTCATGGATGAGAGGAACGAAATGAGACTACAGTCTTCAGTAGACGCGTCACGCTACCGTCTGATCAATAGACAGATTTCAAAAGCGCAGAAATGCGACTTGCGACACTTTAATACCGAATATATTCGAGATACTATTGAGCGTAACAGGGGCTCAAAAGTGTTCGCAAAAGATCTGTCTATCGGGCAGAGGCAGCTGACGCGATTGAAGACCGATACTGGTAGTATCATTTCATCTCGACCTGAGATTTTGAGAGAGGTTGAGAGATTCTATGGGCAGTTATACACCTCAACACAACAGCCTGCTGTCACCTTGGCAAAAGACCCAAGAGCCAAGCAAACCCGACACTATAATGAAGACATCCCGGACGTCAGCCTATACGAGATTAGTATGGCTTTGAAACAACTTAAGAACAACAAGGCACCAGGTGATGACGGAATCACAACCGAACTCCTGAAGGCGGGTGGAAAACCAGTTCTCAAAGTCCTTCAGCGATTGTTCAATTCCGTTATTCACGAAGGTACTACGCCAAAAGCGTGGCATAGGAGCGTGGTGGTTCTTTTCTTCAAGAAGGGTGATAACACCTAATTGAAGAATTACAGACCCATCGCGCTGCTGAATCAGGTTTATAAGTTGTTTTCAAGAGTCATTACGAATCGTCTCGCTCGTAGGTTCGACGACTTCCAGACTCCCGAACAAGCCGGATTCCGGAAAGGCTACAGCACCATAGACCACATATTTACGCTGCGGCAGGTTATACAGAAGACCGAGGAGTATAACCGGCCACTTTGCTTGGCGTTTGTGGACTATGAGAAAGCCTTTGATTCGGTGGAAACATGGGCTGTGTTAAGATCACTCCAGAGATGCCGTATCGACTATCGGTACGTCCAAGTGTTGAAGTGTTTGTACGAAAACGCCACAATGTCTGTCCGTGTCCAAGACGGAACTACGAGACCAATCCAAACGCGGCGAGGTGTGCGACAGGGAGATGTCATCTCCCCGAAGCTATTTACCGCTGCATTGGAGGACGTCTCTAAGCTTTTGGATTGGAACGGATACGGCATCAACATTAACGGCGAGTACATCACTCACCTTAGATTTGCCGACAACATAGTCGTTATGGCAGATTCTCTGGAGGAGCTTAACACAATGCTCGACGACCTCAGCAGAGTGTCTCAACAGGTGGGCCTTAAAATGAACATGAGCAAGACGAAAGTTATGTCAAACTCACTTGTTCCGCTCCACCCCGTCATCGTTGAGAACTCTGTACTTGAAATTGTAGACGAGTATATATACCTGGGACACACGGTCCGGTTAGGCAGGTCCAATTTTGAGAAAGAGGTCGCCGAATCCAACTCGGATGGGCAGCGTTTGGGAAGCTACGCGAGATCTTTTCGTCCGAAATACCTCAGTGCCTGAAGACCAAGGTCTTCGAACAGTGCGTGTTGCCAGTTATGACTTTCGGAGCAGAAACGTGGTCGCTGACTATGGGCCTCATAAGAAAGCTCAGAGTCACTCAGCGAGCTATGGAGCGAGCTATGCTTGGTGTATCTCTACGTGATCAAATCAGGAATGAGGAGATCCGTAGAAGAACCAGAGTTACCGACATAGCTCATCGTGTCGCGAAGCTGAAGTGGCAATGGGCGGGGCACATAGTACGTAGAACCGATGGGCGTTGGGGTCCTAAGGTGCTGGTATGGCGACCCAGCACCGGTAAACGCAGCATTGGAAGACCCCCCACGAGGTGGACAGACGACCTCAAAAAGGTCGCGGAGAGCCGCTGGATCCAAGCGGCACAGGACCGTGTGGTGTGGAGATCCCTTAAGGAGACCTATGTCTAGCAGTGGACGTCGATCGGTTGAACAAGAAGAAGAAGAAGAAGGTTAATTAAATAAATATTTATTTTTAACGACAGCGAAGCCGCAGGCATATATTGTATTATCTATATTTTTATTTACAACAAAAATATACAACTTATGTCAATCTTAAATTATTTACACGCTAGGACAAATCATGCTCACGTGGAATGGTCCCAAGAATGCTGGCAGCGTTTCAGCGTTGAATCGCTAAACAGATGCTTTGTGCGGAAAAGGAACCAGCCTATAATTTTCTATTTAATCTATCGTGCGAAGCTGTGATGCCCAGTGGTGAGACCGTGCGACTCTATAGAGACGAACATGGGTTAAAACCCGGGCAGGCACCAATGAGTTTTTCTATTAAAACTTATTTGTCTAATCGATATTTGCAATTTATCTCACGCTTTTCGGCGAAGGAAAACATCGTGAGGAAACCTGCATATCTCTAGAGAATTCTAGGGACATGTGTAACCTACCAAACCGCAGTGGAGCAGCGTGGTAAGTCTTAGCTCCAATCCTTCTTTCCAAAAAACCGAGAGAGAGGAGGCCTACTCCCAGCAGTGGGATATTAACAGACCGTTACTTTACTTAACTATTATGCTACTTTTGCAATATCCCACGGCGACTTCATTCATCTATTAGTTTTGGCATCGTTTAGTTTCTTTGTAAGTAAAAATAATAACTAAATAGTTACTTTGATTCGATCTAATATCAAAGTCGAAGCCACCGGTGCAGCCGGGTTGTGTTGAATTTCCGCAGTTGGCATAAATATCTACAGTGGCGTCATTCTTGTCTGATCCCAATCTGCCTGGGTTGGTATGTATCGATATCACCACTTTTGCACTAGTGGTGTCTGCCCCTTGTAAGCCTATGATCCCGTCAAATAGAGGACCGGCTTCATCTAGTGCTGTCAGACTAAAATTCAAAGTACAAAAAAGGTTTGTTAGTTTGTCTGTTATCTCTTTATTGCAAAATATAAAAATGACATTAAAATAAAAATGATTTAAAAAAAAACAAAATAATGTGCCACGGCGGGCTTATTCCGGAATCGGAATCTTTTCCAACTCACCAGTATTTAATTAAAAAAAAAGGAAATATTAAATAAAATTAATTAATTATATATAAAATATATAATAGATATACATAATAATATGATACATACTTGATATGAAACTACTTTTGACTGGCCCGTTGGCACAGTGGGTAGTGACCCTACCTTCAGCTCCGCGGGTCACGTGTTCGATTTCCACATTTTCATTACACATTTTCTATAAACAATTTGTTGATTCGAGCCTGTGTATATTTGTGTATTTGTGTTTAAGTATGTATTTAAAATTATATATGTAGTATATCTACCAGTTGTCCGTCACCCTTCACTCAAGTATTAGGTTACTTACTTGGGGATTGACGACCGTGTGTGTAAGTGTCCCATAATTTTTGTCTAATTACACATGTGCAAAGAAATACGCTTTTTTGAAATAAAAGCTTTTATTTAATTCCATTGTATGTATAGTCCCCGGCAATAAATAATGCACATCGAGGCTTAGAGAAAGAAATCGGCTGGATTCTGCTTAATAGAGCATCGTCTCTGACAGCGCTATAGAAACCGAACTGGGCGCCTGTTTCGTTGTTAAAATCGATGTGCATTATTTAATGCCCGGTACTATATGTTAAGGTGGAATCTTTCAAGTAAAATTTGACCCACTTTCTTGTGTCCGATTGAGCTGAAATTTTACATACTGGTCCTGTCTCAATGACAATACATGTTTATAATAAGCATGACCTGATTGTTGCCAGGATTGGCTCCAGGTAAGGGTATTCCACAATGGTTATCAGTAGGGACAACAACATTTTGTTAAATGTTTTTTTTAACTTGTGTTTTAACTCTCCTTTCTTACGGAGGTGTCGTAAGAGGCGACTAAGGTATGTGCCGTGTGGTATCCGGCTGCATAGAATAAATCACCCTCATTTCTTATATGTCGTAAAAGGCGACTAAGGTAAGTTGATGTCAGGCAGGCGGCCGGTCGTTATAGGAAGCCAAATCATATGACAACATGTTTTTAACATGTTGTGCCGACCCCACTTAGAGTGGGATAAGGGCAGGAGAATGATGATGATGATTTTTTAACTTGTTTTAATACTTTGAACGTATACGTTTTTGTTATGCAAATGGAAAATCATTTTTAAGTTTTCCACATCTCTTAGTCTAGTATAATGACTCTATGGTTATTTCTCAGCCTTGAATAGACCTTACCTGTGTACTAGGTTTGGGAGTCCTCTTCCAGCCTCTCCAAACAATTGCGCTCCAAGGGAATGGCCGATCAGGATAATGTCGTCAGGTTTCACTCCGGCGTCAATTAATGCTATTAGGGTTTGATGAAATTCCTTTCCCACCTGAAGGATCAATTTGTCTTTAGTTTATGACCCAAATATTAGATATTCAAATTAAAATTATTCTTTATTTAAGTAAACTTGTAAACAAGTGCTCTTGAATCGTTAACTCTATCGCGGGTTCGGAAAGCTGTTCCTACCGAGAAGAGTCAGCAAGAAACTCGGCGGTTGCTCATTTCAATGTATAAACTCTTATAACTAGTTATATTTAGTCATTACTGTCTTGTACAAGGTCAAAGAGTAGCTAGCTACTAGCTATTACAAGACAGTAATGACTAAACTAACTACTAAGTAATGACTTACTTAAACGATAAGAATGCGTAGACCTAGGTCTACACATTCTTATCGTCTAAGTAAGATAATCATAAACGTCGTAGAACCTCCGAAATTTTCCGCTGGAATCCCAAGTTTTCGAATGGAAACGATCCATTATCCATGGCATACAAATATATATACACGAAAGTAATGTACTAGAGAATTATAGATGTATGAATAAGTCCGCAATATCATGTCTCTATCCCTAATGATTAACTCACAATAACTACCCATATGTTTAAAGTTGCAATTCGGGAAAACTTTTGTGAGACACGTGATTTCCGCACAGTTAGTACTTTATAATTATTGAAATAATATTTTCTTCAAATGTTGTATGTGATATGGTATTTGGTATGAGTATAGAAGGAGCTGAGGATGCCGAATTTAAAATTACAAAAAATTACTAAAAAAAAAACTAACAATACTTAGATTGAAGCATTTGTTTAAATTATAAATATTGACTGGCTTTTTATTGACTTTTTTTTGTTTATTTTACTTTACTTACTTTACTTTACGTTGGCGCAATGGGTGGTGACCCTGCCTTTAGCTCTGCGGGTCGGGGGTTCGATTCCTGCCGAGAGCCAACATGTTCTATAAACAATTTGTTGGTTCTTCGTGCCTGGGTGTATATTTGTATTTAAGTATGTATTTAAAATTATATATGTATATTTTTACCAGTAGTCTGTCACCCATAACACAAGTATTAAGTTATTTAAATGATTTATAGAAGCAGGCGTTACTTTGCGGAATTCCATATTACAAGCAATATAACATATAGCATTATAGCAAAGTAGTTAGTTCTGTTATATTGCTTAAGTTATTTACTTTGGGAACTGACGACAGTATGTGTATGTCTCATATATTTTTTTATTTTTTATTTATTCTTTCCTCTAATAGACCTTAATAAGGACGTTTGCGTGGTCAAATGGAAAAACTATTTTTTTCTTTATTATCAGAGTTTATTCAGAGTTTATATATTTATTTAGTAATATGCCACACCGTAAATTAACAAACATATATTATAAATTCTACTGTATAACAACAAAAATTATCTATTTTCGATGCTCACTTTACCTAAATGGAGCAAATCTTTAGCTGTTTTGGATATTGGGAACGCCAAAATACTATTGCAGTATCTAATAGACAGTTTATGGCTGGGATTCATTTTTCTGATATTTTGGTTCCGGGCATTCATTTCATTTTTATATTTTGGAGCCTATTTATTATAAGCGACTATTGAGTCGGAAGAGTAAAAAAATATTTATTTTATAAAATGACAAAGTTCCTAAAGAGCCACAAAAACGTTTCGAAAAAAATTTGTAACCTATATAGAATCATCCCAATCCCAAAATAAAATGAATAATATTTGCGTATGAATTTAAGACCAGCAAATATTCTAGAGTAGCAGGTAGTTTGCTAGTGACAGATTGCTAACCCTTGATTTAGACTCTTATGTTGGCAAATCAACAGCGCTGTGAAGTAAAAACAAAAATACTTTTCTTTTTTTTAATTTTTATTTTAGTCTATCTAAATCTAAGATAAGTCTCAGGACTATGATTACATGTGATGTGTTTACTTTGACGTTGGGATTAACCTCATCCTGTGATGAGACAATCCTCTGTATTAATATATGTACCAATTGTTGGTACCAACATTTATTTTATACTTTGTATAATTATTTTCTTTTTGTTTATATATTTGCTAGCCGTACCCTGTCCAAGCGGTGTTTGCTAGCATTTGCATTCAGTAGCATCACAACTATGTTGTTTTTATGGCTTTTAAGCCTTAGTTTATATAAATCATAATATCTAGTGATATCTTCCCTAACAGTTGGTGTTTCTAGGTAGCTATATACTTCAGTGTTTTTTATAAACCCAGGTGCATTGCTTATAACTTTTAATGCATTGTTCTGAAAGCGTTGGAGAATTTCAATGTTTGAATGACTTGCTGAACCCCACAGTTGTATACCGTACGTGCACTTGGCTTTATTAAAACCTTGTAAATAACACAAATACTTAAAATACTTACAATCACGGTATTTTTGGCAGCAAGCAGATATTGTTCTGGTCCTAACTGATTACTGGCTTCTTTTCTCCAATCTAACGCACAGACATTGCTATCGGTTTTGTGTATATATGCATCTGCTACGGTTGTGACACACGGGTCATCAGCTGATTCGCCGAAACCGTGTGTAATAAAAACTATTGTTGCGTTGGGTTATATGTTATTAATATGCCATGCCATGCCATGCCATGTATGTTAGTAATATGCCACACCGTAAATTAACAAACATATATTATAAATTCTACTGTATAACAACAAAAATTATCTATTTTCGATGCTCACTTTACCTAAATGGAGCAAATCTTTAGCTGTTTTGGATATTGGGAACGCCAAAATACTATTGCAGTATCTAATAGACAGTTTATGGCTGGGATTCATTTTTCTGATATTTTGGTTCCGGGCATTCATTTCATTTTTATATTTTGGAGCCTATTTATTATAAGCGACTATTGAGTCGGAAGAGTAAAAAAATATTTATTTTATAAAATGACAAAGTTCCTAAAGAGCCACAAAAACGTTTCGAAAAAAATTTGTAACCTATATAGAATCATCCCAATCCCAAAATAAAATGAATAATATTTGCGTATGAATTTAAGACCAGCAAATATTCTAGAGTAGCAGGTAGTTTGCTAGTGACAGATTGCTAACCCTTGATTTAGACTCTTATGTTGGCAAATCAACAGCGCTGTGAAGTAAAAACAAAAATACTTTTCTTTTTTTTAATTTTTATTTTAGTCTATCTAAATCTAAGATAAGTCTCAGGACTATGATTACATGTGATGTGTTTACTTTGACGTTGGGATTAACCTCATCCTGTGATGAGACAATCCTCTGTATTAATATATGTACCAATTGTTGGTACCAACATTTATTTTATACTTTGTATAATTATTTTCTTTTTGTTTATATATTTGCTAGCCGTACCCTGTCCAAGCGGTGTTTGCTAGCATTTGCATTCAGTAGCATCACAACTATGTTGTTTTTATGGCTTTTAAGCCTTAGTTTATATAAATCATAATATCTAGTGATATCTTCCCTAACAGTTGGTGTTTCTAGGTAGCTATATACTTCAGTGTTTTTTATAAACCCAGGTGCATTGCTTATAACTTTTAATGCATTGTTCTGAAAGCGTTGGAGAATTTCAATGTTTGAATGACTTGCTGAACCCCACAGTTGTATACCGTACGTGCACTTGGCTTTATTAAAACCTTGTAAATAACACAAATACTTAAAATACTTACAATCACGGTATTTTTGGCAGCAAGCAGATATTGTTCTGGTCCTAACTGATTACTGGCTTCTTTTCTCCAATCTAACGCACAGACATTGCTATCGGTTTTGTGTATATATGCATCTGCTACGGTTGTGACACACGGGTCATCAGCTGATTCGCCGAAACCGTGTGTAATAAAAACTATTGTTGCGTTGGGTTTATAATAAGGTGAATACAGTAAGGGCTCAGGATTTTGTAAACTGTATGTCGCATGTGAGGCGATATTCCTGGAAATATAAGTTAACAATTCTCCTGTCATCATCATCATCATCATTCTCCTGCCCTTATCCCACTCTAAGTAGGGTCGGCACAATATATGTTAAACATGTTGTTTCATGTTTTGGATAGTTATTTTGCGACCGGCCGCCTACCTTTCGTCAATTTACTTTAGTTGCCTTTTACGACAACTCGGTAAGAGATAAGGGTGGTTTATTCTACTTACGACACATTGGTAAGAAAACAGGAACTATTCTACTTAACCGTATATCACACGGCTGAATATAACTTTTAACTGTATATAACTGTATATAGCTGTTATAACTTTTCTAATCATATTTAGGTTTAATAAATTAGGTTTTAATTTAATATTAATAAACATATTGAAATATAGTACATATAACAGTATCAGTAACAAAACATCTCGCATTCAGGTGAAAGACACACACAGGACAAAATTCCCTTCAAACCTCAAGGCGAGATCAATAACGAGACAAGAAGAGATCTCCTTTAAGTCATAAAGGAATTTTGAGTTATAGGAAATAGGATTTGTGGTCTATGTGTTATTGTTCATTGAATTATTGTTGTATAGACTGGTGTTGTATGAATATATCACTGGTTCAAACACGCACTAATAGGTTATCACTATACGTCTACTCTCAGCAACGACCTCTGGTGCTACTGACGTGTGTGCGTTTGAGATAGTGTGGGGTTTCTTTTGTACAACAGTATTAGTATGTGTGTATCCGGCCGTGTGGTATCCGGCAGAATAGAACAGACCACCCTCCTTTCTTACCGAGGGGGTCGTAAGAGGCGACTAAGATATGTGCCGTGTGGTATCCGGCTGCATAGAATAGTCCACCCTCATTTCTTACCGAGGTGTCGTAAAAGGCAACTAAGGTAAGTTGACGTCAGGCAGGCGGCCGGTCGTAAAATACGTAGCCAAACCATGTGACAACATGTTTGTAACATGCTGTGCCGACCTCACTTTGAGTCGGATAAGGGCAGGAGAATGATGATGATGAACGATGATAAACGTATTAGTATGTTTATGTATTGGTATATTTATCTATGTATTATACGTCGTGTTTCCTGTATATAAATATGCAAGGTAACAATCACATATCTCAACCCACATACACTACAGGATTGATGCAATGTAAACATTATTTTCATATGATGAGGATTAATATGTATTGAGGATAAATATATATATATATATATATATATCTAAAGCTATCATCCACAGCTTTTGATAGCATTGCCCTTTCGTATGCCGCAATTAAATGCTACGTTATTGCGTTAAAATACTGTTAAGCCACTAGACACGGATTTAACAAGTGAACGTAATAAAACAACACAGAACCCTAATACCTGATAACCTAGAAGGATAGTAAGCATCTCGCGCATAAGAGACATCTCACATCAGACAGTTTAACAATTTAATAGCCACTACTTAAAAATTTTACATACAAAAGATAATAACATAAGAGCTCAAGGAATTAAAAACAAATAAGTAAAAAATTCGGTGAGACCGTGCAACTCTTTCGAGAGGGTAACAAGTTCAAACCTGGGCAGGCACCAATGAGTTTTTAAATTAAAACTTATGTGTCCTATTTATAATTGCAACTTATTACACGCTTTTCAGTGAAGGAAAAATTCGTGAAGAAACCTGTATATGTCTTGAGAATTCTGGAGATATGTGTAACCTACCAATCAATGGAGTCCACCACGTTACTTCTACGGTCTTAACTCCAACCCTTCACTCTAGAAACGAGAGCGGTGACCTAAATCCAGCAATTCGATTCGACTAAAAAAATTCTTTATTCAAGTAAACTTGTAAACAAGTGTTTTTGAATCGTCAACTCTACTACTGGTTCGGAAAGTGGTTCCTAACGAGAAGAGCTAGCAAGAAACTCCGCGGTTGCTCTTTTCCAATACTCGTAAACACAGTAACCCGCTACCATTTTGTAAAAAACGATAACACGACATTATTTAGATATCATGACCTCGACGCCATGACGACTTAGGATTTATATTGTTAGGAATGAAAATTGGCAACACTATAATCACGTGGCCGATAGCAAGGAAGGGACTCTCTTTTGGAGCGAAAATTGTTTATAAAAGATGGAGCTCGCCACATCAAAGGCAGTCTCGTTACAAAACTTGCCTCATACGGCTATTAGACGTTCATGCGGCTGGGTCGTGTCTCTGCTTGGAGTTTCGTTGTAAACGATACTTGTACGATTATTAAATTCTCGCACGTTTAGATCGTGTTTTAACCAGTAGATTCAATCTTGTTGTGTCTAGTATCATTAATTACTGTGTCGATTAAATGTTGGTCATGTAGATCCGCATCTACCCACATTACGTTCCGTGTTATTAAAATCTAAACTCGGCTAATTGCAATTCGTGGTTAAAGCAACCATTGAGTTTCTTGCCAGTTCTTCTCAGTGGATAACAGCGTTCCGAACTGGTGGTAGAATCGTCCTGGCATAATAATTGCAAATTATATTAACTTAACTTAATACTTGTTTAACCTGTTCCATATGTACGTTTATCTTTGTTGACTACATGAGAAAGCTAAAATCTTTAAGTGAAATTCCTGCCACTTCTAAGAATATATAAAATATGTATATATGCCTATGTTTAAATTATTGTGTGTACTTTTATTTCGTTTATTAATAATTTATATTAATTAGACTTACGATTGATATAACCAAATTTCAGCACACTCTACATTATTGTATAAAGTACCTGAAATTCAAAATGATTTCATATTTTATTATAGTGGATTGAGCAGGAAAATTAATATTTGAAATAAAATATTAACTAAAAATGTTGATGTTGGCGGCCTACCATCACCAGGGGATTCTTCGCACCCCCTACCCTGCCACTACCATGACCGCCGCCGTGGCCAGGAACAGCGGGCCGACCGGGAACTGGGGGTTGTGTGACATTGGAGGTTTTGCCCATAAACACCACGGTGGGCAGGCGGGTTGGTGATCGCAGGGCGTAGTTTATCGCACCAGTAACGCTGCTGCCGGTTACCGGTCTGTGGTATTTGACTACGCTTAAATAGAATGGTTATATGGCCATTAGTCGGTCGCTAGAGCCTCGTTCGCTGATCGGCAGGATGCACCACGGGCATGTGAGGTTGGCTGGGAGTATTAAGATGGAATTTTACTCCCTTTAGCTCAGTGGCGTGCAGTAGGAGAAACCTTTGTCCAAAAGTGGACGGATACAGGTTGACATGATTAATTCAAAATATTATTTAAAACCACATATGTGGAATAACTAAAGAAAATACTTACTCAGTAGAAATATAAATGACAATAAATTGTTAGAGCACCACATTGTATCCGCTGTGATGTCAAATGTACAATGTGAATATTTTCATTATTTCTATTATTTAAATAAAAAACAAGGTTTTTATATGTAAATACATCAAAACATAAAAATATTACCCTACTTTGTTATCGCGCGAGTTGTTTGTACAGGTGAAAACTCCGTTTCTTATTATTTCATGGTCAAAATTGTTATTTGTTCAATTGTGTTAGATGTGAAATTGAAAGACTTAACGCGATAATAGATTTATCAATCGTTAATATAAAATGGATTCTACAAGAGGGCGAAATAAATAAATTTATTCTTTAACACTGAAAAAAGAGACGAGTCGAGACGTGTGTACGCCTGAAACAAATTTTAATCTAAATACAAGTTAAAGCCTACCTTATAATCGTCCGTAATGAAACAGCCGTATTTACCATGACTATAGGCTTATCACGTAACTCAGTCCTCGCCTGCGGGGTAAAAGGGCGCAGAGCTAGGGCGGGAACGGGGACGGAGATAGGTGCGGCGGTCAATTCTTGTATATCGAGCAAAATAAATGGTGGGGGTTGAACCAATTGTTATATAAACATGCTTGCTATGTTGAAGTTTCGCTTTGCGATTTTGTCGTGGAGTATATCTCCTGACGATGCTTCGGTTTCGGTGCGAAACGATTGTTGAGTTTGTGCTAATGAACGTGTGTAGTGCTTCTGTATTGTGGTGACGATGGTGGAGGTTTGAGCATGTGTTTTAACGAATTCTGCATGTATCGGGTATGAAAATGGATAGTCCACTCTACATTTAAGCATTATATATATTTTTCATTTACTTTATCACGGATAATAGCAAGATTAATTTATTATAACTTTTACAAATTTCAGTATCGAAATAAAAAGTCCCTTTTCTGCTCTTATAATCTCCGTATAAGAAGCAAATGTTTAGGTTCCGTCGAAGGATAACAAACATACTTTAACATGATTAATTAATGAATTGGTTACATAAATTAAAAAAATAAAATCACATTTCAAACAATAAATTTAATCGAACAAACATATATTGTAACACGTCGAACCGGACGGACGTACAGGCGGGGAAAGAATACGTAAAAGTATAGGAAAGACAGACAAGACAGGAAAGTACTTTATTCACTTACACAGTTAGTATCGCGGACAGGTCCTTCGCAGCATTCCAAGTATTGATGTACCGGAAGATGGACAGTTTTCTGAAATTGTTTATGGTTGTTTATGTTCCATCAGGATGCACTTTAATCCTAAGGAGCTACAAAAGTAATAATAAAATTATTTTGCTATAATCCGCGACACAGTAAATAGAAAATATATATAGTGCTAAATGTATAGTGGACTATACGTTTTTTCATACCCGTTACATGCAGGATTCGTAAAAAACATATGCACAAACCTCCACCACTTCCACCACAATACACAAGCACTACACAGGTTCACTATCACAAACTCAACAATCGTTTCGCCCCGCAACCGAAGCATCATCAGGAGATAAACTCCACGACAAACTCGCAAAGCGAAGCGTTATGCAAACAAGCATTGTTATATAGTGAAAGCGGCCATATGTTCTTTAATCCTAAGGAGCTGGTAAGCAATGTATATCCAACGAACATTTCGTATGGAGACGTCTTATATAATTACGAAAGCACTTCGATAGCGCGGAGCAAGTACTAGCGCCATCTGTTATGAAATTACGTAAACCGTGTTACTAGTACGTTATGCTACAATATTTAAAACAAAAGTATAGAAGAAGAAATTAAAATTTCCCCATCACTAATTCTGATAATAAGATCCCGCGTTTCCTCTTCCGTAGGGAGATTCGGAGTTTGTTTGGAACCAGTAAATTCTTTTTGCTCTGAAAATAAAATTCTGATTTTAAAACTAACTTGTACATCTGTATGCGATATCTTGAAAATGAGGCTGGTGGTAAAAGTTATTTCCATTTTATACAAATTTAAGATGCCTTCAACGTTTCATATCTATTTGCTCATAATAAGTTGTAAATATCAGTGAAGTACAAAGATTTTCAATTTTTTATTCGGCAATATCTTCAATTTTTAAAAAAAGTTTTTTGTTTATATTTGCTATAATCCGCGATACAGTAAATAGAAAATATATATAGTGTTAAATGTATAGTGTGGACTATCCGTATTTTCATACCCGATACGTGCAGGATTCATAAAAACACATACACAAACCTCCACCACTTCCACCACAATACACAAGCACTATACACGTTCACTATCACAAACTCAACAATCGTTTCGCCGAACCGACCAACCGAAACATCATCAGGAGAAAAGATTTTGTCGTGGAGTCTATCGCGGATTATAGCAAAATAATTTTATTATTACTTTTGTATTATGGATCTCCGCAAAGTAACGCCTAATTCTATAAATTCCTAATTCTATCTAATTATAAAATGGATGTTGAGGCATATTAAAATAAAAATGAAAGAAAATACTTACGCAGTAGAAATATTATAAATGATAATATATTGTTAGAGACCCACATTTTATCCGTGTTGTAAACTATAGAATGCGATAATTTCATTGCTTCTTTAATTTAAATGAAAATTGTTTAAATAAAAGTAAAATAAATATTGCCTGCATTGTTGCATCGCGAATTGTACAGGTGCAAATTCTGTTTCTTATTATTTTATTCCAAAAATATTATTTTTTTACTTATTTGAACAAGTTGCTTGTTCATGGTCATACGAAAATTCATATTCACAAATAAACAAACCGACTTGACTCGATAATAGTATCGTTAATATAGAAGATTCTTCAAGAGGAGTAATCGTAAAAAAATTTTTTTAACACTGAAAATAAACAGTTAACCCAAGTTCTAAAAATGACTAATTTGAACTTCTTCGAGATTGGTAACAAATATTGTTTTTACGATTACAAAAATACGGTTATTTATATAAAAACGAAAAAACGAATATTTATATAAATATCCATCACTTCATACAATCACACTTTATCTCGATCTATCCAAATAGTATTGTTACAACGTGTTTCAAATATGTGTGTAGCTGTGATAGCCTAGTGGTGAGACCGTGCGACTCTCTAGAGACGACATAGGTTCAAACCCCGGGCAGGCACCAATGAGTTTTTCTATTAAAAACTTATGTGTCTAATTGATAATTGCAATTTATCACACGCTTTTCGGTGAAGGAAAACATCGTGAGGAAACCTGCATATCTCTAGAGAATTCTCTAGGAATATGTGTAACCTATCAATCCTCATTGGAGCAGCGTGGTAGGTCTTAGCTCCAATCATTCTCTCCAAAAACGGAGAGAGGAGGCCTTAGCCCAGCAATGGGCATAATAACAGGCTGTTACTTTAAGCTGTGATAGCCTAGTGGTGAGACCGTGCGACTCTCTAGAGACGACATAGGTTCAAACCCCGGGCAGGCACCAATGAGTTTTTCTATTAAAAACTTATGTGTCTAATTGATAATTGCAATTTATCACACGCTTTTCGGTGAAGGAAAACATCGTGAGGAAACCTGCATATCTCTAGAGAATTCTAGGGTTATGTGTAACCTACCAATCCGCATTGGAGCAGCGTGGTAGGTCTTAGCTCCAATCCTTCTCTCCAAAAACGGAGAGAGGAGGCCTTAGCCCAGCAGTTTCAAATACAACCTTCTTCAAATAGATTGGTCACTAATATAAATAAAAACATTGTCACCGTCACTGTGTCAAGTTGTTGAAAACGAATAAATGAGCTGACTTTGGAGAAAATTTCTTGTTATTTATTGAAAAAGTGTACAGGAAAAATATCGTTGTTATATTTAGAAGTGGGATGTATGTAACCTTACCTCAAACTTAACTCACAGATATAGAGTGGGCACAAGAAATATTTGGACATTCCATGTCCGCCGCATGCCGCCCTAACGGGGATCTCCAAGCGTTCCGAACGGGGTTTATCGTACGTTCGCTAGAGTTAGGTCCCAGAGGCGGTTGATGCATTTGGTGCTCCCGATGCATAGATTAGCGGAGGGAGGGGCCACTACTTAGAGAGGCCCCGACCCGGAGGTGGCACTCTCCGGGGTACAGAGCTGCTGCTGGCGGGGGTGGAGGCAATGTGCACAACGGTACCCTGTCCCCGCCACCAGCAGCGTGGAGGAGCACTGTCAGGTTCTTAGTCGGTGCGAGTCCGACATACCCACCGCTCGTCCCCGTCGGGCGGTGATGACCCATAACGGGTTCTCCTGACATAAAAAAAAGCGATGTAAGGCCTTGTGACTTTTGTTCGATGGAACTGTCAGCTACAATGACGTATATTTTCTGGATTCTTTCTAGTTGTAAAGATTGTTTTCTAAACTGTGACCATCTGCAACGAATCTCAGCTATGTTCTGCCAAGAAGTGGTGATTGTTCTTTGAGAGTTAACTTTAGCGAGTCTGTTTACGTGTGTATCTGCTAAGTGGTTGCCATTAATTGTGCTGTGTTATGCAATGACAGTGATTAATTGTGAGATGGAATGAGCTTGAGGGGCAAAATGCTTGAAGAAGTTATTAATCCTATAATGTCATAGCATGTGCGGTTTTGTTTTACAGGTATAAAAGAGCAAGTATTGAGTTAGTATGATTACGTACGCCTGCCGTAACTTCCAGATTGTTTAAAAAGTCTGACAATTATTATTATGGTTATCTTGTTTTATAGCATTTTTTTATTTTTTTATATATGTACCAGTCTTTATATGGGTTATTAACTTGCCCCTAATGAGTTCAACAGTATGATAAAAGAAACTTGTCTTACTTAGTTGAACAGATAGAGATGGATAAAGAGTGACATAGCCTACTTTTATTTGAGTTCTAAAGTCAATCAGCATGCCGATGCGGTCGTAGAATCAATCCCATCTAGTTAGGGTTAGATCTTTAGATTTGCGGGGTCGCAAATGTTGTCAGAATGGTCGACTGTTACATTGTGGTTCAAATACAACCTCCTTTAAATAGTTAGATCAATAATATTTAATATTGTTATTTATTGTTTAATATTGTTGCCATCATTGTGTCAAGTTGTTGAAAACGAATAAATGAACTGACTTTTGAGAAAATCGTTTTTATAATATTATTACTTTTGGAATTAAGATAAATAGTTAAAACGACTTAGGATATTTAAATATATAAAAATAAAAAAGACACTAAATCCTGAATTACGTGTACAAGTACAAATATAATACAATGTTACAGTGACAGATCGACACCCATCTATACTTAATATATAAAACTAAAGAGTTTGTTTTTTTGTTTGAACGCGCTAATCTCAAGAACTACTGGACCGATTTGAAAAATTCTTTGAGTGTAAGATAGTCCATTTATTAAGAAACGCTATAGACTATACATGATCACGCTAAAATAAATAGGAAAGGAGCAGCAATAAAAAATATTGCGAAAACGGCAAAAATTAAAGCTTTCCTTGCGTGCGCTAAGTAAACGTTGAAAGTTAAAAGTCTCCATAAGTCTCTAAGATTCTAAAAGTCCGTGACGGCATATGTCTAGCTTTTAAGGTTAACCCACTTTAACCATAATTAATATAAGTATAAGGGTTTACTCAAATAATAAGACTGCAGTCCACGCGAAAGAATTGCGTTTAAAAGCTTATAATAAAAAATTATAATATAACAGTTATAATAATTTATAAAAATTACGTGTGTATCGGTTTCGTAGGCACGGGCTGTTAAAAAAATACTGTCTTGACTTACACATTGACTTGAAACATTTAGAACTTCATAAAATTCGTATATATTTTTTATCTTTATCTTTATACCTATTAAGGTATTGCTGTAAGTCTATAGGATCCGTAATATTTTCGTCGTAAATATCTTGTATCTAATCCATTATTTGCCTTTATAAAGAAAATAATACTAAATAAATTTTTACTGCACAAATTTTATTTGAAACAATCGAGTACATAAAAACGCAACGTTATTGTTTACGACAAAATATTGTAAGACTAAACCACTTTCAATATTATTTTACAATTATACGACTATAATTTAGTATACATTTATTTCATTCTAATTATTATCTTACACACAACACTATGTAGACATGGAAAAATATTTGATTCTGTACTTACGTTTAAGTATTACTTATTATTTTTATTTACATTTAATATTTACAAATGTAACTCATATATTTAGTTACAAAATAATGCAGAGTCACTTTTTATTGAAGAATTATATAAGTATGTAATATAAGAATAGAGAAGGTGTTAACTTGACTTTAGAACCCTCTTTGACTTTTTGTAAGTCCTTGTAATGTTTGAACCATCTATGATTTTGTCAACTGTTTTAAATTTCATTTAATGATGAGCACTAATCTATTTAGAGTTATGATTCGTCACATCCGTATGTTCTGCTTGGTGGGTAGTTATTAAAAAATATATTCCAATTCAATTCAAATTCAAAATATTCTTTATTCAAGTAAACTTGTATACAAGTGTTTTTGAATCGTCAACTTTGCTGCTGGTTCGGAAAGCTGTTCCTACCGAGAAGAACCAGCAAAAACTCGGCGTTTGCTCTTTTAAAATATAAATCTTAAAACTAGTTACATTTATTTATTGCTGTTTTGTACAGGGTAGAAGTGCACCTATATCCACACATCCTTATCATCTAAGTAATCTTCAACGGTATCTACTATACTTTCTTATTCTATTCGGATCCCATTTGAAGTCGGGCCAAAAAATATTTCTCAGATATTCTTATTAGCTTGCTATTCTTCCATATAAAAACACAGATTCATATTATAGAAATAGTAAAAGATAAATACAAAATATTGTTTTGAAACAGACGCACCGTAAATTACAATACTGAAACATTATTAAATGTGTTCACTGTCATATAAAAAAAATAAACAATGCGGTCATATTAATCAATAGAGGTTAATGAAAGTAATTAATATACAAATGTTGTAAATAAAAAAATCTAATTATAACACTTCTGAACAGAGATAGTGATAAAGTTCCGCCAATTTTGTACCTGCTTCTTATTGAAAAATATTTGAATATAGAAATATAATAGAAGTAATATACAGATACTGTCCTATTATAGGGCAAATACTTTATTATTACTGATGAAGGGCAGGTTTATATTGTATTCCATGTATTTTATCCCTCCGAGATATTCTTGTTCTCATTATATTTCATTCACACTATTTCACATATTCAAAAATAGATCAATCACAGCTACTTTAATTTTGATTCAAAAAGAGCTAATCAAATCCATATAAAATGTTAAATAATTACTTATTTTCAAATTATTGTTTTTAATAACATAAATTTATGACTAGTTCCTTGACTAAACGTTTCTGAAGTTTAACCTACGTCGTATAAAAAATTATTTACATTTGATATTTATAGTTTAACATTCACAAATTTATGCAATTTAACTTGCAATTTATTTTTTCAGTGTCAACTTTTTAGTTTTTTTTAACCCGCTGAGGCTCGTTTTCATTGAGATCTTTCATTACTGTATCGTTATCTCTTCAAGGTGGAGCAGCAGCTATATTGTTAGGAACTATCTCCGATTCATCATCTACCGCGTCTGTATCGTTTTCTTTATTAAGGGGTTCATCAGGTTCGTCTCTCATAAGCGCTCGATACTTTTTCGCAATTGCCTCCCAGTCTACGACATTTTCAATTCTCGATATGTTGCCAAAACTCATTTGGGAGCCTAAAGGACTCAAATGAACGACTGAGAGACGCGTTGAATCTGAAAACATGAGTTAGATTTCATTACTTTCACATTCGTTTTTTTAATTCTTTTTAATATCAGTTAAACAGCAAATTACTCTTTGTTGACTTAAAATTATTATGGTGCTGAAAAAATTAGGTTTATGTTTATACAAACAAATGGATGTCGATACCTTTAGGAACAACTTGCCCTCTCTTAACCTTAGACAACCATTTTGCACCAGCTTTTGATCTAGCGCTCATTTGGTCTTGACGTTGCAGTCCAATCATATGTACTAAGCTAGGCCTTTTCTTTTTATTCAGCCGCTCCTGTAAAAGTGATTAATTTAAAAACACCTTAAACAATTAATGATTATATAAATATAAACTGAAAATGTTAATAGTTTTGCGAAATCATCCTCATTTACCGTAAAAAAATAGTGACCCATTACCAGTCAGGCTATAGGTTGACTTTGACCGATTGCCATTTTAAATTTTTTTTTGCAATTATCATAGACGCTGTATTTTGCACTTAGATTGAAATTAGAATCGTATTACTAACGCTTTTTTTTACGTATTGTCTTATTTGGATCTGAGCGTTTGTTGATTTTGACTTTAGGTATATTGATTGATATTGATGGTGCATAGTTTAAGACCTCAAAATTTACCTTACACCTGTGGATGAGCCACATAAGCCAAGTGGTGACCAAATTAAGCGGCGAAGGCGCTGTGTTTGTTCGATGCATATTTCGGATAAGCTTAGACAAACCGTACTTCCATTCTATATCTGATTGTGCCTAGAACAGAAATAATACTTAGAGCATAAAGACCGTAGCTATTTAATTAAAAACTTATAGCCAATTTTTCATATATTACAAAGAAATATGAACAGAACAATCTCAATCAGAGGTACATTTGACATTTTGTCAAAGATAAAGTCCAATAAATTAACTTAACAATGTTGTTGGAAAAAATTTAAGTATTAAATTTATATTAAAGTAAATTTACCTAAGGCGAATTACAAATTCTTTCATACAATAATATTAAATCAGTTCCGCTTACAATACCTGTATCCTCTGATACGTGTCTGACATCATAGCAATGAGTAGATTGATTAGTACCACTACAGATACCAACATGTAGATACCGAACACTATTTTAAACAAGTAATTGGTCCAGGCAGGCTGCGTGTTAGTATCATTCCGATGAACTCTCGTCTGTTCCGTTGTCGTTTGGCCAAACACCGCAAAGAAGAGAAGCTCGAAGGAATACAACGGATTCATAGTAACTGTGAACAACGGAGGTGAAGTTGACAGCATTTACCTGGATGCGTTGGTAAGTGTCCGACATCATCGCAATAAGGAGCGTTACCAGTACCACGACGGACATCAACAAGTAGGCACCGAAGACAAACTTGAAGAGGTTCTGCGTCCAGAGCGGTCGTAAACTGGACACGTAGTTAAGGTCTGACAGAGTAATCTGGCCGAAAAGGGCGAAGAACAATTTCTCCAAGGCTTCGATCGGTGATAGTGTCGCTAGAAGACAAGACCCAAATGGACCACATTCTGTTTGCTCTTTCATGTAGGGGTAGGTTCATGCGAGGTGAATATATGAATTTAAAACTGTTCTAACTTTGTATAGTACATTTAGTTTGTGAATTTGACTGTATAAGACATTAAGCATCAATTTACCCCTTCATTTTTCGTTTTAGGTAGTATAACAACAATAAAGGCGGTGCTCTATACTCAAAACTGAATTTTCAGTATTTCAAAGAAATAAATCACATCTAGTTTTTTATGTTGACTAATTACCATGTGCGCTATGGGGCAGATTGATTAGTGTAGACATGTACGGTGTAGCATGATAAGTGTTTTCGACCAAATTGTGTAACATCAAATTGTTTATGGTATTTCATGTACCTATCAATCTACCCCAATCCCCACTACGTGTGTCAGAAAAGGACAGCGTGGGCGTAACAAAAACGCCACATTGACGACAATAGCCAAACATTTTGGTTACAAAAGTACCTCAAGACGTCGGTGAACAAACGCAGGACAAAAGCCAGCCACGCCATGCGCAAATTAAACTTGCTCCATATAGTGCGGTGAAGTCGGCCACTCATTCCTCTAAAAATAGCCTTGTAATGCCAAATGCATTTTCTATTGTTAATTTTAATATCTGGAAAATAGCAACGTTAAACTTTTTACTCCTATTTCAATAGTATTATAAAATTCAGATTTAATACAGAAATTGCATTAAGCATTAGATTAGGTTACATCTAAATCTAACATTAAAATATGGCCATCTTATATGACCATCCGACTTTACAATGAAGACATGCTTTACAGACCGAACGCTGTGTGTATGTATACATGATCCTATTCATTCCACACAATTTTTGTGTAAAATGTAATGTTTAATTGTAACAAAATGAAATTGAAAACTTAGGTAGACGATGATGACATTCTCGATTTGGTGGCAAACATTCAAGCTTGCAAGTGTACGGAATATAAATCAAAACAAAATAAGCACATCGATATAATGCAATCATCGTATGAATGAGTCCTAATTTATGCAAATTAATAAGTTTTTGAAATATAATTGTTGACGTCTATTGCTATCATAGACTTACGACCCGTTGGTCCTTGTTTTCTTCGATATGATTCTCCAGATTCAATCCATTGAGAATCATTTAACTGTCGCTTCATTTGATCTATCGTGTAATAATCAAAAAAATGTGAATGCTGTGCTTAAGAGAGAATATATTAATTATTAAAATAAAAGCCCTCCTAATACCATAATTAATTTGAGGATATTAATAGTACGGTTCAATAGAAAAAATAACAGAATAAAGACTATATAATAAAGTTTATTTGTGTTAAGCTAATTTTAATGAATCTAAAGAAATTCTTACCGTCTGAAAACAGTCTTCGTCTAGCTTGTCTAGCGTATTTGTTGTCTTCTGGTTTGTAAATATTTCTAAATGGTTGGTTCAGGGCTACAATGTGCATGGAGAATCCGAATACAAAAATAGCTAGTACTGCAAGAAATCTTCCTAAGTCTTTCATGAGATCACCGATTATTATAGCCCAAGGACCAAAGAGGTGGTGAAAGGATAAGAAGTCTAATATTTGTACACAAGCTAGTAAAAAGGATAAGGCAAAAAATTGATTTCTACAATACATTAAAGTTGGCCAATACTTTGGTAATATGAAGATCCACCCAACAACATGAGTGGCAACCCCAATCATTCCTAATAATAGAACTGCTATTTTAATCCAACCTAAACCAGATTTGTCACTAGGGTTAGTTAACTCAAAAAGTAACAGCCCACTCAAACAAACAAGAAGTATCCATTCATACCACCTAGGTACTAAGCTTTCTCTAAATATAGAATTATAAATAGGTGTGATTGCCACTAAAGCTAAGAGTACCATGAGATAAATATGAGACGTTAAATATGACATAAACTTAATTATAGGAATTTTATTATATTTATGTCCTAGAGGAAGAGAAAAAACCAGCCAAACCGGAGGGCAAATTATAAATGCGAAAAAAAGGAACATAATTTTAATGCCCGTCCACTTGAGGCTACCTCGCCAGAGTTCCTGAAATAAAAACGCTAAAGTAATACAGGAAATTGTGTCCAAGGAAGTATTGCTGTAGTAGGCGAAGTTACCTATTTTTTACCTGAAGATATCTTTGAACGACAGTATGGGCGATAACTTCTTTTTGCTCGTTTTCTATTAAAACATCTAAAAATTCTATATTTCTATTATCTGTCGCTGTAAGTATATGCCCCGCTGAATCGGCACCAGCTGCTAAAGCTAATAATTCTGTAGCCATCGCTTCACATTGTTTTCCAGCTGCTATAAGATCTTTGGCACGCTCTTTTTCCTGTAACGAAAATTTCACAATTTAATTTAATTACTTACAAAAACCACTAATGTAGTTTAATTAAGTTTCCACTGCATGCGTACCTTGGTAGATAAATTAATGTATAAATTGGATAATTTAGCAGCTGTGTCAACTGGCGCAGGTGAAACTAGCACAAATTCTTCTATAGGTATATTATTGTGATTTTTTGAACACACCATTAAATTATAAATGAATCTTTTGTCATCCATTAGTGATTGTGTATCGTGTTCTTTATGCAAAAGATATTCAAGTACATCATTATGGTTCTCAGAAGCCGCAAACCAAATTGGTGCACAATTCAGATTTGTTTCACTTTTAGGCGAGGCTCCTGATTCACATAACAATTTAACTACATTTAAATGACCAGCTTTTGCTGCACAATGCAACGGAGTCCATCCATTTTTATCTGTAGCGTTGATTTCAGCTCCTTGTCCAAGTAAAACTTCCACCATTTGATAGTGTCCATGGGTTGATGCAATATGTAAGCCAGTTTTTCCGTGTCTGTCTGTGCTTTGAAGCAATTCTGCTGATCGACTCAAAAGTAAACCAACAATAGACATGTGCCCTCCAAAACACGCCAAATGAAGTGGATTATATCCCTGAAATTAATATAATAAAACTGTTTTAGATAACAATTGGCTGTATGTATCTAAATTTATTCTATGAATAAATTATTGTTATTACATTTTCATTCGTAGCAGCATCAACTTGTACTCCTGCAGAATTTAACAGTAATCGTACGACATTCTCGTTACCATTATATGCAGCCAGGTGTAGTGGGGTTAGACCAGATTCTGCTCCCAAAATTGGTACCAGTGATACTCCAGTCGGAGGCTCAGATTTAACGGTTCCCGGTACATACGACAAAAGTTCACGAACCGTTTCTACACAAAATTGGTAAATTAGTGATTTTAATAAAAAATTTAAATAAATATATTTATTAATGTAAAATTTACCTGCTTGGCCGTAATAAGCAGCAATATGAAGTGGAGTCAAACCTAACTTCTTACTTGAAATTCTTAACGTGTTTGTAGAACGCATAACATCTAAGACGTTAGTGTGACCATGTTCTGCTGCTAAATGAACTGCTGTTAAGCCTGCACGGTTTTCATCTGTACAAGAAGCTCCTGCTCTGACTAAAACCCTAACTACATCTGCGTGACCTCCTTCTGCAGCTAATTGTAACGGAGTCGACTCATTCAATTTATTTCTTGCTGATATAACACCAGTTCTATCAAACTTCATTAATTCTTCTATTACTTTAACGGATCCTTGCATTGCTGCGATATGGGCACAAGTATTTCCATCTTTTGTAGTAGCCATAACTAAGTTTGGATGTTGCTGCAAAAATAACTGTACAACTTCTGAAAAATTGTTTTGAGCTGCAGCATGGATAGGCTTTTGTCCTAATTCATCCGTTGCATCAATATTGGCACCTAATTCAAGCAACAGTTTGCAGACTTCTATTTGTCCACTTGCTGATGCCAAATGTAATGGAGTCTGTTTCTTAAGTGTTAAAACATCAATCATAGCATTGTGATCTCGTATCAAAAATTTAACTAAGTGTGTATAACCATTCATAGCTGCTAAATGTAATGCAGTCCGTCCGTTTCGTGCTTTAGAATTAATAAAAGCCTTATTAGTCAACAAAGCATCACATACTTGTAAATAACCATGTTCAGCAGCTAGATGCAGAGCTGATCTACCTTCAATGTCAAACACGTCTACTCTAGCGTGATTTGAAAGTAAAGTGCTAACAAGTTCCATATGTCCTCTATTACATGCTATCAATAAAGGCGTCCATCCGATAGAATTTTGTTTATTTAGTGCTCTACTTACATCAGCTGTTGACATATCCGTAATCATTTCCGTTAGGACGTCGTTATTGCCTGCTATTGCACAAAAGTGAAAAGCTGTTTCATGATCATGTTTTGTTTGTAGACTTACGTCTGCACCATTTTGCATTAGACATTTGACTACTTCTCTATCAGCAGAAGGTATAATTACCTCTTCTTTCGTAATTTGGCCTGCAAAATGTAATGCGCTTGCCCCGTTTTCATCAACTGTATCAATGTACAATGTTGCAACTTTGTCGCCTTTATGAGTTTTAACGAAATCTATTAAATGTCGTACAACATCTGGTTTACAACTTCGACATGCCATATGAAGGGGCGTTTCGCCGGTCTGTTAATTAAAAGTGTGTTAGAATTTCAGGCTGAACAAAATTTTTGATGCTTAGATTATCTAAATTAATTCATATGTTTTTATATTGCTTTATTGTATTGCATCTTAGAGATATAACCTAACCGATGAATGAATGAAAGAGTGAAGAATAGAATTTCATTAGCCTTGTTTAAATAAGATTTTTACTTAAACTACAATATATATAATATTTTAAGTATATAAATGATTTCTTCAAATCATATGTGACGCTTTAGATTGCATACTAATTTGGTAATGAAGCCAATAACTTCTGCTCGGTTTTTTTACCATACTCTAACGTTATGAAAAGACCATTATGGAATCAACCTACTAGGTTTTTGAATACTATTTCATACTCTGGAAACACGATATCATATTTTGGAGTATCCAAGCATAAAACAGTTTTATACTATGTTGTTCGTCACACCATCCAATGACTTAGTTTTAACAAAATTTAATCTAAATGTTTCTTAACACTGTTTTATAAATACTTAAAGCACCTTTGTTTTCCTTAATGGATCACCTCCATCCTCTAATAAAAGCACTAATGTTGCTAGATTTCCATATTTTGCCGAAACATGGACAGGTGTCATACCATCTTCGGTGGCTTTGTTCGGTCCAGCGCCTGATTTTAATAACATTAACGCACATTTGTCACCTAGAAACAATATCAGTCATCTATATCTATACTAATATTATAAAGAGGAAAGTTTTCTATGTTTGTGTGTATGTTTGTAATGTTTCACGCAAAATCTACTGGACCGATTTCAAAAATTCTTTCACTTTGGAAAGCTGCTTCTTCACTGAACAACATAGGCTATATGACGTTCTTTTTTAAAAAAGGGATCCCTAATAAAATTGTAATAAGGTGTGAATAATTTAGTCATAAAAATCTTTCATCGCCTGCGCTGCGGAAACTATTGATGATAGAACAAAAATATGTTCTACATTATATACATATTATAGAACATATCAATATCCATAAAGAAGTCCGGGATACCATATGCCTAATTACTATAGGTATACGAATATAACAACTTTTTTACATTGTAAAAGTTGATAAAATTACCGACAATAAACAAACCATTTTATTCATATCTCTGTATTAATCCTTATCCCTTTAAAAGATATTATATTAAAAACTGTGTCAATAGTTGTAAAATACTTTTTAAATTATTAAAATCCGACATCCCAACTAAAAGAGATAACGAATTTAAGAATGTAAATCGAAAGAAAATAATGCCATAATAAATTCATTGTAGCGACCGTTATAGCAGGGCCTGCATTTGGTGAGTTAACTCTTATTCCAAGAATACTAATGATACCCATTTTTTATAATTAGGTAATCTACAAATAAATCTATAGTCCAACTTCTTAGACTTTCCACTACCACGAGATCTGTATAGGCGCGGGGCATTGCTAGTTTTATATAATTTTATTAATTTTGACGTTTAAGCTTTTAGGAAATTTGTTACGGATATGATGCTGTATTTCGATTTCTTTATATGATGACAATTTACCGTCAGGAATCCTGGCTGCGATATGGAGTGGAGTCTCCCGTTGCTTGCCCCCTTGTATGTGGACATCAGCTCCGTAACCAAGAAGAGTTTCTACGACAGCTGGTTTGCACGATTCAACCGCAATATGGATCGCCGTATAATTGTCCTGATGAATGTTAATTTATAACAAGCTTTATATTCATTTCAGATGTATGTATATATGTCACCGACTTCTTCGAACTTGATTTTGGCCCATTTCAAATGGACAAATTTAATTCTAACTTTATGCACTTTTCAAAAACCAGTACAATACATATTAAATTTTTTGCGTGTGGAAAATGTGCGTACAAGTTATGATAGCCCAGCGGTGAAACCGTGCGACTCTTTAGAGGGGGTCTTGAGTTTAAACTCCGGGCGTATTTTCTGTTTAAACTTATGTGTCTAATTGATAATTGCAATTCATCATACGTTTTTCGGTGAAGGAAAATATCGTGAGGAACCCTGCATATCTCTAGAGAATTCTAGGGATATGTGTAACCTACCAATCCGCAGTGGATCAGCGTGGTACGTCTTAGCTCCAATCCTTGGAGGAGGCCTATGCCCAGCAGTGGAATAGTATCAGGACGTTATTAAAGTGGAAAATAAATATAGTTAAAACAAACTAAAAAACACGCTTTCGCACGTCGTACTAAAAAGTGAAAAATAATTCTTCAAATAGGTAGAATCATAAACTAAAAATGCAAGTATTATTGTAAAAAAAAGTGGAGTGCTCGATATCTATACGTAAAACATAGCATAAAACGCGTTTTTTCATAAATTCACATATTTTTTCATATTTCACGTTTTTTTTAATAATTATTTTTTATTTTTTTTCGATGTGCTATAAAAGCTTGTTTTTTGAAATATATTATTCATCATCCTACTGTCCTTATTCCACTCTAAGTGGGGTCGGCACAACATGTTGTCACATGATTTGGCTAGGTTTTATTTACGACCGGCCGCCTGCCTGACGTCATACTTAGTCGTATTTTACGACCCCTCGGTAAGAAAGAGAGTGGTCTATTCTACTCAACCGGATACCACACGGTGGGTCAACTTACCTTATTCTCCTTTTACGACACCTCGGTAAGAAATGAGGGTGGTCTATTCTAATTAGCCGGACACCACATAGCAATTGCTATATATTATTATAGCCACTTTTCAGAATATAATTCTTGACCATGTCAGTAAGTAAATGTGTCGATAGAGTAACTTTCAGCAATCTAAAATTAAAAGATTTTGTACGTTATCTGTTTCTATAAAGAACTACATGTTGAATGTTACTTTTTCAAAATGACCATTTAGATCTCTTATTAGTATGAAGTATGTTTAAATGAAAAAAAATATATTTCACTTACATTAGTCGTCACATCGACGCTTTCACCTTTCTGTAATAATGTGTTGATTATCCCTACGTGACCGTATCTTGCTGCTGTGTGGATACTTCTTGCACCATTCTGTAGATAATAATTTATTTATTTTTCGTTAAATACATAAGGATTACAATATCAAGGTTGGAATTTACTGGGTTTCACTTTTAAGTGTAGCAACACCTGTGTCAGAAAGCCCCGCTCTCCATAACAATATGCATACTAAAAATTAAGTAGTAAAAATTAACAAAAGAAGAATGAAATAAAACTTACAAGAATGATAAGAATAAGTGTGTGTGTGTATGTAGATGTGTGTGCTAGTATGTGTGTTTATATATATATATATATATATATATATATATATATATATATTATGTATTATTATATCACACGTTTCAACAAATTTTCAACATCATCATAAGTATTTAAAGATTTATGAGTATTTAAAGGAAATAAATTAAATAATAATAAATAATAGTAGATAAACCGGTTTTTGTTAATAACTCTTAGTAAACATAATTAAGTGTAACTTTTCTTCTTCGATCATCACAATGTCAAATACGTAAAATTCTTATTATCGGCCATGGGATTAAACTTGTAGGAATATTGAATATTGATATAAAGTCACAAAATTAATTGTTGTGAGATAGAGATGCTCAAGATAGGAGCTGGACTGAAGTTAAGTACATAACATGAGATTGATGCAAATTTAACACCACTTTATTAAATATAACTGCTACTTTAACTGTTAACTGTAATATTTAAAATTTTTGTCATTGCGCAACGCTTTATAACGTATTATATTAATGATACTTATTAATGATAATTAATAAGACTTTATAAAATATTAAAATATTTAAAAAAAAATGGCCGCCGAGTTTCTTCGAATCAGTGGTAGCTTCTTGAAAACATTTGACGATTCAAAAGTACTGTAAACAGTCTACTTGAATAAAGAATATTTTGAGTATTGTCAAGGTTTGTTTACGCTTATTAATATAAAAGGTAATTTTGTCATTTTAAAATTCACAAGCTTTTCTCAATTTATCCGAAAAGTGTCAAAAGGTTGAAAAAAATGCTTTAAAAATTATTTATTTTTATTTATTTATTTATGTACCCAAAATTAAAATATATAAGAAAATACAGGTAAAAGAAAACAAGTACAAAGGATTACTTATCTCTATAAGAGATCTCTGCCAGCGACCCTTGGTGGTTTGATAGTAAGTGGAAACGTAGTATAGGTACATTAATAGTTAAAAGATACATTATTAAAAACACTATAAAACAATTATAAATTAAATATGGATAAACTTACTTTCTTATGATCATAAAATAGAATACATATATATAATACAAGGTAATACACTAATACCAATACAAAATATAATAAGCCTACATACATATAAGTTATGACAGCGAGGACAGGTAGTGTTGCTTTAGTCTAAGTTTGAAGCAAAATTCTCACGATATAAAATTTGTAAGTGATGAAAGATATTAAAAGAAATTGATAAGACATACGACGTTCATAAACTGTGTTGGAGTGAAAAGTTTTTATAGTATAATGTTAATTACGAGTAATTTATAGATTCATAAACTTATGAGCTCATTTCCTTGCTACCAAGGACGCGCTTGTACGTGAGAGAAGTCAGTTTATAGAAAAGTGGAGGTCGTTTTTTAAAGTGAAAACACAACATTCACAAAAGTAATAATAAAATTATTTCGCTATAATCCGCGATTAAGTAAAGAGAAAATATATACAATGCTAAATAGTAGCGAAGAACGAAATAGAGTAGCTAGTAGCGAAACGATTGTAGAGTTTGTGATAATAAACGTTATAGTGCTTGTGTATTGTGGTGGCTGTGGTGGAGGTTTGTGCATGTGTTGTTACTAATCCTCCACGTGTCAGATAATGAAACGGACAGTCTACTCTACATTTAATATATGTATATTCTTATGTTATATGTATTTCATTCAGAATTTTGTATATCTTCGATTTGCTTAATCGCAAATTATAGCTAAATGATTTCGTTATTATGAGTTTATCTCCGAAAAGTAACGCCTAATTCTTAAATGCTATTCATATTTTTTTGTTTTCTAATCAAAACATACATCTATTATCTCATCTATCATTACTAATTAAAGACATCGAGATGTTATCGATATAATAGGCATTATGTTTCGTAAAATGTGCAACTATTACGAACATTCGAAAAATATTTGATTAATTTTTTAAATATTTTTAAGCACTCAGAATTACGATTGAAAGCGTTTAAACCATTTTACCCTTAATGAACCATTAATGCCATCGAATTTGTGTACTCATTTTTATAATATCACACTACATTGGCGCAGACAGAGTAGCCCCCCCCCACAGTGTAGTCAAATCTACCCCTCCAGTCTACTCCAGTGGCCCCTCCCATCACCCCATTAAAACTCCTCGTATCTTTACGTACTCCTATATATATATCTATATATATAGATTCGTTGGCGTAGTGAAATTTGAAAGCAATTTTACTAATTCTGTTAACATTTTCTCATTTTTCATCACCCCGGGTCGCGCCCTTTGACATGCAGAGTTCTCCTAGTGTAGGGGCTGTATATGTGTACTTTACGCCATTGTCACATTACCATTTTTGTCTAGTTTGTTTGTTTCACTATTGATACTTACTTTATTTGGCATATGAAGGTAGACGCCTTTCTTGAATAGCATCATAGCGCAGTCAGCGTGTCCGTTTAGTGAAGCTATGTGCATGAGAGTACTGCCATCCTTAGTTCTTTCAAAAATTGAAGCTTTGAATTTATCAGCTAAAAGTTCGATGATGCCAGCGTGACCATTCTCTGCTGCTAAATGCATTGGTGTGCGATCTGTGAATGATGTAATGTCACTTACATTATCTATACTTATTATAAAAAAGACCCAAAAAGCTGTCTGTCTGTATGTAATCGATTTTCTCAAAGCTTCTTAACCGATCTTTGTACGGTTTTCACCAAAAGATTGTGAAATACTTCCGGATGGTTTAAGTAAATAGTGCATATCGGTATTATGTAAATTATGTTGAAGAGATCGCGCAGTTGTTAAAAAACTTGCTTGCTGGGAGCTTTAGTCGCGTATGCTGCGTAAACCAGCAGAGATACTCTAAAGTAATGTACTAGAGAATTGTAGATCTACAAAACTACTACAAAAGAGTCCGAGATAACATGTCTCTATCTTTTATGGTTAACTCACAATAATTACTTTTATGTTAAAAAATTTGAATTCTAGAAAAAAATTGTGACACGCATGATTCCACGCGGGCGAAGCCGCTGGCACAGCTAGTTTTACTGAAATTATAAAACCTAACTTTCAAATTCTTGCTCGTCAGTCGGTCGTTACATGTCTGCCTATTCGGCAACCATCATTTTATGACTCTGGCCTTAATATATTATATACCTTTGTAAGTATCGTTAAAACTCGAGAATGGCTGAACTGATTTGGCTAATTTTGGTTTTATATATTAAAGGGGTCCAAGGAAGGTTTAAGCTAGTGAAGATATTAATGTATTAAAAATGAATTAGTTTCGATTGTTAGCTTTTCTTAAGACAGTACTGACAAATTGATATTCAATGTAGGTAAAAATGATCGTATGGTGCCTTGAGAAAAATATGGTGGTCGTTATTTTTTTTACAGATTTTTTTTAGGACAATATTTTATAATGCTATCTATAGTAATATCGTACGAAATCGTAAATACGAATGTAAATTTGTTTACATTTAATCTTTAAAATAACAGGCGAAGACGTAGTTAGATGGTATTACAAAGGAAAGGTATTTTGAAGGCTTTTAAGAATTTCGTTTTCCTTAACTGAAAAACTGTCACACCTACAAAATTCTAAATGTACGGTAATCAAGGCTAAAGGAAGTAAAGTAAAATAATTTCCATTTTCTAAGAAATATCATTTAATATACACATTAAATTGCGCTTAGCCTTATTTCGGACATGAAACATGTGTCGGTTATTTATAATTTACATAGTTTAACATGTGAGATGTTTATCTATTTTAATTGTTTTATTCATACTTTATTTCCACTTATTAAATGCGTGTGAATTTGTTCCCTTTTACATCCGAAAGGAGAAATAGATCGATTTTATTTTTGATACGGAGATAAGGACAGCGAAGACTTTTGATCTTGGTACTAAATTTAAAAAAATCAATACAATAGATAACAGAAAAAAATTGTCCCATGTATAGTAATATCCTTTTATTGTCCCCTTTCTGGCTTCCTCTCTCTGTTTTTGGAGAGAAGGGTTGTATTTTATATGATCCACGCTGCTCCAGTGGGGATTGGTACGTTACCTATATCTTACGAATTTTCTTGAAATATGCAAGTTTTCTCGCGATGTTTTTCTTCATTGAAAAGCACAAGTTTTACCAGAACAACTTATTTGTGCAGTATATATCACTCAAAGGTTGACTGGAAGAGATGCTTTTTAGAGATAAGTTCGCCTTTGTACATGTGCCTTAATTTTCTCTTTTCTAACATGTGCATGCAATAAAGAAAAAAATAAAATAAACCCCTAGAGAGCGGCACACGGTCTCACCGCTCGGCTATCATAGCTCAAATCCTATATATTATATCACTAGCAGTCCGGACACGCGTTATTGTGACTTAGTCATCATGCTCCTGCCCTTATCCCATTCCAAGTGGGGTCGCCACAACACGTTAAAAACAGTTGTAATATGATTCGGCTACGTATTTTACGACCGGCCGCCTGCCTGACGTCAACTTACCTTAGTCGTATTTTACGACCCCTCGGTAAGAAATGAGGGTGGTCTATTCTACTCAGCCGGATACCACACAGCGGGTCGACTTACCTTAGTCGCCTTTTACGACACCTCGGTAAGAAATGAGGGTGGTCTATTCTACTCAACCGGATACCACACGGTGGGTCGACTTACCTTAGTCGCCTTTTACGATATCTCGGTAAGAAATGAGGGTGGTCTATTCTATTTAGCGGATACCACACGGCGTTATTGTGGTTTAGTCTGGTCTTGATTTCCTCTCGTAACAAAACTGTTATTGACAGTTTGAAATAATTCTCTGATGGTCATCAAACTTTACAGGATTATTTGCTGGCTTAATCGAAAGATTTACTGGAATATATACATACTTTCTTTTATATATATACATTATTATTCTTACCTTCATTGTCAGCGATAGCAGCATTAGCTCGTACCCCATAAAAGTATTTGACTAGAGGTTCATCGCCTTCTGCTGCAGCAATATGTAGGGCTGTTTGACCAGCCCCATTGACTGCATCTACCACTGCGCCGTAGTCAACTAAGATACGGGACATGTCTACGTCTCTTCTTCTAGCTGCAAGGTGTAACGCTGTGTCGCCAACTGGTGTGCTAGCCTGAATACAACGGCTTCAGTTTATAATTGCTCACTTATAAATAACTATTTAAATCATGCTGTATTAATGCTTTAAAATCAACACTAAAAGTTGCAACTAAAAGTTTGAACACAGTTGTGGTTGAGTAACTTGTACTCAACCAAAACTTCTGGCACGATATATTTTGGTCTAAATATGAGATCTCTTTAGAATACATACACGCACAATCCATTACATTGCATTGCTAATTAATGTCATGATACTAAGGTTATATTGAGTGTAAATATTAAGGCGATTAATTTGGAAAACAAATTTTTGGTATCTATATAAGACAAACTGGTTAACTTGTCTAAGTGTTCCAAAGGATATTAAAAGTGAATGAACAGATCTTGATAAAACAATACCTTAAGCTGTTCCGCAGTTTGTGCGCTGAGCAGCTCGCGAACCATGCTCTGATTGCCGGCCTCAACTGCAAGCAGCAACGGGATCTTGCCCCTCTGTAATACCATTTCACGAATTAGTTTCTTCCATTCCTTCTGACGCGCCCGCTCTTTGTTCAACTCGATGAAGCTGAGTTCGAGCTTTTGCAATTCCCTATGTATATTAGCGGAAGGGGTCCGGTTAGAACGCAAATTCAAATTCGCGTTCGGCAAGTCTCTATCTCTGCCATTTTCGGACATATCAAGGGCTGATCGCAATTATTTTCACCCACACGGAAATCCTTACGGTGCAATGTCTATGCACGAACTGCTCACGTCAGTGCGGCATGCCACAGTACGGAGCTTCCCAACCGTCACAATACAAACACTTCGAGACTTATGTGCATCGCAATCTTCGTCGGCAGTTCGACATAACATTAAATCGAATGGCAATCGTTGTTCGCATGCAATAGGCACACAAGCGTCTGCGTCTAGATTGTGCCTCACTATATACGTACTTGATCCTCCATCGCTATTCTACGAACGAAATAGGAGCGTGTCCCGACATAGTAAACCTGCCTTCCCTAGTCGTGTCGTAGGACGGACTGAGACTTACTGTATTAAAATTACTAATTTTGAAATTCAAAGCTGACGCTATAACTAATATTCCGCGACTGATTTGCATTGTAAATTTTGTACTGTGACGTTAACTCGGCGGCTAAAGCTTGGTGGATAATTAGCTAGTTTCTACTTGAGGGAGGTGGTTAATTTTCGCTGTTAGAATGTCGTTAAAATCAAAGCCTTGTACCACTTTTTTGTGCTAGTCATTGAAGTAATGCGTGTTTTGTCATCTGGTAAGGCGAGAGTCATAAATATTAGTACTGATCGTTGTAGTTTTAGCTTTCGGTGAGTGCGTTTTGTTTACATTCTTGTTTAGAAGGGAGGGGAGGGATTACTATGGGGATGGCGGTGCCAGTCGACAGGCGGCTGCACGCGATCTCATGACCAATGCTGCATCAGCTCTATTTACTACAAATACAACTAACCAATCAAAACTCTATTAACTGGGTCATAAGACTGAAAATTTATGACACTTCCTGTATATACGTCTTCTTCGTACCTAAAATCAGCCCAGATTAAATTACGTTTTCGATAAATATTTATGCCGTATATTATTAACTGTCTTTGATTTGTTAATTTGCATTTATTATTTTTCGATATGTTGTTTCTCATTTATGTCTTTCTTTTAAACCCCCTTGGATTTCTTAAAATGATTCCAACATTGTTTTATATAAGAAAAATGAGTGTCAAAATGAATCTTTAAAGAATGTGTAGACTTCACTGATATACAGTGGCATCGAGTATACACCTTTATATGCTAAAAAGCTATGATAGCCCAGCGGTGAGACCATTCGACTCTTTCGAAGGGGTCACAAGTTCAAACTCCGGGCAGCCACCAATGAGTTTTTCTGTTAAAAAAATGTTGTTTAATTGATAATTGCAATTTCTCACACGATTTTTACTGAAGGAAAACATCATGAGGAAACCTGTATATACTTATCCTCCTTGGATCAGCGTGGTAGGTCTTAGCTCCAATCCTTCTCTCCAAAAACGGAGAGAGGACGCCTATACCCAGTAATAGTATCCAGGATAGTAACAGGCCGTTACTTTTACTACTTTATATGATAAATCCATCGCGTATTTCATTATTAGGCATATTGGATTAATGTCTTCTGTTTGTACATTTAACTAAATTAAAATTTCAGTTTAAGTTTAAATAGTGCCTTCAGAAGCGCCTACGATAATTGCAAGAGCAATTGATAGTACATTGGTATAGTAGGCGGCAATAAAAAATGCACATTGAGGCTTAGAGGGATAAATCGGCTAGATTCTGCTTCATAGAGTATTGTCTCTGTCGCACAGACTGACGAACCCCTGTGTAACGTTACATACTAACTGAGTGACAGTCACAGCGCTCTCCGAAACCGAACTGGCCGGCTGTTTCGTTCTAAACATTGATTTGCATTATTTAATGCCGGATACTATACATACTGTTGCTACAGATGCATTTCATTGTGCGACGATTAGTTTTATTGACAACTAGCTGTCCGGCCACGCGTTGCTGTGGCTCAGTCTGGTTTTAAATTCCCGTTTAAAACCGTTTAAAAAAATGCTCCGATCGTCACCAAACTTTGCTGGGTCAATTTAAACATTGTCTGAAATTAATAATAGCCCAATTTAATTAAAATCGGTCCAGCAATTTTCGGAGTCTATAAAAGACATAAAGACAAACATTCATTTTTATATATTAGATTGCTTTTCATTGAAGGTATGATGGTTATACTTTTTCTAATATAATAAGTATAGATAGATATAGATGTATAGATATAAATGTTATAGATATATAAATATTATACGAATAGTGATAAAAAATATGTCAGCTTATTATTATTATTGTTATGGAAGAGCGAGATTCTTCAGATACAGAACTTACTGGAAGATCTCAAAATCTTGTATTTAATTTAAGCATGAAAAGAAATAAAATTTATTTATTTATTTATTTTCTCGCTTTGTCTGTAACATCTCAAACATATAAAAACTTTTAATTTTTATTCCTCCACGGGATATATTTGGGAATTGCCCAACATGATGACAAATGTCCATGGTTTGTAAAACCTGTATTGAACTTTGGTGAGTTAAAAACCAGTCTTTGATCACGGTAAGTTCATATACTAGTATACGAAAGTTATAACCTTTTCAAAGCCGGTTGGTTGGTTGGTTGGTTTATTATAAACGTTTGAAGAGCATAAAATGAATACCTAAAAATAAAGAAACTTCAATTATTTATTTGCTTTTATTTTATTTAAATCAACTCATACCTTTTAAATAATTCGATGAACAGATACCGGATAATATATTTTTGATTTATTTGTAAGTATAATTGGCAATAGACCTTCAAATATAATCTGTGTAAGTGGTGAGACTACGTGATTCTATCAAGGGGGTTGCGAGTTCTGATCCCGGGCAGTCACCAATAAGTTTATCATTATTACTTATACATATTGATCATTGCAATTTATCACTTGCTTTTCGGCAAAGGTTTAAACGGTGAGAAGGTCCATATCTCTAGAGAATTCTGGGAATATTTTTAATCTAGAGCAGCGTGGATGGTTTTAGCTGCAACCATCCTCTCCAAAGCTCCAAAGCTCCAAAGCTGTGATAGCCTAGCGGTGAGACCGTGCGACTCTCTAAAGACGACATAGGTTCAAACCCCGGGCAGGCACCAATGAGTTTTTCTATTAAAACTCATGTGTCTAATTGATAATTGCAATTTATCACACGCTTTTCGGTGAAGGAAAACATCGTGAGGAAACCTGCATATGTCTAGAGAATTCTGGAAATATGTGTAACCTACCAATCCGCATTGGAGCAGCGTGGTAAGGTCTTAGCTCCAATCCTTCTCTCCAAAAACGGAGAGAAGAGGAAGGCCTCTTCTCTCCGTTTTTGGAGAGGCTGGGCTAAGGGCCCAGCAGTGGGCATAGTAACAGGATGTTACTTTACTTTTTTTTATCCTCTCCAAAAACGGAGAGAAGAGGCGTATGCCTGTGAGTTAGTAACAGGCCGTGACTTTACTACTATTTTTACTTTACGCATTCGCACTTCTTACCCCATCTGTTCGTAATCTTATGTCCTTTCCTGCAGCTGTAAGGAGAGCTCGTAGTATGCTGGTCGCAGTACCTGTTTGCCTGCTAGCAACTATATGAACAGCTGTTTGTTGGCGACTCTGTGGAGAAATATAAATTATAAAATTACAGGAAACTCTTATTTTTCGTACCCTCAATATTCACAGTTTATTTATTCATCATTCTTTTGCCCTTATCCCGCTCTAAATGGGGTCGGCACAATATGTTTAAACATGTTGTTAGATGATTTGGCTAGCTATTTTACGACCGACGCCAGCCTTACGTAAACTTATCTTAGTCGCCTTTTACGACACCTCGGTAAGAAATGAGGGTGTTCTATTCTACTTAACCGGATACCACACGCCAGTCATGTTAATATGTTTCAAAGGTATTAAAAAGAATCCTATTTTTATTAAAAACTTTTATTTAACTTGCCGTGTATTTATGTGAAGAATAGAATAGAATAAAAATACTCTTTATTGCACTCATAAACTTAAGAACATAAGAAAACAAACAAAAGAAACATAAAATTAAAATTTAGCCTATATATAAAAAGATAAGCACATTGAACCCAAAAGTCAATTTAATGGGTACAAATGGCGACCTTATTGCTAAGCCAGTGATCTCTTCTTCTAGAATAAAAATAAAATATAATAGGCAAGGTAAATTAAATAATTATTATGAGATTTATAACATTATATACAAAAATACCAAATAATATAGTATACCATAACATATATAAATATATACATATACCTAATACATAATATATATGGATATATCAAACGACAAACAAGGGACAAGCTAAATAGTCACACCACCATTTTAAAAAAATGATCTTCTAACTTTTAAACATAATTTTTAAATATTGCAAGTGATCTAGACTTTTTTATGCTAAGGGAAAGGGAATTCCATAAGATGGTGGTGTCTTGCAAGTTATATTTGACCCACTTCCGGGTGTCCGTTTGAGCTGAAATTTTTCATACTGTTCCAATCCCGATGACAATGCATGTTTATGATAAGCATGACTTGATGCTGCTGCAAGGATTAGCTTCAGACAAGGGTATTCTTCAACGGTCAACAGTAGGGACATGAAATTTTGTTAAAAGGTTTTTAAAAGGTCTTTTAACTTGACTTGTTTTTTTATTGTGCATACATATACATATTTAACTCTGCCGTGTGGTATCTGGCTGCGTAGAATAGACCACCCTCATTTCTTACCGAGGTGTCGTAAAAGGCGACTAAGGTAAGTCCACCCGCCGTATCCGGCTGAGTAGAATAGACCACCCTCATTTCTTATCGAGGTGTCGTAAAATGCGACTAAGGTAAGTCGACCCACCGTGTGGTATCCGGCTGAGTAAAATAGGCCACCCTCATATATTTATTTATTTTATCATATATTTATCATATGTTTGTTTACATTATTAAATCTATCGTTAATATTTTTGTGTTGTTTCATTAAACACATGCATTTTCGTTCATGGGTAGAAAGTATATTTTTAAAAGTGGTTTATGTATGAGACATCATAAGACATCGGGGAAGTAGTGTAAATTTAATAAAGATACCTACTTGTAGGAAACATTAAAGTAACTTTATGTCTTCGAACAAAAAAAATTGCATGGTCACTGCAAATACAGTCAAAATAGAATAATGTGGGCACGGGCTATAAAAATAACATTTTAATCTATCTTTGGAGGTTAGGAACGCAATTTATAGGATAGTACCCGGCATTAAATAATGTACAAGATATTTAGAACGAAACAGCCGGAAGTGCATTATTTATTGCCGCGTACTATATGTAATTAGTATATATAATATAATTTATACATATTAAAAACTGTTACATGGTCCTAGTTTAGCCCTGATGGAAACTTACACTGTGATGCTTTACTATATAAAATGTTTGGTCTATCATTTTATTTTATTGCCATGATAAAACCTAATAGGGATAATTCAGTACTTTAAATGCGAAATAGCTTAGTATCAAATAGCAAGACACTCATTATGTTTTCATACAAACGAATGGTACTTAATATTTTTTAATTAATTTAAAAAAAAATAAGTACGTCAGAAAAATTCAGTGGGGAGTTTAGAGTATATATAGTATTAACATTTTCAATTGATATTTTGTAACGCATTATTCATTGAAAATACCATGTTGAGTAATTCTTTATGATTTAATTTTTAGATATTATGGATGACTGTATCGTATATAGTTATAAGGGACCGTTTTTGCCCTTCGCCGTTGGAACCCTAATATTAATGACATTGCTGTTAGGAAAGTATGCAGTCTTGAACCCGCATTTGTTGTTGATCGACCGTCATTGAAATCTAGCTCAGTGCCAAATAATTTATCCTTATTAAATTTTTTAAACACGGTGATATGAATATTTCTTACATTTTGGTAAGGTTTGGGCTCTTGGGAAGATTTTCATGAATCTTATTAAAAATAAAAATTAATATAAATATTTTTAAGCTGCTACATAATCGGAGAACTGTGATAGCCCAGCGGTTAGACCGTGCGACTCTTTCGAGGGGAACACGAGTTCAAACCCGGGCAGACACCAATGAGTTTTCTATTAAAACTCATGTGTCTAATTGATGATTGCAATTAATCACACGCTTTTCGGTGAAGGAAAACATCGTGAGGAAACCTGCATTTCTCTAGAGAATTTTGGATATATGTGTAACCTACCAATCCGCATTGGAGCAGCGTGGCAGGTCTTTGCTCCAACCCTTCTCTCCAGAAACGGAGAGAGGAGGCCTATTCCCAGCAGTAGGATTGTAACAGGCCGCTACTTTACTTTTTTACATAATCGGGCCTCAATAAAGGCATCAAGAATGAGAGTTTAAAATGGCAAATAAACAGGATCATATGATTTATCGCACAATAGTGCATAATTGCAATCGTTATTTATGACTTCTTGCCAGCGTGAAGGCAATTTGTATACTCATGTAAGTATAAATAATCCCATTATCATTTGTCTTTACAAAATTTCTTCCAGGGCATTTATAACGCAATTTTTGGCTTCTAGAAGTGATATTTATAAAAATAATATAAATTACACATATTACTTATTGAGAGAAGTTATTTTTAGATGTTTGCTAAAATAGTTAACCTCAAATGCGACTTGTGCTGAGTACAAATTTGTTCTTGACAAATATTTAAATATAATATGAGCACTGATAACTATTCAAATGTGTAAATATGATGTGCAAATAGTTTTATTTGTTATAAAATGAATACATATGATAGTAACATAATTATCACATATAAGTAACTAAGTGGATCAATCAACAACAGAACCCATTTGTCAAACAAAACTGTGCAATACTAAGTTATGGCTACTTTTCATAATCGGCGAATACAAATAATTAACGATCACGATCGTGTAAAGAACATGGCTGTACTTGCCAATCGTCTATGATCGCTTGCAATCGCCTATAACGCGGGAATTCACACACACCTTATCTCTCTCACATATACATCTCACGCACATATACAAAATTTTTATCATCACGATTCGGATATAAGTTTTATATCTGGCTTATAGCAACAATTTCCTTAATTTAAAATTATTGCATGATAAAAACTAATTCGCAATTGTAACAATTTATTTTTATTTTAATAATAATTTAATTTTTAGTACTATTTTGGGAAGGTTGATGCTCGCGGTACAGGGCGACCTAGTGCGAGCATCAATAGATATCTGTTGATTTAATTTATAATGCAATTGTGAAATTTGAATAAATATATAAATAAATAATAAAAATATAAAAAAAATAATATAAAAAAATTGTCGGTTTTCGGACACGCATCAAAATCACTGGGTGATACGTAGGATAATACAGATCGTCTGGACTCTTGCACTATGATCATGCCGAGTATAGACGATCACACAATCAACGATCATCGCTGATAGTGAAGAGAGGGCATTAAACAACTATGCAGTTTGTTTAAATAAAATTGATTAGTATTAAGGATGTATTTTTTCTGGATATTCGATATGGACGTCCCCAAAGTAAGCAACATAATACTTGTGTACCCCCTTGCCTGTACATCGCTGCGCCCATATTGGTGTATGGCAATATGCAGCCCAAATAGACCTAGGCCTGTACTGGGGCTAACAAGAGTCAACAAGTATTCTGTCTTGCTTAATGCCAGTTAACGAATAATATGAACAAATATATCTATACTTATTATAAAACAAAGTCCCAAAAAGTTGTCTGTCTGTATGTAATCGATTTTCTCAAAATCTACTGACCGGATTTTGGAACGGTTTTCACCAAAAGATAGTGCAATACTTCCGGATGATTTAAGTAAATAGTACATATCGGTATCATGTATATTGTGTTGAATATATCGAGCAGTTGTTAAAAAACTTGCTTACTGGGAGCTTTAGTCGCGTGTGCTGCATAAATCAGCAGAGATACGCTAAACTAATGTACTAGAGAAATGTAGATCTATAAAAATACTACAAAAAAGTCCGCAACAGCATGTCTGTATCTCTTATGGTCAGCTCACAATAACTAACTACTTTTATTTTGAAAATTGCAATTAAATATACTGATTTACACGCGGGCGAAGCTGCAAGCACAGCTAGTATTATATTAAAAAGAAAAGGATAAATAATGAATTTGCAAAAATGACTCATAAACCTTTATGTATACACAAAAAAAAAATAACTTACTCCTCCCGTAGCAAATGGATCAACACCCCGCTTCGACAGTAGCAGTTTGACGACATCCTCTCGGGAATACATCGCTGATATATGAAGCACATTGTAGTTGTCCTGTACAAAATATAAATATTATAACCCCTCACTTATGGGAGGGCTTTTTTAAAAGGCTTATCCATATCTACGGCAGTTGAGCGCCATAACTGTCAGCCAATGGGGTTTGGCACCATTGATGCTTCAATATACTCGGATGTAAGCCATAGCCAGCCGTTTCTGTATGTCTTTTGATACAGTAAGTGTATAAGTCATACCTTTATAATAATAATAATAATAATAATAAAAATCTTTATTTGCAGAATATGGGTACAATAAGATTTTAAAAATAATTAACACAGCCATAAACTGCCATAAGTGGCGTGCAAATGTCAAACACTAAAAGTCTACTTAGCTATAGAATATTATTATAATGTCATATAATTAAAAAATAATAATGATTGATTGATTGATGTATATTCCATCACCTTTAAAATAAATCCGGGCAGGCACCAATGAGTATGTATTAAATACAAATTCAAAATATTCTTTATTCAAGTAAACTCGTAAACAAGTGGTTTTGAATCGTCAATTTCTACTTTGTCTATTATATATATCGCCAATCGTTTTATAATTATGTATATTCTTATGTACAAAAATTAAATTGCTAAAAATATCTAATTGATGACTGCGATTTATCACACGTTTTTAGGTGAAGGGAAACATCGTGAAACCTACATATCTCCAGAGAATTTTGGAGATATGTTTAACCAACCAATCCGTATTGGCTTATTGGGTCTTAGATCCATCTTTTCTCTCCAAAAACGGAGATAGGAGGTCTATACCCAGAGGTTGCATAGTAACAGGCCGCTACTTTTACTTTAAAATATGTTATTTTATATTAAAAACATTATGGTTTGTCGATTGTTCTTTTTACTACTTTTACTAATTACTTTTACTTTATTTTTTTATAAATTAAAAATAACATAAAAGGTAAAATCATTTCTTGTGCTTTTAATGATATTATTTGCAACTTTGTCTGCACTGTGTTTGAAACAAAATGAGAAATTCGAATATTTCCCTTTTATTTATTTATTTATTTTTTAGTTGCTACGTCAAAGCTAATACTTTGCACGCCATTTGATCGCGAGTGCGAAGATTGACTTCAATCAAACACCTCGGTGCATCGCGTGATAGTAATTTCTATTGCACATAATTGAAAGGAACGACTAGACCTAAGGGAAGGGAATGAATCCGTGTCGAATATAGATACATAGATAAACAATTTTATGCACACAATTACACTACAAAGAAGAAATAAAAATTTACCGAAAACTTTAAAAGTAATTATAATAAGGTAAAGCGTGCAAAGGTCCGTCTTGTCACTGATAAGTGATTTCTTTCAGATAATCCTTTTAAGAGGAAGAATCATATAAATAACATAGTGTAGTGGGTTAGTGTACAATAAAAAGAAAAAAAATGAAAAAATAAATTAATTAACACAAAAACTAAAAATAAATAATACAAATAAATATAAGCATATTACACAATTGCTTGTTTAATATGAGTTAATATCACGTCATTCAAGCATGCGTATCATTAATGGTTATATTTTAAATTAGTTAAGTTACCTGATTGCCATGAATAACAAACCAAAGTTAGGCAGATGAAGGTGAAGTAACTTATCGGAAGATAAAAATTTTGAACTATCATACTTCAACAACCTTCAGCTTTATTTAGATGACGTGTCTTCAAAAAATTGATAAATACAAATAATAATTAGTTATAAATTAGTGGTTAAATATTTAAGGTTAGTTTGACGCCCATTCTCAAATTTTTGTTTGTATATATATTTTTTTTCGTTGAGACGTATTTGGATCCTCAAATTTGTCTTTTGGCTGTTATAATAATTTTATCTTTAAAATCTATATAGAGATGTAAAATAATATATTTAACTTAAGCCCCAACCAAGCAACAAGTATATCAACGAATAAGATAAAGACTGATGTAACATATTTATTTAACCTAGTTTAATTCTCAATTATTTATATTAAACAAAATCTATCCAAGTCTAAAATGGCAGTAGATTGATATCAATTTTACACCAGCATTTAATTGATTTTGAATATCGCGAAACTTTTCGTGTATAAAAATTGGGCAATACGCAGATGTTTAGTTCAAGCCAAATGTCAGGATTATAGAAAATTTACCTTTCAATATGATTACAAAGCTCGAACGCAAACTAGCTAGTGAAACCAAAACTATAAAACAATAACATTAAAAGGGAACAGAAGCTTAATGATTCATAGACGTACTCTTTGTAATAAAGGAATAAGTAGCTACAATACATGAATCAACTTTGAATCATGAAGGCCGTGACATTACGAAAACCGTACCATCTAGATTAGTTTGACCACTAAAACACGCAACAGACAAATTATATACAATCCGCACGGCCATTGGGTATACTCATTTTCTACATAATGTTGATGTGTGCAATTTACAAGCCGATACTATTTCTGCTAATATACCTGGGCATAAATTCGGTTACTGCACGAATTCAGAGCCGTTAAGCTGGCATCTAATTGTTTTATCATTTCTAAATAATAATCAGAACACATTTAAAGGGTAAAGAGCTTGGCAGTGAGTGTAATTCCTACCCGATGGTAGGAATTACAGGAACAATTGCAAAGTTGTCGGCCGAGTTGATCGGCAATATTGCCGACGTTCCAGCTTTTTCATTGAGCAACACAACCACCTGGTATGCTAGATGATAGAATGAAAGCTACTGAAACAATGGTGGAAGCGGATGTTAAATACTTGGCGAATTTGTCGAAAGATCAAATCAGTAATCAAAACTTTTATTTGAAAATCTTGCCATCAGCACTTAAGAGATAGGCCCAGGTATGGTAGGTCGTCGAATAAAAAAAAGATTTTGCTGATAAAGATAATATATAAAAAATCAGCATAATAAGAACTAGACAGTTGTCTGAACCAAAATTTAAAGGGGATTGAAAATTTCAAACTTGTAAAACCCGATTTAAATTACAATTGCACTGTGGAAATAAATTACGGTTTTGCTGAAACATATTGCAAGGCTCTCCCAAGTTGCAATGGAACCAAAATGCCATTGTGTTGTTAATATGGACTGATTAATACTTACATTGTTTCTGGCTCCTACATCTGAACCTAATTCGATGAGTCGCTCTACGAATGACGTTCGGTTATCTTTCACTGCGTACATTAACGGTGTCATACCAGTGGTCTGAAACAAAAGATTAATTTAAAAACTCTCGTAAAGGTAGTATTAGCACGCATCAGGGTCTTCGCGCTTCTCTTAGAGTAGAGGGGTACGGGCTTCCAGGCGAACCTTTTTCCATGGGCGGGTCCTCACAGGGCTAATATTCCTGGTTCGTATTCAGGTCGTCAGACCTAGGTCGCACCTGTAAAAGGCGGGCACTGTTGGGTGTCAGTGGTACGTACATTAGCATCACTAGTATTAATGAAACTAGAACACTTTGCTATAATCCGCGTGTGTTAAGCGAATGTATGTAATGCAAAGTGTATGAAGCAGGCAAAATTCACGTACCTTACACATGCAGGATAAGTCACCACACGTTTGCATTACAATTTTGTTGTGGAGCCTATCCTTCAGATGATGCTACGGTTTCGGGGCGAAACGATCGTAGAGATTTTTGTGGTGTGTATTGCTTATGTTCATTGTTGCTGATGGAGGTGTCTTGGGATTCGTGTGGTGACTTGTCTTGCATGTATAAGTTACGTGTATTTTGCTTGCTTCATACACTTAGCATAACATACATTCGCTTAACAGACGCGGATTATAGCAAAGTAGTTCTATTACGTATTAGTTTCTGTAATACGTAAAGTAACGCCTGCTTCTTTAAATCAGTACTGATGGAGTAACGTAATGAGCGTGAGCTAATGTAGATGTTCATTCGTTTGGTACCTGTCAAACCTGTCAATTGTCAAATATTGTAACTAATGATTGACATTTATGCATGCGTTCAGAAATATATTTTGTGTAAACTTATTAAAAAGGGTGAATAAACTATTGTCTGTATTTTTTTTAATCAATTAAAAAGGTTGAAAATTGCATTAAGATACATAGAAGTTTCTCAAATATTTATGCGTGCGTACAGAAATAATGACAAATGATTAACATTCATGATAACGTTCAGAAATTAATATTGTATCATTGTGTTACGTTAATCAAAGCCTAAATTAGTTCAGCTAAAAGGTAACACAGCATTCATTAACTATTAGGCAGTACAAAGTTCGCCGGGTCAGCTACTCACACATAAAAAATAGAGGCAGATAGAGGTCTTAGGCTGGCAGTAATTTAAGGTTTTGTCTCTTACTGTACTATATCACTTTACGGTAAATAAGCATGCCATTAAATGATGTCAACCTACATTCCATTTAAAGCACACAATATTGTATTATGAAGTGATTGCGCAATTAACTTTCCTGGAATTAAACGGTTTGCAAAGAAGTGAATTCGCGTGCTAGTTGCACTTTGTGACACTATAATGGACTTATAATCACGACCGTCTCGTGCCAATTAGACGCGGGGAGTGCGTGATTTAAATGTACTTTAAACAACCCTCGAGGAAAATACTTATAATTAATCTTTTAATTTGTTTAATGACAATTTAATTAGATGACATTATAAACAGTTTTTTTTCGTTCTTACAGGAAATATAGAAGTTAAAAAAGCTTTTAGATGAATCTCATGTCCCTACTGTTGACCGTTGAGGAGTTCCCTTGTCCAGAGCTAATCCTGACAGCAGCAGGTCATGCTTATCATAAACATGCAGTGTTATCGGAACTGGACCAGTATGAGAAATATCAGCTCAATTAGACACCGGGAAATGAGTCAAGTTTAATTTGCAAGATTCCACCTTCACATTCGAGTACATACACGGAAAGTTAAGGAAAACCTTTGAAAAAGAAGGTACAAAAGTGGCCTGTTAGTTAGTCCGCTGAGAAGAGATTTTATGGAGTGCAGAAGCGATTTCTCTTGCATCTGACCTTTTCAGTTGGTAGAACGAAGGCACTTCGTTCATATTCAAGTAGGTTACATTACTTCAAGATTGACTCATTAAACAAACGTAGATTTTTATTAGATGCCTTGTTTGTATACAAAATTGTTAACAATAAAATTAATTGTTTGCGTTTACTAGAATCTATTCAATTTCGTGTACCATTAAGTTCGCCAGAATACCAATAGCACCACTCTATCCACCTTTTAGAAAGACAGTTCTGGGAGCTAACTCCACTTATGCAAGATTTTGCAAAGCGTCAACAAATGCAGTGATCATATCGATTTACATTTTGACACTCAAAGGGTATTTTATCAAACCATTCGTTCAAATATATTTATCACTGCTTTTGACTTTAAAGATTTAAGAAATATACATATGTAATAAGAATAAAATTTATGCTAGAAAAGTTTACTTTTAAGTGAATTGTTACACTTAACTTTTGTATTTAGCAAGTAAGAATTTATATTATTATTGTAAGCAATTTGTAAGTAAACCTAAATAAATAAAATAAATAAATAAATAGGTAAATGTCTTTTTTTGGAGAAAGACCTCAGCTAACAGCTATCAAGTTGCTTAAAAGGAGATTTTTATGTTTTAAATGTGCTAAAAACTTTTTAAAGATATACAGGTGGTACCTTCACAATGTTTTCATTTAAGGACAAGCGCGTAAATTTTAAAAATAAAGCTCGAATGTGAGTATAAAAAACTAAGATTACTATTGATTAAAATTTGTCTTTCTTACGGATTCATGATCGCAAAAATTATTTATTATAGATTAAATTGGTATTATCGGGAGTGTATTGACTCTATATTTAATAATATATACGAAAAAGCAGAAAAAACGTTTTGCAAAATATTCATATTATAAAAATTATCAAAATTTCAAGTTTCAAAAATATATAGGTATATAAAAACGTCACTTAGAAGTGTTTCCCGGAAAGTCATAAACTATTTATTTTAAAATGTAGATGAAAGTTAACTAAAAAGCCCGTCGAAATTATTGTTAACACTCTTGCAGGTTTAGTACGCTGTGTGGTATCCGGCTGAGTAGAATAGACCACCCTCATTTCTTACCGAGGTGTCGTAAGAGGCGACTAAGGTAAGTCGACCCGCCGTGTGGTATCCGGCTGAGTAGAATAGACAACCCTCATTTCTTACTGAGGTGTCATAAAAGGCGACTAAAGTAAGTTTACCCGCCGTGTGGTATCCGGTTGAGTAGAATAGACCAACCTCTTTCTTACCGAGGGCTCGTAAAATACGACTAAGGTAAGTTGACGTCAGGCAGGCGGCCGGTCGTAAAATACGTAGCCAAATCATGTGACAACATGCTTGTAACATGTTGTGCCGACCCCACTTAGAGCAAAGGGCAGGAGGATGATGACTCTTGCAGGTTTAGTAATGAGGAATCAAAAATATAGTGAATAAGTTACTGCTGGTGAAACCTAAAAGTCATATTATAATACTTCCGACTTAGAATAATATTTTGCTGGTCCCAATATAGCTCTGACCCGAATTACATTATGTGGATATATATAGTATTGTGAGGGTAGATTTAGGTGCGCCAAATAGTCGTTACAAAAAACATTTGCATAGATTATAGCGGTAAAATTATGAGGGCTGTATAACCTAGTTTCGGAATGTATATATTGAAATTTAAAATAATAATAATGTTTATTAAACATCCAAATATATATAGTGCATTAAAGCCCTAGCTCTTGAACTAGAAAAACTGTGTTTCAGGAGCTAGTGCCTTCCCTTATCAACTATAACAGAACAATTTGGCATTTACAAAGATAAATTTTATATATATAAAGTAAAGTAGCAACCTGTTACAATCCCACTGCTGGGCATAGGCCTCCTCTCCGTTTCTAGAGAGAAGGGTTGGAGCTAAGACCTACCACGCTGCTCGAATGCAGATTGGTAGGTTACACATATCTCCAGAATTCTCTAGAGATAAGCAAGTTTCCTCATGATGTTTTCCTTCACCGAAAAGCGTGTGATAAATTGCAATTATCAATTAAACACATGAGTTTTAATAGAAAAACTCATTGGTGCCTGCCCGGGTTTGAACTCATGTTCCCCTTGAAAGAGTCGCACGGTCTCACTGCTGTGAGCAAAAGACGAAAATGAAACCGAGAGGAAACGGAGGTTGCAGTACAGATTTCATCAACCGGTACCGACACAAAAACAAACACGCAGTAATTATTAAAACAGATTGCCATTAGAGTTATATCCAATTTCCTATTGTTCTGATTTTTGGGTTTGCCCGCATTACTTTTGAAGGGAACTTCCGACAAATTGCAATATCCGTTATCGGAAAGCTTTTAGTGGAATTAATACATCGCTGACCAACGAACTGCTTACTCATTACCAGTTCACTTTGATTGTTAAGTAAGGAATACACATGGAAGTATATTTTCATTGGAATTAATAAAATATTTTGATTGGAATTAACTGTGTGGACCTACCACATACCTAATACTAATGTAACGAATAAATTTTAATTTCTGTCTGTGGTTGAAGATTGATGTTGTTTTTTTTAATTTAGAACTTATAAACCAGTAAGCTAATTATTTATGTACCTTTTATGGTCATTTAAATGAAATCGTGAATTTAAATTAAATATATTTTTACAAAAAATTAGAATAAGCATACAAAATTAAGACATTATTTTTTGCAGACTATTACATTTAATATTGTTTGATATGTGGTTATTTCTAATTAAATTGTTATAATAATTAATAGATTTAATTATTAATGCCTTGTGTTAATCCGGCTGAGTAGAATAAACCACCCTCATTTTTTACCGAGGTGTCGTAGAAGTCGGCTAAGGTAAGTTGACCGTGTGGTGTCCGGTTGAGTAGAATAGACCACCCTCTTTCATATCGAGGAGTCGTAAAATATAATATGACTGATGAAATATATGGTTAACTTACCTTAGTCATATTTTACGATTTTACGTCAGGCAGGCGGCTGGTCGTAAAATAATCATCCAAATCATGTGTCAACATGTTTGTAACATGTTCTGCCGACCCAAATTAGAGTGGGATAAGGGCAGGAGGATGATGGAATAGATTTAATCATTAAAAGTTGATTTTTAAACAACGGCAACAACCATTTATGCAACGCTTAAGCTTATTTTGGAGTTTCATGTTCCTGTAGAAATGTTAGTATGAAAATATCTACACTAACATTAGATATACGAAAGTATAGTACCCGGCAATAAATAATGCACATCGGAGAGAATCGGCTAGATTCTGCTTCATAGAGCATCGTCTCTGTCGCACAGATTGACGAACCCCTGTGTGTGACAGTGACAGCGCTCTATGAAACCGAACTGGCCGGCTGTTTCGTTGTAAACATCGATGTGCAGTATTTAATGCCGGGTATTATATTTATATCTATCCGTTATGCTTCAAATTATCCGCTTAACGAACGGTAATAAAATTCGGTACATTTGTTAAGGATAAAAATAATCCCGTTATTGACATAAATAAAGTTCGGAGAATAGCTTGTTCTAGAATATAATTACACTGTATTAAATATTTAAGGAAAACTTAGTACTCGTTGGACAGATGAAATAAAAAAATCGGTTGGAGATGGATTCTACGAACGACAAAAGATCGTATAGTGCAATAATTATTTGTGAAAACCTTTTTGATGAACACTTGATAGTATTTGTTGTTGAGTTCCTTTTTAACGAGAGAGTGGGATAGACAGCGAAGGGAAGAGAAAAAGAAAGAGAAAAAGTCAGGATTAATTTTATGCTCGCTAATTATCATGTGTACTAAGGCTTTAGAGTTAGTAATATGCGATTTTAAATGTCACTGAAGTTGATATACATTTGACTTGCTTTTCAGTTCAAAGAAATATAACAAAAGTGCGTGTAGTAGTTAATTGAATGCCTGAACAATAGAAACAGTTATAAACCATTACAAAATTTTAACATGTGAGGTTTTATGTAAAATCAAACGGTGGATACGCCTTATATCAAATATGATTGCATTTGAAATTAAATTAAATCAAAAACCTTTTATTTACAGTGAAATTACATTTAACTACGTACATAGTACTATAAAATAATAAATAAAAGTATATAATGTATAAAAAACTTCACAGTCTTACAAAAATAAAAAATAAAACAAAAAAAGATACGCTGAGAAATGTGTCCCTGTTTAAAAGGAACCCCACTCAGCGTAATTTTAGGCGAGACCTCAACGCTGGTTTCCAGTAGCGAAAAGTTTATTTGAAAAGTAAGTAGTTTATTTAAAAGGTTTGTTAGAGAAAAGGATTGACTGGAGGTTGCCTTCAGCTCTAAAGGTTGTGGGGTCGATCTCCGCTGAGGACCAACATTTTTTTTGTAACTGTCCGTGTTCTTCAAAACTAGGGGTAAAAAAGGAACCACACTCAGCGTAATTGAAGGGGGGAGCTCAACGCTGATTTTCAGTTGGGAAAAGTTTGTTTGAAAAGTGGTTTGTTGGAGAAAAGGATTGACCGGAGGTTGCCTTCAGCTCCAAAGGTCGCGGGTTCGATTTCCGCTGAGGGCCAACATTTTTTGGTTCGTCAAGACTAGGCAGATTTCACGTATTAAAGTACTTTTCTATTCAAAATGATATAGGTATTTATTGCCCGTTGTCTGTTACCTATAACACAAGTATTAAGTTACACATTTTGCGGACAGATCCTGCGTGTATTTGTCCCATACATCTGTTACAACGTGCTTCAAATACAACCTCCTTCAAATATACTGCGTCCATCATATTATCAGTCTTTTGACAGCTCACGCTCATTAAGTTTTGTATTGCTTACGTACAAATATCATACAAATAATATTTGTACTTTATGGATGGGTACCGCCCACTTAGTGATGTCACACATAATGGTTACTACGATTATGCCACAGATTAAAAATAATCGGTAGAAATCGATGTTACGAGTATTAAAAGACATTTAATAACATTATATAAAGTTTTACTTTCTTCTTAGTTAATACATGAATACAAATAAAACAATCAGGATATTTTAATTTATTTTATTAGCACGAGTCGTCGGAATGATAATCAACACTAGACTCCTCCGATGAGGAGTCTTCAGTAGCAGTTATTATTAGCTCTTGTGTAGATAATATATTATCAAACGCAATATCACGTTCCCAATCAGAGAATATTACTCTTTTAGTTCTTTCCACCACACTTGCCCAGTTCTCGGCCGTTACGTGGGTGCAAGCATTTTTTAGCAATTGCAACATTTTATTCGCTGTGAATGGGGGGCTTGTATTGCATCTCGCAGCATGCCCTTTTACTTGTGCCCATATAAGTTCTATTGCGTTGTACTGGCAGTGGTATGGAGGAATCCGAAGAACAGTATGGCCATATTCTGCTGCCATTTCATTGATTACATAGCGTTTTGCTCTCTTTTTGGTTTTTAATATTTTTATTAATTCAACTTTTAACATTGAGTCGTCCACATTTTCTCCATTGTCCCGAAGCCAATTAATTATTTCATGCTTTTTATTAGCCTGTGTTGGCATTTTGTCAATTTGACGGGAGTGGTAGGGCGCATTATCAATAAAAATTATTGATGGTTCTTCCAATGAAATGAGCATTTTTTTGAACCACTCTTCATACACATTTGCATTCATCTCTTCGTGGTAGTCATTTGATTTCTTCGATTTAAATGCCAACAGTGCGTCTTGTACAAATCCTTTTGCTGTACCTGCATGGCAAATAATTAGGCGCTCACCTTTTCCCATTGGTACTGAGGAAGTGGAATCAGCAGTATCATCAGTCCAGAAACGAGATAGTGTGTGGTTAGCGTTGAGCCATGTTTCATCCGTGAAAACAATATTTGCCAAATCTTGTATTTTCTTTGCCTCTCTTAAAAAATCACAACGCGCTATAGCTATATCTGTGCGTTCCATTAATAATTTTCTTTTATTTAACTTTTTATATGAAAAGCCAATTGTGTTCAAAACTTTGACCAAAGAAGATTTTTCACCATGAAATAGACCACTTCTTTTCAAAGAAACAATAAGTTTTCTCAAAGTTGGAATTTCTTTTCTCAAGTAGTAATCATATACATGACGACGAATAGCGTCAGCGTCAAAGTCATCAACAGCTGTCACCTTATGAGCCCGGCGCTTTCTTTTTGGTGTAGATGGTTTGTTTTGCTCCAAGCCGCTCCTGCCGTAGGCATCAGTAGTGATTTTAGTCACAGTTGATAGACTGATCCCCAACGCGGCTGCAACACGGTTTCGGACTTGCGTGATAGGTATAAGAGGTCCGCCATTTTGATTTTCTTGCTCAAAATACTCATGAAGTTTTAACACTAACTGTCTCGATTGTGCTTTCAACACACGTCCTTTCGGCATTTTCACGATCAATTAATATAAGTTTCACAAAAGTTTTTCCGAGGAATAAAGCTACTTAACTCAAGGTGTAACAGATGCGAGAGAACACTCAGCGAACGTAAATGCGTGTGACTATCACGGGCGTTTCGTTGAGAGTGACAGATCACGTCAAAATGGCGGCCGAGCGGAAGGTCTGTTGATGTTGCCAGTTGATGTATAATATATTTTTTATGATTATAATAAATACACACGGATTAACATTTATTTTCAAAAAACTAAGGCAATATTAAATCATAATGTTGATTTCTATATCTGTTATTAGTTTACGTAGGTTATCATTAATCGAATTACTTAGGTACGTAATTCGATTAATGATAGTAGGTACTATAATCGGAATGGTATCGCATACGAGAATCTTTAGGACATCACTAAATATGTAAATCGTCAATCTGTCAAAAGATGGTTAATATAATGGACAGTGTATAGTTAGGTCAATAATATAAAAAAAAAAAAAACATTGTCGCCGTCATTGTGCTACGTCGTTGAAAGATATTAAATAAGTTAACTTTTAAGAAAATTGCTTCTTATTTAATTAATAGGAGTAAAAAAATATACCATAGTTAGAGATTTATAAAATAATATATATTTGTAAAAGGGATTGCGAAACATTGATTGTAAAAGTGGAAGTCAAAATAATAGAACATTATTTGCTTATAGTAGCGATTAAATACACAACCCAGTAGAGCGAATCCTATGAATAATTCATAGAAATTTTTACTCACAAAGTATTACTAACAGGTAATATTAAGTTGGATTGCTAGTGTCGCAAAATTCTTTTAAAGAAACGTCATGCAATTTGGGGTCGTTAAGTAAATTCTTGAAAATGATCAACAAAATTTTATTTACTTTTAATCTTCGTCGTTTAGTTAATATTTCAGAAACTATGGTACGATTAGTTAATAAGATATTTTCCCACTTTTGTACAGTAATGAAAAATAATTGATTTGACCTTAGTCTTCATCTGCATAAAGTCCAAAAATCAATCAAATCAAAATAATCTTAATTGAAGTAAGCTCTTTAGAGCACTTTTGAATCATTTATAGAATTAGACGTTACTTTGCGGAGATCCATAATACAAAAGTAATAATAAAAATTATTTAAAAATAATTTTTATTATTACTTTGGAACTTTTGAATCGTCAAGGATCAATATGATTAATGAAGCTACAAATGCTTCGGAATGTTGCTCTTACCGAGAAAGACCAACAAGAAACTTGGCAGTCAATCTTTTAAACCTTTTCAATTTATTAAACCGCTGTCTTGTATAAATCTGAAAGGTTTTTCAAATCCAGGGATCTTGTATCATCCAAATAATCTCTAATTTTATAATATGCTTTACGTATAAGCATATTTCTTTACACGTATAAGGATATATCTTCTCCGTTAATTTTAACCTTTTTTAAACTAGATAGAAGCGAATACCTAGACTAACTAATGAATTTTTTCTCAGTAAGTTCTCAGAAGTTTGGTAGAATATAATGCTTCTAAACAACACGTGATACCAACATAAAAAGGTATTTTTAATACGACCCTGACTTACAACTAAAACTCTATTAACTCACTTTTAAAACACTACAGCGGCCTTGGGAGAAGTAGACAGGTCAGCATTACCCAAGGATGGTGGATTGAACCAAGGTCAGAAATCTCCCATCGATTAATCTGAGCCCGCACGCAAAACTCCTGCCCTCTTACCCTTGACACACTAACGGTCATTCGAGTTGGAATTAACGGCCAAATTATGTAGGGCAGGTAAAAAATTATGCTTCGATTGCGGAAGGTGCGTTTAAGTCTCACGGACATTGCTCTTGGGGGACCTCGGATTATTCGGCTTTAGTTACCTTGACAGATCTGATAGTGGGCTCATAGTGTCTCTATAAGTATGTTGAAATAACACAAAATATAACAACCTACTATGTACCGCCGTGTGGTATCCGGCTGAGTAGAATAGACCTCCCTCATTTCTTATCGAGGCGTCGTAAAAGGCGACTAAGGTAAGTTGACGTTAGGCAGGCGGCCGGTCGTAAAATACGTAGACAAATCATGTGACAACTTGTTTGTAACATGTTGTCACAACTATGTAGTTAGTTTATTACCACTGTCACATACGTTCAATAAACGTACGTATTTATACATCATGCCTCCAACATTAATAAAGGGACCTGTAACATTAAATAAACCTATACTAAATTCAACAAAATTTTACTTATAACTAAAACAAAAAATACAAACAAAATATTTCTAATAAGTTACGTTTTTTTGGTTGTATGGCATGCCCGACAAATTCAAATTCAAAATATTCTTTACTTAATTAATTTGTGAACAAGTGCTTTTGAATCGTTAACTTTACTAATGGTTCGGAAAGCTGATCCTACCGAGAAGAAGCAGAAAGAAACTCGGCGGTTGCTCTTTTTGAAATATAAATCTTAAAACTAGTACATTTAGTTCTTACTGTCTTGTACAGGGTAGAAGTGCACCTATATCCACACATCCTTATCATCTAAGTAATATTCAACAATAAAGGCTTTCTGTATCAGCCTCTTTTTAACAGTGTTTTTAAACTGCTGTAATGGCATGGCCAAAATTGATTTCGGAATTTTATTATAGAATCTTATACCCAAACCCATAAGCGATTTACCTACTTTTGCTAGGCGCAAATCAGGAGCCGCAAGCTAATGTCGGTTCCTACTTTGTCTATTATATACATCACCTATCGTTTTATAATTCTTTATATTGTTATGTACAAAAAACATTGACAGATTCAGTGTTTATGATAATAAAATTATGTTTTTGATTTGCCTCGATTGTGCTGTCACAATCTCTCGGCGGAGACTCATTCTTCAGCACCCCTTTTCCACAACCAATTTTCCTTCTCTAGCTTAGCTAATCACACCATTATTATGGGGGACCTGAACACATGTTTGCTTAAGGGTGATAGCCGGAGCAATAAACTTGTGTCAATCGTAGAGTCTTGCAATATACAATTCTTGCCATTGGATGCAACTCACAATTTTCCTGGTTGTACTCCATCTCTTCTAGACCTTATTATGGTTTCTTCTCCGGACTATGTTTCGAAGCATGGCCAATTTTCAGCGAATGCTTTTTCCCATCATGATTTGATATACATGTCATTCAAAATTCGTCCTCCTAAATCTAAGTCGAGAATACTTCTGCAGCGTAATTTTGCAGGTATGGATGTAAATCGTTTACGCGACGATGCTACTATGACAGATTGGTCATCCGTAATGACTGCCGATTCTTTGAATAAAAAGGTTGAAATATTTAACTCTCTCTTAATAAAATTGTTTGATGTACACGCTCCTATCAGACCCATAAAAATTAAACATCTTCCTGCCCCTTGGCTTTCTGATAACATCAAGTCTTTAATGAATAAGAAGAATAAAGCCAAGTTAAAATTGAAACTTTGTGATTCAGAAACCAATCGTGCAAAATACATTAAGTACAGAAATCGCTGCAATACATGTTGTAGAGATGCACAACGACGCCATATCCATAAATCTGTTGAAAATGGTGACCCAGCTAAAGTCTGGAAATTTCTGGAGTCTCTTGGAGTTGGTAAATCATCCTCTAATAAAACTCTCTTAAACAACAACGTTAACGTTGAGCTTCTGAATAAATTTTTTGCTACGTCCGATGAGATTGATGACATCGAAAAAAACCGCACCCTAAGTATTCTTTCTTTACCTTTAACTCCATATTACCCACAGTTTACTTTTAACCCATTCACGGAACGTGACATTATGAGAAGTGTATTGTCCATCTCTTCGAATGCTGTTGGTACTGACAACATAAGCCGTAACATGGTTATCCCAATCCTAGACATAATATGTCCTATCTTAACCCATCTCTTTAATGATTCCATTACTTCTGCTGTACTTCCTGACGCCTGGAAATCTGCTCAGGTTACCCCTTTGCCTAAAAAAGGCAATCCCTGTGAGTACAAAGATTTCCGTCCCATTTTCATTTTACCGTTCCTTTCTAAAGTCCTTGATAAACTAGTCCACCAACAATTAAGTCACTTCCTCAATACTCACAGCGTCCTTGACTCCCTTCAATCTGGTTTTCGTCCTGGCCATAGCACTGCTACAGCGTTGATTAAAGTAACAGATGATATCCGATTGGGTATGGACAACAAACAGCTCACAGTTCTAACTCTACTGGATTTTAGTAACGCCTTTAATTCAGTGGATTTTGACATATTGCTGAGCCTACTTCGTTCTCTAAACATGTCTCCGTTGGTGATTGGGTGGTTTCATAGTTACCTGAAGGGGCGCCGACAGCGCGTTCGCATCGACGACTCTTTATCGTCGTGGTGTGATGTGCGGGCGGGAGTCCCTCAGGGAGGCGTGTTGTCACCACTTCTATTTGCCATCTTCATCAATACGATAACTCAAAGAATCTCCTCTCTCTACCACATGTATGCTGATGATATCCAAATCTATGCCCAGTCAAGACTTGAAAATTTCTCCATCGCTGTTTCTGCCATTAATAATGACCTTGCTTCTATTTCTGATTGGAGCAAATCCTTCGGCCTGAAAGTTAACCCAGACAAGTGGCAGGCTATTATTATTGGCAGTCGAAGCATGATATCAAGGCTTGACAGGGTATACATACCACCTGTTGTATTTAATGGTGTTGTTTTGCCATACTGCTCAAGTGTGAAAAATCTTGGAATCCATTTAGATTCATCTTTGTCCTGGACAAAACATATGAAAGAGTTAAGTAGGAAAACCTTTGCATCAATGAGATCTCTACGGCGTTTACGATCATTTCTTCCAATACCTACAAAAATTATGTTAGCACAATCCCTACTTCTTACTATTCTCGATTACGCCGATGTAAGCTATCCTAATTTGACCGAAGTCCAGTTAAACAAGCTTGAGCGACTCCAAAATCTCAGTATTCGGTTCATATTTGGGTTGCGCAAATATGACCACGTTTCTGAATTTCGTGCAAAGCTCAAGTGGCTACCTATACGTTTTCGCCGGAATATGCATAAACTTTGTCTTCTGTACTGTGTGTTATTTAATCCTTTAGCTCCCTCTTACTTGAAGGAGAAATTTAAGTTTCGTGGTTCACAGGGTCGCATTATGAGGACTACTGAGTATTTAAAATTGAAAATTCCCTCTCATAATACAGTTTTTTATGGTGACTCGTTCACTGTTAGTGCCATTAAACTTTGGAATTCACTGCCTCCGACCATTAGACAGGCAAAATCGCTGAACATTTTTAAGCGATTGTTGAAAAAACATTATCTCGCATTATGATTGATGAGGACGTTAATAAATTTTATTTGTATGTTATTATGTACCTTTTATTTATTATATTTTATTTTATATATGTTTATATAATATATGCATTTATTTATATATTATATAAGTATTTGTTTACATATTCGTGTGTACTTGATGTAAGTTTATTATACTTAGAGTAATAAATATTGTTTAATTTTATAGTTATCTTTATGTACTCTGAGGTGCACTATCCTACCTGCTTTCTTATCAGCAGCTCCATAACGAATAAGGTTGCCTGGAAGAAATCGCTGGTTAGCGATAAGGCCGCCTTATTGTACCTGTCTTTGTGTGTTAATATCTATAATTTTTATTTTTTTGTGTGTACAATAAAGAGTATTCTTCTTCTTCTTATCTCTCATATTGCTTTAATCTAACGCAAACACAAAAACACCAGCAAGGTATATGAAATAAACCCATACACCCATCAGTAATTTGTAAAACGCAAAGCAAAGCAAAAAAGGAAACTGTAACGGATCGATGTTTTATATTTACTCACTAACAATTTCTTGATAATCTGGAATATTTTACAGAGACGCTGCATAATGTTCGATGACTTCATTATAAAAAAAAAAGAATAAAAAAATAAAACAAGAAGTTGTCTGTAATAGTCTGACGCTTTCACGGCCAATCCATATAACTAATGTTGTTACAATTTGGTAAAATAAATCTTATACACCGGGGTAATATTAGGATAAAAGAAACCAGGTTTATCTTCGGGAACGGAATAATAACATAATTGAATGTATTCCGACATAAGTCGTCACAAGTGAACTTGAGGGTACTATTAGTCCTACTTAATATTATAAATGCGAAAGTTTGTGAGTATGGAAGCATGTTTGTTACTCTTTCACAAAAAAACTATTGGACGGATTTGGATGAAACTTTACAGTTATATAAGTTATACATCGGAATAACACATAGGCTACAATTTGTAATCATTTTATGTTATATAACGATACATGTCAAAAAAGTGGAAATAATCTGGCCTCTGGGAGCTATCTTGGCGTACGCTGCCTAAACCATTGCAGTTACATAAACATGATGTACCGTAGAATTGTTTTGTCTACAATAGTTCTAAATAAAACTCTGCGACAGCATATATCTATTTTTTATGTGGAAGCTACTTTAACCAAAATTGTGAATCATTAATTAAATTAAATTAGTTACTATTTTAAAATGCAGATTTTAGTATATTTATAAAATTCTTAAGAAAATCAATATTATTATTAAATTATCGCTTACAGTATTTCATGTAGATAAACTTTGTCTTTCACACTAAATAATTTGGCTGAAAAGTTTGAAAGTTATCACGATATGATAGAGATATGGTAGAGTGCCTAATATGCATGGCGCGCGAAGATTGTATGGAATCCGTCAGTTTTGAAGTAAGAGATCTGAAATTTATTTTTAATTTAAATTAAATTTATATATAGCTAAATGATCTGTCAAGAAGCTTAATGTGGCAGACCAAATTCCACGCGAGCGAAACCGCGGGCAAAAGCTCGTTTTAATATAAAGCTAATCGGGAAAATTTGTGTATGACTTTTTATTTAATTGTAGCCGCTTTTACCTATAGCTTTGTATTCATCATTCTCCTGCCCTTATCCCACTCTAAGTGGGGTCGGCTCAATATGTTACAAATATGTTGTCATATGATTTGGCTACGTATTTTAGGACCGGCCGCCTATATGACGTCAACTTATCTTAGTCGTATTTTACTAGCCCTCGGTAAGAAACGAGAAACGGCATACTTATAGCTTTGTATAACCTAAATTAAAAAAAAATACTGAACTGATACTGCTGAAGAAAAAGCACTAGGAGAATAAATAATAAGAAAAAATTAAAGCCGTAGGAAATTGCATGGTAAAAACAGCAATAAATTTTCACTATCGGGGGGTGTATATCTTCTAAACAAAGAAGTAGGTATATTTAAAAGCATAATTACAAAGTGCGCGAAGAAGTTCTGCAGTGGTTGACTGCAGTTTTATCTATTTTAAGCCGACCTTCTATTTGTCACGGATGGGAAGACATATGGAAGAATGCGTGTTTTACACGCATGGAAACAGTTAATAATGAATGCCGTGTGGTATCTGAATAGAATAGACCAACCTCATCTAACCGAGGTGTCGTTAAAGGCGACTAAGGTAAATTGACCCGCCGTGTGGTATCCAGCTGAGTAGAGTAGACCACCTTCATTTCTTACCGAGATATCGTAAAAGGCGACTATGGTAAGTTGACCCACCGTGTGGTGTCCGGTTGAGTAGAATAGACCACCCTCTTTCTTACCGAGGGGTCGTAAAATGCGACTAAGGTAAGTTGACGTCAGGCAGGCGGCCGGTCGTAAAATACGTAGCCAAATCATGTGACAAGATGTTTATAACACCTTGTGTAACACCCACATACAGTGGTATAAGAGCAGGAGGACTCTATCGTTACTTTTGTAATTTGGTTTTCTGCAGTCTCCATAAATTCTCAAATAAAAAATTCATTTATATGTTTTTGAATTGAAACTACTGCGTTTAGATAACTAGCGTATGTAAACTTAAATACTGATAAGCACCGAAAACTCAATTATTGTATAGATAAAACACTAGCATAGTAACTACTTGGTACTGATACTTGCGATAAGACGATTATATAGCTCCTTGGCAATTTTCCAAAGACTACCGCTATCGTAACTTTCTGTACATATGTTTATAACATCTGATGCTTGCAACTATTTTATCATTAACCAACATACCACTAACGTTTTGGATTTATAGGTTATTATCTTTGATTAAGCCGCCGTGTGGTATCCGGCTCAGTAGAATAGACTACCCTCATTTCTTACCGAGGTGTCGTAAAAAGCGACTGAGGTGAGTTGACCCACCGTGTGGTATCCGGTTGAGTAGAATAGACCACCCTCCGTTCTTATCGAGGGGTCGTAAAATACGACTAAGGTAAGTTGACGTCAGGCAGGCGGCCGGTCGTAAATAAGCTAAATCATGTGGCAACATGATTGTAAGATGTTGTGTATCTTGCCATAATTAGAGTTATTTAACAAAACCTATCTAATATTAAATGTAGGTACTAAAATTCCTTCTTACACAGTATAAATGCATAATAAGTGTCTTGTTGTATTCACAAGCACAACTCTCCACATCTCCTGTAACTTAAACATCATCAGGAGATAGGCTGCACGAGGAAATCGCAAAGCATTTTTTGCTTGCTTTGGCGGATAGAAGATTACTTCTAATTTCCAATCTTTGTATTATGGGGATTTGAACGGGAATAATGTTTTAGAAGTCACTTTTATTATTTTTATATTATCTTATGTTTATTCGCATTGTTTTATGAGCAACGCTACATTGAGCCATCGCTCGAGGGCTGCCTTTTTCTATATAAAATCCCAAGTAAATGTTTGACATATAATGTTCAGCTTTTTATAAAAAAAAGTATTAAAGTAAAGTAACAGCCTGTTACTATGCCCACTGCTGGGCTAAGGCCTCCTCTCTCCGTTGTTGGAGAGAAGGATTGGAGCTTAGACCTACCACGCTGCTCCAATGCGGATTGGTAGGTTACACATATCCCTAGAATTCTCTAGAGATATGCACGTTTCCTCACGATGTTTCCCTTCAGCGAAAAGCGTGTGATAAATTGCAATTATCAATCAGACACATAAGTTTTAATAGAAAAACTCAATGGTGCCCGCCCGGGGTTTGAACCTATGTCGCCAGCTTTTTATATCAAATTTTATAGGGTATAAATAAATGTAAATAACTTCTTCTAACGCATGCCTACACTAATTTGGTCAAAGTAAGTACAAGTTTACAACAGTTTGACGTAGTAGATGGCGTCTGGCACACTTTACTCACGCTACAAACATTATGTTCACAATTTTCGGCCTCAGAGGTATAAGGTACAACTTTGGAATCAATATATTCACATCACATATATATGTAAGAAAAAAATTGTTTGTTTGTTAGTTTATAATCTCTTTATTGCACAAATTAAAATAATATAAACATGATAAAAAAACAACAATGTGTAATGGCGGGCTTATTCCAGAATCGGAATCTCTTCTAACCAGTCTTAAATTTAAAAAGAATTAAATAATAAGTATAATTAATTAAAATACAATAATTAAACGTATTTAATAAAAATAAGGTAGCTGAAACAAAAATTGAATTTAAAGCATGAAATAATTAATTAATATAATAGTACATATAATAGATATAATTTAGTAGATATAATGTAGTATGTATATAGATATAATATAATAAACACAATAAATGTATAATAAGATTTACTCTAATACCACTTATTAGCTGAGTAAATTTTTTAAATATACTATACTACTCGTAAGACTACTCGTTCCCTTACGTTATACTTTAAACACATTAAGTATTACGTAAGGGAACGAGTAGTTTATTCCACAGTTATTATGTTTACAAATATAATATTGCAATTTGAAAGTTGCAGCTTTGACAACGATATGCATGAATCCCATATTTACACGATTCAGGGAGACATCAATAGTATTCACCCTACGTCGATGGCATTTAGATTATTCCTTCTAAAGATCGATTATAGCTTCCAAGATTTAAATGCAGGTTTTAACGCGGCGATTTCATTTTCAAAAAACCGAGGAGTTAGATTATTTATAATGAGACTACGACGTGGAGATTTTAAAGCAAATTTTTTTTAATTACTCAAAGCATATAATGTAGTGTAGCCGTGTGGTATACGGCAGAATAGAATAGACCTCCTTTCATACCGAGGTGTCGTAAGAGGCGATTAAGCTAAGTTGACGTCAGGCAGGCGGCCGGTCGTAAAATACACAGCCAAACCATGTGACAACACGTTTATAACATGTTGTGCCGACCCCACTTAGAGTGGGATAAGGGCCGGAGAATGATGATGAAAGCATATAGTGTAGTGCTTTTAATATTTGAAAATAACGTAAAAACAAATTGTCTACAAGTACTTAGTGACATATCACTTAGCTTTACTTCAAAATTGGTTACCTGGTTTTTCATTTACATCTTAGTTAGTTGGAGTTGCTTATGGTGAAAAATATGCTGTAAGGTTTTATTAGTATTTTTTATTTATCTTGCAAGTTAAATATGAAAAATTTCTCGGTGTTCGATTGAGTTGAAATTTTACGTAAAGGTCCAGTCCCGATGACAATGCATGTTTATGATAACCAGGACATAATGCTGCTGCTAGGATTGGTCCAGACGAGATAACTCCTTAACGGTTAACAGTAGGGACATGAAATTTTGTTAAAAGTTTTTTTTAAATTAAATTACACGTTTACCTATATTCATTGAAATCAAACACTCATCATCATTATTCTCTTACCCTTATCCCACTTCAAGTGGGGTCGGCACAATATGTCTTCCTCCCATTATTCCTTATCATTCGTCAACTTAAAAATCAAATACTATTATTTTATATCATTAACCAGCAATAAGTACGGCTTCGCCCGCGTGAAATTCAGTGTTTAGCATATTATAGTCGCCCGAGTCTCGGCAGGAAACTCGTTTTCTGATACCCTACACCGCTTTTTATACCTATTCCCCCCTTTAAACTACAATCGACACCGGTTTGGTACTACCCCCACTAAAAATTGTTGTAAAACAACCTCTTCCACTCAATTAACATAAAACCGTTATGTACTATTAACCTAAACCTTTCGGAGGAATTGCACTACGTTTTAGTAGAAACCGTACTAAAATCCGTTCAGCAGATTTTGAGATAATCGGTTACATACAGACAGACAGGTTTGGGGACTTAATTTCATAATAAGATATAGATATAAGTAATTATTAGTAACTATTGAATAAAGAGTAATTTAGTTTGATTTATTTCGTCAACATAATAAAACAAATACGAAGAGAGTAAGTATATAAGGGGAAAATCTGAGGGTTGCGCTCATGATAGAAAAGACGAGAAGTGCAAGATTAAGATGGTAGACATATAATTCTTTTTTATTTATTTTTTATTCTTTTCTTTCCTTTTTTATTTTTTTAATCACTTTTTTCTTGTAATTTTTTACACCTGTAGGTAAGTAAATAAAATATGTAAATTGAAACAAGTAAAGGTGGACACTGGTTTCCAAAATACAGTTTAAACTAGCTTGGGAGCCAGGGATACAATAATTTGTACATGTGTATTTTTAAAATATTTAATAAATAAATATATATTTACATATATATAATGAGGAGGGATGATAATCATGTGACCAAAAGTGTGTTAATTAATATAAATGTGGATGGAGAGGGAGGTCGAAAAAGAAATGGATAGATTATTTGAAGTATGACGCATATAAAAGGTGTAGTGTGTCGGAGTTAACGAACGATAGAAAAGGATGGAAGAGGAAAGAAAAGACAGGAGAATGATGATTATTTCACCAACAAACATTCTTACAAATCAAATAATTGATAATAAAATTTCTTACATAGTATATGTGTGCGCCGTCAAATAGTGCTATCTAGCAACGCTTATATCTAAATATATAAATATCAAATTGTAATATATTTTTAGTAATTTAATTTTTGTACATATGAATATAAATAATTATGATAGGATTGGTGATGTATATAACAGACAAAGTAGGAACCGACATAAGCTTGCGGTTCCTGCTTTACGCCTTGCAAAAGTTCGTAATTCGTTTGTGGGTTTGGGTATAAGATTCTATGATAAAATTCCACAATCTACCTTATCTTTACTTCTACAGCAGTTTAAAAACGTTTTTAAAGCGAGGCTTATTCAGAAAGCCTATTGTACTATTGAAGATTACCTAGAAGATAAAAATGCGTGGATATAGCTTCTCTTCAACCCTGTACAAGACATTAATAACTATATGTAACTAGTGATAAGAATTATTGTTTGAAAAGAGCAACCGCCAAGTTTCTTGCTGGTTCTTCTCGGTAGGAACTGCTTTCCGAACCAGGAGTAGATGTTGACGATTCAAAAGCACTTGTTTACAAGTTTACTTGAATAAAGAATATTTTGAATTTGAAATTGAATTTGAATATTTGGTTTAATACTGGCTTTAAATTTTAAAACAATACTTTGCATTCCGCTTGATAAGTTTTATATGGAATAAAATATTTGAATAGTATGAGATATATATTGTGTAATAAAAGAAACAGTGTTTAAATTGAAAAAGTGACTGTATTTATAATTGATATCTGTTAATAATAGTGAGAAAGTCGTAATTAAATCGATTGAAAGTACCATGAATTAGAAAAGGAACCGCTGGTTGCTAAGTAACGATTATATTAAGAGAATTCGGACTGTGAATAAAATTAAACTAATTTATATTGAGTTTCTTGTGGCTTTAATTGAATTGTGTGACGAAGTTATGGACGCCGATAGACTGCCTACGCAACGCGCCGTATATATAAAAAAAAAAAAAATCAAAAAAAATCAAAAATGTTTATTTCATTAACTTTAGTACATTATTTCTTAGTTTGTTCTGGGGCCCTCTTTTAAGTAACAAATACCTGTGCCAGAGAACCCCACTCTTTCTGTTCACAAGACGTCGACAATGATTTTATAGTTTAAAGTTAAAGAAATTTATTACAAAAAATATATATGTAAAAATCTAATAATACCAAACCATCCTGACCGTAGTTTACAATTACATAATATGTATATGAAAGTCGTAATAATACAAATTTGTGTGAAATTTCTTACCTTTTTATAATTTCTTTACCCGTTATTCAGAGTTGGTTTGCGTTCATTCTGACGAATACTGTGTGTGTAAATTATACCGATAATTTTGTTTTTTGGGGTTTCCACACCCTTGAATCATTTGGGTTGGTCGTAACAATCATACTCAGCACGGTAATAAGGCAAAAATAGAAAATGACCTTGTATAATTGCGTGGTGAATTTGAACTTATAAGAAATGTAATTATCATTGACATATATTATATGAACTAATCTGCGTATCTTTATAGTAAATAGTATTTTACGCACAACTAAATTATTTACTAGACAAATTATAAAAATAGAAAAGTGAAAAGAAATTCTTAAAAGTACCTCTCACAGATAAATGCTTATGAATTTAATTGATTTAAGCTAATAAATAATGACGTATAATCGTAATAAGTTCATAGTGTTATTAGTAAGGAGGCCAGCTTAAAATTTTATATATTACAATAAAGAGAACAAAAGAAAGGGTTACTTACTCTATCTGTCTCTCTTTTTTTATACGGGAAAGACAAAGATGAAGTATACGATTTTCATCTTGCTTCTCATTATCTATTGTCTCTCAATTACAGCAGGCCTACCATGAACTCTTATTGCGACTCCATTGAAGACGTAAACGAAATTGTTTTGCTTTTTCATACCATGACGTCTTAAAGACGCACGTTTTAAGTCGTTGCCGGCAACGACTTAAACTTAACGTTCAGAATTCTTCCTAAGAACATGTGAGTAAAAGAGACAGAGTTATCTATAGTTCATATAACGATATCCTTTTCAAACATTACGACCCCAATGCAATTCACACTTCATAGTACGAAAAGAAAGCGGTTCGCGGTCGTCGTTTACGTCTTTAATTGAGTCGAAATAAGAGTTTATAATAGGCCTGCAGGTTTGCCTATGGCTCCTCTGCTCTAAGTATAATAATTCTATAAGTCAAACAATAAACATAATAATCATTTTTTTAAAACAAAAAAGTATGTAGAGTTGCGCCCCATAGTATCCTTCTTTGTCGCTATACTGTAAGAGCGGTCGTAGTCACCACTTGAGAATTTGTGGCGCGCTTTTCAATTTGAAATTTGATATTAGCATGCAATTAGATGATATTTAGGCGGCGGTGACCCGCCTTCAGCTCCAGGGGTCATGGCGTGTCCAAAGAAAGTAAGAAAATGGCCTTGGACAATAGACGCCGTTGAATTCTCCAAGGATGGGCTCGTAAGTGCTGCGAAATTCCAAGCCATTGGATGCACCGTATAATTTTGTAAGAAGATCTACCACTGTCAAAAACCAGTGGTCCGAGTTAGACGTATTATTGCACGACCTCGCCACTTCATAATTCGCATGATTCTGGCAAATTTTTAAACGATTGACAATCTTCTAACTGCGGTTAATCTTAAAGCTAAAATCGAGACATTACTGATTACTTACTATCCTACAGCTGAGCAATTTCTTTGGAGAGAAGAAATTTAGCTTAGATAACAAAGTTTCATGCGGATTAGCGCATATTCCACAAATTCTCAACATAAGTCTATGATGCTAGGTTTATGCCTGGCGTTTGCCTTGCGAGTTCTTATTAGGAGTCACCCACTCTCTCCGCTTGATCTTTGAGCATATGTGAAGTAATACATTAATAATTTTCCACAAATGTTCCACAATGTTACCAAAACAAATCATACATGTCATGATCGATCCAGCTAAGGGAGGCAAGCAGTAAAAAGTTGGAAAGATGTCTCGGGGAGCCTGCACGCGACCGTTGCTATGATATCGAACATACAGCCCACCCTTTTAGACGTTGCCGAATTTTTATTCGTAACAGTTATTGTTGAAATGCATCAAAGCATTTTGAAAAGACAATTCCTGATACTGACTTTCTTTAACCTACAGGTATAAAAATACATTTAATGATTAATTTATGTATACAAAATTATTTAATTAGATCCATGACCATTCATTCTATTGTCATCAAGAAAAGTAGTGCTTCTAATTACAAAACAAGCCTATGCTAAATCATATACATTACTAGCGTGTCCAACCAACTTCATCGGGCTCATTTTAAGGATATATTAAAGTTATTAAAAAATACTCCGATCACCCCTAAACTTTACAGGTTCACGCTGGCTCGTTCGACTGTATGAAAATTTCTTTTAAATTGATCCAGCCGTTTCGAAATGTATTAAGGACATACAGACAAACTTAAATTTTTATATATTAAGATTATATTGTCCCTTTATTAAGTTGAGCAACCATATTTATGACCGGAATCCCCTCAAAAACTAAAACATTAACAATTTTTGTCAAAACAAAAATATAATTTACATTTTCTGCGATATTATATGCATTTTTTTCTTTGTAACTAATGGAATTTTATCGTTGGGAATAGGTTTAACTGATTTTAATGCTACACGAAATTGTGCCGCTTCGAACGTGCGATTTTTTTTATGTTGTCTCTGCACCTTATTTGCTAGCGTGTTTACTTTAATATCTCCTTCTGACATCGTAATGACTAATCAATGTTATACCATCAGCCCTACACTCCGCGTGGCCTTAAGAAATGGTTCGGTCTCATAGGAGGCTACCTTAGAACGATGTGCTTCTACGCTCTACGGTCCAAATTTCACTATCTCGATGATGCTTCTGCGTTAGCCTGATCCACACGTTGACACTGTAAAAGCCTATAGGGTTAACAGTATGCTGTTAACCCTATAGGCTTTAGGTTCTGTAACTATGCAGTTAGTTTGAAAGAAAAACCTAACGACTTCAACTTTCAACGAGTCGCTGCCACTTTTTGTCTTCATTCAGTTCACGAGTAGATGTTCTATAGTTAAATACCATGTTTTGTTTATTTTCAACTGCTGATACATGATCACCATCATCACTAAATGTATGCTGATATAAATAATCAAACACAAACACTATATAAAAAAACTCCATACTTCTTGTTAATCACAATACCTCTTTTAATGTCTTGTAATAAATATGTTAGAGTTGAATCATTTGTCATCATGTTAGCTTTAGTAGATTTATAAGTGTACTGGAAGATGCACCATTTACATTTTCGCTTAGACCTTGTGTTCCAGCAGGATGCACTTTTTACCAAAGGAATTGGTAGGCGATGTCGATCAAAGAACAATTTGTATGGGGAGTTCTTATGTAAATACAAAAGCCCCACTGTAGCGCGGAGTAAGGTACTGGTGGAGCCATCTGTTATTACAGTCAGGAAAATACATGCGTTATCTCGTGTTACAAAGCTTTTTTATTAGAATTCTGACAAGTGTGCAATTTAAAACATATAATATATAACCTACTGTCCCACCAATATATCCATAAATTGTGTATATACTGGTTGATATGGTAATGGTAACTACATTTTACACACTAAAGTAATTAGGATACTGTTCTAGCTTGAGTGATGTCTTGCCAGCAAAGATTCGATCTTTTTCCTTAATAGCGAGTAAAAATTATAGCACCGTGCTTCAGAGAACATGCTAGAAGTGACGTAAAACCTCGGCTAGCCAACCAGTATTCTAAATCCGTTATAATATTGAACTCTTAGTATATCTATGACATCTTATCCTTCGATATTTTGAATTTATGTCCTTAAATAAAAAATGTTCCCGTGACGTCTGCTTCTGCTTAATGTGAGTAGGTCCTTTGCACTGGCCTTGCGATAGCGAATATATTTGTATAATTACTAAGGTGCTTGTCGCCGGATTGGCTTTAGAAGGTCAAACGGTAGAATTAAAGCAGTATTTTCTAGCGGTTTACTGTTTGTATTAAATCTTAGGAAAAATGCTTGTATAGTTTGTAGTAGTAGCAGTCAAGTATCAAATAAAATCAAATCAAAATTATCTTTATTTAAGTAGGCTTTTTACAAGCACTTATGAATCGTCAAGGATCAATTAGATTTAATAAGCTGCACTGGTTCGCAATGTTGCTCTCACCGAGAACAACCAGCAAGAAACTCAGCGGTCAATCCTTTAAACATTTAAATTTACAAATAATTTATAGAATTAGGCGGAGATCCATAATACTAAAGTAATAATACATTTTTATTGTATATTTTTATTTGTATATGTATAGCAAAATATTTTTTTATTATTACTTTTGTATTTAAATTTACATTATTTATTTGCAGTCTTGTTTCAAGTCAGTGTTTGTTTGGATTTTCAAATCCAAGCATTTTTATCATGTATGATTTTCTTATTCATAGTAGATTCCAGTTTTCTGGGTCGCAAGAAATGTATTAAATTCAATTGAAATAAGTTCATAGGCATATCTCATAGGTACTTAAAAATTTTTTTTACAGTAATGCATTATAAATAACTAAGTTTCGCGAATGACTACAAAAAGTACAAGCTTTCTTCTTATTAATATTTTGTTTTATGGTTCATATATTGACTGAAACCGAACTGGTCTCTCAAGGTCCTCTTTATATATGGTACCCAGACGGTGATTTTACGTGACAGTAACCAAAGTCGCGTGTTTAAACCCCAGGTGGGCACTAATGAGTGAGTAAAGGAAGAAAACGCGAATAACCTGAATCTCTGGACAGCATTTGTGGTATGTTTAATTTATCAATTGGTCATGCTATTCCAATGGGTTTTTTATTAAATACATTTAATTTCATGCATGCAATGTAGATGGCGCTGTTCTGTATTAGCGCGCGCTGTATTGAGTGTCGTTTATAAAACATATATGCCACAACGTGATTTCACTAAAGCTGAGTTCAGACAGTATCTAGTTTGAGGTTTTATTCTTGTTCAGAGTGAGTGTATTATAATAGTGAAGTAAACGTTCACGGTAATTTTCTCCAAAAAGTCGTCTCTGCCCAGCAGTGGGACAGATCCTAGCTACCATAGTTATTATCATATAAATATTACATTGTTTTATGCATATCCAACAGTTGTTTCCATCGACGTTTGTCGAGAGTTCTTAATATGCACAATATTCATTTGACTTTAAACTGAACATTTTATACGCAATTATCATTCCTTACACACCTATTTTTCTAAACTAGATGTTCTTATGTCTTTGCCCGCGTCGATATCATTGTGTCTCAATGTTTTCCCGGTAAATCCTAACCTCGCGTAAATTACTTTCATGTGCTATTCACTTAAACCTTCCTCAAGAATTGCATTATATATTAGTAAAACTTTACAAAAATCGATTCAATACATTTTGAGATAATCGATCACATACAGACAGACAGCTTTTGGGGACTTCGTTTTATATTATGTATAGATATAATTGGTTTCTTTTAAAATTTATTCCAAAAGTGACTATATTATATAAGGACGCTACTTCATTTTAATTTTAAGTAGCGATTCATAGTTTCTGAGATTGTATGAATATTAAGAGAAAATTCGCTTTTTATGTCTTTTAGCCATAGAGTTATTAATTCTAGAGCAGGGAAGCCATAGACAGTTCTGTAAAAGATAGTCACACAATAAGTAATGAGAGATGAGACAAAGATGAAATCGTATACTTCATCTTTGTCTAATCACGTATAAATAAGAGAGATAGAAGAAAAGAAGGAAAGAAAGAAAAGACATTTATTCATTCATACACACGGTGCTACAAAATAATATAAAAGTTTTCAGTGATAAATATGTAACTTATTTTTAACTATTATTACAAAAATATACTACAAATATAATAATATAAAACTATGAAAAACATAATATGCCACCGCATATAGCACAGCAACGAAAGGCATTCAGCTCAGCATGTTGCCGCATTTGTATTAACATCAGAAATGCAGCGCTGATTTTCAGCCAAAAGCCTGTGACACGGTAGTGTATACGTTGGCATACTGCATTTGAAAAAACAAACTAAATTAACTTACAAAAATAAACTGCTAACCAAACTAGAATTATAACAATGATAATAACAATAAAACAGATATACATAATTAAACATAGATAGAGCACCCTCATTTGATTTCTCTTAATTGTAATATATGCACATTGCAGGCTTTCATCCCTACTCAAAGTATACTATATAAGTTACCTCTTATAGGTAAAATAACGGCCTTGTAGTATACCACTGCTGGATAGAGGCCTCCTCTCTCCGTTTCTTGGAGAGAAGGATTGGAACTAAGACCTACTACACTGTTCCAATGCGGATTGGCAAGTTACACATATCTCCAGGATTCTCTTGAGATATGCAGGTTTCCTCACGATTATTTCTTTCACCGAAAAGCGTGTGATAAATTTCAATTACTAACTAGACATATGTTTTAACAGAAAATTTGATAGTCGCCTGTCCGAAGTTTGAACCCGTGACTGCCTCGAAAGAGTCGCTTGGTATTACCGCTGGACTATCACAGCTTATTACACGTAGGGAGTCATAAAATACCATGTTATTATTATTATCGAATATATATCACTTGTTTCTATTTCTAACATTTATATCGACCACAAAAGCTTATGTTTTACAAATGACTTAAAATTGTTCGTGTTTGATCCACACGATTACGTGAGATTGGAAATCTCTACTCCGCATAAGTTTCTTGGGGAGCCTTTCAATATTTGTTTCTTGGCTATAAAATTAATTATGATATTGGATATGTTCATAAGAGGTTTGAACGTTTCTTACGTTGCTCAGAGTCGCTCAACGGGAGATGCAGGGGAGTATGCTCGGAGTATCTCTTCGTGTAAAGTTGTTGTTGTAAATTTGCGACCTGTTACAATCCCACTGCTGGGAAAAGGCCTCCTCTCTCCGTTTCTGGAGAGAAGGGTTGGAGCTAAGACCTACAACGCTGCTCCAATGCGGATTGGTAAGTTACACATATCTCCAGAATTCTCTAGAGATATGCAGGTTTCCTCACGATGTTTGCCTTCACCGAAAAGCATGTGATAAGTTGCAATTATCAATTAGACACATGAGTTTTATAGAAAAACTCATTGGTGCCTGCCCGGGTTTGAAATCGTGTTGCCCTCGAAAGAGTCTCTTCGTGATCAAATCAGAAATGAGGAGATTCATAGAAGAACCAAAGTCATCGACATAGCTCAGCATGTCGCGACGCTGAAGTGGTGATTGGTGGGCACATAGTCTGGAGAATCGATGGGCGTTGTTTTTTAAGGTGGCGTTTAAGGTGTTAGCGACCCCGTACTCGAAAACGCAGCGTCGGTAGAGCCCCTACGAGATGGACTGACGACTTCAAAAAGATCACGGGGAGCCGTTGGATCGAAGCGGCACAGGATAGTTTTATATAAAGATCATGGGAAGAGACCTATGTTTAGCGTGGACGCCTATACGTTGAGAAGAAGAAGAAGATTGAATACGTTCGTAGTGTAGAGACCGCAGAGATATTCTAGCAGGGCTTGTCGCATGCGTATTACACTCGTAATCAAAACTGCAACCCGCTTTAATGTTATTTTTTAAGTTTAAGACCTGACTAAGATCTTATATCATGCAGCCTAAGATGAAAGTGAACGTTGCAGGCTAAGCTAAAAGACGCTTGCCAATGTAGTGCATAATAATTCTTAATTTTTATTTTATTTTAATTGTTGTCCGGAAAAATAGATTCAGGATGATTTATAGAAGCAGGCGTTACTTTGCGGAATTCCATATTACAAACAATATAACAGAACTAACTACTTTGCTATAATCCGCACGGGTTAAGCGAATGCATGCAAAGCTAATGTGTATGAAGCAGGCAAAATTTAGACACCTTATACATGCAGGACAAGCCACCACATGCACCCCCAAGGCGCATTCACCAGCAACAACGCACACAAAAGCAGCACACACACCCACCACCACAATCTCGACGATCGTTTCGCCGCGAAATCGAAGCATCATCAGGAGGGTAGGCTCCACGACAAAAATCGTAATGCGCCGTGCTACCCATACAAGCAGTCTTAAATAGTTCAACTCCCACCAATACCCTCCCCTCCGAACACATGTAGCAAAACGGAATTAGATACATTTACTTGCTCGTTAATTAAGTGGCCATTGTTATTTTTTATTATCTCAAGTTGCTCTAACGTATTGAGTCGGAGTCCCTTATCACAAGTGTGAAGAATATAAAATGAATGGTCATTAGGCACTTTATGACCGGCAAATGTTTTGCAAAATTAGAATTTTGTGGTTTATAATTCCTAAACGCAGCCATATGTTCCCGGAATCGTACCGCAGATCCAGGATGGGAATTCCTTACAAAAGTAATAGTAACAATTATTTTGCTATAATCCAGTAAATAGAAAATTAATATAACGACAAAATCACAAAGCAAAGTCGTGGAGTTTATCTCCTGATGATGCTTCGGTTGCAGGGTAAAACGATTGTTGAGTTTGTGATAGTGAACGTGTTTAGTGCTTGTGTATTGTGGTGGGAGTGGTGGAGGTTTGTGGATGTTTTTACGAATCCTGCTTGCATCGGGTATGAAAAAACGAATAGTCTACTACACATTTAGCACTATATATATTTTATATTTACTGTGGATTATAGTAAATATTTTTTTATTCCTTTTGCATGATGGATCTCTGCAAAGTAACGCCTAATTCTATAAAAGGAATTCCTTACCTAGATAATCTATTTTTAGATAGGAGCAGATATCGAATATCATTTAGTAAAAACCGTATAAAAATTCGTTCAATAGATTTTGAGAAAATCGATCACATTCAGATAGATCTCTTCTGGGGATTTTTATAATATCTATAGAAATGAATGTTCATTTGTATGTCCTTCATAGACTTCGAAACGGCTAGACTGATTTTAATGAAATTCTCAGACAATCTTTAGAATGCCCCAGCGAATGATCATGTAAAGTTTGGTGGCGAGCGGAACATTTTTTTTAACTGTTGATATCTGTTTCGAGGGGAATTCGAAACCAGACTGAGCCACAGCAACGCGTGGCCGCACTGCGGTTTTATATAAATACGAAGAGGTGTTGCTTGCAAGTTTTTTAAAAAGCCCAATTCTATTTAACTTTATTTTACACTGGCTGTGCCAGCGGCTTCGCCCGCGTGGAAATGAGCGTGTCACAAATTTTATCTCGAATTCAAATTTCAAACATAAAAGTAGTTATGATGAGTTAACCATAAGTGCTAGAGACATGCTATCTCGGACTTTTTTGTAGTATTTTTAGTAGCGCGTCTCTGCTGGTTTAACCAGCGCACGCGACTTAAGCTCCCAGCAAGCAAGTTTTTTAACAACTGCGCGATCTCTTCATCACAATTTTCATAATACCGATATATACTATTTACTTAAATTATCCGGAAGTATGGCACTATCTTTTGGTGAAAACTGTACAAAAATCCGTTCAGTAGATTTTGAGAAAATCGATTACATACAGACAGACAGCTTTTTGGGACTTTGTTTTATTTGTTCCAGAAGGTTAAAAATAATAAATAGTACATTACCGTTTGCTATAAATTTTGTTGCAGAGATCGCAAGGTTGTAAAAAAACTCGCCTGCTGGGATCTATAGTCGCGTGCGTCGCGTAAGGCAATAGAGATACACTAAATTAATGTAGAACAGAATTGTAGATCTACAAAAATTCTACATAAAATTCCGCATAAAATACTACAATAATACAATTTCAAACATATAATAGTGTTCCATCAAAAATTAGTGTCAAGTGTAATAATTTGTTGATAGGAGAATCTGATCATACAGTGTTTCTGGGTATCGTTTGGGATAAATTCTGTAATTGGAAATTACATATAGACATCTAGAGCAAAAATTTAGACAGATTTGTATTCGTGATATTTAGACTCAAAAATGTGACATCAACGGAGACAGCACTTAATGCATATCACGGATATGTTTTATCATTATTACGTCATGGTCTTATCTTGTGGGGCAATTCCGTTGATTTACAAAAATATTTTAAATTCGAAAAAAGTTAATTCGTCTTATATGTGAAGCTGAGCCTCTGGAACCATGCTATTCAAGAATGTAAATGTATTGCCATGTCTTTATATCTTAGAGGTTTCCTAATTTTTTGACAAGTATAGGGATTTCAAGTCAAGTCAGCAGGCCTACCATGAACTCTTATTGCGACTCAATTGAAGACGTATAGTACCCGGCAATAAATAATGCACATCGAGGCTTAGAGAGAAATCGGCTAGATTCTACTCAGAGAGCATCGTCTCTGTTGCACAGACTGACGAACCTGTGTGTGACAGTGACAGCGCTCTACGAAACCGAACTGGCCGGCTGTTTCGTTGTAAACATCGATGTGCAATATTTAATGCCGGGTACTATAAACGAAATTGTTTTGCTTTTTCATACCATGACGTCTTAAAGACGCACGTTTTAAGACGTTGCCGGCAACAACTTAAACTTAACGTTCGGAATTCCTCCTAAGAACATGTGAGTAAAAGAGACAGAGTTATCTATAGTTCATATAACGTTATAAATAATAGTATAAATTTTATGATTTCTTACCACGATGAAGTACATTAACATAGTGTTGTATGATTTATTATAATAGAATTAATGCACGGAAAACGTTGACGTTAATTTTTATGATTTAATATAATGATATTAATGCACAGAGTGCATTACACATACTCGTATCTTATATATAAAACTGAATGTTTGTCTGTATGTCCTTTATAGACTCCTAAACGGTTGGACAGATTTTAATGAAATTTTCAGGCAATCTTTAGAATGACTCTGCGGATGATCTCGTAAAGTTTGGTGGCGATCAGAGTATGTTTTTTTAATACTTGAATTCTGTTTCGAGGAGAATTCGAAACAGACTGAGCCACAGCAACGCTTGGCCGGAAAGCTAGTATAACATATATAACTTATTACATTCAAATTCAACTCCATATAATTCTTTATTAAGCTTGTGAACAAGGCTTTTAGATCGTCAAGTATAAGTAGGCTTTCTGTATCAGCCTTCTTTTAATAGTTTTTGTTTTTCAATTGCTAATTAAAGCATCATCAGCATTGCGGAATTGTATCATAGAATCTTACACCAACACCCAAAAACGCAAATGTACTTTTATAAGACGCAAAATCGCAAGTTATATCATTCATACTTTGTGTATTATATACATCGCTAATTTCTTTATAATTCGGTATATTTTTATCTGAATACAGAGAATTATCGAAATATGGTGCTGGAGGCGAGAATACTCGTAACACTCTGGACGGCCAAACGCACAAATGTATCTATTCTCCTTGTACTTGGCATGAAACTCGACTGTACACAATCTGTCTTCAACGCAAACTATATTTCGGCCACGTAATGCGAAGAGGAGTCAGCAATCTTGAAAAGATGGCCATTGTTGGCAATACAGAAGGTAAGAGATTACGAAGCCGGTCGCCAACAAAACAGTCTGACCAAATGACAGAAACTACCTTCTCATCCAAATTCGATCAGATGGTGTGGACTACTTTGGATCGGAATAAGTGGAGATAGATCATAAAAATGAAGGGTGTAGGTGACCACGATCATCAGTAATGATTGTAGAAGAAGAAGATATTTTTATCTCGAAAAGGATATTGCCAAAAATATACTTTGAAGCTAATGTGATAAGAATTATTGTTTGAAAAGAGCAACCGCCGAGTTTCTTGCTGTTTCTTCTTGGTAGGAACAGTTTTCAGAACCAGCAGTAGATGTTGACGATTCAAAAGTACTTGTTTTACAAGTTTACTTGAATAAAGAATATTTTGAATTTGAATGTAAGAATACCTATTTCCTCTCATTTGCTTTTTGGCTTTTGCGATTTTGTCATGGAGTCTATTTCCTGATGATGCTCCGGTTGCGGGGCGAAACGATTGTTGATCTTGTGATACGATAGTGAACGTTGTGGTGGTAGTCGTGGAGGTTTGTGCATGTGTTTTTTACGAATCCTGCATGTAACGGGTATGAAAAACGGATAGTCCACTTTACATTTAGCACTATATATATTTTCTTTTTAATGTATCGCGGATTATGGCTAAATAATTTTATTATCACTTTTGTATTATGGATCTCCGCAAAGTAACGCCTATTTCTATAAATTATTGTAAAGGATTGTTAAGACTTTTTTGTAATAAGAAAAATCATCTAAAACTAAATTTTTATAATGCAAAAAAATATTTCAAAATGTTCACAACACTGGTGCTTTTCCGGTTTCCGAAAATGACGGCTTAACTCTGAGGGTACTTGAAGTAACGAGTGTTCTACATTGTTTTGCGTGTTTCACGTTTTCTTTTTAAACTTGAGTCATGACAGTTTTAAATTATTAAGTTAAAACAACAAAGAAGCGAGTTTATTGACTCTTGTATTAACGGAATATTAATCCTGAATCCTGGGACCCGCTAGTTTTTAAGTTGTTTTCATTTTTCATTTTTCGTGTATTCTTCCGTTTCTGAATTGGTTGTCCAATTTAAGATTTCAATATTCATTTAAGTTAATGTTTAATACTTGCGCGTACGATATCGTTCTTTTCAGTTGATAATTTGTAGTATAAAAGGTTTTTTATTCGATCGGTAGCGTTTCTTTTCAGTAGAATAAAAGGAGACTGTGTAATGTTATTAGTAGGTATAGAAGATTAATTTAGTTTTTTTTTATTTACAAAAAATATATACAAGATATGTCTATCTTAAATTGCTTACCAGCATATCAAAATGATTTCAATATTACTAATAAAAACCGAATTTTAATTTGTCATTAAGCTGGCGTGGTAATTTTTTTTATCTACCCACATTGTTTTTGTGTTTTGAAATATTTATGATGGTGGGTGATAGTCTACTTCTTTGGCTAGCCCCGGAGCCAGTATAATCGTGAACTGAGTGATACTCAATAAAACAATTCAGGCGAACTATATATTTATTTGCCGCGCGTCTTACGGACGCCGCGGTGCGAGTATCACTCAGTTCACGATTATACTGGCTCCGGCACTAGCCAGAGTAGTAGACCTATTGACCTATCGTGACAATATTTATTAATATTTATGACTAACAATCTCAATACAACCAAACTCTTAATAAACTATTTTATTAAATATATATCGTAATTGCACATGTTGTAAGCATGCAAGAAGACGCTGTCCGGCCATGCGTTGCTGTGGCTTAGTCTGTTTCGAATTCCCGTCGAAACAGAATTTAACAGTTAAAAAATACTGCGATTGCCACAAAACTTTACAGGATCATCCGCTGAGTTATTAAAATCGGTCCATAAAGGACACAAAGACCAATTATATATATATAATATATAATATTATATATATATAATAATTATATATATATAATATATAATATTATATATATATATAATTATTATATTTTTATATATTAAGACAATCATCATGATTTTTAGTAAAAAAAAGTAAAGAAGCGGCCTGTTACAATCCCACTGCTGGAAATAGGCCTCCTCTCTCTGTTTCTGGAGAGAAGGGTTGGAGCTAAGACCTACCACGCTGCTCCAATGCGGATTGGTAGGTTACCCATATCTCCAGAACTCTATAGAGATATGCAGATTTCCTCACGATGTTTTCCTTCACCGAAAAGCGTGTGATTAATTGCAATTATCAATTAGACACATTAGTTTTAATATAAAAACTCTTGGTGCCTGCCCGGGTTTGAACTTGTGTTCAAACCCGGGCCCCTCCCCGTTACCCTCTAAAGAGTCGCACGGTCTCGCCGCTGGGCTATCACAGCTTTGATTTTTAGTGTGTAGATTTAATTTTTAGTATGAAAACAGTGGAAGGGCTAAAACCGTAATATGGTTCAATTATAGCCCTGTATGAAATCTTACGCAGTCGACGGTGCAGGTAGTTTTACAAGCTGCGGTCTGTCTAACAAACCTATGACTATTTCCCTGCAAGTGGCTTTCCCCTCTCTCAGGCGGCTAGATTACTTAGATCATAAGGATGTGTGGATATAGGTGCACTTCTACCGTCTTCTATTTATTACTGTCTTGTACAGACAAGACAGTAATAAATAAATGTAACTAGTTCTAAGATTTCTATTTTAAAAAGAGCGACCGCCGAGTTTCTTGCTGGTACTCCTCGGTAGGAACAGCTTTCCGAACCAGCAGTAAAGTTGACGATTCAAAAGCACTTGTTTACAAGTTTACTTGAATAAAGAATATTTTGAATTTGAATTTGAATATATGACTGCGATACAAACTATTAGAATAGACCACCCTCATTTCTTACCGAGGTGTCGTAGAACGCAATTAAGGTAAGTTGACCCACCGTGTGATATCCGGTTGAGTAGAATAGACCACTCGGTAAAAAAGGATTCTTACCGAGGTGTCGTGAGGCAACTAAGGCAAGTTGACGTCAGGCAGGCGGCCGGTCGTAAAATACGCAGCCAAATCATGTAACAACATGTTTGTAACATGTTGTGCCCACCCCACTTAGAGTGGGACAAGGGCAGGAGAATGTTTGTATGTAAAAACCGTGATAGTCTATTATACATTTACTTAATCCATTCACGAATATATCGTCAATTAAAAAAAATAGCAAAAACTTCCTTATCTTGAATTTTTGGGATTTGTGGAACACACCATCATCCCTAGCTAAGCATTACGCAGTCATGCCATATTTTTAATTTGTTTCTTTACTATTTCACTCAAACTTAAGAAAAATGATAATGTAGATTCAGTGCTTATTGAGTATATGTGAGAATTTTACGGTCTAAAACGTTAAAAGTTTTAAATGAAATGTAAAATTTGGTTGTCACATTTTTGTGAGTCGTCTTCGTCTTCATTGAAGAAAATTTTGACTGCCCGACTCTGCCTACAGCTCCACGGGTTGTGGCTTCAATTTCCGCCGAGGGCCAACATTTTCTATAGACAATATGTTGGTTCTTCGAGCTTGGGTGTATATTTGTATTTAAAATTATATATGTAGGATATCTAACAGTTGTCTGTCACCCATAACACAAGTATTAAGTTACTTTGGGAACGGACGACCGTGTGTGTAAGTGTCACATATATTTGTTTATTTTATTGGGGACGAACTTGAATAGATGATAATTAAGATCACTTCTATTTAAAGTACGTAACAAGTGTATAGTCCAAAAAGTTTAAAGTGTTAATAGAAATGTCGATTTGATTTACTCACATTATTGTGCAAGTCATCTTCAATGAAAATAATTCAAGATAAACTCGACGCTAAGATCACTTCTATCTAAAGTGCTCACGTGAAATATATTTAAACAAAAAAACAAGTTATTTGAATTTAGCAAAATGAACCTTCTTTTTTTTTTTTAATTATCTCGTTAATTAAAAAATTTAAAATCAATTAACCGCCTTCTTTCCTGCATTTGTTATGATCGTATAGTATAAATCACAAAAGTAGGTCTATTCACCAAACCACAATAAATATCAAACTCCATCAACTGCGACATTATAAAAGATTACGCACGAGTGCTATGTTTACGTTTTATAACTACGTACGGTTATATAAACCAAAATATAAAAATGCGTGACCGCTGAAACATAACCTTACTTTCAACCTCGCTTCCTAGAATTTGGCGTTTGTATTAAATTAGAGTTTATTACTGTAATATAATTACCGGATCTATGATGCCGGCCATAGGTACTGAGACGGCATCTTCTCCTCCAGCTGCCACCAGCTTTTCCAGTACCTTGAGCGTCTGTTCGACAGCAGACCATTCCCCCTTTTGCGCCAACACCAGGACTTTTGCCGCAGCCTCCCGCATGTTAACGCCCGCGCTAGGAGGCTTGGGCACATCAGGTATCCCATTGCCTTCCTTAACCTCCTTCTTATCTCCATTGTTGGACGACGTCTCATCCTTCTCCTCTACTTTTTTTTCTTTTTCCTCTTCTGGTACCTTCTTCGGCGGGCCCTTTCCGCCCTTTTTTCCGCCCGGAGCTTGAGACATTCTCACATTACTATATCACAAGGCACTGCACGGTTCGCGAGAGCATGGTTGTCGGTTTTGCTAGCGATGTTAATCGTAGGGCGGGCGGACCATAACTGCGGCAGTTTCGTAGCCCAGCCGCCTTCTTGCATGATTCAAGTAAATAAAACCGACGGCAACGCGAGCTGGATTTACAAACAAACTTACAGAATGCGATGTCTTAAAATGTCTCATACGTTGACCCATTTTTTTTCTATTTGGTGCAATAAAGATATAAATTAATTAAAAATAGAAGTTTTTATAGCTGTTTCAAAACCAGTCTTAACATTTAATATTGTCATTGATGATATTAAATAACGTAATTTTTGCACATAAAAATATAAAGAATTATAAAACGATAGGTGATGTATATAATAGACAAAGTAGGAACCGACATAAGCTTGCGACTCCTGCTTTGCGCCTAGCAAAAGTACGTAAATCGTTTGTGGGTTTGGGTATAAGATTCTATAATAAAATTCCGAAATCAATTTTGGTCATGCCATTACAGCAGTTTAAAAACACTGTTAAAAAGAGGCTGATAAGCCTACTATACTGTTGAAGATTACTTAGATGATAAGGATGTGTGGATATAGGTGCACTTCTACCCTGTACAAGACAGTAATAAATAAATGTAACTAGTTCTAAGATTTATATTTTAAAAAGAGCTACCGCCGAGTTTCTTGCTGGCTCTTCTCGGCAGGAACAGCTTTCCGAACCAGCAGTAAAGTTGACGATTCAAAAGCACTTGTTTACAAGTTTACTTGAATAAAGAATATTTTGATTTGATTTGATTTGATTAGTGGATTTTCTAGAAACAGCTTGTAACAAAGCTTCTGAAGACCTCTATTTATTGCTTTTTCTTACTGTCCTAATCCATTCTGGACCAGCAACTTTGCAAATGTCATCTCCCAGCATTTTGTTTGTAGCCGTTTACGATAAAAATATGGCATAAATTACTTTTGGAAATACGTGAGAATAATTTATATTTATTAGTTTAATATTTCGTCTATCGTCTGTTTGGAAGTTTATTAAGATTCCTATTAATATAAATATTTGTTCTTGTGATATGCATGATATGATTTTTTAATAATTTACGTGACATTAATTATGTCTAGAGAATTGCGTAATGATTTTTTCAAATTAAATGTTAAATTCTGAATTCTGTTGAGCTATGTTGCTTTTTGTAAAAAAAATTACCATAAGATTAAAGGTATCGTGATTTAAAAAAATATTCTTAACCATTTTTATAGTAATTAGGCGTTACTTTGCAGAGATCAATAATACAAAAGTAATAATAAAAATATTTTGCTATAATCCGCGATAAAGTTAATAGGAAATATATATAATGCTAAATGTAGGGTGGACTATTCGTTTCATACCCCAAAACACACAGGATTCGTTAAAAACATGCACAAACTACCAGACCTTCAAAAAATCGCAAAGCTTGCGATTTTGTCGTGAAGTCTATTTCTTGATAATGCTTCGGTTGTGGGACGAAACGATTGTTGAGTTTGTGATAGTGAACGTGTGAAGTGCTTATGTGTTGTGGTGGCGGTGGTGGAGGTTTGTGCATGTGTTTTAACGTAACCTACATGTTTCTAGTATTTATGTATTTATTTATTTATGAATAGTCCACTCTTCATTTAGCATTATATATATTTCTTATTTACTTTATCGCGGATAAAGTAAATAAAAAATAATAATAATTTTATTATTACTCAGCAAAATAATTTTATTATTACTTTTGATACGTTAGAAATCAAATAGCAAATTAAAATTTTGGTTATGGATATATTGCTTATTAACTTTATTTGCGTAAGAAATATCGCTAAGTTTCTTCATACAATTTGTAAACTACTTGTATTATATATACTTATATATAATAAATACAATACTCCTTTTGGCATTAGTTAGTTCTAAGTATATTAGTTGGTATAACATTTATATTTACCTATCTTCTTGAAAGACTTTTAATTAAGAGATTTGATGAAAATGAAATTTCAATTCAGAAAATATCGCAAACCGAGATCCCCAGTAAGTCAGTATGATAGCATGACGCAGTACGATAGCATGAGTTTTAAAACTTATGTGTACTAATTAATATTTTCAATTCGATATATGCTTATCGTTGAAGGAAACATCGTTATGATCTACATGCATATCTTTAAAAAAATGCGGACATGGGTAACCTACCAGCCCGCATTTAAGCAGCGCGGTGGCTCTAAGGTCCAACCTTCGATCAAAAAAAGGAGAGACGACCTATGCCCAGCATAAATAGCGGCATGTTACTATCCCAAGTAACATGCCTAATAACACTAACATCAGTATAACAAAATGGCCAACGAATATTATGGAATAAAAATTCCTTTGATCGTTAAAAAATGTATAAGATAAGTAACTTACCACTTTACTTAAGTTTTATCAAGTTCATTCATTAAATTATAGCGAAAAATTAAAATTACCATATCTGATCTTAGCCATATCGAGGCCAGTCCGCCACCCCTGCGGAAGTGGGGTGAATAAGGCACACGCGACGGCTAGTGACGAAACATGCAAATTTCCCCTCCTCCTCACACGACGGTGGTCGAGTGCTGCCCGGTTTCCTAACAAGGTCACAATATGTGGGTACATCTAACTTTCAGATGGAATATGTACTATAAAAGTACTAATAAGGAAGGCGATCTTACTAATTGAAGTATTACAGAAACTATAACAGAACTACTGTGATATAATCCGCGTGGGTTAAGCGAATTCATGCAAAGTTAATGTGTATGAAGCAGGAACAATTCACGTACCTTACACATGCAGGACAAGTCACCATATGCATCCCAAGACGCCTCCACAAGCAACAATGCACACAAGCAATACACACAACCATCACCAAAATCTCGACGATCGTTTCGCCCCGCACCCGAAGCATCATCAGGAGGATAGGCTCAACGACAAAATCGTTATGGTTTCGGGCAGCAAAGTAGTTCTACTATAGTTTCTTTAATATGGAATTTCGCAAAGTAATGCCTGCTTCTATATATCATATAATTGAAATATATTTGAACTAAGCCTGTAATTTAATTGTAATAACAGACTATACATTCAAAGTAGCGGCTTGTTACAATCCCACTGCTGGGAGTAGGCATGCTAAAGCATGCTAAAAAAGAGCTAAGACCTACCTGCTCACAGGTACACATATCACCAGAATTTTCTAGAGATATGCAGGTTTCCTCACGATGTTTTCCTTCACCGAAAAGCGTGTGATTAATTGCAATTATCAATTAGACATATGAGTTTTGATAGAAAAACTCATTGGTGCCTGCCCGGGCTTGAAGTCGTGTTCCCCTGGAAAGAGTCGCACGGAGTACATTTAAAGGGTTTGATTTTGGAAATGTTGTACCGGCCGCACTTAGAATGAGATAAGGGTAAGAAAATGGTCACATGAATACACCTAGACTCAAAGAACCAAGAAATTGTTGTTTGAAAATGTTGGTCCTCGTATCTCTGGACCTTAATGCACTTGCACTACCAGGCCAGTCAAAATTTTATTTTTATTTTTATTATTTTTTATATGACAAGCCAACAACATTTATGCATAAATGTAAAACACAAATAAAAGAAACAAAAACAGGCACATAGCATAAACATCACAACAGGCGTGTACAATTGATTTACAACATATATGACAAATAATGTGGGGGTAAAACATAAAACACAAACAAATCAAAAGAAATAAAGCTATTTAAAATCCGAAGTTTAAAAAATAAAAACAGTAAATGGAAAACAGAAAAAAACATTGTTCATATTAATAAAAAATAATTTTTAATATTTATTATATAAGCTATGATAGCCTAGCGGTGAGACCGTGCGACTCTCTAGAGACGTCATAGGTTCAAACCCCGGGCATGCACCAATGAGTTTTTCTATAAAAACGTATGTGTCTAATTGATAATTGCAATTTATCAAACGCTTTTCGGTGAAGGAAAACATCGTGAGGAAACCTGCATATCTCTAGAGAATTCTAGGGATATGTGTAACCTACCAATGCGCATTGGAGCAGCGTGGTAGGTCTTAGCTCCAATCCTTCTCTCCAAAAACGGGAAGAGGAAGCTTAGCCCAGCAGTGGGCATAGTAACAGGCTGTTATTTTATTATAAAATATTTTTAGCCAAAGTAATGCGTGCATTTTTCTTCAAAGTGCACCCGAGTTCACCATTACCATAATCGGATATCGGTCATTCGATAGCATCAACGCACACACGCATATAAGGCGCGTCCTGATAAAGAGGTTCACCTTGAAAGCCTTACTGTAATTTCTTATAGATATTTGCGATATATTGCGATGACCTTTCTTGATAGAGTATAGTTAGAGAGACAAACGCTTTGTATTGTAACCATGTAATGATCTCAATTTTTTTTTTAAATTTAACTTTTGTTTAAAGGCCATTATGGTAGGTTGACCCGCCGAATGGTATCCGGCTTAGTATAATAGACCACCCTCATTTCTTACCGAGGTGTCATAGAAGGCACCTAAAGTAAGTTACCCGTCGTGAGGCATCCGGCTGACTTTCTAGTCAATTCAATATGGATAAAGACATATGGGTGGTCTATTCTAGACCACCCACATGTCTTACCGATTGTCAGACTTTTGTGCAGTATTATTGTAGATCTACAATTCTCTCTTTCATTACTTTAGTGTATCTTTGCTGGTTTACGAAGCGCAGGCGAGTAAATCTCCCAGCATGCTAGTATTTTTACCATCGCGTTACCTCTTCAACATAATTTACATAAAATGGTATTGACATAAACCTTCCGCAAGAATTGAAACTTTTTTAGTAAAAACCGTACAAAAAGTCCGTTCAGTAGATTTTGAGAAAATCGATTACATACAGACAGACAGCTTTTGGGGACTTTGATTTATAACATGTATATGTAAAAAGATAGTATTTTCATAAATTTGTATATAAAATTATGAATATTTTATTCAAAATTGATGCCACTACACATACTGAAAATTATATATATTGAGGAATAGACATCAAGTCATTTGTATCTGTAAAGTAATAAATTCATAGAATTAGGTGTTACTTTGCGGACATCCATAATACAGAAGTAATAACTATATTATTTTGTTATTGATACAGACTTCAATACAAATAAAATAAGCGAGGAATTTTATTTTGGGCGGCGATCGTGTGTGAAGATTTTAAAACTGGCTGAAAACTATGATAGAATAACGTCTCGTACGCACGGGTGTAAAAAATACGTCGTGTTAAAATTCCGCAATAGGTATAATAGCTATAAGAAGTTTCGTATGGTATACTCGGCTTAACGCCCTACTTCTAACGCCTAAAATGGAACACTGCTCGATTAAAATACGTCGCGTTTTAAAAGCGCTGTCGTGTAAGTGGATATCTGCAGGCCTAGCATGAACTCTTATTGCGACTCAATTGAAGACGTAAATGAAATGTATGGTCATGGTATGAAAAAGCATAACATTGCTTTTTCATACCATGACGTCTTAAAGACGCACACTTTAAGTCGTTGCCGAATGAGCCTTCGGAATTCGTCCTAAGAACATGTGAGTAAAAGTGACGGAGTTATCTATAGTTCATATAATGGTTTTCAAACATTACGACCCCAATGCAATTCATACTTCATGGGACGAAAAGAAAGCGGTTCGCGGTCGTCGTTTACGTCTTTGATTGAGTCGCAATAAGACTTCTTGGTAGGCCTGCTGGATACTCATTTGTTTCATTTTGACGTATTTTTAACGCACGATAAAAAACCTATCGTGCTCACGAGGGGCAAGAGTTATGAAAAAACGTTGGCGCGCGTATGCGTATGACGTATTGCAAAGAGTTATTATACTAGAGTAGGAAAGTCAGCCTAAAATATGCTCTATTTCAATGAAGAGAAATAGAGAGAAAGCAAATGAGTAAAAAGATCAGTATGCAACAGCGTTGCCAAGTCATATTTATAAAAATACAGTGTTCTGCCGAGATTTCGCGCAAATCCAGCGACAGCATGTCTCTATCTCTTATGGTTACCCCACAGTAACAACGTTCCACGCGCGCAAAGTCGTACACACAGCTAGTATTTTATAAATAAGTCAATTAAATTTCCGAATATATATTATATATAGTCCCGTAACTTTCCATCTATAAACGATTTTGACAACAATGTTGTTGATTGTGAGATGTATATAAAGTGTGATATTTTCTGTCTATTTTTAAGAGAATTCGTTATCTATTTTTTTTTACTTTGACGCCGATTTGCAGTTCATGTGCGATTTCTGGTATGACGTTGAAATGTTATTAACCATTGTCGGTCTAGTTCGGTGTGGGAAGGCACTTAGATGGTAGCTATTTACTATAACTACCGGAAAATTCGTAACGTTATAAATTTAATAAGAAGTCTGATACGATGTTGTGTAGTAGTACCCTTAAACGGTAGATAACCTGCTGGTTAGATAGCTGTAATCTTAGATAGCAGATTAAGATAACGTTTAAGCCTGGAGATAATAAATATTGTCTCGCCAATATTATTATTATTTGTTCCTATAACTATGTTAACGGCTTCGCTCGTGGAAAATGGAAATTAGTTTGTCATAAAACATTTCTCAAATTGAAATTTTAAACATAAAAGCAATTGTAATAGTTGTTAGATAACTATACGAGATAGAGATATACTACAGCGGACTTTTCTGTAGTATTTTTGTAGATCTACAATTCTCTAGTACATTACTGAAGTGTATCGTTGCTGGTTTACGCATGCCACTTAGCTCCCAGTAGCCAGTTTTTTAAAACCGTGCGATATCTTCAACATTCTTTACATAAAACCCTGTTGTAACCTTGAGGAAGAATTGCGCTATTTTTTACTTAAAACCGTACGTAAATCCGTACAGTATATTATGAGAAATTCGATCACAGCCAACTTTTGGTGTCCTTGTTTTATAATATAACTTATATTATTTTGGTATTGTATGTATTTAAAAATTTTCCCGAATTCAAATTTTGAACATAAAAGTCGGTATTGTGAGTTAACCATAAGACATAGAGACATGTTATCGCAAACTTTTTGTAGTATTTTTGAAGATTTACAATTCTTTAGTACATTACTTTAGTGTATCTCGCTGGTTTACCTTCCAGGAGAATTGCACTATCTTTAAATAAATACCGTACAAAAATCCTCTCAGATTTTATGAAAATTGATCAAGTACAGACAGACAGCTTTTGTTTAATTATAGATATAGATAGTATGTGTAGGTATTCTAATATAGATCTTGTTCATAGCAATAAGACTGCCTTGCACGCCTTAAATGTCATAAATCTTTAGTTCTTCTTTTTATGAACTTAGAAACTTAGTTCAGCAGCCTACGCTGTTCGAAAGATAAGACAATTTACAGATGCCGAAACAGCGAAACTTGTTTATTTTGCTTAATTCCATAGCATTATGTCTTATGGAATATTGCTGTGGGGTAAATGCGCGGATAGTGAAAAAATTTTCGTATTACAAAAAAGAGCCATACATGGCATTTACAATTTAAGTCCGCGTGATTCCCTGCGAGAGAAGTTTAAAGAAACAGGTATTCTAACATTTGCTTCACAGTATATTTTAAATAACGTAATTTTTGTACATAAAAATATACATAATTATAAAACGATAGGTGATGTATATAATAGACAAAGTAGGAACCGACATAAGCTTGCGACTCCTGCTTTGCGCCTAGCAAAAGTACGTAAATCGTTTGTGGGTTTGGGTATAAGAGGTTTCTATAATAAAATTCCGAAATCAATTTTGGTCATGCCATTTCAGCAGTTTAAAAACACTGTTAAAAAGAGGCTGACACAGAAAGCCTACTATACTGTTGAAGATTACTTAGATGATAAGGATGTGTGGATATAGCTGCACTTCTACCCTGTACAAGACAGTAATAAATAAATGTAACTAGTTCTAAGATTTATATTTTAAAAAGAGCAACCACCGAGTTTCTTGCTGGCTCTTCTCGGTAGGAACAGCTTTCCGAACCAGCAGTAAAGTTGACGATTCAAAAGCACTTGTTTACAAGTTTACTTGAATAAAGAATATTTTGATTTGATTTGATTTGATTTTCAGTTTTATTGTTGGAATGTGCAATAAAGTTTTATAAATTAAAAAAAATGTATTATACCAATGAAATAATATCTAAACATCGATTTTTATCAGTATGAAATCGATTCCAACTCGAGCACTATGAGACCATTCTATATATCTTTAAGACAAGGGCAAACCTGACTCGACAAAAAAAACTTACACCATATCAACAGAATACTATCTCACATGCGCAGACATTACACGCATATTTAAATTGGCGTATAAATATCTGAGTCTGTGTAGGAACTGGGAACCTTTGTGTTGATAACGATTCACACTAGTCATCTGTAAGCAGCCAACGCGCACGCTCAGTACATACGCTATTGACATGTTGAGCAAAAACATGTTTAAAAGTAGTTTAATTTCGTCATTCAATAAAACTGTCGGTATAAGGTGCGTACAAAAATTTTTTATTCGGATACATTGAAGTGAAAGATCTCTCAATAAATGAGTGACAAGACTGTAAGTGTTTGAAATTATAGGTATTTTAACAGAATATCGATAACGTAATATTTTTTCGTTCATATTGTGATAAGATTTATAGTTACATAATATTATCATCTATATATATAAAAATAAATGTTTGTCTGAATGTCTCTTAAAGACTCCGAAACGGCTGGACCGATTTTATTGAAATTTTCAGATAATTTTTAGATTAACCGCGTATGTTTCTATGAAGTTAGGTAGTGATCTGAGCTTTTAACTGTTATTTTCTGTCTTGATGGGAGTTCGAAAATAGACTGAGCCACAGCAACGCGTGGCCGGAAAACTAGTCTTATATATAAAAATGAATGTTTGCCTGTCGGTATGTCTTTTATGGACTACGAAATGTGTGAACTGGTTTAGGTGAAATTTTTAAACTGTCTTCAAAATGACCCGACGTATGATACTGTAAAGTCTTGCTGACGATTTTTTGAAGTGTTGAGTTCTGTTTCGAGGGAATTTCGAAACCAGACTGAGCTACATATTATTACATATTACATAAGCTGTGATAGCCTAGCGGTGAGACCGTGCGATTATCTAGAGACGACATGGGTTCAAACCCCGGGCAGGTACCAATGAGTTTTCCTATTAAAGCATGTGTCTGATTGATAATTGCAATTTATCACAAGCTTTTCGGTGAAGGAAAACATCGTGAGGAAACCTGCATATCTCTAGACAGTTCTAGGAATATGTGTAACCTACCAATCCGCGTTGGAGCAGCGTGGTAGGTCTAAGCTTCAATCCTTCTCTCCTAAAACGGAGAGAGGAGGCCTTAGCCCAACAGTGGGCATAGTACCAGGCCGTTAGTTTACTTTATTTTACATATTACATATTATTTAATAAATATAAAATCTGAAATTGTCATATGCACTGTGATTATTTAACTATAAAAAATAACTTTAAGTGTTTTATAATTTTTATTTTTTAATATTATGTTATTGTTGACTTATCATCCTTTTCTTTTCTTTTTTTCTGAATAGCAGAATAAGTGTTAAAAAAATCAAAGAATCGACTGTTAGGCGGTACGAAATTCGCTGGGTCAGTTAGTAATATTGACAAAATCTGTCTGTCGATCCGTCCGTCATACCCTTTGTATGGCATATCCGCTGGACCAATATAAATGTAATAAGATAGAATTTAAGTATTATAAAATCCTGTTTTTATTAGGCATTAGGGAAAAATACATAATTGAGAAAGAACAGTATATATCTGAGTATTTGAACACCATACTTGACGCGAATGAAGTACAAATATATATAAGATAACAAGCAATACCAGGGTATTGCTTGTTATCTTATATTTGTATGTGATTATAGGTCATAGAAATAATTCCTAAACCAACAAATGAAAGTATTATTTGAATGTACTTTATCTAGGGTTGCCAACTTTTTTGCTAGAAATAAATATGTATTTAGGCATATGAAGAATATTAAATAGCATTTTAGAAGAATGAATAGTATTTTATATTTGAAATACATATTTAAAGACCTTCTCGCACAATTTGTTATAATTCACAGTTTTTAAAAAAAGTAAATTTTTCGTGGCTAAAAAAAGAGATATATTTCTTGACTCCTGTCAAAGGTGACAGTGACCCCGCCTTCAGACCGCGGCATTAATTGAACAATTTGTTGGTTTTTCGAGTCTTGGTGAATTTAGGTATTGAATTATTTATTTAAAATTATATTGTGTAAATATTTACATGTTGTCTATCACCCTTACTATTAATATATAATAAGCATAAAGTTGATTTATAGAAGCAGGCGTTATTTTGCGGAATTCCATATTAAAGGCACTTTAACAGAACTACCTCGCTACAATTCGCACGAGTTAAGCTAATGCATGCAAAGGAGGATAGGCCACGACACGACAAAATCGTAATGCGATTTTTATTATATTACGATTTTGTCGTGGAGCCTATCCTCCTTCTGATGCTTCGGTTTCGGGGCGAAACGATCGTCGAGATTGTTGTGACGGTGGTTGTGTGTGCTGCTTGTGTGCTTTGTTGCACACAAGCAGCACAATGTTTGCTTAACCCGTGCGGATTATAGCGAGGTAGTTCTGATATAGTGCCTGTAAGGATAAAGTTACTTTCAGGATGGACGACCGCGTAGCTGTCCCATATATTTATTCATTTATTTATAGTTGGCAGCCCTAACTATGTCACACTAATATAAAGTCAATATGATAGGAGGTAAGGTAATTTAGTAATTTAAATTGTTTTAGTATGCTAAATAAGCTGATGACGATTGATATGACGAATTTGGAAAAGAAAAGATTATTATTTTATTACTAGTTACATTGTTAATACAGACATCCGTTTTTATCGAGCAGAATTATTTATTACACAGCATTGTATAAACCTACGGCAACTTCGTCTGCTTTGTCGCCCCTAATGAACCATGAACCAATAAACCATGAGTCACTTCAGACCTTAAAATATATCCATATGAAAAATCGATGCTTCTTACTTTTTGGTTTGACGTAAAAAAAAGACAAACGAGCAAACATGATTTCGTGTACCTTAGTATGGTTTTAAAATTTATATTATGTTACTTTTATTGCAAATTTTTACAAATTCAAATTCAAATTTCAAATTCAGAGCATTCTTTATTCAAGTCGTCGAATATTTTTAAAGAAGCTACCATTGATTGGGAAGATTTTACTACCGAGATGAATCAGCAAGAATGTTGGCGGATACTTTAAAAAAATAAATTTTTTTTCAATCAATCAATTGTTGCAGCTTGTTGCGTACCTGACTGTAGTCAAAATATAATACCTTCACTCAAATATTCTTCAATTAGAATAGACCACCCTCATTTCTTACCGAGGTGTCGTAGAACGCAATTAAGGTAAGTTGACCCACCGAGTGGTATCCGGTTGAATAGAATAGACCACCCGCTTTCTTACCGATTGGTCGTAAAATACGACTAAGGTAAGTTCACGTCAGGCAGGCGGCCGGTCGTAAAATACGTAGCCAAATCATGTGACAACATATTTGTAACATGCTGTGCCGATCCCGCTTAGAGTGGAATAAGGGCAGGAGGATGATGACTCAAATATTCTTCAATTGTTTAGAAAGCTATATCAAGCTATTAGTGGTACCCATAAATTTATTCAAACCAAATTAGCGTTGAAGGACCTCTAATAATGCAATATGTTTTTTTCTTGGCTTCCGAAAGAAAATCGGGATTTTTATCCTTTAAATTACCCTTGTGCCAAATGTCATTAATATCGGCCACCCGTTTACCCGTAAAAGCTTACTAGATAGCCACACAGGCCGTTACTATAAATTATAATATCCATACTTCTATCTTCTATCAATCTTGTTGACTATAGTCCTCATAAAAAGTTCAGAGTCACTCAGTGGACGATGGAGCGAGCTGTATTTAGAGTATTTCGACGTGATCAAATCAGAAATGAGTAGATCCGTAGAAGATCCAAAGTAACCGACATAGCTCAGTGTGTCGCGAAGCTGAAGTGGCGATGGGCGAAGCACAAAGTGCGGAGAACCGATGGGCGTTGGAATCGTTAAAGTGTTAGCGACCCCGAGGCAGTTGTCAGATCAGAGGCAGCTTTGTTGTAACAATCGACTCATATGGTTATTAGACACTTATGCGGCTAGTACGTTTCAACACTTGGAGTCTTGCTGCAAAGCTTGACTTACGTGTTTCGATCGTGTTATAACCTGTTTTGGTTAAATTGCCTTTGCTAACATCAAAAGTGAAATTCCTGACAATTTCTAACATCATAAGAAGTATTTTTGTCAATTCCTAACATCCTAAGCGGGGTTTCTGTGTTTACCAGCTGTCTGTCACCCTTACATAAAATTACACAACGTTAAGCGACTTACTTTGGGGACAGATAACCATTTGGAATATATCAGGGGGTCTCCTTAAAAAAAGATCATGTGTGAAAAAAAGTCGAAAGTACCATTAGTATACTATATGTTTTTTAAACATAGTAATAAAACGTGTTTGTAGATTATATCTTTATTAGAATGAATTTATGTAATACATAAATTACCATTACCTATTTGTTTATCTGATAATATGATAGCTGATGTTTTAACTTTATCAATGGATAATCTTAGATACTACGTTTAAAACCAACACTTATACGCTAAGAAATACAAAGGACTATTGTTTCCGCCAAATTTATAATTTAGGAGATAGGATAAGCTTCTAATCATCAATAATCAGGTGTTTGAGCTGTTATAGCCAAAATGACTGTTTTTTTTAATTTAATCTATTGCGGGTAGTATTCATAGTTAATGTACAGAAACCGGCTAAATTCACGTCTTATTTGATTGGATTAGAAATGAGACTGTGCGCGTCTTTCTAGGGGAACATGGGATCAACCCCTGGGCTAACTAATGAGTTTTTTTGAAAAACTTATATGCTACAATGATATTTATTTATTTATTCAGATCTTCAATAGCATTTCACGATAAATCACCCAACATATATGCCGTATAGTTTTAAATTAAGTATGTAGTACCAATTATAGAAGAGCACATCATTCTTAGTGTCACAATTATAAACCTAATAAAAGAGAATAATGAAAACATCAAAAAAGAGAAAACAACAACATTATGGCTCAATTACGTATAACTATGAAATTAAAATTTTGGAACATTTTTTCATGAACGATAATTGCTTTTCGTTGGAGGAAAATATCTTGACGAAAACAAACCACTGGAAAATAACAGGGATATGTGCAACCTACGGTGGTGTTTCAAAACTTCAGCCCTTCTTTCCAAAGAAGGGGAGAGGAGGCCTATGCCCAGCTATGGGACAGGAACCGGCTTTTACTTTAAGCCGAAGTTCATCTTAAATGTAGTACACCTAACTGAATAACCCCAATGAAATATTAGATATACTGTAAGATCAATTCAATTTATATTATTTTAAAAAAGGAACAAAGTAACTTTAACTTTTACTTACCTACTTAAGATTGGATCTTTGCCCTACTGTAAAATATTCCAAATGTCTTAAGGTATATTTATTTGGTACAGTTTTATATCCTTAACACATATGAACACACAAAACGCACACACGACACAACACACATTCGAGTCCAGATTACATTATTAGTTATTACATTTATTTGAAAAACAGTAAAATAAAATAATTTTTCATTGTATCTATATTACAGAAGTTAAAATAGAATTATTTTTCTATAATCCGCGTTTGTTAATAGAATCTACGTAATGTGAGTGTACGAAGCAGGCAACGTTTACATACCTTATACATGCAGGACAAGACACCACACGAGCGCTACACACACTCACTACAACAATCTCTAAGATCGTTTCGCCCCAAAACCGAAGCATCATCAGGAGGATAGGCTCCACGAATCATTACGATTTTATCATGGGCGGCGTTTTATGATACGTGTGGCAACTTGTCCCGCATGCATAAGGTATCTGAACGTTGCCTGTTCATATATTTAGCATTACATAGATTCTCTCAACAAACGCGAATTATAGCAAAATAATTCTTTTATAACTTCTGAAGTATGGAATTCCGAGCAGTAAAAGCCTGCTTCTATAAATGAGGTACCCATCTAATTATATATACATATTATAATTGTTAATAAAACTGTGAAATATTCCAAAGAATGCTGGTGAGTTTTGTGCGTTGAATCGCTAAATCTGCTAGTTCTCTTGTATAAGAGACAAGTATCAAGTTGATATATTTTTGTAATTTATATATTTGCTCTATTTATAGATTAGTTCGACAGTTGCAGAACGAACAAGGCAGTTATTATTACAATCCAGGAATCGAACCTTTGAAAATAACGACGTTAGGCGAAACAATAGCTCAAACAGCACATAAGCACCCAGGAAGAGTCGCCATTCGCTCTGTTCACGAAGACTTAACAATCACCTATGCCGATTTACTAAATCAAGTATGTAATTTATTGCTAAAATTGCTCTTACAGGAATTTTTAAGGTGGTTTACGAAACATTCGAGGAGCTTAGTTTACCTCCATATTGCTTTTTTTCCATTCCCAGACAACCAAAAAAGTAAAACAATGGCAATGTAAAATCGAGTATGTAGATTGTCAAATTCTTACAGCTTTGAGCATAGCCTAGCTTTGAGACCGTACGACTCTCTAGAGGCGACATAGGTTCAAACCCCGGGCAGGCACCAATGAGGTTTTCTATTAAAAACTTATTTGTCTAATTGATAATTGCAATTTATCATACGCTTTTCGGTGAAGGAAAACATGGTGAGGAAACCTGCATATCTCTAGAGAATTCTAGGGATATGTGTAACCTACCAATCCGCATTGGAGCAGTGTGGTAGGTTTTAGCTCCAATCCTTCTCTCCAAAAATGGAGAGAGGAGGCCTTAGCCCAGCAGTGGGCATAGTAACAGGCCGTTACTTTACTTTCCTTTTTTTTTTAAGTTTCATCACTATATTCTGCTTCAAGGTAAAGCCCATACATAATGAATTCAAAATATCAACTTAAAGACCACGTTGCCCTAAGGGCCTGCGATTCCAATCTCTAGACATAAGGGTTTTAAGTTTCCTAAACTTTATAGCGTATGATGAATTTTAATAATTCATTAAGTAGTTAGTGTATTAAGAACTTAAATTTGCGTATAAGGATATCATCACGGATAACCATGACAAGAATGACACACTCTACGCGACAAATTGATAGTATTTCCGAAATAGGAGTTAAGTTATACTTTTTGTAGCTTCATCAAATCTAATTGATCCTTGACAAATCAGAAGTGCTTGTAAAAAGCTTACTTGAATTATTACGAGTATATCAAACGCTTTTGTTTTTTTCCTTGGTTTAAAGTCAGCGCCATATTACCTATATATAATTCACTATGCCCTTTGTAAACAAACAGTAATTTCTTTCTTAAAGATAAAACTATGATGATATTGAACATTTCCTACTGGCACTAAATTAATATTTACCATATTTCTCTCCTACTAGCAAAAACCAACTCTCACGTTATTACACACATACGTACATTTACACAGATATCTCACACTGTTACACAAATACACCCACAAGTTATTATTTTAAACTCATCTAAAAATCATAGAGAAATGCGCTCTGTTTATTTATAAAGTGTATTATGTTGATGTGAAAGGGAGAGGGTTACTTCTCTTTCACATAGATTGTAAAAAATCTAGGAAGGCAACCAGTTCTTGGTTTAAAATCTATTCTGATAATGTGTTTGTTACGTTTTAACGTTAGACATTATTGTAATGCAGAAAGCCTACAATACTGTTGAGGATTACTTAGATGATAAGAATGTGTGGATATAGCTGCACTTCTACCCCGTACAAAACAGTAATGATTCAATGTAACAATCATAAGATTTATATTTTTAAAAGAGCAACCGAGTTTCTTGCTGGCTATCAGTAGGAACGACTTTGTGGAATCAGTAGGTAGACCAGCAGTAGAATTAACGGTTCAAAAGCACTTGATACAAGTTTACTTGAATAAAGAATATTTTGAATTTAAATCTGAATTTATGATTATTTTGATTTGATTTATTATTTTCAGGCTGACTCTTTAGGATGTGCGCTGCGAGCTCAGGGTTATGAAAAAGGAGACCGTTTAGGTCTTTGGACACATAATTGCGCTGGATGGGTTGTCGGGTGTATTGCTGCTGCACGGGCTGGCTTAATATCGGTAATTTCTTATACCATGAGGTTCTACAGACTCTCTTGAGTGCATTATTATAGTCGTTGCATCTGCTCTCCGTGAAGAGAATAATTAACTCTTTGATCCTATACGCCGCTCTCACGTGGATTGGTCGGTTAGAAAATTCCTGATTATTTAATTATTTATTTATAGATCACCAACAAAATACACATTTAACACTAACACTGTACATTGAACAACTAAAAATAAGTATTATTTTAATTAGAGGTCAACTTTCAAATTAAGCCACGACAACTGAAAGATACGGTTAAACTAATCTTATCGTTAAATTAAGACAAAAATGGATGGTACGAAAAAAACACATTTTTTTTTACAGAATAAAAGAAAATTAGTACAAAAAATATACTTATATATATGTCAGCTTACTCCCTATAAAATATAAGTGTGGGTTTAAGATCGACGTCCAATTACTAAATAAAAATATAATACAATTACTTTACTTTTACTTAGGGCAAGAAATACACATAATATAGAATATTTCTTTAGTAGTAAAGCTCCGCTAGTAAAATCCTCTATGATAGTCATGAAATCAGTAAAAAAAAATATCAGAAGTAACAGAGCGAGGAGAGAGAGAACACACTGGGCTTTTTTAAAAATAGTATTAGATACTGGTCTTTGTGAAATGTCTCTTATAAAAATGAATGGTTGTCTATATGTATAGTACCCAGCATTAAATAATGCACATCGATGTTTAGAACGTTCGGTTTCGTAGAGCGCTGTAACTGTCGCACAGTTAGCACGTTACACAGGGGTTCGTCAGTCTGTGCGACAGAGACAATGCTCTATGAAGCAGAATCTAACCGATTTCTCTGTCTAACCATCGATATGCATTATTTATTGCCGCGTACTATACTTTGTGGACTCGGAAACGACTGGACTGATTTTAATGAAATTCTCAGACAATGTATAGAATGAACCAGCGGATGATCCTGTGAAGTTTGGTGGTGATCGGAGCATTTTATTTAAAACTTTTGAGTTTTGTTTCGAGGGTTACTCGAAACCAGAATGAGCAACAGCAACGCGTGGCCGGACAGCTAGTTTTTAAGAAAATGAATAAATTGTAAATAAATGTTTAAAATTTTTGCTTTATGTAATTTTAGGTATTGATAAATCCAGTATATGAACAAGCAGAATTAAGATTTTGTATCAACAAGACAAAGTTGAAAGGTCTTATGATAGGCGATACGCTAAAAAACAGAGATTATTATAGTTTGCTGGATAGACTCATCCCAGAGCTAAAAACATCGAAGGAAGGTTCGCTACAGTCGAAAGAATTTCCAAGTCTTACCTCAATTATTAATGCCGGAAAACAAAAATTCAGGTATGTCTAAAATGTACGTAATATTTAGCATCATATTGATAATCATATAATATAACTAGCTAACTGGGCAAACGTTGTTATGTTACATAAATTATTTTTAGGGGAATTTCTCATGTACATTATAAAAATAATAAAAAAAATTTGGGGTGGACAGCCCTTATCACTTAGAGGTATAAAAAATCGATAGCAGCCGATTCTCAGACCTGCTGAATACGCATTTTATGAAAATCGGTCAAGCCGTTTCGGAAGAGTATGGTAACTAGTATTGTGACACAAGAATTTTGTATTTTAGATTATACAATAAATAAATATATGGGACACTTACACACACGGTCGTCCGTCCCCAAAGTAACTTAATACTTGTGTTATCGGTGACGGACAACTGATAAATATTTACTTAAATAATTTTAAATACATATTTAATTACAAATATACACCCAGGCTCGAAGAACCAACATATTGTTTATAGAAAATGTTGGCCATCGGCGGGAATCGAACCCGCAGGGGTTGTAGGCGGGGTTACTACCCACTGCGCCAATAGGCAGACAAAATTTTCTTCAATGCAAACGAAGACGACTCACAAAAATGAGACTGTACCAAATTTACATTTCATTTAACACTTTTAACGTTTTAGACCGTTCACTTCTCACATATACTCAATAAACACTGAATCTACATTATCATTTTTCTTCAGTTTAAATGAAATAGTAAATAAACCAATTAAAAATATAGCATGGCTGCGTAATGCTTTGCTAGGGATGATGGTGAGTTCCACAAATCCCAAAAAATCCCATCTGCGGATATCGAACCCGCGACCCGCGGAGCTGAAGGCAGGGTGACAGCCAACTGCGCCAACGGGCCACTCAGTACAATAGTAATGATAAATAAGTATCTAATATATAAGATATCTCGATATTTATTATTATACTACATTTACTTATACTACAGTCGAGGAGCCATAGGTAAGACTGTAAGTGATAGCGACACAATAAATAATGAGAGGGCAGATGAAACTCGTATAGTTCAGCTTTGTCTAATCACATATAAAAAAGAAGAGACAGATAGATTCCCCTCATTTGGTTACTCTTTATTGTAATATGACGAATTTTAAGACGGCTTCCCTTCCGCAGTATAAAACTCTTTAGACAGCATATATATAAAAAAAAATACACACACAAGTCACCCCGGCGAAGCTTCTGCGCTCGCCCATCCCACCGGTGACGCTGTAAAAGCCATTAGGGCTAACAGCATAAGACACATTCGAAAAAAAAACACAAGTCACTATAACAAAACTACCTCGCTATAATCCGCGCGGGTCAAGCGAATGCATGGAAAGCTAATATGTATGAAGCAGGCAATATCTACCTTATACATGCAGGACAAGCCACCACACGCACCCCAAGGCTCCTCCACCAGCAACAAAGCACACAAGCAGCACACACACCCACCACCACAACAATCTCGACGATCGTTTCGCTCCGAAACCGAAGCATCATCAGGAGGATAGGCTCCACAACAAAATCGTAATGCATGCATTACGATTTTGTTGTTTTTGTTGAGTTTTGTTATAGTGCCTGTAATACGGTATTCCGCAAAGTAACGCCTGCTTCTATAAATCACACACACAAGTATTAAGTTACTTACTTTGAGGATGGACGACCGTGTATGTGAGCGTCCCGTATACTAATTATTATTATTTATATTTGCATTTCTAGGGATAATAATACATTTTTTAATTTTCAAAGTTTTTCATTATTAAATACGTATCCTGGTCATATATTTTTTAATTAATTCATTAATAATTTTGCTAATTGTACCTTAACGATATACTATTTTACTCATCCTTTTGTTTATTCATTGATAGTGGTGTCACAACAATCAATTCTATGATCAATAGTCAAAAAAACAATTCTGATATTAAAAAGTATGGAAATGAAATAAAACCAGATGAAGGTTCACTTATTCTTTTAACGTCCGGTACAACGGGTAAGTGCATCTGTGTTTTTTAGAAACTACTTCCAGATAAAAATATTTATCGAATCTATATTATATTATTCTCCTGCTCTTATCCCACTCAGGAGCTGTGATAGCCCAGCGACGAGACCGTGCGACTCTTTCGAGGGTAACACGAGTTCAAACCCGGGCAGGAACCAATGAGTTTTTCTATTAAAACTCATGTGTCTCATTGATAATGGCACTTTATCACACGCTTTTCGGTGAAGGAAAACATCGTGAGGAAACCTGCATATCTCTAGAGATTTCTAGAGATATGTGTAACCTACCAATCCGCATTGGGGCAGCGTGGTAGGTCTTAGCTCCAACCCTACTCTCCAGAAACGAAGAGAGGAGGTCTATTCCCAGTAGTGGGATTATAACAGGCCGCTACTCTACTTTTATCCCACTCTAAGTGGGGTCGGCACAACATGTTACAACCATGTTGTCACATGATTTGGCTACGTATTGACGACCGGCCGCCTGCCTGACGTCAACTTATCTTTGTCGCCTTTTACGATACGTCGGTAAGAAATGAGGGTGGTCTATTCTATGCTGCCGGATACCACACGGCACATACCTTAGTCGCCTCTTACGACACCGCGGTAAGAATGTTGGGTGGTCTAGTCTATTCTGGCGGATACCACACGGCGTTATCGAATCTATATCTATACTAATGTTATAAAGAGAAGAGTTTTGTATGCATGATTTCAAAAATTCTTTCACCATTGGAAAACCGCTTCTTCACTAAGCAAAATATAGCCTTATATTACATCAAAAGATATAAATATCCCTAATAAAAACGTAATAAGTGTGAAAAATTAGTCTTAAGAGATTTCTATTTAATTAAATAATTAAACGAACTCAGTCGTCTTAAGTGTACAATCTCATTATTATCAATACCATTGGAAATAATTTGTTTAGGTATTTGTGTCGAATAAAGTACTGGAGAAAATTATTTGTAATATGTATTCTAAATCTTATATTGGAAGTATTAAAAAAATCAAGATTTTGATTATTAATAAGCAGTCATCATCCTCCTGCCCTTATCCCACTCTATGTGGGGTCGGCACAACTTGTTTCAAACATGTTGTCACATGATTTGGGTACGTATTTTACGACCGGCTGCCTGCCTGACGTCAACTTACTTAGTCGTATTTTACGACCCTCAGTAAGACAGAGGGTGGTCTATTCTACTCAACCGGATACCACACGGTGGGTCGACTTACCTCAGTCGCCTTTTATGGCATCTCGGTACGAAATGAGGGTGGTCTATTCTACGCAGCCGGATACCACACGGTGGGTCGACTTACCTTAGTTGCCTTTTACGACACCTCGGTAAGAAATGAGGGTGGTCTATTCTACGCAGCCGGATACCACACGGCGGGTCGACTTACCTTAGTCGCCTTTCACGACACCTCGGTAAGAAATGAGGGTGGTCTATTCTACATAGCCGGATACCACACGGCGTGATTATTAATAAGCAGTGTATTTATAAAAATAATTTAATTTTATTTTAGGTGATCCCAAAGCAGGTCTCGATTCTCATATGAGCGTTGTAAATAATGTTCACTTTTCTGGCATTAGAAACAGTTTTAATGAAGGCCACCCAATCGTCTGTTTGCAGGTATTTTAAGATTCTTATTAATACAAATAGTTCATCTTGTGTCGACTCATAGTATGATATGATTTTTAAATAATTTTGTACTAATTTACGTGATATTAGCTATGTCTATATAATGGCGCAAATTATACCTATTTTAAATTTTAAATTCTGTTGACCTATATTGCTTTCGGTGAAAAATTTTACGCATGGTGATTTAAAATAAAAATATATGCTTAACCATTAGATTAACCATTTTTATAGTAATTAGAGGTCACTTTGCGGAAATCCATGATACAAAATTATTTTGCAACAATCTGCGATGAAGTAAATAGAAAATATATATTTATTTTTTTTGTTTTTTTTTATACACTTTATTGTGTACCATAGAGAAAAATACAGGAAAGACAAAACAGCGATTAAAAGAAAATATAATTGTAACCTACAAAAGGCGGTCTTATCGCTTAGTAGAGATTTCTACAAGACGACCTAAGGGTTAGGGAGAACTAAAATGATTATGTGGGTGGTGCACTATTTTAAAGTTAAATACAAACTAATAACACACGCAAATACACAGATGAAAGATCTACACATCTTAAAAATATATAAAAATAAAAATAATAAATATTAAATCTTTAAACAAATAAATCCTTACTAATATTATAAATGCGAAAGTCTGTTAAGTTTTCACAGCTAATCCGCTGAACCAACTGTGATAAAACTTGTCACAATCACTCTTCATACACCTGGGTAACATATAAGCTATAGAAATCCTGTGAATTCAATAGGAAGAGGATGACATTAAATAGTGCCATCTATTATCAACCTAAAAAGGATTTTTATTCACAATGTTACATTAAAGTCAAATCTGTATTTAAGGTAGTTTATATATCACGTTATGTCAAAAGACTTATTTTAAGAAAGATCTATATATTTTTTCTGTTTACTGGATTTAATTGAATTATGACAAGGTATAATTAATGCAAGTAAAATGGGTAATTTACTAAATTAAATAAGTTATTTAATTTTATAAATGTCTATTTGTAAATTATGTTTTCACGGCCAGCCTACTTAACCAATATCGATGAAATTTGACACATCTATTATAATTATATCAAGGTTTTTTTATTCACGATGTGTCAAAATGAAGCCTGTATATTAAAGAAATAGGTTTTACAGAGGAGACCCAATGGAGTCTCACTTTAAAAGATAACCCCCCAGATCGATCTGATTTTTGTGATGGAGATATTTTTAGGGCTGGTGATTGAAGTTATTGGTTATTCTAATACTACAAGGTCCACTTGAACGAGGTCGCGGGTAAAAGCTAATATAAAACTATAAATACACAAAAATTATCTAAATAAGTCATCTTAATTGTTGCTAGACAAATAATATATTCGTTGCTTGACAAATTTTTTAAAATATCTAAATTGTACTTGGACTCTTGTATATTTAAAGGCAATGCTACGCAATGATTAACTAAAAAATATTGTTTTATGCCTAGGCATAAGAGAAAAGATTAGATTGATGATACATATAAAAAAATGCCTAGGCATTCATCATCCTCCTGCCCTTACCCCACTCTAAGTGGGATTGGCACAACATATTACATATATGTTGTTACATGATTTGACTACATATTTTTTGACCGGCCGGATGCCTGACGTCAACTTACCTTAGTCGTATTTTACGCCTCCTCGATAGGAAATGAGGGTGGTCTATTCTACGCAGCCGGATACCACAAGGCGGTTTCTAGTAGGAAGGAGCATTAGTAGGAAATATCACACAGTACAGAATAGAAAATTTCGGTTACATCGTATAGGGAGCCACTTGAGCTGATATCAAAACTGTAATATATGTGTAAATCGAATAGCGAGACTTTGAAGACGCTCTATCTTGATAATTTGGTCATCAGGAAGGTTGAGATAGTTCGAGATAGATCGAAGGTTCGCGGTCGTCGTTTACGTCGTCAATTGAGTCGCAATAAGAGTCCATGGTAGGTCTGCTGTAAATATAGAGTGGACTATCCGTTTTCATACCTTATACATGCAGGGTTTCCAAAAACACATGCACTTCAAACCTCCACTACCGCCAACACAATACACAAGCACCACACGCGTTCACTATCACAAACTCAACAATCGTTTCGTTCCGCAACCGAAGCATCATAAGGTGATAGAATCTAAGACAAAATATCAAAGTTTTCCGCTCTATATTTAGCATTATATTTTCTAATTTCTTAATCGCGGATTATAGAAAAATTATTTCATTATTACTTTTGTGAATGTTGTGAGTTCTTACTTTAAGAAAATGACCTCAATTTTTCTTTAAATTGGCTTCTCTCACGTACAAGCGCGTCCTTGGTAGCAAGGAAATGAGCTCATAAGTTTATAAATCTATAAATTATTCGTAATTAAAATTATATTATAAAAACTTTTCACTTTGACATAGTTTATCGAAGTCTTCTTTCTTCGTCCTTATACATAGTATTCATGTATAGTGATTGATTCAACCCCCGCCATTTTGTTTGTCTCCGAACACGTGTAACATGCTTGAAGTAAGAAAAGATTGATTTTTATAGTCGATATGTATTTTTGTGTTACAGGCGCCTTTATTCCACGCTTTGGGTGCAATAGTGACACTTTTGTCCTGCTTAAGTCACGGAGCTACAGTAGTATTACCGGCGCCCACGTATAATATTCCCGCAAATGTTGATGCTTTATGTGCAGAAAAGTAAGAGAAAATATAAAATAACCTCATAGAAATCTGTAAAACTTTTCAGAATTTACCAAGATAATTGCAATAATCACAAGCTTTTCGGTGAAGGTAAAACATCGAGAGGAAACCTGCATATCTGTAGAGAATTCTAGGGATATGTGTAACCTACCAATCCGCATTGGAGCAGCGCGGTAGGTCTTAGCTCCAATCCTTCTCTCTTAAAACGGAGAGACAAGGCCTTAGCCCAGCAGTGGGCATAGTAACAGGCCGTTACTTTTAATGATTGAAAAGTGATGATATCATAAAAATATTTTTCAGATGCACAATAATAACAGGAATACCAACAATGTACCTGGATATTTTGTCTTATATAAAGTCTAAAGGCGATTTGCCTCTAAAAGTTCAAATCGCATTAGCAGCTGGTGCTCCTTGCAGCCCGCAGTTGATACGCAAAATAAATTCAGAGATGAGAGTGAAGTCTGTCAGGGTAAATGTGCTATATTTAATGTCCTAAATTATTGAGCTTCTGGTAATTTCGACACTTTAGGGATGGAATTGAAGTTGACTAGTAAACGTAAAGTAGTACTCAGTAGAGGTGCAGATTTACTCAAATTCAAATTCAATTTCAAAATATTCTTTATTCAAGTAAACTTGTGAACAAGTGCTTTTGAATCGTCAACATCTAATGCTGGTTAGTAAAGCTGTACCTACCGAGAAGGACTAGCAAGAAACTCGGCGATTGCTCTTTTCAAACAATAATTCTGATCACTAGTTACATATAGTTATTAATGTCTTGTACAGGGTTGAAGAGAAGCTATATCCACGCATTCTTATCGTCATATAGGCTTTCTGAATTAGCCTTTTTTAATAGTATTTTTAAACTGTTGTAATGGTAAAGTCAAAGTAGATTGTGGAATTTTATTATATAATCTTATACCCACTTGCTTGCTTGCTACTGCACTTGTTTTCAACCGTTGGAACCATTTAACCCATGGCTAGACACAAACCAGGAACTAATACAAGGGATTTCAACACCTATGATATTGTGCCGCTCGGATTCTCTAACTAGTCCTTACAACCTAATAGGTCAGCTAGGTAGGTTTACCGATAAAGCGTTTTACGACGCGCGGTATTTAGCTTAGCAGCACATTTAGCTAGTTAGGTTAGATACCTTAAACAACTGTTCAGTACTTGCTTATTGCACATTCCGTGGTTGGCTGTAAATTCTGCCGCCAACCTAATGGTATCGCTCGGTGGTACCGGATTGGTGGATTTCTGCAAGAGCGCCACCAGCGCCACCGACACGTAACAGTTAGTCGTCTCTTGACCGCTGACCTGTCCGACCGCCATAGCAGTGTCCGTGACTAACCGTAAAAACTTTGTGGTACCGTGTGCCTGTTCACCGAACTTTATCCCACCCGTGTTGTGACATTATTGTGCGTGATATCTCTGCCAATTTCGGGAGCTGGACGTTCCAGAGGGACGGTGAGTAGTTTTTACTTGTCGATCGCGGATATTGTGTAATTTGGGGTACACTGGACACATCCATTCAGAACCAGCGAAATTTATAAAGGTCCTTCGAAAGCAGAACAACAAATAGCTGCATCATTTTCTGGCCTTCGAGCCGAACGTAACTATTTATTAAAAATTATATATCGTTATATATAAATTTTGTTACAGTCCATAATTATATAAGTAATAATATTTTTCTCACAGAATAGTTATTATACGTAATTTATATATTATATTTTATATATTTCGTATTGTGTATATAATTCGTAATTATCGCATAATAATTTACATCGGTTGCATATTGTCATTGTTAAAGGTGTCAAAATGGCGGAACCGACTCGTACTGAAAAGATTGAATTTAAACTAAAAACGTTGAAGTTTAAAAAGGAATATTTGTTCTCTAAAGTACAAAAGTTATATGATTTTTCCACAACAATTAAAGCGGATTTAAATAAAAAACATAGCTTCTTGGCACAGTTTTCCGAATTAGAAAGTGTTCGTACGAAATTCGAAAATACCGTTATGGAAATTTTCGAGTTAGAAATGCAAATAAATCCAGGGTTAAAATTATCGACTTCGCAATTAGATGCATTCGAAACATTATACGAAGAGTGTAGAATAGCTGCGCGTAAATATAAGTCCGAACAAACTACCTCCTATGCGGCGGAGCAACAAAATAAAAGCGAGCTAGTGAGACCGTCGTTGCCGAAGTTAACGTTGTTTGAATTTGACGGCGAAATTGAAAATTGGACGACGTTTTATGACACTTTTTATTCATTAGTGCATAACCGAGACTTTGCCGAAATCGATAAATTTCATTATTTACTGTCGTGTGTCAAAGGTCCCGCACTTAATATAGTGAAAAAATTACCGATCACGGCAGCTAATTACATGTTAGTTTGGCAAAGCCTAGTCGATAAATATCAAGATCCTAGAGCGCTTGCGGGGAGATATCTCGATAAAATGCTTAATTTTACTCCGATAAATCGAGATACTTCGCAGAACCTTACATTATTTATTGAAACTTTTGATCATTCTTTAAAAGCGATTCAAGCGCTGAAAATAAATGACCTCGACGATTATTTATTCTGTCATTTAGCATTACGAGGCCTTGACCCTCATACTAGAAAATTGTTCGAGGAAAGTCGGGATCAAAAAACTATACCTAAATTTTGTGAGCTTATAGATTTTGTTAATAAACAAATTAAAGTATTGGAACACACTTTTCCGTCACCGTTTGTAAGCTCACCAAATAAATATAAACAAACAAATTATAACCATAGAACAAATCAACAGAATAGTTCGCGACAAGCGTTAACAAAAACCGTCCTTACTACTTCTCGCACGCTATCGAAAGGTGACGATAACTTTAATAAAAATAGGTTAACATGTCCACATTGTAACCAAAATCATATGATTTATCGATGTGAACATTTTCGTAAAATGTCTGTCGATAATAGAATTGACCGTGTCAATGCCCTTAAATTATGTACGAATTGTTTAAAATCGAATCATGAACTATCCTCGTGTAAAAGTATGATCACCTGTGGTGTTTGTGATTTACCGCACCACTATCTATTGCATAGAGATAAGGAGCGCGGGAGTTTCGTGCGCACATCGGCCGTGCCGACTAGCGAACCCGTGCCATCCTCGTCGCACGCGCAGCAAGCGCTAGTGTCGTCTCACTCCGTGAGTGACAGTGCATCGACACAGGCGGCTCTGTATTCCGTTGATGGAAAACCGTACGGGGTAGTGTTAGGAACCGCGCGAACGCATGTTCTCGATGTAAGCGGACAGTTTCAAGATTGCCGTGCAGTTATTGATTCAGGGGCTCAGAGTTCTTTCATAACCGCGGAATGCGCTCAACGTTTGGGATTGCAGCGAAAGAAATGTCCGTTTACAATCTCCGGCCTCGGTGGCGAGTTTATTAAAAATCAAGGCATTATAAATTGTACGATTAAGCCGCGTCAGGCAGACGGCCCCATATTTACGTTAAATATGGTCGTCGTCACAAAGGTGTCATCTGAGATGCCAAATATTAATTTTCCTGCGAACGTTATCCAGGAATATGAACGATTTAGTTTAGCGGATCCTTCTTATTATAAGCGATCGCGCGTAGATATGTTATTAGGTAACGATATCGTGTCGGATATTATAAAGGATAAGCCGTTATTTATTAAAGACGATATTCCTAGTGTTATTGATACTGTTTTCGGGTACGTAATTAGTGGGAAATTATGTCCTAATGGGGATTCGTATTTTTCCCAAAATTTTCACTTCTCGGTTGCGACGGAGGAAGAACAGTCTCTCGATCGGACATTGCGTTCCTTTTGGGAAATCGAAGAGGTGTATTGTCCACCCGTAACTAATCCATTAGATCAATTAGCGGAAGATATCTTCGTAAAAGAGCACACTCGCGACTCGAACGGCCGCTACGTCGTCCCGCTTCCGCTCGTCCCCGACCACCCGCCTCTCGGGGACTCGAGGACGGCGGCCGAGCGACGGTTGGTATACACGGAACGCAAGCTCGCGCGTTCGCCTGTGCTACAACAGGCGTACGGAGATTTTATGCGCGAATATGAAGCGCTTGATCACATGGAAGTTTATTGCGGTGCGGAGCAGAGTCGATATATAATACCGCATCATAGTATTTTGCGGCCCAGCAGTACGTCAACTCCTTTACGCGTTGTGTTCGACGCGTCTGCAAAAACTAGTAACAATATTTCGCTTAATGATATATTATTAACTGGCCCCAAACTTTATCGCGATATTGCTGCCATCATTTTAAATTTCAGACTTTTCGAATATTGTCTAGTTTGCGATGTTTGTAAAATGTATCGTGCTATTCGGTTAAGAGAGTCGGATAGACGTTATCAGCACATATTGTATAGGGATCACCCGAGTGACAAAATGAAATTATACGAATTGAAAACCGTGACATACGGACTTAGTTGCTCACCCTTTCTTGCGATTCGTACTTTATTACAATTAGCGCGCGATGAAGAGGAACGTTTCCCTTTAGCGGCGCGACTCGTACAGGAAGGAGTATACATGGACGACATATTATACTCATGTAACACCTATGAGGAGGCTTGTACGTTACAGGATCAACTTATAGGTATTTTTGCAAAGGGTACTTTCACATTAAAGAAATGGACGAGCAACAGCGCGGATTTATTAAATCGTGTTCCCTCGGAATATAGGGAATGCCCGGTTACATTTATGAAGGATGAGAACGAGTGTACAGTCAAGGTGTTAGGTTTGACCTGGACTCCACTGTCTGACAGTTTTTTATTTTCGATTAATAAGACAGACCCTACTCGTACCAAACGGTCCGTTTTGAAACTTTTAGCGTCAATTTATGACCCGGTCGGGTTCATCGCCCCCTGTACGTTCGTAGCTAAACAAATTATGCAGGACTTATGGAAGCTAGGCCTAGGCTGGGATGAGCCACTCCCACTCGAAATAGGTAATCGTTGGGCATCGTTTATCGAGGAGTTGCCGCGCTTAGCTGAAATCCCGATTGAGCGTCACATGTTATTGCCGGGACAGACTGAATGCGAACTGGTCGGATTTTGCGATGCGTCATCCCGTGGGTACGCCGCCTGTGTATATGTTGTGTCACGAGATGAACAACATAATGTTAAAGTCCGATTGGTAACTGCTAAATCAAAGGTCGCGCCGGTAAAGCCCATGACGATTCCGCGGTTAGAATTGATGGGTGCTGTTCTACTTAGCAAACTTATTAAATTTGTTTCTGAAAATATGACGCGTGTTAAAATTTCTCGCTTAACTGCTCTGACCGACTCGACCATTGTATTGGCATGGCTTCAGACGGAAGCTTATAAACTAAAGACGTTTGTTTGTAACCGTGTTACACAAATAATTGAAATTATACCATCACATCATTGGCGTCACGTTAATAGTGAAAATAACTTAGCAGACATCTGTTCAAGAGGTGTCTCGCCATCCCAGTTAGTCGCTGATAGTCGTCAATGGTTACTAGGTGCTGATTGGTTGTACCGTGCTTACAACGAGTGGCCTACCTCGGGTTTTGTTCAGGACTCAGAAGAGAATCCGCCCGAATTAAAGACGTCGTACAATTTAATGTCTGAAAGGCTCGAGGTAATAACAATTACCGATAAAAAAGAATTTTGCGAACGTATTTTTGATAGATTTTCGTCGTATTCAAAATTACAAAGATGCTTCGCGTATATTTTGCGATGGCGTAATAATAAAAATAAATTAAACGGGTCGGCTAATTTATCCACAGAGGAGCTAAAAACCGCTGAGGACTCTCTAATTAAATTAGTGCAAGGTGCTTATTTCGAAACTGAGATTGATCGTTTATCAAAAAACATCAATTATATTCCTTCACTTAAAAAATTATCACCTTTTCTTGATTCATGTGGTTTTCTCAGGGTAGGGGGTCGTATTCGCTACTCCGAGCTTCCATATAATGCCAAACATCCACGCCTGTTACCTAAAGGCAGTGGCTTTACAAAATTGCTGATAGAATACTATCATAAAAAATATTTACATGCGGGTCCGCGAACGTTACAAAATATTTTAATTGAACATTTTTGGATATTATCAGCGCGTAGCCTGATTAGATCCGTTTTATCCAAATGCAAGATTTGTTTTAAATGTAAACCGTCACTTTTACAACCAGAGATGGCTCCTTTGCCACCGACGCGGTTAACGCCTAATAAAGTTTTTGATCATGTCGGTGTTGATATTGGAGGTCCATTTTACACTAAGGAAAGCTTGCGTAGAAATGCGAAGGTGTCCAAATCGTATTTGACATTGTTTGTTTGTTATTCTACGAAAGCCGTGCATTTGGAATTATTATCCTCGCTGTCTGCCGAATGTTTTTTGGCCTGTCTGGATAGGTTCGTAGCGCGTCGAGGGCTATGTTCCCATCTTTATTCGGACTGCGGAACTAATTTTATAGCATCAAGTAAACATTTGACAGAAGTTCAAAAATTTTTAAGTAACAACAAAAATAATGAGGAGATAATATCAGGCTGTGCTCAACGCCAAATCAGTTGGAAATTCAATGTTCCTAGCGCCCCTCACATGGGAGGGTTGTGGGAATCGGGAATTAAATCGGCAAAATATCACATCACCCGTAGTGTTGGTGATAAATCTTTAACTTTCGAAGAGCTGTATACTGTTCTTTGTAAAGTTGAAGCAATTTTAAATTCTCGACCGTTATGTCCATTACCGGCTAGCGATAACCCTGAAGATTTTAACGTTTTAACTGCGGGACACTTTCTAATTGGAAAAAGCCTAACGGCCGTGCCGGAATATAATGTTGAAGATATGCAAATCAGTAGGCTGTCACGTTGGCAGTATATCCAAAGGGTGTCGCAATTGTTCTGGAAACGATGGAGTCGAGAATATCTTAACACTTTGCAACAGAGAGCAAAGTGGTTTACATCTACACCTAATCTTAAAGTGGGCGATTTAGTCATTATCAAAACTGACAATATGCCTCCTTGTAAATGGCCTTTAGGCCGCGTAGAAGTCCTACACCCTGGACCAGATGGCGTTGTTCGTTGTGTCACGTTGCGTACTTGCAAAAGCAAGATGCAAAGACCAGTCAACAAGCTTAGTCCTTTACCGTATATCAATTAATACTTATTCTAATTATATTTATTATTTCTTTAACTTAACTTTATTATATCTTTATCTAGTGTAGGACTTATCTATTTATTTATTATTATAATTTTTGCTACTACTGCTGTAGGAGAAACCATAATTATGGTTTCGGTAGGGGGTGTGTTCAGTACTTGCTTATTGCACATTCCGTGGTTGGCTGTAAATTCTGCCGCCAACCTAATGGTATCGCTCGGTGGTACCGGATTGGTGGATTTCTGCAAGAGCGCCACCAGCGCCACCGACACGTAACAGTTAGTCGTCTCTTGACCGCTGACCTGTCCGACCGCCATAGCAGTGTCCGTGACTAACCGTAAAAACTTTGTGGTACCGTGTGCCTGTTCACCGAACTTTATCCCACCCGTGTTGTGACATTATTGTGCGTGATATCTCTGCCAATTTCGGGAGCTGGACGTTCCAGAGGGACGGTGAGTAGTTTTTACTTGTCGATCGCGGATATTGTGTAATTTGGGGTACACTGGACACATCCATTCAGAACCAGCGAAATTTATAAAGGTCCTTCGAAAGCAGAACAACATATTTCTGCACCAACAACAATCAATAATTTGCATAACGGTCATAACCATAGTCAAGGATACCAGAGCGTATTAATTAGCATGAATGAACATAGATAGATAATAAAAATAAATATAGATATATAAACATAGATATATAAGCTAAATAGTTTGAATATCAAGTCAAAAGTTATTCAGAATCTTTTTTAGGCTCTTTATGGTCTCTCAGAAACAACTGCTTGTGTGTTTCAATCTCTACCGGAAGATGGAGTTGATCTGGTCGCGGAAACTGTTGGATATACTACAGACCATGTTGAAGTTAAAGTAAGTAACTTCTACCACTTAACTAATCAGTACCACTAGGCACTACATAGAGTTACCGGAGCACCAGAGGCTTCCTAAGAAAAAAACCGTGATCTCAGCAAATTTCGCTCGGTCCGCGAACTTTGAACTCCATGTTTTGTGCCCTTAAAAATCCAATTTAGCTCACTCATCATACTGAGGATGTAAAAGCCGTTTCCAACAAATAAAGATATATAGACTACAAATCGTAAAAAGGTCTATTGTCGTCAGTGATTAACAATGACTTTATTATTACCCGAAAGTTGAGAGTGATGTCATATAAGAACTATTTGATTAGTAATATATCAGGTATGATTGCTTAAACCAGGAGGAATCGCAAGAAAATTTTCACTTGTCAAGTGCCAAGGTTTTGTGGACATCCTTACGAGCCTTGCCAAGATAAAAAAAAACTTAAGACCTTAATTGATATTTGCAATTCCTATGATTTACGCTGTAGGATAAGATTGTATCGAAGCTTGCATATTCATTAAAGATTCCTAGGATATGTAAACTTCCAATTTATCTATAGTAGTTAGGTTCCACTATTAAAGAACCCAGTAAGAGAGATCTGTTCCCAACAATGGAGTAACAACCCGTAATTGTATCATTTTTTATTCATTATTATTATATACAGCGTAAACGAAATTTCACAGTAAAACTAATATATATTTACTATCAGAGTACAATAGATCTTTAAACGTTCTTCCCATTTTGGCTTAGCCGCCCGATTACCTTCACTTATATATTTACGTCTTATATTTTTATAGGTGACTGATAGCGATGGAAAAACGGTGCCGTTTGGTACTCCTGGAGAATTGATGGTTCGAGGGTACAACAATATGATGTGCTATTGGGATGATCCAGTGAAAACAAAGCAGACCTTGAGAGAAGATGGATGGCTTCATACTGGGTATAAAACTGAAACTTTCTCTCTTTTCATCCAAAGAATCATCCACTGTTGGTTTTGGGTCACCTCAAAAGATTTCATATGATCCTGTTTCGCACTAATCAAGCGGTCCGCTCTAACTTAATGAGGTCATCAATCTAGAAAAAACGCTAGGTTCTAGGTTCTACGCTACAAACCACTACAATTTAGACACTTTAGACAATTTTACTATGTTTCGTTTAGGCTAGGCTAGCCCTAGGCTTCGCGGCATCGCCTCTAGATCCAAAGTTCATCAGTTAGAACGCTTTAATTTTAACAAGGATCTCCTCATTTCTGATTCGGTTACGCAGATACTACGCATACCGCATATATACGTATTTTTTTACTTTGCTCAGAGCAACCGTCTTTACTTCACGTTATGAATTAGAGTAGTTTTGTTATTGAGGATTCAAAAGTACTTTTAAAATAATATTAATAAGGATTATTACTTTTGGAATTTATACAAATAATATAAAAGTAAAAACCTATCTGTACGTCTGTAACGCTTTTACGGCTAGTCTGTTTGACTAATATTGAGGAAATTTGGCACAAATAAAGTTAATAAACCATACAGGAGAACAATGCTGTTTCATTCGAAAACAGGGTAAAAACTAATTTTGCATAGTGAGGGTACTTAAACGTTTCAGTTGGCGCAAACGATGTCGCGGAAATAACTAGAATGAATCGAACTGTAATACTTTAAAAATAAATAATGAATAGATAAGATTAAATATAATATTTTTCGTCGTGGAGTCTATCTCCTGATGATGTTTCGGTTTTGCAGTGCATGTGTTTTTGCAAATTCTGCATATATCATGTTTGAAAACGGATAGTCCACTCTACATTTAGAAATATATATTTTTTCTTTTTACTTTATCGCGGATTATAGTCAAAATAATTTTAAAATAATTTTTAGTACTCTAAAAGCAGGCAAACATAAACATTTCCGAGTAAATTTTATCATCTTCAAAAGCTAAAAACATTTTAATAGCGGTTGATGTTAAAATATCTTTGAGATTTTTACGATTGCTTCGGTCAGACCATCTGTTCGTAATGATTTTTTGAAAATAAAATCATCAAAGACATTATTTTTACCACTGACCACTTGACGGACGTTTGATCGTAACTTAGTAAATTTCCTAAATGATGGGTTTCTTTAAATCTATATTCATTGAATAATATAGAATATGATAAAATATTATAAAACTCCGTCGTGTGGTATCCGGCTTAGTAGAATAGACCACTCTCATTTCTTAACGAGGTGTCGTAAAAGGCGACTTTGGTAAGCTTACGTCAAGCAGAGGGCCGGTCGTAAAATAACTAAATAATGTAACAACATGATTAAAACATGTTGTACCGCCCCCACATTGAGTGGGATAAGTGCTGGAGAATGAAACAAAACGACAAAAACTATTTTTATTTTACTATCCTACTGCTAGGCAACAGGTCTACACCAAAAAGCATGTGATAAATTGCTATTATTAATTAGACACCTGAATTTTAACAAAAATACTAATTGGTGCTTGCTCGGAATTTGAATCCGTGACCCTCTCCAAAAAGTCGCAAGATCTCACTGCTGGGCTATTACAGCTTAGATATATTTAAGTTCAGAACTTTAGCAATATATTTTACATCATTTTAAGACATTCTTATTATATTTTATAGTCTCATTTATTTATTTACGCCCTGTTACTATCCCACTGCTGGGCATAGTCTACGCTGTCAGTTTTTGGAGAAGAATTGGAGCTAAAACCCATCACACTGCTCCAATACGGATTGGTAGTTTACACATATCCCCAGAATTCTCTAAGTATATACAGGTTTCCTTACGATATTTTGCTACACCAAATATCGTGTGATAAATTGCTATTATTAATTAGTCACATTAATTTTAACAGAAATACTCATTACTGGTTGCCAGGGATTTGAACCCGAGAACCTAACAATGGAGTCACACGGTCCTACTGCTGGCTCCATTACAGCTTAGATATATTTAAGCTCATGACTTTATAGATATACTAGCAAAGTCCCGCGGTTTTACCCGCGTCCATACAGATCTCGTGGTAGTGGAAAGTCTACGAAGTCGGACTATAGATTTATTTTGTATATTAATTTATTATATAAAATGGGTATCATTAGTATTCTTGGAATAAGAGCTAACTCACCAAATGCAGGCCCTGATATAACGGTCGTACAATGAATTTGTTATAGCATTATTTGCTTTCGATTTACATTCTTAAATTCGTAATATCTTTTGATTGGGATGTCGGATTTTAATAATTTGAAAAGTATTTTACAGGTATTGAAACAGTTATTAATTAAATATCATTTAATGGGATAAGGATTAATATAGAGATATTAATAAAATGTAATAACTACTGCAATATAACTACTTTTTTTACAATGTAAAAAAGTAGTGATATTGGCATAACTATAATAGTTAGACATATGGTATCGCGGACTTTTTTATGGATATTGATACGTTCTATAATACTGTAGAAATTTTTTTTGTTCTATCATCAATAGTTTCCGCAGCGCACGCGATGAAAGATGTTTACGACTAAATTTTTCCCAACTTATTACAATTTTATTAGGGATGCCAATTTTTTTTGAAAATGACGTATAGCCTATGTTGCTCAGTGAAGAAGCAGCTTTCCAATGGTAAAAGAATTTTTGAAATCGGTCCAGTAGTTTTTGCGTGAAAACGTAACAAACATACATACATACATACATAAAAAGAAACAAACAAACATACAAATCTTTCCTCTTTATAATATTAGTATAGATATAAGTAATTCTAAGATCATTTTTTATTGGCATTTATTTATTTATAATGTCGTATATATATTTTTTGAACAAAGAGACGCTTTGACTTCATATATAAAAAATATCTGTGATACTCTATGCGATATATGGTCGTTGTATGACCACTAATAATTGTTTATTAACAGTGACAGTTTTACGATATCTGAAGACGGTTATGGAAAAATTGTGGGTCGTATAAAGGACATCATAATTAGAGGAGGCGAGAACATCGCGCCAAAAGAAATTGAAGATCACTTAAACACCCATCCAGACGTAATCGATAGTCAGGTACTTCTTATTTTCAACCTATTGATGTCTACTGTTAGATGTTTGAGTCTTTAATTCATATTTAAAAGCTTTTATTCAATTTGCAATGTATGTGAAGATGGAACCTTCCAAGCTAAATTTGACCTTGTTCCCGGTGTCCGATTGAGGAGAAATTTTATATACTGGTCTAGTTCCGGTAACTGCATGTTTATGATAAGCATGACCTAATGCTGCTGCCAGAATTAGCCCCAGACGACGGAACTGCTCAATGATTAACAATAGGGCCATGAAATTAAGCCAAAAGCTTTTTTTACTCGGTACAACATACATTCCTGTGCCTTTTGTTTAGATCGTTTCTGTATTACCTTTTGAGTAAGCGATAGTCAGGTCTTCTTCTTCTGTTTCAAATAATTGATGTCTACTATAGGATATTTGAGACTTGAATTTAGTTTAGCACAATTCAAACTTGTGTTTTTTGTATTTTCCATTTCCCTATCATCTCTGTTTTTTTTGTGTTCGAAGTGTATCTATCAACATTGAATCTTGCAGTGCGCGGTTAGCATTCCAACACTTTGGTCCCCTAACGTTGGTGCTGATTTGGTGACCCAATGAGCTGCTCAGATGTGAATTAGTAGGGATATGTGGACTTTTTCCTGAAAATCTTCAGAGATTTGCAAATTTCCTCACGATGTTTTCCTTCACCAAAAAGCGTGTGTTAAATTGCAATTATTAATTAGAGACATAAGTTTTAATAGACTAGATAGTTTTAGAGAAACTCATTGGTGCCGGTCCGAGGTTTGAACCAATGATCACCTTTGAACCAATGAGAGGCGCACGGTCTGACCGCTGGGCTATCACACCTCATTACGTGCAGTGCACTGAAGAATTATAAAATTAGTAATTAACGTTATTTCTGATTGCATTAAAAGGTTACTACTAAAAATTTAAATTTAAATTTACTATTTTGCAGGTAATTGGGCTATCGGATGAGAGATTAGGCGAAGAACTGTGTGCCGTGGTCAGACTGCGCGACGGCGCGACCTTCACTGTTCAAGATCTAACAAACCATTGTAAGGGCAAATTAGCCCGCTTTAAGATACCTAGAGTGCTTAAAGTCACGGACGATTTCCCCAAAACCGTATCCGGTAAAATACAAAAGTATAAACTGAAAGAATTAGTTGAATCCGGTAAAATATTGTAGTATAAATACTGTAGTAATTCTACGCGTAAATAAATTAATAATATATATAATTAGCACAATTATACGTATGGAACTAAAAAATTGTACATTTTTTTTATTATCATATTGAACTAGGTGCGCTAGCGGTTTGGCCCGGTCAAATGCATTTTCCAATTTTTTTATGTGTTCCGGTGTATTTAGCTGGGCCTCTATACGTACGTTAATATTTAAGTTGATATGTAAAAAAGAATACAAATGTTTATATAAAAATCTGTTTTTCCTTTTTAAAACCCTGTTGCGATCTAACACAAAAAGCACTTAAATAAAAATAAGAGTTATAACATACTAAAATGGTGTAAACACCGAAGAAGCAATTTGACTGACCCGTTGGCGCAGTGAGTGGTGACCCTGCCTTCAGTTCCACGGGTCGTGGGTTCGATTCCTGCCGAGGGCCAACATTTTCTAAATATAATTTATTGGTTCTTCGAGCCTGAACACTAGAGTAATGTACCAGAGAATTGTAGACATACAAAAATACTACAAAGAAGTCCGCGGGGGCATGTCTCCTTCTGTTAGGGTTAACCCACAATTTTTATGTTCAATATTACAATTCGGGAATAATTTTGTCGGCACAACTACTATAATATAAAAATGTAGAAATTACTTTTCGAATTTAACAGTAAATTTTTTACCGTAATCATTATTCTCCTGCCCTTATACCACTCCAAGAGGGGTCGGCACAACATGTTACAAACATGTTGTCACATGATTTGGCTACGTATTTTACGACCGGCCGCCTGCCTGACGTCCACTGACCTTAGTCGCCTTTTACGACACCTCGGTAAGAAAGGAGGGTGGTCTATTCTATGCCGGATACCACACAGCGTAAATTTTTTACAGTAAATAATAATTTTATCATTACCTTTGCATTTTGATAATCAAAGCGAAATCTCTTTCTTATCATAAAGTCAAAATGATATTTGCAATAACGAAAATGATAATTAAAGTCTGAGCAACAATGTAACTAACTGATTTTATCAAGAAAATTAATCATTAAAAATGTTTGTTGTTAAAAGTAATTTGTGATCGACAATATGTGTAAATTGTTGTTGTGTCTATTACTATTTAGTAGTATTTATGCAGTGAATTCATCTACAGGTATGTAGATTAAAAGGTTTATTTCCCGTTCCCTAATACTATAGTGGCGCATAGATATTATTTATATTAAATGGTTAAAGATCAAACACGACTTGTTAAATAAATAAATATATGGCGATACTACATACACGGTCCCCAAAGTAATTTAATATTTATTTTGTGGGTGACAGACAACTAGTAAATATATACCTATAATATTAAATACATACATAAACACACCTAGAGTCGAAGAACTCTATAAATGGTATTTTAAAAAATGTTGGTCGTTGAAAATCGGTAGGAATCGAAGCTTGATCATCATTCTCCTGCCCTTATCTCACTCTAAGTAGGGTCGGTACAACATGTTAAAAACATGTTGTCATATGATTTGGCTACCTATTACGACCGGCCGCCTGCCTGACGTCAACTTACCTTAGTCGCCTCTTACGACACCTCGGTAAGAAAGGAGGGTGATCTATTTTATTCTGCCGGATACCACACGGCTAATCGAATCGAAGCTTGTCGATTAATTAAATAGATCGAACCAAAAAAAATCGTACATGTAAAATTATTTCATATAGAGAAATTCAAATTTAAGCATATATATCACAACTGAAAGATATAAATACTTTTTTTTCAGTTAGATTGGTACGATTAGTCGATCACACTAGCTATGCTATATCCATCATACAGAAGACGATGTCCGAGGTGGAGAAACGGCAATGGTGCAACTTGAAGATAGATGATATGAGTATAGGTGTCAGGTATTAATTATATTTAAGAGTTTAATGTAAATTGCTTAATTGTCTTATAGAAATTGCGTTTCTGAGATGAAGAAAGCTATAGTTCGGCATTAAGTAAGTTAAGCTGTTACAATATAATTATAAGATTATGAGCCAACCGCTTAACTTAGTCCTCGCGTGCGGGCTACAATGGCGCGGAGGTAGTATGAGAATGGAGACTGAGGCAGGTTCGGGCGGTAATCTCTTGTATATCACGCTACGGGCTCTCACCGCCCGCACCTATCTTAGTCATCTTTCTCGTTCTGCCTCCGCGCCCTAGTACTCTGCACGCGAGGACTGAGTTAAACGGTTGGCCTACAGAAAAGTTAGTGTAAGTCGATTAAATTATTACAGTGAAAACGTCTTAGGCAATGAAATGAGAGCCGAAATTGATTTGCAAAATGGATTCGTATCATCCATACAGAAGATTGACATTGTCCAGAGCACAATACAACAAGTCTGGTTACCGGTTACTGGGAATACGACCAGGGTTGAGGTTCAAGCGACTGTCAGAATGCATCATGTTGGTATTGGATTTGATGCCGTCACTAAGATTAACCAACAAGTAACCCACACTACAGGGCTGATAGTCTATCCAGAAATCCAGTTTTCATTTATTGTAAGTAATTATACGCTTTAACGAAAGTGTAGTTTAAAATATCGTTTCAAATTTAAAATTAGGAACGCCTGTTGTTCCCAGACAGGTGTTTCGTTTCACCAATGGTAAAAACATCATAGTAAACCGTATCTTTATCTATATCTATTTCTATACATATTATAAAACAAAGTCCCCAAATCGAGAGTAATCTTTATGTGATCGATTTTCTCTAAATCTACAGAACGATTTTTAAAAAGTAATTAAATTTCTCCGAAAGGTCAAGTAAGGTTCATAGTGCATAACGATTTTATGTCAACTGAGTTGAAGAGGTCGTTTTGATTTGGATAACTGGTTTCGATTGTAGTTTACAGGGGGAAATAGGTATAAATAGAGGTGTAGGGTATCAGAGAGTCTCCTGCCGAGACTCGAGGGACTATTACATACTAAACACATGTGGGCGAAGCCGCATGTTTTGCTAGTTAATATTATAAATGTGATGTCTGTCTGTCGATATCTGTGTTCTGTATCGATGTCTGTGTTCAATATCTCTTCAGAACCGCACGTACAAACTGCGGCATCGATTAATATTTTGATAACAGTCTGATATGTTTACAAATCGTTGAAATTCACCGATGAAAGATACCGAAAGATTTGTCGTTTTCCTCTTCCACAATAAGGCTAGGAGCTTACTCACATTAAATCAACACAGTTAGGATGTATTTATTATACGTATATATCTCAGGCTTAGTATTAAATAATAATAATAAACCTAACCTAACCTTAAGTCTAAGTGTTAGTACACTAAAATCTAACTATCTAATAATTAACTTACCTCCTTAATAATGATTCGGATGAAATAAATAATTTAGTATGAAATTTGTCCGACAATTACGTGTGGTATCCGGCTGAGGTAGACCATCCTCATTTCTTACCGCGGTGTCGTAAAAGGCGACTAAGGTAAGTCGACCCGCCATGTGGTATCCGGTTGAATAGAATAGACCACCCTGTTTATCACCCAGGGGGTCGTAAAAACGACTAAGGTAAGTTGACGTCAGGCAGGCGCCCGGTCGTAAAATACGTAGCCTAATCATAAGACAACATGTTTATAACATGTTGTGCTGACCCCACTTAGAGATAAGGAGGATGATGAAATTTTTTCCGACAATACTTTTACACTACTGTCGACACAATTCCGCATTATCTCCAACAAACAAACAACAACCCATACCAGAGCAGTCTACAGAAAGGTTTAAATTAAGTCAAAGAAATATGCTCATACGTTAAGGTTATAATACAATTGAAGATTATTTGAATGATAAAAATGATTGGATTTGAATATCCTTTCACCTTCACACAAAAAAGAGGTTTAAAAAAAGTAAAGTAGCGGCCTGTTACTATGCCCCCTGCTGGGCTAAGGCCTCCTCTCTCTGTTTTTAGAGAGTAGGTTTGGATCTAAGACGTACCACGCTACTCCAATGCGGATTGGTAGGTTACACATATCCCTAGAATTCTCTAGAGATATGCAGGTTTCCTCACGATGTTTTCCTTCACCGAAAAGTGTGTGTTAAATTTCAATTATCAATTAGACACATAAGTTTTAATAGAAAAACTCATTGGTGCCTGCCCGGGTTTGAACCTATTTCGTCTCTAGAGAGTCGCACGGTCTCACCGCTAGGCTATCACAGCTTAAAAAAGAGGTTTAATAATGTAAAATTGAAAAGTTTTAAAAGATTGGCGGCGAGTTTCTTGCAGAGTGTTGGTTCTTTTCGGTAAGAGCAACATTCCGAACCAGCTGTAGCTTCATTAATCATATTGGCCCTTGACGACTCAAAAGTGCTTGAAAGAGCTTATTTGAATAACGAACATGTTGATTTTATTTAATTTAAATACTTTGTCTTCTATAAAAAAATAGTTTTCTTGCTCTTCCAAGTTATTGGTCTCTTTACTATTCACAAATTTTGTAGGCGCTACGCTACGCTTTATTGGAATTTGCTGCAAAAAAACTTTTTTTATTAGGGCACTTTAATACTAAAGTGTGATTAGTTTATATGTTTACGTTCAATTTATTAGATACTTCGTAATCAAGGTTTTGTGTATTCAAGATGCATCTTGCTTAATGTACATGTAAGTACATTAAGAATTGAATTAGCATATGAATAAAAACAAAACCTTGAGACTTATTAAACAAAAAGTTTGAACTAAAAAAATGAATCAACTTTTAGTAGGTATAAGTAATATTCCCATATAAAGAAAAATTAATCACAATTTCAGAGTTGTAATATTTGACTTTATGTTGTTTTTTTTTTGTTTTCATTATGCTCTTGTGTTTATTTTTATGTTTAAAATTGTTATTTATTGTAATACGAAGTATGGAGTAATGATGTGATCTCCTATAATTCATATACTAACTACTGTATAATGAAATTAAAATATTCGATTATAAATATTAATACGAAAATATTCGGACACTTGTGGTATTTTCAAATAAGTCGCTCAATCCATCGGACACCTATGAAGGGGATCGAGTCAGTTTCTTTTTTCTAGTAATAAGATATATATCCAAGTCAATATATATATATATATATATATATATATATATATATATATATATATATATATAAACATGCATTATATTATATATATATATATATATATATATATATATAATATATATATATATATATATATATATATATATGACATTTACTTTTATCATAGATAAACACCTTAATGTCCGAATATTTAGGTGAGTCACTGTCTATATAGGATATTTGTTGTTTTGTCGGTGCGAGTCCTACATACTCGCCGCTCGTCCAAGTTGTCGTGCCGAGGGCGGCGAAACATAAGGCTTAAGGGCCATAAGGGGTTATTTTATATTAAAAAAAAGATATTTGATGGATTATTTAATATGTAATGCTTTTGGAGATCCAAATAAATAAATAAAATTTTCCTCCTTTTTAAAGGCCTTTCTATTTAACTTACCGTATGTGAAGGTGTAATCTTGCAAGTTAAATTTGACTCACTTCCTAGTATCCGCTTGAGCTGAAATTTTAATTACTGGTCCAATCCCGATGACAATGCATGTTTATGATAAGCATGACCTAATGCTGCGGCCAGAATTAGCGTCAAGCGAGGGAACTCATCAACGTTTATCAGGAGGGACATGCAATTTTGTTTCAAAATCTTTTTTAAAAGCTCTTTTAACTTGACTTGTTCACAGATAACAAAACACCTATTTACGGGTGATATAACGGCAGATGTCGAGGGTTGGCCAATAAGAACTACAAACCTCATGAAATTCATACCCGAGACGGAAGTTACAAAAGTATACACAGTTTTGGTAAGTTTCATGCTGTCCATATTTAATATTCCATAGTTCTGTAGTGCTACCATTTCCTCAGTGAATAAGCCGTTAAAGCTAAGACCATATATTGCTAGTTAGAAAAAATTGAGTCTCATTAATTTTTCTTCATTTATAGACGCAAGTTTCTGACTTCCCCGTATATACTTGCTTATTATTTTATCCATTCTTGTCACGCAGCACATCTACCTTAACATTCTCATCTCATTTGAAGGCTCTCTTCTTTGATCTGTCTTTTTTATTTGGCGATATTCTGATCAGTCCATTACGAAAAGCTTATGATGAAGTACGAATGATACTATCATCAGAAATGACTATGTGCGTGCACCACTCACATTGTCATTCTAGTTATCCTTAACCCTAAGGTTATTTCGAAGAATTTGCTACTAAACGATAAGACCCTTTGTACTTTACAATTTGTTTTTATTGCTGTTGTGTACAGTGTGAAATAGTCTGGAGTATTCCTATATATTTTGTATTTATAATACGTCCAAAACAGATGCTTCTAGGCATGTCTTCTATATCCATAGATATATCACCATCTCTCACCTTATTTGGGACCATTTTGTTTGATTTGTTCGCAGATACTCCATTGCCTACTTCCATCACCTTTTTACATTTGCAACTAGGGTTAATTATTGCACCACATTAAACACTTAAATACTGATGTTTTTCACTGTTGAAAGTTTCTGATGTAAGTACAAATATAATTATTGTTTTTTTTTTAGTTCGACTGGAACAGTACATTCCCTAGTATTTCAAGATGGGCTACGGACATCTTTACACCGATCACTCTTCATCTGGCCACTGAAGTAGAAGAATTCCCTAGAATCTGTTACGATTGTCCAGTGACATAATTTGAATTATATTTTACAAAAACGCACCAACCGAAATTAATAAACGTTAAAATATTGAAAATATTTCAATCCAAATCGAGATAAGCAGTCACTATGCGTGCTACCGAAGAGGAAAATGACTATTATTTAAAGAAGACAAAATCTACTTTCAAGTATATTTTGATATTTAACTACCAACGTGTCTAGTAATTTTATAGCATTAGATAAACATCTTGATTCAGCTCTGGAGTTTATTAAATTTTAATAGTATTTATTTAATTTACTAAATCTCGTGTTATTGTAATCTTAAGATTTAATTAATTTTTTAGCTGCTTAGATCTAATTTAAATTTAGAATCATACTCGGAATAAATAACTTGTTTACGGTTTCTACGTTCCAGCTAATGATTTACTTGAGGTTCGCAGCATCAGGTTAGTTATTTGTTTTATATGTATATATCAGGCCTCAGGCCCAAGTGAGCGTCAAATATTATTCTGAGGAGTACCCTTCAGTCGTCTTATAAATTAGTTTTCGCACTGGCATCTACAACAAACTTTGATTATTACAATACCGTTGATTACAAATCTCGTTATATGATTATTTTTTATCAGTATTGGATCAGATTGAATAATGATTGCTGATACGTCTGCATGCGCTTATATTTTCAATTCATTTATTTGATATCGTCAAAGAGATAGAATATGTTGAAAACAATTTGTTACGGAGTTGTTATTTTAAGTATTTTGATTTTAGTGCAGTCGAATACATGGAGTAAGTATGTTAGATGTTTTAAAACTTCATTATCAAATTATAATAGATGTGTAAAAAAAAAATAAGAGCCATAAATACAAACATCTTTAAGTTATACGTATAAACATGATTTAATGATTTAACCGTTGCTAATGAATCTGCCACTTGGAAACAAAATAATTTACTTATTTTTTTTGTTGTTACACTAATTACTATAGAGTGCGAGCTGGTTTTGATTCAAAATAATTTATTTAGACTACAATACGATGTAGAAGATGTGATAACCCAGCGGTAAGACCGTGCGAGTCTTTTGAGGGGGACAGGAGTTCAAACCCCGGGCATTGATGATTGTAATTTCTCACACGCTTTTCGGTGCAGGAAAACATCGTAAGGAAACTGGCATATATCTGATGTATAGAAGCAGGCGTTCCTTTGCGGAATTCAAATTCAAATTCAAATTCAAAATATTCTTTATTCAAGTAAACTTGTAAACAAGTGCTTTTGAATCGTCAACTTTACTGCTGGTTCGGAAAGCTGTTCCTACCGAGAAGAGCCAGCAAGAAACTCGGCGGTTGCTCTTTTTAAAATATAAATCTTAGAACTAATTACATTTATTTATTACTGTCTTGTACAGGGTAGAGGTGCACCTATATCCACACATCCTTATCATCTAAGTAATCTTCAACAGTATAGTAGGCTTTCTGTATCAGCCTCTTTTTAACAGTGGTTTTAAACTGCTGTAATGGCATGGCCAAAATTGATTTCGGAATTTTATTATAGAATCTTATACCCATACCCACAAACGATTTACGTACTTTTGCTAGGCGCAAAGCAGGAGTCGCAAGCTTATGTCGGTTCCTACTTTGTCTATTATATACATCACCTATCGTTTTATAATTCTTTATATTTTTATGTACAAAAATTACATTGTTTAAAATATATTGTGAAGCAAATGTAAGAATACCTATTTCCTTAAACTTCTCTCGCAGGGAATCACGCGGACTTAAATTGTAGATGCCACGTATGGCTCTTTTTTGTAATACGAAAATTTTTTCACTATCCGCGCATTTACCCCACAGCAATATTCCATAAGACATAATGCTATGGAAGTAAGCAAAATAAACAAGTTTTGCTGTTTCGACATCTGTAAATTGTCTTATCTTTCGAACAGCGTAGGCTGCTGAACTAAGTTTCCCTGCAAGAGTTTTTATGTGTGTGCTCCATTGGAGTTTTGAATCCAAGGTCACTCCCAAAAATACAGTTGTATTTTCTGTTTTCAGTGGTACATTATTTATGGAGAGCCTATTTGCTGTTTTTGCAGCATTCCATTTTACAGGCACTATAGCAAAACTACCTCGCTATAATCCGCACGGGTTAAGCGAATGCATGCAAAGCTAATGTGTATGAAGTAGGCAAAATCTACGAACCTTATACATGCAGGACAAGCCACCACATGCACCTCAAGGCTCCTCCAGCAGCAACAAAGCACACAAGCAGCACACACACCCACCACCACAACAATCCGATCCGATCAACGATTGTTGTGGCGGCGGGTGTGTGTGCTGCTTGTGTGCTTTGTTGCTGGTGGAGGAGCCTTGGGGTGCGTGTGGTGGCTTGTCCTGCATGTATAAGGTTCGTAGATTTTGCCTACTTCATACACATTAGCTTTGCATGCATTCGCTTAACCCGTGCGGATTATAGCGAGGTAGTTTTATTATAGTGCCTGGCATATGAATATCTATAGAATTTTTGGGATATGTGTAGTTTAACAATCCGCTTTGGAGCAGCAGGTAGTTCTTAGCTCTAACCCTTCTCTCCAGAAACGAAGAGTAGCAGGCGGTTATAATATGCGGCAGTAAATAATGCACATCGAGACTTAGAGAGAGACATCGGCTAGATCCTGCTTCATAGAGCAATGTCTCTATCGCACAGACTGACGAACCCATGTGAAGCGTCACATACTAACTGAGTGACAGTGACAGCGCTCTACGAAACCGAACTGGCCAGCTGTTTCGTTCTAAACACCGATGTGCATTATTTAATGCTGGGTACTATGCTTTACTTTACATCACAATGTGTACATAGTTCTGCAACAAATAAATGTTATACCAATGAATGGTAGCATCTAAAATAATATCTATATTATGTAATGAAATTTTAAAAATTCGCTTTTTATAAAGGCTTAAATGATTATTTTTAAATTTAATATCATCAGATTCTAGAGTATGTTTGGTTAATCGGAATGCCTTTTATACGAAAATTATGCAAGATATGTTGGAACAAGTTGAAAATGAAGTCCGATGGTGCAACATGAAAATGGATGATAGAACTGAAAATATCGAGTAATATTTTATTTTTTATTTGTAACAATGGCAATTTATATATAAGTTTAATTAATTTTTTTTACTAATAAGTTTCAATATTTTACATAGTAATTTGGGAGAGGAGCAAAATTAATGAAGCTACAACTGGTTCGGAATGTTGCTCTTACCGGGAAAAACCAGCAAGAAACTCTACGGTCAATCTTTTAAATATTTTCAATTATACATTATTGAACCGCTGTCTTGTATGAAGCTAAAAGGATTTTTAAGTCCAGGCATTCTTATCATCTAAATAATCTTCAATTTTGTAATATTCTTTACGTACAAGCATATTTTTTACACTTAGTTTGAATCTTTCTGTAGTCTGGTCTAGAATGGATTGAAGAATTTTATTATAGAAGCGAATCGCGAGAACAACAAATGAGTTGCTGAGTCGCGACGCAGATATCACAAGCTGTTTATGACCTCTCTCTCGTATGTCTATGATATACATCAAATTTTGTTTTATACCTACCGATATTTTTCCGTACAAATAGAATATTACCATATATATATATATATATATATATATATATATATATATATATATATTGTGATGCTACAGAAACCCAGAGACTCGAATAAAATGAAGGAGTTTATGATCTATATCCTATATAGTTTATTATCTATGTTTCATGGTTTTACAGCGAGCGGTTATTCAGATGGCATGCATTAGGGACCGTCAACTATACGAATGGTTTTGTCGTGTCCATCGACAAGCTAGACCTTACCAACATCGAACAAAGTGTTACAACAAGAACAGTCAATGACACCGATATAACGACGCTGACTGTGCACGGCCGTTTGAATCTACGAGAGCTCAATGTCGGATTCGATGTAATTGCAAATTTAGAAGACACTGGAGTTCATCGTTTTACTGGAACCTATTCACATCTTCTGATCGTGATTCAAACATCGGTTAGTCAATTTACTATATTATAGTTTCATCATCATTCTATTGCACTTATCCCATACTAAGTGGGGTCGGTACAACATGTTTAAACATGTTGTTACATCTTTTGGCTTGTTATTTTACGACCCGCCGCCTGCCTGATAACAATCTCCCTTAATCGCCTTTTACGATACTTCGGTAAGAAATAGAATTTTTCATACATACATATAAATATGCTATTTTGACAATTTCCAATAGTCTTTTGATTCTCATTTGATATTCCCACTTTTGAATTCTAAGAAATGTATCGTAATTTTTACACTGCTACAATTTTCTTTTTTCAGATCACTAAGACTTTGCAAACCAGTGAAATAAGTACTTCTGCTACAGTTTTCTCACTATCATCTGGTAATGTTCGCATGATATACCAGCCTGCAAGCAACATAACTGAAATGCTGTCTAGAAGCGTAAGACATTTTTTACTGTAATAAATTAAGCTTCTTACTTCAAAAAGTAAGCATAAAACAGTAAGTAAGCTGCTGTCAAAGTACGGTTAATTTCTTATGTATATTATATATCTTGTGGAATGGATGAATAGAAAGTAAAATTTTTAGAACCGAAATGCCGCAGGCGAGCGTGTCAGAGGGGGTACGGATATCGAAGTACTATTTAAATGATAGTTTATTCAGATAGAATTGAAAATCTTTTCAGCTTCGTACAAGAGTAAATCGTTATTAAAATGTTTAAAAGATTGACCGGCGAGTTTCTTGCTGGTTCTTCTCGGTAAGAGCAACATTCCGAACCAGTCGTAGCTTCATTAAATCTAATTGATCTTTGACGATTCAAAAGCGCTTCTAAAGAGCTTACTTGAATACAAAAGTAATAATAAAATTATTTTGCTGTAGTCCGATAGACTCCACGACAAAATTGCAAAGCGATTTGTCGTGTAGTCTATCTCCTGATGATGCTTCGGTTACGAGACGAAACGATTGTTGAGTTTGTGATAGTGAAAGTGTGTAGTGCTTGTGTATTGTGGTGGCGGTGGTGGAGGTTTGTGCATGATTTTTTATGGTTTGTACATGTATCGGGTATGAAAAAACGGATAGTCCACTATACATTTAGCATTATATGTATTTTCTATTTACCTTATCGCGGATTATAGCAAAATAATTTTGTTATTAGTTTTGTATTATGGATCTGCATAAAGTAACGCCTAATTCGATAAATTGCTTACTTAAATAAAGATTATTTTGATTTGATTTAATTCGACATAAGTACTGACTTTCATTTTATAGTACAAACCATCAAGTGTTATCAATGTTTTTTTTTAGTTCTCTGCTTCAAGGAATTGGGACAGTTACAGCAGGTGGGGACGGGAAGTCTTCGCACCACGTATGTTGCAAGTTGCGAACAAGATCGACTTTCCAAGTGTACGTTTTGATGGTTTATGCTGATATAAAATACATAAAATCTCTTCGTCTTTTATTGTGTATGCTAAACGAACGGTTTCGCCATGTCCATCGACAACATAGACCTTTCCAATATCGAAAAAGGAATTATTACAAGAACAAACGACGACACAGACAGTGCGTGGACGTCTAAATCTGAGAGATCAAATTAAAAAAGGATTCAAATACAAAATATTCTTTATCCAAGTAAACTTGTAAACAAGTACTTTTGAATCGTCAACATCTACTGCTACTGATGGGCGCTGGGGTCTTAAGGTGCCTGGATGGCGACCCCGCACCGGAAAGCGCAATGTCGGTAGACCCCCTACGAGGTGGACAGACGACCTCAAAAAGGTCGCAGGGAGCCACTGGATCCAGGCGGCGCAAGTTCGTGTGGTGTGGCGATCCCATGAAGCGGCTTATGTCCAGCAGCGGACGTCCATCGGTTGACGAAGAACTTCTTCTCCGTCAACCTTCTTCTTCTTCAAGAAGACTGCGAAGAAGCTTACTTACTATTTTTTGCTTACTTTTTGAAGTAAGTAGCTAAATTTATAACAGTAAAAATGTCTTACGCTTCTAGACAGCATTTCAGTTACGTTGCTTGCAGGCCGGTGTATCATGCGAACATTACCAGATGATAGTGAGAGAACTGTAGCAGAAGTACTTATTTAACCGGTTTGCAAAGTCTTAGTAATCTGAAAAAAGAAAATTGTAGCAGTGTAAAAATTACTATACATTTCTTAGAATTCAAAAGTGGGAATATCAAATGAGAATCAAAAGGCTATTGGAAATTAACAAAGCAAGCCTGACTTCAAATTTTAATCTATGTTTCACTGTATTCCGTAATACTAGTCATTTTTATCATATTTATTCCTAGTATGATAAATAAACTCAAGGATGCTAAAACTTATTGCTTAGCTTAAACTAACAGCAATAATTCTTATTTTACATACGGACACTATCAAGTAAACGTTAAATATCTATGTTTAAGTAACCGTTGTTGTATGCCATTTCATATCATATACAACGATTGTTGAGTTTGTGATAGTGAATGCGTGCAATGCTTGTATATTGCAGTGGCAGTGGAGGTTATAGTGCATCTGTTTTTAAGACTCTTGCATTTATCACATATGAAAATCAATAGTACACTCTACATATACTTTCTGCTTTATCGAAGATTACAGCAAAATAATATATAATTAATACTATTGTAAAATCATTACTTAGGCTACAAACACTAGCATATTTAAATTTTCAAAATAGCATATTTAAATGTATGTATGAAAAATTTTATTTCTTACCGAAGTATCGTAAAAGGCGATTAAGGGAGATTGATGTCAGGCAGGCAGCGGGTCGTAAAATAACAAACCAAAAGATGTAACAACATGTTTAAATCATGTTGAGCCGACCACACTTGGGATGGGATAAACGCAAAAGAATGATGATGAAGTTATAATGTAGTAAATTGACTAACCGATGTTTGAATCACGTTCAGTAAATGTGAAAATGTTCCAGTAAAACGATGAACTCCAGTGTTTGTAAATTTGTAATTACATGGAATCCGATATTGAACTCTCGCAAATTTAAACGGCCATGCACCGTCAGAGTCGTTATATCGGTGTCATTGACTGTTCTTGTTGTAACACTTTGTTCGATGTTGGTAAGGTCTAGCTTGTCGATGGACACGACAAAACCATTCGTATAGTTGACGGTCCCTAATGCATGCCATCTGAATAACCGCTCGCTGTAAAACCATGAAACATAGATAATAAACTATATAGGATATAGATCATAAACTCCTTCATTTTATTCGAGTCTCTGGGTTTCTGTAGCATCACAATATATATATAGTAATATTCTATTTGTACGGAAAAATATCAGTACGTATAAAACAAAATTTGATGTATATCATAGACATACGAGAGGTCACAAAAGGCTTGTGATACCTGCGTCGCGACTCAGCAACTCATTTGTTGGTCTCGCGATTCCCTGCTATTATATTAAATTCTATAATATAACGTGAAAATATAAAAAAATACCGCTTTTTGCATTTTGGAAATTGAAAAATCTTTATTTTAAATAATAAATGATGATATTTTATTGTTGCACTCAAACTCAAATCCTTCCGTAAATATGGCGGTTACACCTTGCCATGACGACGTAAAGCTTAACCGTAAAATCAGAAAGCCTACTGTTCAGGATTACTTAGATGATAAGAATGCGTGGTTATAGCAACCTCAGACCCCGTACAGGGTCTTGCCCTGTACAGCAATCAGTAATGTAACTAGTAATAAGAATTATGAAAAGAGCAACCGCCGAGTTGCTTACTGGTTGTACACATTACCCCCATCCCCGCCGACAGCTCTGATCCCAGGGAACACCTCCTCTGGGTAGGGACCCCTCGAAAGAGAAGTCCCCCTCCGCTAACCGGTGCATCGGGAGCACCAGATGCACCGATCGCCTCGGGGACCTGTAAGCCAGGCGTCCGATACACCCCGTTCGGAACAGGAATCAGGGTGGCAAACGATGGGTTTGGGCAAGTCGCTATCACCTGGACTCGCCAGCAACAGAGTGGATCCAGAACAAAAGTTCCCGGAACCGCTCCGATGTTTCATGTTACGGTGGACAAGGAGAGACCGCGCCCCAGGTAGGGACCCCTGCGCCGTGGTGGGCGTTCCCGCCCCCACCGGGTAATTTTTTATAGAGTTTTCTTCCTCGCAACCCAAAGGTCTCCGTTCCCATTTCTGGGTTTCCGGGTTCGCCGACGATGGCCGAAAACCATGTCCAGTTAGACTTAAAGCAAGTCCAACTGAACCCGTCGTCTATTGGAGACTCCACCCACCCCCCTCGTAGTCCCCGGTCCTCTGCTAATCAGAGGGACAACTGGACTGGCCACCCTACAGTGGTCCGTTCGCCAAATCTAAGGAATACTCAAATATGTATCATACTTGAGTACTCCAAAGGGCTGCCCAGGGTGCGCCACGAGGAGGCCGACCGACTTTGGCACCTCACTACCGGCCGCCTGCCTGACGTCAACTTACCTCAGTCGTATTTTAGGACACCTTGGTAAGAAATGAGGAGGTACGTTACGTAAACATCGTAATGAAATAATATCGAACGTAATATTATTTATAACGGAGCAGTGTTTTGGCCTCACACTTCTGTCCTTAATCAGTCTTTGTGCGCATAGTATGGAAAAATACTGTTCTTCCAAATAATTTACGTAAATAGGAATATCTAACAAACGTACCTAGTAGTAAGCCACCACCTTTTAGAGACATAACTATAAAAGTTAAAAATCTGTAGTAACTGTTTCAGTAGGTTTTCAATCGTCTGATCGCAAACAAAACATAATGTTGCAATTATTGATATTAATTTTCTTATCAGTTGTTATATTACTATTATACGATAGATACTGCAGACCCATAAGACTTCTAATGAAAATCCCTGGCCCTAAGAGATTACCTCTTCTTGGAAATTCTTACCATTTCTTGTTGCCACGGGGTAAGTTTATTGTATTTTATTTTTTTCTCTAAAGATCTTACTTTTAAAAGGATTTTTCTATACATAGATATTATACATGATACGTGTAATATTTTCTTTTAGCGTATTGTGTGAAGAAATTCGAGATCAGGCATAATTAAGGTTAATAGAAAAGCGAAGAAATAATTTTTGCCTGAGTTTAAAAATAATGCTATTCGAAACTCAGTGACTCATCGTAATAAACAATTATTAATAAGGTTTTACTTTAGTTAATTAATTTAAGAAATATATTTTAATTTAATTTATGACATTATATTAATGTATAATTTATATTTATCTAGGCTAATGTTTGTAAAAACTATAATGAACTATAGATTATTAGTTTGTGTGTATAGTAAGAAATTTGGTAATCCTACTAATATTATAAATGCGATAGTTTTTGAGTATGGACGGATGTTTGTTACTCTTTCACGAAAAAACTGTTGGACGGATTTGGATGAAACTTAACAGTTATATAGGTTATACATCGGAATAACATAAAGGCTACAATTTGTAATGATTTTATGTAATATAACGATCCTCCTCCTGGCGTCGTAATCCTCAATGCTGAGGGTCGTGATCCTTATGTAGCACCTTATTGACGACTATTTTCCGCCACCCGGCTTTGTTCTCTACGGCGTGGATGGCGTTACTGATACTGGAGTCGAGTGTTGAGCGAATTCGGTCGGTCCAACGCAAGGGGCTCCGACCCCTGGGCCTCTTTCCTTCCACCTTGCCCGTGACGAGCAACTTTTCAAGGTTGTCGCCACTCTTTCTCGCAACGTGCCCAAAGAACTCTAAAATCCTGCGGAGGCATATGGTGGAAAGTCTGGTCTTAATTTGGAGTTCCTTGACTATTGATGCGTTGGTCCGATGTTCCGTCCAAGGAATTCTCAACATCCTTCTCCAGCACCACATTTCGAACGCGTCTATTCGGTTGCGATCAGCCTGGTTTAGGGTCCAAGTCTCCACGCCGTATAAGAAAATCGAGAAAACCAGGCTTGTCACAAGCTTTTTTTGACTTTCCGCATGATGTTTTTATTTGTCCAGATGCGGTCCAGCTGTGACATGGCGCTCTTTGCCATTCCTATACGTCGTCTGACGTCTGCTTCACAAGATCCGTTATTTGAGATTGTGGAGCCCAGGTAGATGAAGTCATTAACAACGTCAAGATTTAATGTGCCAGTGAGCTCCATTGTACCTGTGCGGTCTACTATCATGATTTTGGTCTTGGATCTATTGATTAATAGTCCCAGTTCACTACTGATGCGTTCCATTCTGTCCAATAATGCGACCATTTCAGTTTCACTATTTGCGAATAGCGTGGTGTCATCGATATGTGATCATAGATTAGTAATCTTCTTTCCGCCAATTGTGACTCCACCATTCCATTCATCGCAGGTCCGTCTCATGATGTATTCACCGTAGATGTTGAAAAGAATGGGTGAAAGTATACAGCACTGACGTACTCCTTTTTGGAACCGGAATGGCTTAGAAAATGTGTCATGTATTTTGACAACACCAACATTATTCGCATATAAGGTCTGCAATAGTACGGTGAGATGTTGTGGTACTCCGATTTCTGCGAGTATAGTCCATAGCTTGTCCCAATTGACACAATCGAAAGCCTTGCTGTAGTCAATGAAACACATACAACGCAATATAATGATACATGTCAATAAAGTAGGAAAAATCTGGCCTCAGAGTTATCTTGGCGTACGCTGCTTAAACTATTGGAGCTACACAAAGATGTTGTACTGTAATATTGTTTGTCTTGAATACTTCTAACTAAAAGTCAGTTTTAAGGACAAACATTTTAAGGTTTACACTTTGCTTTCAACGTAAAGCGCCTGATTAAGTGAATATTATTTATGCACTTTAAACACATACATTTTTACATATAATCAGAATTTTGGAAATGGCGTAAACAATTATGCAGGGGATTTCCGAGACAATAAATCAATCAAGCTCGGTTTCATTTTTTAAAACGTCGTTTTATCTGTATTTTTAGGCTGTGATAATGTGCTACAATATCATTAGAATACGAAAGAAAATTTCGCTTTGAAGTTTATAAAAGCTCAGGTCAGGCTATATTCACTTTTTTGAATTTTTTTCAAATTGCATCTTTTAAAATTTTCTTAAGGAAATATGAGGTCAACCATTTCAGTCAATCATTTTTATTGTACGAGTCACTATAAAAATGTAGTTCAGCGCCATCTAGTCGATTATGATGGTAACGTTACAGTGATATTTCTGAGACGGCAGGAAAAATAGTTTTCTTTCATTACTCGAATAAGATTATGGAGTTTCTCATCTTTATCCTATACTAGATATACGTGCGGCTTCGCCCGCGTGAAATTCAGTGTTTAGCATGTTAGAGTCGCTCCAGTCTCGGCTTGAGACTGGCTCTCTGATACCCTACGCCGCATTTTATACCTATTCCCCCCTCCAAACTTCAATAGACACGGGTTTGTTACTACCCCCACTAAAAATTGTTGTAAACCTACCTCTTCTACTCAATTTACATGAAACGGTTATGTGCTATTAACTTAAACCTTTCGGAAGAATTGCACTACCTTTTAATAAAAACCATACTAAAATCCGTTCAGTAGATTTTGAGAAAATCGATTATATACAGACAGACAGCTTTGGGGACTTTATTTTATAATAAGTATAGATAGTGAACTATCTATGGATAACGAATGGACGGTTGCATCAACTCTCCTTTTATTCATTTTACCCTATACGCTTTTCAATAGGTTGTCACAGAGTCAGTCTCCTACCAAGACTAGAGCGTCTATTCGATGCTAATATCTAGGTCGTGACGTAAGCTAACGTGTCGTGTGTTGGGCTAATGTGTAGTGTGGTGATGGCGCATGTCTTGCCGTCCCGAAATAGATTGCAACGTGGCCACCAAAATTTTCCTGCATTACACTATTATCTTTACCCAAATAATAAAAATCCAGCAAAGCTCGGTCATCTAGTTACCCTTATAGGTGTAGCCCGGGGTTTGAGAATATGGTCCATTTCAGGGCACATATGTATTGTTGGCCAAATTTGGCCTGTAATTAAAGCATTAGCATAATTTGTTAGCATTAGCATAGTTTTAAATGTACAAAGTTAAATTCACCTTGGTGAATCATATTCTTGCTTCCCCATCCTTACTAATATTATAAACGCGAAAGTCTGTCTGTCTCGTTTTCACGACCAATCCGCTGAACTAATATCGATGAAATTTGGCACAATTATACACCGCGGTAACATATAGGCTATAGAAATCCTATTAATTCGACAGGAACAGGATGACGTTAAAACCGCCATCTATGTATAATAAACACAACAAGCTATTTTTATTGACAATGTGTCAATGTTTATTAATATATTAACGGCCTGGAATCGAGCTCTTTAAGTCAAATCTGTAATTTAAAAGAGTTTTTATATTATTTTATTTCTTTTTACTGGATAGATTTAATTATTTACAAATTTAACAGCTACTACAACATATAATAAATAATATAAGTAATACGCGCTATTTAATAAAATAAATAAACTATGCTTTAGAAAAAACGTTAAATTCCTTTGTCTTCCCGAAATGTTACAACCGATTGTGAATATCATACACAAATGCAAACTTCGAAAATATTCTCTCAATATGAATAGCGTTCAACTCAACTGCGAACTTCAGAGACATTAACTTAATGTAAAGAGCAATTAAATGCATATCACCGTTGTCATACAAAGTTTAAAGCAGCAAAAACGGTATAACAGCGTAAAGCAAGACTCATAGCAGTCCGTGATCGTCACACCGATATGCGGGCTTCAGAAACGTTACCTATAAACAGTATAGGTATCTCCCATAAAAATTTGTTACTCAAGTCCGATACCGTCTTCCACAGCGCGTCGCTTTAAGTCTAGGTCCGGCCTCACAGGAGACACCCTTAAGGCGACTCTCCGAGGATGCTGCGAGACTCGCTCTCCACCTTTTCAACACCGAACGATGCTCCTGCGCCCACCCGTCCTATGGATGACGTCTACACTAAGTCTTTGTGAAATTGTGTGATCTTTGTGACTGTATCTTCCAGTATATCCTTACCAGGAATACTATGAAGAACCCGTAAACGATACTCTCTGTATAAGTGACATTAAAGTTACTATCCCGTCAATTACACGCATTCCTTTCCCCGGTCTACGTGTTACACAATTTTTAAACCGAAAGAATTTTATTTTTGTTATAGATGAATTGTTCACATATATACATTCATTGTACAAAACCTATGGAGATTTGGTTCAAATCCATGCAATTAATAAACAGTTCGTGTGTCTGTTCAATCCGGACGATATTGAGGTAAATTATTTGTTTTTTTAATGATTCAAAAAGGCGCTGAAGGAAAAAAAAACAATATACAATGGCGGGTTCATTCCGGAAACGGAATATCTTGCACCTGACGTTTACATAGTCTAAGAATAGATATACAAATCTTTAAAACATTAGCGACATTAGGTGGATATTTATATTTAGTCTGCCGATGCTTTAATAATCGTGTAAATAAATTTGTGTTTAGTTGACTTAGTATAGAAGCAGCAGACTTAGTACTTTCCGGATTCCATATTACAGAAACGATAACAGAACAACTTTGCTATAATCCGCGTGTGATAAGCGAATGTATGTAATGCTGAGTGTATGAAGCAGGCAAAATTCACGTACCTTACACATGCAGAACAAGTCACCACAGGTATCCCAAGACGCCTCCACCGGCTACAATCCACACAAGCAATACACACAACCACCACCAAAATCTCTACGATCGTTTCCTCTCTCCGTTTTTGGAGAGAAAGATTGGAGCTGAGACCTACCACGCTGCTCCAATGCGGATCGGTAGATTACACATATCCCTAGAATTCTCTAAAGATATGCAGGTTTTCTGACGATGTTTTCCATCACCGAAAAGCGTGTAATAAATGGCATTTATAAATTAGACACATAAATTTTAATAAAAAAACTCATTGATGCCTGCCTGGGGTTCGAACCCGTGGTCTCCACGGAAGAGTTCTTCGGCCTCAGCGCTGGGTTATCACAGCTTTTTTTCATGCTTACGTATTTACTCGGAATATTGTAATTTTAATAATGTATGTATTTTAACACTATTGTAAATCTGAGATAGTTGATTTTTTTGATGTTAATTTTGTTTTTTGAGTGTTCAAGAAGAGCATTTCAAAGTTCAGTATATAGCCTTTTTTATCCTCAACGAAACGATTATAAAGTTTATAACAATTTATTTCAACACGAAACGTTTTTACATAATAATAGAATTCACAGTCAAAATTTTGTAATATAATTAATTAATTAACTAATTAGTTGACTGTGAATATAACCTTCAAAAGTATTCCACTATTTGTTATGTAATACGAATAAAACTAGTATTAAATGTATAAAATTCTACTTCAGAGAGTTTAAAGTCGATAAGACTTGTACGAAATTTATTTTAAAATCTCGAAACATATGTATATGATGTACAACCATAGCTTAAAATCAAAATCAGGAGGTTTCGTTATAATTTTTTAAAACTTATTACATTTTTAATAATAGTTTAAAACAATAGTAAAATTAATTAATCTATTGTTGGTGTATGCTATTTGCCGACGATATCGTGATTGTCGGTGAAAATGCAGCTGAGGTCCAGAGCAGATTTGTGAAATGGCAAGAAAAATTGGAGAGGTTTGGTTTAAAGATCAACCTGACCAAAACTGAACACATGCAGTGTAATTTCAGTGGTACCTCCAATTTTTCTCCAATAACCTTAAATGGTGTTGTTTTGCCAGTCTGCTCCGACTTCCGGTACCTTGGTTCGCTTTTCCAAAAGAACGGTGAAATTGATCGCGATGTGAGGAACAGAATGAATGCAGGATGGATGAAGTGGCGACAGGTCTCAGGCACAATCTGTGACCCCCGAATGCCCCCTAAACTAAAGGGAAAAATTTACACATCGGTCATAAGACCTGTCGTAATGTATGGATCAGAATGTTGGGCAATGAAAAAGATGGATGAAAGAAGAGTACATGCAAATGAGATGAGGATGTTAAGGTGGATGTGTGGTGTGACAAGACTTGATAAAATAAGAAATGAGTATATAAGGGGAAGTCTGAAAGTTGCGCCCATTATAGAAAAGATGAGAGGTGCAAGATTGGGATGGTATGGACATGTAATGAGGAGGGATGAAAATCATGTTATCAAACGAGTGTTGAGTATGAATGTGGATGGATATGTGACTAGAGGAAGGCCTAAAAAGAGATGGTTGGACTGTGTGAAGTATGACATGCATATAAAAGGAGTAGCGCCAGAGTTGACGAATGATAGAAGAGAATGGAAGAGAAAAACATGTTGTACCGACCCCACTTAGAGTGGGATAAGGGTAGGAGAAAGAAGATTGTTGTATCTTGACAAAAGGCAAATAAAACCAACGTGTGATATCCGGCTGAGTAGAATAGACCGGCCTTATTTCTTACCGAGGTGTTGTAAAAGGCGACTAAACTAAGTTGACTTACCGTGTGATATCCGGTTGAGTAGAATAAACCCCCTCATTTCTTACCGAGGGGTAGTAAAATACGACTAAGGTAAGTTGACGTCAGGCAGGCGGCCGGTCGTAAAATACGTAGCCGAATCATGTGACAACATGTTTGTAACATGTTGTGCCGACCCCACTTTGAGTGGGATAAAGCAGGAGGATGATGACGAAAAGGCAAATAAACCCCGAATTATCGTATATAATTATCTTGATAATGATATTTATTTCGAAATAGTATTTTAAAAATGTTAGTACCAAATATAAATTCCTGTCAAACGGAAAGTACATTCGTCACTTTTATTCGAATAGCTCGTTGGCGCAGTGGGTAGTGACCCTGCCTTCAGCATCGCGTGTCGCGGGTTCGATTCCCGCCGAGGGCCAACATTTTCTATAAGCAATTTGTTGGTTCGTCGAGCCTGGGTGTATATTTGTATTTAAGTATGTATTGAAATACAAATATACATCCATATTTTTATATTTATATTTAAATGTAGTATGTCTACCAGTTGTCTGTCACCCATAGCACAAATATTAACTTACTTACTTTGGGGTCAGACGACCGTGTGTGTAAGTGTATATTTATATCTTATCTTATCTTATCTTATCTTACTAATCTTATCTTACTTTCTTACTAATATTATAAATGCGAAAGTTTGTGAGTATGGATGGATGTTTGTTACTCTTTCACGAAAAAACTATTGGATGGATTTGGATGAAACATTACAGTTACATAGGTACAAGCAATGTAACAGAACTAACTACTTTGCTATAATCCGCACGGGTTTATGACCGTTTTCTGCAGCAGAAAGCGGTCATAAAGTGCCTAATGACCATTCATTTCATATTCTCCACACTTGTGATAAGGGACTCCGACTCAATACGTTAGAGCAACTTGAGATAATAAAGAATAACAATGGTCACTTAATTAACGAGCAAGTAAATGTGTCTAATTCCGTTTTGCTACATGTGTTCGGAGGGGAGGGTATTGGTTGGAGTTGAACTATTTAAAACTGCTTGTATGGGTAGCGCGGCGCATTACGATTTTTGTCGTGGAGCCTATCCTCCTGATGATGTTTCGGTTTCGGGGCGAAACGATCGTCGAGATTGTGGTGGTGGGTGTGTGTGCTGCTTTTGTGTGCGTTGTTGCTGGTGAATTGCGCCTTGGGGTGCATGTGGTGGCTGGTCCTGCATGTATAAGGTACGTAGATTTGGCCTGCTTCATACACATTGGCTTTGCATGCATTCACTTAACCTGTGCGGATTATAGCAAAGTAGTTAGTTCTGTTACATTGCTTGTAATATGGAATTCCGCAAAGTAACGCCTGCTTCTATAAATCAGTTATATAGGTAATACATCGGAATAACATATAGGCTACAATTTGTATTGAATTGATATTACTACAATTTGAATGAATGTAATATAACGATACATGTCAATAAAGTCGGAAAAAATCTGGCCTCTGAGAGCTATCTCGGCGTACGCTGCCTAAACCATTGGAGTTACACAAAGATGATGTACTGTAGTATTGTTTGTCTTGAATAGTTCTAAATAAAAATCCGCAACAGCATAGATCTACTTTTTATGTGCAAGCCACTATGACCAAAATTGTGAATCATAAATTTAATTTAATTAGTTACTGTGGCAAACCATGCGAGCGAAGCCGCGGGCAAAGACTAGTTATATCATAAATCAACATTTCTTAATATATATATTTTCAAGATACAATTGTAAGTAATTTTTGGATACAGCTAGCAACTATAATAGACCAAGTTACGAATTCATATTTATTTTTACCTTTACAAAATAATTACGACCTAATACTATATAATTAATTTTTCAGACAATTTTGTCTTCACATCGACAAGTAAATAAAAAGGAACCATATACATTTTTAAAACCATGGTTCGGAGATGGTCTTTTTATAAGCAATGGTAAGATTTTTTAATTTTGGGATTCTAAATGAAACCTAACAAAAGATCGCTATAGATAAGTAAAGTAATATATTTTTAGTAATTCTATCCCCATCAAATCCGGCAGGATGGAAAACATCAAACAAACAAACATCAAACATCTTTAGTTATACAAAATAAATTAATTTTAAATTCTTTCTTGCAGGCAAAAAATGGCGCCAGCGACGTAAAATGTTCATTCCATCTTTTTATTCCAATAATTTAATGGAATATTCGAAAACATTTACAGAACAAACAAATGATTTTCTTAAAATAGTAGAAGCCGAGGTCGGAAAAGCAGAAACTGATATAAGACCACTGATTTCACGTCCAACCCTACATATCACATACGGTTCGTATTTGTTGTTAATAAATCTGTGTGCATAACATTTATTAAGAACTTTAAAGTAATGAACATATTCATATCTATATATATAAAACAATCTCGGGTTTCACGCACTATAACAAAACTACCTCGCTATAATCCGCACGGGTTAAGCGAATGCATGCAAAGCTAATGTGTATGAAGCAGGCAAAATCTACGAACCTTATACATGCAGGACAAGCCACTTCATGAACCCCAAGGCCCCTCCACCAGCAACAAAGCACACAAGCAGCACACACACCCACCACCACAACAATCTCGACGATCGTTTCGCTCCGAAACTGAAGCATCATCAGGAGGATAGGTGACGACACGATAAAATCGTAATGCATTACGACATCTTTATACACATTAGCTTTCATGCAAAGCTAATGTTCGCTTAACCCGTGCTTATTATAGCGAGGTAGTTTTGTTATAGTGCCTGTAATATGGAATTCCGCAAAGTAACGCCTGCTTCTATAAATCTCGGGTTGGTTACAACACTTATAACTCGAGATCTGGTGGACCAACTTTCATGGTTTCTGATTCGTTGGATTTTTCTCCGCCCCGAATAGTAGAATACATCTTAAAAACAATAAAAAATTGACGAATACATAATTATGAAAATAAATAAATGTTCATTCGTTTCGTACCTGTCAAGCATTTGTTGTCATCCTGTCGAATTCTGTAAGTAATGATTGACATTTAGGCAACCGTTCATAAATGTATTTTGTGTAAACTTTTAAAAAAGTGTGAATAAACTATTGCCTGTATTTTTTTTCAAATCAATTGAAAAGGTTGAAAAGTGCATTTTGCTGATACATTGAAGTTCCTCAAATATTTATGCGTGCGTACAGAAATAATGACAAATGATTAATTAACATTTACGAGAGCGTCCAGAAATTTATTTTGTGTCATTCATTCATTCATTCATCAAAGCCTAAATTAGTTTAGCTAAAAGGTAACACAGCATTCATTGACTGGTAGGCGGTACGAAGCTCGCCGGGTCAGCTAGTTAATAATAATAAATCAGTAAAGTGTTTATTTGAGACTTTTCGCAGAAACAATAATGGGATCTTCGATGACAGTGGCATTTGAAACTATGATGGAAAAATACTCCAGAGCAATAGAAATCACTGGAGAGTCGGTCATCACAAGGATTTGTAGACCCTGGCTTTCTTTCGACGTTTTTTTTAAGTGGACAAGCTTAGCTAAAAAGCAAAAGCAGGCTCTTTCGGACTTGCGCAGTCTCACAGATCAGATTATAATAGATAGAAAAGAATTTCTGAAAAATAAAAACCTTATCAAAGAAGTAGAAGACGATGGAAGCTATGGTAAAAAGAAAAGAATGGAAAGAGTGTTAGATTTGCTGCTTGAAAATGAAAACCTAGGTCACGTTAACATGAAGAGTGTTAGAGAAGAAGTTGATACGTTTATGTTTGCGGTAATATTTATGAGTATGTTTCTTGCTTTATTGACTTTAAAAAGATCCACCCACCGTAAACTCAACTCATGAAGCAATTAACAATTAGACGTTGACAAATGCCCTTGACATTCTTTATATTATAGTTTAAAGTAACAGCCTGTTACTATGCCCACTGCTGGGCTAAGGCCTCCTCTCTCCGTTTTTGGAGAGAAGGGAGTTAAGACCTATCACGCTGCTCCAATGCGGATTGGTAGGTTACACATATCCCTAGAATTCTCTACAGATATGCAGGTTTCCTCACGATGTTTTCCTTCATCGAAAAGCGTCTGATAAATTGCAGTTATCAATAAGACACATAAGTTTTAATAGAAAAATTCATAGGTGCCTGCCCGGGTTTGAAGCTATGTCGTCTCTAGAAAGTCACATGGTCTCACTATCGCTAGGCTATCACAGCTTCATTCTTTATAGTATAGGATCCCGCTATACAATGACCTTCACCGAGCTCGTTAATAGAGGAAAGATATTTATTACCAAATAAAATATGTCAATAAATGTATTTATTGACATTGACAGCGGTGTGTGTAATATTCCCATATATTTATTTTTTTAACATATTTTTGTATATATCTATTACAATACTCGTTCGTACCTCATTAATTAAATTCTTTTTAGTATCATTCTATTGAGATTCATTTTGTTCCATGTGTTGTATCTGGTACGTTTAATGGGAAAATCTTGTGGCTTAATCTGATAATATTATAAGTATAAACTTCTTGCTTTCTCAGCTGATGAGCTACTTAAGAACCATGAGGCATAATAAAAACGAGGCATCAAATTTTTTTTAATGAGATTTTTAATTAGAAAATTTAATAAGGCATTAAAAAAATTGTATTTTAAAACCTTTTTATTTTATTTCTAGGGTCATGACACAACATCAGTGGCTTTATCTTACTTTATAATGGCTATCGCTAATGAACCTGTGATACAAGTATGTTATTAAATTACTTATTTTTATTATAAATACAACTCATAACTGTTATAATTTTAATTGCCATGTTACCACATGGCAATTAAAATTACGGCTGTGTAGAATAGAACACCCTCATTTATTACTGAGGTGTCAACGTGTTGTAAAGGGTAATTAACGTATGTTGTTGTCAGATGGGCGGTCGGTCTTATAATAGCTATCAAGTAACAACATGTTTAAAACATGTTAACGATTATTTTCTTACAGGAAAAAATATATGAGGAAATGCAGAGCATTTTCCGTAACTCTCAGCGTTCAGCAACCATTCAAGATCTAAATGAAATGACTTATTTAGAATGTTGTATTAAGGAATCTCTACGGCTATATCCCAGTGCACCGATTATAATAAGACATGTTACCGAAGAGCTAACTTTAAGTAAGTCGCTGGATGAAAATCTAATCAAAGTTGTAAAATAATTCTAGTTATTTTGTTCGATAGGTTAGACGGCAAACGTGAAAAGATACAAATTAAAAGTAGCGATGAGCTATATTTCAAAATATATGCAGTTATATTCAATCTATACCACCGCCCGACGGGGACGGGCGGTGGTTATGTCGGACTCGCACCGACTAAAACGACCTATATGCCCCACCACGCTACTGACGGCAGGGGCAGGGTACCTTATTTGACCCCATCCCCACCAGCAGCCACTCTGATCCCAGAGACAGCAACTCTGATCTCAGAGTTGCTGTCCTCCCTGTCTGGGTGGGGACCCCTCAAAAGAGAAGCCCCCCTCCGCTAACCGGTGCATCGGGAGCACCAGATGCACCGACCGCCTCGGGGACCTGTAGGCCAGGCGTTCGAGTAGCCCCGTTCGAAGCACCCGAAAGGTCCCCTGTCAGGGCGGCAGACGATGGGCTTAGGCAAGTCGCTACACCCGGACTCACCAGCAGCAGATTGGTCCAGAACATGAGATCCCGGAACCACTCCGCCGCCTCCCTCTGCCATAGAGCAGAAGGAGGCCATCGCTCCCCACGATCGCTCCCTGCTCACCGTGCCTCTTCCGGAAGGTTTAGGTTAATAGTACATTACGGTTTTATTTAAATTGTGTTAAAGAGGTCGCGTGGTTATAAAAAAAACCCGTCGTTTGACATTAAAGGGTTGTCAAAAATCACTAAACATTCTCATCATAGATGATACACTATATCATATTTATTTGTCTGTGAATTTGTGTTTACGCTGTGCATTACAACTATATATTTATCAATGTTTTAGGTAATGTATTTCAGGTAATGTCGATAAGTATTTCATAATCGTATATAAAAAATAAAAACAGTATTAAGATACTATCATTTAAGCCGTGTGGTATCTGGCTGAATAGACCACCCTCATTTCTTGCTGAGTTGTCGCGAAAGGCGACTAAGGTAAGTTGACCCACCATGTGGTATCCGGTTGAGTAGAATAGACCACCCTCTTTCTTACCGAGGGGTCGTAAAATACGACTAAGGTAAGTTGACTACAGGCAGGTGGCCGGTCGTAAAATACGTAGCCGAATAATGTCGCAACATTTTTTTAACATGTGCCGATCCCACTTAAGAGGGCACAAGACAAAGAGGACAAGAGGGTTATGATACCTATACTCGTACTTACTATATTTCTTGTTATTTGCTTATTTTTGGACAGAAGTCATACACTCCTACATTTCAGAATATTACCTTCCTGTCTGGCTGCTTTTCTTATCAAATTTTGAGTGTCACTAATATGGCGAAAATGGGATTATAATGTCACTGGAATGACTTATAACTAGAATGAATTAAAACTATACAATATAATATACAACATGCGTAAACTGAGTGGTGCTCATGTAACATAATAAAAAAAAGAAAAATATGCTTAAATATACATGCTATTCTATTGTGTGATTATTTATTACTGGCGTGGGATAAGGGCAGGAGGATGATGATGAAAAGTACTATCATTTATGTGCAAAAATAAAATAGTCACTTATTGCGTTATCGTACACATACATGACAGTTTATATTAACTTTAAACTTTAAAAAACTTTAAAAAATTTAACACTTCAGAACTATTACAATTATTTCACATTAAAAAGTTTATCTCTCAGAAAAATCAACTTTCACAGCAGGTGCAAGCATACATTTTCGCCGCGCGTTAGAAAAAGAGGGAGGATACTTCCTCTCCTACACCGCGCCGACAGCCTACCCTCCCTTCGTCTTTCGAATTTTTGGTCGGGTCGCGTGTCCTGGCACGAGCTTAACATTTCTTACACATCACAAAAAGTGTACAACGCCGGTATTTTCTCTTCAAACAATAAGTAAACTCAACTTTTATATCATGTGATTATTAAAATATGTAATATGTAAATATGTAGACGATAAGAATGCGTGGATATAGCTACTGTTCTACCCTTTACAAGACATTAATAACTAAATTTAACTAGTAATAAGAATTATTCGTTGAAAAGACCAACCGCCGGGTTTCTTGCTGGTTCTTCTCGGTAGTAACAGCTTTCCGAACCACCAGTAGATCTTGACGATTCAAAAGCACTTGTTTACAACTTTACTTGAATAAAGAATATTTTAAATTTGAATTTGAATATAGGTATAGGTGTATAGAAGCTTTGAAAAGGTGAAACCGTGTGCCTCTCTCGAGGGGGTCATAGGTTCAAACTCCAGACAGACCCCAATTAGTATCTCTATTTTAATTGTGCCCAGTACTAATATATCACCTTTTCAGTGAAAGAAATCGCGAAGAAATATTAATTTCTCTGGGGTATTTATCTCGCAATCTCTATTTCTCAACACATCGTGTATTGAAATGAAATGAATATTTTTGTTTTTTTTTGTATATGTTTCCAAAATGCTTGGGAAATTTTGTATATCATTTGCGACTTCTTTAACTTCTTCAAGGTAATTTGTTTTTGTAAATCTAAAACTAGTCTTACACGTATTAAATAATTGGCAAACTAAAATGCATGTGAAGGTCGTATTCGTATTCAATGTCAATTCTCGTATAAATTGAAATTAAATTCATAAATTACTAGCCGACCGAGCAAACGTTGTTTTGCTACATAGATTATTGCTTAGGAATTTCTAGCGTACATTATAAAAAAAACGACCAAAAAAAAATATGCATATAAAATTTCATAAAAATCGGTCAGGCCGTTTCGGAGTATATATAGTAACTAACTCTAACTGGTCTAGTTTGGATTGTGGAATTTTATTGTAGAAGCGAATACCGAGACCAACGAATGAGTTGCTAACTCTGCTGAGTCGCGACGAAGGAATCACAAGCTTTTCGTGATCTCTCGTACGCTATGATATACATCAAATTTTAAGTTATTGTCTCAACTTTAAATTAGTGTAAAACTATTTTTTTTTCTCTTCTATTTTCTTACCCTTATCTCATTCTAACTAAGGTCGGCACAACATGTTTTTCTCTTCCATTCCCTCCTATCATTCATCAACTCTGGGGTTACTCCTTTTATATGCATATCATACTTCACTCAATCCAATCATCTTTCATCAGGCCTCTATCTATCCATTCAAATTCATATTTAATACTCTTTTGGTCACACGATTTCATCCCATTGTATTATGTTGTCATCATTATATTATGTCCATACTATCATATTATCTTGGACGTCTCGTCTTTTCTATAATGGGCGTAACTTTAATATTTCACCTTCCAGACTTGCCTTGTATTGGCGCCTTGACTTGACTTGCTGCTTTAAACTCAAAAAATTAGTTATTTCGTTTTATTTGCTATATTACCTTAACACTAGTTTTAATGTTAAATAATGGGTTATACTAATATGATAAGACGTTAACGGAGTACCCTCACTGTGATATATTTGCGGATAAATGGGTTATCATTGCAAAGCAATACATGCAGTTCAGCGAGCATCTGTGACTACTGTATTATGATGGGATGTTCAATAGAATAATTTTATATTTATTATCATTATTTTATTTCATTATTTTCTTTTTATTTTAATTGTTTTGTTTTAGTCAGTAAAATTTTCGTTCTTTGTCATTTTAGTTAAAATTATGTATTTTTTTTATGTGATGTATTATGTTCAGTTAGTGTAAGTGAATCCATTGTAATTAAATAAATAATAAAAAAATCACTGCAAGCTTGAATAAAAAACAGACAAAAATATTTTACCCCAATATCGTCCGGGTTGAACAGGCACACATACTGTCTATTGATTGCATGCATTTGAACCAAATCTCCATAGTCTTTGTATAAGGAATGTAAAAGTGTGAATAATTTGTCTGAAATTAAAAACGAATCTATTTTAATTCGAAATTTGTAATTTTGAAACAACTGTAAATGAAATTATACTACACACTGTTAATGACCGCACGCCATTCTTAATAATGTACGACACATAAACTTGACCTAAAAACCAAGTAGTACAGGTGCGAGTGAGACAAAAGAAGAATATTATTGTTTTTTTCCTGTTGCACGCCGCTCCAGGTCAGTGAATGTTCATAAACAAAGCCAGCTCGTAATATAGTACGCGGCAATAAATAAAGCACATCGAGGCTCAGAGAGAGAAATCGGCTAGATTCTGCTTCATAGAGCATTGTCTCTGTCGCTCAGATTGACGAACCCGTGTGTGCCAGTGACAGCGCTCTACGAAACCGAATTGGCTGGCTGTTTCCTTTTAAGTTCTCGATGTGCACTATTTATTGCCGGGTACTATATATTTATTTTCGAAATTAAATGTTGTGAGTTAGCCAATGATATTGATAATTTATTCATGCCTCAGAAGCGCTGAGCTTCGTTTTGTATCCGTCAGAGCATATTTCTCTAAATTTAGATGATAGAATAATCAGAGTGAATATAAAAAAAATATACGTTGATTTCAATATTATACATAGTTTTTAAAGGTAAAGGATGGATTTGGAAAACTATACAATTTTAAGCTGTTGCTGTGCAACAAAATTGTATAACAAAATGGTGACTAGGGTGCGAATATGACTTGTGACATGTTAACATACTTTGTCCTGCCTTCATTCCATATTAATGTGTGAGTTAGTCAGACAAAAGTCTGAAATCTTATTCCGCAATCTATTTTAGCTTTGCCATTACAGCAGTCTAAAAACACTGTAAAAAAGAGGCTGATACAGAAAGCCTACTCTATTGTTGCGGATTACTTAGATGATTAGAAAGCGTGGTTATAGCTACTCTTTGACCCTGTACAAGACAGCAATGCTTTAATGAGAATTATGAAAAGAGCAAGCGCCGAGTTTCTTACTGGGTCTTCTCAGTAGGAACCAGCAGTAGAGTTGACGCACTTTCAATCAGAAATTAAGTACAGGAAATTTTCTTATACAATATTTGCTTAGATCATGAGTAAATCTATCTATATTTTTTGTATTAAGCGAGGAAACTTATTTTCATGAATAAACGTTTTATTAAACCTTTTATTACTTTACTCTGCCACATGTTTATATTATGTTATGTTCATATGTTTGGCCAATTTTCCATATAAGTTTTAAGTATCGAATTTAGTATGTAAATGTTTCACTAGGAAAGATGTCGAAGTGACGAATATAGTTAGGTCAAGGTTTGGTAGACTGATAAACTCAAAAAGGTTAAAAGATAGGCATATTATCAACTGACTCTTTAAGGGATGACGTCAAAAGAAGATTTTAATCATCGTCCATCGATCAAAAAAGAAGAATCCTTAAAAATTAGAAGATGTTAGCTCAAAACCATTAACTTCGTTCATTGCCTCGGAATGCATAAGATATTAAAATTCTCCAAGGTGAACTACATTTTTTTAATCTAAGACAAAATTTAGCGAATGTATGAAAAAAATCCTTTAAGACTTGCGCATTCAAGTCTTCAAGGATTTTTTTGGTAAGCAAATTATTTAAATTATAATAATAAAATTATACTATAGTATTTCTGGCTCCTACCATGGTCACCAAGCGTCAAAGAGATAACTCTTTGACGCTAATAGGGAGCTAATTTGTCGGATAAGTATCGTTCGCTGGGTTAGTAAAAAAAAGTAAAGTAGCGGCCTGTTACAATCCACTGCTGGGAAATAGGCCTCCTCTCTCCGTTTCTGGAGAGAAGGATTGTAGCTAAGACCTACCACGCTGCTCCAATGCGGATTGGTAGGTTACACATATCCCCAAAATTCTCTAGAGATATGCAGGTTTCCTCACGATGTTTTCCTTCACCGAAAAGCGTGTGATAAATTGCAATTACCAATTAGACACATGAGTTTAAATAGAAAAACTCATTGGTTTGACCTCGTATTCCCCTCGAAAGAGTCGCACGGTCTCACCTCTGGGCTATCACAGCTCTAGTAGGTAGTCGCTTGGTGGCAACTACCTACTTACTAACTACAACTAACCTAACCAACTAATCAACTAAATTAGTTTTGCAATTTGTGACAATTATTTCCAAAACCCTTACTATACAGTCAACCAATGATCTATTGTCATTATATACCATACAATAATAACTATAAGAAACTATATATTTTTTTACACTGAATAGTTATGGAGATGTCGAGTAGCATAATATTATGCATTAATATAATTACTCTAATTATATTTAGCACTCTTAAGTTTGCCAAATCTCACATTTTTTCTTAAACGTATCTATATAAAACTAAAATCTTCAGACAATCAATTACAATACAATAAACTTACCGGGGGGCAACAAGAAATGGTAAGAATTTCCAAGAAAAGGCAATCTCTTAGGGCCAGGGATTTTCATTAGAAGTCTGGTGGTTCTGCGGTATCTGTCGTACAATAGTAATATAACAACTGATAAGAAAATAAATATTATTAATTGCAACATAACGTTCTTGCTTGCGATCAGACGCTTGAATGCCTGCTGCAACTTTTATAACCTTATATTTATTTATCTAAAAGTGGTTTATTACTTGACTGGCCAGTTGGCGCAGTTGGCAGTGACCCTGTCATCGGCTCCGTGGGTCGCGGGTTCGATTCCCGCCGAGAACCAACATTTTCTATTTAGATTTTGTTAGTTCTTTGAGTCTGGGTGTATATATGTATTTAATTATGTATTTAAAACTATATATGTATATATTTACCACCCATAACACAAGTATTAAGTTACTTACTTTTGGGATGGACGACCGTTTGTGTAAATGTCCCATATATTTATTTATTTATTACTGATCGATTCTACGATGTTCCTACTCAGGTCATTAATTTTAATTATTATTTTTATGTGAAGGTGGAATCTTGCTAGTTAAATTTGGCCCACTTCCCGCTGCATGTTCATGATAAGCATGACCTGATGCTGCTATCAGGATTGGATCCAGACGAGACGAGAGACGAGACTACTCAACGGTCAACAGTAGGGACATGAAATTTTTAAAAAGCCTTTTTAACTTCTATATATGCACAAAAGCTAATTAGGGAGGTTTTTTTTCTAACTCATAATATGCTGCTCTAACGGCTTTTACAGCGTCGCCGGGATGGGCAAGCATAGAAGCATTGTTTAGGTTGCAAAATGCATAAAGTAGAGCGCAGAAGCTTAGAAGAGCTTCTGCACTGCGTGTGTCGGGGACCAATAATTAATTTGCTAAAGGGCTAATTTGGGAGGCCTTAAGACCACACTCTTTAGGTGCGCGTTGTAGCGAAAATTCGTAAAATTTATACTTAGTTATGCTCACAATTATATTATGTAAAATTTAATTACGATGTTTACCTTTTATATTTAAGAAGATAAGATCCTGTATTAGCATTTTTTATATTATAATGGTTCCTTTTGACGCTCTAAATGGGTTTCGAACAATTTTTAAAGGAATGTAAATTTGCACGGTATTAGTTTACAAGTTTTTATTTGAAGGGGCTTCTTATATAAGATTTTGTCTTCGACATCGTCGATGTAGACTTCGGAGACATAAAAATTTCGGTATCGGTTCGCACAAGCAAATAAACATCTTGTCGTTAATATAAGTGTTTCTTTTTAATATTAGTGTGTTTGATTTCACGAGTATCAAATATGGGAATTGGAACTTTAATATATATATGCACACGTAGTATTAAAGTGACTTAAATCAAAAAAGTCTACAAAACTCGTAAGTTTAAAATAAAACTTAGAAGAGCAAGAAAACACTAGTTTTTTAATAGTTCTTAGCGTGATGTCTTAGATTTAGACATTACATTAGGTGGCATAGGAATGCAATGTCCTTCAAAGACTAATTTTGAATTCGGTTTCATTCAAATTTCTTCCATTATTCGCACGTTAAATCAATCAGTGACGTGAAGCTTTATACTATAGCTACCCAAATTTATTGAACTTTTTGATTTGGAAGGTGAGTGATTATGTATATATTGTTTGACATTTTGATGCTCTAATATGTTTGACATTATTTTAATAATCCAAATGTGTACTTGAATGTGTATCAAGCCGCTTGAATCCAAACGGCAGAGGATCATGTGGTGTAGAGATCCCATGACCAAGAAGTAATAGTATAATATTCATCATTCTCCTGCCCTTATCCCACTCTGAGTGGGGTCGGCACAACATGTTAAAAACATGTTGTTACATGATTTGGCTACGTATTTTACGACCGGCTGCCTGCCTGACGTCAATTTACTTTAGTCGCCTTTTACGACACCTTGGTAAGAAATGAGGGTGATCTATTCTATGCAGCCGGATACCACACGGCACATACCTTAGTCGCCTCTTACGACACCTCGGTAAGAAAGGAGGGTGGTCTATTCTATTATTTTCTTTTCTTGACTAATAAATAATGACTAATATAAAAATAATAATAAATATAATACCGATGTAACCCGTATTTTTATATATTAATAAGATTTTAAATAATTTATTATCAACATCCGAATAGGCCACCCTCATTTCTTACCAAGGTGTCGTAAAAGGCGACTAAGGTAAGTCGATCCGCCGTGTGATATCCGGCTGAGTAGAATAGACCACCCTCTTTCTTACCGAGGTGTCGTAAAATACGACAAGGTAAGTTGACGTTATTTTGATAGTTATCTATACTAATATTATAAAGAGGAAAGATTTGTATGTTCGTGTATGTATAATATGTGTGTGTATATATGTTTTGTAATGTTTTCACACAAAAACCACTAGACTGATTTCAAAAATTATTTTATTATTTTCAAGCTTCATCTTCACTGAACAACATAGGCTATACTAATTACATCTAAAATAAAATAGATCCCTGATAAAAGTTTAATAGGGTGTGAAAAAAAATTGTCATTAAAAACTATCATCACGTGCGCTGCGGAAACTGATGATAAAACAAAAAATGTTCTACAGTATTATAGAACGTACTAATTTATACAAAAAAAGTCATAAAGTGATGACAAAAGTGATACAATATATCCAACCACTATAGTTATGCAAATATAACTAATTATTTACGTTGTAAAAGTTGATAAAAGTGCCGACTATAATTAAACCATATTATTCATATCCTTATCCCATTAAATGATATTTTATTGAAAATCGTTTCAATACCTGTTAAATAATTTTTAAAGTATAGAAATCAGTTTTGATTTGATTTAATTTGAAATGTTGTATATAGCAAAGTTCTGAAACGCTAAAGCTCTACCGATAAATCTCTTCTCTTAATATTATAGAACAAAGTTTTGGTTTTTGAATTTTTGTTTTTATTTTTAACAATTAATAATAATCAAACTAAAAATACTGGCCCGATTTAAAAAATTGTTGTATTTAAAGTTACTAATGTCGGACATTCTACGTAAATAAGGTTTTTTTTAATATAAATGTCATTACATACCACAGACGTTATGTCCGTGCCCTTTTTTAGTTAAGCTTTATTTGTATCTTTTAATTTAACTTTGACTTAAAAATGAAACTTCTAATGCATCAATGTTAATACAATATTTTTTTAATGTTAATTTTTATTATTATTATATCTTTTTTATACATTTTTTTTTAATTTTTAATTTTTATTTTTTTAATTTCTTTTTTTCCAATACTTTAATTCTTACACGTTATCTACTACTAATCTTTACAACTAAAGTACTTATAAACACTTTAACGTAAATAATGTTATGAATTTAAAAATGTATTATGTACATATATATTCATTGTTGTGTAAAATCTGTATATTAATTAGATTATGAATGTAATTGTAATTAAAAACTAAGAAACCTAAATGAAATAAAAGTTTCATGTTAGCAAAAATAAATCTTCTAACTTAGTAGACTTTCCACCGGATCGGTATGTAGGCGAATGAAACCACGGGACATTGCTAGTTTTATATATTTTGCGAGATCGGTATGTAGGCGAATGAAACCACGGGACATTGCTAGTTTTATATATTTTGCGAGATCGGTATGTAGGCGAATGAAACCACGGGACATTGCTAGTTTTATATATTTTGCGAGATCGGTATGTAGGCGAATGAAACCACGGGGCATTGCTAGTCTTATATATTTTGATTGTTGTATATTTTGATAGTTTTTTCTGATAATATATTAAAATTTTATTGCTGTTGTGTAATATTTTCTTCTGATCTCTTACAGAAGCGTACATTTATGGGTTGTTCGTGACTGCGTAGTATTATATCAGCTCCGTATTTCAGATCAGAAGGCTTTGTGATTGGTTCTACACGAAATTTCCTTAGCAAACTTGATACTACCGTTTTCATCTCTAACATCGCGAACTTTTGACCTGAAATGAAATATTATATTTAATACACAGATATTTACAATATTGCGCGAAAATTTTAGACATGAGACGTCATATTGCTGTACAGTCTGAACATGTAAAACAGCCTTAAAACCAGCCTTGGTTTAATATCATAGTTTTGTTTTCGAATTTAGTATACCTATGCTAATTTATAGAATTAAGCGTTACTTTGCGGAGATCCATAATACAGTATTGTAGATTTTTGTCGAAGGATCGACTTTGCGATTTTGTCGTGGAGTCTATCTCCTGATGATGCTTCGGTTGCGGGGCGAAACGATTGTTGAGTTTGTGATAGTGAACCTGTGTAGTGCTTGTGTATTGTGGTGGAAGTGGTGGAGGTTTGTGCATATGTTTTTACGAATCCTGCATGTAACGGGTAGGAAAAAACGTATAGTCCACGATACATTTAGCACTATATATTTTTTCTATTTACTGTATCGCGGATTATAGCAAAATAATTTTATTATTACTTTTGTATTATGGATCTCCGCAAAGTAACGCCTAATTCTATAAAAGAGTTTCTTTTATTAAAATTTATGTGTCTGATTTATAAATGCCATTTATCACACGCTTTTCGATGAAGGAAAACATCGTCAGGAAATCTGAATATCTTTAGAGAATTCTGGGGATATGTGTAACCTACCAATCCGCATTGGAGCAGCGTGGTAGGTCTTAGCTCCAATCCTTCTCTTCAAAAACGTAGAGAGGAGGCCTATGCCCAACAGTGGGATAATAACAGGCCGTTACTTTACTTTCTTACCTATGTGCATTAAAGTAAAAATATAGACATATAAATGAATGAAGATAAGAGAATAACTAAACACCAGATACTACATATAACAGAAGTACTTTGCTATAATCCGCGAATCGTAATACCAACGATTCCTTACGATTTTGCAGTGGAGCCATCGTCCTGAACATACTACGGTTTCGGAGTTGGTTTGGTAGTGGTTGTATGTATTGCTTGTGTGCATTGTTGCTGGTAGAGGCGTCTTGGAATACGTGTAGTGACTTGTCCTGCATGTGTAAGGTACTTTTGCCTGCTTGATACACTTAGCATTACATACACTCGCTAAACACACGCAATACGGAATATACACAATATGGAATCCGCAAAGTAACGCCTGCTTCTATAAAGTAACTAAACACCAATTTATTTACCGGATTATTAAAACATCGGACTAAATATAAACAACCACCTAATCTCGCTAAATTTAAATAGTACGCTAAATTTGAATGAAACCGAATTCAAAATTAGTCTTTGAAGGACATTGCATTCCTATGCCACCTAATGTAATGTCTAAATCTAAGACATCACGCTAAGAACTATTAAAAAACTAGTGTTTTCTTGCTCTTCTAAGTTTTATTTTAAACTTACGAGTTTTGTAGACTTTTTTGATTTAAGTCACTTTAATACTACGTGTGCATATATATATTAAAGTTCCAATTCCCATATTTGATACTCGTGAAATCAAACACACTAATATTAAAAAGAAACACTTATATTAACGACAAGATGTTTATTTGCTTGTGCGAACCGATACCGAAATTTTTATGTCTCCGAAGTCTACATCGACGATGTCGAAGACAAAATCTTATATAAGAAGCCCCTTCAAATAAAAACTTGTAAACTAATACCGTGCAAATTTACATTCCTTTAAAAATTGTTCGAAACCCATTTAGAGCGTCAAAAGGAACCATTATAATATAAAAAATGCTAATACAGGATCTTATCTTCTTAAATATAAAAGGTAAACATCGTAATTAAATTTTACATAATATAATTGTGAGCATAACTAAGTATAAATTTTACGAATTTTCGCTACAACGCGCACCTAAAGAGTGTGGTCTTAAGGCCTCCCAAATTAGCCCTTTAGCAAATTAATTATTGGTCCCCGACACACGCAGTGCAGAAGCTCTTCTAAGCTTCTGCGCTCTACTTTATGCATTTTGCAACCTAAACAATGCTTCTATGCTTGCCCATCCCGGCGACGCTGTAAAAGCCGTTAGAGCAGCATATTATGAGTTAGAAAAAAAACCTCCCTAATTAGCTTTTGTGCATATATAGAAGTTAAAAAGGCTTTTTAAAAATTTCATGTCCCTACTGTTGACCGTTGAGTAGTCTCGTCTCTCGTCTCGTCTGGATCCAATCCTGATAGCAGCATCAGGTCATGCTTATCATGAACATGCAGCGGGAAGTGGGCCAAATTTAACTAGCAAGATTCCACCTTCACATAAAAATAATAATTAAAATTAATGACCTGAGTAGGAACATCGTAGAATCGATCAGTAATAAATAAATAAATATATGGGACATTTACACAAACGGTCGTCCATCCCAAAAGTAAGTAACTTAATACTTGTGTTATGGGTGGTAAATATATACATATATAGTTTTAAATACATAATTAAATACATATATACACCCAGACTCAAAGAACTAACAAAATCTAAATAGAAAATGTTGGTTCTCGGCGGGAATCGAACCCGCGACCCACGGAGCCGATGACAGGGTCACTGCCAACTGCGCCAACTGGCCAGTCAAGTAATAAACCACTTTTAGATAAATAAATATAAGGTTATAAAAGTTGCAGCAGGCATTCAAGCGTCTGATCGCAAGCAAGAACGTTATGTTGCAATTAATAATATTTATTTTCTTATCAGTTGTTATATTACTATTGTACGACAGATACCGCAGAACCACCAGACTTCTAATGAAAATCCCTGGCCCTAAGAGATTGCCTTTTCTTGGAAATTCTTACCATTTCTTGTTGCCCCCCGGTAAGTTTATTGTATTGTAATTGATTGTCTGAAGATTTTAGTTTTATATAGATACGTTTAAGAAAAAATGTGAGATTTGGCAAACTTAAGAGTGCTAAATATAATTAGAGTAATTATATTAATGCATAATATTATGCTACTCGACATCTCCATAACTATTCAGTGTAAAAAAATATATAGTTTCTTATAGTTATTATTGTATGGTATATAATGACAATAGATCATTGGTTGACTGTATAGTAAGGGTTTTGGAAATAATTGTCACAAATTGCAAAACTAATTTAGTTGATTAGTTGGTTAGGTTAGTTGTAGTTAGTAAGTAGGTAGTTGCCACCAAGCGACTACCTACTAGAGCTGTGATAGCCCAGAGGTGAGACCGTGCGACTCTTTCGAGGGGAATACGAGGTCAAACCAATGAGTTTTTCTATTTAAACTCATGTGTCTAATTGGTAATTGCAATTTATCACACGCTTTTCGGTGAAGGAAAACATCGTGAGGAAACCTGCATATCTCTAGAGAATTTTGGGGATATGTGTAACCTACCAATCCGCATTGGAGCAGCGTGGTAGGTCTTAGCTACAATCCTTCTCTCCAGAAACGGAGAGAGGAGGCCTATTTCCCAGCAGTGGATTGTAACAGGCCGCTACTTTACTTTTTTTTACTAACCCAGCGAACGATACTTATCCGACAAATTAGCTCCCTATTAGCGTCAAAGAGTTATCTCTTTGACGCTTGGTGACCATGGTAGGAGCCAGAAATACTATAGTATAATTTTATTATTATAATTTAAATAATTTGCTTACCAAAAAAATCCTTGAAGACTTGAATGCGCAAGTCTTAAAGGATTTTTTTCATACATTCGCTAAATTTTGTCTTAGATTAAAAAAATGTAGTTCACCTTGGAGAATTTTAATATCTTATGCATTCCGAGGCAATGAACGAAGTTAATGGTTTTGAGCTAACATCTTCTAATTTTTAAGGATTCTTCTTTTTTGATCGATGGACGATGATTAAAATCTTCTTTTGACGTCATCCCTTAAAGAGTCAGTTGATAATATGCCTATCTTTTAACCTTTTTGAGTTTATCAGTCTACCAAACCTTGACCTAACTATATTCGTCACTTCGACATCTTTCCTAGTGAAACATTTACATACTAAATTCGATACTTAAAACTTATATGGAAAATTGGCCAAACATATGAACATAACATAATATAAACATGTGGCAGAGTAAAGTAATAAAAGGTTTAATAAAACGTTTATTCATGAAAATAAGTTTCCTCGCTTAATACAAAAAATATAGATAGATTTACTCATGATCTAAGCAAATATTGTATAAGAAAATTTCCTGTACTTAATTTCTGATTGAAAGTGCGTCAACTCTACTGCTGGTTCCTACTGAGAAGACCCAGTAAGAAACTCGGCGCTTGCTCTTTTCATAATTCTCATTAAAGCATTGCTGTCTTGTACAGGGTCAAAGAGTAGCTATAACCACGCTTTCTAATCATCTAAGTAATCCGCAACAATAGAGTAGGCTTTCTGTATCAGCCTCTTTTTTACAGTGTTTTTAGACTGCTGTAATGGCAAAGCTAAAATAGATTGCGGAATAAGATTTCAGACTTTTGTCTGACTAACTCACACATTAATATGGAATGAAGGCAGGACAAAGTATGTTAACATGTCACAAGTCATATTCGCACCCTAGTCACCATTTTGTTATACAATTTTGTTGCACAGCAACAGCTTAAAATTGTATAGTTTTCCAAATCCATCCTTTACCTTTAAAAACTATGTATAATATTGAAATCAACGTATATTTTTTTTATATTCACTCTGATTATTCTATCATCTAAATTTAGAGAAATATGCTCTGACGGATACAAAACGAAGCTCAGCGCTTCTGAGGCATGAATAAATTATCAATATCATTGGCTAACTCACAACATTTAATTTCGAAAATAAATATATAGTACCCGGCAATAAATAGTGCACATCGAGAACTTAAAAGGAAACAGCCAGCCAATTCGGTTTCGTAGAGCGCTGTCACTGGCACACACGGGTTCGTCAATCTGAGCGACAGAGACAATGCTCTATGAAGCAGAATCTAGCCGATTTCTCTCTCTGAGCCTCGATGTGCTTTATTTATTGCCGCGTACTATATTACGAGCTGGCTTTGTTTATGAACATTCACTGACCTGGAGCGGCGTGCAACAGGAAAAAAACAATAATATTCTTCTTTTGTCTCACTCGCACCTGTACTACTTGGTTTTTAGGTCAAGTTTATGTGTCGTACATTATTAAGAATGGCGTGCGGTCATTAACAGTGTGTAGTATAATTTCATTTACAGTTGTTTCAAAATTACAAATTTCGAATTAAAATAGATTCGTTTTTAATTTCAGACAAATTATTCACACTTTTACATTCCTTATACAAAGACTATGGAGATTTGGTTCAAATGCATGCAATCAATAGACAGTATGTGTGCCTGTTCAACCCGGACGATATTGGGGTAAAATATTTTTGTCTGTTTTTTATTCAAGCTTGCAGTGATTTTTTTATTATTTATTTAATTACAATGGATTCACTTACACTAACTGAACATAATACATCACATAAAAAAAATACATAATTTTAACTAAAATGACAAAGAACGAAAATTTTACTGACTAAAACAAAACAATTAAAATAAAAAGAAAATAATGAAATAAAATAATGATAATAAATATAAAATTATTCTATTGAACATCCCATCATAATACAGTAGTCACAGATGCTCGCTGAACTGCATGTATTGCTTTGCAATGATAACCCATTTATCCGCAAATATATCACAGTGAGGGTACTCCGTTAACGTCTTATCATATTAGTATAACCCATTATTTAACATTAAAACTAGTGTTAAGGTAATATAGCAAATAAAACGAAATAACTAATTTTTTGAGTTTAAAGCAGCAAGTCAAGTCAAGGCGCCAATACAAGGCAAGTCTGGAAGGTGAAATATTAAAGTTACGCCCATTATAGAAAAGACGAGACGTCCAAGATAATATGATAGTATGGACATAATATAATGATGACAACATAATACAATGGGATGAAATCGTGTGACCAAAAGAGTATTAAATATGAATTTGAATGGATAGATAGAGGCCTGATGAAAGATGATTGGATTGAGTGAAGTATGATATGCATATAAAAGGAGTAACCCCAGAGTTGATGAATGATAGGAGGGAATGGAAGAGAAAAACATGTTGTGCCGACCTTAGTTAGAATGAGATAAGGGTAAGAAAATAGAAGAGAAAAAAAAATAGTTTTACACTAATTTAAAGTTGAGACAATAACTTAAAATTTGATGTATATCATAGCGTACGAGAGATCACGAAAAGCTTGTGATTCCTTCGTCGCGACTCAGCAGAGTTAGCAACTCATTCGTTGGTCTCGGTATTCGCTTCTACAATAAAATTCCACAATCCAAACTAGACCAGTTAGAGTTAGTTACTATATATACTCCGAAACGGCCTGACCGATTTTTATGAAATTTTATATGCATATTTTTTTTTGGTCGTTTTTTTTATAATGTACGCTAGAAATTCCTAAGCAATAATCTATGTAGCAAAACAACGTTTGCTCGGTCGGCTAGTAATTTATGAATTTAATTTCAATTTATACGAGAATTGACATTGAATACGAATACGACCTTCACATGCATTTTAGTTTGCCAATTATTTAATACGTGTAAGACTAGTTTTAGATTTACAAAAACAAATTACCTTGAAGAAGTTAAAGAAGTCGCAAATGATATACAAAATTTCCCAAGCATTTTGGAAACATATACAAAAAAAAACAAAAATATTCATTTCATTTCAATACACGATGTGTTGAGAAATAGAGATTGCGAGATAAATACCCCAGAGAAATTAATATTTCTTCGCGATTTCTTTCACTGAAAAGGTGATATATTAGTACTGGGCACAATTAAAATAGAGATACTAATTGGGGTCTGTCTGGAGTTTGAACCTATGACCCCCTCGAGAGAGGCACACGGTTTCACCTTTTCAAAGCTTCTATACACCTATACCTATATTCAAATTCAAATTTAAAATATTCTTTATTCAAGTAAAGTTGTAAACAAGTGCTTTTGAATCGTCAAGATCTACTGGTGGTTCGGAAAGCTGTTACTACCGAGAAGAACCAGCAAGAAACCCGGCGGTTGGTCTTTTCAACGAATAATTCTTATTACTAGTTAAATTTAGTTATTAATGTCTTGTAAAGGGTAGAACAGTAGCTATATCCACGCATTCTTATCGTCTACATATTTACATATTACATATTTTAATAATCACATGATATAAAAGTTGAGTTTACTTATTGTTTGAAGAGAAAATACCGGCGTTGTACACTTTTTGTGATGTGTAAGAAATGTTAAGCTCGTGCCAGGACACGCGACCCGACCAAAAATTCGAAAGACGAAGGGAGGGTAGGCTGTCGGCGCGGTGTAGGAGAGGAAGTATCCTCCCTCTTTTTCTAACGCGCGGCGAAAATGTATGCTTGCACCTGCTGTGAAAGTTGATTTTTCTGAGAGATAAACTTTTTAATGTGAAATAATTGTAATAGTTCTGAAGTGTTAAATTTTTTAAAGTTTTTTAAAGTTTAAAGTTAATATAAACTGTCATGTATGTGTACGATAACGCAATAAGTGACTATTTTATTTTTGCACATAAATGATAGTACTTTTCATCATCATCCTCCTGCCCTTATCCCACGCCAGTAATAAATAATCACACAATAGAATAGCATGTATATTTAAGCATATTTTTCTTTTTTTTATTATGTTACATGAGCACCACTCAGTTTACGCATGTTGTATATTATATTGTATAGTTTTAATTCATTCTAGTTATAAGTCATTCCAGTGACATTATAATCCCATTTTCGCCATATTAGTGACACTCAAAATTTGATAAGAAAAGCAGCCAGACAGGAAGGTAATATTCTGAAATGTAGGAGTGTATGACTTCTGTCCAAAAATAAGCAAATAACAAGAAATATAGTAAGTACGAGTATAGGTATCATAACCCTCTTGTCCTCTTTGTCTTGTGCCCTCTTAAGTGGGATCGGCACATGTTAAAAAAATGTTGCGACATTATTCGGCTACGTATTTTACGACCGGCCACCTGCCTGTAGTCAACTTACCTTAGTCGTATTTTACGACCCCTCGGTAAGAAAGAGGGTGGTCTATTCTACTCAACCGGATACCACATGGTGGGTCAACTTACCTTAGTCGCCTTTCGCGACAACTCAGCAAGAAATGAGGGTGGTCTATTCAGCCAGATACCACACGGCTTAAATGATAGTATCTTAATACTGTTTTTATTTTTTATATACGATTATGAAATACTTATCGACGTTCGGGTCTTATTAGTCGTCGGTTTTAGGAACAAATTCATAATTCACATCAAAACAACATTATTAATTTTCCTACGTTTTCATAATTTTAAGTACAAAAACACATACAGGCTCGTTTCGATCGATCGCTAGACACTATGGTATAAGACTAGGACTCCTCATACGGCCTGTTGTTATTTATATCAAGTCTATATCTATATTTACATATATTTATTATAAAACAAAGGCCCAAAAAGCTGCCTGTCTGTATGTAATCGATTTTCTCAAAATCTACTGAACAGATTTTAGTATGGTTTTTACTAAAAGGTAGTGCAATTACTCCAAAAGGTTTAGGTTAATAGTACATAACGGTTTTATGTAAATTGAGTTGAAGAGATCGTTTAACAACATTTTTTGTTGGGGGTAGTAACAAACCGGAGTCAATTGTAGTTTAGAGGGGGGAATAGGTATAAAAAGCGGTGTAGGGTATCAGAGAGCCAGTCTCCTGCCGAGACTCGAGCGATTATAACATGCTAAATATTGAATTTCACGCGGGCGAAGCCGCACGCCGTATTGCTAGTTTATTATAAAACAAAGTCCTTAAAAGCTGTCTGTCTGTATGTAATCGATTTTCTCAAAATCTACTAAACGGATTTTTGTACGGTTTTCATTAAAAGATAGTGCTATGTTTCCGGATGATTTATGTAAATAGTACATATCGGAATTATGTAAATTATGATGAAGAGATCGAGCACTTGTTACAAACTTGCTTGCTGGGAGCTTTAATCGCGTGCGCTGCGTACACCAGCAGATACGCTAAAGTAATGTAGTAGAGAAGAGTTATAGATCTATAAAAATAATACAAAAAAGTCCGCGATAGCAAGTCTCTATTTTCACGGTTAACTCACAATAACTACTTTTATGTTCAAAATTTCGAAAATTCTGAAAAGTTTTGTAAATCACTGAATTCCACGCCCGCGAAGCCGTTGTTGGCACGGCTAGTATTTTATAATAAAGTAAGTTAAAAATTCATATTTACGACCTTTATTATCTAGTACATTTTATTTCAGAAAATAATGTCTTCACATCAATATATAAATAAAATGGAACCATATACATTTTTAAAACCATGGCTCCAAGATGGCCTCTTGACAAGTAGTGGTAAGATTTTCAATTTTTGGGAAACTAAGTAACAAAGAATCGTTATGGATACGGGTGAAGTTTTTTCGTTTAAAAGTCATTCACGCTTCTTTCTGATAGATAATATTTCATCTATGTCCAGGAATATAATTCATCACATAGAATATTATAACAACGATATTTTTCATTTACACTTCTATACTTATTTTAAAACAAAGTTCCCAAAATCTGTCTGTCTGTATGCAATCGATTTTCTCAAAATCTTCTGAACGGATTTTTTTACGGTTTTCACTGAAAGATAGTGCAATACTTCCAGATGGTTTAGGTAAATAGTACATATCGGTATTATGTAAATTGGGCTGAAGAGATCGCGTAGTTGTTAAAAAACTTGCTTGCTGGGAGCTTTAGTCGCGTGCGCAGCGTTAACCAGTGAAGATACGCGAAAGCAATGTAGTAGAGAATTGTAGATCTATAAAAATAATACAAAAAAGTCCGCGATAGCATTTCTCTATCTCTCACGGTTAACTCACAACTTTTTTTGAATTGAATTCCACGCGGGCGAAGCCGTTGTTGGCACAACTAGTATTCAATAAATAAGAAACGATTCTCTCAGAAGTCAGCTCATTTATTCTTTTTCAACAACTTGACACATATTGACAGTGACAATGTTTTTTTTTATATTATTGACCTATTTGAAGGATTGTATTATTATTTGAAACACGTAACAGTCGACCACCCTGACAATATTTGCGACCCGCAAATCTAAAGAGTCAACCCCTGGGAATGATTCTAACACCGATACGGAATGCTGATTTCTGTTTTAAAGGACAAATCTATTTTAATGTGGCACGTAATATATTTCTGACTTTCAAAACTCGTATTATATACATTACATACATACAGTAGTATTTACTTTTTTTTTTAATCAGGTACTAGTAATATGTACACCAACACGTCTTCTTTCATAATAATAAAGTTTATCATCCATTTCCTAAAGTTTAAAATCCATCAAAAAATGTAACCCATGTTGCACGCAATAACCCCTTCCAATCCGTCAGAATGGAAATGAAATTTGATAATAGTGAGGATAATCTGAGCCTAAACAATGATCTAATGATAATTAAATAAATTCATAAAATGCAATATGATTCTTCTTGCAGGCACGAAATGGCACCAGCGACGTAAATTGTTGACACCAACTTTACATTTCAATATTTTAAAGAAATATTTAAAAATATTCACAGAACAGACAAATGATTTTCTTAAATTAATAGAAGCCGAGGTCGGAAAAGCAGAAACTGATATAGGATCATTGGTTACACGTAAAATTCTACATATAATGTGCGGTACGTGGTTGTTTTTAATAAATCTATATGTATAATAACAATTAATAGAATTAGGCGTTACTTTGCGGAGATCCGTAATACAAAAGTAATAATAATTTTTTTTAAGAACTCAGCCCAGAGAAATTTAAAGTGATGAAAATATACCTATGTGATTATATTTTAATGCATTAAAGTTTTATACAAGTAAAATGGTTGTATAACAGAGGGCGCCATATGTATTTTACGCCGCCCTATAGTGATTTGAAAATATAGATCTCGCCCACAGCTCCTAAGTTTTTATGGTTTTTAGTACACTAAGTTTTGGCGAAACTTTAAACGGAACATCTTCCAGTACATTCTTATTTGGAATGCTGGGAAGGACCCGTCCGCGATACTCTCTGTATAAGAGTCAATACTACTCTTGTCATCTGGTGCTACTCTCCAGGTCGTCGTCTTACACGTTTTAATTTACACATTACATATTATTGTAAGACATCAAGAAGTCAGTGAAGTGTTTATTTAAAATTTTTCACAGAAACAACAATGGGATCTTCGATGACCGTTGGGTTTGAATCTGTAATGGAAAAATACTTTAAAGCAATAGAAATCTTTGGAGTGTCAGCCTTGAAAAGGATGTGTAGGGCCTGGCTGTATTTCGACGTTTTTTTCAAGAGGTCAAACTTAGCTTATAAGCAAAAGCAGGCTCTCTTGGACTTACACACCCTCACAAATCAAATTATAATACAAAGAAAACAATTTCTGAAAAATAAAATTATTATCAAAGAAGTATAGGTTGATGGAATCTATAGTAAAAAGGAAAGACTGGATATGTTAGATTTGTTGCTGGAAAACGAAAGACTAGGTCACATTACCATTGAAGGCGTTAGGGAAGAAGTTGATACGTTTATATTTGAGGTAATACATAATTTTTCTCGCAGTGTCGGTAGATCCCTATAGACCTATGTCCAGCAGTGGACTTCTATAGGTTGATGAACCATTTTTCTCACTTTAGCAACTTTAAACTTTGGACTGTCCCGTTGGTGGGTAGTGACCCTGCCTTCAACTCTGCGGGTCGTGGGTTTGATTCCCGCCGAGGGCCAATATTTTCTATAAACAATTTGTCGATTCTTCGAGCCTGAGTGTATATTTGTATTAAAGTATGTATTTAAAATTATATATGTAGAATTTAAAATTATATGCCCAACATGGGATAGCAACAGGCCGTTACTACTATATTCTTCGCTTAAGCCGCAAAGTTTTCTGGTTAAGCATATGGTATACAATACATAGAATCTGAACCTAAGTTCAGAAAAATACTTAAATACAAACAAACAATTCGTATTTAGAATATTTTGGCCATCGGCGGGAATCGAACTGCCATCTGCGCCAACGGGCCAGTCATTTAAGTCAATAGATCTTTTTACACTCATTCAACTTACGTTCAGTTTTTATGTGTTGTATACCATATGCTTAATCCCACAGTTGGGCATAGGCCTCCGCTTTCCGTTTTTTGTAGAAAAGGGTTGGAGCTAAGACCTACCACGCTGCTCCAATGCGGATAGGTAGGTAACACATGCTCGTATCCCCAGAATTCTCTAGAGATATGCAAGTTTCCTCACGATGTTTTCCTTCTCTGAAAAGCGTGTGATAAATTGAAATTATCAATTAGACACATAAGTTTTAACAGAAAATTTGCCATGTGGTATCCGGCTGCATAGAATAGACCACCCTTATTTCTTACCGAGGTGTTGCAAGAGGCGACTAAGGTAAGTTGACGTCAGGCAGGCGGCCGGTCGTAAAATACGTAGTCAAATCATGTGACAGCATGTTTGTAACATGTTGTGCCGACTCTACTTAGAGTGGGACAAGGGCAGGAGAATAATGATGAATGATGAAGTTTTAATAGAAAATCTCAATGGTGTGAACCCACAACGAAAGAATCACACAGTCTCACTGCTGGTCTATCACAGCTCCAAGCAAAGAATATAATAACTGAAAACTCCCTGCTTTGTATATTGATGCCAAAAAAAATGAATAGGTGTAACGTGTTTCCATCAATATAGTAGTAGTAAAAATTTTAAAAGCTTTTTAATTTAATTTAAAAATGAAATTTTATAAAGAATTGTTAATTATATTTCTAAGGGTCATGACACAGCAGCAACGGCTCTATCTTTCTTTATAATGGCCATCGCTAATGAACCTATTATACAAGTAAGTTAACTTATTATTATTATAAATACAATATGCAGAAGCGATATATTTACGTAGATTATTACAGAAGAATAATACATATTGAAAAGTTGAAGCAGAAAATAAAATACCATTTTTAAAAGAACTCTTTCTTTAACTTTTACTTTTAAATAGGTGTATATAATACAAATAAATAAGTAGATTTTTGGTGGTTTCTATATATTTAGTAATCTACATTTATAACGAACGGACGTACGGGCGGGGAAAGAATATGTATAAGTGACAGGATAGTAATTTATTCACTCATACAGAAAGTATCGCGGACGAGTCCTTTACAGCATTCCAATAATGGATGTATAAGAAGATGCACCGTTTACAATGTTGCTTAAACTTAGTGTTCCAATAGGATGCACTTTGAACCAAAGGAATTGGTATGAATTGTCATTCCAACGAACATTTGTATGGGGACTTCTTATTTAATTACAAAAGCGCGAATTTTTACTATACGTAATACGTAAAACGCGTAACTAGTACGTTATGTTACACATTATATTTTATGCAGTTCGGATATAAAGGCGGTTCTTTCTTTCTTTCATAATAAGGCTTGACTGTATAATTTGAACATTATTACTTCCACGTCATATTTTTTTGCTAAATACAACTAAATATATATTTATAATCTATCCTGTAAGCAATATCCGTGTCTTCGACAAATTAAGTGCTGAAATTTCCTCATTTCTGTACCTTGATTTTTAACTAAAGAACAACGTTATTTCTTATCCTATATATTGACCAAGTTTCATCAATATAGCAAATGGACCATTAAAAATTTAAAGACTTGCGCATAAGTAATTCTTAGCGCTTAAATGCATTGGAAAACAATAATATTACTCATATCGAGTTTTTGTAACTATCTATGTTGTACATTAATTATATGATTATTTATTATATAATTTAGAACGAAAAAAAATTAAGATATTTTTTAACGCTTGCCGTCTTACAGGAAAAAATATATGAGGAATTGAAGAATATTTTCTGTATCTCTCATCGATCGGCAACAATACAAGATCTAAATGAAATGACTTATTTAGAATGTTGTATCAAGGAATCTCTACGGCTATATCCCAGTGTACCTATTATAACAAGACATATTACCGAAGAGTTAATATTAAGTAAGTAGCTGAATTCAAATCTTACCAAATTTGTATACTGTTTCTTGTTATTTAGTTTAATAGGTTTAGTTTAATAGCCAATGAGCGCGCAATAATATAAATTAAAAGTAGCACTGTGCTAAAATTGAAATAGAAAATAATAAAAAAATTAAATTAGAATAAAAATTAAAATTAGAATAAAATTGAGCTGTGATAGGCTAGCGGTGAGACCGTGCGACTCTCTAGAGATGACATAGGTTCAAACCCCGGGCAGGCACCAATGGGTTTTTCTATTAAAACTTATGTGTCTAATTGATGATTTCAATTTATTATACGCTTTTCGGTGATGGAAAACATCGTGAGGAAACCTGCATAATCTCTAGAGAATTCTAGGGATATGTGTAACCTACCAACCCGCATTGGAGCAGCGTGGTAGGTCTTAGCTCCAATCCTTCTCTCCAAAAACGGAGAGAGGAGGCCTTAGCCCAGCAGTGGGCACAGTAACAGGCCGTTACTTTAGTGTTTTTTTTTTAATTGAAATTTGTTACATACAAACATTTGCATAGAAATAGAAATACAATTAAATGTACTAAAATATAAATTATAATACGTAAATGTTCTTTGTTATTAGAATGGAACCTCAAATAATTACTATTCGTGAGCCACACCGTGCCATTATATTCAATTGTTTATCTTGTCTTGTATTCTATTTTTCCCGACACACCCTCATTTCTTATCGAGGTGTCGTGAAAAGCGGCTAAGGTAAGTTGACCCACCGTGTAGTATTCGGTTGAGTAGAATAGACCATCCTCTATCTTACCGAGGGGTTGTAAAATACGAATAAGGTATAGTACGCGGCATTAAATAATGCACATCGAGGCTCAGAGAGAGAAAGCAGCTTGATTCTGCTTCATAGAGCATTGTCTCCGTCGCACAGACTGACGAACCCGTGTGTGACAGAGGCAGGAGGATGATGATGATGACACACACTCGAGTTTTAATTCTTATTTAATCTTATATTTCCCAGGTGGTTACACTATACCAGCTAACACAGGATATCAGATATTAATTTATGATTTACATCGTCGCGCTGACCTATACCCTGAACCGGAGCGTTTCATTCCAGAGAGGTTTCTTCCAGAAAACTGTTCTAAACGACATCCTTACGCGTATATACCATTCAGTGCCGGACCTAGGAACTGCATTGGTGATATTGTTTTTTTTTACAGCAAATACAATTTTTTAAGTATTTTATTTAAACCTTACAGAGTATAGAGCAAACAGTCAATTCGAAAACGAAACTATTATACTAAACTAACTAACACTTGCTTAGACTGATAGACTATCCTCATTTCTTTGAATTTAAACTATCGTGAGTGGTATTACATCTTATTTTATCGGATGAGCCGGATAGTTTCAAGTCCATACGGTAAACTTATTCATGAGCTCTCTATGCGGCGTTATGACGTCGGGAACGCTCATTTCTTACCAAGGTGTTTTGAAAGGCGACTAAGGTAAGTTGACCCGCCGGGAGGTATGTGGCTTAATAGAATAGACCACTCTCATTTCTTACTAATTGTCGTAAAAGGCGACTAAAGTAAGTTGACGTCAGGAAGGCGGTTGATCGTGAAAGAACTAGCAAAAACATGTGACATCATGTTTAAAACATGTTGTGCTGACCCTACTTAGAGTGGGATAAGGGTAATGATGATTAGGAGGTATAATAACTAACGCTTGTTTACCACCTGTTTTTTTTAATAGTACATTTTTCGACTTTATCACACGCTTTTCGGTGAAGGAAAACATCGTGAGGAAACCTGCATATCTCTAGAGAATTCTAGGGATATGTGTAACCTACCAATCCGCATTGGAGCAGCGTGGTAGGTCTTAGCTCCAATCTTTCTCTCCAATAACGGAGAGAGGAGGCCTTAGCCCAGCAGTGGGCACAGTAACAGGCTGTTACTACTACTACTACTACTACTACTACATTTTGCGACGGTACAATAACATAAGACCACCGTAATCATGTCTTAAATTTTCGTGCATTATTGTAACTGTGTATTGAATATAAATTTTATTTTCAGGTCAGAAGTTCGCGATGTTAGAGATGAAAACGATGGTATCTAGTTTGCTAAGGCAATTCCGTGTAGAACCAATCACAAAGCCTTCTGATCTGAAATACGGAGCAGATATAATATTACGCACTCACGAACAACCCATAAATGTACGATTTTGCAAAAGATAAGAAGAAAATATTACCCAGCAGAAATAAATTTAGATATATTATCCGAATTCTTTTGACTTAATTACTGGATAAAATATTCATCAATTTATAACGAGGAATTGACCAATTGAACGTTTTCTCGTATCTAATTTGTTATTGTTTGATTTTATACCTTGTTGTGTATACTAAATTCTTTTTTCTTTTTTACTATCAGAAATTTCATCAAATAATTTTGAAGAATGCAGTTTTATTTCAATATCTTTATTTATAATTAACTAGCCTTGCCAGCGGCTTTGCCCGCTTCGAAATCAGCGTGTCACAATTTTTTTCTAGAGTTCAAATTTTAAACGTAAAAGTAGTTCTTTTGAGCTAACCATAAGAGATAGAGAGGTCAACCGGACTTAATTGTAGTATTTTTATGGATCTACAATTCTCTAGTACATTACTTCAGCGTATCTCTGCTGGTTTACGCAGCGCACGCGACTAAAGCTCCCAGCAAGCCAATTTTTTTAACAACTGCGTGATCTCTTTAACACAATTTATATAATACCTATATGTACTATTTACGTAAACTATCCGGAAGTATTGCACTATCTTTTGGTGAAAACCGTACAAAAATCCGTTCAGTAGATTAAAAAAAAATCGATTACATACAGACAGACAGCTTTTTGGGACTTTGTTTTATAATAAGTATAGATATTATTGTATAAAACTAATATAAAAAATATTTTGTTATCCACGATTAAAATTGCCAAAATAATTTAATTAATACTTTTGTATTATGGATATCCGCAAAGTAACGCCCAATTCTATAAATTATTTAATATTATTGTAATCAAATGTTTGGCACTTCTGACTCACGTGGTTTAGTTTATTTACATTTAGTTAATAACTTTAATCTATGGTGTATAGTACCCGGCAATAAATAGTGTACATCGAGAACAGCCAGCCAATTCGGTTTCGTAGAGCGCTGTCACTGTCACACACGGGTTCGTCAGTCTGTGCGATAGAGACAATGCTCTATGAAGCAAAATCTAGCCGATTTCTCTCTCTGATCCGCGATGTGCATTATTAATTGCCGCGTACTATACTTACCGTAACAAACAAAATATATAACTCGCTTTAAACTTACATCAGCAAACATCATGAATCATCGTTCAATTATATAATAACAGCTTACAGCTGGCTGAACAGTACGGTACTAACCGCCTTCTCGTAAACAAGGTTAAAATGTTGCCGTTATTAGTATTAATTTTGTTATCGTTTATTCTGCTATTACTATATGATAGATACCGTAGAACAACTAGACTATTGATTAAAATCCCTGGACCTAAGAGATTGCCTATTATAGGAAATTCATATCATTTTATGTTGCCACCAGGTATGTTTCTTTTTTATGTTCTTAGTTAATAACTTTTACTTTTTGCTTTTGCGTAAATTCTGAATGGTCTTATTGAGTAACCAAATGATATGAAATGTTTTTAATACGTAAATAGTGAAATCATGAATCTGGGTTATTAGTTATGGTTCATAAATATGATAACTTAAACTCGATAATTTAACCTATGCGCTGTTTATATCCGACACTAAGACCTTGACTTTTTATTTTGTACACACAAAAGCCGGTTTATTATTTTAAACCGGCAACAATTCTCTTGCTGCAGATGTTGTTTGATTTGACAGTTCTCATAACATTTAGTAAATAGATTCCTTAACAAGTCAACCGCGGTATGTTTTATTAGAATAGACCACCCTCATTTCTTACCGAGGTTTCGTAAAAGGCGACTAATATAAGTCGAACCGCCGTGTGGTATCCGGCTGAATAGAATAGAACACCCTTATTTCTTACCGAGGTGTCGTAAAAGACGACTAAGGTAAGTTGACGTCAGGCAGACGGCCGGTCGTAAAATACTGAGCTTTTATTTTTATACATACCTTGTTTAAACATGTGTTGACCCCCCATAGAGGATAATGATTTCTTCTTAACTTATCAAGTAAGAAACATTTCTCAAATGGAAAAAATCTGTAATTTTTTTACAGCCAAATAAGGTATCAACTGAAATGGTAAACAGCTATTTTGTAGGCAAATATGTTATTTGAAAACGATTTTCCTCATTGCTGTTACATTGTTCCACTGGTTTTTAGGATTAATCATACATATATTAGACAGTCATCATAACCGCATAAATTTGACATAATAATTTCGTATATCTACATCATAAATATTTTTGTCATCGTCCTCTCAATCGTCTTATGAGGTATATTTTTCCTTATCATTTGCTATTCACAGTCATTACAGAGATAGATTAAATCTACATTATCAATTAGAGCATTTTTTGTTAAAGGTTTCTGAATTTTTAATTTTTAATTTATTTTATACAAGCTTTTATACACGTAACTTCGATCGCCTGGACTTATTTGAGTAAACTAAAAGTAGCAGCCTGTTACAATCCCACTGCTGGGAATAGGCCTTCTCCGTGTCTGGAGAGAAGGGTTGGAGCTAAGACCTACCACGCTGCTCCAATGCGGATTGGTAGGTTACACATATCTCCAGAATTCTCTAGAGATATGCAGGTTTCCTCACGATGTTTCCCTTCACCGAAAAGCGTGTGATAAATTGCAATTATCAATTAGACACATGAGTTTTAATAGAAAAACTCATTGGTTCCTGCCCGGGTTTGAACTCGTGTTACCCTCGAAAGAGTCGCACGGTCTCACCGCTGGGCTACCACAGTTTCGTAGTCGAGTAAACAGTAATACTTATATTAATTATGGTTAAAGTGGGCTAGCCTTAAAAGTTACACATATACTGATGCGGACTTTTATTTAGAACTTTTGGAGGGGAACAATTTTGTAGTATGAGTTTTGAATAACTTTCACCGTTTAGCGCACGCAAGGAAACCTTTAAATTTTGCCGTTCGCGCAATACTTTTTGTTGCTGCTCCTCTCCTATTAATCTTAGCGTGATCTTAAATAGTCTAGAGCCTTTCTCGATAAATGGACTATCTTACACTTAAAGAATTTTTTAAATCGGTCCATTAGTTCCTGAGATTAGCGCGTTCAAACAAACAAACTCTTCAGCTTTATATATTGAAGTAGATTTTACGGATGGTACAGGGAAATATTGTGAAATCATAAAAATACCAAGAGATTGTGAGAAGCTGTTTAGTTTGAAGTATGCAAATATGGTGTGTTATAGAAACTGCAAATGAGAAATTTTTGAAACTTTAATCGATAATATTCGGAGCAGAATTTAGTCATCTAATGTTGCTATAAAATACTTTAATGTTACTTTACTTTTAGATAAACTATTTTCATATCTACGACCAATGTACAAAAGATATGGTGGTCTTTACCAGATACATGCACTCATAGGCCACTACATCAACTTGTTTGAACCAGAACATATTCAGGTAGTGTATTCTACGTTTCTAATACTCATTTCGAGTTTATTCGCAATTTAAAGATTTACGATGGTACGATGATACGCAAATGGTAAGTGGTGATGGGTAAGGTTTAAAGTAAATTAAGCCTATAGTTTTCTTAAACGGAAATTATTATTAGACTCCTTTTTTAGAGGGGAAACTCCTGATTAGACAACCCGCGAATACGGGTTGCAGACCGAAAGCTAAGCTACTCTGAACCTAAAATAATAACTCTCTGCATTTCGCAACCTCAACGATGCTTCTGCGCTCGCCCGTCTCGCCCGGTGATGCTGTAAAAGCCAGTGCACACCAAGAACTAAGTGGAAGCTCAATCAGTGTTATGAAGTCCAATTCGACGGACGAAGGAAGTGCGGGGTAAGCGGGAGGGGCTTAGCTTAGTTCGTGTAGCTGCGCATTGTCATACAAAACTAACTTAGCTTCGCATATTTTTGTTAGCTCACATAGCTTAGTTTGTGTAGTTTGCAGTCTGCACACAGGTATGAAAAGCTGCGTTAGCTATGTGAGCTAAACCAAACTAACTTAGGTCTTGGTCTGCAGCCCACGTAAGGGTGGCGATATGGTTCGTTATGTGGGGTTCGCACCGACTAAAACCCTCCGATGTCCAATCACATACTTTGTCCAGGGGCCACGAACTCCATAGAGACCTCGATCTCCCTACCATTATCACCTGTTTAAACGTTTTTCGAAATGTTACTTCGAGAAATCTGAGGTACACCCGAACCCGCTTATTTCAGTTGCTTCTACCTACATCCCAGTTAGGTCCGACCATCGAAAATATAGGCGTCCAAAAAGCGTCCTGTATGACCCCGACGTTCAAATAACGATCCCAAACACAGAAACACGTAATACACACACACAGCGACGAGGTCCCAGTTTTCTGACGTTGGTCGATCGTGGCTTCTCGCCACCCTTCCGACGCCGCAATGACTAATTTAAGTCATACCATCAACTCTCCACTACGCGTCGCCCTAAGCCGTGGTCCGGCCTCACAGGAGGCACCCTTAGGACGTCGTTCCCTTACGTAAGTAGAGCTTCTGCGCTCTACTCTCTGCATTTTACAACCTCGACGATGCTTCTGCGCTCGCCCGTCCCGCCTGGTGACGCTGTAAAAGCCTTTAGGGCTAAACAGCGTACAGTCAGAAAAAAAAGGGGCCACGGTATCACTGTACATATTATCAGCGACCTCGCAGGTCCATAGCGGCCCTCCTCCGAACCGCGGTGTCCTAGTGTAGTTGTATTTATTCTTCCTTTTCAATAACTGCAATTTCGATACTTCCATTCACGTCAATATAAATGTCAATCCTATCGGGTGACACTGATTTAGCATTTGATTCGTTATTTTGCAAAACTAATCATCATCATCCTCCTGCCCTTATCCCACTCTAAACGGGGTCCGCACAACATGTTACGAACATGTTGTCAAATGATTTGGCTACGTATTTTACGACCGGCCGCCTGCCAGACGTCAACTTACCTTAGTCGCCTTTTACGACACCTCGGTAAGAAATTAGGGTGGTCTATTCTACTCAGCCGGATATGCTACTAAACTATGAGTATATGAAACTAACTTTGAACTAAATTTGTACGTAAGAATACGATACGGAATCCTTTGATGAAACTATGCGCGATGCTATAAGATTTCACAAACCGTACGGATAAGTCGTAAACTTAACGGCTCAGTTGCCAGATGTACATATCCGTCGCAAACCGCTAGGTTCCTTGCTGTGAGTTAAATATTAAATGATATAATTTCAGATAATAATGTCTTCAGCACACTACATCAATAAAAAGGAACCGTATACATTTCTCAAGCCTTGGCTCGGCGAAGGTCTTTTAACAAGCGATGGTAAGTTTCACTTCAACTCCTTCCTTACCTCCTATTATTTTCAACTTAGGATAAGCACTAGGTAAGGCATAACTATGTTTAGTCTAAGGCGGTGAGGGGGTGGCGAAAGCCGTCACCCCAACCTGAACGGAGTTTGGCCACATTGATGGCGTTTCTCTCAAGTGGTCATCCCAAAATATAGTGAATCATTTAAAACTGGAAAAAATTAAGTTAAATTCAAAGTAAAACATCTTGAATTTAAACTATCGTGAGTGGTGTTCATAACAAATGTTGAGAGACTGGCTATACTCACGTCCTATTGTTAAATACGCTTATAAACACTCATAAATTCATATAACGATTACGTGTTTGTGTAATAGGAAATATAATAAATAGGATTAATTTAATAATTTGATGGAGACGGAAGTAGTCAAATGTCATTCATTAGTTGTTTCATAAAACGGAAACTGAAATGCAAACAACAGAGGTTAGGTATAAATTAGCCAGTTGAGCCTATTCTAGTCAAAAGGCGAAAGATTTATTCGTGTTGAAGGGAAACCAGAGTTATGACCCGGCGAAGCTTCTGCGCTCGCCCATCCCACCGGTGACGCTGTAAAAGTCATTAGGGCTAACAGCATTAGACACATTCGAAAAAAAAATATTCTAGTCAGTCTGCTCTTAGCGTTTAGTGTGTCTATAATAGTGAAGTGTATGTGAAAAATCTGTTCGTCAAAATTATTCCAGTGAAGAATGCATTTCTTTTTTTTTAAATAACATGCCCATTATTTAAGGCCGACATGTTCAGATCTAATTTTTTTAGAGCGTATGTCATTTTATAAAAGTAAAAAAAGGTTTTCAAAAACTTATTATGCCATTAAAAATTCATTACCATAATAAAAAATAAATCAAAAATTTATTTATTGCTTTCACTTAATTCTAGAAGTTACATAATTACTGCCTTTTAAGCAATGAATAGTACTTGTGCTAGGGATCCCCACTCTTCTACGAACACTGTGTTCAAAATTGATGAAAGCCTAAATTATTCTCGGAATCTCTTCCGGAGCTTTCCTCGTTTGGGTGGAAATCCATCACCAGGATGGATTAAACGAAACTTCTATTTTAATTATGTATTCTTTTATTTTTGATAGCATTTTAGCTTCGTATATTAAATAGTTTCCTAATAAAATTCTGTTTTTTCAGGTCAAAAGTGGCATCCCCGACGTAAATTATTAACTCAAGCTTTCCACTTTAATATTTTAAAGAAATATTCAAGAACATTCACAGAGCAAACGAATGAGTTTCTCAAAATAATAGAAGCCGAGGTCGGTAAAGCTGAAACAGACTTACAGCCGTTGGTGTCATCTGCAACTCTACATATTATGTGTGGTTTGTGGGACATTTAAATAAACAAGTTACTCATTTATGTACAAACATATAAGATATTTGAATTCGTAAGAGGCGACTAAGGTAAGTCGACTCGCCATGTGGTATCCAGCTGAGTACAATAGACCACCCTCATTTCTTACCGAGGGGTAGTAAAATACAACTAAGATAAGTTGACGTGAGGCATTCGGCCGGTCGTAAAATACGTAGCCAAATCATGTTGCAACATTTTTGCCACATGTTGTGCCGACCCCACTTAAAATGGGATAAGGGCAGGAGGATGTTGATAAGATATTTGAGATTATTGAAAAAAACTTTGACACTCATATATACTCATTCTCTGACAAATCATGAATTCGGTAAACAATATTATATTACAAAATAATACATTTCCAAAAATATTTTTCCTTTTATTGAAAGTAGTATATTTATTTGGCAAAATCGGCTTATCTTTACTTATTATAAAACAAAGTCTCCAAAGCTGACCGCCTGTATGTGATCGATTTTCTCTAAATGTACTGAAACGATTTTTGTACGCTTTTCACTAAAAGGTAGTACAATTACTCCCAAAGGTTTAGATTAATAGTACATAACGGTTTTATGTAAATTGGGTTGAATAGGTCGTTTTATAACAATTGTTAGTGTAGTAATAAACCGGTGTCGGTTGTAGTAAAGGAGGAGGGTATCAGAGAGCTAGTCTCCTGCCGAGATTCGAGCGACTATTACACAATAAACACTGATGTCTACGCAGGCGAAGCCGCACGTATAGCTAGTTATTGTAATATATTTGATCATACAAGGCAACCATCTATTTTCAGAAACAGCCATGGGAACTTCAATGAACGTTGGAATCGAATCAGTGACAAAAAAATATTTCAAAGCAATAGAAATAATCGGAATGACAGTAATAGAACGAATGTGTAAAGCATGGCAATATTTTGATATTATATTTCAATTGTCGTATGCGGCCTATCAGCAAAGACAAGCTATACATGACTTGCAAACGCTCACAAAGCAAATAATAAAAGAAAGAAAAGAATTTTTAAAAGATAAAGATATTGCTTCATTAGCGGAAGAAGATGAAAACTTAGGTAGAAAGGGAAGATTGGCCATGCTAGATTTGCTACTCGAAAACGAAAAATTAGGTCATATTAACATAGAAGGGATTAGAGAAGAAGTTGATACGTTTATGTTTGAAGTAGGTGAAGATTTTAAGTTAGTTATTTATCCAGCATACTTATATTCATCTATATCATATCATATCATATCTATATCATAATATTTGCGATATTGTACTGTTTGCGGATGATACATCTTTAATTTTTAAAGTAAATAGAAATGACCATAATATTGACGAAGTCAACAGTGGTTTATCGCAAGTAGCCCATTGGTTCAGGGTAAATAATTTGGTACTAAACTCTAAGAAAACAAATTGTATTGAATTTGCATTACCTAATGCTGCAAAAACAGCAAATAGGCTCTCCATAAATAATGTACCACTGAAAACAGAAAATACAACTGTATTTTTGGGAGTGACCTTGGATTCAAAACTCCAATGGAGCACACACATAAAAACTCTTGCAGGGAAACTTAGTTCAGCAGCCTACGCTGTTCGAAAGATAAGACAATTTACAGATGTCGAAACAGCGAAACTTGTTTATTTTGCTTACTTCCATAGCATTATGTCTTATGGAATATTGCTGTGGGGTAAATGCGCGGATAGTGAAAAAATTTTCGTATTACAAAAAAGAGCCATACGTGGCATCTACAATTTAAGTCCGCGTGATTCCCTGCGAGAGAAGTTTAAGGAAATAGGTATTCTAACATTTGCTTCACAATATATTTTAAACAATGTAATTTTTGTACATAAAAATATAAAGAATTATAAAACGATAGGTGATGTATATAAGAGACAAAGTAGGAACCGACATAAGCTTGCGACTCCTGCTTTGCGCCTAGCAAAAGTACGTAAATCGTTTGTGGGTATGGGTATAAGATTCTATAATAAAATTCCGAAATCAATTTTGGCTATGCCATTACAGCAGTTTAAAACCACTGTTAAAAAGAGGCTGATACAGAAAGCCTACTATACTGTTGAAGATTACTTAGATGATAAGGATGTGTGGATATAGGTGCACCTCTACCCTGTACAAGACAGTAATAAATAAATGTAATTAGTTCTAAGATTTATATTTTAAAAAGAGCAACCGCCGAGTTTCTTGCTGGCTCTTCTCGGTAGGAACAGCTTTCCGAACCAGCAGTAAAGTTGACGATTCAAAAGCACTTGTTTACAAGTTTACTTGAATAAAGAATATTTTGAATTTTTTTTTTTTGAATTTTATATACGTATAAGAAGATGTATAGGTCTGGGTGTATTTTAATATTGATAAAAAAATGATTTTATGTGTCATTAATAGCTCTATTGTTAATTATTACCAATCGACGTGTAATATTAGGATGTATAAGAATGTTTATTTAAAAGATGTTTTTTCTAGGGTCATGACACGACAGCGATGGCTTTATCTTTTATGATTATGGCAATAGCAAATGAGGCGGAAATACAAGTATGTTTATGATTGTTTTTATTACAAACAAAAGGCAAGGTTAAGGTCATGGCATTGCCAAAGTATTATTGTTTTCATTGCATTAAAATTCTATAGATCTTAATAAAAACATAGATTCTTTGAATATCTTATATTTTATAATACCTAAATATTATTTTTAATTATTTAAAAGACTACTTATTCCTATAAGAATATGATAAATTTTGTTTTTTTGATGATTTACAAGGAAAAAATATATGAAGAAATGCAAAGTATTTTCGGCGATTCCCAACGCTTAGCAACAATAGAAGATCTATACGAGATGACTTATTTGGAATGTTGTATTAAGGAATCCCTACGATTATATCCCAGTGTACCATCTATAGGAAGATTTGTCACTGAAGAGTTAACTTTAAGTAAGACCCTCAACAAATATATATATTTTTTAAAGTTAACATCAAAAAATCTTTGGATCAAAAGCCGATTGAAGCCCTGAAATATTTTAAATCGATTTTGCGTGCATCTGTTATCTAAAAAAAACTTCTTGAAGTTTTACTATTTAAGAAATATATGTAGTTAAAGCTTTAATTATTAATATGACGATATAATTGAATAATCCACCATGATGTGAACAAATAGACGGATCGACGAATATTTTATATTCTACCGGCTTTATCATGTGCATACTGCGTGTTGCAGACCAAGACATAAGCTAAGTTAGTTTAGTTTAGCTCGCATAACTTACACAGTTTTTCATACCTGTGTGCAGATTGCAAAGTTCCCAAACTAAGGCTATTTGAATTAACTTAAATATGTAAAGCTAAGCTAAACCCCTCCCACTTACCCCGCACTTTCTTCGTCCATCGAATTGAACGATTCAACACTGATTAAGCTTTCGCTTAGTTCTTGGTATGCTCAGGACTTTTTTAGTTTAGCTTCGGAGTAGCTTAGCTTTTGGTCTGCAATCCGCATAAGATGAACTATGCAACTTTTATTCTATTGTAACTAAATACTTTAATCTTTTGCAGGCGGGTACACAATACCAGCTGGAACAAGATATCACATTAGCATATATGATTTACATCGTCGTGCTGATCTTTACCCAGAACCCGAGCGTTTTGTACCGGAAAGATTTCTACCAGAAAACTGTTCTAAACGACACCCTTACGCGTACATACCATTCAGTGCCGGACCTAGAAACTGCATTGGTAATAACATTCAAAACAATGAACTTAATATAATATTCAGGGTCTACTTAAGGAATTTATTTACATCTCAGTTTAATAAAAAAAGGATGGATTTCCGTGCGAAATGTAATGTGATTTTTTTTAATTAAGATAGTCAAACTTAATATATATGTATTTAGAACTTATTAATTTAAACACTGAAAAAAAGGAAATTAATCAAATTTCTATAATCAGAGAATTTTCAAGTAATAGAATAACGACACAAATAGTAACTAGATGGACAGAGTCACTCAGACGTCTTCAAGGTGCGACCGCTCCGATGCGAATGAGCACGAGCTCTTTCTTTCTTTTTTTTTTCGGACACTAATTAATGCTGTTAGCCCTAATAGCTCTTACAGCGTCACCGAGAGAGTGGGCGAGCGTGGAAGCATCGCCGGGGGTGTGAACTGGGAGAGCGAGTCTCGAGCGAGGCTCGCAGCATCCTGAGAGCGTCGCCTTAAGGGTGCCTCCTGTGAGGCCGGACCTCGACTTAAAGCGACGCGCTGTGGTGGACTGTATCGGACTCACGGAAAAGTCCTAATGTCATAACGGTCGGGGCTGAACGTCCCTACCGCTAGACGTGAGGAAGCAGGGACCTCGTCTTCGCCGGCGAAGACGCTGTGTGTGTGTGTTTGTCGAGTGTGCCATTGACGATCGTGAAGTGATCGTCAAGATCGGAGAGGACGCTCCTAGGGCGTGTATAGTATTTTGTTTTGAAATTTTTGTCAAAACAGGTATATTTAGCCATCCTCCCGACGAGCGGGTTTGTATGAGCTTCAGCCTTTACAAAGTATCTCTTCGAGAAACATTTGAATAACTGAGCGAGAGAGGGGAGACGGAGATCTGTATGTAGGTCGACGCTGCGCACGTACCAGGGACAGCCCGTGGCAAGTCGCGTGAATTTGTTTTGCATTCTCTGCAAAACATTCAATCTTGACGAAGGAACGTGCGCAAACGTTACGCTCGCATATGACATGATTGGTCTTATGCAAGTTTTGTAAAGTGTCACTTTGTTACGAAGTGACATCTTACTTTTCCTACATAACAACGGAAAGAGACGACCCATCGCATAAGCAGCCCTGTTACGGACTACTCTGATATGTTTAATAAAAGATACGGAGGGTTGGAGGGTGACTCCAAGATATTTAACCTCATCCTGCCATGGGATATCACGGTTGTGTATGGATATACACACCGGAGAGATAAATCGCTGATTGCTCGACCTGTGGAAATACATGGCCGCGCTCTTATCAGGATTAATTATTATTCTCCATTTGGCGAACCAACCCTCAAGGTTATTCACTTCGTTTTGGAGACGACTAACGAGAAATTCGAGTTTCCGAGAAGATAAGAAAATAGCTGTGTCATCAGCATAGAGTGCCAACGACGCAATCATTTTATCGTGAGGAATATCGCTCGTGTAGCGCGAATAGAGATAAGGTGCTAACACCGAACCCTGAGGAACTCCAGCGCGTATCGGACGTCTGGACGTGTATAGTGTACCTTCTAAACGGTATCTGAATGTACGAGCACGAGCTCCTCAGTGGGTCGGTATATATAGGCAAAACCTAAATGTATACTCTATACACTTACAATAATTTTGAAGGATTGAGAAAACCGGTAAAATGTGTGGTCATTATTAAGCCCTCCACGATTTTGTCGTTGGTGTTGTAGTTGCCATCTTTATAAAAAATCGCGTAAATTCAGTTTCAGACGGTATGATCGAAGGAATTGATGAGTTAGACCTTTACTAATGTGCCATACCTCTGAGGCAGGGAAACCAGGGCGTGTGAAGTGAGGGACAACAGGACCGTATATCAGTTCACTGACTGGTGATATATTTCGAAGCTTTGCTTTAGAATTCAATTTCATTAAAGTGTAATGTAATATTGTTACGAAGAGAGGTTCGTGGATTTAGATTAAAGTTCGTGGACTTAATACTAACAGTCTCTATCTATGCAGTCTGTTGTCCAATAAGAAAGAGGAGGTAACTATTACTTCATTTTTATTCTCGCCTCGTAATTCGCTTTTGATCGCTATTCGAAAACTGAACATCGAGGCGCAAGATACGTTCACTTATATATCGAACGAACCGATGACGACAATGTTCGTGAACGTTCGCGAGTCCTAGAGGGGGTAGCGAAACACGTTTCGTAAACAATCTGAATGTTCCAGAGAATTAGTGTCAAGCGGATTTGAACTTTATAACATATAGTTTACGAACTCTTTTTACACGTTCGTAAACTGCCCCCTTCCAAATTGAACTTTATGAACGAACTCTTTTCACATATTCGTAAAATATATGTTTAAAATTATTGTTTCAGGTCAAAAGTTCGCGATGCTAGAGATGAAGACTTTAATGTCAAGTTTGTTACGAAAATTCCGAGTTGAACCAATCACAAAACCTTCCGATCTGAAATTCAGAGCTGATATAATATTACGCACAAACGAACAACCCATTTATGTACGCTTCTGTAAGCGACCATAGAAATATATGTCACAGCTGATTATATCAATTGCCTACCTACCTCACTAGTAAAACTGTGACAAGACAAGTTTTTAGAAATAATTTCTCGTTAATTTGTTTAATAATGTATGCTGTATTTATCATATGATACGGAATTACATAATAGTAGTTGTTCAAAGTTGATCTTTGATGATTTGGTTGTGAAAGTTCAAGAAGAAGAGAAGATTAAACATTTTATGTATTTTTATAGTTTTTTTTTATTTTTATTTATAACAAATATCTATAAGTTATATCTATCTTAAATTGCTTACACGCTACTACTATACAAATCATGCCCACGTGGAATGGTCCCAAGAATGCTGGCAGCGTTTCCGCGTTGAATCGCTAAGCTGATTCTTTGTGCGAAAAAGGAGCCAGCCCTCTTGTCACCCGAAGAGGCGATCAACCGAGGTATTAAAACGGATAAAAAAATTTTTGCACTTTGGCTCCATGGCCCTAGGGTCTTAACTGCAAACGGCACAAATATATAACTCTCAACGAGAGAAGCATACTTTTGCCTCTTGCCGGATTCGGCCATTTCCGCCGCAGCTCCAGGTCTTGACGCCGTTTCCCTGATATGGGACGAAGCTAACGTATCAACGCATGTTGCGTCCCACATTAGGGCCCGTCCCCGTTCCCAAGGAACCAGCGTCAAACCGTCTGGTCTCTTGCCATCATCCCGACATATCCTGGAAGGCTCGAGAAGAGCAGGAATGTCGATGGTGGCAAGAGCTCTTTTGATGGTGTCATTAAGAGAACCATGGCGGAAAAGCCTACCAGAGCTCCTATGGCAAGAAAGCCCGTGTATGCCAAAACTGTCTACCTCTTTTCCACATGGACATCTGTGCTTAAGGCACAATGTGGTTCCCAATCTGAGACCCAAAGCCACTCTAAAACTTTATTTAAACTGTAGTTTTATTCGTGAAATACTAAGTTGCACGAATGCCGCTGCTCAACTGAGTTAAAAAAAATTGTTTACTTTTAAGTTTTACGTTATATAATATTAAAAAAATATTAAAGTAGGAAGCAAATTAGGGTGTTCTGGCTATCTCTCTTTTTTATATGTAATTAGACAAAGCTGAAGCTCTCATTATATGTATATTGTGTTACTATCACTACCAAGCCTGCCCAGGGCTCCACTAAGTATAATAACCCTGTGAATATAACTATATCTTATAATTATACTAATAAAACTTTTTTTTTATTTGCAAATGAAAACGGACTAATTTTTTTTTTACCTTAATCAATTATTGTAACCCAATGAACCTTTCCATGATGATTCCAAATATAGGAGTACCGGAAGATGCACCGTTTACAGTTCCGCTTAGGCCTAGTGTTCGAGCAGGATGCACTTTGTACCAACGAACATTTTTTTGGGGACTTCTTATGCAACAACCAAAGCACCACTATAGCGCGGAGTAAAGTAACTGGTGGTGCCATCTGTTTTTGCAGTCAGGACAAAACATGCGTTATGTCGTGTTTCATTATATATACTTAATATTTTCTTTTCTTAACGCCCTGTGGTATTGACCCACCGTGTGGTATCCGGTTTAGTAGAATAGACCACCCTCTTTCTTACCGAGGGGTCGTAAAATACGACTAAGGTAAGTTGACGTCAGCAGGCGGCCGGTTGTAAAATACATATCCAAATCATGTGACAATAAGTTTGTAGCATGTCGTGCCGACCCCACTTAGCGGGATAAGGGCAGGAGGATGTGCATATTTTATTTTCTTAATTTAAGACTGGTTGAGATTCCGATTCCGGAATGAGCCTGCTTTTGCACACTAATGTTTTTTTTTATCACTTTTAAATTAATTTTAATTTGTGCAATAAAGAGATTACAAATAAACAAACGGTCTTTAAAAAAATTCTTACAAAAAATAGACTCGTTGCTTTTAAAGCCGTCAGATATTTTTAAATCGCTGTCAGTGTTGTATAATTAATGATTTTTGATTAAACAATCTATCGACTTGCGATTTTGATATCTATAAAAAAATAAACTACTGGATTTCTCGGCAGTTACTCTTGGTGTGTAGCATTCCGTACTGGTAATAAAATTGTCCTGGCAATTAAATTCCAAATATAGTTATAGTCTGATAACCTCTTAGTCCTTTGACTACAATGCATTATTTAAGATATATAAAGTAACGCTTGATCACTATATTTCGTCCTGTTATCATTATTTTAAAAATGAGCGATTAAAAGTTTTATCGGATAAATTTTACTACATAGATTACTCAATGTCACAAGCTATCTTAACTTTTTTGAGCGTATTAAATGCCTTAAATTTGCAATGTTTCGAGAACGTAATAGATGCTTGTTTATATGTGAAATCTGTATTGGAATATTTGTTGTTGATAATCTTATCGATTTATTACAAAAACAGATATGTTAACACTGCATAAAATATATAGATATATAATGTTTAATTTTGATTGAAATAGGTTTAAGAAAAATCAATTTAAAAAATATATTTCACATTACTAATCTTTTATAGTTTTTTTTTCTCTTGTATGGAAAATGCCAATTGAGCGCAGATTCCAAATTTGGTATAAATATAAAGCTAGTTTATTCACCTTACATTTTGTGATATTTGAAATAGAGTTATTTAAATAAAACTGTTTAAAACACACGTTTTCTGTTAAAGTGATCTACACTTTTTAATTCTAAGGACTTTTTAAACAGAAGCTGAAACTGACATTCATTCAGGATTCTTAGACACATAACAAAGCTTGGCTCTTTGGCTTGTATTTGCTCGAAACTGAAAGATAACTAAATATATGATAGACGTAATCTATAATTAGTTACATCAAATGATAATAGAGTCAATAATTATATTACAGTGCACTGCCCGACGTTTTATAGTAAACAAGCATAAAATGTTTTTACTACTTGCTTTAATTTTCGTATTATTTGTTTTGTTACTTTTTTACGACAGGTATCGTACAAAAAGTAGATTAATAATAAAAATTCCTGGCCCCAAAAGGTTGCCCTTTATTGGAAATTCATACCATTTTATGTTGCCACTTGGTAAGTGTTTAACATAACAAATTTATCCCAATCAAACTTTGTAATGTTACTCGAGCGACTAGTCTAGCCTTAATCGTCTGCTGAGGTACAGTGTGGCATAGTGATGTGGCTTAAATCTTGCCGAGCAAAATAGGCGCCGTCATTGCCACAAATTTTACATGTATTTCATATCAGAAGTGGAATGAATATTTCTTGTTTCGTAAGATCGACGTGAGGATGTGCTATGCAAAGTTTTAGATACGAAACGTCTTTTGGTCGATCAAATTGTCAACTAAAATTACGATTATTCTCTGGAATATTTTCGTTTGTAACGTTTTTTTAAACTGTTTCCGTAAAAGGTAAATTTTGTGTATGTTTTAAAAGTAACTTTTGTTTCAGATAAATTATTTACATTGTTACGGACACTGTATAAAGATTACGGTGGTGTGGTTCAAATGCACGCAATTATTGGCCAGGGCGTGTGCCTTTTCAACCCGGAAGATATTGAGGTACTTCGTCTTCTTATTATTATTCTCGTTCTCATCAAATAAAATCAAAACACCTTTATTGCACACCATCAATTTTAACTTTTACGACAGTTTAGATTTACTAAGTACAAAGTAGTTGTTCACCAATTCTGCTAAAAGTTAAGAAACATGGCTCGGTTGGAACCAGAAATTCCAATTAGCATCGGTATTTGGATTACATTGTAAGTAGCTAATTCGAGTATGTGAATTTTTTATTAGAATTGACGGAAATACTGCGAAGTCAAAATAAGTTTTAAATATTTTGCTTTTACAAACGTAACGGCATATTAGACAAGGTCGTCTTTGTATATATCTATGAACATCAAACGAATCAATGAAAAACATAGAGTTATTATACTTATATAGTAGAGGGCCTCCTCTAGATTAGCATAGGCAAGACTGTAAGTGCGAATGTCACAATAAATAATGAGAGGAAGGATGACACTCTTATATTGTTCGGTGTAATCCCTCGGCACTTACTACTTACTACACTCGTTCGAGACCAGTGTAGCCTAGCAGTCATTAGCGACCGGGTCGCATTGAATTCAACGTTTAACATAACATTGAATAAATCTTAATGTTAGACATTAACATTAAGATTTATTAAGCATAAAGTTTCATGACTACACATGAAACTTTTTATATCAATCGAACAATTTCAATTATCATTTCTGACCGCACCCCTATATTAAATGGTCCTTAGAGCCGGATATGAACCAGCGACCTATGGATCTTTGTCCTATCACACATAAAAAAGAGATAGATTACCTTCATTTGCTTTCACTTTATAGTAATATGGCACATTTTAGATTTTAGACTAGCTTCCCTACTGTAAGTATAATAACTCTATGGTGAAATATCGTTTGATTGAAATCACATTTTCCGCACGTCTAAATCAAACGTGTTTTAAATTAATTTTAGAAAATTATGTCTTCAATTCGCTATATCGATAAAATGGAACCGTATACATATCTTCAGCCGTGGCTTGGAGAAGGTCTCTTAACAAGCAATGGTAAGTTTATTTTAATTTTTGAAAATATAAAACTTGCCTAATATTGTAATTGTAAGGTTTTGTTCTAGCAAAGCTCTTACTTACTCCTAAAAATAGTGCAGCTACGTCTGCTCTTCATATTCCTTCCTCTTCATATTCCATGGTAACTTTTACGATAGACGATGAAAAAAGAACGTGACTATGTCAAATTAGTGATTTATATTTTTTTAATCCTTGTGTCCTGTGTCTTTTTTAATCATTCCAAATTTTAAATTTCATATTTATACACAATATATAATATACAATTTATCAAAAGCAACTGTTATCTCTTATTTAAACTAATGTTTGAGCACGATGTTATTAAATTGATAAAAATTAAGATATTATATTAAGGCACTTATCGCCCCGGTTCGCAATACATTTTCCGGGTCGGATATTTGATGATAATAATAATATACGGCTGGCTGGCTGCGCTTTGATCGCAATTTTTTTAATTATATAATTCTGTATGAGTTCAATGCGGTGATAAAAGGCTCCCAATAATAATTTATCCAACGAAAACAGAACTTAAAAATAAAAGGGGTAAAATCCAGAAGTCATTTATTGTATTAAATTCAAATTCAAATTCAAAATATCCTTTATTCAAGTAAACTTTTAAACAAGTGCTTTTGAATCGTCAACTTTACTGCTGGTTCGGAAAGCTGTTCCTACCGAGAAGAACCAGCAAGAAATTCGGCGGTTGCTCTTTTTAAAATATAAATCTTGGAAGTAGTTACATTTATTTATTACTGTCTTGTACAGGGTAGAAATGCACATATATCCACACATCCTTATCATCTAAGTAATCTTCAACAGTATAGTAGGCTTTCTGTATCAGCCTCTTTTTAACAGTGGTTTTAAACTGCTGTAATGGCATGGCCATAATTGATTTCGAAATTTTATTATAGAATTTTATACCCATACCCACAATCGTTTTACGTACTTTTGCTTGGCGCAAAGCAGGAGTCGCAAGCTTATGTCGGTTCCTACTTTGTCTATTATATACATCACCTATCGTTTTATAATTCTTTATATTTTTATGTACAAAAATTACATTATTCGTTCATGTATCGTTGACTGTACAAATACTGTTCATTTAACAATATGTTTGACAGGATTTAATTTAAGAACAATGTTATGTAATTGTTTTAATAAAAATAATTTCGTGATTGTAATTAAAATATTTGTTTCAGGTATGAAATGGCATCAACGGCGGAAGTTATTGACTCAAGCCTTCCACTTCAATATTCTAAAGAAATATTCTAGAACGTTTACAGAACAGACCAATGAGTTTCTTAAAGTTGTAGAAGCAGAAGTCGGTAAAGCGCAAACCGATTTACATCCAATGATTAGTTCAGCAACTCTACATATCATGTGTGGTCAGTAATTATGTCTAAGTGTATATGTATATAATGAAAAAAAGGAAATGTGAGGTGTATTCTATTATTGTAGCGATCACTATATCAGTCATTTATGTTTCACCCTCAATTTCTGATTTCATCTATTTGATTTTTTTATCAAATCATGGCGAGATTTGCGAGCTTAATTCTTCCCATGCCCGCTAGAAAATCAACTTCACTAATGGACGTCAGACCGCATTTCGAAATTATTATTAGTGTTTTCTTGTAAGAATAATCTCAATTTTCACAGCTTGTACAATAGAAAATATTATTGATGGTACCATAAAGTTACCATCCATTTAAGACATTTTATGCTTGTGTTGGCTAATCTCTAACCATTACAACCAAAATTAGTGTTATTATGTATTTGCAACATAGTCACCATAAATGTACATTAGAAGTTTATAAACATTCACCCGTTTATTTGGCAATTTTGTAGCACCTAATACAACAGAACTAACTACTTTGCTATAATCCGCACGGGTTAAGCGAATGCATGCAAAGCCAATGTGTATGAAGCAGGCAAAATCTACGCACCTTATACATGCAGGACCAGTCACCACATGCACCCCAAGGCGCAATTCACCAGCAACAACGCACACAAAAGCAGCACACACACCCACCACCACAATCTCAACGATCGTTTCGCCCCGAAACCGAAGCATCATCAGGAGGATAGGCTACTATAGGTACGATTTTTGTCGTGGAGCCTATTCTCCTGATGATGCTTGGGTTTCGGGGCGAAACGATCGTCGAGATTGTGGTGGTGGGTGTGTGTGCTGCTTTTGTGTGCGTTGTTGCTGGTGAATTGCGCCTTGGGGTGCATGTGGTGACTGGTCCTGCATGTATAAGGTGCGTAGATTTTGCCTGCTTCATACACATTGGCTTTGCATGCATTCGCTTAACCCGTGCGGATTATAGCAAAGTAGTTAGTTCTGTTGTATTGCTTGTAATATGGAATTCCGCAAAGTAACGCCTGCTTCTATAAATCATTTGTAGCACCTGTTTATTTATTTATTCGGATCTCCACCAGCATTATATATTGAATAATTCATCAAATATCCTTTATATTTTCAAATGAATTATGGAGTACCAATTAAGCTGTGATAGCCCAGTGGTGAGATCGTGTGAGCTGTGATACCCCAGAGGTGAGATCATGTGACTCTCTAGAGACGATCATGGGTTCAGGCAGGCACCAATGAGTTTTTCTATCAAAACTTATGTGTCTAATTGATAATTGCAATTTATCACATGCTTTTCGGTGAAGGAAAACATCGTTAGGAAATATGAATATCTCTAGAGAGTTCTAGGGATATGTGTAACCTACCAATTCGCGCTGCAGCAGCGTGGTAGGTCTTGGCTCCAAGCTTTCTCTCCAAAAAACGGAGAGGAGAGGCCTATGCCCAGCATTAAGATAGTAGCAGGCCGTTACTTTACTTTACCATAAAGTACTAATTATAGTTACAGTGTATTACTTGACTGATTGGATTGGCTGTTCATTAATAATAATAGCTGTTTATTCCTTGATAATAATAAGCTCTCTAAGTTCTCTAGTTTTAGCAATAGTTCAGTCAAATCTATAGTAAGTTTTATGACAACATTCAATTTAATACATATTGTGAATTCTTAATATTAATTTCATAGGTTGAATACTAAGAATACATGTAATTTTACCAAACTGCTTTTACAGAAACAGCGATGGGAACCTCGATGAACTTAGGAATAGAATCCATCATGAAAAAGTATTTCAGAGCTATAGAAATGATTGGAGAATCAGTCATTGAACGTTTGTGCAGAATCTGGCTTTATTTCGACACTATATTCAAATGGTCAAACTTAGGTCGTAAACAACAAACGGCTTTACAAGACTTGCATACACTTACAAAGAAAATTATAAGGGAAAGGAAAGATTTTTTGAAAGATAACGACGTGTCATCTTTAGAAGAAGATGATGAAAATTTTGGCAAAAAAGGAAGATTAGCAATGTTAGATTTACTGCTTAAAAATGAAAAATTAGGTCTCATTGATACTGAAGGGGTAAGAGAAGAAGTTGATACGTTCATGTTTGAGGTAATCTCAGAAACATTTTATCTTACTTTTACAAATTAAGTTTGGCTTACAATTTTCGTATGATTAGTTATAATGTAAAATTAATTACGTAATATGAAAAAATAATATAGGTAATAAAATATACCATAATACGTAATATTATAATCATATAGAACAGATTCTCACATAAATAAATAATTCTTAGAAGCTTCCACATGTTTAAGATACCACGAAATATAGCATAAAAAACGTTGAATCTAGTCATTATATATTATAATAATTTTACTATTGTCGCTTGAAGTACCACGACTGTAACTATAAAATATAAAATATATTTAGCAAATATTTTTTTGCAGGGCCATGATACTACCGCAACAGCTTTATCATTCCTGATAATGGCAATCGCTAATGAGTCTGAAATACAAGTAAGTAAGTTATTGCAGTTTGTTTACTATCTGCAAAATAGGAATTTTAATTTGCACGTCACTTCTGTCTTATGTAATAATCCAAGGTCATTTGGGTAATGCCAATGCAGATAAAGTTGAGTTCAATGGACGACATTATTTACGTTATAAATTGTTATTTAGTAGAACCTTATAGTTTTATAAATACTAGAGTAGGAAAATCAGCCTACAATATGCCATATGACAATACAGAAAAAGCAAAAGAGGGTGATCTATCCTACCTTTTATTATGTGTGACTAAATGTGAAGTATACTTTCATCTTTCCTCCAATTATTTATTGTATCACTATCACTTACAGGACTGAGTATAGGCCCCTTACTCTAGTATTAATAACTCTATGAATAGAAAACAATTAAATATATTTTATTATGTCAATAGGCAAGAAAACATACCATTCATGTATCAGTTTGCACTTTTTTTTAATCAATTTTTAATTCCTAAGAAACTTATTCACGAAGCAATAAGGTGATCCTATCAATTGGAGATTATCAATTGGTAAATATTTATAATATCTCTTTTCTTACAGGAAAAAATATATGAGGAAATGCAGAGTATTTTCGGCGATTCGCAACGTTTAGCAACAATAGATGATCTACACCAGATGACCTATTTAGAATGTTGTATTAAGGAATCTCTACGATTATATCCCAGTGTTCCGGTTATAATAAGATACGTTGCCGAAGAATTAACTTTAAGTAAGTGAGTGGAAATAACAAAGTAGATATCAAGTAGATGTAAACAGATAGACGTGCCCTGCGTGACAAATATCTCTTCAAAGGTTTTCCAGGTCACCAAATCTTGTGGCACTCGAATCAAGCGGTTCTCTGTTACCATCCTCCATCGCCTTATTCGGTTGCCCATTACTATACTACCTTGAGACCGAAACGTCCATCGGTTATTTGAGCTATTCAATTTCTTTTCATTTACTTATTATATTTGTCGTTTTTTAAAGATATAGATGTCATGAATGTTAGCCAAGTTGCCTTTTATTCACGGATTGGTTATTCATAAGTCATATTTGGATCGACTTTTTTTTAGCAATTGTCATTGGACGAAAGCCACAAAATCATTTTGGAATATCTATCAAAATAAAGAACACAATTTTTAACTCAGATCAACGAAAAAAAAGAACCTCGATGAAAAATCGAGTCAAGGATTATAAATTATAGTTTTCTAATTGTACGAGTTTCATAGATGTAGCTTTATATAAAGCTCATTATTCCTGAAACTGATACAAGTATGAACATAATCTGGCAAATAAGACTAAGGCTGGTTAGTTTTCGTATAAAGAAAGCTGGATTATTAAGTTTCAATGAGAAGTAATTGAGTCATTATTTAGTTCCGTTTATTCCGTTTTGAATGAATCTATCTAACCAGTTACATCAGCCTCTTACATAAATATTCATTGCCTATACTTTTGCAGGTGGTTACAGAATACCAGCTGATACCAGTTATTTGATATTCATATACGACTTACATCGTCGCGCCGATATATACCCTGAACCCGAGCGTTTCGTACCGGAGAGGTTTCTTCCAGAAAACTGCGCTAAACGACATCCTTACGTGTACATACCATTCAGTGCCGGACCTAGGAACTGCATTGGTAATAACGTGCTCTTTGGTTCATTCTGTTTCATAACCATTTCATTTTTTATTGACCTTAGGCCAAGTTTATCCTCGCGACTATATTATTTATGGCACGATTCTGTCACCGGATCCGATATGGATTGGATGAGAAAACATTTGTATAGTGTTATTAATTGCAAATTATCTGGGCATAGAAACAGAAATCAAAATAATTTATATTTAAAGCAGTAATATTAGTACGAATATCTTACAAATATGATGTATCTATCATGAACTACTTCTTTTTGCAACAGTATTTATATTTCTTTTGACGGTCAAAGACGTAAATCGTTTAAATTAGGCTGATAATGAGGAAAATAAAAGTTTCAGGTCTAATACTTTCTTACAAAAATTTCAAATATCAAAAAGTAATGGATGACAACAAAATTCAGTAAAAGAAATCCAAATCTATTGACCTTCACAAGAAAATTATTTTAACTATATTATTATTTTCTGGAAACTAAAGCTTAGTTTGTTTAAAAAATGTCCATTCCATAAGAGTTGAGAAGACGGAAGGAAATATAAAAATAGTGCAGTCATAATACAGTAAAATTAAAGTTCGTTTACTAAATTTGGGCTGTCTATACTATAACTGGTGATCAGTTTACAATCAGCCAAATAATTAGAGAATTAAATGATTAGAGTATCAATCTAAAATATATTAATTTCAGGTCAAAAGTTCGCGATGCTTGAAATGAAGACTTTAGTATCAAGTTTGATACGAAAATATCGCATAGAGGCGATCACTAAGCCTTCTGATCTCAAATACAAAAGTGATTTAATATTACGCTGTCATAAGGAACCTATTTATGTACGGTTCTCTAAAAGATAAGAAAAAATATTATATCTTATAAAATTCTAATGTCACAATGTTACTTACCATACTCCTCCGAAACAAATTGACTGATTTTTATGAAATTTTACAGTAGGTCTAACAATCGCCTTCTATCTATTAACCCAACCTATAAGGGCTGTACCCACTAGAAATTCCCTAGAAATACTTTATATTGCAAAAACGTTTGCTAGTTCAGCTAGTACGACTATAAAATTTGTATTTTCATTACATTTATTATGTATTTTAAGTTAAAAAAATTAATATCATTAAGTATTATAAAAATCTCGCGGCATCTAATTGTCTCCATAATTTTTTTTTGTTCGCGATAAATTTAAAACTACTAATGAGATTTTCAAGCCGTTTTCGCTAATAGATAAAGTGATTCACGATGACAGTTTAATTTAATGTTAAGATTTTGTATAGATTAGTTAATATATGACGATAATTGTTGATAAATTTCATTATAATTGTTTAAAATCTTGGAAAAAGTCTCCGGCCTGTGTCGGAAATGCTGGTCATCAGATATGTGAAATGAACCAATGTGTTGTAGAGACATTTTTACGATATTCTACACGGATACGATCACACCTGCTTCTTCTTTTCACTCCTGCAACACAAATTTGCCGCCTTTCATAGCCATATACACAGACTCTTATTAGTGCCTTTCGAAAAAGAATTTTAGCATAGAGCTTCAAATAATCAATCAGATGGCGCATTCCAATGGCTACGATGAGCACTTAATACAAAATATATAATGATTTATAGAAGCAGGCGTTACTTTGCGGAATTCCATATTACAAGCAATACAACAGAACTAACTACTTTGCTATAATCCGCACGGGTTAAGTGAATGCATGCAAAGCCAATGTGTATGAAGCAGGCAAAATCTACGCACCTTATACATGCAGGACCAGTCACCACATGCACCCCAAGGCGCAATTCACCAGCAACAACGCACACAAAAGCAGCACACACACCCACCACCACAATCTCGACGATCGTTTCGCCCCGAAACCGAAGCATCATCAGGACAAAAATCGTACTGCAGTACGATTTTTGTCGTGGAGCCTATCCTCCTGATGATGCTTCGGGAAACGATCGTCGAGATTGTGGTGGTGGGTGTGTGTGCTGCTTTTGTGTACGTTGTTGCTGGTGAATTGCGCCTTGGGGTGCATGTGGTGACTGGTCCTGCATGTATAAGGTGCGTAGATTTTGCCTGCTTCATACACATTGGCTTTGCATGCATTCACTTAACCCGTGCGGATTATAGCAAAGTAGTTAGTTCTGTTGTATTGCTTAAAATATATAATATTAAAAACAAACAGAAATTGCAATTGGCAAAAAACTTTTATGCGGTGCCACACTACAAAGATAATAAGGGCAAAGCCAGTTTGAACTATTTTGGAACAATGCCAGAACGAATTTCAGCTATATTTAAAACAAAGTCAAATATAAAAATAAGTTTTAAAAGTAATAACTCTTTAAAAAAGATATTATGCAATAATAAAGGTAACTTACTAACACCGAAAAAGAGTAGAGCGTACAAAATAAAATGTGATACATATGTGGGCCAGACTGGTCGTAATTATGAAACTGGTTTTTAAGAACATATGGCCGCTTTCAGGAACAATAAGCCACAAAATTCTCATTTCGCTAAACATTTGTTAGAAAGCGGTCATAAAGTTCCTAATGACCATTGTTTCGAAATCGAAAAAGCTTGCTATTAAACATTTTGGAAGCACTTGAAATCATAAAGCATAACAATGTTACTCTCATTAATGATCGGATAAATGTTTCAAGTTCAAGCTTGTTACACGTGTTGAGGGGTAAAATAAATGGTGGGGTTGAACCGATTACTATTTAACCATGCTTGTTTTGTTATTACTTTTGAGATACTTCCCATCTGCGCCGGCGTGCCGCAGGGGAGTTGCCTTTCGCCGCGATTGTACGCGGCGTACACGAACGATTTGCCGACTATTGAGAAGCACCGCTGGGATTGGGAGGGGGATGAAATGCTGGCTCTGTACGCGGACGACAGCGCATATTTCGTCTCCGCGTTCCACCAAACCGACGCTATAAAGCGAATGCAGAGGGCGCTGGACCAGTTACCGGGGTGGCTGGATAAGTGGAGAATGGCAGTCAACGTCGGGAAGACTGCCGCTCTTATCACTCGCGTCCGCCCGCAGAGCCACCTCACCCTAAGAGGACAAACCATCGAGTGGAAGCCTGCCGTCCGGTACTTGGGGTGTAGCATCGACCGCTCGCTGCGCATGGTACCTACGGTCAACACCGTGGTGAGCCACGCGGCGGCAGCGAGGTCAAAGCTGCACACCCTTTTTACATCTAAGGTACCGACGAAGACCAAGCTGAGGGTTTACAACGCGTATGTCCGATCGCGCCTGACATACGCGGCACCGGCTTGGTTCGCCCTCTGCTCGGCGTCGCAGAAACGGCGTCTCCAGGTTCAGCAGAACCGCTGCCTGCGCCTTATCGTTGGAGCTCCCAGATACGTCAGTAACGACGTCATCCATCGGGACACCCGGACACCGACCGTGGAGGAGTATGTCCGCAAAATTGCCCGCAACATGTTCGCGAGAGCGGACAAGAGCGCGCACCTCCGCGGTATAGCACCGTTCATAAGAAGTTTTCCCGATGGAAGAGCCCTCCCGAGGGAGCTCCTGATCCCCCCTCCCGATGACGACGCACATAGCGACGAGGGAGAAGAAGAAAGGATGCGACCCGACCGCATCCACCCTCACGGCGTCCCCCCTGGCCGGACGGACCCCGGACCCTGAAAGGGTCGAACAGATTACCCGGGCGATATTAAAATCGCCTGAGAGGACAAGCCCGGGTAAAGAGGTCTAACCTCGAGGCCCGTAGACCTCACCGCATTAAAGCGTGTGAAGAAGAACCCGAATCAATCACTTTTGAGATATTTTTTAATAGGAATACAGCAAACTCCACGAGTATTTGAAGGATACTATAGTTACCGATTTTTTTTAATGAAAAATTTTGTATTTTGTTTTCTATCGAGGAATGCTAAAAAACCGATTGTAAGTACTTTTTAGTGTATTAAAAATGCAATTTTAAGAATTACTAAAAGCTTATTTTTGCAGTGTCTTAATTATACAAAATTATACCGAAATAGATATATCATAGATAACCTATTCTGTTTTCAAATATAAAATTGATTTTTTTGTACATCAATGAGAAATTTACGACAATGCACTGTTTACTTCAAAAGTTATCATCACTTCTATTTAGATTAGAAATCAAGGATTTATTATTTGCAAATATATATTTTTAACAATAACCAAACAAAATTGATATATTCAACTCAGTTATCTTTGGTCAAATAATTGTAATGAGTACTCAGTAACATAGAATTATTATACTTAGAGTACGGAATACAGCCTAAAATGTGCGATATTAGTCTAAAAAGAGAGTAAACTAAATATACCCTGTATCTATGAGGGTGTGTCTATCTGTCTCTCTTTTTTATGTGTGATTAGAGAAATTGAAGTATACGACTTTCATATTCCCTCTCATTATTTTTGTTATACTCTCACTTGCAAGCCTGCCTAGGTTTCCCCTACTTAGTATAATTACTCTATGCTCAATGAAGAGGTCAACGTAAGAATCCTCTTTAATTTCGTTGTAAGTTCTTGACTTATAACTCATTTTTAAAAGCTATTATATAACTTCCATTTATATGGTATTATAAAAAGGAATTTTATTTGAGATGATAACAAGGATTAATCGACATATTATTGTTTAAAAGAATATCATGTCGATTAATCATTAACTGTTATTGGTCATTTCATAACATGAGTAGTCATTCCGAGTAGTCCCGGCGACGCTGTCAAAGCCATTAGAGGTAACAGTATTAGTCGATTCGATAAAAAATCGTTAAAGAGTTATACACTCGATCGGAAAAAGGCAATTATGGTTAAGAAACGAGTGAACCATTTTCAGAATAACCACGTTTTAATCAGGTTTAGACGTGTGCACGTATATGACACAATGAGCTAAACGATAAATAATTGGAATGAAGTCGAACAATATACTCAATGCCTATTCGTTTATGATGGCGGTAGGCTTATTTTTGTGATTCAATATGTTTGAATGTGGAATTTTGCAAGTTAAATTTGACCCACTTCCCGGTGTCCGATTGAGCTGAAATTTTACATACTGGTCCAGTCCCGATGACAATATATGTATATTTATTATGGTAAGCATGACTCTAATGCTGCCACCAAGATTGGCTCCAGTCGAGGGGACTCCTCAACGCGTAACAGTACGGACATGAACTTTTGTTCAAAGCTTTTATTTATTCATAGTTTTTTATAACAATATTCATTAGTTTTTAAACTGCTGTTATTTCTGTATGCTGAGTTTTCACCTTTTTATTCCACAACATCTGAAAAAATTAAACTTATTAATACACAAATAGTTAATATAGAAAATACCCCCGTGTGGTATCCGGCTGAGTAGAATAGAGCACCCTCTTTCTTACCGAGGTGTCGTAAAAGGCAACTAAGGTAAGTTGACGTTAGGCATGCGGCCGGCCGTAAAATACTTAGTCAAATCATGTAACAACATGTTTATAACATGTTGTGCCGGCCCCACATAGAGTGGGATAAGGGCTGGAGAATGATGATTATTTTAGCATGCTTATTAAATTTTGACACAAATGAACAGATTGCAGCATAGATTTTGTTCCTATAAAAGCTAAGATTAACTAAGCATCGCTTATAATTTTAAAAGTAATTCAAAAGTACAGATTCGGTAAGAAATGGAGGTGGTCTATTCTATGTAGCCAGATACCACACGGCATTTACCTTAGTCGCCTCCTACGACACCTCGGTAAGAAAGGAGGGTGGTCTTAGGTCTATTCTATTCTGCCGGATACCACACGGCAAATAAGCATTCTAAAATATCCTTACTAATATTATAAATTGCGAAAATGTCTGTCTGTCTGTTACGTTTTCACGGCGAATCCACTGAACTAATATCGATATATGAAATTTAGTTTATTTATTTAAATTTAATTTTTAACTTATGCTTATACACATATTATAACATATAGGCTATAGAAAGCTTGTTAATTCAACAGGAATAGAATGACATTGAAAAACTCCATCTATTATCACGACGAATTTAATATTTCTTCGTTTAATATTTGCTCATCGCGACGACAGATGGCGCTAGTGGTACATTGCAACGCGCTATAGAATGTCACCTGCTCTATGGTGTTTAAATAATGTGATTAGTGTAAGGTGAAGTGTTATATACGGAGGACCTTTGTTAAAGAGAGTTTACTTCACTATATCAATGGTTTTTATTCACATAATTTCAGTCAAATCTGTAATTTAAAGTAGGTTCTATACCACAGTCTTTGAATTACATCCTAAGATTTATTTTAAGAATTTTTTATATATTTTGGTTTTATTTATTGGATAAATTTAACTTAGCTATTACAATGTATAATAAATGTAAGTTATGCAGTTTATTTACTAAAATAAATAAACTATTCTCTCGAAAAACGATAAATCTCTCAGTCTTCTCGAAACAGACAATTGCAATTTAACTCCCGTATCGATCTGATTTTTGTGATGGAGATATTTGCAGGGCTGGAGAGTGACAGAGCTATTGCTTTTTCCAGGACTACGGTCCACGAAGACGAAGTCACGAGTAAAAACTAGTACATTTGTAAATATTTGATTTGATATGACACAAACAAAAAAAATACCTTTAGCGCTTTTCTGAATTTTGTCGACATCAGACTAAAAAGTATGGGATTTAAGACGATACTGAGCCAGCTGTTTATTAGGACTGTCCTGTAGCCGATATCCCAGAACTGAAAATAAATAGTTTAAAAAATTATGTTATAAAAAAAATGAGACCTGCAGGCCTACCATGGACTCTTATTGCGACCCAATTGAAGACGTAAACGACGACCGCAAACCGCTTTCTTTTCGTACCATGAAGTGTGAATTGCATTGGGGTCGTAATGTTTGAACAGGATAACGTTATATGAACTATAGATAACTCTGTCTCATTTACTCACATGTTGTAGGACACATTCCGAACGCTCTTTGGACAACGCCTTAAAGTGTGTCTTTAAGATCTCATGGTATGAAAAACAAAACAATTTAGTTTACGTCTTCAAATGAGTCGCAATAAGAGTTCATGGTAGGCCTGCTGCTATGTAACTCGTGATTATGGGACTTCAATATCGACGATTATCGTTGATTATCTTTAATTGGCACGATTGTCGTGTAATTGTCCACTCGATGATCAATTGAATTCAAAATATTATTTATTAGTAAATTTGTAAACACGTGCTTTTGAACTTCCAATTGTACTGTTGGTTCGAAAGGACCCAGCAAGAAATTTGGCGGTCGCTATTTTAAAAATATAATTCATATTGGTATATTAAGTCATTACTGTCTTGTACAGGGTCGAACAGTAGCTATATCCACGCATTCTTATCATCAAAGTAATCCTTAATATAGGCTTGAAGTGCAGGCAATAAACTTTTAAAAAACAACATTTGAACCATTTATACTTGTATAGTTGTCCTTGGAGACTGCTCCCAGCTTAGCTTATTTCTTTGAAAGCTTAAAGCGAATATACGTCCGAATATCCCGGTTCCCCTTTTGGAAATAAAGGATGGAATTGGGAAAGAAAATGGAAGGTATGAAATTATAGGTGCTCTAACTGGTATCGAAATCTTCAATTAATTATACACTAAACCTTTCTCGTGAATATCCTATGAAAAACGTTTAAATACTTTTTGCGTTCATTAATAAACAGAAAGAAAAGCACAAAGCAAGCAAGAAAAATAAAAAGTATATTACTTTATAATAATAAAAAATGAATATGTACCTTATCCAATTCCATTAGTTGCTTCATATCGTAAGCGAATATTATTACGCGGAACATGAAAAACGGTAACCAGCAGATCAAGAATGACAGCGTCATCGCTACTGGAAACAATATAGTCATTATTATTTGAAAAATTCTTAAGATCATGTTTAGAAACAGGCTATACTCATGTCTTGTTCTATCTGGTGAACGCAATTAGTTCACCACCACTGCCATTTTAACACACGTAGTTCCTGAAGTTACTTCCTGATGACCACGACCGCTCTGACAAGAGTGATACGACGAAGAAGAAGAAGAAGAAGTTCCTGAAGAGATAACGCCTTATAAACTCATGAATAAAGACCCCGAATGGGCTTGAAACTAATCAGGCGCAAGTAATAGAATAAGACGCGAGAATAGCCGGTTTGTATACATGAACTATGAATATCACTTACGATAGTTTTTAAATTCTTAAGCGACTATTATCTACTAAGATAAATCTTTAGAAATCAAAGGACTTAACGGTATCTCTTATTAATTCGGCGAATTTAGATTAGATTGCATCAGAGTCTTATGCTGTGAAGCAATGTTTACTTTCATATCTATTGAAATTTACCTCAACAATTCAAAAAGTTATTGTGATAGTACTACGAATGAAAAAGTTTAATTTACTTATTATTCGATTTTATTAACAAACGCGGATTATAGCAAAATAACTCTATCAAGTGTTTTGTAGTATAGAATTCAGCAAAGTAGGCGCTATATCTATAACTTATTTAAACTTAATCACTTATTTAATTTTATGACCGGTTTATCTGGGGGGCGAATTTAAAAGCTTTAGTTACATTTTAGTTTCCGTTGGAAGCGTATTAATATATTATGTAGTTTAAACAGTTAAATCCTTGTTACATGCTCGGATCTTGTTAAGTGGAAGTAGAATTATAAATATACTCACCAAGAAGTTTATTCAATTTACTTCTATTATCCCTATGATTGAATATCTTCCTATTACTATTTGACTTCTCACTGATGTTCACTTTCAACGCTATCATTGTGTATACGAAAAGCATGATCCCTAAAGGAATCACAAAAGTCACTATCGCCAAAATACCATTAACTACTCTTGAAAACAAACTGGGCACAGTGAAACAGACTGATAATTGCTGTGTTTTGATGAGCTCCACTGTTAACACTTCAGGTGCAGTCTCAAATATAGCGATTATCCATATCACAGTTATTACTTTCATAACTCTCTTCCAAGCGGGCGAGGATGACAACATTAAAGGATACCATATCGCTATATATCTCTCTATCGCCAATGCAGTCATGACTAAAATACTGTTGTTCCACAGCACAACGACAAAGAAAAAATGAATCTTGCAAGCGATATCACCAAACATGTATGATTCGGCCGAATACAAATATATTTCCAAAAAAATAGCAAAGGACACCACAGAATCTGACACTGCCATGTTGAAGAGGTAGAAATTAGTTGCTGTATGCATAGTTCTATCGTAATAAATCACGACGCAAGTCAGGAGATTCCCGATGAGGCCTACCACGAATATTGTCAGTAACATCATTGCGATTATAACTCGAAGCCAAGTGGGATCGCTTTCAATAGCTTTTTTCAAAAATGAAGACCATAACTTCAGGTCATAATCATTTAAGTTATCCGTTAAGTTACTCATGATTTGCTCGTTTTTTTTGGCAGTAATTTGTACTGAATAGACGAAACTGAACTGTTATACTCGTAAGTCGTCATGTTGCCTTTGTTGAAGCGTAATGGTCAATGTTTATCTACAACGTAATGGCGAGCTAATCGTGTTTGCAGAATAAACTAATATATAGATTAAGCTTCCTGAAAAATTCCACTGTTTGCTTAGCAATCAACTAAATGTACCAGCTCCGTTTAGGGGATTAAATGAATTGCTTTTTTTAATTTGTAAAAACTGTTTACTTATAAAAAAAAATATTTCGATTGATGGCACTAGATGAGTTTCATTTAAATGTAATTAAGAAAGGGAGTGAATCGATATAACTAACTTCGAAGTGCCTACGTAAAGGTGGAATTCCACTAGTGTGGAGAACTGTGGAGGACTGTGAATGCACAGTGTGCGGCACATATGTTTACTTTGGTGGACTCATTCAAACAAACATTAACAAATTGTATACACTTGAAACAGTGGACTTGCGTCCGCGCGTACGCACTCATTGTTCACGAACTCAGTTTTGCTTCCGCTACTGGATCGAAAGCTTTTGTTGTGAGTGGAGGAATTTAAAAAAATATTAAGAATAATTTTATAGGAAATGTCTAAAGATATATTGTAATTTTTATAAAATTGATAAGTGAAATAATAATAATAATAATTATAAAATATTCCTAAATTAACATGTTTGCGCACATGTGTGCTTCACTGTGCGCTTACACAGGTTACACACAACATTGCCGGTGGAGACAGAAGCTAAACGCGATATCAGCTTAGTGCGTACAGTGTGAGAACTTTGTACACAATCTTTGTAAATAAATGTGCTGCACACTATTTTGGTGGAATCCTACCTTAAGAGGCAAGCATTGCACCATTTCCCATTTAAACCGTTCCTGTATTTTCCTGTCATGTAAAAACTCAATGTTAATCGTAGAACGCATATGCAATTTATTTATTATATTAAGATATTGAGCAAGATGTTAAAATATATATATTTAAGATGGTCTCAATGATCAGTTATTTAAAAAAAGTGAATATATAAATGCAGTATTTTTATGAACTGTTTTGTACATTTTTAGACAGTTATAGTCTAAGAAAGTATATTATGGCAACACAAAGAGTGGAACGATATATCGCTATGTTCATAGTTATTATGTAGAGTAGGGGACCTATATACCAAACCACATGTATACCGCACTAATAGCTGGGATGTGAATACGAGTTTCATCGTCCCTCTCGTTATTTATTGTGAAACTCTTACTTTCAGGCTTGCCTATGACTTCCCAACTTTAGAATATTTTTATGAAAAATATACGATTTTGAATACCAACCTATATGTTTTTGATTGTTGTCATATCCATATACTTGAAACACTACGAATGTTGTCTTGTATTTAAGTAACTACTCATATTATAGTGTATTATCTATGAACTAGTCTATGGCAAGTGGTAACTAGTAACCATAGATCTTGTAACCATAGACTACTAACTAAAATATAGTAACTAGAAAGTACTCTGTGTTCGTAACTGAAAATGAAAACACTTGTAAGAAATCAGATGAAATATTTTAAATAAAAAATAAATATTTTCTAAGCGTTTATCAAATACTAACACATTTTACAGCAACTATTTTATTTGTAATAAATTAAGAAGATGATAATATTTCATCCATCACTGTAAGTTTCCTAAAAATGGCTAGTTTGTCTTCTTCAGCTAAGAATCACTCAAGAAAACAGAATACTAGTCGTGAACGAGAAAAAAATAAGTCTGTAGCTTCAGAGTCAGGTGGCTCCAGCCAGTGTGACACTCCGCCACTCATCGAAAAGGTAAAGTTTCACTTTGTAGTATTGAAATAAGTCACAGAGTTTAGTTTGATTATTTAATTACTTAGAATAAACTTTTTCTTTGTCACATATTACTGTTATGATGGAGCTACATATTATAACACTTTATTTATACAAAATAGTTTACACTATGACATATAAAGACTATTATAAAGTTATTATTTATCAGTTATAAGGTACAGTTATTTTTATTGTTTTATTCATTAATGTGTGTGTGTGTGTGTGATATTTTACACACATACCAATGCTTTAATTGTCACTTGTGTTCTTAGTAAATTAATAACTAGGTAGACGAAGGCTCTAGTCCCTTAGTACTAAAAATAATTGATTTTATTATGACTTTTTTTGTCTTAAAGATCCTTTTCTCTTCTCTCTCTTTTTAGGTTTTTCACAGCCTATTACTTGTTTTTCAATAAATTGATAACATATTCAAATGTTATTCAAACAACAATCAACTAAGCTTATAACAGGAGTGACAGGATTCTTGTGAGCTAATTTACTTGCCCTGATTGTCTCGTAGACACCCTATATAATTGATATGTGTTATTCTCAAAAACTATTCATTCTTGGAGCAATTCTTTATATCTGTTTCTTCTAGGTCATTACTAAAAGTTTAGTTAGCAATGCATCCAATTAAATGTAAGTAACATAATAAATAAGCTGTGATAGCCTAGCGGTGAGACCGTGCGACTCCCTAGAGACGACATAGGTTCAAACCCTGGGCAGGCACCAATGAGTTTTTCTATTAAAACTTATGTGTCTTATTGATAATTGCAATTTATCACATGATTTTCGGTGAAGGAAAACATTGTGAGGAAACCTGCATATCTCTAGAGAATTCTAAGGATATGTGTAACCTACCAATCCGCATTGGAGCAGTGTGGTAGGTCTTAGCTCCAATCCTTCTTTCCAATAACGGAGAGAGAGGAGGCCTTAGCCCAGCAGTGGGCATAGTAAGTAAGTAACAGGTAAAGTACTTTACCTTTTTTTTACTTTACTACATAATAAATCCAGGTGAGGTACTATGAGAGAGTTTGTCTATATGAGCATCAGTATTGCAGGATGGAGCTTCTTCACAGGGCAAGTTTGCAGGAGTCGGTGCAGAGTCTATATTATGTATGGCTGAGCAAGTGGGAGCAGACCTTACCACAGAAGCAGCTACAAATCTTGCTGAAGATATCAGCTATAAGCTTCGGCAAACCATTAGTGTAAGTCTTTACATGTTAGTTCTACAAAAGTAAAAATAAATTATAAGTAAAAATATAATATTTGATGAAGTAAAAAGAAAATATGTATATATTTAAATATGTATGACTAACTGTTTTCATACCTGATACATGCTGATTAGTAAAACACATATATAAACCTCCACTACTGCTACCACAACACACGTTCACTACCACAAACTAAACAATCATTCCGCCCCGCAACCGAAACATCATCAGGAGATAGACTCCAAAGATTACACAAATTATAGCAAAATAATGTTATTATTACTTATATATTATAGATCTTCGCTAAGTAACACCTATTTCTATTAGTTCATGTTAGTTATAATAATAATAATAATATAATAATATATGGGACATTTACGCACACGGTCGTCCTTCCCCAAAGTAAGTAACTTAATACTTGTGTTATGGGTGACGGACAACTGGTAGATATACTACATGTATAAGTTTAAATACATACTTAAATACAAATACACACCCAGGCTCGAAGAACCAACAATTTGTTTATAGAAAACGTTGGCCCTCGGCGGGAATCAAACCCGCGACCCGCGGAGCTGAAGGCAGGATCACTACCCACAGCGCCAACGGGCCAGTCAAGTTATAACCAAAATATTTCCAAGTAATATGTACAATGTTATTATTTTGAAACGTTTCGTATCTGCATTATTTTAACCGGATCAATTTCTTCTTTTTTTCAGTTATGTTAATTATTGAATAAACAACAGGTAATAATTTCATGAAAAAAAAATTTTTTTTCCAGACAATTGCTTTACACAGTGAGATGATGAAAAAATCTTGCGTCGATAGCCGGGATGTGAATACTGTTTTAACTTTGTCTGATACAAGTCCTGTAGTTGGTGCCACAACAGCATTGTATGTTCCTGTAGGTGATGAAAAAATTTGCTGTGAATTGGTAAGAAATATTTGCTTTAATTCTGTGTGGTATCCGGCTGATTACAATAGACCACCCTCATTTCTTACTGAGGGGTTGTAAAAGGCGACTAAGGTAAGTTGACATCGGGCAGGCGTTCGGTCGTAAAAAATTAGCCAAATCATGTAACAACATGCTTAAACATGTGCTGATTCTACATAGAGTGGGATAAGGATTAGAGTGGAATGATCATATATTTCTTTGATTATAATAACTGTCACTTAAGAGATATTTTGTAATAAGATTAACCCTTTTACGTTATTTGTAACTGTATTTTATAACTGTGAGTTGTATTCCCATATCACCCCATCAGAAGAATAAAGTCACATGTCGTATCTTATTTCCACTGGACATGTGACTTTATTTTTCGGATGTTGTGATATTCTTTACAGTTATCTTAATCTAAATGTATGCTTTACAGGAAACATTGATAAACATCACAGAATACTCAATGACAACACAAAGTTACATATATTCAACATTGCCTACTGCATCTGTAGAATGGATAACAGATGATAAGAGTTTAAATAATAGCAATAATATAAGTGTCAGCCTTCAACTTTACTTTACTAAAATTGCACGAGGTAAGTGTTAAGTTATAAGTTATAAATAGTGCTTCTGTGTTTGTTTTCTTTCATTTATATTATACATATATTTATTTTAAAAGGCAACAATATACACACCATACAGAACTACAGGAGACAATATAAAACTATTATTCAATTAATTTGCTATATTAATTATAGATGGCAACAACATGCACAATTTGACAACAAATATTTGGACATTTTATATAAATACACATTTGCTGTTAAACTAAAATATATGATGAAAAAGCAAAAAGAACGATCAATGATCTACTTTAAAAAGAAAATTTAAGATAAAATAAAACAAAATCAGTTATTGACATTAGGAACATGTTTTATAAGTTTCAAAGTGGTTTTTTTAAAACCAGCGGCTACAACATATCCACGGATATGTTGTAGCCGCTGATAGGGCTACTTATACTCTGTTATATTGTTGCCTAATGTATATGGTGAATATTTCAATGAAGTCGATGAGTCTTTTATATCTTTTATATATTTAAATTGTAAATATTTATATAACTCTCTTAAGCATATACTAAATGGAGACCTATTAATGACTGCTATGAAGAGTGTGTTTTGGACTTGGTATTGTGGATTCACGCTTGGGACTGATATCTATACTGATTATGAAACAAAATCCTAAAAGCTGTCTGTCTGTATGTATTACGGCTTTATGTCAATTGTGTAGTTGTAAAAAACTTCTAAAACGCCACGTAAACCAACATAGATACACTTGTACTAGAGAATTGAGAGAGAGAGTGAGACAAAAGTACTACAAAAAAGTCCGCGACAGCATGTCTCTGCCTCTAATGGATAATTCACGACACCGACTTTTATGTTCAAAATTTCAATTAAATACAATTGTTTCCACGCGGGCGAAGTTGCAAGCACAGTTAGTATCATACTAATAATATAAATGCAATAATTTATCTAATGTTTGTCTGTTTATAATTGTGAGGTGATCTACTATCTAAAAGTCTATTTGTGTCTTGTCATACGCACTAGTGCCAGGACTAGGATTTTCAATAAAGTGTTATGTCAGTGGCCAGTGCGTCTAAACTTATTAATGTTCAGTTATAAATACATATATAACTTTAAAACATTATTTACTACTGTTGTGTTCTTGTAATTCCTCAGAGCATTTGCTCTGAAAGAAATTTATAACCTTTTCTGTTAATTGTGTCAAAAATTGTTTTGGTTCCTGCATGTGCTATTTTATTCAGCGAGGCGAAGACTTTTCTTTTACGGTACAATTTGTTTTCTGTTCGTAATTATTGTTTTGTATTATTTAATACAAAACTCACTTTTCACTTATATTTAGGGTATTAGTTAGGGGTCTCAGACGTACGTACGTACGACGTATCTTGAAACTTGATAGAATCACAAGTTCTTGATACAGGTGATATGAAGAGGATTTGCTTACGCTGCGTTTTTTGCGTGAATTTGCAATTGCAACTCAGTAGGACTCAAATGCAATCGTTTCTTCTATTTGCGAATTCGTTTTTGTTGATTTTATTAACTGCACTAAATTGCAGTTATTAACCCTTGAACCGATAAGAAGCGGGGGTTGTACGAATTTTTGCTCTTCATTCTTACATAATGTTATCCTACTTCTTTCCTACTTTATTATTAATATTATAAATGCGAAAGTTTGTGAGTATGGATGGATGTTTGTTACTCTTTCATGGCGAATCCGCTGAACCAATATAGACGAAATTCGGCACAATTATTCCTTATACACCGGGGTAAAATCTAGGCTAAAAATCTTGTTATTTCTACAGGGATAGAATGTCATTCAAAAGCGCCATCTATTATCAACCTATCAAAGTTTTTTTTATTCACGATGTGTCAAAAGTAAAGTTAATTCTGTAGTAATTTATATGGCAAAACAACGTTTGCTGTGTCATCTAGTTTACTATATATAATAATTATACCATATTTATATGCCATTTTCTTTGTTATATAATTTCCCATTGAATACAAAAAATCATTTTATAATAACCTACATTCGTTGGTGACGAAAACATTTTAATTTTTCAAAAATTAAATTTGTGCACATGGTGCTCACTAGACATCTGAGGGGTTCATATAATAAACGTATTTGTACATGCCTGTATTATTTGCCTGTATGTAAATTAACAAGAGTTAACACTAGATATGACCAAACTAGTCATATAGACGGTCGTGCAATTTCAATTCAAAATTCCTACTATATTACACATTTTTTTTTCAGAAATATTGTTATGACTTTTGTAGCTATAATTAGAGAGTATGGTTTATAAACTTAATTAATATTGTTCAACTTTATTTTCTCATTTTTAAGAGTAAATATAGACTAGAAAACAACAAGAAGCCTGTTTTTTAGGCACCAGTCATTTTGACTGATTTGGTAGTATTCAAATCGCTGGTATATCTATTGTTAATACCTTTCCAGCAATATTAAGCCTTAAAAAGAGTATTAGACAAGTAGCAGTGGATGACTTAGCAAGAAACACTCGCATTGGTCCCATAATACCGAATCTATTTAATCTTGTCGTGTTAGTACTCAATGATGATAATCTGAACGCTTTGAATGTACCAACTAAGAAGCCTTTGCAATCGAATGTATTGGACATGGTCGATGCTTTGTGTTCGAACCCATCTAGTTTGGACACCAATATACAACAGCAGGTATGTGTATTAGTTAATAATAATAATAATAATCGTTTATTTGCTAGAATATGAGTAATAAACAGAGATGTTGACATTATATGAGGCACAAACATATTCTACTGTTATACAGTATGCAAATTTAAGTTACAATTTCACTCGAACATTCTTTTAAAAATTTACAATTATAAATACAAAATGTCAAGGAAAAAAGTGGACTGTTGATAAAACATTAATTATTCTATGTATTACTTTAACTATAAAATTATCTAATTAGAATATTATGTCAAAATTAGATTAAATTAAAAAAAAATGTATGTATGTCAATGATATAAAATACATGTCATATAGTGGTTATAATTAATAATCAGTAATAAATTTAATATAGTCATTTAAATAATCATTAACATTATAATAGCACTTCTGTAACAGAAGCTCTTTTATATTTCTTTTAAATAGACACAGTAACTCTTTTTTATAACGTTCTGGTAATTTTGTTATAGATAGTTATAGCCGTACAATATGAACTCTTTGCAAATAACTGTAACTTCCTCGATGGTACACATAGTCTAAATTAACATAAATTATTCCTTATTTCCTGTTCAACCTTACTGTCGTTTTATTTTTTTAAATAAACTTTTGTATTTACTATTTACTACACCCCACTCATCCTCCTGCCTTTATCCCACTCTAAGTGGGGTCGGCATAACATGTTACAAACATGTTGTCACGTGATTTGGCTTCGTATTTTACGACCGGCCGCCTGCGTGACGTCAACTTACCTTAGTCGTATTTTGAGACCCCTCGCTAAAAATGAGGGTGGTCTATTCTACTCAGCCTGATACCATACAGCGGGTCGAATTATAATAATAAAAAGTAGCGGCCTGTTCTAATCCCACTGCTGGGAATAGGCCTCCTCTCTCCGTTTCTGGAGAGAAGGGTTGGAGCTAAGACCTACCACGCTGCTCCAATGCGGATTGGTAGCTTACACATGTCTCCAGAATTCTCTAGAGATATGCAGGTTTCCTCACGATGTTTCCTTCACCGAAAAGCGTGTGATAAATTGAAATTATCAATTAAACACATGAGTTTTAATAGAAAAACTCATTGGTGCCTGCCCGGGTTTGAACTCGTGTTCCCCTAGAAAGAGTCGCACGGTCTCGCCGCTGGGCTATCACAGCTTATCGAATTATAGTACGCAGCCATAAATAATGCACATCGAGCCTTAGAGAGAGAAATCGTCTAGATTCTGTTACATAGAGCATTGTCTCTGTCGCACAGACTGACGAACCCGTGCGAAACGTCACATACTAACTGAGTGACAGTGACAGCGCTCTACGAAACCGAACTGGCCGGCTGTTTCGTTCTAAACATCGATGTGCATTGTTTAATGCCAGGTACTATACCTTAGTCCCATTTTACGACTCCTCGGTAAGAAATGAGGGTGATCTATTTTACTCAGCCGGATACCACACAGCGGGTCCACTAACCTTAGTCAACTTAGACTGTTTTTAATTTTTTACATCTTGGATCCAAAATTGTATGAAAGTAAATCAGTTTGAACTTGTTTATTAGAGAAAGACTCCAGTCTCCTTAAATTAATTGAAAATTACACCTCTCCTTCAAACCAGATTAGGAAGTTACACATTTTATTCTATTTTTTATTTATTTCATCATATACAAAGGTACAGTTCACATCACGTTAGCGTAATCATAAACTCATCAGAGTTTTTCCGTACGCCAGAGCCGTCGACATAATATACTTAATATATATGGTACATTTGTAATCAGAAATTTTTCGTGTGATAATACATTTGTATAATATATATAATCAAAGAGCAAAAAAAGTATAAAAACAATAAGGTAGTACTTTTCAACTTTTCTCTTAAGTAAAAATAATGACAACATGCGGGTAGGTAAGACGCAAGCGCAGAAAACCTATTGTTCCCACTTATTGTACATGTTTTATTTTTTTTTTAATTAAAAAAAAATATAGTATAAGTTTTTAATGGAAAAACTCATTCATGAACTTCTCTAGAGTCCTAGAGTCGCACCAATGGGCTATCCGCTGGGTTTGGGTGAAATCGCATTGGAATAGGTTGTTGGGTCCAATTCTGCTCTCCATGGGCAACGAGGTCTTTCTCTACTCATCATCATTCATCATCATTTGTCTATCAAATGGATAAAACAATAAGCTAATTAAGAATGCAGCCTGTGTGTTTGTATGTTACAGTTTCAAAGGCTTTTTCCAGTTATGGTGTCGAACATATTAGGGAACGGTGTGTTGGCCGAAAAAATGGTTGCACTCTTGATGAAGGTGACACGGACGTGGCCTCAGTTCATAGCCGTAGGTATGTATGGTTATTTTTTTTGATTTTGTTAAAAATAAAAATATATAAAAATATAACTTAATACTTGTGTTATGGGTGACGGGCGACTGGTAGATATACTACATATATAATTTTAAATACATACATACTTAAATATACACACCCAGGCTCGAAGAACCAACTAATTGTTAATAGAAAATGTTAACCCTCGGCGGGAATCGCACGCGCGACCCGCGGAGCTGATGTTTTGAATAAAATGAGTCGCCCGCCGGAGGCGCGAGCGGCCAAAGCAAGGTCGTTTAGGCATTCGATTCCTACCATAGCGGCCGCCCGCTAGTCACATTTCAAACATAGTATGTATATATATATATATAGTATATATATATACATACTATGTTTACATACATACTCAATAGTATGTATATATATATATATACATACTATTGAGGATTACTTAGACCATAAGAATGCGCGGATATAGCTAGTCTTCGACTCTGTACAAGACATTAATAACTATATGTAACTAGTAATAAGAATTATTTTTTGAAAAGAGCAACCGCCGAGTTTCTTGCTGTTTATTCTCTGAGAAACAGCTTTCCGAACCAGCAGTAGATGTAATAATAAACCGATAATAACAACTTAAAGAAACAAATAATTTCATTTGACTATTTCCAATTCTCAGACTGATACAAAGCGTCTTCCCTACTCGGTTGCGAATCCCATTACCGCTTTAAACAACTTAATAAACGACAAATTTATTTTGACTACTTTCAATTTAGACACTGAGGACAAAGTTTATATCTTACTCGGTTAAGAAGCATATTACTGCTATTAAACAACTTGAAACAAGTAATTTCATACCTGCAATGCGGATTGGTTGGTTAAACATATCCCCAGAATTCTCTATAGATATGCAGGTTTCCTAACGATGTTTCACCAAAAAGCGTGTGATAAATTGCAATGATCAATTAGATACATAACTTTTTATAGAAAAACTCATTGGTGCCTGTCAGAGTTTGAACCCGTGCCCTCTCGTTAATAATTTAAGAATATTTTGTATTTGAATTTACAGGTAAAGGTATTCTATTAGATTATTTAGCACAAGGGACGAAGGAGCGCCTATCACCGCCCATGATTCGCTGTCTAACGGCGTTAGGAAGATGCGCTCTTGTAGAGTGTTTAGGAGATAGTCTAGACTATATCGATGATTACATTCATTCCATGAGGCGGGCAAATGCATCGGAGCTGAGGCAAACTTTGCTCGTGAGTTTATTTTATTCAATTTCAGATGTTAAATTGTTTAAAAATTGGGCATAGGAAAAATGTTATGTATCAAGTGATTGGTGGGGGTTAAACGTATTACTATATAAGTCTGCGTGTTTGGGTGATGCGTCGCATTGCAATTTTTTCGTGATGATGTTTCGGTGATGGGGTGAAACGGCGGGGATTTTTGAGATTGTGGTAGTGAATGTGTCCAGTGTTGTTGTGTTATTGGTGGTGCATAATGCATGAGTTTTTATCATTTGCATCTATTATATATGAGAACGGATAATGCACTCTACATTTAGAATTACATATATTATCTTTTATCGCGTATTATAGTTAGATGATATTTTCATTACTTGTATTATGGACCTCTGCAAAGTCAAACGCCTATTTCTATAAATTATTAAAATACGTATGTTAAAAGAAACACGTTTTCGAACTAAAAGCTGAAAATTATAATTGTGAAAAAAGTTAGGCTTTTTGGTGCCAAGTTTTTTTGTAGCAAATTGCAAAATTGCTTATAAAACTCGTGACTGTTAAAGAGATTAACATTATTAGTACACTGATAGTAATAAACTAATAGTACATAGCGTGACGTCATAGATGGCGTTGAAATAAGGGTTACAATGTTTCTTAGTTAATCCTTATTTTTAATTGTGATATATTCAGCGCCAAACGCTTTTCTCACAATGTAATCATCATTTTCCTGCCCTTATCCCACTATAAGTGGGGTCGGCACAACATGTTAAACATGTTGTCACATGATTTGACAACGTATTTTATAACCGGCCGCTTGCCTGACGTCAACTTACCTTAGTCGCCTTTTACGACACCTCGGTAAGAAATGAGGGTGGTGTATTATATGCAGCCGGATACCACACGGCGCTTTCCTTAGTTGCCTCTGACGACACCTCGGTAAGAAAGGAGGGTCGTCTATTCTATTCTGCCGGACCACACGGCTATCTCACAATGATACTAATATTTTTCGTTATTTTTCACTCTATAGTTGCAAACAACTAAAAGAGACTGTTTTTTTTAACTACATTTACTTTTGAGTGCTTTTAAGTGTTAATTTTAATTCAATTTTTACACATATGAGACGAAAACACAAGTAGTTTGTTCGATTGTTAAGAATTAGTATAGCTTATGTATTATAACATAGTAATACAGGTTGGTACCGATTATGCGGCATTAAATGAATCATCTGATCATTTCTACGTAATAGATAGCTTTGGCATGATTATATTTACTTAAATATCGTTTGAAAACATGTATTATCATAGAAAATAAATACAATTTGCTAATATTGTTGTTTTCTCTCCCTCGCACCAGTTTTTAGTTTTTTGGTCAAGGTTATTTTTCGTTTCGTATGTCGTAATAGGGTACGGTCGTTGATCTCGACAAATCGTTTTTATTTAAAAAAAAGAAAATAATTCCTGTGGTTATAACGCTTTGCGCAATTAACTGATTTTTTTATGTGGGATGCTGAGGTGTGTAAGTAACTAATATTGAAATTAATGTTGTTTCGGTACCACCCTGTATTTACCGTGCCTTATTTGTAACAGGACGCGTCGACGTGCCTCCTCAGATCCGAACCCACTACGTTCCTAGAAGACTATGTGATGACTGATTACAGTATGTACGAAATGCTAGGCGACTCTATAATACCTAGGAGGACTTTGTTTCCTGTTAAAGGTAAAAATAGAGGTTTTGAGTAATACGACCATATATATCTTTGTAACGTTTCAGAATTAAAAAAAACTCAAAATATTATTTCAAGTAGACTTTTTTCAGTATTTTTTAATGAAATGTTTTTTTCAGAAATAGGATCAAGTGATAAGGATAGTTCAGAAAAGGCATCAGATGATGACTTTTCATACCTGCCTCATAGGACTTTCTTGAGGCCTAAAGTGCGTCTAATATCCCACCGGAAAGCAAATAAAAATATACATAGAGAAGTCTTCGAACCATCAAAATTTAGGCTAAAAAATAACTCAATCACATTTAAAATTAAAAACTGTCGAAATATAGATGTTAAAAGGAAAATAATTGATCGGACTCAATTGTATAGTGCTCATTCAAACAGAAGCGATGTGGTGATAGCGAGTGGAATCTTAAATAGATTTAGGTACAGACTAAGCAAACCCACTGAGTTTCCAATATTTGGAGCTTTAATCTTGTAAACTATTTTTATTTTAATATAAATTATTGTTCGGATGTCTGTCTTTTATTTTGTTAAATCCTAATCCTTAGCAATATACAGTAAAAAATTGGTAACATTAAATAATTTTCATGTTTGAATTATTGACTTACAACATTAACTATATATGATAGTTATTATAAATAATTATTAACAATTCACTAAACTAAAGTATTTTACAAAATGATGATTTTATAAAAACTTAAAACAAAATTAAAACTGAAATGAAACTAAAAAAAAATAACAAGAATTACACAGGTCAACACGAATTTTGAGTCTGAGTTCTGTACCTCTGATTTTGATTACGTATGCCTAACTATAGAAAGAAAAAATATTTTTATCTTATAAAGTTTGCTTTGGAAAAACCAGAACGAAATTTAAAATATCCTAAAAAAGGTCATTTTTCAACTTCGATCATATTTAAAAGGAAAATATTGAATTATATTAAATTATATACTTATATTTTTATTAATTTTAATTTTAAAATACGGCACAAATTAATATAAAAACTCAAAAAATGAATATAAAAAAGCCTTAAAAGTGAATACATTTGGTTTTTCTTGTATAAAATTCCGAACTTTCTCGTATGAGCCCCCAAATGTAATCACCCATCATGTTCTCATTATATTGTCCTTGATATCGTTGTTCAAAGTTCGTTATAACCTGGTGGAAGCGTTCTCCTTGCTCTTCTGAATATTCACCTAAGTTATTTTTGAATTTGTCCAAGTGCGCATGTAGCATGTTTACTTTGAGTAACATTCTGCATCCCATGACTTTGAAGCTGTCAACCATATTAGAAATAAGCTCTTTGTAATTCTCATCTTCCTGTTACCAAGGAACCCATGAATGACTGCTTTAAGGCTGAGCCAAGCTTGTTTTTCATGAGTTTTCAGGAGCTGTAGAAATTTTTCACTTGCCATTATTTTCTTTATTTGTGGACCGACGAAAATGCCAGCCTTAATTTTAGCCTTTTGGAAAAAATGATTTTAAATATTGAAAGGCCTCAGAGTCTTGACGAAGTGCCTTAACGAGCTGCTTCCTGAGACCTAATTTTATTTTTGTTGACCTGTGTTATATATACATATTTACATCTATTTACACTAAATCAAAACCGTCGATTCCACTGCAGTGGGGTAAGGTTCCCAAAATACTGGCAACATATTGTATTAAAATATCATACAGCTACTGAAGAAACGAAATCAGCGTTGAGATTATAAAGTTGGAAATCTTAAATACAAAAAGGTATTTGAACTAGCTGATATGAGTGAGAAATTATTTTTTTACAATATCTGCAAAAAAAAGTAAAGCCTCTTCTCTCCGTTTTTTGAAGCAAAAGATTGGAGCTAAGACCTACCACGTTGCTCCAATGCGGAATAGTAGGTTACACATTCCCAGAATTCTCTAAAGACATGCAGGTTTTCTCACGATGTTTCCTTAACCAGAAAGCGTCGGACTAATTGCAATTATCTATTATACACAAGATATAATAGAAAAACTCAGTGGTGCCTGCCCGGGATTTGAACCCATGATCGTCTCCAGAGAGTCGCACGGTATCACCGCTGGGCTATCACAGTTACTATTTATTACAATATCTACTACATTATAAAACTTTGAATTGCAAATATGTATTAATTACGCATCATATAGAGGTGCCAAACCAGGCGGAAATAGCTCGTTCAAAAAGTTCTGAAAGCCTACTATACCGATGAGGATTACTTAGACGATAAGAATGCGTGAACATAGCTACTCTTTGACCCTGTACAAAACAGTAATAACTAAATGTAACTAGTGAAAAAAAACTTATACTTTGTAAAAACAACCGCAGAGTTTCTTGCTGGCTCTTCTCGGTAGGAACAGCTTTCCGAACCAGCAGTAGAGTTGACGATTAAAAACCACTTGTTTACAAGTTTACTTGAACAATGAATATTTTAAATTTAAAAATAACGTAAAATTATAAATTCTATATACTAGCCTAGTTATAGCGAACGAATAGCACGCGTTGCAATATTTTCGCACGTCACCGATCACGAAATTCGCCATAGTCATAAAACTACGCGTGTAATTGAAAGCATTTCAAATGTACTTTTCGGTATTAAATAAAAAGTTTTGAGATAATTGTTACTATAAATTATTTTTAATATCTTCCCAATAATTACATCATCCTCCTGCCATAAAGGCCTACTCTATGTGGGGTCGGCACAACATTTTACAAACATGTTGACACATGATTTGGCTGCGTATTTTACGACCGGCCGCCTGCTTGATGTAAAATTACCTTAGTCGTATTTTACGACCCCTCTGTAAGATAGAGGGTGGTCTATTCTACTCAGCTGGATACCACACGGTGGGTCAACTTACCTTAGTCGCCTTTTACGACACCTCGGTAAGAAATGAGAGTGATCTATTCTACTCACCCGGATCCCAATAATTACAAAGCATTTGTTTGGAAAAAATGTCACGTTGATGCATAAAGGCTCGCCTACCCAATGCTAAGGCTAAAGTGACATTTAGGTACTTATTTAAATAACATTTGAATGTGTCGTATTTTTAGATTCAACCTTGACACATTGAAATTGAAGATGTTTTTATAGACTTTGGCGACGACGTTGGCGCCGTATACGGGGCGTCGCGACATATAACCTTACGGGCTGAATACCAATATATCTGATGTTACGTACAATATTGTTATTATCTATGCTTATTATAAAACAAAGTCCCAAAAAGCTGTCTGTCTGTATGTAATCGATTTTCTCAAAATCTACTGAACGAATTTTTGTATGGTTTTCATCAAAATATAGTGCAATAATTCCGGATGGTTTACGTAAATAATATATAACGGGATTATGTAAATTGTGTTAAAGAGATCGCGCACTTGCTTGCCTGGAGGTTTAGTGGCGTGCGCTGCGTAAACCAGCAGGGATATGCTAAAGTAATGTACTAGAGAATTGTAGATCAATAAAAATACAATAAAAAAGTTCGCGATAGCATGTCTCTATCTCGCACGGTTAACTCACAATAACTACTTTTATATTAAAAATTTCGAAAATCAGAGAATTCCACGCGGGCGAACCCGTTGTTGGTATGGCTAGTTTATATAAAAGCGGAGTCTTATATTGCCTTATAAACCTGACTGGCCCGTTGGCGTAGTGGTTAGTGACACTGCCTGCAGCTTTGTGGGTCGCGGATTCGATTCCCGCCGAGGGCCAATATTTTCTATAAACAATTTGCTAGTTCTTCGAGCCTGGGTGTATATTTGTATTTAAGTATGTATTTAAAGTTATATATGTAGTATATCTACCAGATGTCCGTCACCCATAATACAAGCCATCATCGAGCCTGTGTGTATATTTGTATTTAAGTATGTATTTAAACTTATATATGTATTATATTTCCAGTTGTCGGTCACCCGTTACACAAGTATAAAATTACTTTGGGGATGGACGACCGTGTGTGTAAGTGTCCTATATATTTATTTAAATATTCAAAACAATCGTTCTTACATTCAATTTAATACAATCGATCTTATAATTATCGCTGCGAATGAAACTTCTCAATTTACAATTTTTTATATTTATTGTAACTGAAGCGTTAAAAAAACAGTAAACGAGTTGGAACTATTCACATAATTGCACTTTGAAACTATAAGACACGAGTTTGATTCCCGTAACGTCTTGAAATTTAATGTCATTTCAAAAACAATTCATACTCCATAATTTAAATGCGAAAATTTTTTTTTTTTTTACGCTTTAAAATTTAGTATAATTGACGTTTATACACCGGATAACATTAGACAATTCCGTTTTTTTGGAGAACAGGGAAAATAGTACCATAAAAATAGTAAATAGTAGTAAATAGTAGTAGTAGTAGTAATAGTAGTATAGTAATTTATAGAATTAGGCGTTACTTCGCGGAGATCCATAATACAAAAGTAATAATAAAATAATTTTGCTATAATCCTCGATACAGTAAATAGAAAATATATATAGTGTTAAATGTATAGGGCGAAACTATTGTTGAGTTTGTGATAGTGAACGTGTAGTGCTTGTGTATTGTGGTGGAAGTGGTGGAGGTTTGTGCATGTGGTTTTACGAATCCTACACATATCGGGTATGAAACTACCGATAGTCCACTGTATCGTGGATTATAGCAAAATAATTTTATTATTACTTTTGTAGTACCTATTTCATTATTAAGGGTACTTAAACGCTTAAGTTGGCGCGAAGAAAAGTTGCGGTTCGCTAGTTACAAACGCTTCTATAAAGTATAGTCACTAGTCCGACATTGTCAAATATACATCGGCTAATTGCGTCTTTGTTTTGTTTGACGTGGGCTTACCGTCATTCATAAACCGATGACAGAATGACAGTATTACGATCTCATTGTTGACAGATGAGCCGACTTATGGTAAGCACCCTAATATATTCATTGAATACGAGTCAAGAGTTTCAAAAGTGAAAACACGGACGGTCAAGGCCTCGTTGTTAACTAGCAAAACTCACGGCTTCGGGTTCAAGAGTTTATTAAAAAAGTGATTTTGTGCCTTAATATTATTTTCCAATTTTGAACATAAGATCCTCTGTATCTATAATTTTAGATATAAACTATAAGGTAGTTTTCCGACACCGCCGTGTGGTATACGGCCGAGTAGAATAGACCACCCTCATTTCTAACCGAGGTGTCGTGAAAGGCGACTAAGGTAAATTGACCCACCGTGTGGTATCCGGTTGAGTAGAATAGACACCCTCTTTCTTACCGAGGGGTTGTAAAATACGACTAAGGTAAGTCGACGTCACGCAGACGGCCGGTCGTAAAATACGTAGCTAAATCATGTGACAACATGTTTGTAATATGTTGTGCCGACCCACTTAGAGTGGGATAAGGGCAGGGGGATGATGAAGGTAGTTTCTTAACTATAGTAGTCTGTAGTAGGCTTAACTATTTAACTCAGAGAGTTTTCTTCAGTGTCCGCTAAATGTTTTTTGTTTCATAAGAACCTCCTATATATTGTATATCGCGTATCGTGATATAGAATGTACTACTTTAAATTACAGACTTGACTTGGACACATCGTGCATAAAACCTTAATACTTATACTGACAAAAACTTATAGAACTTAGAAGTCAATTAGAGCATTTAAGAATAACAAAACTTTAAATGCGCAAAAGAAACTATCCTATCCAATTCCAAAATATGGAAACCTAGAAAAATCTTTTAAGAAAAACCGTACAAAAATCCGTTCAGTAGATTTTACCGATAATTCGTCCAGTTATAAATATAAAAAAAGACAAGTTGATTCATTACATTAAGTTAATGTTATTTTAACGCGAGGTTTTTTTATAGAGCATGTGATAAATTGTAAATATAAATTCTTATCTGGGGTTCGCACTTGCGAAACTTTAATAAGAAAAAGTTCATTAACTGCCGTCATGGCTTTTCTATTTCCTCTACAAATTCATATTCAAATTGAAATTCAAAATATTCTTTATTCAAGTAAACTTGTAAGCAAGTGCTTTTGAATCGTCTTACTTACTTTACTGCTGGTTCGGAAAGCTGTTCCTACCGAGAAGAACCGGCAAGTAACTCGGCGGTTGCTCTTTTTAAAATATAAATCTTAAAACTAGTTACATTTAGTTATTAACTGTCTTGTACAGGGTTGAAGTGCAGCTATATCCACACATCCTTATCATCTAAGTAATCTTCAACAGTATAGTAGGATTTCTGTATCAGCCTCTTTTTAACAGTGTTTTTAAACTGCTGTAATGGCATGGCCAAAATTGATTTCGGAATTTTATTATACCCACACCCACAAACTTTTTACATACTTTTGCTAGTCATAAAGCAGGAGTCGCAAGCTTATGTCGGTTCCTACTTTGTCTATTATATACATCACCTATCGTTTTATAATGCATTATATTTTTATGTACAAAAAATTACATCGCTTAAAATATTCTGTGAAGCAAATGTAAGAATACCTATTTCCTTAAACTTCTCTCGCAGGGAATCACGCGGACTTAGATTGTAGATGCCATAAACAATTCAATTGTTGTTTAAATATTAAAAATGATCCAAACATACAGACGTTATTAAATTTATATTATATAGCTTTTGTATAAATATAAGCTGGGTTATTTGTTTTGTATTGGGCTGTACACACTCGCATATTCATATAAGCAGTGCGTCATCCACACCGCAAAGCGTAAAACATGGTTTCTCAAATGCGTATGAATTTTCTGTAACGCAGTTATGCAATAGAAAAGGAAAAACATTTTCAGTTCAAAACAATCCTTCTGGGACCAACCATTTAATAAATGAGTATGCTTTTTATTCTATCGTTTCCACCGGGTTATACAAAGAGATATTTCTGAATAACTGATTCTGACGGTTTAAGTACTCTTTAACATTCTTTAGTTTAATTTAATGGAGAATATTTCAAATTAGTAAATTAAAAAATTAAAGTAACGGCCTGTTACTATGCCTTTACTACGCATAGACCTCTCTCCGCCTTTGGAGAAAAGAGTTGAAGCGACATACATCATTAGTAGTAGAAAAGAAATTAATTATAATTTGAACCTTTTTAAAAACCTTTGAAACGAACAGTTAGTAATCAAGAGGACGCGCCTTGCAAAACATAAATCAGCATTTTTGTGTAGGTTTTTATTTTAAGGCTCGTGTGTTTTATCTCGCCTCGCTTTGTTCCACGGTAATTACGCGAATTAATCAGACGTAAAACATCTCGCCCACTTTTAATATGTATGTTTGATGTACATATTTATCTATACTTATTATAAAATAAAGTCCCAAAAGTCTGTCTGTATGTAATCGATTTTCTCAAAATCGATTTTCGATTTTCTCAAAATCGAAACGGATTTTTATACGGTGTTTACGAAAAGATAATGAAATACTTCCGGATGGTTTATTGGATATTATGTAAATTGTGTTTAATAGATCGCCCAGTTATTAAAAAACTTGCTTTCTGGGAGCTTTAGGTGCGTGCGCTGCGTATACTAGCAGAGATACGCTAAAGTAATGTACTAGAGAATTGTAGATCTACAAAAGCAATACAAAAAAGTCCGCGACAGCATGTCTCTATCTCTCACGGTTAACTTACAACAACTATTTTTATATTTAAAATTCAACGTGGGCGAAGCCGCAGGCACAGCTCGTTTAAGTATAAATTTACAATCAACTTTAGCTTTGCCATTACAACAGTTTAACAACACTGTTAAAATGTGACTGATATAAAAGCCTACTATACTGTTGAGGATTACTTAGATGATAAGAATGCGTGGTTATAGCTACTCTCCGACCCTGTACAAGACAGCAATGACTAAACGTAACTAGTTATAAGAATTACACTTTGAAAAGGGCAACCGCCGAGTTTCTTGCTGGCTCTTCTCGATAGGAACAGCTTTCCCAACCAGCAGTAGAGTCGACGATTCAAAAGCACTTGTTTAGAAGTTAACTTGAATAAAGAAAATTTTGAATTTGAGTCAGTGACTTTTTATCTATTTGAATGGCCAAAATCTATTGCAAACAATTGTTCAGACGCAATTTAATTATTTCAAGGTTTTTAAGTTAAGAAAAGGAGATCAAAGGCGCGAAAAGTATAATATTGCACTTTTAGCGTTGTATTACTGTTGTAATACTTAAAAAAAAACCATTGGTGACTTTTCATACCAAAGAGCTACTGATATGATTTTTGTTCATTTTTATACATAAACCTTATTTTAGTGATCACCTTATTAGCAAGACTGTCAATACCAAGGCGATTACTTTAGTTCAAGACTTTTTCTTCTTTCTTTGGAACAAGACTTCGTCTTAGGGTTAGAAGTTTGGATTGTAAAACTGCGACTTAAAATTGTTCCCATAATTCGTTCAAGTGTTATCTTTGGCATGATGCTCTTTCAATCGTGAACACCTAGTGAACGGAGATGATATTTGCGGTCAGGGTAAAAATAGAGAAAGCCAAGCGAACTGCATAAGGCACGCAATCTTTGCAAACTACCCATTGTTCCTCATTAAAACATGTGTTCTTATAATATAAATGCAAAAGTCTGTCTGTTACGATTTTACGGTAAATCCGCTTAACCGATATCGATGTGATTTAGCATAATTATTACAAATACACCGGACTAACGCAATATGCTATAGAAATTCTGTAAATTCAACAGGAATATTATGACATTGTAATGCTATCTCTTATTATTATATCATGGTTCTTTTATTCACGATTTGTCAAAGTCAAGTTTATAAGTTAAAGAAATAGGTTTTATATAGGAGACCAGCAAGCCTACCATCATTTTCCTGCCCTTATCCCACTCTAAGTGAGGTCGGCACAACATGTTACAAACATGTTGTCACATGATTTGGCTACGTATTTTACGACCGGCCGCCTGCCTGATTTCAACTTACCCTAGTCGCCTTTTACGACACCTCGGTAAGAAATGAGGGTGGTCTATTCTATGCAACCGGATAGACAACACGGCACATATATTATTCGCCTCTTACGACACCAGCAGGCCTACCATGAACTCTTATTGCGACTCAATTGAAGACGTTAACGAAATTGTTTTGCTTTTTCATACCATGACGTCTTAAAGACGCACACTTTAAGTCGTTGCCTAATGAGTGTTCGGAATTCGTCCTAAGAACATGTGAGTAAAAGAAACAGAGTTATCTATTGCTCATATAAGGTTATCCTTTTCAAACGTTACAATTCCAATGCAATTCACACTTCATGGTACGAAAAGAAAGCGGTTCGCGGTCGTCGTTTACGTCTTTAATTGAGTCACAATAAGAGTTCATGGCCTGCTGACCTCTCACATTAAAAGATATAGTATAACAAAGGTTTGCCAACTTTTTGATATTTTTTAAATTTTAGAGCATATGATATATTTAATATTAGTAAATTGTTAATAAATTTAATAATCATTACATTTTAACCTTATTTTAAATTTATTTCGTTATAAGGACGTTTTGCTATAAGTTAGAGTTACGCCGATTTCTTTTCGTAATATTATAAAATTGGTGTTAAATACAACTGAAATTGAATTATACAAGATATTTTCGCGTTGCCTTTTATTATGGTTTGGGTACTCTGGGCCACATGTTTTTTGGTGAAGAAAAACATCGAGAAGAAACCTGCCTATCTCTATAGCATTCTGGGGATATGTTATACCCTACCAATTCGCATTGGAGCAGCGTGGTGGGTATTAGCTTCAATCCTTACGAAGAACAGTTCTGTGTGTTCATGTGTCCCTTAATCATATATCCGATGTCGCTGATTTACACGCAGACTCACTGCGAAAGTTTCGGGAAACAGAATTGTCTTACTGTTTTAGTTATTAATATATATATTTTTTAATCCACATAAGTAAGTAAGTAGTTTTATTTACTATTTTTTTTACAAATTCATTATAATTATTCATGCTGTGTTCACTTTTTATTAATTATAACATTTAGTTAAGTTTTAATGCATTTAAGTTGTTATCTCAATTTATTAGTGTATGTAATTATAAGTGAACCAATAAATAAATCCTTACCGGACCCGAGAGAGTAGACCTATGCCCAACAGTGGGGTAATAAGAGACAGTTTTATACCACATGTAGAGCGCATGATCGATACCAATTATTAGGATTAAACACTCACATTTAGGTCATCGCGCAAGGTCGTAAGGAAAGCGCTATTGTGTTATATTCAAGGATATATCTACATCCGCAACTGGTGTGGTAATGTTCAAATCCTTACCCTTAAAGAGAGGTGGCATTCAAAGTAGCATATTAACAGGTTTTTCTTTATTCTATATGCATGGCTGACTTTTACGAGTGGTGATGGAGGTTTATGCCATACAGATAACTTCGAGAATATCGAGAAACGCTAAAAGAATCAAATCAAAACAGGAAGATCGCAATTTCTGCGGAAGCGAACACGAAACCACAAATTGTTCGTGGTCGTCCGCAAGACTTTTATGTATTTTCGTGTTGTGAAGTAGATATGTATTGTAGAAAGGTGCCTTGAAATCGTAAGAAAGTGACCCTTATGTACGTTAGTTCTTTACTCATTTTGAGTATTGTCAAATCAAATCAAAATGTTCTTTATTCAAGTAAGCTATTTCGACCACTTTTGAATCGTCAAGGGTCAATATGATTAATAAACTATAACTGGTTCGGAATGTTGCTCTTACCGAGAAGAACCAGCAAGAAACTCGGCGGTCAATCATTTAAACATTTTCAATTTTACATTATTAAACAGCAGTCTTGTGTGAAGCTGAAAGGATTTCCAAATCCAGGCATATTTACATCCAAATAATCTTCAATTTTGTGATATGCTTTACGTATAGGCATGTCTCTTACATTTGATTTAAACCTTTCTGTAGACTGGTCTAGTATGGATTGCGGAATTTTATTGTAATATTGTAATGTATTAAGACTTATGAAAATCTTTAAATTGTGCTTTTTCCTTAGACAGCTATAACTACTTACTCAACATACAAGAAAAGTATAGTACGCGGTAATAAATAATGCACATCGAGGCTCAGAGAAAGAAATCGGCTAGATTCTGTTTCATAGAGCATTGTCTCTATCGCACAGACTGACGAACCCGTGTGTGACAGTGACAGCGCTCTACGAAACCGAATTCTCCGGTTTTGTCGTTCTAACTTCTCGATGTGCATTATTTATTGCCGGGTACAATAAGTGTTTCAATGATGTACTCGTTCGTAATTTGTGTTCATCATGACAAATAAGTGATGCGTTCGTTTTTTGTAATATTTAATTGATAAGTGTGGAAAGAGTAGAAGAAGCATCTAATTTCGACAGATTTTAAATAAGGATGAGATGTAAAAGAGATGGCACGTATTTAGAACCGATGGGCGTTGAAGGTCTTAAGGTTCTGGAATGGCGCGGCTACGCCGGAAATCGCAGCGTCGGTTAACCCCCTACAAGGTAGACTGGTGACCTCAAAATGCTGGTAGCCGCTTGCGACACCCGTTCTGATATCCCGTACAAAGACCTATGTCCGCCAATGGACGTCCAGGTTGAAGAAGAAGTAAAAGATATTGAAATGAAAAGAAAATGCTTATGTAAGGTGTCAGGTCAGTTTGATGTTGTTAACGAGCTAATGCTATGTTATGTTAAGGTTATGCTATATTAATGCTAGAGTTTTTACATAACTATTAGCCGTGTACTCTATACCTTGCACCCTACAAGGTATAGAAGAAGAAGAAGAAGAACTTTATTGCACATAAAAATACATAGAGAAAGTACATACAATAGTAAGTAACATTTAAATGTGCAAAGGGTGGTCTTGTCACATTATTGTGATCTCTTCCAGACAACCCTTTGAAAGAGAGGATCTTTTGACAATAACCACGGGTTAGCAAATACATATACATAACATAGAACTAACCTGAGGTCAATTTAATTCCTTATTTAGACAGTTAAAAAATTACTTTGCTCGCCACCAAACTCTTCAATATTACGCTTGGTTAATCTTAAGAATGTCTCATCATCTAGTCCTGCCTTTATCCTACTCTAAGTGGGGTCTGGAGAATATAAACTAGTCACATGATTCGACTACGTATTTTACGACCGGCCGCCTTCGTTACGTCAACTTATCTTAGTCAACTTCTTCACTGCTTCTTCACTGAGCAACATAGGCTATGTTGCTCAGTGAAGAAGCAGCTTTCCAATGGTGAAGGAATTTTTTAAATCGGTCCAGTAGTTTTTGCGTGAAAACATTACAAACATACATACATACAAACAAACATACAAATCTTTTCTCCTTATAATATTAGTATAGAAATATAGATATAGAAGTATAGATTCATCATTTTCTTAGCCTTATCCCAATGTAAGTGGTGTAAGCACAATATATCTTCATCTTCCATTCTTCTCTATCATTCGACTCTGGCGCAACTCCATATACATATCACTCTTCACACAATCCATCTGACTGTTTTTCGGTCTCTAGTTTTGGTCACATGTTTTTCATTCCTCCTCATTACATGACCATACCAACTTAATCTACTACTTCTTATCTTTTCTATAACAACTTTCTCATTTATATATCCACCTATATCTATACTTGTTATAAAACAAAGTCCCTACAAACTGTCTGTATGTATATCTATGATCGATTTTCTTTAAATCTACTGAACGGATTTTTTGTACGGTTTTTACCAAAAGGTAGTGCAATACTTCTGGATGGTTTAGGTAAATAGTACATATCGGTATTATTTAAATTGTGTTGAAGAGATCGCGCAGTTGTTAATAAACTTGCTTGCTGGGAGCTTTAGTCGCGTGCGCTGCGTAAACCAGCAGAGAAACGCTAAACTAATGTAGCAGAGAATTGTAGATCTACAAAAATACCACAGAAAAGTCCGCGATAACATGTCTCTGTCTCTCACAGTTAACTCACAATAACTACTTTATGTTCAAAATTTCGAAAATTCGGGAAAAGTTTTGTAAATCAATGAAATCCACGCGGGCGAAGCCGTTGTTGGCACAACTAGTTTGTTATAAAACCAAGTCCCTATAAACTATCTGTCTGTATATGATCTATTTTCTTTAAATCTACTGAACGGAGTTTTTTGTATGGTTTTTACTAAAAAATTACAATTATTCCAGAAGGTTGACGTTAATAGTAGAAAACCGTTTTATGTAAGTTGTGTTAAAGAAGTCGTGTGATTGTAAAAAAAAACTCGTCTGCTTGGAGCTTTGTTCTCGTGTGCCGCTTAAGCCAACAGAGATACACTAAAGTAATGAGAGTAAGTACTAGAGAATAGTATATCTACAAAAATTCTACGAAAAAGTCCGCGACAGCATGTCTCTATCCCTCATGGATAACTCACAATAACTACAAAAGTAATAATTAAAATAATTCTGCTATGATCCGCGATACAGTAAATAAAAAATATATATAGTGCTAAATGTATAGTGGAATATCAAGCAATTTTGCTCTGCGATTTTGTCGTGGAGTCTATCTCCTGACGATGCTTCGGTTGCGGGGCGAAACGATTGTTGAGTTTGTGATAGTGAACGTGTGTAGTGCTTGTGTATTATGGTGGCGATGGTGGAGGTTTCTGCACGTGTTTTTACAAATCGACATATATCGGGTATAAAAAAACTGATATGCCACTATACATTTAGCACTATAAATATTTTCTATTTACTTTATCGCGGATTATAGCAAAATATAATTTTAATATTACTTTTGCATTATGGATCTCCGCAAAGTAACGCCTAATTCTATAAATTATCACAACAACTACTTTTATGTTTAAAATTTCATTTCAGGAAAGATTTTGTGACACAGTGTTTTCCACGCGGACGAAACCGCTGGCTGGTACGATTAGTATGGAATAAATTATTCCAATACCTGTTTAAACAATCACGTGATCAATTCACAGTTTCTCACGTACAGTTCAACTAAATTTAAATGCAAACAACATCGCGGCTAAAAGCTAGTATCATGAACGTTTCTGCTCGAATCGCATAAACGGTTTACGTGAAAACAATGGTGTTTATCGTCTAATAGTTTGTGTACATTTCGCATGCAGCCGACGGGCGCCGCTTCACCCACGTGGCCTGGCGCCTCAGGAAGCATTAGACTGTACATACGTAACCGAATCTTGTCCAAAACAATTCGCAACATTGATTTTAATAAATTCCACTCTAAACTAATTCACGACTGTGAATTAGTTTAGAGTGAACTAATCGTACTGTACGATTTTTGTCGTGAAGCCTATCCTCCTGTTTCGGGGCGAAACGATCGTCGAGATTGTGGTGGTGGGTGTGTGTGCTGCTTTTGTGTTCGTTGTTGCTGGTGAATTGCGCCTTGGGGTGCATGTGGTGGCTGGTCCTGCATGTATAAGGTGCGTAGATTTTGCCTGCTTCATACACATTGGCTTTGCATGCATTCACTTAACCCGTGCGGATTATAGCAAAGTAGTTAGTTCTGTTATATTGCTTGTAATATGGAATTCCGCAAAGTAACGCCTGCTTCTATAAATCACTCTAAACTAACTTTATTCAAATAGTCTTTTGAAAGTACGTTCAATTCATCAACTATGACGTGTGGTATCCGGCTGAGTAAAATAGACCTCATTTCTTGCCGAGGTGTCGTGAAAGGCGACTAAGGTAATTTGACCCACCGTGTGTTATCCGGTTGAGTAGAATAGACCACCCTCTTTCTTACCGTGGTGTTGTAAAATACGACTAAGGTAAGTTGACGACGGTTGTAACCGAATGTGACAGCATGTTTCTAAAATGTTGTGTCGACTAAACTTAGAGTGGGATAAGGGCAGGAGGATGATGATGTTCAATTCATCAACTCACCAACTTTATGATATCTATATCTACTTATTTATTGAATTCCCCAATGTCAATCGGTTCTTCAAACTATACATTGCGACCTATTTTTGCAACTCGTTGAGTCGTGTAGAAGTTATTTCACAGATCATACTGATTATAGTGTTTTATTGTATCATTCGCATATCTATTCTTTAGTGTGCGAAAATAAATAAAAACCTTCAGGCGGAGTTTCGCATTTGTATATTGCCATTTGAAGAATAAATAAATGTTTATAAAGAATCATATACTGCACTATGTCCATTAATCTGCAAAACTAAATGTGCAAAAGGTATGATATTTTATTATATAATCAAAGATTACAGAAATATGTTAGAATTATGTTTTTAAAACGATATGTTGTTTCAATATGATTCAAAATCATATTGCTTGTAATAACTATTATATTTAATAAAATATTAAATGTTTAATTTTTCAAATCCCATATAATTGCTTTTTAATGCCATCAATATGCATTAATATCTGATAGTATGACAAATTCTGAAGACACGTTTAGAAGCAGTTCATCCGATCGTGTGTTTCCATAGATACCTTGTACGTATTACGTAACGTCATAATATTCGTTATCTAACAATACTGTGTTAATTTAAGCGAATATTTTACACAGACCGTAAAATAAAGAGATGTTCTATTTATATAGCCTCTATGATCACGATGCCTGTCTGCTTATATTATATATAATTTTATTTCGAATTCATCTTGCGTGTTGTGAATTACAGCACAATGAGTTTTTTTTAGATCCGACGATTTATCGTACGCTAAAGTGGCTTAATTTAAAAAGTTGTAATCTGGCAAATTGCAATAAAGGATAACGTATCGCCAACAAAACTCGTGAGTGTTAAAGACATCTATAACTTGGAAGAACAAGAGAACACTAGTTTTCAATAGTTCGAAATGTCATATATGACATTGAAATAAGGATTACAATATAGTATATTGTCTATAATATTGTTTATCTTCTTTACTTATTATAAAATAAAGTCCCCAAAGCTGTCTGTCTGTATTTAATCGATTTTCTCAAAATCTACTGAACGGATTTAATACGGTTTTTACTAAAAGGTAGTGCAATTCCTCCGAAAGGTTTAGGTTAATAGCACATAACCGGTTCATGTAAATTGAGTTGAAGAGGTCGTTTTACAACAATTTTTAGTGGGGGTAACAAACCGGTGTCGATTTTAGTTTAGAGAGGGATATAGGTATAAAAAGCGGTGTAGGATATCAGAGAGCCACGTGAATCTCCATAGAGATCTCGATCTTCCCACGATAGCCGATCTTTTTAAACGATTCTCGAAGACTTACTAAGAAAGCGTCCATTCATCCGAACCCCCTTATAGTGACCGCATCCAACTATAAGGTGTTTAACTTTCCCAACAAATTTCACAGGTGCCCTAAGAGCGTCCTTAACGACCCTGACGATGCTATTACAGCATTCAACAAGATATACTCACAAAATACACACAAACACCGTTTTCGCCGGCGAAGACGAGGTCCCCGCTTGCTTATGTCAAGCGGCCGCAGCCCTCTGCCGCGGCCGCCGTGATGCAGACTTCTTCAAAGTTGATATGTTAGATACAGTCCTCCAAAACGCGCCGCTTTAAGCCGAGGTTCGGTCTCGCAGGAGACACTCTTAAGGCGACGCTCCTAATAAGTTGCGAGTGCCTAAAAACACTCGTTCACTTATCAATTTTACCCGGCGAAGCTTCTGCGCTCGCCCATCCCACCGGTGACGCTGTAAAAGCCATTAGGGCTAACAGCATAAGACACATTCGAAAAAAAAAATATAATACGTGTATTATACCCTATCCCATACTGTTAATACCATAAGTTTAAAAAGAAATAATAAAAATTTTTTTCGCTATAATCGGCGATACAGTAAATAGAAAAAATGTATGATGCTAAATGTATAGTTGATTATCCGTTTTTTCATTCGTTTCGCCCCGCAACGATTGTTGAGTTTGTGATAGTGAACGTGTGTAGTGCTTGCGTATTGTGGTGGCAGTGGTGGAGGTTTGTGCATGTGTTTTTACAAATCCTGCATGTAACAGGTATGAAAAAACCGATAGACAACTATACATTTAGCACTTTATATATTTTCTATTAACTGTATTTAAGATTTTTATCATATAATTGTGTAATAAGTAAAATAAAAATGTGACTAATTTCGGCCAAAATTAATTATTTAACGAAGGTTTGTGCACCTGTTTTATTTTATTTTTAGTTTATCAAAGAACAAAATACTTCTGTACTATCGATCTCCGCAGAGTAACGTCTAAAATTCCATAAATTATTTAAATAAAATTTTATATAACCTTGTCTACAAAGTATTTCGAATACAACAAAGTATTAAAGCCATAACTATAACTCATCATTATAAAATGTTATATTTTAAAGAGTATTTTCGTTGTGAGTGAATCGCTACAATTCTACGTAATCAGTATAATAAATGTTAAACAATGATCGATAAGGAACATATAACCAATTACTAATGAAACCTTGAATACATAATATTAATACATTAGGACTGAAATTGTAATGTTACAATGTAGCATACTAATCTCTTTATTTTGTTTATAGTTTTATATATAAGAATTTTATTTATCTATTCCTTAAATATAGCAAAAAGGACTTAATTTTCAAGATATGTTGAATGGCTATATGTTGCCGAACTAGTGTAAACTGTATTTGCGGACATAGCGACATACCCCGGATATCTAACTTATTTAGTGTTTGTTATAAGAAACACATATTCTAACGCACTCAATTCACAGGCTGTTAGATTGTGAAATAAACTACCCATTTCCTTACGTAAATCTAAGACAATATCTTCATTTACACACAATATTTAAAAATGCTTATAAGTAAATGTAAGTGATATATACATTTTATTATAAATAGATCTTATTATATTTGTTATTATATTATATTTATTATCGATACTATAATAATATGTTTCATAATACTTTAAATTTAATTTTTGTATGAATACATAGATTAGAATTTATTACCAATACGTTGATCCAATGCAACTAGGTAGGTTACTTATCATAGTTAGATTTAGGCTTTTTTATTTATTTTTGTTCCTAAATAAGGATAATGTATAAAAAAACCCAGTTAACTAAAAACAGTCAAAAGTTTTTTTATAATATTATATTTTATAATATTATAATATAATATAATATTTATATTTCAACACTGAAATCACGAACATCTTCGGTCGTAACAGCTGTTGTTATATATTATTATATTATATGTTATTATTAAAATATTCAAATTCAAAATATTTATTTATTCAAGTTAACTTGTAAACAAGTGCTTTTGAGTAGTGAAAATCTACTGCTGGTTCGGAAAGCTGTTCCTACCGAGTAGAACCAGCAAGAAACTCAGCGGTTGCTCTATTCAAAGAAAATATTAGTCTATATCAGATTATGACATAATTTGCCTTAATATTTTATTATCTACCAACTAACTGACAAAATATATAAATATTTGGTCTTTCTGATACATAGATTATTTAGCTGACAGCCTTTGAAATACCTCTTTTGATGAGACTTTGCTGACGCCCTCCCTTCGATAAGCAAATGTATTTTATGAAGGTTCCTTACTCTTTACGGAAAAATATATAATTTTTACTGACGAAACATTAGTATAGTAAATTTTTGACAGTTAATGCAATTCAAGTCATCATTCTCCTGCCCTTATCCTACTCTGTGAGGTCGGCACAACATATTACAAACATGCGACACTTCGGTAAGAAAGGAGCGTGGTCTATTCTATTCTGCCGGATACCACACACAGTTACTACAATATACCACAATATAGTATATATAAAATATATAATATATAAAATACCACACACATAGTTAATACAATTCAAGTATTGTATATTTAAGAACAATTTTTTTGCTTGATTTATTGATTTTTTTGGATTTACTAATATTACAACTTTTAAAGCATCCCCAGGTCGTAGGGAAAAAAGTAACTATTGTTAAAGGTGTGAAATGTAAGACAAATAAAAAATAAGAGGATAGACAGATTTCATCCCCGATTTCATGATATTCCCAAAATTTATAGAGCTTCAATCCTGTTGTACAAACCACTGCTTAAGGTGACGTTAAGGTGACGGCTAGTGATATCAATCTGATATTAAGCTGTTGCTAGTATATGGAGACGCCGTGTGGTATCCAGCTGAGTAGAATAGACCACCCTCTTTCTTACCGAGGAGTCGTAAAATACGACTAAGGTAAGTTGACGTCATAGGCGGCCGGTCATAAAATACGTAGGCGAATCACGTGACAATATGTTTATAACATGTTGTGCCGACCCCACTTAGAGTGGGATAAGGGCAGGAGGATGATATTGACTATAGTGTATGGAGACGCCATGATTGAGAAACGGAGACCTCGTCTTTACCGGCTAAGATGCTCTGTGTGTATTATGTGTGTAAGTATTTGCGATCGCTATTTGACTTTCATGATTATATAGGACGATTATAATGTGCTTATATTTTCGATCAATCGGTCATGATATAGCATTACAAGAAGTCATTTATCAATACTGATAAGAATATGGTAAGGGCAATTAATAATTAATATTTTCATTTTGGTAATGCAACCACCAACTAAAAAGTACTGCCACAGATTTGATTCTAGTTATTAGTTACGAATTGATAAAAACTAAAGTATTATTACATGCATAAGTGGTAGTGGTAAGTAAATTGTTACACACATTGTCATTTAATTTTAGAACATAACGTTTTCATTTCAGTGTTATTTCAACTAGAAACGGAATAGTATTGCCGTCATGTTCCCGTCAATATGCCAACTGAAAATGTGGTGTAAAGTTTTCCCTGTAGAAACTGCATTGAAAATTAGAACTGCTTTTGGGCTATATTCCGATATACCTTCATTAAAAGGCCGCAATGTAAAAGTTTATTGTATTTCAATCTGTATAATATTAACGTTACTATTTTTAACACGTCAAATTCTCGAGAGTGAAAATTTCAACAAATTCATAGTATTCAATACAATCGAGTTTGATGTGAACGTACTTATTGCTTTATTTAGCAAAGGGAATTTTATATCAAAATTTTGCTCCGATATAAAAGTAACAGACAGTTCCATTGGCGTAAAATTACCTCTGGACAGTCCATCTTCATTGTTGTTATGTATTCTGGTACTTACAAATATTGCAAGTGCTGTTAATTTTACTATAATTACTACTGGTATTAACAAGATTTTTGTTCTCTCTGCAATGATAATGGTGGTATCAAATATTTTGAATAACATCACGAATGTTATAGTGTACGATTTGTTTTCGAGTAGAATGAGAGCAATCAGAAAGTCAATGCAACTAATTTCAAATAAACACGATTTATCGAATAACGATGTGATTCATGCTGTTAATAAAAATGTTTTGGCTTATGCACATTTATTGGATAGCAGGAAAAGTTATTACGACAAAAATAAGTACATAGTAAGTATTATTGCACTAAAGAAAGACAGTTTAGAGTTAATGCATGATAAGATTATGATGATATTAAGATTGGAAGAGAATAAGAATAAAATTTATCACGATAAATTTTAAGTTAAAGCAAAATTTTCTTGAAGTGTGTACGGAACGAAGCTTTTTTTAGTATAATAATTTTGTAATTATATTTTTATGCGGAATTTTTTTACAATAATTTAAAATTAAATTTAGTACATATTGAAATCATACAATATATAATTGCACTACCAAACTACCAAATTCGAAGGAAACTATTGTTTAAAAGACTGGATTATTTGAAAAAAGATAATGTTGAGATATCTACAATCTCATTAATAATAATTGAGCTACCATAAGGCACACATTCTTAAGAGATTAAGTGACTTGAAAAATGAAATTAAAACATATTATTTAATAAAAATTATGTCGCTGTCCTCAGTTTTTAAGATTAGTAAAAAAATGCACAGTAACGTAATCGTTCCAATGATTTTGGATATCCCAGCTCATATATTGAAGGAAATAAAATAAAGAAATTAATAGAGTAGCTAATTTTTAATAACCATCATGCTACAATTAAACGTCATTATCTGACATTTTTAATATAATTTAAAGTTGATGTTATTTCATTACATTCATTTCAGTTATTTTTCAACTATCTATACCACATCTTGAAAACTACGATGTATATCTATGAAGCGTTACATCGTATCATTAATGTTGTGAGTATAAATTTATAGAATTAGACGTTACTTTACAGATCCATAATACAAAAGTATCCACGATTAAGTAAATAGAAAATATATATAAAGCTAAATGTAGAGTGGACTATCCGTTATCAAACCTGATACATGCAGAATTCAGAAAAACACATGCACCAATTTCCACCATTGTCATCACGATACTTCACTATAACAAACTCAAAAATCGTTTCGGCCCGCAACCGAAGCACCATCAAGAGATAGATTCCACAACACGGCTTTGTGATTTTGTCAGGTATGAAACCAGATAGTCTTCTCTACATATATCTTATATTTACTTAATCGCGGATTACAGCAAATTTCTTTATTACTTTATAATAGGGCCACAAACTCCATACAGTTTGCTGCCGCTATATTGCAACTGTTCGTTGCTGTCTTTATCAGGTCGTGTGTATGCCAAGTAGAGTACCCATACTACAATATTGCATCTTTATATGTGAGATCGCCGTTCCAGCAAATTGGAACCATTCTTGTGCAGTTAGTCTTGTTCTATCCCAGTGTATCTATATTGGAAGAATTCTACCACAGATCTTATTTGTAATCACATAGCTACATGTCGAAAGATGACCTTGAGAATTCTTACGAAGCCCTTGGTAACAGATTTGAAGATCTAGGAGTTCCGGTACAGAGGGACAAAAGAAGAAGTGTTTTACCCGCCTACCTGACGTCAACCTTCCTTACGCGCTTTTTACGACACCTCGATAAGAAATGAGGATGGTCTATTCTACTCAGCCTGTTTATTCTGGTAATTCATTTATACCATATAATTTTTATTCGTTTTCTTCTAGGGTGTCCTATACTATGATCTATTACTTATTTTTGATTGCTGTCTTCGTTGCATAGCTATATTCATTCCTGAAGCCAAGGCAGAAGTAGCTGTAAATGAATACGATAAAATGAAAGGTATTTTAGCCAATCGACTACTTGTATGCAGAGGTAAGTTGCTATTGCTAAAGATCTTATTATGCTAAGCTATACAGAACATGCAACTATTATATAAGTGAAATATTAACACAGGGATAAAATATGATTTCCCATAGGGTCACGATAATACATACATTCCCTTTAATGTCGGTTGCCTGGAAGAAAGAGATCGCTGATTTAGCGATAAGGCCGCCCGTTGTACAAAAATATCGTAGATTATATTATATTTTCCTATATCGTGTACGTTAAATATGTGTTTTATATACCTATCTTTTATGATTTTTTTTTATTTGCGCAATAAAGTGTATTTGTTTGTTTGTTTGTTGGTAATAATGCGAAGTTAGGTGATTTTTGATATGACAACCGGATTTCACATTAAACACAGACAATTTTAAACAGTTTGGAATATTTTTTGACATAATCAATAAAATCTGAGTTCTGATTGAACTGCTTTTCTGCGTACAAATCGTACAATTTATTTCGGCTTTTAAAAATTCCAATAGTGGCCCAATCACTAAACTTTAAGTTTTTCATTAAGTCTTTTTCTTTGGTTTTAAAAATATTATTAAATTTTCTATCTATCAAGCAAACAAGAGCATTAAATAGATCATCCGGATTGCCCTTTATTACATTAAGAGTAGGCATACTGACGAAAATTTCCTTTTCAAATTTTTTAATTTTCTGACTGGTTATCGGTCTGTATTTAATCATTTGTTTTTTATGATATTTATCATCGGGAACACATATCATTTATCCACTATGATCAGACTTTAATTTGCTAATGATTGATTTTTCTAAAACATCACAATCACAAAAGATATTATCAAGACCCGTAGCTGTAGTAGCTGTTATTCTCGTGGGGTCTGTAAATATATTATGTAAGTTAAAACATTTAAAAAGATTTAACAATTTTCCACGAATGGAGCTATCTACTAAGATATCCACATTAAAATCACCACAAACTAAAAGTTTTTTAGATGATGTACATAGACGTTTTAGAACATCCTCCATGGTGTTTTCGAATAGGTTGAAATCGCCGGAGGGTTGTCGGTACACGCTAACTATAATATATCGTTCCAGCTCCACGCAAGACAATTCAACAGTACGTTCCAAGGAGAGACGAACTATATCTTTTCTTTCTTTACAGCTTATATTATTACTTGTAATTACTAATGATCCTCCACGACAGGCTGTCTTCCTTAGGAATGCACTGGATACAGTATAATGACTTAAGTTTAATATGAACTCATGTTCCTTAAACCAATGTTCAGTTATACACAGAACATCTACATTAAACTTATTTAAAAAAAGTTCTATTTCTAACTCTTTGCCAAGTAGGCCCTGTATATTTTGATGTACAACAATAATTTTGCAGGGCTTGCTTGTTGTCTGTACTGCTAGTTTAAATTACTATTGTCATAATCTACATTATTAGTACTAGTACTAAATGATAATAAATTAATCTTCGTTATACTGTTTATAACGGGGTATTGTATATTATATGCTAACAATGTAGCTATTTGTCTTTTCTCTTTTTTCGAGAGGTAGCAAGTACCCTGGGTCAATTTAAAAGTAGAGTAAAACTGAAAGGCGCATGGGTTAAAAACTATGACATATGATTTCCGATTGAAACTTACCAGTTTGCCTGCTGACTTGAATAAGTGTAGCAATTTAAAATTGAATTTTTGATTCGGTCTAGCTTTTTGCATCCTTTTTTTACTAAAGTTGAAGGTACTATTCTCGATGTTTGTTATTACCTTACAATAACCTTGTCAATATTTGCTAACAATTAGCAAAATTCACAATTCATAACAGTAATTTTGCGTTATTTCATACATCGAGTGAAAGTAAAAAGTAAATCATATCTAATTTATAGATTTGGCGTTACGTTACCTTAAAATTATCAGTATCTTCTTGTAAATTATATCTCTTGTCCTCGTATTTGTAATCAGTTTCTTGTAAACACATAAAATTTTAATTATTAACATTACTACGAAAGAAGGGCATTTTGAAAATGAACATATACCCAAATTACTTATTTCAGATGACGAGTTAAGGAATGAAATATACATCATGCTGACTTATATGGAAACCAGACCGCCGACTTTATCGATGTTGAGAGTTTTACCAATGGGCGTTGCTTTCATTATTGGCTTTCTTAACATTTGCTTTACATATATTAATATTTTATTGCAAACCGTGTATTAGATTTTGTGTACTTAGAGTAAGTTTTGACAATTGTTATTAACGTTGAAGTTAACGAAGAACTTAGCCTTGGACCTGGTATTATTTTAGTTATCTAGAATTTTGCACATGTGGGTTATATTATCACGATATTGCGTCTTGGATTTAATAAAATGAAATAACAAAAATATACTTGTTTCTGTATATTTCTTCCTTCCTCAGTCGTTCTATCACTACAGAGTGGTGGTGGTTGATGATTATTTGCGTCCGTTATTGTAGCCTTTGCAATGCGTTTCAATCTGGGGTGGTCTTCAGCGTCTCTATCACATTTGACTACGGATTTTTGATTTATGGGTCGTATCAAACGATTATAAGTATTCAAAACGATATGGTCAAAATATTTGAGGATTCTCCTTTTGATTTTGAGATCTTCTAATATTGAAGTGTTAGTTCGAATCGCTATCCGAAGTATTCGTAATTTCTGCACCATATACCATTTCGCTCTTCCCCCCGGACCTCCGTAAGGAGCTAATGTATCGTAAACCTGTGTAAAATATTTTGTATAAAATAAATATTAAAAATTTGTGAAATTTAATTCAATATTAAAAATAGGAGTGCATAAACTGCAGGAGATCGACAACGCGTGAGTAGAAATACCCCTGTAAACTCATGCACGCCTGGTACTTGGCAGCTTAACGACGGCCATTGTTTACTTAGCTGCGCCATATTTGTGCCAACGCCAATGGTAGCAAACACCACAATCTGACTGGCTGACTGAAGTCCCTCCCTCCAGAGAGACAACTCCCAATTACATAATTGTCTCCACCCCTAAGCGCATAATTGGTTGCATATTAATTGAACATAACCAATAATTACTCACTGAGGCATGCGCCAGCGCAGCCATTGTTGTTGTGTTATCTACCTGAGTACGCTATTATAGGTGAAGACACCATTTGTCATCACAGCAACTGTGGTTATACCTCCTCTATATTGCGACTTTCCTGGTACTCAAAGATGGATAATGTATTTAATAAATCGGCATCCACCTCAGAAATTAATTTACTTTCCCGCGATGATATTACACCGCCGAATTACGTGGCGTTTCGTAGTAAGAGAGGTAGAGAGACGGACTTTAACGTGGAGTTCGACGATTTCAAAACTGAAATTAAGAATATGATAAGCTCTTATTTTTCGACGCAGGCAGACGAGTTGCGTAAAATCGTTTCTTCCCAGAGAGAAATACAGCAAACAAACCTCAACATCGAAAGTTCCGTCTCTTTCCTTGCTGCGCAAAATGAAGAGTTTAAGAAGAAAATTGAAAGTTTAGAGGGGAAAATTAGGCAGGATAGAGATTATATAACCATATTGGAGGACAGAATTGAAGACTTACAGAGATATAGCCGAAAAACTAATTTTGAAATTAAAAATGTTCCTAAACAGAGTAACGAAACCAAGGAGGATCTTATAAATATGGTTACATGTTTATCGAACAATGTCGGCGGAAAAATCACAAAAAATGATATAAGAGATATATACAGAACGCGCGGAAAGAGAGAAAACATAGTAAACTCCCCAATTATTGTCGAAACTTCATCCACTTACTTGAAGACAGACCTCATCAAATTGTGTAAGACATTCAATATACGACATAAAGCAAAATTATGTGCTAAGCATCTGGGTTTTCGTACAAAAGAAGAAACCCCCATTTTTATCTCAGAGCAGTTAACAGCTAAAGCTTCACGTCTGTATTTTTTAGCGCGCGATGTAGCCAAAACCAAATCATATCGTTTTTGCTGGACTGCTTATGGGAAGGTTTACTTGCGAAAGGATGAAAATACACCGATCATTACTATTAACAGTGAACCCCAAATACAACAACTACAAAAGTGACTAATTGTACCTAATGTTTCCTGTTCACTAGTGCTTCTTAAAACATGTTTTGTCGAAATGCTGTATAGTTTAATTATATTACTATTATATTATATAAAAGTTAGTGTCTTAAGTCATAGCGTATTACATTCACATACTCACTTACTACTGTCATACTTAATGCCTTTATATACATATTTACAAACTTCACACACACATTTAAATCGTCACGTATTCTTCCTCATAATTTATAACTACACTTACCTACGAATATTAAAAAAATACATCAAAATATCACATATTTATTTTTATAGGGTACTATTTTGCAGAGTCATTGCCCTAATCATGGGTAATTTCAACCGAAAAATATATGTTATTAAAAGCTACTACCTGTGCAACAATGTAACACGATACATTGGGACTGAAATATATTCAATCTTTGAAACAAATAATGGATAGTTTTTTAAATAATTTACATGAAATAGATAACACGGAGTCAGCGCGCTCTTTTCAGTGTGATATTCAGGACCTATCTAAGCACATAACACTAAAAAAACAGGACTTAACTATCTTATGCCAAAATATACGAAGTATTTATAAAAACTTCGACGACTTACTAGTCACTACAGCTAAACTTCGCTTTGATACTGATATAATTATTTTAACAGAATGCCGGCTGAGCTCTGATAAACCTATCCCCTCACTTTATACATACAAAAAGTTCGCGACAGCTAATCATTTGAATCAAAACGATGGCGTGGTTGTATATATTAAGGAAACAATCACAGCTCACATTAAAGAAATAAAACTTGCTCATGCATCGTGCTTGCAAATAGAACTTGATAACTGTATAATACTTGGTATCTATCGCTCTCCGTCAAACTCTAACCCTGAACTATTTATTAACTCTTTAAGTGATCACTTGGATACCATCAAAACGCGGAAAAATCTTGTTTTGACTGGAGATATTAATATTAATATTAGGACAAAGTTAATGGAATCTTCGAATGACTATTTTGACTCAGCGGAACGTAATAATGCATCTATGTATTTAAATGCTTTATCGATATATGGTTTGTTACCGGGACACTGGTTTCCGACGAGGGAAAATAACTGTTTGGATCACTTTCTATTGAAAATTGAAAATAATCTCTACTCTGCTGACATAGCGGTACTAAACACTTCTGTAACAGATCACTTAATGATATTACTTAACATAAGAAACATAAAACCTAAATATACTACTACAAAAACTAAAACGGCAACTAATTTTAACATGGCATTGGAGACTTTAGCTACGAAAAACCTATCTAGTTTACTATACAATGACAATCCCACTGTTATACTTGAATTACTGATAACTAAGATAACGGAATCTCTCCAAGAAAATACTAATTTAGTCGCTGTTCCTCGGCGCAAACGTAATATCAAGCCATGGATAACATCAGGTATCCTAAGATGTATAAAAACTAGAAACAAAATGCAACAGAAATTAAGATCCGATCCGCATAATGAAATTTTAAAAATTACTTTCAAAAGATATCGAAATTATTGTAATAAACTTATTAAAAAATTAAAATATAATTATGAAAGAAATCAGTTAATACAATCAACCAAAAATACAAAAACACTTTGGAAAAACATTAAAAGGATAACATATACAGAACAAACTAAAACGAAAAACATTGACTTGCTTAAAAATAGTACATATCCATCAGAAACTGTAAACTCTATAAATGAATACTTTGCAAATATAGGCAAAAATCTTGCTGAAAACATAATTTTAAAATATAAAACGCGGCACAATATTAATGCACTTAAAATAATTAACTCCCACCATACATCTTTTGTGCTTCTTGACACTCATAACCTCGAAATCCAGGACATACTTAAAAGTCTTAAGTCTGACAGTGCTCCTGGTTGGGATAATATTCCACCAAATTTCTTGAAACTTGCTAATTCTCAGCTCACTCATATTATATGTCATATGAGCAACTTATGTTTCCATAATGGTATCTTTCCATCTCCATTAAAAAGGTCAGTTATTACACCTGTGCACAAGAATGGTGACAAACATGAAGTGAATAACTATAGACCTATCTCTGTGCTTCCTGCAATCTCGAAAGTTTTGGAAAAGTTGATCAACAATAGGCTAATCAATTACCTTAATAAGTTTAGCATCATATCTAAACAACAATATGGGTTTAGAAAAGGTAAATCTACCGAAGATGCGGTAATAGCATTAACTTCGCTTGTTGTTGATCAGCTTGACCAAAGAAACAAATGCATCTGCGTTTTCATAGACCTCAAAAAAGCTTTTGATACGGTCTCTGTCCCCCTTCTTGTGCAGAAGCTAGATAACATTGGCATAAGAGGGATTGCCTTAAACTTGCTTCGCGACTACTTAAGTGAAAGGAAGCAGAAAGTTAAAGTAGGACAATTTGTTAGTGAAGAGGTAAACATACAGTATGGTGTTCCGCAAGGCAGTGTATTAGGGCCGACCTTATTCACAATCTACATAAATGAGCTATGCAACTTAAAACTGCGAAATGGAACTATCTACTCATATGCTGATGATACAGCTATTGTTTTTACTGGTGCTTCATGGGAGGATGTCCGTAGTAATACCGAATTGGGACTTGCATGCGTTTTGGACTGGCTTAAAACTAATCTTCTTACAATAAATACGGACAAAACTAATTACATTTGTTTCTCTATTTACAATAATACTCAACCAGACATAAATTTCAGCATAAAACTTCATGAGTGCGGTAACTCTGCCAGCCTCAACTGTGCTTGCCACATTATTACTAAGGTGCCAAGAACTAAATATCTTGGTGTAATGATTGACCAAAATGTATCATGGCACGCACATGTAGAATTGGTGGCGAGCAGAGTTAGGAAACTGACATATTTATTTAAAATACTACGTAATGTAGCCCCCGGTGAACTACTAAGTAAAATATATGTGGCTCTTGTTCAATCAGTGATTTCTTACTGCATTCCTGTGTGGGGCGGAGCGTCTAAAACTAAGTTTATAGAAGTGGAAAGAGCTCAACGTTTTTTACTTAAAGTAATGCTTTTTAAAACATCTAGATTTCCTACTGATGAGCTATACTCTATTTGTAAAATTTTATCCGTCAGAAAATTATATATTCTAAACATTATACTGAGATTACACAAAAAAATACCTTTTAACTTGCCTATCCTAAACAAAAGAAGATTAAAGAATGTTACTCCCTTTATTAAAACTAAAACAGCTTTTGCTGGCCGTCAGTACAATAAACAAGCGTCACACCTATACAACATAATTAATAAAAAAATTAATATATATCAATTGACTTACCATAACTGCAAAAATACTCTTTCTGAGTGGCTGAAAACATTAAATTATGAAGATACGGAAGTCTTATTACAATATATATCTTAAACACACACAAACACAGTCCACAACAACATACACACATCCACATACACACAACACACACACACACACAGGCACACACCCTACACATACGCTGTAATTTAAAAGCGATTCTATTTTGTTATGTTACTTTACGCTATAAATTTAGTTACCTTTTTCATAATTATTATATATAATTGTAACCTGTGTTATGGAAGAGCGAGACCTTCTGACACAAGTATTTTCTATGCTTACTAGAAGGTCTCAATCTGTAATTTTTGAAACGATTTATTGATTTGAAATAAATATTTTTGTATTATTATTATGTATTATATGATAGAAAAATAGGGAAAACTATACATATGTATGTACAGTCCATTTTATGAGCAGTACATTGATTTACATGTATCTAGAGCTACTGAAATTTTGATCTCTGTTTTGCTTAATTTTCGTCATTTAATTAAATTAAATTCATCTGGGTTTAGTTAAAGATTGGAAAAATAGAAAGTAATGTATGTGATTAAAAAACCATATTAATAGAGTCTTTTGTAAGATTCGAGCTCATTTACGTATTAATTTTTGCAATATAACCATATGGCTTCTGGTACTGTTTAATTTGTAAAGGCTTAAAAAATTTCAAAAGTCAGAGGCATTTACCCTTTCGGTTCCCTTATACTCTTTTCAATTTATGACTTACACTTTTACTGCTTAACAACAGCCACCTCGCACTCGACGACCAGCAATAGAGTAGCTCTCTGGTTTTTCCCGGACTTCGGCACTCATATCTCCACGTACACAGTTCCTGGAGCCTTCTTCCATTGCTTGTAGTCAATGCACAATCTTAATTTACCAAATTAACTTTAATAATATTTTGTTTTCCAAAATATATGTTACCATAACATGCGTTTACAAAAATATAAAGGCGTAATGAAGATATTGTAAATAAGAATCAAAAGCTCAAACCACATCTATCAACCTTTTTCACTAACTGCGCTCTAAATAGCGAAGGTAATATGTGTTATAATAAAAAACGATGGATTTAATTTTTTTATTCAACTTTCAAACAAAAAAAATACTAAAAAAGATTCAATAGTACTAAGTATGTAAGTGCCGGCAGTGTTAGTTAATTGATACATTATTTACTATAAAATTTTGTATTACATTAGACTTCAATTCGTATTTTTATTCCAGTCTCGATTCAACTACAAAGCGATAGAGCCGTGGCAATGTTTCCGTCGATCTATCGACTAAAAATATTAAAGCTTTGCAAATTCATTACTATAGAAAGATTATTAAAGATAAGAACTGTCTTTGGATTGTATTCCGGTTTGCCGTCAACTAATGATCGTCTTGTTAAACTTTACTGTATTTCGATCAGTTTGTTGTCTCTATGTTTCCCGTATATTTTATCGGTTCACTATGGGATTCATAGCGGATTCATCATATTGAATACGATTGAGTTCATTTTTAACGTACTGATTGCTTTATGTAGCAAAGGAAATTTCATATTAAAATTTTATTCTTCTATAAATGTAACTGACAGATCTATTGGTATAAAATTAACCACAAAAAATACATCCTCGATTTTGCTATGTATTATGGTTTTGGTCAATTTCATAATTGGTTTTCCATTCATAATATTTAAACCTTGGTTGTTGATAATTGCTTCTTTTGGTGTGACAATGATGGCTTCATCAAATTTTTTGGACAGTATGATACATACGATAGCGTACGATTTATTCTCGAGTAGAATGAGAGGAACCAGAAAATTATTGCAACTAGCTTGCGAGAAGTCTGACATATCGAATGACGATATGATTCATACTCTTAATAAAAATGTGTTTATTTATGCTCACCTAATGGATAACATGAAAGATTATTATGACAGAAATAAGTATATAGTAAGTATTTGCACTGATTTTCTATATTGTAATTTGTGTGGGTATTAAATGTATATAATAACGGTGCCGAAACGTGGACACTAACAGTCAAGGCGCACCGCAAGCTTGAAATCGCTCAGCGGGCTATGGAAAGAGCTTTGCTCAGGGTTTCTCTGAAGGATAAGATCAGGGATTTGTTACGAAGTTATCCGTCAGAGAACTATGGTCACCGACATAGCTCAGCGCATAAGCAACCTTAAGTGGCAATGGGCCGGACATATCTGTCGAAGAACCGATGACCATAGGGGTAGACGTGTTCTGGAGTGGACACCGCGAATCGGAACACATAGTGTAGGACACCCTGAGAATCAATGGAGTGACGATATACGTAGGACAAACGTATTGGGTGGAAGCAAAAAGCCTAGAATCGGGCAAAGCCAGTCCAGCAGTGGACTCAAGTGAGCTGATGATGAAATGTATATTACAATTTCTTCACGTTACGTTTCATCGAATTATTCAGAAGTCAAATTTTATCGAGTTTTTTTTATAATCTTAGTCACACTGAAGGCAATATTTGATTTTTATTGATATCGTTTATAACTTTGAATTATTCTTTCACTTACTTATGCATAGTAGAGGACAAATGTCATTAATATTTGTAGCAAAAAATCACTGATTTACTTCCTATACTTATATATGTACGCGCGCGCGTGTGTTTCATATAAATACTGATTGACTTTATCTTATTATGTTAATATGTTACTTAATTTTTAAACTTAATTTTATCTTGTACATTTCTTTTCAGAGGTTTTGTAAATATATTTATCATCTCTTGAAAACAATCGGCTATCTTTACTTCGCTTTACATCATGTATTTATTATTGTGAGTATAACATAAAATAATATGTTTAGAAAGTAATTAAATTGGTAATTCAAACAAAACAGCTGTTTCGTGTCTTCTGGGTTTACTACGTTCTTTTTTATATACAGAATTAATTGAAATTAATGAGTAAATTTTATTTATTTATTTCTTACTATAACGCTGCATAGAACTTACACTAATCGGATTTGTTAAATTAAAAAAGTTAAATATATATACGTATTCTGAAAGTATGTGATTCTCATATCCAATATTTTCAGAATACTAAAGGAATCAAAGAAATATATAGACTACTTATTCAAATTGATTTTTACAGTATTATAATCTATATATGAGAGATAAGACTATTTTAATAATTTTTTTACAACCAGTCAAACAGAAAATTTAATATTTATCCATTGACGCCCAACAAAGTAATACATTTAATCACACTATTTCTTTTCACTCTCAACTTTGACAGTACGGAAACTTTAGTCTATTACATACCACCCATATAAATAGTTACACTGCCATATACACATACTTAAACATTCACACACGCTCACGCACACACAAACACATACTCGCAGCAGACACTCGTCGAACACTTATGTAAGTCCTATATATATTTAAAAAGAAAATATGTAATTTAATCTTAAGTGCTCAGTTTATGTATAATTTACTGGTATTAATGGATGAGCGGCAATACGGGTTAACACCTAGCACTACTACCTTGCTATTGCTATATATTATATACAACATTTTTAAACATAAAACATAAAACATTTTTCATTTTCATTTTCATAAGATCGGTTCTCACTTTATTTCACGTTTTAACTGTAGTATACATTATTCTTCTCTTGAAATCTCCCTAACTAGAGCAAGCAAATTTAAGATGCTAATTTTAGATATATAGGATGTAGAAAATAAGCAGTACACAATTTGTGGTAACCTAGAATTAGTTATCTTTATGTTATTATTATTATAGAATTAGTGATCTACAAGTTTACTTAACAGAGCGACATGGTCACATATGGTGATCAAGCTCTTTAAATAATGAAAAAAAATTAACACTTTTCAAATTGACTAAATATTTAGACCTTTCTTATGAGATAATTTCCATGTGGATTGTTGACTCAACAATAATTGTTACTATTGTTGTTTCGGCTAACGGTCTCATGGCGAAGAGCCTCGACCAACATATCTCTACAGGCTTTCGTTTAATTGTTGCATCATGAGTCGGATGCTGTAGGCAGTATTGCTTGAAACGTCACGTATTGCGACCAATAACATCAATGAGCATGAAAATACTAGCTTTTTTATATTTCGTAGCGCGATGTCATAAATGCCATTTAAAAAAAGGATTCAATGCATCTAATTAATTTTGAGTCTAGTTCTGAGTCACTTTAATACTGAGCGTGCTATATGTTTTATCTTCACAAGAGAACTCCAAGACATCATCATCAAATTATTATTATAATATAATTACCAGTTAAAATCATCCCAAGTCAGCTGGAGTTGAGGGTTTATCTATTATGAAAGCTCAATGTAGTATATCTTTTAATTTTTGTTTAACTTTACCATTACAGCAGTTTAAAAATACTATTAAAAAAAGGCTAAATCAGAAAGCCTATTATATACTATTGAAGATTACCTAGACGATAAGAATACGTGGATATAGCTTCTCTCCAACCCTGTACAAGACATTAATAACTATATGTAACTAGTGATAAGAATTATTGTTTGAAAAGAGCAACCGCCGAGTTTCTTGCTGGTTCTTCTCGGTAGGAACAGCTTTCCGAACCAGCAGTAGATGTTGACGGTTCAAAAGCACTTGTTTAATTTTTAATTGAATTTAATTTTTGTTTGCAGAAATGATTTTCTTTTTAAGATTACTATTATATAAAGACTTTTTATTTAGAGTTGATATCCTCTTCACCTGGTCAGTACTGTCATAATTCTGAACTAATTAAGAGCAGGAACAATACGAAGTATGTAGAATGCATATTGCCTCATATTAGATTTTATTTTTATTTATCAAGGATAACCAACAAAATTTACATTTTTATTACTACAAAATACTCTACGAACTATTTAATTAAATGTAGTCTGAATTATAAGCTACCACGGCATGCAATAGGGTGGCCTGCATAATTCATGTAAAAAATTAAAGATATGTATATAATAACTATAACGATATTGTAAACTTAATTATTATGCACCTATTTAAAATTAATAAGTAGTTTATTTTGTTTTTAATTTTTTATAATATGTCTATATCTAATTCTTTTAAAGAGTAATAGTAGTAGCGACGTTGTATTCAGCTAAAGGTGACATGGTGGTCCAAGTTAATTTTTGCTGAGTTTGTAGCAAATGATGAATATTTTGATTATCTTAGTAGTTTAAATGGTGTTTTTAAGTTATTTTGTTTTTTTTTATAACTGTGTGCAATCAATTACCCCTCCAACCAACTCAAACAGAAAGACAAGCTCGAGCAATTGCCTACGTTCTTGAAGACTTATAAATTTAAAATGGTTAAGTATGTCTTGGTGGAAAGGCAGACATTTGATGAATAAATTAACCGTCATCAATAACAAAGATTTCAATTCAGTTATAGAGAAGATAAAAAATAAGTAACGACAACACCAAAATTTAATAACATCAAAATAACGAAAAACGTTAAGGAGAATGAAGCGACTCTAAGTATATTATTTGGCTTGGTAATGTATTTTAAATTTGCTACCCAATTTGACATTATTGCTTTCAGGGTGTTCGCCATGATTATATATTAATTATTATTAATAACTGTGTAGGTTGCATTGTTTTATTTATTCCTGAACTCATGGCAGAAGTAGCCGTCGATGAATATGAAAAAATAAATGAAATCGTGGCCAATCAATTGCTTTTGTGTAGGGGTAAGTGACTAAAATTCTTCTGCTAGCCTATTTTCTAGTATTTAATGAATATATATTATTATACCTCAGATTTGAAGTAATAATGTAATCTATTATTATATTTTTATAACTATATTCTATTAGATTGAATCACTTAGAAATAATGTTTCCTTCATTTTTAGCAATTTATTAATATAGGATACTTACTGGTTTCTATTAACATTAATGGGCGTGGTAAATACAATAATTATTACGCTAAAAAAAAGCTAGTGTACTGCAGCCCAGCGGTGATACCGTGGGACTCTTTAGAGGGGTCAAGGATTTAAACCCCGGGCAGGCACCAATAATGAATTAGGCACTTATGTGTTTAATTAATAAATGCGATTATTCATCGCATTAAAATTGCATCGTGTTTATCTACATAAACACGTGAAGAAACCTGCATATCTCTAAAGAATTCTAGGGATATGTATAATCTACCAATCCGCATTGGAGCAGCGTGAGAGGTCTTAGCTCCAATCCTTCTTTTCAAACAAGGACAGAGGAGGCCTAAGCGGGATAGTGACAGGCCGTTACTTACTTTTTCTTATTTTTTAATTTTTAATTAGTTTTTTCCCATTGTTTTAAAAACAGTATCAATAATCTAATTATTTCAGATGACAGAGTACGGAATGAAATATATGTTATGTTGACTTATTTGGAGAATAGGCCGCCTAAGTTTGCGTTATTTAGAATTTTGCCAGGGGGTGTCGCCCTTATTATCGGCTTTATCAACGTTTGCGTGACGTATGTCATTGTTTTATTGCAAACTGTGTAGAGTTATGCGTATTCCACGTAAATGAGTTATAAATTTTGATCCTAACAATCTTTCACGTGTGTCGTGTATTTTGCAATATTCTTTGTTATCATTACTATAGACTATTTGTGAAATTTCGGTCTAATAAAATAAATAATCAAAAATAAAATTTGTTTTTGTATATTCGCTATAGTATACATTAGTAATAAAATCCATATTTATGTTGCGTTCTAATATAGCTTAAACCTTGTAACACCTAAACTATATCTCCTAACCTAAGCCTCCAGTGCGAATTAGTAGATTACACATATTCCAGACTAGTTTCAGAGATATACAGAGTTTCTTACGATGTTTTCCTTAAACTTTTTACGTAATTTGTTTCAAAACATTGAAAATGAAGAACGACGAAAATGAAGAATTCATATGCACATCTTTTTCATACACAGTACAACTATCAGATATATAGTATAGTATACGAAAAAATATCCATATGTATAAGACTAAATTTGATGTATATGATAAACATACAAGAGGTCACAATAAGCTTGTGATTCCTATGTCGCAACTCATCAGAGTTAGCAACTCATTTGTTGGTCTCGGTATTCGGTTTTACAATAACATTCCGCAATCCATACTAGACCAGTCTACAGAAAGGTTTAAATCAAGTGTAAGAGATATGCTTATACATAAAGAATATAACAATACTGAAGATTATTAGGATGATAAAAATGCCTGATTTGAAAATCCTTTGAACTTCATACACGACTGCGGTTTAATAATCTAAAATTGAAAATATTTAAAAGATTGACCGCCGAGTTTCTTGCTAGTTCTTCTCGGTAAGAGCAACATTCCGAACCAGTTGTAGCTTCAATAATCATATTGATGCTTGATAAAGTATATTTTGATTTGATTTGATTTGATAGTAACGCCCTGTTACTATCAAATTTGCTGGGCACAGGCCTCCTCTCTACACTTCTGAAGAGAAGGGTTGGAACTTAGAACTAACACGCTGCTCCAATATGTATTGGTAAGTATGATAATGGGGATATGGTATCCCCAGAAATCTCTAGAGACATACATGTCCTTGTTCCTTTAACGGAAAGCGTGTGGCAAATTGTAAATATCAATTAGACATATAAGTTTTAAGAGAAAACTCATTGGTTGGAACCTGTGACTTGACACAGCTATCACAGCTTACTATCAAATGCATGAACGCAAAATTTTTGGGTGGGTTTATGGCTACAGTTCTACGTAATCTGTATAATAAAGAGTAAACAATGATCGATAAGGAACATATAACTAATTACTAATGAAACCTTGAATACATAATATAATATTATATTTTATACATTAGGACTGAAATTGTAATGTTACAATGTAGCATACTAATTTATTTATTTTGTTTATAGTTTTATATCTAAGACTTTTATTTATTTATTCCTTAAATATAACAAAAAGGACTTAATTTTTAAGAGGGCTATATGTTGCCGAACTAGTGTAAACTGTATTTGCGGACATACCGACATACCCCGGATATCTAATGTATAACACACATAAGAAACACATATTTTAACGCACTCAATTCACAGGTTGTTAGATTGTGAAATAAACTACCCATTTCCTTACATAAATCTAAGACAATATCTTCATTTGCACACAAAATTTAAAAATGCTTATAAGTAGATGTAAGTGATATATACATTTTGTTATAAATAGATTTTATTACATTTATTAAATAATTATATTTGTTATAATATTATATTTATTATCTATACTATAATATTATTTTTTGTTTTATATTACTTTTAATTTAATTTTTGTATGAATACAAAGATTAGAATTTATTACCAATACGTTGATCCAATGCAACAAGGTAGGTTACTTATCATAGTTAGATTTAAGTTTTCTTGGTTTTTCTTTCCTAAATAAGGATAATGTATAAAAAAAACTCATAATGTCTGTATGTTGAAATCGTGAACATCTTCGGTCGTAACAGCTGTTATTATATATTATTATATTATATGTTATTATTAAAATATTCAAATTATTCTTTATTCAAGTAAACTTGTAAACAAGTGCTTTTGAGTCGTCAAAATCTACCGCTGGTTCGGAAAGCTGTTCCTACCGAGAAGAACCAGCAATAAACTCGGCGGTTGCTCTATTCAAAGAAAATATTACTCTATACCAGATTATGACACAATTGGCCTTAATATTTTATTATCTACCAACTAACTAATAAAATATATAAATATTTGGTCTTTCTGATACATCAATGATTTAGCTGACAACCTTTGAAATACCTCTTTTGATGAGACTTTGCTGGTGCCCTCCCTTCGATATGCTAATGTATTTTATGAAAGTTCCTTACTCTTTACGGAAAAATATACAATTTTTATTGACGAAACATTAGTATAGTAAATTTTTGACAGTTAATGCAATTCAAGTATTGTATATTTAAGAAGAAATTTTTTGCTTGATTTATTAAATTTTTTAGAGACACTAATGTAACCATTATTTACCAACGTAACCAAAAAAGTAACTATTGTTAAGGGTGTGAAATGTAAGACAAATAAAAAATAAGAGGGTAGACAGATTTTATCCCCGACTTAATGATATCCCCAAAATTGATAGAGCTTCAATACTGTTGTACAAACCACTGGTTAACGTGACGACTAGTGATATCAATCTGATATTAAGCTGTTGCTAGTGTATGGAGACGCCGTGTGGTATCCGGTTGAATAGAATAGACCACCCTCATTTCTTACCAAGTTGTCATAAAAGGCGACTAAGGTATGTTGACCCACGGTGTGGTGTCCGGTTGAGTAGAATAGACCACCCTCTTTCTTACCGAGGAGTCGTAAAATACGACTAAGGTAAGTTGACGTCAGGTAGGCGGCCGGTCATAAAATACGTAGCCGAATCATGTGACAATATGCTTATAACATGTTGTGCCGAACCCACTAAGAGTGGGATAAGGGCAGGAGGATGATGATGATAGTGTATGGAGACGCCATGATTGAGAAACAGAGACCTCGTCTTTACCGGCTATGATGCTCTGTGTGTACTATGTGTGTAAGTATTTGCGATCGCTATTTGACTTTCATTATTATATAGGACGATTTTAATGTGCCTATATTTTAGATGAATCGGTCATGATATAGCTTCGCAAGTAGTCATTATTTAATACTGATAAGAATATGGTAAGGGCAATTAATAGTCAATATTTTCATTTTGTTAATGCAACCGTCAAGTAAAAAGTACTGGCACAGATTTGATTCTAGTTATTAGTTACGACTTGATATAATGATATTGAAAACAAAAGTATTATTACATGCATAAGTGGTAGTGGTAAGTAAATTGTTACACACATTGTCATTTTATTTTAGAACATTACGTTTTCCTTTCAGTGTTATTTCAACTATAAACGGAATAGTATTGCCGTCATGTTCCCGTCAATATGCCAACTGAAAATGTGGTCTAAAGTTTCCTCTGTAGAAACTGCATTGAAAATTAGAACTGCTTTTGGGTTATATTCCGATATACCTTCAATAAAAGGCCGCAATGTAAAAGTTTATTGTATTTCAATCAGTATTATATTAACGTTACTTTGTTTAACAGGTCAAATTCTCGAGAGTGAAAATTTCAACAAATTCATAGTATTGAATACGATCGAGTTTGATGTGAACGTACTTATTGCTTTATTTAGCAAGGGGAATTTTATATCGAAATTTTGCTCCGATATCAAAGTAACAGATAGTTCCATTGGCGTAAAATTACCTCTAGACAGCCCATCTTCATTGTTGTTATGTATTCTGGTACTTATAAATGTTGCAAGTGCTATTAATTTGACTATAATTATACCTGGTATTAAAAAGATTTTTGTTCTCTCTGCAATGATAATGGTAGTATCAAATATTTTGAATAACATCACGAATGTTATAGTGTACGATTTGTTTTCGAGTAGAATGAGAGCAATCAGAAAGTCAATGCAGCTAATTTCAAATAAACATGATTTATCGAATAACGATGTGATTCATGCTGTTAATAAAAATGTTTTGGCTTATGCACATTTATTGGATAACAGGAAAAGTTATTACGACAAAAATAAGTACATAGTAAGTATTTTTGTGCTAAAGAAAGACAGTTTAAAGTTAATGCATTATAAGATTATGATGATGTTTAGTTATGATTGGAAGAGAATAACAACAAAAATCAGGACAATTTTGTGTTTAAGCAAATTTTTCTTGAAGTGTGTACGGAACGAAGCTTTTTTTAATATAATAATTTTGTAATAATATTTTTTATGCGGAATTTTTTAACAATAATTTAAAATTAAATTTAGTACATATGGAAATCATACAATATATAATTGCACTACCAAACTACCAAATTCGAAGGAAACTATTGTTTAAAAGACTGGACTATTTGAAAAAAGATAATGTTGAGATATCTACCATCTCATTAATAATAATTGAGCTACCATAAGTCACACATTCTTAAGAGATTAAGTGACTTGAAAAATGAAATTAAAACATATTATTTAATAAAAATTATGTCACTATGTCCTCAGTTTTTAAGTTTAGTAAAAAAATACTCAGTAACATAACCGTTCCAATGATTTTAGATATCCCTGTACATATATTGAAGGAAATAAAATAAAGAAATTAATAGAGTAGCTAATTTTTAATAACCATCATGCTACAATTAAACGTCATTATCTGACATTTTTAATATTATTTAAAGTTGAAGTTATTTCATTACATTCATTTCAGATATTTTTCAACTATCTATACCACATATTGAAAACTACGGTGTATATCTATGAAGCGTTACATCGTATCATTAATGTTGTGAGTATAAATTTATAGAATTAGACGTTACTTTCAGATCCATAATACAAAAGTAATAATAAAAATATTTGCTACAATCCACGATTAAGTAAATAGAAAATATATATAAAGCTAAATGTAGAGTGGACTATCCGTTATTAAACCTGATACATGCAGAATTCGTAAAAACACATGCACCAACCTCCACCCATGTCATCACGATACTTCACTGTAACAAACTCAAAAATCGTTTAGGCTCGCAACCGAAACACCATCAAGAGATAGATTCCACAACACGGCTTTGCGATTTTGTCAGGTATGAAACCGGATAGTCTTCTCTATATATATTTTATATTTACTTAATCGCGGATTACAGCAAATTTCTTTATTACTTTATAATATAGGGTCACAAATTCCATACAGTTTGCTGCCGCTATATTGCAACTGTTCGTTGCTGTCTTTATCAGGTCGTGTGTATGCCAAGTAGAGTACCCATACTACAATATTGTATCTTTATATGTGAGATCGCCGTTCCAGCAAATTGGAACCATTCTTGTGCAGTTAGTCTTGTTCTATCCCAGTGTATCTATATTGGAAGAATTCTACCACAGATCTTATTTGTAATCACATAGCTACATGTCGAAGGATGACTTTGAGAATTCTAACAAAGCCCTTGGTAACAGATTTGAAGATCTAGGAGTTCCGGTACAGAGGGACAAAAGAAAAAAAAATCCCCATAACGTTCTAAAGCTCCCCAGCGGATTAAGATTCGACGACTGTCCCCTTCATTAAAACTTATACGAAAATCCCTTAAGGGTTTTTAATGAACATAGATTTTACTTTTTGATTGTTTTATTGTTACTAGTTTTTGCTAGTAGTATATTACTATTGTTTTTACTACCACTGTTAACATCTTAAATTCGATTATTAATAATTATGCTGGATGTTTGTTATAATTTTAAAATGTTGTTGCCATCTTTAATTAATAAAGCATTTTGTTTTAATTTTTCATCGTTTTATATATGTTTTTAAACTTATATGATGTATATATTGTTGAAGGCTTCCTAAGAACATGCTGTTATATGATTGGGCTAGGTGTTTTACCCGCCTACCTGACGTCAACCTTCCTTAGTCGCTTTTTACGACACCTTTGTAAGAAATGAGGGTGGTCTATTCTACTCCAATGAATACCACATGGCAGATTAACTTACCCTAGTAGCCTTTAACGACACCTCGATAAGAAATAAGGGTGGTCCTTTCTACTCAGCCTATTTATTCTGGTAATTCATTTATACCATATAATTTTTATTCGTTTTCTTCTAGGGTGTTCTAAGCTATGATCTATTACTTATTTTTGATTGCTGTCTTCGTTGCATAGCTATATTCATTCCTGAAGCCAAGGCAGAAGTAGCTGTAAATGAATACGATAAAATGAAAGGTATTTTAGCCAATCGACTGCTTGTATGCAGAGGTAAGTTACTATTAAATAAATAAATAAATAATTAAACATTAAACACGAAACTGAAAGGCGCATGGGTTAAAAACTATGGCATATGATTTCCGATTGAAACTGACCAGTTTGACTTGAATAATTGTAGCAATTTAAAATTTAATTTTTGATTCGGTCTAACTTTTTGCATCCTGTTTTTTGTACTAAAGTTGAAGGTACTATTCTCGGTGTTTGTTATTTATTACCTTACAATTACCTTGTCAATATTTGCTAACAATTAGCGAAATTCACAATTGATAACAGTAATTTTGCGTTATTTCATACATCGAGTGAAAATAAAAAGTAAATCATATCTAATTTATAGATTTGGCGTTTCGTTACGATAAAATTATCAGTATCTTCTTGTAAATCATGTCACTTGTCCTCATATTTGTAATCAGTTTCTTGTAAACACATAAAATTTTAATTATTAACATAACTACGATCGAAGGGCATTTTAAAAAAGGACCATATACCCAAATTACTTATTTCAGATGACGAGCTAAGGAATGAAATATACATCATGCTGACTTATATGGAAACCAGACCGCCGACTTTTTCGATGTTGAGAGTTTTACCAATGGGCGTTGCTTTCATTATTGGCTTTCTTAACATTTGCTTTACATATATTAATATTTTATTGCAAACTGTGTATTAAGATTTTGTGTACTTAGAGTAAGTTTTGACAATTGTTATTAACGTGCAAGTCTTAGCCTTGTACCTGATATTATTTTAGTTATCTAGAATTTCGCACATGTGGGTTATATTATCACGATATTGCGTCTTGGATTTAATAAAATGAAATAACAAAAATATACTTGTTTCTGTATATTTCTTCCTTCCTTAGTCGTTCTATCTTTACAGAGTGGTGGTGGTTGATGATGATTTGCGGCCGTTATTATAGCCTTTACAATGCGTTTCAATCTGTGGTAGTCTTCAGCGTCTCTATCACATTTGACTACGGATTTTTGAGTTATGGGTCGTCAAACGATTATGAGTATTTCAAACGATATGGCCAAAATAATTGAGGATTCTCCTTTTGATTTTGAGATCTTGCAATATTGAGGTGTTAGTTCGAAACGCTATCCAAAGTATTCGAAATTTCTGCACCATATATGATAGAAAAATAGGGAAAACTAAACATATGTATGTACAGTCCAATTTTAGTTTATTTGTATCTAGAGCTACTATTAGCATTTACAATTTAAGTCCGCGTGATTCCCTGCGAGAGAAGTTTAAGGAAATTGGTATTCTTACATTTGCTTCACAGTATATTTTAAATAATGTAATTTTTGTACATAAAAATGTAAAGAATTATAAAACGATAGGTGATGTATATAATAGACAAAGTAGGAACCGACATAAGCTTGCGACTCCTGCTTTGCGTCTACCAAAAGTACGTAAATCGTTTGTGGGTTTGGGTATAAGATTCTATTTTTTCGAAACTGATTTTGGCCATGCTATTACAGCAGTTTAAAAACACTGTCAAAAAGAGGCTGATACAGAAAGCCTACTATATACTGTTGAAGATTACTTAGATGATAAGGATGCGTGGATATAGATGCACTTCTACCCTGTACAAGACAGTAATAAATAAATGTAACTAGTAATAAGAATTATTGTTTGAAAAAAGAAAACGCCGAGTTTCTTGCTGGTTCTTCTCGGTAGGAACAGCTTTCCGAACCAGCAGTAGATGTTGATACTTCAAAATCACTTGTTTACAAGTTTACTTGAATAAAGAATATTTTGAATTTGAATTTGAATTTAATTTATGTTTGCAGAAATGATTTTCTTTGTAAGATTGCTATTATATAAAGAGACGCATTGTTTTTTTTTAGAGTTGATATCCTCTTCACTCGGTCAGTACTGTCATAATTCCTAACAAATTAAGAGCAGGAACAATACGAACTATGTAGAATGCGTATTGCCTACTATTATATTTTATTTTTATTTATCAAGAATAACCAACAAGATTTACATTATTATTACTAGAAAATACTCTATGAACTATTTAATTAAATATCGTCTGAATTATATGTTACCACGGCACGCAATAGGGTGGCCTGCATAATTTATGTACAAAATTAAAGATATGTATATAATAACTATAACGATATTGTAAACTTAATTATTATGCACCTATTTAAAGTTAATAAGTAATATATTCTTGTTTTTAATGTTAATAATATGTCTATATCTAATTCTTTTGAAGAGTAATAGTAGCGACGTTGTATTCAGCTAAAGGTGACATGGTGGTCCAAGTTAATTTTTGCTGAGCTTGTAGCAAATGATGAATATTTTGATTTTATTAGTAGTTTAGATGGTGTTTTAAGGTATTTTGTTTTTTTTTTATAACTGTGTGCAATCAATTACCCCTCCAACCAACTTGAACAGAAAGACAATCTCGAGAAATTGCCTACGTTCTTGAAGACTTATAAGTTTAAAATGCTTAAGTCTGCTTGGTAAGAAAGCAGACATTTGATTAATAAATTAACCGTAATTAAAAACAAAGATTTCAATTCAGTTATAGAGAAGATAAAAAATAAGTAACAACAACACCAAAATTAAAAACATCAAAATATTGAAAAACGTTAAGGAGAATGAAGCGACTCTAAGTATATTATTTGGCTTGGTAATGTGTTTTAAATTTGCTACCTAATTTGACATTATTGCTTTCAGGGTGTTTACAAAGATGATATATTAATTATTGTTAATAACTGTGTGGGTTGCATTGCTGTATTTATTCCTGAACTCATGGCAGAAGTAGCCGTCGATGAATATGAAAAAATAAATGAAATCGTAGCCAATCAATTGCTTCTGTGCAGGGGTAAGTGACTACAATTCTTCTGCTGGCCGATTTTCTAGTATTTAAAGTAGCAGCCTGTTACAATCCCACTGCTGGGCATAGGCCTCCTCTCTATGTTTCTGGAGAGAAAAGTTGGAGCTAAGACCTACCACGCTGCTCCAATGCGGACTGGTAGGTTACATATATCTCCAGAATTCTCTAGAGATATGCAGGTTTCCTCACGATATTTTCCTTCAGCGCTTGATAAAGTGCAATTATCGATTAGACACATGAGTTTTAATAGAAAAACTCATTGGTGCCTGCCCGGGTTTGAACCCGTCGTGTTTTGAAGTCGCACGGTCTCACCGCTGGGCTATCACAGCTCTATTTTCTAGTATTTAATTAATATATATTATTATACCTCAGATTTGAAGTAATAATGTAATCTATTATTATATTTTTATAATTATATTCTATTAGATAGAATCACTCAGAAATAATGTTTCCTTCATTTTTAGCAATTTATTAATATAGGATACTGGTTTCTATAAACATTAATGGGCATAGTAAATACAATAATTATTACGCTAAAAAATCCTGCAGCCCAGAGGTGACACCGTGGGACTCTTTAGAGGGGTCAAGGATTTCAATCCCGGGCAGACACCAATGATGAAATAGGCACTTATGTGTCTAATAAATAATTGCGATTTATCACACGCTCATCGGTGTAGATAAACATCGTGAAGAAACTTGTATATCTCTAGAGAATTCTAGGGATATGAATAACCTACCAACCCGCATTGGAGGAGCGTGGGAGGTCTATCTTTTCAAACAAGGACAGAGGTGGCCTACACGGGGTAATAACAGGCCGTTACTTATTTTTTTTTACTTTTTAATTTTTAATTTGATTTTTCCCATTGTTATTAAACAGTATCAATAATGTAGGTCACGAATCTAATTATTTCAGATGACAGAGTACGGAATGAAATATATGTTATGCTGACTTATTTGGAGACTAGGCCGCCGAAGTTTACGATATTTAGAATTTTGCCAGGGGGTGTCGCCTTTATTATCAGCTTTATCAACATTTGCGTCACGTATGTCATTGTTTTATTGCAAACTGTGTAAAGTTATGCGTTCTCGACGTAAATGATTTATAAGTTTGATCCTAATAATATTTCACGTGTGTCGTGTATTTTGCAATTTTCTTTGTTATCATTACTATAGACTATTTGTGAAATTTCGGTCTAATAAAATAAATAACCAAAAAGAAAATTGTTTTTATAACCTAACCTAAACCTCCACTGCATAAATGGCAGATTACACGTATTCCAGGTTAAAAAGTATTCATATGTATAAGACAAAATTTGATGTATATCATAGACATAGAAGAGGTCTCAATAAGTTTGTGATTCCTGTGTCGCGACTCAGCAGAGTTAGCAACTCATTTGTTGGTCTCGGTATTCGCTTTTACAATAACATTCCGCAATCCATACTAGACCAGTCTACAGAAAGGTTTCAAATGTAGGAGATATGTTTATACCTAAAACATATTACAAAATTTAAGATTATTTTGATGATAAAAATGCCTGGATTTGAAAATCCTTTCAGCTCCATACAAGACGGTTTAATAATGTAAAATTGAAAATATTCAAAAGATTGACCGCCGAGTTTCTTGCTGGTTCTTTTCGGTAAGAGCAACATTCCGAACCAGTTGTAGCTTCATTAATCATATTTATGCTTGATAAATAATATTTTGATTTGATTTGATGGTAACGCCCTGTTACTAGCAAATTGCTGGGCACAGGCCTCCTCTCTCCATTTCTGAAGAGAGGGGTTGGAGCTTAGGACTAATACGCTGCTCCAATATGTATTGGTAGGTATGATAATGGGGATATGGTATCCTCAGAAATCTCTAGAGTCATACATGTCTTTGTTCCTTCAACGGAAAGCGTGGCGCAAATTGTAAATATCAATTAGACACATAAGTTTTAAGAGAAAACTCATTGGCTGAACCTGTGATTTGACACAGCTATTACAGCTTACTATCAGATGCATGAACGCAAATTTTTCGATTTTCCTCTTATATTTCCCGTATGAATTCGTCATACTCGAACAGCGGGAAATACGCTATTTGAATCGATAAATCATTGTGTTTAAATAAATACTGACTTGCTTGTTTTAAAATTAATATTCCAGTAATATAATTGCAATTAAATGAAGATTATACTATTCATTTGAGTTTCCTAGTATACTGATATGGTATGCATGCTAAAATAAATATTAATAATATATACCGTATAATAATTGGTTCGAAGAATCGGTATCGATCTCGTCAGAGTGCTTGCTATATATTCATGAGTTGACAGAAAAGTACCATAATAATTTCGATTAATATATATATATATATATGTTATATAGGATCGGGGACAGAGTAACGTTGTACAAATAACCCCCATCCCTGTTAGCAGTGGCTCTGTACACCAGAGAATACCAACTCCGGTAAGGGGCCTCTCTAAACAGTGACCCCTCCCTCCGCTGATCGATGTATCGGGAGCACCAGATGCATTGACCGCCTCGGAGACGTATCACCAACGAGCGTCCGATAAAATGTTGTGTCGGACAACACGTTAACGAATTTTTTGGTAAATGTTCCAGTGATTCTCTAAACTCTTCGTTGTCAGTATATCGCTTTGAGGCTCGATTTAAGTTAATAATAAAATTATTTTGCTTTTTCGTGGATTATAGCAAAATAGTATTATAGAAGTCTAAACCTAGAATAACATAAAAATTCTTTTATTCTGGGAAAATCCGTGAATCCGGAAAAAACAAAAACAAAACAATTTTCGTATGATTGTAAGAGAACAAACCTTCAAAGTTTTGTTAATTGACGATTCTTTTGAGTACTCATAATTAAAAATTCTAGTATTATAGTTGGGTGGTGATAAATAGAACATGCAGATTTTGGCACAAGAGATAAGAGGTAAAGCAAAAAAAAATCTTAACGGTATTTAAATGTTACACCTAATTGTATTGGACTTGCCTTTCAGGCTTTCACTGTCTTCGCTGGTAATATAGGCAAAGTAATGTATTTTATTCCATTTTATTTAGAATAATGATTACATATATGACAATAACATAGCCTAATTCTCAATTGCCTCTAAGCAATTGAGAATTTTTATTCGTAAAATATATGATTCTCAGATACTCACAACAAATATTATCGCCATAACAGGTAGGTATATGTATATCGGATATAATTAAGCTAACATTGAATTGATTGTAACCATAGGAATGTGAAACTGATTTTTTCAATCCAATTTTTTCGGTTTCTGAGGATGGACATCGATTGTCTTCTATCGGCAAAGTCTGAATGGCACAACTGTGTCTGGCAAATATAATTATCCTTACAAAAGTATTTTTGTTACTTATTTATGATCATCTTTGAAATAAAAAAAATAATGAATGAAACGTACAAAGAAGAAGAAGAAGTATACTCTTTATTGTACACATAGAACAAAAATTACAGAGTAGTACATAATCTAATGTTCCCATATAAAAGTCAATTTTATTATTCCCTACGTTCGCGTTTCGTAAATAAATACGGTAAATGATCATCATCATCAACATCCTCCTGTCCTTATGCCACTCTAAGTGGGATCGGAATAACATGTTACAAACGCATTGCCACATGATTTGGCTACGTATTTTACGACCTGCCGCCTGCCAACTTACCTTAGTCGAATTTTACGACCCCTCGGTAAAAAAGAGGATGGTCTACTCTACTAAATCGGATACCTTACGTTGGGTCAATTTACCTTAGTTGCCTGTTACGACACCTCGGTAAGAAATGAGGGTGATCTATTCTACTCAGCCGGATACCACACGGCGGGTCAATTTACCTTAGTTGCGTTTTATGACACCTCGGTAAGAAATGAGGGTGATCTATTCTACTCAGCCGGATACCACGCGGCGGGTCAATTTACCTTAGTTGCCTTTTACGACACCTCAATAAGAAATGAGGGTGATCTATTTTACTTAGCCGGATACCACACGGCGGGTCAATTTACCTTAGTTAGCTTTTACGACACCTCGGTAAGAAATGAGAGTGATCTATTCTACTCAGCCGGATACCACACGGCGGGTCAATTTACCTTAGTCGCCTTTTACGACACTTCGGTACACGATACACGTACGTCACGGTAAATACCGTACCTAAAATTTGATACAACTCATCGCATATCTATAAGGATTACGGGCATCATATAAATAAGGCAACACAGACGTGTGGAAGACGACGTAATTATTTAGATGTCGGCATCTTCAAAGACTGTCGAGTGACACGATTATTGTACTGACTAATGTGAGGAATATAACTTACTGTTATATATATACTTTATTATGATTTATTCTGTAATTGTGCGTGACGTGACCTCGTGATAATGTCCAGCATGATTCTTGCGGTTGTGGAATTTAATTGCTATTTATTTGTGGTCATAATTAATACTGGTAACAATGTGATTTATATCTGACCATATTAATTGCTCTTAAAGGCTTACCTTTCAAACGGTTTAAATTGGATTTTTTTTTTATTTGCTATATTACTGCTCGACGTGAGATGAAATTACAGCAGTTCGAAACTCTTGCATTTAACTTCTGTTTCTTTTTCAATCAAGTATAGTAAACATTCAACCTCATTATCCTCCTGCCGTTATCCCACTCTAAGCGGGGTCGGCACAACATGTTACAAACATGTTGTCACATGATTTGGCAACGTATTTTACGAGCGGCCGCGTGACGTTAACTTAGTCGTATTTTACGACTCCTCGGCAAGAATGAGGGTGGTCTATTCTACTCAATTGGATACCACACGGTGGGTCAACTTACCTTAGTCGCCTTTTACGACACCTCGGTAAGAAAGAGGATAGTCTACTCTACTCAATCGGATACCACACGGTGGGTCAACTTACCTTAGTCGCCTTTTACGACACCTCGGTAAGAAAGAGGATGGTCTACTCTACTCAATCGGATACCACACGGTGGGTCCAATGGACCCACTTGTGGTATCAGGCACAGGTGGTGGCAGGCGGAATTCCATATTACAGGCACTATAACAAAACTACTTCGCTATAATCCGCACGGGTTAAGCGAATGCATGCAAAGCTAATGTGTATGAAGCAGGCAAAATCTACGAACCTTATACATGCAGGACAAGCCACGACACGCACCCCAAGGCTCCTCTACTAGCAACAAAGCACACAAGCAGCGTGTGCTGCTTGTGTGCAGATTTGATTCGTCGAGATTGTTGTGGTGGTGGGTGTGTGTGCTGCTTGTGTGCTTTGTTGCTGGTGGAGGAGCCTTGGGGTGCGTGTGGGGGCTTGTCCTGCATGTATAAGGTTCGTAGATTTTGCCTGCTTCATACACATTAGCTTTGCATGCATTCGCTTAACCCGTGTGGATTAGAGCGAAGTAGTTTTGTTATAGTGCCTATTTGTGCATGTGTTTTTTCGAATCCTGCATGTATCGGGTATGAAAAAACGGATAGTCGACTATACATTTAGCACTATATATTTTTTCTATTTACTGTAAAGTGGATTATAGCAAAATAATTTTATTATTACTTTTGTATTATGGATCTCCGGAAAGTAACGCCTAATTATATAAATTAGTCATAAGAATTATACTCCGAAACGAGCAACCGAGTTTCTTGTTGGCTCTTTTCGGTAAGAACAGCTGTCCCAACCAACAGTAGAGTTGACGATTCAAAAGCACCTGTTTGCAAGTTTACTTGAATTAAAAATTTATTGAATTTGAACTTGAATTCATTTAACTTTAAAGGATAAAATAAAGCAGATCTCTAATTCTCTCGTTTATAAAGTTCACCATATTTTATTTTGTTCATTTAAGTTGGAAGACGTTTGTTCCAATTATCTGATGATTTTAGCTCACGTGGTTTCGGTATTCTGCACTTAAAAATTATATGAGTCATGAAATTGTTTGTAAGGTAGTCAAGATGTGTATTAATTATAAAGGACTTTGAAGCCATAACAATTATTCTTGATTCTTAGTTGAATGTTTTTAATTGAATATTTTAACTGGCATTAAGGGTCTATATTATTCCTCACGTGTTTTATATAGTTTTATAAAGCTATAATTAAAAATATGATTGACATGAAAAGTTCATTCATTCAGTCACAAATTCTCTGGTTAAACGAAAAAATGATAAAGATGAAAAAAGGTATATTGACGAAAATGATAAGGAAAATCAAAACATATGATTGAATTGTGGTGCTAGTTTCCTTATGCTTCTATTGCAAAAGTGTATCAAATAAATTAAGGAAATTTCCACGCATTCTGTATTGCGGATATACTCGTACATCTGGTCAAGCGCATACATATAAATAATAGATAAAGAAGGAAGGTATGTCCTTAAGTTAATGAACTTACTCCTGCTTTGAGCTTTACAAAAGTATGTAAGGCGTTTCTGAGCTTTAATGTACGATTCTATAATAAAGTTCTACAATTAATTTCAGCTTTGCCATTGAACCGTTGTACTGAATTACATTAATGATGAAAATTCATGGATTTAGTTACTATTAGAAATTGCGTAACACAACAACAATAGATTGTACTTGTTTTAATAATTTTATTTCGGAAAACTCATTGTCGGAATACCTATGGACCTATATAACATTATGGACTGATGACCTCAAAAGGGTCGCGAGAAGCTGCTGGATCCAAGTGGCACAAAATCGTGTGTAAAAGTAAAGGACGTCCATCGGTTGTAGATTATAATCACGTAACAATAGAGGTCTACTGCGTCAAACCAACTGTATAAGGTTAAAAATATCAAATAAGCAAATAAGCATATAATTCTCAAGAAAATTCGTGTTGGATAAGATTTATTTGCTTTCAATGTAATAACTAGGTCATCACGACGTTAGCTATCATTGTAATCTAAATTGGTATGACGTAAGCGATTGAACGTTACTTTTGATCGAGTTTCAAATGATCAATTGTAACTGGATCTAAAAAGGGCTGCTGCGTACGCAAACTAATTTCGCGCAGAAATAAGACAATAATTATGCAAATGCGTTTTCTTTAATTTAATTTATTTGTGTCATCAAGTTAAGAGTATCAGAGAATGAACATAAATGGACTTTAGAGATTTTTCCGCATTAAAAAAAGACCTCATTTAGAAGAAAAAATTATCTTTGATTAGATCAAAACAGAAAGTACCGATCCGAAAGAAGTTGATTACGTTATCTTAATTTTATAGACCTATTGGATATTTATATATGAAATTGTATAGTTTAAATTTGAAATGCAAAAGAAATGCAAAAATAGTAGTTTCAGAAATGGTGTTCTATTAAATAACTGGTATAATCTAGTTCATAGTTTTTTAGCCTGTAACTAAATTCCTTCTAACAGACTAATCGTCGTTCACTTTGCTTTATTTATGTCTTGCCAATAGATGCTAATTTTATTCAATTATTGTATCGAAAAGATAAGGTATACAAAAATAATTTGCAAAAAAAATCGGTAATAATATTGTTTATAATTTTTTCCTTTTGTCTTAAGACAGTCTAGTCGTTTATCTGCTCTGTTTAATTATTAAGTTGTGTCTAATCACTGTCGTGAGATAATAGAGTAGATAAGCAACCATGAGATCACGTACGAATTTATCACCAGTTATCCCATGCTTTCTGTTTATTCGTGTGAACCAGTTTGGAAGAAAAAAGTGTTGACGTAACATCCGTGTCTAATGTCTTTATATAAGTCTGATCTAATAAGAGGTAACAGTGATTATTCTCATGCTTGATTGTTTTCAGCTTTTCTTTTGTTTGTTTTTGTAGCTTTTTTTTCCACTTTTTTAAGTAATAGAAATCCCCTGAAGGCTGTTCCGTTTATACAACGTAACATTCAAACTTATATGCATTTTAATCATCAATATTAATTTAATAATAATTTAATAGGTTGGTGATATGTTTCATATTTTGTATTTATAAAGTTGTAGTCAAATCTCTTTTGTAACGTTAACATTTGGTTAATGTTTAAATTTAATACCATTACAATCATAAATAAATGAACGAATACTATAATGATATCATTAATTAATTATTTTTATATTCTGTGCTTGAATAATCAAAATAAAGATGATACAATTGTGAAAATAGGCTAATATTTCGTGATAAAACAACACGTCAACTTTAATTTTGTTTTCGTAAAGGTAGGATTCCACCAAAATAGTGTGCAGCACATTTGTTTACAAAGATTGTGTACAAAGTTCTCGCACTGCACTTACTAAGCTGATATCGTGTTTAGCTTCTGTCTCCACCGGCAATGTTGTGTGTAACTTGTGTAAGCGCAGAGTGAAATTCACATGTGTCCGAACATTTTCATTTAGGAATATTTTATAATCTTTATTATTGTTATTTCACTTATTAAATTATTCTTAATATTTTTTTCATTCGGTGGACTCCTCATTAAAGATGTGCGCGTACAAACAAATGCTTTCGGTCCAGTAGCGTAAGCAAAACTGAATTCGTGAACAACGAGTGCGTACGCCTGGACGCGAGTCCACTGTTTCAAGTGTACAAATGTGCATAGATGTGCGCAATTTGTTAATGTTTGCTTGAGTGAGTCGACCAGAGTAAACATTTGTGCCGCACACTGCATTCATGGTGCTGCACAGTTCTGCACACTGGTGGTATTCCACCTTAAGTTAACATGTACAACATCGCGGACAAAGCCAGTAACATAATAATAGGTTTCGACTAGCAAATAAATAGTTATGAATATTTCCTTTATTAGGTCATCGGATTTGGCAAAATGTTATAAAAAGAGCTCTAATGTTAATTAATTCTAGTCACATTTAATTAATATGGTATTTTTATCATAGATCAGTGGCAAAATATAATATAGTCTTGTCATTCGAGATTATAAAAATAGGGTTGGCGCGCAATTAGTAATTATAATTAGAATTATTTTAATTTGCCGTGTGCATCCGGCTGAATAGAATAGACCACCCTCATTTCTTACGGAGGTGTCGTAAAAGGCGACTAAGGTAAGTCGACCCGCCGTGTGGTATCCGACAGAATAGAATAGACCACCCTCCGTTCTTACCGAGGTGTCGTAAGAGGCAACTAAGGTATGTGCTAGTGGTATCCGGCTGCATAGAATAGACCACCCTCATTTCTTACAAAGGTGTCGTAAAAGGCGACTAAGGTACGTTGACGTCAGGCAGGCGGCCGGTCGCAAAATACTTAGCTAAATCATGCGACAACATGTTTGTAACATGTTGTGCCGACCCCACTTAGAGTGGGATAAGGGCAGGAGAATGATGATGACTAATTTATAAAACAAATTTAAAAAATATTGCTTTCTGAAACTCAAAAAGACTATATTTATTAGAAATTTTACTTATTAGATTAAATATCGATAAAGAAAGTGTGGCTTTACATCTCCTTTCTGATGCCAATCACGCTGATTCGTTTGGAAGTAAAACAATGGATAAACAAACAGCCACACATTTGCATCAACAATAAAAATTATTATAAACTCATAGAGTATTAGAATCTATTTGTACGGAATAAAATCGGTACGTATAAAACTAAATTTGGTGTACATGATACACATAAGAAAGGTCACAAAAAGCTAGTGATACCTGCGTCGCGACTCAGCAGAGTAAGCAACTCATTTGTTGGTCTCGCTATTCGCTTCTATAATAAAATTCCTCAATCCATTCTAGACCAGTCTACAGAAAGATTCAAACTAAGTGTAAAAATATGCTTATACGTAAAGCATGTTACAAAATTGAAGATTATTTGGATGATAAGAATGCCTGCATTTGAGAATCTTTTCATCTTCATACAAGACAGCGGTTTAATAATGTATAATTGAAAATATTTAAAAAATTTACCACCGACTTTCTTGCTGGTTCTTGTCATCATCATATTGATGCTTGACAATTCAAAAGTGCCTAAAAAGGGTTTATTTGAATAAAGATTATTTTGATTTGATTTGATTTGAAACGCAAACTTTTGACAGCCTTGTTGGAAATGTTTTTGCTTGAAAAAACTTGTAATGCCCGATCCGCAAAAAATCTGCTCTCTTTTAAATTAAGCACGTGTTAACATTACTGTGTTGTAACAGAAAAAACTGTATTATGATATCATATCCGAAAATGGATAGTGGGATACTAGATTTAATTGAAATCACTGCTTCCATACTGTTCTTCCGTACTTTATTTAATAACCTTTTTATTTTTCTTAACATATTGTGTTCTGTTGAACCATTACAGCGTCTTTTAAGTTAAATGTATTTATAATATATAATAAACTATCTGACGATATTAAAAAATTACCTTTAAGCCGATTTAAAATTCAACTGTTTAATTATCGTTTGGAACAATGATATTAACGAATTCTTAGTTAATTAAGATGTTTAGTAAATTTGATTGACATTTTTTATTATTTTCAATTATCATCATAACTATATTCTATAACTAAGTAGATTTTTATTGTTTGACTTTTGCACGCCACTTATGGCAGTTTATAATTATTTCATCGTGACATCAAAAATTTATTTGATTTTTTTTAATATAGCATGATGTTCTAAAGGAGTACATAACTTGATAGTTCTTCAGGACAATAAAACACTTTGCTAACAAACACGGAGTGCGTCCAAACTAACATCCGCTTTATAATAATAAAGATATTGAGTCAAGCACTGTTTAATTCATGAAATAAAATAAACCTTTCCGGACACGTAACAAAACTTATGTAATTCATATTGACATTATTTAATATTAATCGGCATGAATGAACCTAATAAGTTGACAATATGACACATAAGCGAGCCGACATGAAATTATAACTATTTATTACACGGTGCAATTAGTGATTAATTATTTATGATTTCACTGGTTACACTTATTTTATTTATACTTAGGTACTTAACTCTTTTAACTATACCCAGTAAGGGCCTTTCTAGTATCCCACTGCTGGGCATAGGCCTCCTCTCTCCGTTTTAGGAGAGAAGGATTGGGGTAAGACCTACCCACACTGCTCCGATGCGGATAGTGTAGTGTAGTGTAGCGGTAGTGTAGTGTATGTGGATTGACATGTGTGTATCTTACCTTGTATATTTATATACAAGACACATACATGAATATCCTCACATTAACTCACACTCACACTTATGCACAAAGAAACATTACACAGTCTCAAGCGCACACACGTTTTAGTACACGAGAGCCCTTTGGTGAGAGTGGACGTGTAGTTACATGTTGTTACTTGTAGTGCGTGTTTGAGCCTGTGCTATATTCATACAACATTAGTATATTAATAAATCAAAGCGAATACTACACAAAATCACTCATTCATCATCCTCCTTCTCTTATCCCACTCTGAGTGAGGTCGGCACGAAATGTTACAAACATGTTGTCACATGATTTTGCCTCGCATTTTACGAACGGCCGCCTGCCGGACGTCAACTTACCTTAGTCTCCTTTTACGACACCTTGGTAGGAAATGAGGGTGTTCCATTCTACTCAGCAGGATACCACACGGCGGACATCTATCATAATATCATCAATAGTATCTATCAAAAATAGATCTCCTCTTAAGGTCTCTATAAAAAATACGGTCTAAAGGTTTATGATAAGAATGCGTGGATATAGCTAGCTACTATTCGACCCTGTACAAGATAGTAGTGACTAAATCTAACTAGTTATATTTTAAACAGAGCAAGCTCCGAGTTTCTTGCTGACTCTTCTCGGTAGAAACAGCTTTCCGAACCAGCAATAGACTTGACGGCTCAAAAGCATTGTCATATATATAAAATAGGTTTACAAAAATAATGATTTAAAGTGTAATATTAGAAATAAAAAGATACGTCAAATTATTTTTAGTAATCTATCAAAAAAGTTGACAATATTTTTTAATGAGGGTAACGCACTAAAAAACATTTGATTCGCGTTACTCAACACGTAGGTATGCTAACGAAGTCATTATTGGACCGGCGTGGTGACAGGTAGTTATCGGAGAATGTGATAATATAGGTAATTAGTAACTACCATTTCAGTTATATGTTGGCAAACTAATATATCCATTTATTGTGATTTCAATCCGGGACACATTAGTATTAAAGTGACCTAATTCAAAGAGTTAATTTGTGCCAAATGCAATAAAGCGTATCGTTGCCCCTACAAAACTCGTGAGTGCTATAGGACCCACGACAACTTGGAAGAGCACCTTCCATACTTCCATCCTTTTTTTTAAATGTCAAAATTATCTGATGACATAGTGTTCATAATGCATTCATGGAAGCTCATGGCAGTTGAAAGAGTTATCTATAACGGGATTGTTGACAAATGGATTTCCATCGTTACTATCATGATCCTTGAAGCCGATCGAAAACTTTGTATTCATTCCATGAAAACGGATTTTTAAATATTGAATTCTATATTTAAGTATTCAAACTTTAAAGGTCCTGATACTAATAAAATCATAACCTTGAGCTTTAAAGTACTTTGTATTCTATGCATAAGTGGAAATTATACTAATCTTTTTTGCTATTCCAAAATCGTTATCGCGTCGCGGATGGTAGACGATCAGATTAAAAATATCTTGGCCAGAATTAATAATGAAGGTATTGGTGCATTTATTGATAAACCTATAACTCTATGATATCTTCTTTCTCCTGCACTTATCCCACTCTAAGTGGGGTCGGTACAACATGTTTTTTTCATATTCTCTCTTATCATTCGTCAACTCTTGTGCTGGTCACATATCCATATAAATTCATATATAATACTCGTTTGTTCACATGATTTTCATCCCTCCTTCCTCATTACATGTCCATTACCATCCCAATTTTGCACCTCTCGTCTTTGCACGCATAATGGGCGCAACTTTCAGACTTCCTCTCTTATATAGTCATCTCGTAATTTATCCAATCTTGTCAAACCTGCAACTTAAATCTACAACTCTATGATATGTGTACCTACATAATATATTTATTTAATTAAGACTAACACAGTACTAATAGAGTCACTAGTCATATATCCATTTAGCTCTATGAATCTAGATGGATATATGACTAGAGGAGGTTAAAAAAATTTGGGGATATGATATGCATATAAGAGGAGTAGCGCTAGAGTCGATGAATTAGGAGCGCATGATCAAATAACAAGAGAAAATGGGAGGTGGTGGGAAAATATCACGTGCTTTACGATGAAGAAAAATCATCGTGAGTCGTATTGCAGGTATTCATGAGCTCTTTACACGACGTTATCGCGGCGGGAACTGCGTGCAGCAGCTCGTTGGGCGCCACTCGTAGATGGTTGCGACGGTGGTTCCGCGTCTTCTAAATGTTCCACGTCGCTCTGGTCTTTATCGTCGGATGCACAGATGAATTTTGTAAATGCGACGCTTACGGTGTCGAGTTCAAAACGGACTTTATATGAACCGGTAGTGTCAAAAGTCTGTTTCCACGCTAAAAGTAGTCCAACAACCGTTGTTAACGTTGGTTACGGCTAATTTCAATGGCTTCACGTATATTCTTGGATATTACGAAAACCTTGTCGCTGCTGATATAGTAGTTGGTATCTGAATCGTAGACATGCTCCGATTCTTTGGTGTCTATATTCTTGACACTACGTATGTGTTCCGATATCCTCGTCCAGATGATTTCTAGTACCTAGTATGTCGTCTAAGCTTTAATTCTTCTCATCAAAAAAATAAAGGTAACCTGTACTCAGCTGCAGGATAGGAACAAGCTGCTAATTTTACTACATTGCATAATTCGTAAACATACGATTAGATATATTCGTAAGCAATCGAGATCATTGCTTGTCTAGGGATATATGTGCATAACGTTTAAATTGTATACAGTAACACACTTAGCGACTATTTCAGTCTATTCTATATCCGTCACAATATTACCGTTTCCGACGGCTAAGCCAACGCGATCCATCAGACATACAGAGTAGAACTAAAACATGATAGCCGGTAATCGAATATAAACACGGTGAGTCACAGCGGACGCTCTATTGATGTGGTGCGCTTACAGCTTCTGATGCTGATTGACCGGACCGTTCCCATTGTCTTACGATCTCATCCTGCTCTTATCTTTATATAGATTTATATATTACATATAATCTATACTTATTATAAAACAAAGTCTCAAAAAGCTGTCTGTCTGTATGTATTCGATTTTTTCAAAATCTACTGGACGGATTTTGGTACGGTTTTCACCAAAAGATATTGCAATACTTCCGAATGGTTTAAGTAAATAGTACATATCGGTATTATGTAAATTGTCTTGAAGTGCAGTTGTTAAAAAACATGCTTGCTGGGAGCTTTAGTCGCGTGCGCGCCGCAAACCAGTAGAAATACGCTAAAGTAATGTACTAGAGAATTGTAGATCTATAAAAATACTACCAGAAAGTTAGCGATAGCGTGTCTCTATCTCTTATCGTTAACTCACAATAACTATTTTATGTTTAAAATTTGAATTCTAGAAAAAAATTGTGACACGCTAATTTCCACGCGGGCGAAGTCTTCATCATCCTCCTGCCCTTATCCCACTCTAAGTGGGGTCGGCATAGCATTTTGTAAACATGTCACATGATGCGGCTTAGTATTTTACGGCCGGTCGACTGCCTGACGTCAACTTACCTTAGTCGTATTTTACAACACCTCGGTAAGAAAGAGGTTGTCTATTCTACTCAACCAGATACCACAAGTTGAGGCAACTTACCTTAGTCACCTTTAACGACACCTCGTTTAGAAATGAGGGTGGTCTATTCTACTCGGCCGAATACCACACGGTGGATAATGAAAACAATAATATTTGTAATTTATGGAATTATTAATTACTTTGTACTACGTTACTTAGCGGATATCCATAATACAAAAGTAATAATAATAAGAATTACTTTGCTATAATCCGCGGATCCGCGGTTTTTAACTCCACGACGTCCAGTCTATATCCTGACGATGCTTCGGTTGTGAGAAGAAACGATTGTTGAGTTTGTGATAGTGAATGTCTATAGTGCATGTGTAGAATTGTGTTAGCGCTGGTGGAGGTTTTTAATATATGTGAGTTTCCCAAAATACCCTTCATATATTAGGTATAAAAACGGATAACCCATATATCATATCATAGTCACAATGCATTTAGCATTATATATATTTTCTATATACTTTATCGCGGATTATAGCAAAATAATTTTATTATTATTTTAGTAATATTCCTCGTATAAAAGAGTAACGTTAAAATAACGCTAAATTCGCTTTTTTTCATTCCCTCATTTTTCAGTATCCCGTGTTGCGCCCCTTGACAAGCAGACAGCGGTGGTTGGTTGGGTGTATATTCACGTAAAAATCGCTTGATGGTACTTTGGGTTTTCAGTAATTTGTATCGAAATTTATTGCTTAATAATAAATAAGAACCTATCTTCGTACATAAACGCAACTGTGTATTAATAATAATTCTATAAACAACTGAAAATGTTAGATGGCCGCAATTTTTAAAGATAAGCTCGTAAGTAATTGAATTGTACGATTTTAAAACAATTTTCTGGATTTCTAGATAATTCGAAACTAAGTTACAAAGTTGCAATATATCGTATTGAAATTTAAATTACATAGCACAATAATTACTACACTCAGTATTATGAGAGGTTATTTTTCATATTTGTTATGTTCTTTTTAAAAGCTAAATTATATGGTATTTGGTGTACATTGTAAAATTACTGAGGATAAAATAAATTGATAAAAAAAATTATATGAATAAAGCTCAAAAGCACCTACAATGAATGTAATCTCAAAATTATTAACACGAAAGTTTTTTATATAGCTGTCAAGCCCCGCGTTGCTGCAGCTCAATCTGGTTTCGAATTCTCTTTGAATCACCAAATAAAAAAACCCTCCGGTCGCCACCAAGCATCATCAAGCATCAAGGACCATCAGAAAAATTGTATTAAAATCGGTCCAGTCGTTTCGGAGTCTATAATTGACTTACAGACAATCATCTTTTTTACATATATAGATACAGAGATTAAACTGTGATAGCCCAGCGGTTAGGCCTTACGACTCTTACGAGCACAACACGAGTTCAAACCCGGACAGGCACCAATGAGTTTTTCTATTAAAACTCATGTGTCTAATTGATAATTGCAATTAATCACACGCTTTTCGGTGAAGGAAAACATCGTGAGGAAACCTGCATATCTCTAAAGAATTCTGGAGATATGTGTAACCTACCAATCCGCATTGGAGCAGCGTGGTAGGTCCTAGCTCGAACCCTTCTCTCCAGACTTCTCTGGAGAGAAGGATTTGAGCTGCTGGGAATAGAGCCTCCTCTCACTCCTACTTCTTCAGGTAGGAGTGAGAGGAGGCTCTATTCCCAGCAGTGGGATTGTAACAGGCCGCTACTTTTTAAATATAGAGATTAGTTTCCAGAAACACCATTATCGTCTAGCCTACTAAAAAACGATGCCATTAACCATAGTTTGAATATAAATTCTAATAGAGTTAACAAATATTGCGCATAATAAGAAGACAATAATAAAGATTTGTTGGTAAAATATTTATATAATTACCGACTGGCGTGTTGGCGCAGTGGGTAATGACCCTGACTTCAGCTACGCGGGTCGTGAGTTCAATTCCCGCTGACAGCCAACATTTTCTATAAACAATTTATAAGTATTTAAGTATGTATGTTTTTAAAATTATATATGTAGTATATCTACCAGTTGTTACCCATAACACAAGTATTAAGTTACTTACTTTGAGGACGGACGACCGTGTGTGTTAAGTGTCCCATATATTTTTTATTTATTTATTAATTAAAAGACAGGACAACAATGGACACGTGCGGCGATCAGACGTCATTCGACTCAGTGAAATTTGGCAGGAGAGCACTGTTATCAGAGAGTTCGATTTACTGCCACTAATCTGCCTTTCCGAAGTTTCTTCCCCACTCGACAAAATATATGGCCTATATTATTATTAGTATGCCGTGTGGTATCCGGCTCAGTAAAATAGACCACCCTCATTTCTTACCACGGTGTCGTAAAAGGCGACTAAGGTAAGTCGACGCGCCGTGTGGTATCCGACTGAGTAGAATGGACCAACCTCTTTCTTACAAGGGGTCGTAAAATACGACTAAGGTAAGTTGACGTCAGGCAGGCGGCCAATCGTTAAATATGTAGCCAAATCATGTGACAACATGTTTATAACATGTTGTACCGACCCCACTTAGTTGGATAAGGTAAGGAGGATGATGATGATGATAATTATTTCAAAAAGTACGTTTGTACATTTTCATACATTACTATATTTACGAACAAAATTACAATTAGATTTGAGTGGTCTTATATTTGAGCACTAATCTGCTCCAATTTCGAAAATCTGGCAGAATCCCAAAAAGGCTTAACCTTGGTTTCGGTTTCAACGCTTGAATAATATTTTAAGCATTAATTATATTAACTTAAACGAAATATTGATAGCAAAAAGTTCGATATTTTATCTTAAACTTCAAATTGATTCAATATTTCAATCTAATTTTATTAAACGTATATTAATTATATTGGAACATGTCCAATAGCTATTAGAGACAAGTAATTGCATTCAAACTGCATAACATCTATTCCACGAGAACTGGTAATGGCATAGTCGTGTATTTACGAAGTCAAAAATATAATTATAAATATCATAGAAAAGTTCTTTGAAAGCCTAACTATAATTTGCTATAATAATGCTTGAAAGGAAGCACCATGTATGCAGTAAGTTTGACTGCAGTTATTGATATTTAATTTATACAATTTGCTGTCGGTAGCATCAAAATCATTAGCGTGATCAAATTGAATTCCATATTATATCTGATGTGATGCCCCCGCCTTGTGGTATCCGGTTGAGTAGAATAGACCACCCACATTTCTTACCGAGGTGTCGTAAAAGGCGACTAAGGTAAGTTGACGTAAGGCGGACGGTATATGTTGCGTTCCAAACACGAATTGTTGAACAATGCTGGTAAATTAGGTTGAATTAGGTTCATGATGTATAAAATATGTTAAAAATTACTTGGAATAAAATCAAAATTAACAAAATACTTTAAAGAGCAATAAGATTGAGTAGAGAGCTGCTTCCTTAATGCAGAATTTGTAACAGCAATGGCATTTCCGGATTTGCAAATTTTATCATCATCAGATAAGGTTGCGGTCAAAGTCATTACCTTTAAGTATTATCAAATGACCTGCTTTTATATTCTTTTGCACTTCACTCATACAATGTTTCCAAAATATATTTAATAATTTTCTTCCGCCGTATGGTATTCGGCTGAGTAGAATAGAACACCCTCATTTCTTACCTAGGTGTCTTAAAAGAAGACTGAGGTAAGTTGACTCACCGTTTGGTATCCGGCTGAGTAGAATAGACTACCCTCATTTCTTACCGAGGTGTCGTAAAAGGCGACTAAGATAAGTTGACGTCAGGCAGGCGGCCGGTCGTAAAATACGTAAATTAAAAGCTCGCTAAGAAAGCGGAGACATTGGCGATAAACGAGCGGGAAGTTGTGTTGACTTCGACGCATCGACGCCTTACGAATGTGGTGACTTCTCTATACTCGATAAGCTCGGCAGCAAAACACGCCTTTCAGTAATATCAGAAACTTTATATTTTGACTAAACCTGCCTTTAGGATACCATTGCAGAGTAGAGTAAATGGAGTATGATGTTAAGGTAGATCGAGATCAAAGCTCTGACCAACGCGTAAGTCCAGCGAGTATCTGATTGTAGCTGCTTGCTTCCAAACAACATGTCTCACCATGACTGTTCTGTTCAAAGCACACGAATAAATGATTCCATTTCTCAATAATTTTACAAAAAACATTTTTTTTTAGATGCTCGTAACAAGCCTCGTTGACAGGAGAGCGATGGATTGTAAGGATTGTAAGAAACAATCAGTGATATTTCCTACACGTCAAGAATATTAAAGACTAGTATATTCAGCCCGCTTAGCTGGGCTTAATTTAGAGATATCAGTACTAAAAAAATTGTCATTGGTTTAAAAAAAAATGATACAATCGCTACCGAACTATAAAAGACTATACGTCACTCTAAAGATTGTCCAAAAATTTCATTAAAATCAAACAAATTGTTTATAGAAAATGTTGGCCCTCAGCGGGAATCGAACCCGCGACCCGCGGAGCTGAAGGCAGGGTCACTACCCACATTGATAATATTGATCCTTGACGATTCAAATCAGAGCTTACTTATATAAAGTATATTTTGATTTGATTTGAAATCAGCTATATACATCTTTTATTCTAGTATGAGGCGAGGAACCGAGGTGTCGTAAAAGGCGACTAAGGTAAGTTGATAAAAGTCAAAAAGCTGCTTTTCCGAATGTTATAGATTTACTCAAAATCTACTTAACAGATTCTTATATTTCTAAAAGATATAGCAATTCTTAAAGAGGATTTGGGCTAATAGTATATCACAGTTTTATGTGAATTGAAATTGAAGAACTTTGTGAAACACTGATATCCACACGGGCGACTAATAAAATTAGTGGATTTGATTTGATACGTATTATCATTTGTTTAATGATACATATTATGTCATTATTTATAGCTGTGGTTAGTCATGATCATAAATTTTTCTCTGACTTTATGACAGCAAAATGTCGTACATAACGTGCTATACAGGTACAGGTAAATATTATGCTAATATTTTAATAACAGTCTACGTCTCACCAACAAGCACAACGATTAAATTAAATCACTTATTTGCTAAACATTTGCATAGAACGTAGTAAAGAACCTGATGTAAACAAAGTTTCAATAGTAAACTTTTGTTTTAATAGAAAGGTTTATAACTTGGTAGGATGTAGGAACGGTCATTACTTTCCGACATGTGAATGCGATTACGTGAAGTTGATGTATATAATACACAAAGTAGGAACCAACATAAGCTTGCGGCTCCTGCTTTGCGCCTAGCAAAAGTACGTATAGTACGCGGAATAAATAATGCACATCGAGGCTCAGAGAGAGAAATCGGCTAGATTCTGCTTCATAGAGATTGTCTCCGTCGCACAGACTGACGAACCCGTGTGTGACAACCTTCTTCCAGGCGATAGGGCCGCCTTTGTGCAGTACAAAAATTTTCTTTTTATGTTTAGTGTTAATCAAATGTTTGTAATTTTAAATTTGTTATACAATAAAGTATAAATTAATAAAATAAATAAATAAAAAATGTACAGTGCGGAGACTATCTCTCTGTTGGGAGATTCTTCCTTATTCTTTGTAGATTCTGAAATTTAAAAGTTTTGTATGCCACATTAAAGAACTTTTGTCCAATGTGACTTTACGAGTAAATCTAAGTAAACCTATTAGGGAAAAGTAAATGGATGACGTTATTTGCAGAAGAGTTCGATAATCCTGGATTAAAACTCATTATAATTGTAAAGATACGTATTGTGTAAATTATGTAATTAATGAACCACTCGAATTTAAGACGAACGAAATCCCACACACCAATATATCACGCTAATAGAGAAACATTCCATATAGCTCAAGAGATAGCTCAAAAATCTGTACCATCTGAAGAGAAAATTTCATAGAGTCATAGCAATTATAGTCAATTTTGACGAATCTTATTAAGAATGTGATAAAAGCCTTAATGAGTTATCTTCTTAAATAAAAAAATATATCAGGCCGTGCACATATTATAGAAACATTTGGTTGATCAAATAATTTTTAACGAGGATTTTATAGCAAGAAATTCGTTAACGAAATACACATATTGGTAACTTAGATATATAGTCGAAAATATTTTTCAGTTTTAGTTGTGTAATATTAAAATGGTACCTTAATATAAACGGTGTTTTCTTAATAATGTTTTAATAATCACTAAATAAAAGAAAGAAATGTGCCTAAATCACGCGAGAAATTTCTATTTTTGCTTATATTTTTGAACTTTAGTAAATCTATACCACGAAACTTTTAAATTGGTTGTCCCTTTAATTATTTAACTTATATTACTGTAGTGTATGTGGGTTGAAATGTGTGATGCTTACCTTGTTTTTTATATACAGGACATACAACATATAATACAAACATGAATATGCCAGTACATAAACACAGTAATAATATTTCTCACAATATCTCAAAGCGCACATCGTCAGTAACAACAGAGACCGTCGGCGAGAGTGGACATATAGTGACAAACTGTAAATGCGTGTTTGAAGCTGTGCTATATACATACATCATAAGTCTATACTCAAAAATTACAAGTGAACACATACAAAAGTAATAATAAAATTATTTTGCTATAATCCGCGATACAGTAAATAGAAAATATATATAGTGTTAAATGTATAGTGGACTATCCGTATTTTCATACCTGATACGTGCAGGATTCGTAAAAACACATGCACAAACCTCCACCACTTCCACCACAATACACAAGCACTACACACTTTAACTATCACAAATATCACAAACTCAACAATCGTTTCGCCCCGCAACCGAAGCATCATCAGGAGATAGACTCCACGACAAAATCGCGAAGATCGCTTTGCGATTTTAACAAATTATAGCAAAATAATTTTATTATTACTTTTGTATTATGGATCTCCGCAAAGTAACGCCTAATTCTATAAACTATTTAAAGTGAACACATACTCGTACACCATAATTACAAAAAGCGATAAAGGTATTAAGAAATAGTCGCACTCAACAGATATTTTATGCAGCTGTCTCCCTTCCTATCACTGTGCACATTATCGAGAGTTAAGACGTCACGCTATCATTTGTTATGGTAAACCAGCATAAGTAGGCACGTTAAAAGTGGCTTAATGATACCTTTATGCCGACTACACAAATTACAGGTGTAGGTAAAACGGGTATTGTTCATAATGAATTAATGCTTAGTAACGTAGGAGATAATAACAATATACTTATTTACTATTTATTTTCTTATTAGACTTGTCTGCATAAATCTATATTAATTATAAAATAAAGTCTCAAAAAGCTGTCTGTCTGTATTTAATCGATTTTCTCAAAATCTACTGAACAGATTTTTGTACGGTTTTCACCAAAAGATAGTACACAACGGTATTATGTAAATTGTATTGAAGAGATCGCGCAGTTGTTAAAAACTTGCTTGCTGGCAGCTTTAGTCGCGTGCGCTGCGTAAATAGCAGAGATACGCTAAAGTAATGTACTAGAGAATTGTAGGTCTATAAAACTACTACAAAAAAGTCCGCAATAGCCTGTCTCTATCTCTTATGGTTAACTCACAATAACTACTTTTATGTTTAAAATTTGAATTTTACAAAAAAATTCTGACACGCTGATTTCCACGCGAGCGAAGCCGCTGACACAGCTAGTTAATATATAAATATGTGGGACATTTACACTTATTAACTTAATACAGGATGGTAACGACCATACAACATGAATTTTATTTTAGGTACCTAGACACCTCAGCACCTTTAAAAAAAACATATACATTTTATATTCAGGACTTATTTTACTTAATTAAAAACTAAATACGTTGTAAACGTATAACAATTTCAAGGGAGACAAAACAATAACATTGTTGTTTTCTCCTATAAAAATAAAATTTTTCAATCGCTGCGGTAGGGAGCATCAGTGACATCATCCTCCTAACAATATTTCCCACAACCTTCCCTGTAACCGTTAGTACTCACCAAAAGTGTAAAAACGATTACAAGTGACGCAGTTGAATTTGAGTACAACGCTAAAATAGCATAGTGACGTCAGTATTAATCGTATATTGTACTATAAACGTCTGATGAACTAATGGCAATGCGGTGCCTAGTTTGGAAATAATTAGAACTATCACAACCCGGCAATAAACCAATGACGTTAGTTAGACCGTTTAGATAAAGGCGCCACTACCAGATAGGGTTTTCGATAAATATAACAAAAATGAAAAATATGACCGCTTTGAGAAAACAATATAAAGCCAAACGTAATCATAAAACTATTTATATATAATCCGCAATAAAGCAAATTGAAGATCGATATAATGTCAAATGAAGAGTTGACTATCTATTATCATATCTACGGGATTCGTCAAGACGCATGCATTACAAACCTCAAACAAATCCAGAAAAAAAATTAGAAAACAAATCCATGAAAATCTTAGCTTACTTATTAAATAATTTAATTTGGCACTGTACTCACTTGTTAGTTACATTCAAGTAGTTTTATGTTACTTTTGCATGTGGTGTTTGCGTTTAATTAGTTTTACATTTCGACTAAGTTTTATAATAGAATATGTAAATGTTAAAGCTGTTGGTGAACCTAATAATTAAAAAAAACCTCCATCACCGCCACCACAATATACACAAGTACTACATATGTTCGCAAACACAAACTCAAAAGATAAACAGAAGCCTTATCGCAGTTAAAATCAGTGGAATAGTGACAGCCGTTACTTTACTTTTATATTTCCTATTTACTCTATCGCGGGTTATAGCAAAATATTTTTACTGTTACTTTTGTAATATTGGCAACACTAAACGTAACCAATAATTATTTATAAACTCCTTACCCCCTTCTATAACGGAGGATCTTTTTTCACTAGATCACTTTATTTCACTCTTATTATACTAGACATTATCACAACTAACATATCTATAGCAATCATTTCAAACTTAGCTATCGGATTCGTTTTTTACTATTGTTTATTTTTAACAAGATTTAAGTTATCACTAGCTTTTTTCGGGGTTTCACTTATGCAGTGAGTTTTAAAAAAGTTTTTATAACTTTTTAAAATATCGCTTGAACAAATTCAACCAATTTTTGAGAATCGCTGGCTCTTTATTAATAATTACGATTCTTAAGTAGGACGCAAAGTATAGGAAAGAGCTGGCTCATTGCAATGGAGTGGTAAGTTCATCAGCAAAGTTATTCCTAAGAAAGTCAGTCTTGTAATTCATTCTACTAGGGATATTTACGACTTCGCCCGCCTTAAGCGTCGACGTGCCCTCAATATGTATGCAATATTTTTTTTCACTGTTTTTAACGTATGTTACGCGGGTGTTATTTTAACGGCTTCAATTCTGCAAATTTTCATCAGCATTGGTCCTGTGGATTAACCGTTAAAGCGCAACAGTCATGGATTAACGTTGGATTATTTTTCTTTGCCAATTTACGTAAAAAGTCTTGAGGGATGCTTTTCAACTCAGTCCCTATAAAATTAAAATTATTTGTTAAAATTTGATATTCAATTCAATTTATTTTTTTATTATACGATTTGCTCTATGCAGATTGGATCTATAAAGATTATCCTTGGAGAGCAGAACTTAAACGTAAATTTCAAATATTTTTTACTGATGATAGTCCAAGAATTAGTTAAAAGAATTTTTAGAAGTTGAAGAATCTAATCCATTAATTAAATTAATGATAGAGTTATTTTTCTATTTCGGTAAAATAATAATACATTTATTTTCCACAGTACAAAAATAATGACTATGAATTAGTTAGCAAAAGAATTCTATCACTATTTTTGAATTCAACAAAGTAAAGCCTACTTCTATAAATTATTTAGTCCGTTAATATACAGACGCGACAGCTCCAAAATTTAATAATAAAAAAAGGAAAAAAGGATTGCAAGGAATTCAATCCTTTTTTCCTATTTTTTCTTAAAATAAATAAATATATGGGACATTTACACACACGGTCGTCCGTCCCCAAAGTAAGTAACTTAATACTTGTGTTATGGGTGACGGACGACTGGTAGATATACTACATATATAAGTTTTAATACATACTTAAATACAAATACACACCCAGGCTCGAAGAACCAACAATTTGTTTATAGAAAATGTTGGCCCTCGGCGGGAATCGATCCCGCGACCCGCGTAGCTGAAGGCAGGGTCACTACCCACAACGCCAACGTGCCAGTAACTTTTTATTGTAATTTTTTCTTTTATAATATAATTTGTCCGCGTCGAAATTAGTATGCACCTATAACCTGATCTTGTGAGAATCCATGAACAAAATAGCCTATATGTTTCTTTCTAACATCTCTCATTAAAATGATTCCGGAGAATGTACTATTAACCTGTGTAGATAATAGTAAAGAATTGAACTATTTTTAGAAAAAACCGTACGAAAATCCGTTCAGTAGATTTTGAAAAATCATCTACAGACAGACAACTTTAGGTGACTTCGTTTTATAATAAGTTTAGATTTAAGTTATCTCAATAAATATCCGGGAATTTCCACAGCAAAATCTATTCTATTATCTTTCCAATATACAATTTCTTATCACTCATTACAATTTCTTTGTTCCGCTGTATACAGTCGACGCGACGGACCACTTCTAAGTATTAACCCAACTTGACCCGAGCTTAATTACTTATCGTCGATCAATTATAACCGTTAGTTGTTGTGACAACGCGTTTCTCGTGGGGCTATCGGATGAACTATATCTAATACCTTGAATAGAGCAATTCTTGTATATATATTCGCCTATTTACAAGAACAACGTGAAATCTCATAAAAAACTTTTTTTTATTATCAATTTTTTATAGTTTTTCTGCTTATTTTCAGAAAGCACATTAATTACCGCAAAAATTTAATTGTTTTCCCACACTAAAATTTTCAATATTTCTAATTTTATCAACGTTTAGATGTCTGAAATTTCTCTCCTGTAAAGTTGTGTTAAAGTTGTTCAGAGGTGAATTATGTCGGAGGATTTGATTGATTTTTATGGGCAACTAATTTTAAAAGTATTATAAAAGAAATTACCCAAAAGCTGTCTGTCTGTATGTAATCGATTTTGGAAAAATCCATCACCGCATTGGAGCAGCGTCGTTGTTAATTTTATTCAAAGTAATATATTTATACTTATTATACTGGAGTTTAACACATGGTTTTTGTTATGTATTTTTTGTGTATTGGTAGATTACACATCTCACAAGAATTCTCCAAAGATATATGTTTCCTCACGATGTTTTCCTTCACCGAAAAGTGTGTGATAAATTGCAAACGTCAATACCACAATTTATTAAATTAAGTGCATACATTTTAACTGGCCAGTTGGCGTAGTTAGCGGTGATAGGCGGGAAATCAAACCCGTGACCCGCGAAGCTGAAGGCAGATATTTAACTAGTAATGTAGTAAAGCCTGTTATAATCCCACTGCTGGGAATAAGCCTCCTCTCTTCGTTTCTGGAGAGAAGGGTTGGAGCTAAGACCTACCTAGCTGCCCCAATGCTGATTGGTAGATTACACGTATCTCCAGAATTCTCTAGAGATATGCAGGTTTCCTCACAATGTTTTCCTTCACCGAAAAGCGTGTGATAAAATGCAATTATCAATTTGACACATGAGTTTTAACAGAAAAACTCATTTGTGCCTGCCCGGGTTTGATCTCGTGTTCCCCTCGAAAGAGTCGCACGGTCTCACCTGGACTATCACAGCTCTTTAAGGTATTTAAGTAAGTACAACTAAATATTCATATATTTACCAGTTGTCTGTCGCCCATAATACAAGTATTTAGTAAATTTGGGGACGGACAGTTGTGTGTGTAAATTTCATATATATTTATTTATTATTATTAAGTTTTATCAGAAAACTTAGTAGCCTTTGCCCGAGATTTGAACCCATGACCCTTTAGAGCAGAGTTCTCCAAACTTTTTTACGTCGTAGACCCCTTGCCATATTTTTCCGTGTTGGGTAGTTCGTTCCCGTGTCGTGTCCCCTACTTACCTGATATTGATTTCCTGTAAATTTCTAACTGTAGTGAAGTTTAGTGTTAAAAACTTAAAGTGAAAACACGTGTTAATTTATACATTTATTAATTGAATTTATATTAAAACTACTCAAAATAAAATTTTGAGCTAGGTAGCGAAGCTCCGAGAATACGACTCTCAGGTTCTTACAAGTTCAAAATGTATTGCGACCACAAAGCGAATACCAACAGCCTACAACTTACACAATTTTATAAACATATAGAATATTTTTTTTCCTTCTTAGGTGCTTTTATAAATAATGTATATGTTTTGATATTATAAGATAGTTCGATGTAAGTAAATACTACAGTGTATGTGTTGAGATCCACTATCGTGGACCCCCATTGTTATTTCATGGACCCCCAAATTTTTTTTCGCTGACGTAGACCCCTTGCAGGTTGTCATAGACCCCTAGGGGTCGATAAAGACCACTTTGGGAATCACTGCTTTAGAGAGACACGGCCTCACCGTTCGCCAATATAAGTAGATACATTTTAATTACAACCGCGTTCACACGTTCCTAAAAATACACTCGATTACAACAACTGAAGCTAAATCGCCTAGTGCCTTTTATTACCTAACTGACCTCTAGTCTAGACTAGTCTGTTACGCATACAATATAAATTTTCCAGTTATTATTTTAAGCGCCTCTGAGGTGCGAATGGATGTCTATACGAATATAATAAAATTATATTTGGTTATTAACTTTGTTTCCGCATCAGTGTTATGTTTTAGCCATGGTATGATCTTGAATGATGATAATGGTAATAAAGCGAATTAATTCTAAGGTAACTTAAAAACGTATTGATATGTACGAACGTGCTTATATAAGTATAGGTAAGTTTTTATCGTACAAGCTTTTGCCCGCAGCTTCGCTGGCGTGGAATTTGGTCTGGTATTAAGTTTCGTGACAGATAATTTTAGATTTAAATAATTTTTTTTACTTAATATTTAAAAAAATAATTACATCGTAATCAATTAAAATAATCATCTATTATTTTATTCATTTATTTTTCAACTTTAATCTGTGTATAGTGTTGCGTTATTTTTCTTTTTCTTCCTTCCTTTTTTTTCCATCATCTATTTTTTTTCTTTTCATTTTCTTTCTGTTACTCATAGGTTGGCTGGTAGAGATCCCTTTTAGGGATAAGTCCGCCTTTTGTGTATACAATAAAGAAATAAAGAAACAATTAAAAAAATATATATTTAAAATTCAGATGTCTCAAAATCAAAATCAAAATATTCTGTATTCAAGTAAACTTGTAAACAAGTGCTTTTGAATCGTCAACTTTACTGCTGGTTCGGAAAGCTGTTCCTACCGAGAAGAGCCAGCAAGAAACTCGGCGGTTGCTCTTTTTAAAATATAAAGCTTAGAACTAGTTACATTTATTTATTACTGTCTTGTACAGGGTAGAAGTGCACCTATATCCACAAAATCTTTTCTAACTTTTGCATTGACGGATTCCATACAATGTTCGCGGGCTGCGCATATTAGGCACTCTTTTAGGCAACAATTGCATACCTATAGGTAAAAACCGTACAAAATCCCTTCAGTAGATTTTGAGAAAATCGATCACATATCGATAACAAGCAGCTTTTAGGTTTTTATAATAAGTACCGATGTGTAGAAACCGGCTATACTCACGTCTTATTCTATCGCGTCTTACTAGCCGTGACTGCGGCTTCGCTCGTGGAATTCAATGTTACAAGAAGTTATTCCTACTTAAATACCGACATTCCGAAAGTTCTTCCTGCGTAAATCCCGACATCACAGGCAAATTTTGTTCCATCACATCAAATAATAATAATGCTAAAAAAGTTTTCTCATTCATTCTAAAGATTTCATTAAAATCTAGCCGTTTCGGAATGTTTAAGGGACATACAGACAAAGATTCATTTTTATATATTAAAACTTTTAAATGAGTTCCGAATGTATACTTTTAAGAATATTTTCAATAAAATTTAATCAAAGGTCTTAGACAGCTATCCGCAAACTAAGGAATTAACAATCGTAATAAATATAGATTAAAACCGTTTCTATAGACGACTTTAGTTTAAATCCTGCGGCATTATACATATCCATACCTTCGAAGTAACAAAAAATCGAGCAAAATTTATAAATATTGTATTTCTTAGAAGTGTTAATTCGGTGGGATAAAGAATTCACACGTATATAAAAAATATGAGTGCATGTCTGTTGCTCTTTAAAATTATCCTTTAGAAATTCGATTAGCGTCGATCTTCGATTCAACATAGCAAAATATATACATTGTAATATAATTTGTGTATACGACTGATATATATAAGAAATATATATTCAAATAGATGTCTTTTCATCATTAAAGTCGAGTATACACGTCAGGGACTTTGATAGCCGGCAACTCGCTGGCGTCTAGAAAATTGATCTGTGGACGTGAATATTAACAGCGACTTAACATCGCTACAATTGCGGGGACCAGCAGGCCTACCATGAACTCAATTGAAGACGTAAACGACGACCGCGAACCGCTTTCTTTTCGTACCATGAAGTGTGAATTGCATTGGAGTCGTAATGTTTGAAAAGGATAACGTTATATGAACTATAGCTAACTATCTCTTTTACTCACATGTTCTTAGGATGAATTCCGAACGCTCATTCGCCAACGACTTAAAGTGTGCGTCTTTAAGACGTCATGGTATGAAAAAGAAAATCAATTTCGTTTACGTCTTTAATTGAGTCGCAATAAGAGGCAGATAGCCGCAATGCTATAAAGTCGCTGATCGCCAGCGATATTACTACTGTCCCATGTACTGTGAACGTCGTATATATGGCACGTCGCTCGCTACTCATAAGATTTGAAGTGGATTTTATTGAACTTTACAGAAATTTACTCACATTGTGGATGATTAAAAGCAAAGTTGCCTTTTTAAAGACATTACAAATAACCAAGAACAAGAAAATTTCATAGACAATTCGCAAAGATCGATTCGCATCACCTGTCAAACGAACAATGAACAATCGCTTTAACGTGGACACAATTGCTTAATAGTCGCTAGCGAGTCGACGGCGATCAAAGTCCCTGCGTGAGTACCCAGCATAATACACAAATTAATTATTTATAGTTTACTAGTGTAGTTCACGTATTGATTTATTGCAGAATTTGGTTATAGAAGATTGAGTAGGTTTCGATAAATTGTTTAATATTTTGTTGGCGTATATAAAGTTATCATAAAATTAGGTCCTTACATATGAAATTGGCGTTTTCTGTGGGAGGAACATAAAGTCGTTTTTTTTTAATGAAATATATTTAATTAATCAAAGTATGTACCATTGCTATGTATGCACTTTTTGCCATCTCATAGGTAGTTCATTGATCCCCTTATTAAAAAAACCATTCGGGCGGGAATCAATAAAATCTTTGAAGGCGGTTTGGACTGCCCCATCGGAGTTGAATTTTTTTCCTTGCAAGTAGTTATCCAACTTGCGAAAAAAATGGTAATCTGCTGGAGCAAGGTCCGGAGTGTACGGTGGATGTCTAAGACATTCTAACTGAAGCTCCTCTGATTTGGTAGCCGTCTGTTGTGCAGTGTGTGGTCTAGCGTTGTCCTGAAGCTACAGTGGCCTAGAGCGATTGACCAGCCTCGGTTGTTTAGCAGCTAGCTTTTCCATCATGGTTTGCAGTTGCTGACAATAGATATCTGCCGTAATCGTCTGGCCAGATTTAAGAAAGCTGTAGTGAACGACACCGGCACTAGTCCACCAAACACTTACAAGCAACTTTTTTTTAGTCAATTTTCGCTTAGGGCAGGATTTGGCTGGTTCGCCAGGGTTCAGCCAATGCGATGAGCGCTCCCGATTATCGTAGAGGATCCACTTTTCATCACAGGTAATGATTCGATTAAAATTCCTTCATTATTGTGCTGGTTGAGTAACGTAAAGCAGCAGTCGACGCGCGTTTGTCGGTTTGCTTCACTCAACTCATGAGGTACCCACCTTTCAAGCTTTTTCACCTTCCCAATTTGCTTCAAGTGGATTAGAATAGTTTTATCACTAACACCGGAGCCTGCAGCTAACTCGGACGTGGTTTGCGATGGATCCGCTTCCACAATAGCCTTCAATTCTTCATTATCAACTTTGGTCTCCGGCCGTCCACGAGGCTTGTTCTGCAGGTCGAAATTTCCAGAATGAAAACGTTGGAACCAAAAACGCACTGTGTTTTCTTTTGCGACACCGTCACCATACACATCATTAATCCTTCGAGCCGTTTCTGCAGCACTGGTGCCACGGTGGAACTCATACTCGTAAATAACGCGATATTTCATGTTTTCCATTTTGTAAACAGAGTGACACAAAGAAAAAAACAAAAGAAGAAAAAACAAATGAATTAGGGGGTTTGAAACACAAATGCATGAGTAAATAGCTGTATGAATTTGAATTTGGAATTCCTAACCATAAAGGTAATATTTGAGATCAAAGTGGCCAGTACGACTAAACGCCAATTTCATATGTAAGGACCTAATATTAACTTTTTATTATTATGATATTTTGCAAAAAGTATCTGCGGAATTTTGTTCATTTATAGAAGTAATTTGTGTATTTTTTGTACATCTAAATTTAACACCGACTTGCTCATAAAGTCTTACTTTTCTTTAAATTTATTGTTCAATTATGAGGATGCCACCCTAAAATAACATAGTTCACGCTTTAGGCCCGATATCAACTAATTTGTACAGCATTCTTGCTTGTCGTGATGAAGGAAGAGCAAGAATGTTATTACAAATTTCAACATCCATGACATTGAGGTTGAAGAATTGAGATCTTTCAGCTTCATTCCGGACACAATTCAACAAAATATGATAAATATAATGTAAAACTATGACAAGAAGTGTCAAAGAGATTATAATTATAAGTAAAATTCATGAAAATCTACACGGGAAAGAGGACACGATTTCTCAACCGGGATCGGTTGTTTTAAAATGACTTGCATTTATTGCATTTTTATCTGCCATATTAAAATGTTGATGCCTGCCGGAAACAAAGTTCTAGGGACCTTTCTTAGTATCATTATACTTTTCAAGTTCTGTAATGCTGTTTTCAGTGTTTGTTCTGTTCAATTCTGATAGCTGTTTCAAATATTTTACCCTAAGTATTACTGATAGGGCTTTTCGATTGATCGTTCACATGTAATGCGATATTAAATTTCCAGACATAGTAATAGGTGGCAACTAGTTAATTGTAAAATATGTTTTAAGCTTTTTTGTCAAACCCATCACGTCGCATTTAATTGTTAGTTATATAAAGAAACCAAAAGTGCGGTTAATCCCATAATGAAATTCGAAGCGTGGCGCGCTATTCGACGTGGGCTATTCAACGTTGAAAGTTTTTATTTGGAATCGTGTGAATAATAAAGGATTTTATGTCATAAGTTGTTAGGGCCCACCGTTTGATTTATATGTCTGCTCGCATTAAATGATCATTGGTACCTCGCGTCATAACGCCGGGCATTCCATAGAGACGGAAAGCATCGAAAATAACATTTTTGTAGTATTATGTTCGTCTATACTTGCTGTCTTTACTTTGTCTGTGGAATTTTTTATGTCAGGAAAATCTACTCTGTTACATCGTGTACATTACCCTCAACCCCTTCACCGTCAGCTCTTGGAATAACTCAGTGGCTACTTTTTGATTAAGGAAAAACTATCGTCTAAGGGTAAACCAATAATAAGTGGATGTTTGTTTGTAATTTACCTTAAGAAACGTTTCGAACATTCAAAAGTAATAATAAAATTATTTTGCTATAATCCGCGATACATATGTATCGCGATACATATGTATGGATCTCCGCAAAGTAACGCCTAATTCTATAAATTGTTTCGAAGATTGTTCTTTGCATAAAAACGCCGCCGCGGATTTAACTTCCGGGCACCACAAGTCACAATTATTAGTTAAGTTATTTATTCGTATCTCTAACAACATTACATATTAAATAAACCAGCTAATATCCTACGTAGTTTCAAATTAATCACATCATTCTTAGTTACAATATTACAATTATAAGTTAGGTCTACCGAGGATTGTGAAAGCGAATCAAATCAAAATAAAATAGAACCTTCTGGATTAATAAATTTCAGACCTGAGTGTATTGTAGTCAGATGGATATGGAATTTACTTTAAGGAACTTCTAGGTAAGTCTGTTTATATTATCTTTGCGTCATAGGTGAAATCATAGGGCGCAACAAGTCATAATCTTCTGTTGAGCAATAAGTTCTTCAGAGCATTGGGAAGGCAAATCGAATCGAATCTTCAAAGTGCAATAGAAATGTTTGAATCAATAAATTTCACATTTGATTGTATTGCAGTCAGATGGATACGGAACTTACTTTAACGTACTTCTAGGTAAGTCTGTTTATACAATCTTCGCGTCATAGGTGAAATCATAGGGCGCAACAAGGCATGATCCTCTGTTGAGCAATAAGTTATACAGAGCGTTGTGAAAGCAAATCGAATCGAATCTTCAAAGTGCAATAGAACTGTTTGAATCAATAAATTTCACATTTGATTGTATTGTAGTCCGATGGATACGGAATTCTGTGTTAATAAGGCCGGCTCCAGGGTGACGGGTTTTTTTTGGGGCGCGGCATGCGGGCCTGCGCCGGCGCCGGCCGAACGTGGAGCTTTGTTGATCAAAGCGATTGGAGACGGTTAAAGTTGTTTGATATACTGTGTATTTGAACCTATAAAACCGTCTGTTACTGATTGACTGAAAGAAAAGTGTTCGAACTGTTTGTTCCTAATACTATTTCTAGTGACAGATTTATCAGACACCAAACACGTTCGCATGCATATTTGTATTTTTAGCTAAGCCCACTACGGTGAACTATGATCAATCGGAAAATGCTCGTATTATTTGGAATTTTCAATTAAACGAATATAAAACTTTCGTATATATATGGAAGGTCGAGTAATATTTTTTGGAAACCTTCAGGGGTTTTCGCAGATGTTGATCTCAAAGCTCGATTGCGATCGAAAGAACATTTCAGGAATGCATGCAGGATAAGACATATTTATTTTTATGTATATCAAAGGAAATACAAGCAAAACATTTATATATTTTCTCCATTCATTCTCCTTTATCCATAAATTTATGGAAGACATCGATGAAAGTTTTAATCTGATACAAGAAGTCTTTAGTGTTAAAAATAGGTGAGAATCGTATAAAGCGAATCACGTTTTAAAAATGTTCGAATATTAAAAAAAAATGTAACTAAAATATATTGCATTTAAATTCATACTGCTATCTGACAAATATAAAAAATAGTATGTCTGTCTGATTAAATTTGATTATTGATTAAAATTTGTACACTTAAGCCTACTCTATATAACGCTGTTTGCCTTACGTCGAAAGGTTATTTTAAAAAAGTTTTTCTATATTTCGGTTTTTGTTTATATGATAAATTTATTATAATTTTAATTTAATTTGAGTTATTTTAATATACGTGCTCACAAGAAAACGATCAATCTGTCTCAGTCTTACTGAATCGATCTGATTTTTTTGATGGAGATATTTGCAGGGTTGGAGTCACAGAAGACTACCGTTTATTCCAAGACTACAGTCGACGCGAACGAAGTTACGGGTAAAAGCAAGTAGATAATATATATTGAGACTAAAAAAATATTTCATGGACAGGAAAGATTTTTCTTTACTTTAAATATGTTTTAAGTGTATTTTAAGGCATAAGATGACAAAAGTAATAATAAAACTAATTTGCTATAATCCACGATACAGTAAATAGAAAATATAACTCCACGACAAAATCGCAAAGTCGATCCTTCGACAAAAATCTATCTCCTGATGATGCTTCGGTTGCGGAGCGAAACGATTGTTGAGTTTGTGATAGTGAACGTGTGTAGTGCTTGTGTATTGTGGTGGCAGTGGTGGAGATTTGTGCATGTGTTTTTACGAATCCTGCATGTAACGGGTATGAAAAAAACGGATAGTCCACTATACATTTAGCACTATATATATTTTCTATCTACTGTATTGCGGATTATAGCAGATTAATTGTATTATTACTTTTGTATTATGGATCTCCGCAAAGTAACGCCTAATTCTATAAATTGCATAAGATGACGGAAACAAAATTATAAATATAAACAAAAAATACATATGTGAAACCATTACTAAACAGTGGTACCAGAGGTTGTAACAGTTTAAGATTTTTCTAAGTACCGTTCTATACGCTACCAATATTGAAAAAAGTACATAACATATCAAAAGAGAAACGTGAACAAGTAAAGTCGTTCACTACAATGAGTTAACTCGTTGCAATCTATATATCAGGGGCGCCTGCAAGTCGCGCTTTACATTTTAATAGATGTATGACATTGTGCCCACGTTGATTAAAACTAATGATGAGCCACGTTAATCGATTTTGTTATGATCCCTTTATTAAATCGATTAATTCATTTTAATGATTCAGAAAGAAATAGTGAAAACAGTGTTATAACTGTAGAGTTATTATACTAGAATAGGGAAGCCATAAATACTTAATACATAAATACACTCAGAATCGAAGTACCAACGAATTGTATCTAGAAAATGTTCAACCTCGGTGGGAATCGAACTCAGGACTCGTGGAGCTGAAGGCAGGGTCACTTCCAGACATTATGAATTTATTTTTACTGGTTATTTCAAGGTGTTTCATCCATACTAACATTGCAAATGAAAGTCTGTCTATCTATGTTTTCAGCTAAATATACACGGCTAACATCTATATATATTTTAAAACGAAGTCCCCAAAGGTGTCTAACTGTATGTGATCGTTTTTCTTAAAATCTACTGAACGGATATATATAAGGTTTTTACTAAAAGGTAGTGCAATACTTCCGGTAGGTTTAGATTATTAGTACATTACGTTTTTAAGTACGAGCTAATTGTGTTGAATAAGTCGCGCAGTTGTAAAAATAACTCGCCTGCTAGTAGTTTTAGTCGCGTCCACCGCATAAACCAACAGAGATGCACTAAAGTAATGTACTGGAAAATTGTAGATCTACAAAAATACTACAAATAAGTCCGCGAGAGCATATCGCTATCTTTTATGGTTAACTAAGAATAATTGTGACTAATACTTTTGGGTCTGAATTAAACGTATTATTGTCATTAACTCACAATAACTACTTTTATTTTCAAAATTTCAATAAAATACACTGATTTACACAATTGAGGATATTTTGAGTTTGAACGCCGTCAAGAAGTCTCTGGTTCGCTTCGTCGATATTTCGATTTACTTTATAAAATCGATTTAGTATTTAACAAATTCTGCAATCTCTAAGTGAAATGATTTATTTCAAATGCAAGTGGATAATTTACCGCATATCTTTTTAATCCAAAAATAGATTAATCGATATTACGGGTAAAGCAATCTTTTTATAGCATAATATGATTTATATTGGTGCTTTGTGATACGTTCGAAATGCTTTCTAAGAAATTGAAAAGTGATCAATTGCGAATCCAGGTTTACAATTATTGTTTTTCGCATAACTATCTTTAAAATGCAATACTCGTGAACTTAATGTTGTATGGTATTCTATTTATTTTGAAATTCTTCTACATTTTCTGTTGTGTTTTTAGGCTCTTTCTTATTCATTTCGCGAGTTCGATTTCCGCCGCGGGCCAACGTTTTCTAAATACAATTATTTGGTTTTGCGATTCTGGGTGTATAAGACATCATCATCATTATCCTCCTGCACTATTCTTAATCTAAGTGAGGTCGACACAACATGTTAGAAACATGTTGTCACATGATTTGGCACGCATTTTACGACCTGACGTCAACTTATCTTAGTCGGCTTTTACGACCGCTCGTGTATGTTATCATCATTCTCCTTCCTTTATCCCACTCTAAGTTGGGTCGGCACAACATGTTCAAACATGTTGTCATATGATTTGGCTACATATTTTACGACCGGCCGCCTGCCTGACGTCAACTTCCCTTAGTCGCCTTTTACGACACCTCGGTACGAAATGAGGGTGGTCTATTCTATCCAGCCGAATACCACACGGCATTTACCTTAGTCGCCTCTTACGAAACCTCGGTAAGAAAGGAGGGTGGTCTATTCTATTCTGCCGGATACCACGTGGCTAGACCGCTCGTGTATGTATTTAAAATTAAATATCTATATATTAACTAGTATTCTGTCACACATTACACAAGTATTAAGTTACCTTGAGGACGGACACAGTGTGTAATTGTCCAATATATTTATATTCGACAACGAAGTAAATTCGCAAATAGTGCATTGCTATTAAGCAAGGTTTGGACATAATTAAAAATTCTCTACATATTGCAACCATCGGACCATGACGAGATAATTTAGCGGAACGGTTTCGGCTATGTGATGGTGGCTATAATAAAAAAAACTGGCGGTTTTTTTTGGACGGTTATTTATCTACTTGACACCTGACTGAGTGACGTAATATTTTAGTAATCCAAATAACCTTGATGGCTAAATAGTTACAGTATTGAATTAGAATAATGTGCCTTGAACAGGTTCAAATATTTATAAGTGTTATTCTCGTAGGTTACTATATTAGGTAGATTAATGGCCTCTGCGGAGGAAGGCGGCGGAGCGGTTCCGGGAACTTTAGTTCTGGATCCAATCTGCCGCTGGCGAGTCCAGGTGGTAGCGACTTGCCTAAGCCCATGGTTTACCACCCTAAGAGGGGACCTTCGGGCGTTCCGAACAGGGAGTATTGGACGCCTAGCTTACAGGTCCCCGAGGCGGTCGGTGCATCTAGTGCTCCTGATGCACTAGTTAGCGGAGGGGGACTTCTCTTTCGAGGGGTCCCTATCCAGAGGAGGTGTTCTCTAGGATCAGAGCTGTCGGCTGGGATGGGGGTAATATGTACAACGATACCCTGTCCTTGCCATCGGCAGCGTGGTGGAGCACACAGGTCGTTTTAGTCGGTGCGAGTCCGACATAACCGCCGCCTGTCTCCATCGGGCGGCGGTACACATAAGGGGTTTTGCCTGTATAAAAAAAGCCATTTTTCCATCAATTAATTTATTTCATCACACAAGCAATTATAAATAAATAAAAATATATTACTTACACACACGGTCGTCCGTCCCTAAAATAAGTATAGTACCCGGCAATAAATAATACACATCGAGGCTTAGAGAGAGAAAATCGGCTAGATTCTGCTTCATAGAGCATTGTCTCTGTCGCACAGACTGACGAACCCGTGTGTAACAGTAACAGAGCTTTACGAAAGCGAACTGGCCGGCTGTTTCGTTCTACAATCGATGTGCATTATTTAATGCCGGGTACTATAACTTAATATTGTTGTTACAGCTGAAAGACCACTGGTAAGTATAACTTTAATACATAAACATACTCAGACTCGAAGAACCAACCGCGCCAAAGGGCCAGTCAAAAATTAAAATAGTACTTACATATAAACATATATTAGTTACATCCTAGATCTAGAAGCGAATCTTAATATTAAATTAGAAGAAAACACAGTGCACTGTACCCTTCTAGAGGAAGTTTAGCTAAAGAACTCATTGTCTTCCAAATTGATGCGTAGTAACACCAAGAATATGAATATAATCCATGAGTCGTTACTAAAAAGAAAACCTAACCCTCTAAGCCACGACGTCGGGAATATCTAATTTATTAGTAGCTTTATAGGAAACCAAAACTTTAATTTAAGAATAGTTTTCCGTTTCCTATTGTTTTACTAAGGTCTTGTATTTTCTGAATTATTTCTACTGCAAATTAACGAAGCTTTTACCGAAATCATATGAAGCTTTACGTTCATATCTCACATTCTTAAGATATGAGACTAAAGCACTCAAAATCAGCACGTAGAACAGCTTATGAATTAAAGTATTATAGTTATTTTAATTTCATTTAACAGCACGGAAATGAATAGCATTATGTTGACTCAGTATTTCCGGAAATCCTACTCGAATAGTATAAGTTAATAGTAATAGACTTCAATCATTTATAAACTTTGAACTCATTATTTCTAGTTAATAAAGACTCATTTAAAAGTCCAATTATCACTTTATGTTTGTATCAACTTTGCTAGTTTCCAGTTTAATAAAAGTAGGTAAACCAGTTTAGATAAAATTGATTTAACTATAAAAACATCACTAACAGCGAAATTTGTACAGTGTGATTCTGGGAACGGCTGGCGTCTGTGTACTTTGTCAGAAAATTTTATTATACGTAGGTAGTATAAGAGCACAAAATTAATATACAGAGTGATTCGAAATTGTGCTCGTTGTCTTTAAATTAAAACTAGGATACACAAGTGTATTTACATTTTGTAACAATGTATTGTAGGTAATTATAGATTTCCATGTGTTCCATGGTTGTAACAAATTAACTGGCCGCATTGCATTTTAAATACGTTTCATCACAATTCCATCCACGTAAAACAAACTAACACTTGGTTTTCGCAATGTAACTTGTCTCACAAGTTTACAACAAATTTTGTTAAATATTTCACAATATAATACTAAACAGTTATAGAATACTAGATGATAAAGATATTGAACAACCGTTAATATATATTATCAACTTATAACTTCATGTATAGTATTGATCTACGAATAATATTTATAAATAAAATATTTATATTTAAGAAAAATTTAGCTCCATATTTTTTATTTATTATTGTGATTTATTTGTTTTTATGTAATTATTAATATTTTTCTAGTACCTTTAGATAATTCCTAGACAAATTATATGATTATTGCATTTGCGTATTAATTATTAGGTTATAAATAAATTCTAGTAAATTTATTAACCTCTTTACAAGCCATATTCAATATATAACTCATGTTCTGTACTTTTCAAATTCAAAATATTATTTATTCATGTAAATTTGTAAACAAGTGCTTCTAAATCGTCAGCTCTATTGCTGGTTTGGAAAACCGTTACTGCCGAGAAGATCCAGCAAGAAACTCGGCGGTTACACTTTTCAAAAAATAATTCTTATTACTAGTTACATTTGGTCATTACTATCTTGTATCAGTCTCTTTTTAAGAGTGTTTTTAAAATTATGTAATAGCAAAGTTAAAATTGATTGCGACTAAATAAAATTGATTAAAACTTTTTATAAATAATAAATTTCATAATTATTTTTATAAATAATAAAGAATTTTATAAATAATATATATAATATATATAATAAACAAAAATATTTTTATACCGATAAATTTATATAGATAGTATTTTTATTTGTAGGACAATAGCAAAATTTTAAATGGAATATCGAACAACCTGTATATACCGTAGGTGAAGTAGACGGCACGTCTGTAAAGGGTCGCTTTGACGGTTTTTTTCAACAGAACGTGGACAAAACTGGCATGAATGGAAGGCTGATGAATGAAATTCCAATGTCGCTTAAGCGCCTCAGAAAAAAAGGCGATTGAATGAACTTCCTCTGCCTGGAGCGCCGTGGAATGTTGCGTTATACAATCCAAAACCTATAAAATTTATTTATAAATTTCTACTGTAAGAATTTAAAAAGCTATTTTACTTTATTTTTATTCATTAGGATAACCAACAAGTACTATACAAGCTACTTAAATAAATGTAGTCAAAATTATAGGTTACCAAGGCATGTAATAGGGACGCGTACATTTTAAAAATATATTAGAAAATAAAATCTTAGCCCCATTGTCCAGATTGTGGCATCGTGGAAGACGTGCACCGTATTTTAGTGGATTGTGTTCGCACTAGGAGCGTGTAACATTAGTTTGGCGACTCCAACTTCTGAAATACTAAGATACCTACCTGTAAAGAGTAAGTATAGTACCCGGCATTAAATAATGCACATCGATTTTTGAAACGAAACAACCGCCCAGTTCAGTTTCGCAGAGCGCTGTCACTGTCACTCAGTTAGTATGTGACGTTTCGCACGGGTTCGTCAGACTGTGCGACAGAGACAATGCTCTACGAAGCAGAATCTGGCTGATTTTCTCTCTCTAAGCCTCGATGTGTTATAATTTAAGTAAAAGTAAAATAAAGTAGCGGCCTGTTACAATCCCACTGCTGGGAATAGGCCTCCTCTCTCCGTTTCTGGAGAGAAGGGTTGGAGCTAAGACCTACCACGCTGCGCCAATGCGGATCGGCAGGTTGCACATATCTCCAGAATTCTCTAGAAATATGCAGGTTTCCTCACGATGTTTTCCTTCACCGAAAAGCGTGTGATTAATTGCAATTATCAATTAGACACATGAGTTTTAATAGAAAAACTCATTGGTGGCTGGCCGGGTTTGAACTCGTAATAGTTTCTCCTCGAAAGAGTCGCACGGTCTTACCGCTGGGCTATCACAGCTCTATCTCTATAATTAAAGTAAACGTAGATATAATTAGGATAAGTATATTAAGTTTTAGTAGCCCTACCAGAGCAACATAGTCACATAGTGACTCTGCTCTCTAAATGAGAATTTAGAAAAGATTAAAAGTATTTTTTTTAACAAAAAATATATATTATAGGTACTATAGCAATATTGTCAACTTAATTATTATTTTAAATTTATTTAAGTGTTTAAAAGTATGTATGCTATCGTTAAATATGTCTACATCTTATTCTTTTGGTAAATAGTTGTAGCTGTTCAAGGTGGCATGGTGGCCCAAATTGGGAGTTATTTGGAAATGTAACGAAAGAAAATACTTATTCAGTGTCGGCACGTATTGGTTTATTTATTGTATATCTTAAATTGTGTTGTACTGGTTAAAGGTTTATACTTGACTGTTAGTCGCCGTACGGTAAGTGAAGCCACAACCGAAGACAAAAGCTTGCAAACCAGGAATGGCTAGACCTCTTTATGATTTCTACACAGTATTGTATAGGGGCGGTAAATCGTTTTAGCATTAATGCTGGGCCCGTAGAGTAGTAACTAGCAGATATGATAATTTGGAATTATGAATTAAATGAATATTGATGGATGTAAATGATAAGAAACCTTCCAAGATTTCTTTTCAATGAAAAATTTCCAGCTCTGAAATAGACTAAAAAAATATTCATGGTTTATTTATTTTGTATAAATTACCGAGGGGTCGTTAAATACGACTAAGGTAAGTTCACGTAACGGCCGGTCGTAAAATACGTAGCCTAATCATGTTACAGCATGTTTGTAGCATGTTGTGCCGATCACGCTTAGAGTGGAATAAGGGCAGGAGGATGATGATTTATTTTGTATAAATAAATAAATATATGGGAAACTTACACGGTCGTCCGTCCCCAAAGTATTTTAATACTTTTGTTATATAATAAATTTATAATATAATTTAAAGTATATACTTAAATACATATATGTATACCCAGACACAAAGAACCAAGACATTGTATTTAGAAAATATTGACTTGCGGCGAGAATCAAACCCACGACCCGCGGAGCTGAAGGCATGGTCACTGCCTGCGCCAGCGATCGTCCGTTTTATTGTTCTTTAGGTAAAAGACGTTCACGGGAACGAGAAGCTCTTTCATAAATTGAAAATCATTTGATGATTAGAAAGTGTTCTATCTAACTACATCGATGTACTTTTTCGAGTGAGAAAGTAATCAAGGCTGTCTCTTACTTATTTTAACTTTATTTTATTTACTCTTTATTTAAGTCTACGGAGAAACATTTATAGGCAAAAGCTTATATATTGATATAAACATTCTTACCAACTCGTTATGACGAAAGTTTTATAATAAAGTAAAACGAAACAATCTAGTGAAGTATGTATCAACAATAAATATCTTTTCCATAACAGGAATAAAAATAAGTAATGCAAATTAAAACAATACTTACCTACATAAAAACAAAGCATTAGATAATAATTTTAAAGCAATAACTTAGTTTTATAACAACTTATATGTTTATTTATATATATTACTGTATGAATGTTTCATTAAAGCGGTTAAGATGAAACAGGCAAGTTCACATGTCTAATAAATCTCAGAAAGACTACGGAATCGTAACATGACACAAATCATAAACACTGCAATTTATAATCCAGAACTATAGCAAAACTACTTTGCTATAATCCGCGCAGGTTAAGTGAATGCAATCAAAGCTAATGTGTATGAAGCAGGCAAAATTCACGTACTTTACACATGCAGGACATGCTTTCGAAGACGCCTCCACGATCGTTTCGCCCCGAAAACGAAGCATCATCAGGAGGATAGGCTCAACGACAAATCCCTTAATTTATTATAATCGCTACTGATGTAATTTATAGAATTAGGCGTTACTTTGCGGAGATCCATAATATAAAAGTAATAATAAAATTATTTTGCTATAATCCGCGATACAGTAAATAGAAAATATATATAGTGCTAAATGTATAGTGGATTATCAGTTTTTTCGTACCCGTTACATGCAGGATTCTTAAAAACACATGCACAAACCTCCACCACTGCCACCACAATACACAAGCACTACACACGTTCACTAACACAAACTCAACAATCGTTTCGCCCCGCAACCGAAGCATCATCAGGAGATAGACTCCACGATAAAATCGCAAAGCATCGCAAAGGCTTTGCGATTTTGTCTATATATATTTTCTATTTACTGTATCGCGGATTATAGCAAAATAATTTTATTATTTCTTTCGCTACTGATGTATTAAGTATAGGCTTTGTATAGTTATTATAAAACAAAGTCCCCAAAAGCTGTCTCTCTGTGTGTGATCGATTTTCTCAAAATCTGCTGAACAGATTTTAGTGCGGTTTTTACTGAAAGGTAGTGCAATTCTTACGAAAGGTTTATGTTAATATTTCATAACGGTTTTATGTAAAATGAGGTCGCGCAGTTGTAAGAAATTTACCTGCCTTTAATCGCGCGCGCCGCGTAAACCAACACAGCAACGCTAAAGTAATGTACTAGTTAATTGTAGATCTACAAAAGTACTACACAAAGGCTGCAACAGAATGTCTCTATCTCTTATAATTAACCCACAATAACTACTTTTACGTTGAAAATTTAAATATATATGTATATATTAAAAAAATATTGGCTCTGTACAAATTATTGGCTATTTATTCTTAGGTTGCAGGAAGGTTGCTGACCCCTGGACTATGCAGGTTTTAGATAATACTGCAATAAACTGCTAGGACACCAATGTAACAATTTTGCATCTTGAGGTTTTGGTCTAGGTTTTTCATATTTTTACGTGAACATACACGCGATTAATTAAAATAAAAAAATGTATATAGAACATTTAAATGCATATATTTTTATTGATATACATTATGTTATTAGAATCAACTTCTACCTTCAGTCAATTTATAGACATTGTTGACAAATGTTGGCAAGCTACATACTAAGTTCAAATATTTTTTCAATGAATTTAATTATCTAAATATATGACGGATATATTTCGATTTTTGAATTCTTCAATAGTTTACTTCAAAGCGGTTGAGCGGTTGTAACTTGTTATAGAAAAGATCAAATACAATCTATCACGTCAACGTTTGTATTGCGATGGTTCGTTAAAAACTCGATTGAGGTATGCACCCACACAGCGCCTACGTTTCGCAGAAGGCTGCGGATAGCCCGTTGAGTTTCTATGGGCATTGTGGGAAGCACAAATGGGCGGAAATGTGTGGATTCGAAGTCTGGTGTTGTTAGCCCATGTTATGGCGCCTGTGCGCGACGAACTTCGCTTTTGCGCCGGCGCCCGGCGATAGGTGAGAAAATATCTCCGACTTCCCTGTCATAGAGTAAGCGACAATCAAATTTAGTTTTTGTGCCTTATTTTGTATTGCCTCAAGGTTGACTCGAGTTGAAAACAAATTTATATTCCATATCACAAAATTGTATGTGAATTTTTTAAATATATTTTTATTATAGTTTAGTATACAACTTTCTTTCCTATAAGCAATATAACAGAACTAACTACTTTGCTATAATCCGCACGGGTTAAGTGAATGCATGCAAAGCCAATGTGTATGAAGCAGGCAAAATCTACGCACCTTATACATGCAGGACCAGCCACCACATGCACCCCAAGGCGCAATTCACCAGCAACAACGAACACAAAAACAGCACACACACCCACCAACACAATCTCGACGATCGTTTCGCCCCAAAACCGAAGCATCATTAGGAGGATAGGCTTCACGACAAAAATCGTACTGCGCCGCGCTACCCATACAAGCAGTCTTAAATAGTTCAACTCCCACCAATACCCTCCCCTCCGAACACATGCAGTAAAACGAAATTAGATACATTTACTTGCTCGTTAATTAAGTGACCATTGTTATTTTTTAAAAAATTTTTTAAAAGAGGTTCACGAAGTATTCTTAGAACTCCACGTCACTCCACTTCCACCTTCAGGGGAAGTTTTAAATATGCCGCCACACGATGTTGGAATAACATTCCTCCGCCCATTCGAGATTCACGTTCCAAAATTGCATTTAAGAATAAATTAAAAACATTTATGATTAATAAACAAATTGAATGTCAAAACTTTTCGGTGGAGACATCAATTCTATAAAGCGGCATATTATTACATTCTCTTATTCATAATTATTATTATTCACGTATTATTTTATATATATTACATCTTCGTAAAGCTTTTATATCATATAAATTGTACACTGTTATTTATTTTATATTTTATATAATATACACATATATATATACCGTTACACTGATGCCATACATTGCCATTTCGGGTTACTGCTAAAAATCAGCGTCTAGGTAGGACATACGCTGAGCTGTGACCTATTCGGTATGGTGTTACAGACAGGTATGTCATTAGTTTAAGTATCTGTTTGTAACACCATATCCGAATAAATGATGATGATTATTATTATTATTATTATATGTCTACGCATAGGCATACGGATAGAATAGCATGTGGAATACAGTGTATCACACATTGAGAAAAACAATCTTACCTTTGGTTTTTCCTGGTTTATATATTTAGATTAGATATACTTAGAACAGTTTTTAATGATCTATTATTCGTGTTCGTGTTCGTTCGTTTTTGTATATGTATGTTTACTTTATAAAAGCTTTACTTCACTTACCCTTACTATTAAATAACACTGGATGTTAATGTTTTTTTCTTATGGATATTTAAGGAATATTCTCATATCCTTATATGAGTAAAATAAATAATAAATAATAATAATATACCATATTTTCAGCAAAATAGTATATTTAAAATAAGATTTTCGTATTTCCAGTAGTTTTTAAAATTAACAAGAAATCACAATTTCTTGTTAATTTTAAAAACATACGGAGAAAAGATACCAATCTTATCTAGTGCTTAGTAGTAAGTAAAAAAAAAAAACATAAAAACCGAAAGTCACATCTGAATTTTTTTTATCAGCTTAAATGTCAACAGCTTACAAATATAATCTTTGTTTTATCAGTAAAGAATGTGAATTATATAGTTCGCAAACAGCAGGTCTTATCAAGACAAACAATAATAGAGGGATTTTAAAGTATTCTATAGAGTACAGGTAATCCAAAACACGTGTGCGAAGTGTCGCGTCTGCGATTATTGGTGATAGTAACGGTTCTGTGGTGGAGGCGCGGTGCGTGACTCATCTCGACTCGTTCATTGAGCACTGGTCCATTGAGAGGCGCTCACGCTCATTACTGCTTCGCCGGCCGGTCCTGCGCACACGCATAACGCGTTGCTTGCGAACGGACCACTACACCGACGCACTGCTACCTACGATATGTTGCATCTCATCTCTCGATACAACGTAAGTAAAACTTTAAACTAACAACTTTTATCTAAACTGAGCCCACGCGATTTGTTTCTATTTAACTATAATTTATTTATTCCGTTACAGATGGAGAACTTTACGAAATCGTGCATCTGGCTCGCTGCAGCGGCACTTTTGGCCGCGTGCGGCGTGAGTGGTGGCGTCGGGAGTAAAAGGCCGTTTACGCCTTCCGACTCGATATTAGATATCATCGATACGGAGCAAGTTGAAAAGATGCTCGCAGCTAGACGACGGACGGAGGAAGCGACGGCTTCGTCCACGTCCTACGTCCAAAGAAACGAACTTGGCGAAGGCAGTTCAGAAACGATGGTCGTTTCCGCGCCCGACCAAGAAGATACAACAGATATACCAAAAGGAGCCGCTTTCCGGAACATACTCAAATCTTCGAAGAACGCTTTGATTGTGACTAAAAAGGAATACCTTAAAGAGGACTGGTGTAAAACGGAGAAATTAATACAGAAAATCCGCGAGCCCGGTTGTTTACAGGCGACAGTGATAAACAATTTTTGTTATGGACAGTGCAACTCGTTTTATATACCGAAAGGACCGCGGCGTCGCGAAGGAAACGACGAGCGTCCGCCACCTGCGTTCAAGTCATGTTCGTTTTGCAAACCGAAAAAATTCACCTGGATCACTGTTACGCTTCGTTGCCCGGGTCAGAACCCGCCCTTCAGACGTAAGCGTTTACAAAAAATCAAACAGTGCAAGTGTTTACCAGTGGGCGTGAACTGATACTGGCTTTATGATGGACCCTCCTCACAGAGGCGGACAATCCGTCCAGCTCATTCGGTGGATAGCACCCGAAATATGTGCTGAGCTTTAAGGAAAGGTTCCATGCTGAAATGGAGAGAACACAAGAATGCAAAAACTGTGACGTAAGGCGATTTGTAATGACATTGTTACCCGATTGTTTGATTAGTAATTATACTAGCATATTGGGACGAGTACGAAGCGGACTGTTAAACATATTCGGATCGCATGCTCTCATACGTCAATAAAGATGACGTCATGTGATGCAGTGTAATAATTTATAATAGAGCGGCTTCTACTGCAAGTCGCGAAGCAAGAGCTTTAATTGTCTGTAGTGATACTGATTAGTTGGTTGGTAGAAAACTGGTGACTGGTGACCTTGCGATCGTTTAAGGATTATTTAGTACAAACGGTAGCGTTGGAAAAATCTGTGCTTGTTGCGTAATTGACGGAAAATGTTGTGTTTGGTCCGTTGTCGAAAATTAAAATCTACACGTTTTCATTGCTACAGAATAAGTGTGATATTAGTTGTAGAGAAACTCTGTGTCTCATATGTACTAAACGAACGCAAGTATATGTTATTTATTTAAATAATTTAAGACAAATATATAGTGGTAAATACCAAAATACGCTTATACGACATAATTTAATGATAACTGTAGATTCGTCTTGTTAAAAGAGAGACAGAGTATATGTAGGTGTGTATAAGAGATAATTCAAATATTATGATCTCTGTTTGCTCTCCAGTGTTTGCATTTGTCTATTTAATAACAATTTACATAATATGTTCTTTTACACGATGTTTGAGAAGCGTAAAACATATCTCGGCTGAGATATCGCTAAGTAAATTCGCGGCTTATTTTCACCTTATAATGTCCTTTACAGATTCTCAAAGATATATCTAAAGTTTTCCGATACTAGAAAATTAAAATCTAATTTTCGAATACGTTTTCTTCCAATTATATACAATTTATGAATGTGTAAACGACTTATTTAACAAATGTTTTATTTAGTATTTTTTAAATTAAGTATACCATTGATATAATTCTGTAAAAACTAGATAAATTATTTTCAAAAATGTTTAATTCGTTGCTTGTTGGCTAATAGAAATTCATTGATATACTGCGTCCATTAAATTTTGATATTTAATATAGAGCGACGGCACACATAAGACTGATGCGAAAACAAATAAAGTTCATAACTAATTTGTAAAGAAATTATTAGAAATAAGAAAATATGTGTTACATAAATATATATTTCGAACTATATTAGAAATGTATACTTTGATATGTTAATACTACAATTCTTAATGTTCAGTAAAACACACAATTTTTTTTTATAATATTGTAAAATAGAAATAAAATACAATATTTGGTATATGCTGACGCAAAGGATTTGAATAAATTATTTGTCAACGTTGTTAATTTAGCATTTCGGCTACGGCATACAATCAATACATTGATATAAATCCGCATAACTACATCCGCATAATTTAAAAATAAATTGACAATGAAATAAGACTTTACAATTATTATTTGATGCATTCAAGTCACAAGTAGGAGTGATAAAGGAATACCATAAACAGTAAAAACCAAGATTATGACACCCAGAACCAAGATTATTATTTAAAAGATTCTAGTTGTATACAAAAATAATCTGAGATTGTCATCAAATCTTTAGTTTAAAGTAAATTCAAAAAAGTTGTTTTGAGCAAGTTCCCATAAAACGTTGCGCAGCGCCTACAAAACATAAGTGTTAAAAGACCAGTAACTTAGAAGAGCAGAAAACACCAGCAAGCAACTAGAAAGCACTTGAAAACATTTTTTATACTTGGTAGCGTCAGGTCATAGTTGTGACAAAAATTATAATGTATCCAACTTAATTAAGCCAAAATTTTAATTCAATAAATTTAACACAGCATGCGAAATAGTCTTAGTGTGTGCTGCCGCTCTTTAGAAATGCTATATTCATTTTTTGATTGCAATAACATGAAGGCACAGTCACAGTCTTGCCATTATTTTCACCGAATTAAACAACTTCAGAGTAGTAAATTTGTTTATAACCTAGAAAGCGATGTTTACGTTCAAATACTAATAAAAAAATAAAAGTATGGAATTTACTTTATTTTATTATAATAACATCTATAGAATCCCTATATTAGTTGAAGTATCTATTTGTTCGTCTGGAGATAAATAGCTTGATAAACTATTTTATTAAAATTATGGAGATTGCAAAGTAAAGTATCTCAATGCTATCCCAGTGCCTGGCCGACTCCACTCTTTAGGGTTCCGATGCGGATTGGTAGGATGCACATATCCCAGGAATTGTCGAAAGACATGCAGATTTGTAACGATGTTTTAGTTGTATATGATTAATTTATAAAAGTAGGTGTTACATTGCGAAAATCCATAGCACATAAGCTATGATAGAATTTCCATAGAATGAAAGAGCATCATCAGGAGGTAGACTTCACGGCATTATGTAGTTCTTGTGTAGTGTGTTATTGGTGATATTTTGTAGTAAGTGCGCTAGCCAATCCTACATGTATAAGGTATGAGAACGGCTTTTGCTTCATACACTACTTAGCATTTTATAGATTTTATATAGCAAAATATATATATATATATATATATATATATATATATCCATCCGTTCCCAAAGTAAGTAACTTAATACTTGTGTTATGGTTGACGGACAACTGGTAAATATACTACATATATAATTTTAAAGACATACTTACAAATATACACCCAGGCTCGAAAAACCAACAAATTGTTTATAGAAAATGATGGCCCTCGGCGGAAATCGAACCCGCGAAGCTGAAGGCAGGGTCACTACCCACTGCGCCAACGGGCCAGATGAGAGGACTTTCGTGGCTATCATACTCTACCACTCGACGATCATTGGAGAAGGAACGAGGAGAGTAATTTAGCTATTGAATATAAATAAATAATTAAATCAATAAATAATTCCATCATACCTTTCGAAGTTGAAATTGTAAAATATGAGTGCTTTATAGAAAAAACTCATTGCTTAGGCACCAGGGCATCACAGGCTCTTGACGGCAATAGCAAGGCATAATCGGGTTACTTGCTAAGAATAAAGAGCATTGATCGATAGGAAGACACCCATTGACTCTATATGAATAGGCTACACTCTGCTTATAAGTAAAATTGTTTCTTTGGGACACGTGATGTGGCGTGTATGCTTTTGGGGGAGTACCCCCTATTAAATTATAGCGAAACTAAATCAATATCTGTGTATCTCATGCAAACGTGAAGAATCGACTGTGAACCGGCAATATGTCCTATCTCAATTTTAAGCCAAAACACTTTTTAACGGCATTGCGTACTACTGCCCATCATTACCGTATCAACATGTATTATCTTAATATGAATGTATGACAAAGAAGTTGACAATGAAAAGTTAACAATAATAAGAAACAACAATTTTCCAGTTCACAGTCGATATGTCTGTTAACATGTACAGTAAAGCCGAAAGTCTATTGTCGTCAAATTATTGAATCTTCTTCTTGCATCGTTTTATCAGTGATGAGAATCGTGGCTCTTTATGACAGTACACTGTCAATGGCGTTTCGCCAGTTAGCCCTATTCTCCGTCGTGTGAAGAGCACAATAAAGGGGGGAGTTGAGAGCTTCCTTGACCTGGTCCGACCAACGTCTTGGGCTACGTCCACGTGGTCTCCTTCCATCGACACTTCCTGTTTCAAATTATAGAATAATGCAATAGTATTTAGTTGCCAGTGATGATCAATAGCTTTGCAACAACTTTGGCTCTAAAAGACCTCAGGGTCACTCAACGGACATTAGAAAGAGTATCTTCTATGTGATCAAAAGAAAAGTTGATTTAAAGAAACGATGCCCATCAAAGTTTAAAAAAAGTTTTGGATGTTCACGTACTTAAGTAAACATAGGTCCTAAACGGTTAGAATTGCGACGCAGTTTTAATCGACTTGATTCACAAAATTATCTATTAAATTCAATAATCATAGCCACATTGAGACATTTAGGAAAACCAGCATCATTATCAGCCACTTATACCACTAGATAGTAATAAATTTACTGCTATTAAGAAGAACTACCAAGACCCTCGGTGTCTTTAGAGTAATTAAAAAAGTGAAAGATTTTCAAACTTTTCAAAGAAGAAGCCTTTAATTTATTGATGATATATAAACAACGTGATGAATAAATGCCCCTAAAAATATTACACGGTAAAAAGGATATGGGAGTCCCTTAGTGGTACAGCCATATCCATTACTATAAAGTTCACCATCATTTTTTAACATTTTTCTATGCCTTTATTATAATTTCTCAGTCATTATTATTCAACACCAGCCCCGACATAGAAATAACACGTCACTCGATTTTTTTAGTTCGTATTATGTCATCGATAGAATATATACATAAAATTAATGAATAGCATCCGCCAATAATATTATTGTCGTAATTTATCCTTTACCACACACACTGCGTATGTGTATGTATGGTTATGGTTATTACGCGTCTTAAATATCTTTTTTGTGGTTTTATAATATCGCAGTATTGATTAGTCATGTACTAACTCAAAAAGTGCTTAGATAGGAAAAACAATTTTTGTAGTGCTACGTTCTTCATTTTTCATATATGTAGACGGCGATTATAGCATTTAGCCTTCGAGGTAAAAGTGATTCTTCTATCGAACTATGTAAATTTACCTTAGGTAAAAATACATCGAATTAAAACAAATGGGTATCCAGATATCTGTACACACAACAGCGCTTTTAAAAAGCGACGTATTTTTATCAAGCAGTGTTTCATTTTAGGCGTTAGACATATGGCGTTAAGCCGAATATACCATAGGAAACTTCTTATTACGCCTATTGCGGAGTTTTAACGCGACGCATTTTTATCGAGCAGTGTTCCATTTTAGGCTTTAGACATAGGGCGTTAAGCCGAATATACTATAGAAAACTTCTTATTACGCCTATTACGGAGTTTTAACGCGACGTATTTTTATCGAGCAGTGTTCCATTTTAGGCGTTAGACATAGGGCGTTAAGCCGAATATACTATAGGAAACTTCTTATTACGCCTATTGCGGAGTTTTAACGCGACGCATTTTTATCGAGCAGTGTTCCATTTTAGGCTTTAGACATAGGGCGTTAAGCCGAATATACTATAGAAAACTTCTTATTACGCCTATTGCGGAGTTTTAACACGACGTATTTTTACCGAGCAGTTTTCCATTTTAGGCGCTAGACATAGGGCGTTAAGCCGAATATACCATAGGAAACTTCTTATTACGCTTATTACGGAGCTTTAACGCGACGTATTTTTATCGAGCAGTGTTCCATTTTAGGCGCTAGACATAGGGCGTTAAGCCGAATATACCATAGGAAACTTCTTATTACGCCTATTGCGGAGTTTTAACGCGTCGTATTTTTTACGCCCGTGCGTACGAGGCGTAAAGGGCATACAAACTTAGACCCACATATTCCTTGATTGCGGATTGGTAGGATACACATATCTCAGGAACGTTTTAACTGAGTTTAAAAAAATACTAATGTGTTTGTTTGTCTGTCACTTTGTAACAACACGTGGGTGTTATATAACAGTGTACTACTTGATCAATTTTAAAAGCACGTAGTAGCAAAGTTAAACAAACTTATTTAATAAAATATTATTTGAAATAATATCCAGCTCTTTGCGGTATAATATACATCGTGAGGAAACCTGATTGAATAGTAAATTTTTGATAAGAATTTGTGGCCACACACACAAATACACAAACACACACACACACACACACTCAAATACACACAGTACACTGGCCTATACTGAAGCAGCGTGGTAAATTAAGTAAAGAAGAATAAGAAACTTAGCTTAATCGTAAATAGAGACGCGTTTAAGAAGATGCGCATATCTGTCTATCTATACTTATCATAAAACAAAGTCCCAAAAAGCTGTCTGTCTGAATGTAATCATTTTCTCAAAATCTACTAAACGGATTTTTGTACGGTTGTCACCAAAAGATGTGTTAAACAGATCGAGCAGTTGTTAAAAACTTGCTTGCTGGGATCTTTAGTCGCGTGCGCTGCGTGAAACAGCTGAGATACGCTAAAGTAATGTAGTAGAGAATTGCAGATCTATAAAAATAATATAAAAAAGTCCACGATAGCATGGCTCTATCTCACACGGTAAACTCACAATAACTTCTAACTACTTTTATGTTCAAAATTTCGAAAATTCGGGAAAAGTTTTGGTAAAGCAGTGAATTCCACGCGGGCGAAGTACCACTGATTTGAAAGTATTCACCCAAAGAGAAGCAAGAACATCAGCGTATAGCTTTAAAAAAAATTATACAATTTGATTAATTAATTACATGGTAATCGTTGCAGCCTGGTGCGTAGCTGACTACCGTTAAAGTATGCTTCTATCATTCATTTGTGATCGAAGCATAATAATAATATAATCTTCAATCGTATCAGCATCGTTTTAAGATAATTTCTAAACTTCAGTTACGTACGTCACATGTGACGAAATACTGAGCAAATTTGATGTCACTTTTTAGCGAGACATCGTAAAGATGAAAGGGACAAGTTATGTTTTGATAATTAAGTGCGAATCGTTTGCATCTCGACTATCAACAAGAATGACGAGCGAAGAGCTATAGACCAAGAGCCAACCACTTCGAAACGTTTTCCATAGTACGTTACATTATTAACCTTCATTTATTATATTCAGTAAAACGTTCAATAGTTATAAAGAAATTATCCTGTATTACGTAGTACTGAGTACAATCTTTAATTGTTATTTATTACCTTCATAGTTATGTATCTAAATCATGGCATGTCCAAAAAGGGCAAAATAAGAATGTAACTGCTTAGATTATCCAATTTTACAATGTTAAAGGCGAATACACACTTTTATTTAGAGCTTAACCTCACTGCGTAGATTATTGTCCTTCAAATCTTTGTACTGTGTTAAAGGTGAAGATATTTTTATTGAGAGCTTGGAAAAAAAACAATAAAAAGAGAAATCATAAAATGTTGCTTACGAGAAAAAAAACAGTTTTTTCACTTATATATGATACAACTTATATATCATATAAGAATTTTATACGAACATCCGATCCATTCTAAATATATATTATTACTTAGATAACTATATGTACATGTAAAAAATCACTTATAGTTCACTTTGATAATCTAGTTCAGTTCTAATGCTTAATATTCAACTTTGCGATTAAATATAAATTAATTATCAATAAAAATGAAGCGAAATATTTTTAGTGTAAAGGTAACCCTTCTGTATCTAGAGCACAGCATAGCATTATTGCATATAGAGCATAGCATCAGACTAAGACGAAAAAAACAACTGGAAAGCTTCGAATGTGATCTCTTTGAGTATTAGGCCGCCTACGTTCTAGCAGTTGTTGAACGTGAGTTTGCCTTAAGTATACAGGTACTTAAATCAAGCGATGTGTATACATAAAGTAATACTCCCGCGTTTTGCTCGGGATAAAGTTAATAATTACCATAAAATGATATGCTTCCTTAATAATATCGCATTTATCATAATGGCGAGTTCGATGGGATCTTCTATCTATACTCATTATAAAAGAAAGTCCCCAAAAGCTGTCTGTCTGTATATGATTGATTTTCTCTGAAACTGGATTTTTGTGCTGTTTTTAATAAATATTATTGAAGAAAGTTTAGGCTAATAGAAATTTACGGTTTAGCAAGTTGACTTAAACATATATTCGTGACACACTGCTGTCCAGCCAAAGCTTCGGGTAAAGCTAGTATTATTATTTAAATCAACTAGCTATATGTGCAGCTTTGCCTGCGTGGAAATCAATGTGTCTGACACTTAATAGTCCCTCGAGTTTCGGCGGCAAACTGACTCTCTGATACCCTGCATCCCTTTTTATACCTCTTCCCCCCCTCTTAACTACAATTGACATCGATACTTTGTTTTATAATAAGACTAGCTGTGCCAGCGGCTTCGCCCGCGTGGAAATCAGCGTGTCACAATTTTTTTCTAGAATTCAAATTTTAAACATAAAAGTAGTTATTGTGAATTAACCATAAGAGATAGAGACATGCTATCGCGGACTTTTTTGTACTAGTTTTATAGATCTACAATTATCTACTATATTACTTTAGCTCTGCTGGTTTACGCAGCGCACGCGACTAAAGTTCCCAGCAAGGACGTTTTTTAAAAACTTCGCGATCTCTTTAATACAATTTAGGTACTTAATAGCGATATGTGCTATTTATCTAAACCATCCGGAAGTATTGAACTATCTTTTGGTGAAAACCGCACAAAAATTCGTTCAGTTGATTTTGAGAAAATCGTTTACATACAGACAGACAGCTTTTTGGGACTTTGTTTTATAATAGGTATAGATATAGATGTAAAATATAATTTTCATATCGAATATTTAAAGCAACGTGTTTGTTTTAAGGAGTCATTGTATATTTTATTGTATCAGCGCATCTTGTTATTTATGACGTTAACCTTAGCGATCGATATGAGCGTCACAACAAGTAAGGCCGCCTACACAATAGCGTTAGTAAATGTAGGCGTTGTTTAAACGCACAGGTTTGTCTACCTCTGAGCACTGTGTACTTTGTTATATTTGAACGCATCCAATATTGACAATCAGATGACGACTGTCGTGGGCATAAATAAAATTTTTCGATTTTTACAACCGTTTATAAGAATTTATTTATAAGAACATTTGAAGATATAAAAGTTTAAATATATAACCTAGATTAGTCATAATAATGAAAGCATTTTGTTTTAGTATTTAAATTATATAAGACAGTTTTATAATTTATATTATAGATATTAAAATTTTTCTCCAATTGAAAATTTGAACATAAAAGTAGTATTTGTGTTAACCATAAGATATAGAGACATGCTGTTGGGGATTTTTTTTAGTATTTTATAGATATACAATTCTGTTGTACATTACTTAAAGTAACGCACGTAAGTAAAGCTCCCAACAAGCGAGTACCAGGTGGAGCGGGGACAATACGTTTTGTAAAGTGTTACAGTGAAGACGAAAGTAAATTGTAACGTGTTAATATTGTGAGAAATAAATATATTTAGTTGGAATTGTAAACTTTGTGCGGCCGTTCTTACAATCTTTAACAAAATTTTCATAAAAACGTAGTGTACCGTAGTCTAAGTCATCCAGTCATCATTCTTTTGCTCTATATATTAGTAAAACCGTACAAAAATCCATTCGGTAGATTTTGAGAAAATCAATCCCATACAGACAGAACAGCTTTTGGGAACTTTATTTTATACTAATATTCCCATGTTATACATAAAATTCTTAATAAAATCGGTTTAAATCTTCGGAAAAATATACTATTAACTAAAACTTTACATAAGTAGGTCCAACTAGTATTTTTTTCGCCTAAATTTCGATATGTATTTTAATTTGACAAACGTTGTGTTCAACCTTTTTATAATGTTGTTACATTTTTTGATAATATACGCATTTTTTTTTATTTTTTATTATATTTTATTATGCGAAAGTTTTAATACCATTAATAGGAAAAATTAAAAGATCGAATTTTGTATTATATTTTTTTTATAGCTTAAGGCGTAATTGCCATAGAGTCGTAATATAATAGTCGGGGTGCCATAGGCACGCCTGTAAGTGAGTGTCATAAAAAATAATGAGAGGGAACATGAAAGTCGTATCTTATCTTTGTCTAATCACATATAAAAAAGAGAGACATAGATAGACTCGCTTCCATACGCGTTAAAGCTTTGGTACCCCAGCGGTGAGACCGTGCGAGTCTCTAGAGACGGTCATTGGTTCCAACCCCGGGCACCAATGAGTTTTTCTATTAAAACTTATGTGTCTAATTGATAATTGCAATTTATCACACGCTTTTCGGTCTAGGAAAACATCGTGATGAAACCTGCATATCTCTAGAGATTTCTGAGAGATATTTGTAACCTACCAATCCGCATTGGAGCAGCGTGGTAGGTCTTAGCTCCAACCCTTCTCGCCAGAAACGGAGAGAGGAGGCCTATTCCCAGCAGTGGGATTGTAATAGGCCGTTTTACTACTTTTATTCCCCTACTTGGACATAACTCTAAGGTTATTTTGCAAGCCTATTTTGATTGTTGCTTTGTCTACTGCAGATATTGTTTTTTATTGCGTTTTAATTAACAAACTAAGAAAGGTTGTCTCTAAAAACTTATAATAGGCAAAGGTCAAACAAATAAAACACCAATTACACCGAATATAGGTTTATTTGAATAGAAATTTGATTCAGTAAGTCCATTGCAACCTTTTATATAATACCATAAAATCCTTCTAAAAAATCGTAATGATGTCTAATCACTTTATACGACAAATACTAACAATTGAAGCAACTTCTAAAAAAAAATCTTATCCCAATTTTTAAATCCCAGACTTATACTAAGTGAAAGATGGATTTTTTACTTGATGAAATCATCGTGCTAGCTTTCAACCTTCGAGCCTTTAGACCCTTATATTGCTACAGATGAAATTTTTAAACTATTCTTTACCTCTTGAAACAAACTAAAGCAAATAAAAATCGTTATAAATTTCTGAAAAAACAGCAGACAGTTTTTGGATTATATAAAGCTTTAAAAGAAAAGGTAAAGTTGTTGCGTTTGGTTGTCAATGTATATGCCCTTATTTTGTTCCTCTCTACACCAAGTAGAAAAAACTGTTAATATGCATTTTTTGTAATTTCAGGAATAATCATATTCATCTTGGCAGCTTCGTTTTGAAAACTTTAACTCCAATATCACAGCCCCTTAGCAATCATCATTTTGATGTTCTGCGTTCTCACAATTCTCAAATCTTTAGAAGACACAATAGATATAAAATACAGGATATAATGATCCAGAAAAGAAAATAATTACCACGGAAAAAGATTTTAGATGTTGCTCCAAATGTTCTATTATAAAATTAATTTATACATATTTGAACTTAAAAACGGTAAACGTTAAATTATACATTTTTAAAATAGTTTATACTAGATATTGTCGAATTAGTTTTTCATTCTTGGCTTTTTGGATAAGTCAATTTACGTGAACATAGGAGTATGAACATGTTATAAGTCATAAGATAAAAAATAAGTCAAATATATAACTGTTCTCTCTACGACGGCATATGTAGTCATTAAGACGCTTGCCCGTACTGCTTTGCTTGTATGGTAGTATGATCAATAGCAATAGCATTTCATACATATTGTGATCTCGTGAGGATATAATGTAAAACCGACTGAAAATCTAAATCAAAGTCATTGCTTGAATTCTTCTTTTCTATTTACCGCTGCCCGACTAGTTCATAAATACTAGTAAATTTGCCTATGTCGATAATATGTAACATAAATAATTACTTAAACTAAATCTACATATGTTATATTCAACAGCCGAAACACGTACGTTTTCTAACTAGTAAGTTTCCCAACATTTACGTTTCAGGTTTTGGCTAAACCGGAACTTAATGTAACTCTAAGTAAGTAGATTAACTAAAATGAAAAGTAAAATCGGATGTTATTACAAAATTCACTAAAATTCAAATACAATTTTTATTTATACTTCCATTTATATGTAGTTTGGAATTTTTACGTTTCGCGTAGTAAATTATAATTATCAATTAGACAATTAGAAAAATTTAATTTACATAAGTGTAAAAAATGAATTAAATATCAAAAATTGAAACAAAAATTATCTTAAAAACCAATATTAATAAAAAAATTGTTAATTATGTATACAATGTACGAAAAGTAGATAATTTAAAAATGGAGAACCTGAAAACACGGTTTTCATGAAGGAAAATCTGACGCTACAATTTATAATTTATCTATTGATACTAAAAAGTATTAGAGATCTTTTGTTAACATCTATATAGTTACATCTACTTATAGTGTGTATGTATGTGTCGTAAAAGGCGACCAATATAAGTTGACCCGCCTTGTGGCATATGGCTGAAAACAGTGGGTTAGTATAAATGCTGTAAACTGTGACTATGATATAGTTACTGATAGATAACTGATAGTAGGCTGTAGAGATACCACTTGTCACTTTTTATAAGTTTTAAATATCTACTGTAACTAGATATGGATCATAATTTTGATAAATCAGAAGTGTTTTAAAAACTTTGCCATTTTTAATACTTAGCACACATTTTTAAGGTTTCGATTATTTGTTCAGATAACCTGCCGTGTGGTATCCGGCTACATAAAATAGATCCCCCATCGTTTCCTTACCGAGGTGTCGTAAAAGGCGACCAAGGTAAGTTGACGTCAGGCAGGCGGCCTGTCGTAAAATACGTAGCCAAATTATCAGTAGCCAATCATGTGACATATTTGTAACATGTGTGCCGACCCCACTTAGAGTCGGATAAGGGTAGGAGAATGACGAATGAATGATAACCTGAAGTCGATACATCAAACACAAGGAGTTGTGGAAAATATTTAAAATGCTTGAGAAGCCATATGGATTCTCGTATTTAATATTTTAATTTTTATATTGATGGGTTGATTAATATGTATTAATATTTCAAATACATGAAGATTTTTCAAACGGGCTGCTTAAGAATGCACTTTTATCTTCACAATTTATCTCTCAATGTTACATCAAAGCGCATCGGCTATCACTTTATTAAACTAATATATATACATTTACAAATACCTTTTAGGCTATTTTTTTTCTTAATCCTACATTAATAATTTATAGAATTAGCATACTTCGCGGAGGTCTATAATGCTAAAGTAATACAAAAGTAATAATAAAATTATTTTGCTATAATCCGCGATACAGTAAATAGAAAATATATATAGTGCTAAATGTATAGTGGACTATACGTTTTTTCATACCCGTTACATGCAGGATTCGTAAAAACATATGCACAAACCTCCACCACTTCCACCAAATACACAAGCACTACACAGGTTCACTATCACAAACTCAACAATCGTTTCGCCCCGCAACCGAAGCATCATCAGGAGATAGACTCCACGACAAAATCGCAAAGCGAAGCGTTATGCGAACAAGCATTGTTATATAGTAATAGGTTCATCCCCACCTTTACCTCTGAACACGTGCAACATGCTTGAACTTGAAACATTTATCTGATCGTTAATGAGGGTGCCATTGTGATTTTGTCGTGGAGTCTATCTCCTGATGATGCTTCGGTTGCGGGGCAAAACGATTGTTGAGTTTGTGATAGTGAACCTGTGTAGTGCTTGTGTATTGTGGTGGAAGTGGTGGAGGTTTGTGCATGTGTTTTTTACGAATCCTGCATGTAACGGGTATGAAAAAACGTATAGTCCACTATACATTTAGCACTATATATATTTTCTATTTACTGTATCGCGGATTATAGCAAAATAATTTTATTATTTCTTTTGTATTATGGATCTCCGCAAAGTAACGCCTAATTCTATAAATTAGCCAAAGTAATAATAAAATTATGTTACTATAATCCGCGATAAAGTACATACAAAATATATATAATGCTAAATGTATAGTGGACTATCCGTTTTTCATACCTGATAAATGCAGGATTCTTAAAAACACATCACTATCACACAGCCAACCGAAGCATCATCATATCATGATGAAACGATTGTTGAGTTTGTGTTATTGAACGTGTGTTGTGCTTGTGTATTGTGGTGGCGGTGGTTGAGGTTTGTGAATGTGTTTTTACGAACCCTTCATGTATCGGGTATGAAAAAACAAATGTTCCACTATACATTAAGCATTATATATATAAATATATTTGCTATTTACTTTATCGCGGATTCTGTTAAAATCCCACTGCTGGGAGTAGGCCTCCTCTCTCCGTTTCTGTAGAGAAGGGTTGGAGCTAAGACCTACCACGCTGCTCCAATTCGGATTGGTAGGTTACACATATCTCCAGAATTCTCTAGAAATATGCAGGTTTCCTCACGATGTTTTCCTTTACCGAAAAGCGTGTGATAAATTGCAATTATCAATTAGACACATGAGTTTTAATAGAAAAACTCATTGGTGCCTGCTCGGGTTTGAACTCGTGTTCCCCTCGAAAGAGTCGCACGGTCTCGCCGCTGGGCTATCACAGCTCAATGGGCCATCGCGGATTATAGCAAAATAATTTTATTATTACTTTTAAATCCTACATTACTTAATATTCCTTACAATTATTAGATATCTAAACTTTTCGGTCTTACATTGAGAATATTTGAGTTAATACATAAAATTTAATAGTAGAACAATATTAGAGTTCGCTTGTACTCACAGTGATGTGCAGATAATGTGCAAAGTATGAACATGTTATAAATATACGCTTACGTCTAAGAACCTAAAGGTTGCTCTGGGAGACCTAGGTCTAGTTACAGTTACGTTCATCGGTTGAAGAAGATATTATATGTATATCGCACACTTAGTATTAAAGCGACGTAATTCAAAATTGCATTACATTGAGTTACATGTAATCTTACTCACGTACGTGAACTCACGCTGCGAACTAAAAATAGATAGTGTTTTCTTGTTCTTCGAAGTTATGGCTCTCTAACGCACACGAGTTTTATAGGCACTACGCTATACTGCAATTTGCCACAAAACTTTTTCGAATTAGGCCACTTTAATACTAAGTGAATAAAGCTCTCATATTATTTTATATTTATATACAATATATTCGGAAGATGACAACTAAACCGACACCGTAACCGTAGTTAATAATCAAATTTCCATAATATTGTGACAATGGTGAAAATTCATCAAATCGTCAGATCATTTTGATGAATTTTTCTAAAAAATAGTTTAATAATTTAAAAATCTTATGAAGGTCTTTAAATGACACCCACAGTCTCTAAGTGTGCTATAAACAGTAATTTTTTAGATATATTTTTAAATTTAAAATACTTATGGAAATTTATTTCATACTTATGGAAAAGTGTCTATAATATCAAACTATTAACCAAATAAATTTATCAATAGATAAGAAGACTTAAGGATTATCTGTACTTTTAAGTTTGTTTTTTTCTTAACTATTTTACACTGTTTTGATTTCTACCTACTTAAAGTCTTACCAGTAGAAATGAGTATATGGTAGAATTTCTTTGTCCGTATTTGAATTGAATAAAACAAAAGATTAATACGTCAACTATGCTAAATATCTGACATACTCTTTTTTTACAGGGGTGGCAAACTTAGGATGAACCTTTGTACCTTTTTTTATAAATAATGTTTTTTCCGTTTTTTATAGTACATAAATAAATAAATAAAATAAATGAAGCTACCGACTCCTAATAAATACTCTGATGTTTCTGCACACGCCCATCCTATCTATCAACGCTATCAACTCATCAGTAGCTTCATCAACATGTTGTCAGGTTAAAATAAACTTTATTTAAATATTGCAATAACCCACACAACCGAATTCATGGCATGTATACTTGCTGTATAACGATTTCCAGTAATAGTTAGTTCTCTTTCCGATTAACATTATATATAATATAATTAAAAAGCGTTTTCTGTCGTCTGCCATCTCAACTGTTATATTTACATGAATAAATTTTTACTTACTAAAATTTCTTATGAATTGTATTTTATATTTGTAATAACAGTTTCTATACTACTTATAGTGTACATAACTCTTTCGGTTTTTTTTCTATTCTAAATTTTTATTTACTATGACAAGCCAATGGCATTTTACACATACTTATAGTACGCGGCAATAAATAATGCACATCGAGGCTCAGAGAGAGAAATCGGCTAGATTCTGCTTCATAGAGAATCGTTCTAAGTTGTCGATGTGCATTATTTATTGCCGGGTATTATACTAATATTTTTTTATAATACATTCATCGTAAGGCAAGTCCAAGTAAATCATTTTTTAAGGCGAGTACAATACGAGTGAGTGCATCATAGAAAGTTTGGTACAAAATACTTTTATTTGACAAAGACTTTAAAATATATAATACTATTAACAATCACAATTTAATGAAGGTAAGCAAGTTTTTTTTGTATTTCAATATATAATAAATCGATATGGTTTTATGCAACACATATTTATATTTCTGTAAAATTATATAATATATGTGATTGAATATTTAATTTATGAAAAAAATGAAAAATTTCAAATTAATTATTCCTATTGTCCTGAATTTTAATATACTATGCCGACTGATACTATTATACCGATTTAATAAACTTATTTTCTATATTTTTTTTACTTTTTTGATATTTTTTGTTATCAAACGTATATTAAGTTATAATAGTATAAATTTTTAAATCTACTAGTTAATATATGATACGTTTTTGATACTTACATATAATTATTAACAATTATGCACTTAAACAACGAGGGATGAAAGAGATGCCTAACAAAAATACAGCCCTTATTTCAATTAAAGTTTAAAATAAACATTTAGCCATGAAAATCTTGTTGATTCTATCCATGGCCATTTTTGAAATCATTTCGTTATCATGCGAAACCTACAGAAACCTAAAGACACTTAACAAATTAAATTCAAAAAATTAATATACAAGTAAACGTAGAACATTTTTCGCATTTAATTAATTTGTAGCATAATTGTTTAATTCGTAAACTATAAATAAAGTTAATGTTTTAAGAGGCATTATATTTTTTTAGTTTAGTTATTATTAAAAAAACGGTTAACACTGATTTACTAAGAGAATTTGTGGGTATTTAAAAAAAAAAAATTTAGAGAATTAGTAGTAGCGGCCTGTTACTATGCCCACTGCTGGGCTAAGGCCTCCTCTCTCCGTTTTTGGAGAGAGGGTTTGGAGCTAAGACCTACCACGCTGCTCCAATGCGGATTGGTAGGTTACACATATCCCTAGAATTCTCTAGAAATATGCAGGTTTCCTCACGATGTTTTCCTTCACCGAAAAGCGTGTGATAAATTGCAATTATCAATAAGACACATAAGTTTTAATAGAAAAACTCATTGGTGCCTGCCCGGGGTTTGAACCTAGAGAATTAGGCGTTACCATAATACAAAAGTTAAAATAAAATTATTTTATGGATTATTATTTTGTGGAGTCTATCTCCTGATGATGCTTAGGTTGCAGGGCAAAACGATTGTTGAATTTGTGATAGTGAACGTGTGTAGTTCTTGTGTATTGTGGTGGAGGTGGTGGAGTGGAGTTTTTACGAATCCTGCATGTATTGGTTATGAAAAAATGGACAGACATTTAACAGTATATATATATTCTATTTGCTTTATCGCGGATTATAGCAAAATAATTTTATTATTACTTTTGTATTTTTTTTTCGTAAAACAAATGCTTTTTTCTAATTCAATGTTATAAGAGATATACTTTTGGTCGTTCAACCCTCGCAAATAAAAAAAATCTTTGGTTTTCTAGCTTTTGATGAGGCTTTTTGGGTAACGCAATATTTACATTCCAAAACTAAGCTTAAACTATTTTTTTTTTACTTTTTCTTTTTTCTGAAAATGTTATTTTAAGGTTATTATTACTAACTTTATATTTCGATTTCCGTAGCCAAACCTACGCGACCTATTTTAATTTGCTTTTATATTTATACAGCGCCTTTTTATCGATCTCGATCTGAATTGCTGTTTATTTTTTCAAAGGAAGTTCTATTATAGTACAGTAAACAAAAAAATTCATATGGAAATTAGAAAAATAAATAACAATTGTAAATTACAAAAAAAAAACAAAACAGAAAAAAGACAATTTAGGTAGGGTTGTCTCAAATATGTTTTTTTAAATATTATAATAACTTCCTTTTTCATATATCATTTATGTTCATACGTTTCATTGAAAGTGAAAACTGAAATTTTTTTCGGTTAAATATTCCGAACAAAGAAAAAGAACACACACATTGATTAATATTAAGAAGAAGTGAATATTGAACGCGCTTATTTAAAAGTTATAAGTAAATATTAGTAATATTAAGCTATAAAATATAATTAATGTATAGGTACCGGATATACTCACGTCTTATTTTATCGGATGAGCTCGACTAGTTTCGCGCGATATCGCCGCATAAAGAGTTTATGAATGCCCCGTATGGGCTTGAAACCAGTCGGGCTCATCAGATAAAATAAGAAGTCAGTATAGCCGGTCTCGAAACATTAAATATAAATAAATAAATATAAATAACAGTAATAAATATAATAACAGAAGTAACATAATACTTGTGTTTCATAATACGGGTGACGAACAACTGGTAAATATACTATACATACATATATCATTTTAAATACATACTTAAATACAAATATACACCTAGGCTCAAAGAACCAACTTGTTTATAGAATATGTTGGCCCTCGGCGGGAATCGAACCTGCGACAGGCAGAAGGCAGGGTCACTACCCACTCCGCCAACGGGCCAGTCAATTAATTATGAATACCACTCGGATAGTTTAATACAATAAAATATAGTCTATATTGTCGTCTACATTGTAGTGTATGGTTACGGAAAAGCGAAATATAACGTTTGCCTTATTTGAAAAGTACTCGTCTATCTCATTAATTCGACTTAATTATAGGTAGGTAGTGTGGAGGTATTATGGTTTATTAGGATGGTTTCTAATACGGTTTTAAAATCAGCTCGTAAGTTGCATAGAAGTAACTAAATTGATATGCTCACTAAAATGTCCTTTGTTGTTTAAATCGAGATTAAAAAATAATGGTTAATGATCCAAAGTAAGGATGGTATGTTTATGAATACAAAATTTGAAATCAAGGATATTTCTGCAAAAAACATAATAGCATGGCTTTTTAAAATCCAATAATAACTTATGCCAGGGCGAAATCAACTTTACGCCAGAAGCCGGAGTAACAGACGTTTTCAATGTATCTCTAGGCTTATGTCAGGAATCCGTTTTAATTCCATTTTTATTTCTCTTTCTTATTGAAGCACTTACTGCTCAAATTCAAGAGTCCTTGATATATGGTATTAGCCGATGACATGGTACTTGTCGGAGAAAAAACAGCTGAGATCGAAAGCAGATTGGTAAAAAAGCACGAACAATTAAAAAGTTGGTTTCAAATCAGTCGTACTAAAAACCTCCTCCTAAAGGAACATTTTATTTCTCCCCGATTAGCTTAGATTAGAAAGTTTTTAAGTCTGCTCTGAATTCCGTTATCTTAGTTAGGTTTTTTAGAACAACGGTGAAATAGATCGATATGTGGGTAAAAGAATGAACGTAAGATGGATGAAGTAGCAACAGGGTCTCAGAAACAATATGTGACCTCCGAATGTCTTTTAAAGTTAATCTGTCAAGATCAGAATGTTGGGCAATGAAAAAGACGAATAAAAGAATAAAGCATGCAAAAGAGATGTATGTGAATGTTAAAGTAGATGTGTGTGACATACTGCATAAAATACAAAATGAATGATAGTCTCAAAGTTATGCGTGTTCTAGAAAAGACTAGAAATACAAGATTAAGATGATATGGACATATAATGAAGAGGGATGATAATCATGTGATTTGTGACTAGAAAGCTGAAAAAATATGGATATTAACGCGACATGCATATAAAGGGAGTAGCGAACGAAGTTGACGAACAATAGGGAAGAATGGAAGAGAAAAATATGTTACGCCGACAACCTTTAGGGTGCCATAAGGGCAGGAGAATGAATGATTCTTTAAGTATTCCAAAATTTTAAAGAGGAGCTAATGATTTTGATGGAACATTTGATGGTAGCTATGACATTTATTGAGAATGAAAATTTAATTAAACCTTAGCATCTCCTGAGCTGGAACGTACATAAATTGATTGTTTTGTTTAAACCGTTATACGTCAATGATCAGAATTTTTGTAACATTTCTTCTTCTTTCTTCTTTACTCACATATATTTCATTACTGGTTGTAAATCCTTAGTTAGCAATTTCACGAGTGACATTGGAAATATTTACAACTACTCATTATATTATTGTTCGTTTATGAAGACTCAATTTCAATATAATAAATATTTACTACAATATTTACAACTACTCATTGTTCTAATGTTTATAAATATTCAAGTTTACCAAATATGCACGTACTAGAATATTTACATTATACGTGTTTGGTTGATCGTTTATATAGATTATAGTTTTCTAAATATGTACTAAAATATTTACAACTACTCATTATACGCGTTTGGTTGATCGTTTATATAGATTATAGTTTTCTAAATATGTACTAAAATATTTACAACTACTCATTATATACCTATTATTGTACCTTTATATTGAGTCGAGTTTCCTAAAGATGTGTTATATATAATATTTACAACTACTCATTATATATCTATAATTGTACCCTTAAAAAGATTCAAGTTATCCAAATATGTTTTGCAATATGTACAACTACTCATTACATTACTATTATTATCTTTTGTACTGACTTAAGTTTTCCCAATACCCTCTTCAATATTTACAACTACTCGTTTTAATTCTGGTCTAAATCTTAGTTTCACTTATATCTAGTGTAATTTACATCACGTCAGTGATAAAAAAACTTACTACAGTATTTACATCTACTCGTTATGTATTAGCTTGTTGCTCGTATATAGAACCTTTCGTTTAAAAAGCCTACAATATCATACAAACTTAATTTATTAAATACTTACTTAATATATAGGGCAGAAATTAAGTAAACAGACATAAGAAAATACAATTCTCATTATAATGCGGTATTTTAAATTATTTGTATTCTAAAATATTCAATATACATATTTCGAAAAATTTGCAATCAGCTTTGTTGACCCAATCCTAAACATCACCTTATTTACTGTACGCATCAAGAGTATATAAAGTCCTTGCAAGAAGTCAATTCAAGTTAGAGAACAGTTAAGTTTTCAAATCCTTTTTCAAATATGTAGTTTGGATATAGGCAAGAAGAGATTTTTTTTGTATTTTTGCATATTATGAACATTTGCATTTGCATTAACTAAATAGACCCTAGTGGGAAGCTTCTATACGGCTACTATTTTACTTATATGTATTATTTGGAAGATATTTATTATATATAACTTATCGTTCACTGTTTGCAGTTTAATTGTAAATTATTATATATAATGACATATATTAATATAGTACATATTGAATATATCCGATAATATACATATTTACAACTACTCTTTTTCAGCTGGTATGTGTTTTTTGCGTAATTTTTATTGTACACGACAATTTACCTTATATAACAATATAACCTATACGAATTTAACTTTATACTTTTTTTTTTTATAACAAATATCTACAAGTTATATCTATCTTAAATTACTTACACGCTACTACTATAGAAATCATGCCCACGTGGAATGGTCCCAAGAATGTTGGCAGCGTTTCCGCGTTGAATCGCTAAGCTGATTCTTTGTGCGAAAAAGGAGCCAGCCCTCTTGTCACCCGAAGAGGCGATCAACCGAGGTGTTAAAACGGATAAAAAAAATTTTGCACTTTGGCTCCATGGCCCTAGGGTCTCAACTGCAAACGGCACAAATATATAACTCTCAACGAGAGATGCCTACTTTCGCCGCTTGCCGGATTCGGCCATTTCCGCCGCAGCTCCAGGTCTTGACGCCGTTTCCCTGATATGGGACGAGGCTAACGTATCAACGCATGTTGCGTCCCACATTAGGGACTTTATACTTAATATATATTGAACATATTACATGTCAAAATGTCTAATAAAATATAACTTAAAATATTGTTTTTTTTAATTTACTACTTGTTCTCGACAGAAGTTGTCGTAAGCTGGATTTCAATTAAAATATTTTTTTTAATGTTCGTCTATTTAAACCACAGATGTGTCAGGAAGTGAGTATACTTATTTATAGAGTTGTACACGATTTCGTTGACCAAAATATTCAACTTCTATTTTAAAAAACACGTGCTAGCGTACCGTATTTTTTAATATCTCCAAATATGTACTGAAAGTATGAAATTAATATTACAAAATGCCACGCTGCTCCAATGCGGATTGGTAGGTAACACACATGCCTAGAATTTTCTAGAGATATGCAGGTTTCCTCACGATGTTTTCCTTCATCGAAAAGCGTGTGATTAATTGCAATCATCAATTAGACACATAAGTTTTAATAGAAAACTCATTGGTGTCTGCCCGGGGTTTGAAGCCATGATCGTCTCCAAAGAGTCGCACGGTCGCACCACTGGGCTATCACAGCTGTAATTTTGTTAACACGACTATAATTAGAAATATATATGATGGATATTGCCGTTCGAATAATTTGTTTGAAAATTGTTTTAGCAACAAAATTGCTAGGGATGGCCGCGTGGCATGAATACTGCTGAATTTCCTTTAGTGGCGTTTTTAATTTTAGCGTCCTTTAATTGGCGCATAATATATGTTTTCAAACGTATGTTGTAATCACTAATTTTTTATACAAAATTAACTATGATACATGACGATCTGCTTTTGATACACGTGTACAAAAACCTAACGTAGGGCGGCGCTGTCAGTTCAAAAATTTCAAATAATAATGCGCAATGTCGTAGCTTGAAGGAATTAATAGAAGCTTAACTAATACAAATTTTTGCCAATTTATTGTTACGAACATGCAAAATGAGTTCGTAATGCGTATGTCATCGAATTCGTATTTGACGGTGGCAATGTTACGAACATGCAATAAGAGTTCGTAATGCATATGTCGTAAAGTTCAAATTGAACGAGGCAGTTTAAGAACATGCAAAAACGGTTCGTAAACCAAATGTTATAGAGTTCAAATTAACGCTTAACGCTAATTCTCTGGAACATTCGACGTGTGAAATACATGTTATTGGTAAACATGTTTAGGATCATTTCAAGGCTATCGAATGTTCTCGAAAGCGGTTCGTTCGCTATATAAGCAGACGTATCGTGGGCCTCGACATTCAGTTTGTGAATAGCGATCAACAGCGAATAAACAAGTGAAAATAAAAGTTAATTGTTAATGAGTTCGGCATTTTTATTGGACAACGGACTGTGAGTAGACTGTAAGTAGTAAGTTTGCAGTAAAAAGTTGAATAAAGAGTTTTAACGAGTCACCAGGTATTTTCATCCACATCCACGAACCCCTGTACGTAACAGTATATAAACGTTGTTCCAATAAACAATTCTTAATGTTGCTTCGCCAAAAGTGTTAGGTATATCCATTACATTTCCAACTTCTGTTTATTTAATGTTTATCGTAGATTTGTGCGCACTGATATACTGTACATCGGTTAAACTAAACCAAGAAAACCTTATAAAACGTGTTAGGCTCTAGGTTCATTAATATTTCATTTTTAGTACTATGCCACGCACAATTTTTCGTTCTTTATCCACTACAATATTTACAAGTACTTGGTTTACGCCAGACTTTATTTGTTTTTTGTTATTTTACAGTCACCTATCCAGGTATAGAATGTTATTTAATCTTTTTAGTTAGCAATCATTAATATTTTACTTTCAGTAAATACTCTGGCTTGAAAACAACGTTTAGCTGTAGATAGGGACTGCTAATATCATGGATACTCTTCTTTGACTCTTTTATGACAAGTCTCATCAAAAAACTAGCAAGCACTGATACAACCACATATCACTCATAAAACCATAAAATGCTATACTCAAGGTCAATTTACTGATATTTTTTCTGCAATGTATTTGCTACACCATAAGTAAACACCATAGTGTTTAATATCACCCTCTTAGTCATGCTTTTAAAATATGGTATACGTATTTCACAATACGTTATAATCAAAAAAAGTTCGTTAAATATCGTTAAAGTAAGTCAAACTTTTTTCCAATAAAACGTATAATCCGACCACTATCTAACCGAAGTGGCAATATCATTCCTATCAAAAAAGCGGAAACTTGTGTAATCTCGTTCAAAATTAAGATGAATAAAAAATACGTTTTACTATAGAATTGGTTAGAAACCGGCTATACTTACGTCTTATTCTATCGAATGAGGCCCATTAGTTTCATAGTCTATACGAGGTCTCGAGTCACGCGCAGCGAGCTATACGCGGTTTCTGCCGCGGTAACGCCGCATAAAGAGCTCATGAATAAGGGCTTGAAACTTATCGGGCTCACCCGATAGATAACACGTGAGTGTAGCCAGTAAATTAAAAATTAATTCTTCAGAAATGTGTTCTCGTGAGGTAAGATCAACATGAACAAATCATGCAAGTAATCATATAGTGCTCGCCAGTTAGTATTTATTAATTTGTCATTGTTTATATACTTAATTGTTTATTTTATATATTGATAAAACTTAAACGTATAAAGTATAAAATAATTAAGTTCTCGTTCATAAGCTAAATATAAATTTTGTTTACTAAATATGTACAGCTACTTCGTTATGCTTTAAAGCCGATCTGACTCATATATCATAATATTATAAAAATTTATTATAATATTTACAAGCGTCTAGGCTATGATCTTATTTATTAATTTATAAAGTAACTGGTAAAAAAGCAAAAATACTGTTATTTAAATAAAGTTAAAAGTCTTAGAATTCGCTTTGAAAAGTTTTGTGTAGAAAAAGGTTTATGGCGGCTGTACACTCTCTGCAAGAATCCGAAGAGATGCCGAGTACGAGAGTAGGTATACAGGGTTGCTCTCGCCTCGGTTGTGTTATGGATGTCGGAAAACTGGTAGATATACTACATATATAATTTTAAATACATACTTAAATATACGTCCAGGCTCAAAGAACCAAAAATTTGTTAATAAGAAATGTTGCCCTCTCGGTGGGAATCGAACCCGCGACCCGCGGAGTTGAAGGCAGGGTCACTACCAACTACGCCAACAGGCCAGTCAAATTGTTAAAACTGAATAATTTATTTCACATGATTTCTTTACTTATGCTTTGGTTTTAAATCTTTTAAGTGAAATTTTAGCAAACAAATGCATTAAGTAGATTATCAAAACGTTAATTGGTGAATATTTTATTGATTGTATTGATTTTTAGGTCTTATTCTTTATACATTTTAATTATTTTTTAATAGGCAAGCGCTTGATTGCCATCATGCCTGATGGTACGCCATGATCCAAGGTAGAGCGCGCTTTCGTAGATTGCACTGAAAATGTGCTACTAATATGTATTATAAAAATGAGTTTTTAATCAATATAATTATTAATCTTAATCTACAGTTATTTACATGCTACACGTGTTTAGTTCGACTCAAAACATTTTTCAAATTTCAAAATATATTTACAGATTTACTTACGTTAAGAACTACTTATAAATATTTATGTACAGGCTACTCGTGTATGACTAGATTTTGTTCATTGTTGCAATCTTGGGTCCAATTTACAATTTTCCCTACTAAACCTATAGGCTATCTTACTTTGTAAAATTATAGCTTTGACCAAAATTATGAACTGGTATGAGTGGTACTGTGTTACACTTCACTATTGCAGACACAATAAATGCTAACATCAGACTGAGTAGAATAACCCCGACGGGCTTATTTATTTCTACTGTTGCTTTATTGTGTAACGGTCTGTTACTATGCCCACTGCTGGGCTAAGGCCTACCACGCTGTTCCAATACGGATTGGTAGGTTACACATATCCCTAAAATTCTCTAGGGATATGCAGGTTTCCTCACGACGTTTTCCTTCACCGAAAAGCGTGTGATAAATTGCAATTATCAATTAGACATATAAGTTTTAATTGAAAAACTCATTGGTGCCTGCCCGGGTTTGAACCCATGATCGTCTCTAGAGAGTCACACGGTGTTACCGCTAGGCTATCACAGCTTTGTTGCTTTATCGTGTGCATTTCCGTAATATTTTATGAAACTACTATTGACATTGGACTACTTCAAACAAAATTTAATAAATTATTCCTATTTATTATACTTCCTATTACACAACTATATACCTAATCGTTATATGAATTTAAAAGTATTTATAAGCATATTTAACACAATACCTAACAACTGGTAGAGAGAGTCAATGTTAGCACACTGGAAATTATTTTGTTGCATTCTATTGAAAATTCTTTTAAAATTACACATCGCTATGTTATTTTGTCCTCTGGTTTATTGATTACGGGGTCAAATGACGTTCTTGGGTAGTGAGGTGATGGTGGTTTGTGCTAGTAGTATATACGGTTTTCCAAATACTACGCGTGTAACGTATGGTATGATAGCACTCTACTTATGTATTACATAGATTTTATTTTATTGTTGATTATATAAAGCCATATTTTCATTACTTTTGGTGGATATTTGTCAGAAATATTTAGTAACATTTCGTCAGGAATATTGAGGTACGGAAAATGGTTTTCCCGATTAAGAATAGAATTGTGTAATCGTCTGAACACTTTATAATGACTTCTAGCGATGTTTCTATTTTTTATAAGTCATGTAGTTTCCCTATACTCTATTAGCAGGCAATGTTTGACACTAAAATCATTGGAAAGATACCTACACTTGTAGATTTAGGCATTCTAAGTTGGTATGCTCGCTATAATTTTACGAATAGATAGTCACGTTTATAACTATATGATTAAATATACGATAACTAGATATAATTTAAGATAGCGTACCAATTTAAGGGAATTTTATTCCCTCATTTTAATTCAAGCTTATAAGCACACGAATAATATAGACTAAAAATGTCGGAGCATAATGCTATAGCACTGAACTACTGCGCATTTAATTTGAAGGCTATGACTTGTTATTGATAAAAATTAATAATGGCCAAAATTAATAGGTAAATTTTAGTATTACAAAACTTGACTTCATGCACTTTCATCGCTTATACTGATAACTTATATGCAAATTGGTACCAACGATACTAATTTAAAATACTAGCTTAGGAGAGGGATAGCTGTACTTGGCATAATTCAATGTATTCAAGTATCTTTTAAAAAATATTTTCTAACCAACTTAATTTTTCAAAACTGAGATTTTTACTAGAACACGCTTTGTTAATAATGGTTCACTGACCTGATCAAACCGCCCAACGAGGGCGCATGTGTTCTATGTTTTATTATGTAGTGCTTCGCATTTCCTTATATGTCAGTAGATAGGATTACAAACCATTATTAATAAATTAAGTTCATTTTGGAATGGCGTGCTCCAACGGTCATTGGCCCGTTTCGACGATAACTATTACACTATACATCATGAAGGTATTTTTTTTTCAAAATAGATAATAATATCCTTTGGGTGAAGTATTTTACTGGATTAACTAAATTACATATGTATGTATCCCAAGTTAGAGTTTCAAGTCGTATTAGTGGTACCACCTTGTTATATGTACTCCGTTGAATATAATCAGTATATAATAAATCAGGTTGGTTAAATGGTTAAATCAGTAGTGTTATTGAAAACTTAAATCTAAACAAGAGTCATTAAACGTAAAAATTTATTTCTAGTGATTTCTACGTTTCTACTAAATTTAGTCGTGTGGGCACGTTTTGTTCTCACTTTTATATTTACATATTTTTTATCAATTCTTCTAACTAATCTTACATACTTTCTTATATTTAAAAGGAAGACCTTTGGGAATGTCAATAAGATTCTTTTATACGTTTCGTTTGCTATAGTTCAAAAAAATTGCCATTACAGCATCATATCATCTGTCTTTTAGTAATACGAAACTTTAACCTAGGCATTGAAGGCAATACGGTAGAATGCTAACTGCCCGTTTTAATTGTTATATTAATTCAAATAAATCTACTCTATTATTAAATATAAATTAATTATTTTCGTCTTATCATATGATTATAAATACATAGAGATATTGAATTTTTAATACAGAGTATAGATATCATAATATAAACCAATAATACTCATAAATGATGTTTTGCGTAACTACGAGTTAAGTTATTTTCGGGGCATCTCGAAGTAAATAAAACTAAATTATTCGGAAAAACCCAATATAAACAAAATGAATGTAGATTTTATACATTCATATATCAAATTAAATTATAAAAGCCACCGTTTATTGTTATTAATGAGAAGATTCCAATAAGAATTTGTCTATTGTCAGTTTCTTTCGGTTTTGTATGTTATCATTATTAGGTAAACTTATCATCAATATATTTGATATTGTTTAGCAATTGCTTTAGCGTTCATTCTGTTTTTAATAAAAAGGAATACGGAATAAATACACAGATAATCTTTGTACAAATCACTTCTATGGTTAATATTATTATAAAGTTTAATTAATTTCTGTTGTCTATCCAATTTTTTCAATAAGTTCTGAGTTTAATAATATTTTGAAAAGTAATATATTGTATGCACGTGTTCAGTAATTGGAGCGCCATAAAATTAAATTATGTTCGAATTGGCAGTGACGGATTTAGGCCAAAAGGGATTTAGGATTCAGAGAATTTTAGAAACGAAAAAGTGAAGAACTTTCATAATGATAAATGTATATGTGTATGAAAACGCCGTGTGGTATCAGGCAGAATAGAATAGACCATCCTCAATTCTTACCGAGGTTTCGTAAAAGGCGACTAAGGTAAGTTGACGTCAGGCAGGCGGCCGGTCGTAAAATACGTAGCCAAATCATGTGACAACGTGTTTGTAACATGTTGTGCCGACCCCACTTAGAGTAGGATAAGGGCAGGAGATTATGATATTTTAAAGACTTAACTTAATACTGAATCAAAATCAATGAAATATATTCTAATTGTAATGACGGCGTGATGAACATATATGGTCGGCATCAAACCTAAATCCATCACTGCAAATTGTTTAAAAATATATTAATAAATAACATCAGATAAATAAATAAATATATATTAACTAGCAGTATATTTTAATTATTTATAACTAGCATTCTTATATAAACGGGCAGTTATATATATTTCTATAAATAAGTCATCTTAATAAGGCTATGAGGTACAGTTTGTTAATTCGCTATTTCTTTTTTTTTTATTTACACTACTACTTTTTGAAGGTACCACTTTCTTTCGTGTTGGGATATAGTATATTTACAACATCCTTTGATTATATTATATTAAATTCTACCCGCATTACTGACTAGTTTTATATATATGGCCATAAAACCATTTTTGTATTTTTTATTTTTTTTTGTTTTTTTGTTTTTTTTGTATTTTTTTAATATTTTTAAGGCAGTTTTTGCCGTTTATAGTTTATAATTTTTTTCATATTTTTAATAAAGTTTTGTTACTTTTTTTTATTAATTTTTGTTTTTTTTTTATGAAACGACCTGCTAATAAAATTAAGTATTACTTACTTTTATTAGGACTTTTTAACATATTTATTATTAGACCCTACGATGACTAGACTTGCGAGACGAATATATAATGATGATAATGATCATTAATGGGAATTATTTATGCAACTGTCAATATCCGTGCCAAATTATGAGATAGCGCATTTGTTTGTTTTTTTTACGTATACGAATGAAAAAGTGAAACGAAGAGTCACATTTTATTTCGGTAATGTGGACTACATTACAGTAGACGAAGTCGCGTGCAACCTCATACCACCCTCGTTTCTTACCGAGTTAAAAGGCGAATAAGGTAAGTTGACCCAACGTGGGCTATCCGGTTGAGTAGAATAGACAACCCTCATTTCTTACCGAAGTCTCGTAAAATGTGACTAAGGTAAGTTGACACGCTGTGTTGTATCCGGCTGAGTAGAATAGACGACCCTCATATCTTACCGAGTTGTCGTAAAAGGCGACTAGGTAAGTCGACTCGCCGTGTGGCATCCGGCTGAGTAGAAGAGACTACCCTCTTCCTTACGAGTAAGGTAGGTTGACGTCAGGCGAGCGGCTAATCGTAAAATACGTAGCCAAATCATGTGACAACATGATCGTAACTTGGTTCTGATAAGGGCAGGAGGAGGATGATGTAGATGATGATGAAAACGCGTGCAAAAGATTTTTAATAGCAATGAATAGTGACCTATTGATGTAGGTGACAGTAACCCTGCCTTCAGCAGGATTCGCGAGTTCCCGCTGAGGGCCAACATTTGTTATAAACAAATGGTTGGGTCTCTAATTCTGGGTGTATATGTATTTATAATTATGTATAACGATACGCGTAAGCATGGGCGTAGCGAGGTATGGGCAAGGGGGGCAGCTGCCCCCCTTACACTGAAGACTGTAACACTGGGAAACTGACAACTCGCAACATTTTGACATTATAAAAGACTTGCATAAGACCTATAATGTACATCACCTTCATAACAAGTGTGAATTCCTCATACTTTAAATACCATGATTACGAAAAAAATAGTTTAGATTTTCTAAGACAAGTTTGCCCCCCCCCCCCAACACAATATTTATTATGTTACTTATTTTGGGAACAACAAAACAAAAACTCAGTTGCATACTTTGGGAGAGACCTATATCCAACAGTGGACAAGTGAAGGTTAAATCATGTTGTGCCGACCCCACTTAAAGTGGGGAAAGGGTGAGAATGCTTAATGATAATGGCAGTATAGATATATGACAGTTGCTGGATATTTATCAAAGCGAGTAAAAAGCATACATAAATTTACTAATCTGTATAAAATCTAGTTAGTATGTGCGTATGTTTATGAATTACGTTACAATTACGCTATTTCTATATTATTTTCACTAATTTTCTATATATTTACAACTACTCTGAAGTGCATGCCGTATAAGTCCTCAATTAGTTCAAATCTAACATTTACAAGACTATCTGCCTTTAAATTATTAAGGCATCCTAACTACCTATGTTCTATTTCGAATCTGGAACTGGGTATGCTTTCTAGGTCATTGACCGGGAAAAAGTCCCGGTCAATGACTTACAAGAAGTTACTAACTTAAATGTACACTTTTTTGTATTTTTTTCTTTTATTTATAAAAATATTTTCCTCTCTTACAGAAAAATTAATGACAGATTCTGGAACGTTCGCATATAAATCGGGTCTTAGGAACCTATATGTACAGGCTAATATTTAAATTAATTGCCTTCAAGACGTAAAAAATATCTATTCAAAAATTACTAATACTTATTTTTTTTTATTTTTTATTTAGTAATTCGATTAAAACAAATAAAAATCTAATACTTAATGAATTTTAAAGTATATATACACGCATTTACTGTTTCATTTTATATTGAAATAAATTTTTTAAAAACCAAAATTTTAGAAATGATGCTTCTTCATAACTTGAAACATAGGAATTTTATGGGAACCAAATTAAGTTATTAGATATCGATACTTTTTCATACTGGAATGTTGCAAGCTCTATACCTTTCTTGTTTCAACGTTGTTTAATTCAGAAGATCCCCTCTTCTTAGAAGAGATCTTGTCCGAAGCTGATATGTGGTTGTCAACAGATTAGAAACAACCCAATGTATATATAAACCACTCTTTTTTTCATTTAAACACATAAAGGTTATAAGTATAACATTCTCGTAGCAATGAATGCCGATTTTTATGAAATTTTATACGCATATTTAGTACGTCTGAGAATCGGTTACTATTTATTTTTATACTCCTAAGTGATAAGAGTTGTCCAGATCTAACTTTTTATTTGGTCAATTTTTTTATGGCAAAAAGTTTGCCCGGTCAGCATATATAAATATATATTATTTGATAAATCGACATCGAACTTACAAATTATAGTTTAGAAAAACTATCCACTGTAAATATAGAATCAAACAGTATTAAATTGGAATTCCTAAATTACTTATTAACTAGTTAAAAATTTAAATAAGTAGTAACAAAAAAAAATCTACATCGGGGTCGTATCCATTCATTTTGATGTCCTGTACAATAACTTTATCATCCTCCCGTATTTTTTTTCTACGTGAATATTTTTCTTGAGTCATTTGTTTTAAAATCTTCGCATAATGTACAACTTAGCCTAAATTACCTTATGTACATCTAAAAACTACACAGCTTTAATGGTCTCGAAATACCAAGTTTTACTCATTCAAATAAGGGAATAAATGATTTTTGATGAAATAAAGGAACCTGTTCATCGTATCAATAAATAATAAAATTATATGAAGAATTATCTAGATAATGAACACATGATATATGATTAAAAAAAACCCTTAAAATCAGCTGTTGAATATAAACATATCTAAACAAATATAGTGACTGAGGTAGGCACGAGCGGCGATCGTCCGCAGCGTGATGTACAACAGGTGATCCCCGTACCTACCTCATTCCAGTTTTTGTCCTACCTACGCGCCTTTTTTAAACGTCAGGCGAGGTCTGAGTTAAACGGTTAGCCTTGAAATAATAATACATATAAAGTGATTCCGGATTAAGGTCTTTAAACAAGTTACCACACTATCAGAGCGTATTAACAAGAGGTTGCAATGGATTAGAAAAAGTTTACACAAATATATTCCTATCTTCTTTAAGACAGAAGTAAAGTCTAAAATATGCTATAAGACTACTAATAAGTTAACATTTAATAAACATGTACGTCGAATCCTTTTTTGGCTGCTATAGGTAGTCGTTCACCCAGTAGGTACTGGTTTTCAACCTAAAATTGCAATCATTGGGTTAAAAAAACCTGAAGCTTAATATGCCATAGCAGTGATGTAATTCTACAAATGGTCTTAATGCAGTTGTTATATATGCCTACTGCCTAGATTGCAATGTTCTTTAACACGTTGGGCGCCACACGGATTCTTAAGGAGATACCCGTCAAGTCACGCGTGCCAGTCCATAAAATGGTATAGAAAATTTCGGATAATATTAGCAGTCCATCTTACAATTTGTGACAAAGTAAACTTCCACCGAGCAGAATTGTAAGAAGAAGAAAAAGAAGATAAACTCAAAAGAAAATCGGGAAAAGTCTCTGAAGTTCGAAAGTACTGTAAATTATGCTATGACAAAAAATGTAAGAAAAGAAAGGAAAAAGACGAAGTGTGTCGTAAAAATTTGATATACTTTTAAACGATAACCATTTTTATGCCTCGTTTCAATGAATCCCATTAATCCTGTAATAATACCATATTAAATTTTAAATAAATTTTCTGTAATTCCGTAAAATAGTGTAAATTTTACAATTCTCATGTTGCACGCTGTGAGCCCTAGTCAAGTCTAGTGTCCGATGCTAGCCACCGATGGCTAACGTGATGCTCAACGTGTAAATATCATAATCGAGTATTCTTATAAAATTTAACACTTTAAATATTTAACGGCTACGTAGCATTATATCAATAAAGCAATATAATATCGCGGTAATTTTGCAGTATTCACAGAAGCTACTGATATGCTTTAATAGTACATATAAAAAAAAGATAACAAGAAGCAAAGCAAGTGATTTCAAATAAATTGGGCAATAATATCGATTATGAATCACATATAGTGAAAGCTTAAACATGAAAATTAACATAGATATTTGCATCGGCAGAATCATATTCATTTGAATAGTAAATTATTTAATACTAACGTCGTTCTTGTATTTTTTGGCGACAAGACTCTTGTGGTGATCGGGGAAACGCATATCGAGATCGGCTGGTGGTTCTGGGGGGCAACTGAACATGTGCTCACCATCGCACATGCACCTTTGAGACAGCTGATACTCACGACTAAAGGCAGCTGTGTTCTCGAAATCAGTGATACAACCTTGCTCTTCTGTAAGATAATTTATAGAATTAGGCGTTACTTTGCGGAGATCCATAATACAAATGTAATAATAAAATTATTTTGCTATAATCCGCGATACAGTAAATAGAAAATATATAGAGTGCTAAATGTATAGTGGACTATCCGTTTTTTATACCCGTTACATGCAGGATTCGTAAAAACACATGCATTCACCACTACCACCACAATACACAAGCACTACGCACGTTCACTATCACAAACTCAACAATCGTTTCGCCCCGCAACCGAAGCATCATCAGGAGATAGACTCCACGACAAAATCGCGAAGCGAAACATTATCCAAACAAGCACGTGCAACTAGCTTGAACTTGAAACATTCATCTGATCGTTAATGAGGGTGCCATTGTTATGCTTAATGATTTCTAATTGTTCCAAAATATAATATTTTACCACTTGTTACAAACATGTTGTGCTCGGCACGTACTTTACTTCGGCTATGTACTTTACGCCTGCAATCTGCCTGACGTCAACTTACCTAAGTCGTATTTTACGAGATCTCAGTAAGGAAGAGGGTGGTCTATTCTACGCAGCCAGATACCACACCACAATAATAAGGAATTAATAATAATATTAGTTTGCTATAATCCATGCGCTGTGATAGTCCAGCGGTGAGACCGTGCGACTCCTTCGAGGGGAACACGAGTTCAAACCCGAGCAGGCACCAATGAGTTTTTCTATTAAAACTCATGTGTCTAATTGATAATTGCAATTAATCACACGCTTTTCGGTGAAGGAAAACATTTTGAGGAAACCTGCATATCTCTAGAGAATTCTGGAGATATGTGTAACCTACCAATCCTACTTTATGTTCAAAATTTCAATTCTGGATAAATCTTGTTACATACCGATTTCCACGCGGACAAAGCCGCTGGCACAGCTAGTTTACAAATAAAAGTATAATTTAAAAGGTTCAAATTTCAAAATACTCGTACCTGTATAACCAACAGGACACGGGTTGGGTGGATTACAGTAAGCTGGGAGAACTGCGTCGGTTTTGATCATTTGCCTGTTGGGCAAAAGTCCTGAAGGTTGAAGCCGCTGGTCACCCTCGCCCGCCCCACCGGTCACGTACTGGTGGCCCCATAACGAGCTGTGAACAAATCAAATCAAATCAAATCAAAATAATCTTTATTCAAATAAACCATTTTAAGGCACTTTTGAATCGTCAACCGTCAATATGATTAATGAAGCTACATCTGGTTTGGAATGTTGCTCTTACCGAGAAGAACTAGCAAGAAACTCGGCGGACAATCTTTTAAATATATAACAATTCTCATGTGCTCATTTTGCTTTAAAAATGTGCAAAGTTTTAGCCTTACGTATTAGTATCCGTAGTAAGATTATAAATGCCCGTCTTGTGGTATCCGGCTGAGTAGAATAGACCACCCTCATTTCTTACTAAGGTATCGTAAAAGATGACTAAGGTAAGTTGACCTGCCATTTGGTATCCGCCTGAGTAGAATAGACCACCCTCATTTCTTACCAAGGTGTCATAAAAGGCGACTAAGGTAAATTGACGTCAGGCAGGCGGCCTGTCGTAAAACACCTAGCCAAAATATGTAACAACATGTTTGACATGTTGTTTCGACCCCATTAAGGGTGGGATAAGAGCAGGAGAATGATGATGAGTAACATTATAAATGCCTGAGTCTTTCTTTTATCGTGATATATAGGTACGAATCATACTTTAACATTTAAGGCATACAGAATTGTGCAGTAGGTATGGGGCATCGGGCATCGGGCAGTAGGTAAAGGGAATCTTTATTTTAGAACTTATCTTAGAACACCGGCCCTTTCTTGAAATTTATATCTATGGAAAAATGCTAAGGTTTAATGCGTTTTAATCTTTTCGTTATACATAATAGGCTTAAATTCTTTCTATCAAGGGCTCCGTAGGACGATTGCTAGTGGGTAGAGTATTGGCTCAGCGTCGTTCAAACCCACACCGAGATGCTTAATTAATTTAAGTGATTGACTTTTATGTAACTTCAGCAAACATTTTAATATTCCAAGTTCCCAATTAGGAACTCGCTGGCACGACTATTTCATAAGCCATGTCATATATATTCTGATTATTTCCATTAACGGTTCAATTGATTGATTGTGTAATTGCTGCGTAAGGTATATATGTACGAGTATATATTTACTCTGTTTGTTTTACAAAATGTTAACATTTTGTTATCAGTTGGTACATTATTTGTACACCAGTAGTAGTTGCATTAAAATCGGATTATGTGACGATTTAAAAGTGCTTTCAGATTTTTATTTAGTAAACATTATACTAATTGATGTGATGAAAGCTGTGATAGCCCAATGGTGAGACCGTGCGACTCTCTAGAGACGAACATAGGTTCAAACCCGGGCAGGCACCAATGAGTTTTTCTATTAAAACTCATGTGTCTAATTCATAATTGCAATTTATCACACGCTTTTCGGTGAAGGAAAACATCGTGAGGAAACCTGCATATCACTAGAGAATTCTGGAGATATGTGTAACCTACCAATCCGCATTGGAGCAGCGTGGTAGGTCTTAGCTCCAACCCTTCTCTCCAGAAACGGAGAGAGGAGGCCTATTCCCAGCAGTGGGATATTAACAGGCCGCTACTTTACTATATTAATTGAATTAAATCGTAAACTTATATAACACCAAAGATGAAATGAACTCTAAAGCTAAATCTAGGCCTCGTACGAAACTCTTGAGTCTACGCACAATATGTTTCTGTATATGTAAAGGAAAATGTCGCAAAGAGAACCTGATACATAGCTCAAATGACCAATGTATGTTGAGGTTGAGATGTTGGAGTGACTATGCCGCAATTGATACTCAATTTTATTGGTAGATACCCTCACAAGAAGCCCGTTTATTATATTTGCACAAGTTTTTGTGACATCCGTTGAAAAGAGCTATGCGCCATTCCTGTCTCCTCCAATTTTTTGGGGGGGCACATTTTTCGACGTACTTGTATCTTTCTATACCTTCCTGTATACCGCGACATTGAATAAATCCACTGATCATTTGTACGTAATAAATTACTTTTACATAATTCAATCTTCTTAAATATCTTTTTTTTTTAATGTATTTTCAAAGAAAATAAATATGATTTAATTTGACTGACTTGGCGCGGCGTTCTTGTTGAAAAAACAGGAGAAAACAATAAACATTGTTGTTTTCTCTGTCTCGCACCAAACTGTTTAGTTTTTAGGTCAAGGCTATTTTTCGTTTCGCGTCTCGTAATTAGGTACGGTCGTTGATCGGTATAAAAAGTGCTTATATTTATAAAAACATTAAAGAATTTCCGTGGCTTTAGTACTTCGTAGAATTAACTGAAATTTTTATCTAGGCTGCAAAGGTGTGTAGGATCTAGGATCTAGGATTAAAATAAATATCGTATCGTCGGTACCACTCTGTATATAACTTCTTCCTTATCGACATACATTTGTTCTCATGATGTATTCTTATTTTTCACCACCCCAGTTTGCGTCCCTTGATATGTGGTGCGCTGCGGATGTACTTTACCCCACTGGTTGCAATTTTTAAGTTTGACTTACCTGTGCTGCAAATACTCTTGGTCGCGGAGGCTGGGGCTGGGGTTGCCGTCGATCAGAGAATCGTAATCCAGTTGCTCGTGATCCATCTCTTTGCTGGCGCGTGCCATTAACGCGAGATGTCTCTCGTTCGGTGGGAACTCGAGGTACGTCGACGCTGCGTCGTTGAGGTCTTTGCCCATACGCTCGACAACCTCACGAAGTAAAGCTTCCGTTAAGATATGCTCCTGGAAATAAAGCTCCGGTTACCATTGTTATATATATATATATGTTCATAGTTTAAATAATAGTTTTTTGTCAAACCCAACTCGAAATGACTTTGCATACACTCACAAGCATCAATGGACACACATGTATTCATATCTAAACCCAATTTTACACACATACACACCACACAAACTATTTTTTTTCTTTTATAATAATAATAACAGGAACAATCTGTATTGTTCGACGAATGACGAAAAAAAAACGATGATCCTGCAGAAGTATAAACTGTGTTGCAGTGATCAACGCCCTCCTGCTTTACAAAAATAGAGTGTTCCCTATAGTTATTTAATTATAATATGAAATAAAATGATGATGAAAATATTGAAAAGTTGAATGTACTTAACTTAGATTGTATTAATGTGCGTGTGTGCGTCCATGCATGCGTGTGTGTCTGTGTGTGTAGTTGTGTGTAATGACGATAGAGTCAGTAGCTTCTTATGTAATTTATAATCCCTAGTTCTTTTAGTCATCATTCATCTGCCCTTATGCCCTTACCCTTGCCCTTACCTTAGTCGCCTTTTACGACACCTCGATAAGAAATGAGGGTAGTCTATTCTATGTAGCCGGATACCACACGGCACATACCTTAGTCGCCTCTTACGACACCTCGGTAAGAAGGGAGGGTGGTCTATTCTATTCTGGATACCACACGGCATAATCCCTAGTTCTTTTAGTATTGATAATTAAGGGACGGCACTGATTAGTAGCTGGCAGCGTTGGTGCAGGTGGCAATGACCCTGCCTTCAGCTGCGCAGGTCTCGGGTTCGATTACCGCCGAGGGCAAACATTTTCTAAAAAAATTGGTTATTCGAGTCTGGACGTGTATATGTATTTAAGTATTTATTTAAAATTATATGATAAATCTATAATGTATTTACCAATTGTCTGTCACTCATAACACAATTTTTATGGTAATTAGTCTTGGGGACGGACGACCGTGTGTGTAAATGTGCAATATATGTATATACTAAGATACAGATAACGCTAGTTCAGAAACCAGGACTACATTGAAGTATATGATTTAAATAGTTATATAAATATAAATAAATATATGGGACACTTACAAACACGGTCGTCCATCCCCAAAGTAAGTAACTTAATACTTGTGTTATGGATGACGGACAACTGGTAAATATACTATATATATAATTAAATACAAACTTAAATACAAATACACACCCTGGCTCTAAGAACCAACATATTGTTTATAGAAAATGTTGGCTTTTGGGGGGTGGTTCGAACCCGCGACCCGCGGAACTGAAGGCAGGGTCACTACCCACTGCGCCAACGGGCCAGTAAGTAATAAAAAATATTTATTTGTGAACTACACTCGGTTCATTCGTTTTGCAGATATTGTACTGTGACAGACACACATATAGACAATATACACACAGATACATCCTTTTTGTATTTAGAACTAAAAATAATATTATATAAAGAAATATTGTACTGACCTTTTCCCCAATAGAACCATGGGGGATATAGCCCATCGCCCCGACGATACTTATTGCCATAAGAAAAACTTTTTGGGTGCCCATTGCGGAACTGATAAAGAAAAATGATATTTTATGGTTAAACAACATACTTCATAGCAATTGAGGAAACAAAATTGATACATAAATATGTTTAGAATTCGTATTTAAAAAAATTAATTATTGTAAAAAATTAATAAGCATCAGGGGTGTCAAAGTCTTACTTAGGCCAAATAAAACACTTAACTTAGAAGGACCGAAAAAAAACAATGTACATAGTCAAGCCTACTTTTTATGTTGATTGATAATGTAATAAAGTATAATGCAAAAATGTATTTATTATCTCTGCTTTGACATAAAAATGTCTAAGGCTGCCTGCGGCCCGTGGGTCTCGATTTTGCCATCCCTGTTATAGATGATTCATTTTTTGAAGTTAATAAATATAAAACGATATTAAATCAAGTTTATTTAATCGCTTAATATAGTTTTAATATGACAGTCGTAAAATTGGTAAGTGTCATTGGAATAACGAACATTTAGGTCTAAAAATAAAAGTAAATCACTTAAAATATAATACAAATTATTTTTCATTCATTAGACTTCACTAAAATTTAGACTGACAATGTAATATAAATAAATTATTTTGCTTACACTTAAATACGGAAACGGGTTATGTTTCAAATAAACATAATGTGCAAACTAAACGATTTTGAAAAGATTATAATTCGTATTTACATACCAAAGTACAGTACCTGGCATTAAATAATGCACATCGATGTTTGGAACGAAACAGCCGGCCAGTTCGGTTTCGTAGAGCGCTGTCACTGTCACTCAGTTAGTATGTGACGTTTCACACGAGTTCGTCAGTCTGTGCGACAGAGACAAGCTCTATGCAGCAGAATCTAGACGATTTTCTCTCTCTAAGCCTCGATGTGCATTATTTATTGCCGGGTACTATATGAGTAGTAGTAGTAGTGTATAAATGAGCAGTGAGTGAGAGTGACAACTACTCACTACTATATCCAATTATTGATGAGGATATATTTACTACATTAACATAATTTACCTATAAAGAGTTATAAGACATTTATATATTTTTATCCGTTTTAACACCTCGGTTGATCGCCTCTTGGGGTGGCTCCTTTATCGCACAAAGAATTAGCTTAGCGATTCAACGCGGAAATGCTGCCAACATTCTCGGGACCATTCCACGTGGGCACGATTTGTATAGTACTAGCGTGTAAGTAATTTAAGATAGACATAACTTGTACATTTTTGTTATAAATAAAAAAAGACATGACAATTTAGTTTTTAGCTAAGCAAGCGAATTGCGCTGACTAGGTTAGGCGGCCAAGATACCTCTTTTTTTACCGTCCAAGATACCTCAGTGCCTGAAGACCAAGGTTTTCGAACAGTGCGTGTTGCCAGTGCTAACCTATGGATCCGAAACATGGTCGCTGACTATGGGCTTCATAAGAAAGCTCAGAGTCACTCAGCGGGCGATGGAGCGAGCTATGCTCGGGGTTTCTCTACGTGATCAAATCAGAAATGAGGAGATCCGTAGAAGAACTAGAGTCACCGACATAGCTCAGCGTGTCGCGAAGCTGAAGTGGCGATGGGCGGGGCACACAGTGCGGAGAACCGATGGACGTTGGGGTCTCAAGGTGTTAGAATGGCGACCCCACACCGGAAAGCGCAGCGTCGGCAGACCCCCAACGAGGTGGACAGACGACCTCAAAAAGGTCTCGGGGAGCCGCTGGATCCAAGCGGCGCAAGATCGTATGGTGTGGAGATCCCGTGAAGAGACCTATGTCCAGCAGTGGACGTCCATCGGTTGACGAAGAAGAAGAAGAAGTTTAGGCGGGAGAAAGGGAGGGGGGAAGATCCCGTCAACGCTATGAGAGCCGAGCAGTCATCAAGAAACCTGGGAAGGTACATCTAGGCATTCTTTAATCATTTTTATTCAAGTATACCTAAATATAATTATAATATTTATCTATTGTGCGCTGTAGAGAAAAATAATACTTATCGAAATAAGAGTAAAATTTTATATTGAAGTAAAAAAATTTGAATGCAAATTACTCTTAATCATCCACCAATGCTTCCTCCTAAAATAATCCTCCAATCAATTACAAATGCTTATGAACTGTACGGTGTACCCTAAATAAAACCGTTTTGAAATGTAAACACAACCGATATATGCAACCATAGTGATACGATATTTCTGCTTTAAACTCTAAATATCAATAATCATTTTAAAACTGAAAAAAAAATACTTCAGTAGGTTTAAAATTATAAGTTTCAATTTAATTTTCACGCATTATAAGTATATAATTGAAAAAAAAGAAGTATACAATATTTTATTAATGATTATATGACAGCACTATATAGGTCAACTTTCATAATCGTTAGAGCGATTTCCTTTGATGCGTTTCCGAAAACTAGCCAATTAATAATTAGAACTGAGCTTTTAATTGAGGATAACTGATTTTATTAATGGAACTAATCGAAAGCATTTGTCATAATAAAGTGATCATTCGCAAAAAATGTAGAAAAAAGAACAATGCGTCAAAACATAAGTATAGCAAGAACTGTAGTCATAATTATTCATTGTTGCCTTAGAAACATGACTGATTGTTTAGTTTTTATTAAGATTTTTTTTATTAGTACTTGGCTTTTTATATAACGATGAATGCGAATCAATGAAACGATCCAAGTAACGTGACATAACATTAATGCTTTTGTTTATAAAAACAGTCAAGTGGGTGTGTGGTGTGAGCTGTTGACAGGTATATAGCCTTTTAAATATAAAATTACTTGTAATGTATATTGTAATTGGCTGTTCCTGTGGAAATCAGTGTGTTTAGTTAAAATTTTGAATATAAAAGTAGTTATTGTGAGTTCACCATAAGAGATAGAGACATGCTCTTCCGGACTTTCAAATAGAATTTTTATAGCTCTACAATTCTTTAGAATATTGCTTTAGTGTGTCTCTATTGGTTTACGCAGCGCACGCGGCAATATATCCCGACAAGCGAGTTGTTTTACAAACTGCGCGACCTCTCCAAGATAACGTAAATAAAACCGTAATGTACTATTATCCTAAACTTTCAGGAAGAATTGGAATACATATTAATAAAAACCGTACAGAAATCTCTTCTTCAGATTTTGAAAATATCGATCACATACATGCAGACAGCTTTGGGGAATCATTTGCAATTTAGCACACGTTATTTCGGTAAAAGAAAACATCGTGAGGAAACCTACATAACTCTAGATAATTCTGGGAATCCTACCAATTGGAGCAACCTCTAATACCTCTATAATCTCTAATACCTAATCTCTTATACCCAGTAGTGAGATAGTAACAATCCGTTCAGTTTTACATTACTTTACTGAAAAATCACAAAGGAAAACAAAACTTATAGTATTCACAGCATTAAAATAATTAAGCTGCTGTAGTTGTCACTATAGTAGTAACAGTCTCTGACTACCCCACTGCTGGGCATAGGTCTCCTCTTTCCGTTTTGGGAGAGAAGGGTTGGAGCTAAGACCTACCACGCTGCTCCAATGCGAGTTGGCAGGGTTGGCAGTCATATGTCCCTCGAATTGTCTAGAGATATGCAGGTTTCCTCACGATGCTTTCCTTCGTTGAAAAGCGATAAATTGCAATTATCAAGTAGACACATAAGGTTTTATAGAAAAACTCATTGGTGCCTGGGGTTTGAACCCATGATCGTCTCTAGAGAGGTACATGGTCTCACCGCTGGGCTATTATAACTCGTCAGTATATTTTGATATTTTAATTAGCAATTTTTTTGCGTTAAATCCTCAATTTTGCTTCATATTAATGTTATGTGGGTGCAACTATTAAGATGCTATCAAATATTTTGCTATTTGCCTACATTGGTCGGTTTCCTTTGATAGGTCTATGTTTGTATTATAATTGGTTCTTATTAATAAATTGCAATATAAATGTCTATATTATTCGACAGATTTGATGTTAGAATTAGATTAGTTAAAGTCAAATAAGGTGACGGCTAACGATGAAGTTTTTCCAGAATTGTAATGTAATATACCACACGAAAAATTCTCTCTGTTTTTAAAATGTTTTTTTAAAAATATAAATAAATAAATAAATATATGGGACATTTACACACGCGGTCGTCCATCCCCAAAGTAAGTAACTTAATACTTGTGTTATGGGGGAGAGACAACTGGTAAATATATACATATATACACCCAGACTCGAAGAACCAACAAATTCTAAATAGAAAATGTTGGTTTTCGGCGGGAATCGAACCCGCGACCCACGGAGCCGAAGACCACCGAAGGCCACTGTCAACTGCGCCAACGGGCCAGTCTAACTAAATTAAAGAAGAAATTTTTCATACTCTAACAAAATAGCAATGCGATTGCGATTTACGAACTTTTCAATATTAATGGAAATTATATTATTCAATTTTGACATTTATCATGGCAATTTGTACATGCCATGTTTGAAAAAATGTCATATATCTAGATGCCAAAAAATTTAACCAGTCTTGATAAACAAATTGCCATTACGCTGTCAAAGAGTTATAAATTAATGGTGAAGTTATATTATTCAATACATTTTGTGCAAAATTCATTTATTATAATGAAGGACGAAAATGTACCCGTGTGGTATCCGGCTCTGTAGAATAGACCACCCTCATTTCTTACGAAGGGTTCGTAAAAGGCGACTAAGGTAAGTTGCCGTCAGGCAGGCGGCCGGTCGTAAAATATGTAGCCAAATCATGTGACAACATGTTTGTAACATGTTGTGCCGACTCCATTTAGAGTGGGATAAGGGCAGAATGATGATGATGAAAGGACGAAAACGTAGCATTGTCAATGAACAGGGTCATAATATCTTTTCAGTATGTGAATCGTGTTATCGATCGTATCGTATATGGTACAACGATATACATATATAAATTAAACATTAAACAATTATCTATAGTTTGCGATATAAGCGACCTACTAACGGCATAACCATTCTTTAGCTGACTCGAATACGACTGATCGAATGGCGGCAGCAGCACTATCGGTGAGACAGGGTCACCACTGCGATCACCAACCCACATGCCAAGAGTGGTGATTACTGGCAAAACCTTCACGATCCCGTGAAGACCCATGTCCAGCAGACGAACATAGGTTGAAGAAGTGTTAATAACAAATTTTGTCACACCTAAATCGATGTAAGTGTGAAATGCAAATGATTGTGGCATATATTGTATAACATAAATACGAGGTGCTAATAAAATGTGATAATAGATGATGATATAAAGTAGCATAATCACTTTACGAGTCCAATTGATGCTATGAAATGATATCATGATAATGATCATGTACGTTCTAATATATCGAAAATCGTTATCGGGGGATAAAATCAAACACCATAGAATAGACTACAAAATTAACATATATATACTAATAATTTAATCATTTATTGCATATTGTATTCAAAAACGACAAAATCAGAAACATAGCAGAAAAAAAACAGTAGTAGAGATTTCTAACTTTATTCTTTACTAGGTTTGCTCGCGGCTTCGCTCGCGTGGAATTTGGTCTGCCAAATTAAGTTTCATGACAGATCATTTTAGATTTAAATATATTTTTTACTTTATATAAAAATATATATATTTATTTAGTTACTCGTACATCAAAAATTTTAGATGTCTAACTTCAAGACAAAAGGATTCCATACAATTTTAGCGCGCCACGCATATTAGACACTCTATAGCGCTCCATTTAAGACATTCATATCGTGATAACTTTTAAATTATTCGGCCAAATTACTAAATGTAAAAGACAAAGTTTATATACATGAAATACTGAAAGCGACAAATGTATTGATAGTTGTAAGAATTTTATAAATACACTAAAATATGCATTGTAAAATAGTATCTAATTTAACTTTATGATTCACAATTTTGGTCATAGCGGCTTCCACATAAAAGGTAGATATACGCGGACTTTTATTAAAAACTATTAAAAACAAACAATACTATAGTACATCATCTTTATGTAACTCTAATGATTTAGGCAGCGTACGCCGAGATAGCTCTCAGAGGCCAGATTTTTTCCGACTCTATTGACATGTATCGTTATATTACATAAAATCATTACAAATTGTAGCCTATATGTTATTCCGATGTATAACCTATATAACTGTAAAGTTTCATTCAAATCCGTCCAATGATTTTTTCGTGAAAGAGTAATAAACATCCATCCATACTCACAAACCTTCGCATTTATAATATTAGTAGGATAAGATTAGTAGGATTTTGATATAATAAATTAATGTAATGTTTACGGCACTTTTATTTTAATTATTTATTAATGAATTATTATTATTTAAGGAATGAATCATTCATTATATTTATTGTTTTTATTCGTAATTTTAAATTCTATTATATAGATCTACTCTGCAGAGAGCATTATATTTAAGGGAACTTAGTCATTTAAAAAGTATTTAAAAAATTATTGTCTATCGAAATAATTAATAACTTTGATTGTACCTTTATTATATCCAAGAGATACGATTATGGAAAAAATAAATTTCATCATGAAATTGAACTAATAAACTATAATTACTTACTTTAGTGAAAAACTATTTTTAAAGAAACACAGACATCATGCCCTTATCCCACTCTAAGTGGGATTGCACAACATGTTTTAAACATGTTTTGGCTTATTTTACGACCGGCCCCCTGCCTGACGTCAACTTACCTTAGGCACCTTTTACACACATCGGTACGAAATGAGTTTATTCTACTCGGCCGTATTCCACACGGCGGTATACACAAAAAATCTTACTAATATTATAAATGCGAAAGTTTGTGAGTATGGATGGATGTTTGTTACTCTTTCACGGCTAATCCGCTGAATCAATATGGATGAAATTTGGCACAATTATTCGTTTTATACCGGAATAACACATAGGCTATAGAAATCCTGTTAATTCAACAGGAATGGGATGACATCGAAAAGCGCCATCTATTATCAACCTATCAAAGTGTTTTTATTCACAATGTGTTAGAGTCAAGTCAAATTTATAGTTATTTATATGGTAAAACAACGTTTGCCGGGTCAACTAGTACTATATATATTTAACTTACATTATTTCTGTTACAATCCCACTGCTGGGCATAGGCCTCCTCTCTCCGTTTCTGGAGAAAAGGGTTGGAGCTAAGACCTACCACGCTGCTCCAATGCGGATTGGTAGGTTTCACATATCTCCAGAATTCTCTAGAAATATGCAGGTTTCCTCACGATGTTTTCCTTCACCGAAAAGCGTGTGATAAATTGCAATTATCAATTAGACACATGTGTTTTAATAGAAAAACTCATTAGTGCCTGCCCGGGTTTGAACTCGTGTTCCCCTCGAAAGAGTCGCACGGTCTCACCGCTGGGCTATCACAGCTCACTAGTACTATTACATTATTTCAAGATAACGTGGGTTATTATTTATAGTAATACCATCGTTTTGTTTATTAATTTTTACAATGTAATATCAAATAGGTCAAAACTACGTCAATTTAATGCTTTAATCGCGATTACGATTTATCTGCGTGTCCGAAATAAACTAAATATCCAAATATCCGCTTAGTAATATTGAAGAATAAATAATCTTACGATATTTCTAAACATCAACATTGTAAAAATCGACAGCATACATCAGAGTAGTGTCGACAATTATGAAGGCGCGCGGGTGGGGAACGCATCCATACAACCCACGGGTGGCGCCCGCGCACTTCGCATAGGATAACTGTCCACAGAGCTTGTGTTTTTTATGTCGTTTATTCATAGAGTTAGTACACTAGAGTCGAGGAGCCATAGATAGAAAAGAAAGCAAATGCACTTATCTGTCTCACTTTTTTCTAGCATTATCTGAAGATAGGTAGAAGGATTTTGTTTGTTAAATTAAATTGGATGTTGGAAATTTACGTCCACTCTTATATACGGATGTGAATCATGGACCATAACTAAAGATGGTTGTAGACGTTTATATGCATTTGAGATGTGTGCTTTCCAAAATGCTTAAGATTCTTTGGACTCACTTCGTCTCAAACGCTCTGGTCTTGGAGAGAGCTAAATGCAAACGGATGTCGATGAAAGCCGAAATGCAAAGAATGGTTGCCTTTTTCGGACATATACAGAGAGGATCTCTGTATAAATTTCCTAGGTTGATCCTGGAAGGAAAGATGTACGGCAAAAAAGCACCTGGAAGGTAACGTCTTAAATGGTTCGATAATATAAGATAGTGGACGGGAATTACAAAATGTGAAATAAAAAATATGGCACCCAGCCGGAAAAGTTTTCTCTAGCTGACCTCTGAACTTCATTTTGAAGATGGCAGTAGATGATGATGATGTTGAAAATTTCGAACTAAACTTCCTTTTTTAAAGGCGTGGTAAAGAAAATCAAAGTATTTTATTTAAAAACAAACCATAAACATACTGTTTATCTGCGCATTTTTTATCTGCGCACAAAGATAACCTCTTCTCTCCTATTCCATATCCTCTCTTATTATTTATTGGACAATTGCACTCAAGAGCTGTATGGCTCACATACTCTATATCTTATATGATTTTAATAACTGTGTGCGTATATGTTTACATGTATAGATCTTCAGGTATCAAATTTGATAGGCAACCACTAGTCATTACCCATCTTATCCCCTTTTGCCGCTTCCTAAACGCAATCACCGAAATTATCTGTGAGCAAAAGGTATTTTACATAAAGGTGTTCCGAGAGTGCAGGATCGAATCTCATAGAGGTAGGTGATTGACCCTTATTTACTCACCACGCGTAAAGTAATTTAAAACTTAAAGGCTAACCTTATAAAAGCAATAGTCGTTTAGGCCAATTTGTGAAAATTAAATTAATCTTGAGACAAAAATGACGGGGACAAATGACGAAATGATTAACATTTCGTTATTTGTCCATCTTTAATAAATCACGAATTGCATTAATTTACTCTGACACGATTTTATAATAAATCACGAATATCACTCTGAAACGATTTTGAATTGACTTAATCAAATAAAAATAAAAAATTCAAATAGTAATCAAAAGGTTTTTGTTAAGCATTGTACAAATCTTTGTGAAATTTAATTATTTTACTTTTTTAAAACCGTTTAAAAGTTTATTTAAAGATTGATACAAGCCTTTTTTTGTAAGTTTGAATAACGATATGTTATTCTTTAGAATACTTTTTATATTTTCTCTGACTTTTATTACTCTGTACACGTAGAAAGTTTGAATGAACGTTGGTGAATGGACAGCGATATTGCGATCGTTTTAGCTCACTACAAACCGGTACCTTATCGCAAAAGCCCCATTCAATACAGTGACATTGGTAAACTTAGCTTTACGGCTTTTGATAAAGGTAATCTCACGAGCGGTTCTATATACATTACATACTAGTGACGTGACCCTGATTCACACGGAAAGGTCGAAGACTACGAGAGCACGGGACTCTCGAATTCATTTTTACCCGCGCTAAATTTTAATTTAGTGAGAAATCCCACGATAATCATTCAAATTATAAAGCGTAAAGGATCTAGTAACTAACGTGTTTACTATGATAATTATTTGTAGAATGCCTAAGTCTGCTTTAAAGTTACTTTGCAGAGATCCATAATACAAAAGTTAAAATATATATATTATACATATTATGCTAAATGAAGAGTGGGATATCCTTCTCATACCCGAAGGCTTTGCGATTTTGTTATGGAGTCTTATCTCCTAACGATGCTTGAGTTGCGGGGTGAAATGATTGTTGAATATGTAATAGTGAATCTGTGTATTGCTTGTGTATTGTGGTGGCGGTAGTGGAAGTTTGTGCATGTGTTTTTACGAATGCTGCATGTATCGGGAATGAAAAAACGGATAATCCACTATAACATTTAGCATTATATATATTTTGTATTTACTTTATCGCCGATTATAGCAAAATATTTTAATTCCTACTTTTGTATTTAATTTATATGTATTTATGTATATTTTTTATGTGTATTTTACGTATCCTGTATGTATCGGATATGAGAATGGATAATGCACTCTACATTAAGCGTTATAGGTATATATTTTCTATTTGCTTTATCGCGGATTATAGCAAAATAATTGTATTATACTTTTGTATAATAAAATTAGCACTGCACGCGTCTAAATTGCTGTCCAACTTTGTGCCACTTTCCAACATTGTACGAGACAATTTTGTTAAAAGTTAGGATGGATAAACTAAACTAATCATAAAAATAGTCTAACGCCATTACAGATTTTTCCTGTGGAACTATTAAAGTAGAATAAACCCACATACATTATTTTGTTATATCATAATAGTTTTTCAAAGAGAGTTATGAGGCGGATTGACTTTTTCAATATCGGTATATGTATATATATATATATATATATATATATATATATGTATATATATATATATATATATATATATATATATATATATACGCCGTGTGGTGTCCGGCCGAGTAGAATAGACCACCCTCATTTCTTACTGAAGTGTCGGCGACAAAAAGGCGACTAAGGTAAGTTGACTCAACGTGTGGTATCCGGCTGAGTAGAATAGATCACCCTTATTTCTTGCCCAGGTCTCGTAAAAAACGAATAAGGTATGTTTGACGTCGGGTGGACGATCGATAGTAGAACAATTTGCTAATACATGTAACAACATGTCATGTTGTGCCGATCCGACGACTTAAATTTGGATAAGGGCAGGAGAATGATGATTTTAACAATCAATATTATATTTCAATCCAGTTAGATCGTAATAAATCATATACTCAAAACCTCATGAAAGTTGGTACAGTTTGTATAAAAACAAAGTGCCAGACAGAGGCGACGAGGGACTTTGTTTTACAGGAACTATATAGTTCGGTACTGACAATACGACATTAAATGAATCCACTGATCATTTGTACGCAATAAATAACGTTGCATAATACAATCGACTTAAATAACGTTTACGAAGAAAATAATATATAATTATAATTTAATTGAGATTGACTCACTTTGTTAGTAATTGTTGCCTGGAAAAAACAGGAGATAACAATAGTTATTTTCTCTCCCTCGCACCATACTATTCAGTTTAAGGGTCAAGGTTATTTTTCGTTTCGTGTGTCGTGATAGGGTACGGTCATTGATCTCTATAAATCGTTGTTTATAATTGAAGAAACGTAAAATAATGTCCTGTGACTAAAGTAGTTTATACAATTAACTGATATTTTTTATGTAGGCGGCTAAGGTGTGTAGCTATCTAGGATTAAAATTAATGCCGTGTCTTCGGTACCACTCTGTATAAGCTACGATTATTTAAATTAGCGCCCTATACAACAATTCAATCGTACAAGCGATTTTGCTTTATTTTAAGCCTTTATTTACCGTAACAATGATCGATGGATATCAAAGCCCAGTTACTTAATTCGGAACTCAATGCTTTATAACAATTAAGATTTGTTGTTTATTACACTTCTTATTTAATGTCTTTTGTCTTATTGCATGTATTTTGAGATTTTAGTGGCGCCTTAACACATGCGAGGTACACGTTGCTTGTGCCTGTAATAAGAATATACTGGCTAAAAAAATGTTAGTGTAGCATTTACTATTAATTATTGCTTTGTATAATCTTTAATATATTATTACCTAATAAAATTTGTACTACTATTTTGTATTACATTTTGGAATACTATAGTAAATGATGAAATAACACCAATATATATATCGGACGCTTAGTATAGAAACCAAATTAAAAATTAGGTTCAATTGAGTTTTTTTTTTTCATTTTACATTGTAATCCTTATTTCAATGGCACCGCTGATATCACATGATATATAAATTATTTATATAAAAGTGTTTTCAAAGTTAACAATCATGAGTTTTTGGACGGTACACTACGCTTAATTGCAATTTGCCACAAAATAACTTCTTTTGAATTAGGTCACTTTAGTACTATATGTGCGATACAAGTTTCCGCATTATGCGAAGATTTTTTTTATTATTTGCACTCTAAATTCAATTGAAGTAAAAGGTGTGCTTTCAATTTAGTTAACAATTAGTTATTTTATGATCATTCGACAATCAAGTAAGTGATTGTGAAACTTACAGTACATTGATGGAATAAATTGTTTAATTAGGTTACTGATTTTGAATCTTAAAAACTGTCACATCTTTTGACAATTGACATTGCCCTTTTAGGTATGGATGGAAGGTAAAATGGACCAAATATCATTTATCTGTTCAGATAACTGAATCTTATATTTAAATCACAATATTAAAAAACAAAATTTTAAAAATAAATTTTAAAAAGCTGTGGTAAAAATGTTAAAAAGCTCAGCGGTAAGATCGTTCAACTCTATCGAATGTTTCTGTTAAAACTTATCTGTCTAATTGCAATTTATCACAAGCTTTTCGGTGAAGGAAACATCGTGAGGAAACCTGTTGTATATGTTCATATGACTAACTTATCAATCCGAGGGTCTTAGCTCCAATTCTTCTCTTCAAAAAACAGTGTGGATAGTATACATAGGGATAGTAACAAATCATTACTTTACTATTGACATATTAAGTCAATGCTACTCTTATGAAAATATCTGATCTTATTCTTAAATATAGCGTAATGACGCCATTAACAATATCGTAGAACGTTGTTGTGCAATTGAAAATCCTTAAAAAAGGATTATTGTATAAGAAGTTCAATTTCAACGGTATTTTTGCAATGGCGGAGGGGCGTGATGGAAATATACCGTCATAAATCAATAGCTTGCATCTAATTGCATCCCGCGCAGAATCGCCGACCCAAATCCTAGGCAAAGGGGAGGGGCTAGAATCCAGGGCTTGTAAGCTAACAGAAAGTGGGGGTCGCGGGGTAGTGGGGGGAGTAGGGGGGGGGGGGGGGGAAGGGAGTGCAGTTATCGATTTCAGCATCCTTTACCCCTCTCCGCTCGCTGGATTTCCCCGATCTTTTAGATGGATCTAGAACCACTTTATGGGTCCTAAAGCTTCCTATAAACGTTTACCCTCTTAATTGTTATGATTATCATAAAAAAGGACTAAGTATTTCTGGTAAGCAACACAGATTATTTTCGTTTGATAGTTTGGACTAGTTTTGAATGTGCACCATTCTTGTACGGACCAATTGGAACTACCTTCAATAATGCCTACTGAGTAAATAAAAATTATGTTGTATATATGCTATAAATCCATATATACCAGGAATTTGATACGTCATCATCTTTTACCTTTATACCACTCTTAAGTGAGGTCGGCACAATATGTCTTCGTCTGCCATTCTCGTCTATCATTCGTAAATTCTAGTGCCACTTCTTTTACATACATATCGTTCTTGACTTGAAACATCCGTCCACATTCATATTTAAAACTCTTTTGGCCACATGATTTTCATCCCCCCTTATTACATGACCAACTAAATCTCGCACTTCTCATCTTTTCTATAACGGGCGCAAGTATAGGCTATAAGTTAATACATAGATAGTTTATGTTGAATGTTCTCGATGTACAAGTAGGTATCATTTATTGTTTGATTTCAACTTAGTAATCATATATTAGCAATAGCTAAGATGATTTATTTCGCTCAAGCTGATAAATCAGACAATCTAACTATAGGTTTAAGGCCATATAACACTAAAAATATAAACGTTTTGGTGATATTATTCGCAGTAGCATGTGATTATATGTAAAGCAAAATTCGTATTCTTCCTAATTTTGCTTAGTTGGTATTGATTAAGTATATAAATAAATATATAGGACAATTTTTGTCTTGCTATTAGTCAGTCACCAAAACTTTCTAGATTTTTCAGCAACTGCACCGTTGCCGGGTGACAACGGGTGCCCCCTCCACCCTTTCAGCTTAAAGCTCAGTACTGAAATATCAATAATGGCACGGATGAAGGGCGCAGGTGCAAATGCATCTGTCACTTCTCAACGTTCTCGAACGCTTCTTCTATCACGATTAGCGTCGGGTATAAAAAATACATCAGCGTTATTGCGCCCTAAACCAGTACTTCCTATTATTGCTATGATCATGATGTAAAATTTAAATATACTACGCTATGTCATTTATGCTGTTAACTAAACTGAATTAAAATCTCTAGATTTTATGAAAACGAAATATGAGATAAAGCTTGATTTCATAAAATATGATTACGTAAGAAAATATATATAGTGTGAGAAATCGAATAACAGTGGTAGCGCTTGGGAGGCTACTGCGCAGACGCGAACCTGTTGCGCCCTGAAAGGCTCGATCTAAAAATAACTTTAATTTTCCATATATTACGTAACAGATAAAAGCACAACGAACAGCACATAAATATATATAAGCACCAACAACAACGAACGAAGGCGGAAGGTATATGTATAATATATACAATAATAAAATAATTTATAATAGCTAATATATAAAGATGGTTTCGATAGTAAGACAGATAGCAAATAAGAAATAAATGATGTAAGTGAATATAATAACGTAGAAAATCTTACATTAGTAAAAAATAGGAAGGGTGAGTGCGTCACAGTAATAACCAATGACGTCAGGCGACGCGTGGCAAAGGTCACCTTCGTCGGTAGCACCAAAACAAATAAATACACATATGAAGTAATTTACGTAAGAAAGTACACGTACATATATTATTATACAGCTACTTACATAAATCAGAAATTGTGTTGGAATAATACATAAAAAGCGTCCATTTCATAATATTCAAAATCTGACTTACTTGCAGTCTGACCAAACTCGCGATTATAATAATCAACGCCACGGCAAGGTACATGCACTTGTTTTTTACTGACTATTGGTTAGCCAATTCACTGTTTTTTTTCGAAATATGTACTTACCGGCTCGTTACTACCAACGGAATGGGCCACCGAAGCGAGTCCTGGCCGATCGATGGTTTTACGCATGCGTCCTGAAGGTATCTACGCAGGAGTATTCTGAAATTAACTTAACTTTGACATTTAAAAGCCATTACTACGTGTAAGTTTGCTTCGAGTTGATTTATGGTGATAATACAACGCATTTGTCATTGGCTACCTTCATACTTGTGTTCGCAGTTTACGTTTAAGTTTGATTAATAAAATTTTATTTTCACAATTGAACCAACAAGTTTGTCCCATTAATTAAAACCTTGTTTCCTCTTTTTTACGTCCGTCTGCCCATGTTAGTCTCAGATACTCTTTAAAGTACGCAACTTTATTTCTTTTTTTATTTAAATTCCTGTTTACGCCATGGACATTTTTTTGAGATTTTATTATTTCCTCACGCTATTTTTGTACAACTATGACGATATCTAACTTAAACCGTTTCCGTTTTATATGTTGCAAAACAGCTTATTACATCATATATGAATTAGTCGTGTATAAATTAGTAGTTACACCATTAATTTAGGCACTATATATAACGGCGAAGAGAAAATTTTGTACGTTTTATTAAGTTTTCCAATGAACTTGGGTTGATGGTAGTGAAACTACTAGAAAAGTAATAATAAAATTATTTTGCTATAATCCGCGATACAGTAAATAGAAAATATATATAGTGTTTAATGTATAGTGGACTATCAGTATTTTCATACCCGATACGTGCAGGATTCGTAAAAACACATGCACAAACCTCCACCACTTCCACCACAATACACAAGCACTACACAGTTTCACTATCACAAACTCAACAATCGTTTCGCCCCGCAACCGAAGCATCATCAGGAGATAGACTCCACGACAAAATCGCAAAGCGATTTTGCGATTTTGTTCACATTAATATATTCAAATGATATCATCTAATAAAAAATCAAATCAAATTAATTTATCTAATAGAAGTCAAAGGATATATGTGCAGTGTAAATTTAGGTAATCTCATTTTTTGCTTCAACACTTCTACTGTGGTTTTTCGAACATACCGTATGGGGAAAACAAGTCAGTAATTGATGATATCGTTTTAATAAAAAGTGGTCACTATTTGTAACAAAAAAACAATAGTAAAGATTAGTAAGCAATAATTACTAGTACGGTCTGGCAGAAAGCGGGATGAAATCAGCGGAAAGGGAGATAAAGTCAACGATTATTTATTAAAATAAATAATAAAGGATAAAGACATTTTGCTTTAGTAGTTTTGTACGGCAAGTAGTAATCAATTAAGTAATTGCTTAGTATGCCTTGATCTGGGAATATTTTTGCAAGTGGTTATTAAAGTTATCTGACTTTAAAGTATTCTAGTTTTATACGAGTATTAAAAGTAATTCCCAAAAACTACTCTGATCTGGAAATTTAAATGCAATATCATTGCATTTATCGATATTGAAGTAAGGTCATATTGAAATCGTGTTTTTCTTTGTTCAGGATAAAATCTCGCTGTTTCAGCGAAACTGTTACCATATCGTATCGACAGAGTCGCGACATCGATATCAATGTATTGCTATTGCCTTCACACTCATTACAAAATAGTTTATGTGCACCTGTATATTTAATAAAGTGCTTTTAGGATGCACGATACGTAACGATTTGTCAAATACTCAAATGCAATTCTAGAAAAAATATAGAAGTATTAAAATGTACAACAACGACGATTATGATGAAAATTTTTTATACTATACTTGATTAGAAAACGAGATCAGAAGCATTAGACTGGTTTATCTGAGAAATTCAAACATTACCAATGTCAATGTAATACACTGAAATCATGGGTTTTTTAACAAATTGATTAGTATCAATATTGCCCTTGACTTTATCTGACCTGACGGTAATTAAAATGATTGAAGAAGTAAGATCAAAATGGTGGCATATTAACTTGAAAGATTTCCACCAGAAAACTGAAACGTTTTTACAGTGCAGAAGGGATGCACGGCTCTACCAAAGTAGACTAGAGACGACAATGTAGAAAATATAAATTGCTTCTTAACTGACAATCAAATGTGGGACCTTCAGTAGTGTCACGGCAAACTAGCCTTTGTGCTTACTAAGTTCGAGGTCTGGTTGTATTTACCTATTTCTTTTGGTATATATTTTTAATCAATAAAATGATAAAGGTTCTCGCTTTCGTATAACCGACACGATAACGTTTCTTCAGTTACGTCACTTGTCGTATAATGTAATATTCTTTTGTATTCTATATTTTCGTCTCGTAATTAGACCGTAAACGAGACAGATAGCGGACGCTGTTGAGATAGATGCAATTGCCTAGCCCGGGGATTATTGATTTTCACCGAGAGCTGTGATACGTAGTTATGATTTGTGTCTCTGATTGGCAGATATTTATGGAGCCTAGAAGCTTCGATCTGTTTTCTCCGAATTCAACTAAAACGTTATTATTTTCAGTTAAGATAACGAAGAAAGAAGAAGAGACTGTTGGTGCTTTATTTAGACCCTCGGTAGTGGGAAGAATTAGAATACAAATTTAAATAAGAAACGGTAGAATTTTCCTCCAAATTTTCGTAATCAATAAAATGTTGCAAAATAACTTCACGAAGATCCCGAAACGGCTCAACTTAGTTTTAACTACAACCCTCTCTAATGAGAGGGTTTAGCTTAGCGTTGGGATGTTAATCTGTCACTACTACTATTTATTATAAAGTTGCTATATGATGATGAATTTTATAACAAAGTATCTATTCGATTTGAACATACGTCACGCAGTAACTACAAACACATTTTTTTTATAATTTAAGACCTCAGACTCCTAGCTAAAGCGCCAAACGTTTAAATAATTATTTATACGCCTAGTTGAGTATTTAGCATCCAGTGGGTAAACATTTGATTAGTTATGAGTTAAGTTTGCATTTGCATGTGACATTGTAATTTATCACACGCTTTTCGTTGAAGGAAAACATCGAGAGGAAACTTGCATATTTCTAAAATATCCTGGAGATATGTGTAACCTACCAATTTGCATTGGTACCGGGTTGTTGGTTTTTCGCAAAAATAGCCAGGAGAGGCCTATGCCCAATATTGGGATAGTGACAGGACTTTTCTTTGAGTTTCAATTAATCTTGAGAGTCGTAAAGGATTGCTTGAAAGTGAATAGGCACTGTATTACTATTTTGTTGTGGAGCCTATCCTCCTGATGATGCTTCGGTTTCAGGGCGAAACGATCGTAGAGATTTTGGTTGTGGTTGTGTGTATTGCTTGTGTGCATGGTTGCTAGTGGAGGCGTCTTGGAATGCATGCGGTTACTTGTCCTGCACGTGTAAGGTGCGTGAATTTTACCTGCTTCATACACATTAGCATTGCACGCATTGGCTTAACCCGCGCGGATTAAGGTAAAGTAGTTCTGTTATAATTTCTGTAACAGGGACTGCCTAAAACTATATAATAGTGGACTGTTAACATTTGAAGGTATCTAGCTCGTTTGCTAAAATAACATGTCCATTTTGAGAACTTACTGTTTACTTCGTGACTCATAATAATCTAGACCGACGGCTTAACATGCTTGCCAAGGCACGGAGAGTGCGTAAAGTCCTAATTTTGTGTCATCGTTACTGGTCCATTTAGGTTAGCGTTGCTTAACCGGATTAATCGTTTACTATGCACTTGAAATAGCATAGCTCAATCAAAATTATGATTGGAATCTAGGCGAGACTTATTCATATATAGTACAGCACGCTAATAAAGTTCAGTATTATAACATTCTATCTGGCTCAGTAGAATAGACGATCCTCATTACTTACCGAGGTGTCATAATAGGCGACTAAGGAAGTTGACGTCTGGCAGCCAGTAAAAGCCAAATACGTAGCCAATTCATGTGACAACATGTGTAACATGTTGTGCCGACCCCACTATAAGGATAAGGGCAGGACGATGTCATCATCGTCCTGCCCTTATCAACACTGAACTCATGTTCAGTATTATAAAAATAATTTATTACAACAAAGCTTTCAAGAGTTATTTATTTAAATATTATTAAATAGAATAATAACAACTTTTAAATAAGCAACTAAGAAAGAAAATTTATCAATTAACGATCATTGTTAAATACACTTTATATGAAAGTAGAATATTTTATTTTGCTTGCTTTTGCAGTAATATAGAGCAAATTAAATTTAATAAATAGAATGCATTTTATATTATAGCAGTAATAGCGGTTCCTCTAGGTTTCTATATTTAAGCATCAGAGGCACCCATAAAAAAAATGCTTACATCCGAAAAATATTTGATAGCGCCATCTTACTTTGTACTAATAAATCACTTTAAATACTTTACATACCGTACCTCGTAGTATATAAAACTTTTAAGAGATGGCAGTTTTGGCCAACAAAATTATGTATTAAAGTACAACTTGCTTGTAGATGGCGGCGTGAATAAAATTCAAAGAAATGCTTTTTCCTTATTCCTATTTAAATATAAGTATTGTTAATAGTAGTACGGTGTAGTTTAGCATTTATTATGGCACCGGAAGATCTTTTCGCAGTAAATTAATTAACATTGGATATATGGGCGCCATCTTTTTTCGCTTTGGTAGCAGGGTCATCTCGCATACCCTCCATGGTAGCAGAGAGACCTGGGCCAACAGGCCCGAACACCGTCCAGGCTACAAGCCTGCGAGGACCAGCCTGGGCAAGGAGGTGCGCCTCGAGGCCCGTACCACGCTACCCCTAGGTACCCCTAGGGGTAGCGTGGTAGCGAGAAGACTCTGCTGCTGCTGTAGCAGAGAGGTAAAGGGTGCCAGCAGTATCGTTGCCTGCGACTGATCGTAGGAGTCCCGAGGTATGTGCGGAACGACGTCGTGTACAGAGGTACTAAGATGCCGACCGTGGAGAAGTTCTAACGTCGCTTAGCGCGCAGACTGTTAACGCGGGTTAACGACAGCGCGCACGAGCACTTTCACGACATCGCGCTACTCCATACACGATTTTCGGAGGGACGTTCCCTGCCCTGTGAGCTCTTGCGATCAGCATCACCGCGGCCCGACGCGGATGACGATGGCGACGACGAGGACGACGCGACGAGCGAGAGGGCGACACCACCGGACATGACATTAGCACCCGATCAAGACATCTCTCTGGGAGCTAATATTTACAGACCCCTCCACCGAACAAGACATCTCTCAGGTCACCTATGGGACCTGGGCCCACCGCCCCGAACACAGCCCAAGCCACAAACCTGAGAGGACCAGCCCGGGCAAGGAGGTTCACCTCGAGGCCTGTACGCCGCTACCCCTAGGAGTAGCGTGACGACCCTGCTGCTAGGCGGGGTACGGGCCTCAAGGCAAAACTTTTTGCCCGGATCAGTTCTCCCAGGCTATAGGCCTGGACATGGATAGGGCCGTCATCGTCCGCATCGGGCCACGGTGATGATGATTGCAGAAGCTCGTGAGGCAGGGAACGTCCCTCCAGTGGTCGTGCGTGGAGTGACGCGGTGCCCTAAAAGTGCTCGTGCGCTCTGTTGTCCACTCGCGCGAACAGTCTTTACGCCAGGCGATGAACGAACTCTTCCACGGTCGGCATCTTGGTTGCCTGCAATAGATTATTTAGAAGTTACTTATACACTGTATTTAAAAAAAATTTAACAATATTTTAAGAACTTGTGCTATAAAAACGTTTAGGTAATTAATACACCGAGTGTATATATGTTAATGGCATGTTACTAAGAAATCGAAGCTCGAAGGAATCTATGAGTGTCTTTAGCCGAACTTATAAATATAAAATACTTTTATAAAACAAAACACTAATAAATAAAAATGCTAACGGACTGTCATTTGGTTTAACTGTCGAAGTTGGACAATTCAGCTGATCTTACACAAAACCAGATCCCATAAAAGAATTCCCTTTAAGTGATATTGTTTAAGTTAAGGGATAATGGACGTCTGTATCCCTCGAAGTTGTTGCTCTCCTTATCTAATCTATTATCTACGGATAACTTTATTCTATATATAACTTTTACCGTTTTAAAAATTTGAACGGGTGAGTTTAGGAGATTTGTTAGTGTGCAAGATGTCAGGCTCGGTGATTTAACGTTGATGCGTAACTTAACGTTGAATAAATGAATGAATTAAAGCTTTACTTCTATTCACACCAGAACGCAATATAATAAATAAATAAATATATGGGACACTTACACACACGGTCGTCCGTCCCCAAAGTAACTTAATACTTGTGTTATGGGTGACGGACAACTGGTTGATATACTACATATATAATTTTAAATACATACTTAAATACAAATATACACCCAGGCTCGAAGAACCAACAAATTGTTAATAGAAAATGTTGGCCTTCGGCGGGAATCGAACCCGCGATCCGCGACCCGCGGAGCTGAAGGCAGGGTCACTACCCACTGCGCCAACGGGCCAGTCAAGTATCAAATTGTATTTAAAGTTATGTATAGTAATGTAGATAAAAATAAAAATAGACAGTAATAATAATGATCCAACAGGATTCGTCAACCGATCGTTTAATGTATAAACTTTTCTTGTTTATGGATTGAAAATGGGTGTCGATATAATTTTGCGACACATACATAATATCCACTATATTCTATGGTTGATATTGGTATGGTATTTGGATACATTTGTTGGCTTGGAAATAAGAATTTATAATAAAATTCAGCGATCAATTTTAGGTTTATCAATACAATAGTTTAAAAAAACTGTTAAAGAGAACTTGATACACTAAGCTTGATGTAACTAGTTATAAGTATTATTTTGAAAAGAGCAACCGCCGAGTTTCTCGCTGGCTCTTTCCGGAAGGAACAGCTTTCCGAACCAGCAGTAGAGTTAACGATTGAAAAACACTTGTTTACCATTTTACTTTAATAGAGATTATTATTTTTTTTTTTAATTGGCGTTTACAACTCAAAAGGAATAAGGAAAATAAAGGCAAACACACGGATAATTTAATTATTTATACAAATGTAGGGGAAATGAGAAATTACTATTCTAAACTCAGCATCAACGATTTTACCTTTTGATCCTTAGCTTAATCTTCAGTCAGAAAATCTAACAGTATATTTCAAATTAATTAAGTAGGAATACATTTCGTTCGTTTAAATGGAAAAATGTAGTATATGTCGGAATCGAAAATAGTCAAATCACATTTGTGTAGTTGTAAATACCGGAAATGGATTCTAGAAGTTGAAGAACTAATAGATGCCCTATTTTAAGAGATGGTGTTGATATTGGTCTAAAAAGAGCTCTAAAAAACTAGTTTAAAAAAGTTGATACGGTCATACAGTTCCTATTGATTGATATTCAGATTTTAGAAATACGTATAAAACAACATTAATATATTTTTGTTTGACTTTACATATAATATGCATCTTTCCGCCGTGTGATCTCCGGCAGCAGAATAGACCATCGTCATTTTTTTAGGCGAGGTGTCGTAAAAGGCGACTAAGGTAAGTTGACCTGCCGTGTGGTATCTGCTTAAGTAGAATAGACCACCCTCATTTCTTAATGAGGTGCCGCAAAAGGCGATTAAGGTAAGTTGACCCACCGTGTGGTATCCGGCTGAATAGAATAGATCACCCTTATATTTTGCCCAGGTGCCCAGGTTAAATAAGCAGTTAAATCATGTGATAACATCTTTGTAACATGTTGTGTGATGATGATATAATATGCATCTTTACTCTGTTTATGATCACAGCTTTCCTTTTCATATGTCTCACAATACAACCATACAAAAGCACTTTAATAAAAGTGCAATATTTTTATGTAAACATGGGCAAAATTAATTGCTCATAAGCTAGTTACTGCGAAGTAATAAATTCGGCGCATGAATCTCATTTGCATTTCATTCTCCCACTTAAAACAAAGTGAATATTTTCTTTGAACCTAATTACAATTCAGAAGTGGGCGTCGGAATTTGCTAAAATTTACGCTCACCAGCTAGCTCTATGCGGAACAAAATGGAATTTTAATCCGTTCGTGAAAAGGAAACGCCGGTGTAATGTAATAAGATGATGTAAAAATGCGTTGACCCTTACTTTATTCAAATTACGTATAGTAATTTGTATATGTTAAGTTTTTATGTTATACAGCTTGTTCTTGTTATTCAGACGGCAATTAACAGGCCGTTTTATGAGGGAGAACGAAGCCAGCTACATAATTTTACAATCTGTACATTTATGAGGTACACTTTATGACGAATATATTACAACTTTAACTTCAAAATTAACACAGTTATTTGTATTTTCAATCCTCGACTGCATTACGTTCTGTTACAACCCTATTCAACATATATATTGGTGGGCATATATTGCTGACTTATTGTTTCCCAATTGAGGTCAATATAAAGTGTCGATCAGCAATATAGGCTTATAAAATCAATACATTTTCAAAATTCATCCAGTTCTTGTAATCTAGTCGACTTGTTGCCCAGCTACGGAGCCGGTTCCTGCCTGCCGGCTGGCTTCAGCAATAGACTAGTGATCATATACTCCGGCCCACAATCCACTACGAGGGTTTCGAGCAAAACTGTCCAAGTACCAGCAGTTATTAGATAAATATAAAATATTATTTTTAATATTACAAAATTAAAGTTAATAAGTTCAGTTTGTGTTTTTCTTTATATATAAACCAAACTGGACGATCTAACAGTTCGTTTTCACCATTTCGCACGGGACAGGAAAATGATGATTTTTTCACTGGCTGTATGCTTATAGCCCTAACGCTTTTACAGCGTCATGTCACCATCGTTGAGGTTGCGAAATGCAGAGAGTAGAGCGCAGTAACCTTATTAGCGTCGGGGAACGTCGTCCTAAGGGTGACTCCTGTGAGTCCGGACCACTTCTTAGGGCGACTCGTAGTGGGGGGCTGATAGTATTACTTTGATTAGTCATTGCGACGTCAGAAGGGTGGTGAGAAGCCACGACCCAGCGACGTCTGAAAACTGGAATCTCGGCTTCGCCGGCGAAGACGCTTTGTGTGTGTATTACGTGTTTCTGTGTTTGCGATCGTTATTTGGACATATTCGTCAGGGTCATATTGAACGCTTTTTGGACGTCTATATTTTTGGTGGTCAGACCTAACTGGGATGTAGGTGGAAGCAACTGAAATAAAGGTTCGGGTGTACCTCAGATTTCTCGAAGTCAGATTTCCAAAAACTTTTAAAGAGGTGAGTAATGGTAGGGAGATCGAGGTCTTTATGGAGATCAACGTTTCGCATGAACCACGGATGAATCGGTTCTGTAGTCTTTGGAGCGTGAGTAATCTGACCTTTGAAACGTGCGTTAACGCAACGCTCGCATAGGACATTATTGTTCTTATGCAAGTTTTTTAGAGTGTCACTTTGTTGCGGAGCTACATCTCACTTTTCTTCGATAACATCTGATAAAAAGGAAAATGATGAATGTCTGACAAGCGCCACCACCTTGACTCGTCAGCAAGAACAAAATAACAGGAAAAGTTTTTAGATTAACAAGTTATCACACATGCACTTTTCAACGACAGAAATCCACAAGTTGTTCGTCAGACCAGATAGAGTAACCTTCGTGGGTAGCAAACTAGAACAAATATTTATTTTCATCGAATAGATAGAAATGAACATTGGTCTAAACTAGAATAAACGTCGATCAGCTAACAATAATAAAGTAAAAGAAAAGTAACGGTCTGTTACTATGCCACTGTTTTATCTCCGTTTTCAGAGATAACCTTGGGATCTAAGACCCACCAAGCTACTTCAATTTGGATTGGTATATTACACATAGTCCCAAAATTCTTTAGCGATATGCAGGTTTCCTAACGATGTTTTCCTTAACCGAAAAGTGTCTGAAAAAATTGCAATTATCAATTAGTCACATAAGTTTTAATAAAAAACTCATTAGTGCTTGCATGTACTTTGAACCCGTGACCCCTCTTGAGAGAGTCGCACGGTCTCACCGCTGGCCTATTACAACATTCAACAATAGAATACGATTAAACATTAAGAACAACCTGTTGGCAATAAAAAATATACGCTCTTACGTAAAAAAGCTCTAAGTTTTCACACAATTGCCTATTCTTTCTACTTCAGATGCAAATTGAGTTTGAAAGTTTTTTTATACAGAATTGTCTTGGAACTTGCAGTCGCGTTAATCCCCGCTTTTTTCACTCTCCAGAATTGATAAGCCTCTTTTGATGATAAAAAGTGCGTAATCGTTTTGTAAAGTGCCAAAATTCGATTCCACGAGATGCCCTTTGAAAATAATATAATTGTGTACATTTTTATTTAACTTTTTTGCATTATATACCGGACAAAACTTACCTACATCCCATTCTACTGCCCTTATCCCATTCTAAGTGGCATGATTTGGCTATTTATCGACCAGCCGCCTGCCTGAGTTGTTGCGTATTACGACACCTCGGTTAGAGATGAAGGTGGCATAATCTACTCAGCCGGATACCACACGGCGAGTCAACTTTCTCTCTCGGTTTAGTAGAGAATGGTTAGAGCTAAGACCTACCACGCTGCTCCAATGCGGATTGGTAGATTACACATATCTTCAGAATTCTCTGGCGATATGCAGGTTTCCTCAAGATGTTTCCTTAACGTGCAATAAAATGTTTAACACAAAAACTCATCGTAGCTTACCCGGGGTTTGAACTCGTGAATTCCTTGAAAGTCGCACGGTCTCACCAATGGGCTATCACAGCATATTTTATATCTTTGTACTTTATTGTAATTTTAGCGGGCTCACCCTTTCCCAAAACAAGACTTCTTTTAAGAAATAAGGACTATTTATTCCGTACATTCAATTATACAACTACAACTATCTGTCGCAGTTGTAGGTAATATAGTTAAGTGAATTAGTATAAGATTACATTTGCAAGCCACCTCTCCAGTTTAATTCCGACCCTTAACGCAAATTAAATTTTCTCAACCCTTACCAATGTCTTAGATAATAAAGCTTAGTGGGCGTAGAATGATCTCACGATATTGAGTGAATACAAACAACAAATGATTTGTTCCACAAACAGAAACTTGCTACCTTTATAAAAGAAAACAGTGTTTTTTTTCTTTATGAAATGAACCAGATAATATCGAAAGATAATACAGCTTATACCACTCCCAGGTTTTATAAGTACTTGCTACTTGTCTTTGTTTTTATCAGCATCCGCCTACTAATTAATACCATCACACTTTACCGCCATTAGCATTCATTAAGGCAATCTCAACAATAATTACGTCCATTAAATAGTACTACGCTCTACCACAATAGTTATATTATACTATGTATTAGTAAATAAAAAAGATGCTTAATTTCTCACTAAACTGTTACATCAATAGTGAAACCGAATGTAAAAAAATTACACAAAATACATAAAATAAATTAAATGACAGTAACTAGTAATGGGTAATTTTTTTAGAATTGTCAAAATGGTGCATGCTATAATAGTTTTTACAATGTTAGCGGGTGGCCGGGCGAGCGCAAAATTATCGTCGAGGTTACGAAATGTGGAGCGTAGAGTTATGATAAAAATTTTGTCTGTTAATGGTTTTTAATGTCAATTTATTTATTTATAAAACATATTATTACTTACTACTTTTTGGCAACCACTGCATCTGTTTGGAATTCAATTATATTTGTACTAAAAATGAAAAAAACAAATAGATTGTTTTTTCCAAAACGTAACCAGTGCACAGAGTTAATTTTATCTAAGTACTCCGAAATATTAGTAAGTGAATGACGTAAGATCTAATTATTTCTTGTAAATCCAAATTACAATTGAATTGAGGGTTTCAATTACCAACAAGTATTAATAATCTCTTACTGCCCGCTGATATGCGTAGTCGTCCATTCTTTAGGTTTAAAAAAAGGGTTTATAAATGGAATACCTATATAACAACTAGAGATAATAATTTAAACTCTTATTTAACTTGCAATGTAGAGGAGGAATCTTGCAAAATCTTGATTAAATTTGACCCACTTCCCGGTGTCTGATTGAGCTGAAATTTTACGTACTGACCCATGTTCGGTGACAATGCACGTTTATGATAAGCATGACCTCATGCTGCTGTCAGGATTAGCTTCAGACGTGGGAACTCCTCAACGGTTAACAGCTGGATTATGGAACTTTGTTAAAGCTTTTGTTAACACTTTTTTTTAAATAAACTTTATATATATAACTAGCTGTCCGGCACGCGTTGCTGTGACTCAGTCTGTTTCGAATTCCTTTCAAAAAAGTACTCAACAGTTTAGAAAAATGCTCCGACCGCCACCATACTTTATAGTATCATCCTAATAGTGGATTCTAAATCAATTGTCTGAAAATTTCATCAAAATGGTCCAGCCGTTACGGAGTATTTAAAGGACACACAGACAAACATTCATTTTCGTTATATCTTTATGCCTCTCGTCCACTCTACCCGTTACATCGGCTTAACTTTTTAATAACAGCCCTCTAATTTTTGACTTTTAGATCCTCTCCGAAACTAGTGTTGACAGATTACCTGACCTAGATACCTAATGAGGATTTAGACCATATTCTACACAAGTACAAGATGTATCCTTAGGTGTTAATCCTCGGGAAATACAAGCTATTGCTACCGAGAGCCGGAAATTGATTGCTTGTGATTGAATCTTCAGCCTGCAATGATTAATAGCAATCGCCTTCAATTTATGTATTCATTTTAAAATTATTAGTACAAGAGAATATATACAAGAAAAATGTACTATAGTAACACTAAATAAATAAAAAAGATAGGGGAGACTTATCTATACCGTATGATATCCGGCTCAGTAGAATAGACCACCCCATTTTCTAGCCGAGGTGTCGTAAAAGGCACTAAGGTAAGTCGACCCACCGTGTGGTATCCTGTTGAGTAGAATAGACCACCCTCTTTCTTATCGAGGGGTCGTAAAATACGACTAAGGTAAGTTGACGTCAGGCAGGCGGCCGGTCGTGAAACACGTAGCCAAATCATGTGAAAACATTGTTTAACTCCTGGTGACGCTTCGGTTGCGGGGCGAAACGATTGTTGAGTTTGTGTGTATTGCTTTTGAAGTTCATGCATGTGTTTTAACGAATCCTGCATATATCAGGTATAAAGGGGATATTCTACGCTATATTTAGCATTATATATATTTCCTATTTTATTTTATTTTTATCGCGGATGTTAACAAAATAATGTTATTAATACTTTTGTTTAATGTGTGATATGTAACAGACAGACAGACTTTGGCATTTATATTTTAACTATGTGTTCCGAGCCGATGTAAAAGCTATAAACTTCCAATAAATTTGGCGGCTGACATTTAGGGACGCACGTATAAAATGGAATCATAAAACGTAAAATTGATTTAGACATTTATGTTACCCAAGTGCCTTGGTGAACAGATTCTCTTTTATATATGATATATAACACTTTCTCAAACGTTATCATTATTTGTACAAATAAATTCTCGTTCACATTTACATTCTCCAGACGTGATGGCTGAATGGTTCGCGTGGCCATTAGGATAGTGGGATCAAACTTTGGCCACACACGTACACATATTTGCCTAGTGTTTTAAACAAAAACTTTACTTAATTTATTTGCATATCTCGGCATTACTGTAGTGTGTATCTGTAAATACGGAATTCGACAGTGTGATGGATTTAAGCTATAATCATCCAAAGGAAGACCAGACTACCAGAGACTGCTATCCTATTACTATCCTATGCTAAATACACCGTCATCATCATCCTCGTGCCCTATTATCGTGCCATTTTACCATCCGGAAGCATTGCACTATCTTATGGTGAAAACTTTACAAAAATCCGTTCAGTAGATTTTGAGAAAATCGATTACATACAGACAGTCAGCTTTTTGGGACTTTGTTTTATAATAAGTATACTCGTAGATATTAATGCAAGTCTTGTATGTTATCTTTAACTGTAAAAAAGGTGTTTATTCACCTTTTATTAATATTAAAAAAACATGTTTTGACTCCTAGACAAGTGCCAGTAAACGTGCCGTCTCATATGATGTTGAATTACGCACACCCATACAGTTCTTTTCACTGAACATGTTACATACATAGAAGTGTTTTAAGGGAAAGAAAATACGATAGGAAAACTAAAACAAACAACGAATACAACAAAACTGACTGGCCCGTTGGCGCTGTGGGTAGTGACCCTGCCTTCAGCTCCGCGGGTTGCGGGTTCGATTCCCGCCGAGGGCCAACATTTTCTATAAACAAATTGTTGGTTCTTCGAGCCTGGGTGTGTATTTGTATTTAAGTATGTATTTCAACTTATATATGTAGTATATCTACCAGTTGTCCGTCACCCATAACACAAGTATTAAGTTACTTACTTTGGGGACGGATGACCGTGTGTGTCATGTAAAAAAAAAAAAAAGAAACATGATATTCTAATCAGCATCACCTTCACCTTTTTATTACAAATAGTAAATTTTATAAATTTACTATTTCAAAATTAACACTAGCCATATAAAAGTAGTTAAAATCTCTAATCGAAATAAGAAAAGTCGAAATCAATCACATCATAGCAGTATCGAATTTCTTTTTAAAGATTCTACATCGCTATGTTATACTTATGTTTAAATACTCGGGATGTCAGAGATAAAATTTAAATATCAATTTTTCGTATGTTATAGACTAACAAGATTATTTTTTATTCCAATATATTGAAATCTCAATACTTCCGAGTTAAAACAGCTTTTCACCCCATAAATACACTTTGAGATATTGAGAGATTCTGGACTACCTAGAGATTTCATCATTTGTTCTTTCTCACAAGGCGATTGACATTGAGGGTTATCAATCATATTTATAAAAATACGCTCATTCGCCTTAATAAAAAACGTGTATGCGCTTTGAAAAAAACTGCTGTCCGTTGAAATTGAGATAGCGTTTTTTCTATTTAAAAGCTTTTTGAGCCTGCCTAATAAATTTTATATCAGTTTCTTAAAACCGAAAGAACTACATTAAAAAAAACTTTATTTTCAAAATAATGATCCGGCAATTAAACACATCTCTCTTTATTTTGTAATATATTCGCCCTTAAGAGATAAATGAAGACATATTACAGTGAAAATAAATTAACTACTGTGTTCTACTATATCTGTATATTAGTATGTATTTTGTATTGTTCATTCATTTTAAGTAAAGATCAGTTTCGTTTCCATATAATCCTCGTCTTATCTCATTAGCAAGATCAGGATCTATAATTGTAAATATTTTGATTGCTCTTTGTTGGATAAATCCAACCGCAAACTTCAAACTACTTAGAATATTATCAATAAATCTTCTCCTCTCTTCATTAGTCATTTTTAGGTACACGTCTCGTGTTTGATCAAAATTATCTGATTTTTCTTCTAATATTCTTATTAATGGAAATCCATTTTTATTATTATATGGTACAGGACCATTGAACGAGTTAGGATAATAATTAGGCATGTCTCTTTCGTTATCATCTAATGGAGGTCGACCATCTCTATTATAAGTTAATGTTTTAATTTGATATGGGCAATTCACGTTAATTTTATTGTAGTTTATGCCTAATCTGTAAGCCTGGGTAATTCTGTATGCCAATACACGAGATTGAAACAACGTGTCTGGTGCTCCAACTATTCCATCTACAAGATTGGATGGACAAACAGCTAACTGTTCTATTTCAGCAAAATAATTTGATGGATTTCGTGACAAAACCAATTTTCCTATAGGATTCAAAGGAAATGTGTCTATGGGAAGAGCTCTTGTAACATCGAATATACTAAAGCCAAACTTTTCTACCTGTTCTGGTGTTACAACCTGTATGCTAACAGTCCAACTAGGATAGTTTCCATTCGCAATAGATCTATATAAATCTCTTGAGTTATAATCGAAATCAACTGTCTGAATTTTTTGAGCTTCGCCGGTCGTCAGTGTTTTAATTCCAGAATCGGGCATAAAATGAAATCTGATAAAATGATCTTGACCCTTTTCATTTTGTACCTGATAAGTGTGTATACCAGAGCCCGGCATATGACGATACCCATTCGGGATACCAAGATCTCCAAAAACGTAAAAAAATACATGCAAACTTTCAGAATGTAAAGTCAAAAAGTCCCACATCATGTTGGGATCATGAAGATTTGTTCTCGGATTTCTTTTCATACAACGTGCAAAAGTATAAAATATGCTAGGATCTTTTATTACAAATACAGGAGTGTTTAAACCGATTAAGTCAAAATTTCCTTGTTCCGTGTAAAATCTGACAGAAAATCCTCGTGCATCTCTAGTTAAATCACTACCACCTCTTTCGTTAGCAACTAATGAAAATCTAACTGCAATTGGTGTTTTTTTACCGTCTTCGCTAAACAGCTTGGCTCTCGAAATGGCTGAAATATTATGTGTCACCGTAAAATATCCGAATGCTCCTGCGCCTTTCGCATGAACAACACGTTCAGGAAGCCTTTCCCGTACTAAATGGCTAATAGATTCTGTAAAGTATCTGTTATAAATCAGTCCCATATTTAACGTGCTGGTAGCTTCAGAAAATGGAATGGGCGCTCCGGAACTTGTAGTCAGTATGCCAACAGGCTCCTAGAAAATAAAATCTCTTGTTTCATATTATACGTACTAACGATCCACCCTGCATCACAAGGGTATAGTTAGTTTTCATTTAAAGATATCCTATAAACTTATATGTTACAAAGGTTAATAATATTCATAAATGCTTAAGGTATTCATAGTAGAATATTTAATATAATCAAACATTAATAATACATCCATCTAAATAGATCTTATTTATATAAAACCCTGACAAATTATATATGGTCAATACATCTCTCATGCATTCTCAGTTGGTGAAAAATACTTGAAAATCCGTTAAGTAGTTTTTAGTTTATTGCAAAATACCAAAAGAACAAGATAGTCTGAACAATATAAATAACTTAAACAAAAGTAATGATGGAAATAAATATAAAATAATAATATTCATTATTTTTGTTCCATGTATATAACCAAATAGGGTAACTGTTAACTATGTATCTAAAAATTACCTGGGTTCTTTCCCGAAATATTTCTAATTGATTCGTATCAGGGTTTGATTGCATATGCTCGTAAGTTTGATTCGCAGTTATAATTATCAGCAATACAACTAGATTCTTCTTCACAGCCATAATCAAAATAGCGTTTATATAAGTTGTAGTTTGTAGTTTGAAACGGTGTGGTTGTGAGAAGTTACTGAAGTAGAGTATTTATTATTCATCTGATATAGTGAATTGTATGTTAAAGCTAAAAATAAATAGTATCATTGCAATAAGCAGTTTAATCAAAAAGTAATTACTATATGCAAATTCTTAACTAATTTGTCTCCCATACGATTTGATAGTTACATGTATGTTAAAAGAGTGTAATACATGTGAATCCATTAGGATTAGGAAGACATTAGTTTTGTATGATAACTACTAACTTATTAGTTCTATAAACTTATTTTTGCAAGTTTTCTGGCGTCACTGGACTGCGGCTTTTCGCTTCATTTCCGACTGCCTAATCACAGTTGTATAACTAGCCCTCTACTACACGTCACCCTAAATTGTCGTCCAGCCGCACTCTTAGGAGTACATTTTCCGACTTTTCAGTCTACTCTGCACATTTCGCAACGTCGACTATGGTTCTGCGCTTTCACTCCCCGCCGGGTATATGTAAAAACCGTTAGGGCTAAGAGCTTATAGTCAGTTTCAAAACAACTTATTTTTTAAAGTATTTACGTTGCTTTATATGAACCGAAATCATGTATTTACCAGCTAAGGTTGAATCATCCAATAAGAATCATATCTGGGCTCTAGATGTTTGGTTGATAGACTACCAAGGAATAGAATTCTGTCGCTTGTAAATCACGTTATTGCGTTCTATCGTCTCACGGCTTAATGGATCAAATATGTAAAGCAAAAAACCAGTTCCCACTGCTGGGCATCGACCTCCTCTCTTCTTTTTTGGAGTGAAGGATTAAATGAAGATTTGTAGGTTACACAAATCCGCAGAATTCTCCAGAGATATACAAGTTTCCTCACGACGTTTTCTTTCACCGAAAAGCGTGTGATAAGTTGCAAATATCAATAAGGCAGATAAGTGTTAACAGAAAAAACTAATTGGTACCAGCCCAGAGATTTGTAGCCCTGCCATCAACTTTTAGAAAACGATTCAATAATAAAGAATATTTTGAATTTGAATTTGAATTTGATCGCACACCTAATATATAAATAAGAGTGAATGAAATACGTTTGCGATTCAGTTTAGGATTTAATTCGGCAACGATTTAAACTGTGCGTCTTTAACACGTCATGGTATGAAAAAGCAAAACAATTCAGTTTAGGTCATCAATTGAGTCACAATAAGAGTTCATGGTAAGCCTGCTGAGCTGATGTCTTGGAAAATATAATTTTGTAGTCTCAACTGGTAGCTTTCTGAAGTATTTGAAGTTATTAATCAAGCCACAGGTTTCTAAAGATCGGCCTTTGGTACGTTACAAATTTTTCATCCTAAATAGATGGGAAGCCATAAATTTATTTGAGTTTTAACGATTTATTTGGAAGTGCTGATATAAAGTGGTATCATAAAGCAACTTTACACACAGATTTACATCCGGTGCACGGTTATAGCACTTATATTGGTAAAACCACTTCAAAATAATGACACTAAATATTTTACGTACACGTAAAATTTGTATTGACGTAAACAAAATAGTAATTTTTTTTATTAAATAAATAAATATATGAGGCACACAAACGGACGTCAATCCCCATATTAAGTGACAGAAAGCTGGTAAATATATACATATATAATATAGAACTTAAAACACATAATTAAATACGTATTTACACCTAGACTCGAGGAACCAACAAATTGTTGTTAGAAAATGTTGGCTCTCGGCGGAAATCGAACTCGCGACCCGCAGAGCTCAAGGCAGGGCCACTACCAACTGCACCAACGGGCCACTCCATTAATCCTTATCGTAAGATTTCCTTTATTTTTCATATACAATTAGTGTTACCAACTATTTCGTTCCCGACAACTTAGGCTTTTAAGTACTCTCAATAATGCAGTATGTATTTTTCCTGTTACAAAAAGAAAATGTTTCCTGGGAGCCGCTTCCAAATTCAAGCGCAAGATCGTGGTGTTTGGAGATCCCTTAAAGAACCTTATGCCCAGCCGTGGACGTCCATCGGTTGAAAAAGAAGAAGAAAATGTTTCTCCGATGTTAAGTTAATTTGTTCCAAATTTCATCAACATTTGGATTGAGCCATTTCATTTGGAGCCATGAAACCGTAAGAGACAGACAGACAGCTCTAAGGTCTCCATCCAACGTTATGTAATAGAGTTTAGGCAACCGAGAAGAATTTCATTAGTTATTATATGATACAATGTTGCTTCCTCCTAAACAATTAGCAGACTAACTGCTTTGACTCTCAATCCAGCAGGCCTACCATGAACTCTTATTGCGATTCAATTGAAGACGTAAACGAAATCGTTGTGCTTTTTCATACCATGACGTCTTAAGGACGCATACTTTAATTCGTTGCCGAATGAGCGTTCGGCATTCGTCCTAAGAACATGTGAGTAAAAGAGACAGAGTTATCTATAGTTCATATAACGTTATCTTTTTCAAACATTGCGACCACGATGCTATTCACACTTCATGGTACGAAAAGGAAGCGGTTCGCGGTCGTCTTTTACGTTTTCAATAGGATCGCAATAAGAGTTCATGGTAGGCCTGCAGGGCTGACAACAAAATTGTTACATACACTCTTGAGGGGCTGTTCTAAGCGGTATTACACTTAATATTGAAGAACGGTAGCTGTTAACGGTAATATCTGCCCAATACAGTACGTTTGATTGGTAATTGCGTCGTCGTATCCCAAAGGAAATCTCGAATGGCGAACGGCATGCAATTTCGCGTATGAAACATGTATGCATACTAAATTGGTGCTTAGTTATCATGTTTACTTCTGATTTATGCTGGGGAATAGTTTCGCATCCAATTACAGTGTGTTCGAAGTTCAATGGCCGAACCTTTATGTAAATTCAATAATCTTGGTATTTAGGATAGTAAAGCGGTAAACACTATTTGTTTAAGATGTTGATTTCGTTATTTATTTATTATTGTATCTTATAAGCTTTGACCCGCCATGTGGTATCCAGATGAGTATAATAGATCACACCCTCTTTCTTACCGAGGGTGTCGTAAAATACGCCTAAAGTAAGTTAACGTCAGGCAGGCGGTCGGTGGTAAAATACGTATCCAAATCATGTAACATGTTGTGCCGACCCTCTTATAGTGGGATAAGGGCAAGAGGAGGAGGAGGATAAGCTTTGTAAATTTATTTGAATCAATGAGAACTAGTAATGCAAATTTAAATAAATCAAGTTGAAAAAGTGTTTAATATAATTTCAACACCCTACAGTTAACTTTTGAGGAGTTCCCTCGTCTGGAGCAAATCCTGTTAGCAGCATCACGTTATGCTTATCTCAAACATGCATTGTCATTGGGACCAGAATGTAAAATCTCAGCTCAATCGGACCCCGGGAAGTGGGTCGAATTTAACTTACAAGATTCCATCTTCTTGTAAACCCGGATAAAAGTGCAGCCATGCACTTTATCGGTAATCGCTTTCGATCTCACATAGACACACCTACGGAAATATCCCTTTACAATACACCGATTCACTGGCAACAGAAAGTCAAGTACCTAGGTGTCACCTTTCAACCTTCCATGACCTTCCACGAGCACACATAGTCTGCAATAAGGCTGCGTATGTCATGGGACGACTTTATCCGATGTTATGCAAGAAAAGTAAGATGTCGCTTCGCAACAAAGTGACACTCTACAAAACTTGCATCAGACCAATAATGTCCTATGCGAGCGTTGCGTTCGCGCACGTTTCAAAGGTCAGATTGCTCAGGCTCCAAAGACTTCAGAACCGATTTATGCGGACAGCCACTGGGTGTCCGTGGTTCATGCGGAACGTTGACCTCCATAGAGACCTCGATCTCCCTACCATTACTCACCTCTTTAAACGTTTTTCGAAATCTTACTTCGAGAAATCTGAGGTACACTCGAACCCCCTTATTTCAGTTGCTTCTACCTACATCCCAGTTAGGTCCGACCATCGAAAATATAGGCGTCCAAAAAGCGTCTTGTATGACCCCGACGATCAAATAACGATCGCCAACACAGATACACGTAATACACACACACAGCGTCTTCGCCGGCGAAGACGAGGTCCCAGTTTTCTGACGTCGGTCGGTCGTGGCTTTTCACCACCCTTCCGACGCCGCAATGACTAATCTAAGTCACACCATCAGTCCTCCACTACACGTCGCCCTAAGCCGTGGTCCGGCCTCACAGGAGGCACCCTTAGGACGACATTCCCCGACTTAAGTAGAGCTTCTGCGCTCTACTCCCTGCATTTCGCAACCTCGACGATGCTTCTGCGCTCGCCCGTCCCGTCCGGTGACGCTGTAAAAGCCATTAGGGCTAACAGCATACAGTCAGTTCGAAAAAAAAAAATCCATCTTCTCATACAAACAAGTAATATTGACTAAAAGCTTTTATAAGGATCTTATAATTTAGAAAACAAACATATTATATAAATGTAGTCATACATAGTAAAAGGAGCGGCCTGTTACAATCCCACTGCTGGGAATAGGCTTCCTCTCTCCGTTTCTGGAGAGAAGGGTTGGAGCTAAGACCTACCTATCACGCTACTCCAATGCGGATTGGTAGGTTACACATATCTCCAGAATTCTCTAAAGATATGCAGGTTTCCTCACGATGTTTTCGTTCACCGAAAAGCGTGTGATAAATTGGGATTATAACGGGCCGTTACTTTACTTTTTTTATATAAGTCATAGTGCAAAACGATTTTCTAGACTTACAGTGATGTTACCAAGTTGCTCTAAACCGCTGTCCAGCTCTACAGAATTTCTCCAACTCTAATAGAATTTTTATATTCTACCCTCAAAGATGTTTCTGATCTCAGCCGCCTCACCCGATCCCACTCCTAATGTCTTTTCAAACAAGTTTTCGGACATTGCGTTTTGGTAATTTATCGTCCATACGTTTATTTTTGCAAAACTCAAAAGTACTTATGAATAGCAATTTTCAAAAAAACTTTGAATTTCTATAAAAGGATAAGAAGCAAAGGGACGAAGGAAAAATATAAATATATGGGATATAAATATACTTACACACACAGTCGTCCGTCCCAAAAATAAGTAACTTAATACTTGTGTTATGGGTGACGGAGAACTGGTAATATACTAAATAATTTATAATTTTAAATACTTACTTAGATACAAATACCAACCCAGGCTCGAAGAACCAACAAATTGTTTATAGAAAATGGTGGCCCTCAGCGGGAATCGAACCCACGACCCGCCGAGCTGAAGGTAGCGTCACTACCCACTGCGCAAACGGGCCGGTCAAAATTATTGTTTGTTAACATTCAGTTTCGCACTTAATTAGCCTATGTCAGCATATATTTAGACTGAAGGTTAATTCAGTATCTTTTGGGTTTAATTTAAGCTTTAGTAATATATTTTCAGTTGATATCTCATTTCAAGTTTAAAGGTGCCACCAACGCGCTATTCCCACGTATAAAATTACTTCTTGTATCGAATTAAATAAACCTAAGAATATCGTACTGTATTTATTATATGTACCTATTTAAATATACCATAAAAAATATTTGACATTTTAATATGGTAGTGTACAAAAGTAATAGTAAAATTACTTTGCTATAATCCGCGATAAAGTGAATAGGAAATATATATAATACTAGTTTTTGCCCGCGGCTTCGCTCGCGAGGAATTTGGTCTGCCACAGTATCTAATTTAATTAAATTTGTGATTCACAATTCCGGTCAGAGTGGCTTCCACATAAAAGGTAGATATATGCTGTCGCGGACTTTTATTTAGAACTATTAAAGACAAACAATACGACGGTACATCATCTTTGTGTAACTGTGAGACTAGAGTGGACTATTCGTTTTCACATCTGAAACACGCAGCGAATGCTGCATGTTACGTTATTTGTTCGTGCGATTTTATCGACGAGTCTATCTCCTGATGATGCATCGGTTGCGGGGCGAAACGATTGTTGAGTTTGTGATAGTGAACGTGTGTAGTGCTTGTGTATTGTGGTGGCGTTTGTGCATGTGTTTTAGCGAATGCTGCATGTTTCAGGTATGAAAACGAATAGTCCAGTCTTCAATTACTAATATATATATAATGGTCCTGATTAATTTATCGCGCATTATAGCAAAATAATTTTACTATTAGCTGTGGATGTTGACGATTCAAAAGCACTTGTTTACAAGTTTACTTGAATAAAGAATATTTTGAATTTGAATTTGAAAATTTGTTACTTTTGTATTATGGATCTCTGCAAAGAAACGCCTAATTCTATAAAATGTGGTACTGTATTCAAAACATTAGAAAATTTTAAAAGGACCTAAACCTCATTATAAAAACGATATTTTCCCTTTACACTTATTCAATAAATATGAAGCAATTTTACTCTATAGTTATGCTTTGCCAACAACTTGACAGTAACGGTGAAAATTTTGTTTATATTAATGACTTAACTATTTCAAGGAGGTTGTATTTGAAACACGTTCTAACATCACATAACGGAAGCGAAGCTATTGCTGTTGACGATTTTTCATGAGCTTATCCTCCTTTATAAAGCGTGTTTTGAAAGCTACATTAAAAAGACATGAAAGCTACATTTGTAAAATATATAATAACAGAAAGTGGTGGAGACTTTAGGATAACAATTAAGCTACTAATTGTTATACTAAAATTACACCTAAGCAGGTAGGATGTAATGCCAAGGTTTTTTGTAGTTCGTAGCGTGATATCATAGATGGCGTTGAAAAAGGATCACAATCTATCCCAATTAAGCTTATTTTGAATTAGGTCACTTTAATACGCTACGTACGATATGTTTTGATCTTATTTGTTCTTAAAAACGTGAACCTAGTACAAATACCACGCGTTCTCAGCACGAAGCATGGATATTGTGTACAAACAAAAAATGACATTTAGTAAGAAATGTAAACAATACAAGTTAATAACTTGTTCTATGACAGTAAAGTAACTGCCTATTCTACTTCTTCTTCTCACTCGATGTCTTCATTGCTGAAGGTCGTGTTTAAACGCAATCTTTACCGCCGATCACGTCATGCTTATTCACGTTTTTCTGTCTATTACTATCCTTTTATTGAAGGCTCGTCTCCTCTCTTCTTTCGGAGAGAAAAGAGCTTCTCAAGACCTAGACGTACCATACTGTGTTATGTCTAAGTCTTTTAGGCACACAGCATGTATAAGGTATGAAAACGGAAAGTCCACTCTACATTTAGCGTTATATATTTATTTCATTTACTTTATCGTGAATTATATCATAATTTTATAACTTTCGTAGAACGTTTATTATACTGTTGTGCTCCTGCATATATTTGTGAGCAATACTGCATCGACATAAATTTAAGATTGTATAAAGTAGGAGCCCACGTATAATATTTAATGACATTAAAAAAACAACAATTACGGCGGTTCACAGTAAATGTTTGAATAGGAAAACATTGTAAGGTTCAAATTGTACAGCCCTAAATAATGTTAAGTCAACTTTGAAACAATATGGAACAAGTTTTGGTCTTGTTCAACATTTTGTCCGTGTAAAATTAATTGCTTACCCTATTTCATAGAACATGAACTCCCAAACTTACCTTATCGAATAATCTATAGTAAAGTAAAGTAACGGCCTGTTACTATGCCCACTGTTGGGCTGAGGCCTCCTCTCTCTGTTTTTGGAGAGAAGGACTGGAGCTATGACCTACCACGCTGCTCCAATGCGGATTGGTAGGTGAATAATCTATACTTATTACAAAACAAAGTCCCAAAAAGCTGTCTGTCTGTATGTAATCGATTTTCTAAAAAAACTACTGAACAGATTTTTGTACAGCTTTCACCAAAAGGTAGTGCAATGCTTCCGGATGGTTTAGGTAAATACGGATGAGGTGTTAGAAAAAAGGATAAAAAATTTGCACCTACCTTTGACCTTAGGATCAAAGCTGCAAACTGAGTTACAATTTACTTATTTTTATTTACGCAATAATATCACCACATATGATTTTCGAGGCGTATACATAAAGAAGGATAAACTAAATCCGGGATAAAATAATGACCGGACCCAGGTTAAACACCCCGAACGCCCTGAGTCGGAGATGAATTGCTTTTGTTGCACCTATGTTCACGTTAAACCCGCATTGTAACAGTTTCCTCTAAAAAAAAGTAATAATGGGTAACGATAATTAAAACAAGCTTTAGATTACCGTTTTTTGTAACACATTTATAGCATATTTATATACACATATATACACATATATAAAAAAAAATTAATTAACATTAAACTATTTATTTATTCTACTTTTATTTATCTAACTTTGCTTTGTTAATTATTATTGTGCCATGGAATTAGAATAAGTTATGCTTAAATAAATGTTAACTGAGCGTCGTCAATATTATAATTGTAAATCGTATACGGGTTCCCACGATACAGGCTTCCTAGTGTAGGTACCCAACGGATTACTTGTGAATTGTAATATTTTTATCTTTTTTTTTTATTGTCATTAGGACTGGACCATGTATACAATTTCAACTCAATCGGACTATGTATGGGATGTGGGTCAATTTATTTTGCAAGAGTCCTTCATATAGTACATTGCAAGCTAAATATTATTGTAAATTAAACAGTAATACATTTTGTACATTTTTTCTCCTATTTGCAATGTAATAATATTTTAGCTTAGCTTTCAGCATTACAACGAATATGATTCCAAAAAATAGCCTATTTAGACTAATTCCCTACTCCCAAATTTAATTGTTCTTTATTCAAGTAAACATTTACTGTTCCTACGGAGAAGGTCCAGCAAGAAACTTGGAGGTTGCTCTTTTTTTTACATACTTATTACATATATATTTGCAAAATATGGTCACAGTATGATCTTAAAATTAATTAAACACAGTCATAAACTGCCACACGTGGCGTGCAAATGTGAAAGAATATAAATCTACTTAGAATATAATTATGTCATATAAATTAAAAAAAATATGTAAATCAAATTTACCAAACATCTCAATTAACTAAAAATTCATTAATGTCATTGTTCCAAAAGATAATTAAATAATTGAATTTTAAATTGGCTTAAAGGTAATTTTAATATCGTCAAATTATATTATAATGTTATTGCCATGCAGTAAACATTTTTTTGGAACAATGAATCAACCTTAACTGTAACATAAGTATTAGCTTGTTACGGCGATTTTTTAAAAGTGATGTAAAGTCAAAGCTAAAATTGATTTCGTAATTTTGTCATAGAATTTTATACTCTAGTATGATTAGTCTATGGTTATATGGTTAATATCATAAAGTAATATTAATGACATTCATATCAACATTAATTACCACAGTGTAGTTTCACACGCGGATAAATATTTTACCCGCGGAGCAACGTTTTAATTTATTTCAAGATGGCGTTGCAGTATCTTTAATATCACGCTGCAAAGTATCTTATCCACGCGACACTAACATTAGTAGTAATGTCCTTACATTAGTCACTTACATACGTTTAATTATGTAAGGCTTCTATCCATTACACGAGCGAAGAAAGTCTTATGAATTTTAGTTGCTTAGGTGTTTAGAATCAGTTCTGGAAAGGTATACATATCGTCTCAGAAATTTATGAATACTATCTTTAACAGGATTAAAGCAAAAAGCCTAGTGAATTCCTAATGTAAGGAGGAAGGTAACAGAATACTCTACTGACTCTATAGTTTCATCGTAAGTTTTGTTCTATGGTATTCCTCAAAGCAACTACAAGTTCTATAAATTATTATCTAATAAGGAAGTTTAGAGCACATGTTCTTCACTATGGAATCGCAGATTCAAAATTCAGGTAGACCTGTGAGTTTTTTATACAGTTAATAAAAAAATATCATTTACATTTGGTCATTTTCCTGTGACTGGTGTGGCGGTGTCATCTTTATCACTTCGATTATCCTTTCAGTTCTCAGGCCTTAGAATTGTTTATTATACGTGCCTTCTTAAGCGATACTAATGTACGCGACCCTTGCGACCCACGATTAAATCACTTGAAATATTGGTCCACTATTCTCTAATAGACCATTGACCAAAATAACTACAGGCACAATCATCCTAAGCTCAAAGTTAAATGGGGAGGTAATATCATGACATACGTCTAAATGATTCTTTTATTTTTTTGTATGAATTAATATATTCAATGTCTTTATTTTCATTTTAAACAAACTATTGCTAGAACTTTTGAATTGCGAGCTCTACTGCGAGTTCAGATGTTGTACCACCAAGTTGAGCAAGGAACAAACTTTATCTGATTTCGGATATTGCACAGATGATTTCTTAAAAATAGTCATTGAAAGTCAATTGCATAATGAAAGCAAAAATAATGATTACATCCACATTTTGTATAGTTTATTTTTTCATCTATAAATCCTCGACAGTATCAATAATTAATTAATTAAATATTCTTTTTATCTTTATTATCCTCCACGGATGACACGGAGGTGTGTCATTAATATTTTATCTTAGTTTCAGTTTGAGTTTTGTATTTTCCTTTTACCTTTCTCTAGACTTATAAGTCTAAATTTGTATGTGTTTTGATTATCCTTTTCATTTGTAACACTGCATATGGAGCATGTTGTGTTATCTTATAATTGGGGGTACACTTAGCTCATGTGTCAAATCATATTATTACTTTATTTTGTGTACCTCTGTTAGAGTCCCTAAATAAAATAAATAAATAAATAAATAAATAATAGTACAATATTATATCTTTTAGCATGGACACTTATTTTAGATTCATGTAACGGCATTTTAAAAAGGCTTTTAAAGGCGACATACCTTTTATACATAAAGTGTTGATACAAAATAATTGTAACGTATCTTCTTGAATATTTCTTAAATTTTCGGTTACAGTGAATATGTATTTAAAAAATGGAGTCCAATAACAAATGCCGCTTTCGACACATAAAAAGGAGCTGACTAATGCTTCTAACGTTTTCCTGCAAGCCTTATCTGAAAGCAGTTAATGATTCAGCGTGTTTATGAGCGCAGTTAGGAGTTTTACGAGTGTAAGAAAAATGTAAATAAAGTTGACAGAACTTTACAAGAGCAGTAACGGAGGGTAAACATTATATATATCATCATCATCATTCTCCTGCCCTTATCCCACTCTAAGTGGGGTCGGCACAACATGTTCAAACAATTTGTCCACGTATTTTACGACTTGCCTGACGTCAACTCACTTTAGTCTATTCTATTCAGTCGGATACCACACGGCACATACCTTAGTCGCCTCTTACGACACCTCGGTAAACAAGAAGGGTGGTCTATTCTATTCTGCCGGATACCACACGGCGTAAACATTATATATATCATGTAACCTCGAATTGTTATAACACAAACGATATTATAAAAAACTGTAAGATCTTCATATTGTTGTATCTAATCGACCTCTTTAAAAGTTACAGCTTCTCAAATAAGACAAATATATCATTACTAACGTATAACGTAACAATCATAACGTGTATCAACACGGTATAAGGTAAATTTTTCGCATTACAATCGCTCTGGAGGTAATGTCTAAAAGTGCTCACAAGAACCTTAGTTGCCTTGCCGTGTACACGGCACGACGTAAATTGGTTGCAATATACACACTGGTAGAGGTAATGCCTACCAATGTCTATAAGCGTTTTCCAGATTTTTTGTTTCGAGGAAAACACGAGTTCAAACCAATGAATTTTTCTATTTAAACTCATGTGTCTAATTGATAATTGCAATTTATCACACGCTTTTCGGTGAAGGAAAACATCGTGAGGATACCTGCATATCTCTAGAGAATTCTGGAGATATGTGTAACCTACCAACCCGCATTGGAGCAGCGTGGTAGGTCTTATGGTATTATCTTATCTATCTTCAGGAACGGACAGAGGAGGCCTATTCCTAGCAGTGGGATTGTAACAGGCCGCTACTTTACTTTTTACTTTTTACGTAGTTATAGACCTAAATTTATTAATTTTTATTTGTCTCCGGCCATGGAAAAACATTTTCCCAAAAGAGATTTTTTTTGTTTTCTTATCACAAATATTTCGCCAACTAAGAGTATTGCCAATGCTATGTTTACTCTACCTTCGATGATTACGATATCTATTATTCCAAGTAAAAGGCCTTCGTTATCTTTCTCCGCACAAATGTAATTAGATGTATGTTTGTTTCCGCAGACTTAATAATGTTTTTACTGAGCTCGATATTATTATACCTAAACCATCATTTTATATGTTGTTTATATACACTTTATATAGCTTTGCCGTGTGGTATCCGGTTGAGTAAACCACCCTCATTTCTTACCGCGGTGTCGTAAAAGGCGACTAAGTTAAGTCGACTCGCCGTGTGGTATCCGGTTGAGTACAATAGACCGCTCTTATTTCATGCCGAGGGGTCGTAAAAGGCGACTAAGGTAAGTAGACCCACCATGTGGTATACGGTTGAGTAGAATAAAGCACAGTCTTTCTTACCGAGGGATCGTAAAGTACGAATAAGGTAAGTTGGCGTCAGCCAGGTGGCCGGTCGTAAAATATGTAGCCAAATCATGTGGCAACATGTTTGTAACATGTTGTGCCGACCCCACTTAGAGTGGAATAAGAGCAGGAGGATGATGATACAAATTATATATATCTCTTTATATGTTAATTATATTTTTTATTGTATTACCTTATTTTACTGAATATAATGTAAGTGAATAAATATAAAAACCATTATTGTAACTATAATAGAGCGTTTGTCATAAAAACCCAGTGATCGTAAAATTACAAAAAAAAGGAGTGAATTAATTAACGACTGAATTAATATTCCAAAAAAGGTATAAAACGTAGGCGGCCATTTATTACGGTATGACAAAGCAAGAAAAATCAAAAAAGCAAAAAAGAATATAAATAAACTAGCTGACCGGCAAACGGATACATAAAAAAAAATTAAAATTAAAAAAATAATAATAAATAAAAATCTTAGTGGTGGACAACACTTATCACTTACGAGTATGAAAAACAGATAGTAGCCGATTCTCAGACTTGCTGAATACGCATACGACATTTCATAAAAATTGGTTGAGTCGTTTCGGAGGAAGTATGGTAACATTGGGGTGCCAAAGTGTGCAGGCCTTTGGAATACTGAAATATTGAGTATTCCTTAGGCTTGGCGAACGGACCACTGTGGGGTGGCCAATCCAGTTGTCAAATTGACAACTGGATGTGCCGGGGACGCCGAGGGGGTTGGGTTGAGTCTCTAATGGACGGCGGGTTCAGTCGGGCTTGTTTTAAGCCTGGCTGGACATGGTTTCGGCCACCGTCGGCAAGCCCAGAAGCCTAGAAATAGGAACAGGGACCCTCGGGTTGCGAGGAAAAAAACCTCTATAAAAAATTACCAGGTGAGAGCGGCATCTCCACCGATCATCTGGTACTCCTGATGAACCGGTTAGCGGAGGGGGACTTCTCTTTCGAGGGCTCCCTACCCAGAGGAGGTGTTCTCTGGGATCAGAGCTGCTGTCGGCGGGGATGGGGGCAATTTGTATAACGATACCCTGTCCTTGCCATCGACAGCGTGGTAGAGCACACAGGTCGTTTTAGTCGGTGCGATTCCGACATAACTGCCGCCTGTCCCCGTGGGGCGGCGGTACCCATAAGGGGTTTTTTCCTGTATAAAAAAAAAGTATGGTTACAAACATTGTGACACGAGAGTTTTATAGATAAGATAAGAGATAAATTTAAGATAGCCTTTTGTATATAGACTGAAGCTCTGTCCAGTATTGAAACATTATGTGTTGGGACGTATGTACAAAAGTTCTAAATGGACTAGTCACGTAAGCACTCGGTGCAAATGCGTGTCGGGATGAAGTTAGTGTCGAGTGCATATAAATTATGCCTTGCCTCAACGATTTTAGTTAACTCGCATAAATTCAAATTCAAATTTAAAATATTATTTATTCAAATAAACTTGTTAACAAATGTTTTTGAATCGCAATCTACTGCTGGTTCGGAAACCTGTTCCTACCGAGAAGAACCAGTAAGAAACTCGGCAGTTGCTGTTTTCACAGAATAATTATTATTACTAGTTATTAATGTCTTGTACCGGGTCGAAGAGTAGCTATATCCACAAATTCTTATCGTCTAAGTAATCCTTAATAGTATAGTAAGTAGGCTTTCTGTATTAGCCCTTTTTTAATAGTGTTTTTAAACTGCTGCAATGGTAAAGCTAAAGTAGATTGCGGAATTTTATTATACAATCTTATACAAAAACCGACGAACGACTTATGTACTTTTTTTGCAAGGCGCAAAGCAGGAACCGCAAGCTTATGTCGGTTTCCACTTTGTCTAATATGTAAATAAATAATATAAATATATGGGACATTTACACACACGGTCGTCCGTCCCCAAAGTAAGTAACTTAATACTTGTGTTATGGGTGACGGACAAATGGTAGATATACTACATATATAAGTTTAAATACATACTTAAATACAAATACACACCCAGGCTCGAAGAACCAACAATTTGTTTATAGAAAATGTTGGCCCTCGGCGGGAATCGAACCCGCGACCCGCGGAGGTGAAGGCAGGGTCACTACCCACAGCGCCAACGGGCCAGTCAAATATGTGGAACTCATAAGTGGAACATTTAATATTGTTTTTTCATCTTACACGATTAGTAACAATAGTAGTAAAAGAAATTATGCTTATTCATGTTGATGCAAAAAAATTCAAACCGTCATCGATGATACGATAGAAGGGCACTCAGCAAAAGCCCCCTCTGTACTCTTTGAGAAAGGTTAGAGCTCCCAGGAGGTCTGGAGTAATTTAACTCGTTATAATACAATATCTAAAAATTGTAATTAACAATTCAAATTGTCCATATACATAACTAGCTGTGCCACCGACTACGCCCGTGTCGAAATCAGTTGTCACAAAAAAAAATCGAAATGAAATTTTGAACATAAAAGTAGTTATTGTGAGTTAACCGTTAGAGATAGAAACATGCTGTCGCGGACTTTTTGTATTATTTTGATAGATCTACAATTCTCTAGTACATTACCTTGGCGTAACTCTGCTGTTTTACGCAGCGCACGCGACTAAGGCTCTCAGCAAGCAGGTATTTTAACAACTGCTCGATCTCTTCAACACAATTTACATAATACCGATATGTACTATTTACCTAAACCATCCGTAAGTATTGCACTATCTTTTGGTGAAAACCGTACAAATATCCGTTAAGTAGATTTTGAGAAAATCGATTACATACAGACAGACAGCTTTTTGGGACTTTGTTTTATAAGTATGTGAGACGTATCTACATTATTTGCAACGACTTAGGTTGCAAATATCCTCTTCACGCCGTTTTCATCGAGCAAATATGTAATATATTTACGATGCAAATATAAATAAATAAATAAATAAATATATGGGACATTTACACACACGGTCGTCCTTCCTCAAAGTAAGTAACTTAATACTTGTGTTATGGGTGACGGACAACTGGTACATATACTACATATATAAGTTTAAATACATACTTAAATACAAATACACACCCAGGCTCGAAGAACCAACAATTTGTTTATAGAAAATGTTGGCCCTCGGCGGGAATGTAATAAATAATAATAGACTTTTTTGACATACTGAAATTACCTTATATTATTTTAATGAATCAGCTTATTCCTTTAACCTTAAAATATATAGACTATATTGATAATGGATTTATTCTAAGTAAGTAAAGAAGTAAATATCCTTGTTTGCCATAGCCTCGAGGTATTCAAGTGTAATCATTCTATAGTTGGACCTACCACTAACGCCGAGGCCAGGCGGTTCAATACAAAGGGAATCTATCAATTATTTGTTTTCAATTATTTATTATATATATATATATATAATAAATTATTTGTTATTTCTATGCGTTAATGTTTTGTTGTTATATAGTCTTTGACGCCAAAATTTTGTGCAGTGGTTAATTAAAAAGGTTTCTTTGTAAGGAAGTTTTATTTAACAATTTATTATTAGATTTTATTATAAAAAAACCTGGCTAATGAAACTTCAATATTCTGAATGCTAATAATAGTATATGTATCATCGGCCGATCCGCATTGGCGGGTTTAAGCCTAAATCCTTTCATCCAACAACAGAAAATACCTTTGCGAGGAAATATTGGTTGGAAGGTGGGATTGGTGAATAGTATTTATTTATAATGTAGAAGACAGAAAGAGCTAGAACTGGGTAGCTTTTTTAAAAAAATAAACCATGTGCCGAGTTTTGTAAGATAATGGAAAAGTTTTAGTAATATTAGGATGAAAGTTGATTCATTTAAAACAATATTTTTAACGCTATTTTCTGATTTTCAGCCGCTTCATAACCTGTGTCGTACTATGAGAGATGTTAAAAAATATAAAAAACAATAAAAATGGAAAAAAATTGACATTTTTAGAAATTAACTTTGGGTTATTTTTAACAATTCATCAAAATAATAATTTCAATCATTTATTTACAACGAAAACATACAAGATATATCTATCTTAAGGTTATACGCTTTACTTTACATGATTCGTAAAGTTCATGGTTCACGTGGAATAGATGCGAGAATACTAGCAGCGTTTCCAGCCCTTTGGTCACCTGTAGAGGCCATTTTTGTAACGTTGTAATGGAATGGATGGAATTAAAATTACGACTTTAAATTATGGATGGCAATACATAATTCGCCCAATATATAAGTATAGAACATGTACCTTTATTCATCGGATGGGGCGTTATATGTGGTGGTAATTAAATTAAATTTTATTTCAGTAATTGGCAATTTGATTGGGAATATTTGGATAAGTTTAACGTCCTCTTTGAAGCGCAGAGCTAAAGTAAATAGCCAAATTATTAAACAGAACACCCAAAGTGAATTCGGGCGGTTAACGAGGCAGGTCATTGCTTAATTAACTCAATCAATTACACGAGAATAATTATCTGTTTTAACCTGAAATAAAAAAAAACATGATATTCAGATTATTAGAGCTGTGATAGCCTAGCGACGGTGACGATAGACCGTGCGTCCCATTCGAGGTGTTCACGAGTTCAAACCCCTGGCAGGCAGCAATGAGTTTTTCTAATAAAAATTATGTGTCTAATTGATTTTTGCAATTTTTGCAACCTTTTCAGTGTAGGAAAACAGCTTGTGGAATCCTGCATATCTTTAGAGAACTCTAAGGATATGTGTAACCTACCAATGGAGCAGCGTGGTAGGTCTTAGCGCCAATCCTTCTGTCCTTCACACAAATGCATATTAGGCCTTTTAATATCGCATGTAAAAATGTATGATAAAAGTTTCGCGATACTTATAAACATTTATTTCTTATCGAAAGAAAACGCCTGACTGGGTTATCACATGACGCAAAGTGATTGATTATATGAAGACGGAGCGCTCTTACTCGAATACTGCCTGTTCACGTTTAATACTCGTAAAATTAAGTTATACGCTTTGCTGTAATCGGCAACGCAAAGCCATGTCATGCCTAAGAAAAGAATAATAGGTGCTATGAATGATTTTGCATATTCCTTACAAATAAAAAATTTCCTTGGCATTATTGAAGAGTATAGTTTCAGCTAATCAGCTTTGACAGCCCAGCGGTGAGACTGTCTGACTCTTTAGAGGCCATCAATCAATTTGAATTTTGAATTTGCCATTCATTCAACGCTTTTTGGTAACATCGTAAGGAAGCCATTATCATAGATATGCAGTTAATTCTTATATGCTAGATAATTCTGGGTATATATGTGACCAATACGCGTAAAAGCAGTGTCGTAGGTTTTAGTTAGGTCTATGCCCAGCAGTGAGATAGCAAGAAGCCGTTTTTTTACTCTTATTACATTGTGGTTATACAAAAATTTCAATTTCCTTTCATAATTATTTATAAAAAGCTAAGCTTTAAGCTGTGGAATAATTTAACGGTATCAATCTCCTTCCCTATCGGCATTTAAGTCACAGATTAGAAAATATTTGTCTCAATTAATAATAAATCAGTAGCATCTTCATTCAGCTACTTATTTTACAAAAATGAATTTATAAATTAAATAATAACTTTAAATAATTACTTTTATCTATATTCCATCTTTATTTATCTTTTGTGTATAATGTGCAAATATTAATCTATGTCTATAGTATTTCGTTATTTTTCTTTTTCTTCCTTTCTATTTTATTATCCATATTTCACTTCATGTCCTTTCCCTTCTGTCACTCAAAGGTTGACTCGAAGAGATCCCTTTTAGGGATAAGTCCGCCTTTGTAGATGTGCTATTTTTTTCTCTTTTCTAACACTATGTATGTACAATAAAGAAATAAAGAAAAGTGTTTTTATTTCAAAAATAATTTATTAATAACAATATTACACGATATCTGTTGTATTGTGAAATTTCTAAACAAGTCAATGCTTCTTATGTCTAATTTTTTCTCCATCGTTCAAGAACTTCTGTATTGAATACTCAGCCTATACAATTTCCGCGGACTATTGATGATACGCCCACGCTAGTAAAAGGTTATTTTCAATATGATGCAAAACATCGTCCCACTCACGTTGTGGAAGGCACCTTCAATGTGCCTGATTTTAAAACTACGTATTTCAAACTCAGTTATTTTATATTTCTATGAATAATTGTTCGAAAATTGTTTATTATCCAATGGTTGTCATATTTCAATATGTTCTTTAGTTCAAAGTGACTCAATAGATTAAATCTACACAATTTTTATGAATATTCTTTTTAATAATTTTTAATCGACAAAAATCGATAATAAAATTTTCAACGTTCTTAGCAAGGTGAACCAGAATGAAAACGTCGTCAGTCCACCTCGTAGTGTTGGACTACCAACACTGTGTTTTCCGGTGCGAAGTTGCTCTTCATCACCTTAGAACACGAACGCCCATCGGTTCTCCGTGCTACGATGAACTATGTCGGTTATTCTTGTTCTTCTAATGATCTCCTCTATTCTTATTTGATCGCGTAGAGATACTCCGAGCATAGCTCGCGCCGCCACCCGCTGGGTGACTGTGAGCTTTCTTATGAGGCTTGTAGTCAGAGTGTACCTTATTTACTTGCATGTTATCCAGTCTTGTCATACATCCACCACAACATTCTCATCTCATTTACTTGCACTCTTCTTTCATTCTTCTTTTCCATTGCCTAAGATTCTGATACAAACATTACGACAGGTCTTATAACGGTTTCATATGAGCTTTCTTATCAGGCCCATAGTCAGCGACCAACTTTCAGATCCGTAAGTCATTCTGGGAACAAGCACTGTTCAAAGACTTTAGGCTTTAGACACTTTATTTTTTTATTTATTTCTTTATTGCACATACAGAATAATATAAACAAGAAAAAAAATGCCTATGTACAAAGGCAGAATTATCCCTAAAAGGGGTCTCTTCCAGTCAACCGTCAGTAACAGAAAGAAAAGGTCGAGAAGTGGAATACGGATAATGGAAAAAGGAAGGAAGAATTACGAAACACTATGTACATAGATTAATGTTGAAAAATGATGCAATATATATAAAAATAATTATTTTTTTGTAAAAGAAGTAGATGATGTAGATGCTACTAAATCTAATTTAAATTACTCGAAACAAATATTTTCTAGTCTGTGGCACTCAGGTATTGTTACGACAAAATCTCACGTCGCTTCCAAATCCGAGTTGGATTTGGCGACTGACGTCTTTCTCAAAATTGGACTTACCTAGCCGTCTAGCCGTGCAGAGTTCTCAGCGATGACCGGGTGGAGCGGGAGATGTGAGTTTGACATGATTTTTGGCTTACTCGTGTTAAGCCCCACCTGTTGAGATACTCCGCTGATTTGAATTATTATTTATTTATAAGTAAAGAGTGCATATAGTGTGTAGGTATATGAAGTAGGCTGTAATTATTTTTTTGGTTTTCTACCTTCTTTGTGTGAAACAAAAGAAAGTATCTGAAGTCAAAAACCATTGAATGTAGAAAATAAAGAATAAACCTTTGTCAAAATTTACCAAGCTTTAACACCTCGGTTGATCGCCTCTTCAGGTGACAAGAGGGTTGTCTCCTTTTTCGCACAAAGAATCAGCTTAGCGATTCAACGCGGAAACGCTGCCAGCATTCTTGGGACCATTCCATGTGGGCATGATTTGTATAGTATTAGCGTGTAAGTAATTTAAAATAGATGACTTGTACATTTTTGTTATAAATAAATTTAAAAAGTTATGAATAAATCCAAATTAAGTAATTTAAGATAGATATAACTTGTACATTTTCGTTATAAAATTTTTTAAAAAGTTATGGATAAATCCAAATATTTTTATAAGAAAAACTACAAATATTTGCAATGTTAACAAAAATGAGTAATTCTTAGGAAAAGTCAAAGATACGTGGAATATTGGAATGGGTAAAAGTTTTTCCATATGTCGAACCAAGATTTAACTTTGAAATTCCAAAGTGAGAAATGCATTGGGAGTACGAGCACTGCGAAACGATATTCGAGCACCCGTGAACCGAAAACTCAAGCACACTTTACAATTGGAAAGAATATTTAAAAGTATTGATATCAGTCATACTTTGCGCACAGTAATCACGAAATTTTGTTCTATTAATAGTCACCGGCAATACCGAAGGCAAAAGACCAAGAGGCCGCTCACCAACTAGGTGGTCTGACCAATTGCGACACTCCTGCACGATGAAACACTTTTATGAGGTAGCTATGGTGGCCAGGAATAGAAGCTGATGGAAAAAATGGATTAAGTCAAGAATAGAGTCTTGCCAGGACCACGATTTTCAGTCATGAAGAAACGACCGGAGAGAGAGAGAAAAAATAAGACGTTATCTATCTAATGTACGGTAGCTTTAATTATTTTTACGAATGACGAGATAACGTGTAATTATTGGAACATTTATAATGAGTTCAGAATAATTAAGGCGAAGATTTAAGTAAATAATAAAATGTATCTTGCTGGTTGTCCATTGAATAAATAAATAAATAAATATAATAGTAACCTTAATTAATCTTAAATAATATTATAATAAATAATAAATTTCGGAAACGGCTCCAACGATTTTCATGAAACTTGGTATGTAGAGTATTTCGGGGGCGATAAAGCTAGGTTTCATTTAAAGAATGTCGTTATATCCCTGTTTTCAGGCACTAAAAAACTCCTACAATATTATTAGAAAACAAAGGTAAACTACGCTGTCATTTGCAAAATCATAATATCTCATTTGGGATCGGGTGGTCTCGAAGTGATATTACCCGTGATATAACCTTCTTATTAAGTCCAGATATCACCAGCTCCATTACTTTTTTCCTTTTTTAGGTTGCATTTTTTTATATCTTCTAAAAAAATGCCGAAAAAAGCTCTTCTGATATACAAAAGACAATTTTTATCTGTATCACGACAAATACTTTGCTAATCAGTGACAACATAAATCTTATTTCCTACTTCGCGCTCAAATTTTGAGGTTCCTCAATTTTTCAGGTTAAAAAGACCTCATTACCTATGCGCGTAAATATACCCTACGGAAATTACCCCCGTGCCAGGAGATTAAGTGGCGTCTACATCATCAAACAATCCTTATCTGGTTGGAGTTCTTGTACATCAAAGTCAGACACAAATGAAGGTTATCAGAATCGCGTGAACGGCTGTTGAGTGGATAATGGAAAATATATCTTAACTTGGTTCTTAACGTTATCAGACTATGAGAAAACCTGAATTGGTGTGTCAATTCCATTAGAATATAGAGTTAAAACTATCGATCCATCAAGCATATAACTTTATGGCTCCTCTTCATAATCGGCGATCACAAACAATTAGGCGAGAGCACCATCGTGTATCAGCAGACCTACTATGAACTCTTATTGCGACTCATCATCATACCTTGACGTCTTAAAGACGTGCACTTTAAATCGTTGCCCAATGAGCGTTCAGAATGCGTCCTAAAAACATTTGAGTAAAAAAGACAGTTATCTATAGTTCTTATAACGTTGTCCTTTTCAAACACACTTCATGGTAAGAAAAGAAAGCGGTTGGGTTTAGGTACTGACTTTGAATTGAATCGTTTTCTAAAAGTCCATGGTAGGCCTAGAGGGTTGTACTCGCCGATCACCAACTATTGCCAAAAACCAGGGAACTGTCGATTTTCAGACACGCATCTAAGGAATCGTTGGGTGAGACGTATGTATCGTATGATGATACGGACAATCGTGTGGACACTTGCACGATGATCGTTTCAACTAGAGATGATCACATCACATCACGATCAATGATCATCGATAGTGAAGTGCAGGCATTAAGTAACCCCTGGCAACTTCAATCGGTCTAGAGAAGTTCTGGAACCTCGCACATTTATCACAATTTTTTGTGTTGTACCACTGTTGCAGCCAATGAGAGATGTGTATACAACGTCAGCTTTCCCCATTACATGTCAACCTGGCAAATGTGCAAATGGCTACCACACATCATAAAAGTAAAGGCCTGTTACAATCCCACTGCTTGGAATAGGCCTCCTCTCTCCGTTTCTGGAGAAAAGGGTTGGAGCTAAGACCTTCCACGCTGCTCAAATGTGGATTGGTAAGTTACACATATCTCCAAAATTCTCTAGAGATCTGCAGGTTTCCTCACGACGTTTTTCTTAACCGGAAAGTGTGTGATAAATTGCAATTATCAATTAGACACATGAGTTTTAATGGAACAACTCATTGGTGCCTGCCCGGGTTTGAACTCGTATTCCCCTCGAAAGAGTCGCACGATCTCACCGCTGGGCTATCTCAGCTCTCCTATTCACACATCAAATGATTTATAAATACCCGCAATAAATTACCGTAAAAAAGGTTAAATTATTTTGAACTTAACATAATATATAAGATGTTAAAAAGCAAAAAGCTGATTCAGTTATGTTGGCACAGTTAAAAAGAAAATGAAAATTTTAATTTCGGAACTAAAACTACCAAAGCTTACACGACATCGACGTCAGCAAAAAAATAAACTGAAATACTTTCAAAGCACTCTCGGCACGGTTTTTCAGTTAATATTCTTTTGCTGAAGCGCAAACTTTACTCATTGTGCACTACGCAGCTGAATTCCAAAGTAGTTAAAGTAATTTAAGCCTACAAACAAAAGCAATGTATTTTTGCAATAATCTGTAAAAATATACCGCAAAAAGTAACCAAGTTAAAAAAAACAAATTAACAAATTAAAAAAACAAAGCCTAATTTCAGGCTTAATTGAGTTACATAATCCTTCACACACTTCCTTCACAGTATATTTTTAGTAATTTAATTTTTGTACATATGAGTATAAATAATTATAAAAGGATTGGCGATGTATATTATAGACAAAGTAGGAAAGGAGTAGCGGTTCCTGCTTTGCGCCTTGCAAAAGTTCGTAATTCGTTTGTGGGTTTGGGTATAAGATTCTATAATAAAAGTCCACAATCTACTTTAACTTTACCATTACAGCAGTTTAAAAATACTATTAAAAAAGGGTAATTCAGAAAGCCTATTATACTATTGAAGATTACCTAGACGACAAGAATGCGTGGATATAGATTCTCTTCAACCCTGTACAAGACATTAATAACTATATGTAACTAGTGATAAGAGTTATTGTTTGAAAAGAGCAACCGCCGAGTTTCTTGCTGGTTCTTCTCGGTAGGAAAAGCTTTCTGAACCAGCAGTAGATGTTGACGATTCAAAAGCACTTGTTCACAAACTTGTGAACAAGTGCATTTGAGTTTACTTGAATAAAGAAGATTTTGAATTTGAATATGAGATCATGCTACGAACTATTAAAAAAAACTAGTGTTTTCTTGTTCTTCCAATTTATGTGTTTATTTTACGACCGGTCGCCTACCTGAAGTCAACTTACCTTAGTCGCCTCTTACGACATCTCGGTAAGAAAGGTGGGTGGTCTATTCTATACTGCCAGATACCACACGGTCAACTTTTTTAATTAGAGCACTTTAATATTAAGCATCTGATATAAAATATTAATGCAGGATTCAGTAAAACGTTATACACAACGAACCACACCCATCACCATTACACTACACTGCTAGAAATGCACACACATACGACCACAATCAAACGACCATTTCGCCCCCTAACTAAAGCATTATCATGATATAGACTCTACGACAATATCGCAAATCATATCAAAATAATCATTATTCGAATAAGCTGTTTCAAGCACTTTTGAATCGTCAAGGATATTATTAATGAAGCTACAACTAGTTAGAAATGTTGCTCTTACCTAGAAGAACCAACAAGAAACTCGGCGGTCAATCTTATTAAAAGTTTGCATTATCAGACCGCACTCTTGTATGAAGCGGAAAGGATTTTGAAATCCAAGCATTTTTTATCATCCAAATAATCTCCAATTGCGTAATATGCTTTAAGTTTAAGCATATTTCTTACACTCAACTTAAACTTGTAGATAGGTCTAGTTAAGATTGCGGAATTTGATAGTAGAATCGAATTCCTAGACCAACTAATGATTTGCTAACCCTGCTGAGTCGCGACACAGGAATCACAAGCTAATTGTGACCTCGTGTATCTATGGTGCAAGGCAACGCATCATAGATAAGCAAACAAACAACACAATATAAAGTAGTTTATTTAACTCCCACCAACATTTCTTCTTATAAACAGTAAAAAACAATATACCTATCTTATAATAAATTGTAAGTTTTAGATGTCGAGTAGGATGTCAATCGATCGCCTAGTAAATGTCAAACGGATCAGCTACTATGAACTCTTACTGCGACTCAATTGAAGACGTAAACTATAGTACCTGGCAATAAATAATGCACATCGACGCTTAGAGAGAGAAAATCGACTAGATTCTGCGTCATAGAGCATTGTCTCTGTCGCACAGACTGACGAACCCGTGTGAAACGTCACATACTGACTGAGTGACAGTGACAGCGCTCGCGAAACCGGCTGTTTCGTTCTAAACATCGATGTGCATTATTTATTGCCGGATAATATAGTTTACGTCTTCAATTGAGTCGCAATAAGAGTTCATGGTAGGCCTGCAGATATCCACCGTAGAATAGAATATGCACCTTCATCTGTAAACCCTATTCAAATCACATTAAAACAGTGCAGGCCATGTATATTTGTCACTTGATTATATCCAACCTTATTCCGATTTTATCCCGCCTAATACAAACATATACCCGAGCTTCACGGGATAACGCGAGGATCACTGGGGCGTTTGAGGGACAAATTGACCTTTTTGTTTGTGAGCCACTCGCGAAATCTTATTACAGCCAGCGTTACTGAACTGATTCTTATTCACTGTGAAGTACTTGCTGTGTTTATTTTGTGAAATACTTATTATTGGTTATAATATATACTGTTGCAGTATGGATTGTTGTTTGTTTTTTAAATAAGAAATTTTCAAATTGTTTTTATCTATACTTATGTGAAGGAAAACATCGTGAGGAAACCTGCATATCTCTAGAGTATTCTAGGGATATGTGTAACCTACCAATCCGCATTGGAGCAGCGTGGTAGGTCTTAGCTCCAATTCTTCTCTCCAAAAACGGAGAGAGGAGGCCTTAGCCCAGCAGTGGGCATAGTAACAAGCCGTTACTTTTACTTTTATACTTTTTATAAAACAAAGTCCGAAAAAGCTGTCTGTCTGTATGTAATCGATTTTCTCGAAATCTACTTTACGGATTTGGTTTTTACCAAATGAGAAAAGAGAATGCAATAGTTCCGGATGGTTTAGGTATATAGTACATATCGTTATTATGTAAATTGTGTTAAAGACATCGTGCTAGTTGTTAAAAAACTTGCTTGCTGGGAGCTTTAGTCGCGTGCGCTGCGTAAACCAGCAAAGATACGCTAAAGTAATGTACTAAAGAATTGTAGATCTATAAACATACTACAAAAAAGTCCACGACAGCATGTCTCTATCTCTTATGGTTAATTCACAATAACTACTTTTAAGTTTAAAATATGAATTCTGGAAAAAAATTGTGACACGCTAATTACCACGTGGCCGAAGCCGCTGGCATAGCTACTTGTGATATATAACATTACATTAAATTTTATTAATATTAATAAGACTAATTGTAAGTTATAATATAAACTTACCTAGTTTCTTCCTCTTCTTCTTTCGGGAGTAGCGGCTATGCAGGACCTCGGGGCCCAGTATCTCTATGACCATTGCTGATCTTTTTCTAGTTTTAAGTGGTACTCGGTTATTTTTTTCTGTATCATTGCCTAGAAACGCCCAACTTGTGGCCAAACTCGTCACAGGGCAGGGGTGGCGGCTTCCGCTATTGGATACGTCCACCGACACCCCGCCTATTAGAATAAGGACACTGATTATCTTTATTTTTTGACATGCATTGTGGCTGACAATATCTATACTTATTATAAAACAAAGTCCCAAATACCTGTCTGTCTGTATGTAATCGATTTTCTCAAAATCTACTCAACGGATTTTTGACCGGATTTCTCCAAAAGATCCGGAAGTGCGATACTTCCGGATGATTTAGATAAATAGTACGTATCGGTATTATGTAAATTGTGTTGAGGAGATCGCGCAGTTATTAAAAAACTTGCTTGCTGGCAGCTTTAGTCGCATCCGCTGCGTAAACCAGCAGAGATACGCTATAGTAATGTACTAAAGAATTGTAGATCTATAAAAATACTACAAAAAAGTGCGAGATAGCATGTCTCTATCTCTTATAGTTAACTCACAATAACTATTTTTATGTTTAAAATTAGAATTCTAGAAAAAAATTGTGACACGCTGATTTCAACGCGGGCGAAGCCGCTGGCACAGCTAGTTTATAATAAATCAAATACTATTCTATTAATCGGCCTTAGCTTAATTACATTAAAAAAATAATAATAATACTGATCTATTGCGATCGCCACTGTCGCTGCCAATGCAGGTATTCTATAAGAATTGCAGGATCTTCCTGGCAGCGACATTTTTAACTTCCGTCGGGCGTAAAATGTGCGATCCTAGGAGAGAGTGTCGATGTTGAATTAACGCAGGGCAGTCACATAGGATATTCATGGGCGTTTCCGCCGCCTCAAGGCAGAGTCTTCACGATCCAGTGTCTGATAGATTCAGGTTTGACAGGTCTATTTAGTCCACAGTGCTGTAAGCGCTCTCGCTGGTTTACATACATATATTTGTTGTACTTAACGCTAAGCGCTAACCTAGGTACCTTAGCTTAGCGTTGTCTTAAGATTAAGACTAGGTAGTCTTAATCTTAAGACAAGATCAATTTATCAGCATGTGCACCAATGCGCAATGATTCAAATGCGTAATCGATCCTGTCAGTAAATGCCATCAGAGCTTGCTCAGAATCAGTATTTTAATTAAATACTGTGTAAATATAGTGGACCTATAGATATTAAGAAAATCAGTTAAATGTCAAAGCATTCCACCATATGTCATGTCGGATACATTGTTAGACTTGGTAATAAGCGTAATAATGCTAAATCTCTAGGTATTGAGATATTCTCCGTTCACTTGCCTTTTTTTAGGAAATACATTCGCCAATTACTGTTATAAAGTAATTTTTGTCACCATTATTTTGATTTTTACAAAGGTTTCTTTTTTTTAACTCTGTAACTTAATTTCTTTACAGCTAACAAGGTGTCTAGGATATATATAGCTAAGGTGAGAGAAGTTGGTATAGAGCAGAGTTCCCCAAACTTTTTTGTGTCGTAGACCCCTTGCCATGTTTTTCCGTGTTGGGTAGACCCCCTACTTACCTGATATTGATTTCCTGTAAATTTCTAACTGTTGTGAAGTTTAGTGTTAAAAACTTAAAGTAAAAACACGTGGTAATCTATACATTTATTAATTTAATTTAAATTAAAACTACTCAAAATAAAATTCTGTGCAAGGGAGCGAAGCTCTGAGACTCAGGTTTTTACAAGTTCAAAATGTATTGCGACCACAAAGCGGATACCAACATCCTACAACTTAAACAATTTTATAAACATATAGAATATTTTTTTACTTCATAGGTATTTTTATAAATAATGTATATGTTTTGATATCATAAGATAGTATGATGTAAGAAAATAGGTACTATCAGTGTATGTGTTGAGATCCACTATCGTGGACCCCCATTTTCATTTCATGGGCCCCCAAATTTTATTTCGCTGACGTAGACCCCTTGCAGGTTGGCATAGACCCCTAAGGGTCGATATAGACCACTTTGGGAATCACTGGTATAGAGTAACGGTAGTAAAGGCAAATAAAACAATATCACCATGTGTAAATTGAACGTGTAATACATCTATATTATAAAGAGATAAAATTTCACATCTTGTAAATATTAGACATTTTTATACAAATACAGCTGTGGCTTACACGGTTTAATGATATCTTTAACATCGATTATAACTACTTTCAGCTTGGCTTGTAGTTTTCATACAAACAACATCAATTTTGCATACAATATCGAATTTTTCGTAGATTAACTATAATACACATACATAGATTAGATCTTACCTTAAAATATTGCGATCAGCAATATAAAGTTATACAAACACCAATAAAATTCTTAAAATAATATATACATTATTTTTGCCTGAATAAATGTCCTATGAAATGTTACACAGTTAAAAACTTTTAGAATAATATTTCGTTCATCGAAAAGAAACGATTGTATATTTTCTGAAAATAAATAATAACAATTTATCATTACACATTTTAGAGAAAACAATCGCAAATATTACAATAAATTCATTAAAAATAAAAGTTTTTTGAATCTACTTTAGCATACAGTTAAAAATGGGTAAATTTTTTATACCTATAAAAATATTTCTAACGAGCATTGCAAGGATTAATAAAACTAATTGCCCGGCAAAATTATCAACATTAATGTAGATTTGTAAAGACTTTATCATAATATAATAAATATAGTACACATTTATGAAATAGGAGCAATTAGCATTCAAATTTATGGATGCGTAATTGACTGCATGTTAGGAAGTGCGGAGCGTAGACTGTGACGTAAGCCAATAGGCGTTCGCTTCCAGCGACGTTTGACAAGTTAACGACCAATCACCAATCACTACGTCACGACATAGCCAATAGCGATCAAACAATATGTGACTTATTACTAACTAGCTGACCCGGCAAACGTTGTTTTCCCAAATAAATTACTACAGATTTGACTTGGCTTTGACATATATAGAATAAAAACACTTTATTAGTTTGATAATAAATAAATAAATAAATAAATAAATAAATAAATATATGGGACATTTACACACACGGTCGTCAGTCCCCAAAGTAAGTAACTTAATACTTGTGTTATGGGTGACGGACAACTGGTAGATATACTACACATATAAGTTTAAATACATACTTAAATACAAATACACACCCAGGCTCGAAGAACCAACAATTTGTTTATAGAAAATGTTGACCCTCGGCGGGAATCGAACCCGCGACCGCGGTGCTGACGGCAGGGTCACTACCCACAGCGCCAACGGGCCAGTCAATAATAATAGATGGCGCTTTTCAATGTAATTCCATTCTTGTAGCATTAACAGGATTTCTCTAGCCTATGTGTTACCTTGCTATAGAAGGAATAATTGTGCCAAGTTTCATCGATATTGGTTTAGCGGATTCGCCGTGAAAGAGTAACAAACACACATCCATACTCAAAAACTTTCGTATTTATAATATGAGTAGGAAGTGCTATTGTATAAGAGTAGGAGAAACAGACTAAAATGTGCCTAATCACAATAAAGAGATAGGAAATGAGACTTATCAATCTGCATCTATAAGATAAGTATACGAGTTTCATCTTACGTCTCATTATTTATTGCGACACTCTCATATACAGTCTAAATATCACCTGATCTAGTACAATAACTCTATGGTTACCAAAGAGTTACTAGAGTAGGGGAGCCAGCCTAAAATATGTCAATAAAAAAACAAATCAAGCTACCTATCTGTCTTTCGTTTTTATGTGTGGATAGAATAAGTATGAGTCTCTAATCTTCCTTGTCTTATTTGTTTGACACTCACAGGCTTGTTTATGGCTACCCTACCTATGTATCTATCTAATATCTTTAAATGAGTTAATCTGGTATATACATACGAGTTTATGAAATATGAATTTCGGAAATTTCTACAACGATTTTCATGAAAGTTAATATGTTGGGGGTATCGGGGGTAATAAATCGATCCAGCTAGGTTTTATTTTAAAAAAATATCGCTTTATCCCTGTTTTCAGGTATTGAAAACTGCTAAAATATAAATTGAATGAATAGGTTAATTTTGCTGTCATTAATAAAGCTGTAGTGGGCAACGAGCGCACTAAAGAAGTGGAAATATCTGAGATCGAGTCCCGAATATTATTATTTAATTTTTTATTACATTTTTTATCTTAAAACAAATTACCGACACAAGGTTTGGTCACCAGGTACTAATCTCACGCTCCGCACTATCTAAAACGCCCTTACGAGCCGTTACACAAAAGCTAAAAAAATTATCGAAATTATGTCACATTGTCCGTCCACATTTAGATAATAACCAACTATAATAATATAATCTAACTTACAATACACTTAAAGTTTATAAAAGAGTGTATAGCAATAAGGAAGACATCGATAGCCTGCATGAATTTCTTCACAATATAGAAAATATCGTATTTTAAATCTCTTGGGTAATAAACTACGTGATATGTTATTTATTTGAATGAAATCATAAAAAAGGCTCTTGTAAAATAGCTGTGTATGATTTTCCTTCATGCTTAAAGCGAAAGCAGTGTTGCGAAGGGAAATGATCTCTTAAGCTCGCATGCGAGTGAGTACACTTGATATTTGTGTAGTGTGAATTCAACGCTTCTATTTACACAGGCTAATGGGCAGGAGAAAAGTCACTTTAACGATTTCTTTTGTTAAATACAAAACAAACTATTCAATTCAAAAATATTCTTTATTCAACTAACTTGTAAACAAGTGTTTTTGAATCAACTTTACTGCTGGTTTGGAAAGCTGTTCCTACCGAGAAGAATCAGCAAGAAACTCGGCAGTTGCTCTTTTTAAAATATAAATCTTAAAACTAGTTACATTTAGTTATTACTGTCTTGTACAGGGTAGAAGTGCACCTATATCCACACATTCTTATCATCTAAGTAATCTTCAACAGTATAGTAGGCTTTCTGTATCAGCCTCTTTTTAACAGTGTTTTTAAACTGCTATAATGGCATGGCCAAAATTGATTTCGGAATTTTATGAACTACGAGTCTGTACTAATATATAAAGCTGAAGAGTTTGTTAGTTTGATTGTTTGAACGCACTAATCTCAGGAAATACTTGACTGATTTGAAAAATTCATTGTAAGATAGTCCAGTTATCGAATGCTATAGACTATATAACATCACGCTAAGATGAATAGGAGACGAGCAACAATAAAAAATGTTGCAAAAACGGGATTATTTAAAGCTTTCCTTGTATGCCATAAGTAAACGGTGAAAGTTATTAAAAAATCATGTACTTCAAAATTGTTGTCCTCTATAAGCTGTAAATAAAAGTCCGCGACAGCATATGTCTAGCTTTTAAGGTTAACCCACTTTAACCATAATTATTATAAGTATTACGGTTTACTCAAATAATAAGACTGCAGTCCATGCGAACTAAATTACGTTTAAAACCTAGTACATGATATTTATAATGTACGTTCAGTACTACAAACTTAACAGTCGTTTCGTACCGCAACCGAAGCATTATCAGGAGATAGACTTGATCGTTCGTTGTTGAGTGTGTAATAGTGACCGTGTGCAGTGCTTGTGGAGATTTGTAGTGCATGTGTTTTCGCGATCAATATATATTTTCTATTTTTTATTACGGATTATAGCCTAATAATGTAAAATAAGCAAAACTAATTGCATATTAAATTTCTATTTTAAAGTTTGACATTACTTTATTTAGTATTGTTGCTAACAAGTTATTACAGGGACGTTGCTGTTTATGAAACACATTTCTTTTTAAGTGTCAATATTAATTCTGAAAAAGTTTTATGGACTTTCATATTTGCTCGGTTTTCCTCATAATTTAGTTCCTTGAGTAAGCGTTGTCTGGAGTTTATAGTAATTGACTATAATTCATCTAAATTACATTGACTGTCGCTGCATAAAGTCGAAGTTACAATGAAATAACGAACAGAGTTGCGACTTCAGTCGTTAATTAATTAATTGATATTGCCGAGCTTTCCCAACGTTCGTTAATTATGCACGGCCGAAGTTAATATCTACAGCTGAAATAAGGACTGCACGGAATTTACAAGATACTTGTTTACTGTTATTTTCAAGAAATCGCAGAAGGGAAATAAATAAATGGGACTACTAAGAGATAAGTCTCTAGTAGTCCCATCTATTTATTATGTACTAAGAGTACAACATAGCTACGGAACCATAGAATATCTACTTTTTTTTTAAATGTAGGTACATTGTTAGCAACATTACACATATTAGTTCCAACACGTTTTTTCCAAAAATGCGTTCATTTTAAGTTAAATAATTAACCGGCAACGTCCAAATGTTATATGACTATATTAAATTAACTTCACTCATTAATAAACCATATAATTTCTTGAATAACTTGCATTTATTAACAAGCTAACATGCACCAGCGAATGCTATTTATTCATCTTCTACGAATCGATAAGCAGTTATCGATAAGTGACGCACCGTACGGCGCTGTCCCTAGTAAACAGGTTTTTTATCATTCCGCGTGCAGCGACTCTTTGATACTAGTAAAAGTTAAGCCGGTTTCTCAGTATTCAAATGTATATATGTATACAATTTGCATTTTTTTTAATGCTATCAAAAAGCTACATCTAAGCGGATAATCTGGACCCAAGCATAAACAATCATACAGCTTGAAGCCACAACTCACACAACATTTATATAATCATTTATACTTACTTCATCACATGATATGTTTTAGTTACACCATTGATCCTTACATTATCAATTAATCATGCAGCGATTAATATGTTTGCTTCGATTTAACCAACCGGACATGAAAAGTTACATTGACGTTAATTTAATTGACGACGATTGAAACTGTTAATTAATAAACTTCAACTTCTCAATTACATGAAGGATATATTAAGCTAAATGAAACTGTAATGCTTTTATTCTACAATTTTATCATATTATGTTTTAAACAATTTTAATGCAACCTTTGACTAAGCGGCATTTACACGGAATTTAATTATACAAAGAGGATATTCAAACGATAAAAATAAAACAATTTTGCATTCATATAATATTTAAATATAAATGAGGCATCGGCAATTCACGGTGGTCAGTAGTTCCAACTCTTGGCATGCACCAATGAGTTTCTCTGTTCAAAATTTACATTACTAAATGATATTTGCAATTTAACACACGCTTTTCAGTGAAAACATTGTGCAGAAATCAGCATATCTTCAGAGAATTCTGGGAATATGTGTAACCTGCCAATCCGCATAAGAGCGACGTGATGGGTATTAACTTCAACCCTTCTCCTCAAAAACGGAGAGAGGAGTCATATACCCAGCATTTTGATGGTTATTTTGAAACTAAACAACTTAAAACATATTTCGCAAGCGGTACTGAATATGTTTGCTATGAAAGCATCTTGGTTATACTAACCAGACAGAAGTTAGGTTATGTTAATATATTGATATTACTTTTAATTAATTTAGCTTAAAAATCAATGAGTAATAGACATTTGCCACTTTACTTTTTTTATTGTCTCCTGCAAAGTGATTTTTGGTCTTTTCACCATTAAAATATATATCCACTTTTGGAAGTAAACAGGAAATGTGATCTAGTTCACGTAAAACAGGTAATTTTAAAATCATTAATAAACGAGAGCAAACGGTTTTTACTCGAAATACAATAAAAATCTCAAACAATAAAAAGCTAATGAACTATATGAGCAAAAATAATTACGTAGATGAAAGTACAGATAGCAGACAAATAATAAAATCTACATAATTTTTATTATCATACGTACCCAAATCTACTACTACGTATGGCAAATCAAGTCGAAATAATCTTTATTCAAATAAGACCTTTCAAGGACTTTTGAATCGTCAAGGATCAATATGATTAATGAAGCTACAACTAGTTCGGAATGTTGATCTTACAACCAGCGAGGAACTCGCCAGTCAATCTTTAAACATTCTTAATTTTACATTATTAAACCACTGCCTTGTATGAAGCTAAAAGGATTTTCAAATCCAGGCATTTTTATCATCAAAAGAATTTTCAATTTTGTAATATGCTTTACGTATAAGCATATTTCTTACACTTAATTCAAACCTTTCTTTAGACTGGTCTTATTTGGAAAAACATAATATAACATTGTTATAATTGAATGCAGTAAGTATGCCAAAGCAGTAAAGCATCTAGAAACAAAATGTTGAATAACCCTTTTACGTCCCGACTACGAGTAACCATTTTTTGGAGCATGCGTCGACAGCAGAATTCATAGCCTCATTTTTAACTGCAAATTTTTACCTTTCAGAAAAATTCCCATTTCTTAAATGTAGAAAATATCTTTAAGGTACATTTTCGCTGACGTTACATTTTTATTACCTTTATATTATATAAAGAAGCTAAAATAAATTTGTAGTCAGTAATTCTATAATATGCATTAAAATTTAAAAAAATAAACACTATTTCCTAGTTTAATGATAATGAAGATGTACTAAAAATATAGTTATTTTTTTATAGCTAGTTTCAAATAATAGCAGGCAATGTCATGAAAACAAACTATTGGCATAAAAATAGATCTAGAATAGACCATAATACAAATTAACTACTAATGTATAACAAGTAAAATAATAAGAAGAATTTTTGAATATTTAATTTTTAGCATTTAGGAAAGAAATGCTTGCAATCTGTAATAATTAACTGCATTATTAATCTCATTCCAACGTAGTAATTTTTTTACCATTTCGTTTTTTGATATACTTATTTTCTCCAGTATTCGTTAAATACATATAAAATAAATTGTCATTTGTTTATACATGTCAAAAATATAAAAATAAATATAGAAGCGATACAACCATTTCACAAATTGTTGTGACAAGTGCATTGACCTTTGTGATAAAGGCAGTTGCACATTATGCTCGAAAAATAAATCAGAATAATACAGATTTTATCGTTTAATGTCAAGGGATGTGAAGATCACAATAAGCGCCTGCTTTTTCAGAAGTGCGTTTGGGTTTCAAAAGTCTAACACTCTAATTCAGTCTCATAATTGCGTACATAAGTATGAGATTACAAAGGATTCGAAGAAGCGCTTTACATAGCGTCAGGATGAGAAAATTAGGAGTAAAAAAACCGTAACACTATTTAAATATGTAAATCAGATATTATCAAAGTCTTAAAGACCTACGTATACTGCTCTAGACAGCCTTATTAATAATTACACAAATAACACTTTATGCCTATGAAATATTGGTATTATGAAAAAACAATTAAATTTATATACATTCAGCTATTCCATTTAAAAGTCGTCAAACGGCAAGCGATATACTTTGTAGTTATACAAATAATATTTCCAACTAACTAATTATTTACTCGTGCTGTGAAATGGTACATATCCTGATAGGCACTATACTTTATTATCGTTATTTGATCTTGAGAAAATAGGATATACCTACTTGTAATACAATAACATAAGGTTAGAAGTAAAACTCAGTCTTGAATATTAATAAGGATTTAAAACAGAAAATTTTAAACATTTTAATGAGTAAGGCTTTTAAACTATTTTGTTACCGCTTGCCGCGCATATTAAATTCACCTAAGACAAAGAATCTAAATTGTTGCCGATGATTTTTTTAAATAAATTACATACTACATATGACTTCAATACATTAAGCTATATTGGACTAGTTAAATATAATTTAAGTTTACTTTATACAAATATTTTTTCTGAACTCTATAACATTTAATGCAATAATAACAGTCTAGAGCTAATGAAAACGAACTTAAAACAAATTTTATCACGAATTTTCCGTTATTAAAATTAGATTATACTATTTTTTAAAGACACAATGAAGCAAAATTAATTATTATGATTCAAATATAGATATTTTTATTCACATGCATGCTTATGTGAATGTGAAATATCACATATCATAGACAAACACGTTTCATGGTAGATTTCAAACATACAAACATGTGATGATACATGGCGATAAAATCGAGTCAATTCGTGACCACGGTGGATGCAACTCTGTTGAAACGCCGAACCTTATACGAAGGTTACTCGATTTTATCGCGATATGATCCGTATGTTTACATAATAATACATTTCTTTATGTTTTACACCATTTAATTGGTACACCAAGTCCGAAAATAATAAAAAAGTATAAGAATACTTTCGAATCTGTATTCTATTTTTGGTTATTTATAGTGCGCGCTTAGCTTTTCTCAAATAAGTTCACGAAATAACAAATAATATGTTAATAACCTCTCATTATAATATAATTTTTTTACATGACTTTGTTCGTAAAATTATAATTAGAAAGGTCAAATTTGGAGTTGCCGACAAGATATAAATTGATTTAATTTATTATGTCAGCTACAAGAATTTTCGTCTAAACGTTTTATATAAATTACCATAGTCAGGTTTCATCTTAATTTTCTTAAATATATAATAACACTTTCAGGCTTTCACTAATTTTCTGGGAAAACAATTTTAAGTTTTAGTACTTTACGTATAAATTAAAGATTCAGTAAATTTGCTTTTTGATGCAATACAAATAAAAATAGATTACAAAAATGTCATAAAAAAATTGACATATTTAAAATTTTTGTATCAAGTCCAAAATAGTAACAATGACTAATATAGCAAAACTATTATAGTTTATAATTAAATAGCTAGAACGATTTGGTTTGACGTCAATAATTTTAATAGGGAGCTGAGTGGGCAGTGCTGGTTCCATGCGAATTACGTTCACTGTGAAATGAAATGTAAAACATATCATTAAAAAAAATTGTGATGACCCTACTACCTATCCTCAAAAAATATTAACATCATCATCCTCATCATCCTCCTGCCCTTATCCCACTCTAAGTGGGGTCGGCACAACATGTTACAAACATGTTGTCACATAATTTGGCTACGTATTTTACGACCGGCCACTTGCCTGATGTCAACTTACCTTAGTCGCCCTTTACGACACCTCGGTAAGAAATGAGGATGGTCTATTCTACTCAGCCGGATACCACACGGCGGCTCAAAAAAAATATTGACGATAAACTATAAAGAAAAAATGTATTTTATCTGATAACATGAATTCGTTAATTTTATATTTAGTTTATTTTTTTGTAGAAACTAATCGGGCTCACCGGAATTAGATGTGGGTATAGCCGGTTTACATTAACTATGAATACAACTCACGATAGTATAATCTGAAAAATATATTGTCATTATTTGTATTAAGATCTCCGCAAAATAAAGCCTAATTCCAATAGCCAGGATTTTACAAAGGGAGGGGCAGAAAATCCTAGACTACATTGTTTAGTAGTGGAGGTGAGGTAAATTATAGGTCTTATGCAAGCTTTACAACGTGTCATTTTCTTGCGTGTTGTCAGTTTGCTAGCGAGAGACCGTTGTTCTGGAAGGGGGCAGCCAACGCCTCTAAAGTAAAGTAAAGTAACAGCCCGTTGTAATGCCCACTGCTGGGCTAAGGCCTCCTCTCTCCGTTTTTGGAGAGAAGGATTGGAGCTAAGACCTATCACGCTGCTTCAATGCGAATTGGTACGTTACACATATCCCTAGAATTCTCTAGAGATATGCAGGTTTCCTCACGATGTTTTCCTTCACCGAAAAGCGTGTGATAAATTGCTATTATCAATTAGACACATGAGTTTTAATAGAAAAACTCATTGGTGCCTGCCCGGGTTTGAACTCGTGTTCCCCTCGAAAGAGTCGCACGGTCTCACCGCTGGGCTATCACAGCTCCTCAACTTTTCCTCAGCTTTTTCCAACGCCTCTGCTTATATATAATTATGTACTTAGAAACGACTTACCGGTGACAGTGTGATTCTGCACATCAGCAAATCCCTCAGTTATACTGGCGTAGCTCGGAATGGTGCTGAGGCATGTGATATCGACCGTCTGGTTCGGGAAGAGCTGCAGATTCGTCAGTGGACACCGGAGTGATGAGTTGGTGAGTGACAGCGGCTGACCGTGGTGGTGGCGGTGAACATTTACCGTGCCGTGTGGTATTGTTAGCCGTTCGTCGACCTATAGAAATAATTTATAAAAATAGACTATCTTTGCCAGCCACGGCTTCGTCCGCGCGGAATTCAGATTTACGAAACTTTTCCAGAATTTTCAAAATTTTGAACATAACAGTAGTTATTGTGAGTTAACCGTGAGAGATAGAGACATGCTATTGTAGACTTTTTATTAGTATTTTTTATAGATGTCCAATTCTCTAGTACATTACTGTAGCGTATCTCTGCTGGTTTACGCAGCGCACGCGACTAAAGCTGCCAGCAAGCAAGTTTTTAACAACTGCGCGATCTCTTCAATACAATTTACGTATTACCGTTGTGTATTATCTTTTGGTGAAAACCGTACAAAAATCGGTTCAGTAGATTTTGAGAAAATCGATTACATACAGACTTTGTTTTATAATACGTATAGATATGGAACAATACAATGTCAAGAAATATCTCAACGATATCTTTAACAAATATTTTTTTTTAATCGCTGTGTATAAGTATCGTTATATTGTGTTTTTGTATAACGCTTTGCGCTATTATAAAAGACTAGTTTGTTTTTTGCTCCTCCAAGTTATCGATCTCTTCAACACTCATGAGTTTTGTAAGCGATACGCTGTGCTTTACTGCATTTGCCATAATACAATTTTTTTGAATTAGGTCCCTTTAATACTAAGTGTGCGATATGTATTCAGGATATTACATATGTACATATTTACCGGTTTTTTAAGTTATTAACTTGGGGATGGATGACCGTGTGTGTAATTGTCCCATATTTTTTACCAAATTTCATATTTCAATTCAATTATTCCTTTACCATACTTTTTACGTCAATATCTTATATTATTGTTTATCTATTATATAACTATTTATTTTATGTTTTCTTTGGTTCGTCTTTACACTTTAACGGTTTTTATTACCTAAAATCTTTACGTTTATTAATTCTTTATTTCTTCTGTTCGTCTGCTTAACGCACCTATTTCAATTTTTGTTTGATCCTAAGTTTGATTAAATTAAAGTGTCCTTTTCATGTTCATATTTTATGCATGCAGGATCTAAGTCACTCCATCACACTACGAAAGCAGTGCACACATTTGCTACCACAATCTCAACAATCGTTTCACCCTGTGACCGATGGATGGACCGATAGACTCCACGACCAAGATCTCATGGTGTTGAGAAAAATTATATTCATATTAAATATTATTACATTGTCTTTATTTATGTATAAATACAAACGGTTAAAACAAACAGTGGCTAAACCAATAATAAATGAACTCGGAAGCTATTAAATTTTTATATCCTGTTACAATGATCACTAAAGTACTAACGTACTAGAAGGTGCCGAAATAAAAAAAATATTTCGTTGTAATCAAAGATTAATACGAATATCATTAACTTTTATCTTTGGGGCACTTTGAATGCACTTTGGGCTGTGAATTTATTGAATGTAATAGTTAACTACCTTACTAAATATAACGGTAACTATTTTAGGAATCTTCGTAAATGATTCCATATTGCAAAAGTAATAATAAAATTATTTTGTTATAATCCGCGATAAAGTAAATAAAATATATATATAATGTTAAATGTATAATGGAATATCAGTTTTTCAAACCCAATACCACCACCACAATACACGAGCACTACACACGTTCACTATCGCAAATTCAACAATGATCTTTATTTACTCGTGTTGCCACTAAGCGTGGTAGGCATCACAAATGTCTTTGCCAGTACTCACACATTATAAAATTCGTTTAGTTGTTGTTCCATAACGGATTCGTTATTTGCTTGTATTGCCACTATGCAAGATACGCTGTATTCACAAATATCTTTTCCATTGATCAAGTAATCATTATCCGTTTAGTTATTTTTTCAACCTCGTATTTTAGACACATTCCGTATCTGATTCGTCATTTGTCAATATAGATGACACGCTTTAATAACAAATGTCCTCTCCAGTAATATCCGTTTATTTGATTTTTGACCCTCGTATTTTATATATGTTCCATAGCTGATTCGCTTTGCTTATATTGTCATATCGCATACTACACTTAAATCACAAATGTATTTTCTAGTAAGATTTCTATATCCGTTCAGTTGTTTTTTCACCCTCGTATTTGACGTATTCAAACCACTGAACGTCGAAGTTCTCAAAATTATACAGCTACTGTGCGATGTAATGGCTGTTAAAGTTTTATGGGGATCTAAATGACCACATAAAAAGTAATCGTGCGTTTTATCAACACTGCCAAGCCGTATAGGTATGATTGTAGATTGTTGTAGAGTAGATTGTATGGTGACATCATAGTGTTATAACCAACATTGTAAAAAAGTCATGCACACTTAATAGAAACATTTGATATCAGAAAGCATTAGCGTGGGTTTTATTTGCTGAGGATATATGAAAAAGAATAATCAAAAAGATTAAATCTGATTGCCCTTAAGATAATTTTAAATATGTTTTTAGAAGGACACAATAACTAATAACTTGTAAATACCGATGCGTTGTTATTATTAATTATCATAAAACAAAGTCAATTATCTCTCATAATCTACAGAAAATCTACAGAACGGATGTCTGTATCATTTTTACTTATCTCTTGCGGATGGTTATGGTCGCGCGGTTGTAACAAAAATACAACGGTAAAGTCCGCGATACCATGTCTCTATCTATGACTGGCCCTTTCGCGCAGTGGGTATTCACCCTGCCTTCAGCTCCGCGGGTATCGGGTTCGATTCCCGTCGAGGGCCAACATTTTCTATAAACAATTTGTTGGTTCTTCGAGCCTGGGTGTATATTTGTATTTAAGTATGTATTTAAAATTATATATGTAGTATATCTACCAGTTGTCCGTCACCCATAACAGAAGTATTAAGTTACTTACTTAGGACGGACCGTGTGTGTAAGCGTCCCATATATATTTATTTATCTTTTATGGTGAGCTCACAATAACAATTTTAACTTTAAAAAATAATTTTAACGGAATTTAGGCACTTTTTGATTTGCGCTTTGTAATTCACTGATTTCTACGCATATATTTTTTTTATTTCTAGCAGAATACAAAATGAAAGTAAGTAATCCATTTAAAAACTTTTGTTTTTATTTCTATATATTTATATTCTGCTTTCATTTCGGTCGACCGTGAATGCGATGGATTCAATTAAAAATGATTTAAATTTATTATTATAAGTGTCCCGTTTTATTATTTTCCATCAACGATTTCATTTTGAAATCAATCGCTCGTTAATCACCTCTGTCTGTTTAATTATTTCCCGCCACATTGCGTTTCCAGTTCGTATCCTAAAATTACTTTCGTAATTGCCCAATTACGCATAATGTACGCCGGATATTTTAAGCATTGCGTCGGATTAACCTTTCAAATTTTTTATGTGCCTATTAGGGACACAACGTTCGGAATAATATTGATTTTGTGTTAACTTAGTCACAAGAGCTGTGATAGCCCAGCGGTGAGACCGTGCGACTCTTTCGAGGGGAACACGAGTTCAAGCCCGGGCAAGCACCAATGAGTTGTTCTATATAATATAATGTGTGTATAATATAACATGTGTCTAATTGATAATTGCAATTTATCACACGCTTTTCGGTGAAGGAAAACATTGTGAGGAAGCCTGCATATCTCTAGAGAATTCTGGAGATATGTGTAACCTACCAATCCGCATTGGAGCAGCGTGGTAGGTCTTAGCTCCAACGCTTCTCTCTAGAAACGGAGCGAGGAGGCGTATGCCCAGCAGTGGGCATAGTAACAAGCCGTTACTTTTACTTTTATACTTTTTATAAAACAAAGTCCGAAAAAGCTGTCTGTCTGTATGTAATCGATTTTCTCGAAATCTACTTTACGGATTTGGTTTTTACCTGCCGCTACTTAGTCACAAGTCATGTGCTTTGAGTTCGTAATTATATTTCCTTTTTTTCATTAGAGAATTCTACTCGTAGCTTATCCCTCTCTTATAAATTTTCAAATATCTATAGTCTCTATTATTTTGAATGATTTATAGAAGCAGGGTTACTTTTGCGGAATTTCATATTACAGGCACTATAACAGAACTACCTTGCCAAAATCCGCACGGCTTAAGCAAATACATGCAAAGCTAATGTGAAGCAGGCAAAATTTACGCACTTTATACATGCAAGACAAGCCACCACATGCACCACAGCAACAATGCACACAAGCAGTACACACAACCACCACCAAAATCTCGACGATCGTTTCGCTCCGAAACCGAAGCATCATCAAGAGGATAGGCTCCACGATAAAACGCAATCCGTGATTATAGCAAGGTAGTTCTGCTATCGTGTCTATTATTTTGCTTAATATTTACAGGATTGGATGTAAAAATATACTTTATTAAAATATGTTTATATGCTAAACACTTCTCGACAAATTTCAAGGGATAGAGTATTCTTGCAAGATGAACCGTGCTTTGAAGATTTATTGAAGTATTGTTATGTATGGTACGGTCTGTACTATTTATCATAGGTAAACTGTGTTTCGATGTTGAGTAATAACACGGTTCTAAGAAGGGAATAGGTAAATAATATAATGGGAATTTTATGTGTCTTAATTATTCGCCCTTAAAAAAAAGTAAAAAAACGTTACGAATCCTGCAAGTATTGGGTATGAAAAAACGGATAGTCCACTATACATTTAGCACTATGTATATTTTCTATTTATTGCGGATTATAGCAAAATAATTTTATTATTACTTTTGTATATAGAAAAATATTATAGAAATCCATAAATTATAAGTGTTGCAACTTTTGACTTAGGTTATCTTTGTCAAATGTGACATTCGCCATACTCTAGATATTTATGCTAAAACAATGTTATCGAGTACTCCTATATAATGTTTTCAATAGATAAAACTGCTCAATAAAGTTTAGCTAAAGTTTATAACTATAGAAGTTATAAATGTTACAATAACATATTGAACTGAACTATAGAACAATTGTTATTGTTCGCTAAATTCATTCAGCAACTCAACGGATAACAAAATTAGCATACCGAATATTGGAATAATTGTAGATAGTTCAAATGAAAACAGATTTCTATTACAATGCCAGTAATAGTTTATTTAATCCAATAGTTAACGTCTATTAAGAAAAAAAAAATACGAATAGAATGTATTTTTTTCCGAATTAAGATTTTTATTAATTATTTTTTTTCTTAAGAAATATACTTCATTGTCTTCACAGTAGTATTTTAGCAATTTAATTTTTGAGTCAACCATAACACAAGTATTAAGATATTTTATGGACAAAGAACCGGGTTCCAGACTGAGGAACCTCCTCACAATCCGTGCCGTCTTAAGCAATACTGCCCTTTTTTATTATTATTATTAAAAGCAATATAACAGAATTAACTACTTTGCTATAATCCGCACGGGTTAGGTGAATGCATGCAAAGCCAATGTGTATGAAGCAGGCAAAATCACCGAACCTTATACATGCAGGACAAGCCACCACATGCACCCCAAGGCGCAATTCACCAGCAACAACGTACACAAAAGCAGCACACACACCCACCACCACAATCTCGACGATCGTTTCGCCCCGAAACCGAAGCATCATCAGGAGGATAGGCTCCACGACAAAAATCGTACTGTTATTATTAAAGTAAAGTGAATATACATTTATAAACGGTGATGTTTTTAGGTATACCTTAACATTGTTTATTAGCCAGGTGAGGTGTGGTGCGGGGTGTGCGGGGGCGCTCTGGCACGAAGCTTCCAAGTCCTCGTTGGATGAGAGCTTTTTATGCTTTATCTTTATCCTTGGACGGAATTTCTGTCGCACTGAAACAAATATAAAAGATTGGCGATGTATATAATAGACAAAGTAGGAACCGACATAAGCTTGCGGTTCCCGCTTTGCGCCTTGGGAAAGTAAATAAGTCATTTGTGGGTTTGGGTATAAGATTCTATAATAAAATTCCGCAATCGATTTTGTCTTTGCCACTACAGCAGTTTATAAACACTGTGAAGAGGCTGATAAAAAAAGCCTACTATACTATTGAGGATTATATAGATGATAAAAATGCGTGGATATAGCTACTTCTCTACCCTGTACAAGATTGTAACGACCAAATGTAACTTATTATAAGAACTATATTTGAAAAGAGCAACCACCGAGTTTCTTGCTGGCTCTTCTCGGTAGGAATAGCTTTCCAAACCAGAAGTAGAGTTGATGATTCAAAAGCAATTGTTTACAAGTTTACTTGAGTAAAGTATATTTATAATTTGAATTTGAATAATATTATTAATAGGAAAGTATGTCTATCTGTTCGTTAGGCTTTTGCGGCTATCAGATGGAGCATCTTCAAAATATCCAACGCATAGAATAATATTATAATCATATTACAAATTTTTGTTAATTTATTAATTAAAAAAATAAAATAAGGATTGATAATTTACAGAATTAGGTGTTACTTTGCGGAGATTGATAACAGAAAAGTAATAATAAAATTATTTTACTATAATCCGCGATAAAGTGAATAGGACATATGGTAAATGTAGAGTGGACTATGCGTTTCATACCCGAAACATGCAAAATAAAGAATGAAATAAAAAATCGAGTGGTAACAATCGATCAAAATCAAAATCAAAATCAAAATAATCTTTATTCAAATAAACCATTTCAGGCACTTTTGAATCGTCAAGCATCAATATGATTAATGAAGCTACATTTTTCGAAGTTACTCGATTTTTTACAAATAGATTTATTTTGAAGAAAAAAAATGGATTATTTATCAATCAATGGCGGTACGTATAAATGTCAGTACCGCCATTGATTGAGCTTTGTTTTATAATAAGTCTATACTTATTATAAAACAAAGTCCCAAAAAGCTGTCTGTCTGTATTTAATCGATTTTCGAAATTTACTGAACGGATTTTTGTACGGTTTTCGGCAAAAGATAGGGCAATACTTCCAAATGGTTTACTTTAATAGTACATATCGGTATTCGCAGTTGAGCTTTAGAGCTTTAGTCGCGTGCGCTGGGTAAACCAGCAGAGATACGCTAAAGTAAAGTATTAGAAAATTGTAGATCTATAAAAATACGACGAAAAAGTTAGCGATATCATGTTTCTATCTCTTATGGCTAACTCACAATAACTACTTTTATGTTCAAAATATCTATTTGGTTTTCTTTGTGACAACTGATTTCTACGCGGGCGAAGGCGCTGGCGCAACTAGTAAATCATGATGAGGAATAATACTATGTCAAATCGGATCTTTAACAAAACCTTATTTATTATCATCATGAGCTCTTTATTTATCGTTTTGAAAGATTTCGTATGTTTAAAATTAAGGAGGCAGAAAGTTCGACGCTATGTCCAAAATAAGGTTAAGGGGTCGGAACGAGCAGCACGTTCTTTCTAGATGGGCGGCAAAAAAAAGCTTCGAATAAGAGAAAAACAACGCTCCGTGTCTCCAGGCATTCTTTACGGGCGGCAAAGCAAAGCAACTACTCGAAGTGTAAATATTGCACAAAGGGTAACGTTGTTGTGCCTAATAATTGAGATACAATGTGTATATAGCCTTAAAAAACCAAAATGTTTATTTCATCTTTTTAAAGACGGACCTACTAGTGAGCATGAAAATACTTGTCTTAGAATTTACTCCTCTAAAGCAAAAGGTAAGTTGTTTTTAATGAATTTATTTAACTTGCTATTTTTATACAATATGTGACCCAATAAATTGTTTATAGAAAATGTTGGCTATCGGCGGGAATCAAACCTATGACCTGCAGAGCTGAAGGCTGGCTCACTGTCAACTGCGCAACGGGCCAATTTTGTGTTACTTGATTTGTTACAGTAATAAACTAGACTCTAGACTTTTTCAAGCTTAAATTTTAACTAAAATCGTTTCCGAATGCGGAAAAAGTAAAAGAGTAAGTATACTGAGAGTAAAAATTGTACAAAGCGTATCAGTGAACTGAATATAAGAACAATGGATGCAATCCGATTTTCCGAACCAGCAAATTGCTATTGTCTGTTTCTCTACACTCTAACATAAATTGTGAACAATGTATAGTGTAAGTGGTTTGATATGTGTGATTCTTAACTTTTATATTTATTTAGAGACATATAATACATCTAGCTTTTATACATAAACACGAATAGCGGTGTATGAACGAAACCCTACACTGTCTCAAGCGCAGCATGTCAATAACATCAGAGCCCTGGGTGAGAGTGGACGTGTAGAGAAACACTGTTAGTGTGTGTTTTAGTCTGTGCTATATTCATTACAAACTATATTTTAAAATGAAATTAAAAATTATGGAAATAGGCGAACTCATACTCTGATTTTTAATCTTCACTTCCGGTTTAACATATGAAAAATAGTTTTTTTTATATTAACCAATTTTAATTTCTTATCTTAATAAATTTTAAATTAATATTCTCAAGTAATCAATATTTACTTATTATTAAATGCAGTGAAATAATTTCAAAACATAGTTGAAAAATTACTTTCTTCAATTTTATTAAGTTTTTGAAATATACTGATAATATTTTAAGATAACAGATTGAGTGGCAAATATATTTAAATCAAAATCGGGTACTAAACTCTCTTTTAAAACTAACCAATCGCTTCGTAGTTTGTTGTGTAAAAATAAAGATATATTAGATAAGGGTAAAAAATCTGGGGTTTATAAAATAGATTGTCCTGAGTGCAACGGTACATATGTAGGTCAGACTGGCCGAAGTTTTGCGGTTCGATTCCGGGAACATATGGCTGCGTTTAGGAATCATAAACCACAAAATTCTAATTTTGCAAAACATTTGCTGGAAAGCGGTCATAAAGTGCCTAATGACCATTCATTTCATATTCTCCACACTTGTGATAAGGGACTCCGACTCAATACGTTAGAGCAACTTGAGATAATAAAAAATAAAAATGGTCACTTAATTAACGAGCAAGTAAATGTATCTAATTCCGTTTTGCTAAATGTGGTCGGAGGGGAGGGTATTGGTGGGAGTTGAACTATTTAAGACTGCTTGTATGGGTAGCGCGGCGCATTACGATTTTTGTCGTGGAGCCTATCCTCCTGATGATGCTTCGGTTTCGGGGCGAAACGATCGTCGAGATTGTGGTGGTGGGTGTCTGTGCTGCTTTTGTGTGCGGTGTTGCTGGTGAATTGCGCCTTGGGGTGCATGTGGTGGCTTGTCCTGCATGTATAAGGTACGTAGATTTTGCCTGCTTCATACACATTGGCTTTGCATGCATTCACCTAACCCGTGCGGATTATAGCAAAGTAGTTAGTTCTGTTATTTTGCTTGTGATATTTTTTGTAAACCGCGGTTCTAAGAAAAATAATGTGTATTTATTGAGGTCCTATACACGTTCAATTTTCTGAAAATAATAAAAAAAAAACATTTGTTTTCGCTGCCTTCTTGATATAAAATGCCTCATAAGTTAAAAATGGTTGACTTCATTCTTGGGCAATCGTCAAAGATCTGAGAATATAACCTACAGTAATTCACTACGGCCTACGAGCGTAACAGTATCTGACAGGCGATAATATACTTTGCTCGCGTTTCGCTTATCTCGCCCCAGTAGCTACGTTGAGCGCATTTAGACTATTATCTGATTTACAGTGCTTACCACAGAGTACATTATGCATGCAAAGACTTAGAGTTAGTTAACTAATCTACATGAATGGCTTATCCTTCGTTCATACTAATTGTACAACTTTTACGAGTATTAATAGTACTACTAGTGCGAGTATTACTGGTACGAGTAGTGCTGGATTTTTATTTCAAAATAATATGTAGAAATGTTCCCCATTATAACACGTATAACGTATTTGTATATAGTTTCGCTTCGATGGTTACAGATCTGAAAGTTTCATATAAGTTGAATAATTCATATAAATTTAATTGCGATAATTCAGACTCAGATTCAGATTTTTTTTAATCATTATATGATTTAAAAAAAATTATCATAAAAAAATCAAATCTGATTATTTTTTAAGTTTAATATTTTCAGTATTCAATCATATTGTATTTATTGTTCAAAATAACATGTTAGCTAACACATATATGTTTCTTGGTGTTGCCAAAAAAAAAAGTTTTTTCTATGCAATATGTTAACTGTTATAGACATATAGACTTTAGAATCTGAAATATTAATATGGATATTTATAAAATCTTAGTATTAAAGTGTCCTAATTGAAAGCAAGGCTTAATTGAGTTAGATACATCCTTATTTCAATTCCATCTGTAACATCACGCTACAAACTATTAAAAAAACCAAAGTTATCTTGCCCTTCAAATTTATAAATATCTTCAAAAATCACAAGTTTCGCTACGCTTTTTTGTCATTTGCCATAAAGCAACTTTTTTGAATTAGGTCACTATGGTACTAAGCGTCCGATTTATTATAAACTTATCGTACCTAAGACGACGTTCGCATGAAATTCAGTGTTAAAGTACCCTCATTTATGTGTTTTATATACAGTTCACGAAAAAAATTTATTGGAAAAGCTTTATTGGAATTTGTGACAGAAGAACTTGTTTTGAATTAAGTCACTTCAATACTAATGTTTTTTTTATGTGATCTGATCCTGTTTAACTTACCGATAAACTAAGATATCCTTAACTATTGCTTACTGAGAAAGAATCTCATAACGCACGAGCGAACGCGCGGATAAATATCCGATAAAGTTTATCATCGTATTTTTCGAGCATCGTTACTAAGGAGATAGTCGGCCATGTGAAATAAATCGCTTAGCCGAGTTACCTAAACGTCTTACTTATAAATTATAAAACATTATTTTTCGTTAGATGTAATATATCTGAATCTGTTTTCAGATACGCTTTGTTGTACAAATAACAAAAGTAGAGATAACAAAAAAAGAACACATAAATAAATATATACAAAATGGTCTTAAAACAAATATACGCCGTGTGGTATCCGGCAGAATAGAATAGACCACCCTCCGTTCTTACCGAGGTATCGTAAGAGGCGACTAAGGTTTGTGCCGTGTGGTATCCGGCTGCATAGAATAGACCAGCCTTATTTCTTACCGAGGTGTCAGCAGGCAGGCAAGCAGGCAGGTTGTAAAATACGTTGCCAAATCATGTGACAACATGTTTGTAACATGTTGTGCCGACCCCACTTAGAGTGGAATAAGGGCAGGAGAATGATGGTCTTAAAATAAATATCTCTTTTTTTGTAAAAAAAAATCGATTGATAAATAATAATTTTTTTCCCTTCAAAATAAATCGAAATAAAACTCGATTTCTTTATAAAAAAAGTTTCCGTTTTAAATATTAATAATTAATTAAAATACTGACATAACAACAACTAAAACATTATAAATCGATTTTTATACATTTATTTATTATTACAAGCCTAAGCTTTCTAGCTTTCTAAGCTTTCTAAGCTTTCTAAGCTTTCTAGGCTTTCTAAGCTTTCGAGGTAAAACACTTTTTAAGACCGAGGACAGCGGTACAAAATAATGTGTTTTAATATATCTACTAACTGATTTATAGAAGCAGGCGTTACTTTGCGGAATTCCATATTACAAGCAATATAACAGATACGATTGGCAGTACGATTTTTGTCGTGAAGCCTATCCTCCTGATGATGCTTCGGTTTCGGGGCGAAACGATCGTCGAGATTGTGGTGGTGGGTGTGTGTGCTGCTTTTGTGTTCGTTGTTGCTGGTGAATTGCGCCTTGGGGTGCATGTGGTGGCTAGTCCTGCATGTATAAGGTGCGTAGATTTTGCCTGCTTCATACACATTGGCTTTGCATGCGTTCACTTAACCCGTGCGGATTATAGCAAAGTAGTTAGTTCTGTTATATATCTACTAACTTTGCACTTTTTGTGAAAAATATTAAACCCGCGTCAGAACATTTTCAGTCGGGTCGATTTTTCAATCGTTCCAAAATTATTCCAAAAAAAAATCGTTCATTAATCATTCCAAAATATAAAAAAGGTCAATATTTGTTTGTACTATTCACAGGATGAACGAAGGGTTAAGTCAATGAATTCTTTATTTTGTGTTTTGTGAAAATTTTAGTGCGTTTCTCAGGCGTACTTAGTTAATCTACATCTACACACTAATGGCTACATTATTATAGTTGATACGTAATTGTGCCAAAAGTGGCGGAAGAGTTGCTCGTAGTTCATAATAGATAGCGCTGGCTGTCTATTGGCAACAATGTCTTCTTTCAATCCTCAGTAAGGTAAAAAAAATTAAATCAGACTCCTTTTATTATTGATGTAATGTTATAATTTCCTGTAGTAACGAAGCAATATCTATTCAATATTCTTTCTATGTCACAGTGCTAAAAGCAAAAACAAAAGTTGTTCTGACATATCGTATCCCATAAAGGTTTCGTACATATTGTTTATTTCGCTACGGTATAATATTCATAACTTATTACTTCGCATGAAAATGATCTGATTCGATTTATATTCTCTTACGTAGCAATATTTCGTGTTCGAAAAACCGCTTCAAGAAAGTTCGAATTCAGACATTTGATCAATGTCTGAATTGCCGGAAATGTCTTCGTCATCATTTGCTTTCCCTTATTCCACTCTAAGTGGGATCAGCCCAATAAGTCTTCCAATCTCCTCTATTATTTGTCAACTCTGGTTACTCTTTTTATATTCATATCATTCTTTACACAATCCATATATCTTTTTTTTCAACCTCCCTCTACTTAGACATCCATCTACATATATACGAGATATTTTTATAAATTTTCTTTCTATTCTTCTACACTATATTAGAAGAGGTAATAGGTACAGCTTACAAAAGACTAGTAGTCTTGACTCCGTCATCTTCATATTAAAGACTAGTCTTATGACTAGTTAAATTAAAAAATTCCAACAACACCTTACTAATTTTTAATAGAGATAGGAATTCCTGATTTCATAATACTACATTTTTCACTCGAAAATTACCACCTGTCTGAAGTAAAATGTCGGTAGGTATCCTAACTGCGGTTTCGTGCCATCAACTTAGAATAAAGGTAAGTTTTACTCACCAATTACGCTCACTTCATGTAATTTAGACCCCTTTGAATACAAAGGTATCTCCAGCGCTATTTCGCAGGCGTACGAGCCGGACGCCGCGAAGTCCATTCTCTCCAATGTTATTGAGGTCGGTGTCATTTTGGTAAGCTGGAACAAGGAATAATGAAGCATTCATTATGGGTATATATCTATACTAATATTATAAGGAAGAAAGATTTTTATGTATGTATGTAATGTTTTCATACAAAAACTAATGGACGGATTTCAAAAATTCGTTCACCATTGGAAAGCTACATCTTCACTGAGCCACATAAGATACATTACATTTAAAAAAAATAGATAGATCCGTCTTAGTGCCGTGTGGTATCCGGCTGCATAGAATAGACCATCCTACTTTCTCACCGAGGTGTCGTAAGAGGCGACTAAGGTATGTATCGTGTGGTATTCGGCTGCATAGAATAGACCACCCTCCTTTCTCACCGAGGTGTCGTAAGAGGCGACTAAGGTATGTGCCGTTATCACACGCTTTTTGGTGAAGGAAAACATCGTGAGGAAACCCGGATATCTCTATAGAATTTTGGGGATATTTGTAACCTATTCGTACTACGAGGTGTGGTATCCGGCTGCATAGAATAGATCACCCTCCTTTCTCACCGAGGTGTCGTAAGAGGCGACTAAGGTATGTGCCGTGTGGTATCCGGCTGCATAGAATAGACCACCCTCAGTTATTACCGAGGTGTCGTAAAAGGCGACTAAGGTAAGTCAGGCAGGCGGTCGGTAAAATACGTAGCCAAATCATGTGATAACATGTTTGTAACATGTTGTGCCGACCCCACTTAGAGTGGGATAAGGGCAGGAGAATGATGAGATACATCCCTTTAAAATGTAATGTGTGAAAAAAATTAGTCATAAAAATCTGTCATCGCGTGCGCTGTGGAGATTATTGATGTGAAGAATGTTTTACAGTATTATAGAACGTATCAATATATACAAAAAAGTCCGCTATGCCATATGTCCAACTACAATAGTTATGCCAATATAACTTTTTTATATTGTAAAAGTCGATAAAAGTGCCAAAAATTATCAAACCATATTATTCAAATCTCCGTATTAAATGACATGTTATTAAAATACAATTTTCGGTACGTTTCAATACCTGTGAAGTACTTTTAAAATTATTAAAATCGGACATTCCAATCAAAAGACATAACGAATTTTAAAATGTCAATTAAAAAAATAATGCCGTAACAAATTCTATAATATAAACTAACGCCTTGTTACTATTCTATTGCCTAGCATAGGTCTCCTCTCTTCTTTGTGTAGAGTTTGGAGCTTTGAACTATCACACCACTCTATACTAATAAAAAGCTACATAAGGTTTAATAGAAAAACTTATTAGTACCTACTTTTACTTTTACTTACTTACTTTACGGTGCATAAACCTGTAACTACCAGAAATATGTGATATGGTGTCAGGCAAACGGTAAATATAATATGTAATATAATTTTAGCTAAACACTTAAATATATAAATACACAGAGTCTAGAAGAACTAACAAATTGATTTAAAAAACTTTGGCACGCGGTGGGAATAGAATCGTCAATGCCACCTACGTCAACGGGCTACCCAGTATTTCATTAAATGATTAGGAAGATAATCGTCAGCAATGCACTTCTTATATATTTTTATTTCTAGTCTATTGAAACAGTTTATAAATGTAAACACTTTAGTAACATTCGTGTACTTTATTTCTAGAAAGTTACAAACAACCTTTACGTAGTTCTTTAGAAAGCTAACTCACACAAGAACTTTCCCCTAACTAACGTAACTAAATTTACTCTTAACCCGTCCTTTGAACAAAAATACATTTGAGAATGGTGATAAAATACGAGCAATTTTACGACTTGCAATCTAATAGAGATAACGTTGCTTTGTTAGATTTCGTTATACAAAAAAATAAAAATGTTGTACAAATATAAAACATATTTTAGATGTCCTTTGCAGAATTACTTAAATATTATACAATCATACAATTAGCAGCATAAAGTAGTTGTATGCTAATATAATAGAAATATATATATAAATATGTATATGCTATTCGAAAGATAAGACAGTTTACAGACGTCGAAACAGCAAAACTAGTTTATTTTGCTTACTTCCATAGCATTATGTCTTATGGAATAATGTTATGGGGTAAATGTGCGGATATTGAGAAAATTTTTGTATTGCAAAAAAGAGCCATACGTGGCATTTATAATTTGAATTCGCGTGAGTGAAGAGCGAGAGAAGAATCTCTGGGTCTGGAATCTGGAGATTGTGGTGGTGGGTGTGTGTGCTGCTTTTGTGTTCGTTGTTGCTGGTGAATTGCGCCTTGGGGTGTATGTGGTGGCTGGTCCTGCATGTATAAGGTGCGTAGATTTTGCCTGCTTCATACACATTGGCTTTGCATGCATTCACTTAACCCGTGCGGATTATAGCAAAGTAGTTAGTTCTGTTATATTGCTTGTAATATGGAATTCCGCAAAGTAACGCCTGCTTCTATAAATCATTATATTTTTTATTATTTCTTTATGATATTCACAAATCAAATATATTAAATTTTTATGAAATATTCACGATAAAATATGTTGTTTTTTATATATCATTTTTATACATTTTTTCTTATAACATAAATTAAGTGAAGTAATTACTTAATTTCTTAACTTAATTTTAATAATATTCGAAATTTGATGTACACTGATTTTCATAGTCTTAGACTCGATATAAAGGACCGCTTGTTTTCAGCTCGAGCTTTTGGTTTAAATTAGTCTACAATAACAACCGACGGTATCAAAGTATTACGCCAGTTATTATTGCGGTATTAATCCAAACTTACACTTCAAACATGATTTATTTATATAAGCTCCCCAAAGCTCTCCTAAATGTAAATTTGCTATTACTCAGAAAATTGTATAACGATTTATTATTTTTATTCATTTGTTTCAGATAGAATATAAGCCGTGTTGTATCCGGCAGAATAAAAAAGACCACCCTCTTTTTTACCGAGGTGTCGTAAGAGGCGACTAAGGTAAGTGCCGTGTGATATCCGGCTGCGTAGAATAGACCACCATCATTTCTTACCGAGGTGTCGTAAAAGGCGACTAGGGTAAGTTGACGTCAGGCAGGCGGCCGGTCGTAAAATACGTAGCCAAATAATGTGACAACATGTTTGTAACATGTTGTGCCGACCCCACTTGGAGTGGGATAAGTGCAGGAGAATGATGCTGATGTTTCAGATAAAATTTAAATTTAAGACTTAACGCGATGATATACGGTAAGAAAGCCGAATTTATTCTCATTGTCAAATTAGAAATTAGGATATCATTAGAAGAACTGTAGCAGCATATCTCAATTGCTTGCGAAAGACTTAAATACTCAGCAAATTGTTTTAGGATTTATTATTTTGATTCTATTATTTCAGATGGGATTTAAATTTAAGACTGGCTAAAATAAATAAAAATATGGGACACTTACACACACGGTCGCCCATCTCCAAAGTAAGTAACTTAATACTTGTGTTATGGGTGACGGACAACTGGTAAATATACTACATATATAATTTTAAAAACACACTTAAATACAAATACACACCCAGGCTCGAAGGACCAACAAATTGTATATAGAAAATGTTGGCCCTCGGCGGGAATCGAACCCGCGACTCGAGAAGCTGAAGGCAGGGTAACTTAATAAATAAAAATTTATTTTTAGTGTCAAATTAGAAATTAGATCACTAAGCATAAAATTATTCATGCAAGAATTGACTGTTCTGCATTACTAACTGCTATAAGTGTTAATATCCGATATCCATGTAGGAATTCTGCGCTGTTTGCTTTGAATATCTATCGAAACAACATATCTTTCTAGAATCCCCTTATAAGAATGTGTAGAAACTATAATGATCTCTCGTCTCAATTTTTGGACCTAGACATTTTCGTGATCATTTAAAAGGATTGTAAAATGTTGTGTTGCTTCTCGTAGTGCTGTTTTAATAGTTTATCATTGCAACTAGCTGTGCCAGCGCCTTTACCCGCGTGGAAATCAGCGAGTCACAATTTTTTCTAGAATTAAAATTTTAATCATAAAATTAGTTATTGTGAGTTAACCATAAGAGATAGAGACATACCGTGGCATAGTATATTTAAAGATGAACAATTCTCTTATTACAAAATCCAAATTGATATTTTGGACATAAAAGTAGTTATTGTGAGTTAACCGTAAGAGATAGAAACATGCTATCGCGGACTTTTTTGTAGTATGTTTATAGATCTACAATTCTTTAGTACATTACTTTAGCGTATCTTTGCTGGTTTACGCAGCGCACGCGACTTAAGCTCCCAGCAAGCAAGTTTTTTAACAACTGCGCGATGTCTTTAACACAATTTACATAATACCGATATGTACTATTTACATAAGCCATCCGGAAGTATTGCACTGTCTTTTCGTTAAAACCGCACAAAGATTCGTTCAGTAGATTTTGAGAAAATCAATTACATACAGACAGACAGCTTTTTGGGACTTTGTTTTATAATAAGTATAGATTGTGTTACTTAATTATTAATACCAAATATCGTTTTTTTTAATTAGATTCCTATATTATATCACTTAGCATTAATTTAGAATTAGTTTTTCATAAGAACATGTTCTTATTTCTTTACTTTAGTATATAAACATACAAGTTTTGGTAAGCAACTTCATTATAAATATGAATAATATGTATAAATTTTAGTTTATAATCGTGTTCTGAACTGTTTTTGTGTCTAATAATAGTAGTTTATGATACTGTTGCATAATAAGGGTTCTTATAACACGAATGTAGTTTAAAAAAACAAGCCGCAGGCGAGTTTTTTTATAGTGTCACACGAGTGTTATAAGACCAAGTTATGTACAGTATCATACACTACTTTATCTACTCTCATACTATAATACGTAAAACGTACGTTTCCATTCCATGAACTCGTGGTAACATTTAATATAGTTGCTCCTAGATTTCGTCGGCAACAGGTTTACGGTCATGTTTGACGCAGCTTTCAGAATATCTGGTGGTGTACAATTACCACTATCCCCGCTCTCAGACATGTTTTTACACAAAAACTTATTTCTTTTACAAACAAAACTAAACTTCGTTTAAATATTGAAAAGATTTTTTAAATGTCATATATTGGCGCCAAGGCGCAAACATCGATTGCGCATGCGTGTTGCGTCGCCGCGGACCTATTCATTGAAACCTTTTTTTTTAAGGTAGAGGTTCAACCTCCTTGGTCCAGCTGGAAGTTGTATAGGTGTATCGTTATGATTAAAAAGTTACATTATGATACAGGTGTCCATACAAGACCTGTATCGTAATGAAACTTTTTGATTTTTAATTTTTGTTCTGTACGTAATGTTTGTCATAAGAATTTTGTTTTCAGTTTTATAATCTTTGTATTATAGTATCAGAGTAGATAAAATAAATAAATAAAAGAACTGTAGTCGTCATCATATCTCAATTGTTTGCGAAAGCTCGTAAGGAAGTTTTAGCATACAGCACCATATAGGACGTGTGGAAAACCTTTAGTTGTTACATTTTATTTTTGATGTATTATGCTCGAGTTGTAATGGAATTTCACTGTACTGAAACGTCTTATTTGTATTCGTACATTCTGTGAATTACGTAATATGCTCTGTTTTCAAACTACCTAGTTCAAATAAATATTACATACTTGAAACATACTTGACTCCGTAATACAATATCGGAGGAAGTTGCTACAAGTGCATATCATGGATATGTAGCCTCCATACTTCGATATGGACTTATTCTATGGGGTAACTCTGTTGACATGGATAAAGCATTTAAAGTCCAAAAAAAATGTATCAGATCACTGTGTGGTAGTGGCGTCATTGATCCTTGCCGACGAAATTCGCCGTAACAAACTAATACTTCTGTTACCCCCGCAAAGACTGACATTGTACCAAAAAAATGTTTACTGCATGACAATAACAATATATAATAAACTATCTGACGATATTAAAAAATTACCTTTAAGCCGATTTAAAATTCAACTATTTAATTATCTTTTGGAACAATGCTATTATGATATTAGCGAATACTTAGTAAATTGACATGTTTAGTAAATTTGATTGACATTTTTTATTTTTTATTATTATTTTTAAATTATATGACTTTAATATTATATAACAAAGTAGATTTTTATTGTCTGACATTTGCACGCCACTTATGGCAGTTTATGGCTGTGTTTAATTATTATTAAGATCATTTATTGTACCCATATTTTGCAAATAAAGATATTATTATTATTATTATTATTATTATTATGTGCTATCTGTCATCACTCGAATATTGGTTTCGATTATTTTTACTTATATAATAAAGCAAAAAGCCTCTGACTATCCCACTTTTGGACATAGACATCCCTTCTTTTTTTGAAGAAAGAGTTTGTAGCTATGGCTTACCACGCTTCTCCAATTTGAATTGGTAGTTTACACTATGCCTACTGCTGGGGTAGTTTACACACATCCTAGGAATTCTCTGAGAGATATGCAGGTTTCTTCACGACGTTTTCCTCCACGCTTGTTATTAATTCACGTACGAGACTTATTTCATCATCATTCTCCTGTCCTTATTCCACTCTAAGTGGGATCGGCACAACATGTTACAAACATGTTGTCACATGATTTGGCTACGTATTTTACGACCGGCCGCCTGCCTGACATCAACTTACCTTAGTCGCCTTTTGCGACACCTCGGTAAGAAATGAAGGTGGCCTATTCTATGCAGCCGGATACCACACGGCATGAGCACGTGCCGGCACGGCACACTTGCGGGGCTTATTTGTTCTATAGTAAAATGACCACCGAAATTTTCATATTAATCTTCTTTAATACTCATACATTTATGCTAATGAAATAAAAGATGGGAAATATTTTAAAGAATCAATTAACGCTGAGGTTTTTGGAATAATAACGAAGTATTAAATGCAGTGCTAGTAGTATGAAGTAACATACTTAGTAGGCATATATTACATTTTATATGAAACAGAAAGACGGACTATGCTCGGTTATCTTTGTTGCAAGTATAGATTTGTTGCTCATTGCTTGAGAAAAAATATTTTACCATCAGTAAAGCCAATAAATTATATCGGTTCAATAAAATAAAGTCCGGTTATTTCGGAACTCTAGTATAACTTTATTGATGAAGTCTCTAGTCATAGACAAAGCTTCTTTTTAAAGAAAGTGTACATGATTTTCGTCGCGAGTACTAAAATTTTCTGCAACATTCTTAGCGATTTAAAATATTAAGGATTTTAAAACAGGATCTTTTTTTATTTTAAATGATATGTTTGTACTTCCAAGTTTAAAATGATAAAAATAGTGCTAGTAGTAGTATTGGAATCAAATAAATTCTTAGAATAATAATTAATTTATCATGCTATTCACAATATCCAGAACCGAAAGCTTAACGTACTGATAAAAAGCATGGAACTTTTTGCAAACACCGAAAATCTGAATAAATTTGTTAACATAATATTGAAATTCGTAAATGAAATATATTTCGGAGCTAACATTGTTTTAATTAAGAGATTGCGGGTTTCAATAACGGCGAGACACCTTTGTGTTTTGTACAAAGGGATGCGTACTTAAATGATATTTACAATTCATTAACTGATTTGTGATAAAAATTGTTGTAGATAAATCAAAGCTGTATATTTTAGGATAATACCAGACACCGGAATCACCCGAATTTGATAAATGACTTCTTTCGGGTGCGTTCAATATATGAATAGAAATTGTATTGTTTGGAGTATAGACTCAAACACGCACTAACAGTATGTCACTACACGTCCACTAACACCAGACTTGATGTGACGCGCTTTGAGATTGTGTGAGAATTCCTTTGTACACAAGTATGTTTATGTATTTGTATTTTCATGTATGTATTATATATTGTGTTTCCTGTATATGCAAGGTATGAATCACAGATCTCAACGCATATACACTACAGTGCAAATTATAGTTTCAATGTCACCTTTTTACCAATATTAACAAGTCATAATACTAAGTAAAATTTTCTATAGCCCTAAATATAGATTACGGAATTTCACGGATGTGGAATCCCAGATTAGAGCTCACCTATAAAATTTTCCATAGTTCCATACTGACTGTCTGTGTTTAAATTTTATCGAAAATTCCCTCACTTACAAGATGATACCAACTTTAATAAAATTTAACGTACCCACTATTATTACTACGACTGCTTCAGCTCAAAGTTTCAGTAGATTTACAATTCTAGATTACAACAAACCTGCACGATTATTTATAACTCCAATGCACTTGGATAAAATAGCAAACTCAATAACTCCCGGATCTATAAATGTCTAGATAAAAAGTAACATACCTGAACTGCAATATCACCTTAATACCAATATCGATAGCGCATAATTTTCTATAGCCCATAATATTCGTCAGATTTGCAATTTCAGATTACACCTAACCTACAAAATTTTCAATAGCTCGAAATCACTGCGTATGAATTCTATCGAAAATGCCCTCACTTGCAAGATCTGTACATGACGTGACTAAAATGTATCGTAGCAACTACGATTACGGAGTCACCTTATACCAATATTAGGTATAGCTCAAAATATTCGGTAATGTGCAGTCATATTACAATTAATTTAAAAAAAATTCATTTTCTATACACAAATTAATTAAAAATTAAAGCCTGTTTTGACGCAAGCGTCACTTTCGTACCAATAGCGATAGACCAAAATATTAAATAGATTTTCAACTCCAAAATGACTGCGTTTGAATTCTACAGTCAATGCCTTCACATGTACATGGCATTGAAAGCATAAGATATCAACTATAGTAGCATTATCGCTTTTATATTTATATTTACAAGATCTATATGTTCTATGGCAACAAATCTCTGATAAATTTGCAATTCCTGAATCTACTTAATGAACATAACTGTACATTAAGTAGGACCAATAAATAGTTCTAAATTTTATTGAAAATATCTACGTTACATCTGCATACGATGCTATCACTTACGTATTAGTTACGACTAAATCATCGATGCTAATGTCATTATCTGTGAGATCAATATGTTCAATGAATACAAAATAGTCGAAAACATCAGTAAAAATTTCAGTAGTTTCTTTTCACTCTTGAATTCAAATTTCTTCACTCACCGGATCTGTTTATGACACGATAGGAGCTAACTTTTTCAGTTATGTCTGCAATATAACCTTTATGACTATACCCATAAGGGCTATCAATATTTATAGTATTGGAAAGGCACTTTTCGATCCGTGACTGTTATGGGTCGGATACGTGATACATTTTAGGTCTAGGAAAAACCCACAAAAGTTTGGTCGAAAATTAGTTCTGTTGGGGATTTTATTGGATTTTAGTTGTGTTTGTAATCCAATTTGTGAATATCGATGAGGTTACGTAACTTTTTATCGAATTACAGTTTGTGAATTTTCTCGTAGCTTGTGTTTTCCTTTGAATAATTTAGAACGCGTTCATAATATTAACTAATGAAACTTGTAAATATTTGAAGTTTTGTGAAGTTTTGTTTATCATGTTAAATGACGAACTCAAAGTTATTAAACAAGATTTATAGATTAATTAATAAAACAAATTTATATTTCAAATTTTGGTTTATCGTATGAAAGACTAACGTATGAGCATCTAATCCAAAAAGTACGAAGTTGTTTTAAATATAGCATAGTTATTTTTTGGACTGCATGAAATATTGACTTGGACACAATAACGGCTAAATTTTTTTGGGTATCGTAGTCGGGATTGCGAATTCATGTTTTCTTTCTGGCTAAAATATGGTCTATACTGGTGAAATAAATGCATTGCTTGTTGATGCTCAAGGATTTCGACGCTCACAATATACTTTTTAGCGACCCATTAGCCCAGCTGGCAGTTTTCCAGCCTTCAGCTTCGCGGGTCGCGGATTCGATTCCTGCCGAAGGCTAATATATTCTATAAAAAAATTCTGTAAATATAAAGCATTTATGATTTCACAGCTAGGCCGTTGGACCAATTTTGAAGAAATTTTGTACATTTGAGCTTACATGTACCGGTCTATAACAGGGATACTAAATTTCCCATTTTCTTTTCAGTAAATGGAAAAAAATACGTAGTTCGTAATTGAGGGTATATTGAAATTAGAATGAAAACACATGAAGTCGCTGGTGCACTTAGTCATTCCCGTACCGTTCCCGCCGCGATAACGCCGCGTAAAGAGCTCATGAATAAGAGCCCCGTATGGGTTTGAAACTAGTCGGGCTCATCCGATAAAATAAGACGTGAGTATAGCCGGTCTCTCAACATTAATAATGAACACCACTCACGATAGTTTAAATTTAAAAACTAAAAATAACATACGTTTATGTCCGCCCCGGTAAAGTTGTACAGCTCAAAAGGCGGATCTCGACCCTGGACGTGTTGCATGATGCGTTGTCCATTTTTGAAAAACACCACCTGTTGAATATTAATTAATTTATCTTCAAATCCACTCATAATGATTAAAAACAACATCACTCTCTTATCCTTATCCCATTCTAAGTGGGGTCGGCACAACATATTTCTGCTTCCATTCACCGTCACTCGTTAACTCTGGCATTAATTAATGATTAAAAACACTGATATAAGAGGATTCGTATAGGAAATTTCTATTATTCTTATTATCTTATTATCTTACTCTAACAAAAAAAATTTAACCATAGTTTCGGCTTGGTGGTGCTGCTGTGTTCAAGGTTAAAGATTTCTCTGGGGTGAAACTTATTTAATAGATTTTACATATTTCAAAAAGAGAGTGTAGCATAAAGTTTACACCGCCTGTAACTGGGATATGTGTACCGCGAAATTGGTTAATTTGTAAATTGCTCAAATTTGAAAATTCTCGAAATTGTAACTCAAACTTCAACGCCTTTAACCTGTGTGTGCTGTGATACACACCGATGTGACTCTTTCGAGGAGGTCATAGGTTAAACCCCGGGCAGCCACAACTTTTTCTATTTACACTTATATGCGTCATTGATAATACCGTAAAGTACTAGAATAAATAATTTAAAGACGGTAAATTCAATCGTACAGGCTAGACTTTACATTGAATTCACAAAATTACATAGCGTTGTTGTTCAAAATGATCCAAATTTGATGAACCAAATGGTTTAATCAACAACGTAAACATTTATATGTAACACCCAATTATATTAAAATTAAATGTAACAAACACAGTAGGTCATCGTAAATTTCCGTTGAAAAAGCCCACATTACCTGGTTAAATGAAGAATCACGCCGTGAGTTTTCACTTCACTTCACAACTTCATCGCAAAATTGTTTATTCAGAACTAACTTTTGTACTATGGAATTCTAATCGAAGTAACGTCTACTTCTATAAATTATCTAATATTCAGTATTTATCACAGCCTTTTGATTGAAGGCTAATATCGTTAGGAAACCTGCATATCTTAAAATAATTCTTAGGGATTTTGACCTAATAATCTGTAATAGAGCAACGTGGTAAACCTTTAATGGGTGATAAATTCTAATTATATATGCCGTGTGGTATCCGGCTGAGTACAATATACTACCCTCATTTCTTACTGAGGTGTCGTAAAAGGCGACTAAGGTAAGTTGACGTAATGCAGGCTGCCGGTCGTAAAATACGTAGCCGAATCATGTGACAACATGTTGCTATTATGTTGTGCTGACCCCACTTGGAGTGGGATAAGGTCAGGAGGATGATGATGAAATTGTAATTATACGTGTCAAAGTACTCTTATGGTTATAAATAACTTACCTCAACGGCTCAACTGCCATGGCAAATAAATGTTGGTTAATCAATTGCAAATACAGTTGTAAATAAATAGTACTGCAGAAACGCGAGCCTGTGCTGAATTCGAGCCATTTTGTATCAAAGAGATTTTTTAATTAGCCTTACGCGAACTGGTCTGCGTGGTGGTTTTTCCGAATGAATTAAATATACAACAATTAATATTTTACTATCTCGTTGAAATAATATTTATTGTGCGGGTTATATTAAGCGTGTACTAAAATACAAAAGTTTAATCTAACTATCATTCATTATCAATACATTAAAAATTCAATCCCACTGCTGGATATAGGATTCTTCCCTCCGTTTCTGGACAGAAGAGTTGGAGCTAAGACCAACCAAGCTACTCCAGTGCGGTTTGGTAGGTTACACATTTTCCCAGAATTCTCTAGAGATATGCAGGTTTCCTCACAATGTTTTTCTTCACCGAAAAACGTGTGATAAATGCAGTTTTAATAGAAAACTCATTGATGCCTGCTAGAGGTTTGAACCCATGATCGTCAGAGAGAAAGCCGCACGGTCTCACCGCTGGGCGATGGCAGCTGTAAGGTATCTAAAGAAAGCTTGAAAAACAATTGGCAACGTTTTGAGTTAAATGACTAAAATATGATCATAATTTTATCTTATTTTTTATTTCATCTGAGTTTTAGTTTTATTTTTTTTATTTTTCTTTTACTTATCTCTAGACTTGTAATTTTAAATTGGTATGTTCTTCGATTATCCTTTTCATTACATTTGTAACACTGTATATGGAGCATAAGCTGTGATAGCCCAGCGGTGAGACCGTGCGACTCTTACGAGGGGAACACGAGTTCAAACCCAGGCAGGCACCAATGAGTTTTCTATAAAACTCATGTATCTGGCCCGTTGGCGCTGTGGGTAGTGACCCTGCCTTCAGTTCCGCGGGTTGCGGGTTCGATTCCCGCCGAGGGCCAACATTTTCTATAAACAAATTGTTGGTGCTTCGAGCCTGGGTGTGTATTTGTATTTAAGTATGTATTTAAACTTATATATGTAGTATATTTACCAGTTGTCCGTCACTCATAACACAAGTATTAAGTTACTTACTTTGGGGATGGACGACCGACCGTGTGTGTAAATGTCCATATATTTATTTATTTATCTAATTGATAATTGCAATTTATCACACGCTTTTCGGTGAATTAAAACATCGTGAGGGAACCTGCATATCTCTAGAGAATTCTGTTGATATGTGTAACCTACCAATCCGCATTGGAGCAGTGTGGTAGTTCTTAGCTCCAACCCTTCTCTCCAGAAACGTAGAGAGGAGGTCTATTCCCAGCAGTGAGATTGTAAAAGGCCGCTACTTTATTTTATTTTTATGGAGCATGAAAAGCGTGTTATAAATTGCAAGATCAATAGGGCACATTAATTTGGCTGCAAACCTGGAGTTTGAATCCATGACCCTCACAGGAGAGTCGGCTATAACAGCTGCGATATTAACAGCTGGGATAGTAACAGGCAGTTACTTTACTTATCCTATATACATTTGTATACCTCATTAACGATAGTGCCAGTAAACTAGACATTTGTTTATCGTAAACACCAGTGCAAAAACAAATCGAGATCAAATTAAATATATTTAGATATTCAGCGCACAGATAGGAATTGGCGCACGGTTGGAAATCTGTAAAGTAAATTATGTCCACGAATTAGATTACGGGCAAAGTTCCCAACTAGAATACGTAAACAGTATATTTATTCGATATTTGTTATTACAAATAAGACGTGCAATTCAAATTATATATTAAATGCCTTATATTTCAATGTAAGACATAAAAATATTAAATTTTTACGTAACATCATTGAGGTGAATATTCTTTTCATAAAGTATAAAACAACTTTTTCACAACTCAATTACTTTGAAATGAAATAGCAAATTTTATTTTTGTTCTGACTACATTGTTTTATAATGTTATAAAATTCAAAACATCATTCGCTTTCCCTTATCTCACCCTAAGTGGGGTCGGCACAACATGTATTTAGCTTTTATTCTCTCTTATCATTCGTAAATTCTGGCGCTACTCCTATTATATGCCTCGTACTTTACACAATCCCAACATCTCTTTTTCAGCCTCCTTCTTGTCACATATCCATACACATTCATATTCTTACGTTCGTGGATTTGGATCAAAATACCTGGTGACTCGTTAAAAACACTTTATTCAACTTTTCACTACAAATTTAGTAGTTACAGTCTCTATGTAGTCCGGTGTTCAATAAGAAAGCCGAGGTCACTATTATTTAACTTTAATTTTCGCTTCGTTATTCGCTCTTGATCGCTATTGGTAAACTGAACGTCGAAGCACAATACGTCTGCTTATATATCGAACGAACCGATGACAACAATGTTCTCGAAAGTTCGCGAGTCCCTGAGGAGATCGTAAACAAACTTTTGTAAACACCTGAATGTTCCAGAGAATCAGCGTCAAGCGTATTTGAAATATGACATATAGTTTACAAAACTCGTTTTGAATGTTGATAAACTGCCCCCGTACAATTCGAACTCTATGACATAGGCATTACGAACTCTTTTCGCGTGTTCGTAACAATATTTAACACTCGTTTGGTCACGTGATATTACCCCTCCTCATTACATGTCCATACCAACGTAATCTTGCACTTATCAGCTTTTCTATAATCGCGCCACTTTCAGACTTCCCCGCGTATACTTGTAATTTCGTATTTTATACAGTCTTGTCACAGTAAATATTCATAACACTCTCATCTTATTTACATAACACTGTTTTTTTTTAATTAATTTAATTAATGTATTCAAGATACACGAATAAAATTAAAATATAAAAACTGAGTGAGTTTATTGTATCTTCAGTCAATACACTAGAATATATTGTATAGTTGACTATTGTTAGCAATTTTAACGTTTGTATAATAATTGTAATAATAATATTGTATTGACAATAATTATTGTATTAAGTTAAGTGTATTTGGAAGTTTAAGTATTGGCATTAGCTTCAACTTGAGGGGATATTAAAAAAGGATAGGGTAATTCATTTTGGCGGCATTCTGGTGTGACGAAAAATAATTAATATAAAAGTAATTACGCGTGATAGCCTAGCGGTGACACCGTGCGACTCTCTAGAGGCGATACAGGTTCAAACCTCGGGCAGGCACCAATGAGTTTTTTTATTAAAAACTTATATGTCTAATTGATAATTGCAATTTATCACACGCTTTTCGGTGAAGGGAAACATCATGAGGAAACCTGCATATCTCTAGAGAATTCTAGGGATATGTGTAACCTACCAATCCGCATTGGAGCAGCGTGGTTGCTTAGCTCCAATTCTTCTCTCCAAAAACGGAGAGAGGAGGCCTTAGCCCAGCAGTGGGCATAGTAACAGGCTGTTACTTTACTTTTTTTTTTACGCGTAATAAGTGTTTTAAGAATGATTTTGATATATTATTGGAAACCTTTATAAGTATTTTAATACTATATTGCAGGATTTTTGTTTATACAGCCACTCGGCCTGATAGGTATTTGGATAATGTAAAACGCAAAATGCTTGCATTTCGTTTCACGAGACCAAATAACATTGCCAGCTGTTACTATTATGATTGTTCATTTATTGTTGTTGTTCTTTTATGATTGTTCATTTAATGCAAAACAGCGTGTTGTTTTCCTTTCAAAAAGTTTATTCCGATTAAACATATCTCAATCTTATAAATACAATAATCCTTGCAAAGAGACAAAGGAATTGAGAAAAAAACTAAACCTGATACCAAATTACCATCAAATTAGTTAATAAAAGTAATAAGAAATTGAATAAAAATCAATAAAGCAAATTACAAGCAACAAGCACGTTGAAAATTCCCAAAGTTAATGTTGACTAATCAAGTACGTTTTTAATGTATTTGCTTAATATATAAAAGAAAATTTGGTGAATAAATCTGCAAATCTAGGAATAAAGGCGAAATTTTTTATTCTGATTATACTATACATATTTTCTTGTTTATTTTTTTAATTACTTTTATACTCCGATATACATTTATGTTAAGTCATAATCACGCCAAGAGTTTAAGTAAAAATCCTGTTTATGTATATTTGTATGATTGTGGCATAATAATGCCGTGTGGTATCCGGCTGTGTCAAATAGGCCACCCTCTTTCTTACCGAGGGGTCGCCAAATACGACTAAGGTAAGTTGACGTCAGGCAGGCAGCCGGTCGTAAAATACGTAGTCAAATCATATGACAACATGTTTGTAACATCTTGTGCCGACCCCTCTTAGAGTGGGATAACGGCAGGAGGGTGATGGTGATGTTGCATAGTAATGTGATTATAAAAAAATAAGATGGCTTAATGTTTACTTAGTACTTATCTAGGCCGAATAAAGGACATAAATAAATTATGAAGAAATGGTATTTCAAAACACCATCGATACTTAGTCACTGACTTAAACAATTTTGATCGCTGTAATCCTTCATTCAGTACGTATAAATTTACCTTGTACAAAGTTTCCGGGTCAACATTGTGTTCGCATCGCAGTACAGCGCTGTGACCGTGAACGACGAAACGGGGAGCACGTAGTTCCACCCAAACATCCTCCATACTTGCCACTAGGGAAAAAACGAAGAGTCAATTACTCTTGAGAGAAAGGTATTAAGTTTTATAAAATACTAGCTGTGCCAGCGGCTTCACCCGCGTGGAAATCAGCGTGTCACAATTTTTTTCTAGAATCCAAATTTTAAACATAAAAGTAGTTATTGTGAATTAACCATAAGAGATAGAGACATGCTATCGCGGATTTTTTTGTAGTAGTTTTATAGATCAACAATTCTTATTATTTTAGTATATTACTTTAGGGTGTCTCTGCTGGTTTACACAGCGCACGCGATTAAAGATCTCAGCAAGCAAGTTTTTTAACAACTGCGCGATCTCTAACATAATTTACATAATACCGATATGTACTATTTACCTAAACCATCCGGAAGTATTGCACTATCTTTTGGTGAAAACCGTACAAAATCCGTTCAGTAGATTCTGAGAAAATCGATTACATACAGACAGACAGCTTTTTGGGACTTTGTTTTGTAATATACTAAGTTTTGCCCGCGGCTTCGCTCGCGTGGAATTTGGTGTGCCACATTGAGATTCGTTTTTTACTTTACATTAAAAAATATACTTATATTTTTATACATATTTATTTAGTTACTCCTACATCCAAAATTTTTGATGTCTAAGTTAAAAACAAAATGATTCCATAAAATCTTCGCGCCCCGCATATAAGGCACTCTATGGCGCTCCATTACAGTCAATCATATCGTGTTAACTTTTAAACTATTTGGCCAAATTACTTAGTGTAAAAGACAAAGTTTATCTACATGAAATACTGAAAGTGATAAATACATTGATTTTTATAAGAGTATGATAGATATACTAAAATATACTTTATAAAATAGTATCTAATTTAATTAACTTTATGATTCACAATTTTGGTCATAGTGGCTTCCACATAAAAAGTAGTTATATCTTGTCGCGGACATTTATTTAGAACTTTTTAAGACAAATAACACTACGGTACATCATCTTTGTGTAACTCCAATGGTTTAGGCAGCGTACGCCAAGATAGCTCTCAGAGGCCAGATTTTTACCGACTTTATTGACATGTATCGTTAAATTACATAAAAATCATTACGTTGTACCCTATATGTTATTCTGATGTATAACCTATATAACTGTAAAGTTTCATACAAATCCGTCCAGTAGATTTTTCGTGAAAGAGTAACAAACATACATCCATACTCACAAACTTTCGCATTTATAATATTTTTTATAATATATATATGTATAGATGTTTTCCCGTCATAACAACCTTAGTAAAAGGTTAAAATAGTAAAAAATATAAAAAACAAGCTGAATCAGCGATTCGGAACTTATATTTTAATACACCTTCAATTATGTACTATTTTTTTTCTTGTTCCCAAAGGAAAAGGGGGAATTTTAGTGACGTATACATTAGATTAGACGGTTATATGACCTTGAATCGTACAAAAAGTCAGCATCATTACTTCAGTGGATTCAGTGAGAGCATAATAGAGACAGAAAGACAGACGCTCGCATTTATAATATTAGTATGGATTATGTATTTTTAGTTTTCGTAGACCAGCGGTGAGACCGTGCGACTCTTTTGAGGGGTTACGGGTTCAAACTCCTGGGAGGCACAAATAAGTTTGTCTGTTAAAAACTTGTGTCTATTTGATGAATGTCTATTATACGCTTCGCGGTGAAGGAAAACATTGAGGAAACCTGCGGATATCTAGAGATTTCTGGGGATATGTGTAACCTACCAATACGCATTGTGTACGCAGCGTCATAGCTTAAACCATTCTCTCAAAGAGCGGAGAGAGGAGGCCTATGCGCAGCAGCGCGATAATAGAAGTATGATTTGAATAACAATCATATATAGTCATTTAAGTTTAGCGAAGACAAGATGTGGAAATGACACTATATCATTGATGTTCTAGATTCATCTCCTCTCCTTTCCACTTTATTGGAAACCGGGCCTAAGTCTGTAAAAAGTACATTGGCTTAGTTACTTTCATAAGTTTACCATGGTAAACTAGGCCTAAAAACGTATTTGAACTTAGCATGGAAAGAAAATAGAATAACATGTTTTGTAGAACCATCCTTTAAAACACTCCAATTTAGAACAAATTCCTTTCACATCGCTGGCTTGTGCTTTCATTGGAAAGCTTTCATTGATATTAGGTTTACGGAATGTACCAATTAATATTCGAAGTTCGTTCATTTTTTAACGTTTCAAAATCCGTAAAACCTTACATTGGAAACATGTTTGCTGAAAACAATAGCAATATCGTTTTCCTGTTTGCACAGTTTTATTAGTACTATTATGATGATTTCTAGAAATTCAAACTCAAACGCAAATAAATATAAATGGAACATCCCCCATCCCTTCATTCCCAAAGTTAGTAACCTAATACTTGTGTTGTGGGTGACGGACAACTGGTAAATATACAAAAAAAGTAAAGTAGCGGCCTGTCAACAATCCCACTTCTGGGAATAGGCCTCCTCTCTCCGTTCATCGATTACATACAGACAGACAGCTTTTTGGGACTTTGTTTTATAATAAGTATAGATTTTACTGTTGATGAGTAAGTACACTTTAGATATTTGGATTGGATAAGACAGTGTGAACGAGCCTTTAGTAATGTCACGCAATATGTGTGTTAAGATACAATCATATGGATACAGATTCTGTTTTAACTGCCCTTAAGGTATTTGGAATCATTTATAGAATAACAAGTTACTTGTTGTACTTGCTCAAGTTTTTTGCCAACGACATAGACATTCAGCTCCGCGGGTCGCGGGTTCGGTTCCCGCTGAAGGCAAACATTTTCTTTGGCAACTAAGCACAGTCCACATGATCATGAACGACTAGCCGAGATGTGTGTTTCATTAGTTACGTTATAGAGATAATGAAACATCTGTGATTAAAATTGTGATTTATTATTCTTGTCATACACAACATCATTAAACTCGTAAATTAGTGGTTAAATTTTTCAATTCTTTTGCTAATTGATTGTTATTCAACTATATAATAATCTCTTGACAGTTCAATAAAAAACGACTAATTTCTGCTTAGAGTGCATCTTTTAAAAAACAAAATGGATGTCAATTTTCCAAGACGAACAAAACAATACACTATTTTATGTAAATAGCGTGAACAGAAATAAATTGATTTTTAGAAGCAGGCGTTACTTTACGGAATTCTATATTACAGAAACTATAACACAACTACTTTGCTATAATCCGCGCGGGCTAAGCGAATGCATGCAATGCTAAGTGTATGAAGCATGCAAATTTCACGTACCTCACACATGCAGGACAGGTTACCAAATGCATCCCAAGACGCCTCCACTAGCAACAATGCACACAAGCAATACACACAATCACCAACAAAATCTCTACGATCGTTTCTTCTCGACACCGAGCATCATCAGGAGGATAGGCTCCACGACAAAATCGTAATGCGATTTTACGCATCACGATTTGGTCATCGCATTGTTGCTGGCGAGGTGTCTGGGGATGCATTTGGTGACTTGTCCTGCATGTGTAAGGTACGTGAAATTTGCCTGCTTCATACACATTAGCATTGCATCCATTCGCTTAACTCGCGCGGATTATAGCAAAGTAGTTCTGTTATAGTTTCTCTAAACAATTTTCAATGAACCACACTGTGATGTAAGGGTACATGTACATTAATTCACATCATTGTGTCTACTTATCCAAATTAAGCAGTATTACACAATTATTCCCCCGCCGGTTCACTTTATCTTAAGGCACAGTTTATTACAGCCGTAACATGGAAATTACTTCATAAAGCAACTACGACGTTCCCAAGGCTGTGTATAAATATTAACTCTGTCAACCCTTCTAATAGGAACCCCTTCACAGAGAGCGTTACCGTGATGTAAGTGAGACATATTAAAGGGACATGTTTTTATTAAGACAGGTCGACGAAATATCGCTTATGCAAAAGTATATAAGACGCGTTCGACTAACGATCAAAATCGACTAATTGCAATACATTATTTTAGAAGCTCATAAAAATAAAGTTTTTGGCACTTTTACTTTAATATATAATAAAGTCACGAAGCTCTGATAGCCCAGCGGTGAGACCGTGCGACTTTCTAGAGACAATCATGTATTTAAACTCATTGGTGCTTGACCAAGTTTTTCTATTAAAACTTATGTGTCTAATTAATAATTGAAATTTATCAAACACGCTTTTCGGTGAAGAACAACATCGTGAAGAAACCTGCATATCACTAGCGGATATATGTACCCTATCAATTCGCATCGGAGCAGCGTGGTAGGTCTTAGTTCTAATCTTTCTCTCCAAAAACGGGGTGAGGATGCCCAGCAGTGCGATAGTTACAGGCCGCTACTTTATTTTACTACTATACTAAAGTCTTGTCTTCTAGAGAAAATTATATAATCCAAACATAAATTTGATTACTTATTAAAGTTTTTTAATAAGTAATCAAAGACAAATTTAAATCGTCGAGGCCGTTAGGTCTGGTGTCTGAAGCAGGATGTAAATAAAATTTTAAGACTTTTATTCTTTAATTCGGAATTTTATGTATCAAAGATGAATTGTAATTCTTTATTACAGTAATGTTTATATTTTTATAACTTTCTCATACAAAAATGTGTTTGACAATCACATTTTTTTATTAATTACTAGTTGTGCCTACGACGGCTTCGCCCGCGTGGAATTCAGTGATTTACGAAACTTTCCTAATTTTAGAAATTTTGAACATAAAAGTTGTTATTGTGAGTTAACCGTGAGAGATAGAAGCATGCTATTGCTGACTTTTTTGTAGTATTTTTATGTATCTATAATTCTCTATCACATTACTTTAGCGTATCTCTGCTGGTTTACGCAGCGCACGTGACTAAAGCTTTCAGCTAGCAAATTTTTTAAAACCTGCGCGATATCTTCAACACATTTTACATAATACCGATATATACTATTTACCTAAACTATCCGAAAGAATTGCACTAACTTTGGTGAAAACCGTACAAAAATCTGTTTAGTAAATTTTGAGAATTTTGAAATTTCGTTCATCTTTGATACATAAAATTCCGAATTAAAGAATAAAAGTCTTAAAATTTTATTTACATCCTGCTTCAGACACCAGACCTAACGGCCTCGACGATTTAAATTTGTCTTTGATTACTTATTAAAAAACTTTAATAAGTAATCAAATTTATGTTTGGATTATATAATTTTCTCTAGAAGACAAGACTTTAGTATAGTAGTAAAATAAAGTAGCGGCCTGTAACTATCGCACTGCTGGGCATCCTCACCCCGTTTTTGGAGAGAAAGATTAGAACTAAGACCTACCACGCTGCTCCGATGCGAATTGATAGGGTACATATATCCGCTAGTGATATGCAGGTTTCTTCACGATGTTGTTCTTCACCGAAAAGCGTGTTTGATAAATTTCAATTATTAATTAGACACATAAGTTTTAATAGAAAAACTTGGTCAAGCACCAATGAGTTTAAATACATGATTGTCTCTAGAAAGTCGCACGGTCTCACCGCTGGGCTATCAGAGCTTCGTGACTTTATTATATATTAAAGTAAAAGTGCCAAAAACTTTATTTTTATGAGCTTCTAAAATAATGTATTGCAATTAGTCGATTTTGATCGTTAGTCGAACGCGTCTTATATACTTTTGCATAAGCGATATTTCGTCGACCTGTCTTAATAAAAACATGTCCCTTTAATATGTCTCACTTACATCACGGTAACGCTCTCTGTGAAGGGGTTCCTATTAGAAGGGTTGACAGAGTTAATATTTATACACAGCCTTGGGAACGTCGTAGTTGCTTTATGAAGTAATTTCCATGTTACGGCTGTAATAAACTGTGCCTTAAGATAAAGTGAACCGGCGGGGGAATAATTGTGTAATACTGCTTAATTTGGATAAGTAGACACAATGATGTGAATTAATGTACATGTACCCTTACATCACAGTGTGGTTCATTGAAAATTGTTTAGAGAAACTATAACAGAACTACTTTGCTATAATCCGCGCGAGTTAAGCGAATGGATGCAATGCTAATGTGTATGAAGCAGGCAAATTTCACGTACCTTACACATGCAGGACAAGTCACCAAATGCATCCCCAGACACCTCGCCAGCAACAATGCGATGACCAAATCGTGATGCGTAAAATCGCATTACGATTTTGTCGTGGAGCCTATCCTCCTGATGATGCTCGGTGTCGAGAAGAAACGATCGTAGAGATTTTGTTGGTGATTGTGTGTATTGCTTGTGTGCATTGTTGCTAGTGGAGGCGTCTTGGGATGCATTTGGTAACCTGTCCTGCATGTGTGAGGTACGTGAAATTTGCATGCTTCATACACTTAGCATTGCATGCATTCGCTTAGCCCGCGCGGATTATAGCAAAGTAGTTGTGTTATAGTTTCTGTAATATAGAATTCCGTAAAGTAACGCCTGCTTCTAAAAATCAATTTATTTCTGTTCACGCTATTTACATAAAATAGTGTATTGTTTTGTTCGTCTTGGAAAATTGACATCCATTTTGTTTTTTAAAAGATGCACTCTAAGCAGAAATTAGTCGTTTTTTATTGAACTGTCAAGAGATTATTATATAGTTGAATAACAATCAATTAGCAAAAGAATTGAAAAATTTAACCACTAATTTACGAGTTTAATGATGTTGTGTATGACAAGAATAATAAATCACAATTTTAATCACAGATGTTTCATTATCTCTATAACGTAACTAATGAAACACACATCTCGGCTAGTCGTTCATGATCATGTGGACTGTGCTTAGTTGCCAAAGAGAGACATATATCTACGAGCTAGTCGACAGAGGATCTAATAGTCATATCGAGTTTCCGTTCCTAACGTAGTTAATACCGAAAGCTCCGTTATTTAACATACGTATAACATTCAATCGCAAACCCAAATTTTGCTCCAAATCTAATCTCGCTAAAAATACAAGATTTATATCCATTCTAAATAACTTACACGGTATTAATATATTACTACTTCATTTAATACCTACAGATCTTACGGGCTACGTGTGTGTTGCATCGTTAAACTTATTCTTCTTAGAAAAAATAAGTCAGCCATCTTGTCACGTAAAGCGGCAATGTTATTTGTTGTTTTTTTTACTGTAATTAAGTGGTTACACTTAATTACAGTAAAAAAAGAGTCGATATTTACTATGGCAAATCGAAACTTAAATATTGCAACAGTAGAGGACATTGATTCGAAATCTAAACACTTATATAAGACCAAAAGACTTTGGGGCGTCCCAAACCAATATCCGTTTTGTAAGGCCAATTCTTACCGCGCTAGCAGCTAGGAAGCTGGTGACCTCATTTGCATTCTATCAGGTTACCTATTCGACTACTTTCCTTTGAGCAAACATGTGAGTGCCGTTTTGTACAGAAATACGAATATAGCGGAGTCTTTAAAAGTCAAATTTTAAATTTGAACATACAACTCTGGCCTTATACACGCTACGAATCATTTTTGTTATATGTCGCTCGCTGAGTATTAAAGTAACCGAATTCAAATTTAGCCTTAACCCTTCGAACGACAGGGTTCCCTTAGGTGATCATAAAACGAATTTTTGACATCCATTTTTAGATCATGTTATTTACTATATAATAAATATACGTATGATTTATATACCCTTTTCTTTGTTATAAAATTCCCCATTGAATACAATAAATCATTTTATAATAATAACTTACATTTATCGTTGCTGTCGAAAACATTTTGGTTTTTCCAAAATTTAAATATGATCCATAAAATCTCTTATCAAATTCACGTAAATTCACATAAAGAAACACAATATATTTATGGATTAACAATACTATTTTTATTGGCTATTGAAAATTTAATCATACAATATATTTAATCTCCGGACCCACTGTGTGCACCATATGCACATAAGAGCAAGTACCAAAGATAAATGTAACTTACTTTATTAATATATTTAATTAATATTATAAAATATTTGGTTGCATTCGATGGGGAATCTTATAACGAAGAAAATGGTATGCTAATCATAGGTATAATTATTGAATGGTTTAAAAAAATTATTCAAAAATAAATGTGAAAAATTTTGCGTGAAGATTTGTGTACATGGTGCACAACGACGGCGGAAGGGTTAATTGAATTAGCTACATCGTTATCTTTATTTTCATATTATCTATTGTATTACGCTACAATTTAAACTAGTGTTTTCTTACTCTTCCTAGTTATGGATCTCTTAATAATAAATAACGCTACGTATTGCATTTTGCCATAAACAACTTTTTTAAATTAGGTCACTTTAATACTAATTTTTTTATGAGATCGGTAGAATCATAAATCATGTGTAATTGTTAAAATCATCATCGGATTATAGCGTCAACCAGTTTTCAGTAATAATAGAAGTAGAAGTTACTTTAGGGAATTCAGTAACACACAAATATATGGAACAATTACACACACGACTGTCCCCATCATCATCATCATCATCCTTCTGCCCTTATCCCACTCTAAGTGGGGTCGGCACAACATGTTACAAATATGTTGTCACATGATTTGGTTACGTTTTTTACGACCGGCCGCCTGCCTGACATCAACATACCTTAGTCGCCTTTTACGACACCTCGGTAAGAAATGAGGTTGGTCTATTCTACTCAGCCGGATACCACACGGCGGACACACGACTGTCCCCAAAGTAACTTAATACTCGTTTTACGGGTGACTGACTACTGGTATTATATATCCCCAGTTTTTCGTTTCCCAGACGTCGGTCGGTCGTGGCTTCTCGACACCCTTCCGACGCCGCAATGACTAATCTAAGTCATACCATCAACCCTCTACTACACGTCGCCATACGCCGTGGTCCGGCCTCAAAGGAGGCACCCTCGACGACGACGACGTTCCCCGACTTAAGTAGAGCTTCTGCGCTCTACTCTCTGTATTTCGCAACCTCGACGATGCTTCTGCGCTCGCCCGTCCGGCCCGGTGACGCTGTAAAAGCCATTAGGGCTAACAGCATAGTCAGTTCGAAAACAAAAGATAGAATAATTATTCCCAGATTCGAAGAACTAATAAATTGTTGTAATAATGTTGGCCGTCGGCGGGAATCGACCCGGGGAAGGCAGGGTCACTGCCACCTGCACAAACGAGCCAGTCTAAATACTCTAATTTAGTGTTTATAAATGTAAAGTAAAGAGAGGTCCTGCGTTAAAACGGGCCATACTACTTCCCATTACTACGCAAGTTCAAATACAAACAAACCAAACCATTTTTTCAGTGTTTTATGTAACAAAAGAAAATTGCCGACAATTTACTTAAGGAAGACAATTTTAGGGACGGACCCGTAAAAGTATTTGAACGTTGGAATAAAAACAACCGGTAAGTACCACTTCGTATTTACAATTTATGTCTTTTAATGTTTACTTTGTTCTTCGAATATGTGGATATCATTTAAGAGTATTCAATTACATTCATGATAAACCTCTACTACTCTAACTACTCAAGAACAAATAAAGACCTTTAATTCAGCTCCCAGCATTCTTGTGACCATTCTACGTTCCAGCGTGTAAGTATTTTAGGATAGACATAAATGTAATTTTTTCGTAAGGAATTTTAAATATATCTGTATCCTAAAAAAAGGCCCGTATTTAAAATATCCTTATATCCTAAGTAATTCATAAAATAAGGCATTATTTTGCGGAATTCTGTAATACAATATATAATGATATATTTAGCTATTATAAACAACAATTATTAAGTGGATAATAATCTTATGCGAAAGTTTGTGAGTATGGATGTATGTTTGTTACTCTTTCAAGAAAAAACTATTTGACGGATTTTGATGAAACTCTACAATAATATAGGTTATAGATCGGATTAACATATAGACTACAGTTTGTAATGATTTGATGTCATGTAACTATACATGTCAATAAAATCGAAAAAAATGTGGCCTCTGAGAGTTATCTTGGCGAACGCTGCCTAAACCGCTGGAGTTACAGAAAGATGATGTACGGTATTATCATTTGCCTTGAATAGTTCTAAATTAAAGTTCGCGACCTGCGATATGTGTCACCTATCAATCAGCGTTGGAGCGGCGTGTTAGGTCTTAGTTCCAACATTTCTCTCCAAAAACGGAGAGAGGAGGCCTTAGGGATAGTAACAGGCCGTTACTTTACTTTACTTTACTTTCATCATTCATCATCATTCTCCTGCCCTTATCCCGCTGTAAGTGGGGTCGGCACAAAATGTTCAAAACATATTGTTACATGATTTAGCTAGATATTTTACGACCGGCCGCCTGCCTTACGTCAACTGTCTTTAGTCGCCTTTTACGACACCTCGGTAAAAAATAAAGGTGGTTTAGTCTACTCAGCCGGATACCACACGGCGGGTCAACTTACCTTATTCATCTTATACGACACCTTGGTAAGAAATGAGATAAGGTAACAATTCGGTAACATATTCAGACGGATATCACACGGCAGCGTTACTTTACTTTATATTAAAGTATGAAAACGGATTGTATACTACTTTTAGCACTCCATAGACTTTCTAGAATCGGGGATTATAGCAAAATAATATTCATATATGAAGCTGTGATAGCCCAGTGGTGAGACCGTGCGACTCTCTAGAGACGAACATAGGTTCAAACCCCGGGCAGGCACCGATGAGTTTTTCTATTAAACTTATGTGTCTAATTGATATTTGCAATTTATCACACGCTTTTCGGTGAAGGAAAACATCGTGAGGAAACCTGCATATCTCTAGAGAATTCTGGGGATGTGTGTAACCTACCAATCCGCATTGGAGCAGCGTGGTAGGTCTTAGCTCCTATCCTTTTCTCCAAAAAAAAAAAATGGAGAGGGGAGGCCTATTCCCAGCAGTGGGATATTAACAGGCTGTTTCTTTACTTTACTTTTTATATTCATATTACTTTTGTCTGTTACGTATTTAAAACTTTCTGATTACTTGCTATAGGCACGTTATTAGTGTTAACAGCTTTGAGGAAGTCTATTAATCCTCCGAAGGTGTCATGACCTACTTTCGCCAAAGTATATTAAATTTGTTCCGCCAGGCAACTTGGTTAATGGGATAAATGACTGATGCTATAACAGGAAATTGGTGTTGGTTTCGCGTGTCTACATTGTGCTTGACGTCACCCATCCCACAGAGTCTAAAGACTAAAATGTTCAACCAGTGTGTCCTACCTGTCATGACCTACGGTGCCAAAACGTGGACACTAACAGTTAAGGCGGTCCACAAGCTTAAAGTCGCTCAGCGGGCTATGGAAAGAGCTATGCTCGGGGTTACTCTGAGGGATCGCATTCGTAACGAAGTAATCCGTCAGAGAACTAGGGTCACCGACATAGCTCAGCACATAAGCAAGCTGAAGTGGCAATGGGAAAACGTAGTGTAGGACACCCTGAGACTCCATGGAGTGACGACATACGTAGGACAGCGGGCAGTGGATGGAAACAGAAAGCCCAGGATCGGGCTAAGTGGCGAATTATTGGAGAGGCCTATGTCCAGCAGTGGACTGATGTAGGCTGATGATGATGATGATGACATTGTGCTTATCAATGTGTCATGGGAAACCTCTCTTAAAATTCCACCTTATATGTTAAGGTGCATCTTGGATCAAAATTGAACATATTTGACTAAAGCCGGAAGTAAACCGTATAATTCGGTACTGAGTAACGGGTGCACCATTTAGTACCGAGTACCGAATCGTTACTCACGAATGCTATTCGTTACTCGTTACTCGCATCTTTCGTATCGATACGTATTAGTAACTACATAATACGGTACCTAATCTGTGGTTTGAATGTGTGTTGTCGTTGAATTTAAATGAACCTTACGAAGACCGATGTTTGTTTTTTAATTGTTTATTGAGCCCCTTAAAAAAAATGTTTTTAAATTATTTGAAATCTCCTATAAAATATTTTTTTTATCATATTTTATGTTAAATTTTATTCTAAGCGAAACAATATCTACTTTATTCTCACAGTTAAAATAAGAAATCCATTGCAAATTCCAGTAGCTTCTGCCTACAATTTACTTGTGCTTTTAATTATTCTACAATTCGAACTTTTTTTTAAATCAAGATTTTGTAAAAAAATACATGAAAAAAATCGCCTTACTCATTAATTCCGGTATCATACCGTAAGGGAATACGACTCGAGACGTTACTTTAATGTACGTATCAGGTATCAAAAGTAACGAATAAAGTACCGATCCGATAGTAACGAGTACTACTTGTTGTAGTAACGAACACATAAGGGTACGCTTTTTGACGTTACTCTTACACCTCTATATTTGACTAGTGTTCATACTAAATAATTTACATATCGAAGTCATTTGATTAATAATTCATGATAGAATTATTTTGCTATATACCGCGTTTGTTAAAAAAATCTATGTTATGCTAAGAGCATGAAGTAGAAACCGTTCTCATACCTTACACATGCAGGAACATTCACCATACATCACTAAACGCCGCTACTAACAACACCATGCCGGCAATACACACAATCACTACGACAATTTCAACGATCCTTTCGTCCCGTAATCAAAATACAATCGGGAGATTTGCGTGCATCGTTAAGAAACTAATGTTGCATGTATAAGGTATGAGAACGTTTTGCTTCCTACACTTAGCATTACATACATTTTCTTTACAAACGCGCATTATAGTTAAATATTTCTATCATAGTTTATAGAATTAGGCGTTACTTTGCGGAGATCCATAATACAAGAGTATTTCTATCATAACTTTTGTACTATGGAATTCCGTAAAAGTAACGCCTACTTCTATGAATTTCAGAAAATTATTAAAATTTTATTCTTATTTTAAATAATTCAAATTTTATTTTAAGTTTTTTAAATTGAAATATTAATTTTAACGAAATTTTAAATTTAAAAAAATCGATCGAGCCTATTGCTAGATGGTTATTTTACTAACTTTACTGAACATAAATTTATTTATCTTCACATTGTTTTACTCATTATGTTAATGTCATGTAATACAGTCCGATATGTTGATAATTTGATAGAAAAGTTGACAGAGAGTTTTTATATGGGATTCTTTTTTTAAGAAAATCTTGTTATAAACTGTAGCTATTCTAGGGGAAGATGGTGGAAATTATATTTTTACAAAGTCATTATTTCTTTTAATTTAATGGTATAGCAATGGAATAACAATTCCACAAACTAATTCGAAATCCGGGTAGATCAGATGAATAAAAGACATCAGAGGTTTCTATACCAATATTCGTTTTCTCAGGACAAGTTCTATCACGGTGGAAACTAGGAAGCTGTCGACCTCATTTGCATTCATTCTGTGAAGACACTCGACTTATTTCCTTTGAGCGGAAGTTATAAAAGGAAGCTTTTTACACGGAGATAGTAATGTTATTGAAAAACTCTTAACGGAATTAAACATAATAACAATAAATAATTTATAGAAGCAGGGGTTATTTTGCGAAATTTCATAGTATAAAATTATTTTGCTATAATCCGCTTTGATAATAGAATCCATGTAATGCTAAGTATATGAAGCAGGCAACGTTCACATACCTTATACTTGATGATACTGGCCCGTTGGCGCAGTGCGTAGTGACCCTGCCATCAGCTCGGCGGGTCGCGGGTTCGATTCCCGCCGAGGACCAATTAATACCATTTTCTATAATCAATTTATTTTGGTTCTTCGAGCCTGGGTGTTTATTTGTATTTAAGTATGTATTTAAAATTATATATGTAGTATATTACAAGTTGTCTGTGACCCATAACACAAGTAATAAGTTAGTTACTTTGGGGGGGGGGACGATCGTGTGTGTAAGTTTCCCATATATATATTTATTTATTTATTTACACACGAAGGATGTCACCAAATGACAAGACGCCGCCAACAGCAACATTCCACGCAAGCACTACACACACTCACTACGTGAATCTCTACGATCGTTTCACCTCGCAATCGAAGAAACATCAGGAGGATGGGCTTCAAGACAAAATCGTAATAATTGTAATGCATTTCCTTAGCACATTCGTAGTTTTTAGCCGAACTAGTTTCATACCTCTTCAGTAAGCTGGTAACGGTGACTGGCCCGTTGGCGCAGTGGGTAGTGACCCTGCCTTTAGCTGCGCCGAGGGCCAACATTTTTTATAACCAATTTGTTGGTTCTTCGCGCCTGGGTGTGTATTTGTATTTAAGTATGTATTTAAAATTATATATGTAGTATATCTACCAGTTTTCTGTCACTCATAACCAAGTATTAAGTTACTTTGAGGACGGACGACCGTGTGTGTAAATGTCCCATATATTTATTTATTTACTAAGCAAGGCGTCTTTATATCGCGTTACCAAAACACATCGAAGATAGTTGTATAGAATTTGATAAAATAACTCTGAGAAATGACAAACTTCATACCTTCATGTCTACACTCGACGCACGTACATTAGGCACGTAGCGAGTAACGCACGTCCCCAACCCCATACTACTTATATCTCGGAAACCATTTCTTTGGGAATAAAATTATATGCGTTGCCATTTATAGGAGCCAAAATCGAGTGTCATTTAATAAGACGTGATTCGTATAGTGCCTGCGCTTTAAACGGCTTCAACATAATATTGAGGATAAGACATCAATATTTATTTTTTTCTCACGCAAAGTAAAGGTCTTACAACACTCGTACACACATTAACAGAATACTCAATAAGGAAGTGAAACAAGCTATGCTTAGTAGCGGTCTGTTATAATCCCACTGCTGGGAATAGGTCTCCTGTCTCCGTTTCTGGAGAGAAGGGTTGGAGCTAAGACCTACCACACTGCTCCAATGCGGATTGGTAGGTTACACATATCTCCGGAATTCTCTAGAGGTGCAGTTTTCCTCACGATGTTTTCCTTCACCGAAAAGCGTGTGATAAATTGCAATCATCAATTAGACACATGAGTTTTAATAGAAAAGTCATTGGTGCCTGCCCGGGTTTGAACTCGTGTTCCCCTCAAAAGGGTCGCATGGTCTTACCGCTGGGCTATCACAGCTCACAACAAGCTATGCTTAAAGTATATTTATGTCATTCAGTCAGAAATGAGGAGTTCTACAGAATAACGTATCACAGACATAGTTCTAAGTACGAAGTTGGACGGGACATAGAAAACTAAGTAAACCAGTCTCAAAAAAGTCGCAAACAGCCGAAAGTCAATAATGAGATCAATAGGACGACTGTACTATATTATGTAGTATATTTAAGTATTTTTTAAATGCTTTAATTTAGCTTGCCTCGCATGTATGTTTGTATGTGAAGGTGGAATCTTGCAAGTTAAGTTTGACCCACTTGCCGGTGTCAAGCTGAAATTTAACATACTAGTCAAGTACAGATGACAATGCATGTTTATGATAAGCATGATCTGATGCTGCTGTCAGGATTAGCTTCAGACGATGGAACTCCTTAAGGATTAACAATAGGAATATAAAATTTTGTTAAAGTTTTTTTTTTAAACAACAGATTCTATAGAATAAAATATCTCTCAGTATTCGTCTTAAGTGCAAAATGTTTTTTAATTCTATATTAACACAATAAATAGTTTAAATTTTCGTTTAATTAAATTAATATTATAAAAAACAAAAATAAAATATTACAATAAAGAAAGTGTTCATGAGTGTGAGTGAGTGTGGTCATGTATACATGTAATGTTGAATGTTGAGTGTGGTGTGTAATGAAACAGAAAGTCATTAAGTCATTGGCATTAAGTATTCAGTTTGTTGATAATTCATTTGCTGTAACCAAGATAAAACTTTAGCTTTGGCTGCACGTTTGATTAATGGATAGATGTTTAAATGTTTGTTTATCGTATTATATACAAAGGATGCTAAAAGTTGATGTTCAAAGAAGGATGTTTGATGTCTTATGGATGGAAAAACAATAATTAATGTATTAATTACAGTATGACGATAAATATTACTTTAAAATAAACTAAAGGATATACCTGTTTTAAGAAACTCAAATATGTTGCAATTATGTACTCCAAGCCCATATTAGAAATTATGATAATAAATTCATACATAGAGGACCGAAAGAAAAATCAAATGTATACCTCCGCCCTAACATCGATGTTCGCAAACCGAGCCGTATGTTTTCCTTGGGAACACGGTATTTCGATTTAATTTAAGTACAAAGTTAAACGAGATCTTTGGATTAACTTTTCGAATTAATCTCGGAAACAACTTTATGTACTGTCAACTGAGAAAGTTGGTCCCGTAAATAATTTGATAGAAACCTTTTGATGATGTGGATCTTTTTGATGCTTCTTTGCATAATAAGGGCTCTTCTTATCTTTTAAGTTAATTAACTTGATTTTTAGGTACGGTGGTATTTCTTTAAGTTATAAAGGGATGAGTTTAAGTTATGTAAAGATCTGGAAGGAAAGATCTGGAAGGTTTGTTACTATTTTAGTGTTGAACATAGGATTCCTTCTTGTGTTAGCAATTTAGGAATCCTCCTTGTATAGCGAGCAATTGCTGTTCTCGCCATAGACTATACTGATCTGATAAGTAGATGCAAAAAAAAATTGGGGATAAATTTCACGATATTCACCTTTGTATTGGAGTAAGGTATACTTAGTCTATATTCCGCACTACAGAAAAAATTGTGCATTCATTCTTTTATACTAATATAGAAACTCTTTGTGACCTGTGACGTTTGTGTATGTCTTCACATCCTATAGTACACATTCTAACGTCTTAAATAATATTTAGGGATTGTATAACGATAATTCTGTAGGGACATAATGCTATGTGTGCATATTGGCGGCTTCGCCCGCCAGCTAAGTAAGTAAATCAGTCGCAAATAAACACAGTTTAACGCAACACGTATTTTTATTCTGACAATATCAAAGGCCGGACTTAAGTCAAAGTAATATTTAAATAGGGTTTCACTTCTGCCCTAAAGTGGAAAGGATAATCACCAACATCTCATACAACCCTAAAATTCTAATAAGTTTATTCCTTGGGCTTTAGAGTGTAGAAAAATATCGTGGAAAGGTTATCTTTATAGTAACCTGGCAATAACTACATAAAAGGTTTTGATATACGGTTTTTTCACCCACCGCACCGGAAAGCGCAGCATCGATAGACCCCCTACATGGTGGACAGACGAACTTAAAATATCGTGGGGAGCCACTGGATGCAAGCGGCGCAAGATCGTATGGTGTGGCGGTCCCATGAAGAGCTATGACCTATGTCCATTAGTGGACGTTCATCGTTTGACGAAGAAAAAGAAGAAGAAGATACGGAGTTTTAATTCTTTACGAAGCTCCTTATTGTGAATCCTTAAAAAGTGGTCACCGATTCAAACACCGGGCAGGCTTCAATGAGTTTTTCTATAAAAACTTTAATGCGCAATTGATATTTGCAATTTATCACACGCTTTTCGGTGAAAGGAAACATCGTGCGGCCTGCATATCTTTAGACAATTCTGTGGATATGTATAACGCACCACTTTCCATTGGAGTAGCATGGTGTATATAAGCTTCCCATCTCTCAAGAAAGCAAGAGGAAGCCTATGCTCTTACCACAATTTAATAACTCTAAGCTTTAAATAAGTTATATTTCACATATATTCATTATATTGTTATATAAACCTGACACGCAACTAGATTAGCAATAAAGAAAAATAAAGATCAGATGAGAATGTGTCTGTCTCTCTTCTTTATATTTAATTAGACAAAGACAAGTGTAACAAAAACAAGAGTTTTATCTTCCCTGTCATTATTTATTATAAAGAGTGTTATAATAAGAGTCTATAATCCGCGGATTATAGAAAAACAATATTTTCATTACTTTAGTATTATGGACCTCCACAAAGTAACGCTTTAATCTAAAAAATATGTATGTTAATATTAGGTATGTTACCATTGTATTGCACATAGCTCCATATGTCATTCCCCGAGAGTCCATTAGGGAAGGAAATGCGGCACTATTCACAGAGGATCAAGTCGACTAAGCTGGCATTAATCGCGGCTCACTGAGAGGAAGGAATTAAAGTTTTACCTTTTGTTTAGCTACGCGTTTAAGTCGAGTTACATTTCGCAATAACAGATTTTAAACTTTTCGGCACTCATATTTGCTAATTTAACGAACGAAGCTGCGCTATTCTTTCTCTTGAGCAGATCATTATTATGATTGATGATGGTTATGTCCTTTTTAAATCTTCTCTCTTCTTTCTTTACGTGTGTCTTCAACAAGTGAATGTTGGCAGTCAGGTCTGCATATGACTCCTATGCTTGGCCAGATAGAAGAGTTCGGAAGCGCTCTTAATACTTTTAAAAAATTATAGAATTAGGCGTTACTTTGCGGTGATCCATCATACAAAAGTAATAATAAAATCATTTTGCTATAATCCGCGATACAGTGAATAGAAAATGTAGTGCTAAATGTATAGTGGACTATCCGTTTTTTCATACCCGTTACATGCAGGATTCGTAAAAACACATGCATAAACGCCCACCACTACCACCACAACACACCAGCACTACACACGTTCACTATCACAAACTCAACAATCGTTTCGCCCCGCAACCGAAGCATCATCAGGAGATAGACTCCACGACAAAATCGCAATTTTATCGAAATTAAATCGTTATCGTTAAATTATTGTTGAGTTTGTGATAGTGAACGTGTGTAGTGCTTGTGTATTGTGGTGGCAGTGGTGGAGGTTTGTGCATTTTTTCTTACGAATCCTGTACGTATCGGATATGAAAAAACGGATAGTCCACTATACATTTAGCACTATACATTTTTCCTATTTACTGTATCGCGGATTGTAGCAAAATAATTTTATTATTACTTTTGCTATTAATACTCGTCCATTCCCGGATGTTCCGTTACCAAGATTTCCTTCTACGACTAGATCTCGTCTTCCTAGTAACTTTTCCTATCATTATTAGTTGCAATAGCCCGTATTAGCTGTGCCTGATTATTATTAGAGAGTACAGTATCATTTTTTATAGATAGAGTTATCTTTAAAGTTAAAGTAAGGCAACAGGTTGCCTGTAAGAGGTTACTTTAATGACCGGGAAATCATGGAGATACTTAAATTGTCCCTGAACGAGGTATATCAATTATTTTTAACAAGTTCTCCTATATATACAGGTATTGACTATTTGAAATAACCTTTGCAATGTAAACCAATTAGTTACATTTATGGTTTGATACTTGTAGAAATTTAAAAATATGACGTGAGAACCGGGTAATATTATATATAAATTTTCATTAACTGTATGGAGTACAAAAATATTCTAGCCAACCTGAAAGCTTGCAATATTCATGAGGGTATAAACTGGCAATCGTCACTATAGATTCATTTAGTCATTTCAATGTCTAGTTCTCTATGGATCTCCTGAATTCCGACTTCATCACGTAGATATAGAGCACGAGATATTTTATAATGATATTAAATTTTCTTTATCTATCGTATTCAAAATAAAAAATCCGAAACAATAAAGACCTTTAATGTTTATGGTTTTTGAAATCCATTAACGAACACAATAAAAATTATGATAGCTTAATTAAACCAGCTGTGACAAAACCAAAATTAAATCAATTCGTTACACCGCGAAGATGGAAAGTTAAATTAAACTAAAGACAGACGTCCCATTTACTGGCTTCTCGGTTTATTTATGAGTTATGAACAAATGATAATAAAAAAGATCGTCGAATTTAACAGGCTGTGACAAAAGAAAAATTAAATTATAATTGAAATTATAGTTTTAATTAAATTAACAAGCTTTCCAATTTTTAAATAGCAGGTAAATACATCATTTTATACAAGTTTTTGTCCGTTTATCTGTCTGGACTTCTGTCCTGGGATAAAAAGCCTTTAGTACTACTCAGCTCCTCAACTTATTCCATATCAAACAACAAAACGATTGTCGTTGCCTTTTGACGTAAAAAGGATAAACCAAGAGAATTTGAAAGGTATAGAATAGTTCACCTGGCTTATTAAAAAGAACGTGATTTGAAGATACCAAGCTCACTAGGCATGATGAAGTCATAGCATTAAAGCTCTGAACACATTATACTCAATAGATATTCTTATTTGGTGTATAATGTACCATCGTCTGCTATTATTGCAGCACTGGATATCGTATGACGTCTATACATTTTATATTTAAAGATAAACGCCACTCTAGTTACTTCTTTCACAGATCTACCGTCACGGCTACGTGACAACGAACAATTTTTTGAATTTTAGATCAACCATCTATCTTTGTTCTACTCACTCGGTAAGGTGTTTAGTAATACCGCCTTTTCCGGGGTCGCGACTTGAACCTTAGAAACCCAAATCCAGATATAATTAATTGAAAATTGAGTGTAACAATACCCTATCTCTGTTTTCACCAAACAGCAATTAAACTGTTTGCGGTTGGAGGAATCTAAATCACCTATTAATCATTAAGGGTATATTAGACGGAACTTTACGTACACGTAAAGTTCTCGCATATCCGATGATTAATGCATGTTGTATTAACCCTACCAATATTGCTTGGTTATTGATATAAATGTCTGCAAACTATGAGTAGCCTTCGTTATACGTTTTCAGTGAATTTTATATGATCCCGGGTTTAAACTATAAGTGTGAAGTAATACTCATTCATTATTTTTCAAGCACTTGCTATTTATTATATGCTTTTTGATGAAAAAATTTTTTTGAAGCATTCCTAAGAATTAAGTAAGTAACCTTGCCAAAGTGGATAAAGCAGTGTAGTACAAGCTGAGGCTTTTCTATAGCTGTAGGGATAAAAGTGGAATCATTTAAATGATTGCTTTTTATACATAACACATCTATAGATAACAAATATTTGTTTTTAAGTCATAAGTAAAATATTCCATAGCAATTTTTGACAGACAACCTTTGAAGAAAAACTACTTAGTAATAGAAACAGTAAGTTCCAACAACTAATAACTATATCATCATCATCCTGCCCTTATCCCACTCTAAGTGGGGTCCGCACAACATGTTATGAACACGATTCGTCACATGCGTCAGCTACGTATTTTACGTAACCTGCCTGACGTCCACTTACCTTAGTCGTATTTTACAACACCGCAGTAAGAAAGAGGTTGGTCTATTCTACTCGACGGGATACCAAGCGGTTGGTTAATATACCTCAGTCGCCATTTACGACACCTCGGTAAGAGATAAGGGTGTTCTATTCTACTCAGCCGGATACCACATAGCGGGTCGACTTACCTTAGTCACCTTTTACGTTATCTCGGTAATAAATGAGGCCGGTCTATTCAACTCAGCTGGATACCACACGGCATAACTAATAACTATACGTATAAGACTTTTTATGATACAGTAAAAATTGACAAAAAAGTCGAGAAAGTAGAATGAAATTTCTCCCAAACGATGCTTTATACACATTTCCATTAGCACCCATTGGAAACACATTAGCAAGACAAACTTTTCGTTGTCATAACTGAAAAAAACCAGTCGTCCTCAAATGCTATCCAATTAGCAGTTTAACGTAAAAGTTTTTCAAACGTCTCCCCAACATTTATAAATTTCTTAGGTAAGTTCCAAGGGAGATTTTCTCAGAGCGTCTCAGACGCCCGGTGTTTTAAATGGGCAGCCTGAATATGGAATGGGAGTAATTTTATCCACCATCTCCTTCCGTAAAAACATTGTGACTGCACGCCTGCAGTGTCTAAGATAGGCAATTTAAGATTAAGACAAAAGATTAAATAAAACTTTTGCTTTACCTTCCCCTTTTTCTATATTTATTTATTATAGTAATTTAAAAACAAAAAGGCTATATGGAAAGCCTACTATACTAATGAGGATTACTAAGACGATAAGAATGCGTGGATATAGCTACTCATCGACCCTGTACAAGACATAAATAACTATACAGTAAATAGTAATAAGAATTATTCTTTGAAAAGAGCAACCGCCAAATTTCTTGCTGGTTCTTCTCGGTAGGAACGCTTTCTGAACCACCAGTAGATGTTGACGATTCAAAAGCACTTGTTTATAAGTTTACTTGAATAAAGAATATTTTGAATTTGAATTTGAATATTTTTCGCTTGCCTACCATCTAAATCGACACTTGCAAGGCATAATATTGTATCCCAAAAGCTTAGTAACAATTTTTACGCATACGAAAATATTTCATTATTGAAGTGTAAATAATAACGACATATGGCTAAGATTATTTAAAAAGTGTGGGATATAAAGCGTATAAAATCACCAAACTTTTAAAAATATCCTTTCGAAATAGCCGAAATAAATTATTCAGATTCAAATTTATCAGTTAAATATTTTACTTTTAAGATGCTCAATTATATTCATATATAACAAATAAAATAAGCAGAATATATTTGTGTATATATCAACAGTATGAATACAAAAAATTGTAGTGAGATAAAACACTTTCCTATATCGAAATGGTTATTACGACTATGACCCTATAGAACAGTGTTAAGTGATCACTTCCATCAGGAAGTCTATGTAAACTCAAACATCCTATTTCTTCATCCATCCATATTTTATCATATATATCCCATCCATATTGTTATTTCTCTTAAAACATTAAAATTCTATGGAACTTGGAAGTTGGAGAAATGGGAGGTATCGAATATTTCTGTCCTTCTGAATAAAACTTATGGTTAGCAGGAACGAGATTTGAGTTACAATTATCCTTCCAGGAATTAGCTCTACAACTGAGATTTTCTCTTTGCTAATTATTTATCTTCGAGAATAGCATAATAATATTATCATTACGTAATATGGACCTCCGTAAATTAACGTCTAATTCTGAAACTTACTAGATACCGAAATACAGTTTATAATCTGCAATACAACATTAACCGACCGTCGAATGAAGTAGAAATTAATTTAGAAATTAATTGTTCACTGCGTAGCATTGTCAAATGTACTTTAATTTGTCACATTAAACTCACAAATTTATGTAAAATCCATATAGATTTTGAATTTTTCATCGAAAATTGGTAATAACACTATAAATAACTTTTAACAAGAGAAAAACCTTGTTATGGGCAGTGTAACCTGAAAAAACTGCTAGTTAAACTTTCCTAGAACACCTTAAGCAGAAAATAAATTAAAACGAAGGTTTGACAAATTACTTCTCAGAATACCAAGGAAAATTGTCTTGGAAATTATGCGTTATAACAGGAAGTGGTCTCTCAATTAGTACTTTTTGCAAGGAAGCTAGGACAATTAAAGTGATGAGACAAAAATTTCACTTCTTATTCTTTTATTATTTAAATTTTTGAATGGCGTAGTCACTTGTCAGAAATACGGCTAATTTTAACAATTATAATTCCGTAATTTTTCCGCAGCAATAATAAATTTGAAGATGGCTTCGTTATTTGTTTATTTGTAATTTCTTCTTACTATGTAGTCTACTCTTAGCAGAGTGGAAATACAAAACGATGATATTTTTATGAATATTGTTTACTTATTATTTAATTATGTCCTCCATCGTGTGGTATTAGCTGAGTAGATCAACCTCAATTCTTACCGAGGTGTTGTAAAAGGCGACTAAGGTACGTTGACGTCGCTCAGACGGCCGGTCGTAAAATATGTAGCCAAATAATTATTGTCATCCTCCTGCTCTTATCCCACTCTAATTGGGGTCAGCACAAAATGTTGCAAACTTGTTGTCACATGATTTGGTTACGTATTTTATGACCGGCCGCGGCCTGACGTCAACTTACCTTAGTCGCCTTTTAGCACACCTCAGTAAGAAATGAGGGTGGCTTATTCTACTCAGCCGGTTACCACACCTCAGTAAGAAATGAGGGTGATCTATTCTACTCAGCCAGTTACCACACGGCGGGTCAGCTTACGTTAGTCGCCTTTTACCACACCTCAGTAAGAAATGAGGGTGATCTATTCTACTCAGCCAGTTACCACACGGCGGGTCAGCTTACGTTAGTCGCCTTTTACCACACCTCAGTAAGAAATGAGGGTGGTCTATTCTATTCAGCCAGTTACCACACGGCGGGTCAGCTTACGTTACTCGCCTTTTACCACACCTCAGTAAGAAATAAGGGTGGTCTATTCTACTCAGCCGGTTAACACACGGCGGGTCGACTTACGTTAGTCGTCTTTTACCACACCTCAGTAAGAAATGAGGGTGGTCTATTCTACTCAGCCGGATACCACACCGCATCAAATCATGTAATTATATAATAATAACATATTTTGCCGATCCCTTAAAGTGGAATAAGGGCAGGAAAATGATAATTATTTACTTATTCTGTTTATAATTGTAATTGTATTACTGTTTAATTATTCCTAGAAATAGACGTCTATTAAAGGAGATTTTTAGTATTAATTTCTTCATGGGTTTTTCAAATCTGACGTTCTTATGCTTAATAGTTTCTTTCTCTTCTCTTTTGGTCGTGGTTAGTTTACCAGTACGGGTGTCTACTAACAGTTCTTTAATTTATGTGCCCGTCTCCACATTCGCTTGATGAATTAACTATAGACATATATTATAATAGTACATATATACAATTCAGAAAACAACCATCAAATATAGTTGAAGGTTCTTTGGCTCAATTTAATGTAAAAATAATTTACAAAATGGACACTTGCCTACCAGTACCAAATGAAAATATATTAAGGACAGCTTATCCATTACAAGAAAGTAATAGGTATAATAAAATCACTCTAATAAGTTGTGGTTAAAGAAAGGAAAAGTCCGTCAAACTAAAGTATATACATACTTACGTAGTTTTAGGTTTTACGCGTAAATTGCTTTACCTTGTATCGTTTCTTTGGTAATTGTATTACCGTGTGATTAACTTTAATTCCAAGAGATTTATATATACTCCTATAACGGAAAGTCGGATGGGCAGCGTTCGGGAAGCTACGCGAGATCTTTTCGTCCGAAATACCTTAGTGTCTGAAGACCAAGGTCTTAGCGAGCTATGCTCGGAGTGTCTCTACTAGATCAAATCAGGAATCAGGAACCGTAGAAGAACTAGAGTTACCCAAATAGCTCAGCGTGTCGCGAAGCTGAAGTGGCGATGTGCGGGGCACATAGTGCGGAGAACCGATGGGCGCTGGGGTCTTAAGGTGCTGGAATGGCGACCCCGCACCGGAAGGGCAGCGTCGTTAGACCCCCAAAATACCTCGAAAAATTTGATATGTATTTATACCCAGGATAAGTGCAGTCTGTAGTTTGTTATCAACAAGCTGACCCTACCCGACTTTTCACAGGTTATAAAACATATTATGCCCTGAGTAAGATCCGTCATTAACTAATATTCGAGCGCGGTATTTTTTAATTTTGCAATGAGGCTAACATATTCTTATAAATTATATGGTGTAAAGGATCATAATCACGGAATTCTTAAAGTATACATACTTTAAATATTGTCACAAGAATATATTTTTCATTTATGAATATTAGAAACGAAAATATATATTCCAAAATAATAAGTTGTATTATTTTATTTAACATTCATAAGCCGATGTCTAAATCCAGCTGTCAAGCTTTGAAACAAATTAATGAGATTATATCTGTTAGAAGGTTGTGACACGGAAGAAATTTAAATGCGGTAACGGTAAAGTTTGACAAAGAAAGACCTCAATACCGAGTAATCGACAACTTAATTTTTTTATCACAAAAATGATATAGTTGGCTTAAGGATATAATATCAATTGAATCCCATAAATTTACATATATCTACACACGTATGGTTCCGATAAAAAATAATACCGAAACGCCTGCTCTTTCTTATCATTTTATTGTAAGGGTTGTATTATGCAATTTTTATACTGACATTAGATCTTCACATTTACGGAAGTAGAACAATTACTATCTATTATAATTACTTAAAAAGAATTACTCGAATAAAATAAATTAAAAAAATATGACATATTACATTTTTTCTCAACCGCTTAAATAGTAGATTGTGTCTCCTAAATTGCATAACTTAAATGTAATATACAAAATTATTTGTATTCATATATGTACGAATATTTCAAATGATATTAATTATAATATTTTATAACTATTTAAAAAATACGTAAGTATTTAAAAAAATATTTATAAAATCAGTTAATAGCTAATTATTTGTGAAACACTAAGAAAAAGGGCCGTAACAGAAATTAAAAAAAAATAACTGGGTTCTGTAACATAACAATATTAAACATGGACATACAAACGTCAGGGAAAACATATTCTATATTCATCTTACGACTGCATTTTGTAATAAAGCTGCATGAAAATTTCAATAAAAAACATTCTATTTTCTTTTTCAACCTTCTTACATTCTTGCTATTCAGAAATCCCATTTTGAGTTCTCTTACTAATGAGAGAAGTTTTAGCAAAATAAATTAAATAACATATATCCATTCCAGACGTGAATATGTTGACAAGACCACTTACGTGATTTTATTTTTTATCGTTATAGACATTGGGATTGCCTAATTTATATGGTGAATATTAAAGTAAAGTCAATAAGTATTTTATATCGCACATACAAACTTATGAGTGTTTAAATAGAGTTATTTAAACACTCATAAGTTATTTTATGTTTAAATGACTATTTAAACGTAAAATAAACGTAAACCTATTAATAGCTGCGCTGAAAAGTGTGCGCTTTGTACTTGTGACATAAGTTAAGGATATTATATTATATTCATTAATAATTATGCTAAGTTTGTTTAAGTTCCTGCACTGTCACACTTTGGATTGCAACGATCAAAGACTATGCCTGGAAGAAGACGATTTATTCACAAATTGCTCAAGCCTTTATACGTCTACAACATATTCATCGTAGCGCGATACAATTATAGTGATTGCAGACAACACGCCGTCTATCGGACAATAGGAAATCTCTTGGCATACTAATAGATTTATATAAATAATTCTTACGTGTACCTGATGTAGTCTTATAGATGGCAGTAACTGTTTGTTTGTATTGTGTTTATATAAAGTTGATGAAATCAAAAACAAAACTAATAGTGAAATAACAATAACGTATAAGAAATTTTTGCAATGCTAACGCCAAATCTATATTATCCTAAATTTTCTGCTTTACATTCCCCGATAACTCTTTTTTGCGATCAAATTTAAATCCGGCCTAACTCGTTATTGCACTTTCTAATTAAGAGGAACCATAAAAATAAAAAAGAAAAAAGTTTCTGACAGTTGCAATGTTCGAAAAATGTCGAATTAGGGTATGGAAAGTTTGTACGAGAGTAAAAAGTTTTTGAATCCAACTCCGGTTATAGAGTTTTACATGGCTGGGTTCTAGACTAGAGCAACTTTTTATTCCACAGTGCTATTAAAATCTAATGAATTCAATGTTAAAGTTATATATAATTTATGTAAAAGATACATTTAAATTTAAACACAATCACAGTAAAAAAATGGTTAAGGTTCTATATATCTGTCTGTTTCATATGCTTTCACATTGGAGCAATATGCACAATCAAAGTTTATTGCCCATGCGATTCGAACTGCGTCTACAGAAATCAAATGTATGAGATATACATAAAGCGTACTACAAAATTGAAAATTATTTGGATGATAAAAATGCCTGGATTTGAAAATCCTTTCAGCTTCATACAAGACTACGGTTTAATTATGTAGAATTGAAATTTTTCAAAAAAACGACCGACAAGTTTCTTGCTGGTTCTTCTCGGTATGAGCAACATTCCGAAGCAGTTCTAGCTTCATTAATCGTATTAATCCTTGACGATTCAATCGAAAGAGCTTACTTGAATAAAGAATATTTTGATTTAATTTGAAGACCAAAGTCTTCTAACGGTGTTACTAGTAATATACGGATCCGAAACGTGGTCGCTGTGAGCCTCATAAGAAAGCTCAGAGTTGGAGTTGCTAAGCTGAGGATGGAGCGAGCTATGCTCGGAGTCTACGGATCTCTATGTGATCAAATAAGAAATGAGAAATCCCGGTCAGCGAGTCGCGAAGCTGAAGTAGCGATAGATTCGGCACGTAGTGCGGAGAGCCGATAGGCGTTGGGGTCTAAAGGTGTTGAATAGAGCCCCCTTTGGTAGACCCACTATGAACCCGACCCAGCGTCGGTAGACCCACTATGAGTTGTTCTCATCATCCTCATCATCATCCTCCTGTCCTTATCCCACTCTAAGTGGGATCGGCCTAACATGTTACAAATATGTTGCACATGATTTGGCTACGTATTTTACGACGAGCCGCCTGCCTGATGTCAACTTACCTTAATCGTATTTTACAACCCCTCGGCAAATTCGATCTATTCTACTCAACCGGATACCACACGGTGGGTCAACTTATCTTAGTCGTCTTTTAAGACACCTCGCTAAGAAATGAGGGTGGTCTATTCTACTCAGCTGGATACCACACGGCATACTACGAAGTGAAGTGATGACCTCAAAAAGGTCGTGGGGAGCTGCTTGATCTATGCGGCACAAGATCGTGTTTTGTGGTAATCCCGTGAAGAGACGTGGAATGTCCAACAGTGGACAATCATTGGTTAAAGAAGAGGAAGACCACGCCAACATATATAGCCTATATGTTACCCCAGTGTATAAGGAATAATTTTGCATTGATATTGGTTCAGAGGATTGGTCGTGAAAACATAATAGACAGACAGACAGACAGACTTTCGCATTTACAATATTTGTAAGGATTAAAAGTTAAAGTAAGATATTTAAATTTATATATATAAAAGCACTCGTTGCTTTTAATATCCACAATCGCGAGTCACAGTCAAACTTTAAATGAGAATACGGCGTCCGCGGTGAAAATTAAAATCCAGTACAAAGCGGATGTACTGGAACTAATCCCATTTCATGGCGTTCGATTACGGGATGATTGTCTTTTTTTATCTTTCTAAGGGAATTTAATGATATTCATTAAGTTAATGATAAAGGGGTCTATAAAAACCAAAAATATATTGTCTTCGTTAGTTACTTGTTAGAAGCTTTTGTGTTTCAACTTTAAAATAAATTAGTACTAGTTATTAGGTTAACACCAATTGTCTTTTATAAATTTATGATAGAATTTATTTGCTATAATACGTGTTTGTTACGTAATGTTAAGGAAACCAAAACCTTATATATGCAGGATTAGTTACCGCACATATCACAAAACACCGCTACCGTCAACACAGCACACATATTCACTACGACAATGTCCACGATCGTTTCGCTCTACAATCGAATTATCATCAGGAAATAATATCCACGATAAAACGCCGCATCATCCAAACAAGCAGCATTATATACAAATAGTTCAACCCCCACCATTGATTTTGCATCCAAACACGTATAGCACTGGAATTGGACGTGTCCAACTCGTTTTCTTGAATTGATTGAAATGAAATCAATTAATTAACAACAACATTAAGTAAACATTGTCAATCAGACGCGGTCAGGTTTGGAATTATGAATTTATTCATTCGCTTCTAAGTTACACGGAGTGTTAAGGTATAACTTTGTAAACAATTTAACCTATTTTAACATCGCCTGATTATTAAAGGAGCCTAAAGGTCTGGCAACATCTGGCCTCAACAGTATTTGCGCTTTATATTTTGATACCAAAAGTTTTATTCATTCATTTTATCATTTGAAAACTATAATTATTATCGAATCTTGGTGTCCATTTATTTTATACTAATGATCGCGATTTAGGAATGTGAGTGCCTTTAATAATGGAATATAAGTTTAAACCTCTTCCTAAAACAAAAACGGGAATATTTTGAACAGTCAAAAAGAGTGGAGCTTGCTTATTTGATATCAGTCTCGTTCTGAACGTAGACTCATATGATTATTAGATGTCCTAGCATCTAGTATGTACTAAGACCTGATATTGATCTTATTTATACACGATACAATCTTGTCTTTACAAGGTGTGTCTGGTCAATCATGTGTTAAATATTTGTGTATTATTGTAATATGAATTTAGACTATCGTGAGAAGTATTCATAGTTAATGTACAGTAACCAGCTATACGCACGTCTTATTCAATTGGGTGAGCCCAAATTTGAAGCTCTTACAGGGTCTTTATTCATGAGCTCTTTATGCCACGATACTTCGCTCATCTGATAGAATAAGACGTGAGTATAACCGATCTCTATATATTAATTATAATATGCTGATTTAGTAGGTCTATTTGTGTTATGTGGCATTTTCCCTGAATGTTCATGACTGAATGGACAACAAGAATTTTTTTAACTTTTGGTCGAAGAATTCGAGTGTAATATACTAAAGAATACCGCTATTACTACCACAATAAGAATTCTACGTTATACTCAACAACGGGAATTCGAAGAACACGTCCCTATTATCCCTTTTACGGTGAACAATTTATGCTGTACGTTTTCAATTGACCATACAATAAATAAGTTTAGATTTATAGTCCGGAAAAGGTCAATGTTATTCGGACGTCTGAGTCAATAACACAACAAAACATCCCAATATCATTACAAACGATTTATAGAAGCAGGCTTTACTTTGCGGAATTCCATATTACAAGCAATATAACAGAACTGACTACTTTGCTATAATCCGCACGGGTTAAGCGAATGCATGCAAAGCTAATGTGTATGAAGCAGGCAAAAATCTACGCACCTTATTATTATTATGACATTTAACGTAATTGCATTACGATTTTTGTCGTGGAGCCTATCCTCCTGATGATGCTTCGGTTTCGGGGCGAAACGATCGTCGAGATTGTGGTGGTGCGTGTGTGTGCTGCTTGTGTGCGTTGTTGTTGGTGGAGGCGCCTTGGGGTGCATGTGGTGGCTTGTCCTGCATGTATAAGGTGCGTAGATTTTTGCCTGCTTCATACACATTAGCTTTGCATGCATTCGCTTAACCCGTGCGGATTATAGCAAAGTAGTTAGTTCTGTTATATTGCTTGTGTTATCATTACAAACAATAACTTTTGAGTGGGGATCGACAATGGACACTGAGGGCTGACACATAACCTTGAAAAAATCGACCTTCACTATTTAAGTAATCGAATTATTCTAATTAGTCTAATTTACTGGACACGCAAAGTTTTTGTAGTTGTTTGAACGTTAAAAAGTATTTTCACGTTTTGTTGTATATATGACCGGAATGTAAGAAAATATAAACTCAAAAAATTATGTTTTGAGATAAATGGGTTTAAAGTTTTCATTGTTGAGGAAAATCCATAAGAATAGCTTTATATTGAATTATGAGTTCTGCCAGTATTGCTGCTGAAAAGAACCTATTCCTAGTCCAAATCACGTCTTTTTTGAGTTGTGCTAATTTTGCAGTCCAAGAGCGAAATAATTAAATGTAATTTTTGTTTGTTAAGTTTTTGATTGTGATATCGGAAATAGGTTTCACGTCTGAGTAATATAGATCCTTTTACCCCTCGTTCGCACGAGAGGATTTTTATCGTGCGTTCAAATTACGTCGAAATGAAACAAAAGGGTATCCAGATATCTGTTCACACGACAGCGTATTTATATCGCGACGTATTTTTATCGTGTAGTGTTCCATGTTAGTCGTTAGGGCGAGGGCGTTAAGCTGAATATACCATACGAAACTTCTTATAACGCCTCTTGTGAAATTTTAACGCGACGTATTTCTACGCTCGTCCGAACGAGGCGTTAATAGCCATATTATAGTTTGTCACGTTTCGAACATAGACTCGAGCAACTATTAGATGTCATAAGTCGTGGTTAGTATTGACATTAGTCTTGTTTAGACACGATGCAGTCAGTCAGATTTTTACTGATACGATGAGGTGTTTTCAGTGACATGTCAGATATCTGCGTTTTTGTAATAAGTTGGTTGATTTGTCTGTAGATAACCCGCATTTAGGGTATTCTTTGTGTGTTTCTAATAACATCCACCACCAACAACTTCGTTATATTCTATACATATCACGGATTATATTGGCATTACTATAATAGTTGGACATATTGTATCACGGATTTTTAAGATGTGGATATGCTCTATAATACTGTAGAACATTATTTTCTTCTATCATCAATAGTTTGCACAGCGCACGCGATGACAGATTTTTATGACTTTTTTCTTCACATCTTATTACATTTTTCATTAGGGATCTCTATTGTTTTTATTGAAAATGTAATACAGCCTATGTTACTCAGTGAAGATGCAGCTTTCTAATGGTGAAATAAATTTTGAAAACGTTCCAGTACTTTTTGTTTGAAACATTACAAAAATACATATATTATAGTATACAAATCTATCCTCTTCAATAATATTAGTATAGATACCACCTTTAAAAATCACAACTGCCATATTCTCGTCTCTTTCTATTTAGCCTTTCTTTTCACTCCACGCTCTCATATCACTGAATCGTTGACGTAGTGGGTAGTGACCCTGCCTTCAGCTCTGCAAGTCGCGGGTTCGATTCCCGCCGAGGGTCAACATTTACTATAAACAATTTGTTGTTGGTTCTTCGAGCCTGGTTTAACATTTGTATTTAAAACTTTATATGTAGTATATTTACCAGTTGTCCGTCACCCATAGCACAAGTATTAAGTTACTTGCTTTGGGGATGGATGACCGTGTGTGAAAGTGTCCCATATATTTATTTATTTCTACCATCATTCCATTCTACATTCTTCCTATATATATTTTAAAATGAATTAATTTGACAAAGCTGCATAGAAATATTACACAACTCATATTTTATTACAAAATTCCTGGATTCCATTAATGTTTGTTTGAACAACATTCCTTTTCTCTTGTAGAATTCACTCAAAAGCTTGTCGGGAAATGTACTCGAGTTTCCCACAAAGTGTTGGCAAACCGATGTTAGCAATGCACTCCGGGTATTTGATCTTGTACGAGTAATTTAGGTTGTTTTTGTGATGTAACGTTAGCAAAAGTGTTCAATTATTAGTTTTTTAAAAGTGTTATAAATATTTTCGTTATTTAATATATTATAAAAATAGTTTCTGTCGCTTGGCGATAAACTTAAAAACTACTAGACGGATTTTCATGCGATTTTCGCCAATAGATAGAGTGAGTTCAAAAATAACGGCCTTTTACTATCCTATTGCTGGGCATAGGCCTTCTCTGTCCGTTTTTTGAGAGAAGGATTTGAGCTAAGACGCTGCTCTAATGTGGATTGATAGGTTACACATATCTCTAGAATTCTCTAGAGATAGGCAGATTTCCTCACGATGTTTTCTGATGTCTTCTTTCCTTCACCGAAAAGCGTGTGATAAATTGCAATTATCAATTAGACACATAAGTTGTAATAGAAAAACTCATTGATGCCTGCTAGGGGTTTGAACTCACGATTGTCAGAGAGAATGCCGCATGGTCTCACCGCTAGGCGTTCAGAGCTCTAAGATTTCTAAAGAAAGCTAGAAAAACGATTGGTAACGTTTTGAGTGAAACGATTAAAATATGGCCATAATTTTATTTTAATATTACTTTTTATTTTATCTTAGTTTTAGTTTTATTTTTGTATTTTTCTTTTACTTATCGCTAGACTTATAAGTTTAGATTTGTATGTTCTTCGATTATCCTTTTCATTACATTTGTAACACTGTATATGGAGCATAAGCTGTAATAGACCAGAGGTGAGACCGTGCGAACACGAGGGGAACACGAGTTCAAACCCGGGCAGGCACCAATGAGTTTTCTATTAAAACTCATGTGTCTAATTGATAATTGCAATCAGACACTTTTCGGTGAAGGAAAACATCTTGAGGAAACCTGCATATCTCTAGAGAATTCTGGAGATATGTGTAATCTACCAATCCGCATTGGAGCAGCGTGGTAGGTCTTAGCTCCAACCCTTCTCTCCAGAGAAGGAGAGAGGAGGATTTGTATCACTATAGAGCACTATAGAGCTCCATAGAGCATGTTGTGTTTTCCTATAATTGGAGGTACACTTATGTATCAAATCTACACTGATGTATCAAATCTCATTATCACTTTATTTTTCTGGGTACCTCTGTTGGAGTCCGTAATTGAATAAATAAATAAAAAAATTGGTGAGTATAAGCTGCCTTGGGAGCTTTAATAAACAGGCTGTTTTCCTTTCGTCTTCCTTTTCTTTCAAAAATTCATAATCATACTATGGATGTCGAGTCAATTTTTAGATTATTATCGTTGTATGCTGACGGTCAATCTATTTAAATAGTACGCGCCGTGCAAACTTAAATTGTAATCAGAGAGTACACAAAACATCATCATTCTCCTACCCTTATCCCACTCTAAGTGGGGTCGGCACAACATGTTACAAACATGTTGTCACATGATTTGGCTAAGTATTTTACGACCGGCCGCCTGCCTGACGTCAACTTACCTTAGTCGTCTTTTACGACACCTCGGTAAGAAATGAGGGTTGTCTATTCTATGCAGCCGGATACCACACGGCACTTACCTTAGTCGCCTCTTACGACACCTCGGTAAGAAAGGAGGGTGGTCTATTCTATTCTGCCGGATACCACACGGCATTATTATAATATAAGTAATCCTCAATAATATAGTAGGCTTTCTGTATTAGCCTTGTGTTTTTAAACTGCTGTAATGACAAAGTCATAAAAATAATATAAGAATTTTGCTATAAAGAAAAAACCTTTTGTATTTTACAATTTAACCACGTGTCCATTAAAAGTATATTTTATTCCAGGAACCAAAACTCGGCAAATATTGTTTTCTTTCTTTGAAATACAATACATCGCTTCAAAAGGGATATTTAGGTCTGGCTCAATTTGCTATTGTCTACCAATATTATCCTGGATTTCCGAATATTATGGATTCAAATATGATAATATTTTAAGGGGCGGTATATGTAGTTTAGCTATGTGAAAATAATTTTTCAACTATTATATTAAAATCTAAACTTACAAAGTTTTTTCATTAGAACTTTCTCCTAAAAGTAATTAGCACAACAAAAAAATAATATGCGAAATTGTTCTATCCGGAAACCCGTGCGATTACAAAGGGAAATAGAGATTGATTTTTATATAAATAGATTATAGCAAAATAATATTCTTTTGATACAATATAACGAATTATTGATATAATATTGACTGGCCCATTGGCGCTGTAGGTAGTTACCCTGCCGGGTTCGATTCCCGCCGAGGGCCAACATTTTCTATAAACAAATTGTTAGTTCTTCGACCCTAGGTGTGTATTTGTATTTAAGTATGTATTTAAACTTACATATGTAGTATATCTACCAGTTGTCCGTCACCCATAACACAAGTATTAAGTTACTTACTTTGGGGACGGACGACCATTTGTGTAAATGTCCCATATATTTATTTATATATTATATTTATTTAATAATACGGTATATGTGTGAGAACCAGGTGATTAAAGAGCTTGTTAGATGTCATGTAGATGCCGCTAATACTAAGACTGTTAACCGCATAGTAATTGACAGTCCTGACAGATTATACGAATAAATTCGAGAGGCGTCTTGCTAATTGCCGTTAAGACGATAATAAAGTTTATTCAAAAAGTTATTTCAAAGATTCGGAGGGATCATCTAAAATGATGAAAGATTTATGTCTAAGTGTCACGAATTACGTGGAAAATTTGACTCACTTGTTGGTTAAGTCATGTTATGTTTCTATATTTTTTTTAATAAATTACGCATACTGAATGGTTTTGTCAGTGATGGCATATGACTCTGAAAATTGGTAGTAATGGGCCTCATAAGAAAGCTCAGAGTCGCTTAGCGGGCGTAGTATAGAGCTGTGCTCGGACTATCGCTGCGTGAGCAAATCAGAAATAAGGAGATCTGTAGAAGGACCAAAGCTAACATCATAGCTCAATAGATCACAGCTCATTCACATACTTCAATTATTCTATTGTAACATGTAAAACTAATAGTCCCACACACAGAAATCTAACTTAAAACTACTTTACTAAGTTCAAAATTCGTATATGTTATATTTTATAACAAGAAATCATAATTTAATAAATTTTTCTTTTCTTCATAATCGGTGATTGCAAATGATCGTGTACAGGGCATCTCGGCTATACTTGACAATCATCGTGTATGATTGCCTACCATCGCCTACCATTCGAATCGTTGCTTAATACCTATGATCATATGTATCGTAGGATAATATGGACGATAGAGAGATCACTTGTATGATGATCGTGCCGATTAAAGATGGTCTCAATTAACGATCATCGCCGATAGTGAAGTGCAGGCATAAAGTTTGCTTATTCTGGAAATTGATGGGTTAGTTCCACAGGGCGTGTCGACTTGACAAACCGGTTGCTTAAAACGTAGCAATTTATTATTATTTTAGGCAGTCACGTAACTAAAGCCTAGATATTTTACGTATTTAAAGTGAGGTAAGTCTTGTAAAGGTGAATTGTTAATAGTCATTACTGAACACGCAAGAACAATGTTACCGACACTTCTATTTTTAAATGAATAAGGAGTTATGTACATAAAATCTACATAAACTATTTCATATTGTTTCGTGCCCTTAGTAGCAAAGAAGGATTAACTGACTTCAAAGTGCTTTTAATTGGAATGGATAATAGTTTTTATTACGGTCACTATTACATGGAAATAAACTTAAAATTCGAATTAGTAAAATATGTAGCGTGTTTTATAAATATAGGCGAAATTACAGCTCAACGCCGGCCTTTTACAAGACTTAACAAAAGATTACATAATAAGATATGCTAAATCGAGTCCATAGTATTTCAAAAGTAATAATAAAATTATTTGTCTATAATCCGCGATACATTAAATAGAAAATATATATAGTGTTAAATGTATAGTGGACTATCCGTATTTTCATACCCGATACGTGCAGGATTCGTAAAAACACGTGGTAAACCTCCACCACTTCCACCACAATACACAAGCACTACACACATTCACTATCACAAACTCAACAACCGTAGATGAGGCTGTACCGTGTTGTGCCGAGCTAAAAAAGTTCTTTCGTAGAAATATAAGTAGCCGGTACATGGGTCGGATTCGTGGTCGAATATCCTCGATTACTCATTGTGTAATAATTACCTTGGTGTAAAATTAGTCTCGTCGTCGCTAGAGTCTTACTAAACATTGGTCCTTCGAGCCGGATTTCTCAGTCAGGTTCGTTTGTTAGGAATAAATTTAATATTCTAGGTAATTTGTATCAACATAGTTTTGGAATTCTAGTATTCGTGTAGGGAATTAAATTAAGACTTGTTAGTACGAGTAATATAGACTTGTTAGTATTTGTGTTATTTCTTGTTTTGTAAATAGTACATCTGATAATGTAAATAGATTACACTCTTAAATGAATTATGCTGATAAAAGCATGTTTATTATTTAATTCCACCTCCTGAAAGTAATCCTAAATCCTTGAATTGTTATTCTTTAATTAGCGGATGAGTTAATATTATTTGCATACCGCACGTTGAACTAAGGCCAGCAAGACTGTAAGTTAATTACAAAGAGTTAAACCACTTTTTTGAGTGGAGGGAGTCTGCGAAAGCGGTCAATGAAAGCCTTAAGATAAGCCTCTTTCACGGTTGAGAAGAGTCTGATTGCCTATTTTAACTAGGGATGTCTAGTTATGTTGCTCTAAGTAATTTAAATATAGGCTATAAAACCAGTCAATTGTTCAATGATTAAATTTTAAGTACGAGTGAATCATTCAATCATTACTTAAAGGCAACTTACATATAAAAAATAAAAACCGTTGTATAAGCGAGGGAAATCGTTGGCAATAAAAAAGAAAGTTCTGTATCGTGCTTTTATAACAGGACTAAAGTATTATAAGTAGACGGAATCTTAGATAAAAGTCACTCTCCTCCTTTTTGTAATTATGGACATCTGTCAATATGAGTCTGTTGAAGAGATTTCCATGCAATACGGTCTTCTACTGTTCGGATACAAGGGGTAAATATGAATAGAAGTCCTTTTTCCATTTCGAAACACTAGCTTCGTATATTTCCAGTCAAGCAAGGTCGCCATTATAAAAAAAATGGAGAATAAAGTTAATCGGTTCTACATACTAATTGCTATTTCTAGTTCAAGCTTGTTGCACGTGTTCAGAGGTAAAATAAAGGGTGGGGATGAACCAAGTACTATATAACAATGCTTGTTCGGATATTGCTTCGCTTTGCGATTTTGTCGTGGAGTCTATCTCCTGATGATGCTTCGGTTGCAGGGCGAAATGATTGTTGAGTTTGTGCTTGTGAACGTGTGTAGTGCTTGTGTATTGTGGTGGAAGTGGTGGAGGTTTGTGCATGGGTTTTTACGAATCCTGTACGTATCGGGTATGAAAATACGGATAGTCCACTATACATTTAACACTATATATATATTTTATTTACTATATCGCGGATTATAGAAAATTAATTTTATTATTACTTTTATACTAATTGCTCTTACCGTCTCCAATTAAATTTCACGATACGATGAGTAATGTTAGTAATTTCGTTTTTTTATGGACATTCTCATTTTTTTTTAGCAAATGGAGATTGAAACTGCTTCCTAAAATAATTTAGGGTGAACTGTACAATCTTGGTTAAAATATTGGCTAATGGTTTATTTCAAATTTAAAACACGTAAACGTTCCTCTTTTTACATAATCATCCTCATGTTTTAGCATCTATTCTTTCAAATCATCAAATAAAATCCGTTGTATCCTTTTGTTAGGAATATCCGATAAAATCTTTACTGCAAATTAGAACATTATTTACGAACGTGACTCATAAGATTGAATTATAAGCATAAGTCGGATTTAACAGGTGTGGCCTTATTTTAAACTGGTTGTAAAGCAATATAACAGCTGAACATCACCTCAGGGTCGTGTAGGATGCTCTCGTAGAAGAGTTTATATTTATACATATAGTTGGTTATAACTGCTTGAGCCTGAATGCAAAACTTTTTAATCACGTATTCCTCAAGCAACTTTAGGGGAATTTATTTGATGTGTCTTGGGTGTTAGCGAGTTTGTTTTATCGTGTATTATCTTAACGACAGAAAACTTGGTAGCTGTATTAAGACGGATTATGGTACCAGAATGATATTAAAAACAGTACTTTAGAATATCTTGTAACATTCTTATTTTTAATTTATTTACGTGGTACACTGCTGGAAATTCAGGATGTGGAATAATAACAAATTTTTATATCAATCGATTATTTTATTATTGTTATCGATTTTATAAACATGAATATTGTTTTTGTCGATTGTAAATCGATTAACAAAAATATTACAACAATTATTCAATTTTTCTTTTTTAATTTACTTTTATTTCTTTTTTATTAAGATAAGATATTAGGTCCTTACATATGAAATTGGCGTTTTCTATGGGAGGAACATAAAGTCGTTTTTTTTTAAATGAAATATATTTAATTAATCAAAGTATGTACCATTGCTATGTATGCACTTTTGCGATTTCATAGGTAGGTCATTGATCCCCTTACTAAAAAACCATTCGGGCGGGAATCAATAAAATCTTTGAAGGCGGTTTGGACTGCCCCATCGGAGTTGAATTTTTTTCCTTGCAAGTAGTTATCCAAATTGCGAAAAAAATGGTAATCTGTTGGAGCAAGGTCCGGAGAGTACGGTGGATGTCGAAGACATTCTAATTGAAGCTCCTCTGATTTGGTAGCCGTCTGTTGTGCAGTGTGTGGTCTAGCGTTGTCCTGAAGCAGCAGTGGCCTAGAGCGATTGACCAGCCTCGGTTGTTTAGCAGCTAGCTTTTCCATCATGGTTTGCAGTTGCTGACAATAGATATCTTCCGTAATCGTCTGGCCAGATTTAAGACAGCTGTAGTGAACGGCACCGGCACTAGTCCACCAAACACTTACAAGCAACTTTTTTTTAGTCAATTTTCGCTTAGGGCAGGATTTGGCTGGTTCGCCAGGGCTCAGCCATTGCGATGAGCGCTTCCGATTATCGTAGAGGATCCACTTTCATCACAGGTAATGATTCGATTTAAAATTCCTTCATTATTGTGCCGGTTGAGTAACGTAACGCAGCAGTCGACGCGCGTTTGTCGGTTTGCTTCACTCAATTCATGAGGTACCCACCTTTCAAGCTTTTTCACCTTCCCAATTTGCTTCAAGTGGATTAGAATAGTTTTATCACTAACACCGGAGTCTGCAGCTAACTCGGACGTGGTTTGCGATGGATCCGCTTCCACAATAGCCTTCAATTCTTCATTATCAACTTTGGTCTCCGGCCGTCCACGAGGCTTATTCTGCAGGTCGAAATTTCCAGAACGAAAACGTTGGAACCAAAAACGCACTGTGTTTTCTTTTGCGACACCGTCACCATACACATCATTAATCCTTCGAGCCGTTTCTGCAGCACTGGTGCCACGGTGGAACTCATAGTCGTAAATAACGCGATATTTCATGTTTTCCATTTTGTAAACAGAGTGACACAAAGAAAAAAACAAAAGAAGAAAAAGCAAATGAATTAGGGGGTTTGAAACACAAATGCATGAGTAAATAGCTGTATGAATTTGAATTTGGAATTCGTAACCATAAAGGTAATATTTGAGATCAAAGTGGCCAGTACGACAAAACGCCAATTTCATATGTAAGGACCTAATATTTGAAGTTGTTGGAAGAAATCTAGGTAGTCGAACTACGCGTTTTAGTCGAATTCGCGAACAGCGTATCTTTTCTTTTTTAGTCGTACTTCTCTACGTCTACTTTAATTAGTAGTTTTACTTATTAATTAATGATATTAAAAAGGCAGCATGTCAAATATTCAGAATAAAATAGATTTTTTTGATTCGTGTTAATCGATTTTTTTCAATACAACTCACATCGCTGGGAGCGGGTCGAATAATTCTGCGCCGCTTCGATCAAGAGGTTCCTTGAAGATGTAAATGATAACCGCGAACCGTTTTCTTTTCGTACCATGAAGTGTGAATCGCATTGGGGTCGTAATGTTTGAAAAGGATAACGTTATATGAACTATAGTTAACTCTGTCTCTTTTACTCACATGTTCTTAGAACGAATTCTGCACGCTCATTCGGCAACGGCTTAAAGTGTGCATCTTTAAGACGTCATGCTATGAAAAAGCAAAACAATTTTGTTTACGTCTTCAATTGAATCGCAATAAGAGTTCATGGTAGGCCTGCTGCAAGCGTGGCGGTAAATGATAAACAACCTTTTATTTATTAAATGTTCGACTGATAAGGACTAAACCTTGTGAGTTAGTGTATAGTGATAGTGTAGTGTAGTGCTAGTGTTGCTTAAAAAGAACACAAGATCAAAGTGTCTCATAATATGAAAGACTAAGAAGACTGGACCTACTTATATATAAGTTAATTTATAAGTTTAGGTTAGCGTTAAGTTACTTATTAGTCTTATGGCTAGATCCTAACTTGAATAGTACTTCCATTGTAGTTATACTTTATAGTAGGAAAAAAATGTTCGTAGCTGTAAAAGTACATCCAGTACAAACATAAATTGAGTAAAGCTGAAAAAATTTCAACTAAAGCCACTCGTCTCCTTTGAATGTTCTGAAGTGGTAAAAAATTAAGACTAATAGGTTTGACAAAGTACCCATCGGACCGCAGAGAAAAAAATCTTGGATATTATGCTTCCATTAGACAGGGAAGAAATATCTGCTGTCATATTATTTCAAAAAGACTTGCTTAAAGTTTAAAATAATATTTAATGAATTAAATATTCTCCTGCCGTGTGCTACCCGACTGAGTAGAAGAGACCACTTACATTTCTTACGGCGGTGTCGTAAAAGGCGACTTAGGTAAGTTGATGTCAGGCCGGTCGTAAAATATAGCCAAATAAACTAACAACATGTTTAAAACATGTTGTGCCGAGCCCACTTAGAGTGAGATAAGGACAGGAGAATGATGATGATGATAAATTAAATATTCTAATTCTGTAAATCACTTAATTTGATTAAGTAAATAACCACGCTAGCTGTGCCGGCGGTTTCGCACGCGTGTACGTACGTCTGTGTATTTTCCTGCAATAAAACCCTTTATTTTATTCTGAAAACAGCCTCGAAAATAACGTAATATTTTTAATTGAAATTTTTGACACAAAAGACGTTATTGTGAGTTCTAGAGTGAGAGAACTATAAGAGATAGAGACATGCTGCTACGGACTTATTTGTAGTATTTTTGTAGATCTACAATTCTTTTCTACATATCATTAGTGTATCTCTGCTGGTTTACGCGGCACACGCGACTAAAATAAATGAAAATAAAATAAAATTTATTGACAGTAACAATTTTACATCTTACAAGTTATATAGTGGAGGATTTCTTTTAAGCTTAGTTAAAGCCTGTGTCAGAAGACCTCATTCTTCCATAACGCCAAAGATAACGTAATTATAAAATCTTTTTGTTGTATCAGTATTTTATATATATTATAATAAATATAAAAATAACTATAAATAATATATTTATAAACAATATATATAAATATGTATTTATGTATGTATAAAATTAAAAAGAAATAGATATAAGTGTTATTCAATAACATGATCATTATGCTAAATGGTATGTGAGATCAATCATGAATATGTATGTGTGTATGTATGTTTGAATGATGTTTGTGTGTGTCTTAAAATCTAAAATTTAAAATTTCTTCCGTTTCTTCGTAAATTAATGACTAAAGCTCTAAGCAGGCATTTTTTTATTACCGCGCGAAATCTTCAACACAAGTTACACAAATCCGAAATGTATTGTACTATTAAATTAAACCATCCGAAAGTATTGGACTATCTTTCAGTAAAAACTGTACAAGAATCCATTCAGCATATTTTGAGAAAATCGATGTCATAGAGACAGACAGATTTCGAAGACTTTGTTTTATAAGTATAGATTAGTTAAATTTTTATTGTAGATTATGAGACTGAAAGGTTACGGTAATGCAAAAAATTGATATGTTTATTACTATTTTTATAGCCATGGCTATTTATTTTATAGTAGGATTTACTACTATATTTAATAGTAGGATACGTGACAAACGTTTCTATGCTTTTATACCGTTTAGGCACGTCTCAGCTATTTATATCATTTATGTGCCTCAATATATAACAGCTCGTTGGTGAAGAATAAACATTATTTAACGAAAATAATCTAAGGCCCCAAGACCAGTCTCAAATTTGGCAGATCTTTTAACCATGACTAAAGAATTCCTAGGGCTTCCAATCATTGTTTAATTTGTATGTAATGTATCGGGATTAAAGGATCGGACTCCTAAGTACTTTCCACGATAAAATTTTCTTAAAAGAAGATAGCGTCAGAATAGAATCGAAACGCAATAGCAAAATAAGATCAGACTTTCTTTTAGGTCAGATGTAAACTTAATGCAAAATTAATAATAAAATTATTTTGCTATAATCCGCTATACAGTAAATAGATAATATAAATATATAGTGCTAAATGTATAGTGGACTATCCGATTTTTCAAACCCGTTACATGCAGGATTCGTAAAAACACACGCACAAACCTCCGCCACTGCCACCACACACAATACACAAGCACTACACATGTTCACTATCACAAACTCAACAATCGTTTCGCCCCGCAACCGAAGAATCGTCTGAAGATAGACTACACGACAAAATCGCAAAGCGAAGCATTATCCAAACAAGCATTGTTATATAGTAATCGGTTCAACCCCACCATTTATTTTATTTTACCTCTGAACACGTGCAACAAGCTTGAACTTGAAACGTTTATCTGATCGTTAACGAGGGCACAGGGCTTATTGAGTTGTTTAATTCGATCAGATATGTTGATGATATTCAAATTATTTATATAAAAGTAAAAACAATCAGTTGTAAAATTATGCGAATACAGAATTTTTTTTTATTATTCATAATAATAATTTGTTATTAATATTTTATTCTAAATATTCTATTAATAATAATTTATTAAACTATTTTCTTCCCAAACAAAATTATCAATATCATATTATTTACATATCGAGGTAATAAGAAATATAATGATTGTCGTCAAATTTATTCCGAATTTCTTGTAGAATTAATATTCAAATTCAATATCGATGTTATTTGCTTATAAAATATTACCTGCGTCACGTTTCGCAAACTTTCTTTCACCGTTTTGTCTGGGAAAGGTCGACGAAACCCTTTCATGTTGGAAATGATAAATGACTGTTTATTCCACTATTTTTCCTTGGTTTAGCTGAAGATTTTTTCTCATGCATACTATAAGGGGAACAAAGTGAATAAAATATGAAGGTAATTGAAAAAAATCAATCTTGAACAGTGTAAAAATCGACGAACTAACCGATTTTAAGCGCAGATCTTCAATTTCCAAGTCACATGTTAAAATTGATGATTGGATTTCTGGTTATGATAGGAGAGTTTAATTTCAACATCTAACCTGAAAAGCTGTACTGTCATTTATAGAATTAACCGTTACTTTGCGGAATTTCATAATAAAAAGTAATGAAAATATTATTTTGCTTTAATACGCGATAAATGAAAATATATGTAACGCTAAATGTAGAGTATACTATGCGTTCCCCACTTTTTTACTCATTAGTACTTAATAAAGAAAAATAAGAGCTTAACTTCATCAGCATCAATTGATTTGAAGAGAGGCACTTCAGTAGAAGCTCTGTTAATTTCTTAATGGGGCTCTATGAATAAAGTTACTCAATAAAATCGGGCTGTTCAGCATATTGTTGCGCTTTAGATTTCTTTAAATAATTCCTGCTGCTAAATTTAATAAATTATATTCCAGTATACTTTTTCAGCCCAGCGGTAAGACCGTGAGATTCTGTCGGGGGCAGACACCGACGACTTTTCTTAAAAACTTATGTGTCTAATTGATAATTGCAATTCATCACACGCTTTTCGGTTTCGCTTTCGCGTTTCGCTTTTTTAAGAAAAGCAAACAGCAGTTATTTTATGTTAACCATAAGAGACAGAGAAATGCTTTCGCGGACTTTTTTGTAGTATTTTTCGTAGATCTAAAATTCTCTAGTATATTAATTTAGAGTATTTATATTGGTTAAAGCGGCGCACGCGACTTAAGCTGCCAGTAGGCGAGTCCAAAGACTACAGAACCGATTCATGCAGACAGCCACTGGTTGTCCGTGGATCATGCGGAACGTTGACCTCCATAGAGACCTCGATCTCCCTACCATTACTCACCTCTTTAAACGTTTTTCGAAATCTTACTTCGAGAAATCTGAGGTATACCCGAACCCCCTTATTTCAGTTGCTTCTACCTACATCCCAGTTAGTTCCGACCATCGAAAATATAGGCGTCCAAAAAGTCTGTATGACCCCGACGATCAAATAACGATCGCCAACACAAAAACACGTAATACGCACAGACAGCGTCTTCGCCGGCGAAGACGTAGTCCCAGTTTTCTGACGTCGGTCGTTCATGGCTTCTCGCCACCCTTCCGACCCCGCAATGACTAATCTAAGTATGTTATCATCGACCCTCTACTACGCGTCACCCTAAGGCGTGATCCGGCCTCACTGGAGGTACCTTTAGGACGCTCTATTCTCTGCATTTCGCAACCTCTACGATGCTTCTGCACTCACCCGTCCCACCCGGTGACGCTGTAAAAGCCATTAGGGCTAACAGCATACAGTAAGTACGAAAAAAAAAGTAGGCGAGTTTTTTTTACAACTGCGTCACCTCTTTAACACAATTTACATAAAAACCGTGATGCACTATTCACTTTAACCATTTAGAAGAATTGTACTACCTATAAGTAAAAACTGTACAAAAATCGGTTCAGTAGGCTTGGAGAAAATCGATTACATAGAGATAGACAGCTTTTGGGGACTAAGTATACTCGTATTTATACATATATGGTACAAATATTGTCAATATAGCAAGTTTACATAAACAAAGAATACTCTGATTTTGAATTTGAATTGCATTTCATTAAATAATTGTTATCGGTTCGCTCCAGCTTGATAATTTATGTGGGTAAGCTCGATTGACGGCCAGACGTGCTTTCAAGGATACGGAAGGGATCAAGGGGTAAATCGCTCATAGATACCGCTTTATTATGAACAACAATATCGGGATGATATTTTAATCAGGTATCGTCCAACTTTGTTCATTACGAAGTTTATATAAACTACCATTAAGCTCAGACTAGTTAACATTTTGACATTTAGAAAATCATGAAAATTTATCGAGTTTGTTTATTGAAGTGAAACTTGTGTTTTAATAAAATTTCAATGCATAATCGATAATCATTGACGAAGAAACTTCTTCTTTCGTTTTGATCGATTGCCACCCACTGTTGGACCTAAATCATTCCTTACCGAGGTGTCGTAAAAGGCAACTTAGGTAAGTCGATCGGCAGTATTGTATTCGGCTGAGTAGAATAGACAACCCTGATTTCTTATCGAGGTATAGTAAAAGGCGAGCGATGGTAAGTAGACCCACCATGTGGTATCCCTTTGTGTAGAATAGACCACCCTCTTTCTTACAGAGGGGTCGTAAAATACGACTAAGGTAAATTGACGTTAGGCAGGCGGCCGGTCGAAAAATACTTATTGTGAAAACATATTTGTAACATTTTGTCACACTAAGTATGTGTCAAACATGTTCGTAACATGTTACAAACATTTTCGACACAACATGTTGTGTCGAACCCACTTAGAGTGGGATAAGGGCAAGAGGATGATGATAAGCTATCCACTATCGACTCAGTTATAAGTATTTTGTGCAGTACTATAATGTTTAATTATCAGTCTTTTTACGTTGACTGTAGTAAAGTAAGAAATGAAATAAAATTTAAAAGCAATAAGGAAAGGAGGGTTGGGAAAAGGGGAGTCGACTCGATTCTCATTTCACTCGGTTGCACTGACGAGAATAATTGTTGCGTCCCGAGAGCTCGTTACATCCGTAATTCAATATTAAAGCTAAATATTTTTAGGTTAAGAAAGATACCACACGGCGGAGTAGATAGTTTATAGAACTACGGATATACTATGTACTGGTAACATCGATTTTGTACACGTCACATTAAACTATTACTTAATTGTTTAATGTGATATGGGATTCATTGATCCTGAAAGAAAAATGACAATATTGTTATCCTATATACGACCCTGGAATTTTAATTGTGTAATTAAATTTAAATATAGAGCAAAATAATATTTTTATTACTTCTATATTATGGGCTTCCGAAAAGTAACACCTAATTCTCTCCCTTCTTTCGTGAAGCAAATCTTCCTAAAATTTAACATAACAAGTCAAGTTAAAATTTATTTATTTATTTATTTTAAGCTTACAACTATCATTACAGGGATATACCTTATACAATAGTGTAGCATAACTTAACTAATTATAACTTATAACATATAATTGTATTGTTGGCTATCCTTGTAAGTTCACTCAGAGAACTGAAAAAAACATCTAGTTCTATGGCAAATATATTAATACATCGTATAGCACGTGTGAGTGGCGCCTGCTTCATCAGGTTTGTTCGCCCGCGAGGATCCACCAATAATGGCGGTTTCCGCCTCCGACACACGTACCTGTCTGGGACATGCAGCCGAATATATTGTAGCATATCGCGATTATGAATTTTGCCTCTAATTATTTTAATTAAGTAAATAACAAGGGATAATTCCCTCCTTACCCTTAACTCGTTATATCCGACCATACCTAAAACGAATAAAGTTGGATACATTAATGGTTAGTACGGATACACCCCGTACAATCTCAAGTACATATACCTAACAAACTTATTCTGTATGCGCTCCAACATGAGACTATATTTAGTTTCATGTGGAGGCCATATAACTGCATTTCCTTCTAATTGACTCCTAACTAAAGCGTTATATAAAGCAGTGATTGCTTTTAAATTAGTAAATCCCTTCACTACGCGCAGCATAAAACCTAAATTTCTATATGCTTTTTTGCAACACTTCATTATATGATCACAAAATTATAATTTTGTTGTTAACGTCACTCCTAAATCCCTGACCTCCGTGATTGCTTTTAAATAAAGTTCTAACAAAATTTCACGTCCCTACAACCTTCCTGTTAACTGTTGAAGAGTTCCCTCATCTGGAGCTGATCCTGGCAGCAGCATCAGCCTCATCTGGAGCCACTCGTAGCAGCAGCATGAGGTCATACTTATCATAAACATGGCTTATCGAGACTAGAGGAGTATATAAATTTTTAGCTCAATCGGACACCGGAAAGTGGGTCAAATTTTAATTGCAAGATTCCACTCTCAAAACATATATTGCAAGTTATATAAAAGCTTTCAATAAGGTAGCCCCGCTCATCATTGTATTAAAGCCAAATTGGTGCCGATAGGAGTTACGCTCTATTCAAGAAAGTAAAATTAAATTTCACTACGTAAGTGATAAATTATTCATGGCTCCGAGCGCTTTGATTCTAACGTATTCACAACAACCTATTCGTACATGAAGTATGTTATTTGTATGATAATTTCTTCAGCTAGCTTTTGCATACAATCCTTCTAAAGTCGTACATTTGTTTGTACCCCTCAATTGTTGACATAGTCGTCGACATAACATTCATATTATTTAGTCAGAGCTTGCTTACTTTATGGCTTACGTTTTAAATGTCTTGCCAGCAGTTTTATGAAACGCTTCACTTCTTTTTTATCTATTAAAACTTAAAGGCGAAATAAAAACAGGTATAAACTTATACTATGGATATTTTATTTAAATTGCGTGATTTAAAAACAAAATTATAAAATGTTTAATTTAGAATACATAAAACGGTAATTTATTTTACTTTAAAAGGTTAGCAATTATTATATTCGGATTGGGACTAGATCTCTTTTCTTGGCCCAAGAAATTGGCCAGTATGTGTTAGACATAAAAATATTTCTGAACGAAATCGTGATATTGGAACACTGCATTTAAGAGCCCATTCCTTTCAATTAGGCACATAAGAGAAAACCTCATTGATTCCTGCTTGGGGTTTGAATAGATGACCTCGTGGACAGAGTAACAAGATCTCACCTCAAAATTTATGCAGGTTTCCTTACGATATTTTTATTTACCGAAAAGCGCGTTATAAATACATACATATATCAATTAGCTATCGCAGAAATACCTCATTGGTGCCTTGGCAAATACATACATATATCAATTAGATATATGTATGTATTTATAACGTGCTTTTCGGTGGTCAGGCAAGCGGCCGGTGGTAAAATACCTAGCCAAATCCCCCACATAGAACGGGATAACGACAGGAGAATGATGATATACGATACGGGAATAAAACTCACCTGATACCAGCCAACAGTACAGCACAAAAACCCACTCCACAGATACCATTTTGATTGGTTCACAGGCGGCGACAGTCAAATATTATCACTATTATGCTGAAGTAGCACATAATTCTTCCTTACTGGGGACCTGCAAAGAAATATAATAGAGGTCTAACGGCATTTTTACGGGGAACATTTGTAATATCACTGGATATTTGAATCATGATTCGGGTCCTTATATTGAAGCTGAGATTTTCAAGTTTTATTATACTAGCGATCTGCCTTGGCGTTGGATGGTGTGCCTGTTATATATTTATTTATTTATGTGCCATAAAAAAACGTTAAAACCATTATTTATTTAAAAAAGTGTACAAAGGTCAACTTATCCCTTTGACAGAGATATCTGCCAGCTAACCAACGAATTGAGACAATTTATAGTAAAGCGATAAGCTGCGATAGCCCAGGGGTGAGACCGTTCAACTCTCTAGAGTATGTCACGTGTTCAAACCCGGGGCAGGCACCAATGAGTTTTATTATTAAAAACTTATGTGTCTAATTGAAATTGATAATTGTAATCTGTCACACACATTTCTTCTAGAAAGAATTCTAGGTATATCAATCCTCAATGGAGCAGCGTGTTAGGTCCTAGCTACAAACCTTTTCTCCAGAAAAGAAGAGAGGAGGCCTATGCCTGTCAGTGGGTTAGTAACAGGCCCTTGCTTTATTTTTTTTATAGTGAGCAGTTTAAGTGAATCCCCGCGCTTCAATTGTTTATTATTTTAATATTTTCATTAAATTGCTTTCGTTTTATGACTGTATAACATACGCAGCATAATCTATATCTATACTTATTATAAAATAAAGTCCCCAAAGCTATGTGTCTGTATGTAATCGATTTTCTCAAAATCTACTGAAAGGGTTTTAGTACGGTTTTTACTAAAAGGTAAGTGCAATTGCCTCCTAAAGGTTTAGGTTAATAGCACATAACCGTTTCATGTAAATTGAGTTGAAGTGGTCGTTTTACAACAATTTTTAGTGGGGGTAGTAACAAACCGGTGTCGATTGAAGTTTGGAGGGGAGAAAAAAAAATAACTATAATAGTTATTAATATATAAAAAGCGGTGTTGGGTATCAGAGAGCCAGTCTCCTGCCGAGACTCGAGCGACTATAACATGCCAAACACTGAATTTCTCGTGGGCGAAGCCGCACGTATTTCTAGTTTATACTTTTGCAATCCTATATGATTGTGTCCTGTTTAAGTTTGAAATGTTGTATAAACTTAATATAAATTAATTTATCTATGCTTCATCATATTTAACGCCTAGGATACATTATAGATAGACGTCAGTTAGATCTAAGTCACTTATATCAGGTTGGACCGACTGGTTTCGAACCTATTTACGGTTCTTAATTATGAGCTCTTTGCGCGTTATCACTTGGAAAGTTACGCTATAAGGCCGTAAATATAGTCAGTTCTATACAAAATTACTAATAGATAGATAGAATACTCTTTATTGTACACATAAGAAAAATTACAGGCATTAATAGACAGTAACAAATACAGGTACAATAAGGCGGCCTTATCTCAGCGATTTCTTCCAGGCAACCTTAGGCGTTATGGAGTTGTTTAGTAAAATACCTGCTAGGAAAATGTACCACAGAGTATATAAAGATAATGATACAATTCTACACTATAACTATATATCACCATAAAATATATTTACATCAAATATACACAAAAGTAAATAAATACCTATATTATACATAAATGACTACATATTATATAAATATAAGTATATGTATATATATAATACGAAAGTATAGAAAACATAACATAACAATTTAAGTCTGTTTGTCTGTCTTTTCTGCTATATAACGGTCTGTCTGTTAAGCTTTCACGGCTAATCCACTGGAGAATATTGATGGAATTTGGTCCATTATAACATATTGAATTGAACCCCCTTTATCGTTGAAATTAAAATGCATTAACACTTCAAATTAATAAATGGAAATTTTTTAACATTTTGCAGTTCAAAGCATACCCAAATATATATCACACCCTTGGTATTAAGTGACCTAATTCGAAAAAGTTTTTTTCTGCCAAATAACAATAAAGCGTAACGTAGCATCTACAATACTCGTAAGTGTTAGAGACACATAACTTGCGAGAGTAAGAAAACACAAGCATTATTATTATTATTAACGATTACAACGTATCTAATTCAATGAAGTCTCATTTTGAATTCAATCACTGCATTACTAGGATTGTGATATATATTCTATGATCACTTTTCAAAGAGAATTCAGAGTTCGGAGAGAGTTATTTATTATTTATTAATCCTTTTTGCAGATATTAACAGAAAAATAAATATGTGAATACCATGTGGTATCCGGCTGAGTAGACCACCCTCTTTCTTACCGAGGTGTCGTAAAAGGCGACTAATGTAAGTCGACTCACCGTACGATATCCGGCTGAGTAGAATAGACCACCCTCATTTCTTACCGAGGTGTCGTAAAAGGCGACTAAGGTAAGTTGACCTACCGTGTGGTATCCGGTTGAGTACAATAGACCACTCTCTTTCTTAAAGACGGGTCGTAAAATACGACTAAGGTAAGTTGACTTCAGACACGCGGCCGGTCGTAAAATACGTAGCTAAATCATATGACAACATCTTTGTAACATGTTGTGCCGACCATACTTAGAGTGGGATAAGGGCAGGAGGATGATGATTTAAAGATAAATACATACATATAATATGTACAAGTAATTATTTGCAAGAACTTGCAAGCGCGGCCTTATCGACTACAGCGATCTTCAGACTTTATTAATAAAAGAAAAAAAAACAAAAGAAATAAAATAACGTTATATTTAAAAATCTTCTTTCTCCTACCCTTATCCCACTCTAAGTGGGGTCGGTACAACATGTTTTTCTCTTCCATTCTCTTCTATCATTCGTCAACTCTGGCGCTACTCCTTTTATATGCATGTCATACTTCACACAGTCCAACCATCTCTTTTTAGGCCTTCCTCTAGTCACATATCCATCCACATTCATACTCAACACTCGTTTGATCACATGACTTTCATCCCTCCTCATTACATGTCCATACCATCCCAATCTTGCACCTCTCATCTTTTCTATAATGGGCGCAACTTTCATACTTCCCCTTATATACTCATTTCTTATTTTATCAAGTCTTGTCACACCACACATCCACCTTAACATCCTCATCTCATTTGCATGTACTCTTCTTTCATCCATCTTTTTCATTGCCCAACATTCTGATCCATACATTACGACAGGTCTTATGACCGATGTATAAATTTTTCCCTTTAGTTTAGGGGGCATTCGGGGGTCACATATTGTGCCTGAGACCTGTCGCCACTTCATCCATCCTGCATTCATTCTATTCCTCTAAAAATATCAATAATTAATTCAATAATGTATATTTTCTTTATTTCCTCGTCTTACTTTTGTAACAGTACCGAACACCGTAATGTAATAATATACCCTAAGGTGTAATTTATTTGTATTTTGGGCCGACCTGAGGCAATCAAATGTGTTTCTATTGATTGTTTGTGTAAATTGGTTTAGTTTGTTTTTATAATATTTCAAATATTTTCGAATAATGTTTTATCTTCATTTATAGACACTTAAGATTCTTTTAACTGGCAGACTGGCAGTAACCCTCCCTTCAGCAACTAGATTCGCGGGTTCTATTTCCGCTGATGGCCAACATTTTCAATAAACAATTTGTTCTTCAAGTCTGGGTGTATATTTGTATTTACCTATTATATTTAAAATTATCTTATATATAAAATTCTCGTGTCACAATGTTAGTTACCATACTCCTCAGAAACGGATTGACCTATTGTTATGAAATTTTATATGCATATTGAGTAGGTCAGAGTATCGACTACTATCTATTTTTTACACCCTTAAGTGTTACCCCTTAAGGGGTTGTCCACACATAACATTTCTATTTATATTTTTGGTCAATTTTTTTTAATGTACACTAGAAATTCTCTAAAAATAATGTACATAACAAAACAACGTTTGCCCGCTCAGCTAGTATATGTATATTTACCAGTTATCGTTCACCCATAACACAAGTATTAAGTTACTTACTTAGTTTTTGTAACCATGTAAGTCACATAAATTCAGTTATTTTATAAACAAAAATGTTTATCCATATTAATCTTACAAATGCGGAAGTTTTTCTGTCTGTCTGTCGCGCTTTCACGGCAAATACTCTGGACCAATATTGATGAAATTTGGCACAATTAAAGCTTATTCTCCGGGGTGACTGTACAGGATTAAAAAAATCCTTTCACAGGAAAAAAATTGATTAAGGGTATTAAAAGTATTTAAACGCTTCAGTTGGCGTGAACTACTACTTCCAACTATTTTATTATATATTTCTCTCTGGTATTTAATGATTTCCAACCGAATAATATAGCTTTATTAATAACTAACAATGCCCCGCGGTTTCACACGCGTCCATACCGATATCGTGGTAGTGGAAAATCTACGAAGTCGTACTATAGATTTATTTGTAGATTATTTAATTATAAAAATGGGTATCATTATTATTCTTGGAATAAGAACTAACTCACCAAATGCAGGTCCTGCTATAACGGTCGCTACAATGAATTTGTTATGGCATTATTTTCTTTTGATTTATATTCTTAAATTTGTAATATCTTTTGATTGAGATGTCGGATTTTAATAATTTAAGAAGTATTTTACAGTAAAAAGTTTTTAATAAAATATCATTCAATAGGATAAGGATTAATACAGAGGATAATAAGAATAAAATGGTTTGTTTTTTGTTGGCAATTTTATCAACTTTTATAATGTAAAAAAGTAGTTATATTGGTGTAACTATAATAGTTAGAAATATGGTATCACGGACTTTTTTTGTAGATATTAAAATGTTATATAATACTGTAGAACATTTTTTTTTCTATCCTCAATAGTTTCCGCAGCGCACGCGATGAAAGATGTTTAGAACTAAATTTTTCACAACTTATTACAATTTTATTAGTGATCCCCATTTTTTTTGAAAATGTCATGTAGTTTATCTTGCTCAGTGAAGAAGCAGCTTTCCAATAGTGAAAGAATTTTTGAAATCGGTCCAGTAGTTTTTGCGTGAAAACATTACAAACATACAAATCAAACATTTTTAATATTATAGTATAATATAGTATATAGTAAAGATACTTTTTAAATATTTTTTTAACACTACAGCACTATTAAAACAATAAGGGTTCTAATTATCCTTTCGTTTGTATAAAAAAAAAATTACAATAGAATAACACCTATGTAGTGAACAATTTATCTTTTGCTAAAAATATGGTAAAACCGTACTTCACCTAAAACTTTATTATGCTACGAATGATATATGCATATGTGCACGTGCCATATTTATTCCTGGGCAAAATAGTTTGTAATTTATTACGCTATTCTAAGAAAGGTTAATTTATGCTACGTTATTTCTTGAATATTAGATTCAAAATAATTAAAAAATGGATGATATTTACAGAACATCAAATTAAATGCTTGCCTTCACGTATTATAAGCGTTGATATGTTTTTGAAATGCCGCTGTATAAATCTAAGACTTTGATCTGTTAAAAAACATTACAATTTACAAACAAAAAATCAATAACACTAAGTTAAGTAATTTATAAATATAAATTTAAAACAAAAGTTAATAAATTCAATATATTGTCCACATAAAATATATCTCTTGCGTTTATTAAATCTGTTGTTGCCTTCTATTCTAATGGTAATTGTACCTACTGCTTTTCCGTTTGTTTCCTTTGGGTAAGGCGCCCCTAACTCACGTAGCCTAATAAAATATAATGTAGTGTAGAAATGGTCGTTTCATTTATGAACTGTTTGTTTATAATTCCCTCATACTTAGATCCAAGGTCTTAGATCCAACCCTTCTCTCCAGAAACAGGGAGAGGAAGCCTATGCCCAGCAGTGGGTTAGTAACAGGCCTTTACTTTACTTTTATGATCTTTATGTTTAATACAGTCCTAAGCAAACCGAAGAAGTATTTCTTTAAACAAAATCGTATTCCATCGATAATAAAATTCCTTGCACAATGTGGACGACGCGACGGATCGTAAAAAGATCGATACAAAATACGGCCCTGGACAAGAATGTTTCACATTTCATGAACAGCTTAGAAAATCAACAAATATCTTGAATAAATAATAAATAATACCTTCTGGCAATTAGAGTTTTGGCCCCCGTTTTTAATCATTGTTATTAGAGGATCTTCATCTACTTTTTAGCAAATATCAGAATTAAATAGAAAGCAGACGCGTTTATGTGTTTAATCACTGACAATTTACGGCAACGTCGCTTTAGTCACTTTGAAATGTTGTCCTTCCGCACTGATTTACATATAAGTACATTTTTGACAAAAAGCCCGGTAAAAAAACCGAAAAAAGTCACTGTGGTGGGCAAAATAAGAAGCAAAGCATATTGATTATCTTTTTGCTGATGTAACCGAGACAGGAAAATTACAAGTCCTTTAATTATAAAGGCTTTAAGAAAAGCCAATATCAGAATATGCCAACGATACTGTAAAGACAAAATGAATACAAGGTTGAATTAACAGAGGGATTTGACCAAGAGAAAATGAAACCAAAATCCCTAAAACCAAGAAGATTTTAACGAATAATTTCAAATAATATCATTCAATAAAATAAAGCAATCTTGATTGAAAGGGTTTATAGAGGAATTGAATTAAAAGAGGCCAAATCCTTTGTGCGTGATCGAGGCAATGTTCATTCATTAAGCCGTAAAGACTGTTCTCTCTAAACGACTACGATACGACTACGACGTAAGGGTTTTTAGAATATAATTGATATTATTTGGATTCATAAAATATGTGTAACTTTAGAGAATTGAACACGAATTATTGTTAAAAATTCCTTAATATCGACATTCTCTCTCTCTCTCTTCCCAGCTATGCATCCCACACGGTGGTGGGGTCAGCCTTCCTTACACTTTTCTTCCACTTCGTTCGATCATGGACATCGTCGTCGGTAACTTTGCATTCAATATCGACATTATGGCGACTATTGAAATCGTCTTGCTTCATAGAAAATGTGTATCTTAAGAAATGACCATGAATTATTATTAAAAATTCATTTAACGAAATATTATTTTTCTCATTGACGAAATGAAGATAGACAATTCACTATTTCACGTTCACACAAGTTCACTAAACGCGTTAAAGAGGTTCTCAATGTAACTTAATAATTGCAAATATTTATTAATATTCAATGATATAGTTTCTGGTCACCGCCATAATTCCTAGACGGTGGAAATCCAATTGTAACAAAATGATGAACTTAAAGAGCATGTAAAATATATTTGAATCTGGCATTAGCCTAGTTGTTCATAATTCTACAAGGGTTGCATTTAAGTTGACCAGAATTTGTATCAATGCAACATTATCTTCTTATTACTTATGGCTAATATATCATACGTCATATTAAATATTTTATTAAGCAATTTAAACATACGGACCTAAAATATTGGGTTATTTGAAATTAATCTCAGCCACGTAGCATATAGTATAGCAAGACATATTTCAACAGTCTCTAAAAGGTTCGGAAACCATACAATTAAATGAGTATTTCTACATTAATCAACTTCTAATACTTTAAAATTATATATAGAGAATTATCTTACTTAAAATTTAAGTGTATTTAAATACGTGTATTTTTCATGTATCCATTTCATGTTTAGTTCAGTTCATTCATGCATGCAGGATTTGAAAAGCATGCACTACAAACCACCACCGAACCCACCACACTACACTAGTCCTGCACACATGTAACAACAATGGCAATCATCAGGAGATAGACTCCACGACAGAACCGCGAGGCTTGTGATGTTGTCACAGCAAAAAATTCTAATGATTTATAGAAGCAGGCGTTACTTTGCGGAACTCCATAGTGAAGAAGCTATCATAGAAATATTTTGCTATAATCCGCGTTTTTTTAGGCAGGTAACATTCACATAACTTACACATGCAGGACAAGTCACCACACGAATATTCAAGCACTACATCACTACTACAATCTCTACGATTGTTTCGTCCCTAATCCTTTAAATACTTTTTAAAAGAGTATCGTGTCGGTTAGTTATAGTAACAACTTAACGAAGTGTTAATTTCGTGGCACGGTGCGCGTGACGTTGTCGCCGCAGTCGTTAAGAACTGGTGTTGATAGCATTTTCTACTCTTTGATGTATTTCAAAGTGGAAAGGTCAACGTAAAAATAAATTAAGATAAGTGAACTTAACATTTATTTTCCTTTCTAACTGATTTATGAGCAATAACAACATTGAAGAATTAAAATTGTTTCGCAGAATGTGAATAATTTCAAGGGTCGGAAACAACAGCCCAGCAACTTAATATAATCTATGTAAAAGAAACATTACTCCCAGCACGAGTTAATAATCTAGACCACGTTTTAGTAAATCCAATAAAATCAAACTTTTCAACAAACAAATCAAATTCATCAAATTTGATTTGGCCTTTTATTATCTATATATTTAAACGTTTGATCATTTCTGTTAAAAGATGACATAGTCGAAATTTGAATAATATTTTGATAACCGAGTTAACTACTGAAGCCGATTATGCAGAGAATTAATACTTAAATACTTTAAATACATAAATACACTCAAACTCGAAAAACTAAAAAATTAAATATATAAATAGTTTATAGGACAATTACACACACGGTCGCCCGACCTCAAAGTAAATATCTTAATATAATACTTGTTGTATGTATGACAGACAATTGGTAAATATATACGTATATATTTTCAATTAATTACTTAAATATAAAATAGACACAAATAGTAATTCGGCTACTACCTTTCTTTTCCAGCCAGCTAGATTTAGAGTTGGTTTCAATTTAATTCCCATCTTGCTCCGACTTACAACCAATATTGAGACCGATGTCGAACATAAAGCGAGCATAAGCGATTTTGTATTGCAATATAAAATGTAATGGTTTTCAATATTTTTAAGTCGACTTTAAAAGGTGTATTTTTTAAACATGTTGAAATCGGTACCGTTTAGATTTAAAGTTAGAAGAGTTCAAAATTGCAGGCATAAAAAAAAACGAATATTTTTAGTTAGATTTTGGAATCGGGAATATAGATAGGTGGAGGAGAGTATTGGTTGGACTGTAGTTAATTATTTCAAGTGTTTTGACGAAAGCTTTCTTCAGATCACAGTAAATTACGTCAGATAGAGATATGACATGATTTTAATTTTAATGTACCAGAAAGCGGACGCTTTCATAAATAAGCTAACAAAATATTTCAAAAGAAAAATACCTATAATAACTTAAGGTAATTATTTGTAAGACTAATTGATAAATCACTATAAATTATGACGTCTACCGTCAACAATATCAATCATTAACCAAAACGTGGCTTTATAAAGGATTTTCTACTAATTTTATTAAAAAAAATAAATAAATTATATATCTTAAAGTACTAAAAAGTGTTACGCGTGGCCTCTTTATAATACCACTAGCTTTTAGGCGCAACTTCATGGACTGCAGTCTTATTATTTGAGTAAACCGTAATTCTTATATTAATTATGGTTATAGTGGGTAAACCTCAAAAGCTAGACATATGCTGTCGCGGACTTTTATTTATAACTTTTAAAGGGCAACAATTTTGTAGTACATGATTTTTCACGCAAGGAAATCTTTAAATTTTGTCGTTTTCGCAATATCTTTTATTGCTGCTCTTCTCTTATTGATCTTAGCGTGATGATACCATCATAGCCTTCCTCGATAAATGGACTATCTTAGACTCAAAGAATTTTTCAAATCGGTCGAGTAGTTCCTGAGATAAGCGCGTTCAAACAATCAATCAATCAAACAAACAAACTCTACAGCTTTAATTATTAAAAGTATAGATTAAAGAACACCGAACCGATACAAAAATTTTTACATATAAGAACCAGCGAATATTATACGTAATACAATTTTCTGAACTTAATTATATGTCAAACAAATGTAATTTTTTTTATGACCTTTTTTCTGAAAAAAAAAAAAATTTTGTTAGAAAATAAGATTAATGTCGACAGTTGGAATTAATGTCTTATCTTTCCAATTAATGGTAGATTGAATAATTCGTTTTATCTTTCTAAAACCCTGAATATAATTTGAGTCAATTTCCCAAAGAAATATTGCAGCCTAAAATTAGCTTCTTAAATAAATACGTCATTCTGATGACTTCTTTTGTTAAGGGGATGTAAAACTTGCTCCAGATTTTTAATATGCGGATATCAATGAAGTTGAATATTCGTTAATTAATAGTGAGGTTATAATAATAGAAACTGCGCACTTTTGTTCGTTGAAATTCATTGTCGAACCGAATATATGCTGTTATTTCTAACGACCACAAAGCAGTAATAGTTTCATTATAATCACATCTGAACCTTATGGATTAAAGCCAACAAGTGACGTATTTTGACTAGTTTATATCTTTACAACAAATGGGTAGCAAACATCGTTACAGCATTTCTATAAGAAAACCCTTAAAATCTGACAATAAAACATCGAAGAATCAAGAAGTAAAATATCAGTCATCAAAAACAATTATGACTTTCATCTGCTATAACAGTTTTTGCTAGCAAAAAACTTTTCAGCTTAATTTAGATCTGTAATGTTATAAAACGCAGTTTAATTAAATTTCATATTTTATCCCAAGACAAGCAGCTTTCATAATAATTAGTCATCCTTAGAGTTTATGCACATATTTCAAACAACGTAAGCAAAGATGGCGCCAGACAAAATTAATTTTATCATCTGTCTTAAAATTATAGTGTAAAGTTTACTTAACTACTTGTTTAATAAATTCATGAAGTCTTTATTACACACTGATGTAAAATAACTATAATGATTAAATAAAGAAATACAAATGTATTCGTGTAGATTAAAAGGATCATATGCGAGCTCTGACTAATCATTTTAGTCTTCTTTTTCAACTAATTGACATTCAATTATTGATTAAAATAATTAAGAATTAATTATTCCATCATTAATTTTGTACTTGTATTTTTGAAATTTTTTTTGTACAAGCTCTGATAGCTTACCGCATTGGAGCAGCGTGGTAGGTCTTAGCTCTAATCTTTCTCTCCAAAAACGGACAGAGGAGACCTTAGCCCAGCAGTGGGCATAGTAACAGACCGTTACTTTACTTTTACTTTTTTTAATTTTGTACTACAGAATTTCACAAAGAAACGCCAAGTTCTACAAATAATTTATGAAAATTGTAATTTTGAAAACATTTATTAATTTGGTTTAAAAAAAGACTCAATCTTTATACAAGTATAAAAGAAACCTGTTTAAAACAGGTTTCTTTTCAAATGTTACTAAAAATTCAAAATAAGAAAATAACTGCTTGACCAAAACCGAGGTTTTCGTTTTAATTTCAATCAAGTCTTAAACTTTAATAATAATTTCGAAAAAGTCAGTTACAAACTTTCAATTCCTGAATTTTATACTGATGATGTTTATATTTTTTAGTAAAATGAGGTAAGTAAATATGATGAGTAGTCAAAATATATCATAAAAGGAATTTTATGATACACATTTCTAAAGCATCTTCTCTTCAAATCTTTCTCTGAATGGTTGATGCAATAACGATTTAACTACAGAACTAGGTCATGATAATATATTTCTACATACCTATTTAGGTATGTTTTGAAAATTTAGGTTGTATATTGTCACAGTGAAGTCTCTGTTGGGAATAGGTTAAAATATTGATCATAAACGGTATTTTTGTTAAGTACGCAAATGGCGAACGCAAATAATTATACCTGAAACAGATGTGCTCACATATTGTAAAATAGTGCCTGTCTGCCTGTCTGTCAGCGATAAACTCAAAAACTACTGAACGAATTTGTATTCGGTTCGGACAACACACACACCTTAGATTTAAATACATTTATAATTTAAGTAAAAATTTGACACATGACTAGCTGGGCCAACGGCTTCGCCCGCGTGGAAATCAGTATGTCACAATTTATTTCTAAAATTCAAATGTAACACATAAATAGTAGTTATTGTGAGTTAACCATAAGAGATAGAGACATGCTATCGCAGACTTTTTTTAGCAATAGTTTCAAAGATCTACAATTCTCCAGTACATTACTTTAGCATATCTCTGCTGGTTTTTGCAGCACACGCGACTAAAGCTCCCAGCAAGCAAGTTTTTTAACAATTGCGCGATCTTTTTACCACAATTTACATAATACTGATATGTACTATTTACCTAAACTATCCGGAAGTATTGCACTATCTTTTGGTGAAAACCGTACAAACATTTTTGAGAAAATCGATTACATACAGACAGACAGTTTTTTAGGACTTTGTTTTATAATAAATATAGATAAAAGATTGAAATTTGTGAAAAGTTAATTCGCCTGACATCTAACATCGAAAACATTGCCTAAGTTGAGATATAACATAACAATGTATGGTGAAGGTTATACAATAGTAGGATTATAGAGCTACAAAAGTGTCTGGCATATCCTAAAGAGTATAAATATTATATAAATTATATTTATTTTAAAATGATCTTATACATTGAGGTATTGGAAAAGCTATGTAAATTCTGCCAGTATATAATAAAAATAACAATCGTTTCAGTAATTTCATATTCCTTTTTAGCACTATGATCCTTTACACCATACAATTTAAATAAATATTATTAATTTTACCGTTTAAATTAATGCGAACAAGGTAAACTACTTTTTTACTTACATAAATTACATTTAGGGCACTAGTTAACAATATTGTAATTCTTAATTAATTGTAAGTGTCGTAATTGTCCATTAAATTACCTTTAACAGAAAATATTGAGAATATGACATCACAATCGATCATAATATTCAATGCGGATAGCACTACGAAATTGCTAGCTTTTCTGTATTCATACACCATATGTTTCGATGTGGGCATTGAATAATATGCTTTATACAGGAAATGGAAAAACTTTTTCAGTTTATTCATGACCGGGAAATCTTTGACCTTTTGAAAAGCTCTCGTCTGCCACTCGTGCCACATACAATTTAATAGAAGGAATTCTCAAGCGAGTTAAGAAAAAAAAAATTTGTTTTCTTGTAAAACCTCTGTTGCTCACTTCAATGTGCATGTCTCAGGTTAGATTTACAATTGTATGAATTTGAATTATTTATGTTTATAAACATAAAATCATAATGACTGGTTCGTTGGCGCAGTGGCCTTAGTAGTGGCCTTCAGCTCGCTGATCGCAGGTTCGATTCCCGCCGAGGGCCAACATTTTCTATAATCAATTTGTTGGTTCTTCGAGCCTGAATGTATATTTGTGTTTATGTATGTATTTAAAATTATATATGGAGTATATTTACCGCTGTCCTTCGTCTAGTCACATAACACAAGTTAACCTCAACGATGCTTCTGCGCTATTGTACGATTGTGTGGACTGTTGCATGATGATCACGCCGATAATATACGATCACACGATCAATAATCATTGCCGATACTGAAGAGCTGGCATAACGATTTTTATCCGATATCTGAGGTTATATGACACTCCGTTAGAAGCTATGTCGCGACTATGTACACGACGTTTTCAACATATCCTTAAGTAATAGACATTAAAATTTCACTGTTCAAGTTCAAGTTTACTGAGAAATGAGCCTATTCTTTGTACCTATGGTGGGAATGTATCCTAATTCAAAGCTGAACTTCTGAAGTTAACTAAACTTCATCAGACAGATATCTCGTTTGTTAGAAACTCGTTTAAAACTCGTTCGATGTTTTACCATCCGCACATTTCACACAATCTTTTTATCGCGCAACGAACAAAACAGCGTCGCTTGCCATAAAAAAATTCCCAAAAATATCTAACGAAACAAACAATAAATATGGCGATTTTTACGAGTATAGGTTTTGAAAAGTGTGATTCCCAAGTTCTTTAACCACACGCTTTGCGACATTGTCGTGGAGTTCATCTTCTGAAGATGCTTCGGTTATGGGGCAAAACGGTTGTTGAGTTTTTTATAATTCATATTTCATTTCATTTTTCTAATATTTTTCATATTTCTTAATTTAATTTCAGTCGTGGCTTCTATTATTCAAAATAAAATCATTAAAATCCAACTATAAGATAATACACTCATTAGTTACTTTTAGGTAATTAAAATAACAGGTAGATATCAAATTTTCATCCATAAGTAAAGTTCCTGATTGGAATTAGAAGTGAAGTGAGATAAAAAAATTATTCTTCAATCCATGAAATTTCCTGTTCAATCAAAACCTAATTAAAATTCTAATTAAGCATTATGGCAGGGTTTACATTATTTATAAATCTCATCTGAGGTTGTTAGGGGAAATTTTCTTCATTTATATAAAACCCTAACAGCGGATCAACAAATTTCCGTTCATTTTACACCTCGGTAACGGCATCACGTATTATAATATCACGAAAACTCGAGTGTTACAAACAATTTACGTCGAAAAGAGGAACTTTTATGCCGCTGGTATTTCTTTGGAAACATTACAAGAGAATTAGGTGAGTCGTGTCTTTATATTGAACCAAATAAAACAAAGGGTACAATAAGAAAGTATATAAGGGGGAGCCTTGTCGCATGTTGTCTCCATTACGGAGTTTGTATTCTTCTGTTCTAAGATGCAGATGAGACTAATCTGCACCTGCATCTTAGAATATAGTGACGAGGCGCACATGACTGTGCTATGGTGCTTAGGTATGAATATATACCGAGAATTTTCGAAAAATATGCAGCTTTCTTCACGATTTTCACGAGTAAGCGCGTACATCGCTATTAATATTCGAACTGCGAAAGTCTGTCTGTGACTCTTATATGGCTAATCCACTTGAGCAATATTCAAAGTAACGTAACCGACTCGTATAAGAGAATAGAATTTTGTCCTGTAAAAGATACCATGAGAATAAAATAAATCTCATCAATATCACTCCAGCCTGATAAGTCGTGTAGGCATAACAGATAGACAAACAAAATTTCATTCGTAATAATATAGGAGTATGGATTACTGTCTGAGATAAACGTAATTCAAACAGAAAATGTAATCTCGACCAATCTTTTCCTAGGTTGACTTGATTAATGTAGGCGGCAACCTTCATACGTATTGTTATTCCACTGTATTGTATATATTATTAGCAGAAATATTTTTACGCAGTATATTCAGACGTTAATAAAACAGTATGTTCATATAAAAACATTTTATATATGTGTTATAAATGCAAGTCTGTCTGTGTTCCTTTACGCTTTTAGCACTAAACCACTGGATGTATTTCTTCTGAAGAAAAGTAAAATATCGTTGATTGATATGTGTCAAGAATATCACACAATTCGATAGCATTTCGAGAAATGCCTTCACACAAGCGTAAAAAATATCTTGATATTAAAATTACAATTAAATATTAAGTGATATATATATTTTTCGTTGTATTGTAGCCAGGTAAGAACTGGACAAATAATAATTAATACATCAATGGGGCAATTTTACATACTACTCGTATTAAGACTATAAATACGAAAGTTTGTGAGTATGGATGGATGTGTGTTACTCTTTCACGAAAAAACTTTTGGACGGATTTGGATGAAACTGCATAGTTATACATCAGAATAACATATAGGCTACAATTTATAATGATTTTATGTAATATAACGATACATGTCAATAAAGTCGGAAAAAATCTGGCCTCTGGCTATCTTGGCGTACACTGCCTAAACCATTGGAGTTACACAAAGATGATTTATAGTAGTATTTTTTGTCTTGAATAGTTCTAAATAAAAGTCCGCGATAGCATATTTACCACCTTTTATGAGGAAGCCACTATGACCAAAATTGTGGATCGTAAATTTAATTCAACTACATACCATTTAATTATATTTATCAAACTCTTACAATAAATCAATACATTTGTTGCTTTCAATATTTCATGTAGATAAACTTTGTCTTTCACAGTGAGTAATTTGGCTGAATAGTTTAAAGTTATCACGATATGATTGACTTGAATGCAGCGCCGTAAAGTGCCTGATATGCGCGGTGCGTGAAGATTCTGTGGAATCCGTCAGTTTTGAAATTAGACATATGAAATTTTGGATGTAAAAGTAGCGTAGCCTGTTACAATCCCACTGCTGGGAATAGGCCTCCTCTCTCCATTTCTGAAGAGAAGGGTTGGAGCTACGACCTACCACGCTGCTCCAATGCGGATTGGTAGGTTACACATATCTCCAGAATTCTCTAGAGATATTCAGGTTTCCTCACGATGTTCCTCACGGTCACATTTTTTATTGTTATTATTATTATTTTTATTCACTATGTGCTACTCTCTCTCTCTGTTGTAATATGCTGCATGAATAAAGTCTTTCTTTCTTTCTTTCATTGCTGGGCTATCACAGCATGAGTAACTAATTAATTGATATTTTTTAATGTTAAGTAAAAAAAAAATATTCAAAATTATGTATCACGAAACTTAATGTGACAGACCAAATTCCACTTGAAGCCGCGGGCAAAAGCTAGTCTATCATTTATTTACGTATACAATTATCAATGTTAAACGACCTAGATATAGGTAATTGCCTTATATTTCTAGACTCTCGAGATGGCCTCGTCCGCAAATCTGCCTCACCGTAGATCCGGCCGGGATTATTCGTACTTTCCTTTTCCGCTCCGTTGGATTTACAGTTTTCAATTTAACTCACATCTTGAGATGTTTAAAGGCAATAGAGTTTTATTTTCATCCAACGTATAATTTTTATTTAATAAATCGTGCAAGTCACTATTGCAAATTTACAAAGAAATGGCGAAGGAGAGTTCTGGTTTAAGGTCTTCGTACACCTACGAGTATTTTATTAATAATCTTAGCATATGCATACATACATTCATTTAGAGATAATTTGTGTGGTTTTATAATGTGATAAAATGATTCGTAATTCGTATTACAAAAAAGAGCCATACGTGGCATCTACTATTTAAGTCTGCGTGATTCCCTGCGAGAGAAGTTTAAGGAAATAGGTATTCTTACATTTGCTTCACAGTCTATTTTAAACAGTGTCATTTTTGTACATAAAAATATAAAGAATTACAAAACGATAGGCGATGTATATAACAGACAAAGTAGGAACCGACATAAGCTTGCGACTCCTGCTTTGCGCCTAGCAAAAGTACGTAAATCGGTTGTGGGTTTGGGTATAAGATTCTATAATAAAATTCCGACATCAATTTCGGCCATGCCATTACAGCAGTTTAAAAACACAGTTAAAAAGAGGCTGATACAGAAAGCTTACTTACTATACTGTTGAAGATTACTTGGATGATAAGGATGTGTGGATATAGGTGCACTTCTACCCTGTACAAGACAGTAATAAATAAATGTAACTAATTTTAAGATTTATATTTTAAAAAGAGCAACCGCCGAGTTTCTTGCTGGTTCTTCTCGGTAGAAACAGCTTTCCGAACCAGCAGTAAAGTTGACGATTCAAAAGCACTTTTTTACAAGTTTACTTAAATAAAGAATATTTTGAATTTGAATTTAATAAATTTTATCGCTTTCAAATATACTTTTTTTTCCACTTAAGTCCTAAGTGTGCCAATCGAACTCCATATAAAGGTGTACACCTACACCTTTATATGGAGTTTCATAACGACACTGAAACCTTTAGCATTACAGTAAATTGCATATTTTATCGGCAATCAAACCCGCCATCTGCATCCGAAAAAACTCTCAGCTATTAAAAAAAATTAAATAGCGATATTAAACAAAAGTTTTTGATCCCTTTCTGATAATATTACGAACCAGGATCGATACAGCTTTGCCAATTTTCTTGATATTTTTATTTTTATGTAGAGTGTTGTACGTGTGTCTTAACAGATCTTAACAAAACTTTCAGTTAATGTTAGTCTAAACCTTAAATAGCACATATAATATTTGACGAACATATATTGATGAAATTCGGCCCAATTAATATTTTCAATACATGTAGGATGAAAAATCACTTTCACACTGTATAAATAAATAAATATATGGGACACTTACACACACGGTCGTTCAACCCCAGAGTAAGTAATTATAAGTAATTTAGTAAGTGTTATGGGTGACGGACAACTGGTAAATATGATACATATATAATTTTAAATACATACTTAAATACAAATACACTACCAGGCTCGAAAAACCAACAAATTGTTTATAGAAAATGTTGACCCTCGGCGGGAATCGAACCCGCGACCCACGGAGCTGAAGGCAGGGTCACTACCCACTACACCAACGGGCCAGTCACTGTGAACTGGGATAAACACGTACAATATTTGGAGCCCATTAACGGTTATGTTAAAGTGATCAAAATGAAGGGTAGTATTATATATTATAAGGTACACAACAAATAAGTTAAATACGAAACATGGTTGTATAAAAATGTTAAAATTGTTCAAGAAAATACAACCAATGTAAGCAACTTGAAACATGACTGAGTATTGCAGAAACTTCTTACAAGCACGCCTCATACAAACTCAGGAAAGTAATCAAAGTTTGCAACAGCCTGATAAAGAGGAAACTAATAAATACTGGAAATATTATTAGCATAGCTCTGATATGTATATACTAACTTATATACCTACTACATTAAAACATTAAATTATGAAGATACGGAAGTTTTACTACAATATGTTAAACAATATATATCTTAAACACACACACACATACGCTGTAATTTAAAAGCTATTCTATATTGTTTATGTTACTTTACGCTATAAATTTACTTACCTTTTTCATAATTATTACTTACCTGTATTATGGAAGAGCGAGACCTTCTGACACAAGTATTTTCTATGCTTACTAGAAGGTCTCAACCTGTATTTCTTGTAAAGATTTATTGAAATGAAATAAATATTTTGTTTTTTTGTATTTTGTATTTTTACTGGGACTAAGATAATATGGACCTTATAAAAGTAAAGTAACGATCTGTTGCTATCCCACTGCTGGGCATAAGTTTCCTCTCTCCGTTTTTGTAAAGAAGGGTTGGAGCTGAGATCTACCACGCTGTTCCAATGCGCATTGGTTGGTTACTCTATCGAGAAGTTCACGAGAAACACCGATCAGACACCGTTTTCCGTATTTGTCATTCAGTAAATTTTTTTAAAATAAAGTTATGTTCCATTAATTTCATCTACTTAACGAAGAACTTAACAACTTTTATTATTGCAAACAATATCACATTTTAAATACCAACATATGTTCGTTACACTTTAAATTTATACAATTTATTGCTCATATAATAAGTAGGTGTTGGTTACTTTATATCTAAACCCAAAAACATTTATTTATTAAAATAGCGGCTTATTACAATCCCACCGCTGGGAATAGGCCCCCTCTCTCCGTTTCTGGAGAGAAGGGTTGGAGCTAAGACCTACCAAGCTGCTCCAATGCGGATTGGTAGGTTACACATATCTCCGGAAATCTTTAGAGCTGTGCAGGTGGCCTCACTATGTTTTCCTTCATCGAGAAGCGTGTGATAAATTGCAATTATCAATTAGACACATAAGTTTTAATAGAAAAACTCATTGGTGCCTGCTCGGGGTTTGGAAACGTGACCGTCTCGAAAGAGTCGCACGGTCTCGCCGCTGGACTATCACAGCTCCTGTGTCATTTTTTTTACTAACCAGATATTTGTGTCAAAATAAATTATATACAAATATTCAACTGGTAATTCAATGGATGTTCATTTAGAGAATAGTAATTAATAAAGTCGACGAGGCTGTATTTGCCAAGCCAAGCACTACAGATGCCTAGCATGATACTAAAACTTTGACGCCAAAGCATTCATTAACTGTTCAGAATGGGAAGCAGGTCAACACAGCAGCTTCCAATGCCATCTACCAACTCTCTAGCAACTCGTGGCTTAATTTCTGATTTAAATAAAATGAAATGCTTCGATTCGATTTTTCAGATCATGACATAAAAATAATATGAGAACTTTTTGCTTAAAACGTACGTACTAGCAACACGGTGTACGAATTTCCCCATTGAAATAACATATGGCGCCACTAGTACTTTGTGTCGCGCTATAGCAGTGCTTTTGTAATTACATAAGAAGTCCCCAGAAGTCATATTCGTGGATCAACAACATCGCCTACCGATTCCATTGATTCAAAGTGTATCTTACTTGAACACTAAGCCTAAGCGATATTGTAATCGGTGCATCTTCTGGTACATCCATATTTCGGGATGCTGTGAAGGATACGTCCGCGATAGTCTCTGAATATGTGACAATACATTACGTTTTTTAATATAAATTTATTTTAAAATGATTATTAACACTATTTGTTATATCAATTTATTTAAAAATTATTATTCACGCTATTTTTTAATTTTTCTTAATATTTGTATTAGAATAAACTTTGCATGCCGAACTATTGGTGGAGCATAAGAACAATTTTTTATTAGGTGAACCTTATAATCATGTTTCCGCCGTGTGGTACCGGCTGAGTAGAATAGACCACCCTCTTTCTTACCGAGGTGTCGTAAAAGGCGACTAAGGCAAGTTGATGTCAGGCAGGTGGCCGATCGTTAAATACCTGCCAAATCATGTGACATGTTTATAAAATGTTGTGCCGACCCCACTGAGAGTGGGATAAGGGCAGGGGAATGATGATGAACCTTATAACCATGTTCCAAACAAATGTAAAGAAATAAATAAATGAGTACGTAAATATACATTTGTTAACGCGGTGTGGTATCCGGCAGAATAGAATAGACCACCCTCCTTTCTTACCGAGATGTCGTAAGAGGCGACTAAGGTATGCGCCGTGTGGTATCCGGCTGCATAGAATAGACCACCCTCATTTCTTTCCGGGGTGTCGTAAAAGGCGACTAAGGTAAGTTGACGTCAGGCAGGCGGCCGATCGTAAAATACGTAGCCAAATCATGTGACAAAATGTTTGTAACATGTTGTGCCGACCCCACTTAGAGTGGGTTAAGGGCAGGAGAATTATGAATGTAAATATACATTTGTTAATTCATACCAATGATCACGAAAATTTCGAAAAAAATACCGGTGTATTATGAATTCACATTGAATTATAACGTTAGACTTGTCGCAGATCTATGATATCCTTACCCCTCACTTGTTGCGCTATCGTATCGACCTATTTAGTCCACACCCTGAAACGTACCTAATATCGATATGACATTAATGTCAAGAGCCATTGTTTGAAGTTTGCTCGAAGCCTGTAAGTACTATAGACTTTCTGAACACGTGACATACGCATGCATATTGTTGAGTAAGGTATTTCGCAAACTATGATGTATACTATGTAAGTAATCGTTACATCAAGCTACGAAGCTAGTGTTTTCTTGCTCTTCCAAGTGGTGAGTGGTTAAGACTCACGAGTTTTATAAGCGCTACGTTACGCTTTATTGCAATTTGCCACTGAATACCTTTTTTGAATTAGGTCACTTTAATACTATGCGTGCGATATTACTAACGGAGAAAGGACAGAGTGCATCAACATCATATGTTCATATACCACTATTCTGCAAAAGACTTCTCATATAAGAAAGTGCGATATGTAGATTAGATCAAATGATTTTTTGGTTAAAAAAAAATGTAGATAAATTTAGTCTTTCAAATTAATTGATTAAACAAGTCAAGTTAAAAAAGCTTCATCAAAATTTCATGTCCTTATTTTTAACCGTTGACGAGTTCCGTCGTCCGAAGCCAATCCTGACAGCAGCATCAGGTAATGCTTATCACAAACATACATTGTCACCAGGATTGGACCAGTATGTAAAATTTCAGCTTAATCAGATACCGGGAACTGGGTCATAATTAACCCTTCGAACGATAGGTTCCCTTAGGTGATCATAAAACGAATTTTTGACATCCATTTTTAGATCATGTTATTTACTACATAATAAATATACGTATGATATTTATACCATTTCCTTTGTTATAAAATTCCCCATTGAATACAATAAATCGTTTTATAATAATAACTTACATTTATCGTTGCTGTCGAAAACATTTTGGTTTTTCCAAAATTGAAATATGATCCATAAAATCTCTTATCAAATTCACGTAAATTCACATAAAGAAACACAATATATTTTTTAAGACATATCCATGCAGCTTTATGGATTAACAATACTATTTTTATTGGCTATCGAAAATTTAATCATACAATATATTTAATCTCCGAACCCACTGAGTGCACCATATGCACATAAGAGCAAGTACCAAAGATAAATGTAACTTACTTTATTAATATATTTAATTAATATTATAAAATATTTGGTTGCATTCGATGGGGAATCTTATAACGAAGAAAATGGTATGCTAATCATAGGTATTATTAATAGTTTAAAAAAATGATTCAAAAATAAATGTGAAAAGTTCTGCGTGACGATTTGAGCACATGGTGCACAACGACGGCGGAAGGGTTAACTTGAAAGATTCAAATTTCACATACATATAGTACCCGGCATTAAATAATGCACATCGATGTTTAGAACGAAACAGCCGGTCATTTTGGTTTCGTAGAGCGCTGTTACTGTCACTCAGTTAGTATGTGACGTTTCACACGGGTTCTTCAGTCTGTGCGACAGTGATAAGAAAGAAAGAAAGAAGCAGAATCTAGCCGATTTTCTCTCTCTTTAAGCCTCGATGTGCATTATTTATTGCAGAGTACTTACTATACACGGCAAATTAAATAAAAGCTTTTAAAAAGTCGTATACGTGTCGTTGTCGTAGCAAAAAAATATAAAATGCAACTAGTGATAAAAGTTTTATTCAACATTCGTATTGATTTACGATTAATAGCGTTATTTAAGTCAACAATATTTTAAGGCTTTCAATTTTAAGTACCAAAAAGCATGTTAAGCTACTATCTTTCCTCCTATTATCGATGACTGATGTGCGCCGAACTGTCACTTATGATGACAAACGATGATTTAGTATAATGTGGGAATGAGGTAAGCTAAAACAGATGTAGGATTTACCCTGTTCACAACAACGCTAAATTATTTGACAATAAGGTTTTGTTTGATAATCCAAAGATGTCTGTATGTAAATGTAACTGCCCACCTCTAAATAAGTAATTTTTATTCCATGGCTGGACAGAGGCGTCCCTTTTTGTTATAAAGAGAAATAAGAGATTAGTTCTACAATGCCAACTGTGGTCAAAAATTCATGAGAACTTTGTTATCGTGATGATTTCGTCTACTCAGCGTTTGCCGCTTTCCCAGACTCTACTCGACACCTGAGGTGTTATGTTCCATCCATGCCTGTGCAAGAGACTACGCGCCACCTCGCCTTTGTCCCACCTAACATCGGTGGGAACGGACGTCACTAGTTATTAGACATATATTAGTATAAAACATAGTATAAGAGAACTTTTAGACTGTAACTACAATAAAGACATTTATTTGGATAAAGTGAGTTTTGTGTACCCAATAGTCGCCACTTATAATATAATTCGCGTGGAAATCAGTTTGTCACAAATTTGAATTGCGTGTGGGTTGAAATTTTGAGCATGAAACGAGTTAACCATCAGAGATGTTGTTACGAATTTATTCGTAGTATTTTTGTAGATCAACAATTCTTTTGTACATTATTTACGTGTATCTCTGCTGGTTTACGCAGCACACGCGACTAAAACTCCTAATAGGCGAGTTTTTACAACCGTGCGACCTCTTAACCTTAAGCTATCCGGAAGAATTGCACTATTTTTAGTAAAAAACTGTACAAAAATCGTAAGCGTAAAAAATACGTAGCCAAATCATAGGACAGGATGTTTGCAACATGTTGTGCCGACCCCACTTAGAGTTAAGGGCAGAATAATGATTTTTGTTCAGTTTTTTTTTAAGCCGTGTGGTATCCGGCAGAATAGAATAGACCACCCTCCTTTTTTACCGAGGTGTCGTAAGAGGCGACTAAGGTAAACGCCATGTGGTATCCGGCTGCATAGAATAGACCACCCTGATTTCTTACCGAGGTGTCGTAAAAGGCGACTAAGGTAAGTTGACGTTAGGCAGGCGGCCAGTCGTAAAATACGTAGCCAAATCATATGACAGCATGTTTGCAACATGTTGCGCCGACCCCATTTAGAGTGGGATAAGGACAGGAGAACGATGATTAGATTGGCGAATAGGCATATTTTTGTCTAATGTAATCCACATTAATTGTCTAAACACTGGTCAACACACTTTACATATATACCGATTCACTAAAATATCAAAGAGAATTTTTGCGTGCTGAAATGCTCACATATTGTTCTATTTCTACTGAATTTCGTGCATAGCACTTAAATTGCCGTAATTAAACCTGACAAACAGGAGCTATCACGATATTTGATCCTTATCATAGATACTAATGGACCTCATTTACTAAATTACCTACTCCCAACGTCAGTGGTTGGAAATAAGTTTACTGTTAATTATATTACGCAAGAATCTATCCATTTACAATAGCAGACACGGTACCGTATATTGTATCATAAGGACATAATATATGTGTCGTCACTTTATGATGTGCTTAGGTGTCTAATAATAACTTACATCAGGGGCTTTTGCTTTTATTTCTTCTAAAAGAGAATTGGAAATAGTTTTCTTACAACGACCTCACAATTCCCACAGGAATCAAACTAAGGTCTGTCTGAAGATATGGTTTAGATTGTAACGCAATATATAATTTGACCTGACCTGATATAGTTCGAAGTACTGATAGACGTTAGCTCCCTAGGGTATAGAAATGACGACCGCGCACTAGAATTGTAGGCATGGAAGTAACTACCCAAAAGTTTTAGCAACGTTATGTAATAATAGTCTCTGACTATTAACCATAACCGCTCTTCATAGTATGAAGAGCTAGGTTAAAGGAAGCAGACTTATAACGCTGTTCTTTACTTTTACTATTTTTTCCGTGTTACTTTTTTAAAAGGTTACTAATTTACATTGTAATAAATTATTTACTTTAAATTAGAAGGTTAACATGAAAACATTTTTATGAAAAAAAGTTATTTATGGGTCATATAACTGTAAATACAAGTAAGTTAGATATAACAGATTTTATGTTACTGACGTTTAAAAAGAAGGACCTGAAATAGCTGAAACATATATCTAATATTTTTAATATAACCCCAAGAAAATACAAACAAATGATGTAAAAAGAAACGTAATATCTTGACAAGTATTGCGTGACCATTCCAATGAATTTAGCACAGCTGTATTACGCACTTATAAGTGTTATAACTTAGTTGAATAATAAAAAGCAATATTTATAAGACGATTTGACGATTTGAGAAAAATGGAAAGTTCTTTATTTTATGAAACTAATAGTTGATGTGGTCATGAGGATCATGCAGGACTTATAAATTTCTTTACTGTTAGATTAAGTTTGCTGAGTTTCTACCTCAAAATTTCCAATAACCAGCAAGCTGCCAACATTATAGTTTTCGACAAGCTTGCCTTAGACGTTTCACTGTCACTGTCAATTACTACTAATAATTGTCAATTGTATATTTTAAGTATTTTTTTTTTCAGAGTTATCGATAGGCGGTGTCAGTCACGTGTTACGCGAAAAGTTGCATTTTTAAAAACCACTTTAAAAGCTGATATTGGCCTTTCCGTAAGTACTATTTTCAGTGCCACTCATTACTTACGGAAAGTAGTATTTTTATGATTCATTTATCATTTTAGAACAATGGAGAAGCAATGATTAAAATAACACTACAATATATAACTTAAGAATATCGAATATCAAAGAAAACAAATGTTCGTAGATGCGAAATAACAGATTGATGAAGATTACTATTTCCACGATTTTTTTAAAATAAAGTCACTAACAAACAACTCGCGATTGAATGGGCAAATTTTTTGACAGCAAAGGCATAACTTAAATCTGAGCACTGATATCGAATTTCTACGAAATAACAATTTGGTTTTTTACATATTCCCCCTTATTGTTGAGATCACGTTCTGTTTACTATCTTTAGTTTATTTCCGGTTTATAACTGGTAGAAAACGTAAGTCGACAGTCGCTTCCATGTAAAAGCTCGATGCATATGTGTCAAGTATGTATTTGAATACTAAGCTTGGCCTGAACAAATCTTAGGAAAAAACTTAGTTAGAGAAGAAAGCGTCTGAATAGCTTTCATTTATACATATTATAGAACAAAATCCTCAAAAGCTGTCCGTCTGTATGTGATAGATATTCTCAAAATCTACTGTACGGATTTTTGTAAGGCTTTTACTAAGAGATAGTGCAATTCTTGAGGAAGGTTTAGGTTCATAGTAAATTACGGTTGAACAGTATATGTGAATAGAAATAACACATAAGAAAAAACCTTGTGACACTGATTTCCACGCGGGCGAAGCCGCTGGCAAAGCTATTGTTTTGATATATTGAAAACATGTTGGTACCTACATAAGAAATTAGTCAAAATAGTATTTACAATTAAAAGAAAGAGTGCAATCGACTTTTTAGTCGCGCACTTAAATTAAGAATGTGGGTCATTCGTGACTACCAATAAGGTTAAGTTAAAACAAAGCTATGTTACTTAAACAATAGCATTAGTGAAATTAATATTGTAAATAAGATATTGGCATAAGTGAACTTACATACTACTTTAATGACGCTAGTATAACGTTGTAAACGATTAATTACTGTTTTATCTGTGCTATCTCAATAGTTACTCAAATTTTATATTAATGATACCCAAAATAGAAATTGAAGTCAGGATAATAAATATTAAATCACGATGTAACCACTTACAACCGTTTCAAAGGTCAACAAGTGTAAAGTAAAAGTTATAAAGTAATTATGCTCAAGAGGTATATCAAGCTCGAAAAAGAGATGCCCTGACTAGCATTTTAGTACTAACGGCTTTTATACGGTCTGCTAACAAGCGATATGGTACTCAATGACTTACTGTTGTCCGAATGTCAAAACGAAGACTTAGCTGAAATTTTTAAAGTCACCGGACGAAATCGAATCCAAAACCTAAAAACCCTGAGTTCGCCGAAATAAGTAAAGATATATTAGGTTCTAGTATATTTCCCTGCTTAGAATAGCGAGTCTATTTTATCGAGTCAGCCAGTCTACATCATTGACCTGAAACATCAGCTCCTTGTTTGTGAAGACTGCTGATCGAACTGATCACGTCTGTTCACTTATGAAATCCTAATGACCAGTTTACGCATCATATTGCAACCCAATATGCACAATATGCATTATATTGCTCTATAATAACTTAAAAGAAAATGTATTAATACTTATGTATATACAATACTAAAATTTACGATAAACTATGTCTCCTAAAATTCCAAACTTTACTTTGAAAGTCGTCTCACACCTATTTTAAAGTTTAATGTAAACTTAACAAACAACGTTTTACCTAGAACATTTTATATCAAAACATGCCTATAATTTTTTAATATATTATGTGTTGTGTTTAAAAGTACTAGTAAATTAATTTTTGGCTTGTAAAAAAAATTAGGCTTATTTTTATAAAAATAATAACAATAATCCATTGGAAAAATATCACACATAAATATAAGCATAATAAAACCACAGCACAAAAAGTTAAATCCGCAAAACAATATAAGTATTAAGTAATGCGTGTGCCTAGCGTGCGTGCCTAGCGGTGAGACCGTGCGACTCTCTAGAGACGACATAGGTTCAAACCCCGGGCAGGCACCAATGAGTTTTTCTATTAAAACTAATGTGTCTAATTGATAATTGCAATTTATCACACGCTTTTCGGTGAAGGAAAACATCGTGAGGAAACCTGCATATCTCTAGAGAATCTAGGGATATGTGTAACCTACCAATCCGCATTGGAGCAGCGTGGTAGGTCTTAGCTCCAATCCTTCTCTCCAAAAACGGAGAGAGGAGGCCTTAGCCCAGCAGTGGGCATAGTAACAGGCTGTTACTTTAAATAATTTATAGAATTAGGCGTTACTTTGCGGAGATCCATAATACAAAAGCAATAATAAAATTATTTTGCTATAATCCGCGATACAGTAAATAGAAAATATATATAGTGTTTAATGTATAGTGGACTATTAGTATTTTCATACCCGATACGTGCAGGATTCGTAAAAACACATGCACAAACCTCCACCACTTCCACCAAAATACACAAGCACTACACAGTTTCACTATCACAAACTCAACAATCTTTTCGCCCCGCAACCGAAGCATCATCAGGAGATAGAGTCCACGACAAAATCGCAAAGTGATCACTTTGCAAGAATCACAATCGCAAGAATCACTTTGCGATTTTGTCGTGGAGTCTATCTCCTGATGATGCTTCGGTTGCGGGGCGAAACGATTGTTGAGTTTGTGATAGTGAACCTGTGTAGTGCTTGTGTATTGTGGTGGAGGTTTGTGCATGTGTTTTTACGAATCCTGCACGTATCGGGTATGAAAATACTAATAGTCCACTATACATTAAACACTATATATATTTTCTATTTACTGTATCGCGGATTATAGCAAAATAATTTTATTATTACTTTTGGCTGTTACTTTACTTTACTACTTTTAATGCGTGTGTAAAAAAACTTTAAACAAACCATAAAATAAAGAGCCGAAGTGAGAATTATTACGATATCACCACTTAGTGAAGTAACAATAACGACCTGTTGAAAACGGGGTTGTTGTCCTGCTCTAGCGTTATCGGCCACGTATGTGCGTCTCGTTTCGGCTTTAGGGCTCCGTGCGACACGACCGCGCGAGCCGGCACTTGGGAACACACTGATCGCCCGCCCTGCGATCTATAAGGAAGCGCCACCCGCCTACAGTACGAGCCCTGAATAAAGGGAACGGATAAATACGCGGTCACCAGGTACAATGATGCCCAAACAACAATGTTTACGAACGTCCGTGTAATATAGAAATTTAGATTTAATCAGATTGGTAAATTCAAATTCAAATTCAAAATATTCTTTATTCAAGTAAACTTGTAAACAAGTGCTTTTGAATCGTCAACTTTACTGCTGGTTCGGAAAGCCGTCCTACCGAGAAGAGCCAGCAAGAAACTCGGTGGAGCTCTTTTAAAAAAGAAGATTCTTAATACTAATTACATTTTGTCATAGCTATCCTGCACAAGGTCAAAAGGAGCTATATCCACGCATTCTTATCATCAATGTAAGCCTCCACGGTATAATAGGCTTTCTGTATCAGCCTCTTTTTAACAGTATTTTTAAATTGCTGTAATGGCAAAGTTAAAATTGATTGTGGAATTTTGTTATAGAATCTTATACCAAACCCACAAACGACTTACGTACTCTTACAAGGCGCAAAGCAGGAGCCGCAAGCTTATGTCGGTTCCTACTTTGTCTATTATATACATCGCCAATCTTTTTATAATTATGTATATTTTTATGCACAAAAATCAAATTGCTAAAAATATACTGTGAAGCTAACGTAAGAATACCTGTTTCCTTAAACTTCTCTCGCAGGGACTCACGCGAATTCAAATTATAAATGCCACGTATGGCTTTTTTTTGCAATACAAAAATTTTCTCAATATCAGCGCATTTACCCCATAACATTATTCCATAAGACATAATGCTATGGAAGTAAGCAAAATAAACTAGTTTTGCTGTTTCTACGTCTGTAAACTGTCTTATCTTTCGAATAGCATAGGCTGCTGAACTGAGTTTAGCAGCCTATGCTGAGGTAATACCTGAGGATAGCAGCCGGAAATCTGCGTGGCAAAACTATATGGTGATAATATACCATGATATATTTACAACCCCACTTTCTCCGGAATTACAATACTAAAATGTCATTTGTGTACATAAATTTTTTGTACCACATCGTCGTAAAGTACCGAAGAATGTCAACATGATGTTGTTCTGGACTACTACTAGATTCCCGTCAAATTAAGCGTTAAAATTACCCTCAATAATAATAATAACTATTATTATTGAGAGTATTAATATAAGGCGGTATTACTCGAAACAGCACGTATTGTGAGGAAGTTCCTCACTCTGGAGCCCTAGCCACCGGTAGCTTGATTATTTCGTTTTTTTAACATTAAAAATATTTAAAAATGTAAAAAGTTAGGATTAGGGGAAATAAAAGAATATAATAATTTTTTTCACTATTGTTTCATTCAATTTCGTCTGAAACAGTCGATTAAGCGTGAAAGCATATCAAACGAATACATAGTTTTTTAGGTTAATAATAAAAGTATTGATAAGTAAAGAAGTAATGATCGTAACCCTAGATCAACACATCCTCTAGATCAAGAAATTTCAATACACTGTATTTGCTTCTTCCAAATTGTGTAGCCGTTAAATTTATTATGAGTTTAATCCTATCTCTACTTTTGCTATAAAACACGCAACAAGCTACTTTTGTTATATCCAGAACCCACGACTGGCCGGTAGATCAGATTGTGAAATAGAGTCAATAGTCTTAACCAACGCTGTTCAAATATTTGCTCTCCAGCTATTCAAATACTGTGTAACAGAAAAAAATACCTAGCTAACAAATAAACTTTAACACTTATAAGAACAATAATAATATTTAAAAAGTAAAGTTAACTAACGGCCTGTTAATATCCCATAGCTGAGATGAGGTCTCTCTCCTTTTTGGCGAGAAGGATTGGAGCTAAAACCTACCAAACTGCTCCTATCCGTGCTATCCTAAGAATTTTCTTGAGATATGCAAGTTCCCTCATGTTTTTCTTCACCGAAAAGCGTGTGATAAATTGCAATTATCAATTAGACACAAGTTTTTTTCTATTAAAACTCATTGGTATCTGCCCGGGGTTTGAACCCATGATTGTCTTTAGAGAGGCACGCGGTCTCACCGCTGGGCTATCACAGCTTAGTTAAGTAATATTCAACATTAATCTAACTACGAAAAGCATAAAGTACACGAAGAAATTTCGGTTTCCAATAATACTTTCTAATATCTTCACACAATATGTAACGACAGTATAATTACAATAAACAACGGAATTAAATAATTTTTTTTAGACAATTCTAATAAAGAGAGATTAGAGATTTCTATGGAGTACCATGTTCCTCATAAACCACGAATAACTAGTGTCGTCATTCTGAATTCATTTATAGACTTGTCAATCTAATCATAATATACCGCAAATGTACTGATTATGAATTTCCTACGAGCGAGTAAACGAGAGGTTGGAGTTAAGTGCTCTTAATCGAGGTTTTCAATTTTGCCATTCCCGAAATTGCCACCATTTTGGTAAGAGAGCAGACAAATCAAATTATATTAATGGGGACTTGATTGAGCTGGCTAATAAATTATACTTACAAATGCGTTTATTTTTTTATTGTTAGAAATAGGATTTTGAGGTTGTATCATGTTTATATAAAAGGTAAAGTGGTAGTCGACGCGGCGTATAGTATGAAAAACCGATGGGCGTTGCGATCCTAAGGTGCTTTAATGACGACCCCGCACCGGAGAACGCAGTGTTGGGGGAGCACCTACGAGGCAAACTAAAGACCTCGAAAATCAAAGACACAGGGTCGTGTGCTAGTGAAATCATTTGAACAGGCTCGAAGCTCCAACAAGTTGTTTATAGAAAATGTTGGGCAATAAAAAACAACAAATTTAAATTTATATATTCCTAAACATTTAAAGTACAGATGTAATGCAAAATCTTCGCATAATAAATATAGAGTATCATATATTTGGAAATTGATGTATTAGTAACGTCATTTGATTTTATTTTAGCAAAACGAAAATAACGTCGTCTAAATCTAATTGATATCTAAACACTGAAAAAGCGATGATGGTTAAAAAATCATACTTTTACAAAAGGTTTGTGATTTCAAACCTTAGGCACATATAAAATTTCAACAGAACCCTTTATTGGATAAAATTTCATGTACCGAGTATACAAAAGTAATAATAAAATTATTTTGCTATAATCCGCGATACAGTAAATAGAAAATATATATAGTGTTTAATGTATAGTGGACTATCAGTATTTTCATACCCGATACGTGCAGGATTCGTAAAAACACATGCACAAACCTCCACCACTTCCACCACAATACACAAGCACTACACAGGTTCACTATCACAAACTCAACAATCGTTTCGCCCCGCAACCGAAGCATCATCAGGAGATAGACTCCACGACAAAATCGCAAAGTGAAGCGTTATCCAAACAAGCGTTGTTAAATAGTACTTGGTTCATCCCCACCCTTTATTTACCTCGGAACACGTGCAACAAGCTTGAACTAGAGACATTTATCTGCTCGTTAATGAGGGTGCCATTGTTTGCCATGAGGTTGCCATTTTGCCAACTCCCACCAATACCCTCCTGTATGGGTAGCGCGGCGCAGTACGATTTTTGTCGTGAAGCCTATCCTCCTGATGATGCTTCGGTTTCGGGGCGAAACGATCGTCGAGATTGTGGTGGTGGGTGTGTGTGCTGCTTTTGTGTTCGTTGTTGCTGGTGAATTGCGCCTTGGGGTGCATGTGGTGGCTGGTCCTGCATGTATAAGGTGCGTAGATTTTGCCTGCTTCATACACATTGGCTTTGCATGCATTCACTTAACCCGTGCGGATTATAGCAAAGTAGTTAGTTCTGTTATATTGCTTGTAATATGGAGTTCCGCAAAGTAACGCCTGCTTCTATAAATCATTGTGGCCCATATTGTAATTATTCGTATATACATTTGTAATCTATATTTAAAAGAAAAATTACAAATTAATTCGGCCTTTTCTGCCACCTATCCATAAGTAGTTTAATCTTAGTTACTAGAACTTAATTCTAACTTTCTTTCGATGGACTCATTTGAGGCAGACTTCCCTATTCTAGTAGATATAATAACTCTATGCTTAAATGACAGTTACTTCGTTATTGCCATGATTATTTTTTGTTATTCGTCAGTGTTGTTTGTTTTTTATTTGAATGTCAAAAATATGAATGTACTGAAGAAGAAAAAAAAAACTTCATTATTATGAACGATTGACAAGGCGGTATGGTCAACGACCTTAGCCGGCTCGTTTAAACACGGGCGAATGGAAGGAAAAAAAATAATGTGCAAAATAGTGTCCTAACTTCCACAACAATATGCAGAAAGCTTATTTTTGTCGTGTATGCTTACAAACAAAAAATACCAGAGGTATAAAACTTGTGAAAAATTCCAAAATCTTACATTTGTTTGAGTATTGCGTAGGAAACGCCGTAAGTAAATTGCCACATTATTTTCATATTAATTAGAAGAAGGATAAATTTATTACTAGGATTTAGTTCTTTTAATTTTAATGAATTTTATAACACTTAAATCGAAGATAATAGAAACATTAATCTTCTTTCCTTGAAAATGACCGTGAACTTTTGTTCTGTAAAATATAGTTTATGTTACCTCACATCAATTTTCACATAATGTGTTGTAAAACATACCATATTGATATCTATTAATAGTACAAATATGTATATTCCCTTAGTAACAGTTATCACTGAATTCACGATAACTTCAAGTAACCCAGTAGTGTGGTATATTAGTTACACAAAACTGAAACTGTAACTAAACATTAGAAAAACATAAAATGCATTGTTAGTCATTTAACATTTGTTGACAAAATTTCTGCTTCCCATTTGTATTTTAAAATCTTAGTTTATGTATATGAACACTTATATTACTCAAATATACTTTATTACAATGCAATCTTTAATTATATATATTATATTAAATCTTTCCTAACATCTTTTTTGTTTCTTGGTGTGCACTTAAGTAATGTGAGTTTTGATAAAACTTGTTTTCTCTATGTGAAAGTTATCCATTATCTGTCTCTTTCTAAACCATTTGGTTTATAATATAATACCCAATGGCTTAGACGACTATACCTATGAAGTTGCTTGTCAAATTTTACAGACCTTCTATAAATTTTAATGAAAGTAAACTGTCTTAAATAGTCATAGCCTGTATGGCTATGTTCTACATGGATGAACTACAAAATAGAGATTTTTGTCATGTGAAGTTAGCATTTATGAAATTATTCTCAGTTGTTGTTTCATTTATTGGCTTTAATATTTTTTAATATTTATTAGCTGTTAATTTTTTTTTTTGTTTCCACTGTGTGTTCCATTTGATCGGCTCGACATAAGTAGTCGAAAACATATCAGTCATATAAGATTCCTTGCAGGTTAACATACAATATACATCACAAACACTATGCTTAAAATGTAAGGAAAATGTTGAGAAATTTGCTAATTTTAGGAGAAAGTGTCTCAAATCAGAACAGTTTTGGCAAAACTACACAACCCATAACGTTGATATACCTGTAAGTTACTTTTCTACTTGAGCTTTTATAAATTGCAATAAACATCTTATTATCTACGATAGTAACAAAATTGTTTGCAATATATACTTTTTTCTTGTTATGACTTTTATTATTTTATATAATTTCTGACCGCAAATATTTGTTTATCTAGGCGCAGACTGTAAGTATTATCAAACATTGCTGATTTTGTGAAATATCTTGTTTTTTTATATAAATTGAACATTATACTTTCCGCTTTATTAAAATAGCATTTCCATTTAAAAATAATAATGATGATATTTAGATTGAAAGTTGAGTTTATTTAGATATTGTCATGTTAATTAAATGGCTTGAATTTTGATGACAATGTACTCTGCAAGTTCTTTTAAATAATGTCATTATATGATTTTTTTTATTGCTACAATGTTAAAGAAAATATTTGGTGTACCTATTGAAAACTTTTCAGCATAGCTTGATAACAGGATTATATCAATGTCACATATTTGCCATACCAATGGAAAATATAGAATGACCTTTTTCTAAGTTGTGTTTAAAATTGCTTTAGAGTGTGGTTAAGGATATCGGGATACTTATATGCTGCTGGCGGTAATGAACGCTATGTCCTTGCCACTATCAGATTTTTAGGCGAATATGCTTATAAATCGTCAGGCCAGGCAGGATTCATATAATTTTAATATAAATAATAATTAATCTTATTTAGTGATTATTTTTAATTTTCATTGTTTTTTAGCATGAGAATATAGTAGAAAAGCTAGGACAGTATTTTTTTATTTTAACTCAAAGTCATTATAAAGTGCAGTTATTACTATTCAATATAGTGAAATAACTATCTCATTATTTTAGAATTTTAAAAATATAAAAGATGATAAAGACTTATCAATAACCATAAAAGAAGAGCAAAGAGAAATAGCTGTTGAAGTAAAGGATGAATCCATATCTTCAACAGAGCAATTAGAGGAAGATTTTGATGATGTTGATAGGAAACCTTCACTTGAGATAAAAAATATTGAACAGTCTTCATTGAGTAATAAAATAAAAAGAAATATAGAAAACAATCCGAAAGTTAAATGTGATCTTGATAACAAAAAAACCTTTAAATGTAAAAATTGTAAGAAAACATACAGTAAGTATTAATAGTTGAATACCTTTATTTGCTGTATACATTATATCAACGTTTTGACCAACAGACCATTACTGAAAATTTGTCCATTCAATGGATTTTCACTTCATAGGATCTCGGTAAGACTGAATGCTTCAACAATTCTCTTATATGTGTCTGCGACGATATTCGCAAACCATTGCATTGTCTTGGTACAATTGCCATTCCAATTATACATTAAAGACTTGTTGAGTTATGGTAATGTCTTAAAATCGCTTCATTTCTAAGCTCTCTCTTAAGAGAATAATCTGTGACAAGGTTACTATCACTTTCAAAATCCTTCTTAAGCTTAGATATCATCTAAATGGTGATCAATAGGCTTATCGTTTAACTTTGACCTCGCCTACGGGATACAAAGACGTGGAGGTAGGACGAGAACGAGGACTAAGGTCACCTCTTTTACATCACGCTACGGGCGCTCGCAACTACCTCACTCCCCATTCTCGTTACCTACGCGCCCGCAGGCCAAGTCTGAGTTAAACGGTTAGCCTATACCTAAATGGTGTTAGCTTTTATAGCGTTACGGGATGGACTGTATTATGAGCAAGAACAAGCTTTTACAAACCTAATTCATACTCAAATTACAAAAATAATGCAGAATTGTGATATTTAAATATCTACTAAATTCTACAAACGTCATAAGACGTAAAATAAGGTTTATGACGCTTTTCATTTTAACTGAATTGTTTGAAGGTACATCATTATATAGTACATATTTATTGAAATTGATATACACAAGATTATAGGAATACAGATATTGTAAATCTAAACTGTTGCAAAATACACGCTCCATTAAATTTCTCTTAAACAAAATCTTGCGGTTTCAAATTACAAATCTCCCGCATACTTCTCTGTATCTGAAAGAGCGCTTTGTACTTTTTTCTGGTTCTATCTGTTGCTTTTGCCAGTTCCGGTCTGATGATAACTTTATCTTAAAAAATTCTTCGTATAGCAGATCTATTGTGAATGTTCTATTGATGCAATAATTTGCATCTGGAATTCTCTTTTATAACTGGAACGCAATGAATTGTTAATATTTTTAACGATTATTAAATATATAGTATTTATCTAATTTAGAGATGTATTGTTTTTAATTATTATATCCATTATAAGGGGATTTTCTTGCAAATTGTTTAAGTGGTGGCGTCCTTACACTCTCAGTCTTTTAGGACTCATTTAAATCCTCCCAGGTCCTGTAGCCTACAAAGTTATCGGGCTACTTGACGTTTGGCTTTAACAGTTTTATGGTCAGGTATGGTCACTGTTAGGCCAATTCTTATTACATCCAAGCTTGGTATCGGCAGTGGAAGAGTTAATAGGAGCCATGGAGAAGAAAATTATAATTAATTATTATTACATATTAACATCGCGCTTTATGTTGATTATTTCAGACATTTCATGAGATTCGTGTTTTTTAGCCTATTTAAACCTATTATATACTTGCTGTTGATTGCTACTAACTAATTATGCTAAATTCTTATTACTTAGATATATCATATATTTAGGTTGCACATACTTTAGAAAATTTCAAGGACGTGTCTGTATAACGGTGTTACGTTTAAAATAAATAAATTTTTATTTTTGATAATCTATATAAGTTTTTTTTTAAGAAATTCCGAGGGTTGGGCATTTGGCTCGGAATTGTTTTGTTTAAATATTAGGCGATCAAAAAAATACAAAAATCACAAAATTGAATTCCCAATCTGCCCTAATGGTTTCCAAATTGTATGAATATTATATTATATTGTGTATAGAAATTTTCAAAATTAAAACCTTTGTATCTTCTGGTTATTAATTTCGTCTCCATTCAATCTGAAATCGATGTGGATATATCTTTTCGTTGAAATTTGAGTATGTTTTGTTAATATATTTTCTTATTTAAATTTTTATTTGTATTTAGATAAGTACAAATGGTTATTGAAACATAAAAAATGTTGCCAGCCAAAGATAAGAAAAATTAAAAGAAACTTTAAAATTAAAAATATCGAGCTTGATAATGTTAAATTATCTCCCAACGACTGTGGTAAGTGTTATTATAGTATTTTTTATATTACGTACTATTATAATGTGAAGCAAGTATATCCACACTAATGTTATAAATGCAATTAAAAGTCCATCTGTCTTTCTGTTTGTTAGGCTATTACGGCTAATCGGCTTGAGTGATTTTGATTCACACATAACACAAAAGTTCAAATTTTCGATTTTGATAACACAAGTTTAAAGAAGCAATTAAAGAGACTCATTAATAAAGCTTATTATAATGTTAAAGACTATGTTAATGATAAGAAAGCTTGGAACTAAATTGCGACCAGCTATGCACTAGATGATATTGTAATCTATGTTTGTTAACAATAGTAAATACAAAATTGTAATATTTATTTTTAAAAAGAGTGACCGCCGAGTTTCTTGCTGGTTCTTCTCGGTACGGTAGAGCACCTTTCCGAACCAGTTGTAGCTTCGATTTAATTTTAATTTGACGATTCAAAAGTGCTTGTAATAAGACAATTTGAATAAAGATTTATTAGAAATTGAATTTGATTAGATTATGTGAAAATCGCACCTCATATACCGGGCTAACATATATATATTTTTATCTAAGAAATTCCCAGTGCTTTCTTCTTCTTCTTCTTTTGGTAGTAGCGGCTGTGCAGGTCCACGAGGCCCAGTATCACTTTGACCATCACTGATCTATTGTGATCGCCACTGCTTACAGTTCGCTGCCAATCCCGGTATCCTCTAGGAATTCCAGGATTTTCTTGGCAGCGAGGTTTTTAACCTTCGTGGGGCTTAAGATATGCGACCCTAGGAGTAAATGTCGGCGGTGAACCAGTGCGGGGCAGTCACAGAGGATATGCATGGGTGTTTCCTCCGCCTCTAGGCAGAGTCTGCACGATCCAGTGTCTGACAGCTTCAGGTTTAACATGTGTCTATTTAGTCCACAGTGCCCTGTAAGCGCCCTCGCTAGTTTACATAAGTTAGTTCTACTTAGCGCTAAGATTTTGCTAGTTGATCCTTTATTAAAGGCTTTCATTAGCGCTTTCGAGTGATTTAATCCTGGGCTGTTTCTCCAGAGATTAAGTGTATGATAATAACAGTAGGCTTCCAGAGTAAGCATGGCCAGGCTTCTAGGGATTCCACAGATTGGCTCTGGACCCATCTGTGAGGTTTTGGCACCTGCTTTAGCAAGATTATCGGCAACTTCGTTGCCGTGTATGCCTGCGTGCCCTGGAACCCAACGAAGGATCACCCTGTTATTAGAACCCAGGGTGTTAAGGAGATTTTTGCAGTTTTCAACCAGCTTCGACTTTGTGTTCTCAGTGGATAGAGCTGTCAGAGCCGCTTGGCTGTCTGAGTGTATGTATATCGTGCGATTAAGGTAGTTGTCCCGAAGTAGGGTTATAGCGCATTCAATTATGGCGTACACCTCTGCTTGGAATATAGAGGTAAATTTGCCCAAATTGCGATGTATCGTCCAATTGGGCTTTTCTCCATATATACCACAACCTACCTCATTTCCTGACTTGGAGCCATCGGTAAACAACTTGAGGCTGCCAAATTTCCAAGTTAACTGGTTATTTATCCAGGCATCTCGGGATGGAATGTCCACAGAGTAATGTTTGTGGAAGATAAATCTGGGAACCATCGCATCCGATGGCATGCCCAAAATTGGTATATTAAGTATGGAGTCTTGAAATGATCTCAGTACTTTAGATTGCCATTTCATTTTAGCCTGGTGCGTAATTCTGTGCATGCTGGCCCTTGCCTCCTTTTCAATATACAAATGAAGAGGAGGCAGATTCAGCAAAGCATTCAGTGCAGCGCCAGGGGAAGTGGACATGGCACCGGTAACTAAGAGACAGGCTGTTCTCTGCAGGCCAGCTAGTCTAGTTTGTATGGTTGTTTGCGTCGTTTTCCTACACCAGGCCACTGAGGCGTAAGAGACTATTGGTCTCACAATGGCGGTGTAGAGCCACAGTGCAACCTTGGGTTTAAGACCCCATCTGTTGCTTGCGAGACGACCGCACGTGTTTAAGGCTATTTTTCAGTATACCATCAACATGTGAGTTCCAAGTTAACTTTTGGTCTAGGATAATACCTAGGTACTTGACCTCATTTGAGAATGGTATAATTTTACCTTTCAACTCTGGAGGCTCAAGTGAGTCCAGTTTGGTGCGTCTAGTGAAAGGTACGATGACAGTTTTAGCGGCATTTATAGAGAGGTCATTCTCACTACACCATCTGTCAATAATTTTTAGTGCATTTTGTAAAAGATGCGATAGGCTGCTATGGCAGCTACCTCTTATCATCACCGCTAGGTCATCCGCGTAACCTTGGGTGTCTATGCGGAGATCGCTCATACAAAAGTTCGTCCACGGCTAAGGTCCATAGCAAGGGTGATAGAACGCCGCCCTGAGGGCAGCCCCTTGTAGTATAAACCTTAGCGGTTGAGTTGTTTAGCTCTAATCTGGCTAATCTGTTAGTGAGCATCGCTTCTATCCAAGCTATTGTGGTTCCGTCGACCAGTTTCCTAGTTAGACCCCTCACAAGAGTTCGGATAGGAGTGTTGTCGAAAGCTCCCTCAATGTCAAGGAATGCCGTTAGGGCTACTTCCTTATTCTCCAGTGCCTTCTCTACCTTGTCTGTAAGGCTTAGCAGAGCCGTTTCAGTGGAGCGGCCCCTGCAGTAGGCATGCTGGCTGCTGTGTATGGGTCTTGATATAATGACTTCATCCCTGATGTATCTGTCAATTATCTTCTCCATAGTTTTGAGTAAGAATGAGGACAGACTTATAGGCCTAAAGGATTTCGGAGAGGAGTAGTCCTTCCTTCCCGCCTTTGGTATAAAGACTACCTTAATTTTGGTCCATTGTCCCGGTATATATCCCCAGGCATAACTGGTCCGGAAGATTTTAACCAGATGCGGTATTAAGAGGTCCACACCTTCCTTGAGAAGGATTGGTGTAATGCCATCAAGCCCGCCTGTTTTGTTGCGATTAAAGGAGTTGATCGCCCACCTCACTAATTCGGGTCTTATAATCCTGGTGGCTTTTTTCCAGTTCTCGTGGCGAGGTGTTTTCGGAGCACGCACCAAGTTATTAGCAGCACTAATATCAAGTGCTCCCGGAAAGTGAGTTGCTGCAAGTAACTCCAGCGTTTCTCGTTCATTTGTGGTGAAGGAACCACTAGGTCCTTTAATGAGTCCGAGTTGGTCAGTGTTGACCTTTGATAGCATTCTGTGGAGTCGTGCACTTTGAGGTGTACTAGAGATGTCCTCACAGAACTTCCTCCAAGAAGCCCTCTTGGCCTTCCTAATTTCTTTGCTGTATTCAGTTTGGGCTTCGCGAAACAGTCCCCACTCATGGGTTCTTTTAGCCCTATTGAACAGTTTCCGTGTTTTTGCTCTTAGGTTATTGAGTTTGGAGTTCCACCACGGTACTTTCCGCTTTGATTTCCGAGTCTTTAGGGGACAGCTGTCTTCAAAGGCTTTAATAGTTCCTTCGGTGACAATGTCCACTGCAAGATCTAAGCTTTCTGGCGATTGAATCCTTTTGGGTACTGGTTTCAGGTTTCTGCCCAGGAATAGCCTAAAGTTTTCCCAGTTTGTGCATCTGGGATCCCTAAAGGTAACTGATTTCGTTGTTAGTTCAGCTGTCAGTTGAAAACAGATATGCCTGTGATCTGACAATGAAATTTCACTACTGACCTCCCAGTTCCTAACGTGCCTGACCAAGTTTGCTGTAGCAAAGGTGATATCTAATACTTCCTTCCTTGTTTTAGTAACAAAAGTTGGAGTGTTCCCTATATTCAACACTTCGAGACAGTTAGATGAAAGGAAATCGTAAAGTAACTCACCTCTTTTATTGGTGTTGGTGCTCCCCCAGGTGGTGTGATAGGCGTTGGCGTCACATCCAACCAGCAGCTCGGCTTGATTCGCCCGCGCATATCTTATCACGGGCAGTAGCTCGGCAGCGGGGTCTTCGGTTTCACCGGGTAAATAGGCCGAACAAATAATTGCTCTGGGCCCATTCCACCCTTTGAAATTTACGTAAGCTGCAACCAGATCGTCAGTACACAGCTCTGGAACAGGAAAAAAGTTAATTGATTTGTTAAAAACAATACACGCTCTGGGTGTGGTAGCGCCGGGATTTGAAAGAATCTTACCCGCAGCGTTCAGCCCGAGAATCTTGGATCGGGCAATCCAGGGTTCTTGAATTAGAGCGAGGTGTGCATTACCCTTCACAAGGCAGCGCTCCATCACGGCAGCTGCAGCAGCCGCGTGATGGAGGTTAGCCTGTAGAATCCTCGCTGCAGTACCCTCGGATGCCGTTACTTCGCTCGTTTGATGACAGGCTGATGCCGTTTTCCAGCTGCCACTGCTTGAGGCAACGGATGGCCTCGTGCAGTGGAAGCTGGTTCCGGCACCTTTCCCCTCCCGCCCTGAGAGACCCGGCCACCTCGTCCTCCACCTCTACCGGAAGAGGATCCGCCGCCCAGACCACTGGGGCCAGGGATCGCTAGATCCTCCACAGAGGACGCGGAGGGTTCAGCAGCTGGTCTACCGGAGGGTTGCGTGGAAGGTCTCTGAGCGTCCCTGACCTTAAACGTCAGTTTCCTGAAGCCAAGGCTCACACGAAAGTTCAGAGCACGGAGGGCCTCGACCGAGGACTCGTCCATTGACAGGGCAGCGACCCGGCCATTGTCCTCTGTCTTCTCGTTCAAAACCCTCCAGTGTTCTGTATGTAAGCCTCTGTTCATGTTTCCGAGGAGATCGATGACCTCGGACATCGACTCCGCCTCGGACCCAGGAAAAAAGGCCCACACCGTCACCGGTTTGGGGAGCTCACTCTCCAGTATAATGGACAGCTGCGCCTCCGGCCATGGCTTGCAGTTGGGTATTACTCTCACAAGCCAGTCCTGGCTTTGTTGATTCTCGCAAGTTACCAGAACCCAGCCCGGCCTGTGAGAGAAAGCCAGAAAACCAAGATCGAATACATTGGCACCTTTCTGCCGGAGAAGGCCCAGCAGGTGCCGATGTACCGACTTCATCTGCTCCTCTGTCATAGGGTCCTTATTGCGAATCCCTACCTTAGAGGACCCTGCGATTTCCTTGAAGGTCGGGGCCGTGTTGACTTGTCCCCTAGCTTCAAGAGAAATCCTAGGAGCCTTCTTGGGATTGTCCTTCGGAGATTCGTCCTCCGATCTGCCCCTTTTAAGGGGTTTAGCAGAGGGTGGCTTCTCCACCGGGATGTCCCTCCAAGGCTTTTTGCACATGGTGAGGGCAACTTCAGGATCAAGTCCTGCCCCGCTCACCAGAAGCCGAAAGCGCTTACGCGCTGCACCAGACAGTCTTCGGATAGACCTGCCTGTAATAACGCCACCATCCAGGGGAGCCTCCTTGGGCGTGCCGGAGTCGTTTCCGCCTCCGTCGACCGCAAGGTCACTCCCTTTCGGGTTCGAGGTTGCGTCGGGCGGGTTAGAGGCTTCAACAGGCCTCGCTTCCACCGGATGAGTGTTGCCCTGGATATCCAGGGCGGAAGATGAAAGGGTTTTATTGGTGTCAATGTCCATAAAAGTCCCACGAGAAGCTAGGGAAATAAAGGTCGCGAAACGACAGAGCCCCGCTTGTCGCCCGAAGGGCTAAGGTACTGCCTCGATTCGCCCTGGTGTCGAGGAGACACCGTTCGAGACTGAGCTTCCCCCCAGCCATGCATCCATCGGCACGGTACGAATTACACCTTGGATTGGGGGATTTTTAGAGTCGAGGTTTACTCCTCCAGGAGTGGATGGGACCAGAAGGGGATCTGGATATGAATTTGAAGGGAGGCGGACCTGGATATGAAGAGGAGTGGGTGTGGGGATAATTTGAAGGGATTTGTACTGGATTAGTGGTAAAGGAGGGGAAAATGCATGTAGTAATGGACTGTACTACACACACCGCCAGTAATACTTAGCTATTGCAGTCCGAGGTATATAAATTATGTTAGCAAGCTCGTTATAGACTACAACATTGCCCAGAGTGTACGACGCGGACGTGTAATACTGACTTGTGCCAGGACCCAATAGCTCAGCTTGCAATACCTGAGCGTAGTCACAGACACCACACCCCTAGAGCACCTTTCCGAACCAGTTGTAGCTTCGATTTAATTTTAATTTGACGATTCAAAAGTGCTTGTAATAAGACAATTTGAATAAAGATTTATTAGAAATTGAATTTGATTAGATTATGTGAAAATCGCACCTCATATACCGGGCTAACATATATATATATATTTTTATCTAAGAAATTCCCAGTGCTTTCACTTTCAAGTACTTTAATATATTACTTTATTTTAGGTTTATGTGATTTATCATTTACCTGCAATCTAAAAGAACATTTGAACGAGCACTGGCATAGAAATGAGTTAAAATGTACACTATGTGATTATAGCGGTAAAGATTTCGCTAGTATGATATCCCACAGGTTTGTAAAATCGAAATATATATTATATAAAATTATATATCTATATGTCAAATATGTGTTTTTTTTCTTAGTTAGATAGTACTGCGTTGTATAGCTAAGTTGTGTGAATGACAGTCAGTCCCCTTCTGAACGTAGACTCGATACGGCAAATAGACGCTCAGTTGTTTCGAAGCTTATGTCGCTGTTATCTAAGTTAAAATTTTAGTAGAACCTATCTATATTTTTTCTAATTCCGATAATAACAATCGATTCTTGCCACAATTTTCATAGCTCAATAGCATTCCAAACTGGCGGTATAATTCGGTGACCGTCCATGCTGAAGCATAACAGCTGTGTTAACAAGTTCAAACCCCGGACAGACACCAATGACTTTTTCTATATTTGTTAGATACAGTCCTCCAAAATGCGCCGCTTTAAGCCGAGGTTCGGTTTCGCAGGAGACACCCTTAAGACGACGCTCCCAATAAGTTGCGAGTGCCTAAAAACACTCTATTACTTATCAATTTTACCCGGCGAAGCTTCTGCGCTCGCCCATCCCAGCAATGACGCTGTAAAAGCCAGTAGGGCTAACAGCACATTCGAAAAAAAATGACTTTTTCTTGTAAAACTTATGTGTCTTATAGATAATAGCATTTCGTCAATACAGCACAATTTGACACATTCGAAAAAAAATGACTTTCTAATAAAACAGTGTCTAATAGATAATAGCAATTCGTCATAAGCTTTTCGGTGAAGGAAAGTATCGTGAGAAAACCCACATATCTTTAGAGAATTCTAGGGATGTGTGTAATCTACCAATCCTGATTTGGAGCAGCGTGGTAGACCTTAACGTCAATCCTTCTCTCCAGAAACGGAGAGAAGAGTCCAACCCTGGAATTGTAACAGGCAGTTTGAGTTTACCTTCCTGAACTGACAAAATCAATGTAATTTAATCGTATTTTACCAGCCGTTCTAAAAATGCTGTTAACATTTATTGGTATGTGATGTTCCAGACGAGTTCCTTACACCCCGTTAGATCTATGGCTTGTGCGACTGTATTATAAGCGTTTTTCTTTTCAGATTCATCCACTGCCCGAAGCTGAAATTTCGCTGTCATTTGTGTGATATAACGAAACTATCTGTACTTTCTCTACAGTTCCACTTTAGGTCTGCGCATCTTAACAAACCGGGTGGCTACTGCACCTTTTGCGATAAGTCATATGAAATGTTGAAGACATGGAAGAAACACCACCGACTGCACACAGAGAGCAACATATTTGTTTGCGATCACTGTGGTAAAAAGTAAGTTAGGCTAGATTCATTCATCATTCTCCTGCCCTTACCACTCTAAGTGGAAACTTGTTTTAAACATGTTTTAACATGACAATTAACACGACCGGACCGGACCGGATGGATTTTCAGTCGTTGTACATTTAGCTTTACCTGTTTACGAAGTGTTTCTGGGCACAAACATTTCATGGCACGTTCGTCATGACTTGACTGATTTCGATAATTTTGTGTATTCTTATACTTCTGTAAATGTTGCTGACTATAAAGTAATCCCAATCATCATTCTCCTGCCCTTATCCTACTCTAAGTGGCATCAGCACAACATGTATCAAACATGTTGTAACATGATTTGGCTAGGTATTTTACGACCGGCCGCCTCCCTGACGTGAACTTACCTTAGTTGCCTTTTACGACACTCGGTAAGAAATGAATGTGGTCTATATTTAACTTTAAAGTTTCAACAAATTTAAAAATATTGGTGTACATATTAATAGATATATTTTTTTTGTATTTTCTGGTGTTAGATAATGTAAGTTTATAACCCAATAGTGTTTATAATGTAGGGTGGAAAGATAAAACTCATACATCAATTTTTTATCGTCACTGATCTGATTTGAGGGACCAATATTTATATTTTCTGATAAATTGTAAATTATATTGAGTTGTGTTTATTTGGCATATAAGTTTTTGAGGAAAACTCAGTCTTACCCATATCGTATTCAAACAACTGCGCAATCACCGCTTTAAAAGGGTATTTGACTTGAAATGTAGCATCTAAGTAAACCAATTTGAATAACCTCAAGCAACTGTGTATCATTAGTAAACGGGCAACGGGAATAACAAGCTCGTTTTGTATCGCAACTCCTCTGGATATGACAGGTTGAAATATATTTCATAATTTGTTAAGCAAATCTGTCTCCTGAAATGAGGGCATTAAAGGCTAAATTCATACCCATAACTACAAAGCCCATTCCGACTACTGTATCTAGATGATCTATTACCGACAAGATTTCCTAAAGAACATTTACAATAGGTATAATTACCGGTAGAAACCAGATGGCCTTAGGGATGATTCGATAAAAGTAAATGTTTATTTCGCTTTTTGGATAAAAGTATTCGATATTTTGAGAATCGAAAGATATTTTAATAATTTCTCGTTGGCGGAAGAAATGAACGTGTATTGTATTAAGTATTCAGTGACTTAAAGGAAAAACAAAGAAAGTAAGGTTCTGAATTTTTTTTAGTTACTAATCTTAACATTCTAAGTGATTACAAAAGTAATACTAATATTATTTTGCTATAATCCGCGATACAGTAAATAGAAAATATATATAGTAAAAGTAAAAAAAAATTGTTTTCTATTGTTTATCTGTTTTTACTTATATTTCCATAGTCCAAAAACTGAGAATATTCGCTGAAGAAAAACATGTATACAGGTTTATGAAAAAACTCAGAAACGCTCTCTTCATTATTTTTTGTTACAAAAAAAATGTATGCGAGAAAACTGTGTTTAACGTATTGAGGAAATGTCCAATTAGAAATTGTACCAACCGAAGACAATGTGAAATTGAGATATGTGAAACTGGTACAGAAAAGTCGCATAAATTTCAATAGCTAATTTTGGGATATTTGATAATCCATATTAATCCAACAATTACCTAAATATATTTAACGTTATACTTACTTCTGTAGATACATCTAGAACAAGCTATTTTAAGTTTTTTATTGTATTTTGTGAATTCGTAATTCTGCCATCGTAAATATAATCATTTCCATTCACTAATTGAGCTTTCGCTTGTTTTATACCTATCTAACTTTTTCCCTGAACCCTGGGACATCCAAATATGTGACTATGCTACTGCAGTGGGTCACCGATTTCGGAACCTAAATAATTCTGTAAGGTCATGACCTACTTTATCTGTTTGTTTATTTAAAGCCTTAATTTAGCAATGCTAAAAGAGTTTTCCGGTCCGATTATGTGGAATGAAATTGATGTTGTCTAAAAGTACTGACTTATACAAAAGGTCACAGTCAGTCAGCAGACAAAGAAATGTAGTAAAAAGGTGTGACTAGAAGGAGCAAGAATTTTGTGATCAAATCTAAAACACGGAGATCTGTGGAGTCAACAAAGTTCTTGACATTCACAAGTACAGCTTAAGTGGCGACGGGTAGGCAAATAGTCCGGAACGGATAAATATTGAATTCCAATGTATTACGTCGATGACAGCAACCGAAGACGTACTATTAGTAAATCTTTAAAAAAAGATTATCCTCAAAATATTGTAAAAACCGCTGTATTCAGATCGAATAGGTTTATTTAGGATAGATTAGGATGTATCAGAAAGCGGAAGATATTATATTATTATCATTTTTTAAAGAAAGCTCCAAAGATGCATCAAATCACTATTGTTATCGTGAAACCTTATCTATTTATTCTATCACGTAAATTCCAAATTGATGAACGTGATTTTAGAACTAATGCTGAAATAAAACTAGCTGCATCTAATTTTAGTTTCAATAGGAAACTTCAATACGAAAATTTAACTAACTCGCTAATAAATATAGTAGCGAGTTCGTCACAACTGACAATAACTATAGAGGCAACATGTTTAAAGTTTATAGTGAATAAGAGTCACTAAAATGGTTGCAATATAAATGGCAGATAAAACTTTTTGTCACTTAGTCAGCGATATGTTTCAAAGTTTACGCTCAATCGCTCAGGCAGATTTCTATCTACAGTACTTTTGGGGTTATGTAGACTAAGGTATTAACCCCATCCTTTATTGTTTCGCTCTTTCCGTATATCACACTCAATCAAAAAAACAGTCTGTTTATTATTTCTGCTTTTGTTTATTACTCCCTTTTTGGCACACAGTTCTTTTTATATGTTTTGAACAACAGCATATCGTAGTAGTTTTACTATATATATTAAAATATCAAAAAAATAACATGATGTTACGTTATTTTATGTATTTTCAGTCGTTGTTCATTTAGTTTTACCTGTTTACGAAGTGTCTCTGGACACAAAAATTTCATGGCATGTGAAATTTCGTCATGACTTGACTGATTTTGATAATTTTTTGTATCCTTATACTTCTGTAAATGTTGCTGACTATAAAGTAATCCAAATAAAGTAACTAAAGGTACCACATTAAAACCTTTTTAGCTCGTACGCCGGCGATACCTAATATTATTGAATGTCCAACCTTGCCAATTTTGTTTGCAGATTTTTGTACAGGCACGAAATCAAATCGCATCTGATTGACCACTCGAATTTGAGGCAATTTGTTTGCGAAACCTGTGGGAAAGGTTTCAAAAGAATATCCGCTTTGAAGGTGAGCTTGTTGTTTACGTTTGTTATTTTTTTGACTCACACGATTTTCGGCGGAATCATATATGTACTTAAATGTAATCTTCCATAGATTATATTCCAGTATTAATATAAATTAGGTGCTCATTCCTCAATTTTACAACTAAATCGTATCAACTAAGTGATAGCGAAAACATTTAATAGGAGAGGAGAACCGAATAGATTGGTGCCATATTAAATATTAATTGTTTTTGTTTAAAAAATTACTAATATTTGGCGTGAAATTTCGGAAATCGTTTTATTGCACTTAAGCCTAAAGAAATGAGAATATAGTTTCATTAAATATCTACATTAAATGTAAAAGCGTCGGGATGAAATTTGACTGAGACTGTCTCACTATTTGCAAAATAGCTACTCCAGGAAAACTGTGCCAACGTGATAATATCGATTAATAATTTGATGCTATTACCATGCCATAATTGATTCGAACGTCGCTTAAATTCAATTCCACTTTGGAAAATAAATGCTGTATATTATCAGATTCATTTTAAATACTATAATGAGGCAGAGCTGTTTTTTCTCATGACACGTTAAAAATTGGTGTTTGAAAATTGTTGCCAACGGAACAGTCGTTTAAATGCAAATGTGTCTTATTTAATGTATTATACCATGAGTTTAAACAATTTTATTGCATTGCTTTTATCGTACCTATGAGGTTCTTTTATATCGCTGGTCACATGTGCCAGGTTAAGAAATTTACCTTTAGTTATGCTACTAATTTCGTCTACGACTTCTTAAAAGTAATTTCCATAGTTAAGTATTGTTGCAATTAAACACTTCTCTATTAAGTCTGATAGTTGACATACTGCTGAAATAAAAATTTGACTACATACTACCGTAAATTTTTATTTCTAAGCTCTCATTAATGATCAGATAAATGTTTCAAGTTCAAGCTTGTTGTGTTCAGAGGTAAAATAAATGGTGGGGTTTAACCGATTACTATATAACCACGCTTGTTTGGATAATGCTTCGCTTTGCGATTTTGTCGTGGAGTCTATCTTCATCAGGAGACCGCAACCAAAGCATCATCACATGTTTCGGTTGCTGGGCGAAACGATTGTTGAGTTTGTGATAGTGAACGTGTGTAGTGCTTGTATATTGTGGTGGCAGTGGTGGAGGTTTGTGCATGTGTTTTTATGAAACCTGCATGTAGCGGGTATGAAAAAACGGATAGTCCACTATACATTTAGCGCTATTTATATTTTCTATTTCCATTATTATAGCAAAAAATATTTTTTATTATTACTTTTGTATTGTGGATTTCCGCAAAGTAACGCCTAATTCTATAAATTATTCTAAGCTCTATTTTAACGAATTAACCCTTTCTAAGGAACATATCGATCTCATGCACACAATACGAGTGCCAGTGAAATGTGAACACTGTAACAGAGTATACAAGTGTCAAAATAAACTTAATTTACACCTAAGAAACGTAGCCAAAGACAAGCCATTTATTTGCAACGTGTGCTCTAAAAAGTTTTATACAGAGACAGTCTTAAAGAAGCACATGTTTTGGCACACAAACGAGAGACCTTTTAGCTGCGGGGTATGTGGGTCAAAATATAAAGCCAAGGGGCAGTTGAACGTGCATATGAGGAATCACACGGGTGTAATGCCGCATAAGTGTGGCGATTGTGGTAAGGCTTTCGCAACCGGCACGCAGTTGAAAAGACACAAAAGCGTCCACACCGGCGTCCGTGCCTACAAATGTATGCAATGTGAAAGGTCTTTTTATATGAAGAGGGGCTTGCTGGAACACGCGGCGCAGCACAAAAGTGTTGAAGATGTCAATCTAGAGACCTAGTTGTATTGAGGCGAATAAATGTTTTAAAAATGGATTTGATTTTTTCTTTATTAAACCTGTATATTTTGATTTCATATTTATTTTAATTTTATATAATTTTATATAATTTTATATAATATAAGGGGAAGTATGAAAGTTGCGCCCATTGTAGAAAAGATGAGAGGTGCAAGATTGGGATGGTATGGACATGTAATGAGGGATGAAAACCATGTGACTAAACGAGTGTTGGATATGAATGTGGATGGATATGTGACTAGAGGGAGGCCTAAATAGAGATGGTTGGAATGTGTGAAGTATGACATGCATATGAAAGGAGTAGCGCCAGAGTTGACGAATGATAGAAGAGAATGGAAGAGGAAAACATGTTGTACCGACCCCACTTAGAGTGGGATAAGGGTAGGAGAAAGAAGATTTATTTTAATTTTATTTATTTATTAGCAACACACAACAGATATGACATTGTAATACAAAAACTTAATACATGACAAATATACCTTACAAAAGTAATAATAAAATTATTTTGCTATAATCCGCGATACATATATATATGTATACATATATGTATCGCGGATTATAGCAAAATAATTTTATCATTACTTTTGTATTATGGATCTCCGCAAAGTAACGCCTAATTCTATAAATTAAATATACCTTATTTATTGCCTATCCAAATCGTGCGCCGACAGAATGCTTTAATATTACTTTGTATTCGCATCTTAACCTATTAATAATTAACATTAAAAGCCGACATTGTTGCAATTGTTTACAATTATTGAAATTTTCATTTTTATTATATAAATATATCTGTAAAAATGCATACTAAATATTAGTTGGAGATAAAGTTAGTTTTTAAAGAATTTCAATAATTTATATCGAAAGTGTAAATAAGAATTACCAAAAATGACAAATCAAATCAAATCAAATCAAAATATTCTTTATTCAAGTAAACTTGTAAACAAGTGCTTTTGAATCGTCAACTTTACTGCTGGTTCGGAAAGCTGTTCCTGCCGTGAAGAGCCAGCAAGAAACTCGGCGGATGCTCTTTTTAAAATATAAATCTTAGAACTAGTTACATTTATTTATTACTGTCTTGTACAGGGTAGAAGTGCACCTATATCCACACATCCTTTTCATCTAAGTAATCTTCAACAGTATAGTAGGCTTTCTGTATCAGCCTCTTTTTAACAGTGTTTTTAAACTGCTGTAATGGCATGACAATTTCAGAACCTTTACTGATTTCATTATATAGTTCGCATATACGGTTAATTGGTTTTTGCTGTGATCATTGAGTTCACTCCCAAGGAAGCACAAATAGCTTATACATGCGCGTGGATCGAGATGGTAAAGAGTATTTTATTATATTGTTTACGATTAATTGATGAATAGTAAAGGTAAGGTTGTATAAATTTGGTAGATTATGAAATCATCATGGAGCCACCAAATTGCTTACAAAATTCCATTTAGACATGAATGCCAGTATATCGCGAATTCGTGTGAAATGCCGTTATAAATGTGGAAAACGACGTAAAGAAGCTGCCACAAACGATACGACTTTTTTTCCATAATAAATTACTTTGCCCTTTTATCAAGTAGTAAAAAAACGTAAGTACCAATAAATCGATTCTACGAAATACGTATTTATATAGCCCTCCATTTCTGTAAAATCGGTCAAACATGCCAGGAAAATCGTGTACCCGAGTAGAACCAAATCGATTAAAGCAATTTTATGGGTATCGCTCCGGTGTAATGGGTTGGCGATAGACTTAATTGCTTGGTTACGCCCGTAATACCTACTGCACTTGCGGTTGATACCCTAGTACGGTACTTTGAGGAGTTCTGTCAATAATAGATCGCCTTCCAAGATTCAATGTACTAATCTCGATCACCGAATATCAAGTACTGCAGGCCTACCATGAACTCTTATTGCGACTCAATTGAAGACGTAAACGAAATTGTTTTACTTTTTCATATTATTCATGGTAGGCCTGCTGATCTCTGTACGTTGATGAGGTTATATTAAGACGATAAATTTAACATTTATATTTATTCAATTAATAAGAAGCGATTTTCTCAGAAGTCCATCAATTTATTCTTTTTTAAAAATTTGTCAACTCCGCGCACGCTCCTTTCCTCTCCGCACCGCACCTTTCCGCCCGTCAGCACACCTCGCCATAGGTATTTTGACGTATCTATGCTAGAACTTCCGCTCTGCTCCTTTTCGTTCCGTTTTTATGTTATTATCTAGAATTATTTTTTAATCATCTAGAATTAAAAAATCTTTTGAAACAAATAATGTTTATAATAAAGCTACCACTTGTTGGCAATTTTTCTATCGAAAGCACCATGATTCACTTTTTATATATTATTATTTACGGTATAATGTTTTTGCGATTCTATTCAAAGTCCAATAACTTTAATGTCTATGAAGAGCTAATTTGAGCTTATGCAAATGCGAATAAAATTGATTTCGATCTTTTGTTCGTAAACATATCCTCAGAGTAGCATAGACGTTGTTGACTTATATCGGTGTAACTAGTATATTAGTGTACTCTAATTGTAAGTAAGACTATAAGAAGATCTAATAAAGTGTAAACTTCCAACACATATATTTAAATTGGATAGGCTTGTTCTAAAACCTTAAATGGTTAAATTCCAATATTTATTTAAAGTAATGTAAACCATTATAATATATATTAACGGGTTACATAGCAAAAAAATCAAGTTGCCTTTTTTATAAGGCTCGTAAGTCGATTTTGTCGCCATGTGACCCATTTATATGTATTATAACAAGTTTGAATCGCGAAAGTTTAAAATGTACCAATGTACACCATTATCGAACAATCAAATAGAAAGTCTATTTTTAATAATTAACTAATTCGGTTTAAGGAGCAGATGTTAACATAGATTGTGTTTAAATTAAATAATGCGGGCGTTTCAATTGAATTTGTATAACTTTAGGTTATGGGACGGATTAGTCGGTCAATGGGACTGAGCATCGGAGTTGCGGTTTGCACCGAAATCCAAAGATTTATTACGTAATGTATATCAAAATCACGATGGCATTAAATCTAAGGACAATCCTGCAGGCCTACCATGAACTCTTATTGCGATTCAATTGAAATTTTCTACAAATAGGACTGACTAAAAGCCAAATTTTATTTTTAATTAAAAGTATCCATTACAATCCAATGATCGAATTATAGATTTTGAATCGATCAAAAATAAGGTCGTTGTTGGTGTGTAGTGAAATAAATCCACTTTTACATTTATCGATATTTTAGTGTCGGTTCATTGCAATGCAAATTAAATGTTTGCATCAAAATTGAAATTACAATTCGCTCATTCAGTTTTAATCACTTTTTAAAGGCTCAAAAACAAATGGGGTTCCTCTATAGATATACTTTATAAAAACTACGAACGTTTATTATTAAAACGATTCCGTTCACAACTTTTTTCACAGTAACTATATAAGTAAATACATAACTATGATTACTGCTAAAAATTATTAAGTATGGATCTGATATCGGATTGGCTTCCGTATACGAAAACGTTATATAGTAACAAATATCCTTCTTTTCTTAAAGTGTATAAAGCACACATTAGCACTCTGACAACCTTCGCCGTCATTTGTACCTATTGACTCCGAACTCCAATCCACACTAGTTTGTTTCTATATTTTGTACCCTCATTTAAAATTATAACAAGTGGCAATCGTTATAATGTGTTAGCTTACGCTTGCGCGGCTAGACCGTTTCATCTCTTAGAGTTTCGTTGACTCCGAACTTCAATCCACACTAGTCTGTTTCTATATTTTGTACCCTCATTAAAAATTATAACAAGTGGCAACCGTTATAATGTGTTAGCTTACGCTTGCGCGGCTAGACCGTTTCATCTCTTGAGTTTCGTTGACTCCGAACTCCAATCCACACTAGTCTGTTTCTATATTTTATACCCTCATTAAAAATTATAACAAGTGGCAACCGTTATAATGTGTTAGCTTACGCTTGCGCGACTAGACCGTTTCATCTCTTAGAGTTTTGTTGACTCCGAACTTCAATCCACACTAGTCTGTTTCTATATTTTGTACCCTCATTAAAAATTATTACAAGTGGCAACCGTTATAATGTGTTAGCTTACGCTTGCGCGGCTAGACCGTTTCATCTCTTGAGTTTCGTTGCGGGCGAGATTTGTACGATTATCAAATGCTCACCCATTTAGATCGTGTTTCGACTTGTCTAGGTTGCTTTCAACCAGCAGGATTATGCGTCGTTAATACGCAACTAGTATCATTAATTGCTGTGTCGTTTTAATGTTGAATGCGATCTTTTGTGTACGGTCATTCGGAACGCAGCGTGCGCTGGAAGCAGTCGATTTGTGTAACTATCTGGGAGTATTTCAATAAACTAATTCCAATTCTTGTGAGTTTATCTTTCAATTGGTTTCTTAACATTTCTCATCATTATCATCATCCTCCTACCCCTACCCCACTCTAAGTGGGGTCGGCACAACGGTTTATTACAACCGACCGTCACCGGGCGGGACCGGCGAGCGCAGAAGCATCGTCGAGGTTGCGAAATGCAGAGTATTATGTGTTTCTGTGTTTGCGATCGTTATTTGATCGTCAGGGTCATTATTACATATTTGATCACAGGACACTTTTTGGACGTCTATTTTTCGGTGTTCAGACCTAACTGGGATGTAGGTAGAAGCAACTGAAATAAGAATTTTCGGGTGTATCTTAGATTTCTCGAAGTAAGATTTCGAAAAACGTTAAAGACAACTCTTTAATGTATGAGTAATGGTAGGGAGATCGAGGTCTCTATGGAGGTCAACTTTCCGCATGAAGCAAGGACAAAAAGTAACGCTTAATTCTATAAATCATATCTTAATCTCCCATCCCTTTCCATCATTGCTCTTGTATTCACATATTTCTTCGTTCAAAATCTTAACATTCTATAAAAATAATAAGATCATATCATATTTTGGGTATATTTTTTTCAGTCGATATAAAGAGATGACCAGTCTATAAATTTATGGTCTATGTAGGCAGTTTTTACCCATTTTGCTTGTCCCCATATTTATGTGGAGAGCAGTAATCCATCACTGCCGGCCGCAGTGTCTCGTTAACATAATGAATGAGCAGCTGACGTGTTATCATTAGACCAACGCGTCTACCAGAATCCGTGGCACGTTAGGTTAAGTTCAAGATATAATTTAATTAAATTCGTATTATTCGTGATTAATAATTATTTTTTTGCATTAATCATCACAATCATAGACATTGGCGAGCGTACGTCCCGTATTAAATGTGGTATCTCTAAAATCTATACATATTACTTATTACTATATTACTTTTATTACTAATTACTTTTATTACTAATTACTTTACATTACTAATTTACTAACATTATAAATGCGAATGTTTGTGAGTATGGATGGATGTTTGTTACTCTTTCACAGCGAATCCGCTGAACCAATATCGATGAAATTTAGCTCAATTATTCCTTATAGACCGGAATAACATATAGGCTATAGACATCCTGTTAATTCTACAGGATTTTTACAGGAGAACATTTAAAAACGCCATCTATTATCAACCTATCAAAGTATTTTAAATCACTATGTATCAAAGACGAGTCAAATCTGTAATAAAAAGGAGGTTCTTTATCACGTTGTTCAGCTTATGTCAAAGGAGTTACTTTGAGAAGATTTTTTTATATATTTTGATTTCTATTTACTGCATAAATTTAACTGACCTATTATAATCTATAATACTGAAGCTACTATTTATTCCAGGACTACGGTCCACGCGGACGAAGTCGCGGGTCTAAGCTTGTACATATTATAAAATAAAGTCTCCAAAAGCCATGTCTGTAGGTTATTGATTTCCTCAAAATCTAGTGAACGCATTTTGTACAGTTTTTACTAAATTACGAAATTTTTAATGGGTTTATGTTAATAGTAAATTCTCCGGAACGACTAAATTAATTTTATTAGAACTTTCACTGGAATATGGAGTAGATGTCGAGCAACTATCAGACTACATTTTATACTAGAATTCTCACGAGGTCAAGATGTACGCGGTAAACACTTGATGATACATTTTCACGCGGTTGAAGCCCTCGCATCATAATACCAAAATGTAAAGTTTAGGTTATTAAGTAGTTGTTCTCATACTTTTATTAATAAAAACCTCAATTGTACCAATTAAAATAATTTATTGATAATTGGTTGATTGAAATAGTTCAGCTATAACTTCTTACACGAATTCACAACAGCAGACGTTCAAACTGAATTCAGAATAGTATTTGTGTCTCTTTATAGAGCTTGTGCATCTCATCCCCTCGGGAAATACTTTAAATAGAACTGGTTCTCCCTAAACGTTTCAGTTTCGTTAGCTTACGAGTATGTTTGTATTTTGATTAAATAGCATAAATTTAGTCACTAATGCCTTTTGTAGTCCGATTTATGCTTAAGGATGTTTGTGTATACTTCGAAACTTTAAATCTTGTTTACAGTTAACTATAGAAAATCAAAGCTATTATCAGTTCTCTGTATCTTTATCCCTTTTCACTTGTTGGATGTCCACTGTTGGACATAGGTCTAGCAAAGGTTAGCTAAGAAAAGAAAAAAAAACGAATAAACATTGTTTTTCATTTGTACTTTTTATTACCCTTTTTTGTAATCTGACAGTATGCTGTTAGACCTAACGGCTTTTATACCGTCACTGGGCAGGATGGGCAAGCGTAGAAGCATCGTAGAGGTTGCGAAATGCGTAGAGAGAATGTAGGCAGAAACTGCACTAGCGTCGGGGAACGTGGTCCAACGTTCATCCACGGCTCAAGGCAACGTGTCTTCGCCGGCGAAGACGCTGTGTGTGTATGACGTATTTCTGTGTTTCCTATCGTTATTTGATCGTCAGGGTCATATAGGACGCTTTTTGGACGCCTATAGTTTCGGTGGTCAAACCTAACTGGGATGTAGGTAAGCAACTGAAATAATTTATTTTTTATTGCACACGCATATTTAAACTAATACGAAAATGACTAAAATTTCAGCCGTGTGGTATCCGGCAGAACAGAATAGACCACCCTCCTTTTTACCGAGATGTCGTAAGAGACGTCTAAGGTAAGTGCCGTGTGGTATCCGGCTGCGTAGAATAGACCACCCTCATTTCTTACCGAGGTGTCGTAAAAGGCGACTATGGTAAGTTGGCGTCAGACAGGCACGTCGTAAAATACGTAGCCAAATCACGTGAAAACATGTTTGTAACATGTTGTGCCGACCCCTCTTAGAGTGGGATAAGGGCAGGAGAATGATAATGGAATAGTATGTACTATTTAACTTAATATTAAGTACTACTTTAATAGTAATATGTTATGAACTTTATTTTGAACTTTTTTTGATAATTGATGACGAATGTTCGTAGCTACGAAGAGTAGCAGAAACTTTAATGTGTACGATGAGCTTAGATAATATTAAAAAAAATCAAACGACTATCAGTTATACAACTCGAGGAATTTAGTTATTTTATGAAACTGATGAATTGAATAATATAATATAATGATTTGATAAATTTCTTATCTATTATCCCTTCTGATATTAAATACCACTCGACAATCGTAAGTCTTACTTGAAGTAAGTGAGACAAAAATCAATTGACCAGCTCAGCTCAAGTAAAAGTAAAATTTAAGTAAAAATTAAATAAATAAAATAAAAAAATAAATTATTTCTTCCATTCTACCTGGAACAGGTAACTAGCTACGGCCTCGTAGAGATATAAAAGCATATGCTTATACTTATTGATAAATTTTCCACATTCCTGTCGAACGTCGTGAATCGTAACGATTATTGATATTACGACGTGCGAAAAAAGTTAATATTGTAATATCCTGAACATTTTCCTCAAGTTCTATTAAAGAAAACTATTTCCTTTTTTAAATAACTCTTTATTGTATTGTATCGGATCGTTGGAGATTTTATTTCAGCGCCCTTTACGTAAAATTTGCTTAATACATATGCCAAAACAGAACGGAATCGTACATAAAAGATTTGTTAGTGTTACAAATGTATGTAATGTGTATAAGTTTAATGTACGTCATAGTTGCGGCTTTGAGTGACATAAAAGGAAAGAATACCATTATATAAATTGTGGTATATAGTTACAACGATAATGTAATTCTTAACGAGCTAAACACAAAATTCTTTAAAAACTAGTCGAGTTTAATATGGCAGGTCGCCCGTACTATGACACTTGTGTCGCTAGAATTTAACTATACTAAAAGCACTGAAAGGTTTTATTAAGGTTCTAATCGGTAAGAACACCTTTCCGAACGAGTGGTAGCTTCATTGTAATTTGACGTTTTAAAAATGATTTTATAAGCCAACATGCATAAAGAATTATTTTAATACAAACTCTTTGAACGCCTTAATAAAAGTTACGCCCTCTTAGTAAGTTTAACTATTCCACTGCTGACCAAAGGCCTCCTTTCTCCGAATTAGGAGAGAAGGGTTGGAGCTAAGACCTACCACGCTGCTCCAATGCCAATTAGTAGGTTACACATATCTCCAGAATTCTCTAGAGATATGCAGGTTTCCTCACGATGTTTTCCTTGGCTGAAAAGCGTGTAATGAATTGCAATTATCAATTAGACACATCAGTCTTAATAGAAAATCTCAATGGTGCCTGCCCGAAGTTTGAACACACATCGTGTCTAGATAGTTGCATGATCTCACCGCTATCACAGCTCACGCCTTAATAATTAGCAAGCAAAATACGTGTCTATTTGATTAAAAATATTAATTTTTCCCTTATCTTGCATCTATACAAGCTGTATACAAAATTACTAACCATTTAAGTGTTTATTTTCGTTATCCAATCTGCGATTCGCATGCGACGAACTTGAAATCATGACGGTATTGTAACAGATAATTTGATCCTTTCTGGGAATTATTAACATAGTGTGTTTATAGATACCAATATCTTCAGTAGAGGTTTCGAAAAAAATCGCAATTAGTGGTGAGTTTTTATATAAAAACTTTATTCAATGAATCTAGTTGGATGTTTTTATTTTACCGACCACGTGCCTGTGGTTTTCAGATGATATGACCGATAAACTTTTCCGCGTTTATGTTTCCGTCGTAAATTGTAACGATTGAATATTATTTTTTATCCCTAAGTTTTGATACCTGTCTTTGTTCGAAAATCTATCTAAAGCAATATCAATACTAATATTATAAATACGAAAATCTGTCTGTCTGTCTATCTGTTACGTTTTCACGGCCAATCCTCAGAACCAATATCGATAAAATTTGGCACAATTATTCTTTATACACCGGGGTAACATAGGCTTTTGATATCCTGTTAATTTGACAGGAATAGGATGACATTAAAAAACCATAATAAGTTTTTCATTCACAATGTTTGACACGTTCAAGCAAAATCTGTTTTTATTTTTATTATTATTAGTTTATTAACGGTCTAGAATCGAGTCCTTTAAGACTAAGTCAAATCTGTAATTTAAAAGAGGTTTCATAATTTCAGTGGTTCACGTTGTATTAGCTACGTCGAATTTGGGTTTTTTTTACAATATATAATTAATAATAATAAACAATATATAACATAAATTTTACTTAGCTCTTACATCCTTACTAATATTTAAAATGTCCGTCGGTTTGTCTGTCTGTTTATTACGTTTTCAGGGATTCTTCCTAAATCATATAATTTTCTTAAGTGCTCAATCCATTTTTTTTTGTATTAAAATATATAAATGTTAGATGTTACAGGAAGGCAAAAAAATCATCCATAATAAATATATACTATTGGATTTCTATTAATGATGGTATCAAATTCTGATGAGACATGATAATTTAACAATTATTAAAATATCTAACGGCAAAAACGTTAGGTTTGGTTAACATAATTGTCGAGATGTTAAACTCTAATGTACTTAGTTCCAAAATATTATTTTGTTAAAGTTTCTACAGTAACACCCTAGCGTGTAGGTTCAATATATGAGCCTAAAAGTAATAAAGATCTCGCTCCAGCCAATATATGTACTCCCCGAGGCGGCATACGTCTCGAAAGGGGGTTTAGTTTTCCATATATACCTATTTGTTAAATATTGTCGATGTACGAATATGAGTAACAACGGCCAAAATCGTAGAAAGAAAAGTTATAATGAAACCATTTTCATATAATCCGCGATAAAGTAAATAATGCTTAATGTAGAGTGAACTATCCATTTTCATATTTGATACATGCAGAATTCGTAAAAATCCATGCACAGACTTACACCACTGCCACCACAATACACAAGCACTACACACATTCACTACCAAATTTCGCAATCAACTTTGGCCTTGCCATTACAGCAGTTTAAAAACACTGTTAAAAAGAGGCTGATACAGAAAGCCTGCTGTACTGTTGAGGATTACTTAGATGATAAGAATGTGTGGATATAACTGCACTTTTACCTGTAAAAAACAGTAATGACTGAATGTAACTAGTTATAAGATTGATATTTTAAAAAGAGCAACCACCGAGTTTCTTACTGGCTCTTCTCAGTAGGAACAGCTTTCCGAACCAACAGTAGAGTTGACGATTCAAGAGCACTTGTTTACAAGTATACTTGAATAAAGAATATTTTGAATTTGAATTCGAATCACAAATTCAACAATTGTTTAGCCCCGAAACCTAACTTTATAACTTTTTTTATAACTAGTTTCAATAAGTCATTTCTATTTTCTACAGGTTCGAAGAGTAGCTATATCCACTAAGATATAGATATATCGTCTATGAAATCCTCAACGGTATAGTAAGTACAGGTATAACGGTAAGTAGAGCCTTCTTTTAAGAGTGTTTTTTTAACTGCTGTAATGGCAAAGTTAAAATCGAGTGTGGAAAATATAAAGTGTATATCATATAAAAAGTGAAAACCTAGAAGTGATAAAAACCGTTAGTGAGAAGGCATGTTTAGTTCAATAAAATGGGTCGGACGTAATAAAGATTCAGCTCCGATACGTTTATACCTCGGAGCGATTTTCCAGTCAAGAGATCATAAGGATTGACCTTTGTAGATACGCTCATACCCTTGACACTTTCAAACTGAGGGACGGATTATAGTATAAATACCTTAAATAAACTCAAGCGAATATTTTATGAACATGTTTATAGCATTTTAGAATTATGAATATCCATAAAAATAAATAAGCTTTGATAGCCTAGCGAAGCTTTGATAGCCTAGCGGTGAGACCGTGCGACTCTTTCAAGGGTAACACGAGTTCTAATCCGGGCAGGCACCAATGAGTTTTTCTATTAAAAACTCATGTGTCTAATTGATAATTTCAATTTATCACACGCTTTTCGGTGAAGGAAAACATCGTGAGGAAACGTGCATATCTCTAGAGTATTCTAGGGATATGTGTAACCTACCAATCCGCATTGGAGCAGCGTGGTAGGTCTTAGCTCCAATCCTTCTCTCCAAAAAAAAAACGGAGAGAGGAGGCCTTAGCCCAGTAGTGGGCATAGTAACAGGCTGTTACTTTACTTTACTTTTATAAAAATAAATAGGAAACTCTGTCCATCTATTTGTCTGTTTGTCACGGCTAATTCGTCGGGAAACATCGATGAAATTGAATACCATATAACTTATGTGCCAACAATTTTTATAGGCTACTAGCTGTGCGCGGCTTCGCTCGCGTAGAAATCAGCTTATCACAATTTTTTTCTAGAATTCAAATTTTAAACAAAAGTAGTTATTGTGAGTTAATCATAAGAGAGCGAGACATACTGTCGCGGACTTTCTTGTTGTAGTTTTATAGAGCTACAATTCTCTTGTACATTACTTTAGCTTATCTCTACTGGTTTACGCAGCGCACGAGACTAAAGCAATCAAGTTTTTTAACAACTGTGCGATCTCTTCAACACAATTTGCATAATACCGATATGTACACATCTAAACCATCCGGATGTATTGCACTATCTTTTGGTGCAAAACGTACAAAAATCCGTTCAGTAGATTTTGAGAAAATCGATTACATACAGACAGACAGCTTTTTGGGACTTTGTTTTATAATAAGACGAAATTATGAACGTGTCTTTTCTTGTCTACTCGCATTCGCAGGAATTTTTACTCTGAAATCACTTATTGGATATAATTAGTTGATATTAATATCTTCATTCTTCTGCCCTTATAACATTGTAAGTAGGGTTGGCATAACAAATTTTTCTCACCAATTCTCTCATATCATTCAATTCTGGCGCCACTCCTATGCATGTCATATTTTATATAATCCAACCATGTCTTTCGGGCTCCCTCTAGTCTCATATCCATCAATACTTATATTTAACAATCGTTCGGTGACATGTTTTTAATTCCCCCCATTATATATTCGTACCATCTTAATTTTGCACTTCTCGTCTATCCTATAATGAACGCATTTTATGGACTTCCCCTTATATACCCATTTCGTATTTCACCAGCCTTATCACACCACACATCGACCTTAGCATTCTCATCTCATTTGCACGCACTCTTCTTTCATCCGCCTTTTCCGCCAACATTCAGATCCGTACAGTGAGTTAGTTACACAATTCATAGTTGATACAGTTGATATAGATAATCGAAAATATATCCTTATTATAGTTATTTAATAAAATCGTGTCTATCAATCACTGATTATCGTAATATACAACGCCCCTCGTTTACTTAGGGCTCGACGCACATATTGCGTAGATTAGCTTAGGTATAACTAATACTGGTCGAAATTCAAATAGGCTACCAAGAATCAATTTCCTCGACCCTACTAAATCCTTTCCAAGCTCGTATTTATGGCCATCAAGTTAAATGTTCGTTGTTTGAAGTCTAAAACTTTCGCTAACTGCCAAACCTTTAGGGTCCAATAGACGTATCTAAATATTCTCATATCGGCCAAATATTCTGAGAACGATTGATAACAAATTTTGTTTGCTAATCCCGTTGTTTTTGTAGTTTTTTCCTTCCATTACAATATGGTTAAAATATTAAATTCTGCATTATCGATATTAATACAATAATGTTTTGAAGTTCCGCTACGTTTGAAGCAGATATTCATGGTACATGTAAGAGTTTCTTATAAGAATTCCTTTAACTACACGGGAAAAGTTTGTGAACTTACATACAATATTTATATGGTACATCGTATGGCATTTAACGAAATCAACAATACTTAATTATACAAAATGAAAGTAGCTGAAAGTGCTTGTGTGCTTTGTTGCTGGTGGAGGAACCTTGGGGTGCGTGTGGTGGCTTGTCCTGCATGTGTAAGGTTCGTAAATTTAACCTGCTTCATACACATTAGCTTTGCATTCATTCGCTTAACCTGTGCGGATTACAGCGAGGTAGTTTTGTTATAGTGCCTGTAGCTGATTGTTCCTACTATCCTGTAATTAATAATGCTGGACTTAAAAAGGATTATATTAAAAAGAAAACAAAAAAGTCCTATTTAGCATTGTTTTGATGACATGAATATTCCAAATTGAGAACTACCCGTAGATAAAAGGTGTTTTTTTAGGTGTTGAAAAAGGCGACTAAGGTAAATAATTTATGGAACCAGGCGTTACTTTGTTAATTTTGTTAATTATGGTTAAAAAGTTATTGTTAATTTTATGATTAAAAATTTATGATTAAAAAGTTCCATTATGATACAGGTGTCCATACAAGACCTGTATCGTAATGAAACTTTTTAATTTTTTATTTTTGTTCTGTACGTAATGTTTGTCAGAAGAATTTTGTTTTCAGTTATATAATCTTTGTATTATAGTATCAGAGTAGATAAAAATTTTTATTACTACTTTCGACTAAGGTAAGTTGACGTCAGGCAGGCGGCCGGTCCTAAAGTAACTAGCCATATCATCTACCAACATATGTTTAAAACATGTTGCGCCGACCTCACTCAGAGTAGGATAAGGGCAGGAGAATGATGAGTAATTAGTCGTGGAGAAAATTGCGTGGGTCCTAAATAAATATCTCCCTCAGATATTGGATTTATGCTTAAAGAACCATACCATACAGATCCCATACAATATTTTTTCAGACAGATTAAGTTTCCGACATCATTCAATCTCTGATCTGATAAATTGAAACTTTGACACATTATTGTCACAACCACGTGAGAAGGAACAATAGAACTAACTTACACTTTTGAGTCGAGCAAATGCAACGCTCCACCAAATAGTTTTATCGTAAAATTTGATTAAGAATTGATTCAGCCCATGCCTTCCCAAGAAATTCATTTCTGAGAAGTTTGATCCAAAGAATTTGTTTTCCTTTCATATTCTTAACGAAAATTACGTCAGGATAATCAAATCAGCTAAATTTTTCTTTTCCTTTGCCTTTATTGTATTGTATTATTTTTTATTAACTATAGATTTCAACTCGAGATCCTTCAAGATATGCGCATCACCGTTTGCCAATTGATGGTAATACTATGGGTTTATTTTAAATGAATTTTTAGAATATGATAAATAACTATTACAAACGGTTGTTATTTAGAAGAAGCAATAATACATTTGATGGCTTTTAGATATGCAAATTTGTTACAACATCCACATGTAAAAATACTAGACTGTAACGATATGCCGTTTTTTGCTCGAAGTATGGTTTTAGTCATTTATAAAATCTTTCATAATAATATATGGATACACATTTAGTAGCAGATTCACTTATAGTATAAAAACTTCTAAAATAATGATTTTATGTTTATAATTTATAATACAATCTATAAGGATTTTTCTGTTACAGTAATTGATATCTGTATTTACTAATGTATGGTATAAATTACATACTTACAACTTTAAAAGGTAAATAAGTTTCAAATTATCTACGAAATAAAAATAAATTATATTCCATGACTACTCCAATAAACAATTTACATTTAACGAACTGAATACTCGGTCTGTAAAAAAGGCTTGTTTCTGTATTTCCCAGTCGTATTCTATCCTCATAGTCTTTTTATTTTATGAACCAGAGGTCACGCAAAGTATTGGATGTGTAAAGATTAATAGTGGCTCTTAAATGCCTTACGGCTGACAATTTAGCAAATGTTTTTCCGATAAGAAAACCATAGGTAAGAATATGCGTTATATCTATAAGAATTTTTGAAATGAAATTTAGAATGTTGCTCTTACATTCTACATTGTTGATCTTACCATGACCCAGATATAGCTTCATTAATCGTATTGACGATTTAAAAGTTCTGAATTGATTCGGATCCTTTGTTACAGGTCTTTTAAGTAAAACCGCGAGGCATAACTTATAATTTTTTTTTTTAGTTTTGAAGTAAAATATTGTATGTTGTACAAATGTTATGTTTAATATTGATTTAATATACTGTCAAAAATGACAACTGCATTAACTGTGCGCCAAAATAAAAATAGATTACTAGACTAAATCGTTAAAATTTAGTAGAGAAATGTAACAAAGTGAATAAATACTCAAAAGTTTCATAGTGCGGTAAAGCGTATACATGACTTCAATATGGGAGGTTTTGCTTAATATACTGCGAGCGTAGTATTCAATGGTTACGTCGCGTTGCAATTGTCCGTTACAGTTAAAATATGACGCCCAATAAATAAATGCATATTTTGTAGAGAGGGTGCAGAGTATTTTTTTTTAAACTGACTGTATGCTGTTAGCCCTAACGACTTTTACAGCGTCACCGAGCGAGACGATCGGGAGCATCGTCGAGGTTGCAAATGCGGAGAGTACTACGTGTTTGTGATCGTTATTTGCTATGGCTGCAAAGTGCGGTATAGTGAAAGTGACTTTAATATTAGGAAGCGAGGAATATTACCAAAATGTGAGCTAGAACAAAAACGGACACGGTCATACGCTACATCACGCTCTTGATAAATTGCTTTTTTTGCGGGGAAAATACTGACCGTAGATATATCCTAGAGTCTCGTGAAATTAAAACATGTTATTGTACTAATATTGTAAGAGGCGAAAGTTTGTTAGTGTGTATAACGCTTTGGAGCGCATTAGCTTAAACAGTAGTATAAAGTAACGGTAGACGTCCTCTGTCCGTTTTTAAAGAGAAGCGTTGGAGCTAAGACCCATCGTGCTGTTCTTATGCGGATTAGTAGGTAAGACATATCCCCAAAATTTTTCTAGAGATATGTGGGTTTTTTCACGAAGTTTTCCTTCACCGAAAAGCATTTGATAAATTGCAATTATAGATTAGACATATAATTTTTATCAGAAACACTAATTGGTGCCTGCCCGGGGTATGAATCCTGCAATCTCTCGTAAGAATCACACGGTCTCACCGCTGTGCTGTCGACAGGTTATTAGGAAACTTTGATTAAGGATAAATCTCAGTCTGAAACAAGACAGGCGTTTCCGCAAAATCCATACTCCAAGAAAATACTAAATAATATACATAAAAGAAAACCAAAAGATCGATTTTTGTCGGTTTCCAGAAACTTACTATTTTATCTAAAACCCCGGGCGTTGGTTTCACAATTTTCTTTCATCGTAAATGTTATAAAAAATATACGCTTACAAAATAGATTGAGATCATTTGTACTTTGTTTTTTTTCTTTAACGCTTTTGTTTTCACAATTAAAACAACATTGTAGTCTATCGTGTTTCTTTTCGCTAAGAAATTCTTAAGACCCAGCGAAACTTTGTCCGCTCATTATTTAATTACAAGATAAAATCTCAAGCTCGTGAAAAGTTTGAAACTTCGCTATTTTAAAGTTCTTGTCAAGCTTGACTAGGTTTAATTTATTTTGAATCACTGTGATATTTAATGGACATTTTATTGCTAACTACTTAATTATTAATTTAGATAGCAGATTGAAGTCGTGGCTGTTTGTAAGTTTCGTTAAATTTTTATATCGATTTTAAGTACTTTACCGAGACTTTTCAAGACTATTTTTCTTGAACTCATCAGAATACCCTAAATATATTTTTAATGGTTGTCAAGTGAATGGATGCTCGTATGAATTATTTTGTAATTAGTTGATGCAACGGTGATTTATGTTTTTGCTATTTTTTTAAGTTATAGTAAATTTTACCACCTATTGAATATAATTGTTACTCTAATACATACATTATAATTTTTTTTAAAGTATATTATCGTGAAGAACTAGCAAGAAACTCGGCGGTCACTCTTTTCAAAAATAATTATCTGAATAATATATTAATAAATAAATAAATAAATAAATATATGGGACACTTTCACACACGGTTGTCCCGTCGCCCTAAGTAAATAACTTAATACTTAAGCCGAGGTCCGGCGTCATAGAAGGCATCCTTAAGGTGACGCTCCCAGGATGCTGCGAGCCTCGCTCAAGACTCGCTCTCCCAGCTCTTACCCCCGGCGATGCTTCTGCGCTCGCCCACTCTCCTGGTGACGCTGTAAAAGCCATTAGGGCTAACAGCATTAGTTAGTGTTCGAAAAAAAAATTTTTTTCTATACACACTTAAGTACACCCAGGCTCAAAGAACCAACAATTTTTTATGTTGTTTGTGGCATGTAATGTTGGCTCTCGGCGGGAATCGAACCCGCGACCCGCAGAGCTGAATGCAGGGTCACGAGCCACTGCGCCAATGGGCCAGTTGATTGACAATTGATAAATTAAAAATTACGACATAACACGTTAGACTAGTCTTCAATAGTATATTGAGCTTTATGGATGTGGCATTTTAATTGCTTTTTTCTACTTGTGTAAAGGCAAGTTCAAAAAAGATTGAACGGAATTTTAATATGAAAACGTATACCCAAGTCCATAAACGATCTAAATAGTCAAAGACCAAGAGTTAAGGAACAATGATTTATAGAAGCAGGCGTTACTTTGCGGAATTCCATATTACAAGCAATACAACAGAACTAACTACTTTGCTATAATCCGCACGGGTTAAGTGAATGCATGCAAAGCCAATGTGTATGCAAGCAGTCTTAAATAGTTAACTATTTAAGACTGCTTGTATGGGTAGCGCGGTGCAGTACGATTTTTGTCGTGGAGCCTATCCTCCTGATGATGCTTCGGTTTCGGGGCGAAACGATCGTCGAGATTGTGGTGGTGGGTGTGTGTGCTGCTTTTGTGTGCGTTGTTGCTGGTGAATTGCGCCTTGGGGTGCATGTGGTGACTGGTCCTGCATGTATAAGGTGCGTAGATTTTGCCTGCTTCATACACATTGGCTTTGCATGCATTCACTTAACCCGTGCGGATTATAGCAAAGTAGTTAGTTCTGTTGTATTGCTTGTAGTTAAGGAACAGTATAGCGGTTTCTAAATTGAAGGTGGAATCTCGCAATTTATAATTTGATTTCCTAGTATCCGATTGAGCTAAAATTTTGCATTATGGTCCAATCTCGATGACAATGCATGTTCGTGATAAGCACGAGATGGTGCTGCTGCAAGGATTGGCTCCAGATAAGAGAAATCCTGAACGGTTGAACAGTAAGAAGCTTTATTCGTAATTAACTTGTTGCAATATAATGTTGTAGATGAATATAGGAGGTAGACATCTCCATCAAGACGAACTCTTGTGAACCCTTTTTAAGAGAAACCGCCCTAGGGAGTATTCGGGTAGACGCTAAAGCAAGATCTTTATTACTTTCGGTCGGCATTTGAAACTTGTGCTTTTAACCTTTGTTTGTTTTAATATGCTAATGCTGCTTGCCTTTTTATTACCGTCTTATAAACATTATAAAATACGTTGAAACTTTGCTACACCTTTTAGGCTCATTGCACTTCAAGGCACTAGGTGTGATATGGCATAATTAAAGTTCACATAGAAAGTTCAGCAAAATAAAATTTGAATAGCAGCGATATTTACAGTAATGTCTTTAAAGAAAAGTCTTGCCATAGACTAAGAAAACTGTATCATCGCTTATCATCATGATTACAGTAAAGTCCTCGTTTATATAATAAGCAAGTCAAGTTAAAAAGAGCTTTATTTTATTTTTATTTAATTTATTTTATTGGTATTTGGGAAACGAAAAGTACAAATTGAACATAAATATAAGTTAATTGAACATAAATGTAAGTTATAACAAATTCATAGACCAAAATTTGTTTCCACTTATAACTAATACATAGACGGTTTAGAAGTATAGTCAGAAAAAAATTACTACGTAATATAATATAACAAATATTAGGGTTTACTGAACTCATTTAAGCAGTCCAGTAATTGTTTTTTTATAGTTATATAAGCTGTTAACAAAATTTCATGTCCCTATATTTAACTGTTGAGGATCTCTCATCTGGAGCCAATCCTGGCAGCAGCATCAAGCCATACTTATCATAAACATACAATGTCATCGGGACCAGTATGTAAAATTTCAGCTCAATCGGACACCGGAAAGTGGGTCTAATTTAATTTGCAAGATTCACACATATGGAAAGTTAAACAAATGCTTTTCATTAAGTAAACACTAAAATAAATATTAATATTTATGATGTTACTAATAATGCCATTAATAAATCTCTGATTTCTTTTAAACAAAACAACGGTTTAACAACAGGTTAAGGTCTAAAAACAAGTTGCCTATGACGCCACTATCAGATTACGTAAATTGCTACCAACAAGTAACGCATTATATTGTAATATTTGATTTGTCGAACAGTATTTAAATAATTATTTTTGAAAAGAGTGACCGCTGAGTTTCTTGCTGGATATTTTCCGTAAGAACATCTTTCCGAAACAGTGGTAACTTCATTATAATTTGGCAATTTGAAAAGTCAAATTAAATAAAGAACAATTAAACTTAAATCGGACTTTAGTGACATATATTATAACAATTTTTCTAAACAAATTTATCCTTTTTGAAGCTTCTATTTTCATAAAATATCAATTAATTGAAGTGAATAATATTTCCGTCAGACTTATTCTCTTGTAATTATTAACAGGAACAAAATATATCAGACTTCGTAAGAAAGATATTTGTCAAATTTATGAGTCGCATTTAATTTGAAGGCAAAATATTACATTATAAAGTAAAATTTCATTTTTAAGAAACGAAATCAAATATTAATATAGAAGATTGTTCTGGAAGTCTTCCAGATGGTCAGCGAAATAATTCACAAACTCCGTGGGAAAATTTGATTCGAATTATTCCCTGGTTGTTCCCATTTATTGGGCAGGTAGATGTTATAGATATTGAAATCATTTGCGAAATTCTGTCTAAGTAAACACCACCATTTAAAAATTATTAAATATTTTCGAATTTTACTCGTTAATAATTGATTTACATATAAAGCCTACCGTGAACTAATTTTTATTACAATCGATTTAAGTATATGAGAAATTATTACTGGTGTTAACCACGAAGTGTAATGTCATATTTCATGATCATTCATTATTCTCGTTTTTTTTTAATACAGTAAAAAATTCATTATTCTCCTGCCCTTATCCCACTCTAAGTGGGGTCGGCACAACTTGTCTCATGATTCAGCTACGTATGTTACGACCGGCCGCCTGCCTGACGTCAACTTAGTTATAGTCGTATTTTACGACCCCTCGATAAGAAAGAGGGTGGTCTATTCTACCCAGCAGGATACCACACGACGAGTCGACCTACCTTAATCGCCTTTTACGACACCTCGGTAAGAAATGAGGGTGGTCTATTCTATTCAGCCGATTACCACACTGCGGTGTAAGCTCATATCCCTGCCACACAATTAAAACCACGCTTAACAAATATGGTGTCGATGACCTTAACTTGCATTGTAACATGATTTAAGAAAATATGACAATGTAAAGGTTTCTTTATACTCATTTTCTATTACATATTCAAGGAGTAAATTTTAGTTGTGTTTTGAAAATAAATGATCATTGATTTTATTATTATAAATATTTTTATATTAAAATTAATTTTCTTTGATTCTCCCAGCAGTGGGATAAGGTGCTTTTAAATTTTTAATGGACAAAGTGAGTGATCAAAGAGAACGTTAAATAAAATTAATCGAACCGTAAATACACACAGATTTTAATTATTTTATTTACATCAATTTTCTTTGTGCTAGAAGCTTTTGATCTGCGACAGATAATTAAATACGATTTTTTAGATCGTTAACGAGATATCAAATAAATATCGAGTCGTAAATTTCCGATTGGCGAAGTAAAGCCCGAAATCCAATTTGAAACAGCTCGTTTAGTAACAGGTGCTTATCATAGCTTCACTGATTGATCGGTCGACAATATGATTAAATACAAAAGCATATTTTCGATATTTTTCAGGCTCAGTGACTATCAAAGCTGTATTCGATTCGCGGTTAGAGCAAATGCTTACTTAAATGATGGTTATTATTCTGAGAAACAGCCACAGATAGACATTTTCAGAGAAATGCAATAAAAATCTTTTAATAAAAACCGTAACAAAATTCGTTCATTAGGTTTTGACAAAATAAACAGAAAACAAACAGCTTTTAGGGACTTCGTTTTACAATATGTAAAACGTTCATGTAATGGAAGCAACGGATGTTATTTTTGATATCGATAAAGACATAGACTTTTCATCTCAGCTCTAAAATTATGTAGACAAACGAGGAAAATCTAGCTCCTCGTTCGTTTTAAATATAATAAAATTGAGTTGTATGAAAATTTTACAAGTACCGCCCACCTTCAATAATTGATCATCATATTCCTATAGGCTAGACATGGTTACTTTTATCTCGTTAATGAAGACCACACAAAAAACGTTGGAAGCAGAAACTACTGTATAATAATTGGTAATTATTTTATACATAGAACTAGCTATCCAGCCATGCGTTTCTGTTGCTTAGCCTGGTTTCGATCTCTCGAAAAAGAACTCAATAGCAAAAAATTTTTTTGAGTTCCGATCGCATCCAAACTTTACAGGATCATCAGCTGGGTCATTCTTAAGATTGTCTGAAATTTTTAATAATATGGGTTCAGCATTTTCGGAGTCTATAAAGGACATAACAGAAAACAAGAGGCAGCACATAGTTTATGAATGAGAATATTTTAGCGCTTAATTGACGCGAGTAAAGTTCAGATCGCATCTAGTGGGAAATAATAACTCAGTTTGTTTTATAACTATACGATGTAATAGTCTCCTTATTTGAAAGAAGTTGCTTGCTTCATCGTTCTCTAACTATTATAAGATTACAACTTGATAACTATGATATAATATTAATATCAACGTATATTAACGGGAATTCTGATTGGAGGCAGTATTCAACTAATCATCTATCCAGCGATGACGTACGGAACATTCTGAATAACATAACAGATTTTTTGAGTAACTAGACTTCCCTACCACATTCTGTAGATGTTGCAGGTCATGTGATTTAATAAAATTTTTTATATATTTTTAATATGTCAATTATATAACCATAATCCCCTATGGCCATGACAAGCAGGCAAGATATACTTTAAAGGTCATTTACAGTGAGTACACTTAGGTTATATGCGTTCTTCAAATTAACCAGGTAAAATCTTATTTATTATTACCACGAAAAACAAAGAGGTGAGAAAAATATTATTAATAAAAAAACTGTACAAAGCGAGAAGGACGGGACTATGTATGAGGGATATAGAGTAAAGCGGTAAGAAATATATTCAAAAATAAAATTGGAAAAAAGGCCATTTCTCATCTTTCTTTAAGCCGAAAGTTGCTCTCCATTGCTGAATAATGTCAGTGACGAAAAATTGCCTACATTTTTATCTAAGAAATAAATAATGTACGTTACATCGTTGTTATGCAGGTAATATAAAAAAATAACTTTGCATGTTTCAACTATCTTTTGTTTTGAATACAAAAGAGCGACATGGTGATATAATAATGGTAATGAATGTTGTCATTTAATATTGTAATACACTATCCGTTAATTACCTACTCTTTTTCATAGTTACATACATTTTACTGAAACACCAAATCGTTCAGCTATTTATAAAAAATGCCAGCGATCTATTTATATAATTCACAAATTTTAATCATCAGACAAGTTTATGTTTAATTTACTTATTTAAACTTTAAGATTAAATGGTAATTAGTTGGTTAAGTTATTTACTTTGGAAATGGACGACCGTGTATGTGTAAATCAAATCAAATCTAAATAATCTTTATTCAAATAAACGATTTCAGGCACTTTTGAATCGTCAAGCATGATTAATCATATATTAATGAAGCTACAACTGTTTCGGAATGTTGCTCTTACTGAGAAGAACCAGCAAGAAACTCGGCGGTCAATTTTTTAAATACTTTCAATTATACATTATAACACCGCTGGCACAGCTAGTATTATAATATAAAAATATGTTGTTTAATATTGATTATTGGTCAAACGACGGAAATTATTTAATTAAACTGCATTTGCGAAGTCAGGAGCACCACGTTAATAGGAAACTAGATTACCGCGAAATTCCGCTCTTCGATATATAGAACTAATTATGAAAATGTAACGTCAATTTATGAGCTGGAAATACTTAGTTTTCTATATCTTTAAAATATTTCAAAGCTTTCACTGAACTCGTGCACAAAATTTCGTTAATACGCATCATCATAATTCGCCTGCCCTTGTCCTACTCTAAATGGGGTTGGCACAACATATTACAAAAATGTTGTCAAATGATTTGGCTACGGCTTTTTACGACCGGCCGCCTGCCTGACGACAACTTACCTTAGTCGCCTTTTACGACACCTCGGTAAGAAATGAGGGTGTTCTATTCTACTCAGCCGATACCACATAGCGGAGGAAAATGTAAATTTAGTATCTAGTTAACGATTTTCGTCATCTAAATCCCTCTGTGATTGCCATCCTTGCTATAAAAGAGCATAGTATTTTGGGCGAAGTATGACACGTTGCTCTAATATCAATATGCTGTGTCCTATCCGGCTGAGTAGAACAGACCAACCTCATTTCTTACCGAGGTGTCGTAAAAGGCGACTAAGATCCCACTTAGAGTGGGATAAGGGCAGGAGGGTACGGGTGGGGACTAAATCAAATCGACGTTATCACCTAGCACCTTGCTAAGTGAACTACAGTGTAAACGTTTAAATGAGAAGCATTAATTGTTGCAAATTTGCCACGTGAATTACTGGATATACAGTGTTTTTAATGAGTTCGGTTAATCAGCGTTGAACCGAAGTTGAACAAACGCGCTTTATTTGTACAATCTCCCTACATTACAAAAAATTCAAAAGAAAGTAATAATTAAAAAGGCCGGCTTATCCAAACAGTGATCTTTTCCTGTTAGCGTTCAAACACTTGAATAATTTGGGAGATGTGGTAATGAAAACTGAAACGGAAATAATATATATGTATATATACATCATAGAAAATAAGGAACCAAAAATATGTGTAGTATTCGGACTTCCAAGGCAAAGTAAAACTCTGTAGCGTTAATAAACTTTATTTTACTAACGCAACACACTTTCCTATCCGTCCTCAGTGGTAAGTCCTTCCTTTCTCCTTGCTCTTTCCCTTTTTATCTACCGTCTCGCTCATCACATATCATGGTAATGTTCAGTTTTACTTATTAAAGTAATAGAAGTAAACTATAAGCATAACAGCTTAGTGGTAATACTATAAATCATGAATAATATATGTATCATAAGCCATTTCGACCCCTTTAGGTTGAGCTTATGACAAATATTTCTCCCAACTATGCTATAACATAAAGAAGAAAAATAGTATTTATAGTAGCATTACCTGTGGCATCGTAAAACTTAGGCCTGCTCTTGATTATCGACGATGATTGTTGGCTATACGATCATCTATAATCGATACGATCATCGTGGAAATGTCCACACGATATTGTCATTGATCTGTATTGTCATACAATACATATAATCATACGTATCATCCAGCGATTGTCTTTCAATGCCTGTCCGAAAACTGACGACTCCCGAGTTGTAGGCGATCATAGACGATGATTAACAATTAATGATTGATGATCGTGCTCGCTTTTAAGCTCTTGTAATCGCTGATTATGAAGAGGAGCTATTAAATTTAAATAACTCCTCTTCACAACATAGCTTTAACATACTTAATATTGGCCTTAAACAATTCTTACAATTGTCAAACAAAATTGATGAAAGAAAAATCGAAAAAGGACGAAGGCTTTATGATAAAATCTTATAATTTATGAAAGCGATATGATTGTAAGCCAAGAAGTTGGCGGGAATAGGATTCCTCCCACATGTTTTTCTTTAATTTACGGATAGGGCTCGGCATAATAACTCTGCAGTCAAAGAAACCAAGAAAATTGCCTTTTTGTTATCAATATTATAATTACACACAACTTTGACGAATTTTTATATAAAAAAATTATATCAAATGTTTATAATATACCATTTTTTTCATTTAGTCTATTATTTTAATTTCAAGACTTGAAGATAAATCAAAAATACTAAAAACATACTCAAATCGTGTCACCGGAATCGAACCCTCGACTAATTCACCAAGAAATAAAAACCGCTAAATCGACGTCCATTCTTGTTACTTTGATATTATAACGTGATTTACAGATTAATTATCTTTCCTGTACGTACAAATTATCACAAAATATATAAGTCACACATTTATAATAAAATTGGTATTTTTCGTTGTAACGATATTTATCTTCGAAATATTTTTTTTTTTAGTATCATTTTACCAGATGATATCGGAAAAATTAGAATGGACTTCTTCTTCTGAAATTGCTGACATAGATTATGCTGTCGAAGCTAAAGTGGTTATGGGAGGGGAGCATGGTATGAAAAGTCCATGGGCGTCGAAGGTGACAGAGTGATGAAAACACTCTATGACAAGAGTAATGAAAATATTACTCTTCTATAATCGGCGATGAAATAAAATATATGTAATGCTAAATGTAAGGTGCACTATCCGTTCTCTTACAAGATACATGCAGAATTCCAAATAACTAATGCACTATCCGCCACTAATAACACAACAATACATAAGTACTGTACACACTCACAACCCCAATCTCAACAACCATTGCGTGCCGTAACCGTCATCATCCAGAGAGCAAAAAACACAACGACAAAATCGCAAGTGTTCGTGTATTGTGGTGGTGGTATGTTCATGTGTTTTCACGAATGCTGCATGTATCGGGTATAAAAACGGATACTCCATTCTACATCTAGCATAACATGTACTCGTATTTTTATATTTTATTTATTTTCGTATATTTTAATCACAGCATTGTTTTATACTGCAGTCACTCTGAAACATTGAATGCAAGACGTATAAGATCCTATAAGATAAAATTTCTTTAAAAAGACCCTCGTCCGGCTATGAACGTTCATTACTCGAAGAACATTCTCACAGTTAAAAAGTACAAACCAAATTAAAGTTTCGATATTTTTATAACCGCTGCCACCCGGTACACTGTTAAACGTGCCATGGTTTTCTTATTTATAAAAAAAAAACAAACTCACAAAAGTAGAACTTAATTCACACTAAAATTATGAGGGTACCGCAGCTTAAAAGTCCGCAGGGAACTATTTTGTAGGGCTACCTTAGGCCCAATCAGATAACTGAAATAAGTTTAGAAGCACAAAAAAGAAAAGGTTACAAAATATTCATACGGTGTTTGAGATTACTGCTTTGAGATTATAGCTACTTTGCGGGGTTCTATTTTATAAAGGAAAAGATAATATAGTATATTCACTCCGACTGACACTACGCTCCCTTAGATGGTAATCATCTCAAAGAATGTCGTTTACCAAATGTCCCAGATATTTAACTTGGTAGCTTCTGGTGATTGTAGCTCCATTTAGAATTTGTTGTGCATATCTCTCGAATTTCATCCCTCAAACATACGCTTGCAACACGTAGTAGTAGACATTTTAATAGTTAATTTTATACAAGTATGCAAGTAAATTATTTTTTAACATTATTCGGAATAATAAAGGATTTATAGATTACTATAAACAAGCACCAAAATACAGATTATATAGATATTTTTCCCCAGGCGTCTTATTTCTTTCGACTATAAATAGGTAAATACAAAGGCTGTCGATCAGCTGTCAATGATATGCTCGCGGTGAAATATCAAGAAATATTACTTTATCTTCCAAAAGGAAACGAAATGTGGACGTAGTTGTCATTGCTATATTTTTATAACTCCTGACAGTAGTTTATTAATCTATACATGTTATAAAACAAAGGCTCCAAAAGCTGTCTATCTTTATGATCGATTTTATAAAAATCTACTGAAATGATTTTTATAGATGTTTTACTTAAAGATAGTACAATTAGGAAATTTAGGGAGGTTTATGTTCGCGGGGTCGGGATTTATGCGGGAAGTACTTTGTGAGTTACTGATTTCCAGGCGAACGCAGGTATCGTACTTACTAAAATTAAATTGGGCAGCGATAAAATATATGCAACTTTTCGGTTTACTCACGTTCTTAAAATGCTTCGTTTTGCGAAATTATTACTTAGTTTAAATAAATTTCATAATAAGGCATTACTTTGCAGACATCCATAAGATGCCGTACCGGTTATTTTATTTTACTATAATCCGTGATTTATTGACTAACACCTTAACTCATTGTACAAAAATAAAAGTTCAAATATACTAGTTCTAAAAGTAAGAAAGTATAAAGATAATAAAAATTTACTATGAGGACCGCAGACAATAAAATAATAACACAGAAATTCAAAAATGACAAAGTCGGTCTTACATTTTGGCTGTATGCCACTGAAAAGTAGTATTATTTAAGAGAAGTAGTAATTGATATAACAAATAAAGTATAGGCAAGGATATAACATAGTACTAGACTTAATAGTGGAAGTAACTGAATGCAAGGCTATATCGATCGACCGATTAGCACGAGGTTGCGTTTATTAGGTAGCTGAAGGCAAAAGCGAACTCTACTTACGGTTTAAGAAATTTTATTCTCATAAGAATTACATTCACTTAAATGAAACAAAAATAAAAATAATTTATAGAATTAGCGTTACTTTGCGGAGAGAAATAATTTTATTAATACAAAAGTAATAATAAAATTATTTTGCTATAATCCGCGATACAGTAAATAGAAAATATATATAGTGTTAAATGTATAGTGGACTATCCGTATTTTTATACTCGATACGTAAAAACACATGCACAAACCTCCACCACTTCCACCACAATACACAAACACTACACACGTTCACTATCAGAAACTTAACAATCGTTTCGCCCCGCAAAACAAAATCGAAATATATCAATATTACGAAATAAACCATTATACACCTTACTAGAGCGATGTATAACTTTATTTCCAGGATGTGAAGTTATAATTAAAGGAAGATGGAATAGTCATTTGTGAGCTTGTTTGCAAAATTGCAAATTTATTTGGAAAAAGGACAATGTAAAGGGTACATGTACAGATATTTTAAAAAATACATACTCAATGGGATACCTATATCTTATTATTACATTATTACGTCCAAACGAATAGATTTTAATAAATTTAGGTATAGACACAAATTATGCCGTGTGGTATCCGGCTGCATAGAATAGACCACCCTCATTTCTTACCGAGGTGTCGTAAAAGGCGACTAAGGTAAGTTGACGTCAAGCAGGCGGCCGGTCGTAAAATACATAGCCAAATCATGTGACAACATGTTTGTAACATGTTGCGCCGACCCCACTTAGAGTGGAATAAGGACAGGAGAATAATAATAATAATATAATAATAATAAACTTTATTTTACCAAAAAACATTCGTACACAAATATAACTGAACACAAAAATATCATTATCTTTACAATTTTGTTCTTAAGTATTTTTTAGACCTCTGTAACCGAACTAGGTTTCCCTGTACCTCGGTATACAGCGCCCTTCCCATAAATCAATAATTTTATATTATCGTAAAAATAAACTTTAATTTTGTTGATGTAAACGACACATATAAATATACTTAAAACAAAGGTAAGAAGAAAAAAGGGATAGTTAAATATGTTCCTCTCGGTGAGTAATATGTAAGTGCATGAGTGTGTGTGAGAGGTTGTGCAACAAGACCAAATCCAATGAATAAAAAAGTACCTTCCTGTATAAAAATATATGCATATGTTATGACATACATTTCAATATCTCTTCATCATAAGAATGATGATGAGGTATAGACACAAATTGTACCTTGATTGTTGAAAGGACGAAGGCTACACGAAATATTTCTAAGAAGGTATCTTTGCCGCATTTGCCTATAAAAATGCCTAAAACAACAAAAAATGACATTGTAAATTTTATTTAAATTACATTGAAAAGCTGTCTTACGTCTGTCTTAAGTTTGAATACTGGTTTTTTTAATTTACGAAGTTTATTCACAGCATGATCCATTTATGTCTAAGTTTTTAGTACAATTTCGTTTATTCAGGTAGAGCTGTGTTAGCCTAGCGGTGAGACTCTGCGTCTCTCACGGGGTCTCAGGTTCAAGCCCAGGCCAGACACCAATGACTGCCCAGGACTTGAATCGGAGCTTTTTTGTTAAAATTTACTACACATAAAATTAATTGATAATTGCAATTTATCAAACCTTCCTTTACTTTTTAGGATCATTCATGTATAAAGTTTGAATATAAGATAATTAAATTAATTTATGAAACTTTTCTCTAAAAGAGTTACGTTAATTTATAAAGTTCCACCATAGGAACGAAATTATTCAAGAAAGTTTTCCCATACATCATTATCGTTAGATAATCATGACTTTATTAACAGCTAAACTACGTATTCATAATTTTACGATATAGTTCATGCCCTGTAACTATATATGTATGTTAAATAGAAAGTTGAGGTAAAGGTTTCTATCTCCTTTCATTTTTATTATATTATTCTATATATATACCATATATCTAATCTCCAATATGATGCTCTAATTAAGAGTAAGATTAATATCCCATAATTCTTTAAAAGATACCGAAAATCTTTACCTTCAATTGAAAATGCATATGACATAATTATATTTTTTTCCGACTCAACCAATTTCATGTTACTTTTCTCAAAAAAAACCCTCATATGCACCAAAAACATAACTTTGTGCATGGATTAGCTTTAGTTTTATATAAAAGCCTCATTTTCTACTTTAAAGAGATTGACGAATTTGTTACTTTAACAAAGTAATATTTCTAATAAAGCCTACTTACTATACTATTGAGGATTACTTAGACGATAAGAAAGCGTGGATATAGCTACTCTTGTGCAATACATTAATAAGTAAGTATATGTAACTAGTAATAGGAATTATTCTATGAAAAGAGCAACCGCCGAATTTCTTGCTGGCTCTTCTCGGTAGGAACAACTTTTGGAACCAGAAGTCGATGTTGACGATTAAAAAACACTTGTTTAAAGTTTACTTGAATAAAAAATATTTTGAATTTAAATTAGAGTTCTGCTAAAAATATTAGTTATAAAATTAAATACGGATGCGTTACTTTTTGTAGTTTAGTATAGGTGCGGTATTTTTACGGAGATTTAATTTTTCTATTGCAACATAATTTTCCGATGAAAGCAATATAAGTTTATTTAGTGTAAATAAAAGTTAAAAACAAAATCAATAAAGATATATAATTAAATGATTTATAGAAGCAGGCGTTACTTTGCGGAATTCCATATTACAAGCAATATAACAGAACTAACTACTTTGCTATAATCCGCACGGGTTAAGTGAATGCATGCAAAGCCAATGTGTATGAAGCAGGCAAAATCTACGCACCTTACACATGCAGGACCAGCCACCACATGCACCCCAAGGCGCAATTCACCAGCAACAACGCACACAAAAGCAGCACACACACCCACCACCACAATCTCGACGATCGTTTCGCCCCGAAACCGAAGCATCATCAGGAGGATAGGCTCCACGACAAAAATCGTACTGCGTAATCGTAATCAGTATTGGTGAATTGCGCCTTGGGGTGCATGTGGTGACTGGTCCTGCATGTATAAGGTGCGTAGATTTTGCCTGCTTCATACACATTGGCTTTGCATGCATTCACTTAACCCGTGCGGATTATAGCAAAGTAGTTAGTTCTGTTATATATATAATTAATATTTCGCCGTCTTAAAAAGCGGCAAAGAATAACTCATCGTTCCGTTAAATGAAAATCTCACTTTGGTTCGGGCGATATGGGTCGATGCGCGGCGGGCGGGGCGGCACGAGCTTTCAGTGCTCCCTCGGATCGTACGTGAAACGCTCGTTCGTGAAAAGCGTTCCACATCGCGAACGTAGAAAAAGATAGACGCTACAGGTGCCTGGTCTGCACCTCGCATAATATATGACAGTGATTACGCTCACCTCGTCGGCACTCAAGTAAATCTTTGATACGTATAAATAAACAACAGGTTTCGTAGAAATCACTTTTTATATATATATACCTTTTTTTTAGCAAATATCTTTAATGTCTTCAAAATATCTTTAGTTTTTAATTTTATTTAAAAAATAGAACTCGTGGTGAACGAATTTGTAAACTTTAATCGCGTTTTAAAACTTTACAGAAAGTTTACTGTCTATAAGAGCAAATTTCGCGCGCCATTGCACTGCGCATGTCCTGCGCAAGAGGAAGTTATCATAAGCGCACATAAGTACAGCCTTCCTATAATTCTTTGATTACCGACCGCGCTTTATTAAACTGGTCTATTCCTAATGTATTATCTGGTATTATTCAGCGTGGTTTTGAAATGAGCAATTAAAACGTTTTTAAAAAATTGAAACGGTTTTAAATAAGGTCATATAATAAACAATATGGCGGCCGTTGAAAAAAAAACAGTTAAGCTTTTAAATTGTTTTATAATAAAATATACATTAGTAAGAAAAAGTAACAGCTTGATTTTAGTTAAGAAGCTTTAACCTAGTTTTATTCAAATGTTTTTTTTACTATTAATCGTTTGCTTCTACAAGAAGTAAAGTAAAATTGGGGTTGAGGTTTATATACAAATCATGGGTTCTTCGAGTATGGGTGTGTTTATGTATTAAAGTCATCGTCATCATTATCCCTTTGCCTTTGTCCGACTTTAAGTGGGATTTGGCACAACATGTTTTATAACATACTGTTAAATGTTTTGACTAGTAATTTTGCAACCAGCCTCCTGCGTATTTTAGTTGCCTTTTACGACACCTCTGTAAGAAATAAGGGTGGTCTATTCTATTCATTCTAATACCGCGGGCGTTTATGCAATTAAGTATGTATCTTAAATGATATATATTTAATTTAATTTAATATAATTTAATAACAGTAACTGCAAATACTTGGCACAAGTATTAATTTACTTTGGGGACGGACGACCGTGTTTTATTTGTCCTATATATTTATTATTATTTAAATATGAGTTACATTTTTTTTATTGCGACCTTAATTTTTGCAACGATTTTAACTTATATATAAAAAAACTAAACAATCAAAAGTGCTTATCCTCTGGAAAAAATAGTATTTGTAGAAAGTTTATCCCACTATGTTCTAAATCATGTTTTGAAATGAATGGGTTTAGTTAGCTTTCGTTTTAATGGAGATGCATTAAAAATAAATACTTTAGTTTGCTTAAACGAACAGCCTAATATTAAATTATGACTTCTGCAGGTATTGCTGCTGAACAGAATCTTTATTTAACCTTTCATACCTATGTCACTATTGCAGCCTATGGGCTACATGTATGTTTGCTACTAAGTATGAATGAAACTTAAAACAATGCAATTATAACATGGATTAAAACGGAATACTTCTTATCTTGGTAGTAACGTTTATGCAGATGAATTTACATCCAACCAACTTACTTCAGACCAAAGCGGGTCATGAAACTTCAATTGAAATTTGAATATCTGATTTATGTTATTAGCAGACTATGTTTGTCAGATAGACCTACAAAAAACACTATAAAAAATATTTACAAATATTTTTATAATAAATATTTACAAATATATTTAAGCAAACTTTGTAACTTATTTGATATTGAACTTTATACTTCACGTCAGTATAAATTACTCAAATGTTATCAGACATCACAAAAACTCACAATTAAAAAAAAACACTTTTCTTAGTAATTATTAGTGACTAGTTTTTTCCCGCGGCTTCGCTCGAATGGAATTGGGTTTGCCACAGTAACTAATTTAAATAAAATTATGATTCACAATTTTGGTCATAGTGACTTGCACATTAATGGTAGATCTAAGCTGTCGCGGACTTTTATTTAAAACTATTTAAGACAAACAATACTACGGTACATCATCTTTGTGTTACTCCAGTGATTTAGGCAGCGTACCCCAAGATAGTTCTCAGAGGCAAGATTTTTTTCGACTTTATTGCCATGTATCGTTATATTACATAAAATCATTACAAATTGTAGCCTGTATGTTATTCCGATGTATTACCTATATAACTGTAAAGTTTCATCCAAATCCGTCAAATAGTTTTGTCGTGAAAGAGTAACAAACATCCATACTCACAAACTTTCGCATTTATAATATTAGTAAGATAAGATTTGTTTCAATGTAATTTTTCCTCAAACTCTATTAATAACTGAATAAATAAATTATTTAATTATTATTATACCTAATAAATAAAATTTATAAATAAAGAATGGGATTGATTTATAGCTCTATTATAATAGAGTAACATTAATTTATAAAGTTTTCCAACGCAGTAAAATTATTCAGGAAAGTTTTCCCATACATCAGTTAATCATAACTTTGCTAGCAGCTAAAATATGGTTTCACAATTCTACGATTTAGTCGATTTGTAGCTTCCGATTCTATGTATCAAATAGGCAGTGAAGGTAAAATCTCTCTTTAATAGAAGGATAACGGCTAATACCCACCATGTTACGACAGTACAGATATGCAGGTTTCCGCGTGACGTTTTCCTTCACCGAAATGTGTGCGATAAATTTAATAATTAAAAGACTCATTGGTACCTTTCCAGGGTTTGAACCCGTAACCTGCAATGGTCACGTACATTATGGTAGTTGGGAAGTTATTAACCGATACAACATTAATCCTTATAATCTCAAATATAATTTGATAGTAACCATTATGGCGGCTGTACATTATCTGTAAGACATCCCGAGACATTCCGAGTGCAAAAGTGTACAGGTTAGTTCTCGTCGTGAGCTGCGTGCTTAGACGTCTCGGAGGAGACGTAGAGAGTGCTCTCAGACGAGATTGTCTAGTAACCATTAAAGGATCTTATTATGTAATTGCACTAACCATCCAGTAAAATAACAGATAATACCGCAACCTGAAAAAAATTTTTTTAAAAGAAGTGAAAGCCAGCACAGTCTCGTTGTACGAAGCTTGTATATATATGTATTACGGTATCGAAGTAACTGGAAAGTGTGATAAAAAATTTAGGTCACTGAAAATTTCAACCTTAGAGCACGTACGGACAGACATTAATGGTGCCGTTATGTTGATATACATCCTTAAGGATATATTATCAATGTAAGAACTGAAAAACTATATAAATAATACGCGAATTTTTGAACCACTTTTTAAACAAATTGCGCGCATCAAGGAGTGTAAGATTTGGCATAAACGTAAGTTTATGTAGATACTACTTTTTACAGACAACTTCATTCACGTGGACTGTAGTCTTAAGCTTAAAAAAGCTTCTGTCATCCATCCAACCATGCAGTTATCTCCATCACAGAAGTAAGATTGATCCAGGAAGACTGAGGGAAATTTACAGTTTTCTTGAGAGCATAATTTAATTACCCGTAGCATTATTTGCTTACATGAAATATATATAATAAAACGCAGTTAAATTTATCTAATGAACAAAAACCGAAATATATAAAAACTTTCTTAAAATAGTTTTTTCGACGTAAGTCAAACAGCGTAATGTGAAACCTATTTTTTAATTTACAGACTTGAACTTGACACATAGTAATAAAACCTTGAAATGTTGATAATAGACGGCATTTGTCAATCTCCTGGTTTTCTTGTAGAATAAATAGGATTGCTATAGCCTATATGTTACCCCGGTATACAAGCATTAATTGTGCCAAATTTCGTTTATATCGGTTCAGCGCATTGACCATTAACACGTAACAGACAGACACAGACTATACTATACTATATATAATAGTAGTCCGGATATTTGTAGATTGTGTTAGTTATTCATTACAATTACCTTACATTTGAAAAAATAAAATATTAATCGTTTGTTCTGCATACACCAATTTAAATGTACATTAGGTGTATTAAGAGATTCTTGTTCCTATTTTTTTGGCCGACGCGTTGACATTTATTAAACTTAAGTGACAATCTGTTTTTTTAAAACTAATAGGACAAAAGTTTACAGTTTTTTTCCTCATCTGGGGTATTTGTAACAAATATTGTTTATGAAATTTTATTTTTCTACGCCTCTCTTTATTTCTCTATTAACTTTAAACATGCTAAATTTCAGTACTCTCCGAACACGCGATTTGATTTAAAGGGTTAAAAAGTTTTAGCTTCACGTAAATAGATTATATAATATTTTAAATCATTATAATTTACATAAAAAGTGCCCAAAAGCCACTTGCAACTCATGACATGAACCCTTTGAATATTTGTGAATGAAATATTGAAGGTTGTCGAGGATTAATTTTATCATATTTTATCATATTTTGATTTTTTAACCCAGCTTATGCCTTTGTCTCTTTCGCCCTTAGATCTTACAATCTTATTCTTGTGTACTGTTAATTAGCAAATCGTTAAAATTATAAGATTTTTATACATAACAATACTTTTACTATTTCTTGGTTTGCGTTTGTTATCGCACGTGATGGTTAGCGAAACCTAAGATAGAGGCGAGCAAATTTGGACGGGAAACTCTTTATAGTTTTCACACAGCATCTTGCCGTTATTTAAGAATTTAAGAGTGATCTAGCTGATGCGATTTCCGGCAAAAAGTAACGACTATTTGAACCATAAATATTGCACAGTGCACAATTTTTGTATACATTTCTAAGATCAATGTTAAAATGAAGGTACATTTTAAAAATGTGTACCGCTACAATGTACCGCTATATAATGTATCGAAACGTAAGTAAGGTCGAAATTTCCTGCGACCTAGATTTTATTCAGCGCACTGGGTGCCTCGGAAGTAGCCCATTCGGTATAGATAGGATAGCTGTTCGGTATTTGTTGTTATCGGTACCTACCGCATTGGCAATCATTTGCTCGAGTCGTTTCGTATTATGAACGTAATAGAAAAAGAGCACGCTGTAAAGTTTAGTCCATACTTACCAAATTTAATTGTACATTTGAGCTTAGCTTAGACTCGTCTAAAAAAAAATCAACATGTTGTACTTCGGGAATGGCAACAGAAGTGAAAATTTTATATTAACTTTGTGCATTTTTGATATTTTGAAATATATCATTTATGTGATAAAGTACAATAATAATATATTGCGCTATCGTACAAAAACATGAGAATTTATTCCGCGTAAGCGCCTTGCGTCGCCTTAACTAAACAGAAGTCGCAGGTACACATTTTCGCCGCGTGGTAGAAAGCGGGGTTACTTCCTAACCTACGCCGCGCCGGCTGTCTACTCTCTCTCTCTCTCTCCCTCCGTCTTACGTATTTTCGATCAGTAGGCCTACCATGAACTCTTATTGCGACTCAATTGAAGACGTAAACGAAATTGTTTCGCTTTTTCGTACCATGGCGTCTTCAAGACGCACACTTTAAGTCGTTGCCGAATGAGCGTTCGGAATTCGTCCTAAGAACATGTGAGTAAAAGAGACAAAGTTATTTATAGTTCATATAAAGTTGTCCTTTTTTAAAGGACCTATATTCACACATCCTTATCATCTAAGTAATCTTCAACAGTATAGTGGGCTTTCTTTTAGGCGATTTTTTAATTTAAACAATTTAAGATAAAAAATCTTTTAACAAAATTTCATGTAGGTACTATTAACTGTTGAGAAGTTTTGGAGCTAATCCTGACAGTAGCTGGTCATAGACATGCATTGTCATCGGGACTGGACCAGTATGTCAAATTTCAGCATAATCGAACACCGGGAAATGCATTAAATTTAACTCCCAAAATTTCACCTTTTAATTATATACACGACAATTTAAATAAAGTCTTTTAAAAATACAACAAAGTGACAGATTTTTTGCGTTATAATACGTGTGTGATGGTGTTATTGTAAGATTATATTTCCCATTAGTATCTGCGACTTCATTCTCACTAACTTCGGCATCTAAGTACCTTCAATAATGCAGTATGTTTTTTTCCCTGTTTTTCAAATTCAAATTCAAAATTCAAAATTTCAAAAGCAAAATGGGAATTTTTATATTTTATTAATGGTGATACACTATAAATCCAGCAGATTAAGTGTGATAACGTTACAGACAGACTCTGCGATTTTGTCGTCGAGTCTATTTCCTGATGTTGCTTCACTTGCGGTGATAGTGAACGAGTGTAGTGCTTGTGTATTGTGGTGATGGTGCACGTTTGTAGTGCATGTATTTTTGCCCATGACACAAAAAGTGCACAACGCTGCTAAATAAGTATTAACTTCAACAAATCTTTTCTAAACAAACCAACGTGAATAATATATAAATTTGTTTATATAGAAATCGATAATACATTATAAGTATGCTTCCTATTTTCGGAAATGAAACCAATGAAATAATCACGCTTGTTTTGTTCACAATATTTGGTCGCCTGCATCATTTACGATATATATATATATATATATATATATTTTTAGTATGATTATAGAACAAATTTTGTCATAGCAGTAAAATAATAAAGGTCGTTTGTAGTGATTATCCATTGAGGTTTAACGATAACATCAAAGTACAGTAATAAAAGGTTTAATGTTTACTGTTTCCATATTAGTATTTTATAGCTATATTTGTGTAAGATAATTGCTTCATAGAATTTGAATTAGGGAAACTGGAAACACTTTATATTTAAATGATGTTTTGGAACGAATTTGAATAGTTTTTTTTTATTATTTTTTAATTGGGGAAGCGGTAGTAAGAGGAGTAGAGAAATTCCGCTTCTACTTTTCAGCTGTTTATTTATCTACAAGTTCGTTATAGTTACTTGGATTGGAATAGATTAAAATGCGCTCAGTCCACTCTTTTATTAAATACTAGAAATACGTGCGGCTTCGCCCGCGTGAAATTCAGTGTTAGCATGATATAGTCTAGCTGAGTCTGGGCAGACTGGCTCTCTGATACCCTACACTGATTTTTATACCTATTTCCCCCTCTAAACTACAATCAACACCGGTTTGTAACTACCCGCACTAAAAATTGTTGAACAACGACCTCTTCAATTCAATTTACATGAAACGGTTATGTGCTATTAACTTAAAGCTTTCGGAGGAATTGCACTACCTTTTAGTGAAAACCGTACGAAAATCCGTTCAGTAGATTTTGAGAAAATCGATTACATACAGACAGACAGCTTTGGGGACTTTATTTTATAGAAGTATAGATTAAACTTTGTAAGTTTATTCGACAATATTTCAATAGTTACTCTGGAATAAAAATCATTAATTACCTTATTGAGATTTACTATTAAATTTTTTGAACTTTCTCTTTTTTTTAGATTTCAGCTTTTTTAGAACTTATGGCAATATAAAAGTACTACCAGGGAATGATTATACAAAATATATGCACTTTATTAATGTAATATGCACGGTTTTTATTTTGTAAAATTACTATTACCACGAAACTTGCTACCTGTTTACTTAAAATCAATATCCTTTTCAATAATTTTTAATATCCATGATACTTCGGGTTAATTTCCCGGGCAGGCAACAATGAGTATTATACTAGTTGTGCCCGCAACTTGGCCCGCATTAGTGGTACACATAATTTTTCCCGCGCAATATCCAGACCCCGATGGGGAGTATAGTTAAATTGGGGATTTTGTTTTATAATAGGTACTAGCTGTGCCAACAACAGCTTCGCTCGCGTGGAATTAAGTGATTTACGAAAAAATTTTCGAAATTTTAAATATAAAAGTAGATATTGTGAGTTAACCGTGAGCGACAGAGAGATACTATCGCGGACTTTTTTGTAGTATTTTTATATATCTACAATTCTCTACTACATTACTTTAGTGTATCACTGCTGGTTTACGCAGCGCACGCTTCTAAAACTTTTAGCAAGCAAGTTTTTTACCAACTACGCGATCTTTTCAATACAACTTACACAATACCGATATGTGCTATTTACCTAAACTATCCGGAAGTAGTGCACAATCTTTGGGTGAAACCGTACAAAAATCCGTTCAGTAGATTTTGAGAAATTCGATTACATACAGACAGACAGCTTTTCGGGACTTTTTTCATAATAATATAGATAGATAGATAGATAGTTAGAGATATAGATGGATGTATAGATTTGTCATTTATGACACATTTTTCGGTGAAAGGTAGCATTGCGACGAAAGCTCAATATATATATGGGAACTCATAGAATAGGCACCCATTAATCCGCATTTACCCGAAAATTAGTCACAATCATATTCATAATACAATATTTGTTATAGTCCCATTAAGATCCCGTATCTAAGCAATCCCATTTGATGAGCTTGTTCGAAGGATTAATTTTATCTCTGTTTGCTCGACCGATGGATTTCAAATTAATTCCATTGTATGAAATTAATACCGATCTTCAAACTTTTCAATTATATTTACAACTTACATAAGTAAAGGTGTGCCAAAACTTTAATAGATTAAAAGGCCTTATAGGAGGCTAATATATGTGAATTTAAAATAGAGTATACCGATTAAATAATTTCAAATTAATAAACGATTAATAACCTAAAGGTGCACATTTCCCCCAGAACTGATAAAATATAACTGACTATTATCAATCACGTATCAAAAACTGTTTTGGCTGGACGGTAAGAGTAAGTTTTATTTTTTTTTTGTATATAAATATATAAAGAATTATGAAACTATAGCTGATGTACATAATAAACAAAGTAAGAACCGACATAAGCTTGCGACTCCTACTTTGCGCCTTGCAAAAGCAAGCCTATTCCCAGCAGTGGGATTGTAACAGGCCGCTACTTTACTATCCTTAAAAATTATTTATAATATTTTTAATTAGCTTCTGACCGGTATTTTTATGGTCTTCCATATAGAAATAAAATAAATTTATTTCATTACTCTCTGGCCCATCAACTACATACTTTAACAATGATCTTGCATACTAAAAATCAAATCAATCGATTTCTCCCTCAGAAGTGAGATCAGGAGTAACAAATAAACAAACACACATTTGAATTTGTAATACTATAATAGTATTGATATGAATATCATTATTCTTTTGCCCTTATCCCACTCTAAGTGGGGTCGGCACAACATGTTACAAACATGTTGTCACATGATTTGGCTACGTATTTTACAACCGGCCGCCTCCCTGACGTCAACTTACCTTAGTCGCCTTTTACGACACCTCGGTAAGAAATGAGGGTGGTGTATTCTATGCAGCCGGATACCACACGGCACATACCTTAGTCGCCTCTTACGACACCTCGGTAAGAAAGGAGGGTGGTCTATTCTATTCTGCCGGATACCACACGGCGTAGTATTGATATAAATAATCTTATTTTAATTATAATTATTCATTTATTTAATTAATTCAATTTGCTACACGGATCTCACTAATTGAAACACCCATGGTGTATTTAGTAAACCATTGAACTGGTATATCCCTTATAATCCCGATTTAGGTCGCTGAAAGGGTAAATGAGATCAGTGGAAATCTAAGCATTGTAATGGTAATAGGTATATAAGTATATATATATATCTATTACTATATTTCTATACTAGCAATGCCCCGCGGTTTCACCCGCGTACATACCGAACTCGTGGTAGTAGAAAGTTTACTAATTCAAGACTATAGATTTTTTTTTGTAAATTCAATTTTGGCACTTATCAATCAAAGGAAATTTTTAACGGAAGGTATTCATAGGTACACGAATTCATTGCTACGATTGTTATGGCATTATTTTCTTTATATTGACATTTTTAAATTCGTTACATCTTTTGATTGGAAAGTCCGATTTTAATAATTTAAAAAATACTTTACAGGTATTCAAACAGTTTTTAATAAAATATCGTTTAGTAAAATAAGGATTAATACGGAGATGTAAATATCATGGTTTGACTATTGTAGCCGCTTTGATCAACTTTTACAATGTCGAAAAGTAGGTATATTGGCAAAACCATAATACTTAGACATATGGTATCGTCAACTTTATTGTAAACTTTTTTGTAGATATTGATAAGTTTTATAATAATGTAGAACATTTTTTTGTTCTATCATCAATAATTTCCGCAGTGCAATGAAAGATTTTTAAGACTAAATTTTTCACACCTTATTTTTTAATTCAATTTTATTAGGGATCCCTATTTTTTAAATATTAGGTCCTTACATATGAAATTGGCCTTTTCTATGGGAGGAACATAAAGTCGTTTTTTTTTAATGAAATATATTTAATTAATCAAAGTATGTATCATTGCTATGTATGCACTTTAGCCATCTCATAGGTAGTTCATTGATCCCCTTACTAAAAAAACCATTCGGGAGAGAATCAATAAAATCTTTGAAGGCGGTTTGGTCTGCCCCATCGGAGTTGAATTTTTTTCCTTGCAAGTAGTTATCCAAATTGCGAAAAAAATGGTAATCTGTTGGAGCAAGGTCCGGAGAGTACGGTGGATGTCTAAGACATTCTAATTGAAGCTCCTCTGATTTGGTAGCCGTCTGTTGTGCAGTGTGTGGTCTAGCGTTGTCCTGAAGCAGCAGTGGCCTAGAGCGATTGACCAGCCTCGGTTGTTTAGCAGCTAGCTTTTCCATCATGGTTTGCAGTTGCTGACAATAGATATCTGCCGTAATCGTCTGGCCAGATTTAAGAAAGCTGTAGTGAACGACACCGGCACTAGTCCACCAAACACGTACAAGCAACTTTTTTTTAGTTAATTTTCGTTTAGGGCAGGATTTGGCTGGTTCGCTAGGGTTCAGCCATTGCGATGAGCGCTTCCGATTATCGTAGAGGATCCACTTTTCATCACAGGTAATGATTCGATTTAAAATTCCTTCATTATTGTGCCGGTTGAGTGACGTAACGCAGCAGTCGACGCGCGTTTGTCGGTTTGCTTCACTCAATTCATGAGCTACCCACCTTTCAAGCTTTTTCACCTTCCCAATTTGCTTCAAGTGGATTAGAATAGTTTTATCACTAACACCGGAGCCTGCAGCTAACTCGGACGTGGTTTGCGATGGATCCGCTTCCACAATAGCCTTCAATTCTTCATATCAACTTTGGTCTCCGGCCGTCCACGAGGCTCGTTCTGCAGGTCGAAATTTCCAGAACGAAAACGTTGGAACCAAAAACGCACTGTGTTTTCTTTTGCCACACCGTCACCATACACATCATTAATCCTTCGAGCTGTTTCTGCAGCACTGGTGCCACGGTGGAACTCATACTCGTAAATAACGCGATATTTCATGTTTTCCATTTTGTAAACAGAGTGACACAAAGAAAAAAACAAAAGAAGAAAAAACAAATGAATTAGGGGGTTTGAAACAAAAATGCATGAGTAAATAGCTGTATGAATTTGAATTTGGAATTCCTAACCATAAAGGTAATATTTGAGATCAAAGTGGCCAGTACGACAAAACGCCAATGTCATATGTAAGGACCTAATATTTTATAGCCTGTGTTGCTCAGTAAAGAAGCAGTTTTTCAATGGTGAAAGAATTTTTGAAATCGGTCCAGCAGTTTTTGCGTGAAAACATTACATACATACACACATACATACAAACATACTAATCTTTAATCTTTATAATATTAGTATATATTTCTTTGCGAAAAAAACTTAAAAAGCTTTCTACGAAGTAAGCATATATTTCGAAATTCTAGGAAAGTGCAATATAGCGCTGCAACTGCATGTTTAAATGACAGTTATAAAATTTTCATTGAAATAGTTTCAGCCACGTTGCATAGAGACAAAATAGCGCAAAATTTTGCTTTTTTTTCAAGACTAGGCTGAATAATAAATGGTCATCGTTCTCTTGTCCCTTACCCCACTCTAAGTGGGGTCAGCACACATATTTTAAGCTTGTTGTTACATGATTTGGTTGGGTATATTACGACCGGCCGCCTGCCTGACGTCCACTTACCTTAGCCTTTAGCGACACCTCGGTAACAAATGAGGAAGGTCAATTCTACTCAGCCGGATACCATACGGTGGTACGCTATATAAAAAATAACGAATAATATTGATGAAATATTATTGGAATTGTTGCTTACGTACCTTACATACTCGTAGGATGAAAAATTTACTTTTCCCTTCGTGTACAGAAATATATGATAACTTTTGCGGGTAGAAAAATATGACATGACAGTAATTGCATACTTGCGGGTATTTATACACTTACGTTGATGCGAATGAAATCGCCGGAACAGCTTATATAGACATAAGTTCATTTACCTATAAGATGCTTGCTCTTTACTCAAATATACCCTAATGAGTAGCAAGGACAGATGGATGATATTTTACATTTGGTATGCATATGAGAAACAAAATTCGTCGACTTTAGTAAGGTTGATAGTGACTATTTCAACGTACCATTTCAAAAATAAACTGCAATAAATATCGTATTTCTAGTATGAAATCGAAACATCAAAGTCATACTTGTATGACTTTCATCTAGAACAGTCTTACCTAACCTGAAAGCTACATTTAAGCCATTTGTAGACCCGCTTGGTTTCTTCGAAGCCATAAAGAAACATCTAATGCGAACAAACTATTACTGAATTCAAAAACAAGAAAATTTTTTAAAATTTGTTTCAGGATTCCCGTTGAATATTTCCTGATAAAATTTAAAGAAAAAGCATTCATGTTGAGTGTGAAATATTCCAAGAGTTTTTAAAAGTTAATTTGAATAAAGCTTATTAAAAGTTTGATATAGCGGTGAGAATTCTGCAGATACCGGTATAAAAATTCGTAATTTTCTGCCAATTCGTTGTATATCTCCTTTTTTTTAATCTTAATTTTGTTCGTGAACCGTCTGAGTTTATCCATCTTCAATATATCAAATTAATCTTGTTGGGGATTATTTTTAACAAATAATATTTGAATTTGAATTGAGGATTTCTATATTATGTCAAATGTAACAAAAAATTAATATTTAAAATTGAGTAACAGTAATTAGTGAATTGTTTATTTCTGTTCATAGTTGGTACGAACTTTTCCCAACCAAAACCATCAATGCAAGTCCCATCCAGTGCTTACCAAGCGTAAGCTTTCCGTGACCGTGACGTCACAACCTTCCACTACCGATCGCACTGATCTGAATATAGGATGTGACTGTTGCCGCCAGCCGGCCTGGCATTTGTTCATTAACTAGTTTTTGCCCGCGGCTTCGCTCGCGTGGATGTTATTTTGCCATAGTATCTAATTTAATTAAATATATGATTCACAATTTTGGTCATAGTGGCTTCCACATAAAAGATATATATATGCTGTCGCGGTCTTTTATTTAAAACTATTAAAGACTAACAATACTACGGTGCATCATCTTTGAGTAACTCTAATGGCTTAGGCAGCGTACGCCGAGATAGCTGTCAGAGGCCAGATTTTTTCCAACTTTATTGACATAAAATCATTACAAATTATAGCCTATATGTTATTCCGATGACCTATATAACTGTAAAGTTTCATCCTAATCCGTCCAAAAGTTTTTTCGTGAAAGAGTAACAGACATCCATCCATACTTACAAACTTTCGCATTTATAATATTAGTAGGATACATTGTCTTTTTTTATTACTGCGGTCCTTTGGCTTTATAAAAGTGACCATCTTTCCTCTTCATCTCTTTCGGGGTGTTCATACTTCAGGATATAATAGTTATCTATAATAAACCCTTATTAAGTATTACATGTAGCTATTAAAAGCACATGAAAATTATATAGGTAATAGTTATATAATAGTTATAGTAATTCTAAATTATATCTTTAATAGAAACGCATTTAATACTTGAACAGATTATAATTAAGAACTATGTGTAATAGTATAACGGAGAGCGAGGCGAAGAGAAAGTTTCTTTTTAAAAGTAATGAATAGTTACGGTACTAATATACAGTAAACAAGATTTAAAAAATGTTTCGCTGAATGCGAACTGAGAACTACGTTTCTGAGAAATTCAGGGACGTGGTCGTATTAATGAATATACGACTTTTCTTATTTTAAAAGTGTACAGATATTTTGAAAAGGCGTAATGAATCTTTGCTTTCTTTCTTATTAAGCGATTGACTTTTACTTCAGGACATATAGTCGTAGTTCTCTAAGCGATTTCACGCTACGTGATCTTGTGGCGCTTAGATCTAGTGGCTTATGACCTTATTCAGATAGCCTGCCTTCTTATATAGCTGCTAGTTCTGGTGTAGGGTTACTATTGAAACACTTAAGGACCCATAGGAAGGAAAGGAATGAACTAAATAAATTATATGGAATATGGATAATTGCGTTAATTGGATTCAATCTATTTCAATTAATAGTAATGTATATATTTCATCTTTATCATTTATTGTAAATGTAAGCTTCAACTTTTAAATTAATTGTTATTTGTCTGTGGTTGTATCCTGTATTCAGATATAAGATCCATTATCATTCTATATATGATACACATAATTATTAGTTTTATGGGTAAACAATTCTCAGCCGCTATCAGTTATTTCCTATATCATTCAAATTCAAAATATTCTTTATTCAAGTAAACTTCGGTTCAAACTACATTCGGTTATTACTATCTTGTACAGGGTAGAGGAGTTGCTATATTCACGCATTTTTATCATCTATATAATCCTCAATAGAATAGCAGGCTTTTTGTATCAGCCTCCCTTTAACAGTGTTTTTAAACTGCTGTAGATGCAAAGACAAAATCGATTGTGGAATCATGTTGTCTGAGTTTATTAAATATAACAATATTGGGGAAAACGTTTATAAAGTAGTTTAATATCGTAATATTATCGTAATAATTTTTCAGTTTGTATACTTTTATTATTGTTGAAAAAACAGGATCATCTAATATTCGCCTTCTCAAATAAATCCCTTATAACTCTTATTCCTATTTCGTATCAAGCGAAAAGCCTGTTAGTAAGCTGATATTTTTCGAAAAGAAAACATTCTAAGCTTAGTATTTGAGACAATAGCATTTGTATAGAACGTAAACATGAACTCGTTAGCCTAACATTTATGTTGAAGTATTGTTCCGTGTATAACAACATAATACAAAGCAAGGGTTTGAAAAAAATCTAAAATAAAAACATGTCGACAGAGAATAAGCATATAAAACGTTACCGTTGAGATTGAAGCCCTTGTGCCGTGGATATTTACATTTATATGGATATAGAATCAGAATAAGTTAGTAAAGTAGGTAGCGAAACGCAGCTATTTTTATACTTCAGTGATTTTTTTACAAAGTTACGTTATATATGTAAACGATGTTTACGGAAATAACTTCCGCGGTTACTTGGTAGACTCTGTATTTTACATTTATATGGGTACAGAAATAGACATAGTTCGCAAAGTAGCTTACGAAAAGTAAACTTTTGATATAAAAGATTCTGTGAGCGCGGCATATGAAAATATTCCTTACATTATGATAATATGTATGATTAGCTGTGCCAGCGGCTTTGCCCGTGTGAAAATCAGCGTGTCACAATTTTTTTCTAGAATTAAAATTTTAATCATAAAAATAGTTATTGTGAGTTAACCATAACAGATAGAGATAAGCTATCCCGGTTTTGCACTATCTTTTGGTGAAAACTGTATAAAAATCCGTTCAGTCGATTTTGAGAAAATCGATTACATACAGACAGACAGCTTTTTGGGACTTTGTTTTATAATAAATATAGATGAGTACGCGTTTTTATTTTTTTTAATATTAAAAATACATTTATTGTTTCTCTTCACACATATCAACAATTGTAATGGTACCATTCTTAAGGGTACTGTCTATTAGTTTAGTTAATAGTACTTCCTTATTTTCAAACTTTTTAGATTGTATTGCTAACAGCCGTAACGGCCTTTAAAATATGTCAGTCAAACCCATATACATTTAATAATAACTACCACAATTTTATTAGTATCGAGGACTAGAGTAATGGTGTTCTTTGGTTGTTTTCTCTAGAATGTTACCTAGAAGACGCTAATTCTATAAGTTGCTTCAATCACAAAAATATTAGCAAAATGTTTATACCAAGTAATATATCGATTTTTAAAAAGCTGTACGTGTATTGAAAACTTATGCGAGCTTCTAAGACCATTAAATAAAATAAAAAAGCCTTTGTCTATTGCTTGTTTTTGGATTGAATTTTGAAACAAAACTAATATAATATTATATTACAGTTTTTGAAGTGAAACTGTGGATTTTATATTACTGGAAAATAATATCGAAAGTTCAAAATACATGACAACTCTTAACAACCTCTCTAGTTCTCAAAGTTATCTCTATCATATTATATGTTATAAATATATATTATATTTTATCATAAATAATTTATATAAACAGATATTCACTTAAAAACATACTAGTTATTTTACATACTAGTTGTGCAAACTAAACTTTAACTAACACTATTTAGACAAAATTATATGGCTATAATAGACTTTCAAAATTGAATAAACTAATACGTCGATTTTTTTTATGTTTTGAATATAATTTGGGAAGATAATATTTTAGATATTTTGTTATAGCTTCTAAATGTCCGGTATAAATTTTGGAAAATCATTTTAGCTCGAAATAAATATCGATAAAGTGATAAATTATCATTGCTAGGAGATGACATGACAACCCTCGTATATCAAAATATCCTTAAATATTTTTATTATGATCAAATTCGCTAAGACGAGATCCTAGTTTTATGACATCGGTTAGTCGCTACCTTTTGGAAGGCGAGTCGACCAACCACAATCGTACTAACCCTCACTACACATCTAATCACGTTCCCTAGTTAAGCTGCTCTCCCCTTACTCGCTTTATACTTTTATAGCCACAACAATGCTTCTACGCTCGCGTCCCGCCTATCGCCGTAAATGTCTCAAGGTATAACAGTTAAATGTCAGTACGAAAAAAAAATGAAAAAACTCGTAAAAAGATCCCGCCCTAACGATCCAGTTTGCTACGGTCGTTACCGGCCTCCGAATATGCCGGTCTAAGAAATCAATACCTCGAAAATGAACTTCTACGAACGAAAATTAGGTTGCCTGCGGGCCAGAGATAACGGGTTTGATGTTCTACAATTACATTGAGCGTGGGAGAAACATAAGCAAAAAATTATGCTTACATGCTTAAAGCTTTGTCCTAAATACTATCATTTCAGCAATCATTAGCGACATATATTTTAGTACTCTGATGAAATCTGCGTAATCGAAAGATACTGGGGGTAATTGGTGCAGGTTTCTTGCCACAAAAATTTGACTTCAATCTAGTATCTTCATCATTCTCCTGCCCTGATCCCACTCTGAGTGGGGTCTGCACAACATGTTACGAACATGTTGTCATTTGATTTGGCTACGTATTTTACGACCGGTCGCCTGGCTGACGTCAACTTACCTTAGTCGCCTTTTCCGACACCTCGGTAAGAAATGAGGGTGGTCTATTCTATGCAGCCGGATACCACACGGCATTTACCTTAGTCGCCTCTTACGACACCTCGGTAAGAAAGGAGGGTGGTCTATTCTATTCTGCCGGATACCACACGGCGGTTTGCGGCATGGTATTTAACGCATAATAACACGGTTCTCTACATGATAAAGTGAACACACTTCTATGATCAAAAAATATCTTTAAATTTATAAATAAATCTTTGGGCTTAAAAAATTAAAACAAACAAGCTACAAAGGCTGCAATAATTAGATATAATAAAATGTCGGTGGTCCGTTGTCGATTTCAAAAGAACGTAAGTTTAAACCTAAGATGTCTAAGAACCTAAAATGGACTTTGTAAAAAGCAAAATCCTTCTTAAGGGTCATTTGCTCGGACTAATATTTTTTTGAATTTCTAACATGTTTGGATAATATTTAACACGAACAGCTGGATTGGAATACTTAATTATTTTATGGACGTTAATATACATTGATTTCCTTAGACAATCAAGTCACGTAAATTTTTTTTTTTGAGCCACGGGCTCGTTTATCTTTAAAATTTAAATTTTCTTACTTTGTAATATACCTTAAATAGCTCTTTAGCATTTTGCGAAGTAGAACGCCTCGCAAATCTTAGCTATGGAAAATACTCTGCAATATTTATAGTTATTTCCCATTCTAACAGGAAATACAGGATTTTACGTTGGTCCAGTATATAAGATTCGCATTTACAAAATGTCATCAATATTGTTTCAGCGGATTTTGCCGTGAAACGGACAGATAGAGACAGACGGAGAATATTAGAACATTTTTAAAGTATAAATTAACTTTTTTGAAATTCCGTTATTCATTTTGCGTACCCTTATATAGATATAAACTTTATTTAGTTTGTAATGTCAATGCTGAATATTTATTATTTTGCTAAACAATCAAGATTGCAAAATGATTTCGAGAAAAAGGCGAAGGCTTTTTGAGAATGTGAAGTATGTCTCTTAAGAATCATTCGGTTGCAGGGCGAAACGTGCTTTGAGAGTTTTCAATTTAAGAACTTACCTTGAATGTCGTTGTTTGTTGCTCCTTTTGATTTTGGGTACGTTATTATAACATTTTTATTTAAGTTATGTACGCGGCGATCTTATAATCCAGGGTGTTTGCAAGGTACTGAAAGGTATATCATTTATTTCGGTATATAGAAAGAAAGATTCATCAAGTCATTATTTTTTTTTATATTCTACTATACAACAGTACGCAACAATCAACACTGTTATATCCCAAAGATGTTGAAGAATTTTGGTTAAGAAACGGCTAAATATCTTCCATATAAGTAAAACAAATGAAAATATGTTACAGCACTATTTGTTTTTTTTTATCACAAAAATGAATGATATTAAAATATATAGACAGAATTTATCTATATAGTTAGTAGTAGTATTTATAGTCAGTGAAAAATCGATTACATTTTTCATATAACCGATGTTTTTATTAAGTAATTTTCTTTAAAATTAAACAACGTAGAAAGTAAGTTGTGAATTAATAAAGATGAGGAAAATCGATAATTTCTTAATAAACATCAAAGCGAACCAGCCGATTAAGTAAATATAAACAGATTATACTGAATCATCTAACTACTTAAGGTATTAAGTTGCGGCCATGAGAAAGCTGTATTTCTGTAACTTTAAGTTTTTCTTCTATTGAGAGTAATCTCTTACGAGGATTTTCATGTGATTTTGTATTTTTAATTTAGGAAATATAATTCTGAAACTAGTGTCCGTATATTTTTACCGTACCTTTTGAGTAGATTATTTAGTTAAAATAATATATAGAATCAGGTGTTACTTTGCGGAGATCCATATTACTAAAGTAGTAATAAAATCATTTTGCTATACTCCACAATAAACCAATAAAACCGCGGATTGTAGCAAAATAATTTCATTATTACTTTAGTATTATATTGAAACTAAAAGTATTATATTGAAATGTGTAAGTAAAATGTTTCACGATATATTAGCCCTGTGGTCTAACTATTGTTATATGTTTATTTTCAGACAAGTTTCATTTGGTACTACAGTAATATAAATATATAAATAAATATATGGGACATTTACACACACGGTCGTCCGTCCCCAAAGTAAGTAACTTAATACTTGTGTTATGGGTCACGGACAACTGGTAAATATACTACGTATATAATTTTAAATACATACTTAAATACAAATATACACGCAGGCTCGAAGAACCAACAAGCTTTTTATAGAAAATGTTGGCCCTCGGCGGGAATCGAACCCGCGACCCGCGGAGCTGAAGCATGGTCACTACCCACAACGCCAACGAGCTAGTCTACTCAACTTCATAATAATTTATTTTTAATTTACTTTTAAAGTCCAATAAACTATTTTCCTTCCATTTTTTAAAATATTTTAAATGTGTTATGTAAAGTAAATCACAAGCAAAGTTTTGAATATATCGATATCTAAACGAGTATTAAGCCAATCTCTTTTCTTCATTTAATAAATAATAAAACACGATGTTCCTATTTAGCTTTTGTCATTTCCATTACGGCATTTATACGATGTCATTTGCAAGCTCACACGGAGAGCATGTCAACCGCCTACCACCTGTCTCGTTTCATTTCCGTTTCTGTAGTGAATCCGTGAAATTATTACTTGTGTAATGATACTGATAGCAAAAAATATTTTATTTTATTTTCTACGTCGTCGTGTTACCCAACATAAAGTTTGCAGTACATACAGCGATGTAAATTCGCAGAAAAAGATAAATCTATACTTATGTCACGGGGGTTTCTCTTCTCCTCTGGCTAGCCCCGGAGCCAGTATGTCCGTGAACTAAATGAGCGATACTTAATAATACCTTAATAATAATAATATAATATATGACGTATTGCTATTTTTCAAGCGACAAATTAATAACAGAGACGGTAAATGTAATTGATTTCATGGATTTGGATGAAAACACCTGGTGACTCGTTAAAAACACTTTACAGTCTCTATGCAGTCCGTTGTCAAATAACAAAGCCGAGCCCTCTATATTATTTCACATTTGTTTTCGCTTCCTCATTCGTTCTTGATCGCTATTCGTAAACTGAACGTCGAGAAACACGATACGTCCGCTTATATATCAAACAAACCGATTTCGAGAATGTTCGCGACCGTTCGCGAGTCCTAGTAGGGATATCGAACACGATTCGTTAACAAACTGGATGTTCCAAAGTATTAGCGTCAAGTGCATTTGAACTCTATGATACATAGTTTACGAATTCTTTTTGCATGTTCGTAAACTGCCCCCGTCCTAATTGAACTCTATGACATATGCATTACGAACTCTTTTCGCGTGTTCGTAACAATATTATATATCACGTACCTATATTCAAATTGTCAACATGGACGTTTCAATCCAGACCGGATGTCTCAGGTGCATATACACGTCTACAATGTCAAGAGCAGAGCTCTCACTATGATAGGTAGAACGGAAAATGTGAGACATGATTATCGTTATGTTCTGTGTTATGGTGAAGATATTCTACTGAGGTCGTAGAGCGTTTTAATTGTAATACTTAAAGAATAAAAGGCAACTTGTTTCAAAATACGCTGATTTAGGAGTCGTACAATCGAGACAAAGCTATTGGAAATAAATTAGACGGGCAAAGAAGAGATAAGAGGGCTATTGATGCCGAAAATAAAGTGGTATAGCTTAAATTTAATCTGTTTTGTGAAGCCAAACATTTAACCTTTAATCGGAACAAATTGGCAGCTTTAGAGTATCTCCCCAGTAAAAATGCATTATTTGCTGTTTCGTTATTTTTATAGAGCTTTTTGAACTTTTTGTATTTATTACATTTTTTTGATTATAAATTGGAAATTAAATCGTCTACTTTAACGACATAATCGTTTATGAACTTAAAACGTGTAAGAATTATTAATATAAAATTTAGATGAATTGTGATAGTTAACTTTAACATTATGTTATTAACTATCAAATGACTTAACTATTAACATTATGCCGTGTGGTATCCGGCTGAGCAGAATAGACCACCCTCATTTCTTACCGAGGTGTCGTAAAAGGCGACTAAGGTAAGTCGACCTGCCGTATGGTATCCGGCTGAGTAGAATAGACCTAGAGAAATATGTGTGGCTTCACCCGCGTGAAATTCAGTGTTTAGCGTGTTACAGTCGCTCGAGTCTCGGCATGAGACCCGCTTTTTATACTGATTCCCCCCTCTAAACTACAGTCGACACCGGTTTGTTACTACCCCCACTAAAAATTATTGTAAAATGACCTCTTCAACTCAATTTACATGAAACGGTTATGTGCTATTAAATTAAACCTTTCGGAGGAATTGCACTACCTTTTAGTAAAAACCGTATTAAAATCGGTTCAGTAGATTTTGAGAAAATCGATTACATACAGACAGACAGCTTTGGGGACTTTATTTTATAATAAGTATAGATAGATAGATAGATTATAATTTTATAACTTATTTTGCTAAGTCCTATTTTAGGTTGTACAAGACGAAACTTAAAAAAAAATTACTCAAAATCATTTGTACGTCTGTGTGTGGATTTTATATTTTGTAATTAATAATAACCGGCGTTTGAGCAGCAAGGATATAAATATTACACCTCGCACATAGAATATTTCATATAAATTTTCTAGGCAGTTATCATCACGATACTTTTTAAACCGTGAAGCCTAACTTGACTTTACCAATTAAGCTAATATGTTCATAAATATATTAGGTTAAAAGCTCGTATGTGCTCGTCGGCTGTTCGAACGCCCAGAAACTTAGAAAGCGTAACGCGCTTTTACCGTGAACCTATTACGCAGCTAAATTTAGAAAATATATTTGGTTCATTTTCTCACGAACGTAGGGGATGGGGTTTCAGGTTTAGTTCGCGTAAAAGGTCAAAGGCGTGGGTGTATGTATAAGTGACATGCACAGTGCATAAAATAGCGATAAACACACACCGACGTATTTACCCTACGTTATACATATGATAGTTTGCGTCTGAGTGTATAAAGCTATGTTTACATTACAAAAATAGAAACGGACGACGTCGCTGTATGCTTTATACCAAAGCAAACAATTCGCGACTTCTTTTGCATCAAGTTTTGATGTAATAAAATGAGGTTTTTCTACATATTCAATTGTGACCTATTATGTTCCCGAGGGCAGAATATTTGTTACATTGAGTTTATTATAATTATAGATTGATTGATTCCCGTACAAGTTGGTCGCATATTGCAAATTTTTTTTTCGAATTGACTGTATGCGGTTAACACTAATAGCTTTTACAGCGTCACCGGGCGGGACGGGCGAGCGCAGAAGCATCGTCGAGATTGCAGAAATGCAGAGAGTAGAGCGCAAAAGCTCTACTAGCGTCGGGGAACGTTGTCCTAAGGGAGCCTCCTGTGAGGCCCATCATATTGCATCTAATTAGAAAATTCTCAGAGTGTAATGTAAGAGCAGTTTAACTATCTCTGGGTGATCAAATCAATTAAATCAAATTAAATCGATAACAGAATCACAACGATTAATTTTCGATTTATAAAGCAAATAGAAATCAGTATTTAGCATGTAATAGTCACGGCACAGTCTCGGCAGGAGACTGACTCTCTGATAACCTATTCCCCCCTCTAAACTATAATCGACACCGATTTTTTACTAGTCCCACTAAAAATTATTGTAAAACAACCTATAAAACCGTTATGTAATATTAACTTAAACCTTTCGGAGGAATTGTACTACCTTTTCGTAAAAACCGTATAAAATCCGTTCAGTAGATTTCGAGAAAATCGATCACATACAAACAGACAGCTTTGGAGAATTTGTTTATAATATGTATAAATATAGATAAGGCCCATAGCCCATATAAGCGAATATGTTTTTAATCTATACTTGACACTTACTCTTGGCGATCACGTGTACTCGCTTCGTGCGAAAATTTTGGTCTTAAGATACTAAGAGACTCAAAATAACATTAGGGGAAATTATGTTACTTAATCTCTTAAGAATTAAGTCAAATAAAACACAAATTACACCGAAGAGGCTGACATAAGTAACTGTAAGTACGTCTTAGAGACAAAGTTCTTCGAGGTACTTTTTGTGGTACTTTAGCGTGTACGACTTTGAACCTTAATATATTAGAATAGAAACCATAACTCATTAACAGTATAGTTTAGCTAGGTATCGAATAGACGGCGGTGTTTAATGGGGGGGACGGGTGGACAAATGAGTCAGGCAGGTTATTAGTTGAAAGCGTTCCGCCGTACTGGAAACGAGCTCTTGATCTCCTATTTCTCAAAACACATCAGCTATGAACTAATTGGACTAAACGATAACATGCTCCGTAAAAAAAATTGATCAAACTCAAATTATAAATTTGACATTCGACGTGGCAATAAATTATTAATATTAAATTAACGCGTTCGACTTGAAGATGCACCTTTGACATATTATTTTTTATTTTTAGTTCAAATCTATTATAACTTTGTATTGACGCTGTTTTTTTCTCAAATTCTGACGTTGTAATTCAATATTTTTCAACTAGTTTTTATTTTGTTTATCTTATCAATAATGTTATTCTAATTTAAAATGTGTCCGCGTAGGAATAATTTTAGTTTATATTAAATTTTTTGTTTTTTTTTTATTAGTAAGAGCTTAGAGCCGCTGTTTTATTTTTATTATAAATAGTGGTGCAATTGTACTAATGACATAGAAATATAATTTTAGATTATAACCCTTGCTGGTAGTTGAAATAAATAAATTAACTATGGTGACTGACCAAACCTAAAACAAAATGCAATAACTCAAACCATGACACAAGTTTCTGAATTCTATAATTCCAAATGTAAACTTATTTCATAAATAATTGTAGCCGGGCCTTTCTTTCCGTTTTGTACTTTTTAAAATAGCCTCTATTGTTTTTTAGTTCTGTTGGTACTTTATTCTATATGATTTAAGTATGCGGTTTAATTATAAAATTTTTCTAGCTTTCAATTTTTAGAATGAAGTGCAAGAATGTTCCTTCAAAATTACTTGTATCTCATGCATCAAAATGTTGCCAAATTCTCTTTTGAATGAAAAATACATCTATTGAATATTTAATAATGAGGGATAATATTTTTAAGCGAAAAAAAAGAAATTATTAATTATTAAATAAGAACGAAACGCTCGGTTTACCATCGTATTTTTTATACCTACAGAATATTTGATGCTGTAATGAAATAATCTTGGATTACGAGTACCGAATCTTAAAACATAATTTTTTTATTAACACGTATTTGGCTTCAATAAGAAATTTATCGGTGTGGGTAAAAGTATATTGTTATTAATTCTATAATAACGCAGTTTTATTAGCAGCGGTGACACCGTGTGATTCTCTAGAGAGGATCGTAGGTTCCAACCAAGAGCAGCAGGCCTACCATGAACTCTAATTAAGACTCAATTGAAAGACGTAAATTAAATTGTTTTTCTTTATCATACCATGACGTCTTAAAGACGCACACTTTAAGTCGTTGCCGAACGAGCGTTCAGGGTTCGTCATAAGAACATGCGAGTAAAAGAGACAGAGTTATCTATAGTTCATATAACTTTATCCTTTTCAAACATTACGACCCCAATTCACACTTCATGGTACGAAAAGAACGCTTTCTTTTCGCGGTTGTCGTTTACATCTTCATTTGAGTCGCAATAAGAGTTCATGGTAGGCCTGCAGGCATCAATGAGTTTTTCTATTAAAACTTATGATCTGATTAATAATTGTAATTTATTCCACGTTTTTCGGTGAAGAAAAACATCGTGAGAAACCTACATATCGATTGATTTGATTGCTTTTAATTCCATGGACAAAGAAAAAACTACCAAAACTAGCAACTTTCTCACTTTTTACCTATCTTTTAATAGATAAGCTCGCGGCTTCGCTTGCGTGTGTATTAGTTTCACACAAAGTTTTCCCGTGTAAATCCCGACTGACTGGGAATTCTAGTTTCATAGAAATCGGTTAAGCCGTAACGGAGAACGGACCATAAAAGTAAAGTAACGGCCTGTTCCTGTGCATATCCCTAGAATTCTCTAGAGATATGCAGGTTTCCTCCCGATGTTTTCCGTCACCGAAAAGCGTGTGATAAATTGCAATTATCAATTAAGACACATAAATTTTAATAGAAAAACTCATTGGTGCCTGCCCGGGGTTTGAACCTATGTCGTCTCTAGAGAGTCGCACAGTCTCACCGCTAGGCTATCACAGCTTGGATGGACTATGCTACTACCTAAACCTTCCCCAACTACTAACGTAAACCTTCGACAAGAATTTCACTATCTTGTGGTTAGAACCGTAAAACAAGTTGTTCAGTAGAAGTTTTGAGAAAATCGATCACATACATTCAGCTTTTGGGGATAATACGTGCAGACGCTACTGTTGAAATCAAAGTTGAAGCTAGTAATCCTAGATAATACACTATATCATCATCATCATCATCATCAGCAACCCGTCGCTGTCCACTGTTGGACATCTCTCCCATGGCACGCCACTGAGCTCGGTCTTCAGCTCTTCGTTTCCAACCGCTGCCAGGAGACGAGAAGGAGACAAATACACTATATATAAGCTAGTAATGGAATAATTTTATACTTTCCGACAGAATAAAGTCCGATAAAAAACAAAATGATGATGACAAATATAATTGTTAGATAATATGCGAAATTTGCGAAGTTTACAGTTAATTTTATCAAATTAATAACCTAATTTATATCAATAAAAATAAATAAAAGGTAGAAGCTAAACAATAAAGTCCATTAATTTTTATATAGACGCCTCATTGACATGTTGGAAGATAAATTAGTTTTCATCGACTAGGTTCATTACTACCTGTTGAACATAAGACTGCTCTAGCATTTGATACGATTTAGCGAAGTCATGTTGAGTTGTATTCTTGGATACACAATCCATTGTTCTCATGCATTTAGGACTAAAAATCTATTATAAAGTACTATATGATACTAAAATATCTTGTTTTGTGCTGTGATAGCCCAGCGGTGAGACCGTGCGACTCTTTCGAGGCGAACACGAGTTCAAACCCGGATAGGCACCGATGAGTTTTTCTATTAAAACTAATGTGTCTTATTGATAATTGCAATTTATCACACGCCTTTCAGTGAAGGAAAACATCGTGAGGAAACTACCAATCCGCATTGGAGCAGCGTGGTAGGTCTTAGCTCCAACCCTTCACTCCAGAAACGGAGAGAGAGGCCTTCTCAGCAGTGGGATTGTAACAGGCCGCTACTTTACTTTTTTACTTTTATCTTGTTTTAAGTCGGTGGGAGTCCGTCTTATACCTTTGGGAAAAATTCAAATATGATTAAGGGTATTTTATTTTCATTTCAATATATTCTTTTTTCTTACTGAGATGTCGTAAAAGGCGACTAAGGTAAGTCGACCCGCCGTGTGGTATCCAGTTGAGGAAAATAGACCTAGAATAGACCACCCTCATTTCTTACCGAGGTATCGTAAAAGGTGACTAAGGTAAGTTGACGTCAGGCAGGCGGCCGGTCGTAAAATACGCATCCAAATCATGTGACAACATATATGTAACATGTTGTACCGACCCTACTTAGAGTGGGATAAGGGCAGGAGGAGGATGATGATTAAGGGTATTTTATACAAAAGTTGACACGAATAAAGCTTCTATAAAATATTTGTATATCACAGCCACAGATTTTAAGCTCAGCGCTTCAGAAGTTAATTAATCAGAAGCAGGTGCGCCGGTACGTTACCCCGTAGGTAAATCACCTTCTTTAATTAAAAATTCCTTTCCTTTAAGACTTTCGTAATAAAATTCCTATATAAAACCGTTTATACGAGTGCGTCTAGAAAATTCTAAGATTATGTTATGAATTTTGGAAGTTATTCAACCTATTTATACCTATTAAACCTATTAAACCTAACCCTTTAAAGTTTTTTACCAAAAATATCCTCCTCCTCCTTGAGTCGTGTGCTCACTACTAAGCATCGTGATGGTCCCGATCCCTTCTGCTGTAGATTAGTTGCCGCCAATTTTCCCGGTCGGCAGCGCTATGTATAGCCTCACTCAGTCCGATGTCCAGATGTTCAGACACCTGATCCATCCATCTTTTCGGGCTCCGACCCCTGGATCTCTTCCCGTCTACCTTCCCAGTGACCATGAGTTTTTCGAGGTTATCGCCAGGTTTTCTAGCTATATGTCCAAAATACTGGAGTATTCTCAGGAGACATATGCTAGAGAGTCTCTGCTTCACTTTCAGCTCACTGAGAATGGAGGCGTTTGTTCTAAAGGCTGTCCAGGGGATACGCAATATGCTCCACCAGCAGAATATTTCAACCGAAAATATAGATGACCAAAAAGACTACGACCCTGAGGATCAAATAACGATCACACATACAGACACATATTACACACACACAGCGTTATCGCTGGTGAATTAGCTGGCGAAGGTGATGAGATGACCTTGGTTGGTTATGGCTTCTAGCGACAGTCCCAACGAGGTGATAATTAGTCATAGTACCAGCCACTACACATTGCATTAAGCCACGGTCTGACAAGAATCACCATTAGGACGACGTTCCTCAATACATGCAGAAGCTTTAGTAGTGTAGGTATATCAACTTGGCCATCGACCAAATCGTCATATCTTTCATTCCTTTATTCTTGATAAAAGTTGTCAATATTTCAGTAATAATATCTCCACGGCAAAAGCACAGCGAAGATTTATTATCAGTATCGACTAACTTTCACTTAATTTCAATCTTGAAACTTTAACTGGACGTCTGAAAAGCTTTTGTTACAAAGGATTTGAAACTTTGAGAAGACTATTTTCATTGAACGTTGATGGGAACAAGTAGGGCATGGTTAAAACTTCAAATTCTAATTTATAGAATTAGGCGTTACTTTGCGGGCTTTAATACAAAAGTGATGAAAATATTATTGTTCTATCATCATTCTCTTGCCCTTATCCCACTCTAAGTGGGTCGGCACAACATGTCACAAACATGTTGTTACATGATTTGGCTACCTATTTTACGACCGGCCGCCTGCCTGACGTAAACTTACCTTAGTCGCCTTTTACGACACCTCTGTAAGGAAATGAAGGTGTTCTATTCTATGCAGCCGGATACCACACGGCACAAAATATTATTGTTCTATAATCCGCAATAAAAGAAAATACATGTAATGTAAATGTATATTCAGTTCTCATACCTGATACATGCAGTATTAGTAAAAACTCAAAGCAAAGTAGCTTGGCGATTTTGTCGTGGAGTCTATCTCATGACGCTGCTTCGATTTCTAGGCGAAACGATTCTTGAGATTGTAGTAGCGAATGTGTGCAGTTCGATGTACCTATATATAATAGCGGCTAGGTGACCGGTCGATCAATAACATAAATGTATTTTACAAAAACTTCCAATTAGTTTGGCCTAATTGTGGTGTCATAAATGGCTATGGCCTGCTTAATTAGGCAAATATTTGCGACGAACTAACAAGCGGTTACATTCGTGTAATATATTTGATGGTCACATAATTCTATTACGCATGCATTTTTATGCAAAAGCATGTATTCAAAGTATGTATAAAGCTTATGAATATGTATTACTTCGATAAAACTAGGAATCTTTGTTATAAAAGTTAAATTATTTATGAATAGCTTGAAAAAACGTTTGGTTATATACGCTCAGTTAAGAACAATTTTGGAAAAAGTTGAAAAAAAGAAATGAAAAAATATTGATGTATTGCTTGACAAATATAATTTCGATTTATGGATTTAACGTATTCTACTCTGTATTGCTTTATTTTGTATCTGCTCTGTATGGTTTTTACGTTGTGGTTTAGTCAATAACTTACAATGCTAGATTCTTTTTTAAAGTAATCGTGATTAGTATGCAAAATTAATATGTAGACACCGGTTATACTCACGTCTAATTATATCGGGTTAGCCTGACTAGTTTAGAGCCCATCTGGCACTTATTCATGAGCTCTTTACACGACGTTATCGCGGCGGAAACTGCGTGCAGCAGCGCTGGACGTGTCGCATGCACGAGTTTCAGAAGAAGACCAGAGTGACATGAACACTTCGAAAACGTGCGACCACCGCCTCATCCGTCTACACCCCCCTAGCCACTCACGAGTCGCGCCCTACGAGCTACTGCATGCAATTCCTGCTGTGATAACTTCGTATAAAGACCTCATGAATAAGTGCCCCGGATGGGCTCGAAACTAATCAGACTAATCCAATAAAATTTGACGTGACTATAGTCGGTGTTTACATACTAACAATGAGTGCTAGATTCAATGAAACGAAACTCATTGAATCTTCTCGTAAATGTTAGTTATTATATACTTATACAGATGAAAAAAAATCTTATCTTGTCTTCTAAAAAATTTAACGATTTTCAATGACCTACAAATTATAATTAAAAGATGTTCGAAGGAGATCCAGATCAAGAATATTGTTAAACCAGAAGATTTCAAATAAACAGGTTGCAGAGTACTTAAAAAGTCAAGCATTAAATTACTCGTATTTATCCTAAAACCTCTCGAAAATTCAAAGCTTTAGTAGCAAAAATGACATTATTTAAAATGGAACGTTATATCTTCCTCAATATAATTCTTCTTCAAGATATTATTCTTCTGAAAGTAAATATATAAAATATCATATATCCCACTCTAAGTGAGGCCGGCACAGCATGTTTTAAACATGTTAAATGATTTGGCTATAGTATTTTACTACTGACCGCCTGCCTGACGTCGACTTATTTGCCTTTTACGACACCTCGATAAGAAATGAGGGATGATACCGCTTGGCGATAAAGTCATAAAATGTCATTACTAAATATTAATAATACCGGAAAATGACTTCTGTTCCCCAAAATCAACAAACCTAAAATACAGAGAGACAGTTTAAATGTAAGGGAAAATTGTAAGGGCCGGAACAATACATACCAGAAATATATAGAGGGTTTATTAAATAAACTGTCTGATGTCCGGTCGTCGGAAAGGGATTCATGTGTACCTTTTATTGACGTGTAAGGGGCTGATATTGATATAGCAGGACCTTGAAACTCATTTTCGGTTCTCGTATTTAAATAAAACAAGCATTGTACTTTTGGGTGCTGGAGAGTTTAATTAATATTGTACTTTTTAAATGGTTTATATTGTTAAGCTGTGATAGCCCAGCGGTGAGACCGTGCGATTCTTTTGAGCGGTTACGAGTTCAAACCCGGGGCAGCGCCAATGAGTTTTTCTATTCAAAACTTACGTTTTTAATTGATAATTGCAATTTATTACACGCTTTTCGGTAAAGGAAAACATCGTGAGGAAATCTGCATATCTCTAGAGAATATGTGTAACCTACCAATCAGCATTGGAGCAGCGTGGTAGATCTTAGCTTCAATCCATCTGTCATAAAACGAAGATAGGAGGCCTATGCCCAGCAGTGGGATAGTAACAGGCTGTTACTTTTTATATTGTTAATTTTTCGTTTTAACTTTCACACTTTAAGGACATTAATTAATACTTAGAATTTTTTGTCATGAAATTACCTTATCATAAAATTTGGTCCTTACATTTCAAACTGCCGAAATCAAGAGCTAAGTACACTTGTAATAAATATAAAGAGATAGTGATTTAAAAGTTTTTCAAAATAACTATTCTAAAAGTTATCCATCCCAGTTACATTGCTAACTCATATGGATCAGAAACATGAACAGATCCTATTTAAATATGATGGGATGTAATGGTAGATTAAATAGCCGTGAACCTTTCAGAAATATTATATCACAATGCTCGTAAATTAGACGAGTGATTATGAATGCTGTCACTTTTGTGAATTCTTTTGCAACAGTTGCAAGCTTACAAAGTGTGTAAACCCCTTGCCCCGTTTCCAAACGAACTACAAAAGTTGTTTCTATTTATATTATTTACTTCTTTACTAAATTACTAATAGATAACTTGTGTAGTAATTTTTTCTATTAAAAAAAAAAGTAAAGTAAAGTAACAGCCTGTTACTATGCCCACTGCTGGGCTAAGGCCTCCTCTCTCCGTTATTGGAGAGAAGGATTGGAGCTAAGACCTATCACGCTGCTCCAATGCGGATTGGTAGGTTACACATATCAATAGAATACTCTAGAGATATGCAGGTTTCCTCACGATGTTTTCCTTCACCGAAAAGCGTGTAATAAATTGCAATTATCAATTAGACACATAAGTTTCAATAGAAAAACTCATTGGTGCCTGCCCGGGGTTTGAGCCTATGTCGACTCTAGAGAGTCGCACGGTCTCACCGCTAGACTATCACAGCTTATTTTTTTTATTAATAATAAACATAAGTAGTATCTGAATGTAAGTTTTTCATGACAAATGATTTTATGTAAATGGAAAAAAATTACAAATTTGTTTTTGGAAGATAAATCAATGACTATCCTAAGGTGTTAGAGTGGTGACCCTAAAACTTCCTGTTGGTAGAAACTCTACTTGGAGAACAGACCCGTAAAGGTCGATCTCGATGAAAAAGTTCCCGATTCAAGGGGCTTTTCAAGATTCTTTATCATGGAAATGCCTTAAAGAGACATATCTAATATTAGATGTTTATTGTTTGAAGGGCGATAGAGATAAGGACTGTTAGTAAATAACGTGTGGCGTCTTCAGTCAGTGAAAGTTTATTTGTTGATAAATGTCTTGGAGTTTAATAGTAATAGAAATTATTTTTTGTAAGTAGATTGTAAGAGAGAGAAGAAAAGCCCATCATAAAAAGTGTTATATAAACATTATACTAAATAAATTGATTTATAATTCAAAATAAGCTACTTGTGAGAATCATTGTACTCAATACATTAATATGAAATCCGAAGTAAATCACCTGTGAGAAACATACTTAATACATCGACTTGTAATTTGAAGTAAGTCACGTCTAAGAAACACTGTACTCTATACCTTGACTTGTAATTTGAAGTAAGCCATTTGAAAAAATATTGCACTTGATACATCGACTTCAAATTCTAAGTAAGTCTTGTGAGAAATGGGAGTTCAGGAAAACCTTACACATAACTGCACTTGACAAATAAGCTGTTCGGATCATATTTTCACCCGTACCACCATTAACCGTGGTTGGATCTTTTTGATACAGTACAACTATATACCCATAACAAATTAATTCGTAGATTCAAGTCCTTTTGTAACATTAATTAATTTAACTATTAAGTTACAAGAGAAGTTTGCAAAAAAAAAACCGAATACTTTAGAACAGTTCTTTGGAGAATACAAGTAATTTACATTTTTTAAATGTTTTGCATCGATATAGGTTTGTATATATGATTAAGTGCAACATTAATATGCGAAAATAAAACTAACCATCCGTCAGTCCGTCCATTTCCTTTTTTTTCTGTTTGTTTGTAACGCTTTCAAGGCTAACCCGCTGTAAACATATTGATGAAAATAAGTACAAATGAAGCTTCCGAGGTTACATACAGGAGGAATAATTCCCGACTTTACCTCAGGAACATAAAATCCCTATCCGTTTTTTTCATGTTACCTATAAAAAAAATTGAAATTAAAGTTGATGTGAATGGTCATTTAATTTATATTATTTTTATATTTATTTTGTTAATGACGTATTAGTAATCATACAGTTATTATACTTATATTATATTATAATTGAAGTAGAAAAGCCAGCCTAAAAAGTTCCATATTTCTATTAAGAGAAAGCAAATCTTTTTATTTCTATATCTCTTTTTTATGTGTGACTAGACAAAGGGGTAGTATTAGTATCATCTTTCCTATTATTGTTCATTGCGTCACTATGACTCCGCCACTCTAAGTATAATAACTCTATTAATAAACGCCCGTAATTCAGATTCGTTTAATATATAGCTGTCAGAGTTACTTTTGAATTTATGATACTAATATGGATATTTTATAAGGTAAATCAAACATTTTGCAGGTTGGAGCTTAAAAGTTTACGCTTGCATTAAATAAACAGCTGTTACCTTAAGCTTCTGTCGCTTCCGGGATAAACCGTCGCTTATAAAAAGTCTCATAAAATAAAAGAGTTAATTCTTTGTAGATCTACAGTATAAAATGTTACTATTACACCTGTTACTATCACACTTTTGAGATATGGTTTTCTTCCTCTCTTCTTTTTTGTAGAGAAAGATTGAATCTTAGACCTACAACGATGTTCGGAAACCAATTAATTAAACATCCGAGGATTTCAGAAGATCCAATATATCCGATCCAAATAAAGTTTTTTCATTGTTATCGATTGTATATTATATACTTCTAAACATATCTTTTAACCTTTTGAGCTCAACTATTTTAATGGCATTTTAATTGTAATTACTTATATTTTGTAATACTGTAACAAAGAATTATGTGATCTCCTATAATTAGTACTACATAATTTATTTAAAAATATATAGGATATTTGTGAGATTATTTAATATGCAATGGTGTTGGAAATGCGAATAAATATATAAAACATATCCCACTTTAATGAATTGCTAATTTTATTTTGTTTCACCTTTGGTTTTACTGGTAAGAACACGACAACGTGCCGACTTACAAATCTATCACCACTTAGACGCACACAAAAAACAGTCGTTTTGAAACATAAATCACTTACGTAAATAAATATCGGCACGTAAATCAAGTAGGTTGAGCTAATTATATACCACACCAACGCCATTCACAACACGACCTTTTAGATAAGCTTTAAGTATTTTAAGTTGACATTTATAGGGACTTAATTGACCTTCTGACGTATTTATTATTAAATACTTTATAAAATCCGGGTTTGACACGTAGGTTTGCCTTTTACTAGTTTTTACCCGCAACTTCATTCGCGTAGACTGTGGTCTTGGAATAAACAGTAGCTTGTGTCACTCTCCGATCCTGCAAATATCTCCACCACAAAAATTCCGTTTAATTCGGGAATACTGAGAGAGATTAATCGTTTTATCGTTTTTGTTAATTATTTTTGGTAAATAACCCATATGACTTACTAGAAATATATATTGAATTAGCTCAGTTAAATTTATCCAATAAACAAAAACCGAAATAAATAAAAACTTTCTTAAAATTATAATTTTTAACTTAATGCAAACGACGTTATAAGTCTGTAAATTAAAGAAATAGGTTCTACTATGTCTTTAATTTACAGACTTGACTTAAACACATAGTAAATAAAAAAAAACCTTAATATATTGAGAATAGATTAGTGAATTCTTGCTTTTCAATCTCCTGGTTTTACCGTAGAAATTTTTATATTTTTATAGGCATTTGATCTGAACCATCTAATAAGGAAAATTTAAGGAAAAAACTAAAGATGTATTTCCAGTGTAGCTTAGATAAATGAGCCTCAATTTATCGAATAAAATATTCACCGAAAATGAATCCGCGGGACCTTTTTATTGATACTATTGAAAGGTTCGGGGTTTGGTGTGTCGGCTAGGGAAAGCCTTCCGTGGTCCTTTGATATATATGTTGTTTTTATTTATAAATTGCAGTTGTGAGCTGAATTATGTAATATTATAAAGAATACATATTTATTTATTACAACTACAATAGTAACAATACTTAAAATTTTAAAATTATATTTCCATTTCATTATTTTAATAGCACCGCTAATTATAGGTAATAATCACGTGCTATGATTTAGAAGATAAAACAGCGGCTCTAAGTTGTTATTAACAAAAACAAAAACAAACATGTAAATGCTGCGCAATCACATTTTAATAAATAAAGAAGTCGGAAATGAAAATTATATAAGTAAACTTAATTTTGAGGTAAATATAAACAAACAGATAAAAAAATTTATTTATTTTCTTTAAGATTACTTTTATGGCACTTTTAAAGTTATTGCTATTGTCATAAAATATATTCAGATCGGGAATTCTTGACAACAGGTAATTGTATAATAATACAAATCTATTTAGAGCGGAATGTATACCTAAGATAGTTATATATTTTGAGCATCTCATTAACAAAATGAAAATACATATAAGTAAACATAGTGCCTATCCGTTACGTTTAATAGAAAATAACTTATTATATAGAACAATGTAAGAACTATTTGTTCTATGTACAACAATACCGGAGAGACTACTAATATTTCCCTAAGTAAAACAAATATAAACACAACTCGGGACGAAATTTCAACGAAAATCTAGTGACTTCCATACTCGCTATCAAGCCACACATGCGTATTCTTACACGCTTTATATAAATTCCATCATCGTGTATATATTTTTGTATAACTGCCACTTTTGAAGTCAATTTTGCCTTACCTTGAGCGGCCAGATGTTATTATAATTTTGTATACTTATCAAGAACCGGTGACCATGCAATTAAATGAAAACTGCAATTTCTTATTAGCCCTTTGCGTATTTAATTTGGGATTTTTTATCTCCAATTCATGGGTGCACCTTATTGGTTGGCAAATAAGTTTTAGACACTAAGTTTGCTTAGAAAAAGTGTAAAAAGATACTTATAGTTTCTTGCGGTAATGGCTGAGCGCATACACCTGCAAAGGGCTAAAAATCAACAATCTATCGTACATGAGTGGAAATAAATAGAGGTTAAAATCTTAAAATAACACCTTGGAATTGAAGATGTTCTCTCTTATCACAAAAATCTTTCTTACGCCGACTTAATAAATATAAAAAGTGATGCCCTTGATATATGGTCTAACTAGGATATATAGTAAGTGTTTATTGAATCAAAGGTATAATCAAAAGGATTGTTCTGTCCCCTCTTATTGATGTTCAGGGACTGATAACAAGAGCTTCTCTGAACTTATTGTGTGTATTTGGTTACAAATGAGTCACATATACGCTTTTGTAGCAAGGAATAGGTGACTGATCGATGTGGTGAGTAAAAACAGATCTGATTAAATACTAAATTTAGATACCACCATTATACCACCACGTTTCAATATTAGAACAACGCCCATTTCATTCAATTTGATTTTAAATTTGATGACAGTCATTACGCATTAATTTTCTCGTAATGATTATATAATATTCTTACGAAAATAAGTTCCTTGTATAATAGTTTCATATTTATCCGAGACTGGAATAGCCAATTTTTTGAAAAAAAATCTATTATTACGTATTGTTTTATTAAAATCATGAAATTAATTGTAATTTAATTTAATCTTGATTATTCATTTAAAGTGTTTATTTTGTTAACTGTGATAGAAATGATGTAGATAGAAATGTCACCTTGAATGTAAAATAGATAAAGTAATTAAATATATGAGACAATACACGCACGTACTCGTAAGTAACTTATAACTTATGTTGTGGGTGACAACAGATATTATAGATGTATAATTTTAAATACATATTTAAATACAAATATACACCCAGACTCGAAGAACCAACACATTATTTTTACAAATTATTGGCCCTCTGCGGAAATTGAACCCGCCACCTGCGGCGCTAAAGGGATGCCACTGGCGTCAAAAATTCAGTCAATTTTGGCTTCAGAAATGAAATATTGTATACCTTTGTTTTTCGTGATTTTCTTTCTTTTACAACTTATTATACCTTTACTAATCTGTTTCGCATATAATCCTTTAAGCGCTTTCTCTTATATTTTCGCAAAACTATCACTTTTTTTGCGTAATATCTTCTCTAATGAAACCTGTTGTTGTGTTTGTAGATTCTTTTAGTGAAATGCGAGTTTAATTTTGACAGTGACGGTACTTAATGGATAAATATGATAACTTTTAGTGGTATAGGTTATTGAAGCGTGATTGCAAACAAGTTATGGTGAATTAGAGGTGAAATTGTGGGTGATGGTGCCTCTTCAGATATGGGTATCCTGGTCGACGCTGCTCCTGTTTGTTTTTTTAAAACAAGGTATGTTTTTTCAAGTAATTAAAAAAAAAATTGTGTCATTTATTTTGTTACTTTATCAATGATTTTATCAGCAGTGATAGCCCAGCGGTGTCTGGCAAAACTTTATTTTTGTTTTATATTTTACTACGTTTGTTAATACAACACCAGGTAATGTATGTCCAAAATTATTTCACAAATAAAGTGAATGCGTGCGCAAATAAATTTGTCTAAACTACGAACGGGAGCGCGATATTAAATAGCTAATGTGATCACTGTTAATTTAATACGAAATTAATTGTCTACGTGCCGACGTAATTAAGTGGTAGCGACTCATTTACATTTTAATTTAAGTTCAAATTGAAAACTCTGTTTATAATCAGCTTCACTACGCGTCTTTCCCCGAGATGCAAAGTTTATTTAAAAAGTAAGATGGTTTTTTATACTTAGTCATTAACTCCGTCACTTTCCTTCTACAAGAAACTGCACTCTTTGTAAAAAATCGTTGTTTCTTTAAGCTTTGATCAGAATCTTTGTAAAAGGAATTCTTTATGTTTTGATCAGAATATTTGAACGTTGAATAAGAAAATTCTGAGTTTGAATGTAGTTGCCATGTAGTGTTGTATTACATAAAAACAACTTAAAGATTCAAATTATTGTTAAATATTGACTATATGGTATGGGGTACACATAGCTACACTTGTGTTACGCTGTTCTACGACTTGCTACGCTTGCACCCAGTGCCCCGAATAGATATTTTTGACATTTTATATATTAAACTATAGTCGTACATCTTGAGTGTACGACTATGTTCTTAAGTTTCGGGTTAGCTCAACTAAATTTGGTCTATTTGGGGATTCCGACCCACAAAAGCCGCCAAAAGCTCTAATGAAAGATCGCAAATGGCTTCAGAAGTATTTAGGCTAACCTAATATTAATGACTTGAGTAAATAATAGATTGCTATACAAAAATATAGCACTCACAAAAAATACCACTTACCAAAGTTATTTATTATTAGTTATTATTTTTTCACTGGTTGGTAATTAAGCTAATTAATAAATAATAAGTAAATATATGAGTCAATTACACACACGGATATCCGTGCCCAAATTAAATTCTTTGGATGGATGTTTAATATAGCATGAAGACTTCAATTGATTTTATTTCGTTGATGTATGTAACATTTTAGTTTTTGGTACATTTATGTTTCATATTCCAAATTAAAGTAGATACTTAAATATTCATATGTACACCAATGACGTAGTATAATTAAAATTTATTCGTAAAATACAAAGTTATAGGTAAAGACGTTTATAGTTTCCTATTTATGAAATCTGTACATTCTATTTCACTTATTCTCGAGAATATTTCAAAACTTGCAGGTGTTCAAGTTTTGGCGCATGGAATGGTAAAATGCATATATAAAATTTGTCACGGAAAACTTTGCCTTAAGGAGGCTGGTGTATTTCTACAAACGTGTGACGTTACTTTTCTTTGGATGAATTATTTGAATTTAACTACTTTCTAATGAATTTAACTACTATTTAATGTTAATTGACCTTTTTTTTTACTCACGCTTAACGTTATGTATTACAGTAAGCCAATTTATGAAATATCCCGGTGGAACAGTTGGCAGTGACCCCGCTTTCAGTTCTGCGCATCACAGGTTCGATTTTCGCCGAGGGCCAACATTAATATCCGGGATACTCTTTATCATTTAACATCATAAATTAAGAAGAATATCATAAATTTTTAAATAAAAATTAATCTACAAAATATATTATTAGTAGGTAAAAGTAACGGCCTATTAATATCCCACTGCTTGGAATAGGCCTCCTCTCTCCGTTTTTTGGAGAGAAGGATTGGAGCTAAGAACTACCACGCTGCTCTAATGCGAATAGGTAGGTTACACATATCCCTAGAATTCTCTAGAGATATGCAAGTTTCCTCACGAAGGTTTTGTTAAATCGAAAAGCGTGTGATAAGTTACAAATATCAATTAGACACATAAGTTTTAATAGAAAAACTCATTCAAATTCAAATTCAAAATATTCTTTATTCAAGTAAACTTGTAAACAAGTGCTTTTGAATCGTCAACATCTACTGATGGTTCGGAAAGCTGTTCCTACCGAGAAGAGCCAGCAAGAAACTCGGCGGTTGCTCTTTTTAAAATATAAATCTTATCACTAGTTACATATAGTTAATGTCTTGTACAGGGTTGAAGGGAAGCTATATCCACGCATTCTTATCGTCAAGGTAATCTTCAATAGTATAATAGGCTTTCTGAATTAGCCTTTTTTTAATAGTATTTTTAAACTTCTGTAAATATATTATTTTTAAATTATAAATATTTGATAACGATCACAAACATGCCCATTTTATGTCAAAGAACAACCGACGCAAAATGCGGGTACAAACAATTTCTGTCCATGTCGCCATTTCGAGATTATCGGCAGCTTCCCAAATGGGACTTCGCTAACAAGAAATTATGTAACATTTAATCTTCTGAGGACGTATTTGGTTCGAACCAAACTCCCAGCATCTGTTTAAAATGAGTAGTAGCTATTAATGAAAATGTAAAACCAAATTGGTGAGTTTGTTATTATTTACCATTTTTGGCAAATAATATATATTTTTATCGATGATATTATGACAAAAATTGCAATACTTAAAGTAGCAGCCTGTTACAATTCTACTGCTGGGAATAGGCCTCCCTTTCTCCGTTTCTGGAGAGAAGGGTTGGAGCTAAGACCTACCACGCTGCTCCAATGCGGATTGGTAGGTTACACATATTTCCAGAGTTCTCTAGAGATATGGAGGTTTCCTCACGATGTTTTCCTTCACCAAAAAGCGTGTGATAAATTGCAATTATCAATTAGACACATGAGTTTTAATAGAAAAACTAATTGATGTCTGCCCGGGTTTGAACCCGTGTTTCCCTCGTAAGAGTCGCACGGTCTTACCGCTGGGCTATCACAGCTTATTTGCATTTTTTTGTTTGCAATACTTAATTTAACTGAATCACAAATATCTGTTTTTAATATTTTTATAGGAAATATAGGAGTAATTAAAATAAATTTTGACAAATGGAGATTAATATAGCGAATTATAGAGTTACTTAATTTGCAATTAAAGACTAAATATAGCAATATATAATCGACGTTGATAATGAAGTTAAAAAATAACATAAAATAATATATAACAGTTGTTTGAAGCATTTAGCTCTTTTTAAGCGAAAAGCAGAAAAATCCACACGTTAACAAGGCGTGACGGGTATGGGTCATGACTTTAAACTCTCAGTGGTGCTCCACAAAGTTCGATTCCGTTCCGTTTGAGTTTTCTTAAAAAAATATATTTAATTGACTTCATCGTGCTCATCATGGTTTCTTTCCTGTCTGGAATTCTGCAAATTGAGAATTTCTGCGATATGTCTAACAGCCAGTCAGTCGATCCAAACTGTAGTAACTGCGATCTAGACTCCAAAAGAAGAGGAGGCCTTTGATGAATAGTGCGATATTAACAAATATTTTCTATTTAAAATTATTAGAAATTTTACCTTTACAAATAAAATATACACAAAACACTGAAATAACCCTTTTAATTACAAAATTAGGCTATTGTCAGGTGCAAGAGTAATTATTAGAATGCTACATTTCCTCTGCAGACAGCAAGGCTTATTCGCTGTCTAAAATATAATACTAAGATTATCATCATCCTATAATACTAAGATATTATACATATTATATTATATTACGTACATAAATATTTATTTTATTATACATATTTATTATATTATACAATACTAGCTGAGCCAGCGGCTTCGCCCGCGTGGAATTCAACGTGTCACAATATTTTTAAAAATTCAAATTTGGAAAATAAAAGTAGTTATTGTGAGTTAATCATAAGAGATAGAGACATGCTATCTCGGACTTTTTGTAGTAGTTTTATAGATCTACAATTCTCTATTACATTACTTTAGCGTATCTCTCCTGGTTTGCGCAGCGCACGCGACTAAAACACCCAGCAAGCAAGTTTTTTTAACAACTGGGCGATCTCTTAAACACAATTTACATAATACCGATATGTATTAGTTACCTAAACCATCCAGAAGCACTGCACTATATTTTGGTGAAAACCGTACAAAAATCCGTTCATTAGATCTTGAGAAAATCGATTACATACAGCTTTTTGGGACTTTGTTTTATTATATGTATAGAACAATAAAGCTTACTTAATATTTATAATTATATCATATTTTTGGAGTTAAAGAAATCAGTAACACATTCAGGGAAAGGCTAATTCATTATTTTTTTCTTTTACGTATACAAAATTATTTTCAGTATTGCCTTTTTAAAAATTGCCTTAAACGAAGTCGTGAAAAGCTGTCTACATGCTATCGATTATCTCAAAATCTTCCAAACGAATTCTAGTACGGTTTTTATTAAAAGATTATTTTTTATTACAAGAGAGCTATTCGTGAAGAAAGTTTAAGATAATAGTAGATTCTCCGGAACAACTAAACCGATTTGGATGGGACTTTACTAGAAAATAAAGGTTGGAGCAACATGTAGGCTACTTTTTATCCTAAAACTTCCACAATGTCGGGATTTACGCTGCAAAAACTATGTGGCACACTGATTTTCTCATTTTCCGAAAACAGCAACGTTTATATGAATCAGAATGAAGGTTTCGTAAACGGAAAAGCCATATATAACAAATATAGACAAACATACACGTCGGACTGTTTAATATATGGAATACATTGTCGTCTATTTAATTAATAGTCCTATGTAAGGGACTGACAGGGCCCTGTATAAACGAGCCTTTGTCCGGAATAGACGACGTAGAACGGAAGCACGAGCCGGATGTCGCGTCCGCTTGTCTCGTGTTATTACACATACTGTTATTTGCATCTTTGCTTTTGAGATGCCTTTAATGGATTTCTTTAGTATTTATCTACTTAGCTGTGATAGCCCAGCGGTGAGAACTCTTTCGAGAGGGTCACGAGTACAAACCCCGGGCAGGCACCTAAGTGTTCTATTAAAACTTAGATATATTAGTAGCATCTTTATTTATCTAGTTTAATTAACAATATTTTTTTTTTAAATTATATAGTTCAATTTACTATATTTGCATCCATATTACATATTGTTCGGTGAAGGAAAACATCGTGAGGAAACCTGCATATCTCTAGAGAATTCTGGAGATATGTGTACCGCATTGGAGCAGCGTGGTAGGTCTTAGCTCCAACCCTTCTCTCCAGAAACGGAGAGAGGAGGCCTATTCCCAGCAGTGGGATTGTAACAGGCCGCTACTTTTTTTATCTCCATATTGCAAGATTTTTGTTTTTATCTTTTGTGCTATCTTCAGTACAAATATTGAACTATGTAGCTACATAGTTTTTCGTTATTTTTTTTTCTTTCATTCTACGTTACCTGTATTTCACTTCTTGTCTTTTTACTTCTGTTACTCAAAGGTTGACTGGAAGGGATCCCTTTTAGAGATAAGTCCACCTTTGCTACACATATGCTACTTTCTTTGTCATTATTTACTATATGTACGTACAATAAATAAATAAAGAATATTTAATTTACCAAATACTTTTTCTGATTACTGTTCTCAAGGACGTATATATGTATGTTAGGTAGGGAAATATTGTACGGTTGTATTGTGCCTGTCATTTTCTTAAGTTGTAATGTTTTCTCCTCTGTTTGTAACAATATAAAAGTAATAATAAAATTATTTTGCTATAATCCGCGATACAGTAAATACTCGATACGTGCAGGATTCGTAAAAACACATGCACAAACGTCCACCACTTCCACCACAATACACAAGCACTACACACGTTCACTATCACAAACTCAATAATCGTTTCGCCCCGCAACCGAAACATCATCAGGAGATAGACTCCACGACAAAATTGCAAAGCTTTGCGATAGTAAATGTGAGTAGTGCTTGTGTATTGTGGTGGCGGATTATAGCAAAATAATTTTATTATTACTTTTGTATTATGGATCTCCGCAAAGTAACGCCTAATTCTATAAATTATTTAAAGACGTAACAAGATATTTCCAAAACTTTTTTTATGTAACAATGCAGTTTTATTACAGATAATATAATACAATTTTGTACGTTGATTTATGTTTTTTCTTATGTTGATTTATACAGCATAAAAAGTTTGTAAAGATGTTACTCATTAAATAAATATTTGTACCGTTAGCGTGTATAATATTTTTTTTTGGAGTTATCGCTAATATGCTCTGACTTTTCTCTCATTTAGATTTTTTCTTCTTCTCTGATTCTATACGCTTACACATTTAGTTTGAGAGTTTAATAGTAACGGTTTGTTTCGTTTTTAAACAAAATTGTTTAAACAACAATTAAAATTGGAGCTTAGAACCACGACGTTGCTGCAATGCGGAATGGTTCATTAAACATATTTAAAAATGACTCCAGAGATATACAGGTCCTCACGGTGATTTCCTTTAGCAAAATCCGTGTGATAGATTATAAATATTAATTAGGTATATATATTTTGATACATTTATGACTGGGCTGTTGTCGTAGTTGGCAGTGACCTTCAGCTCCGCAGGTCGCGGGTTCGACTACCGCCGAGTTCCAACATTTCTTTAAACAATTTGTTGGTTCTTCGAGTACGGTCTATATTTAAGTATATATTTAAAATTGTATATGTATACCTGTATTGCCTGTCAGCCATAGCAAAAGTATTAAGTTACTCATATTGGTTATGGAGCAATGTGTGTTAATATGTATGAACATCATAATATAATAATAATGGAATAATATAATAATATAATAATGTAATAACATAATAATATAATAATGTTCATACAGAAAACTCATTGCAACCTTTCTATTTGAACCTGCGACCACGTATTAATATGTTCCCTTAAATGGCTGGACTTTGTATTTATAAAATGATCATCTAAACAAGTATTATTAAACGGTCAAATATTTCTAAGTCCAGTTCAAATAAAGCCTTTTATGAAATTTCATGTTTGAAATATTAAAATTTGCTTAAAAGTAAACCAATGATCCGTAGTAAATCCTCCTCTATTCGAGAGGTTTCAATTTGTACAGCACTTACTGCAAGCACAAGTTTGAAATTGTTTATAGTGCTCTAGCAGATCAACTCGGTACGTTATAGAAAACTGTAATGTATACAGCGAAGTTATTATTAAAGAATGGTTTCGCACCAAGAACTACTTTATTTATTTAACTGCTCTATTTTAAAAAATAAGGCGACCTGAAGTGTTTGTCGTGACGTTTATTATTTTGGTAAATATGAAATTATGTCATTGCTCTATGCTCCTTATTGCCTGAGAAAGATTTGATTGAAATATATATTTTTTTATAATTTATTTTTTATTATTTCTTCATATCCATAAGCCTTGAGGACTTATATGGATATTGCATATTCCTCTAAACCATTACTTTTCTGAATACAAAAAGTAACGTAACGTAATGTAAAAGCAACATAAATAAAGTAGTAACATTTACAATAACTGCGAGCACAATAGATAAATAATCTTAAAGCTAAGGATCACGTAAAGTAATAAAAGTTGATTCTGACACGTATTTGGTAATTCAAAAGTAATAATAAAATTATATTGCTATATATATATATTTGGTAATAAATTGTAATTTAGTTTTTAATTTTCAGATAATAATTTTAGTGGGTGTCCTTTGATTTTATGCTCAATATTTTGTTTGGTTATTGTAGATTTAGAATTCGATTAAGTCTTAGTAGGAAAACCGTCTTCATGATCTGCAAAATATTCCTTAGTACAGGTGACGTAGTTAGGACGCCAGTAATTTCCTTTTAAACAATTATATAATTCCATTATGAGACTAACTTATTATTGTTACTGATTAAGATTAGTTTTATGTACTTGTAAAAAAGTAAAAAGTAAAGTAGCGGCCTGTTACAATCCCACTGCTGGGAATAGGCCTCCTCTCTCCGTTTCTGGGGAGAAGGGTTCGAGCTAAGAACTACCACGCTGCTCCAATGCGGATTGGTAGGTTACACATATCTCCAGAATTCTTTAGACATATGCAGGTTTCCTCACGATGTCTTCCTTCATCGAAAAGCGTTGCATTATCAATTAGACACATGAGTTTTAATAGAAAAACTCATTGGTGCCAGCCCGGGTTTGAACTCATGTTCCCCTCGAAAGAGTCGCACAGTTTCACCGCTGGGCTATCACAGCTCATACTTGTAAGGTGGCCTGTAAATTGTGTGTTATTATTAAATAAATAAATAAATAAAAATCTACAAAATATCGACTAGTATTGTGTACCATTCGTAAAACATAATTTTCTTCACTTTTAGTGAATATATGCAGTAAAAGCCGTAGCTTAGTGTACTAAGTGAATTTATAATACAGTCTGAAGTGTTTGTACTATCGGACGAAGCAGGTTGATAAAGCAAACTCATCATCCCCTATGCAACGAACAGCTATTAGCCTGAAAGCGTTTGCAGTGTTTATCCGGTAACAGTGCCTTTTTCAGATAGGTCTTTGATGTCCCAATGTTTGTATAAGCATAGAATGAATTTGCAAAAATTTACATTTAAAACGTGCTCATAGTTAGGTACATTGTTTTTATTTTATTTTTGTAACCATATTTTTAAATGGGTAATACTATAAGGATTTTTGATTACGAGATTTAATGATTTAGTTTTTTAATTATCTATATTTATTTATTTATTTGTACATAAAAATATTCCTAATTATGTTAGCTCATACGTTTATTCATCTTAAAAGAAGTTCTCCACAATATATCACATAAGATGTTATTTTGAATAAATTCAAGAATTCATTTTCTCATTTGATCGAATAGACTTTCGAATTACTCCGTTCTTAAACGTTTAATCTTTTAAAATTACAACATCGTAATTAGTAAATAACCCCAAATGTTTACCTAAATAATATCTTTACAACCTTTTTCAAACTACCATGACAATATCCCATTGTCCCATCTATTTTACATCATAAAAAACGTATTACGTCTTTGTTATACAAATTCCTTCTTGGACAATTACTGAGGTGGAAAATTGGCGTTGTATGAAAAGGTTTATCTAAACTTTATTTATATACAAGGCATTCTAAATCTCAAAACAAATAGGTATCAGTACAAATTTCTATAATAAAAAGATGTACCCGCGTCTTTGTTCACATCATACGTTAGCTAGACATATAATTTTAAAATTATTGTACTAAATTTCATCAATATTGATCCAAAAGATTACGAGTAGATATAAAGCGTAACAAAAAGAGTTTTTATTTTTTTAATATTAATCTGGATATAATATGGATTTCGTAATCTGTAGACTTACCTTTATAGTAATTCAAAGACGCTTTTTAATGTATATTAGTTAATAATTGTAACATGGAAGAGTGTACAACAAATATGAAAGTTGTAACTACAACTAAGTACGAGCAAACAAATAACATTGCAAAAGTAATTTTTCAAGCAAATGATCGACGACTTTCTTTTTCATTATTTGTAGTCGATTTATCTCAAAAAGAGCACCTTTCCTAAGCAGATATAATTTGACGAATCAAAAGTGCTTGTAAAACCTAATTTAAATAAAGAATATTTTGAATTTTAATTTCAATATGCTAAGCTTAAAAATAAAGTATAGTTTATGTGAAATTTTTGAGACATATATATGATTAATAACAGGGATATTCAAGTCAGAGCTTCAGGGATTCCCGTGAGAGTGATTTACAAAATAGTAGTAGAGTCGACGATTCAAAAGCACTTGTTTACAAATTTAATTGAATAAAGATTATTTTGAATTTTGAATTAGAATACATCTCTCTCAAGTACCATCGAATTTTTACGTTACATTATACTATTATTTACCATTGCTTCCCTCCAATTCAATAGCGAGAGACTTTTTAAACATTTAGCAAAGTATTAATATTTAACTTACATTATATTGCCTGTTTATATCTTCATATATTGATTGAATTTCTCCAGTCGCACCGTTGTACTTTCTAAAATGATCTAATATTTCAATACCGAGGCAGGAGTGAGGTTATTTATGAGTAAAGTTGAACTATTTATAACGGAGAGTAATAACTATGCGAAACTTTAATAGCTTTGAATGATTACGACTTTGGGAAATGTAGTACTTTAAAGGTTGTTCCATTGGCTTTGTAGTCAAACTCAGAATATAGTGTATTTAAATGTACTGTTCAATTTTCGCAGTTTGTAATAATGATGCTACAGGGAATAGCTGACAAGAAATATAGGACATTGTTACGTGGATTATTTACGTATGTATTTTATATTTAAGTAATTTAGGTTGAACTAAAAAAATAAGGTCAGAGGACAATAAAAATAATAATTTTTAAATGTAACTTCTTAAAGGGTGTTGTGACCTTTTTTTGAGGAAATGTTAAATCCGCGTCAGGTCACGTGTTCTGATCGCAAATTCGTAAGACAGAAGGAGAGTAGACCGCCGGCGCGGCGTAGGAGAAGAAGTATCCCCGTCTCTTTCTATCACGTCCCTCTTTCTATCATGTGAATTAAATTAAACTCAGACTTTTTCACGTAACTCATCGGTGCTGAGCTGCCAACCGGTTTTAAATCAAAGATCATACGTAGAAATTTACCAATTATTTGATTTAACATTTACCACAGTGCTAAGTGCTATAACCCTTCAGCCGTCCTGGTTATTTTAGTTATATTCTGTTTAATTTTCATGTACAATACTATGTTCTGAATAACGATTTTGTTAATTAGCCCCATAACGGCTTTAGATTAGATTTTCACATGTGTATCACTCTTAATATTAATACACAAAGCCTACTATACTATTGAGGATTACTTAAACGATAAGAATGCGTGGATTTAGCTACTCTTCGACCCTGTACAAGACATTAATAACTGTATGTAACTAGTAATAAGAATTATTATTTGAACCACCGAGTTTCTTGCTGGTTCTTCTCGGTAGGAACAGCTTTCCGAACCAGCAGTAGATGTTGATGATTCAAAAGCACTTGTTTACAAGTTCACTTGAATAAAGAATATTTGGAATTTGAATTAAATTGTTTGTTCAATATTAACAATTCAGATGGTTTTAGGTATGGGACAAGCAACAGATGTAGACGTCCGCATAACCGCCCCAAGCTGGGTGGCGCGCGGCGGATCTGCAACTCTCCGTTGCCTTCACCAAGTGCCGCCGCAACTGCTATACAAAGTGGAATTCCTGAGGGCCGGATCAAAGTTGCTGCAATATGTCAGAGAACGCGTTCCGCCTTACACGAACTATACATTTCCTGGGGGGAAACTTAACGTAAGTTTGCAGTTATACAATGCTTCACCTAAGCGTATTCGCGGTATTTCATTTATGCTTATTATAATAAACCGTTTTATGTAAAAGTGACCTAACTTATAATCTACTTAAAAGTAATGAATAGGTTATGATTTTGTAAATGTATGGCATGCACTACAAACACATTCTACAATTTCTTTTATTTCACACACAAAAAAACACACACACGCACACACATCTACGTATAAAAAATATATAATTTAGTGCTTAATTAATATATTATACTGGACACAGTTTCCAACTAATGCAGCTAATATCGTTTCACTTGAATTTTTGTGTAATATTTATAAATAAATAAATAAATATATATATATGGGACATTTACATACACGGTCGTCCGTCCCTAAAGTAAGTAACTTAATACTTGTGTTATGGGTGACGCACAACTGGTAGATATACTACTTATATAAGTTTAAATACATACTTAAATACAAATACACACCCAGGTTCGAAGAACCAACAATTTGTTTATAGGAAATGTTGGCCCTCGGCGGGAATCGAACCCGTGACCCGCGGAGCTGAAGGCAGGGTCACTACACACAGCACCAGTTTAGATTTATTGTAAAAATGTAACAATTAATAAATAAATAAATTTACTTTCACTTTCTAAGATACTATTGTTCTCCTCACAATTTAGTGTTTGATTACGAGGCATAATAGCAGCATCTTTTACAGATGTCTCTCGTGACGGAGAACTCCATTACGATAGATAATTTGGACCCGACAGCCTCTGGACTCTACTGGTGTGAGGTTTCCCTAGAGACGCCCATTTTCACTGCAGCTTCGCCCCCCCACCAATTGACCGTCGTATGTAAGTGAAATTTAACAAAAGCCTTGATTTTGAATACAGATTGACTGTGAATGATTTATTTGACTTATATTTTTTAATCACATAGTAGCTGCGTCCCGCGGATCTACTCGTCTGTAGATTTTAAATAAGAATCGAGTTTTTTATTTTAACTTTTCTAATGTTCCGCTAAACTTATGTACCGTCCCGTTACTATCCCACGGCTAGATATAGGCCTCTTATCGTTTCAGGAGATAAGGGTTGGAGCTAAGACCTACCATGCTCAAATGCGGATCGATAGGTTGTACATATCCCCAGAATTCTCTACATATATGCAAGTACCGAAAGGCGTTCAATGAATTGCAGAAAAACTCATTGACGCCCACGCTTTGAACTCATGACCTTCGAAAGAGACCGCTGAGCTATTAAAGTTTACTTACAAAATTATTATTATATGAGTACGTTTTAATAAAACTTTTAAAAACAGTTAATAATTTTTGGAATTTGGAAAATGTTATGAACGTCTAGTACCCGGTAATAAATAATGCACATCGAGAACTTAGAACGAAACAGCCAGCCAATTCGGTTTCGTAGAGCGCTGTCACTATCACACACGGGTTCGTCAGTCAGTGCGACAGAGACAATGCTCTATGAAGCAGAATCTAGCCGATATTTCTCTGAGCCTCGATGTGCATTATTTATTGCCGCGAACTATATTGCATAAAAAAGATCCGTCTTGACAGATTCTCAAAAGCATCCACCTATAATAACATTTGGCAAACCGGACGTCGTGGTGGGAGGGTTTATCCGGGCCAATTGCACCAGTGCACCGGCTGCCCCCGCTCCGCGTCTCACTTGGTATATAGACAACGAAAAGGTGAGAAAGTGTTTTTAATTAAGTATGATATTCCGCTCAAATAATACGCATGTTATATTATAGTGTATTATCTATGCGTATGTTTAAATTAATTGGCAGAGTTTATAGAATTAGGCGTTACTTTCTGGGGATCCATAATACAAATTAGTAAAAATTCCGGGGCGAAACGAGTGGTGAATTTGTAATAGTGAATGTGAATTGTTTCATACTTCTACACAATTATAAATTAGTGTTTATGGTACATGGTTATGGAATTAATTTATAATTGTGTCGAAATCGATTTAAATTATTAATTTAGATGAATCTATCGATGCATATTCTCTGTATACTTTCCGTGATATTTGTAATTTCTCACACGCTTTTCGGTAAAGGAAGATGAAAGGTGTATATCTCTTGAGAATTGTGGAGATATGTGTAACCTACCAATTCACATTGGCACAGCGTGCTGGGTCTTAGTCCAACCCTTCTCTCCAGAAACGGAGAGAAGAGACCTATACCCATCAGTGGTATAGTAACAGGCCGTTACTTTCAATTTTTTTGCAAACTTATTCCTTAGTATGTTTTAGGTGCCCGAAGAATCTATAAGATATTTCTCGTATCGGGTATCAAGCTCGACGAGGACTAAAGGAGGCAGCGGCTACAGACATAGGAAGCATCAACATCGGTACATAGCGCCTGAATTCAACTACACGGCAAAATACTGGGCATTGGTGAGCGAAACTACTACCCCGTCGCCTGGAAACCTAACTAAGCAAAGTAAATGCACCTTGAAGGATGGACAGAGTGAAGATGTGGCTAAGGTTCGATACGCTATTTTCGCTTATGAATCGCTTTGATGGACGTTCGTTGTTAAATATAGGTGCCAATCAGAAGTTCCGTATTGTATTCGAGTAACTATTAGGGACATTTAGGGTCTAAGTTATTTTGCCATATTTAGGATCAGGTGAATGAAAATATCTAGGAAGCATTTTGCCGCGATCGCCCTCTCTGAGCAAGGAGGAGTAAATAAAGGGAGTTTTTATAATTAAAGTGCAAAGTTTAATACATGTCGCAATGCCTACAGTATTTTAGAAAAGAAAAGGGTAATTACGCTGTCATTTACATAGTCACACCTCAGTTGTGAACGGGCGGACTCCGAATAGAGATAGCCGGGATCGAATCCATATATCATTAATCTAAACCGAATAACTCTTTGCTTTTTTTCCAAATTTCAACTCTTTATATTTTCTTTAAAAAAAAATACTGAGCAAGACTCGGTCACCCAGGTAGTTTTTATTAAATGTGTAATAAGAATGCAGTACAGCGGAATCTAGTGGACTATTACGGTGACGTTGCAGGGACATCTTTGCGAAGGAATAATTTATAGAATTAGGCGTTACTTTGCGGAGATCCATAATACAAAAGTAATAATAAAATTATTTTGCTATAATCCGCGATACATCGCGGATTATAGCAAAATAATTTTATTATTACTTTTGCGAAGGAAGGTAAAACAGTTTCCTCTCATTACTCGACGTAAATGAAGGAGTTTCTCTATATCCTATATAATGTATTTTGCCATGTGGTATTCGGGTGAGTAGAATAGACTACCCTCATTTCTTGCCGAGGTGTCGTAAAAGGTTACTAAGGTAAGTTGACCCCCCGTGTGGTATCCGGCTGAGTAGAATAGACCACCCTCATTTCTAACCGAGGTGTCAACGTATTACAATCATATAAAACATGTTTTTAACATGTTGTGTCGACCCAGTTAGAGTGGGATAAGGGTAGAAAGACGAACCTATATAGTATTATCTTTGTTTAGGATGGTCTTTATACTTATTGACGGGTTAATTAACCCGGCATTTTCCAAAACAGAGTCGTCACTGACATACTATCTTGGGTTCCCTCACTAGGAACACTGAAGGAAAAATAAATTTATAGAGAAGCTATTGAAGTCAAATGGTGATATATTATATTTATATATAAATAACTAAGTGAATAAACTTTTAGTATTAGTTGTTTCTGCACATTGATCTTATACATTTTCGCATGAAGTTTTAATTTTTTTATATGCCTAAAGTTTTTGTTTCGAATTTGTGTTGTAAATAATTAAATCTCTTGGCATGTTGGTCGGCTATGGGCTTCAAAAAATATCTAAAGATTGAACCTATTTAATTTTCTTTGAACGCACTTGATTTTTATATCAGATTCGAGAGAAACCTAAAGAAATGGCACCGCCTCCGATATCACTGTGGGTATCTATAGCTGAACTACGTACGCCAGCCCACGGACGTTTGCAACTGACTTGTACCGCAACTATCCCTGATGAGGTCGGCCCTGGAGAGAAATATGCGGATATCAAAAAGCAGACAGTAACTGGTATCTATGCTTGTAGCTTTATTGGAATTTAAGTGACAGACATTTTGTTTCAAGTATCTTATTTTTACCACACGTCCATTCTTGCATACCCTCTAGTTAAGTATAACTAGAGGGTATGCAAGAATGGACGTGCTTAAGTACTCGTACATGAGATTGAACTTATGGAATAAAAAAAAAATGTGTTATATTAAATATATATTAAAACATCATTTTCCTGCCCTTATCCCACCCTAAGTGGGGTCATATGATTTGGCTACGAATTTTACAACCGGCCGCCTGCCTGACGTCAACTTCCCTTAGTCGCCTTTTACGACACCTCGGTAAGAAATGAGGGTGGTCTTTTTTATTCTGCCGGATACCACACGGCTAATTATATTAATATTAAAACATTAGTATTTATATGTTTAAGATTATAATGTTCCTACACCTACACCTTTATATTAGATAAGAATTGTTAGAGATATTGAATTATACACCTAGTATTGATAAAACAGCAAGAAATTCTACAATATTTTATTAAACGTAACTTTACCAGTTACAATTTAAATTTTTTATATAAAAGATTCTATGACATAACAAAAAAATATACTTTTTTAAAACTAAAAAGGTTTATTTATATTAATTAAAATTCATCATTCAATAAGAATTATGTACATTAAGGATAGAAGGATAGAAGTCAAATGACATTCTGACACATTATTTGTTGTAGTACGATTTACGAAAAATGTTAAGGCGCGATAATTTTTACGCGTAGGTGGATTTTTCCGATCATAGAATTATTATAGAGAATAGGAGTCATAAGCAGGCTTGTAAGTGAGAGTGTCACAGTAAACACCTCGGTAAGAAATGAACCCTCATTTCTTACCGAGGTGTCGTAAAAGGCGACTAAGGTAAGTTGACGTCAGGCAGGCGGCCGGTCGTAAAATACGTAGCCGAATCATGTGACAACATGTTATTAACATGTTGTGCCGACCCCACTTAGAGTGGGATAAGGCAGGGGGATGGTGATGCACAATTTTATACTCGCTTCCCTACTCTAATATAACAGCTCTATAGTTTCAAGAGAAAGAGAATAGCAGAGAACGTTTATCGGCTAAATAGAAGTATCCTTTTACACTAGATCAATATCGTAAAACGACTAAAAAACATACAATATACCTAGTAGATGAATAAAACTGGCTTTTATGTAAAATTTGATGATTCATTACTTTGTTCACTGAAATATTGTGGGTATTCGGCTGAGTAGAATAGACCACCCTCATTTCTTACCGAGGTGTCGTAAAAGGCAACTAAGGTAAGTCGACCCGCCGTGTGGTATCCTGCTGAGTTAAATAGATCACCCTCATTTGTTACCGAAGTGTCGTAAAAACAACTAAGGTAAGTTGACACACCATGTGGTATCCAGTTGAGTAGAATAGACCACCCTCTTGCTTACCGAGGGGTTCTAAAATACGACTAAGGTAAGTTGACGTCAGGCAGACGGCCGATCGTAAAATACGTAGACAAATCATGTAACAACATGTTTGTAACATGTTGCACCGACCCCACTTAGAGTGGGATAAGGGCAGGAGGATGATGAAGATATAATATTTAAGATAGATTTCACATAATATATCAATTTGATAACTCATTAGAGAGACTGTAATTTATTATTAGTATTAAAAACAGAAGAGGAAGGGAAAATACGAGGATTTATCGTTGTTTTTAGTTAAGCACTGAACAAGCGATGCGCTAACTTTCACCGGTTAAATATTCTATTATACTAACTTTAATTTTAGTTTCAAAGTTTCTTCTCATTCATTAAAATTATGAATATGAGAATCCACAAACAATTTCAAAGTAACTTTAGTTTAAAGGATAGTTTAAAAATAGATTGCACAATAGCTGCTATTTTTTGTCTATAATTGAGATTTAAATCATTAAAAAAAAACAGAAAATAAATTTTCGATTGTCATTATTGAATAAATCTCATTTCCAATTTTAGCATCCGACATCGACTTAAGATCTAGACGACAGAGCATCTAATGACCGTATCGAGTCCACGACCATAACAAAATTGACTTTGATTACCATAACTTTACTTATTAAAGCAACTGTTACCAGCTCAGTCACAAATCACATTTATGATTCCAGTACTAAACAATAAACTAAATAACAACAAATATCATTTGACTTTTTCTGATTCGAAACTAAGTTTAAATCAATCGAAATACCTCAGATCGTTATAAAGCCTTTAATCATCGTGTAATTTAATAATAAAAAAATGTATATTTAATCTTTACAGCTTTTTAATACATTAGCCGTGTGGTATACGGCAGAATGAAATAGACCACCCTCCTTTCTTACCGAGGTGTCGTAAGAGGCGACTAAGGTAAATACCGTGTGGTATCCGGCGGCAAAGAATAGACCATCCACATTTCTTACCGAGGTGTCGTAAAAGGCGACTACGGTAAGTTGACGTCAGGCAGGCGGCCGGTCGTAAAATACGTAGCCAAATCATATGACAATATGTGTATAACATGTGCCGACCCCACTTAGAGTGGGATAAGGGCAGGAGAGTGATGATAACAGCTTTTTAATACATCGTACGCTTAGTATTTGAAAGAAATTCAAAACAAGGCTTAATTGAGTTAGATACATTGTAATTCTTATTTTAAATGCCATCTATGACATCACATTACGAACTATAAAAACTTTTTTGGTAACTTTAATACCTAGTGCACGACATACTCGTATATTATTAACAAAAATCGTTCCTTATTTGGAATTTTCAATTCGCAGTGGCAGTAAACGAGTTGAGTCTGAAAAAACCACGCACAGAATCCTCTTCCTCGAATGCAACAGCGTCTTGTCTTCAGAACTATCACCCGGTTCTTTTTATCGGTTATGGTATCCTTCTTCACGAGCTTCTACTTCCTCTAAATTAATACCCACTTGATTTATTGATAGATATCTGTGACATTTAATATAATCTAGTGGTAATTTGTTGTTAGTACTTTTGAATTGTGTTATCTTTGGAATTCACATAAAACTTTCACACTCGTTGTCTTATGCAATTTAAAGCGATTAAAAACAGTTAGAAATAACAACTTAGTTTGAAAAAAAATAACGAAATATATATAGGTGTTTTTAGGTGACATCGAAAAGCGGTGTAATTTTTATGGCACTCTTTTATTTTATTCTCATAATCTTTTTTAAGCGCTTAATAGAAGAAAAGGTATTCGTGAAAAAGTGACAATTATATTTTGAATTTCTTATATTAAAAATCATTAATTACAGTTTAATCTAATTCACTTCATGGGTGATAAATTATCACTTTATTATCTGAATGAAAAAAAGAAGTGTCAAAATTATACAAGAGTATTGACAATTATGTTATTTACAAAAATTTAGTTGTAAGGCTTACATGTGAATACAATTTTCAGATCAACAATTTTGATTGCACAAATAACGAGAGTGGAAGATATTTTTTTATAATCACTTGCTGTACGTAAGTAGATTAAGCATTTTATATTTTTCTCTCGCAAGAAAATACCACTTCTTTAAATGTTCGCGTAATCTGTGGCCAATGCATGTGTATAGAGATTGCGAAAAAAAAACATATTGCAATTAATTGATTAATTGTAATATTGCATTGTGTTCGTATTTAAGTGTTATTAAGGTAAACAGAGTTTATTATTCTTTGTACGGTGGTGTTTTTAATAAATCATTCGTTTATTTGGTCATTAATTCTGAGCTTTCTCTGTGTCAATTATTCCTAACACAGCTTCTTCTACAGGGTTAATCTAATCACGATATCTTGGACTATAGCAAAATGAACACAATTAATTGAATAAACTATTATTAAAATATTTCGATATGAAATAAATATTCAAAAGAAGAATATTATTTTTCATTATTCGATTTTTATTTTAACTTACGATGATAAAAAAATTTTCATTAGAAGTATTTATATTATACAATTTAAAATGACATAGTAATATCCAATAATTCAATGAAAATCTTAGTAAAAAATAACCATGTTACTAAAAGCTTTAAATGTTGTCAAATATTTTAGCCTGTAGATTTAAATAACTATATAACCTTCTACTACATATTTGGAATCTTGTTACGATTGTATTGATGTATAAATAGCTTTGTCGCATTCAATATTGCCTTTATATTGAAAAATGTCTGAATCCCGAGCTTTCTGGCGCGATAGGAGTTTCAATTTAAAAATTCTAACATTTAAGGCTTTGGTACGATGTTAAAAGTTCCATAATAGAGTGCAACAAATATAAAAATAATATTAAAATTGTACAATTATTTATTTAAATATAAAAAAATTTATTGTCGTATACGTATTAAATTATTATGTTGATAGTTGAAAAAATTACGAAGTTTAAAACGTTAATAGTTCATACTTAATATTTTTTATAAAATATCTGTCTTAATTATTTATTAAATTATTTATAATATAATTCAAATAGTTTTAAAATTAAATTGTAAATTTCAATCATGCACATAATAAAACCACCAAAGCACAATATCAAACCACCACCTTTGAGCTTAAATGTGCCGGTAAAACTACTAAAAGTTATTTCCTCACTCTATTAAATAAGCTTTATAAACACCCCCGTGAGCTTTGTAAAAACTTTCTCGTATTTCAGTTTCGCAGTAGATTTATTTGAGAACATAATATTTTGAAATTAATATAAGTGTATTCAAGAAATATTTTCGATATATAGTGTTATGCTGTTAAAGCAAATATACTTAATATAGGTAAAATTACCAATAAAGGGTTGATATTGTAAGGACGTTAAAATAGTCGCGATTATTTTCTTTTTTAAATTCTATAGAATAACTACAATATTACCGCAACTGTAATATAATCAAATACTTTGCGAGGGCACTATGTATTTTATATGTATTCATTTTTTGTATGTATTCATTCCCATGCTGCAAAGGAAGAAGCGAAGATAGTTTTCTATCACCCTTAACCTGATGATTTATTCTTCCATTCTACCGCTTTCCCATACACCATCAAAGAAGACGCTATAGAGACATCAATAGATCTTTCTTAACCGATATTGCGTGACACTTTTCTTCTTAGGTCTTTTATTGAAATACTAGCTTTTAAACGCAACTTCGTTCGCGTGGACGGCAGTCATATTTGAGTAAACCGTATTACTTATATTAATTATGGTTAAAGTGGGTTAACCTTAAAAGCTAGACATATGCTGTGGCGGACTTATATTAAGAACTTTTAGAGGGGAACGATTTTGTAATACATGATTTTTTAATAACTTTTACCGTCTACTTAGCGCACGCAAGGAAAACTTTAAATTTTGCCGTTTTCGCGATATTTTTTATTGTTCTTTTTGCTCTTCTCCTATTCATCTTAGCATGATGGTAACCTATAGCCGTCCTCAATAAATGGACTATCTTAAAAACAATTTCTCAAATCGGTTCAGTAATTTCTGAGATTAGCGCGTTTAAACAATCTATCAAACAAACAAACTCTTCAGCTTTATATATTAGTATAGATTTATAAAAATTCGGTAGAATACTAACTTGTGGTATCTTCCAGCATCTACCATCTCAACGATCCTTCTTAGATGCTCTCCACAACACTGAAGTCGCGTACTATTATTACTTTACGCTTTGAATGCAAATACAACTCCAAGCAACGCTAATACAGATCTCATATTGCATGGTTTCTTGAGTACCTCACTACCAGGTAGACCAAACCAGTGTTTATTAAATGACCTAACGGGATATTGTTTCAGATGACAATATCTATGTTTCAACATTCGCTTCATAAACAAGATATTTTATTTCAATGTTACATTCTGCGAAGCAACTGTCCAGATATGCAAATTGCCCAAAGCAGCGACCGAACCTAATTACGCGGTATATTTGACCATAGAATATCAACCCTCCCGTTGGTGTCATATGTCTTCCTGCAGCTCTTTACACTGACTTGTAGAGAATTAATTTGTTAGGCTAAAATGATGTGATAAGTCAAACGTGTATAAAAAGCGAAAAATATTTTAAAATAGTTTGTAAATGTGATTATTTATTGCGTAGTATAAAGATTTGGTGTAAGTATTAGATGAATATAATCTGTGAACCAACAATCGCTTTGTTTTTTTTTGTATTAACATCACATATGATCACCATAAGCCAGAAAAAACTGCGAATGATTTCACCACAACGTATAATATGCTGTGGTCCTTCAAGCCGGATATTTGATTACAATATTAATTTACTAACCGGATATGTTGTGTAAACAATGAAACTTTACTCTGTAGGTTTGCCAAATTTATCATCAAAATATTATGTTAAAAAATTTATTCAAAGCTCTAGTTTTCGAAAGCAACACACGTGTACTAAAATATTACAATTTAATAATATCAAGCTTCACGCTCATTTCAATTTGATTTCACTTTACAAAATGTTGACTCGGATGTAGATCCGTTCGTACATGTCAGTTATGTGAATATATCGGCATTGGTATTGAAGTTTTGAACGTTATGAGATCGATATGTTATGTATATTTGTTTTCATTTTTAATTGAAGAATTGTACAACCGTAAGCTGTGATAGCCTAGCGGTGAGACCGTGCGACTCTTTAGAGACGACATAGGTTCAAACCCCGGGCAGGCACCAATGAGTTTTTCTATTAAAACTTATGTGTCTAATTGATAATTGCAATTTATCACACGCTTTTCGGTGAAGGAAAACATCGTGAGGAAACCTGCATATCTCTAGAGAATTCTAGGGATATGTGTAACCTACCAATCCGCATTGGAGCAGCGTGGTAGGTCTTAGCTCCAATCCTTCTCTCCAAAAACGGAGAGAAGAGGCCTTAGCCCAGCAGTGGGCATAGTAACAGGCTGTTGCTTTACTTTTTTTTTTACAACCGTTGGTGGATTTCAGGTATCAGATATGATTATTTTTAAATCATCATTTTCATAAAAGTATTTATTTTCGATTAAAATGAATACTTTTATAAAAAATTTGTTGTTTCTTATAAAAACTTACGTCAATGAAGAATATTATTGCACCTGCAGTCAAGCGTTGCGACAGTTATAATTTGATAAAGTTCAAATTAATGATGTCAATGTAAACTAACTGATCTTTATTTAACAAAGTTCAAATTAAAATGCCGATCTTACGAAGCAAGTCTGTTCGTTATCAACAGTACTCGTAAATTACTTATAGATAACAAAATACCTTTGTTATTAGAATCATGGGACATATAAGTGCGTGGATAGAAAAAAATTAAAGGATAAAGAATTTTTATAGTAACCAAGAAGACCAGAATTCTATGTGAACTAACTTTTGAGGTGGATTTTTTCGAAACCATGGATGGACAGGGTAAAGGGCGAAAAAATTTATAATTCGTTAACAATAAACGCTTTAGAACTAACAAATAAAAATCATGGTAAATATTAGTTCTATTGTGAAAAAAGCGTGGTATTCTCGATATAACGTTTATTTTTTTTACAAAAAAAAAGAAAACAACTATTTATTTACTCTTTTAGCAATTATGAGGCGAAATTAAGGCTAGCTAAATGAAAACTAGGTCTTAATTGTGAACAAGTTTTGTTAAATTTAAGGCGATTGTTGGTGAGATAAATGTTTTGTTTTTGTTCTACCTTCAGGCTATTCAAAGTAATTTAACGTTTATGGTTGTAAAATGTGGTGAAATAAAAGCTTATAAAGCAAACGTTATGTTTTATTTTACTTCCTGCTATGGCAATTAGTTTTTATAGTGTTTCAATAAAGTTAATAAAGCGTAAATCCATCAGGCAAGCAAGTCGTAATTTAGCTTTAAATTTAATTAAGTAATTTTGGTAATTTTAGCTAATTTGTTAAACAATTTATAAAAGCTCGCACTTCTAAATAAATGCAGAATACAAAAGTAATAATGAAATTATTTTCCTATAATCCCCGATAAAGTAAATAGAAAAAAAATATATAGAAAATAAATCTATTCGCAAAGCTTTGCGATTTTGTCGTGGAGTCTATCTCCTGATGATGCTTCGTTGCGGGGCGAAACGATTGTTGAGTTTGTAATAGTGAACGTGTGTAGTGCTTGTGTATTGTGGTGGCGGCGGTGTAGATTTGTGCATGTGTGTATACGAATCCTGCATGAATCAAGTATGATATACGGATAGTCCACTATACATTTAGCACTATATATATTTTCTATTTAATCGCGGATTATAGCAAAATATTTTATTATTACTTTTGTATTATAGATCTCCGCAAAAAACGCCTAATTCTATGAATTATTAAATGCAAAATAGATTTTATCTATAATGTTACATCGGAATCATAAGCCAACTTGTGGAATATTAATATTTGTTTTACTCCAGCTGCGTTGATTAAGTTAATCCAGTCAGACCTCTTGTAATCTGTTTTGCTTTTATTAAATTCGCGATAAAAGGGTTAAATCATCCATAGCTGTCTCTTCTATTGGTAATCACAAATAAACCAACACTAAAAGATGGTATAATATAGAAATAAGTAGCCGAAGGAATATACAATATACAAGTTGAACAAAAACAATAGTTAAAAGAGTATTAAAAAAGAACACAAATTTAACTCAAAAAGGAAACAGTTGTTGTAGAAGAAATCGATTGCGTCTTGTCTTAAAATAAAGATGTAAAATTTGAGGCACCATCGAAGGCGTGTATCATATTCTAATGGAATGTGTTTAAAAGGTATCTTTTAGAATAGATAGGGCTTTAAAAGCATGTAACATCATCTTGGCGACTCGAACTTCTAAAGGGGAAAGATATTTGTATCAAGTAAGTAAGTATAGACATAATTATGATAAGTAATAAGTAAGTTTTAGAAGATCTACCAGAGGAACATATTATTATTAGTGTCTCAACTTTTTAACTAAAAAAAAACAGGTTTCATAATTAATCATTTAAAATAGTGTTTTAATAATTTAAACAATTAGGCGTTACTTTGCTGAGATCCACAATACAAAAGTTTTTAATTAAATTGTTTTGTTGTAATCCGTGATAACGTAAATAGAAAAATGTATAATGTTAAATGTAGAGTGGATTATCCGTTTTCATACTTGATACACGCGGGGTTAACAAAAACACTAGATAATGTTGAAGGATTTTTTTAAATAAAAACTTGTATTGAAATCGACAAAATGATTTACGGACCTTTTAGACGCAACCTAAGCGTCATTAATTTGTCTGTCATATCTATCACTCATCATCATCATACTCCTGCCCTTATCCCACTATAAGTAGAGTCGGCACAACATGTTACAAACATGTTGTCTTATGATTTGGCTACGTATTTTACGACCGGCCGCCTGCCGGACGTCAACTCACCTTAATCGCCTTCTACAACACCTCGATAAGAAATAAGGGTGGTCTATTGTACTCAGCCGGATACCACAATATCTCATCCTCATCATAATCATCATCCTGACCTTATCCCACTATAAGTGGAGTCGGCACAACATGTTACAAACATGTTGTCATATGATTTGGCTACGTATTTTACGACCGGCCGCCTGCCGGACGTCAACTGACCTTAGTCGCCTTTTACGACACCCCGGTAAAAATTAGGGTGATCTATACTACTCAGCCGGATACCTCAATATCTATCACTATTTTTACTATATTTATATAATAATATATAATTTCGTTGTCTTAAGACATATCTACGAGTAGATATAATAAAGTTGAAGCTTCCATCGCTACCTCAAAATATGTAAGTATTGATCGTTGCGAATGAATAATTCATCCGCTTTTCACAGGCTTGTTATCGCCCATAATTCTATAAGGGCTTACAATATTATTTTCTTCATAGCTTTCTTTCGAATAGGAAACCTTCAATACTCGGAGATAAAATAGAATTGATGGATTATTTTTTTAAGTCAGAATCATTATTTCCGTTCAATCCAATTTTGTGCGTAATTCGATTGATACATTGATGGTAATCCAGTGCTAGACATAGATGTCTTTAATATTTTAATTCTACAAGTATATGAGTCTTTAAGGTACTAAGGTTTGTAAGGTCTTCAACATCAACATCAACAACCTGCTCCTGTCCACTGTTGGACATAGATCTCTCCCATGGCACGCCACTGAGCTCGGTCGTTAGCTCTTCGCTTCCAACCGATGCCAGCCATTTTGCGGATATCGGCACTCCACCTAGCTGGAGGACGTCCTGCACTACATTTGCCAAGGCGCGGTCTCCACTCCAGAGCATGTCTATCCCAGCGGTTATCGGTTCTGCGACAAATGTGACCAGCTCACTGCCACTTGAGCTTGCTCAACCTTTGAGCTATGTCAAAAACTTTAATTCTTTAATACTTTAAAACTAATTTCTAAATAAAAACTCCGAGCATAGCCCTCTCAATAACTCGCTGCACGACCTTAAATTGGTGGACTAGTGGCATTGTCAGTGTCCACGTCACGGCTCCGTATGTCATTACTGGTAGGACGCACTCGTTAAAGACCTTTGTCTTTAGACTTTTTGGTATGAGTGACGAAAAGACTCGATGAAGTTTCTTGTACGCCGCCCAGCCAAGCTGTATTCTTCTGCAAGGTCTTAATGTGTTGGAATGGCGCAATGTACACCCCTAGGAGTTGGACTGAAGCCCTCTAAATGGTCGGGAGGGGAGGCTGGATCAAAACGGCTAATGTGGTGTGGAGATCTGATATCTATGTCCAACAGCGTACGTCCATCGATTGACGACAAAGAAGAAGAAGAAGAAGATCTCACAAACTCGTGAAAAATAACATGTATGTTACATACATTTTCATACTCAAAGAATATAGTAATTGCATTTTGCCCACGAGGTAGATATTAACAACGTATCGAGTTTTAGAATGTATAAGTTAAAATTTGACTGGCCTGTTGGCGCAGTTGGCAGAGACCCTTCCTAAATCGCGAGTTGTGGGTTCGATTCCCGTGGAGGGCCAAAATTGTCTATAAAACAATTTGTTAAGTCCTCGAGTCTGGCTGTACTATGTATTAAAATTATATATGTATATATTTACCAGTCCTCCATCATAACACAAGTATTTAGCTACTTTGGACGGATAGATGTACATATGTACAATTGTCCCATATTTATTTTATTGTTAACGGACATATATTGCGGTTCAAATCGTGCATGAAAACGTCGAATTGTATTCGAATGTGTTTATAATTCAGAATCCCAAACAGAAATGTGTTCCAAAACTCAAATATTTCAAATATATTAACGAAATGAGAACAATTGAAGTGTGTACGCTTGCAATATCAAATTTTAGAGAGTTGTACTAAAGCTTTTGTATTCAATTATGGTGCTTGTTTCATGGCAAAAGTTTTAGGGAATATTTTCAACTCGGTTTGGCAACGTTTCGGAAATCGAGTTTCAACTTTGTTTAAAAGTTGTACACTTTTATAAAACTACCAACTGTAGTTGGATGCATAAGGTTATCGAATGAGGTAAGTAAAAATTCGAAAAATATTTTATAGTAGCGTAATAAATAACGCCGTGTGGTATCCGGCAGAGTAGAATACCAAACCTCCTTTCTTACCGAGGTGTCGTAAGAGGCGTCTAAGGTATGTGCCGTGTGGTATCCGGCTGCATAGAATAGACCACCCTCAGTTCTTACCAAGGTGTCGTAAAGGCGACTAAGGTAAGTTGACGTCATGCAGACGGCCGATCTTAAAATTTGTAGCCAAATCATGTGACAGCATGTTTGTAACATGTTGTGCCGACCCCACTTAGAGTGGAATAAGGTAGGAGAATGACGATGATGAGTAGCGTAATAAATAATTGCACTAGAGCGGATCGGATTTGCAGCGAAGATCCATAATACAAAAGTAATAATAAAATTATATAGACAATATATATAATGCTAAATGTAGAGTGGACTATACGTTTTCATACTGGATACATGCAAGATTCCCGAAAGCACATGTGCAAACCTCCACGATAGGTTCCAGGACAAAATTGCAAAATGGGTTTGCGGGTTTGTGATGGCATCGACTATTGCATACTTCCACCGCCACCCCAGCTCCAACGATTTAGCTATCAAAGTATAAAACACACACAGACAGACGGCGTACTTTATCATTTAGGCTATTAGTATAGAAGTACCTTTAACATGTTTCTTATTAGTTCTACAGAAAAAAGTAAAATTTACTCATCATTTCTTTAAAGTTAACAAATAAATAGCACTCTTTGATTCCGCGAGCGACGACATTGTCTCAAAAGTACTATAATTTTCCTTTGACTTTGAGTGAGCTCTCAAATTAGTCTAATATTAAAAGGAGGTAATTACTTTGTAACATTAATTCATCTCCTTTGTGAAAATTTATTATCTTGGGCAAAAATGGCAATGCCTGTAATTTCTTAATTTGTACCAAAGTGATTTAGGACCGGATTTACTAGTGTTATAAAAAGTTCTTTATTTTGTGAGATAGCATTTTAGTATTTAATACCTGGACATGGTTGTTACGCTTTGAAAAGAATGATTCGAGCTAAGCTGCTACAGTGTGGATTGCCAGAGTGCGGTAGAAATTGCCAGAGATTTGTAAGTGACGTCACGTTCCTTCACCGAAATCACATGAAGTAAATATTAATAGACAATTAAGACAACCAAACCTGCTATTATGTTATGCACTAGACGGTTTTACCTTTCAACCAGAACAACCAACGATGAAATGCCGTAACCCTGTAAATGTCTTTTTGGTTTTAGTTAATTACTTTAATGCACGATATTATCAATTTATATTGCTAGGAAATGATTATTTGATCTAAAAGTCTTCACGTCACTTCGGTAAAATTATATTGAATTACCTTTTATTACAATAAAAGATTTGATGTGCGTGAGACGGTATCTGTAGTAACTACCATTTATTTTAATATCAAAATGTTTAATATACGTTTTATTAATAATTAAACCGCTAAACCGATTTTGATGAATAAGTATAGTTAGACCTCGGAGATAGACAAAGTTTTATTTTGTCGTTTTGTAATTATACATAAATTATAAATTTTTTCATAAATTAAAAAAAAACTTTTAAAAATATCAACATTCCCTGCCCTTAACTCACGCTAAGTGGGGCCGGTACGTTTAAAATCAGCAAAACCAAATCATGATTTGGCTACTTATCTTACGGCCTGCCTAACGTCAACTACCTTAGTCGTCTTTTACCTCGTAAGTAAGAACACCTCGGTAAGAATCATTTCTTACCGAGGTGTTCTTAACGAGGTGTACTCTCATGAGTGTTCTATTCTACTCAGCCGGATACCACAAGGCGCAAACATTTTTATAAATTCTTAATTTTTAATATTTATTTATTCTTTAATAAGGATTTTAGGAAAAAAAGATTTAAATTTGATTAAGCTACTATTATAAAAAAAAGTCATATATTTTGTAAGTATTATTGAAATATATTATTTCAATCTTCTCATTTATAATGAAAATTCAGCATTATAAAAAAAATAACGACGGAGGTAAAAAATTTGCTAAACCAACCTTCTTAATTCACATAAAAGCGCGATTCAAAAGGGTCTATTCAGAGATGCCATTAAGGTTGTATGCGACTAAAAGGCTAATGTCCCCGAGATAGGACGTCTACGATGCCGTAAAATGTAATGTCTGCCTAACTCACGGCACAGTCAATCTTAAACGATTTTATGAATTGTTGAAGCCTATCTTGTATACACGTTTATCTTAGAGCTTTTGAAAATGTTGTCAATAATTATTACAATTATTTGTTAATCGTTTGAAATCTTAAAATTACTTACTTAGCTTATCACCTATTATTTTGACGCATAAAAACTTAACAAAGTTGTACGTGCATTTGTGCATTTTATTTACGTTACTAAAAATGTTCATCAATTTTGTAATTATATCGATAATATATTATTTATTTCACTAAATTATTTTTGTCTCAACGCAAATATCTAAAAAAGTACTGAACGGCCAGAAAAATCTGTATCTGGAAAAAATCAATCTTCCTGGGAGTTTACATCGGAAACGTCGTCTTATCCCTTATAGATATAACGAAACAATATATGGAGGGATATTCCTGTTTGTTGTCCACAAAAAAAAAAAACTTACTCATATATATCTTTCAATCATTCCGATCCTTATGAAATGGTCATTTATGAATGAAGTATTAAAAAAATAGTATTAATTCTTATCAACTTTCTTATAATTTAATTTAACTATAACATATTAGGTTATTTATCCCAAGCTTTTTATGCTAATATTATATTCACACAGCATATAATTAAAATATGTAAGTATATTACAGTTTTGGGCGCTAACTCACCAATCCCTAGAATAATAAAAATTTATAATAAAATTAATCCCACGGATATATTCAATGTTTCCCTGCATCTTTTTAGAAAGCAAATCCATCAAAATCTTAGCTAACTTATTATTAATTATTTGGTAGTTTATTCAATTGTAAATTACATTTAAGTAGTTTTAGGTTACTTTTGCATGTGGCGTTTGCCTTTAATTAGTTTTACATTTAGACTTAGTTTTGTTTTACAATAGAAAATAGATTTGAAAGATTGATGTTAAAGCTGTTGGTGAACCTAATAAATTAAAATATATATATATATATATATATATATATATATATATATATATATATATATATATTAATCCCTCTTAAAGGATCACATGCTTTGTTCGGGTAGTGATGCGAATCTTGGGAGTGTAGCTCGTTGTAAATACATCGCACGCTTAGTACCTAATTCAAAAAAGTTGCAAATTGCAATAAACCTTAACGTAGCGACTATAAAAGTAATGAGGGTTAAAGAAACCCATAAATTGGAAGAGCAAGAAATACTAGATTTTAGTGCATAGCGTGATATCATAGATGGCATTGAAATGAGTATTACAGTGTATCTAACTCAATTATACCTAATTTTAAGTTAGGTCACTTAAATATTAAGCGTACGTTATATTTTTTTTAGGATAAAAACGGTCGTCCGTTCCCAAAGTAAGTGACGTAAGTCATCCTCATTCTCCTGTCCTTATCCCCACTCTAGATCGGGTCGGCACAACATGTTATAAACATGTTGTAACATGATTTGACTACTTATTTTACGACCTTCCGCCTGCCTGTGTCAAATTACCTTAATCGCCTTTTACGACAGCTCGGTAAGAAATAAGGGTGGCCTATTCTACTCAGTGACATAAGTAACAGTAAAATTTTTAAATAAAATATATTTTACTTCGTTGCATGAATTTAAAATTTTGAGAGAAAACTAAATATTTTTCACTTTTAAAAATATAGATTCATTTTCGAAAATCGGTGTCGCTGTATTATACAGAGTTTTGCAGCGAGTGCTTTGGGAGTTCGCAGCTGCTCGCCTTTAGGGATTACATAGTAGAGGCGATGATCCTGAATCGAAATGTTTATTCCTTTCGCATTTCCATTTCTGTTCCATTAGTATTTTGAAATATTTTAAGCAATAAAAAAAATTAAAATCGAAATTACCGCAAATATAGCCTCATTGTGTCATTAACCTGTCAAATAAACCTTATATGACAAAGTTATGTTAGAATTAATTAGCGTTTGTTAAAAAAAACTATAGAAACTATGATAGAATTACTTTGCTATAATCCGCGTGCTAAGCGAATTTATGTAATGCTAAATTATATTATAGGTGGCGACTATTGGGCACACAAAACTCACTATCCAAATAAATGTCTTTATTATATATAGTACAGTCAATTATAATTAAAATTTCTCTTATACTATGTTCTATATGTAAAATAACTAATGCGTCCGGTCCCACCGATGTTAGGTAGGACAAAGGCGAGGTTGCACGAAGTGTCTTTCCCAGGCGTGGAACACTATACCTACGGTGTCGAGTGGAGTCTGAGAAAGCGGCAAACGCTGAGTGGACGTAACATGGTACGTGTATGAAGCAAGCAAATGCAGGACAAGTCACAACACGTATCTCAAGACGCCTCCACCAGCAACACTGCACACAAGCAATACACACAACCAACACCAAAATCTGTACGATCGTTTCGCCTCGCAATCGAAGCATCATCAGGATGATAGGCTCCACGACAAAATAGTAATGCATTTCGATTTTGCGTGATGTGTGTGGTGACTTGCCCTGCATGTGTAAGGTACGTGTATTTGCCTTTATAGTTTTTTTTATTTTAAATTACATAAAATTTGTCACACAATGGGATGTATGTAACCTTCCGTGATGAGTCTATTCCTTTGTCTCGAAAAAGAAGAGAGGAAGCTTTTGTCCAGCCGTGCGATGGCATCAGACCATCGCTAGGAGAACGCGTTTTATGCTGGACTCACATACTACAAAAGTTTCGCATTCAAAATGTAACTATATGGTGCACTTACACATACACTCTATTCCCAAAGTGAGTAACCTTGTGTTATGGTGACTGGTAAATATACTACATATATAATTTTAAATACATACTTAAATAATATAAACTCAGGCTCGAAGAGCCAACAAATTGCTTATAGAAAATGTTGGCCACGGCGGGAATCAAACCCGCGACCCGCGGAATTGAAGGCAGGGTCACTATCCACTCCGTCATTGCCCAATCAGGTCAGGTTATTAGTATTTAATGCTTGATAAAAAAAAAGTAAAGTAGAGGCCTGTTACATTCCCACTCCTGGGAAGAGGCCTCCTCTCTCCGTTTCTGGGGAGAAGGTAGGTTACACATATCTCCAGAATTCTCTAGAGATATGCAGTTATCCTCGCGATGTTTTCCTTCACCGAAAAGCGTGTGATAAATTGCAATTATCAATTAGACACATGAGTTTTGATAGAAAAACTCATTGGTGCCTGTTTGGGTTTGAACTCGTGTTCCCCTCGAAAGAGTCGCACAGTCTCACCGCTGGGCTATCACAGCTCGAATGCTTGGTAAAAAAGCCATATTTTACTCACACGTCATATTTAATATCCCTCACGAATTCTAAAATAATCTGTGCTAATATAAGAATTTCTCGTCTTCCCTCACAAATCGGCTCCGAACAGGCGCGTGGGCTTATATAAACCCAGCCCGATTTACGTCATGTCAAACAGAATATCAATCTTGGGTTGCTGCAGTGTTGTTGACTTCCAATCGTTAATCACGTGTTGCCAGTTTGACAATATTCACTTATTTGTGTGCAATATGCATGTCTATTTTTTGTCGTTGTTATTGTTGACATTTGAACTAACAAATTTACTGTAAAAGGCCGATGCAAATGTCATTGCACGTGAAATTATATATTAAATGATACTACATTTATTTACAACAAAAATATTTATGTTATGTCTATCTCAAATTAGTATATTTTTATGTTAATTCTAAAATAAATCAAACAAGTCAAGTAAAAATGTTTTAAAAAAGCTTTTAGCAAAATTTCATGCCTGTACTCTTAACCGTTTATAAGTTCCCTCATCTGGCGCCAATCCTTGCAGCGGCATCAGGTCATGCATATCAGAAACATTCATTGTCATCGGGTCAAATTCCAGCTCAATTGGACACCGGGAATTATATCAATTTTAACTTGCAAGATGTATTGATACATACACGGAATTAAACATATTCCTTTACGAGTACTTGTTTATTTTTAAAAACAGTTCATTAAATTAAATTGAATGAATAAAACCCATACAGAGAGACGTTAATATCCTAGATGCATCTAACATTCTGAGCCTGGCTAAATTAAAAGTTCCTAGAAGTAACGTTAAATATCGTCCTAATACTTTCGAAGTAAAATTACTCATACTAAACTAGGCAGCAATTCATCTATCCCTCGTATTACGCAGCTACACAACTCATATTCCAACTCTTTGGACATCTTCAATGACACCGCAAACTCATTTCGTAAAAATACATTAAGGTTGCTGAGAGGTACTGAGTACAAACCTATGGGAGCTGTGAAATAGGTTTTCTTTAAATTTTCTACAATTTTTAAATAGTTCAGCGCATTGTCTTTTTTTCCATTTTAGTATTTGTTTTACATTATAATATAAATTTTAAAACATTTATTTGTTATGTGGTAGTGTAGCGAAACTTGTTCTTTCTTTGTGGACGTTGTGGCTACCTTAATAAGCTGCGCATTTAACGAATGCTATTAATAAGTAATTTACTAGAAATACGTGCGGCTTCGCCCGCGTGAAATTCAGTCTTTAGCATGTTATAGTCGCTCGAGTTTCGGCATGAGACTGGCTCTCTGATACCCTACACCGCTTTTTATACCTTTTCACCCCCTCTAAACTACAATCGACACCGGTTTGTTACTACCCCCACTAAAATTGTTGTAAAACGACCTCTTCAACTCAATTAACATGAATCGGTTATGTACTAATAACTTAAACCTTTCGTAGGAATTGCACTACCTTTTAGTAAAAACCGTACTAAAATCCGTTAGGTAGATTTTGAGAAAATCGATTACATCAGTTACAGACAGCTTTGGGGACTTTATTTTATAATAAGTATAGATTATCATAATTTATTTAAATGTAGTAGCTACTGGTGGTCATTAATTAAATGAAAAAAAGGAATATAATACTATGTGACGCTCACTAGTGGCTGAATCCCAGAATAGTACTAACGAATGTATTACCAATTATCCAAATTTATCGATCCCGATCGCGCCCGATCGACAATTAGAATAAATAACAAACTTTTTGGTGAAGAAAAATATTGTGAGGAAACCTTGATATCACTGGTTGTAAAGTAAAGTAGCGGCCTTTTACAATTCCACTGCTAGAAATAGGCCTCCTCTCTCCGTTTCTAGAGAGAAGGGTTGGAGCTAAGACCTACCACGCTGCTCCAATGCGGATTGGTAGGTTACACATATCTCCAGAATTCTCTAGAGGTATGCAAGTTTCCTCACGATGTTTTCCTTCACCGAAAAGCGTGTGATAAATTGCAATTGTCAATTAGACACATGAGTTTTGATAGAAAAACTCATTGGTGTCTGCCCGGGTTTGAACTCGTGTTCCTCTCGAAAGAGTCGCACGGTCTCACAGATCATATCACTGGTTAATTGTAGGGATTTGTGTTCTCTTACAGCAAAGTGATGGATTTAAGTGCGTTTAGCTTAGGATCTTTTCTTACGAGATTAGACCTTAACCTTAACGAAAAGCCATATCCCGAGTTTTTTTTTATTTCACTGTCTATTAAAGCTTCATTGAAGCTTTACTTGACACTCCAATTTACAATTATATGACATCAGTTAAGACTACCGTAATAGGATGTCAAAAACAATATAAATAATACAATATTCCAAAGGGAGAATAAAGGCTATAGAATTACGGAAGGCAACCAGAAATGGCGTCCCATCTGCCTGTAATCCCCAGAGGTGAACAGCTGCGAGCTAGAAGCACTTTCCTGTATTACGTTATTGTAGCCTTTTCCGCTTGCAACGCCTTTTCATCGCTATTCTTAAATATCCTAAAGGTAACATTTCCAAGGAATTGTAACATATAGAATATGTATTGAGTTACTTATTCGTAAATATAATTATATGTTTTTGCAGAGAAGGATTGGAGCTAAGATCTACCACGCTGCTCCAATGCGGAATGTTAGGTTACACGTATCCTCAGAATTCTCGAGAGATTTCCTCACGATATTTTCCTTCACCGAAAAGCCTGTGATAATTTTCAATTATTATTTAGACATATAAGTTTTTAAAAATTTTATTGGTGTCTGCCCGAAGTTTTAACACGTGACCTACTCGAAAGAGTCTCACGGTGTCACCGCTGTTCTATCTCAGCTTACATATCTATGAAATTACATAATAATTACTACTATACCCATATACTAATAAAAACAAAGTTAAGAGATTATATAAAGCAACGGCCTTCTTTTGTGCCCAAGGACAGTCAAGGACTCCTCTCTCTTTGGATATAAGTTATACCTAGACTTACAATTTTAATTGATTATCACAGCTTCTGGAAAATTAAATTAATGGAGAATGTTTACAGAAAATCATAAAGATTTGCGTAAAGTAAACGCCAATTAATTTACTGTGTGAAATTATTCCGTAAAATAAAATTTTCATTTCATTATAATTACAGACAAAAAATCTGATTTATAGGAGCAGGCGTTACTTTGCGGAATTCCATATTACAAGCAATATAACAGAACTAACTACTTTGCTATAATCCGCACGGCTTAAGTGAATGCATGCAAAGCCAATGTGTATGAAGCAGGCAAAATCTACGCACCTTATACATGCAGGACAAGCCACCACATGAACCCCAAGGCGCAATTCACCAGCAACAACGCACACAAAAGCAGCACACACACCCACCACCACAATCTCGACGATTGTTTCGCCCCGAAACCGAAGCATCATCAGGAGGATAAATTTGCAAACTTCTTTTGCAAAACATTTGCTGGAAAGCGGTCGTAAAGTGCCTAATGACCATTCATTTCATATTCTCCACACTTGTGATAAGGGACTCCGACTCAATACGTTAGAGCAACTTGAGATAATAAAAAATAACAATGATCACTTAATTAACGAGCAAGTAAATGTATCTAATTCCGTTTTGCTACATGTGTTCGGAGGGGAGGGTATTGGTGGGAGTTGAACTATTTAAGACTGCTTGTATGGGTAGCGCGGCGCATTACGATTTTTGTCGTGGAGCCTATCCTCCTGATGATGCTTCGGTTTCGGGGCGAAACGATCGTCGAGATTGTGGTGGTGGGTGTGTGTGCTGCTTTTGTGTGCATTGTTGCTGGTGAATTGCGCCTTGGGGTGCGTGTGGTGGCTTGTCCTGCATGTATAAGGTGCGTAGATTTTGCCTGCTTCATACACATTGGCTTTGCACGCATTCACTTAACCCGTGCGGATTATAGCAAAGTAGTTAGTTCTGTTATATTGCTTGACAAAAAATCTATAAACTTTCACGCTATAAATATTTGGTGGTTTGAAATGCTTTGAGGTTTGCTTAAGCGAATATTAATTGGCGACGAAAACGATTACCTAAACATTTCTATTTGCGAGCTATCTATATGGGAAACCAAAGAGGAAAAGTTTTTACTCGTTTGTGGGTCGTTCTGTATGTAGATGTACAGTGCCTGTGGCCAACGAGTTAATAAAGAAATAAACAAGTGATAACGGATCAACTTAGAGAATTGTAAGTAATAATCGTTGAAACATTCTTTGAAAACTCCATTTAAATTGCATTTCCTGGTTTTGTATTTTTAGAACGACTTAAGGCAAACTGGTCGATGTCTACATAAACAAAAATTGTTATGCAGGGTCACGCCGGAGACAAACTCAAGAGACATTTATAAAGGCTTGTTCAAAAAGTATCTTGTATATCTAAGACTTAATAAAAACTAAGATGTTAGTAACGCAATTCTTGAAATTTTTATCACAACCTATGCTATAGTAACCAATATAACCAATTAAAATATGTAATTGTAGAGTGCAATTGCATATTAGGAGATGACTAGATTATTTCTATTTTTCAAACATGGATATCTAGTTGGTTAAATTTAATAATAAGTAGGCCGCTTGCATTCAATTTTTTTCTTAAAAGATAAGATTGATAAAAAATACTATGCATTTTTTTTAAGTGTACGTTATATTGAGATGATTTATCTTTCTGGTTTTGAAAAATTTACGTTATGAAATGATGGAAAATTTATCGATTTTTATATTTTTTTCTCAATGAATAAGTTTAGCAATACAAAAATATACAATATAGACTGGAAATTAACAGTCATTTTTTTTGTTTTAATAGAACAAATACTTGTGCTACTTAAAAGTATACCAAAAGTTGGATTATTAGATGCCAACTAGCGGTTTAGATACATGTGTAATGTTTGATGTAACTAACTTCAAGATTATCATACGGACGAATCATAAGACAACAAACTTAATTAAAACCTACGCAAAGACATTATGTGATATAAGAATTATCTTAAAAGAAGTCTTAGAGAAGAGACATATATCCAATTTAAAAAGAAGTATACATCTAGAAACTTTTCCATAGAAAGTCCATTATCTGTGAATAACAATGCTTATGATAGTCGAAACCTAAGTTTGAATTTATGGGAACATCAAGGGGCATTTTGTACAAGCTGCTTATTTCTACGAGTTTGTACTGGTTTGTCATATAAAGCTGCTGAATAAAGGAAATATTATACTGACGGGGGCATAAAGTACTTCATATGAATAAGTAAAAATGCCCTCGTATTTGTGTAATAATTGATTCTACGTTAATACTGATAAAAATAAATTACAACATGAGTAATTAATGTATGATATAGATGATAATAAGTAATGTAAAAATTCTAAGAGGAAAATGTAAAAGCCAATCGAATTCTTTACATGTACACATTACTATGTAAATTTATCACGTCATAAAGTCAAAGTCGCAAGAAAACTTGCATGGATAGACGACCTAAAAGAAGTTTCAAGGAACCACTGGATTCAGGCGGCAGAAGATCGTGTGTTATGGAAGGTTTTTGAAGAGACCAATGTTCAGCTGCCGACGTCTAATGACGTCTAATGACGCATGATTGAAGGGAGGAAAAGAGTTCACCAAGTACATCTACGTATAGACGCATTGTTATCGGCAAACTTCTTCTTGCTTTTATGTGACTATTTTAAACTTTCAGGTATCTTTCACTAAAAAGCTATCCAATATGAAAATCCGTCGTTGCATACTTGGTCATCTTATCAGTGTTCTTTGAAAGAAAACTTTAAAATTTATCACATTTGTAAAAGATCTTTCATACTTTAGTAGCTGCTCGCAGTTTAAAGATCGATCGTAGTTTAAAGTATTTGAAAGTTTGACGTCACTAGGACTAGGATTTTGTTGTTGAAATGTCACGAACGCCCAATCGTAAAATCAATGTTTAAGTAAATTTAGATTTAGTAAAACACTCTAATTATCTAAAATCCTTTAAATGAGCAAACTACTCTATTGATTATCATGAAATTTAGGATTTAGTGGGTAAAGAGGGTGACAAATCAATTTAGTTAGGTTTATTAAAAAAAATATCATTTTATTCCTGTTTTCAGGCACTGAAAAACTGCTACAATAATATGAGAAAACAAAGGTTAATTACTCTGTCGTTAGCAAAGTTAATAGCTTAATAACTGTAATAATTGTGAACGTGTGATCCCATATTTGGAATACCGGGTTCGCGTCCAGATATCATAATCCAGCCCTTTTATCTTTTTCTTTTTTTTTTCAAATTACATCTTTTTTTACATCTTCTAAAATATACCGAGCAAAGGTCGGTCAACCGGGCACTATTATTTAACTAAGCATTGCATAAAAGCAGTAATTTCTAGGTAAATATTGAAGAATGAAGAAGATGCCTGAAGGGATAGAAAAGTATTTGAACTGGATCAAAATTAATTCACATTTCGATATACCACAGGCTACGAGAGATCAAATGTGATAGTAATTCATTTCGCTTTACCGTAAAATCAATGATGAAACAATTTATTGAAAGAAATAATATAACAATAATGAAAATATTGGTTTGCTATGACCCGCGATAAAAGAAATTATATGTAATGCCAAATGTAGAGTGTAAGCTATGATAGCCTTGCGGTGAGACCGTGCGACTCTCTAGAAACGACATAGGTTCAAACCCTGGGCAGGCACCAATGAGTTTTTCTATTAAAACTTATGTGTCTAATTGATAATTGCGATTCATCATACGCTTTCGGTGAAGGAAAACATCGTGAGGAAACCTGCATATCTCTACTCTAGAGAATTCTAGGGATATGTGTAACCTACCAATCCGCATTGGAGCAACGTGGTAGGTCTTAGCTCCAACCCTTTTCTCCAAAAACGGAGAAAGGAGGCCTTAGTCCAGCAGAGGGCATAGTAACAGGCTGTTACTAAATGTAGAGTGACTGTACTATCCGTTCTCATACCTGGTACATGCAGAATTCCATGACAAAATCGCAAAGTGCACTGCGATTTTGTCCTGGAGTCTATCTCCTGACGATGTTTCCATTACAGGGCGAAAGGATTGTTGAGATTGTGGTATTGAATGTGTGCCGTTCTTGTGTATTGTTGTGTTATTGCTGATAGGTAATGGGTTTTTTACGAATTCTGATGAACAGTAAAAAGTGTATTTTTTTATATTATAAGTATACAGTAAAGAATCTTAAAGATTTTTTTATTTCATAATTACTGTTCTTCTATGTATGTATCAACCGGCGAATTAGTATCGGCAATGATTTATACAAGCGAATTAAGCGAAAAAAAAAATCGTAATGCATTACGATTTTGTCGTGGATCCTATCTTCCTGACGGTCCTCGGGGCGAAAGGATCGTAGAGATTTTGGCGGTGGTTGTGTGTATTGCTTGTGTGCATTGTTGCTGGTGGAAATATCTTGATGCATGTAGTGTGCTGACATGTCCTGTATATGTAAGGTACGTGAATTTTGCCTGTTTCATACACATTAGCTTTGCATGCATGCGCCTAACACGCACGGATTAGTACACGCAAAGTAAAAGTAAAAAAAAAGTTCTGTCATATTTTCTGTAATAATCATAAAGCTTACTAATATTATAAATGTCAAAGTCTGTCCGTTTGTCTATTACATCTTCACAGCTAATCGGCTGAACCAATATCGGTGAAATTTGGCACAATTAATACTTATACACCGGGGTAATATACATATATCGGGGTAATATAGGCGTGTAGGATGCATGTGTTGACTTGTCCTGCATGTGTAAGATACGTGAATTTAGCCTGCTTCATACACATTAGCATTGCATTCATTCGCTAAACCCGCACCGATTATAGCAAAGTAGTTTTGTTATAGCTTTTGTAGTTTTGGCAATCGAAGGTTTGAATTTCTCGAAGAAATTAATGGGAATTTTCCGGAAGGACAAAAAAACCGTTTGATACGCCTTTTTAACAATTTTTTTTATATTTTATATTAATAAGACTGTTATGTATAATATTCCAGTGCTAATACGGATTAACAAAAGTATATATATTAGATTAATAATCGCTTTAAGAAACCGCATATGTTCATTAGATCATATCACGCTTCAATACATCCATCCTCCTGCACTTATCCCACTCTAAGTGGGGTCGGCACAACAAGTTACAAACATGTTGTCACATGATTTGGCAACGGATTTTACGATCGACCGCCTCCCTGACGTCAACTTACCTTAGTCGTATTTTACGACCCCTCGGTAAGAAAGAGGGTGTTCTATTCTCCTCAACCGGTTACCACACGGCTGGTCGACTTACCTTACTCGCCTTTTACGACACTTCGGTAAGAATTGAGGGTGATCTATTCTACTCAGCCGGATACCACACGGCAAATCGCGCTTCAATACAAACAGAAAAAAAGGAAATAAATTGTCTACAGTAATTTTAATATTTAATAATAATTCGAATATAACGTAGCGACTTATAAATTGTACCAGAGATTTTTTTGAACGTTTAACCTTCTAGTGCAATCGTGCAGCTCATACAATTGTGTAACCCGCCCGTATTCCGACTGTTCTACAAATACGCAGATTTCCTCGTGTGTTCTATAGTTTAGAACTTTAGACGATGAATCTAGAACGATTTTTTTTTTGCTTTTTTCAGCTGTAAAAACTGAGGCGGGAACTATCGTTAAAATATTTTGAAGTTGATAACTTATATCATAGTTAACAGCTACTTACCTAAAATAATCGTCGTTTTAATAATAATAATAAATAAATATAAATATATGGGACACTTACACACACGGTCGTCCGTCCCCAAGGTAAGTAACCTAATAGTTGTGTTATGGATGACGGAAAACTAGGAGATATACTACATATATAATTTCAAATACATACTTAAATACAAATCTACACCCAGGCTCGAAGAACCAACAAATTGTTTATAGAAAATAGCCCTCGGCGGGAATCGAACCCGTGATCCGTGGAGCTGAAGGCAGGGCCACAACCCACAGCGCTAACGGGCCAGTCAAATTTTATACTAATATTTGTGTGTTAAAGTTTGTATACCAGCTATACCCGCGACTTTACGTGTGTTAACTTAATGTCGAAATAACCTCAATTATGTGATATGTGTTTTACCCTGTTTCCTAAGAAAAAAACGCGATTTTTTATACCATATGAAAGTTCGGTATATAAGCTACAAATGAAATTTCATTAAAATTTCTTTGGCGGATTAGCCATGAAAGCGTTACAGACAGACAGACTTTCGTGACTATAATCATCATCATCCTCCTGCCCTTATCCCACTCTAAGTGGGGTCGGCACAACATGTTACAAACATGTTGTCACATGATTTGGTACGTATTTTACAACCGGCCGCCTGCCTTAGTCGTATTTTACGACCCCTCGGTAAGAAAGAGGGTAGTCTATTCTACTCAACTGGATACCACACGGCGGGTCAACTTACCTTAGTCGCCTTTTACGACTCCTCGGTAAGAAATGAGGGTGGCTATTCTACTCAACCGGATAACACATGGCGAATTTTCGTAACTAAAATATTAGTATGAAATACATTAAACAAAAATACATATCTATTTGATCGGGAGCATATTTTAATTTATTCAAATAAAACAGCGAGCGAATCCAATATAAAAGAGTAGGAGGCAATCGACATATCCGTACTCCGGCAGTGATGTGCAGATTACAGCAATAAATCAACCCTTCGCTTCGAAACCTTACCTTCGTTAACTTTGCATTGTCATGAATTTGTAAACTTCCCTCTGATTTATTGTAGCGAATATATTACCTGAAAGAGACCATTTTTAACATTAACTTTCATAAAGATGAATGTTACATTTGTTTACACAGGAACACTTTTGGAAAATGTTTTATCTATATAAATATTACCAACCTGGTGTGAATTAATAACAGTAATGTTCATTTCATTATTTTGATTGTATTCAAATTAAAAATATTCTTTATTCAAGTAAACTTGTAACGCCGTGTGTAAGGATGTGTGGATATAGGTGCACTTCTACCCTGTACAAGACAGTAATAAATGTAACTAGTTTTAAAAATTTTATTTTTTCTAAAGAGCAACCGCCGAGTTTCTTGCTGATTCTTCTCGGTAGGAACAACTTTCCGAACCAGCAGTAAAGTTGACGATTCAAAAGCACTTGTTTACAAGTGTACTTGAATAAAGAATATTTTGAATTTGAATTTGAATTTATAATTAAAATAGGGGACTAAAATGCGTCACGCCGTGTGGTATCTGGCAGAATAGAATAGACCACCCTCTTTTCTTATCGAGGTGTCGTAAGAGGCGACTAAGGTATGTGCTGTGTTGTATCCAGCAGGATAGAATAGTCCACCCTCCTTTCTTACCGAGGTGTCGTAAGAGGCGACTAAGGTATGTGCCGTGTGGTATCCGGCTGCATAGAATAGACCACCCTCATTACTTACCGAGGTGTCGTAAAAGGCGACTAAGGTTAGTTGACGTCAGGCAGGCGGGCGCTTGTAAAATACGTAGCCAAATCATGTGACAACATGTTTGCCGACTAACATGTTGTGCCGACCTAACTTAGAGTGGGATAAGGGCAGGAGAATGATAATGATTTCTTTAAGCATTAATGTTATAAATGTAAAATATGTTATACTAATTAATTCTGGACAATGTCTGTTGGCACGCCAATCAAGTAAATGAATGCGATTTTATTTTGGTTTTATTTACGTGATACTAATGCAGATAATATTATTAGAACGAAGTAATTACAATGTAACAAAGATGGACCTGCAATTAAGGTTGGAGAAGCACATAGAATGGTCGGATACACGACATTAGTTTCAAAGACTTAAAGCTATCTTTACACAGTATAATATAAGTTTATATATGAACATTCATTGTTTCATCGCTCTTTTAATAATAACTGTTTTTCTACTAATATCCGTTCCAAATTGAAATTAGTACTTATTCAACTAGAGTTTTACAAGTTTATTTCTTTCATTAAATGGGTATAGAGACATGGCAGAACACTTTTAAAAAAATAAAAAAGTTACGGTCTGTTACTTTTCCACGGCTGGGCGTAGGGCTCTTTTCTTTTGATGGGAAGACTTTGTGCTTATACTCAGCACGCTTCTCTAATTTAGATTGAATGATTAGAATTATACCAGAAATCCTCCAGAGATATGCAAGTTTTCTCGTAATAGTTTCATTAACTGAAAGCCGTATGATAAATTGAAAATATAAGAATAGTAACATTGGGTACAATTTAAATGTGGTTAAATTTCTGTGTCATTTAAAGTGTGCTACAATTCAAAAGTAAGGCGTTATAATTTTGGTAATGTTCATTTGCGTGAAAATTAGCGAAATTTAAAATATAGTAATTTTATCACAAAACATATTTGACTAGCCGTGGGTAGTGGCGCAGTGGGTAGTGTCTCTGCCTTAAGCTCCGCGAGTCGCGGGTTCAATTCCCGCCGAGGGCCAACATTTTCTATGATCTATCTGTTGGTCCTTCGGGCCTGGGTGTGTATATTTGAGTTTAAGTATGTTAGTATGTAGTTTAAAATTATATATATGCAGTATATTTACCAGTTGTCTGTCACCCATAACACAAATATTAAGTTACTTACTTTGGGATGGACGACCGTGTGTGTAAGTGTTCCATATATTTATTTATATCCCATATATTTATTTATATTTAACATAAAATAACTATTGCGAATCAATGTACACCAAGCTTAACGACACAAAAAAGGGCATTTGGTTTAGGCCAGTTCCCTACAAATCCCCAGAAGGTCCGATTTAGTCGGTCTAATTTAATTACACCATTTGATGACGTCATCATCGCCCTTTCTGACCTTTGTTTTATTAAAGCTCTCTCCCAAAAAAGGCTACTTGCTATTAAAAAGAGCCAGTTTTTCTTTTATTTTCAACTTAACCATTTCGTTCATTGATTTTTTTTATAAATCTATGGGCCTTATAAGAAAGCTCAGAGTCGCTCAGCGGGCGATGGAGCGAGCTATGCTCGGAGTGTCGCTACGAGATCAAATCAGAAATGAGGAGATCCGTAGAAGAACTAGAGTCACCGACATAGCTCAACGTGTCGCGAAGCTGAAGTGGCGCTGGGTGGGGCACATAGTACCGATGGGCGCTGGGGTCTTAAGATGCTGGAATGGCGACCCCGCACTGAAAAGCGCAGCGTCGGTAGACCCCCTACGAGGTGGACAGACGACCTCAAAAAGGTCGCAGGGAACCACTGGATCCAGGCAGTGCAAGATCGTGTGGTGTGGCGATTCCATGAAGAGGCCTATGTCCAGCAGTGGACGTCCATCGGCTGAAGAAGAAGAATAAATCTAATTTTATTAAAATTTATATCTATTGAATTTTATTTATGAATATTGATTTTTTACAGTCATCTATACACATTATCTATTTATTATATATAAAACAGAGTCCCCAAAAGCTGTTTGTCTGTATGTGATAGATTTGCTCAAAATCTATTAAACTTATTTCTGTATGGTGTATACTAAAATATAGTACATTTTTTGACGAAGGTTTAAGTTACTAATACATTACTGTCTTATATAAATTGACTGAAACATATTCACAAAATCCTGCACACCTGTGAAAAAAGCTTGAAATTAAATATTTTGGAACAATAAGAAATCATTAAGCACAATAATGGCACCCTCATTAACCGGCAGATAAATGTTTCTAGTTCAAGCTTGGTGCACGTGTTCAGAGGTAAAATAAAAGGTGGGGATGAACCAAATACTATATAATAATGCTTTGGATAATGCTATGCTTTGCAATTTTGTCGTGGAGTCTATCTCCTGATGATGCTTCGGTTGCGGGACGAAACGATTGTTGAGTTTGTGATAGTGAACGTGTGTTGTGCTTGAGTATTGTGGTGGAAGTGGTGGAAGTTTGTGCATGTGTTTACGAATGTTTACGAATCCTGCACGAATCGGGAATGAATATACGGTTTGTCCACTATACATTTAACACTATATATATTTTCTATTTACTGTATCGCGGAGTATAGCAAAATAATTTTATTATTACTTTTGTATTATGGATCTCAGCAAAGTGTCGTCTAATTCTATAAATTATATCTTTAACATTAAGGGATATCCTGTAGCTTTGATTTTATTTACTATATAGTTCTATAGTTCAAAAAGCTTAGCTTATTCCTTTGTATCGATGCATTCAAGCTTTGAAAATAATGATAACAATGTCTAAATAATTATGTAGCCTCGTGACCAGGCAAAGTTTATAAAGTTATACCCGATTATATAATCCCCAACTGACATATCTACGAAATTATTAAAAACTAACTATTGCGTAAAAAATATTAAGCGATGCGTACAAGTTTGTGTTAGGCCTTACAAAGTACAGAAGAGGACATTTAGGCTTAGCGCTCTCTCCTCAAATCCCCACAAAGTCGGCTTTATTCGGCCTAATTTAATTACGTCATTTGATGACGTCATCATAGCCGTCTCTGACCTTTGTTTTATTTTAAGCTCTCCCTTAAGCCCGCCCTTGCCAAATGACTCGTGACATTGAAGAATTGGCAGCCGTCCCTCTAGATTAAGCTAAAATATTTTGATTATTGAACACAGGGAGCACCAGAGGCGTAATTTTTTAATAAAGTTGAAGGGGCCGTGGCGAGATATTGAATTTTTAATTTTTTTAATAAAAGTATATATATAAATAAACCAATTTAATATGCGGATAGTAAACCTTTATAGGTATGACATGTTTACCAAGGTTATTTTCATCTTAAATTGCTTAATTACTCACTATCATGTGATAGAAAGAACGTTAACTCGTTATCTAAGAATTAACTTTAATGCGTAAAAGTAGTAGTCAATTAGCAACCCGTAACTATTTCGTTTATTAGACCAAATGACTTTCTCGAGGAGGTCATAGATACATACCCTGGGTACACCAATGAATTTTTTGTTAAACTTATGGGTCTAATTGATAATTGCAATTTGTCAACACTTTTCGGTGAAGAAAAACAGTGCAGAAATGGAAAAGTTACGAGAATGTATCAGAAGAAAATTCATATAATATTGAAAAGCAGTCAGTTGTTAACTGAAAGTTTGCCTGCGGCTTAGGTGTCAGGGCAGACAGCCGGCGACGTTCAATTTCCGATAGTTGGGTAACATACATCGTTCTTTAGATTCTTATGGCACACAACTTTTTGTTTGTAAATGCAATACATTTTATCATGAATTGATGCATGAAAATCAGCACTGTAATATACATAAAAAATATACAACAATTATTAAAAAAAACTAACAAATTATGATTAAGAAAATTACATCGAAGCATACATGGTGTTTATTAATGTCAAGTTCAATTCTAAAAAAGGCTAAAAATGTACGAATGTACTTGTAATGAGTGGGGTAGTTAAAAGCAAAGATTTACACATTTAAATAAGCCTCACTATCAGTGTGGACTCGACACAACTATTAGACGCCTTCTTGTCTATGTCACTGGTAATTTTTTAATACTTGTCTCATAGTACATAGTAGTCACATAGTTTAGCTTGTTATGATTTTATTGAGTTAACTACTGTTCTCATAAATTGTGAGTAGTATGGTAAAAATATTTTAGAGTTAAAATTGAAGTCTCGTTTTATCTTATTGATGACGTGTAGATCAGATCTCTAGAAAAATTAATTATTACAAGACAGACCGGATCTTATTCTTATTTTATTGAGTATACTTAGTTTAAAAAAAGTAGCGGCCTGTTACAATCCCACTGCTGGGAATAGGCCTCCTCTCTCCGTTTCTGGAGAGAAGGGTTGGAGCTAAGACCTACCACGCTGCTCCAATGCGGATTAGTAGGTTACACATATCTCTAGAATTCTCTAGAGATATGCAGGTTTCCTCACGATGTTTTCCTTCACCGACTTTTCCTTTACTTAGTTTATTCACCGCTAAATCCTTGCAACTCATGCTAAGCTACGAGTTAAGTTCATGTTAGAGTTAAAGGTTCCTCATGTTAGAATAATTAAAAGTACTCCTTGATATTATGCAATGCTTTGTTAACTTGATTGTATAAAATGTATTGCACTATAATATTCGCTACCGTAATTGTTATCGGTTGCTTAATTACACTATAAAGCCATTCTATTATAATGAAATAGTTCCCACATACCCTTTAGATTAGGTTAGTCGCTGATTGGATGCCTTAGTTATCCCTAGTGTAATTGCTATTAAAACCTGGCTGTTAAATTAAATACATAATTGGTGTAAACGCTATTCACATATGTAGTTAAGTTAGTAAGTGCAATAATATTGAATAGTGATCAATATAATTAACTAGTAGATGCTTGCTTTTGATGCAGTAAACGTTTATAAGTCGTTAATCTGAATAATTTATAGAATTAGGACGTTACTTTGCGGAGATCCATAATACAAAAGTAATTCTTAAATTATTTGCAATAATCCGCGATATGGATTTGCGATTTTGTCATGGAGTTTATCCCCTTAGCTGGATATGATTACGGAAAATTCACTCTAAATTCAGCACTAGCATATTTTCTATTTACTTTTCGCGGATTATAGCAAAATAATTTTATTTTTACTTTCGTTACTTTGACTTTTATTACATTACCGTTACACCTATATCTGCAAGCGTTACTAGAAAAATATGAAAATACGTTAATTAATATAAAAAGTAAAAAGTAAAGTAGCGGCCTGTTGCAATCCCACTACTGGGAATAGGCTTCCTCTTTCCGTTTCTGGAGAGAAAAGTTGGAGCTAAGACCTACCACGCTGCTCCAATGCGGATTGGTAGGTTATACATATCGCTAGAAATAGAATTCTCTAGAGATATGTAGGTTTCCTCACGATGTTTTCCTTCACCGAAAAGCGTGTGATAAATTGCAATTATCAATTAGACACATGAGTTTTAATAGGAAAACTCATTAGTGCCTGCCCGGGTTTGAACTCGTGTTCCCCTTGAAAGAGTCGCACAGTCTTACCGCTGGGCTATCACAGCTCTTATTTAATATGTCTGTAGTTAATATATAGAAACTATCGATCAAGATAACGTCCGGAGCCAGAAATTAATTTGCAACGCCACAGAGGGTTCCGTTGAGTGGCCAGTAGTTCAACAGGTCACCGAGATTGGGCTTGGAATAATTTGTATTATGAAACCAACCTGTTACACGGTTTTTGTGAGGATTTTAATGGGCTGCGATTTGATTTGATGGATTACAGTACAATATTTAAGCCCTCCTAAACTATAATAACTAATAACTTTAAGTAACTAGTAATAACAATTATTATTAGAAAAGGGCAAATGCCGAGTTTCTTGCTGGTTCTTTACGGTAGGAACAGCTTTACGAAGCAGCAGTGGATGTTGATGATTCAAAAGCACTTATTTACAAGTTTACTTGAATAAATAATATTTTAAAATTGAATTTGTAATTTATTTCAGTACCAAAAAAGGAGTAATGTAATAAATATATTAATTTGATAACATAAGCATCCTTTTCCAAGTCATGTTGTAGATTTACTACGTTTAGTTAATACACACTAATATTATAAATGAAAAAGTCTGTCTGTCTTTTATGCTTTCAACGCTAACTCGCTGGAGCAGTTTTAATAAAATTTAGCACAATTAAACCTTATAAAGAAATATTCCGGGATATTTAAAATTTCTAAAGGTGTTTTCGTACATTGTAAACAAATATCAATTAAGCACGTACATTGCGTAAGGAAAGCTCTTGTCGAATATTAGAATCCACGTTTCCTTAATTCTATAATATAAAATTTCAATTAAAATAAACAATTTTAAATTAAAGTAACTTTTGTTTGAATCGTTAATGTCCCATAACCGCACTATTGCGGATTGACAGGTCACACAATTCTCAGAAATTCTACACACATATGCACTGTGCATTTTTTCGAAGCTCCGCATCGAAAAATGTACCTTTATACCCTTTATTTCAAATTCGATTCATATTGCTTTTAAAAAGAGTCGAAAATTTTCTCAGAAACTGTTTCCGAAAAGCTTAATATATTTGGTACGACATTAAACGAAAAATGTACAAAAGTTAAAAATCATATACAACTGTTTTGTAGGCCGTGTAAATTTTTCATGAAACGACATGACATGTAATACAGAACGGAATGCCGGAACGTAGTGCGGATGAAACGGAGCGAATGCTGGGACGGACCGGCTTTACGACTGACCCGTTTAAAACATTTTAATGGCAGAATTGTAGGTAGGCTTTTAAACGAGATTTTACGGCAGTATTTTTGCTATCACCTAATAAAAACACTTAAGTGGAGGCTGCCCTATCGCGTGGTCGAAGCTTCCACCCACACCGGTGAAGTTTTACCATCCATGGTAAATTATAGTTCCCAATTATGATTCTCATGATTCTGATTTTGATGAACTCAAATTCAAATTCAAATTCAACATATTCTTTTTTCAAGTAAACTTGTAAACAAGTGCTTTTGAATCGCCAACATCTACTGCTGGTTCGGAAAGGTGTTCCCACCGAGAAGAACCAGCAAAAAACTCGGCGGTTGCTCTTTTCAAAGAAAATTTCTTATCACTAGTTACATTTAGCTGTTAATGTCTTGTACAGGGTCGAAGAGTAGTTATATCCATGCATTCTTATCGTCTAAGTAATCTTCAATAGTATAGTAGGCTTTCTGAATTAGCCTTTTTTTAATAGTATTTTTAAACTGCTGTAATGGTAAAATTAAAGTAGATTGTGGAATTTTATTATATAATCTTATATCCAACCTGGAATATCCTTATTTGAGTATCTCTATAGACTAGTTTGAAATATACTAAAGTGTATTTTATAAAACGCTTATCCGTGCTGTGCTCATTAAACTTATACTGTTGATAAACATGTTAAAGAAAACGATGCGATGCATTGCGACTACGCACTAGATTATATTGTAATTTTTGATTTTCAAACAATTACAATATTGTCATATTTATTTAAGAAAAGAATGACCGCCGATTTTCTTGCTGGTTCTTCTCGGTTAGAGTACCTATCCGAACCAGTCGTAGCTTCATTGTAATTTGACGATTCAAAAGTGCTTGTAAAGACTTATTAGAATAAACAATAATTTGAATTTGAATTTAAGTTATCTTAAGTTATAACAGATCTAGTAAAAGTGAGATTATGAACTTCTTATACTTTAATCAGATGATTATTGAAGTATGAAATTTTTTTTAGACTAATTGCAAATTGAAAAACACAATGATTGCAAATTGAAAAACAAAAATACAACGGGGGTAAAAAAATTAAAATATCCTCATCATTCTCCTGCCCTTATCCCACTCTAAGTGGGGTCGGCACAACATGTTACAAACATGTTCTCTTACGATTTGGCTACGTATTTTACGCCTGCCTGACCTGCACTTACCTTAGTCGCCTTTTACGACACCTCGGTAAGAAATGAGAGGTGAGAGAAGAGAGAGAGGAGAGAAATGAGGGTGGTCTATTCTATTCTGCCGGATATCACACGGGTAAAAAAAATTAAAATACTGAATTGCAAAGTAAAAAGAAAAGTATCCAGTAACAGGCCGTTGTTACTGGATAGTAATATGTATATAAAAAAGTGAAATAGTGGGCATAGGCCTCTTCTCTCAAGTTTTGGAGAGAAGGGTTTGACCTTAGACTTACCATGCTGCTCTATTGCGGATTGGTAGGTTACACCCTGGAATTCTCTAGAGATATGCAGGTTTTTCTCACTATGTTTGCCTACCGAAAAGTGTGTGATAGTTTAGAAGTTTTAATAGAAAAACTCATTGACCTGCCTGGTTTGAACCCATGGTCGTCTCTACAGAGTAAGCATGGCCTCACCGCTGGGCTATCTAGCTATTGGTGATGCCTTACCTTTATACTTAACTGATAATGCTTTAAGTGAAACGGTAGATTAAATGAATTCAAATGTAGAATCTTGCTGGATACTCTTCAAGGATAGTTTGCATATTCGAAATAACCAAATATACAAATCCAAATTCAATTCAAAATATTCTTTATTCAAGTAAACTTGTAAACAAGTGCTTTTGAATCGTCAACATCTACTAAATACATATAAGACACTATTATGAAATAAAAATATAGTAGGTTTCTGAATATTTAAATACAAAACTGGTTAAACTAATTCAATTACTCTTCAGTATAAAAAAACTATATGTATTCAAAGCAAACTTGTTTTGTTTTTTTCAAGTTTTAAATGTAAGCTTGACATATTTAAGTTGTATTCATTCCTCAAACCAAAAACCACGTATCTATGCAGCTTCATTAAAAAAAAAAGTTTTAATTATTAATAGTTTTTTTTGCATATTATATTTGTAATTTAGGTACTGTTGTTAAAAAAGCAAATTATGTTAAAATTAAAAAAGCAAGACAAACAAAATTTAGCAGAAATATGTTTAACGTAAGATCTAAATCATCGTTAAAATAAAATAGAATAGAAATAGAATTAAAAGCAAAATTTCGTTTGAATTTAAATTTGATACTTAAAAGTAAAGACCAATAAAATGATGGTTCAGAGTATATATAATTTTTAATATAAACTGAAAATGCCAGTCAGCATTTCAGTTTCGATTCACCGAAACAAGATTACGTATTGACAAATCAATGACATGAATGTACTGAACCACTGGCGTGTAGAGCAGAATTCAATAAACATTGTAGACATGACATCTACAATATACTTACGGATCTGCAGTTTTGTAAATAAAATATTGGACTGTAAAATTCTGAACTTATTTTACGAAGCAAGTACAAAACGATAAAATATTTAATAGATGATTACTAAAATCGTAAGTAATATTAGACATTTTTAAAGCAAAATATTAGGTCCTTACATATGAAATTGGCGTTTTCTATGGGAGGAACATAAAGTCGTTTTTTTTTAAATAAAATATATTTAATTAATCAAAGTATGTACCATTGCTATGTATGCACTTTTGCCATCTCATAGGTAGTTCATTGATCCCCTTACTAAAAAAACCATTCGGGCGGGAATCAATAAAATCTTTGAAGGCGGTTTGGACTGCCCCATCGGAGTTGAATTTTTTTCCTTGCAAGTAGTTATCCAAGTTGCGAAAAAAATGGTAATCTGTTGGAGCAAGGTCCGGAGAGTACGGTGGATGTCTAAGACATTCTAATTGAAGCTCCTCTGATTTGGTAGCCGTCTGTTGTGCAGTGTGTGGTCTAACGTTGTCCTGAAGCGGCAGTGGCCTAGAGCGATTGACCAGCCTCGGTTGTTTAGCAGCTAGCTTTTCCATCATGGTTTGCAGTTGCTGACAATACATATCTGCCGTAATCGTCTGGCCAGATTTAAGAAAGCTGTAGTGAACGACACCGGCACTAGTCCACCAAACACTTACAAGCAACTTTTTTTAGTCAATTTTCGCTTAGGGCAGGATTTGGCTGGTTCGCCAGGGTTCAGCCATTGCGATGAGCGCTTCCGATTATCGTAGAGGATCCACTTTTCATCACAGGTGATGATTCGATTTAAAATTCCTTCATTATTGTGCCGGTTGAGTAACGTAACGCAGCAGTCGACGCGCGTTTGTCGGTTTGCTTCACTCAATTCATGAGGTACCCACCTTCCAAGCTTTTTCCAAGGATTAGAATAGTTTTATCACTAACACCGGAGCCTGCAGCTAACTCGGACGTGGTTTGCGATGGATCTGCTTCCACAATAGCCTTCAATTCTTCATTATCAACTTTGGTCTCCGGCCGTCCACGAGGCTTGTTCTGCAGGTCGAAATTTCCAGAACGAAAACGTTGGAACCAAAAACGCACTGTGTTTTCTTTTGCGACACCGTCACCATACACATCATTAATCCTTCGAGCCGTTTCTGCAGCACTGGTTCCACGGTAGAACTCATACTCGTAAATAACGCGATATTTCATGTTTTCCATTTTGTAAACAGAGTGAGTGAAGAGCTGTGATAGCCTAGCGGTGAGACCGTGCGACTCTTTCGAGGGGAACACGAGTTCAAACCCGGGCAGGCACCAATGAGTTTTTCTATTAAAACTTATGTGTCTAATTGATAATTGCAATTTATCACACGCTTTTCGGTGAAGGAAAACATCGTGAGGAAACCTGCATATCTCCAGAGAATTCTAGGGATATGTGTAACCTACCAATCCGCATTGGAGCAGCGTGGTAGGTCTTAGCTCCAATCCTTCTCTCCAATAACGGAGAGAGGAGGCCTTAGCTCAGCAGTGGGCATAACAACGGGCTGTTACTTTACTTTTTTTTTTTTTTTAAACAGAGTGACACAAAGAAAAAAACAAAAGAAGAAAAAACAAATGAATTAGGGGGTTTGAAACACAAATGCATGAGTAAATAGCTGTATGAATTTGAATTTGAAATTCCTAACCATAAAGGTAATATTTGAGATCAAAGTGGCCAGTACGACAAAACGCCAATTTCATATGTAAGGACCTAATAATATTCTCATTACTTTGTATAGCGGATAGAAACCCCTGATGCTATAAATTATGTAACGGAGTTAAACAACTATTATGACGATTTCATTGCAGTATAAGGTGGAAAGTCTCTCACACAGAAAAGGTACATTTTTCAAATATGAAGTTTATACAATACTAGAATTACAGGAATTGTTTAGGAATTTTTATGGTTTATAACGTATTATCATGGATCTGAGGTCCCACCATACCTACCATGAGTATGGTGGGACCTTCATCTGATTTAATGTTATTTTTGACGACTAATTAAGTTGGTCAAAGTCGATAAGATAATTTCTATGAAATAAGGCATACATAACTGATGTGTCACAAGAATCCTGAACCGAATATAATTGAAAATTCAATTAGCACCATCTTGATGAAGTACCTTAGTTCTGACAGTTCAACAATAGTTTATTTTAACCTGTAGTCTAAGTTTTAATGAGTCAATAGTTGAGCAAGTTCAAAGCTAGAGTTACAAGTTTCCAACTAGTTGAGAATCGATTATTGGCTTTTGAAACAAATGTTCGCTCACAAGCAAGCAAACACACTTACTGAATGTATATACACATAAATTTTACATTAAGGAACATGAAGTCTCAGTACTACTTCAGACGGCTAACCGTCACAGACCCGATGATGATGATAAGTCAGAGTCTAACCATCTATATTCCTTACTCTGAGCTCGTATCCCTACAAAAGACAATGTCCCGTTTCCTATCGCAAGGTTTTACGATTTACTCACTACATTTTGTAGTACACTACATACGAATAAAGTGTCAAATCTTGGTGCTTCTGGGTCACTTGCTCTGCTCAATGTCAGTATCAAAGCTATAAAGGCTAACAAATAATGTTAATCAATTCAAATCAAATCAAAATCTTTTATTTACAGAGAAACAAATTTAACTACGTATATAAGACAATAAAACTATACATAAAACGTACATAAAGTATAAAAAAATCATAGTTTACAAAAACAATAAATAAGGTACGCAGAGAAATGTGACCCTGTAAAAAGGAACACCACTCAGCGCAATTTAAGGGGGTACCTCAACGGTCAGCGACAGTGTAACATATACTTATTAAGAATTTAAATATATTTTCTTTTATGTGAATGATGTTAGTGTGAAAGAAAGTTAATTCTTTGTTGTTTTCTTCTTCGAAACAGACAGCGGACAGTCAGTAACACACAGTATTTATACCGAGCTCCTTTAGAATTGAAAAATTGGTTCGGTGTGCAGTCCATAGAATCCGCAGCATCCTCCTCCAACACCACATTTCGAAAGCATCTATTTTAGCCCTTTAGCCCTTCTTTGTTGTAATATAGTCTTAAATGATATTACTAAAACATTAGGCAGTTCCTGTTACACAGAGATATTATACCTAATAAAAACAACTTACTCCATTTTCACATTTCCAAATCGCTTTATCTTAGATTAAACGTTTATTTTATCGAAGTATCTAACTTCGATGAAATAATCGTACATGTGCGTGCGCAAATCAAGGTGCGCGGATATTATTTTCTGGAAATACTATATCGATTTGTATATTCAGAAAATAATAAGGAATTTAATATGTGAAAGGTATACGTATATGGTATTTACTCCATGATAAAGAAAACACATCTGTAACACGTGTCTGATGAAACATTAAGAAGATAAAACCACTTTACATAAGAAATAACCATTTGACTATTTCCGCTTCTGACAAATATATAAAAATAACCTAGACGAGAGGGCAATTCACACATCAAGTCTGTGTTCAAGATTTGAATACATACAACTATGTCATTTATATAGTGAACTTCGATATTTAACAACGAAATAAATGATTTACGACCATTTCCAATACCAGGCATCATCTACACTGTTATTTACAAAAAAAATTGAGACTCCATTTTTGTTTTACAAACAGGTTAAAACAAGCGTTCTGACCTGTTGATCTAATAGCGGTTTCCCATTACTCTTAATGGACTTAACAAATTTCATTGAACCACTCACTTTTCGGCTATTTTACGCGAACATGAAACAAACGCCATTCATGCATTTATAATCTTTGTAGAAAGTAACGATACTGGCTATTTTTGGATTTATCTATTAGGATATGCTATTTACCACATTGTTCTTTTTAATAGACTTATGTCTAACAATGAACGCTTTAAAAAAGGAGAAAAAGACTATAAAAGAAACGGCCCCTTACTATCCCACTGCTGGGCATAGGCGTCCTCCCTTCGTTTTATAGGAGAGAAGGGTTGGAGCTAAGACCTACCGCACGGCTCCCCAGGATTCTCTAGAGATATGCAGGTTTCCTCAAAACGGTTTCATTCACCGAAAAGTCTGCATAAATTCTCATAAATTCGAACTCGTAACTCCCTCGAAAAAATCGTACGGTGGGCATTACTGGGTTATCACAGCTTCACAGAACTTCAGAATCTATGACATCTATCACACCTGTCTATCACAGATAAAGATATTCTGATTCAATCAAGAAGAATCGAGTTAACGGCCTTATTTATTTTATAATAATAATAAATATGTGGGACATTTACACACACGGTCGTACATCCCCAAAGTAAGTAACTTAATACTTGTGTTATGGGTGACGGACAACTGGTAGATATACTACATATATAAGTTTAAATACACACTTAAATACATATACACACCCAGGCTCAAAGAACCAACAAGTTGTTTATAGAAAATGTTGGCTCGCGACCCGCGGAGCTGAAGCGCCAACGGGCCAGTCATAATCCATTTTAGTTTCATGTTGTGATTTCCAATAAATCATAAAGAAAATGGTAAAGGGTAAGTTAGTTGCGTTACACGAGTAGCTTGATACGCAATTTTGCTGACCTGTTGATTTAACTGAGATCTGGCGGTTAGCCAACTAGCCGAGCGGGCTTCCCATGCGGTTCTCAGATTCGATGACACATCACGTTCCGGTCGTTAAGGATCAATAGCTTTATAGATGAGGGATGGTAAAATTTTTCAGTATTCCATATGTCTAAAATTAAAAGCAACTTGACAAAACCCCTGCTAATCATAGTACTGACACTCAAAAGCGCACAGAGAGAGAACCAAAGAAAGAAAGATCTCTCGTTTCATTCATAGAATTGATAGCACCTTAGTAAAGATCTCTCTTTACTAAGGTGCTATCATTTCTATGCTACATGTGGAAAAAAAAAAAAATTTAAAATTTAAATCTGTTTATTACACTTATTAACTATTACAGTTTGTACTAAAATCTAACGCTAATCATATGAGTTAATAATTATTGCGCTAGAATTGCGCACTCTAGTGCCGCTACATGTTTGTTAAAGGGTTAGTTGGTTAAATGGGAATGACATACAGTAAAGACAAAATATAACTTACTTATTTTTAATATAATAATTATGAGAGGCTATAGTGATACATTTCCTTACATAAAAATTTTTTAGGATTGAGTTTTTTATTAGTTCCAATAAATGTTTTGGTAACTTATTTAATACACATGGCAGGTAGTTCAGCCAAGTTCGCTTCCCATATGCATTATTCCATCTGGGTGTAGTAAATGAAGGGATATTTGATAGGTTACGCAGGTTGTTGGGTCTTTTGTTAATGTTTAAGGTACAAATTTTATTATGATAGTGGTTTATTATAGCAAAGTTTACTTTGTCAAATACATTCACAAATGGAGTAAAACTTATTCAAAACTTAACTATTTCACTTAAGGAATATTTTATTTATTTGTTTATTTATTTATAAAAACGTAAAAAAACACTGTCAATAAAAAAAACAGAGTACAACGGTCAACTTATTCCTTTGACAGAGATCCCTACCAGCTAACCTACGAAGTGAGACAATTTATAGTTAAACAGTTATGGTACTAATATCCTAACTTATACACTAATAAGTATGTGATTATATAATTATGTGAGATTCATGCAAATTATACGCTTTATTGTCTGAATTCAAGCTAGTCACTGAGACGTATTGCTTGTCTGTTTACCTGGTACATGACGGGACAAGCAACAACACCTTTGATTTCAGGAATTCGCAGTTCTAAGATCTACGTATCATAAGCATTATTACTCGTTCGATAGCTTCGATACTCAGTGTCTTCCATGGATCTTCTCATTTCAGATTTGATTTCGTTGTGACAAAATTAGTATATCTTCACTAACTCCGTGAACTTACACGAAAATAAGTCACCATGTAAATTATAATGAGTGACAAATTTCCACATCCTCAATTCCTTACCGACGTCAACCACTGAATGAATAACTTGCTCTTAAGGGATTTTTAATCCAAAAATCAAAAGTAACACAGATTTTCTAATCGATCCGATTAATTTGCAATTAGACTTATCTAATCTAACATACTTATGTCATTAACCGCATTTATTCTTATCCCTTTATATGTTATTTTCGAATCTGCCATTACAAAATAGAATTTTCATTCCCGATAAACGCGTAAGTTATAAATATTAATAATTTCGATAACTAAACTCACGATTTAAAAAAAACTAACAATTATAAAAAACCAACGAATTATTCTCTGCCTTTGATATTACAATTTAAATCCACAATCAGCTATCAAGAATCCGTAGAAGTTCCGTGAATAACACCGGCATGTTTTATCATTTACTACGAACAAATTGTCACGGGTCACTTTTGTTAAACAATTGTTCAGAATCTACTTGACCTGTTGATCCCCTGTTCTGCTGGCAACTAGCCAACCCGCCATCGGTTTGATAACGTAATCCTCGCTTTTCAGCCTTGGCAAATTATCGGCTATTACTTAAATGACAAACATATACTCATTGAAACTTCCCAAATACAGAAAAGAAAGACTTGTACACTTATATTCAATCTTTTATAATAATTACGGATTGCCTAATAGTTGCAACAGAGGTGATCAACTGAACTTTGAGGAATAATTAATATCATTCACCACGCTTTTCGGTGAGAAATCACATGGCGTGGAAACCAACATATATCTAAACAATTTGTACGATAAAGCGTTGTGTTCTAAGCTCAAATCCTTCTTGCCTTTACCCAACAGTAGTATAGCAACACTCTATTTCCTAGTCGCTTCTTACATTGCATCTTTAACTAATCTATATTTGATAACGCAGCGTACTTGTTTGTGGAACGGCTAACATGTAGAGCCCACAATGTCTAAATAAATATAAATATACGGGACACTTACACACACGGTCGTCCACCCTCAAAGCAACTTAATACTTGTGTTATAGGAGACGAACAACTGGTAAATATATACATATAGTTTTAAATACATACTTAAATACAAATACACACCCAAACTCGAAGAATCAACAAATTGTTTTTAGAAAATGTCGAACCCGCGACCCGCGGAGCTGAAGGCAGGGTCACTACGCACTCCGCCAACGGGCCAGACATTTATAAACATTTTATTAATTTATTTTTAATTAACGAACACTTTAAACAGTAAAAAATTGGTCTGTCTACATTCAAAAATATTGAGATCGATTTACAACAAGCAATTAATTCGCATCAACTTAAGCATTTTACCCTTAATTATGCAGTATGTGTTTGTATTTTTTCTGTTCTCGAAAGATAAAGGGTTTTTATCTTATATGTTAGCCCGATGCAACGGTTTTGAATGTGCCAAATTTCATCAATATTGGTCTTGCGGATTACCCGTGAAAACGTAACAAGCTCCAAAGCCAGACAACCTTTTGTATTTATAATATTACGACTGATGAGTCTCTATTTTTTGTTTTGGAAAACTCTATCCAAAAATACTCACGTGTATCTTATTTTCGTATACAACACAGCGCATTCAAAAAGCCCGCTAACTTGAAGCTAATAAACATTCCCCAAGCAAACTCAAATAATATTGTATGTTTTATAGCATAAGTTCACGTGAAAATTTGTTATAAAGTTTAGTGGCTGGAGATCTAATTCAATTTGCCGTGGCTCTTGCTCATCCGATAAATTTAACTTTACGGCCTTAATCAGGCAACATTGTTGTAACTTTATTTTCTACAAGAAAACAAAAAGCAATCAAATACAGACTTTTCAGTAGAATTTCACGTAGATGACTCTCAAGAACAGGTGCCTCCTACAAGACTCAGGAACTGTTTCCTTTACGCATAAAAGTCTTCATAAAACGAAAAAAAAATCGAAATCTTGGGAAAGTTGATAGAGTATAAAAAAATTATATTAAAAACATTACGACATTCCTACAGATTAAAATTACACTTTTATTAACAATCGAACCAAATATTAAGCATTTCCGATATCTGTTTACTTACTCAACGAAAACATTCTCGACAGCATCAGAATCTGCTAAATATGCACTGAAATTATTCAATGGATAGCAATAGTCATTAAAATAATAATGAGACCAACAATACTCGTAGTTTCAATTTGGAGAGTTCTTCTAGATTATAGTAACTTTAAAATAAAATTAATAAAGTCAATTTTTTAAAAGTTTTTATTTAACTTGCCGTGTTACATACATGTGAAAGTGGAAGCTTGCAAGTTAAATTTTGGGCCACTTCCCGGTGTTCGATTGAGATAAAACTTTACACACCGGTCCAATCCCGGTAACAATGTAGGTTTATGATAAGCCAATGCTGCTGCCAGGATTGGTCCCAGGCAAGGAAATTCCTCACCGGCTAACGGATATGAAATATGAATGAAGTTAAAAGATTTTTTAACTTCATTTGTTATTGTGGTGTATTCTACTTCGCCGGATAAAACACATGGCGGGTCAACTTTCCTTAGTCACCTCTTACGACACCTTGATAAGACATGATGTTGGTCTATTCTACTCACGCGGGTACTACACGGTGAACACAATATATAAATAAATTAAAATAAGGACACAAATAACAGTCATTATCAAAACTTATACTTACTTTTATCCTCTTAAATCTTGCAAATCTCAATTTGCAAGATTTATTGTGGTATATTCTACTTCGCCGGATAAAACACATGGCGGGTCAACTTTCCTTAGTCACCTCTTACGACACCTTGATAAGACATGATGTTGGTCTATTCTACTCACGCGGGTACTACACGGTGAACACAATATATGAATAAATTAAAATAAGGACACAAATAACAGTCATTATCAAAACATATACTTACTTTTATCCTCTTAAATCTTGCAAATCTCAATTTGCAAGATTTATTGTGGTGTATTCTACTTCGCCGGATAAAACACATGGCGGGTTAACTTTCCTTAGTCACCTCTTACGACACCTCGATAAGACATGATGTTGGTCTATTCTACTCAGCCGGGTACTACACGGTGAACGCGATATATAAATAAATTAAAATAAGGACACAAATAACAGTCATTATCAAATCATTACTCTTATTTTCTTAAATCTTGCAAAACTCCAGAAATACACGAATAAATACTTCTAACTTGAGCTTGTAAAGGAACAAAGTTAATGTAACTAACAATTAAAGATTATAGTATGACTTCAGATGCTGCTAACTTCTAAGTTAAACAGCGTTTCCATGTTACTTAGTCAGCTATGATTTCAAAATATTATTTTAATTTAAGTAATAACTAGTCAAAATTATCATTTACACGTTTGTGAAGATCCAGTTTTAAAAACCTTTTCAAAATAAGAAAGAAAAACAATGTCAATTATCGTCCACACAACATAAAAATCAATGTAAGAAATGAACAATGTATAGTGCTCGTTGAAAGAATATAAAAGGTAATAAAAATTTCAAATAAAATAATTGCAATAGTGCCCATTGTGTGTAGTATTATTTTAAAAGCTCGCTAAGAGATTGAAAACAATATTAATGAAAGAACTTTTTGTAGCAATCGTTTGTCGAGGCACTTTTTTTAATTTCATGATGTATTAAGTGATTCTTGTGACATTGACTAAGTTCATTGTCCAATTTTGACTTTTATCCTTTAGTACTAGTATTAGTTACCTTAAATTAAATTGTTAACTGTTGTAAACCTAGACTGAATGCATGTAAATCGTTAATATGAACTAAATCACTTATCATCCCGCCTTACAATACTGTACATATTTTTTGCTAAATCTTTTACAGTTCTTGGTGCACGTCTATGGAACTCGTTGCCATACAGCATTATCAATGATAGCCTTGACCTTTCCCCCAGTGCTTTGAAACTTAGATTTAAAAAATATTATATTTCTTTACTCCCATAATGTATTTATTGACATTTATGTATATATTATTGTTATTTTAGTTATATTAATAAATATATATAATATATTTATGGTTTATATTTACAATATATTATTTTTATAAATATATATAATTATTAGTGTATAAGTAAGGATATTAGTACTATAACTGTTTTACTATAAATTGACACACTTCGTTAGCTGGTAGTGATCTCTGTAAAAAGGATAAGTTGACCGTTGTACACTGTTTTTTATTGACAATATTTTTCTTACGTTTTTTTTATGGTACATAAACAAATAAATAAATAACATAAAAATCTTTTGAAGCTGGATGCTCGTTTCAAATATTTATCGGTTTTTTTTAAGTCTAATCTAGGCCGTGTACTAGATGTTGATATTTTCAAGAGGCAATGTATTATTAATAGTATTAGTATATGTATGCGATATTCAAAGCCGTGTGGTATCCGGCAGAATAGAATAGACCACCCTCTTTTTTTACCGAGGTGTTGTATGAGGCGACTAAGGTAAATGCCGTGTGGTATCCGGCTGCATAGAATAGACCACCCTCATTTCTTACCGAGGTGTCGTAAAATTAAGTTGACGTCAGGCAGGCGGCCGGTCGTAAAATACGTAGCCAAATCATATGACAGCATGTTTGCAACATGTTGTGCGACCCCACTTAGAGTGGGATAAGGGCAGGAGAATGATGATGTATGCGATATTCACTAAACATAAGAGATATTGTGGAACTAAGACTAATCAATTCTAACAATTTAAAAAATTACAATATATCCCGATATCATCATACGACTAAAAATAATTTTAAAAAACTCAAATCGTATGCACAAACTCCACATCTTGGTATAATGTTTGCGATATTCACGAAACATAAGTTGAATCTTTGAGTCATTGTAGAAATGTAACTAATCCATTCTAACTATTAAAAAACACAATAAAAACAGATAATTTAATAGACTAAAAATAATTGAAAACACTCAGTCAATCCCAAACTCATCATCTTGGTATAATTCCGCAACTTTTACTTAAAGCGAGCGTAGGCAACTACTTAAAAGAAGTTTATAACATTTTTACACTTTAAAGTGCACTGTTGCCAATTTAAAAGTGTTAACGGCATAACTGAACCTAGTTAATGTTCGGAATAAAAGTTGAAGTGGTACTTGAGATCGAGTCAAGTTTTAAGTACGAAAGTGATTTTAGTGCGGATTTCTACTGAAAATAACCTTTAAAGTATCGTAGGGGCAGTTTAGGTGTTAAAACAATCAAAAGCTTTCTTAACTAAGTAGTTAAAGAAAGTATTAACATTTATTATGCATAAATGTACCATTTTCTTCAATTTACTGGATGCACGAATACAAATAAAATTATTACCCTATGGTTATGAATTACTAAATGCCGTGTGGTATCCGGCTGAGTAGAATAGACCACCCTCATTTTCTTACCGAGGTGTTGTAAAAGCGACTAAGGTAATTCGATCTGCCGTATGATATTCGGCTGAGTAGAATAGACCATCCTCATTTATTACCGAGGTATCGTAAAAGGGGACTAAGGTAAGTTGATGTCAGGCAGGCGGCCGGTCTTAAAATACGAAGAGAAATCATGTGACAACATGTTTGTAACATATTTTGCCGACCCCACGTGGGATAAAAGCAGGAGGATGATGGTTATAAATTGCCAAATAGTGTGTTTGCGAAGTTAATTCAATCTATTCATCCAAAGAAATGAAATTTAAAAAGAAATGATGAAGAGGGTTAGCTATTTATTTTTATTTAATTCCGACGTATCATTTTCAAGTGATATTTCGTTACACCTTTTTTGTTATAATCTATTTTAGTGCAAACTTTTATCTACAGTTTTTTTCTTGCAAACTATTCCTTACGGACAATTTTCGCGTTTACTTTCTGTAGACTTTCTGACACCGTAACTAGATAAAACAACGCTTTGCAGTTTTTACGTGATGTGAATTTAACAAAGATTGTAATGAAATTTGATAATGAAATATTGTGTTCTAAATCATTTAAAGTTTCAGCTCCAGCATTTTTATATCCATTAGACTGGAATTAAATTTTTGTATCAGATAGAATTATATATTCTTTTTTAATTAGATAGTATTATTAAAATCAGATATTAGTATTAGGTTCGAATTAAGCTACAAAATGAATCTCGTGAATTATCAAAGGATAAATAGTATTTGTTTATTTTGTAATGCTATGAAGGGTATTGGCGGTAATCACCACGCTTGGCATGCGGGTTGGTGATCGCAGGTGTTGGAATGGTGACCCCGTTAAATTATAATTATATAGTAAATTGAGACTTATGTCCAGCAGTGGACATCCATCGGTTGAGAAAGGAAGGAATGAAGGAAACAGTATTTTATATTTTTGCCATAAAAAAGATACATCGCGATGGCATATACTTACTACAATTTTTAAGGACTATTACGATTTTGTTAAAAAAAAATTATAATCCTTGACGTTTTATCACAGTAGAGTCAAAAGAGGACAAGAGCACCGTGGCCTCTTACTCTAAGATCACTCAAGTTTTTCTTTCCAGGTTTTTTATTAATGTTTAAATAATAAGGACTCATATACAGGGACAAATTTTGCTTAGCATGGAACAGTGAGTTCAAGAAATAAACTATAGATGTATAGAACATATAACTATAGATGTATACAATATATGTATTGCGACGGAATCTATAATTGTGAAAATCAAAATATTTTATTTAGAACTGACCGTGTTAATAACAACCTAATAATTATGCGAATCCTTTTTAAATATTCATTTGCATCAAAAATGCTTTAAAGTTTTAAATCTTTTATCAACTTTAACAAGATTACAAATTTTGCAAAATAACATTTCAGCTTTAGCAGCCTATTTCACTACTAGTTCTTGGCATAGGTGTCTTTTCTGGAAGAGTTGGATTTAAGCTGAAACCCAAAAGTAATAATAAAATTATTTTGCTATAATCCGTGATACAGTAAATAGAAAATATATATAAATATATACAAATCACTATCACAAACGTTCGCTCCGCAACGATTGTTGAGTTTGTGATAGTGAACGTGTGTAGTGCTTTTGTATTGTGGTGGCAGTGGTGGAGGTTTGTGCATGTGTTTTTACGAATCCTGCATGTAACGGATATGAAAAAACGGATAGTCCACTATATATTTGGCACTATATATATTTTCTATTTACTGTATCGCGAATTATAGCAAAATAATTTTATTATTACTTTTGTATTATGGATATCCGCAAAGTAACGCCTAATTCTATAAATTAACTAAAATCCAAACGCTGCTCTAGTGCAGATGGGTATAACCCAGGAATTTTCTAGGCTTATACATGTTTCACCACGATGTCTTTCACAACAAAGCGCATGATGAATATGTTATATCTATTGAGCATATAAGATGGAAACAAAACTTATGGCTGCGTAATAGCATTTGAACCCACGAATGCACTTGCATTTTCGCAAGGCGGCTTTAAACCTTTAAGAGAAATTGTAATATTAGCACTGAAAGCTAACCACAGTAAAAAAAATTGCCTCGTATCTATCCCAATTCTGAAAAATGGATAAAATGGATCCTGATATAAGTGGTCCAAGTTTGTCGTATCTGAATCCTTAAAGAAACCCACGAATCACATTTGTATATACTCGAAACTTCATATGCTGGTTCGCATTTGCATTATTTAATGCATGATTATAAATCTCACGACTATCATAGTTCCTACATCTAGCCATTTTCTTTACCTTATTTATAAGACTTACTAAGTAATAAAATTAACTCCAATAAATTGTAACAGTGTCTTTTGATGTGGTTCTATGAAAGTGGACGCACTTAGACACTCTTAGATCTTTTATGTGCGTCCCTTCATTTCAACGTCCCTCTGTACGCACTCAGAAAACCATTCAAATATTTAAACGACTTTCGGGTCACGCACCTACAAAAGTTTTATAAGGTCAACTCGGAGAAAACTTAAAGTGATGTTAATTTCAGTGATATTTAGAGACAGAGCGCTTAAAATAAATTATGCATAGAAGGACAAAGAATCTTTATTCTTTTTAGTTTTCATTACATAAGTAGTCTTTTAGTCTATATTTATATTACGAACATTAGGTATTGAGTAATTTAAGGCTTCTATTATGAGTATTTAGCTACACTCTATTTTGCGGCGATATGAAAACTGATTTTACTTTTGTTTGTAATATACCTTGTATTATTCATTGATTCATTGATATTACAGACCCTATTATTTTAAAATGTGAAAATAATATGAATGTAGCTTCTAATGTCTAAACTCATTGTGACAAATTACGGAATTATATTTATAACAAACATTAAAAGAAAAACCAAAGAACAAAAGTTTGCACGTATTATAATAGGAAAGGTTTGAAATAAAATCCACTGAAGTCATTGATAAATACTATTATAAAAAAAGTAAAAGTAACAGCCTGTTACTATGCCCACAGCTGGGCTAAGGCCTCCTCTCTCCGTTTTTGGAGAGAAGGATTGAAGCTAAGACCTACCACGCTGCTCCAATGCGGATTAGTAGGATACACATATCCCTAGAATTCTTTAAGGATATGCAGGTTTCCTCACGATGTTTTCCTTCACCGAAAAGCGTGTGATAAATTGCAATTATTAATTAGACACATAAGTTTTAATAGAAAAACTCATAGGTGCCTGCCCGAAATTGAACCCATGTCGTCTCTAGAGAGTCGTATCATTAGATAATACATTTTATATCATATACTATTAAATGATATAAAAATACTAAATGGCACACACAAAATATATTTTTGTGTGTGCCATTTAGTATCCGGCTTGTTACGTCTACTCAGCGTTTGCCGCTTTCCCAGACTCTACTCGACACCTGAGGACTTCGCCTTTCCCTTCCTAACTTCGGTGGGATCGGACGCCATCAGTATTTAAGATTTTAACATAGTACATAGTATAAGAATAATAATAATTAATTAACTGTAAATAAATAGATTGATTTGGATAGTGAGGATTGAGTACCCAACAGTCGCCACCCATAATATAATTGGCTGAGTAGAATAGACGACCCTCATTTCTTAACCAGGTGTCGTAAAAGGCGAATAAGGTCAGTTGACGTCAGGCAGGCGGCCAGTCTTAAATACCTAGCCAAATCATGTAAAAACATGTTTAAAACATGTTATGCCTAAGATCCAGAAAATTTGTTCGTCAGTTATCCTACTCTAAGCGGAGTTGTTTATATACGAGTCTAATAGTGACAGTTAAATCCAAGCATATCATTTCCCGCCATTCTACTATCCTTATTCTGAGGTACACCTGAGATCTACACAGTTTACTAGAAATACAAATGTCTAAGATGTTTTAGCTTTATATTTGAACACTTACCCTTTCTATATAAATCTAGTTTAAGATTATAAATCAACACAAATAAAGCCGAGGGGATTAGACAAGCTCACAATTCTGAATACTGTAAACAGAATAAACGGACTACGTACACATTGTACACTTAGTATTAAGTGACCTAAATCAAAAACGTTGTTTTATGGCAAATTGCAATAAAGCTAGTAGTAGTAGTAAGGTAGTAGCTTCTAAGGTAGTGGTAACTCAATAGCAACAAAGAGAATCATACCTTGAAAGGGCAAGACAACACTACCTTTTTTGAATAATTCGTAGTATGATGACCTAGATGACATTGAAATAAGTATTACAATGCATCTAACTCAATCAAGCCTAATTTTGAATTAGGTCAGTTTATTACTGAGCGTGCGATATAAAAGGCATTACATTTAACCATTGTTTTTAAGTAAATATAGGTCCAAGGAATTTTAGATTACTTTTAGATTAGAGACGAATACGTTCGTGCCTACTTATATGTTAAAATATCTAAATTATGTACTTTATTTTTTCCGAATTATGTATCTTTTTCCTTTTCCCAAAAGACCAAAAGTGGGACAATTTTGATGTAATTGAATATTGCTTCAGCAGAAAAAACGTAAAACCGTTACAAAACAGATTTTGGCATTATAAGGGCGTTATAATACCAAAATGGCGCAAGTGGCAGTGACCCTACCTTCAACTCTGCGGGTCGCGGGTTCGATTCCAGCCAATGGCCAGCATTTTCTAAACACAGTTTGTTGGTTCTTTGGATATAAATATGTATTTATGTATTTGTTAATAATTTATATGTATGTATTCACCAGTTGTCTATGATCCATAACGCAAGTATTTAATTAAGTACTTTGGGGATAACCCTGTGTGTGTATTATCCCTTATTTATATTTATATTAGAATTATGTAAATTGCAATTTTAAAACAAACCACAAATCACAGATATTACATATTTAAGTATTCTATTATATTTATTATTGCAGTTTTATACTGTTGCGAAATTAAAAATGACTACAAATCAAATTTTATTACGAAGACCGCTGAAAAGAAAGAGGCTAAATGCCTCCAAGAGTTTTTATTTCTACCATAAATCATATTAATTGTTTCGCGAAGGGTTAACGACGAAGGGGTTGGATTTGTGGCAGTCGTTAAGAGTACTGACAAATGACTAAAATAAAAGCAAGAACTGTAGAAATTACACTAATGTTATATTAATACCGCGTGTATACTTGATGATCACCTTTTAAAAAGGTTTCGTTTAGCTTAACTGTGCGAGTTAAATTTATTAAAATTAAACCTACTTTATACCAAATACAATTTGGAATACAAATAATTCGGTGTACACAGTACATTGATGATTCAGTAACATTTGAAATCCAAGATGGCCGCTGCAACCTAATGGCAGTTTGCTTTTATAACCCACTGGTGGGCTATTAATGCAATCTGCTCCTGTTTGACCTTCGTTTTACATATGCATTGAGTGCAATATATACCTAAGACATATGGTATTAAAAATATAAAAGAAAGCGTCTTCACTTCATCACGACACAATTTTTAATTTTAATTGGGTCCGAAACAAAATTGTGACCGATAAATTAAACAAAAATTGAAACCTTGGTATAATACTACCTTGTAGAACTATAATACTTGGTTAAAAACCTAATATCTGAAAATATAAATTAGAAAAAAAATCATAAAAATTTTTCGAAACAACTTGACTTCAATCGGCAAGCAAGTTAAGCTTTTTTATTGGTCATAGCGTTACAAATTTCGCAGCTGTAATTCAATAATAGTGAGTTATTAATTTACTTTTCTGTTTCTGTTTACTGATCGACATCCACTGCTTGGCATAGGTCTCCCTCAAGATCTTTATACGTGACCTGATCCTATGCCGCTTAGATTCCGCGGCTGCTCACGATGGTTTTGAGGCCATCTATCCTCGTAGTATCCTCTATTTGTTTTACGATGCGGAGTCACGAGCTTGGGATCCTACCGCTCATCATTTTAATAATATTTTTCCTAAGTTAACGCTTAATTTTTCTATTATTGGTGTAATAAATCTCGGTCCTAAATATGGGAACATTATTCTAGTATGGAAACACGGACACAACAGTGATAGTAAATCAGAGGGTGTAATAAATTTCCTCCGCTGTGAGTTCACCCGCCTAATTCCCAAGCACACCTGAGCCTACAGAATGTTTGTTTGTGTGAAATACAAAAACGAATATATTTAGACTATTGTAAATGTTCGTGTGTGATATCTTAATGCATTCTAACGTGAACAAAACAAAAAATATGATTGCGTAATGTTTCATCTGGGCTGCCTGTCAGTCCATCGGTACATACAATGTAAAATTGGTTAGTTACATACAAAATATACTTGAAATAAAAACGGCCTAGATAACTATGATTGTTTAAATAATTTATAGAAGTAGGCGTTATTCATTGCGATTTCCTGACGATCGGAGAGAATGTTGGCATGAATGTGTGTCATGCTTGTGTAGTGTTTTGTACTGGGTGTGTTTTGGGATACGTGCGGTAACTAATCCTAATACTGCCGAGTTTCTTGTTGGTTCTTCTCGGTTAGAGCACCTTTCCGAACCAGCCATAGCTTCATTATAATGTGAGGATTCAAAAGTGCATGTAAATGACAATTTGAATAAAGAATTAATTGAATTTGAAATGCTAATTATAGCAAAATATTATAATTCTATCATAACTTTTGTACGATTGTTTACTTTTAATAAAATCATATAAACTCGTTTAGAATCTTATAGATTCGAGATGTTTGTACTTTAAGTAATCTTCTATGTTTTTAAAAGCTTTAAATAATTCAGTTTGAAGCCAATAAAAGTACTAAGGAAACCATCATCATGCGTTTGTGGTGTTACGTTTCCCGTAAACTAGTTTAGCTAATCCTCTATATGAGATACCCAGGTTGTGTTAATACACGGAGAAGTTTATGAAATTTGAATAACTCTGGCAACACTTATATATTTGCTATGAGTTTCATTGGCTTCTGTAAATTATATTCCTGCAAATATATAAATATCCTTGTATGTTGCTTTGCTTTTTATTCTTAGGTAGGTATTTTTTCTTTAATTTAATTTTGGTTTAAATTATATATTAAACTCAACTGTTACGACACTTTGACTTTCACGTGGGAAAACCTTGAGCGGCCTGGCGGTTATAAAATGACCAGATTTTCATAACTATTGTAATGACATCGACGTTCAGTGAGACATTCACAAATAATTTTAAAGATATTAGTCTCTGCTCAATTCAAACAAAACATTATCTGAGTGTGTGTATGTCAAATGATTGTGGTAGTGCGTGTAATGATTTTTAAAATCGACGTAATATATTTGTACGCATTATTAAAAAATATATTAACATTCTGCACTGATTGTCTATAAAAATAAAATAATTGGGCCAAATTTCATTCTCCTACGTTCGCGTCGTTTTCGTAAAAAAGGGATTATGTGTTTCATATGTAATATAAAAGTATACTAAAATATTTTAATAAGTTTGAATATAGCAAGAAATTTGCAATATCCGTGTATCAAATTGTATTACGTAAGCCCGCCATAAACCGGCTGGCAATGTGAAACGTAGTACCGATTTTCATCTAGTCAGCAAGGAGACCAATCCCAGAAAATTTTATGAGGGGATCCGCCATGTGCCTTATAAAATTTAGGGCCTTTTATCATGCATATAAATTTCTTTAGAACATAATCATATGTAATACCGAACATAATGAAAAGGTTAATTTTTCAATATATCTAGCGGAGATTTTTGGTTATTATCATAGGTTAAGTAGATTATTATAATATATTTAGATAGTATTTACACATTTTTAGAAATATTGGATTGGATACATTCTTATACCAATAATGTTCAACAGTATGCGCTACAGTATAAGATTTTTGTTAATGAAAATGACAAGATTTATTTATTATAATATATTGTTTGCAAATTATAGTTCTTCTATAGAATTACGAAAACTTACGTACTTATGTGATGTGAAAATTCTTAAAAAATTAAGAAATTTAACTGAAATGTTGAAAGAGGAAGTATGTTCCTTAATTCCTTTTAATAAAACTTTTGAATAATCTTTAGATTGACTATCGGATAAGTGGTAAAGTTTGGTTTGGTTGCGTTTTTTTGAACTGTTAATGACAGACGCTTGGCCGGACCGCTAGTTTTTAATAAAAATGAGTCCAGACCAAATTATAAGTTGGTTTAATTGGTACTTTATAAAATTCATAATGTTTTATAAAAACAGTAATAAATTACTACTCTTTTATATTGAAATTAACGCAGACTGCATACTGTAATTGGTACAGTTATAAAAACTTATGATGAACGATGAAAGACGTTAACTGTAATTTGTCTTGAACTCCCTCAGTATCAAGTTCCGATCATTAACTTAGCTTTACCCGATACTGAATTTCTAACTTGTTGCGACTCGAAACAGTCGGTATTGTTAGAAGCTTTATTTATAGAACCGGAATCTTTATAACAAAAGAGTAAACTCTCGTCGATAAAGCATTCTCTGAATAACGATCCGCTTTGTTGATCGAATGAATTAAGTCTTTGACTATAGCGACTTTAAATCAAACATTATTTTATGTAATAGCTGACCCTGCGAACATCGTTTCTCTTTAGTTGGTATGTATGGGAAAATATGGTTTTTTTAATTTGCCTTGCAATTTCCCCCCAAATTCACGATTTAAATAAAAAATAATTACAGATTAATTCATCCGCCGTTTGCGCTAAGCAACACATAATGGTAATTTACATTTGTTTCACACACAAACTCATTGTTGATTGTTGAGATTGTGGTAGTGAATGTGTGCAGTGTTTATGTATTTTTGTGTTATTGTTGGGTAGTATGTAGTTTTTACAGATTAAGCATGTATATATTTTCTTTTATAGCGGTTTATAGCAAAATAATATTTTCATTACTTTTGATATATAAGTTCTATACGAAAGGCAATGTTGTCATAGCTCTACGCACCTTCAAATACTAAATAATAAATTGCGTTGGCCCGACAGGGTTATTGTACGTCTCATTGTAAACGTGTTGTTTTGTTCTGTAAGGAGTCAGTATATTATATAAGTCGGATTAGACATGATAAAAACATAGCAAGATGGTTTATACTAAACTAGTGTTACCTGCGACCTCGTTCGCGGCAACTTGACTGTTTAAATACGTTAGCCCAATATAAAGCTTCTATTGCACCAAATTCCATCAATATTGTTTTAAATAGACAGACTTTCACATAAATAACAGTACTTTTTGTCTGCGACTTCGACCGCGTGGATCTTAGTCCTAGAATAAACAGTAGTTTTTGACACTCTCTAACCCTGCAAATATCTCTATGACTATCATTATATGACGTATTACTTTCATTAATTATACGTTGTAATAGCTCAGTTAAATTTATCCATTAAAGAGAAACCAAATATAAAAACTTTCTTAAAATAATTTCTCCTTCGTAAGCCAAACAACGTGATATAAAAACTTACTTCTTGAAATTACAGATGCAACTTGATTTTGACAGATCGTGAGAAAAAAACCTTTTTATATATTAATATATATATGGTGATGATGAGTGCCTGATTGATGCTTCGGTTGCGGGGAGAAACGATTGTTGAGTTTGTTATAGTGAACGTGTGTATTGCTTGTGTACGTGGTGGCAGTGGTGAAGGTTTGTTGTGTTTGTTTTTACGAATCCTGCATGTATCGAGTCTGAAAAACGGATAGTCCACTAAACATTTAGCACTATACATATTTTCTATTTACTGTATCGCGGATTATAGCAAAATATTTTTATTATCCCTTTATATATTGATAATACATACATCTATTAATGCCATGTGGTATCCGGCTACATAGAATAGACCACCCTCATTTCTTACCGAGGTGTCGTAAAAGGCGATTAAGGTAAGTGGACGTCAGGCGGGAAGCCGGTCGTAAAATACGTAGCCAAATCATATTACAACATGTTTCTAACGACCCCACTTAGAGTGGGATAAGGGCAGGAGAATGATGATGAATACATACATCTATTGATTCTCATTCCCATCCTATTCAAAACAACAAGATTTTTAAAGCCTATATGTTAATAGGTTACCACAGTGTCTAAACATATGTTGTGCCAGATTTCATCGATAGCAGTTGAGCGTATTCGCCGTGAAAATATAAGTAGTACAGTATTGTAAAGAGACAAAAGAAGCAGAGCTTTTGTAAATTTGGAACAATTCTTTTGAAAGTCTTGAATGCTGTCATATACTAAGAAAAATTATCAAGTAGGCTAAGATAATCAATGGTGCTTTTATAAATCGGTTTTTTCGAACTGCCTGTATACTATTACCATTAAAGTCTTTTATAGCGTCACCGAGCGAGATGTGCAAGCGCAGAAGCATCATGGGCTTTTAGGAATAGTTATTATATTTAGAAAGGATCTAACACGCTATAACAAGCTATAACACGATATAACACGCGAATCACACATACACATTTCCTGCCCTTATCCCACTCTAAGTGTGGTCTGCACACATGTTACAAACATGTTGTCACATGATTTGGCTACGTATTTTACGACCGGCCGCCTGCCTGTTGTTAACTTACCTTAGTCGCCTTTTACGACACCTCGGTAAGAAATGAGGGTGGTCTATTCTATTCTGCCGGATGCCACATGGCTTATATTTGTTTAAAAAAGAAAATCCTGTCAGTCTTATTTAAACTTCAAAGCATAAGGTCGGTCAATTACGTAAAAAACGCCCTCTAGTGAGGATAATTACCATTTCAAGCTACGAATCTCTAGTATCCATTTCATGGTTCATCTCGCATGCCTCGAGCTGTGTGGACGTGTGTGCTCACAGTGAGCATTTGCACCATACGTTCGTTGCGAACTTTGCCTCAGCGCGAGCCTTGAGCTGCTTGTAGACGGAGGTTTTGTTTGCGTTACACGCTCATGTAGCCCGATGCCAAATATACTTTTAAAATTCGTTCAGAATAGCTCCGCTGCATGCCCGTCCACCTGAGGGACGTCCATTATATCGTGAGCTTCTGCGGTCGCCCGCACGACGAGCCCGAGCGACGAACAGGACGACGCGAACCTGGACTAGACACCCCACCGGACTGACTACACCCCCGGATTTGATACCACACGGATGGGTGTCGTACCCATGACGCGAATGAAGAGGACACTTTCGCTCAAGACATATCCCCCACAGGCTTAAGTCATTATGCTTAAGCCTAGGCCAACAGGTCTGAACAAACAACCAGGAGTAAGGCCTGCGAGGAATGGCCCGGGTAAGGAGGTACGCTTCGAAGCCCGTACCACACCGTCTTCGGGCGAGTGAGAAGACCCCTGCTTCAGTAACCATTTCAATGCATTTCTTTCTTCTTGCATAATCCTACAATATGCACAATTCAATATCTTGTAGCTTTTATAATGAATTGTAAATGTAAATGAATGTATTTCTTTTTGTTTTTATATTGTCTTCTATGTAACTGAATGCACCTGGAGTTTCTCCTTCTACATAACCTATTGACCATATATATATTCTAAGCACATACTAACTCCGAAATGTTAATAAAAGGTTGTAATAAAAATAACGCTCAATGCTTCTTTAATATTTTTCTCGCCAAGTCAACACAGGGTCCAATCCGGAGACTTTATGACAGGATCCTAGACAAATAAAATTTAAGAACCTGCCATATAAAAAGTATTCTAGAAAAAACATTCCGCAATATTCTAAATGTATAAGACAGTTTTACGGCTTCGACTCTGCACTTCTACATCATACATTGACTTGTTTTATTTTATAACAACTCAAAAAATCATCTATGAAAGTGGATTCATTCATTCATTACATTCATATTTTGTTATTTCCGTAATTGCGCAAATATAATAACCACATACGGCACTATATTGCGGAGCTTTTTGTCGCGTGATTTATAATTTTGTAGCATAACCCGCCTAATCTATGTTATATTGTCCTCTCAGTGCTCAAAGCTGGAAGGCCCCTTTTTGGAATGTCAGTCTTTTGTATACCTACTGATTTTCATTCTATATATTTTCTTTTTAATATGTTTTTTTCGTACAGTAAATACATTAAAACAAACAAACTGATTATACAAAAGAAAAAGTTTCTAGATTGTCTGAATTGTCTTTGAAGTTTTCTGTTACTGAGTTACTCTAGAGTACATAATACATAATCTCCAAGGACTTTCTTCCACTGTCTCCCACTTTAATTTAACGTTAATATACCCGTCCATCAACATAATTACATCGGTCTTTTGAAGTAGTCAATAGCAAGTTAATTTCCCTGAATTAGAAAACTTCATATTGGAAATGCTTGAGAAACTGTATTAATGTAGGAAATTTGTTATATTATTACTAGTACCTGCAATATATTTGTTATTCTTTTATAGTTTTAGTATAGATATGAAATACGCTATGTTAGCCGAAAGAACATTTAATGGGAGTATCTAACCAATAATTTTAGCAATAATATTTTACCATCGTAGGTCTCAATTTTAAATTAACATATTAACAGAAAGTTTGCTTCTAATATCAGTAGTTTATAACATAGTAAACCTGATAAAAGTATATAATCTACGTGACATTTCAGTACTATGTAGTTGGTTTTAATTAGAACAAGCTCCGTGCCAAGTTTTCGCCATTAGATTTAAGCTTCCTGAGTGTATTTGCAACTTGTTGCAACAAGTTATGTCTTCTAAAAGGACATTATAGCTTAGTGTTATAGTTATAATGGTTATTTTTGTATCCTTAATAAAGTAAGTAAAGTAGCGGCCTGTTACCACCCCACTGCTGGGTAAAGGCCTCCTCTCTCCGTTTCTGGAGAGAAGAGTTGGAGCTAAGACCGACCACGCTGCTCCAATGCGGATTGGTAGGTTACACATATCTCCAGAATTCTCTAGAAATATGCACGTTTCCTCACGATGTTTTCCTTCACAGAAAAGCGTGTGATCAATTGCGATTACCAATTAGACATATGAGTTTTAATAGAAAAACTCGTTGGTCCTTGCCCGGGTTTGAACTCGTGTTCCCCTCGAAAGAGTCGCACGGTCTCACCGCTGGGCTATCACAGCTCTTGTGGTATCCTTAACATCTATACCTAATTTCGAATGCTAGTTTAAGGTCACTATCTGAAATAGATGCAATGCAATTTATTTTATTATATCATTAAAACGAACTATGGAATACTTATCTGATATCTTTTTGTTATAATTATTAATTATATTTAGAGGAATAGCAATTAGCTGTGGAGGTGTTTGTGTTTTTATTACCACTTATAATATTAGATGATTTATTTTAACGAAACATACATTGTGAAACGTCTCGTTATAGTTTTCTTTATTTTATTATTTTTCAATGCGTAATAGAATAATATCATGATTTTCCTGCCCTTATCCCACTCTAAGTGGAGCCGGTACAACATGCTTAAAATATGTTGTTAGTTGATTTGGCTAGGTATTTTACGTTCGGCCGCCTGCCTTACGTCAACTTACCTTAGTCGCTTTTTACGACACCTCTGGTGTCTTTTCTACTCAGCCGGACACTACACGACGGACTTAATATAAAAGCGTGTGTATTTATATATCGAAAATAAATTATTATATCATGTGATAGTGTACATATATATGGATAACAACACTTCATTGTAAACCTTAAATTATACTTGAAACTTTCTTTATTTTACTCAACATCTAATTTTTCATCTGCTCCTACATAAAAAAAATTAACAGTAGATAATATAAGAAATATGTTATTTTCATCAAATTTGGAGAAAATCGCAAACTCATTTCGGGCAAGACTCTGAGGGACCTAGACACAAATGAGCATCCTATTTTGATATTGGAAAGTGTGCCTAGTATTTGTAATAAGATTTTTTATGACGTCATAAAATCGGCGTAAGACTTTTCAACATACTTTTCAAGGTAAAAAATATATATTTTTTGCCTATGTCATGATGCCGATAGGAAATTTTATGAACATAGCTGATATTCTTAGAGACTGCAAAGATTTTGTTATCATCTTTCATTATGGTCTCTTCAAATGTATTAAAAAAATAATAACAATCGATTAAAATAATTAGCTGTTACTATAACAGCAGTCCTTGAAGAGAAAGATTTGAGTTAAAACCCACTTTGCTGAAATTTTGATTGCTAAAAATCTAATCTAGAAACACTTAAGTCATCTGCAAATCTCATCACTTTTTTTTATTAACCGAATGAATAGGTAAGCGAATGCGAATGAATTGTAAATATCAATACCACGCAAGTATTTCTTGATAGAAAACTAATACAAATCTGTCCAGGAATTAAGCCAGTTAACCTTTAAAGATCGCTTGGAGGTACTGCATCCCTTGTGTAGATCCCGTGAAGACACCTATGTCCAGAAATGGACGGCCTTTAAAGTCATATGCTTCCACCACGGAGGCTTACATTTAACGATTCCTTGTGGACCTTTTTTGATTTGGCTTGAAACCAACTGGAAAGAGACGTGGTCAACAGTGAACATTGATTGGTTGAAAAAGAAAAAGAAAAGATTCTGGCCATCGTGGCTATAGTGTTTACTAACAATCATAAAGCTGTGATAGCCCAGCGGTGAGACCGTGCGACTCTTACGAGGGGAACACGAGTTCAAACCAATGAGTTTTTCTATAAAAACTCATGTGTCTAATTGATAATTGCAATTGATCACACGCTTTTCGGTGAAGGAAAACACCGTGAGGAAACATTCATATCTCTAGAGAATTCTGGGGATATGTGTAACCTACCAATCCGCATTGGAGCAGCGTGGCGTAGTACCTACCACGCTGCTCCAATTTTGGAGCTAAGGCTCCAACCCTTCACGGCCAATCTGATAAACTAATATCGGTGAAATTTGGCACAATTAATACTTATACACCGGGATAATATATATTCCATAGAAATCCTGTGAATTCAACAGGAATAGGATGATATTAAAAACGCCATCTATTATCATTACATCAAGGTTTTTACTATTCATGATCTGTCGAACTCAAGTTTGTAAGTTAAAGAGTTTTTTTATAGGAGACCTGATGGCCTCTCACATTAAAAGATATAGTATAGGAAAGGTTTTAAAACAATTTTTAAGGTTTTTTTTTACAATTTTTTCCAGAGGTATATTATATATATCGAATTTAATGTTAGTAAATTGCTGATAAATACAATAGTCATTGCGTTGGTAAGTGACAGAAGCCACTGTTGATTCCAAGCCGCAACGATCCACGAGTGTGAAGTCGCGGGTGAAAGTTAGTTATTAATAAATAAATATATGGGGCGATTACGCACACGATCATCCATACCCAAAAATCACCACCAAGCTGAAGGCAGGGTAACAGCAACCTGTGCCAACAGGTGAGTCAAAATAAAAAATTAGAGAGCATTTTTTCTCAGTCCTAAAATCGTTAAAAGCATTTGTTCCTATTGTACAAACAAATTCAAAAACCATGCACTGAAGACGATTTAAAAATAAAATAATAAAAGCAAAACACCTCGTCGCATATTCAGGACTTGTTGAAACTTACAAATATGTACGGTCTAAAATAAGATTTTCTACACTCAAAGTCTATTCTTGAATATAAAAGGAACTACGAGACTACGCGCTCGGTACTATGCGCTAAAAATAAAACGGTATGTGAGGTATGCTAGTTGAATGATGATAGGATTTTAACACTAAGTTATAGCATGAAGTATAAAAGGAAAAACTTGCAGTTGTCGATACTTTTCACAGTATTCAAACAAGAATTCTGCATCGCTGTGGTACGATATTATGGTAGGACTCTTCTGATAGGTTGGAACTAAACTGAAATCGAATGGATATGTAGGATAAAAGACACTGAACTAATTAAGACATAACACGTCACTGATGACAAAAAATTGTAAATCATACTAATATTATAAATGCGAATGTTTGTGAGTATGGATGGATGTTTGTTACTCTTTCACGGCTAATCCGCTGAATCGATATGGATGTAGTTTGGCACAATTATTCCTTTTATACCGGAATAACACATAGGCTATAGAAATCCTGTTAATTCTACAGGAATACATTTCTACAGGATTTCTACAGGTTGACATTTAAAAATGCCATCTATTATCAACCTTACAAAGTTTTTTTAATTCATTATGTATCAAGACCGAGTCAAATCTGTAATTAAAAGGATGTTCTTTGCCACGTTGTTTAGCTTACGCCAAAAAAGGTTTTTTAGACGTCATACTAATCATCACATCATATCATATATTGACATTTAAACAGGTTGACATGCCATCTTTTATCAACCTTACAAAGTACTAAGTAAGTTACTATGCGCGGCGCACGAAGATTATTTGGAATTCGTCAATTATGAAGGTCTAATGTACGAGAAATTCAATTTATCTTTTAAATATTATGTAAAAAATTGTTTTTAATCTAAAGTGATCTGACCGAAACCTAATGTGGCAGACCAAATTACACGCGAGCGAAGCCACCGGCAAAAGCTAGTTTCGTGTATAAACAAGACCAATATCGACATTAAGCATGATCAATGTGTAGAAACTAATAATTGTATGAGTATACGTTCGGACGAGATATAATCTAATTTTTTCAAAAGTATCATTTTTTTTATTAGCCCTTTTAAAGCATTATAGGTCTTTATGTATTCATAAAGGCTTTTATAGCGTCACCGCAATGTTGAGCGGGTGCAGAATCATCATTATGAAATCTCAATATGTGTATGGGTGTGTGTCTTAACTGCAAAGTAAATTTCACTATTTCAAAGTAACTAGTTGTGTCTACGATTTCGTTGCCGTCATCTTTACTTCTAAAATACCGGTAATCCTACAAAACATTTCAGATTTTCAGATCTCGATGGAAGAAGGGAATTTTTTTACCCAATATAATAAAGCCCTGTATATAATGTCAATTGTACCGTCAATACTCCTATGAAATAGGTTATTGAATATAATAATTTTACAAATACAAATTACGGCAAAACCTTAACATATACATAAAACATTATTTAACCGTGAATGGATCTTTCAATTAGATCACGTGTTTTCATTACAACCCCGGCTGCGTCGTAAATACATACGCGGGAGAACAATTCATTGACGTCAGGAAATGAACCCCCTACGATAATGAATCACAATTAAAAAGCAATCGGGCTTAATGACGGAGCTTTCGTAAGCAGTCGATGAATACAGACAGTCTTACGGCCGTTATGAGATAAGTCAAGTACTAGACAAATGCAAAAGTACTGAAAATATTATTATGCTGTAGTCCTATAAAAGAAAATATGCTAATACTAAGTGTAGAATGTTCATCCTCATGTTCCATCGGTACTCATACCTGATACATGCATAATTCCTAAAAACTCATGCACTACCCGCCATCAATAACACAACAATACACAAGCACTGCACACATTCACTGCCACAATCTCAACAAACGTTTCACACCGTAACCGAAGCATCGTTAGTCCTCCTTGACAAAATCGCGAAAGCTTCATTTAGCGTTACATATATTTTCTTTTATCACGGATTATATCAAAATCATTTTTTTAGTACTTTTGTATTATAGACCTCCGCAAAGTAGTGCCCAATTCTATAAATCACTAGACAAATTCCACCGCTCTGTTTTGGAGATATAGATAAGAGGAATAATAACAATAATAATAAATAAATAAATAATTGGCAGGTATCACATACCCCAGAATGCGGTAGAGCTGATCAAATTTCCTACCAATGATGTTTTCTATAATAAATCGCATGATCAATGAAGAATTTACGTTTCTATAGAAATTCTGGCAGGTTCGAAGTTTGAAAGAGCCCCCTGGTACCGATCACTAATTTTCACCGTTTGAACATATTGACTGAAATGAGAGATGATTTATATTGTTATGAGCTGAAGCTGAAGCTGTGATGGCCCAGCGGTGAGACCGTACGACTCTTACACGGGGAACACGTGTTCAAACCCGCGCAGGCACCAATCAGTTTTTCAATTAAAACTCATGTGTCTAATTGATAATTGCAATTATCACACGCTTTTCGTGTAAACATCGTGAGGAAACCTGCATATCTCTAGACAATACTGGAGATATGTCTAACCTACCAATCCGCATTGGAGCAGCGTGGTAGCTCCAACCCTTCTCTCCAGAAACGTAGAGAGGAGGCCTATTGCCAGCAGTGGGATTGTAACAGGCTGCTACTTTACTTTAATGTTATGAGCAAATAAATAATTTGACATCCTTACGTATAAAATAGAAATAGTTTTATTTTGGATTCGAATACGATCAACTCAATTCAATATCTCTAAAGGGAATATTCTTGAACCTTGTACAGTCCCAATATTTTACCAGAAATTACCTATTAATCTATTGTAATAACTAGAAGTCAAAATTTATAGAGGATACCTTTTATCACTGTACTGCAGTCCACGCAGAATGGGTTTGGAATTACGATTTTTTGATACGTATAGGGGTTAGGTTATACGTACGTATAGTTGATACGTATAGGGGTTAGATACACACGTATTAATTTTCAAAGTCAAGTCAAATCGTGAGAAGACATATGTAGTTGGAGAAGTATAAATTCCAAACGTGAAAATGAGGGACTACACCGATTGCGTTGAAAGGAATACAAAAGTAATAATAAAAATTATTTTATCCAACCGAAGCATCATCCACGACAAAATCGTAATCGTTGCGGGGCGAAACGACTGTTGAGTTTGTGATTTTAAACGTGTGTAGTACTTGTGTATCGTGGTGGCTGTGGTGGAGGTTTGTGCATGTGTTTTTACGAATCCTGCATGTAACGGGTATGAAAAAACGGATCGTCCACTACACATTTAGCACTATATATATTTTCTATTTAATGTATCGTCGATTTTATTATGGATCTCCGCATAGTAACGCCTAATTCTATAAATTATTGAAAGGAATAGTTATATCAATATTCTTATTAACATCTTGAATGACGGTAATATATATATATATATACTAAAACTAAAACTTTAAAATGCAATCCACCCCCTTCAAATGTTAATGTAGGAAAGTATATTCAACGTTATATGTAATAGATAAAATTGACAACTATCTCAGTAACCGAACAGTCTTGAAACGATTTTTATAACTTCTTCCGTATCTTCATAAAAAAGTTACGACGTCCTTCGGAAAAACCCCCGCGAGATAATTTTTATTGTAACAGAGATGAAACGGAAGGAAACTACTGCTTGTATATTATATTTATTATGAAGTTTGTGTGTTTAGTTTTGAAACGAAGATTGATTAAAAATCAAAAGTTATTTGAGCATTTTACGTAGAAGTGGCCATATTAAAGAAACAAAAGAATTATTTATACGATTCCCTTGAAAAAAAGCGTATAAATAAATAAATTAAAAAAAAATGGGACATTTACGCACACGGTCGTCCATCCCCAAAGTAAGTAACTTAATACTTTTGTTATGGGTGAGAGACAACTGGTAAATATATACATATATAGTTTTAAATAGATACTTAAATACATATATAGAACCAACAAATTCTAAATAGATGAACCAACAAATTCTAAAGAGAAAATGTTCGTTCTCGGCGGGAATCGAACCCGCGACCCACGGAGCCGAAGACAGGGTCACTGCCAACTGCGCCAACGGGCCAGTCAAAATGTGAAGTTAAATAATAAATTCAAAAAATGAGGCATTCTGTTATAAGTTAAAGTGCATACTTTAATTTATTTCATGTTAATTGACACATTGATTGTATTTTTTAGTATAGTTGTTAAAAAAATTATCCCAGGCGTAGCTTAGATTCTTCTCTGTATATATATTGCCATCTAGCGGCTATATATAAATCTATTAAGTAAAATGAGAAGGGTGACTTAAAGAGGTTCACCTCGAGGACCGCACCCCAATAACCTAATTGACAAGGTTTATTCCTATAGGAAGGTGACTTATAAAGTGACCCAGTTGCTATTTGCCGTGGTATTGATAAAAAAAAATTTCAGTTTGGAAATTTATTTATTGGAAAATTCTGAAATCCAACAAAATATGTTCTTAACGCCATCTCATAGCGTGGGCTCGGACTGCTAAGTGCGAGCATTGTGTATAGCTAAAACATGTTGAACTAAATCAAAACATTCACTACAGATGACGCAAAACAACATGAACAATCGAGTACCGCAAAGCCTCATGCTTTATGTTAAAACTTCGGAATAATTTTTAAAATAATTTATTATCACAAGTATTATAATAGTAAGAGTATTTCTTATCACAATGTTTGTCCCGGGAGAATTTCTTCTTTATAAGAAAAGTAAAATGTTCACTAAATATTCCATACATACTTATGATGATGATTATAAAATATCGTGACCTTAGGGTATACAAATGTATATTTCATGTTAAGCGTGATGTTTAATAGGCATACCATTAGCTCTCCTCACCATAAGCCATAGTCCGGGATCACAGGAGACACCTAAAAAAAGAAGTTTCCCAACCCTGGTAAAGTTTCTACATTCTACTCTCCAAAAGACGGACTTAACGATACTTCTACGGTGGGTGGTGCAAGAGCAAATTAACATTTTTTTAAAATAGCCTGGAGCCTGGAACATTCAAATGGAAAGTACCCACAAATATATAAAAGACACATATAACTTAAAAGTACGTCTAAAAAAATCCAAATAAATATAGTAATGGCCTGTTACTATCCCACTGCGGGGTATAGCCCTCCTCTCTTCGTTTGGAGAAAAGGGTTAGAGCAAAGACCTACCACGCTGCTCCAATGCGGATTGGTAGGTAACACATATCTCCAGAATCCTCTAGAGATATGCAGGTTTCCTCACTTTGTTTTCCTTCACCGAAAAGCGTGTGATAAATTGGAATTATCAATAAGACACATAAGTTTTAACAGAAAAACTATTGGTGTCTGCCCGGGGTTTGAACCCATGATCCCTTTGGAGAATCGCACGGTTGCATCTCTAGGCTATCGCTTAGAAACTCAATTATTGCTTACCTTGATTTTAAATTCATCACTACAGCAAAATTTTCATTATGAAATAATATCGTTTCGTATGTATGACACGAATAAAAAGAACTCATCAAAGTTTTCATTCCAATTAAACTTCATACAACTAGACCGAACCACAGTATAATTAAAACTGAGAGTAATCTAACCTGTTTCGAAAATTAAATATGGTTGCTTTGTAGTTTAATACTAAGACCAGAGACAAGAATACACGGAATGCACAAAATCGTGTAAATATTAAAGAATTATTATACTAGAATAGGAAAGCCACAGTATAATGGGTCCATCGAAAAAAAAGAGAAAGGAAATAAGGCTAGATATCTGTCTCTTTTATTTTCAAATTAAGACCCCACCATTTTCCAGCAAACATCTTTATCCAAAAGGAAAATTATTTTGAAATTTTTCCAACTATTAGATCCAACCAACTAAATACAGTATTCGGATAATTTACAAAAATAGAAATAGGTAGTCTCACTTACTTACTTTTTTATGGACACATTTTAGGGTGGCTCCCTTAATTGAGTATCATAATTCTATGATTGTTGTCTTATTTCAGTCTAAACAAAAGATGGACGTTGAACCGATCTCTTAGACGTCTTTGTTTGCATTTGTTAGCATCGTATATTTACTCTGTGGTCTTACTAAAACACGCATCATCCAACAAACCTGAAACAGCATGTTCTATGAACTCTACTTAAACAAACAACACGAGTTGCGACCCTCGAGTAAGTTAAGTTACACATAACATTTATATTTCAGTATGCGTTAGTAACATCGTACATATTCCAATCATCATCCATCTCCAGTGTGGTTGACAAAATAAGAGATGTTTTAACCTAATTAAGTTTATATTCTAGTTTAAAATAAACGTCTAATTAGCGAGAACAATCTTATCAAAGCAATAAATGAAATTCTATAGAACAATAAATCTAGTCCCTGATACAAAAATATTTATACTTATGGCGGGACAATAATAATTGTTTTTGTATTGGAATATGTACGATACGCCGTGTGGATTCCGGCTGAGTAGAATAGACCACCCCCATTTTCTTACAGAGGTGTCGTGAGAGGCGACTAAGGTAAGTCGAGCCGCCGTGTGGTATCCGGCGGAGTAGAATAGACCATCCTCATTTCTTACCGAAGTGTCGTAAAAGGCGACTAAGGTAAGTTGACGTCAAGCAGGCGGTCGGTCGTAAAATAAATAGCCAAATCATGTGACAACATGTTTATAACATGTTGTGCCGATCCCACTAAGAGTGGGGTAAGCGTAGGAGGATGATAATACTGGTCTAACAAAAAAATTGTGCTAACAGGAAAAAACTCGTACATAATTGGAAGTATTTCAATATTAAAGTTGACGTAAATTAAGTCACGAGAACAGTTTGTTCTTTAATAAACGTATAAATATACTTTTAGAAGCTTCTCCAAACTTGCGAATACACGTTGAAAATTAATTGCGGAATTTTGTTGTAGAAACATGCGCCGAAACTTGAATGTAATTTTAGAACGTTCCTGAGACATAGGCAAAGGCGGTTAATAATGCATAGCTTAGCGATTCCTGTTTACTTGCTTAATTACATCTTGCATGAAATAAGCTGTATAATTATCCGATTCACTTTGCAATTATTCACTTACCGACATTATATTTCCAGCTCTACAAGCCTGTTGTCAATAACAGTTTTATCGTTCATTGCTTACATTTTTATTAAGCGATAAAACCTGATTATTTTCGTTTATAGAACCGAAAAAATATGAGCCGCGGCAAGGCCGATTTATTGACAGGGACTAATAAGTTTTATTCAAAGAATGCCTTATTGTTATTTACATTATCGCGCTTTTCGGTCAAGAAAAACATTGTATGTCTTAACAGAACTCTTGGGGTATAGGTTATATACCAATTAGCAGTAGGTAAGTTCAACATTCCTCTCCAAGAGGAGAGAGTATTCATTTCCCAGCCGTGGGATAGTAGTACTGGCTCAAAAAAGAAATATATACATGATTTATGCCTGTAAATATATTTACTTAGTTGATTTTTTTCATATTAATGTTGGAGGTATGAGCTTTAATTTTTTTAGCCGTGTGGTATGCGGTAGAATAGAATAGACCACCCTCCTTTCTTACCGAGGTGTCGTAAGAGGCGACTAAGGTAAATGCCGTGTGGTATCCGGCTGCATAGAATAGACCAACCTCATTTCTAACCGAGGTGTCGTAAAAGGCGACTAAGGCAAGTTGACCTCAGGCAGGCCGGTCGTAAAATACGTAGCCAAATCATATGACAACATGTTTGTAACATGTTGTGCCGACCCCACTTAAAGTGGGATAAGGGCAGGAGAATGATGATGTATGAGCTTTAATTTTTTTTTTAATATGTATATGTTTATTCTACATACGCGCTTGTCTGTCCCAAAAGTAATAGTAATGTTATGTGTGACAGACAACTGGTAAATATTTATTAATATACACAACATAATATTTACATCGAGATTCAAACAAGAAACAAATTATTTTCAGAAAATGTCGCACTTTGGTAGGAATTGAACCCGCGACCATCCACCAATACGGAGCTATAGGCAGTTACGCTAACGAACTAATCTGATCACAAGATTAATTTGTATAATTAGCCGTTACTTTGCGGAGATCCATAATCCAAAAGTAATAATAAAATTATTTTGATATAATCCGTGATACAGTAAATAGAAAATATATATAGTGCTAAATGTATAGTGGACTAAATCTATTTATCACGGATTATATCAAAATAATTATATTATTACTTTTGACAAGAAGATTGGCTTTTCTCGTGAGGAATAAATTTAGAGATTTACCGCTGAAAATGTTCATGGTAAGATTGATAATATATTTTACGTGAATACAAATAAAAATACATTATTAATTATTTTATATTACAAAATGTCAAATTGTGTTGAAAATTATTATAATGACAAAAGCTCCTTCTTACTTAGGCACCTTTATGTCCACGTCAACAAAGTAGCAGAAAAAAGCTTGTTATATTTGTTACTAGCTGTAACAGCGGCTTTGCCCGCGTGGAAATCAGTGTTACAAAATTTTTCCTGAATATAAATTTTGAATTAAACGTACATAGTTATTGTGACTTAACCATAGGCGATAGAGACATGATTTTCGGGACTTTTTGTAGTATATTTGTATATCTACAATTCTCTAGTACATTACTGTAGTGTATCACTACTGGCTTTCGCAACGCACGGGAGTAAAGGAGTACGCACATAAAATCATTATGTAGTATTAACCTAAGCTTTCCAGAAGAATTACACTACCTTTTAGTAAAACCGTACAAAAATCAGTTCAGTATATTTTGAGAAAATCGATAACATACAGATAGACAGCTTTTGTGGACTATGTTTTATAATAAGTATTGATTTCTATTATATTAAAGACGTTCAGTTCCATGGTTGCTTAATATTTAATACATTTCGTTCTGCGTGTCTCGGTGTTTTCCGAACGACTACAATTATTTTAATAATATTTTTTTGTAATCACAGCATCTTAAATAGCTTCTTAAAGCATCTTACAGCATCTTAAATAGTTTAGCTTCGTAGCACTGTTGTCGAGTTTTTTTTTATAATTTTCTGAGTAAACGTAACTGGATAAGGACTGCTTACTGGAAAAGCAAGTACTTAAATATAATGAAGTATTACCTTGTTCAACAAGAATAATTAACGTGAAGCATAGACTAGTGTAGACAAGACATAAATTATGCATTAAGCTCTAGGAACAAGTATTGAATTTTAATGGTTTGTCCTTGATTAAAAAAACCCCCGTCAGCATCATATAAAAGCTTAATAGTTTATAGGAAAACACCCATAAAGGGTGGATTTACAAAACAATTCTTAGTTTAATCATCCATTTTAATTTTACAAGAAGCTGGGGCTTTTTTGAGGAGATCGCGGGTTCAAACCCCGGAAAGGAGCCAACGAGTTTTTCTATAAAAAAAACTTGTGACTAAATGTTAATTGTATTTTTTCTTCGGAAAACATCGCAAGGAAACCTGTATATGTCTAGAGAATTCTGGGAATATGTGTAACCTACTCCTACCAATCTGCGTTGCATCAGAGTGGTATATCTTAGCTCCAACCCTTCTCTTGAAAGACAGAGAATGCAATGCCCGACAGCGGAAATTTAACAGGTCGTTACAGTACTAATTTTATAAATGACAAAGTCTATCATCTATTTTTGTTGCCTTTCACGGCTCATCCGCGTGAACAATCTTGTTGAAATTTGGTACGGTTTCAGCTTATATACCGGTCCATTATTATAGATAAAAAAATCCCGCTTTTTCTTCAGGAACAAGAAAACAATAAACTGGATAATCGAGGGTAATTTAGCACTGCGGTTACGTGAACAAAGTCGCGGGTACCAGTTTACTATAAAGTTACGGTTTTAACACTTTCAATTTAACAGTAGAATATATATTAAAACTAATTTCATACTGTCATAAAGTTAGCCCTGTGGTATCCGGTTGGGTAGAATAGACCACCCTTTTTCTTACCGAGGGGTCGTAAAATACAACTAAGGTAAGTTGGAGTCAGGCAAGCGGCCGGTCGTAAAATACGTAACCACATCATGTAACAACATCATTCTAACATGTTGTGCCGACCCCACTCAGAGTGAGATAAGGGCAGGAGAATTATGATTTATACTGTTATAAAGTAAGTAGGGAAATATATAAAAGTAGAGACTTGTATCTTACTTTTAGTTTAAATATTTTTTATTACAAAAAAGAGCCATACGTGGCATCTACAATTTAAGTCCTCGTGATTCCCTGCGAGAGAAGTTTAAGGAAATAGGTATACTTACATTTGCTTCATAGTTTATTTTAAGCAATTTAATATTCGTATATAAAAATATAAAGAATTATAAAACCATAGGTGATGTATATAATAGACAAAGTAGAAACCGACATAAGCTTGCGACTCCTGCTTTGCGCCTAGCAAAAGTACGTAAATCGTTTGTGGGTTTCGATATAAGATTCTATAATAAAATTCCGAAATCAATTTTGGCCATGTCATTACAGCAGTTTAAAAACACTGTTAAAAAGAGGCTGACACAGAAAGCCTACTATACTGTTAAAGATAACTTAGATGATAAGGATGTGTGGATATAGGTGCACTTCTACCCTGTACAAGACAGTATTAAATAAATGTAACTAGTTTTAAGATTTATATTTTAAAAAGAGCAACCGCCGAGTTCTTTGCTGGTTCTTCTCGGTAGGAACAGCTTTCCGAACCAGCAGTAAAGTTCAAGATTCAAAAGCACTTGTTTACAAGTTTACTTGAATCAAGAATATTTTGAATTTGAATTTACGGCTACAAAGACCTATATTTTTTGGAGAGAACTTGGCACTAACAACCAACCACGCTAGTTCAATCCAATATTTTTCCAGTGCTATTTCAGATTTCTTGTGATATTTTTCCTCACCGAAAAGCGCATGATGATTTTTAAAGAAGCACATATGTTTATAAAGAAAAGTCATCGGTGGAAAGGTCTGCCTTGGAAGATATAAACATGAAAAAGTTACCCGTCAGCTGTACGGGATATAGACCAGGTTAGAGTTACGGAAACTCTTAAAAACTTTTAAAGCTCAACTTCCAAAGTAGTCATAAAATTATCCACTTTAATGCACTTTGCGTTACCCGTTATTTTCTACTTTAAAAGTTTTTGTTTTAACTCTCGACAGGAAATTTTATGGTCAGTCTATTTTTTATAAAGCAAGCATGCTGTTATTTTAAACAAATTTATTATGAATTGTGCTGATGGGATTAATCGTATACCTTCTGCAAGAAACCAATGATTTTCAAGATTAAGCTTTAAGATATACGAATACATAAATATAAAGTAATTTTGCAAAGATATATTTTTTATCTTAAATTTAAATGATATGTAATATAATTATACATTTTAATTTATTTTACATTTTGTATTTTTCCGTTATAGAGACTATGATTGTAATTATGAATGTAATTCTTTTTGTCTTATTAGAGAATTTGTTGTCTTGGCAGCCTGAGGAACTCAATGAAAAAAAGGCTGGGCGTCTTTAGTTATGTTTGTTTTTTTCATCAGAAAAGATAGCAGTTGGGTGTTGGCCGTTAAATAATAAAAGAAAGAATTCAGAAGTCTCTTTAAAATAATTTCGAGAAGTACGCTTTTCTTTCGTGAATTCTATATAACGTGAGTAATGATAAAAATATTTTCCTTTCATGATAGGATCAACTTTCATCGCAGATTTTCAAGACTTTTCTCCTAAGTGTTTTTACTATTTAACTTCTGTTTCTATCAAGGGGTATGAGCAAATAAAAACCATTAAATAGTTGAATAATCACGATTAACATTGATAAGAAATAGACACAGGGACGAAGTTTTTTATATAGAAACCTATATAGGTTTCTATGGGATTAATAGGAAGGATTATTAATAGGAATATATATGTCGACAAGTATTTCAACATAGCCGTAATATATAGGTCAAATTGCTATGTCGAAGTATATACTTCGACATAGCAATTTGACCTATATATTACGGCTATGTTGAAATACTTGTCGACATATATATTCCGGTTATGTCGAAATACCAAAATGTTTCATCATGCACCTGCACTTATCCCACTCCAAGTGAGGTCGGCACAACATCTTACAAACATGTTGTCACATGATTTGTGTACGTATTTTACGACCCCTCAGTAAAAAAGAGTGTGGTCTATTCTATTCAACCGGATACCACACGGTGGGTCAACTTACCCTAGTCGCCTTTTTCGACACCTCGATAAGCAATACCAAAATGGTTGGGATTACAAATTCGTTAGCATGTGTTATTAGTTATAATGGCTATTGCTTACGCCTTCTGTCATATCAAGAAAGGTTTTTTTTTAATGTTTTTATTTTTTTGTATAATGTACATCAGTATATTATAACATAAACATAAAAAAAAATCCAATAAGGAAACAATACATTAAAAATGTATTATCATTAAGTAAATTATTGCCTTTTTACTCTGGCATTATATTTATAGTTAACATTCGAAATAATTGCTGTTAATTTGCTAAACATGACTTCAAATACGAAGTCAGTTTAGCAAATTAACATTGAAGTATCAATAAAATTTCAATAAAAAAAAATTAATTATTAGAACTGCCTTAACTCATCTCAGTAATGATGCAATAAATATTCTTATTCTTTCTTAACAAAGAGTCGTTCAGGTTTCAGTTCGAGACTGATTCCCATTCTAAAAATAGCATCCTTTTATTGTGTATTTTATAACAAGAAAAACCTAAGTTCTAGATAAGACTCGGTCGAGAAAATTTACTCCGTCTTAAAGGATGACGTAAGTAATTAGAACTGAAAGAAATAATTAGAGAACTGTGGAACTCTCTTATAATCGATTGGCAAAGTGCTTAACGCTTTTTAATTAGATTTTCATTGATTAACCATAGTCCTAGTAACCAATGAAACATTTCTCAATTAGGGATATTTGTCAGCTTTAATTGAGCTTTCTAGCTGCAAATATTTGAAATTTCTGCATTTAAACATATCTGATATAACTCACAACGCGAAAATATACGGACCTAAGAGATTAATTAATATCAACTTGAACCTAACTAAAACAGATATTAAAAAAAACTATGAAAAGGAGTTTAATAAAGAAAGCTTGGAAAGAATTAGTTACATTTCGTCTGAAAGATGGAATGTAAATACATAGTTATATTAGAATTATATTTCGAAAAGAGGAGCCGCCGAATTTCTTCCTGGTTCTTCTCGCTAGCACCAACTTTTAGAACTAGCAGTAGACTTAGACATCCCTACTGTATCATCATTCTCCTGCTCTTATCCCACTCTAAGTGGGGTCGGGACAAGGTGTTAAAAACATGTTGTTACATGATTTGGATACGAATTTTACGACCGGCCGCCTGCCTGACGCAACTTACCTTAGTCGTATTTTACGAACCCTCGGTAAGAAAGAGGATGGTTTTTTCTACTCAAACGGATACCACAAAGTGGGTCAACTTACCTTAGACCTTAGTTGCCTTTTATGACACCTCGGTAAGAAATGAGGGTGGTCTATTCTACTCAGCCGGATACCACACGGCGGAGACATCCGTAATGTATGTTCTAAATAAATTTATCCAATTTATATCTTGTACATAAACAAGTTTGCTTAGTTAATACTAATTTTATCTAATTTATTTACACGAAATATATGCCCAATTTAATTATATCGTTGGATTTAAAGTTCTGTGAAAGTTTTAATAATACATAATTTTGGAGTGTATTTAATTGGTTTACGCTACGGTCACCCAAATAAGGGACTAAATCCACTTTGTTATTGTAAAATTATCCTTTTCTCGTTGTATATATTAAAATCGAACACATTGAAGCCGTTGCTGCTTTTGAAATTCACTGAATGTATGCATAAGAGAAAATATTTGAACGTGAACGTGAAATTTCGTGGATACTTTCATATTTATATACGGAAATCCGCCTATTTTATAAAAACTGTTTTTAGTATGAGTAAACTTTTGCAATTCATTTTTATACGTCAAGTTGTAATCGCGATTTCGTTCTCATCAATTTAAGCGTTACTGTAGCCTCAGGTATGTATAATTTAGATAAATGAATACCGTGGACTTTAAAAAGTTCTCAGGAAACTACTAGAATTAAACGATATAAGATCGTCTGGCAAGGAAATCACTTAATACTTTAACTTGTGTTATTTGAAAAGAGGGAACAAACGGCGAAATATTTACGATTTGCTTTAAACACGTCTTTAATAAGGCTGGATTAAATTAATTAAATTAAATGTTAAAAATTTCGTATTGGAGGAAAATAACGTATTAGTTCAACAAAAGTAACATTAAATGTATGCCCCGCAACCGAAGCATCATCAGGATATAGACTCCACGACAAAAACGCAAAGTTTATGATAGTGAACGTGTGTAGTGCTTGTGTATTGTGGTGGCGGTGGTGGAGGTTGGTGCATATGTTTTTACGAATCCTGCATGTATCGGGTATGAAAACGTATAGTCCACTCTACATTTGACATTATGTATATTTTCTTTTTACTTTATCGCCGATCAACAAAATAATTTTATGATTACTTTTGTATTATAGATCTCCGCCGTTCTATAAGCCTAATTCTATAAAATATTAAGTAGAGGTATGAGTATAAAAGTGGACAAGGAACCACAAAAAGAAGCTCTTGTATAATAAATAAGAATCTTTCATCAGAGACAATGTCTTAGTGCTTTTTAAAAAGACAGTTCGAAAACAAACATCAAGCAAAACACTAAAAGATTCATCACATCAAACCAAAATCTTTCCCCCTTTTCAATATTCACTACTGTTTTATTCTTTCACAAAATACAATGACAAACTTGATATTTCTGCACTGCACTTAGCTTTTATATAAATTACTTTGCTGTATCTTAACTTCTATAGCATTGTTGTATTGAAGTAATAAATATGGTTATCTGAAGAGAATGGTTGAGGGCGGTAAGATATGATCGCTATAGGACATAATCAATGAGGTGCTAAAGTCGGCCGGCCTCCTTGTGGCGCACCCTGGGCAGGTCTTTGGAATTGAGTATTCCTTAGGCTTGGTGAACGGACCACTGTAGGGTGGCCAATTCAGATGTCCTTCTGATGAGCAGAGGGCAATCTGGATGGGCCGGGGACTCCGAGGAGGGTGGGTGGACTCTATAATGGACGGTGGGTTCAGTTGGGCTTGCTTTAAGACTGGCTGAACATGGTTTTCGGCCATCGTAGGCAAAGCCCGCAAGCCCAGAAATGGGAACGGAGACCTTCGGGTTGCGAGAAAGAAAACCTCTATAAAAAAAATTCCCGGTGGGGGTGGGGACGCCCACCGCGGTGCAGGGGTCCCTACATGGGGCGCGGTCTCTCCTTGTCCACCGTAACATGAAACATCGGAGGGCAGGGAGTGATCGCGGGCACGATGGCCTCCTTTTGCCCTGCGGAATGAGGCGGCGGAGCGGTTCCGGGAGCTTTTGTTCTGGATCCAATCTGCTGCTGGCGAGTCCAAGGGCGACTTGTGCAGGCCCATCGTTTGCCGCCCTGATGGGGACCTTCGGATGTTCCGAGTCCGGGTATATCGGACGCCTATAAGGGGTTTTTTTCCTGTATAAAAAAAGGACATAATCAATAACAACTTATTGCCTTTATACATTTTAGTAAAACCTTGTCTACAATGATGAAATCTATAAAGGACTAGTGAAACATGATACGGAAAGTAACTTATAATATTCCAGGAAACTAAATTCAAAGGTTACAAAGGTGTCCCTAAAACTCAATAAGCTATTAAGTTTTAGGGACATTTATACCCAAATATTATGAGAAATTTATTAAACTCTTTTTATGAAGAATTTTTCTGAGAGGAGAAAAAAAGAAGAAACTTCATAATATCATAAGTTGCTAATAAATAATCTTACATATAATAATTAAAAGCGCAGAATTAAAATTACAATTTCAAAAAAGAAAGGAGGGATGAAAATCATGTCACAAAACGACTGTTAATTATGAATATCCTACTAATCCTACTCCTACTAATATTATAAATGCGAAAGTTTGTGAGTATGGATGGATGTTTGTTACTCTTTCACGAAAAAACTATTGGACGGATTTGGATGAAACTTTACAGTTACACAGGTTATACATCAGAATAACATATAGGCACAATTGGTAATGATTTTATGTAATATAACGATACATGTCAATAAATTCGAAATAAATCTGGCCTCTGAGAGCTATCTCGGCGTACGCTGCCTAAACCATTAGAGTTAAACAAAGATAATGTACCGTGGTATTGTTTGTCTTTAATAGTTCTAAATAAAAGTCCGCGATAGCATATATCTATTATATGACTATGACCAAAATTGTGAGTCATAAGTCATAATTTAATTAAATTAGATACTGTGGCAGACAAAATTCCTAGCGAGCGAAGCCGCGGGCAAAAACTAGTGGTTTTATATATGACTAATAAAATATATGAGGTAAAGAGAGAGATTGTTGGATTGTGTTAAGTATAACTTGCAAAAATTAGAGTAGCGCGGGAGTTGTATGAAATAAGGGAATGAAAGCGGAAAACGCGTTGTACCGACCCCACTTAGATTGTGATAAAATTTTTCGTGCAATTAATTGATTATATGTTTCTAGTTCAAGCTTGTAACTCGTTCACGAGTTCGGAGGAAAAATAAGTGGTGGATGTTGAACCAATTAGTATATAACTATGCTTGCTTGAGAGTTGCGTCGCTGATAATGCTTCGGTTGCGTAGCGAAACGATTGTTGAGTTTGTGATAGTGAACGTGTGTAATGTTTGTGTATTGTTGTGGCGATGTGGGAAGTTTATGCATGTGTTTTTACGAATCCTGCAAGTATCAGGTATGAAAACGGATAGTCCACTCTACATTTAGCATTATATTTTTTTTTTCAATTTATTAAATAGCGGATTATAGAATTTTTTTTTTATTACATTTGTATTATGGTTCTGCGCAAAGAAACGCCTAATTCGATAATTTCTATAAATTAATTATGTTATGTTAATTTCACCGTTTCAATTTTATATTTATATTCCAATATTGTTTAAATTGGATATGAAAAATTCTCTCATACAAACGAAAAAGGCTGATGTAGATTAGTAATGGGTAATTTCACACAAGAGTTTTTTTTCACGGTATTGCGAGTTTTCAAAACTTTTCGTACGTTATCAAAATTGCAGAAAAATAGTGATTGACGACCACAAATGGCCGCCGAGGGCCAAAATTTCAAGTATAAAAGGAAAATCGTTTTCGTATTTCAGATAATATTCTAGGTGAAAAAATGATTTCTGTGTTCATGTTATATAAAATAAAGCTACAAAATTAATGTAAGTTCTATAAATATGTATCTGGTTTACAGTAAACTTTATATCATCCCACTGCTGGATAAAGCCTAAAATGGCCTTCTTACTTTATGGAGAGATGGATTGAAGTGAAAACCCACCATTATGCATCATATGAACCCTCAAAAGATATAAGTATATCTCTTGACGGTTCATGATGTTCAAGGAAAATTATACCCACGATATTTTCCTTAAACGAAGAGTCCTTTGATACATTGTAAATATCAAAATCAAACTGTTACCCCCACGATATTTTCCATGAACGAAAAGTCCTTTGATAAATTGATAAACTAAAAAATATCAAAATCATACTCATCAGTTATCTTGTTGATAAAGTGCTTAAGTAGTTGTTTAAATTTTATTTAGCTTGTGATCTGCATGCTCTAACTTCGAAATAAATTGTTTCAAACATTGTAAAAAACTATTGAAATTGTGTACAGTGCTAGTAGTGTAGTGTGCTTGTAGTGGTGGTTTATAGTGCGGCTTACGAATTCTGCATGCATAAGGTACGAATATGCATACAAATAAGTAAGTAAATTTTTACATCGTAATATAGCAAAATTTATTATTTATGCATTATGGAACTCCTTAAAGTAACGCCTAATTCTATAAAAATCATTCAAATAAATGTAAGAAGTAATAAGGCGGAAAAATCTTTGATATTATGTTTCATAACTTTATGAATTGATAACATCACAACTAACACGTTAAAAGTGCTTCTACGAAAAGTTAAGCCTGAGATCATAAGGAAGTGAAAACCTAATTGACTTACTAGGTACCTACTTTCTTATAGATAAAAGAATACCCAGTATAATATCGTAATACAAACCTTTGTCCTTACATCAATTCACTTAGTTCGTCGTGGGTCAGTTTCTCGAGCCTATTATATGCAAATACAGAAATATGTATTTCATTTGCATAAATCATTAGAAGAAATACAGATTGAGACCATTAAGTAAGCATTAAAAATACTTGTGACAGAAAGTCTCGCTCTCCATAACAAGGAAATTATTACTTTTGTATGGTAAAGTAACATCAAAAATATTCTAAATAGCTTTCAAAATACATTGTGTGTGTATATTTGTGGTGTGTGTGCGCGTGTACGTTCGTGTTGTGCGTGTGTGTGTATGTATGCATGTAGATCTATATATATTTTATGTGAAGTTCCGGGAGTTTTAGCTATAGATAGATATTGAGATAGCATAACACTTGGTCTTATAGAGTTAAAATAAATTAAAATTAGAATCAAAATCCAAATACTCTTTATGCAAATAAGCTTTTTAAAGCATTTTTGAATCTTTAATCTATGTGATTAATGAAGCTATCACTGGTTTGGAATTTTGCTCTTACCGGGAAGAACCAGTAGGATACTTGTCGGTCAATTTTCTAAATATTTTCAATATACAAAACTGAAAGGATTTACTAATTCAAGCATTTTTGTCATTACCGAACTGAAAAGCCCCTTGAAATTGAATCTGCTTTTAAAACATTTGTTTCTTCATTTCTATGAAGTTTTTATTTGCTGAAGGTAACGGTGTAGTAATAAACCGTTCCCACTGGGCATAGGCTTACTCTCACTTTTTCTTATTGGGCTTGGAAAGCTTGCTTGGAAGGGTTGGAGCTAAGACCCAACACGCTGCTTTAATGCGGATTGGTGGGTTACACGTATTCCTAGAATACTTTAGAGACATGCAAGTTTCCTTTTTTTGCTTAAAAAAAGTAAAGTAACGTACTGTTACTATCCCACAGCTGGGCAAAGTGCTAAGTGTGAAGTTTACTCTTTCCGTTTTTTTGGAGCAATGACTTGGAGCTAAGATCCAAGATGCTGCTCCCATGCGGAATGGTAGGTTACACATATTCCTTGAATTCTTTAGAAATATGCAAGTTCCAGGACCGATATTTGCTTTAATAATGTAAAGTAACGGCCTGCTACTATCCTACAGCTGGGCATAGCCCCTGCCTCTCGGTTTTTGAAGAGAAGGATTGGTGCTAAGACTTATCGTGCTGCTCTAACGCAGATTGGAAGACACACATATCCCCTGAATTTTCTAGAGATGTGCAGGTTTCCTCACAAAGTTTTACATTATCGATATTTATAAATTGCAATTATAAATAAGACACAAGTTTTAGTAGAAACCTCAATGGTGTCTGCCCGGGGTTTGAAACCATGATCGTCCCTAGAAAATCGCACGGTCTCACTGCTGGGCTATCACAGCTTATATTGGCCTTTGTTGTACTTTTATTTACTTATATTGAAGAAATAATAATTTCACTTGAGTGAGCAGGTTTAAAATAAAATTGTATATTTCGATAACACCACTAGTGAAATAAACAGTAAGTATATTGATTCTTTCTTCGAAATAATATAGAAATCAGTAAACAAGACCCGGGCCACAAGATTTTTAAGTATAAATGTTTATGTTACTCCGATTCACATACATATTCATTGTTATCAAAATATTTGTACTCAGAAATATCAATAGCGAAGGGTCCTTACGATTATAGCCGAAAGCACTCAACGTGGAATGCCGAAAATACGGAGCGTCAGTAAAGTCCAGAAACTTTTTGAGACAGCTGAAAGTTTTCTGAGACAAAATGAAGTCACTAACTCGCACCCGGCCTTATGATAAACTTGAAATATATGTTACTGTTACAAGTTTTTATGTTCTTTTGTGTTAATATTGTGATGTATGAAGAGCAGATTTATTTTACTACTTTTGTTCAACCGTCGCTAGTCCGGTGCTAAGTATCTATCTATGCCATATGGTTAGGACAACTGTGATTATGTTTATTTATTATATATAGTAAATTTATTGTATGTATGTAGATATATATTTATGTATTAGTTTTCATATAAATTGTAATAAGTACCATCTATCTTACTTCCCTGAAATAATGTCTCTAGCCCGAAAGTTACCTAGAAGAAATCGCTAGTTAGCGATAAGGCCGCCTTATTGTGTCACTTAGAATTAAATTGTTGTTTTCTTTATATTATATATTGTAAATCTTATGTGGTGCAATAAAGTATATTCTATTCTATTCTATCTTGGGGATTCTAGGCTATAAATCAAATCAAATCGTCATCATTCTCATCATTCTCCTGCCCTTATCCCACTCTAAGTGGGGTCGGAAGAACATGTTACAAATATGTTGTCACATGATTTCGCTACGTATTTTACGACCGGCAGCCTGCCTGACGTCAACTTACCTTAGTTGCCTGTTACGACGCCTCGGTTAGAAACGAGGGTGGTCTATTCTATGCAGCCGGATACCACACGGCACATACCTTAGTCGCCTCTTACGACACCTCGGTAAGAACGGAAGGTGGTCTATTCTATGCAGCCGGATACAACACGGCACATACCTTAGTCGCCTCTTACGACACCTTGGTTAGAACGGAGGGTGGTCTATTCTATTCTGCCGGATATCACACGGCGTAAATCAAATCAAATAAAAAAAAATTTATTCAAGTAAGCTTTTTACAAGCACCTTTGAATCGTCAAGGATCGATTAAATTTAATGAAGTCACAACTGGTTCGGAATGTTGCTCTTACCGAAAAGAACCAGCAGTCAATCTTTTAAGTATTTTAAATTTACATTACTTAACTGCAGCCTTGGTTGAAGCTGAGAGCATTTTCAAATCCAAGCATTTTTATCATTCAAATAATCTCCAATTGTGTAATATCCTTACGTACAAGCATAGTTCGTACGCTTAATTTTAACTTTTCTGTAGATGAGTCTAATATGGATTGCGGAATTTTATTGTAGAAGCGAATACTGAGACCAACGAATGACGTGCTAACTTTTTAAGTCGCGACGCACCATATGGGCATCATATCGGAATTTCAGTTTCGCGATTGAAGTTATGTTTTTGCTTTGGTCTTTCTATAAATAAATAAATAAAGTTATGATATATTTGCATACCGGCTGTCCGTCCACACTTGTGTTATCACCCATAACACAACAACTGGTAAATATAGACATATAAACTTTTAAATAAATACTTAATAAAAGATATACATTCAGACTCGAAGAACCAACAAATTATTTTTTAGAAAATGTTGGCCCTCGCCGGGAATCGATCCCGTGACCCACTGAGCTGAAGGCTATTATAACATCCCTGATTTCAGATTTGATCACGCAGATACACACGAGCATAGATCTTTCCATTAGTGACTAAGTTCTCTCCGTATTAGCTAAACGACCTTTAAAGTCATTTTTGACTTTAGTTTGCGTCAAAAAGAAAATTAATGTTAAATGAAGCACTTTGAATACTTTTTTCCCATATATGTATTTATTTTTTTCTGTATATAAGCGACTAAGTATGAGAATAGATAAAATTTAACTACTTACAAAAAAGTAATTTTGTTTTTACCAATAAAATCTTGTTCAATTTCATTGTATTTCTTAATACTTCAACGAATTTGCCTTTTTATGAAATGATATTGTAAGAGGTTCGCATATAACGTTCAATAAAGACCAACATAATACAAATAAAGACAAATCTACATCAAGCATTCAAAAAGTTAGGTATTTTATTTTATATCAATAAAAGTATGCTTACATAAGAATTAAAAAAAACCCGTTGATAAGAAAAGGAATGTTTTTTGGTTTTAATATAACTATATCTAGGTAAGGAACTTAATACTGATGTGTGACAGATAACTGGTAAATATATTATAAGTAATTTTAAATACATTAAGTATATTACAAATATTCACGCTGACTCGAAGAACCAACAAATGTTTTTTTAGATAAGTTGGCCCTCGGCGAGAATCGAACCCGTGACCCATTGGCTGGGTCCCTGATAACTGCGCCAACGGGCAGTCATATTACATCCCCCATTTTAGATACGATCACACAGAAATACTCGATGGTACATCTTTTCATCAACCGCGGAGTAACTCTAAACTTTCTTGTAAGGATTATGACTATTTAGTCAGCTATTTTAATTTTAAAGACATACTTAAATACATATATACGCCCAGACTTGAAGGCCAACAAATTGTTGTTAGAAAATTTTGGCCAAAACGAACCCGCAACCCGTGGAGATTGGGGCGAATTGATATTTTCATTTTGGATGTTCATTATAGGTATGAAAGTAGCCTTGAACATGTTATAAATGCTCTGCCATTTTCAAGCTATTGTGTTATGTCAGTATCTAACCTGAAATGCGATGGTCTGCTTCAGTTGTTCTTTTTAGACGAAATCGAATTAAACAACATGAAAAATTTAACTGTTTTAATTAGTGATTTCAGCTATCGCACGTATTGATGCCATTTTGTTTTATCGTGTGACACATAGACTACGAAGATAGGTTCAAGTTGTGCTTTCAAACATATTCCTTCCTCGTATCCAGAATTTCCAGCTCAAATCTTTTATACAAGCACGGTTTTATCAGAAATATTCAAAGTTCCATTACAATTATTATCTTCAAACTGTTTAGGCCCACTCAACATACAAAAAAAGCTCAAAGTATTTGAGTGGGTGAGGCTTGGACAATTTTTACCTAATTTAAAATGAAGAGATCTCTCCCGAAAATTTATTTTTATTATTGAATAATTCCACTTTCACACACTTCAAAAAGCAATTTTCCATTCTACTTATTTTCAGCCTAAAATTTAGCTCAGTTAAATGCTAGTTCTAAAGAAATACCAACCTAAGGTCAATAAATGTCAGTGACAGTGTTATTTATGTAACCAATATTTGTCCAGTGGATTAGCAATGAAAGCGTAACAGCGAAGCAGATAGACAAGCGACCGGCCCGTTGGTGCAATGTATAGTGACCCTGCCTTCAGCTCCGCCGGTCGCGGGTTCGATTCCCGCCGAGGGCCAACATTTTTTATAAACAATTTGTTGGTTCTTCGAGCCTGGGTGTGTAATTGTATCTAAGTATGTAATTAAAATTATATGTAGTATATAGACCAGTTGTCCGTCACCCATGACACAAGTATTAAGTTACTTACTTTGGGGATGGACGACCGTGTGTGTGTCCCATAAATATTTATTTATTAAGAAAAAAGAAGAAGAAGACCGTTTTGCATTAATAGTGTTCGTATGGATTTATAAAGATTTAAAAATTTATAGGGAGGTTAAAGGGTCCTTTTTTGTTTGTTTTGCGGTTTTGTCGCGAAATCTATCTCCTGATGATGCTTCGGTTACGGGGCAAAACGATTGATGTCATTGTCCTAGTGAATCTGTAAAGTGCTTGTGTATTGTTATGTGTATTGTGTATTGGTGTGAATAAATGTTCAGTGATTGAATGTACAGTGTACAGATAGTACACTGAACATCTAGCATTACATGTACTTTCTTTTATCACGGATTATAGCAAAATAATATCTTCATTACTTTTATATTATTGGACCTTTGCAAACTAAAGCTTAAATTATCCTTTTTTGTTCTTGCCACAATCGCTACACTTCTGTATTATCAAATGTTAAACAAGGAAAGGTGAAAATAACTATGAAACCAGAAATCTTCAAATTCTAAAGAATACTTTATCGTTAGGTAGTTGGAAATTTTATATTCAAATATCAGATGTGAGAACAGAAAATTAATAGTAGTTTCGATATCGCATACAAGTGCAAGTTAAACTTAATACTGGGCATGGACTAGTTCAATTTTGAATGCCGATAGCTTTAGTACAATTTCAACAATATGGGATTTAAGTTGCAGTTGGTTTATTAAATAATTTTATTTTTTATAAAACTTAGCGTTACTTTTTTGCATTTCATAATACAAAAACTGTAATCGCGAATTATCACAAAATAGTGTTGTAATTACTTATCTGCCGTGTACTATCTAGAGAGGCTGAGTAGAATAAACCACCCTCATTTCTTACCGAAATGTCGTAAAAGGCCACTTAGGTAAGTTGAGCCGCCGTGTGTTACCGGCTGAGCAGAATAAACCACCCTCATTTCTTACCGAAATGTCGTAAAAGGCGACTTAGGTAAGTTGAGCCGCCGTGTGTTACCGGCTGAGCAGAATAAACCACCCTCATTTCTTACCGAAACGTCGTAAAAGGCGACTTAGGTAAGTTGAGCCGCCGTGTGTTACCGGCTGAGCAGAATAAACCACCCTCATTTCTTACCGAAATGTCATAAAAGGCGACTTAGGTAAGTTGACCCGCCGTTTGCTATCCGGCTGAGTAGAATAAATCACTCATTTCTTACCGAAATGTCGTAAAAGGCGACTTCGGTAAGATGACGCGCCGGATAGCACAGCTGAGTACAATAAACCACCCTCATTTCTTACCGAGGTGTCGTAAAAGGCGACTAAAGTAAGTTGATGTCAGGCAGGCGGCTGATCGTAAAATATTAAATACCTAGCCAAATAATGTAACAACATATTAAAAACATGTTGGTCCGACCTCATTTAGATTCGGATAAGGAGAATGATGTTGTTATTACTTTCGTAATATAATTGTCGAAATAATTATTTTGCTGCTCAACGTCATCCAAAGTAGTAAAAATACTAAATAAATTATATAGAATGTAATTGGTCTTCCCAACTAAAAATTATGAATTTGTCTAAATAATTTTTCTCTTTCAAAGCTAATAGGGACAACAATTTCAATATATTTCTCTCAATTCCATTACAATTAACATTATTGTTTAGTCCAATTAGTGAAGTCCGAAAAGTTACTTATTGTTGCCGAGCCTCGTATACTGAAACTTACAACGCCTTTAAATTGTATAATTTTCATTGAATTTATTCAAAATAACCAGATTTACGGTGAAATACATGATTTCCTTTATGAATATGAGTTAAAATAGACTGATAACAACATCCATCCATCCAAAAGGTAAACAATTCTATTTAAATTGTTCCTGATATTTCCATCTAACTTCGTAGTATATTTTCTCTCATTAAATTTTTATCTTTTTCGTCATTTATATTATACTTATTTATTTGTTTTGTTATTGTTTTGTTATTGTTTTATAGGATAATATTTATATACTTATTACTTAATTATTTTGTACACCCCGACCGCTGATTTTTTAGAAAGTCCGCTACCCTAAGGTTGCCTGAAAGAGATCGCTTTTAGCGATAAGGCCTCCTATCGTACCGATACTTCTTTTAACTATTTATATGTATTATTTTGGTGTGCAATAAAGTGTTTTATCTATGTATCTATCTATCTATCTATTCAACCTTATAGCAGCTATCTTTAAAAATTGAAACGATAATTACAGCGTCTCTATAAAGAATATGTCACATGTTCGAAAAAGATTTGAAAAAACTTTTGTAGAGCTCACCAAATACCACAAACGGGGATTCATATTGGAAACGGAAGCGGATGTAAATCGAAAAAGTTATTTAATTCAGGCGAATCTCGTTACGTTGAAATGAAATCGCAAGCTTGTGATCATTGGAGCGTCTTTGAGTTTGGAATCGTTTGGAACTTAGACGAAAATTTTTAGTACAGGAGATCACGAAAATTTTTTTTTTTTTTTTTTTTTAATTTATTTAAATAAAAGAAACAAAAGTGATTACAAAAATACATACCAAAAATCAACGAGATTTGTCTGATGTGTACTACAGTTAGCGTCGATGCGACTTAGATAAGGAGCGAGCTCGCGACCTTGGCTTGCAGCTATGCTATTCACTTTAACGAGCGACTCAACAAATTATAAAAAAAAATATCTCTCCTCTCACTTAGTTCGTCATACACAGGTTGTTCAGAAAATATGTTTTCAATTTAGATTTTATATTTCTTTTGTTTATACTATTTTTGAAAGTAGGATCCATATTATTCAATAAACGGGGAATTAGGTATTGAACGGTTCTTTTACCATATAAGTTTGAAGATTTACTTATTATTAAACGTTGGTTAGTTTGTTGACGGGTTAGGATTTTGTGATTAATTTTATGTTGTATGTTGGAATTAAAAAATTCTTCTTTGAGCAAATTGTACTGAAATTTAAATTGGACCGGTAGGACCTTACAATGTTTAAACAAGTATTCTTCATTATTTTTACAGATTTTGTTAATGTTTTTAGATACTAACTGTTTTAATATTTTTACTTGTAGATTTAGAATACGATTTAGATAAGTGTTAAATGTTCTACCGTAACTGCTCAGACCGTAAGTTATTATTGAGTCAGATAATGCGTTGTATAACATTATTAGGATTTTATGGGGTATTTTATATTTTATGATTTTTAAGTTCGCAAGGAATGATCTTAGTTTATTACAAACAGCATTTATGTGAGGTTTCCAATTGAAATTTTTGTCAACTATTAGTCCTAAGTAAGTGTGATTTTCAACGGTTTCAATTATAGGGCAGTTGCACTTACTTATATTCCCATGAAAACAGAAGTGATTGTGAGCCTTTAAACTGTTACTTATGTCATAGTAAGTTTTAGTATATGGTGATCGTATATGTAATAATTTTGTCTTATTGGAGTTAAGAATAAGACCATTATCGTGACACCATTTATTGATGTTGTCAAAATCAAATTGAAGTTTGTCTAAGGCGTGTCGTACGTTCTTATCAGAAACTAGCAAGCACGTATCGTCCGCATATTGATACGAGGTACAATATTTTAAAATATTGTGCATATCATTAACATAAGCCAGAAAGTGCAGGGGACCAAGAACAGAACCCTGGGCAGTTCCTTCTTTAATTGGCAAAACGTTGCTTATAGCGTTACCTACTTTTACATAATATGAGCGGTTACTAAGATAATTTTGACACCACGTTAACATTGGACCTCTGATGCCAGAGTCTTCCAACTTGTTTAACAAGCAATCATGATTCAGAGTGTCGAAGGCTTTTGAAAAATCTATGAAAAGCGCGAGTACATGTTTTCTACCGTCTAAATGTTTATTAACTTCGTTTGAAAAATTCGACAATAAAGATGTAGTACTTTTACCCGGCTGAAAACCATATTGATTTTCGCAAATAATTTTGTGCTTATTGTAGAACGAGTGAATTTGATCGCTAATGTATTTTTCAATGATTTTATCAATGGACGATAATAGAGAAATAGGCCGGTAGTTACATACATCACTTTGTTTCCCTTGTTTATATACCGGACGGACGCAGCTCTGCTTCAGGTCATCGGGGTATGTGCCTACTGAGATACTGCTATTGATGAGATGCGCAAGAACTGTTGATATTTTATTTGAAATCTTTTTTATGTCTATTATTCTGATACCGTCACAACCAGGTGTCTTTCTGCTATTTAGTTTTTGTATAATCGTGTTTACTTTTTTAGGGTCGGCTTTTCTACAATAAAAACTGACATTTGTTGTTCTGTTATAAGATTTAGTATTGAGAAGTTTGATTTGACAAGTAGGAATAATGGCTCTCAGAGCATTTCTGAATTCATTCGCAAATTTGTTGGCAATGTCAAGATGGGTTGCTTTGTGGTCACTAAAGGCGTTTAGAATTATGTCATCAATTGACGACACAGCTCTGCCACATATCGAATTTATTATTTGCCACATTTTACGAGGGTTTTTCGCGTTTAAATTAATTTCGGTTTTGTAATATTTATTTTTCTTAGCTTCAAAAATTTTATTAATTTTGTTACGAAATTTATTGTATTCTAATCTTAGACATTTATTTGTTACGTCTTTTTTCCATTTACTAAATAACGCATCCCTTTTGTCTAACATATTTATCATGTATTGAGTAACCCAAGGTTGTTTGACGCATTTAAAACGATGTTGAGTTTTATGTTCTCTGGATTTATTATATGCATATTTAAATTTAGATTTTATAAAATCATATATTTTAATTGGACAAGACATATTTTCTGCAACAGACCAATTAGTACTATTTAGTTCCGTATATAAAATATTACTATCGTAATTCATTTTTTTATAATTTTTACAATCATTCTGTATATTATTCGTACTCGTTCCGTCACAAGCCAGCAAAACAACACGATGATCAGCTAGAACTGTATCGACCGCCGCCGTGCACGGATTCATAGTAGTAAATCGCGTAAATATATGATCAATGCAAGACTTTGTTACTTTGTTTAGTCTCATTTCAATACGAGTATAGTCGGTAATTCCCATTATAAATCCGTGTTCGGAGAGCGTGTTTACATACAAATCTTTAATAGCAGAATCACATTTTAAGTCAATATTCGCATCACCGAGTATGATCGCGTCAGGAGTTTGAATGTTATGTAAAATTTGCTTAAGTTCGAATACAAAAGTGGTCTTATCTGTATGTGGTGGCCTATATAATGCACACAGTGTTATGGAGTGTTTGTTTGCGGTTATTAACGTCCCTGTTAGTGTTTCAAAACTAGTTTTTTTTGTAGATATAGTGGTAAACTTGAGATAGTTTTTGACGTACACTATTATTCCGCCACCTTTTTGTTTTTTCCGTAGTTCTGTATGCATTTTATAGCCAGGTATATTATATAAGCTGCTTATATTATAAGAAATGCCTACTTCTGTTAGGACGATGACGTCAATGGGAGTGACACACGATTTAATCGTAACTAGTAGATTGTTATAATTTTTAATGAGCGATCGGATATTCACATGAACACATAACATATTTATTTGATTAAACGGAACGCATTTGATGAATGAGTTTATTGTTGAGCAGTTAAATATTTCTTGAGAGCTATTGTAGGTTGTGTTAACATTATCCATACTTTGCTATGGTGTAGAAGTTAATTAATACAAGAGTTAACAAATATTTAGTTGGATAATAAGGATTCTATATCTAACAGTGAACGAAGAATGGTAGGTCGACTTTTATCATCGGATTTTTTAGCATATACAATACCCGACTTGCACCATACAAATTTATAATTTGATTTTAACTTTTGTTGGGCATTGTAGAGAAGTATTTTTGTTCGATGAGATAACGCTTCTCTAACGAACACACGACGGTTAGAGACATCATAAGGTAGTTGTGGCAAGATGTTCCCGGCTGTGAGTTCTTTACTTTTAGCGGACTTCAGCCACTCATTGCGCGCAGCATTTGACTTAACCTCCACCACTATATGCCCTGGTTGAGGACGGTCCTTAGGCTTCGATACACGGCGATACGATAATACATCACTCATTTTGACATCTAGCTTCTGGGCAACGCACTCCAACACTTGACCTAAGTTTTGGTTAGGGGCTTCTGGGATCCCTGCTATTTCCATTGAGCTGGCGAGCATTTTTTGGTCTACTTCATTAATGTGTTGTTCAACAGCAGCCAATCTAATTTCCAAATTCTTGTTCTTATTTTGTAAATCGGAATTTTTATTAAGTAGCGATTTTATGGTATTTTCCTGTCTTTTTACCAGTTCTTCAAGATCAGTTATTTGACCATTCATATGTTCTAGTGCAGTTGTTAAATCGCTTAATTCTGTTTTGATAATCTTTTGCATTTCGCGGGTGATACTCGACACTAATTTATTGTGGTCAAATACTGGTTGTGAACCTGCGTCTTCGTCGTCTGAGCTATCTTCACGTGGTACAAAGAAGGAAGATCGCTTGGATACGCTGCTGAGGCATTGATCACAACTCCATTCCAAACCGTCAGAATTACGTAACGCTATGATTTGTTTAGAGGTTAGCTTTGCACACGCGGTTGATGCATGGACAGATTTATTGCATCTGCTACATTCCAGTCCTGGGAACCTTGGTGTTATGTTTTTATTACAACACACACACTTTTTAATCGGCATGACTAATACGGACACGTTAGCAACAGTAATTATAATTAAAACTCGTCTCGCCGCGATTAAACGGACATTACCGCCCGCACGGTCGAACACTAACTCCAACCGTTTATTTATACTATAATGATCATAGTCAATGATTGACGATGATGATTGCCAAGTACAGGCAATTATGCCCTCTTATATATTATACTAGAGGAGGGATACTAGCCTAACCTAATTAAAACAAGCATTACCAAACATTCAACCAAACGAACATGAGAGTTATAATAAAAATCCTCTAGATCACATTGATAATTGACTGGCCTATTAGCGCAGGTGGCAGTAACCCTTTAGGTCCTTGGGTCGTAGATTTGATTCACCCGAGAGGTGCATTTTCTAAAAAAAATAGTTTGGGTTTGTTCGTAATTGTTAATTGCTGTTTATAATACGCTTTTCGTAGAAGAAAAACATCGCGAGGAAACCTGCATATCTCTAGAATTCTGAGGATATGTGTTACCTACCAAGCCACATTTGAACAGTGTGGTGAGTCTTAGCTTTAAAACTGGACAGAGGATGCCTATGCCCAGTAATGGGATAGTAGCAGACCGTTTCATTACTTTTACAATAATCTTTTAAGATAATCAAGTAAATGCATAATCGTGGCTCTCCATAGATAATATTACCATTAAATGTAAAACATAATATATAAAATTCTTAATATAATGTTATTACTTGCCATCGATGTATTTTTCGTATTACTATGCTAATTTCCTGATGAGCGTGAAAAAGACATTTTCTGTATTCTCAAAAAGTTAATTAATAAATTTTAAGAGTCATCTATACGTTATAAACAAGTAAAACAAAATTTAAATATTTATAACACTGTCCGCATAAATTTAACGTAACTTTCGTACAGATGGTGCAAAGAAAAAGAAGTGCAAATTCAGGTTGTTACTGAGTTGGTCAGTGACATAAAGAGCGTAAGAGCTTTATGCGAAATTGGCAAAATCATTCTCAATATGGGTAAAAATCTATCAACAGATTCGATTTTTGTAAAACGAGGCGAATGTTTGTCATTTGTGGTGGGTAGTGTATTAATTTTTACAAATTCTGAATGTATCAGGTATGAGAACGGATAGTACAACAGATAGTAATAGATAGACTATATTTATTATTACATATATTTTCTTTTATCGCGGATTATAGCAAAATAATATTTTCATTACTTTTGTATTGTGGACGTCCGCAAAGTAACGCTTTATTTTATAAATTTAAATATTAAATATTAGATACTAGACGTGTTTATTTACAGATAATTTTTGTAATCCATCTTCTGATAATACTCAGGTGTGAAATGTTTAGTCAGAATCAATTAGGCGGCGAATCGTTCTTAAGATACTCTTTTGCCTTGTTGAGACACAGGGTATATGTACTAATTGTCTTTTGTAATATAATACTTTGTATTTAAGTCTATTTTAAGCTACTATAATCGCACCATCTTAATTGGCCTTTGACAACCAATTGAAAGCTCAATTATGATATAAAATCAATGAAAATAATACCAACTTCTTATTAATATTATTCATATTACTCCAATAAATATCAAGTGTTAATAAATTAATGTTATTTCATACTACCCTCGTCATAAGTCTGATATTCCCCAGAGGACTATATCAAATAACGTCGAGTAGTCTCACCTAAATTTTTGGTAACATAAAATACAAATTATACCAGAAATTCGTTCGGTTTCATGTTTTGTGTTTAGCTCCTGTTTTCAAAGAAAAAATATATTTTTTTAGTTCGGTATACATGCTTTTGAGCTGTGATAGCCCAGCGGTGAGACCGTGCGACTCTTTCGAGGGGAACACGAGTTCAAACCCGGGCAATCACTAATGAATTTTTCTATTAAAACTCATGTGTCTAATTCATAATTGCAATTTATCACACGCTTTTCGGTGAAGGAAACCGAAACCTGCATATCTCTAAAGAATTCTGGAGATATGTGTAACCTATCAATCCGCATTGGAGCAGCGTGGTAGGTCTTAGCTCCAACCCTTCTATCCAGAAACGGAGAGAGGAGGCCTATTCCCAGTAGTGGGATTGTAACAGGCCGCTACTTTTATACATTCTTCAACCATACCAACATTGCTCCAGCGGATTCTACGATAGTCAGTAGGTATTTCCAGGATAGGATAGGATCCTTTAAAACTCCTGTATCGTCTATTGAACGTCCCATGAAAATTGGTTTAGCCATTCCGGAGCATTTACTATAAACCTGAACTTTCTTCAAAAATTGCATTATCTTTTAATCAAAACCGTACAGAAATCCGTTCAGTAGATTTTTAGAAAATCAATAACGTACAGACAGACAGCTTGCCAAGCTTACAGCAAACCAAGTCCCCAAGGTTCAATAATATGTATACAAAAGAATTACAATTCTAATTGACAAAGTTGTGCATACAAATTCCTATAATGCAACTAGCTAGCTCTTTTTTTCGATTTTATAATAGACTTTATAATGCAAATTACTGAAATTTAATATAAATATTGCATTTTACTAGATTAATGTGCGTTTACAACGGCCTATAACGTATTCAATGCAATGATGTCAGAGGTCAAGGGTGCTTGGGACGCTGTTGCGGGCTGGATACTTCATTTAATGATCTAACTTTAATGATACTGTGCGACTGCAACATCTGTTTGTATATGTTGAAATCAGGCGAAGTATGACAAAACATATGAAAAAAATGACATACAATTCTTGCTTTGCTTAGCAACGATGAAATTAGATTTATGTCTGAGGTGGTTAGTGCCGTTAAATAGCGAATTTGTATTAAACGAGTAGTTTATATAAATAAAACTTTCTATACTCACGTTAGAACGACTAGTTTTGAGTCTGTCCAGTGCCCATGTTCATGAGCCCTTTATACGGGCACTCTTTATACCGAAACTAGTTTAGCTGATCCGACAGAATAAGGCGTGAGTACAGACAGTTTTTATACATAAACTATGATTACACCTCACGAGACTTTAAATTTTTTGTTGAATTTGATTTTTGGAATCTCGTTTACGACGTACACTTGATACTTTTAATCAAAATACTGAGTCTAGGTAGTAAGTGGTGTCGACGTTTGTTACGTTTAATACAAATATGCTGGATTAATAAATATATGCCTGTGATAAGTATATAATTAATCCTGATAAGAAAAACCATTTTTGCCAATTCTTATAGCAGAATACCACTATACCTAACCGGTGGTCGTTTTGGTTATTATATATCAATTTAAATTGAATTTCGACTATTTAACAGCCTCTTTTTTGTGTATTATAATAATTAATTTTTAAAACATTTTCTTATAATAATGTAAGCCTATTATACTGTTGAAGACTATTGATGATAAGAAAGACTGGATTTAAGTTAGAACAAGTTCGCACTAGATTATATTATTATTTTTGATTTATTAAACAAATATACAAATAAACATTATTGAAACAAATAATTATTTTTGAAAAGAGTAGAGAGAGTCTAGACTCTAGATGGAGTCTTCTCTATAAGAGAACATTTCCTTAACAGTTGTAGCTTCATTGTAATTTTACGATTCAAGAGACCTCGTAGAAGCCGATTTGAATAACGAATTATTTGAATTTGAATAGTTAATCGCAATAATGCAACATTACATAAAATCAGTGATGTAGGAAAAATGATTTTAAAACGCCTGTATTAACTATCATCATGTATCGGTGAAATATTATTTAAAATTAGCATCATATCTTATAATTTAAATTTTTAATTCAGATATGAGTTAAACGCCCTATGGAAAGCTATACGGTTTTTAAAAATGAATTAAGGCTTCATTAAAAATTCATTACGCAATTTATTCTATAGCAATCTTTTTTATAACTTGGGAATACGATTAATAACTCGCAAATAAAATTATATTTACCGACTGGTTTTCAACCGCTGCATGTCTTATCATCGTGTTACTGGTGCAATATGTACACATGTATTTAAACAAAAGTAATAATAAAATTATTTTGCTATAATCCGCGATACAGTAAATAGAAAATATTTATAGTGCTAAATGTATAGTGGACAATCCGTTTTTTCATACCCGTTACATGCAGGATTCGTAAAAACACATGCACAAACCTCCACCACTGCCACCACAATACACAAGCACTACACACGTTCACTATCTCAAACTCAATGCGGGTTTCGCCCCGCAACCGAAGCATCATCAGGAGATAGAGTCCACGACAAAATCGCAGAGCTTGTATCGGGTATGAAAAAACGGATAGTCCACTATACATTTAGCACTTTATCGCGGATTATAGCAAAATAATTTTATTATTACTTTTGTATTATGGATCTCCGCAAAGTAACGCCTAATTCTATAAATTATTTATACAAAACTAATTGCGCGCGTGTGTGTATGCATCTAATGTACTATCACTTAAATTTTGAATTAATTTCTATTGTTTTACATCGTCTTTTCAAGCAACAACCTTTAAAACGATTAAGTAGTAAGTAACGGCCTGTTAATATGTCCACTGCTGGGCTAAGGCCTCCTCTTTCCGTTTTTTGGAGAGAAGGATTAGAGCTAAGACCTACCACGCTGCTCCAATGCGGATTGGTAGGTTACACATATACCTAGAATTCTCTAGAGATATGCAGGTTTCCTCACGATGCTTGACCGAAAAGCGTGTGGTAAATTGCAATTATCATAAGTTTTAATAGAAAAACTCATTTGTGCTTGTCCGGGGTTTGAACCCATGATCGTCTCTAGAGGGTCACACGGTCTCACCGCTAGGCTATCACAGCTTATTAGCAAACGATTAAGCATATAATTATGTTTATAAAACTGTATGATTCTTTATTTAAAGTGAATTAATTTTACGGGTAATGTTAAAAAATATCTTCGGAATATAATTTACTCAAATTCATTGGAATAAATGAGATAGTACATACAACGTATTGAGGAGGTTCCTTAATCTGAGAACTAGATAGAACTGTGATTTCTAAACTCTATTAAAATTTAAAGAAGCAAGTTCAACAAAACAATCCTTACTTCTGATGGTTTGAGTGCCCTTCGTTTCCGCGGGGGTGCGCAATTGCTTTTAGTATTTTTTTTTATAATGTAATTTTATTGATAATATGAGTGCGTAAAATAATCTTGTTGTTTCAAAATGCGTTCACATAAAATAAAAACTTTTGTATTTTCTCTCTACCCTCTTACGTCGCGCGTCGGCTCGAATATAAAAATGCAAATTAACTGCCTGTTAATATTGTAAATTAAAGGCTTTCTTTTCCTCCCTTCGCAGTGAAGGAGTTTCGGAGCATTATATTAGATCGTAAAATTTCTGCTTTGCAAACGGAATTGATACAGTTACAAGGGAACAAATTATTATTCACATTTTATAACATCCGTTTTATAGTCTGATTTATAGAAGCAGGCGTTACTTTGCGGAATTCCATATTACAAGTAATATAACAGAAACAACTACTCTGCTATAATCCGCACGGGTTAAGTGAATGCATGCAAAGCCAATGTGTATGAAGCAGGCAAAATCTACGCACCTTATACATGTAGGACCAGCCACCACATGCACCCCAAGGCGCAATTCACCAGCAACAACGAACACAAAAGCAGCACACACACCCACCACCACAATCTCGACGATCGTTTCGCCCCGAAACCGAAGCATCATCAGGAGGATAGGCTTCACGACAAAAATCGTACTGCGCCGCGCTACCCACACAAGCAGTCTTAAATAGTTCAACTCCCACCAATACCCTCCCCTCCGAACACATGCAGCAAAACGGAATTAGATACATTTACTTGCTCGTTAATTAAGTGACCATTGTTATTTTTTATTATCTCAAGATGCTCTAACGTATTGAGGCGGAGTCCCTTATCACAAGTGTGGAGAATATGATATGAATGGTCATTAGGCACTTTATGACCGCTTTCTAGCAAATGTTTTGCAAAATTAGAATTTTGTGGTTTATTATTCCTAAACGCAGCCATATGTTCCCGGAATCGAACCGCAAAACTTCGGCCAGTCTGACCCACATATGTACCGTTGCACTCAGGACAATCTATTTTATAAACCCCAGATTTTTTACCCTTATCTAATGTATCTTTATTTTTACACAACAAACTACGAAGCGATTGGTTAGTTTTAAAAGAGAGTTTAGTACCCGATTTTGATTTAAATATATTTGCCACTCGATCTGTTAATTTTCCAAAGTAAGTCAGACTGGCTTTATAGTTAGTTTTATTAAAAGATGGTACCGCATACAAAAGTTTAGCGACTTGAGATTTGTGTTTATTTTTAATTATGTTTTTAACCGTGTCTGTAGTGTAACCATTGGAAAGTGCTATCTGGTAAATTATTTGTAACTCCTTTTCATAGCTGTTTTTTGAGAGAGGGACCGACAATAACCTATGGACGTAGCTATGAAAGGCAGCAAGTTTATGCTGCCAAGGGTGGCAAGACGAAGCCGGTATGATCGTATCGGTGTAAGTCGGTTTGCGAAAGATCTCAAATGAATGTTTATTATCAACGCGAGTAATAATCAAGTCTAAAAAGTTCAGCGAGCCAATTTGTTCGTATTCTAATTTAAATGTTATTTTGGGATGTTTTTTATTTAAAGTATGGAAAAATTTATCAAGTTGTCTAGTAGTACCTGTCCAGCATATAATAATATCATCTACATATCTATAATAGTATAGAATATTTTTGTTATGAACAATATGTTGGTTTTCGAAATTATCCATGAAAATTTCAGCCATCAGTGGACTCAAAGGTGATCCCATTGCTAAACCATCCTTTTGATGAAAGAATTGGTTATTGAATCTAAAATAATTTTGTTCCATACATAGTTGAGTTAATTCTAACAATTCTAAGGTCTCACCAGGATGTGAACATTTTTTCTCGAGTAAATTGCTTAAAATGTTCAATGATTCCTTATATGGCACATTCGTGAATAGACTATCAACGTCTAATGAGACTAATTTACATTGAGGTGGTAAATTTATATCTTTAATCTTGTTAATAAGCTGAAGGCTGTTTTTTAAAGCATATGATGGTCGAAAGGACGTTTTCATAGGTATAATTTTATTTAAATGTTTGGCTAATTTATATGCTGGGGCACCAATGTAAGAGACAACAGGACGAATTGGAATATTATTTTTATGGATCTTTGGCAAACCATATAACATTGGAGCGCGAGGATTCATCTCAGTGACCTTCAATTTTGATGTATTTGTGGGAAGTATATATTGACAATTGTTAATCAATTGTTTAAATGCACATGAAAACTTTTTCGTGGGATCTGTAGGTAACTTAACAAAATCATCACCTTGGATAACATTATTAACCTTTTCGAGATATAAATCCCGTTTTAAAATAACAACTGTGTTCCCTTTATCAGCTTTTGAAACTACAAGGCTATTTGCGGATATAGTTTTTTGTAATGTCTTAATAGTTTTAATTTCTGGATTAAGTGAGCGAAAAATTGGAGTGGTTTTAATTTCATGCGCAACTAAATTTCTGATGATGTTATCCTCTTTATTAGCGATAACGGCCAACTCAGCATCAACAGCTAATGTCTCTAATGTTTTTTTACTGGTGTTTTGGGGGATGCTATATTTTAAACCTTTTTCCAAGAGTGTTATTTCACTGTCAGACAAAAGAACATCTGTAAGGTTCTTAACACGTGGGTAAAACGAGTGTGAGTTTTCCTTATCCAAATAATTGGATATTTTATTATTATTTTTTGGGGTAAGACTGACTAAGTGTTTCAACTTATTACGTTGTGACAAGTATTTTTTGTGGACTTCTATAGAAGCAAGCTCCCTAGCCTTTATATCCAAAAGATCAAACTCTACGTTGTGTAATTTAAAGGAAAGTTCTGAATGTAGTACTTTGAGATGAAGTTTTAAGTTGTCCCTAACCGTGAACCAATGACGTGATTCCTCATTCAACCAAGTGATTTGGGCTTTTTTAACGGCAATTTCCGATGACCTACTATGTGTGTTACATTTAACTTTAATATAACTGGGTATAACGCCTAGGTGTTTGCATTGTTGGTTGAACCAAACATTCTGGACGGCGACGCGGTGCAATTTTGTGAATTTAATGTAAAGTCTAGCCTGAACGGTCAAGCTCACCGTTTTTAAATGATTTATAGAAGCAGGCGTTACTTTGCGGAATTCCATATTACAAGTAATATAACAGAAACAACTACTCTGCTATAATCCGCACGGGTTAAGTGAATGCATGCAAAGCCAATGTGTATGAAGCAGGCAAAATCTACGCACCTTATACATGTAGGACCAGCCACCACATGCACCCCAAGGCGCAATTCACCAGCAACAACGAACACAAAAGCAGCACACACACCCACCACCACAATCTCGACGATCGTTTCGCCCCGAAACCGAAGCATCATCAGGAGGATAGGCTTCACGACAAAAATCGTACTGCGCCGCGCTACCCACACAAGCAGTCTTAAATAGTTCAACTCCCACCAATACCCTCCCCTCCGAACACATGCAGCAAAACGGAATTAGATACATTTACTTGCTCGTTAATTAAGTGACCATTGTTATTTTTTATTATCTCAAGATGCTCTAACGTATTGAGGCGGAGTCCCTTATCACAAGTGTGGAGAATATGATATGAATGGTCATTAGGCACTTTATGACCGCTTTCTAGCAAATGTTTTGCAAAATTAGAATTTTGTGGTTTATTATTCCTAAACGCAGCCATATGTTCCCGGAATCGAACCGCAAAACTTCGGCCAGTCTGACCCACATATGTACCGTTGCACTCAGGACAATCTATTTTATAAACCCCAGATTTTTTACCCTTATCTAATGTATCTTTATTTTTACACAACAAACTACGAAGCGATTGGTTAGTTTTAAAAGAGAGTTTAGTACCCGATTTTGATTTAAATATATTTGCCACTCGATCTGTTAATTTTCCAAAGTAAGTCAGACTGGCTTTATAGTTAGTTTTATTAAAAGATGGTACCGCATACAAAAGTTTAGCGACTTGAGATTTGTGTTTATTTTTAATTATGTTTTTAACCGTGTCTGTAGTGTAACCATTGGAAAGTGCTATCTGGTAAATTATTTGTAACTCCTTTTCATAGCTGTTTTTTGAGAGAGGGACCGACAATAACCTATGGACGTAGCTATGAAAGGCAGCAAGTTTATGCTGCCAAGGGTGGCAAGACGAAGCCGGTATGATCGTATCGGTGTAAGTCGGTTTGCGAAAGATCTCAAATGAATGTTTATTATCAACGCGAGTAATAATCAAGTCTAAAAAGTTCAGCGAGCCAATTTGTTCGTATTCTAATTTAAATGTTATTTTGGGATGTTTTTTATTTAAAGTATGGAAAAATTTATCAAGTTGTCTAGTAGTACCTGTCCAGCATATAATAATATCATCTACATATCTATAATAGTATAGAATATTTTTGTTATGAACAATATGTTGGTTTTCGAAATTATCCATGAAAATTTCAGCCATCAGTGGACTCAAAGGTGATCCCATTGCTAAACCATCCTTTTGATGAAAGAATTGGTTATTGAATCTAAAATAATTTTGTTCCATACATAGTTGAGTTAATTCTAACAATTCTAAGGTCTCACCAGGATGTGAACATTTTTTCTCGAGTAAATTGCTTAAAATGTTCAATGATTCCTTATATGGCACATTCGTGAATAGACTATCAACGTCTAATGAGACTAATTTACATTGAGGTGGTAAATTTATATCTTTAATCTTGTTAATAAGCTGAAGGCTGTTTTTTAAAGCATATGATGGTCGAAAGGACGTTTTCATAGGTATAATTTTATTTAAATGTTTGGCTAATTTATATGCTGGGGCACCAATGTAAGAGACAACAGGACGAATTGGAATATTATTTTTATGGATCTTTGGCAAACCATATAACATTGGAGCGCGAGGATTCATCTCAGTGACCTTCAATTTTGATGTATTTGTGGGAAGTATATATTGACAATTGTTAATCAATTGTTTAAATGCACATGAAAACTTTTTCGTGGGATCTGTAGGTAACTTAACAAAATCATCACCTTGGATAACATTATTAACCTTTTCGAGATATAAATCCCGTTTTAAAATAACAACTGTGTTCCCTTTATCAGCTTTTGAAACTACAAGGCTATTTGCGGATATAGTTTTTTGTAATGTCTTAATAGTTTTAATTTCTGGATTAAGTGAGCGAAAAATTGGAGTGGTTTTAATTTCATGCGCAACTAAATTTCTGATGATGTTATCCTCTTTATTAGCGATAACGGCCAACTCAGCATCAACAGCTAATGTCTCTAATGTTTTTTTACTGGTGTTTTGGGGGATGCTATATTTTAAACCTTTTTCCAAGAGTGTTATTTCACTGTCAGACAAAAGAACATCTGTAAGGTTCTTAACACGTGGGTAAAACGAGTGTGAGTTTTCCTTATCCAAATAATTGGATATTTTATTATTATTTTTTGGGGTAAGACTGACTAAGTGTTTCAACTTATTACGTTGTGACAAGTATTTTTTGTGGACTTCTATAGAAGCAAGCTCCCTAGCCTTTATATCCAAAAGATCAAACTCTACGTTGTGTAATTTAAAGGAAAGTACTGAATGTAGTACTTTGAGATGAAGTTTTAAGTTGTCCCTAACCGTGAACCAATGACGTGATTCCTCATTCAACCAAGTGATTTGGGCTTTTTTAACGGCAATTTCCGATGACCTACTATGTGTGTTACATTTAACTTTAATATAACTGGGTATAACGCCTAGGTGTTTGCATTGTTGGTTGAACCAAACATTCTGGACGGCGACGCGGTGCAATTTTGTGAATTTAATGTAAAGTCTAGCCTGAACGGTCAAGCTCACCGTTTTTAAATGATTTATAGAAGCAGGCGTTACTTTGCGGAATTCCATATTACAAGTAATATAACAGAAACAACTACTCTGCTATAATCCGCACGGGTTAAGTGAATGCATGCAAAGCCAATGTGTATGAAGCAGGCAAAATCTACGCACCTTATACATGTAGGACCAGCCACCACATGCACCCCAAGGCGCAATTCACCAGCAACAACGAACACAAAAGCAGCACACACACCCACCACCACAATCTCGACGATCGTTTCGCCCCGAAACCGAAGCATCATCAGGAGGATAGGCTTCACGACAAAAATCGTACTGCGCCGCGCTACCCACACAAGCAGTCTTAAATAGTTCAACTCCCACCAATACCCTCCCCTCCGAACACATGCAGCAAAACGGAATTAGATACATTTACTTGCTCGTTAATTAAGTGACCATTGTTATTTTTTATTATCTCAAGATGCTCTAACGTATTGAGGCGGAGTCCCTTATCACAAGTGTGGAGAATATGATATGAATGGTCATTAGGCACTTTATGACCGCTTTCTAGCAAATGTTTTGCAAAATTAGAATTTTGTGGTTTATTATTCCTAAACGCAGCCATATGTTCCCGGAATCGAACCGCAAAACTTCGGCCAGTCTGACCCACATATGTACCGTTGCACTCAGGACAATCTATTTTATAAACCCCAGATTTTTTACCCTTATCTAATGTATCTTTATTTTTACACAACAAACTACGAAGCGATTGGTTAGTTTTAAAAGAGAGTTTAGTACCCGATTTTGATTTAAATATATTTGCCACTCGATCTGTTAATTTTCCAAAGTAAGTCAGACTGGCTTTATAGTTAGTTTTATTAAAAGATGGTACCGCATACAAAAGTTTAGCGACTTGAGATTTGTGTTTATTTTTAATTATGTTTTTAACCGTGTCTGTAGTGTAACCATTGGAAAGTGCTATCTGGTAAATTATTTGTAACTCCTTTTCATAGCTGTTTTTTGAGAGAGGGACCGACAATAACCTATGGACGTAGCTATGAAAGGCAGCAAGTTTATGCTGCCAAGGGTGGCAAGACGAAGCCGGTATGATCGTATCGGTGTAAGTCGGTTTGCGAAAGATCTCAAATGAATGTTTATTATCAACGCGAGTAATAATCAAGTCTAAAAAGTTCAGCGAGCCAATTTGTTCGTATTCTAATTTAAATGTTATTTTGGGATGTTTTTTATTTAAAGTATGGAAAAATTTATCAAGTTGTCTAGTAGTACCTGTCCAGCATATAATAATATCATCTACATATCTATAATAGTATAGAATATTTTTGTTATGAACAATATGTTGGTTTTCGAAATTATCCATGAAAATTTCAGCCATCAGTGGACTCAAAGGTGATCCCATTGCTAAACCATCCTTTTGATGAAAGAATTGGTTATTGAATCTAAAATAATTTTGTTCCATACATAGTTGAGTTAATTCTAACAATTCTAAGGTCTCACCAGGATGTGAACATTTTTTCTCGAGTAAATTGCTTAAAATGTTCAATGATTCCTTATATGGCACATTCGTGAATAGACTATCAACGTCTAATGAGACTAATTTACATTGAGGTGGTAAATTTATATCTTTAATCTTGTTAATAAGCTGAAGGCTGTTTTTTAAAGCATATGATGGTCGAAAGGACGTTTTCATAGGTATAATTTTATTTAAATGTTTGGCTAATTTATATGCTGGGGCACCAATGTAAGAGACAACAGGACGAATTGGAATATTATTTTTATGGATCTTTGGCAAACCATATAACATTGGAGCGCGAGGATTCATCTCAGTGACCTTCAATTTTGATGTATTTGTGGGAAGTATATATTGACAATTGTTAATCAATTGTTTAAATGCACATGAAAACTTTTTCGTGGGATCTGTAGGTAACTTAACAAAATCATCACCTTGGATAACATTATTAACCTTTTCGAGATATAAATCCCGTTTTAAAATAACAACTGTGTTCCCTTTATCAGCTTTTGAAACTACAAGGCTATTTGCGGATATAGTTTTTTGTAATGTCTTAATAGTTTTAATTTCTGGATTAAGTGAGCGAAAAATTGGAGTGGTTTTAATTTCATGCGCAACTAAATTTCTGATGATGTTATCCTCTTTATTAGCGATAACGGCCAACTCAGCATCAACAGCTAATGTCTCTAATGTTTTTTTACTGGTGTTTTGGGGGATGCTATATTTTAAACCTTTTTCCAAGAGTGTTATTTCACTGTCAGACAAAAGAACATCTGTAAGGTTCTTAACACGTGGGTAAAACGAGTGTGAGTTTTCCTTATCCAAATAATTGGATATTTTATTATTATTTTTTGGGGTAAGACTGACTAAGTGTTTCAACTTATTACGTTGTGACAAGTATTTTTTGTGGACTTCTATAGAAGCAAGCTCCCTAGCCTTTATATCCAAAAGATCAAACTCTACGTTGTGTAATTTAAAGGAAAGTTCTGAATGTAGTACTTTGAGATGAAGTTTTAAGTTGTCCCTAACCGTGAACCAATGACGTGATTCCTCATTCAACCAAGTGATTTGGGCTTTTTTAACGGCAATTTCCGATGACCTACTATGTGTGTTACATTTAACTTTAATATAACTGGGTATAACGCCTAGGTGTTTGCATTGTTGGTTGAACCAAACATTCTGGACGGCGACGCGGTGCAATTTTGTGAATTTAATGTAAAGTCTAGCCTGAACGGTCAAGCTCACCGTTTTTAAATGATTTATAGAAGCAGGCGTTACTTTGCGGAATTCCATATTACAAGTAATATAACAGAAACAACTACTCTGCTATAATCCGCACGGGTTAAGTGAATGCATGCAAAGCCAATGTGTATGAAGCAGGCAAAATCTACGCACCTTATACATGTAGGACCAGCCACCACATGCACCCCAAGGCGCAATTCACCAGCAACAACGAACACAAAAGCAGCACACACACCCACCACCACAATCTCGACGATCGTTTCGCCCCGAAACCGAAGCATCATCAGGAGGATAGGCTTCACGACAAAAATCGTACTGCGCCGCGCTACCCACACAAGCAGTCTTAAATAGTTCAACTCCCACCAATACCCTCCCCTCCGAACACATGCAGCAAAACGGAATTAGATACATTTACTTGCTCGTTAATTAAGTGACCATTGTTATTTTTTATTATCTCAAGATGCTCTAACGTATTGAGGCGGAGTCCCTTATCACAAGTGTGGAGAATATGATATGAATGGTCATTAGGCACTTTATGACCGCTTTCTAGCAAATGTTTTGCAAAATTAGAATTTTGTGGTTTATTATTCCTAAACGCAGCCATATGTTCCCGGAATCGAACCGCAAAACTTCGGCCAGTCTGACCCACATATGTACCGTTGCACTCAGGACAATCTATTTTATAAACCCCAGATTTTTTACCCTTATCTAATGTATCTTTATTTTTACACAACAAACTACGAAGCGATTGGTTAGTTTTAAAAGAGAGTTTAGTACCCGATTTTGATTTAAATATATTTGCCACTCGATCTGTTAATTTTCCAAAGTAAGTCAGACTGGCTTTATAGTTAGTTTTATTAAAAGATGGTACCGCATACAAAAGTTTAGCGACTTGAGATTTGTGTTTATTTTTAATTATGTTTTTAACCGTGTCTGTAGTGTAACCATTGGAAAGTGCTATCTGGTAAATTATTTGTAACTCCTTTTCATAGCTGTTTTTTGAGAGAGGGACCGACAATAACCTATGGACGTAGCTATGAAAGGCAGCAAGTTTATGCTGCCAAGGGTGGCAAGACGAAGCCGGTATGATCGTATCGGTGTAAGTCGGTTTGCGAAAGATCTCAAATGAATGTTTATTATCAACGCGAGTAATAATCAAGTCTAAAAAGTTCAGCGAGCCAATTTGTTCGTATTCTAATTTAAATGTTATTTTGGGATGTTTTTTATTTAAAGTATGGAAAAATTTATCAAGTTGTCTAGTAGTACCTGTCCAGCATATAATAATATCATCTACATATCTATAATAGTATAGAATATTTTTGTTATGAACAATATGTTGGTTTTCGAAATTATCCATGAAAATTTCAGCCATCAGTGGACTCAAAGGTGATCCCATTGCTAAACCATCCTTTTGATGAAAGAATTGGTTATTGAATCTAAAATAATTTTGTTCCATACATAGTTGAGTTAATTCTAACAATTCTAAGGTCTCACCAGGATGTGAACATTTTTTCTCGAGTAAATTGCTTAAAATGTTCAATGATTCCTTATATGGCACATTCGTGAATAGACTATCAACGTCTAATGAGACTAATTTACATTGAGGTGGTAAATTTATATCTTTAATCTTGTTAATAAGCTGAAGGCTGTTTTTTAAAGCATATGATGGTCGAAAGGACGTTTTCATAGGTATAATTTTATTTAAATGTTTGGCTAATTTATATGCTGGGGCACCAATGTAAGAGACAACAGGACGAATTGGAATATTATTTTTATGGATCTTTGGCAAACCATATAACATTGGAGCGCGAGGATTCATCTCAGTGACCTTCAATTTTGATGTATTTGTGGGAAGTATATATTGACAATTGTTAATCAATTGTTTAAATGCACATGAAAACTTTTTCGTGGGATCTGTAGGTAACTTAACAAAATCATCACCTTGGATAACATTATTAACCTTTTCGAGATATAAATCCCGTTTTAAAATAACAACTGTGTTCCCTTTATCAGCTTTTGAAACTACAAGGCTATTTGCGGATATAGTTTTTTGTAATGTCTTAATAGTTTTAATTTCTGGATTAAGTGAGCGAAAAATTGGAGTGGTTTTAATTTCATGCGCAACTAAATTTCTGATGATGTTATCCTCTTTATTAGCGATAACGGCCAACTCAGCATCAACAGCTAATGTCTCTAATGTTTTTTTACTGGTGTTTTGGGGGATGCTATATTTTAAACCTTTTTCCAAGAGTGTTATTTCACTGTCAGACAAAAGAACATCTGTAAGGTTCTTAACACGTGGGTAAAACGAGTGTGAGTTTTCCTTATCCAAATAATTGGATATTTTATTATTATTTTTTGGGGTAAGACTGACTAAGTGTTTCAACTTATTACGTTGTGACAAGTATTTTTTGTGGACTTCTATAGAAGCAAGCTCCCTAGCCTTTATATCCAAAAGATCAAACTCTACGTTGTGTAATTTAAAGGAAAGTTCTGAATGTAGTACTTTGAGATGAAGTTTTAAGTTGTCCCTAACCGTGAACCAATGACGTGATTCCTCATTCAACCAAGTGATTTGGGCTTTTTTAACGGCAATTTCCGATGACCTACTATGTGTGTTACATTTAACTTTAATATAACTGGGTATAACGCCTAGGTGTTTGCATTGTTGGTTGAACCAAACATTCTGGACGGCGACGCGGTGCAATTTTGTGAATTTAATGTAAAGTCTAGCCTGAACGGTCAAGCTCACCGTTTTTAAATGATTTATAGAAGCAGGCGTTACTTTGCGGAATTCCATATTACAAGTAATATAACAGAAACAACTACTCTGCTATAATCCGCACGGGTTAAGTGAATGCATGCAAAGCCAATGTGTATGAAGCAGGCAAAATCTACGCACCTTATACATGTAGGACCAGCCACCACATGCACCCCAAGGCGCAATTCACCAGCAACAACGAACACAAAAGCAGCACACACACCCACCACCACAATCTCGACGATCGTTTCGCCCCGAAACCGAAGCATCATCAGGAGGATAGGCTTCACGACAAAAATCGTACTGCGCCGCGCTACCCACACAAGCAGTCTTAAATAGTTCAACTCCCACCAATACCCTCCCCTCCGAACACATGCAGCAAAACGGAATTAGATACATTTACTTGCTCGTTAATTAAGTGACCATTGTTATTTTTTATTATCTCAAGATGCTCTAACGTATTGAGGCGGAGTCCCTTATCACAAGTGTGGAGAATATGATATGAATGGTCATTAGGCACTTTATGACCGCTTTCTAGCAAATGTTTTGCAAAATTAGAATTTTGTGGTTTATTATTCCTAAACGCAGCCATATGTTCCCGGAATCGAACCGCAAAACTTCGGCCAGTCTGACCCACATATGTACCGTTGCACTCAGGACAATCTATTTTATAAACCCCAGATTTTTTACCCTTATCTAATGTATCTTTATTTTTACACAACAAACTACGAAGCGATTGGTTAGTTTTAAAAGAGAGTTTAGTACCCGATTTTGATTTAAATATATTTGCCACTCGATCTGTTAATTTTCCAAAGTAAGTCAGACTGGCTTTATAGTTAGTTTTATTAAAAGATGGTACCGCATACAAAAGTTTAGCGACTTGAGATTTGTGTTTATTTTTAATTATGTTTTTAACCGTGTCTGTAGTGTAACCATTGGAAAGTGCTATCTGGTAAATTATTTGTAACTCCTTTTCATAGCTGTTTTTTGAGAGAGGGACCGACAATAACCTATGGACGTAGCTATGAAAGGCAGCAAGTTTATGCTGCCAAGGGTGGCAAGACGAAGCCGGTATGATCGTATCGGTGTAAGTCGGTTTGCGAAAGATCTCAAATGAATGTTTATTATCAACGCGAGTAATAATCAAGTCTAAAAAGTTCAGCGAGCCAATTTGTTCGTATTCTAATTTAAATGTTATTTTGGGATGTTTTTTATTTAAAGTATGGAAAAATTTATCAAGTTGTCTAGTAGTACCTGTCCAGCATATAATAATATCATCTACATATCTATAATAGTATAGAATATTTTTGTTATGAACAATATGTTGGTTTTCGAAATTATCCATGAAAATTTCAGCCATCAGTGGACTCAAAGGTGATCCCATTGCTAAACCATCCTTTTGATGAAAGAATTGGTTATTGAATCTAAAATAATTTTGTTCCATACATAGTTGAGTTAATTCTAACAATTCTAAGGTCTCACCAGGATGTGAACATTTTTTCTCGAGTAAATTGCTTAAAATGTTCAATGATTCCTTATATGGCACATTCGTGAATAGACTATCAACGTCTAATGAGACTAATTTACATTGAGGTGGTAAATTTATATCTTTAATCTTGTTAATAAGCTGAAGGCTGTTTTTTAAAGCATATGATGGTCGAAAGGACGTTTTCATAGGTATAATTTTATTTAAATGTTTGGCTAATTTATATGCTGGGGCACCAATGTAAGAGACAACAGGACGAATTGGAATATTATTTTTATGGATCTTTGGCAAACCATATAACATTGGAGCGCGAGGATTCATCTCAGTGACCTTCAATTTTGATGTATTTGTGGGAAGTATATATTGACAATTGTTAATCAATTGTTTAAATGCACATGAAAACTTTTTCGTGGGATCTGTAGGTAACTTAACAAAATCATCACCTTGGATAACATTATTAACCTTTTCGAGATATAAATCCCGTTTTAAAATAACAACTGTGTTCCCTATATCAGCTTTTGAAACTACAAGGCTATTTGCGGATATAGTTTTTTGTAATGTCTTAATAGTTTTAATTTCTGGATTAAGTGAGCGAAAAATTGGAGTGGTTTTAATTTCATGCGCAACTAAATTTCTGATGATGTTATCCTCTTTATTAGCGATAACGGCCAACTCAGCATCAACAGCTAATGTCTCTAATGTTTTTTTACTGGTGTTTTGGGGGATGCTATATTTTAAACCTTTTTCCAAGAGTGTTATTTCACTGTCAGACAAAAGAACATCTGTAAGGTTCTTAACACGTGGGTAAAACGAGTGTGAGTTTTCCTTATCCAAATAATTGGATATTTTATTATTATTTTTTGGGGTAAGACTGACTAAGTGTTTCAACTTATTACGTTGTGACAAGTATTTTTTGTGGACTTCTATAGAAGCAAGCTCCCTAGCCTTTATATCCAAAAGATCAAACTCTACGTTGTGTAATTTAAAGGAAAGTTCTGAATGTAGTACTTTGAGATGAAGTTTTAAGTTGTCCCTAACCGTGAACCAATGACGTGATTCCTCATTCAACCAAGTGATTTGGGCTTTTTTAACGGCAATTTCCGATGACCTACTATGTGTGTTACATTTAACTTTAATATAACTGGGTATAACGCCTAGGTGTTTGCATTGTTGGTTGAACCAAACATTCTGGACGGCGACGCGGTGCAATTTTGTGAATTTAATGTAAAGTCTAGCCTGAACGGTCAAGCTCACCGTTTTTAAATGATTTATAGAAGCAGGCGTTACTTTGCGGAATTCCATATTACAAGTAATATAACAGAAACAACTACTCTGCTATAATCCGCACGGGTTAAGTGAATGCATGCAAAGCCAATGTGTATGAAGCAGGCAAAATCTACGCACCTTATACATGTAGGACCAGCCACCACATGCACCCCAAGGCGCAATTCACCAGCAACAACGAACACAAAAGCAGCACACACACCCACCACCACAATCTCGACGATCGTTTCGCCCCGAAACCGAAGCATCATCAGGAGGATAGGCTTCACGACAAAAATCGTACTGCGCCGCGCTACCCACACAAGCAGTCTTAAATAGTTCAACTCCCACCAATACCCTCCCCTCCGAACACATGCAGCAAAACGGAATTAGATACATTTACTTGCTCGTTAATTAAGTGACCATTGTTATTTTTTATTATCTCAAGATGCTCTAACGTATTGAGGCGGAGTCCCTTATCACAAGTGTGGAGAATATGATATGAATGGTCATTAGGCACTTTATGACCGCTTTCTAGCAAATGTTTTGCAAAATTAGAATTTTGTGGTTTATTATTCCTAAACGCAGCCATATGTTCCCGGAATCGAACCGCAAAACTTCGGCCAGTCTGACCCACATATGTACCGTTGCACTCAGGACAATCTATTTTATAAACCCCAGATTTTTTACCCTTATCTAATGTATCTTTATTTTTACACAACAAACTACGAAGCGATTGGTTAGTTTTAAAAGAGAGTTTAGTACCCGATTTTGATTTAAATATATTTGCCACTCGATCTGTTAATTTTCCAAAGTAAGTCAGACTGGCTTTATAGTTAGTTTTATTAAAAGATGGTACCGCATACAAAAGTTTAGCGACTTGAGATTTGTGTTTATTTTTAATTATGTTTTTAACCGTGTCTGTAGTGTAACCATTGGAAAGTGCTATCTGGTAAATTATTTGTAACTCCTTTTCATAGCTGTTTTTTGAGAGAGGGACCGACAATAACCTATGGACGTAGCTATGAAAGGCAGCAAGTTTATGCTGCCAAGGGTGGCAAGACGAAGCCGGTATGATCGTATCGGTGTAAGTCGGTTTGCGAAAGATCTCAAATGAATGTTTATTATCAACGCGAGTAATAATCAAGTCTAAAAAGTTCAGCGAGCCAATTTGTTCGTATTCTAATTTAAATGTTATTTTGGGATGTTTTTTATTTAAAGTATGGAAAAATTTATCAAGTTGTCTAGTAGTACCTGTCCAGCATATAATAATATCATCTACATATCTATAATAGTATAGAATATTTTTGTTATGAACAATATGTTGGTTTTCGAAATTATCCATGAAAATTTCAGCCATCAGTGGACTCAAAGGTGATCCCATTGCTAAACCATCCTTTTGATGAAAGAATTGGTTATTGAATCTAAAATAATTTTGTTCCATACATAGTTGAGTTAATTCTAACAATTCTAAGGTCTCACCAGGATGTGAACATTTTTTCTCGAGTAAATTGCTTAAAATGTTCAATGATTCCTTATATGGCACATTCGTGAATAGACTATCAACGTCTAATGAGACTAATTTACATTGAGGTGGTAAATTTATATCTTTAATCTTGTTAATAAGCTGAAGGCTGTTTTTTAAAGCATATGATGGTCGAAAGGACGTTTTCATAGGTATAATTTTATTTAAATGTTTGGCTAATTTATATGCTGGGGCACCAATGTAAGAGACAACAGGACGAATTGGAATATTATTTTTATGGATCTTTGGCAAACCATATAACATTGGAGCGCGAGGATTCATCTCAGTGACCTTCAATTTTGATGTATTTGTGGGAAGTATATATTGACAATTGTTAATCAATTGTTTAAATGCACATGAAAACTTTTTCGTGGGATCTGTAGGTAACTTAACAAAATCATCACCTTGGATAACATTATTAACCTTTTCGAGATATAAATCCCGTTTTAAAATAACAACTGTGTTCCCTTTATCAGCTTTTGAAACTACAAGGCTATTTGCGGATATAGTTTTTTGTAATGTCTTAATAGTTTTAATTTCTGGATTAAGTGAGCGAAAAATTGGAGTGGTTTTAATTTCATGCGCAACTAAATTTCTGATGATGTTATCCTCTTTATTAGCGATAACGGCCAACTCAGCATCAACAGCTAATGTCTCTAATGTTTTTTTACTGGTGTTTTGGGGGATGCTATATTTTAAACCTTTTTCCAAGAGTGTTATTTCACTGTCAGACAAAAGAACATCTGTAAGGTTCTTAACACGTGGGTAAAACGAGTGTGAGTTTTCCTTATCCAAATAATTGGATATTTTATTATTATTTTTTGGGGTAAGACTGACTAAGTGTTTCAACTTATTACGTTGTGACAAGTATTTTTTGTGGACTTCTATAGAAGCAAGCTCCCTAGCCTTTATATCCAAAAGATCAAACTCTACGTTGTGTAATTTAAAGGAAAGTTCTGAATGTAGTACTTTGAGATGAAGTTTTAAGTTGTCCCTAACCGTGAACCAATGACGTGATTCCTCATTCAACCAAGTGATTTGGGCTTTTTTAACGGCAATTTCCGATGACCTACTATGTGTGTTACATTTAACTTTAATATAACTGGGTATAACGCCTAGGTGTTTGCATTGTTGGTTGAACCAAACATTCTGGACGGCGACGCGGTGCAATTTTGTGAATTTAATGTAAAGTCTAGCCTGAACGGTCAAGCTCACCGTTTTTAAATGATTTATAGAAGCAGGCGTTACTTTGCGGAATTCCATATTACAAGTAATATAACAGAAACAACTACTCTGCTATAATCCGCACGGGTTAAGTGAATGCATGCAAAGCCAATGTGTATGAAGCAGGCAAAATCTACGCACCTTATACATGTAGGACCAGCCACCACATGCACCCCAAGGCGCAATTCACCAGCAACAACGAACACAAAAGCAGCACACACACCCACCACCACAATCTCGACGATCGTTTCGCCCCGAAACCGAAGCATCATCAGGAGGATAGGCTTCACGACAAAAATCGTACTGCGCCGCGCTACCCACACAAGCAGTCTTAAATAGTTCAACTCCCACCAATACCCTCCCCTCCGAACACATGCAGCAAAACGGAATTAGATACATTTACTTGCTCGTTAATTAAGTGACCATTGTTATTTTTTATTATCTCAAGATGCTCTAACGTATTGAGGCGGAGTCCCTTATCACAAGTGTGGAGAATATGATATGAATGGTCATTAGGCACTTTATGACCGCTTTCTAGCAAATGTTTTGCAAAATTAGAATTTTGTGGTTTATTATTCCTAAACGCAGCCATATGTTCCCGGAATCGAACCGCAAAACTTCGGCCAGTCTGACCCACATATGTACCGTTGCACTCAGGACAATCTATTTTATAAACCCCAGATTTTTTACCCTTATCTAATGTATCTTTATTTTTACACAACAAACTACGAAGCGATTGGTTAGTTTTAAAAGAGAGTTTAGTACCCGATTTTGATTTAAATATATTTGCCACTCGATCTGTTAATTTTCCAAAGTAAGTCAGACTGGCTTTATAGTTAGTTTTATTAAAAGATGGTACCGCATACAAAAGTTTAGCGACTTGAGATTTGTGTTTATTTTTAATTATGTTTTTAACCGTGTCTGTAGTGTAACCATTGGAAAGTGCTATCTGGTAAATTATTTGTAACTCCTTTTCATAGCTGTTTTTTGAGAGAGGGACCGACAATAACCTATGGACGTAGCTATGAAAGGCAGCAAGTTTATGCTGCCAAGGGTGGCAAGACGAAGCCGGTATGATCGTATCGGTGTAAGTCGGTTTGCGAAAGATCTCAAATGAATGTTTATTATCAACGCGAGTAATAATCAAGTCTAAAAAGTTCAGCGAGCCAATTTGTTCGTATTCTAATTTAAATGTTATTTTGGGATGTTTTTTATTTAAAGTATGGAAAAATTTATCAAGTTGTCTAGTAGTACCTGTCCAGCATATAATAATATCATCTACATATCTATAATAGTATAGAATATTTTTGTTATGAACAATATGTTGGTTTTCGAAATTATCCATGAAAATTTCAGCCATCAGTGGACTCAAAGGTGATCCCATTGCTAAACCATCCTTTTGATGAAAGAATTGGTTATTGAATCTAAAATAATTTTGTTCCATACATAGTTGAGTTAATTCTAACAATTCTAAGGTCTCACCAGGATGTGAACATTTTTTCTCGAGTAAATTGCTTAAAATGTTCAATGATTCCTTATATGGCACATTCGTGAATAGACTATCAACGTCTAATGAGACTAATTTACATTGAGGTGGTAAATTTATATCTTTAATCTTGTTAATAAGCTGAAGGCTGTTTTTTAAAGCATATGATGGTCGAAAGGACGTTTTCATAGGTATAATTTTATTTAAATGTTTGGCTAATTTATATGCTGGGGCACCAATGTAAGAGACAACAGGACGAATTGGAATATTATTTTTATGGATCTTTGGCAAACCATATAACATTGGAGCGCGAGGATTCATCTCAGTGACCTTCAATTTTGATGTATTTGTGGGAAGTATATATTGACAATTGTTAATCAATTGTTTAAATGCACATGAAAACTTTTTCGTGGGATCTGTAGGTAACTTAACAAAATCATCACCTTGGATAACATTATTAACCTTTTCGAGATATAAATCCCGTTTTAAAATAACAACTGTGTTCCCTTTATCAGCTTTTGAAACTACAAGGCTATTTGCGGATATAGTTTTTTGTAATGTCTTAATAGTTTTAATTTCTGGATTAAGTGAGCGAAAAATTGGAGTGGTTTTAATTTCATGCGCAACTAAATTTCTGATGATGTTATCCTCTTTATTAGCGATAACGGCCAACTCAGCATCAACAGCTAATGTCTCTAATGTTTTTTTACTGGTGTTTTGGGGGATGCTATATTTTAAACCTTTTTCCAAGAGTGTTATTTCACTGTCAGACAAAAGAACATCTGTAAGGTTCTTAACACGTGGGTAAAACGAGTGTGAGTTTTCCTTATCCAAATAATTGGATATTTTATTATTATTTTTTGGGGTAAGACTGACTAAGTGTTTCAACTTATTACGTTGTGACAAGTATTTTTTGTGGACTTCTATAGAAGCAAGCTCCCTAGCCTTTATATCCAAAAGATCAAACTCTACGTTGTGTAATTTAAAGGAAAGTTCTGAATGTAGTACTTTGAGATGAAGTTTTAAGTTGTCCCTAACCGTGAACCAATGACGTGATTCCTCATTCAACCAAGTGATTTGGGCTTTTTTAACGGCAATTTCCGATGACCTACTATGTGTGTTACATTTAACTTTAATATAACTGGGTATAACGCCTAGGTGTTTGCATTGTTGGTTGAACCAAACATTCTGGACGGCGACGCGGTGCAATTTTGTGAATTTAATGTAAAGTCTAGCCTGAACGGTCAAGCTCACCGTTTTTAAATGATTTATAGAAGCAGGCGTTACTTTGCGGAATTCCATATTACAAGTAATATAACAGAAACAACTACTCTGCTATAATCCGCACGGGTTAAGTGAATGCATGCAAAGCCAATGTGTATGAAGCAGGCAAAATCTACGCACCTTATACATGTAGGACCAGCCACCACATGCACCCCAAGGCGCAATTCACCAGCAACAACGAACACAAAAGCAGCACACACACCCACCACCACAATCTCGACGATCGTTTCGCCCCGAAACCGAAGCATCATCAGGAGGATAGGCTTCACGACAAAAATCGTACTGCGCCGCGCTACCCACACAAGCAGTCTTAAATAGTTCAACTCCCACCAATACCCTCCCCTCCGAACACATGCAGCAAAACGGAATTAGATACATTTACTTGCTCGTTAATTAAGTGACCATTGTTATTTTTTATTATCTCAAGATGCTCTAACGTATTGAGGCGGAGTCCCTTATCACAAGTGTGGAGAATATGATATGAATGGTCATTAGGCACTTTATGACCGCTTTCTAGCAAATGTTTTGCAAAATTAGAATTTTGTGGTTTATTATTCCTAAACGCAGCCATATGTTCCCGGAATCGAACCGCAAAACTTCGGCCAGTCTGACCCACATATGTACCGTTGCACTCAGGACAATCGCTTCGTAGTTTGTTGTGTAAAAATAAAGATACATTAGATAAGGGTAAAAAATCTGGGGTTTATAAAATAGATTGTCCTGAGTGCAACGGTACATATGTGGGTCAGACTGGCCGAAGTTTTGCGGTTCGATTCCGGGAACATATGGCTGCGTTTAGGAATAATAAACCACAAAATTCTAATTTTGCAAAACATTTGCTAGAAAGCGGTCATAAAGTGCCTAATGACCATTCATATCATATTCTCCACACTTGTGATAAGGGACTCCGCCTCAATACGTTAGAGCATCTTGAGATAATAAAAAATAACAATGGTCACTTAATTAACGAGCAAGTAAATGTATCTAATTCCGTTTTGCTGCATGTGTTCGGAGGGGAGGGTATTGGTGGGAGTTGAACTATTTAAGACTGCTTGTGTGGGTAGCGCGGCGCAGTACGATTTTTGTCGTGAAGCCTATCCTCCTGATGATGCTTCGGTTTCGGGGCGAAACGATCGTCGAGATTGTGGTGGTGGGTGTGTGTGCTGCTTTTGTGTTCGTTGTTGCTGGTGAATTGCGCCTTGGGGTGCATGTGGTGGCTGGTCCTACATGTATAAGGTGCGTAGATTTTGCCTGCTTCATACACATTGGCTTTGCATGCATTCACTTAACCCGTGCGGATTATAGCAGAGTAGTTGTTTCTGTTATATTACTTATAGTCTGATTTATTTGTTCCATGTTAAATGGGCGTTAATAAAAACCTATCGTACAGTATTTTTCTTACTTAAACTGTATACTCTGAGATATTTATTATTAAATACTTTGAATTCAAAATCGATTGCCATACACTGCATCATTTGATTGCCACTGTGTATTTCTTACTATTAAGGTACAGTTACAGTTTATTATTATAAATTTGTCTCTTCCTGCCAATTGTGAACTATAACGTTTAATGAAAATTACTATTACCTAAATATACATTAGTATAAATATACATATTTAGGTAATAGTAAAGTTGATTAATTATTTAAATTTCTCACACCTTTAATTTCACTTTCAAGAACAAGTATAGAATTAAAAAGAATTAAAAGCTGTGATAGCCCAGCGGTGAGACCGTGCGACTCTTTCGAGGGGAACACGAGTTCAAACCCGGTCAGGCACCAATGAGTTTTTCTATTAAAAAACTCACGTGTCTAATTAAAAAAAATAGAGAAAGATATGTAAATAAATAAAAAATAAATAAAATTGATAATTACAATTTATCACACGCTTTTCGGTAAAGGAAAACATCGTGAGGAAACCTGCATATCTCTAGAGAACTGTGGAGATTTGTGTAACCTACCAATCCGCATTGGAGCAGCGTGGTAGGTCTTAGCTCCAACCCTTCTCTCCAGAAACGGAGAGAGGAGGCCTTATCCCAGCAGTGGAATTGTAACAGGCCCCTACTTTTATAGAATTAAAAAATTATACTTGACAATTCCCATGTAGAAAATAATAAAAGTATACGTGGATTAGAAAAATCTTCTAACATCTTTGAGCATAAACATATACACTGTTTAAATAAAGCACTAAAAAAATATAGAAAGCTCTTTAATATTTTAGCTTCTATCACGATGATATTTTACGTTTTCCTCTAAGGTTTTAAAAATATTGGATACTAAAAAATTTTGTCAGACATCATCTGCAATTGTGAAATAAAAATATTTAAAGAGATAATATGAATTCTTCTCCTTCTTGAATGAATATCTTCTGATCTAATTCAAATTCATACTGAAAGGCACCCATTCTCCATTCTACTAAATAGCCGTAGATAGTTTAATATTAGTAACTAGGAAATACTCAACTAATGACTAAGCAATTAACATGCGATTTTCAAATCTATACGTTGTTTTTTTCGTTGAAGAATACGAAAATTTTCACAACTGAAAATTTAAGATATTAATGTATAAAATATTAAATTATTCGGATAAATAAATATAAATATATGGGACACTTACACAAACGGTCGTCCGACCCCAAAGTAAGCAATTTAATATTCGTGTCATGGGTGACGGACAACTGGTAAATATATATACTACATATATAATTTTAAATACATACTTAATTACAAATATACACCCAGGCTCGAAGAACCAACAGATTGTTAAGGAAAATATTGTTCTTCAGCTGGATTCGGACCCGCGACCCGCGGAGCTGAAGGCAGGGTCACTACCCACTGCGCCACCGGGCCAGTCGAATAAATAGTCTTAAGGTTGCGCTTACCCTTAAATAAGATATCAGGAAATAAATTGCGTTCCCGTTCCCATAGCCTCACGTAGAACAATCGGTACAATAGACTCAAATACAGGATTACAGTCAAGATTTATACATACTGTGCTTACTGTGCATTGTGTTTTATGAAAGAATATAAAAAATTTAAAAACTACTTCCTATATTTTATCGCTTCTGTAAAACAAGTTAATTTTAATATAAGCAAAACTTTTGTTTTATGGTTTTCCTTAATAACGCTTTCTAGTTATTGTTGTTTACTTTTGACATCATTATATTCTTTACAGCATTCGTGAGACACAGTTATCTTAATTTTAAAATGTTTATAGTATTTTTGTTTAAAATCCATACAAATTCATTAAATAAAAACTAAGTAATTACTTTTTTTTAAAGAAGTTACGCCGAGCATTCTCAGGAAGTATTGACAAAAGTATTTGAAAGTTCAGATTGAGTTTTTTGATTAAAATTGGTTTTGTTGGTTTATTTATGGTTAGAAAAAGGGACGAGTTCGTACGTTTTAAATATTAATAAATGTCATTAAAATAATGAAAAATGTTTGGTGATATTAATTTTGGCGATTTTTTTCTAGTAAATAATTCAATTGAAATTACATATCGTGGTGAACGATATAAAAATATAACCGTGTAATGTCAATTAGCAAATAAATAGAATTAACATAGAAATGGTATAAAGACCATTATCTCTTTTAGTAACTTTTGACGGGTTTGTTATATCTCATATATCGCAATATTTTCTACTTCGCTTGGAAAATGTTATTGTAAATAACGATATAGTACCTTCACGTCAACTTGTCACTCAAACAAAAGATTTTGCTAAATTGTGGAGTGAAACAAATGTGAATACGAACGGTTCAGACAATGGCGAAGAATTTTGGAAATAATTTGCTGTGTTTTGTGAAATCAGCTGAGATTACTCTGCACATTGAGCGTTCATATTACTAGATATTGGTGGTGATACGGTATGCTGCCAAAGCCTACCGCAGCAACAGATTTATTTTTTAAATCGTGTCGATTATATTTTAATTTCTATATACTTAGATTAGAAGTAGGCGTTCTTCATGGTATTCCATAGTACAAAAGTAATGATAGGATTATTTTGCTATAATTATTAAGAAACTGTAATGCTAAGTGTAGGAAGTAGTGTACGTTCTCACACCTTATGCAAGCAGGGTAAATAATCGCATGTACCAAAAACCACATCCACCACACTAAACAAGCAGTTCAAATAGTCAGTACAACAATCTCTACTGCTCACTAATTCCTGATGATTTTGTCATAGAGTCTATCTCCTGATGATGCAGTGAAGCCTAACTTCCGATGATTTTGTCTTGGAGTTTATGTGATGGCTAAATTATTAAACATATGACACTATTACACATACGGTTATTCGTCCTGAAAGTAACTAAAATAATACTTGTGTTTTAGCAATAGACAACTAGTAAATTTACACTTATATAATTAAAATGAATACATAGATACACCTAGACTCGAAGAACCAACAAATAGTTTTTAGAAAATAATGGTTCTTGGCGAGAATCGAACCCGCGACCAACGAAGCTGTACGTCTACTGCCACCTACGCCATTGGGTAAATTTAATCTTTGTAGTGAATGTGTGCATATATATCATTACTTTTGAGTTATATTAGTATTCATAAAATTTTATTTATTTATAACAAATATGTACAAGTTATATCTATCTTAAATTACTTACACGCTACTACTATACAAATCATGCCCACGTGGAATGGTCCCAAGAATGCTGGCAGCGTTTCCGCGTTGAATCGCTAAGCTGATTCTTTGTGCGAAAAAGGAGCCAGCTCTCTTGTCACCCGAAGAGGCGATCAACCGAGGTGTTAAAACGGATAAAAAAATTTTTTGCACTTTGGCTCCATGGCGCTAGGGTCTCAACTGCAAACGGCACAAATATATAACTCTCAACGAGAGATGCATACTTTCGCCGGACGCTTGCCGGATTCGGCCATTTCCGCAGCAGATAATTCAATGTCATATTCATTCACATGAATATGACATTGAATTAGTTAATCATTCTTATCAGACCCATTACGTTATATATTCCATATCATAATTTTGTTTGGTATGGCGATTGTGTATCCTGGTCGAGTCGTAAATTAGATATTGTGTGTATTTAGGTCAATTTGTCCATATATAGCCCAGCTGAACCAAGATATTTGAGCATCAATAGAGTAAAGAGATTGTTAAGGCTTTGTCAAACAACACACATAACCAAATAGGTTCATGTTTAAATTAATATTTCAAATTATATATATAGCTAACTGTACGGGCGGTTTCATCCCCGGAGAGATTAGCTCTACAATATTCTGAACGAATTAAAATTTTGAACATAAATACGAGTATAGTTATGGTGAATTAACAATAAGAGCTAGAAACATGTTCTCGCGGACTTTTTTGTAGATTTACAACTCTCTACTACATTAGTTCAGTGTATTTCTGCTGGTTTACACAGCGCAAGCGAGTAAGTTTTAGCGAGTTTACAACCACACCACCTCTTCAGCACAATTTATATAAAACGGTAACTTTATATTATCTTAAACCTTCCGGAAAAATTGCATCTTTTAAAAAACTTATAAGATTCCGTGCAGTAATTTTTGAGATTATCGACCACATTCAGACAGGCAGCTTTGGGGACTTGTTTTATAATAAGTATCGATTATTAAATCTGTCATCATAGTATCATTTTTTGTTTATCGTAATCTTTATATAACTAAAAACACGTGAACCACGTTGAATATAAAATGCAAGCTGTGATGGTGTTTACGAAAAAGGAGAATGCCAGAATTTCATACATGTTTGGGCCTAGACGTTACAGTATTAATTTTTGTGTTGTAAGATAGAAAGATATTTGTTATCTTAGGATCAATTATTATTTTATTTTATTTCTATGGGGAACTATAAAATAAGGGTCTGAGGTTCTGTACAACTACAGGTATATGCCGAATACCATAAGAACATATTAAAAATGATAATATTTGTGATAAAAATATAACAATAAGCTATCATCATTGAAGTAAAAGTTGATCATTCATTTTTTTGTCGTCAGAAAAACAAACTTTTCCAGAAAACACGTTCATAAGCGCAACTAATATTTTAGTTACTAGTGTATGGCAACATGTAGTAAAAGATTTTTAATGTCTGGAAGTAATTATTGTTAATAAAATGAAATTAATATATTTTTTAAATAAGTTTTTTAACATATTCCCATTGAAAGTTTATAATATTTATAGTGATATTTAAACAGAAAAAATGTAAGAATTCTATGGTGTATGTGGGCTTTCTGTAACAGTTAGGCCCAATTTTGGCAGTCTCCTTTTACACTGCGTTCTGCAATTTCGGGTTTCATATTCCCCTTTCATTATTTATTGTGTCACTATCACTTACAAGCTTGTTTATGGCTCCCCTACTCTAGTTTTATATCTCTATGCTTATACGGCGCTTGAAATGCTACCCGTTTCGATATTATAACAAAAAAAACATCACTGACTGGCAGAAATTATAGAAATGCTAAAGAAACATTCAAGAAATGTTATAAAAATTGAAAAAAAAACTTGCCCAGTTAAATATGCATGATTGATATACAGAATAAGCAATTAACAAATTTATCTGTAGGACTTGTAATAGTAAATAACGATAAAGCCTGTAGCACTGTCTGTGCTCGATATTTGAAGTTATGGTTTACAATAACTTTAGTTAGTTGTGAAAACGGTCCTAACCAGGGTTAATTAAAAAAATATTTTAAAATCTAACATACAAACAATAACTTAATACATCAAAGTAAGAGTGAAACTCAAAATAAAGTAAGTTATAAATAATCCCACGGATTTAAGGATTTATGTCGCTTGTTTTGACATTGCAACAGCTTTTACAAATAATAAAGGATTTGCGATCCATCACGGGAACTAGACTTCAGTTTATTTCATTCACTTTTAGATTTGCAGCATTCACTACAAAACTAAGCCAAAACTATGATTACGAGTTTTACTTATCTCGTGAATGTTTTCCCGAGGATTGTGCTATTATTGTATTAAAGTGAAAACTTAAACTTGAACTTATTTTTGAAACGCAACTTTAAACAAACATTCTTGTTTTGTTAAAAATTTAGGGAATCAAACGGTAAAGTTACGGGTATTAATGAGTTTTTTATAAAACTTGTGTGCCTAAATGATATTTACAATTTAACACGCAATTTCCAGTAAAAAAAAATCGTAGGAAATTTATAGATATCTTTTAGGAATTTCTGAATATATTTATCCTATTAATTGACAAATAGTAAGTAATATTTAATTAGTTTAAGCTCCAACCCTTTTCTTCTAGATCTTTTTTTTCGAACTGACTCTATTCTGTTAGCTTTAACTTTAGCTATGAGGTTGGACCACGGCTTAGGGCGACGCGTAGTGGAGGGCTGGTTGCATTTTCGATGGTAATCTCTCTTCTAGAAAGGAGAATTTTTTTCATTTCATTTTGTCCTGCCCTGGGTTAGTAATAAGTCGTTAATTTTCTACCTCACAAAAGCTCGTCATTGTCAAAAGGTGAGAGTATATTTATAATATATTAAAGGCCAAATGGTATTATGTTTGGAAAGACTTCCTATACCCTTGTTTGCAATACATCAAGCGGAATACCGGCACCGGTGCCGGGGTTGTCATGGAAACACTTCGTAACGCCAACGTTCTTAGCAATCTCGAACTAGATTGCTTATGAAGCAGTCATTCATAAATTTCTTATCTATATTATAATATATCCAAGTGGTACTCCGTTTGTTCCTTAAATTTTTTACTTTGTGTTTTCCCATTCCCGGGGCAAAGATGGGAATTTTATGTCTCATATGTTAGCACAATATATAAACTTTAATTGTACCAAATTTCATGAATATTGCTTAAGTTGTTTTGCCGCTATATTAAATAAGCTAAGTTTTAAACCGAACGAAAGTTTCCATATACATTTAAACTGTCGTGAGTGATATTCATATTAATGTATAGAAACCGGGTATACTTACGTCTTATTTTATCGGATGAGCCCGGCTAGTTTCAAACCCATACAGGGCTCTTATTCATGAGTTCTTTATGCGGTGTTATCGAGGCGGGGTTGATCGGGCTCATCCGATAAAATAAGGCGTGATTATAGCCGGTTTCTGTACATTAACTTCCGAATATAGTTTGAAATTAGCAAAATTGACCTACTATTAAATTTGAAATGCGTCAAAAGCTAGCTTATATCTGCAGCTTCATTTACATCAACTTAACTGCCAAAATACTCTTTACTATATATGTACGTTTAGTTTGCGTTTCCGGCAGTGTATCCGGTATCTATCAAGTAAAGCTAGTTGGGGGGTTACTAGAATAGTAAAGGTTTTGTTGTTTGACTAATTTTCGATGGACTATTGCAAAGTGATGTCACTTATCTATACTTATTATAAAACAAAGTCCCAAAAAGCTGTGCCTGTCTGTATGTAATCGATTTTCTCAAAATCTACCGAATGGATTTTTGTACAGTTTACACCAAAATATAGTGCAATAATTCCGGATGGTAAATAGTACATATCGGTATTATGTAAAATGTGTTGAAGATATGCGTGCGCTGCGTAAACCAGCAGAGATACGCTAAAGTAATGTCCTAGAGAATTGTAGATCTCAAAAAATACTACAAAAAAGTCTACGATAGCGTGTCTCTATCTCTTATGGTTAAGTCACAATAACTACTTTTATGTTTGAAATTTGAATTGTAAAAATTGTGACACGCCCATTTCCACGCGGGCGAAGCCGCTGGCATTGCTAGTATACACTATATGTAATCACGTGTATGTATCAACCTCAAGGAAACTATATGATATAATATAAAAAGGTAGCAGAAATTCAATAGCATTGTAAAGCGAAAATTTTACCATCAAGGTTTTGCACGGGACACGTCCGGAATGGTCTTCGATGTCTATCACAAGTCGAATGTTACGGACGGCGGACAGTTACGCCTACGCCGGCAATATGTCAAACATATTGAGTGTGTCGGGACCTCATACCGCTGAATTTCGGTTTTATCTTCATATATAAAAATCCCGTGTCGCGATATCATGAAAACTACTGAATTGATTCCAGTAAAATTTTCTAGGTCATACTTATATTTTGGTCCAACTTAAAGGATTAGATAGTATTTTTTTTCTAGTAATAAAGTTGCTTTTGCGAATTTAAAGGTTTTCATTCTGAAAGGCTCTAAAATACTTCTATTTCTATAAGTTTCGATAGATGTCATTATCAGTATTAAGGCTTTTTTTTCACGATGTGTACAACTCAAGTTTGTAAGTTAAAAGAGCTTCTATATCTCGCTAAGCGATATACATAAAGGTTCTTATGATAGACAAAACATTGTAAGTTTAGTGGAAATTTAAGAAAACTTTTATTTAAATGGTTAAGACAGGACAAGGTCTGGTCGGCTAGTTTTTCTATAAAAAACATAACTGTTTTTAGATAGCCAACGCGCGTTCGTTATTCATACCAGATGCCGTTCCCCAGAAACGTCGATCTTAATATAAAGATTACTCTGCCTAATCGGGATGTGAATCTCTTCATTTCTGATTTGATCACGTAGAGACACTCTGAGCATAGCTCTGTCCATCGCCTGCTGAGTGACTCTGAGCTTTCTTATGAGGCCCATAGTCACGACCACGTTATAATATAAAAGTAGCGGCCTGGTACAATCCCACTGTTGGGAATAGGTCTAATCTCTCCGTTTCTGGAGAGAAGTGTTGGAGCTAAGACCAATGCGGATTGATAGGTTATACATATCTCCAGAATTCTCTAGAGATATGCAGGTTTCCTCACGATGTTTTCGTTCACCGAAAAGCGTGTGATAAATTGTAATTATCAATTAGACACATGAGTTTTAATAGAAAAACTCGTTGGTGCCTGCCCGGGTTTGAACTCGTGTTCTCCTCGAAAGAGTCGCACGGTCTCACCGCTGGGCTATCACACCTCCGTTATAATATAAATAGGTATGAATTTTAATAATAAAATAAAATAAATTAAAACTTTACCAGAAAGTTAAAGTTAGGTTAGGTTTAAGTTCTATTCATATTTTAAGAATTGTATTTCATTGTGCAAATATTTGAATGTAACCTTAAACAACACGCTATTGTGATCTCGAGGTATGTTTGCCGGACAATGAGTTGCGAAGAGTTCTCATCTGCGCGTTCGCTCATTGTGAATGCATGTAATAATTTAACACAACAAATAAAAGGAACCGGGTAGCCGGGCTTTGTTGTTCATATTTCATTTCATCATGACATATTACCGGACTACGAATACGTCGTAAAAACCAAATAAGAGTATAATAAGTTTCTATATTTTCAACGAAAATTGTGAAATATTATAGAGCAACTTGTGGCTTACTTGTTTTGTCGATTATATCAAAGCTCCTAACAAGTGTTGTATTGTTGTATGATACTTTTATAAGAGCTTTTATGTTTGTGAAATTAGATTACAATAAACAGTTTGAGCAAAAGTTATGATATGATTATGTTGATATAAACTGCGTTTGTTAAGAAAATCTATGTAATGCTATCTTATAGATGCAGTTATCACACGTATCACGATACTATACACTATCACACACAACACACTACATACATTCCCTACGACAATCGTCGTGCGAAGCGTAGAGAACATCGGAATCTAGCGTTCCTTTATAAGATTTTAAACAACTTAGTTGACTCTCCATATTTGCTCGGTCAAATATCATTCAGGTGCTCCCGGATAAGCTCTCGCATCAAATCTCATTTTGTAGTTCTTTTCTAATAATGTAAGAAACGCCTTCATCGCTAGAGCTTGTCAGAATAATAATATGAAATATCATCACCTTGACCTTGTTCAATAAAAAAATAATATGTTATTAAAGAAATAATATAATGTAATTTATTTTGTTTTATCTTTTGTTTTTTTAATTCTTTTTAACCGTACATTTATTTATTTTTTTCTTAACATTTTTTTATTAAACTTTGTTCACTTCCTTCATTTTATTAGTGGAAACTTGGTTGGCATGGGTGTTAATTTTGGTGTAATATTTTAGTAGTAATACAAATAAAATTAATAAATAAATGTTAGGATTCCATATGTCGATCACTACACATTTGTTAAAAAGTTAAAAGCGGTTGTCGGAATTAAAGTGAAAAGTGACAGTTTTCACCGAAGGATCTATAACCGTCTCGGTACGTGTAGTTTTTTTAAATTCGACTGTCCTGTTTGATATTATGATTCCTCGCAGCCTCACAGTTTGCTGTCACGCATATAAATGACTTACAAATAAAAATTTGCATAACGTACAAACGCTCGTAAGGTTTTTCGTTACGTAGAAAGCTTTTACATTTACACATACTTCATCATTAATCATTCAGGTCATAAAAGGGAAGCATCCTTTTTATTTTCAAAGCATAAAAATAGTATGTTTTATATAGTAATTTATACAATTGGGCGTTACTTTGAGGATTTCCATAATATATAAGTATTGAATTGTTTTGCTATAATCAGCAATATGAGAAAATCAATTTAACGCTTAAAATAGAGTGTACTATTTTTAGCGTCGTGTTCATGGCTTATGCATGCATGATTCGTAAAACGTTTGCGTTTGCACTACCGCCAACATAGGACACTGCTAGCTTGCACAGATTCAGTAACACAATCTCAACAATCGTTTCGCCCCGTAAGCGAATCATAATCAGGAGATTCACTTCATATCATAATCACAAATAATATTTATAGATAAGAGAACTAACTTGAAAATTTAAAAATATTACTATTAGCAATGCATCCGTGCTTATCAGTGTGGCGCTATAAAGTCGTCAGTCCAAAAAAGTCATGGTGTCTAATAATCGGAAATACATGACAACATAACACTCACACAGTTGAGCCATCAAGGCTCTCATAATAATACCAATAACATTTTAAAAATTTTATTAGGCTACAGTTAGATATGTCTAAGAAAATGGTGTAACTATAATAAGTAATTATATGGTAGGGCGAGGCCGGGATGAACGATTCATTTGGTTACGGAAGCAATTAGCTCTTAATGTGTAGTGATGAAAAGTGACGGACCATTGACCATTGATTATTGATAACCGTAAACTACAATACTTACAATAATTGCAATGGAGGCACAAATTGCAAATTTCTTTATGATGTACTCTAAATTAGGTAAGGTGTGATTGTTCAGTTAGACTCAGTTAGTTCAGTAGGACTCTTTCAAAGGGTTACGATTAAATACCCCGGGCAGGCACCAATGAAGTTTTCTGTTAAAACTTATATGTCTAATTTATATTTGCAATTTATCACACGCTTTTTGATGAAGGGAAACATATTTCTGGACATGCATATTTCTGGAGAATTCTAGAAGTACGTGTACCTGCCAATCCGCATCGGTGCAGCGTGTTAGGCTAGCTTAAGCCCGCAAAATTCCTATAAAACTTAGTTCAGCAGTCTACGCTGTTCGAAAGATAAGACAATTTACAGATGTCGAAACAGCAAAACTTGTTTATTTTGCTTACTTCCATAGCATTATGTCTTATGGAATATTGCTGTGGGGTAAATGCGCGGATAGTGAAAAAATTTTCGTATTACAAAAAAGAGCAATACGTGGCATCTACAATTTAAGTCCGCGTGATTCCCTGCGAGAGAAGTTTAAGGAAATAGGTATTCTTACATTTGCTTCACAGTATATTTTAAACAATGTAATTTTTGTACATAAAAATATAAAGAATTATAAAACGATAGGTGATGCCATAAGCCTGCGACTCCTGCTTTGCGCCTAGCAAAAGTACTTAAATCGTTTGTGGGTATGGGTATAAGATTCTATAATAAAATTCCGAAATCAATTTTGGCCATGCCATTACAGCAGTTTAAAACAACTGTTAAAAAGAGGCTGATACAGAAAGCCTACTATACTGTTGAAGATTACTTAGATGATAAGGATGTGTGGATATAGATGCGCTTCTACTCTGTACAAGACAGTAATAAATAAATGTAACTATTTCTAAGATTTATATTTTAAAAAGAGCAACCGCCGAGTTTCTTGCTGGCTCTTCTCGGTAGGAACAGCTTTCCGAACCAGCAGTAAAGTTGACGATTCAAAAGCACTTATTTACAAGTTTAGTTGAATAAAGAATATTTTGAATTTGAATTTGAATAATCCGCACGGGTTAAGCGAATGCATGCAAAGCTAATGTGTATGAAGCAGGCAAAATCTACGCACCTTATACATGCAGGACAAGCCACCACACGCACCCCAAGGCGCCTCCACTAGCAACAATGCACACAAGCAGCACACACAACCACCACCACAATCTCGACGATCATCTCGCCCCAAAACCGAAGCATCACCACGAGGATAGGCTCCACGACAAAAATCGCAACGATGATTAGATTTTGCCTGCTTCATACACATTAGCTTTACATGCATTCGCTTAACCCGTGCGGACTATAGCAAGGTAGTTAGTTCTGTTATATTGCTTGTAATATGGAATTCCGCAAAGTGACGCCTGCGTCTATAAATCATATAAACCCGCAGGGTATGTCAACAGTACCCATATAATTAGATCATAAAGTAAAATAGAAACCATAAGTACATTGGATTACCCAAAAATCTTAACAAGACAAAACATAGGTTGCAGTTTACTTAAGATTAGGGAGTTAACAATAAACAGAAAAGATTACGTCGATGTCACAATCTCTTGTCTGAATTTAAACTTTCAGAAAGCTTAAATAAAGAACCAAGGCATTTCTTTTGTCAAGAGACGGTTTTCATGAAGCCAACGCCACATACTAATTTGACTGGCTCGTTGACGCAGTGGGTAATACTCCGCCTTCAGCGCCGCGGATCGCGGGTTCGATTCCCGCCGAGGGTCAACATTTTCTATAAACAATTTGTTGGTTCTTCGAGCCTGGGTGTGTATTTGTATTTAATTATGTATTTAAAATTATATATGTAGTATATTACCAGTTGTCTATCACCTATAATACAAGTATTAAGTTACTTACTTTGGAGACGGACGACCGTGTGTGTAAGTGTAAGTGTTTCGTAAGAATTCCTACACAATAAAGGACAATAATAATGAGGACGCCTTTGCACGTCATTGTGTATTTAGTATTTTTATGTTAACAATATATTTCACGTTTATCACGTGTAATACCTACATTTCAAATAAAAGTATAAATGTCTTTGATGTTTTTTTATAAACGAAACCAAAACATATAACAAAAATATATTCATTGATCCTCCAATATTGCTAACAACCGCCAAAGCGATAAAGTGCCTAAGCGTCTTGATTATCCTCAAAAAGGAATAAATGACACGGATTCATATCAGATTATGTCACCAAACGTTGTAAGTTTTACACACACTTTTGAGTGTGTTTTTGTGTTTAAAATACACTTACAAGAATTAAAATATTTTTTTTATAGTATTGAAGAATGGAGGCATAATTTTTTATTTTTCTTTTTCTTCTTTCTATATTACTCGAATTTCATTATTGTCTTTTTCCTTATGTTACTCAAAGGTTGACCGAAAGAGATCCCTTTAGGGATAAGTCCGCCTTTGTACATATGCTATTTTATTTTCTCCTTTCTAATAATATGTATGCACAATAAAGAAATAGATAATAAAATAAAGAAGGATAAGGATGGAGGCTCCAGTACAGATAATATTTGGTTAAATGGAGCTTCCAATCTAGATAAGGTCTCGAAAATATGGATTTATTTTGTGAAATTAATAAAATAAAAAAATACAAAAAAAAATCGATAAATAATGACCCTGAATTAAAACAAAGGATAGACTGTTTTATGGAATCATAATCATATTCAAAGTTTTATTGGACCATACTCAAAATAACTACGTTTGAGACATTCAGCTTCAGCAGCCTACGCTGTCAAAGTTAAGTAATTAGCTGATATTTAAATGTCAAAACTTTTATTTCGCTATTTCTATAGATTCATATCTAATAGAATACTGGTTTACGGTAAACGCGCCATTATGGAAAACATTTATGCATCACAATAGAAAGAAAGAAGTTTTTATACATCATGCGCATTAATAGAAATACACTTTATGTGAAAAACAAATTGAATTAAAAAAAATATATAGAATTAGGCGTTATTTTGCGGAGATCCATAATACAAAAGTCATAATAAAATTATTTTGCTATTATCCATAAATAAAAAATAGCAAAATAATTTTATTATTACTTTTGTAAAAAAAAATGTTGATATGCTAGACCGTAAAAACCCGTCTAAAGCCTGGGCTTTGCTATTTATAAAAAAAAATTGTGGAGCGTTTTAATGGATCAATGATACGATAGAACGAGTTGGACTCGTGATTTATTATAAAATTAGAACAGAAGAAGATATTATTATCACTCCTCAATGAATTGAATGAATTCTTTTACCCAAAGTGACAAATATTCAAAAAAAATTATCATGATCAAATGTCATGCTCAGATGTTTGCAGTCTTCATATTAAGCAATACTTTATGAATATTTTTCTCACGGCAAAGAAATTAATAATATACAAGATTTAATTAACTTTTTTGATAATTTAATTTAAAATATAAGATTGAAGGAAATTTAATGCTTGTTAAGGAACTAAAAAAAACCATACCCTTAAATGTACGATTAAAGTTCAAAATTGAAAGAGTACATTGAAACAGAAATAATAGAACTATTTTGGTTAAATCCAGAAACGCGTGTCAAAACGAAATTCTGTGGGCAAGTTCCCGAAAGGTTTTAATATAGTTAATTATAAATATTCCTCACCCAATTGAAGATTTTTTCGATTGCCTAAAATGGTTATCTAGTCGCTTTGCAGTAGCATTTTGGCAGCGGGAAATTTTTGCGAGACTATATTTATGATATGATGCCAAAATCCCCTAAAATACAAATGGTTGGCGGTAAGGGTACATTAAATTTTAGTAATTTACAAATCAGCCCTTGTCTATCCATCCACAGTGCGACGCAGTATTGGGATGGTGGAACTAAATACCATAACGTAACAGTAAAAAGTAACGCATTTGCCGTTAGGAAAAGTCAATCACTCTTAATAGTTATAAGAAACATAATATTTTAAACGTCATCACATATAATAATTATATGTAATAAAGTTTTTTGACAGTTAATATTTTTATAATACTATTCCACAATTAGTATTTTAAAAGTAAGTCGTGAGCGGTATAGTTATCGTGATTCGCACGCACACGCGGATTTTAATCCGCGTGTGCGTGCGAATGCATGCTGCGTGTCGTGGTATGGGTATAATAAGCAGACTGTTGAAATATCCCCTATTATATGCTAACACCTATAAAAGTAATAAAAAATATAATAAAAATGTTTAATTGTTTGCAATTACATTTTTATTGACTCATTGGCGCAAGTGGCATTGTCCCTGCCGCTACTTGCTCTGTGCTCCATGGATCGCGAGTTCAACGCCTATACTTGTATTGTCAAAAAAAATATGATAATTCTTTGAGCCTTGGTCTATATATCTAAATGAGTATTCATTTAAAATTATTTATATTTACAGTTATCTCTTACCCATAACACAAGGATTAAATTACTTCCTTTGTGGACCGACGACCTAGCTTGAAATAGTCTTATGTATCTATTTATTATTATTTTCAAAGACGCTACAACTATAACTACTTATTAGTCATAGCCTCTTTGTAAATGTGTCCAAGTGTTGACAATAGCCAATTTTGATTCATCCCTTCCATTCAAAAAGGTCGCTTTGTAAATTGATTACCCACGGAAATCTTTTCCTTCCGTGAGTCCGAAATCTTAGAACCTCAATTTTGTAATTAGATTACACATCGAAAATAAAATCAATTAGTAAGGCTTTCTAAGTACATTCCACCCATCAATTAGTTAAATCAATTACCTTCAAAGAACAAAGACTGTTAAAGCATGTATTGGACTATGTTTTTGACTTAACTTAGTAGTATTTTTTTATTGATTGATTGTGTATTTTAAAATGAGATGACTAAGATTAAAATTGTTTGTATGTACTTCTTTAAAAATAAATGTTATAATCAAGTGCCAGAAAAAACTAAAAAAGGGAGACGGGGGGAGACGGTAGCGGCGGTGGTCACGCATCTTCAATGTGTTCCATGTCGCTTTGGTTTTTGTCATTGGATCAAAGTACCTCTTTAAAAATAAATGTTATAATCAAGTGCCAGAAAAAACTAAAAAGGGGAGAGGGGGGAGAGACGATAGCGGCGGTGGTCACGCATCTTCAATGTGTTCCATTTCGCTTTGGTCTTTGTCATTGGATCAAAGTACTTCTTTAAAAATAAATGTATAATCAAGTGCCAGAAAAAACTAAAAAGGGGAGACGGTAGCGGCGGTGGTCATGCATCTTCAATTTTTTGTCATTAGATCAAAAAACAAATATTTGATATTTTTTTCTTTATACTGTACCAAATAGTAAAATTTTGAAGTCAAATATAATATTCACATAACCTAAATATTGTCTGTGAATATTATGCAAAATTTTATATTAATTGGATATTGGATATTTGAGATTGTTTTCTCCACACTATGGAAGAACCTGTGTATGAATATTGACTATATATTTTCGCTTGGTAGTAACACCTATTTAGTATGTATGTGTTTAAATGAGGGTGTGTGGGAGGGTGCATAAGTACGAGCATGTGTACGTACGGTCTGTGCGCGTGTATTATTGTGTATCTATGAGCGTACGCGTGGTTGTGTGTGTATATTTGTGTATATGTGTTAGTGCGTGTATGTGTGTTTGTCTGTGTGAGTGTTGATATGCGACAGATAGATAATTTCAGAATAGTTATTAACCTCCACGTATCTTCATATTATTTAGTCTGTAGCAGTATAGCAACGTTTTTTTTTATTTGTATGTTCTTAATTTAATTCCGATATTTTGTTGTACAGGAAGGAGGATAAAAACCTGCAGGTATTAATTGACCAAAAAGTGTAACATGCGAATTTTTATTTTTATTTTACTTAGGTAAAATCTATGGGCCACAGAACGTCATGCGAAATGGTAGTACATCAATTATACTGTGATGGATCGATGTGATGGAGGGGATATATATAACGGTACCTAGGTGTGACAGTTAAATGGTGAAACTTAAAATAGATCGATTGATGTATTAATATGCTTGCGCAAATGTATTTATCAACATAAATATGTACATTTGTACATTTTAAATACAGTTGTTCAATTCAATATAATTGACACATTGACGAAGCTCAATGGAGCTTAGTATTTTTATATAAAAAATTGATTTTATGTCGGATTATTGTCATTCCCATTTCCAACATAAGTTGCAGATTTTGTTTAGAAAATGTACATGATAGTTTTTATCCATGTGTGCATAGTAGGGATATATCCAAATAGCTTTTTAAATTATGAAGATGTGCGGCCCGCCAAAAAATATTAAAATTTAAGTTCAAGTTTAAATTTGGCTAAATTATTTACCCCTGATTTAGATTAATGAATTAGCCGTCACTAATATTAAGAAGTTATCGTAAGGACGGCAGTTTTTTTACGATGAATGAAGATACATACAGGCACAGATATCATATCTGTCTAACACACACACTGATTTGAGTTACTCTTACTTTAAATTAAGAGTAACTCAAACAAAAATTTATAGAGTTAAACTAAAGTTTGACTCTATAAATATTTATAGATATCTAAAAAAAAAATATTGACAATAACAATTTTATATCTTGCGTGATATATTGTAGAGGATTTATTTAAAGCTTAATAAATCCTATGTCAAAAAACCTCATTCTTCCATAACGTCTGACCTAACATAATTAGGAATATTTTAATATCTATATTTATTATAAAACAAAGTCCCATAAAGCTGTCTGTCTGTATGTAATCGATTTTCTCAAAATCTACTGAACGGATTTTTGATCGGCTTACACTAAAAGATAGTGCAATAGTTCCGGATGATTTCAGTAAATAGTATATGTATATCGATATTATGTAATTTGTGTTGAAGAGATCGCGCAGTAGTTAAAAAACTTGCTTGCTGGGAACTATAGTCGCGTGCGCTGCGTAAACCAGCAGAGATACGCGATAGCATGTCTCTATCTGTCACAGTTAACTCACAATAACTACTTTTGTGTTAAAAATTTTTGGTAAATTAGGGAAAAGTTTCGTAAGTCACCGAATTCACTGAAAGCCACGCGGGCGAAGCCGTTGTTGGCACACCTTTACTTTACATTTACTTATATAAGAGTAAATAAATACATATATGCCTAAAATAAATAAAAAGAAATACATATAAGTGTTTAATTAAGCGTTAATAAGAGCTAATTATTGAGAAAATAGATATAATTACTGGGTAAAATAAGGTAATATGATAAGTGAGATTAATCATGAATGTGTCTGTGTACATTTCAATGAGCGTGATGTGTATGTTTCCATGTTTGAGTGTGTGTTAAAATCTGGAAGTTAAAAGTTCTTCCGTCTCTCCGCAACTTAATGTTTTAAACCAACTTTGTACATACTTTTTTATATACTAAGACTTAATATTGTAGGTCACTGTCCACAGCATATTTAGTTTTTTATTTATTTTAAGAATGGCATTCAATGTGTATGATCTCATATTCAAACAATCGAAGTCACTAACGAGGAGATAAACATCCAGAGTCTAGATCCTTATTTCCTTTTTGCTACACCTATTTTCTCATATTTAATGAGAACTCATTATTTACGAGGAAATTGGAGTTCCAAATAGAATGTACGTAATATAAATCGGGTAGCAAATCACCGCGAGGCGTTTTCTTGATTTCGCTTTTATGGCACACGAATCTCATACCGATATAAGAAAATGGGAATTGATTCTTATATTAAATGACATGAATTTAATCTAATTCCATATATAGCAGTGCATGCGCGTTGCAGAATTTAAAAGCAAAAAGAAAGAAAGGCATTTAGTTGCAAAATGGCCATATTACTCAGTTAAGCGATTCAGGGATACAAAAGTAATAGTAAAATTATTTGGCTATAATCCGCGAAAAGTAAATAGAAAAAATATATAATGCTAAATTTAGAGTGGACTATCCATTCTCATACTCGTAGATTCCAAAAAACATATGCACAAACCTCTACCATAGCCGTGTGGTATCCGGCAGAATAGAATAGACCATCCTCCTTTCTTACCGAGGGGTCGTAAAATACGACTACGGTAAGTGCAGTGTGGTATCCGGCTGCGTAGAATACACCACCCTCATTTCTTACCGAGGTGTTGTAAAAGGCGACTAAGGTAAGTTGAAGTCAGACAGGCGGCCGGTCGTAAAATATGTAGCCAAATAATGTGATAACATGTTTTTAACATGTTTTGCCGTCCCCACTTAAAGTGGGATAAGGGCAAAATAATGATGATGATATGCACAAACCTCTACCACACCCGCAACCACAATACTCAAGCACTATTTACTTTACCGCGGATTATAGCAAAATAATTTTATAACTCTTCAATTAGGAAAGTAACGCCTAAAATTAAAATTAATAAAATAAAAATTAAATAAATGATTGAGGGATAAATGATTTTCATGTATCCCAAAAATTCTATGTAGATGTGAAAGTTTCCACAGAATTTTTCCTTTCACCGTAAGTTAGTATAGTATAAATTAATAACTAAAGTAAAGAAAACTCGAACGTTAGATCGAGATAATATTAAATAGCTTCACAAGTCTATTGGAATAAATATGTTTTTAATTTAATCGAAAAAAAAGTTTTCTTTTTGAAAGAGCGACTTAGCCTACAAGCCAATATATTTCTAAATGTCATCGTATTCTATTATTGTTCTAGATTTTAAATTACAATGACTCAATAGATATATCGCAATAAGGAATACAATTGATACCACGTAATTGTTTTACTATCAATATATAAAAATTAGATTGAAATATTTACCATATTTAATTACATAATTACGCCAATATTACTAAAATGTATAAGGAAATTTGTTTATACTAAGAAGCACAAACTTTGGAAACATGTTTTAAAATTACATGAAAAGATACGGTAAACTTAGCCGATATCTTTGGTAAGAAAATCTCAAAACTTTTAATTACTGAAACAACTTTGGAGAGAGCGTATGTTGTACGAATTGTATTTCACTTTATTAATAAGTTGAGTATATTAATAAATTAATAATAACAATTTTCTGAACCGTAGTAAACATACTTTTTAATATACCCATACGCTATATAAAAAAGTAAAGTAACGGTCCGTTACTTTGCCCACTGCCGGGCTAAGGCCTCCTCTCTCCGTTTTTGGAGAGAAGGATTGGAGCTAACACCTACCACGCGGCTCCAATGCGGATTGATAGGTTACACATATCCCCAGACTTCTCTAGAGATATGGACGTTTCCTCACGATGTTTTTCCTTCGCCGAAAAGCGTGTGATAAATTGCAATTATCAATTAGACACTTAAGTTTTAATTAAAAAACTCATTGGTGCCTGCTCGGGGTTTGAACCCATGATCGTCTCTAGAGAGTCGCACGCTGTTACCGCACCGACGTTAAGAATAGTTAGCAAATCTACTTGATCAATTGACGAAATGAGAGATATGTTTTAAAATATACTAGCCATGCCAGCAGCTACGTGGAAATCAGTGGGATTTAAAATTTTCCCAAAAAAAGTAAAGTATGTAAATAATTTATAGAATTAGGCGTTACTTTGCGGAGATCCATAATACAAAGTGATTTTGTCGTGGAGTCTATCTCCTGATGATACTTCGGTTGCGGGGCGAAACGTTTGTTGAGTTTGTGATAGTGAACGTGTGTAGTGCTTGTGTATTGTGGTGGCAGTGGAGGAGGTTTGTGCATGTGTTTATACGACTCCTGCATGAACGAGCATGAAAAACCGGATAGTCCACTATACATTTAGCACTATATATATTTTCTATTTACTGTATCACGGATTTTAGCGAAATAATTTTATTATTACTTTTGTAAAGTATATAAGGAGAGTTAGTATTATGAGTTAACATAAGAGACCGAGATATGCCGTCGCTTTATAGTATTTCTACAATTTTCTACAATTTTCTAGTACAATACTTTACTGTATTACGCTGGTTTACGCGGCGCACGCGAGTAAACACCCCGCTGGCGAGTTTTTTACAATTGCGCGACCTGTTGAACACCATTTACCTTTAAACGGTATTGTTATTATTAACCAAAACCATCCTGAAGAATTGCAATATCGTTTAGTAAAAACTTTACAAAAATCCGTTCAGTAGATTTTGAGATAATCGATCACATACAGGCAGCTTTTGGGATTTTTTTTTATAATAATTATGGATACGAGTAGTGCTGAGTGCAGACCAATCTACCGGTAACGATACTTTCGTTTTATGAGTCCATTAATCGATCGCCAGCGAATAATCACTTCAAATAAAGTATATGAAAGAACGAACTGCCTCTTATAAGAAAGACGGCTTTCTTATTTCTATAAATTAAAAAATAATGAACGTCGGAATAAAAAGTAAAATTGGAATTCCAAAAATTCTTTATTGAAATAGGTAGAAGAGGTTCCTTTGCATCGTCAAAGGTCGCCTGTTTGAGATATAGTGATGAATTAACAAGAATGCGAATAATTTGCGAGCTGCTCTTGGCCTTAATTTGTTTCATTAATTTTTAGGCATTAGATTCGTCCTAGTTGAAACAAGAGTCCAAAGTAAATCATCTTATATTGATTTTGCTATTTATGCTTATTATGATTAAGTATAGTGTAGTACTTGTACTTCCGAAAGAAAGGAAAAAAGAGAAATCAAAAAAAGAAAGAGGAATCGAAAGAACATATTAATTTATCATATCATTAGACCTCCTTGCAATTGAGTAACTAAGGACTAACTATGGAGTAACTTATAAATAAGGAATAATCACTTATTTATTTGTTAAAGGTACAGCTTACTTACTTATACGGCCTTTTAATATCCCACTGCTAGGCATAGGCGTCCTCTCTCCATTTCTGGAGGGAAGGGTTAGAGCTTAGATCTACCACGCTGCTCCAATGCGGATTGGTAGGTAACGGTACATCAACACTACATATTTATTAATCTCTCACAAATTAAAAGTGGCCAAATTTAAAAAACAAATTAAAGAAACTATAACAGAATTACTTTGGTATAATCCTTATGGGTTAAGCGAATGCATGCAAAGCTAATGTGTATGAAGCAGTCAAATTCACGTATCTTACACATGCAGGACAAGTTACCAAATGCATCCCAGGACGCGTTCACCAGCAATAATGTACACAAGCAACAAAACCGTATGCATTACGATTTTGTCATGGTGCCGATCCTCCTAATGATGGTTCGGTTTCGGCGTGAAACGATCGTCGAGATTTTGGTGGTGGTTGTGTGTATTGCTTATGTGCATTGTTGCTGGTGGAGGCGTCCTGGATGTGGTGACTTGTCCTGCATGTGTAAGGTACTTGAATTTTGCCTGCTTCATACACATTAGCTTTGCATGCACTCGCTTAACCCGCGGGGATTATAGCAAAGTAGTTCTGTTATATTTTCTGTAATAAGGAATTCCGCAAAGTAACGCTTGCTTCTATAAATCGAAACAAAGTAAAATATCCTTTATTTAAATAATCACATATTATTACTTTTGAATTGTCAACTTTCCAATACATGGCCAGATATTGTTCACTTTGATGTATAATATATAATATTCCATACATGTGCCATAATATTTATTTTGCAATTTCTCTTCCTAGATTTACAAACAATTATGATTCTCCTGCCCTTATCCCCTCTAAATGTGGTTAAATTTAAATAACAAAAGAAGTTAATTTTACGAAGCGATTTACAAAAAACCTTAATGTAGGTAACGTATTATGGTGTCAAATTTCAGGAAAGAACGGCTATCTACTACCACAACATGAAATCTGAGAAGTATTTTTTACTGCGATAAAGCACCTAAATCTCTTTTATGTACTGTTTGGTCGCTAATGAAATTCCTCGTCCGTATTTCGTCCATTATCTTTAGTCCCATCGACCTGGTTTACTTTACATGAATTAGTATCGTTATTTTTTCTTGTATTAAATACAATTCTTTTTAACAATTATATTTATATTGAAATTTAGTTTTCACTATAACAATTATAGTGAAAACTAAATTTCCATATATATTCCTCAATCATTCAATAGTAATGCATCGGCTATGCTCATAAAAACTTTAGCGTCACATATCGTCTATAGCAAGAATCTTTAACGTCGCAAACCCTACCATATTCGACCAGCCTTTATAAGTATTTTCAGTTTCATTCTTTACTTCGAATCACATCGGAAAACACTTACTTCCCTTAAAATGTTTTAACGTACGTAGTTCCTATTCGCTATTATAGCCTAAAGGTCTTTTTACCTAAGGAAGGAAACAATACTATTTCGTTTACAATAGTGCGAATTTTAAGGAAATTTCGTATACCCGCTTTATGTAGGTATACTTGCGATGGATCTGTTCTCAGTATGCCTAGTGGTTACCTGAAACTTAATTATTGTAAATAGATTCGTTGTACCAGTTCAAACTTTTTTTGGATGATTATTTTAATTTTTATCATGTTAGTCGTTATTGAACATTACAGATAACTGGCTAAATTTTGCTAAGCTGAGCCTCAACCTAATACGATATACTGATAAGAATAGCAAAAATATCTGTTCAAAATCCGCTAATTGTTAAAGTGGTGGGTCTTCTCGGTACCTTTTTGAGGGGTGCCGGGGGACGGGCCTCGAGGCGAACCTCCTTGCCCGGGCTGGTCCTCGCAGGCCTTGTGGGCCTGGTCAATATTCGGGCCGGTTGGCCCAGGTCACCTAGGTGACCTGAGGGAAGTCTTGGTTCAGGTGTGGCGGTCGGGGAATAGTAACTCCCAGACCGCTGCGTCAAGTTCGGGTGGTGTCATCTCCGGTAGGTGTGTCAGATCAGGTGGTGGTATAGTCAAGTCCGGTGGTGTTGCCCTTGTGCCCGTTGCGTCGTCCTCGTCGTCGTCGTCGTCTTCCGCGTCGGGCCGCGGTGACGGTGATCGCAGGAGCTCGCGAGGCAGGGGAAATCCCTCCGGAGGTCGTGCATGGAGTGGCGCGATGTCGTGAAGGTGCTCGTGCGCGCTGTAGTCCGCTCGCGCGAACAGTCGGCGCGCTAAGCGACGAACGAACTCCTCCACGGTCGGCATCTTGGTATCTCGGTGCACGACGTCGTTCCGCACATACCTCGGGGCTCCTACGATCAAACGCAGGCATCGATTCTGCTGGACTTGCAGTCTTCGCCTCTGGTACGCCGAGCAAAGCGCGTACCAGGCGGGTGCCGCATACGTCAAGCGCGAGCGGACGTAGGCACCGTAGACCCTCAGCTTGGTGTTGACGGGTAGGTGGGATGTGAACAAGGCGTGGAGCTTGGACCTGGCAGCGGCAGCTTGGCCCACGGCGTGATTCGCCATGGGGACCATGCGCAGGCTGCGGTCCAGTTCACACCCCAAGAACCTTACTGTGGTCTTCCACTCTACGTCCTGGCCTCGCAGAGTGAGTTGACGTAGCGACACGGAGCGGCTGGTCAGCAGAGCGGCCGTCTTCCCGACGTTGACGGACATCCTCCACTTGTCCAGCCATTCCGGCAACAAGTCCAGCAGACGCTGCATGCGGTTGATGGCGACGACTTGCTTGTAGGACGACGCAAAATACGCGCTGTCGTCAGCGTAGAGCGACAACAGCACCTCCTCCACTCCCTCCTGCAGGTGGTCGCGCAGGGTAGGGATGTCATCCGTATACGCCGCGTATAAGCGCGGCGATATACAGCTGCCCTGGGGTACTCCGGCACGGATGGCGCGTGGCTGGGATTCGGCGCCATCCACTGCCACGTAGAAACTACGACCGTGTAGGAAAGACGCCAACACTCGCACATAAGCGGGTGGCATGGTGGTCTCGATGATCTTGGCCAGGAGCCCGGCGTGCCACACGCGGTCGAAAGCCTTCTCGATATCGAGGAAGACACCGACGGTGTAGCGGCCTCGGTTCCGCTCACTGGCCAGATGGTTGATCACCCTCGCCAGCTGGAGCGTCGTCGAGTGGCCGCTGCGGAATCCATGCTGCTCCTCACGGAGGGGCAGATGGGGCGTGATTCGACGCAGCAGCAGACGCTCAAACAGCTTGGCTATATGCGAGAGTAGCGTGATCGGTCGGTAGCTCGATGGCAGGCGGCGATCCTTCCCTGGCTTGGGAAGAACAATGATCTTCCCGGTCTTCCACGCCTCTGGGAAGTGGCCGGTGCGGAGTATTCCATTGAACAGGCTCGTGAGCGCTACGAGGCCTGTTGGGGGCAGCAGCATCAACGCGGCGTTGTTGATTCCGTCGGGGCCTGGTGCTTTACGCTTATCAAGGCGCGCAGCAACCGACCGCAGCTCTGACAGGGAGATGAGGTCCCCTCCCCGGAGCGGCGGTGTCGGGCCCGACAAGAACCTCTCCAGTTTGTCCTGGACCGCCGCGTGATGACGGATGACTCGGAGGTTGGAGGTGTTAGGGGCGTTGGGCGTAAATGTCTTCTCCAGGTGAGCTGCCAGGATCTCAGCACGATCCCTGGCAGCGTAGTTGCGTTTACCGGCTGCTAATTGTTAAATAGACACGTAATAAAAAACATATAATTAGGCGTTACTTCGCGGAGGTCCTTATGCAAAGAGCTATAGTTTTTAATAACAGTACTCATGTTATCCTCAAATCCAAAATGTCATAAACAGCCGCTTATGTACAGGAATCGGCTCTATTTTTGTCCAGTTTTATCGGGTCAGCCCGACTAATTTCGAGTCAATAGGGGGCCTTTATTTATGAGCTCTTTATATCGCATTATGACCGTAAAACGTGGATAGGATTAGACGTGAGTATAGCTGGTTTAAATTCATAAAAAACCCGCTTACTTTTATCGCAATACAATTTTTTTTATATAGTAGTTTTGAGGAAAATCTTCCTAGACGCATGCGTACCCTTATACGATTAAATAAAACTAACATTTTCGTAATTTGTGATGAATTGATTAATTTAGAAGAGGTACATAAATAATAAGTGTTAAATTTTATCATAAACTGCGTCATTTATCCCCTAGCAAAGAGTGTTTTTGGGACATCAACAAAAAATCAGTATCAGATCACTATGTTAGCGTTATGGAGCATGTCAACATATTTTTATTTCATGAGACACCTATAAAACATAATTAATATTCTGCTTGATCGCCAAATATTATGAATTTTACGAGCGTTATACCAACTGCAGTTTTATGTTTATTGCCATTTTATGACACGAAACGCCTATTTTTCATAACGGGGATGATTTACCAAAATGACTATAATTTACAAGTCATGAAGTATATGGGTTTTTTTAATGTATAATATACCTTAATTTTATTGTTTACCACTGAAGCGTAAAGGGGTTCCGTAAAAGGACCCCGGGTATATGTAGAACGAGGGAGGCAAACCACCTTGGATAAGATACTGACAGGTTTAAGGTTATCTTAGCGTGTCCTTAGGATGTTCGTAAAGGACATATCAATTCCACACTCACTTTCGCTGGTCAGGCCCGCCAGAGAGTTTCTGCAGAGAAGGGTTGTAGCTAAGAACTACCACGCTGCTCCAATGCGGATTGGTAGGTTACACATATCTCCAGAATTCTCTATAAAAATGCAGGTTTCCTCACGATGTTTTCCTTCACCGAAAAGCATGTGATTAATTGCAATTATCAGTTAGACACATGTGTATTAATAGAAAAACTCATTGGTGCCTGGCCGGGTTTGAACTCGTGTTCCCCTCGAAAGAGTCGCACGGTCTCACCGTTGGGCAATATATGCGTACCAGACGTGAATATGTTGATAAGTCAATAATGTTTTATCGCCTGCCTGACGTCAACTTACCATAGTCACCTTTTACGACACCTCAGTAAGAAATGAGGGTGGTCTATTCTCCTCAGCCGGATACCACACGGCAGTTAAAAATATACATGCAGTATGAAATATATTCATACTCACTATAAAATCGGTATTGCATACATCGGCAAGGTAGATACCAGACAAAGTTTAAATATTGACCACTAGTGGTATGCACGACTGCGTTCCAGCCAACTTAAGCGTTAGAGTACCCTAAATAATAAAATGTTTTTTCCTTGGTACCGTAAGGAAAACGAGGATTTTAAATAAATTGATTCGTAAATGTTACCCCAGTACCTATGTTTTAATTGCGCTAGACTTAATCTATATTGATTCAGCTAATTCGCCATAAAAACGTAACAGATAGACTTTCGCATTTATAAAATTAATTTGGATTTCGGTAGGACTTATAACTGCGGGAATATAAAAGGACATAAAAGCAGATCTCTATAAAACAAACTGTAATTTTCGACGATGACCACGTTCCAAATTACAGTTGTTACTTTATAGTAATTATACATGAACTCGATCACTTATCGATTTCATACAATCATAGAGTGAGTTGTTATTAATCAAGTTTAAATGATTTGGGGTTGATTCGGAGAAATCATGTAACGAAATCATTAAGTAAAGTAATTATCACAGTTATACCTATTTTTATTTATTTGTTTAATTTGTGTTTGAAAAACAAACTGTTGAAATTGATAATTAATATAGTATAAAAATTATGATATAATTATTTTACTATTATACACTTTTGTTTACAAACGCGAATTATAGAAAAATAATGTAAAATATGGAATTCCGCAAAGTAACGTCTACTTCTATAAATTAATTATAAAACAAATAAATGTATGGGACATTTACACACACGGTCGTCCGTCCCCAAACTAAGTAACTTATTAATACTTGTGTTATGGGTGACGGACAACTGATATACAACATATAAAAGTTTAAATACATACTTAAATACAAATACACACCCAGGCTCGAAGAACCAACAATTTGTTTATAGAAAATGTTGGCCCTCGGCGGGAATCGAACCCGCGACCCGCGGAGCTGAAGGCAGGGTCACTACCCATAGCGCTAACGGGCCAGTAGATTAATATATAATTAATTCTATTATTACTTATTCATAAACCAAACTAACTAAGTTAATTAAAAATGAAGAAATAAATGCAAAAAATGTAGTCATTTTTTGCATTTATTTCTTCATTTTATATAAGAAATGCAAATAAATATTATCTTACCAATTATTGTACAAATATTAATTAACACAGTAAAACTTGTGCAATAATTGCTTGAAAGTTTTACAGCTCGCTCAGAAAGTTTTTATGTTTTCTAAGTTACACTATAGGTAATTGAAATAATATAGGCATCAAATTTGTTTATTCGACAATGTGCATCCCAGTTTTGGTAATGGGCTTCAAATGTTTACAAAATTCATTTCAGAGTTTTAGAGAAATAATTATAAGCACCGACTGCGCCAATGTTCTGTATGAATAATAGTAGTTTATGATACTGTTACATAATAAGGGTTCTTATAACATGAGTGTGGTTTAACGAGCCGCAGGCGAGTTTTTTTACAGTGTCACACGAGTGTTATAAGACCAAGTTATGTACAGTATCATACACTACTTTATCTACTCTCATACTATAATACGTAAAACGTACGTTTCCATTCCATGAACTCGTGGTAACAATTAATATAGTTGCTTCTAGATTTCGTCGGCAACAGGTTCACGGTCATGTTTGACGCAGCTTTCAGAATATCTGGTGGTGTACAATTACTACTATCCCCGCTCTCAGACATGTTTTTACACAAAAACTTATTTTTTTACAAACAAAACTAAACTTCGTTTAAATATTGAAAAGATTTTTTAAATGTCACATATTGGCGCCAAGGCGCAAACATCGATTGCGCATGCGTGTTGCGTCGCCGCGGACCCATTAATTGAAACCTTTTTTTTTTTAAGGTAGAGGTTCGACCTCCTTGGTCCAGCTGGAAGTTGTATAGGTGTATCGTTATGATTAAAAAGTTACATTATGATACAGGTGTCCATACAAGACCTGTATCGTAATGAAACTTTTTAATTTTTAATTTTTGTTCTGTACGTAATGTTTGTCATAAGAATTTTGTTTTCAGTTTTATAATCTTTGTATTATAGTATCAGAGTAGATAAAGACAGTTACATAATGGTTTAGTAAAGGAACTGTTGCGCTGTTAATATTATTGTACTGACGTATGTACATTCCAATTTACAAACTACAAATCCTTACTTACAAATCCGTTTAGTCGATTATGATAAAATTGATCACATACAGACAGACAGCTTTTGGGAACTTTGTTTTATAGTATGTATTGATTAGGTTATAAGGCTATAAAATTCCCGAGTTTATATTGTTAAAAATTATATTGTTAGAAAGTTAAATTCAATTTTTAAATTTAAACTATCGTGAGTAGTATTCGAAAGAGCTCATGAATAAGTGTCCCGGATGAGCTCGAAACTAGTCGGGCTAGCCCGATAACATTAGACGTGAATATAGCGGGTGCCTATTAACTAGTTTAATTCAAGTTTAATTTGAATTTAAAAAGTTTAAATCAAAGTTCGTTATTATGATCAATAACAAACAATATTGACACTGTCATATTTCCGTCATTATTTAATGGTCTATTTATTATTGTTACCCATATTTTACACGTAACCAGTTTTCCCACGAAGCTTCAGAAAAGCTACTAAGGTCTTTATATTATCATATTCTTGTGACGTCAAGCAGTATCGACGGATTACCGTGCTCTTGGAGGCATAAAGGAAATTTGAATGTAAAATCGTTTAATAGAATAACCGAGTCATCGTTGTACAAAGCAATTATATGGAGTACCTACGTTGTCATAACCAAGTCGTGCTATACACAATTTTCTATACCGTTGTATGAGTATTTTCTTATGAAAGTTGCTTACCTGCGAGAGTTAAACGAATCAACTAAGTAGAAACAGTTCAACACTTGACCTAGTAGCGTTGAAAAAATATTTTTTAGTATAATCGTAGGTTTACTAACAAGATTGACAGCCGATATTAATGATTGATGAAAATTTTTTTTTAATTCAACACGAAAATATTTTTCTGTACCCTCCGACGTAATTAGATAGTCTTGCTCGACATATAAAGAAATGATTTCGGCTTTAAATAATTTATAGGCGTTACTTTGTGGAGATCCATAATATAAAAATAGTAATAATAAAATTATTTTGCTATAATCCGCGATACTGCGATCCGCGATCGCAAAGTTTTGCGATTTTGTCGTGGAGTCTATCTCCTGATGATACTTCAGTTGCGGGGCGAAACCATTGTTGAGTTTGTGATAGTGAACGTATGTAGTGCTTGTGTACTGTGGTGGAAGTGGTGGAGGTTTGTGCATGTGTTTTTACGAATCCTGCACATATCGGGTATGAAAATACGGATAGTCCACTACATTTAACACTATATATATTTTCTATTTTCTGTATCGCGGATTATAGCAAAATAATTTTATTATTACTTTTGATTTCGGCTTTCCTTTTAGACAGGTTAGACTTCATTAGATTTAAACTTAATTTAAGTCTGAACTCGAAAGCAGCTGACGCGGTCTTAGGAGCTATTGAGTCGTAAAAGGTGCCTTCTCAAAAGAGGTACTCAATTTTCACTGACTAAGGAAACGACATAAAAAATCAATTAATAATATAACTTAACTATTTCCGTTGACCAATGAATTGTGCAAAGGAATTTTCCATGCCGTAACAACATTTCCCTAGTTTCCATTACTATAACCGACCATTCCTAATGTAGAACTATAAATAATCATACAAGGATTTTATTACGGTTCCAAAGCATTTATGGATAAGAATTTAAAAAAAAGAAATTCATCGGAAATCATGTCACCAACGGCTTATCGACTCATCGAAACTGCAACTGAAAGTTTAATAGTACGACGACACTATGAATGAATAGTTGACCTAATTCGTCTTCATACGTTTTGATGCCGTTTGACAACCTCTCTGATCAGATAGCTCGCATCAATTGCGAGAGATCTCGATTTTTCCAGTCAAGAATTAAGCTATACATACTAATATTAAAAAATTAATGAAATAAAAGTAAAGAAAATATTATTTTCTTATAATCTGCGATTAACAGCTTAAGTTTCGACTATGAGTATATTAAATTCGGAAATACGTCGTCGAAACGATAAAAAATCACATAAAGATAATATCAACGTTGTGTGGAAGAGACCTTACTTGAATGACGTCAAATAATACGACAACAATATAACTATAAATATTGATAGTACAGAAAATAGAAAACTGCGTCCAGGAGGTTTAATATACTTAAGTAAACTACATCCTACCTGGAACTGCGTCAGTTAGATGTTCTTAGAATTAAAGAAGAATAACCAAATATATAAGCTTCCGCGTTAATAATATTAGCATTGATAGCTGTATAGAAAAAATATAGAAACCGAAAATATTCAGCAAATAAATACTCGTTATAAATAATATAAAAACTTGTCTGAAGTTATTTAGACTATCCGAACTATCATTAAGAATTTTGTGCATAGATTATATTAGTTTTATGTTATAGATATAACAAAAGAAACTTTCCAGGAGTAATATTTTGACCTTTTTGATTATCCTATTGTTACTCTGCAGGCCCACCATCGAAACTAGAGTCTTATCTATCCAGTATAATGTTTCCCTTTGACTTGGCTTTAACAATTCGATACTCAGAGTAGAATATCCTGCTTTGAGTTCTGTGTTTTGTTGCTACCGGAATGGAATACGCTTTGAAGGAATGCATTAATTTATTCCATAGATATCTAGAAACTGCAAGATATTTATATATAATGATATAATATATCTCTCTATTTATATTCAGATTTTCGTTAAATACAAAATATGTTAATCTGAAAATAAGAACTTAAAAATAAATTTGTGATGGTTAAAAAACTAATTGTTAATGATAAGAAAGCTTGGAATTAAATCTCGACCTGCTACGCACTAGATTATATTGTAATTTTTGTTTCTTCAAAATTACAAATACAACATTATAATATTTCTTTTTAAAAAGAGTGACCGCCGAGTTTCTTGCTGGTTTTTCATGGCTACAGCACCTTTCCGAACCAGTCGTAGCTTCATTTTTATTTTTATTTGACGATTTAAAAGTGCTTGTAAGGGCCAATTTGAATAACGAATCATTTGAATTTGAATTGTAATATTGAAATAAAAACACTTTCCCAATATGATGTAACCATATCGGGCTTCTTAAATTTAATACAATAATAGGAAAGCGCATAACTGAATAAATGTCTAAGAACAGTTCTGCGAAAACAAAGAGCCTGAATTTTAAAAGAGAGTTTATTCAATATGAATTAAAACAAAAGTAATAATAAAATTATTTTGCTATAATCCGCGATACAGTAAATAGAAAATATATATAGTGTTTAATGTATAGTGGATTATCAGTATTTTCATACCCGATACGTGCAGGATTCGTAAAAGCACATGCACAAACCTCCACCACTTCCACCAAAATACACAAGCACTACACAGTTTCACTATCACAAACTCAACAATCGTTTCGCCCCGCAACCGAGGCATCATCAGGAGATAGACTCCACGACAAAATCGCAAAGCGAAGCGTTATGCAAACAAGCATTGTTATATAGTAATCGGTTCATCCCCACCTTTACCTCTGAACACGTGCAACAAGCTTGAACTTGAAACATTTATCTGCTCGTTAATGAGGGTGCCATTGTTATGCTTAATGATTTCTAATTGTTCCAAAATATTCAATTTTAAGCTTTTTGTGGGTCAGACTGGTCGTAATTTTGAAACCCGTTTTAAAGAACATATGGTCGCTTTCAGGAATAATAAGCCACAAAATTCACATTTCGCGAAACATTTGTTAGAAAGCGGTCATAAAGTTCCTAATGACCATTGTTTCGAAATACTGCACACCTGCGAAAAAAGCTTAAAATTGAATATTTTGGAACAATTAGAAATCATTAAGCATAACAATGGCACCCTCATTAACGAGCAGATAAATGTTTCAAGTTCAAGCTTGTTGCACGTGTTCAGAGGTAAAGGTGGGGATGAACCGATTACTATATAACAATGCTTGTTTGCATAACGCTTCGCTTTGCGATTTTGTCGTGGAGTCTATCTCCTGATGATGCCTCGGTTGCGGGGCGAAACGATTGTTGAGTTTGTGATAGTGAAACTGTGTAGTGCTTGTGTATTTTGGTGGAAGTGGTGGAGGTTTGTGCATGTGCTTTTACGAATCCTGCACGTATCGGGTATGAAAATACTGATAATCCACTATACATTAAACACTATATATATTTTCTATTTACTGTATCGCGGATTATAGCAAAATAATTTTATTATTACTTTTGTATTATGGATCTCCGCAAAGTAACGCCTAATTCTATAAATCAATATGAATTATTTGTATATATGATTATGATTTGTTTATGTTTGTTGACAGTACTAGTTATTTCTCTCAACGTAAAGTTTCGACAACTGAAGCGAGGTAACTAGTTTTTTAGGTGCAGCAATTCTGGATAACTTCATGATCTACTTGGAAAGTTAAGCTTTGGAACTTTACAGATTTTAAACTTTGCTATAATTTTACCCGATTTAGATTTCAGCAAAAAGAGCGACCTATTTATAAAGTGCTTAGTACGGCAGGCAGGTAACGTAGAAATATGTTTCATATTCATATAATTCAAAGTTACATTCCATTCATTTTTTAGTAATTCGATTTTTTTCCAAATATTTACAAAACGAATGTTTGATATCTTTGAGCATGAGTCCTGGATTTTAGTTTTGCAACAGAACTAACGCAAATATCTGTGAGAATTGGTATAGTGTCAATTGTAGTGTATTTGTTGCCTTGTATATTTATAAACAGGACACACGACATATAATAGATACATGAACATACCAATACAACAAACTAATACTATTGTACAAAAGAAACCTCACACTATCTGAAACACACACACGTCAGTAACACCAGATCCCGTGGGTGAGAGTGGACGTGTGACATACTGTTAGTGCGTGTAGTGTTACTACACCAGTCTATCCAATAATACAAATGAACACATACACTGCATCCATAAAGCAGAAAATATTTGAAATCTTCGAAAATCTTACAGTCTGCCATTCGATTTTGCCTTCTGATAAAGGTCCTTAAGACTTAGTTAATTAATATTCAGGAACAATTGCCAATATTGATTTGTAATCACAATACACCATACGTATTAGTGTTTGAATTATTTTCCTCTGAAAACGTGTGAGGTAAACGGATGTTATTATATTTGCATCCCAACAACCTTGGTTCACTTTGACGGGTAGTTAGAATTAGCGCTTGTGTTGATCCATATTTGAATATTGCAACGTCAATATTTTCACCTCTATTTAACTGAAATGCCCTAACAATGTTGCGGCATATTTTACTGATTTATAACATGACACGTTTTTCCGCTACAAATTAAAATTACTTGCCATTTAGTCTATTACTTCAGTTTTTAAATATACAGGTATGCGACATAAAATTCTTTACCTTTTAAGCAATATTTTTATAAAATTAATTAACTTGCATTTTATTTCTTACATTTATATACTTTTTGTTTTATGGCATTGAGAAGTTTCATTAACTTTTCACAATTTCATTCACAAGAACCACTAGATACATTGAATCGTATAATGTTCAGTTAAAGAAAATTAAGGAAAATCCCACTTCAAAATTTCATACATGACTCAATGCCGTGCGTTCAATTGAATGAAATTGAAAATTCTATTCTATACGAAACGTAACACTGTGCTGTAGAGATCCTTAAAACCTCAGCGCAATTAATCTTAAGGGTTCTGTTTCGTTTTAGTTTGATTTAGGGACCTGTCGTTTTTAAATTGGGTTTTCTTCAAGCATACATTGTGTTTTATTCGTAAATTAGACACCCAGAACAATCTATTTTATATTATTACGGTGTAATCGCTAGAGCTCAGCGATGATACTGTGCGATTTCTTAAACAAGATCACGAATTCAAACCTCGGGCAGGTACCAATAAGTTGTTTTTTTTAATTTATGTATGTGATTGGTAATTGTAATTTGTCACTCCCTTTTCGATGAAGAAAAACATCGTGAGGATTCCTGCATACCTCTAAAGAATTCTGGAGATATGTGAAACCTACCAGTACGCATTTAAGCAGCTTGGTGGATCTTAACTCCTTATATCTAGAAACGGTGGAGGCCTATCCTTAGCAGTGGGATAGCGACAGGGCGTTACTTTTATGCCTAAAGAATCTAAATCATAATAGACCTTTGCTTTCTATTGATTATGCTAAAATAAACGTTAGTCAGATGCTATTTTACTCATATTCATAGCAATGAATTTTGTCAGTCGGCGTAGTAACAGCGCATATTTCAAATGGATATAAATCGTTCTCTCGAGATATTTTATAGCATAAATAAATCGTGTTTTTGATACAAGCGGTGTAAGTTACAAATCTCTTGAAACCAGACTGTAATAATTTATACTCCAAAACTCCAGTTCTAATAACCGATAATATGAATAAAATGATCAGAAGGGAGACGTTCTATTTTTTAAAAATTCACGTGATTTCACTTTTGACAAATCATGCTCAGGTTTCTTTATTGCTTGTCATCAGCATATTATCGGCAATTTTAAAAGTAAATTCTATTCTTTAATGCATACTTATTATGATTTTCAATATGCTTATCTATTTATATATAATATCGTATAATTTTAATGAGCTGTTATCGCCCAGCGGTAAGACCGTGCGACTCTTTCGAGGGGAATACGAGTTCCAACCCGGGCAGGCACCAACGAGTTTTTCTATTAAAACTCATGTGTCTAACTGATAATTGCAATTTATCACACCCTTTCGGTGAAGGAAAACATCGTGAGGAAACCTGCATATCTCTAGAGAATTGGAGATATGTATAACCTACCAATCCGCATTGGAGCAGCGAGGTAGGTATCCATAATTATACTAAATCGCTCTTGGTTACTGCTGACAAACAGTGTTGAGCGACAGAATCTTGTCGTTAAACTTTTACTGAGCTGTTTGCCATTTTCTTTTTCTTGTGGTATACAGCTTATTTATATGTTAGTGTTCTATGTTCTATGTATTTGTTAAGGTTTAGTTTTAATTAAAAGCTGTATCACGGGAGGATGTAATAAACGTTCTTTCTTTCTATATTATACTAGCTGGTGATATCATTCATGCCGACCAAGTTTTCTGTTTTTCTATATTGGTAGGAAAAAAAGTAAAGTTTGATATAAAAGGAAGAAAAAAAAGTAAAGCATTGAAATCGGGTTTTTCAAAGTAATATTCTAATGAAGGAAATAGAAAAATAAGAGATGAAGAAGAGGACGACGAAGGGTATGTGATCCTTGAAAACAGGGTGTAGTGTTCACGTTGTTGTATTAATATATACTAATGTTTCACGAATATAGCACAGGCTCAAACACGCACTGCAAGTAACAACATCTTACTACACGTCCATTCTCGTGTACTAACGTGTGTGCGTTTGAGACAGTGTAATGTTTCCTTTGTACATTAGTTTTAGTGTGAGTTAATGTGAGGATATTCATGTATGTGTCTTATATATATATACAAGGTAAGATACACACATGTCAACCCGCATACACTACACAGTGTTGTTGGTTTGGATAGAGCAACATCTAGTTTAAAGAAATTTTAAAATAGGTTGAGATGTAAAAGGGAATATTGCATCGGATATCGGACATGAATGTTAGAGTTCCAGGCACATTTATTTTTGTAATAAAATTGATAATAAATAGTTTAAGGCAATGCGTAGACTGTTTTACTTATACAATATGTTAGCTTAATTTTTACGTACTAAAATAAGCAAATTAAGTAGTAAATCAAGTAAATAAGTAAGGAATAAAATTTGCTATGCTGGCAGCGCCAAGGTGCGTCTAACCAGCAAGCACTAATGGAGATAAAATTATAATGAATAATTGAGATAATGGAGAAACTCAATAAAAGCTGCAACTTAAGTAACTTGCAGAAGAGGTACTAAAAAAAAAATTACAATCTAAAACGTTATCCGTCCCTTTTACGTTATTTTAATATAAATTACGTATTTAAAGGACTGTTAATTACTTTATTAATATTGAAACTACTGATTTTACGTTACTTATCAATGTTTTATGGTTTTTTTATGCTTAGGGTATATAATTGAAGTACTTCACAAACCTAGAATTGTTTAATTAATAGTTTTATACTACACAACTTAAAAAAGACGTCTGGAAGTATTTATTATTAAATTGTTAATTTCTCAACGATTTTGGAATTAATTTATAATAATTTATAATTTATAAATATTAATATAGTAATCACAAAGTAATAGAAGTAACTTCTACTTCTGCTAAAATCTGCAATTTTAACGCGAATACCTTAAAGTAATGCCTATTATTATAAAAAAAAAATAGTAAGTAATAATATGATTTATCTAACCGTATTGGTATAATTTATAGAATTAGGCATTACTTTGCGAAGGTCATTAATACAAAAATAAATGAAAATATTACTTTGTTGAAATCAGCAATAAATACAATTTATTTCGAATCATAATATTTTCATTATTATCGTATCGGTGATAGTGAAAAGCTAGGCGTTAGTAGCCACAATTTCTAAAGTAAAACAGAGTAAATAAGACTATAAAAGTAACTATAGCACGCGGCAATAAATAATGCACATCGAGGCTCAGAGAGAGCAATCGGCTAGATTCTGCTTTATAGAGCATTGTCTCTGTTGCACAGACTGACGAACCCGTGTGTGACAGTGACAGCGCTCAACGAAACGAAATTGGCCGGCTATTTCGTTCTAAGTTCTCGATGTGCATTATTTATTGCCGAGTACTATACTACGTTTCGTAGGGCGGAGGTCTCTAATCTCCTTTTATTTGGAGTTAAGGGTTGGAGAAGCTCCAACCCTTAACTCCAAATTATGAACTTACTAATTTACATTTGGTGACATCACAAATACACTAAATCATCCGGAGATATTCAGTTTCCCACACGATATTATCCTTCAGGAAAAAGCGTGTGATAAATTGCAAATTTCAAATATCAACTAAGCAGATACGTTTTAATAGTAAAATCTATTAGTACCTGTACGGGTTTTGAACCCATGAACTCCTGAAAGAGGCACACGGTCTCACCGTTAGGCTATCACATCTTAAAATAAGACAATATACCATTATATAATACGATAAACATTCATATATTGTATGTTGATCCCTAATGGAACATTACAAAAAATACTTTTGTTTCCCTTTTATCTCTGAGACAGCGTTATTTGAGAATTGAAATATTCATAAAAGTAACGGATTTGTCAGAAATTACGCGTAAAGGCCTAAACCTACAATAGCAGGTCATTTTTATTCGGTGAAAATCCCCGTTCACAAAGCAAACTATTATGAGAAAAATATTTTCGTTTATATCAAGGTGGCGTGAAGGTTCGGTTATTGAGTTAATAATATCGATTGTATATACAATGGCTATGTAATATTGGATCATATTTCTGACCATGTTTCCCGATTTCGCAATAAAATCAAATATAGTACCTGGCATTAAATAATGCACATCGATGTTTAGAACGAAACAGCCGGCCAGTTCGTTTTCGTATAACGCTGTCTCTGTCACTCAGTTAGTATGTCACGATTCGCACGGGTTCGTCAGTCTGTGCGACAGAGACAATGCTCTATGAAGCAGAATCTAGCCGATTTTCTCTCTCTGAGCCTCAATGTGCATTATTTATTGCCGGGTACTATAAGTGGCTTCCAATCCGACTTTGCAGGAATACGCATATACTTTCTCTTCTTTATTCCATTCTAAAACTTTATTCCGCAGTTTTTTTATAACTTGTTGAGTTTTTTCAAGCATGTTTCCAACACCTCATACACACTTAGTGCCTATAGGCTTTTTATAAAGGTCACAATTAATAATTACATTCGAAAATATATATCACCAGGGATATTATTATAAACTTTGGTGGTGTTATACATGATATAAAGATGGTCTTCAGGCATTCAAAATATATTATGAAAAAGTCCACTATTTAAATTAACATCAATAAATATTTCATTAAACAGACCTTGTTCAATGAACAAGGTCTGTTTGAATGAATTAATAAGAACATAAAGCTCAGTCCACAAATAGCAGCTTCAAATTTAATAGAGCCTTTGATGTTCAAGTGTTAAGGTATTCGCTTTTATTAAGTAAAATTTAATTATACATTCATAATTTTTCCTTATCCATCTTATTATGCTTATTATAACTTACCCTATTTTATTCTTAGTGTAGCGTTACGTCACAATTACTTCACTTATTAATTTAAGTTATAAAGTCTAACAAGTGAATTATTTATTACGAAAACTCAATGAAGCATTGTAAACTTTAATGTAAAAACTGAATATAAATTCAATTTTAACTAGTACGGCGATTCAACACAAATATTAAAGGCACATTAAGATACCTGGACACATATTATTACATAAAAAACATAAGTAGATATATCAAATTACTCTCGTACGGGTTGCAATTTATTATGTTCATATCTAAACCTCAATAAAACTAGAAAGTAAATAAAAATCGAAAAGTTTCTTAATCTCTTGTAAAATAAATGTGGAAATTTGTTGACATTAATGTATCTATTGTTTTTTTATTTATCATATATTTGATATATTTGTGGCTTTTATATATTGTTAAGGCGCTGAACAGAGCCAAATAGGCTGACTTTAATCACGTTTTTAACAAAAGCTATAGGGATGACGATTAAAAGAAAAATATATGTTAATATACATCATATCTCAGAGAGAATGTAAGATTTCAAAACATGATTACGATACTTTTTTTCGATAAAAAAAATTGGTAAATAGACCTCTGATTTTTACTTTGATCGTAAATATCTCTAATATTTATCAACAAAAATTGGTAAAATTAATAAGACTAATAAATCATTATAATATAAAGAGAATGTAAGATTTAAATTTTGAATTAATTAAGATATTTCATTCAAATTAAATATTTTTTAGAAAATAGCAAAACTGAAACGAGTCATCGTCTCGCTTCTCTTTTACATCTACGAATATAGACAGTGACCGCTGAGGCGCGCTGCTATACGGACGTGTGTCGCTAGCTGCCGCCTTTTGTGACTATTCCTTGTTGATAATATGTCTTTTTTTAGGTGTTTAGTTATAGTTTCAGCATACTTAGTTTTATAAGATTAATTAGACATAAGTTTTTTAAATAAATTGTACAAAAAAAGTTTGGATAAAATAGTGTACACCTACAATGGGTGTTAAAAAATTAAGTTTGTCGCTACGCCGTCGCAGAAATTGTGGGCGTGGCTTATATGCCGAAAGCTGAATTTGCGCCAGCTCTGTTCAGCGCCTTAAACAGAAATATAAAGTCTAGCACCTACCTGTGTCCAGGAAGTGTCGTTAAAAGCTCGTGATATATCGACCGGGCGCCTTATCGATCTCGTGAGTGCTTTTTTTTTTGACGAGAGGGCGCGTCGACGTCCGACTAGCGAATGTGTTGCCATCAGCTAGCTTTAGATTGGGAGATAACCACTAAAACTTCATTTTCATAGAAGAAAAAAATTTTGTACATTGTCATAGCCTCCTAATTGTGTAATCGAAAAAGATTTTTAATTTATAAATTTAAAAAAAACTGTTCCAGTACGAAACGTATATACGGTATGTATCTACCTGCATGTTATTTCGTTTCTATTATTTAAATAAATTAAAAAAGTCTGAAATTCGCACACGAAACCGATCATCATCAGAAACAATTCCAATGTTCTTTGAAGCTCAGAAATAATTATGTATTTTCGTAAATATCTAGCACCGCGGCGTTCGCCATTTTGTGTAACAAATATGGCACCGCTTGGAATACGATTAATAATGAAAAAAAAATAAGAATACACAACCTGGAGGTATGAAATTCGAGTCTAATGGCCAACAAGAAATTATGTTCAATAGAAATATGAAGCCTAGCACCTACCTTTCCTCTTCTAAACCGTTTCAGGGCCCACACTATAGGTGCTAGTTTTCTTCACACAATAACACGAAACATCCATAGGGTTTTTAGTTCACAAGAGTGTCCAGGAAGTGTCGCACATACAGAGAGAATGTTAGAACAATATTTGTAAATTTCGATAAAATCACTGGAGCGCTGATAAATCGACCGATCTCGTGAGTTCTTTTTTTTTTGACGAGAGGGCGCGTCGACGTCCGACTAGCGAATGTGCTGCCATCCGCTAGCTTTGGATTCGGAGACAAGCAATAGAACTTCATTTTCATAGAAGAAATATATTTAGTACATTATCATAGCCTCAAAATTGTGTAATCGAAAAAGATTTTTAATTAATAAATTTTAATGTTAAAAAAAAACTGTTCCCGTACGGAACATATATATAAAAGTCCAAGAGATGAGTTGGCTTTGTACATTTTTTTAAATAATTTTTTCTTACGTTATTATGGTACATAAATAAACTTAAGAGGTTCGATATATAATAAATAATATATCACATAAATGTTTAGTAAACCAAAAATTTTAATTAATTAATTCACTTTTATAATTACAATTAATATCCTTATATTATACCCTTGTATAGATTCATTTTTATATACTACAACAGGCTGACCCGCCAGACGCTGTGGTGTCTCAACTATTTAAGTCACAAAGTTTTCTTAAATTTTCGGTAAACTTACAATGTTTTTCTTACATAAAGACCTTCTTTATGTATCGCGTGTTGTTATATAGAAGCTATTTATTTAATTTACAGACTTAACTTGACTTTGACATATCCTGAATAAATGAAATAAAATCTTAATACTTATACTGACATCATTATCCTCCTGCCCTTTTCCCACTCTAAGTGGGGGTGATTTGGCTACGTATTTTACGACCGGCCGCCTGCCTGAGGTCAACTTACTATTCGCCTTTTGCGACACCTCGGTAAGGAATGACGGTGGTCTATTCTACTCAGCCGGATATCACACGGCGGCTTAATACTTATACTGGCATCTATCGAAAACATATTTTAAGTACCTAGAAAATTCATTAAAATCACTTAACTAGTTTTAAGGATTAGCGCACATCGGACATGTGACACGAGAGTTTTATGTATAACAAGCAGTGCCCGCAGGTTCATTTGCGTGGAATCAGTGTGTCACAAATATGTATTTCAGTCAATTTAAATAAAACCGTCATATGCTAGTATTATATTATATTATACAACCCAAACCATCCTCAAGAATTGCACTATCTTTAAGTTAAAACTGTACAAAAATCCGCTGAGTAGATTTTTAGAGAATCGATCACATTGGACTGTTTTATAAAAAGTATAGATGATAAACAGATGTTCTACTTTACCAAGTAAATGAGCCGTATGATTAGTCCTTTTTGATCCTTTTAACTTTTACATATGAAGAACTAAGATGTTCAAGAGAAAGTAAACAGTCTGGAAACCGTTGCATAGGTTGTTTAATCTCTTAGCTTTGACCCATTTGCAGCAAACCGACGTTCGCTGTGGCGAAATTGCTCAGGAAATTACTTTCCACGTCCTTTGTACTGTTTGAAGTTATATGATACTATTCTCGTCTGCACATTTTGATATCTAGGTAAGGTTACATATGGATTACATTGTAATGCCATAATGGCGCCGTTGTGTGTACATCGCATTAATTATACATCAAGAAGGCTCCGCAAAGCTTCCTATAAAAGTGTGATAGTTTTTTTCTTATATAGAAAAACAAATAAATATCAATCGGCATTTGTTTCTTTCACTTAGACTTACTTGGCAAGGGTTTGCCTCATATGAAGAAGATTATTTATATTTGTATTTATAGAAATAATAGATCTAGACTTTTTACTTTTTTATATATTAGCAACGGGATATCCCGTTGCTATCTCACTGCCAGGCGTAAGCTTCTTCTCTCCGTTTTTTGAGATAAGGTGTGGAGCTATGATCCGCTACGTTGCTCCAATGCGGATTTGTACATATCACATATCTCAAGAATACTCTAGAGATATGCAGGTATCCCGATATTTACCTTCACCGTAAAGCGTAATATATTGCAATTATCAATTAGGAACTTAAGTTTTCACAGAAAAATACATTGATTCCTCGGGTTTGAACTCGTGATCCCCTCGAAAGACTCTCATAGTCCACCGCTCGACTGTAACAGGTTTATACATTTAGAGGTTGTTTTGTTGTTTTTTTATGTTTTTTTGGACATTTACACACACCGTCGTCAATCCCCAAAGTAAGAAATTTAATGCTTGTTGTTATGGATGACAAACAACTGTTAAATATATACATACTAGCTGTGCTTGCGGCTTCGCCCGCGTGTAAATCAGTGTATTTAATTGCAATTTTGAACAAAAAAGTAGTTATTGTGAGTTAACTATAAGTGGCAGAAACGCTGTCGCGGACTTTTTTTGCGGTATTTTTATAGATCTACGATTTTCTAATACATTACTACACACGCCACTAAAGCAAGTTTTTTAACAACTGCTTGATGTCTTCAACACAATTTACATAACACCGCTATGTATGAAATCCGGAAGTATTGCACTATCTTTGGATGAAAACCGTACAAATGCGTTTAGTAGATTTTGAGAAAATCGATTACATACAGAGAGACACCTTTTTGGACTTTGTTTTATAATAAGTACAGATATAATTTTAAATACTTACTTAAATGCAAATATACACCCAGGCCCGAAGAACTAACAAATTGTCCATAGAAAATGTTGGCCCTCGGCGGGAATCGAACTCACGACCCGCGGAGCTGACACGGTTACTGCCAAATGCGCCAATGGGCCAGGTTGATTGTAATGCACATCAGTCATTTTTAAAAAGATAAAAGAGAAAGATCGCATCTCCTCTAAATTATTATTCAGACTCTCATTTAATATCGGGTACGTGCTTGGTCGTAGGAGAAAATTTAAATTCCAAAGAATAAAGTTTAGCACTTAATACTATCTTTTCTTAATTCAAGCGAGTGAACTTGAGTGCGAACTAAATATTCAGGAGTACTTTTGGATATTTTAGCATAAAAGATATGCAGAGAGAATTAGCATCGCATTACGTAAATTGACTATCTAACAAAATTGATGATCTTTAGTATACTAAGGTTAATGGCTTGTAGGCTATTAAGGAACACAGTTAGAATCGTGACAATTAATCTATCATTATAATTGTTATCTACAGATAAGTTATAGAATTAGGCGTTGCTTTGCGGAGATCTATAATACAAAAGTAATAATAAAATTATTTTGCTATAATCCGCGATACAGTAAATAGAAAATATATATAATACTAAATTTATAGTGGACTATCCGTATTTTCATACCCGATACGTGCAGGATTCGTAAAAACACATGCACAAACCTCCACCACTTCCACCACAATACACAAGCACTACACACGTTCACTATCACAAACACAACAATCGTTTCGCCCCGCAACCGAAGCATCACGAGGAGACTCCACGAAAAAATCGCAATAAAATAAATATATTATTACTTTTGTTTTGTTTTGTTTTACAAACTTAATGGTAATCTCACATTAGTTCTGATATTTATTCTGTTAATATTTTAAGTAACAAGTATAATATAACATATATATAACAAAGTTAACGTATATATGTCGAATCCATCATAGTCGTGGGCATCATTATTCTTAGACATTAGTGGGCGTGATATAGGGTATCGTGCAAATGAAAGAACTACAATAGCTTTCTTCGACTTTATAATCTTCTCAACAACTTCACAACCCCGCCATGACACGATTCAGTCTTCATCTCACGCTCTCTCTATTTTCAATGATGGTTGCCATGACTGCGACATATATAACAAATAGTGGGTCTGGTATAGGCATAGATTTATTATATTTGCTTCACAGTATATTTTAAATCATGTAATTTTTGTACATAAAAATATAAAGAATTATAAAACGATAGGTGATGTATATAATAGACAAAGTAGGAACCGACATAAGCTTGCGACGCCTGCTTTGCGCCTAGCAAAAGTACGTAAATCGTTTGTGGGTTTGGGTATATGATTCTTAATAAAGTTCCGAAATCAATTTTGGCCATGCCATTACAGCAGTTTAAAAACACTGTTAAAAAAAGGCTAATACAGAAAGCCTACTTACTATACTGTTGAAGATTGCTTAGATGATAAGGATGTGTGGATATAGGTGCACTTCTACCCTGTACAAGACAGTAATAAATGTAACTAGTTTTAAAATTTTTATTTTTTCTAAAGAGCAACCGCCGAGTTTCTTGCTAGTTCTTCTCGGTAGGAACAACTTTCCGAACCAGCAGTAAAGTTGACGATTCAAAAGCACTTGTTTACAAGTGTACTTAAATAAAGAATATTTTGAATTTGAATTTGAATTTATAATTAAAATAGGGGACTAAAATGCGTCACGCTGTGTGGTATCTGGCAGAATAGAATAGACCACCCTCTTTTCTTATCGAGGTGTCGTAAGAGGCGACTAAGGTATGTGCTGTGTGGTATCCGGCTGCATAGAATAGACCACTCTCATTTCTTACCGAGGTGTCGTAAAAGGCGACTAAGGTAAGTTGAGGTCAGGCAGGCGGCCGGTCGTAAAATACGTAGCCAAATCATGTGACAACATGTTTGTAACATGTTGTGCTGGCCCCACTTAGAGTGGGATGAGGGCAGGAGAATGATGACGATGATGAGGGCCTAAAATGTGTCATATAACAATAAAGAAAAAATATATATTGTATATCCGTCGTTTTTTTAAGCTTTTATTCTACTTGCAATGTATGTATGCGTAGGTGGAAGGTACAAGTTAAATTTAAGCCACTTCCCATCGATTATCTTGAACAAGGACTTAAGTTACTGGTCCCACTAAGCATAACAATTCGCGAAGCTAAATTGGAACGGGTGGGTAAAAATTTCGATATAAATAAAATAATAAATATATGGGACACTTACACACACGGTCCTCCATCCCCTAAGTAAGTAACTTAATACTTGTGTTATAGGTGACGGACAATTGGTAAATATAGACATATATAATTTTAAATACATACTTAAATACAAATATACACCCAGACTTGAAGAACCAACAAATTGTTTAAAGAAAATGTTGGCCCTCTGTGGGAATCGAACCCGCGACCCACGGAGCTAAAGGCAGGGTCACTACCCACTGCGCCAACGGGCCAGTCGAAATGTCTGTTACATTTCGACTCTCCGTACTCAGCTTTCAGGAGCTATCAGTACTCAGTTTTAATCCCATGGAATGGTTACTCAGTTTTATTCCCAGGGAATGGTTGCTAAGCTTGATTCCCATCGAATGATTACTCTATAAGGAAACACGTATTTATGATATAGTGAATTACGAATCAATCTAAAAAGAAACTCTACTTTAACCATTTTATTAAAGTTTCAAAACCAAATTGCTGTATTCCGTGAAATTATCAAGTAAAATCACGCAGTATGTACTTAGTATCAATATGATCTCAGATCTAAGTGGATCTAATTAAACTTACTTCATTTACTAATACAACTATCAGAACAATATTCTCGGATCACATACCGGGAATTTCTCCAAAAGCAATCAGTAGAAGTTACGTATTAGTTACTTAGTAACTGATCAAGTTCACTAAACAATACATATCAATAAAACAATCATACTAGCATTTTAAGTAACGTAGAGATATCCTATTTTTTCTTAGAATGAAGGCCATATTATATCTGTTCATATTATAAAAAAGTTTCAAAAACGGTATGCCTGTGTGTGGTCGATTTTCTCAAAATTTCCTGACCGCATTTTTGTAGGGTTTTTACTAAAAGATATTGCAATTATTGAGGAAAGTTTTAATCTGTTTGTAAATCCTCTGAATGGCTTAACTGATATTTATTGATAAATGATAGAGGAAGTGTTTGAGCAACATATACTTTATATCCTAAAATTCCCGCGGGGTAGGGATTTACAGCTAGTTTTACTATTAAGTGTAAGTCAGAGCAGCTTACCGCACAGTAATTTTACGAAACCACATATTGCTAATAAGATTTGCATTTCTCTCGAGAGCAATTGCCTTTTGATTATAAGCATCTTCCGGATCTTAAGGTTGGTGTATAATATACATATACGACCTGACGACCTTTTTCTTTTTATCTAAGCATAACAAATAATACCACGACCAAAGCACGAGAACATACTAATAAAGTCAACGAGTCAACGTTCAGAATAAGACTAGCTTCAATGTGGAAATCTACGCTACTATCATAACCCACTGGCGTTTTAACAAATCCGCTAGTAAACAATCAAAGTGCCTGCAAAAGTAATTTGACTTTTTTATACAACTACTCCCAGTATGCACTCCTTATATAAAATGCATTATTTATTATACATTTTGCGTTGCTTGTATCGTTTTTCAATATAAAATTTAATATTAAATTCACCGAAAAGCTTATGATAAATTATCAATTAAGAAAGTAAAATTTAATATAATAACTCTTTGGTGCTTACCCGGTTTTTATAACCCGCAACCCCCTGATAAGGGTCATACGTCTCGCCATTCAATTTTCACAGCTTACTATTTTTTAAACTTTTACTTTCTATATTCATCATTCTGCTGCCCCAATCCCACTCTATGTGGTGTCGGCACAATGATTTGGCTAGTGATTTTAAGGTAAGTTGACGCCTTTCTGACGTCAACTTACCTTGGTCGCCTTTTACGACAGCTCAGTAAGAAATGAGAGTAGTTTATTCTAATCAGCCGGATACCATACGTTGTGTCAACTTACCTTGGTCACCTTTTACGATACCTCAGTAAGAAATGGGGATGGTCTACTCTACTCAGCCGGACACCACACGGCGGAACGTTTACTTTTAATATTCATTATTTAATATTATGCTCATGTTGTAAGATAATCTAAGTTTCAAACTCATATGGAGTTATAATTAAGAGCTTGTTACGCCTTGTCGAATTAGACCCTAAGCTAATTTATTAAACAAACCCCAACTCCACAGCTCGACAGTACCAGACTTAAGTCTGTATTTGAAATCATTCTCTCAATTAACTGGCAATTAAGATCTATGAAGCGATAAATTAGAGGGTGATAAAATCAGCTCTTATTCAAGATTTTACCATTACAATACTTAGTAGCAATACATATTGGGCAAACCGGACTGACTGTAGGCAATCCATTCCTTCCATAAATCCTTGTTTGACCAATAGTCTCCTTCGCTTAAATAGACCCAACTTGCGAAGAATGATGGGCATCATAACCGGACACTGCCTGCTCAATAAACATCTATTCTCCTATAAGATATATTCTCTATATCCTATAAGGATAGGTGTGACTGACAGCCAAATATGCAGAGGATGCATGAGGGATCCAGAAACGCCATCTCACGTAATGCTGTATTGTACGGCGGTGGGCTAACATCCTCGGCTCGCCCTGGCAGGGTTCTTAGCTTCTAGAAGGAGCTTGGCTGGTTAGAATTACCAGCCCCTTCACCCTCACGCACAATGGTCGCCGTACAGTGAACAAGTGCGGAAAATCGCCCGCAACAAGAAGAATAAGAATACTTAGGAGCAACAGGATTTTGAATGTGGATTGCTCATCTATATTAACGAATGATAATTACTAGCTCACGTATGAAGACAGGAAATTAAAACCGGCAGATAGCATAAAATTTATTTATAGCTTTGCCCTTTAACAGACATTTTATAATGCAAGATATATTAAACTAGAGCTACGGGCGCTAAATTGATCGTTTAAGTATCTTAATAATTCAATTTTTTGGTTTATCCCTGTTCTCGAAAAGAAAACATGTACTTTTTATGCCTGTATATTGTCCCGGTCTAAATCCGGATTATCAATATTTAGCGAATAAGCCGCAAAAGCGTAATAATCAGACTTTATGATGAAGTCATTTTAGATAGATGGTAAAATCACTTTTTCGAAGTTGTATACAGGCCTGTTCTTTTAGTGAAGAGACCTGCTACACTGCGTCATTGCAGACGTGATTGGCAAGTAATCTTTTTAATAAATATAACTTTTGTAATATATTTCTTAGTTGTTGCAACATTAAATGAATTGGAAGAATGAATAAATTAAATTGTACAGTTGCTTTTCTGTACGGATAAGTTGCAAATTTTGTAAATAACTCGAATGTTGACGGGGGCACTAAATCGGCATACGCGGTCCTCCATTTTGCTTTCCATCAAGCAGGATAGCAACCAGGCGCTTGCCTTAACGCATAAAAAAAAGTTTTAAAAAATATTCCCATTTTTGAGCGTATCATTTCTGCACGTACCTGTATATTAAATTTTCGACATCACACTCCTCTTTGTTTCGTGCATTGTAAAAGTAATAAAATTTCTCCGCGTATAAAATATCGCTTTAAGCGACGATATGCAAAACGGAAAATTATATCTGACAGTTTAATACAAAACATATTTGGAAGATATTTTTCATTTTTAACTGAATGCTCTTGTATAAAAAGTTACTTTACTTGTTTAAATATTAATAAATTAATTAATTTTAAAAATAAATGTTCAAGGAAGGCTGATACAGAAAGCTTACGATACTTTTGAGGGTTACATAGATAATAGGATAGCGTAGATGTAGCTATTCTTCGACCCTGTACAAGTATGTAGTAAGGACTTAATGTATAAATTATAAGATAGACAAATTGTAAGTTATAAGAATTATTTTGAAAAAGCAACCACCGAGTTACTTCCTGGTTCTTCTCGGTAGTAACAGCTTTCCGAACCAGCAGTAGAGTTGATAATCACTTGTTCACAAGTTTACTTAAATAAAGAATATTTGGAATTTCAATTTAGAATTTTGATAAATGTTTGGTATATAGATAGTTAAAGGGCTGTAGAAAAAAAAAATATTATAATTTTTTTAAATTATATAATAAACTCATTTAAAGATATCAGATAAGATTAACAAGCGTGTACAAGTAATTTACACACACAAACAAACCAAAAAAAGACTGAAACAGTAAAAAAACTTTGCTGTAATAATCGGAAATCAGATAGCTTATATAAACATTTAGAGCTGTGATAGCCCAGCGGTGAGACCGTGCGACTCTTTCGAGGGGAACACGAATTCAAACCCGGGCAGGCACCAATGAGTTTTTCTATTAAAACTCATGTGTCTAATTGATAATTGCAATTTATCACACGCTTTTCGGTGAGGAAACCTGCATATCTCTAGAGAATTCTGGAGATATGTGTAACCTACCAATCCGCATTTTAGCAGCGTGGTAGGTCTTAGCTCCAACCCTTCTCTCCAGAAACGGAGAGAGGAGGCCTATTCCCAGCAGTGGGATTGTAACAGGGCGCACTTTACTTTTATATAAACATTTAAAAGAACGATACAAATAAAAGAACCCGTCGCAGAATATTATCAATGTAATATCTAATAATATTTACAATGATGTCACAATCAGAAAAATTCATTGAACCAATAATTTCTTCCTTTCAGCTGCTGGACTGGTAGACTAGCAACTGAAATTCACATTAATCAAAGTCTGCTTGTTACTTTGGCCTAATTATGACAGATTCATACTTCAGCTTACACCGCCGGAATAAGATAATTACCAAAAGTTTTGTTTTTGTTTCTTAGTCAAACTTTATTCATTCCGTAATTATTGATGTTATAATAATAACCGAAATCGCCTAACAAAATCAAAGCTTAATTAGTTCTTATAGAAATTGAAATTTCATCAAATTAAGATCAGACATCATTCGTCTAATTTTACCCCATTCTAAGTGATGTTGGCGCAAAATATTTTCGTCTTCCATTCTCTATCATTGCTTAACTGTGTTATTACTAATTTATAGAATTAGGCGTTACTTTCAAGGATCCATAATACAAAAGTAATAATAAAAATTATTTTCCTATAATCCGCTTTGCTTTGCGATTTTGTCGTGGTGTCTATCTCCTGATGATGCTTCGGGGCGAAAAGATTGTTGAGTTTGTTATAGTGAACGTGTGTAGTGCTTGTGTATTGTGGTGGCAGTGGTGCCGGATGCAAGAGTGGGGCAGGATTCGTAAAAACACATGCACAAACCTGCATGTTTTTACGAATCCTGCATGTAACGGGTATGAAGAAACGGATAGTCTACTATATATATTTTATATTTAAACTTTTGTGTTATTACTGTCTGTAACTACTCCTTCCATATCATATATACATATAATACTTCACACCATTCATTAATTTTTTTTATTGTCTTGTCTCTAATCACTCCTTCATATTTAAAAGTCTTTTGGTCACTTAATTAACATCACTTCTCATTACATATCCATCCCACCTTAATCTCAATCTTAGTGTTTGTGACAATTCCAAATATTATTTTTTTTCTTTTTCTTTTCTGTCTATCTAAGATCAGTCTCAGGACTATAATTAGATTTGATGTGTTTGCTTTGACGTTGGGATTAACCTCATCATACGATGAGACAATCCTCTGTATTAAGATATGTTATACTTTTTTTTATATACTTTATTTATTTAATTTCAAATAAATATAATTGATAAATATATAGGACAATTATACACACGGTCCCCAATGTAAGTAACTTAATATTTGCGTTATGGGTGACCGACAAGTGGTAAATATATATGTACATATATGATGTTAAATCATCATTCTCTGGCCCTTATCCCACACAAAGTGGGGTCGGCACAACATGTTACAAACATGTTGTCACATGATTTGGCTACATTTTTTACGACCGACCGCCTGCCTGACGTCAACTTACCTTAGTCGCCTTTTACGACACCTCGGTAAGAAAGGAGGGTGGTCTATTCTATTCTGCCGGATACCACACGGCTATACATATATGATGTTAAATATATACTTAAATATATGTGCACATCCAGACTCGAAGAACCAACAAATTGCATTTAGAAAATGTTGGCTATTGGCGGGAATCGAACCCGCGACCCGCGGAACGAAGCCAGGGTCACTGCCAACTACGTCAACGAGCCAATGGGTTTTAATATTTCAAAAGTAAATAATAGACAGTTGAAGTAGCGTATCAATGAACTGCATCAATACAAATACCAATACAAACAAAGTTCCCATTTATGTGTATTCTGTATATGATCGATTTTCTCAACATCTAATAAACGGGTCGTTTACGGTTTTCACCAAAAATTAACGCAACTATTGGAAAAGGTTTAAATTAAATAGTTCATCACGGCTAAATTCCCGCATTTTTTTCTTGAGTATTTCGGTCATATCGCCCGGAAGAACGGTAACAATTTTGAAAAAATAGTCATCACCGGCAAGGTCCAGGGGAAGAGACCACGAGGAAGAAGTCCCATGCGCTGGGCAGACCAAATCCGCACCACTCTCGACAGTCAGATGCACGAAGCCATCCACGTTGCGAAGAACCGACACCGTTGGCGCAATATTGGCCGTGACAAGTTAATCCATAGAAGGGGTCACGACCCTCAGAATTGAGGAAAACGACGCGAGGAGGAACTAACACATTGACTTTGAAGCAAGCGGGGACCTCGTCTTCGCCGGCGAAGACGCTGTTTGTGTGTGTATTGTGTGTATATCTTGAATGCTGTAATAGCATCGTCGGGGTCGTTAAGGACGCTCTTAGGGCGCCTGTGAAACTTGTTGGGGAAGTTAAACACCTTATAGTTGGAAGCGGCCGCTATAAGGGGGTTCGGATGAATGGACGCTTTCTCGAAGTAAGTCTTCGAGAATCGTTTAAAAAGATCGGCTATCGTGGGAAGATCGAGATCTCTATGGAGATTCACGTTGCGCACGAACCACGGACAGCCAGTGGCTGTACGCATGAATCGATTTTGAAGTGTCTGCAACGGACACAGTAAATTCCCGCAGGGTTGGGATTTACGCGGGAAAAACTTTGTGAAATAATGATTTCGATAACTGACTGACATATACGATAATAAATACCTGTTTCCTTCAGGAACTGGAAATAATGCATAGAAAATGATTGCAGTTATTGTAAAGAACTTGTAAAACTTGTTAAATTATAATTAAGGCACTAGATGCTTTCCTTTTTTTTAGCTTTAACAGGATCTATTGGGCGTGAGGGAGCACAAAAACGCAGGAGTAACTCTTTTATCAGAAACCAATGGCCTTTCAGTTCTTCATGTAAATACTGTTGTACCTAGATCTCGCAAAGATTTCCCCCTTCCCCAATTTTTTTAGTAATCTGTTAACCTCCTAGGGGTTCTCCAAGAATATTTTACTTTTGCTGGCGTAGATTTGACGAATTTGACAATTCAGCACTTTGCAGTCTCGCTCCCGTTTTATATTACTTAGTTTTGAAACTGTTGAAATAAAAGTATCAGCATTGCAAATTCTAAGTTCCCCCTTTTCGTAGCCTTCATTGGAATAACTCAATCCTTCAATTCATACAAATATCATAAACGATATTGCATTTTAAATCAATTGATGAAATTTAATAAGATAGAATTATATAAAAGTCGTACATAAGTGACTTGCATAAACCATGATAGATTGATGGATTCTAATCACTTGTTTTTTTTTAGAATTTTAATGTAATTTCAAATTGGTCTCAATCACAACTATACAAGTGGGACTAACGATTAAATGAATCCACTGATCACTTAAACGTATAAGATAACTTTGACATAATTCGATATTCTTAAATAGTTTTCGATACATTAAAAAATGTATTTTCGAAAAATAAAAATGTAATTAAATTGATATCTGGTTTTGTAAATAATTTTTCAGCGCATGAAGCGCGCATGTTCAAGAAAACAGGAGAAAACAATTATAATTATAGTTTTGTTTCCCTTGTACCTGTTTAGTTTCACACATAATTCACATACACACAAAATTAAGATACATATGAGTTTAATATTGTTTAATATTTTGTTTGCACAAGTTATTAGTACGTATGACAAAAGAAGGCACTAGTAACCAAGAATACAAGCTAGGCTTAGTTTCGTTGCTAATGATGACATTTAAAGTGTATTTAAGACATTAATATTAATTAATATTTTGTACATCAAAACTGTGTTGAACCTTTAAATTTAACTTTATTTTTTAACCTTTAAACAAAAACTCATTTTATTCTAATAGTTTATATTTTACTTTTATATTTTTCAAGTGTATATTTTTGTTATTCATTTTATATCAAAATTGCATCAATTATTGTTTGAAGTGTTATGTAAATGTTGTGCGTACCTGTAATTTGGAAGCATATAGAAAATATGATATATTGAATGTTTATATTAGTTTATTAATGTATATGATTTCTAGTTGGTAAGCTTTATCAATAAAAAAAATACCCAACTTGTTAAAACAAGTTCGACGTTAATCCAGTTATTGACGTTCGTATAAATTGCAACGAGTTTTCCAACTATTCTGTACCGAAGTTTAACTGGCGATATAAAAATTGCAATTTTACAGAGTTCGTTACACAATATTTTATACAAAACCTATTGTGTAACCAACTTTTAAATGCCGTTGTATAACTGTTTTTATGAGTAGAAAACTTTTGTTGATATTTTCATTGTCCAGATTTCAAGAAACTCTTGTTACAATTGGTCGCTTGTTTATAGAAAGTTTATAGATAAATATAAAACTAGAAAAAAATTGCATTTGGAATCCCGAACGGACTCAAACACAATCAATTTAATAATTCCCTTTCAATTATTTTTATAATTTTAATAACTATGTTACTATGTTCCGTTGGTGAGGTAGCTAGCATATTCATATAACAGGCAATTTCTCCACCACGAATAAACAAGGAAAACTGAACTGAAGTTGTGATAGAATTGCATACATTTCCTGGCCTTATCCCACTCTAAGTGTTTAGAGAATCTATGTAACGCTAAATTCATATATTTAGCGTTACATAGATTCTCTTCTTCACAGGCAACGTTCAAATACCTTATATATGCAGGACTAGTAACCACATGTTTTAAAAAACGCCGCCACCAACCACACAAGCACTACACACACTCACTACTACAATTTCTAAGATCGTTTCGCCCCGTTCGTCACCGAAGCATCATTAGAAGGATAGGTTCACACACTTAGCATTACATAGATTCTCTTGCCAAACGGATTATAGCAAACTAATTGTAACATAACTTCTGTACTACGGAAAAAATGCAAACGGCAAAGATAAGTCACTGGATCTATTTTGATATATAGGTTAATCTATAAGTTAGTATAAGTTTCAGTTAATGCTAAGTTTCTTATTAGCTTTATGTCTAGATTGTAACTTAATCAAATTAAGTTATCTTATCCTGTTAAGTTAAGTTATCAAAGTAAGTATAAAGTACTTCATTATGGATGATTTTTTTATAATAGTAAAAAATAATAACAATATTATTGTGAAGTAATATTTATTTTATGCAAAGTATTAGCATAGTTACTGATACATTTGTCATACAAAACAAATTGAAGACTTTATACAAAAAAAAAACTTTTGCCGCTTGTTTAGTCTCTAGAGGAAATCAAATTACAACTTGTTGCATTGGATTACCCGAGACCACTTTCCTCTCCCCATAAGCGGTTCAAATTACGCGACTGTTTGAAAATTTCGTATTCTCATGCTGGAATGTTAGTTCTTAGTGACATTTTGTAAATAGCAACGTTATACGAAACATGTAGTTAGTTGGGAGGATATGCAGAAATGCCTCATTTTACAAATTAGGTTTGTTTGTGTTGTGCTTGTACCGTCCGAGGAAATTATGCTCGCGAAATGGGATATAAGTGAGTGAATTTTGTTTATTGCTTTGTTTGCATGGTACTTTAATGAGGTTTTTATAACGATAAGGAATTCGAAAATATTTTTATAAAATTCTATTCTCCTACTTCAGATGTGAAACAGAAAGTATCTTTTGTATGAATTAAATTTATGTACATCCTTGTGCTATATTGCATCCAAGTATTTTTTTCATGAAGCAGTAACAAACTTTAAACCATCCACAATACTTATAATCTATATTTATTATAAAACAAAGTCCCCAAAAGCTATCTGTCTGTATGTTATAGATTTTCTCAAAAAGTACTGGACGAGTTTTTCTATGATTTTCATCAAAAAGTAGTACAATTCTTCCGGAAGGTTTAGATTAATTACATGTTACCGTTTTAATACATTTTGTTGACGAGGTCGCGTGGTCATAAAAAATCCTCACTCGGGAACTTTAGTCGCGTGCGTTACATACACCAACAGAGATACACTGAAGTAATGTACTAGAGATTGTAGATCTACAAAAAATACTACAACAGTCCGCGACAACATGCCTCTATATCTAATGGTTAACTCACCATAAGTAAGTAGCGGCCTGTTACAGTCCCACTGCTGGGAATAGGCTTCCTCTCTCCGTTTCTGGAGTGAAGGGTTGGAGCTAAAACCTACCACCCTGCTCCAATGCGGATTGGTAGGCTACACATATCTCCAGAATTCTCTAGAGACATGCAGGTTTCCCCACGATGTTTTCCTTCACCGAAAAGCGTGTGATAAATTGCAATTATCAATTAGACACATGAGTTTTAATAGAAAAACTCATTGGTGCCTGCCCGGGTTTGAACTCGTGTTCCCCTCGAAAGAGTCGCACGGTCTCACCGCTGGGCTATCACAGCTCTAACTCACCATAAGTACTTTTATATTAAGGAGGCAACAGCAAGCAAAAATATTGTAAAAAATTGACTGAACTGTAAAGAATATTTTACAGTTTAAGTTAAATGAAGTAGTGGCAACAATTGAGGATATTTTACAGCTTAAGTTAAATGAAGTCGTGGCAACAGCTAAACAGCTAAAAGCTAAATATTTTTTTGTACGTTTGAACTTTACTTCATTAAAAGTTAAATGTTTCAACATTTTTCAGACTTCTGATCCTGGTTGGCCTTTTCATAGGCGTGCTTTACTCTCTGCATATCCTAGCACAAGATTACCAAGCTATCACCGCGCCGAAACTGTTGCGGTTGTTATTCAAAAGGGATGTTAATTCTTTTGCACAATACGTAAGTAGATGCACTAATACCTCGAGCGCCGTGTGGTATCCGGCTGAGTAGAATAGACCACCCTCTTTCTTACCGAGGGGTCGTAAAAGGCGACTAAGTAAGTTAACGTCAGGCAGGCGGCCGGTCGTGAAAAATGTAGCCAAATCATGTGACAGCATGCTTGTAACTTGTTGTGCCGACCCCACTTAGAGTGGAATAAGGGCAGGAGGATAATGATGCACTAATACCTAGAATATTATTCCTATTTTCTATTGCTATTGCTTATTCCAATAACGTTAATTGACACAACGTTTAAAAACGTCGGCAAGAATATGTCTTTCTTTAAACAACGTGCATAAACGATTGACCATTTTACAAACTCCTTCTAGCTTTTTGGACTAATAACGCCGCTCCACATTAGTTTTCTGCATGCGTGTATTTTAATACAGAACGTCATTCATCGTAATTTCTTTTGTATGAGAAAATCTAGCGTATTTTGTAGAGTATTTTATAGTATTAATGATGTAAGTTTTGTTGAATATCCTCTATAAACATGGAATTGAGGAATTTCCTCGTCTGGTTGCAATATCAGGTTATGCTTATCATACACATGCCTTGTCATTTGTTTTGGATCAGTATGGAAAATTTAAAAAAATCAGATGAATCGGACATCGGAAAGTGGGTAAAATTTAACTAGCAAGATTCCACCTTCATATACGTACACGGCGAGTTACATAGAAGCTCTCAATAATCCATATGCGCCGCTCAAAGTGTTAATAAATCTAAGCCAATTTTACCCAAAATGCTGAAAACGCAAGATATATGTATATTATATTAAACTAAATATATTTTTCCTTTTTGCGCAGCGAGCATCTGTAAGGTGGAAAAAAATATTGCAATATGATCCAATACAATGTGCGAGACTGCTGTATTGTGATCTTGGCACAAATTCTCCAGACAATGACTTGCGAAGAGGATTGACCTATATGCTGACGTAAGTACGGTAAACAAGAAACTATTTAGGTATACCAACTATTGGAGATAAACTGAAAATGTAGTCTTTGTATTAATATCTATTTGATTTACATCTTAAAAGTATCCATACTAATATTATAAATCAAAAGTATATATGTTTGTCTGTCACGCTTTCCCGTCTAATCCGATGGAGCAGTGTTGAGCGCTGATGAAATCTATACTTATCAAACAAAGTCCCTAAAAGCTGTCTGTCTTTATGTAAGCAATTTTTCTCAATATCTACTGCACGGATTTTGGTACGGTATGTACTAAAAGATAGTGCAATTTTTTCGGAAGGTTTAGGTTAAAGGAAATTACCGTTTAAAACTACTGGGAGCTTTACTCGCGTGCGCCGCGTAATCTAGCAAAGACGCACTAAAGTAATGTACTAAAGGATTGTAGATCTATAAAAAATACTACTAAAAAGTCCGCGAGAGCGTATCTCTGTCTCTTATAGTTAATTCACACTGACTTGCCCGTTGGCGCAGTGGACAGTGACTCTGCATTCTGCCCCGCGGGTCGCGGGTTCGATTCTCGCCGAGGGCCAAAATTTTCTATAAACAATTTGTTGGTTTTTCGAGCCTGGGTGTATATTTGTATTTAAGTATGTATTTTATAAGCTGTGATAGCCTAGTGGTGAGACCGTGCAACTCTTTAGAGACGAACATGGGTTCAAACCCGGGCAGGCACCAATGAGTTTTTCTATTAAAACTTATGTGTCTAATTGATATTTACAACTCATCACACGCTTTTCGGTGAAGGAAAACATCGTGAGGAAACCTGCATGTCTCTAGAGAATTCTAGGGATATGTGTAACCTACCAATCCGCAGTGGAGCAGCGTGGTAGGTCTTAGCTCTAATCCTTCTCTACAAAAAAAAACGGAGAGAAGAGGCCTATTCCCAGCAGTGGGATATTAACAGGCCGTTACTTTTATGTAGTTTATAATTATAATGTAGTATATCTACCAGTTTTCAGTCATCCATAATACAAGTATTAAGTTACTTATTTTGGGGACGGACGACCGTGTGTGTAAGTGTCCCATATAAATATTTATAGTTACAATAACTACTTTTATATTCAAAATTTCAGTTCGGGATATTTTGTGACTGCGCACGTGGGCATAGCATAGCTTGTTAAATATCATTGATGAGATGATATAATTGAAACTTATATATGTTTAAAAAAATTAGTTTATTCTTTATTTCGGAAAAAACAACATATAATATTATTTAGTGTATTTTGACCCTTAAATTTTTAAATAAATTAAAGTGTGAAAAAAACCCATTCATTGCTATTGCAAACACGCCACGGGCTAAATTATTCTAAACTGGCTATGCCCGTGGCTTTACGCGTGGAAATCAGTGTGTTACATAATTTTCCGACTTAAATCACGACCCGACGGTTGTTCTATTATAAAGAATAGCTTATATGTTGATACACCTCCTCTACCTTTCATTAAAGTCTAATCAAAATCGATTCTGCCGTTCTGGAAAATGTGCGTTAACCTTAACCTTTCTCAAGAATTGCATTATAATAAAGTAAAAAACTGTAGAAAAGTCCGTTCAGGAGATTTGGAGAAAATATATCACATATAAAGATATAGCTTTTGAGCGATCTTGTTTTGTAATATGTAAAAGTAAAATAAGGACCTCTTTAGTATCCCACTGCTGGGCGTAGGTCTCTTCTCTCCCTTTCTGGAGAGAAGGATTGGAGCTAAGATCTATCACGTTGCTTCAACGCGGATTGGTAGGTTACACATATCCCCAGAGAATTCTCTAGATACGTTTCTAGGTTTCCTTACGATGTTTTTCTACGCAGAAAAGCGTTTCATAAATTGCTAATATCAATTAGACACATAAGTTTTTGTAATAGATAAACTAATTGGTGCCTCCCCGAGGTTTGAGCCCGTGACCCCCTCGCGGCCGCACGGTCGAGTCGCACGGTCTCACCGCTGGGCTGGCACAGCTTACATTACTTATAATATGTAGGTACAGATAGGATATTTATATGATCCTAATTACAATATCTTTATGTTTAAATAAATGACTATCGTGATGAAATCCGTACCACGTACGCATGATAGTGTTGACCCTAGCCCTCGTTCTGTATAATATGAGAAAGTTGTCATTTGCACAACAACTTGCGATGAGTCTCTTTGACCGCACTCGAGACACTCGGGCTAACTTCAATTAATTTATAAGACGGTTAAGTGTGCCTCTATTAAATACGAGAATAATTCGTTGGAACTACTCGGTATATTACCTTTATGTTGCATCAGTTATATCATATATGGATAATATAACAACAAAATACAACAATGTAATATGCACACAGCATGAGTCCTTGTTAACAAAATGATTATTTCGCATGTTACAAGTATGTAGTCAGTACAACCAGACTCTATGAACCAAATGTTTTTTCAAATGTTGGCCCTTGCCAGAATCGAACTCGCGACCACGAAGCTGAAGACGGTCACTACTACTTGCACCAACAGGCCTGTCAAAAGGATAAAGGATAATTCCTTTATACTAGACGCTATATAAACCTTTGGCTTTCTCATACGTTTCGCAGCTAGTTTTCGCTCTCGAGTTATTACAGAAATCTTCATAAGGCATATATTTCTATGTAACATGTGTTATCCCCTCACAATTATAACGTAAAAATGTCGGTCGCCCTTACCATAAAAGCGAATACAAGTTGTTAGAAGAATAACGATTTAACTTTGTTTAGACTTGTTTTTCTTGTTTTAAAGTTGGCCAGTGACATAATATAGAAAGTGTTACGCAAATCCGTGACTATATTTGTATAAGGATAGTTTGAATTTTGATTCAAGTACGTGACATGCTGCATAATCAACATTAAGTAAAGAGAGGTTAAGTTATTTATAAAAGTATTATATAATACTAAAGATTCTTTAATTATTGTTTATGTTATAAGGAATTACGTTCGTAAAAAACGTATCTTTAAGATTTTTAATAATAAGATATTTGATGGACTGGTTGGAGACTTAAGTCCCTCTTGTCTTCTTAATCTAGTTGAATATAGCACGACCAATAATATTTAAATTCCAACTCTTTTGTTAGTATTGAGATAGTTACAGAAAGACCAACTTTTCATTGAATAAATTCCAATAATAAATTCATCATCATCATCATTCTCCTGTCCTTATCCCACTCTAAATGGGGTCGGCACAACATGCCACAAACATGTTGTCACATGATTTGGCTACGTATTTTACGGCCGGCCGCCTGACTGACGTCAACTTGCCCGAGTCGCCTTTTACGACACCTCGGTAAGAACTGAGGGTGGTCTATTCTATGCAGCCGGATACCACAAGGCGCATACCTTAGTCGCCTCTTACGACACCTCGGTAAAAAGGAGGGTGGTCTATTTTATTCTGCCGGATACCACACGGCGTAAATTCCAATAATAAATTCATTTATCTTTATTGTAAATAGGAAAATATCCTAGGATTGGTTTGTATGATTACACGAAACAGCTCTTTAAATTGGATTATGACCTTGGAAACTGGAATAATATGTTGGAAATATTGATTATCATTATTGAATACACGATTTAATTTCACTTTAAACAAAGTGCTACTACAATTTCTCGATCAACTCGATTTTAAATTCCTTAGGTAGTCGATCTAACATGAAATTTCTTCTTCATTATGTTTTGTTCACGGTGGAACACGACACCAATTACGGTTTTGAATATAATAAGGATTTGTGTCTAAGAAGAATTTCCTTTCATTTTCAATTCATGATATATTTCTGAACAATTCATAATCAAAGTAATGTTTAGAAAGAGAATATTTTAAGATCGAGTCAAGATTAGATCTGAAGGAAAATTTTCATCTAAGATTTAATGAATATGAATGAATACGATTTCTGACATAATAATAATTAGGTAGAACATGATGGTGTACGTTGGGAAGTTATATACATGCATTGCAGCCCGGCCTCTGCTTTGAGAATCATCCGGAGATGTAAGGTTAAGATCTAACCAAAGGTTATATTTATAGCTATTATATAGTAAGCTACGGCTTATAATTGGGAGATAAACCAGTTATACAGAGAATTGAAAATGTCAACAAACCCTATTCGACTTAGTAGACACACGTGCCGTAAACAAACAAGGCTCGAAACTCAAACGCTGTTTAGCTAAAACGGTAAAACGGCATTAGGTATAATCATATTACAGAGGTTCAAATTTAAATGAAAAATTACTGATTTCTTATTTTAGACTGTGCTCATTATACTTGTAACGGTACATTTCGCATTACAAGTTCCCATAATATACTTCACTACTATACTCAGAATCCCCCTTCTTATAAATGTTCAGCAATTGTCGTGACAATCGGCGAATAATCTAAAAATCAACTTTTTTGATGTTTTACGTATGAAAATTCTTTAATATATATCTAAAACGAAAAACGTATATATTTCTTTTCGAATAAATGGTTATAAATCTTAAATATATAATATAACGTTAGAAATCTCTGTTTAAAATCGATTGAATTAATGTCCAAGCATGTTAAACTTTTTTTCGCACTATATTTTTTTGTATTCTTAATAAAAGATTTATGCAATACAATTTCTCGTTTCTTTAACTATGTTGTTATTGGCATAGTTTCTTTTTTCAATTGCAAATTAATTAATATATTTAATACATGAACAGGCTTTATTTGTACCTACCTTTATACCTAACTGATTTTTTAAGGCTGACTAATATTTATACAGCAATATAATATTTTAAAAAAAATCTCAAGAAGTTTACTTTTACTTCAGCTTAGACACCAAAAAGGAAGATAAAATGGCAATGGAGGAATTCAAGACGGCGTTCTTCCAAGGCAGATCGCTGCAACATAATCCGGAGTTATGCAGTGTGAAATATCCGACGTGCCCGTTTAAAGCTTCGCTGCTATTTGACTTAGTAAACTATTTACTGCATAAGAAGCTTTAAGGAAAAGATAGAGAATATATAGCTTGCCATTGTGTTGCCTGCGACTGTAAGTAAAGCTAAAATTGGTAATTGGGCAAACTTGCCTATAAATGCTTAGAGATTTCAATCAATTGTGTTTAATAATATAGGCAAAATATGCAAAATCTCATCGAATTTCATCTAAAAGTACTGTACATTAATACTGTTGCAAAGAAATTTTGGTGAGTTTAAGTTTTTCTTAAGACATTTAACGTAATTATTATACTTTTGATGATAAACAAAAAATTACGTCTCAAAATAAAAAAGAGCTCTTATTAAATAAGTTGCAGGAATTTTATTTTTATTAATAATTGTTATGAGTTAATTTTAATTTAAAATAAATTAGTATAGTGCAATTAGTCTAATATTTATTTTACTCCTCCCATTTTAGTATTAATACCAAGTTTATATACACGAAAGTGATCATCATCATTCTCTTGGCCTTTTCCCACTCTAAGTGCGGTCGGCAAGACATGTTTTTCTCTTCCACTCTGTACTATCATTTGTTACCTCTGGCGCTACTCCTTTTATATGCATGTCATATCTCACAACAACCAACTCTTTTTCGGCCTCACTCGAATTACATATCCATCCATTCATATTTAACACTAGTCTGGTCACATGATTTTCATGTCTCCTCATTATAGGTCCATCTTAATATTGCAGTTCTCTTCTTAATAAATTTAAAGCCAAATATATGATATAAATGAATATAATATAAAGCCAAATAAATTAAGTAACTTATAAATTACGAAATAAATCTCACATAAGAGAATAAGTATCAAATCTCATCAAGGGGAAGGACGGGTAGGGTAAGTGACAGCAGAAAAAGAGGTCACGTAATATAAATCGAAAGGGACTAAGAATCCAATCACTGCAGATATTTTAATGAAATAATAATTGATTAGTAATTAAAAATTAACGTTGTAATTATGTGCTATGCACATTTATGTGAAAGTATTTAACAGCAAATATTCTAACATATCTTCCATGCTCATACTATATTCGAATACTTTTCATTTCATGTCTTCTAACTGGCTATATGAACTTTGTAAAAGTCTGGTTTATTCATCATCCCGCTAGTTCTCTGAAATATTATAATAACTATATATTATTTACAAATAAAGTGGATTATTGAATAAATAGAACTCGAACGTGCGATGATGAAAGCGAATCGGATTAGTAAGTAATCAACTGTAAGCTGCAATCAGAAATGATCCAAGTAAACATTGATTTAAGGAGCTCAAAATCAATCTTAGATACATTTTTGATCTGTATCATTGCATTTAATAGCTTCTATATATTTAGGTATATGCTTTATTTCCTCCTTGCGTCGTGGTCCTCTCTGTTGTGATTCTCTAGCGTCGTGTGATATCTTTTCGACAGTTGCCCGCCACTTTTTTCTCTCCTTGGCCGAACGAAGAGCATCGTGCAGATTAGTGTCTAAGGCAATTCGGATCTGGCAAATCCACCAAATTGGACTATCACGGTAACCACGAGTTACTCGAGGCTGTTACCTTATTTTCTGGTGATTTAAACAAAGATCTCATGCACTTTTCACAGGCAGTTAGATGCTAGTCAAGTCCTCAAAAAATAGACGCATTTACAGAAGTCCATGGGATCTGAGGCTTTTTTCCTTAGCATCGATTTAATCGCGGTCTCTGGGCCGAGACATAGACTTTAGGAAAAGCTGACTCAGCTGAATATGGTGAATTCCGAGGTCTTTACTAGTTTCTTTTTGATATTGCAGTAGATGGTACGATCTTTCCATATTTTTTGCAGTGGGGTCATCGCATTTTTAGCAATCCCTAGCAGTTTTCTGATTTCTTATGCGCACGAACCGATCTTGCTTTACCCAGTGACTATTTAATAAAGGATATAAATTTAAAATAAACGTAGTAAGAGACAACGTTAAACAAAATATATTACGAAATAGCCGGGCATTAGTTTCCTAGCCAGCAAAGCTAAATATGAATGTTACTTACTCTATACTCCAGACATGTGATGTATACCGTAGGCTGAAGGTAAATAAAGAGAAATCCCGCAAATCCTTACAGGGACTCGATTTAGACAAGGAAAGTGCTTACGGGCTTAACGTAGTAAACCTTCAGGATTAAGAAAATCCTTCTGTGATTTATAAACTGTAAATAGCTTTCACACAAACTTTTTATCGTTTCATGTGCAGTGAAAGGATTTTTTTAAATCGTGAATTACCGGCTCAAAGTTAAATTAAGGTATTTATAACTACTTGTAAACAGCCGTGTGGTATCCGGCTGAGTAGAATAGACCAACCTCATTCTTACCGAGGTGTCGTAAAAGGCGACTAAGGTAAGTTGACGTCAGGCAGGCGGACGGTCGTAAAATACCTAACTGTCGATCACATAACGACATGCTTAAAACATGTTGTGCCGACCCCACTATAACATAATATAATATATAATATGGGATAATGAAATTCCATTGTTGCAGATGAGTCTCTTTATGCCATACAATGTGCCGCTTAAATCCAGCGGCTCGCCGCGACTTTTTTTAAGCTCGTAAGGGGTGTAAGGTAGATGCTCGTCTCAACCAGTTTTTTCAATTGCCAACCTCATCTGCTCGCGGTGCACACTGCAGATAAATTGACTAGGTTCTGGCGACCGAGTAAGAGCGGTATAATCATTAGTAATTCTTTAGGTGACCCAAATCCTGCAGACTAACAGTGGGCAGCAGCGCTATCGGTGCAAGAGGGTCAGCACTGCGACTACCAATCGACACAGCGACTGGCCCGTTGGCGCAGTGGGTAGTGACCCCGCCTTCAGCTCCGCTGCCGTGGGCCAACATTTTCTATAAACAATTTGTTGGTTCTTCGAGCCTGGGTGTATACTTCTATTTAAGTATGTATTTAAAATTGTATATGTAGTATATTTACCAGTTGTCCGTTACCCATAACACAAATATTAAGAAGCTTACTTTGGGGTCGGACGACCGTGTGCCTCCTTACACACACGGTAAGAACATGTGTTAAAGATATTTTATATAGTGATTAAATAGCATCTTGCGTAGACTTGGAATCAAACAATACTCAATAGTACTGTACACTTGTACAGATGATTCACAATCAGCGGCGCCGTCTGGACGCGTGTCTCGAATTGCACAAACGTAAAGAGACTAGACATCCCCAGTGTAAATAGACACGTGAACCGAATATGAACTTGATCAACGCGAGCGCTATAAGGATGCTGCGGAGCTCTATGTAGATTGGAGATCTTAAGTTTTGTTACTCACACGATTTCTTCACCGTCTGAATCACTATGAAAATATGGCATAACTTTATTAAAATTAAGCTCATGATTCATTCAATTACTTGATTAAAAAAAATACTAAATAGAGAAAATAATGCTCCTTGTCTAACTGATGCTGATACCACGGTGACAAGAGAACAAGATAAGTAAGTAAGATAGGTGAGGCAGACTGGAATATAATTCTTACTAAATACGAGTACTAAAAGAAAGGAAAAATATGAAGAAAGTTGTATGAAACTAATCACGTTGTTCCAACACGGATAAGTAGTTCATTAATAGGTATCGGAAAAAATATTTAGATATATGCAAATATCATAACGATATTGTACAACGTAAGGCATATGATGAATCGTGAAAACTAAGACATTAAAATAAGAACTATCCTCCTACTGGACATAGGCCTCATATCGTTTTTTAAAAAGAAGGATTATACCTAAGACCCACTACGCTACGTCCAATGTGTATTGGTAGGTCACACATATCCCCAGAATCTCTCTAGAGATATTCAGGTATCCTCAGAATGTTTTCCTTCACTGAAAAGCGTGTCATCATCATTCATCATTCTCCTGCCCTTATCCCACTCTAAGCGGGGTCGGCACAACATGTTACAAACATGTTGTCACATGATTTGGCTGCGTATTTTACGACCGGCCGCCTGCCTGACGTCAACTTACCTTAGTCGCCTTTTACGACACCTCGGTAAGAAATGAGGGTGGCCTATTCTATGCAGCCGGATACCACACGGCATAAAAGTTGTTTCATAAGTTGCAATTATATATAATAGATACATAAGTTTAAATAGATAAATTTATTCGTGCCTGCCCAGAGTTTGACCCCGGAAGAGTCGCACGGTTTCAACGCTGAACTATGAACAAGAATAACGTTTTTTTTTATCAGAAGATCTTATTAGAACTTACATAGTTATGTTTCATAATAAATATTGCATGCAATCCTGTACAGAATATTTGATTCGATGCCTAAGGTAGTCCGTTACTGAAACTATTCCAGTTGCCTATAAAGTTACGTTCGCTAACAAAAAGCTCACATGCATTATTAACAACGTTATCTATTTCATTTACAAACAAAGCGACAGCTATCGATTTCATTCAGAAAAAATAACATACAATATACATACAAAATATTCGCTTAATTTATTAGAAATAATACTTCTATATTATTTTTATAGACTGGTATAACATATCAGTTATAATAGATAGTATGTCTGTAAAACATATAAGGCTCGTTTTAAGTTTGAGTTGAAAGTTTGGCTTTGCGAAGTAATATTAACAAGTTATTATATTACCGTGTCCAATATGCAATTGTTTAAGTTTAGAATGCTTTTTCTCACTGAAAAGGGTTTTAACTGTATATATCTATTATACACAATTTCTCTTTAATCTCACACAATATTTTCTTCTCTCTTAAGTCCACGTTCCTTTGATCACATAGCCAGTAAAATATTGATCCTTTTTTTAAAATATCAACCATCGTGAGTGATATTTATAGAAACGAATGTTCAGTTCCCGCCACGATAACGTCGTATAAAGAGCTCTAGAATAAAGGCGCCGTATGGGCTTCAAACTAGACAGGCTCAGCCGGTAGAACAAGATGTGAATATAGCCAGATTCTATAACTTTGATACTGTACTGTTATCGCGTTATAGGATTCATGTGGCAGACTTTTTTCAGGTAGGAATTTTGAAGCAGAATTTACCGTTTTTTTTAGGTATATAATATATCATACACTACAGGTATATGGTCAAGGGACTAAGATTCAATATGACGGCCTTAAAACATTAAGCTCATGCTAAGTAGTGAAACTTATGCACGCTCGTACATTTTGACGCATGATTCATTCAAATTAATGTCCCCGATGCGTGCCCATAAATTCTAATATCAGACTAACGATTATGGATACTGAACCAAATGTATCCTCTGGGCTCTGTGTCCACATAAACTATGATAAATCGGTCCGTGTTAGTTTCGAGTTGATACCCTTTTGGACCCTTTACGAATCAATTGATGAATAACCCGAAAGTTTTATGTTGTTTCAAAACAATGTGTTTTAAATTTACTTAATTTATAACACCTGGTTCAGCGTATGAATATTATATACTGGATATTTACCTATCTTAAGCTGAAGGATATAATTAATTTTTGCTCGGTGTTTAACAAATCTTGAAGGACTGGGTCAAAAAATATCTAAAAACAAAAGTGTTTATAACACTTAAAAATTATTTATATTGGAAATTTAAAATGCGAAAATGTGTTTCACGTCTAAACGGTATCTATCGGGTAGAGTTTGCCTCCAAATCCGTGCCCTAACCTTCAGTCAATTGTAACATATTGTTTTGTGTAAAACGCTTAGAAATATATTAACAAAAAGACTCAAAACTTAAATCCTACAAAAGCATTCCACTTTAGACTAACGGAGCATATTTTCGGTAATGTAAATTGCAATTTTTGTGAACATACAATTCATGAGCAAATATTTTAATTAGGTGTATGAGGAAATAAATAACTTAAAATCGTACGTTAAGAACAGATAATGCAAACGTCACTATCCCACTGGTGGGCATAGGTCTCCCATCCGTTTTAAGTGATTCGGGTTGGAGCGAATACCCACCAAGCTTCTCCAATGCGAATTGATAGTTGATACATATCTCCAGGACTCTTTTGAGATATGCAGGATTCCTCACGTTTTCCTTCAACGAAAGACATGTGATAAATTCAAATAGCAATATGACACATCAATTTTAACAGAAAAACTCATTGGTGCCAGTTTACGCAATATCTCATAGCTGGGCTATCATATATGGTCAAATTAAATAACATGACGTACACAACACATGCTTTCGCTCGTGTAAATGGCACTTAAAACTTATTTTATTCGCTATCCTACCTGATCCGGACCACATAATAGGGGTAAAATAGAACTCCGGTACGCTAACCACACCTGTAGGTAGCACTTTATATATGCCTAAGATGCCGAAAAGTTATTCGTATTACGTATTAACTCTACCGCGTAGTTAATAGAGTTTAAGTTTCTAATTAATTACAGCGTTATATCGCAGCATTAATTTAATAACAAAACTGTGTGACATTATTAATTTATAATAGGAATTAAGTTTCAAATAAATTTTCTTTTTCAATCTTAAATACATATTTACTACTGATATTAAATAATAATGTTTGTTGCCGTGTGGTATGCGACGGAGTAGAATAGACTACCCTCATTTCTTACCGAGGTGTTATAAAAGCCGACTAAGGTAAGTCGACCCGCTGTGTTGTATCCGGCTGAGTAGAATAGATCACCCTCTTTCTTACCGAGGGGTCGTAAAATCCGACTGAGGTACGTTGACGCCAGGCAGGCGGCCGCTCGTAAAATACATATCCAAATCATGTGACAACATCTTTGTAACATGTTGCGCCTTAGAGTGAGTGGGATAAGAGCAGGAGGATGATGAATGTATTACTCTAATGTATTAAACACTACTGTGCGGTAGCTATGTATTTAATTTATAGAAGCAGGCGTTCCTTTGCGGAATTCCATACCACCCACCTCCACAACAAACTCGAGATTGCGTGGAGGTGGGTGTGTGTGCTTCTTGTGTGTTTGTTGGTGGTGGAGGAGCCTTGGGGTGCGTGTGGTGGCTTGTCCTGCATATATAAGGTTTGTAGATTTTGCCTGCTTCATACACATTAGATTTGCATGCATTCGCTTAACCCGTGCGGCTTATAGCGAGGTAGTTTTGTTATAGTGCCTGTATGTATTTAATGATAGCGTAATTCTTTTCAATGGTAGTATGAGATATGGTGGCGGCTCTGGTGTAAAGAAACTCTGATTTAGAATTTATTTTAAAATTACACCAAATACTTTTATAGAACTCTAATAATGTGTAACGCTTCTCCTTATGCCGGCCAACCCAGAGCCAAAGGCAAGCCACGACAGTTAAACGACACAACTGTCTACCAAAGCCGTGCGGATTGATGCTTCCGTACCGCCAAAATTAAATGGATGTGAAGTCAGCCGTGCCGTCGTATTGTCACCCAGCTACTGCAAAAAGACGAGACTTTTCATTATAAGCCGTTGATTAGCTTTTTGTGAATTTCTCTTGCTATAGTAAATGTTTATAAATCGTAATTTAGATTGATTGTTATTTCATTATCTTTACAAATGTAAGTCGATACTATTACAAAGTACGTTTTGGGGTTTTTTTACTATAAGTACACTCACAAAATATAAGTCAGAATTAAGTATATATACGTATTCATTTTCATGTTAGAAAAATGAATACTTATGAGACTCAATAAAAGAACTGCTATCTAATCTTCTGTTTCTATACATTCAGATAAAAATAAAACATCACACGATGAATTATAATTATCAATTAAATATAAATATACCTTTTAAAGTAAACATCTAAGACTTCCCCATCATCCTAGGGACTTTAACCCTCGAACTCTTGCTAAGAATAACGTTTTCTACACAAATTCAGTACGAAAAGAAAATTCGAAATAAATAACAAGAAAAACTAGTGAAGATTGCCAAAATGCCACTATTCTATCACTTGAACCTCTTTGGTGGTGAACGATAAGCGTATTGACTAAAGAATGGATTCTAAATTTCCAAAATATTTCTATTAAAATTAAACGTTTCACTCAAATACACGATCAAACTATATTGACAACATTTTCGACGGCGTCTGTATTAAATGTTTAACGCTAATAATTTTGTCTGTCAATAATATATTGGTATCATATACCTTTTGTGCGTTCCAATATATTCCGTACGCCTTTTGTACTTTATGAGCCTTGACACGGCAAAACCAAATGGGAGTTGAGTTTATTTGTTTTGTATCGTAGTAAGACAAAATACGGTCTGAAACAGTTTAATTATTTATATCGAACTTTAAGAGGTTTCAAGTAGATATTTACTTTCTCCAGATGATATCAACAATTTATTAAACAATAATTATAAAATTAATACAGTATAATGTGTAGAAAGCTGTGATAGCCCAGCGATGAGACCGTGCAATTCTTTCAAGGGGAACACAAGTTCAAACCAGGGCAGGCACCAATGAGTTTTTCTAGTAAAACTCATGTGTCTAATTTATAATTGCAATTTGTCACACGCTTTTCGGTGAAGGAAAAAATCGTGAGGAAACCTACATATCTCTAGAGAATTCTGGAAATATGTGTAACCTACTAATCCGCATTGGAGCAGCGTGGTAGGTCTTAGTTCCAACCCTTCTCTCCAGAAACGGAGAGAGGAGGCTTTTTCCCAGCACTGGGATTGTAACAGGCCGCTACTTTACCTTTTTTTTAATGTGTACGTTTGTCACTATTTGGCTTTCCACTCACTCTGTGCAATACCTTAAGCCTTCAAAGCAAACGGCTATAAATCAATAAAAATTTGACGATATTAAAAAAGTTTTACTTATAAATTAATTTATTAAACAGCCACAGCCACAAACTACCACAATCCGACCCGTTATGCTAATAATAAATTAAATAAATAATAATCTATAAATTGTATAAAGAAATTGCAGAAAATCTCCGACTATTAAATCAGAGATAAAAGTATAAAAAATGCACATCGGCTCGTATTAAATGGCTAGGTTTACTTGAGCTTCAGCAATTGTTTTAGTTAAACGGGACTCGTTTCTAAATTGAAAAAGCTTAAAATCATCTGCAGTTTCTGGTCTCTTACAATGATGTTGTCCTGGCAATGTGTGCATTAGTTCATGCAGTTGTAAAGTAAGCGATACTTATAGTGTCATCTTGAAATTCACGGTTGTATAATTGGAAATGCCAAATTTGCTTTTCATCACTGTATTATTCAATGCTGCTGGTAATGCTCATTTGATAGTTCCTTTATCTTTCACTGTACCTTTTTGTAAAATTATTCGTGTGCTATAGAGTTTAAGAAGAAGAACCTTTAGTTATTTATACCCTTACGTATTTACTGAAACAACTTTCTATTAGATTTATGATACCCTTGCGTATATTCGAAACTTTTCTGCTAAGAAAATTCTCATGATAACAAATTATGAACATATATATTATATATTAATTAGTAGTCTTATTACGATGTTTAATGCGGATAATGATATCATATCATATCATATCATATCATACTAATAGGCTATAGAAATCCTGTTAATTCTACAGGTATACATTTCTACAGGATTTCTACATGTTGACATTTAAAAACGCTATCTATTATCAACCTTACAAAGTTTTTTTAATTCATTATGTATCAAGACAGAGTCAAATCTGTGGGGTGCCAATGTCGGTCGGCCTCCTCGTGGCGCACCCTGGGCAGGTCTCTTGAATATGTTTGTATTCCAGGGGCCTGGCGGACGGACTGGCGGAGCCCGTAAGCCCGGCAACGGGAACGGGGGCCTTCGGGTCGCGAGGAAGAAAACCTCTATAAAAAATTACCTTTGGGGGGGGTGGAAACGCCCACCATGCGCGGCGAGCCGTTCCGGTCGTGTTCTATGGCCGGTAGGCTTTTGGCTCTCTACTCGGGAGCCACGTCGGGAAAACCGTAACTCCGCAAGTTAGTGCGGAACCGGGGGCCGCTCTTTTCATTTGAGGGGAGGGGCCGCGAGGAAGAAAACCTCTCTAAAAAATTACCCCAATCCTAAGGTTCGGGGCCCGCCGATGGGATGAATGGCCGGGGGGGATCCGGTCTCTAGGGCTTCACAACTGGGGGGGAATTTATGTGGGGAATAAACAACAGAATGGTTAAGACACGCAGTCAAACGACTACCCAGGAGGGTCCCAGTTCATCTGGGGAATCCCTTGCTGCGTCGGGGAGACGGCAACCGGAGCACCGGCAGTCGTCCCCTCGACGTAGTCGCCCCATCGTATCTGGGGGGGCACCTTCTGTTTCGACGTCGATGGAGGTAGATAGAGAGACAATGGAATGCGACGAAAAAGTCGTAACAAAATTCCAATTTGAAATGACTGATGATGAGAAGAATAACTTTGTCGAAAAAACAATTGAGGCTCGAACGAAGAAAGAGGATGGAAATCGTTTTCTGGCCAATCTTGATCTGATGGATGAAACGGTTAAGAGAATTGATAATCCTAATGTGAGCAGAAAACAGATCCGTACCTTGGTGGACTTGGCTGCCTTGTACAGCAATGAACTATGGAACGGCATTTGCACACTGGTGGATAAGTCTGCGATGCAGAAAAAAATGATGCAACGTAGTGAGATTGAGAAACATGATCTCCGCGCGGAAATTGAGATTCTGCGGAAAGAGCTGGACAAATTAAAGAGGCGCGTGTCAAGTCTCACCCAAGAGCAGGATTTGAGGCGTCTTGCTAGTGCTGCAACAAGGAAGGATGCGTCTACTATGGTGGATACAAGCTACATAGTGACTCCCGAGGAATATTCGCTAGGGCCTAAGCCGGCGAAAATCGCAAGATTTGAGACACGTGTGTGCGATGACCACACATATGCAGAAAGGGCTAAAGCTCCTGTGGTTCCACTGGCTTCTGAGTGGACCACAGTTGTAAAGAGAAACCGAAGGCGAAAAGAGGACGCGACAAGAGTTCGGAACCCTGTCCCAGTTAAACCTGCGATGGCTACAATCCAGAGCGTATCTTCTGGTCATATGGAGAAGAAGAAGAAGAGGAGGAGAAAGCCTAAGGTACGGGTACCTAACTCCTCCGCGGTGGTGGTCACTTTGACCGACACCGCAATAAAATGTGGAGTGACCTACAGTGATGTCGTTGCCCAAGCAAAGGAGAAGTTAGATCTCTCAGCTCTGGGGATCCCGTCGGTAACATTGAGACGGTCGGCTACTGGTGGAAGGATTTTTGAGGTTTCCGAAAACGAGAATGGGGTCAAGGCAGACATCTTCGCTGAAAAGTTAAAGGAGTCCGTAGACCAAGATTTAGTGAGGATTTCCAGACCCGTTAAGACTGCGGAACTGCGCCTTGTGGGTGTGGAAGATGTTGCCTCGTCGTCTGATGTGGCCAATGCTGTGGCTACATCTGGTGGATGCGTTCCCGGGCAAGTAAAGGTCGGGGAGTTGAAATACAACGCTGCTGGATACTGCACGGTATGGGTGCGTTGTCCGGTGGCTGCGGCGCTGAAGTTGGAGGGCATTGGGAAGCTCCGCGTGGGATGGTGTACGGCACGCGTTGAGCTTCTTGGAAAGCGGATACAGCGGTGCTACCGGTGTTTAGAGGTTGGTCACTTTCGGGCAAACTGTGACTCGAAAGTCGATAGAAGCACTGAGTGCTATCGATGCGGTGAGACCGGCCACATCGCTACGCGATGCTCGCGAGACCCTAAATGTGGGCCTTGCGCTAGGGCTGGTCTCCCGGCAAATCATTGGATGGGGGGCAGGCTCTGCAACCCTGTCAGAAAGCGCCGCGGGTTCCGGAAGGAACCAATTACTAGTTCCCCTTCGGAACCTGCCGTCGTTGCTGCGGTCGATACTCGACTGTCTACAGCCAGCGACGATGTTGAGATCCTGGACGTCGGGTGATGGGAGACCCGGCGCCCCTACAAGGGTCTTATTCTAGGATGCATCTAGTGTCCTTAGGTGCATCCCAGAGGTGGTCGGGAGGCGTAAGGAACTCCCTGCTCTGAGGAGGGCCGCTAGGGCGGCAACGCTGCGAGGTCGCGGTCAAATAAGGAACCGTGGCTGCCGCATTAAGGCGTGAGATGGACACCGGGGGGTTTTAGTGGGTGCGAACCCCACATAACCACGTCGTCGGCTCCCATGACGGCGTGTGTACTCGTTAGGATTTACCCTCGAAAAAAAAAAAAAAAAAAAGAGTCAAATCTGTAATTAAAAGGCGGTTCTTTCTTTATGACGTTGTTTAGCTTACGTCGAAAGAGTACTAATATTATAAATGCGAATGTTTATGAGTATGGATAGATGTCGCGATGTGACCCGTTTATATATATTATAACAATTATGAAACGCGAAAGTTTAAAATCTACTAAAACTTTAATACATCTTGAAATGAAAATTCATTCACTGTTTTCTTATCTTGCTTTAGAACACACGTATTGTGTGAAATAAAGAACACGAAGCTTTACGACTGATATATTTAGCACTACAAAGCATGTACCAGGTTTAGGTACTTTATTATTATCCTTTCCTTGTAAAGAATCATAAGTTCTTTCTCCATTTGTGAGTTTTCAAGTAAGACTTTTCTTACATAAATTGTTCTAGAAAGTAAAATTTTAGTGTAAAACCTTTTATTAAATTACAACTGGGTGACTTCCCCTTCTCTCTTTCTTTGAAAAGTGGTCATGCCATGAGAGCTAAGAGGCACACTAGGTACTTTAATCCAGATTGGTTATTTACAATATCTCAAGTCACTATAACAAAACTACCTCGCTATAATCCGCACGGGTTAAGCGAATGCATGCGACAAAATCGTAATGCATTACGATTTTGTCGTGGAGCCTATCCTCCTGATGATGCTTCGGTTTCGGAGCAAAACGATCGTCGAGATTGTTGTGGTGGTGGGTGTGTGTGCTGCTTGTGTGCTTTGTTGCTGGTGGAGGAGCCTTGGGGTACGTGTGGTAGCTTGTCCTGCATGTATAAGGTTCGTAGATTTTGCCTGCTTCATATACATTAGCTTTGCATGCATTCGCTTAACCCGTGCGGATTATAGCGAGGTAGTTTTATTATAGTGCCTGTTGTAATATGGAATTCTGCAAAGTAACGCCTGCTTCTATAAATCATTTAATATCTCAAGTATTCTTTTGAAATATGCAGGTTCTTTCAAGGCGATTTTCTTGTCTGAAAGGTGAAATTTTAAATATTGAATAGGCCAGTATTATTCGTAGAAAACTCAATTGTGGCTGCCCGAGGATAAATTTATGGCTCATTGATAAGGAGTCTCCCTGATGGACTATCATAGAACGATAGATCGATAGATGACTATGATTATGATGATATTAAATATTAATGTTTAGAGACTGGCTATACTCACATCTTATTTTATCGGATGAGCCCGACTAGTTTTTAACCCATATGTGGCTCTTATTTAAGAGCTCTTTACGTGGCGCGGCGTAAAGAGCTCGTGAATAAGAAATGGGCTCGAAACTAGTCAGGCTCATCCGATGAAATAAGAAGTGAGTATAGCCGGTCTCTAAACATTAATTATGATTACCACTCACGATAATGTAAATTCAAATATTGAATATTATTTAGTAGTAATACCGCTATCAGATATATAGGGTACATCTCGTTGACATAAAGGAAAACGAGCTAATAGTATTGTGGCCTGTGCGATAGTGGAATGCATCTTAAAAACAATTTCAAACTACAATAGTATATACTTTTACATTACTGAATTGTAAGGGATGATTTAAAAAGGAGGAAAATAATTTTACATGGTTGACATGGTTTTTAAAAAACAAGAAACATGTAAAAAATAAGGAACGCTATCGCGATTAAAGGGACATAATAGGGATTTGGGAGGACGAAGGGAAAAGGAAGTTATACGGATGGTTAAAGTGGGAACAGCATCTAGGGAAATATTCTAAATAAGCAGATGTAAAACAGAATGTTAAAGTCGAATAGTGTAGTGTGAGTTTCATTTTCTTATCAGGTGATTTTTTTTAATACAGGCCCTCCCTGCCCACCGATATTTCATGTTACGGTGGACAAGGAGAGACCATGCCCCAGGTGGGACCCCTACGTCGTGGTGGGCGTTACCGCCCCCACCGGGTAATTTTTATAGAGGTTTTATTCCTCGCAACCCGAAGGTCCCCGTTCCCATTTCTGGGCTTTCGGGCTTTGCCGACGGTGACCGAAGACCATATCCAGCCAGGCTTAAAGCAAGCCAACTGAACCCGTCGTCCATTGGAGACTCCACCCACCCCCCTCGGAGTCCCCGGCCCATCCAGATTGCCCTCTGCTCATCAAAGGGTTACCTGGACTGGCCACCCCACAGTGATCCGTTCGCCAAGCCTAAGGAATACATATTAGAGTAATCCAAAGGCCTTCCCAGGGTGCACCACGAGGAGGCCGACCGACTTTGGCACCCCATCAGGTGAATGTTAGTGTATTTCATTATAAACTAAGTTAACGCACAAGAAGTCCCAACAAAGTATACCGTATGTTTTAGGAGTTTTTACATAAAATTAATCATTTTTAAACAGTTCAAACGAGCTTATATCTGTCACAGTTAGGCCCGCAATGCGACACGGCACAATGGTGGCAAAAGTTACACGGAAATGTCAACAAAACTTCGGTAATGAGGCGAAACATTTCATTTCCTGTTGCAGAATCGTTTAAGTTATTGCTCCAACAAGGTATTGTATTGCTAAGATCAATACAAACGTATTTTTAGTATTTTGCGATTATTTGTTGACAAAATGATTTATCAGAAAACGTAATATTATATAAGTCCATTACTTCATATTTTTAGATTATGGAACCTACATTAAAAAGAAATCGGAATTCCGTGTAACACTTTTTAAATGCATGCAAATAAGCATAACGACTTTCCCAAGCCCATCGTTTGCCGCCCTGACGGGGACCTTCGGGTGTTCCGAACGGGGTTTATCGGACACCTGGCTTACAGGTCCCCGAGGCGCATCTGCTGCTCCTGATGCACCGGTTAGCGGAAGGGGACTTCTTTCGAGGGGTACCTACCCAGAGGAGGTGTTCCCTGGGATCAGAGCTGTCGGCGGGGATGGGGGCAATATGTATAACGATACCCTGTCCTTGCCATCGGCAGCGTGGTGGCATGTCGTTTTAGTCGGTGCGAGTCTAACATAACGGTCGCCTGTCCCCGTCGGGTGGCGGTACCCATAAGGGGTTTGTTCCTGTATAAAAAAATGCAAATAAGCAACTTCGTAAAAACACCATTGTAAGTCAAATTGCAGCCAATTATCGCGACTCTGTGTTAACTTAAGTGTTAAAATACCTTCTCCATAAACGATATTTTTTATTCAATTAGTTATCCCGATGTATAATTCAATTATACTAAATACAAACACACAGACAGACAGACAGACAGAAATTGTCGCATTTATAATATTGATACATGATATCATGATTCTAAATTCAAATAAAATTAAATCAAAATAATCTTTATTCAAGTAAGCTCTTTCGAGCACTTATGAATCATCAAGGATCAATATGATCAAATCAAATGAAGCTACAACTAGTTCGGAATATTTAAACATTCTTTTAAACATTTTCAGTTTTACATTATTAAACCGCAGTCTTGTATGAAATTGAAAGGATTATCTAATCCAGGAATTTTTATCATCCAAATAATCTTCAATTTTGCAATATTAGCATTTATCTTACATTTAATTTAAATCTTTCTGTACTAGCCTAGTATGCATTGCAGAATTTTATTGTAAAAGCGAATACCGAGACCAACGAATGAGTTGCTGACTCTGCTGAGTCGCGACACGGGAATCACAAGTTTATTGTGATCTCTTGTATGTCTATGATATACATCAGATTTCTTCTTATACATATGGATATTTTTCCTTACGAATAAAATATTACTATATATATTGTAACGCTGCGGTAAGTATATCTATCTCTTTGAATTCTCAATTATAGCTTATGAAATGAAAATTAAAATGTTCATTGAATAACAAAAGAGTATGTATAAAGAATTATTTGGATGTCAGGAACAACATGCATCATGATTTTACCACAAAGGCTTTTAACGTAGGTTTGTCGTCCGTAGGCCTGAATTATTTAAAATAAATAATTTAGATAAATAACACGTTCATGGGTTATAAGAGAAAATATGAAAATATCGTGAAAGGTTATCGAGTAAATAAAGCGTAATTTATTCGTGTGTTTGGTATTTTTGTTTTCAAGTCACATTTTTGTAGATACTAACTGTTGGTCTTCTAAGTTTATACCGGAGCGTTTTTTCTTTGATGTTTCACTACAAGAGTTACTCGAATAAAATGGCCTTTTGTTTACCTCAGAGGATTTTCAATAGTTTTGATTAGCTTAATGACTAATTCAGAGTATGTAGAGCTGTGAGACCGTGCGATTCTTTCGAGGGGATCACGAGTTCAAACCCCGGGCAGGCACCAATGAGTTTTTTCTATTAAAACTTGTGTCTAATTGATAATTGCAATTTATTACACGCTATTCGGCGAAGGAATACGTCGTGAGAAAACCTGCATATCTCTAGAGAATTCTGGAGATATGTGTAACCTACCAATCCGCATTGGAGCAACGTGGTAGGTCTTAGCTCCAACCCTTCTCTCCAGAAACGGAGAGAGGAGGCCTATTCCCAGCAGTGGGATTGTATCAGGCTGCTACTTTACTTTACTTATTACCAGAGTTGATGTCTGATAGAGGAGAATGGGAGACTAAGACATATTATGCCGACCCCACTTAGAGTGGGATAAGGGTAAGAGCATGATGAGATGTAAGTAATGTCTTAATTTGTTGGTTACTTATTAGTTTGATTTAAAAGCCACTCTTGTATTAACAAAAAACGCGGCGCTGGGGTTAGTTTGTTATGGCATCCGGCGTATTGAGAAAATACTGACGCTATAAATACAATCACAAGGCATATTCGAGGTCGGAATTCTGTCAGCACCGTGAAATTTAACATAAATCGCTAACATGATATTTTGTAAAGGGAAACATTCAAATACTACAATAAATTTCATATATTTACGTAATAATATTAATCAGTTAACAACTTTGCTACAACAAAACTAGATTACATTAAAAAGTAAGTTCACCGGTAGTTAAAATCCTAATAATGTTTGAAGCTTAATGTCTTAAAACCTTAATTTTAAATAATAAAAAAAAGGTTAATAAAACCTTACCGCACGATAAGACATTCAAAATATTTACATGCACATTGAAATATTCAAAAAATAAATAATAATTCAAGTCCTTAATAAAAGAAAATGTATGTAATGCTTAATCTAGACTGTACTGGCCGTACTGATATATGTACTAGAAGTCTCCACTAACACCATCATTACACTTCACAAGCACTGCATATATTCACTACCACTATTTCACCAATAGTTTCATCCCACAACCGAAACATCATCAAAAGATCCCACGACTAAATCATTGCCATTATATATTGTTTTGTTAAAACTTGATAGGACACCCTAAATTTAGCATTACATATTTTTTTTTATTGCAGATTTTATCAAAATAATATTATAGTTACTTTTGTAATATGAATCTCTGCATAGTGACGCCAAATTTTATATATAACAATACAAAATACGCAAGAATTTTGTTAAACCTAGATGTAACAATATATAGTTTGAAGAACTATAAATTCTGGCATCTCTTTGCTCAGGTTTGAATCGAAGCTGGAATGTAAGCTACTGTAAGTTATGTATACTAAAGGAAATTTAAAACTAACTCAGATGCTCTGTACAGAATCAGGAAGTACTAAATCTTCAAACACGATAGAGTTTCCGCTTACTCGGCTTTCCGTAATTCACCATCTAGGTACTGTTTCAACAACGTTCATTGGGTTACATTTCTACTGTTTCTGAAAAAAACGTGTTAAGCGAAGGATTTTTAGTTTGTCCAGTTCATAAATAAATAAATATGTGGGACAATTACACGCACGTGTCTGTCCCCAAAGTAACTTTATAATTGTGTTATGGTTGACAGACAACATGTATAGTTTTAAATACATACATAAATATATATTCTACACCCAGACTCGAAGAAACCACCAATTTTTTTGAAAATATTGATCTTCGGCGGGAATCGAACCCGGAGAGCTGAAGACAGGGGAGGAATTATCTCTACTTATTATAAAACAAAGTCCCAAAAAGCTGTCTCTATGTAATCGATTTTCTCAAAAATCTACAAAACGGATTGTGTTGAAGAGATCGCGCAGTTGTTTAAAAACTTGCTTGCTGGGAGCTTTAGTCGTGTGCGCTGCGTAAATCAACAGAGATACGCTAAAGTAATGTACTAAAGAATTGTAGATCTATAAAACTAATACAAAAAGTCTGCGATAGCATGTCTCTATCTTTTATGGTTAACTCACAATAACTACTTTTATGTTTATGTTTAAAATTTGAAATCCTAAAAAATTGTGACATGCAGATTTCCACAGCTGGCACAGCTAGTATTTTGATATTTTTGGATTATTTTCTTATAATTTACTAAGTAAGCCAACCAGCTCTCAGGTTCCCAGTACGCTTTATAAGCCTTCTGGATTTTTTCTTGAACGGGCAAGCGCTTACGCCTTTGCCTCTTAATTTTTGTTATAAATAATTACAAACTAAATTTATATGACTGTGACTTGTACCGGCGACTTCGATGAAATCGTTTTCTGTCTTAAATTTCTTTCAACCATGTACAATTGTTTTGACCTTATTTCTTTCGCACTACTATTGATAGACTTTCGCATTTATAACCTTACGGGCTATGCCTGTGCTTCGGCCGCGTGAAAATCTGTGTAGATATTTAATTGAAATTTTCAACATAAAAGTAGTTATTTTGAGTCACACAGGAGATGAGCTTATGGTTAAGGCCTTAATCATAAGAGTTAGAGACATGCTGTCAGAAATTTTTTGGTAGTATTGTTTGTAGATCTATATTTCTCTACTACATTACTTTAATATATCTCTGTTTGTTTACGCGACTAAAAATCTCGGCAGTCGAGTATTTTTACAACTGCGCGACTTCTAGAACACAATTTACATAAACCGTAATGTGCTTAAACTATTAACTTAAGCCTTGCAGAAGAACTACTCTACCTTTTAGTAAAAACCTTATAAAAGCCGTCTGTAGATTTTGAGAAAATCAGTTACATACAGACACAGCTTGGGGATTTAGTTTTATAATAAGTATAGAAGTAAGGATGGAAGAAATGAATTAAACTATGAAATTGTTCCAAAATATTTTGGAAATATTTGTGATAGTGAACGTGTGTAGTGCTTATGTATTGTGGTGGCAGTGATGGAGGTTTGTGCATGTGTTTTACGAATCCTGCATGTATCGGGTATGAAAAAAAACGGATAGTCCACTACACATGTAAAAGTAATAGCAAAATATTTTTACTATTACTTTTACACCATTTTACCTTAGAAAAAAACGTTATTATATCGAGGATTATTTAAATAATACCAAATATGTTAATTTAAATACCTACCTTCCTTATCTTACTTTAGATCGAATCGAACAGAAGGGGAAAGGAATCAAAGTAAAATATTATAAGAATATAAAAAACCTTCAATGATGAAAAATTCCTTGAGGCTCTTAAAAGTCGACTGCGACAAAATAATGTCACTAAGTCACACCCGGCGTAACAGTTTAGTGAAAATATTGAAACGAAAGAAGTTGTGACCTTGGCTTCCGTGAGTGTTGGATAAGGGTAAATTATGGCGAGGTTCATATCCTTGGTTAGAAATACATTTTAAGCATGATTAAGGTCGTAAATCTGCCATTCTTTAATTATAGCGCTTTGTTACTTGAGATTAAATACTGGTTAAAAGCTAAGCAAGTTTATTTTAAGTACAAATCTAGAATGTGACCTTTAAATTGCGGTTACTATTGCAGGTACAATAAAACAAGGTCATGTGCTTAAAAATGTTATAAATAATATAACTAATTAGAAGCTTCTATCATTCGAATTATAATAATCCTGTTAATCTCTTCCGATTAAAGATCGAAAATTATTTTTGCTACCTAACATAAAAGAATAGAATTGAATTTAAAATTTCCAGCTTTTACAAGTTGCCTTTTCGTGAAAAGAATGCAAGGTCTCTTCTCGCATCATACGGTTCAAATGAGATAATATAATACGAAAATAATAACTTAATGCGTATATCTTTTTGCATGATTCAAGTAATTCAATTCTGTTTGAGCTCGCAGCTATTTTAAACTTATTAAAAAAATACCTAGTTTTAATTTAGTTTATCTTTGTACAATGTTTTTTTATTTATGTTTGTATTCAGATAACTAATGGTTAAAATAAAGGTGCAATATCCAGACAAGTCCAAAAGATTTATGGATATCGAGGAATCAATTTTAATAAATAAATAAATAAAAATTAATAAATAAATATCAATGATTCAAGAATTTTTTTAACGATTTTTGAAACAATAGAAATCCCTTTCTACTACAATGATGATTATTATAAATAACGCTTTCTACGCACTTTCAATAAAATGAAACGCAAAAAAATAAGGAATTTGTCCTTTCAGCGTTTCTTGTTAAGTTAAGTTAAATAAGTTATATATTTATTTTATTTTAATATAGAATAAAATAAAATAAATCTGAAAATAATGCCTTCTCTAATGTTGCTGACTTGGTGACTATTTCAAGACTTACCTTACTTACCCAATAGTAGCTTTCTGCTACTCTTCCCAATACCTTAAATCTTCTCCTCTGAAAATTGTGTTTATCCTTGAATAATGGAGCTCAGACCACTTGGTTAGGTGGTTTCGTCACCATGTTCACCTTAACAATAAACCTAAGCAAAGCTTGTTAAAGCATTCCAAAACCCTTCCTCGAGTTAAAACCATAAACATTGGTAAATGTCACTTGCTGCCCGGTTGGCCATTGTGGTCACCTGTTTATGGTTAGTATGTGCAAACCACAGAGCAGTAAATTGAGTCTGACTTATTTATGCTAGCCTTCAGCATCTTATTGAAAAGCAAAACGATAATTATCCTTGGTAAATATAGATGTATATCAAAGAACTGCTACTACTTTTTCAAAAACAAATATTCATATATGCATTGTTTGTTCGGTTAAACTTTAAAAAGAATAAAAAAGATTGATATAGGTAAAGTTTCGTGCCTTTTTCAAAAGTTTTTATCCGTAGAAGATTAACTATTTTTTTAAATAATAATAAATTCTTTATTGTATAAGCATTCAAACGATGCACTTCAATGTAGCGCTAGTCGTGAACTTCTGAACTAGCGCTAGCCGTGAGTCAGAAGTCAGTTCCTTATAAGTTCTAAAAGAATTTAAATATTAATAAGGCTCTCTTAAAAAATTTTAAAGAAATAATTTTTCATACTTCTTCTACCTAGGTCCAGACGCAATATAATTCTATTTGTCAGTAATAAACAAAATATTTCATCATTATAATTCTACTGCCCTTATCTCATTCACAGTGGGGTCGGCACAATGTTATTTTACGATCAGGCGACTGCCTGACGTCAACTTACCTTAGTCGCCTTTTACGACACCGGTTAACACATTTGGGTGGTCTATACTACTCAGTCGGATGTCACACGGCGGGTCAACTTACTTTAGTCGCCTTTTACGACCCCTTGTCGTAAAAGGTTAAAGTTTGAATAATATTTACTCAAATACAACACGGCGGAATTGACATATACTAAAGCAATCTTAGCAAATTGTATACGTATGGCTAAATTTTACACCCTCTTGTTAGTATATTCTTGATGTCTCGAAAGATATGGAAATTTGTAATAAAAGTAACTGAAAAGTTTGTTGAATTGCTAAATCTCGAATTCTAAGGACGTTTTCGTTGTGGTGGAATTATGGCTGGCACTCTCCGGCACTAAAATGGCTTTGAAGAATAAAATGAACTCTGAATATATAATTATAACTTTAGATTTAAGTACTTCATACCTATTTAACCAATTTGAGACTATTATTTTTACCTGTACATATTAAACTCTAAAATAGGGCTCGTAATATATGCTTAAACTGTGCCACTTTCAATTACAGTGTACCAATGGATTAGCTGTGTAAACAACAGACAGACTTTCGCATCTATAATGTTAGTATAGATATCTAAAGAGTATTCTGCTGTACATTATAATATGTAAATAGACATGTCCTCAGCATAGTGCTGCATAATAAGCCAGACATCTTCAAAGGTTATCGTCAGGCAATCTGAAGGGTTTGAAAAAGCCCCTTGCCTAGGTCAGTTCTATTAAAATTACCGACATATTTACGTTAAATTATTATTCACTTATACTCTATTTTAATTTTTAATATTTGAGAAATTTATAATGTTAATAATATTTTAGAATACTCTCTGTTTAATTTTTATTATCAATTGGAACAAAATAAATTTACTAATAATTTAATTTAAATTCTGCTTCCTTCTTTAGCTTCCTTGTATTTAATGGTTTGGATATCTACTGCTGTACATTATTACGTCTTCGAGTCCATAAATTTGTAATAATATTGGGACCTCGCTTCCTACAGGTGTTTTATACTACTGATTTGACATATTCCGTAAGCTATTTTACACGCAGATTATATAAACAAAGTGTACCTGTAACAGATCTAAACTGTCGTGATCCATACTTATTATTATAAATTACGAAATTATCATATTATATTATGGATTTTTGTGTATTTATTTTAGTAATAAAATGGAATCATACTGATTTACAACAAAAACATTGAGTACGATATTTTTCGCAAGGTTTTATCATGGAATTTATTGAAACCAAAATAATAACATATTTAATTATTATATTATAATTTCATCATTGTTATACTTAGTCATTCATTATAGTTCTGTGATGTTTTCTGTGACTGATCTGTGGAGACATCACAGAATATTATAAACAAAGATGAAAATAAAACAAAACTAAAGTATGAGGATTAGGACACAAAATTAATGGCCTTTGACTTTGTTATAAAATCGATATTCTTATGGTTTTATTAGATTATTTTAGAACTATTGTACTGAAGCGTTATTTTCAAGAGTTTGTTATATCTTGACTTGGTTTAGGTAAAAATAATCAGAAAATAAAAAGTTGAGCCTCAAAACAAACCACATAAACCCTATCCAATTTAGGGCTGCTTATTATTATATTATGAGAAAAATATTATTACAGAAGTTTCTGAATTTAGGATAATATATACAAAGGGCTCGACTTTATTAAAGTTTGTATTGTTTGTATTAAATCCATTATACAAAAGTTCCTATTTGTTTTTGACTTTTGTACACAAAGTTGATCCCTTATGGCCAAACAGTGAGCCGCTTTAAAGCTCAAAAAAGCCCTATCTACAATCAACCATCTACTTAAAAAAAAATAGTTAAGTAACTTGTGTAACACGGTTTTTTTGCGATTTTTGAACAAATAATAACTAATTACTTAATATATTTTGTCTTGGTAACACCGATGGAAGTGGGATAAAAAGATGGCGGTTTGCAAGGGGGTAAAGTAAAAGTAATAGCCTGTTACTATGCCCACTGTTGGGCTAAGGCCTCCTCTCTCCGTTTTTTTTGGAGAGAAGGATTGGAGCTAAGACCTACCACGTTGCTCCAATGCGGATTGGTAGGTTACACATATCCCTAGAATTCTCTAGAGATATGCAGATTTCCTCACGATGTTTTCCTTCACCAAAAAGCGTGTGATAAATTGCAATTATCAATTAGAGACATAAGTTTTTATTAGAAAAAATCATTGGTGCCTGCCCCGGGGTTTGAACCTATGTCGTCTCTAGAGACGACAAGAGTCGCAAGGTCTCACCGCTAGGCTATCACAGCAAGGGGGTGTTTTCATAAAAAATCATGGTCGGTAGGAGAAGAGCCTGTTAGGTATTCTGGTCGTGGAAGTGAGCGGTGAAAATGGAGACTGAATATATTATTGATAACGGAATCGTAGAGTTACGTACTTCTGCATTTCTAGAAAATTTTTGTAATATGTGTTACTTTCCAATTCACCTTGGAGTGGGTTTAATCTTCAGAACTTTCAGCTATAGAACAAAATAAGGGTCTCCTTGTTTACAGTACAATTAGTCAAAACATTAAAAGCTTTTGTTCTACAAAACTCTAACGAAAATAGCTTTCTTTTTGCGAACTTAATTGATATCTTAAATTGAAATTACAAAATGATCCTTATATATAAGTTCAAAAAATATACCACATTCATATAATGGATATGAGTACAGCCTACGGTTACCGCTAACGAAAATGTCAAAAAAATATTATAGTACGTAAAAGTTTGACAGCCCCTATGGGTTATGTTTCTATTACCAAACCCGCCGCCGCGGAAATAAATTCCATCCACACCGTGTGGGTACCGGGAAATCTCAAATTTCCCGTTTTGCCGTTGAACGTTCGGCTGAGCGTACGTGCTAAACGTGGAATGTACTCTTACGTGGTATCTTCACATAGCTCTGAAATTGTTCAGAAACTAAATACACCAAATTCTTTATGCTGGCAATGCATCAGCATTCTTAAATACATTATAGGCTACGGAAACTGTCAGTTATCAATACAAACAATTACAAGACTGATATACAAGTGGTTAACTTGAATTTATTATTTATTCGGCACTGTATTCGATTGGTATATTGGTCCAAACAACCTCGCATTTTATATTAAACTTTAGCTTAGATTCTGTGTTGTGTGTTGAAGCATATGGCGGTAAAATGGACAGGTCCATCTCAAAAATACATATATTGTAGCAAAGGACATAGACTGCTATGTCCATTGAGTGTGCATTCCAAATAAACACCTCCGAAAATGGCATTAGTGTGAAAATTATGCTAGCAAAGTTACATAAGTTTAGGGTCATTTAGTTTCAAGTACGATATCGGACATAAAAAGGCAGGATTTTTCAAAAGAGCTTCTTTCTTAAACATAATAGTGACAAAATGACTCAAGGCACTTGGGTCATATTTTTGTTAATATGCACCACGTTCCAATCAAAGTTTTGCAGTGACAAGCTGTCTTCCAAACGTTAGTTCGCTCAGAAACTTTCAACTCGCAAACTGCACATCCTCTGCTGCCATTAACAAGCTTAAGTTTTAACGACTGTCAAAAGCTTTACTACAACTGACCGTGTGATATCGTTACAATTCTGACATCAAGTTGTAAATAAAGTTGCACATATGGCTTATCGTCGAATTAAAGAATACAATATAAACACCACAGTTTCTATAGAAATAGTTATGTTTAATATTATAACTGTGCTTTAAAAACGATCGCGTAACGGTGTAAGATGTATGACATGTAATGAGGAGAAATGAAAATCATGTGATCAAACTAGTGTTAAATGTGAATATGGATGGATATGTGACTACAGGCAGAACGTAAAATAGATGGATGGATTGTATGAATTATGACATGCATATAAGAGGAGTAGCGCCACAGTCGATGAATGACAGGAGAATTGAAAGAGAAAAATATTTGGTGCCAACCCCACAAAGAATGGTATACGGGCAGGAGAAATGATGGTACATAATATTTTGTACTTTATTATAAATTAGTTGTGCTTGCGGTTTCGCCCGCGTGGAAATCAGTGTGTCTCAAAAGACACAAAAGTAGTTGTTGTTATTTAACCATAAGATATAGAGACATGCTGTCCCGGACTTTTTGTGGTATTTTTGTAGATCTACAATTCTCTAGTACATTATTTTAATGTATCTCTGCTGGTTTACGCGGCGCACGCGACTTAATCTCCCAGCAGGCGAGTTTTTTTACAACCATGCGACCTCCATAGCACAATTTACGTAAAACCGTAATGTGTTATTAACTTAAACCTTCCGGAAGAATTTCACTATCTTTTAGTAAAAACCGCACAAAAATTCGTTTAGTAGATTATGAAAAAATCGATTACATACAGACAGACAGCTTTTAGGGACTTTGTTTTATTTTATAAATAGCTGTGCCAGCGGCTTCGCCCGTGTGGAAACCTGCGTGTCACAATTTTTTTTTCTAGAATACAAATTTTAAACATAAAAGTAATTATTATGAGTTAGCCATAAGAGATAGAGACATGCTATCACGGATTTTTTATTAGTAGTTTTATAGATTACAATTCGATTCGATTACAATTCGAATCTCGTGTGGAGATCCCGTGAAGAGACCTATGTCCAGCAGTGGACGTCCATCGGTTGACGAAGAAGAAGAAGAAGAAGATTACAATTCTCTAGTACATTACTTTAGCGTATCTCTGCTGGTTACTAAAGCTCCCAGCAAGCAAGTTTTTTAACAACTGCGCGATCTCTTTAACTCAATTTACATAATACCGATGTGTACTATTTACTTAAACCATTCGGAAGTATTGCACTATTTTTTGGTGAAATACCGTACAAAAAAAGATTCAATAGATTTTGAGAAAATCGATTACATACAGACAGACAGCTTTGTGGGACTTTGTTTTATAATAAGTATAGATAAGTATAGATAGTCTAGATTTACATCAAAGACACAACGATTATTACATATTAACACTTTATAGAACTATTTCATGTGTGTAACTTATATAATAATAAGTGGGTAGGTGTGTCAAAGCACAACACATTTTTAGTTAACCTCTTAGTGTTTTTTTTCTAATTTTAAATTGATTTAAAGTTTTTTAATACATGTATTAAGTGTTATTATACTTGCCAACTCCAGTTCCATCAATTAATCCATAATTTGCAACTTTAAGTACTGTGAGTTAAAAACATTATATTAATATCATGCAATCAATTGAACATTCAATTCAAACATTAACTGAGCATTTCAATTCACGGATGGCTGAGTTCCAAAAGAGTATACAGGGCTCAATTCCAGCTACAAGCCCCACCGCAAACATAGCATCTCAATTCAGCACTTTCAGAGTGTTTGTAATGTCAGCACTTGAGGACATACAGCTACAAGTTAAGCTTCTCTCAAGACAAGTGGATCAAATGGAGATGAGAAGTAGAAGGAAAATATTGCTTGTACATGGTATTCCAGAAGAGAATGGGGAAAATACTTCTGCCACTGTCAGTAAAATCTTAGCTAACCATCTCAAGTTACCAGTGCTCAAGGAAGATTCTTTCAGCCGCTCTGCACGGATTGGTGGTTCGAAAGGCAATAGACCACGGCCTATACTATTGAAATTCCATGATCTTGCAGTACGTAATCAAGTCTGGTATTCCAAAACGTCACTTAAAAATACAGGTGTCACGTTATCGGAATTTCTAACAAAGGATCGTCACGACGCTTTCATGGCTGCAAGGCAGAAATTTGGGGTTGGTAAATGCTGGACAAAGGATGGCTTTATAATAATAACTACCCCTGATGGTCAACGCCATCGTGTTTTAACTTTAGTGGAAGTTAACTCTATAAGTGTGTCAAGCAATTTAGATCAAATTCCAGCACCTACTGTCGTCGTACCTAGCACAAGTTCTAATATAGTCCCAAAGCCCACTAATCCATCTCAGGTTATACGATCTAAACGGGCTACCAAAAAGTAGATATTAGTTCTATTATTTGGAAGATTGAAATACAATGAGTCGGGAGCTTTTTATACTGTTATTTTGTCTCATATGGACCATAGTTATCTGTTAAGTAAAGTAGAGTAATTTTGTCTTCATTTTCTCTCTTCTGGTGTTAAGTTAGTGCTATTTTAATTTAGACACGTAATTGTTTATGCTCTACTGGTAATTTACTTCTCTTTTTTTTTTTTACACATCACCTACTTGTTTTCTATTGTATTGCACCCATAATTTAATGTTGTTTACTGGTTTAATAAGTTTTATTTCGCTTAAACTTCTCTCTGTCACTTTCAAATTGTCAACAATAATAAGCAAATTGTCATTTGTCAGTTTGACCATAGACTGAATATCACGATAGACTGAAGTTATTGTAAACTTAAATGTCAATACTTACAGAATATTTATCTTATATATACATATTTTTATAGACTGTTACCTATAACCTTTAAAACTTAAATGAGAGTATACGACGATACTACTTTTAAATTTATATTCATGTGTGTAACTCATAATTAAGTTTGTTATTGTTAATTACGATAATTAATTGTTAAGCGATCTCTTACACGGAGTTAGCAGGTATAAGCAAAATAGTATTTTCTTTTTGTATATAATACATTTATTTATATAATTGTAATTCTTTTTTTATTATTTATCATTTTTATTATTATTATAAATATATACATATTTTTATTATGTTTTCAAACGACTTTAGTGTAAACGATTCAAATGATGACAATCATATTACAGACACATCAGAGACGAGTGATAGCTCTCACAGCGCATCGATTCAACTAAGCTTGCTTTTAGATTCCGTTTTTTCTCCTTTTCCTAGAAATTTTAACGTTCTTCATATCAATGCGCAAAGCATACCATCTCATTTCCCTGATCTACTATCTTCGTTCGACAATAATAACATCCATGCCATTTTGGTGTCTGAAACGTTCCTCAAACCGTGCTTGCCCTCCACCTCATATTGCCTTCCCGGATTCAAATTAATTCGTAACGACCGGATCGGAAAAGGGGGTGGGGGGATAGCAATATACCTTCGGAGTCATATTCCTTTTACAATATTAAATAAATCCCCCTCAGTTTATTCTGAATCTGCAGAACATCTGTTCCTTGAGGTTCTTTTCGGACATCAAAAGCTGCTGTTGGGTGTCTACTATAGCCCCTCGCTTCACATTGATTATTTTGATAGTTTTGAAACTTTACTCGAACAATATACTCCATCAGTAGATCAGACTATCATAATGGGAGATTTTAATACCTGCATTATTAAAGATGATCAGCGTGCAAGGCGTCTTAAGAATATTGTTACTAGTGCTAACCTTAACATGCTATCTACGACTGCAACACATTACTTTCCCCACTGCACGCCTTCTTTACTGGACCTGATACTTGTCTCCTCCTTAAGTCACGTTGCGGTGCATGGTCAATTTCCCGCCGAAGCCTTCTCTTACCACGACCTAGTATACACTTCCTATAAGATTCGCACCTCGAAACCTAAGCCTACGATTGTTATGCGCCGTAACTTTACCAATTTTAATAACACTTTATTCATGGAAGATTTAAATACCATCGATTGGTCCGCTATTTACTCTGCAACTACAGTTGATGATAAACTCAGCATCTTTAACTCCATACTGACTGATCTTTTCGATAGATATGCACCTTTACGACCCGTTAAGCTGAAACATCTGCCAGCGCCGTGGTTAACTGCGGATGTTAAGAAACTTATGTCAAAGCGTAACGCGGCAAAAGCCAAATATAAATTCTGTCCTACGGATGAAAACCTTTCAAAATATAAACGACTCCGCAACCGTTGTAATGTAACATGTAGGGATGCACAACGTCAGTATATCTATAATTCTATCTCAAAGAAAAGTCCTTCAAAAGTTTGGGCATTCCTAGGTTCGTTAGGCTTGGGGCGTCAACGTGCTTTATTCCAAACTATCCCTGACCTTGACACACTCAATTGTTTCTTTACTAGTACATCTATTCTGGACCCCCAACGAAAGCAAAACACGCTCTTACAGTTGCGCTCACAACCAGTCCCTGTATTTCCACCTTTTGATTTTTCTAAAATTACACAAAGGGAAATAAAGAGGCATATTTTGTCAGTAAAATCTGACGCCATGGGCTGCGACGGCATAAGTCGTCGAATGATTATATTAGTTCTTGAGAATATTTTGCCATTATTGTCTCATCTATTTAACTACTCTCTCTCTTCGTGTAATTTTCCAGCAGCGTGGCGAAAAGCGTTTATTATCCCTATTCCTAAAATTCATAATCCTTCAATACCTTCGCATTTCCGACCTATTTCTATCCTCCCTTTCCTGTCAAAGGTACTCGAACGTATTGTTAATAATCAATTATCTTTATTTCTTTGTAAAAATAACTTATTAACAACCTTTCAGTCGGGCTTTAGACCGGGTCATGGCACTGTCTCAGCACTCGTCAAAGTATCTGAAGATATACGCCAAGGCCTGGATGATAAGTTAGCTACAATATTAGTTCTCCTTGATTTTAGCAATGCGTTCAATACCGTTGACTTTGACTTGCTTCTTGACTCTTTAAGATCTTTAAATATCTCTTCAAAAGCTATGAAATGGTTTCGCTCCTATTTGTACGATAGAAGGCAGTGTGTCAGAGTCGATAATATTTACTCTACTGAATCTGGTCTTTCCGTTGGCGTCCCACAAGGTGGTGTCCTATCCCCACTCCTGTTTTCTATCTTTATCAACTCTTTGTCTTCTGTCATTTCTTCCTCCTTTCATTTCTATGCCGACGATTTACAAATATATGTATCAGCTTCGGTGCAGGATATTGATACTGCAATTGAAGCATTAAATTCCGATCTAGCTAGAATTTCTGAATGGTGTGAATCATTTGGGCTTCGAATTAATGCACAAAAAACACAAGCAATTATTGTAGGTAGTCCTAAAGTATTATCGAAATTGCAGGATGAAAGTGTACCTATTATTTACTTAGATGGCACAGTACTTCCACTCAGCAATTCTGTCAAGAATCTAGGTCTCCACATAGATAGCTCGTTAAGCTGGGTAACTCAAGTGTCGGAGATAAGTCGAAAAATTTTCGCTACCTTGGGTAACTTACGACGTTGAAAAAATTTTTTACCGGTTAAAACAAAAATCTTATTAGCCAACTCGCTTCTCTTACCTATTTTGGACTACGCCGATTTATGCTATCTGGACTTGACTCAAGAACTCTTAAACAAACTCGAGCGGTTGCAAAATGTATGCATAAGATTTATTTTTGGCCCTAAAAAGTACGACCACGTCTCCCAGTACCGCTCTCAGCTAAAATGGTTGCCAGTCAGCTACCGAAGAAATTTACACGCCTTATCACTCCTTTATAATATCCTTTATAACCCACAAACTCCAAAGTACCTAAAGGAGCGTTTTAGCTTTCTTGGTTCTGATAAAGACTTGACTTTGCGATCCAGCAGCGATAACAAGCTTAAAACGCCACGCAGTCGAACCCAATGGTATGGCAGTTCTTATACGGTAAAGTGTGTATTACTTTGGAACTCTGTCCCGGCGAATATCCGTCATTCCGAATCGGTGCACGTTTTTAAGAGTCGTTTGAAAAATTATTATTTATCTATTTGTTAATATTAGTATGTAGTATATTATAAGAATATGTATTCAAGTATGTATGCTGTTGAGTATATGTGTAATATTAGTATTCAAAATTTATGTAATCTATTAACTATATGTATGTATATAGGCGAATAGATCAATTTCTGTATTATATTTGTGTTGCACCAACCTATTCTTTTACTTAGATTCGTTACTTACGGGTTGTCTGTAAGAGATCGCTGAAAGCGATAAGACCGCCCTTGCACCATATTATAAATTATTTCTTGTACATATAATATATATGTATTTTTTTTTTGTCTGTATGCATAAAGAATAAATAAATAAAAATAAATAATATAAATTATATGAATTTAAATTCAAGCAAAATAATTAACGATAATACGTGGAATTGCGGCACGTATTGGTTACAATTTGTCCCTCTCTTGATAAATCGATGCCTATGACCAGAGGTTTGGCAAAGGCTGCCGGTTATCCAACCTCACGGCGAACATTCAAGTAAATTGAGCCAAAAAAAATTGCAGTCTATGAATATTTTTATACGCATGTTAAAATGCGGGTTATTAATAAACATTCGGTACTGGTGAACCGCACCTTCATATTCGCGTATATTGCAGTGATAATTTTGCAGGGATTTCACATAAAGGATCCGAATTATTTTTCTCATTATCATTATAAAATACTTTTATATATAAGCTGTGATAGCCCAGCGAATGTCTCAAGGGGGTAACAGGTCCAAGCCCCGGGCAGGCAACAATATGTTTTTTTGATAAAAACTTATCATCCTAATTGATAATTCGTATTTGAAATTTATCGCAGGCTTTTCAGTGAATGATAAAATCGTGAGTAAACTTGCATATCTCAAAAATTCTATTGATATGTGTAACCTAACAATCTGGATTAGAGCAAAAACAGAGAGAGAAGGCTTATGTCCAGCAGAGGGATGATCCGTTACTTCACTATTATATAGAGTTAGCATCGTTAATGTGACTACCACCAGTAAAAGTTTTTTGTTTTTTAAAAGTATTTTTATGTCTTACTTCTTTAAAATATCAATGAGTTCTATAGGAACATAGATTATACATTTTATTCATTATAATACTGAAAGAAGTCGATAAACGTCTTTGACAAAGAACGAACAAGTACTTGAAGTTAATCTTATAAAAAGCAAACAATTCTGGCAGCAATTGGAAACCGAATCATTTTTAGCATCAATCAATCATTTGTATTGTTTTTTAGTGTACATAAAAAGTATTGAAACGTTTTGATACTATCCAAGCAAACTCGAAATTTGTATCGCTTTAACTTTTAATTCATCATCATCCTCCTTATCCCACTCGTAGTCAGCACAACATGTTACAAACATGTTGTCACATGATTTGCCTACGTATTTTACGTCGGGTTGACTTACCTTAGTCGCATTTTACGACACCTCGGTAAAACATGAGGGTGGTATATTCTATTCAGCCGGATACTACACAGCGACGCTCTAAGTTCTAATTATATCGCTATAAATATATAATCGTTATTATTATTTACCAACAGAACTAAGAATAGTAAATTTATTTAAAAAAATAAAATTCTCCTTTACGCCTTCCACTTCGCAAATAAAAGAATATTACATTATTAATTTCAAGTAAAAAACTAAAAGCTTTTTTCAGAAAGTCGCAGTCGAATGAAATTTGAATAGATCTTTAAATCCCTTCCATTTACATCTTTTCCATTTTCACCCTCTTCCAAATTGTACAAACAGAAAAAGACAGAGCAAAACTTTTATGCATTCATAATAAGTACCGTTAGTCTCGAAAAATTATATAGGCCGCTTTGTGACTTACTTATTACATCGAATTTTTGTAGTTTATAAATACAACAACGAAATTTTATTATGTTAAAATAATTGCTTGACATTTTAAAATCTCTAGATTACAAAACACTAATCAAATCAGAATTCAGTGTCACAAAGTTAGTTCTGCGTAAATCCCGATCTCACCTATGATAAAAAGATAAAAAGCACGTCCTCTGTCTCCCAGCCGTTTCGAACTACAAAAGTAACAATAAAATTATTTTGCTATAATCCACGATAAAGTAAATAGAAAATATACTATATAGTGCTAATAGTAGACTTTTTTATACCCAATACATGCAGGATTCGTAAAAACACATGCACAAACCTCCACCACCGTTCCGGACTATCAATATGACTATAATACCTAAACATTACTCATGAATTACAATGTTTTAGTAAAAATCGTACAAAAATCCCGTAGATTTTGAGAAAATCTAACACATACACACAGCTTTTGCGAAAGCTTTTGTAATGAGCTAATATAGCTTTTGTTTCTGTAAATAGTTAACTTTCGTTTATCGTAGATATAGAGGAAAAACTAAAGAATGTATTGTGTATATTTTATATAATATTTATTTACACTTATACAAATCCAAATGTATATATGTGTGTATGCTTACTCACATATATACATTCATATTTGTATTGTTATTTTTTTGTTTCAAATTATAAATAAATGAAATATATATATATATATTATATATATTATTATTATCCCACTATAAGTCGGCACAACATGTTACAAACATGTCGTCACATGATTGGCTATGTGTTTTACGGTAAGAAGCGAGGGTGGTCTATTCTACTCAGCCGGATACCACGCAGCGGTTTACACACCGTCGTCCGATCCCACTTCATACTTAATACTTGTGTTATGATATACTAAACATATTGTTTTAAATACATACTTAAATACAAATATACACTCAGACTCGAAGAACCAGCAAATTGTTTATAGAAATTTTGACCTTCGGTGGGAATTGAATCCATGACCTGCGGAGCTGAAGGCAGCCCACTACCCACTGCGCCAACGGGCCAGTCGAAAGTATTACTCCTAAATATAATTAGATAAATTCGAGAGTCCTTTTGAAGTATGGTAATTGTTGAAATCAAGCTAAAATCAACTTGCATATTTGCTTGCATATTGAAAACGTATTTCTTATGATAGCAAACTATTGATGTTGTTACTAATAGCGTAACACGACTTTCTTATGATAGCAAACTATTGATGTTGTAGCTAATAGCATAAGTTACATACTTACTTAGTCCTACTTACCGCTGTGTGTAAAAGCAAAGTACACGAGAACCCTTTTAACGTTTTTTTTTAACACGAAAAAACTTAGAACAGATTCCACCGTGGGAACAATGGACAGGTAATACGTAGCTCTTCTGAAATAAAGCTCATTTCGAGAGGTACTGTCTAGACCTTAATATCGGCTGGGCGCAATTTTGACAGTGAATGTTTTAGTTATTACCTCTAGAATATTTTGCTCTATATTACACACCTAATTAAATATTCAAATTCGAAAATTAAAAATATTCTTTATTCAAGTAAACTTGTTGACTAGTGCTTTTGAATAGTCAACTCTACTGCTGGTTTGGAAAGCTTTTTCTACCGAAGGCAGCCAGCGAGAAACTCAACGGTTGATCTCATCAAATATAATTCTTATAACTTAATTTAGTAATTACTATCTTATAAAGAGTAGAGCAGTATATACACGCATTCTTATCATCTATATAGTCCTTAATAATATAGTAAGGTTTCTGTAACAGCCTCCTTAACACTGTTAATTCTTATAATGGCATATTCTTATAATAAAATTGATTGAAGAATTTTATTATAGAATCTTAAACCCACAATAAATACTAAATAGATATATGGGACAATTACACAAATGGTCGTCCATACCCAAAGTAAATAACTTAATATTTGTGTTATGGGTCACAACTGGTCTATTTATGTTATTTTACTTATAAAATACTAATTTTATTATTTTAAATACACAAATACAACCAGACCCGAAAAACCAACAAATTGTATTTAAAAATGTTGCCTGTCGCGAGAATCGAACCGAAGATTCGTGGAGCTGAACTGTCAACGGCCCAGTCACCTAAAGGATGGCAAGTCTGCGTCTTAACACCCAGCCTTGATCATAAAATAGGGCGTTAGAAGTTGTAGTTCTTACCCCAACTTTAAATTCGCTAAAATTAAGGTTTGAGGCAATTTTCTCACACCCTCTCGGCAGCCTCTTTTTATTCTATGACTATTTTAAAAATCCCAATCTTTCATTTACGTAAACTACTGTAAAAATTAATAAATAAGTTTGAAATGAAATATGCAGCAATAGTGCTGTGTCAATATTGTTCACACTTGATTGTATTTTTAAACATAATTTCATTGTAATTGAAGCTTAACCAATCACCGTTTCAGTAAAGAATATGTAGGTCTGAAAAATCTGTATTGATTCTCACCATAAATGTTCCATCAATGAACGACCGATATGTCGGAATAAATAGAGAGAATATGATACTAAAAATAGTAGTTTCTTTTCAGTTCATAGTGAAATTAATTGACTGAAAATCAATTTGGTTAGTCAGGAATGTGAACACGCCTCCTCTCTCCGTTTTTGGAGAAAAGGATTGGATTTAATTTCCATTTCGCTGCTCCAATAAGGATTAGTAGGTTACAGAACCAAAGACGTGTGGTATATTACTAGTGGTATAATATCAATTAGATACATAAGTTAACAAAAAAACTCATCAGTGCTTGCGCGTGGTTTGAACCTGTGACCCAATATCCGCGTGATGGCACTGCTGGGCTATGACAGCTTAATCTGAATATGTCACCTATATCGAACACTAAAGATATTTAGAATTTTGCATTTTCTACGATAAGATTCACGACTAAATTATAATATATGTTGGTATGTTGACCATTGTAGATATTTTGAAATTTTCGTTGAGAGTTCAAAAACATATTTTTTAATCAAATAAATATTAAATTAAAATTTACTATTTCAATTTATTCATGCATAGCTGAACCTCACTGATAACCAACGGTAAAAGCGTTTGTGGTTAAAATAATAAAGGACGTTGTTCGGTTCATTTAAATCATACTTATATAAAATATCCATTTTTATGTATTGAATTTTTTGCGTATGACAAGAGACATGACGATTTAATGCTTGTTTATTGATAATGGATATTAATGTGGAACGCTACATGTTATAAAGGAAACGGTTTCAAGACCCTGGGGTCGCGATGACAATGATTGCTTTTAAGGTGTGTATATGGATTTCGCATTAGAAGTTAAATATTCGTAATTATTAAAGGTTCTAAAGCCACAGGAGTCACTTCGTTTTATTACTTCAGCCAATTGCTTCTTCAGATTACAAGAAGGTTGACTAATTTCGCACTAATAAGCAGTTTAGCGTACCAACACGAAAATGCAGCTAACATTCTAGGAACTATTCCAAATGAAGATAACTTATATAAGCATAGTCTATATTTAGAAAAGATAAATAAATTTAATGAATATATATTATAAGAAATGAACATATCTGAGTTCCCGATTCTATAATACTATGGTCGTATAGAATTTACACACTTTTGTTTAACTCTGGCAAAATATACAAATGCCTTTGGATGATAATAAAATGACAGTATTCTAACGGAAACCCAGAGCTTCTAAATATTACATTTGAGTTAGAGTAATGAGTTAAATTGAGTTAGAGAAATGAGTTAAAGTTGTGATAGCCTAGCGGAAACACTGTGCGACTCTCTAGAGACGATCATGGGTTCAAACCCCGGGCAGGCAGCAATGGGTTTTTCAATTAAAAACTTATGCGTCTAATTGATAATTGCAATTTATCACACGCTTTTCGGTGAAGGAAAACATCGTGAGATAACCTGCATATCTCTAGAGAATTCTGGAGATATGTGTAACCTACCAATCCGCAATGGAGCAGTGTGGTAGGTCTAAGCTCCAATCCACCCCTCCAAAAACGGAGAGAGGAGGCCTTAGCCCAGCAGTGAGCATAGTATCAGGCGATTACTTTTACTTTACTTTTAATGAGTTAAATGATTCAGCAATAGGAAATAGAATTTTCAACCTCATTACGTAAGTTTTGTTGACATTTACGTGAAACTTTTGCCACCATTATGTCTCGTCGCATTGCAGGGCCTAATTGTGACGGTTGTAAGCCGTTTTGTGGACTATTTAAATTAAAATAAATTACAGGTTGAACTTTCAAGAAATCATAAAGAGCTAATTAGCTCTTTGTAAGTCAAGAGTGCGAGCATTTTTATTCGCAAAACGAATAAACATATTTACTACACTTAATTTTAACCTTTCTGTAGGCAAGTCTAATACAGATTGCGGAATTTTATTGACGAAGCAAATATATAGACCAACGAATGAATTGCTAACTCTGCTGTAGTGCTGGCCTGTGTTAGCTTAGTGTAAACCTTGTGGGTTTTCAACAAAGCGCACTCTGCGCAATTTCTACTCCGCCGCCTTGATAATACATATACCGGTAACACATATCAAAGTAACTATCCACAGTAGAAGAATAGATAAATAGACACTAACGCACAAAAATACGCACTCGGACAGGCATGCCCATACACTCACACGCACCCATTCGAATAACTCACGCGCACACACACTTACACATACACACCCAAAAATACACATCAATAAGTATATATATAGATTTAGATATATAGATATAAATGTAATAGATGTATAAATATTAAACGAATAATAATAAAAAATATAAATAAAAAAATAAAAAAAAAAATGAGCGAGATTCTTCTGATACAGGCATTGTCATGCTTACTAGAAGGTTTCAAAACCGATAAGAAATAAAAATTTGTTATCCAGAGATATGCTAGTTTGTCTAATTGATAATTGCAATCTATCACACGCTTTTCGGTGAAGGAAAACATCGTGAGGAAACCTGCATATCTCTAAAGAATTCTGGAGATATGTGTAACCTACCAATCCGCATTGGAGCAGCGTGGTAGGTCTTAGCTCTAACCCTTCTCTCCAGAAACGGAGAGAGGAGGCGTATTCCCAGCAGTGGGATTGTAACAGGCCGCTACTTTTATACTTTAAACTAAATTTAATAACTTAGACTTTCTCATTCGCCCTCACCCTCATTTCGACTAAGGTAAGTTGAAGTCAGGCAGGCGGCTGGTCATAAAACACCTAGCCTAAATATGTAACAACCTGTTTATAACAAGTATTTGCCGACCCTCACTTAGAGTGGGATAAGGGCAGGAGACAATGACAGTTACCAGTAGGAGTACCTCCGAAATGGCTAGACCGATTTTTATGAAATTTTATACGCATATTCAGAAAAACGGCTACTATCTACTTTTTGAATCCCTAAATGATAAGGGTTGTCCACCCCTCCTTTTTTTTGGGTTTTTTTTATATTTTTATATAATATACACTAGAAATGCTCTAGAAATAATTTATATTGCAAAACAACGTTTTCCAGTCAGCTAGTTATAACAAATTTTCTTTGAACAAGGATTATAGCAGAATAATTTTGTATTTCCTTTTGATATTAAAATTTCGAAGTACGGCTTTAAATAAAGCCCGCCACCGCTTTAGTTTAGTGAGTGTAACGTAAATTTCTCTTTTCAATTAACGGGGAGTATTATGTATAATTTTACAACTTTCACCTTTTTTATTTTAGTTTATAAATACACTAGCATTTTAGACGATGTACATGAGCATTTAATGAGATAATAATCTCAAATTTACTAACCAGCTTCATCTCTTAGTTATGGTAACTATCATAATATTAGTTGAGTTTAATCTGAGAGTATACGAAGCATTTTACAGAGTTAATTATACTCGTCTTAAGTTCGAGGATCGTTTATTTTTTAACTTGCTTTGTAATTATTTACCATTAAATTGCGTTTTGTTTTTATCCTTTTCTTTAAACCCCTTGAAAAAAGCATTTCTATAATCATCATTATATAGTAATAAAATAAAAATGAAATCTTAATATAGTATTGAAAGACTTGGGTCACGAATTCAAGTTCCGGGCAGGTACCAATTATTTTTTTCTGTTAAGAAACTTGTGTCTTTTCGGAGAATTCTGGGGATATGTGTAACCTACCAATCCGCTTTGGAGCAGCGTGGTAGGTTTAGCTCTAACCTTTCTCTTCAGAAACGAAGACAGGAGGCCTACGCCCACCTGTGGGATAGTAGCAGGTCGTTACTTTACTTTTTTTACATTGTCTTTTGTTTTTATTTTGCATCGTTTTCTTTAAGCCCTTAAAAGTAGAATTTTTTATAATATATTGTAATAAAAATGTTTTTTTAAAAGAATTTATACTATAGTACTTAAAGACATGTTTAGTTACAAAAGTAATAATAAAATTAATTTGTTATAATCCGCGATACATTACAGTATCACGGATTATAGCAAAATAATTTTATTATTACTTTTGTATTATACATCTCCGCAAAGTTACACGATTTTTTGTGTACATTTTCCTATTTAATTCATAATTTTATATATTATTTGAAACATGACGCATACATTATATGCATATTTTATACATGAATTTTAGACATGTATAAGGGTTTAGTCCTAGCAATTTGGATCCTCCTGATACAGAACGAAGCACGTTTGAGTGTTTTTGCTTGTATTAGTTATTTAGTTTACAATCTAAGTAAGTCATAGTCACGTATTTTGAGGCTTATCTAAAATTACAGTTAATTAGCTTTGAAGTGCAAATATTATGTCAATGGAGAAAACTAACCATACTCATGAAGATAATATAAAAGTAGCACATTTACATTTCGGATACTACCGACAGATTCAACAATAGCAATAAAAAAATATATATATGAAGCGATTGTAATAAGCTGCTGAATGTCTATTTCTTTTTTAATTTATTTATACAAAATAAATATCGCTGTTACAGAAAAAATAAATATACTCCAAATATCAAGCAGACTGTGTCCGAGATACAAATAATAAACTCAATGTAATTTTAATATTTGCAATGAGCCTCATAAGAAAGCTCAAATTCACTCAGCGGGCGTTGGAGCGAGCTATGCTCCGAGTATCTCTAAGTGACCAAATCAATAATGTGGAGATCTGTAGAAGAACCAAAGTCACATGCACAGCCAGCGTGTCGCGAAGCTAAAGTGGTAATGGCGGAGCACATAATGCGGAGAACCGATAGGTGTTGGGGTTTTAAGGTTGAATGCATGAATGAATGAATTGCGACCCCGGACCGGAAAATACAGCGTCGGTAGGCCCTCTACGAGATGAACTGAGGACCTAGGTCGCTGGAAGCTACTGGATCCAAGCGGAGCTAGATCGTATTTAGTGAAAATCTCGTGAAGAGATATATGTCCAACAGTGGAACGAAGAAGAAGAAGATTTTAATATGTAGATAGCGCATCTACTCAAGTTCATTGATAGAGGATGATGCATCCTAAACATCCAATTACTAGTTTAACCAAAGGTGACTAAAAAGACATCATAAGCAAAAGTAATAATAAAATTATTTTGCTATAATCTGCGATACAGTAAAGAGAAAATATATATAGTGCTAAATGTACAGTGGACTATCCGTTTTTTCATCCCCGTTACATGCAGGATTCGTAAAAACACATGCACAAACGTCCACCACTGCCACCACAATACATAAGCACTACACACGTCCACTATCACAAACTCAACAATCGTTTTGCTCTGCAACCGAAGCATCATCAGGAGATAGACTCCACGAAGAGATTTTGTCGTGGAGTCGATTGTTGAGTTTGTGATAGTGAACGCGTGTCGTGCTCATGTATTGTGGTGGCAGTGGTAGAGGTTTTGTGCATGTGTTTTTACGAATCTTGCATGTAATAGGTATGAAAAAACGGATAGTCCACTATACATTTAGCACTATATATTTTTTTCTGTTTACTGTATCGCGGACTATAGCAAAATAATTTTATTATTACTTTTGTTTTATGGATCTCCGCAAAGTAACGCCTAAATCTATAAATTACATCATAAGCATTCGATTAAGTCGCAATAAAAAAGACAACCCATAATTAAGAATGTAGGATAGATTGGAAACTATTCGAGAAAACTCAATATTTAAGAATTAATTAGTGATATCAATATTTACGATTTTTATGCAGCAAATATAAATGCAGCCCAAAATCTTAATTCAATAATCGGTTAAATTCGTCTCGCATTAAGTTTTCAATTTAATTAAATGAATAATTATTTAGGTATTGAAAGATAAATTTACATGGCTTTTGAAAAGATAATCTGTGGGCTTAGCAACTGTCACGCTAATGAGAGAGAGCCTAGTTGCTGGCGTTGAGACGTGAATATATTGAGCATTAATAATTGTTTATTAAGAAGCTTAGTGCTTACTTGTAAAACACTTTATGCGGCGCAGCTTACCAAAATAGCGTTTGCTAAGGCTTTGTACTTAAATATTTAAATGTATATAAATAAAGACATCAATTTCCTTACTAACAATGCGTGTGAGTTATAAATAAACTTAAGATTAAGGAATACGTTGAAGCAGCAATATATATATTTTATTCATTCAAACCTGAATATGACCAAAATTGTGTGGTCTAACACGTCGAACCGGACGGACGTACAGGCGGGGAAAGAATACGTACAAGTGACAGAAAGTACTTTATTCACTTTTACAGTTAGTACCGCGGACGGGTCCTTCACAGCATTCCAAGAATGGATGTACTGGAAGATGGACCGTTTACAATGTCACTTAGGCGTAGTGTTTCAATAGGATGCACTTTAGAAACTTAAGAATTGGTAGGCGATGTATATCCAAACGATTTTTTTTTCGGACACTAACTAATGCTGTTAGCCCTAATGGCTCTTACAGCGTCACCGAGAGAGTGGGCGAGCGCGGAAGCATCGCCGGGGGTGTAAACTGGGAGAGCGAGTCTCGAAGCATCCTGGGAGCGTTGCCTTAAGGGTGCCTCCTGCGAGGCCGGACCTCGGCTTAAAGCGAAGCGCTGTGGTGGACTGTATCGGACTCATGGAAAAGTCCTAATGTCATAACGGTCGGGGCTGAACGCTCCTACCGCTACACGTGAGGAAGCGGGGACCTCGTCTTCGCCGGCGAAGACACTGTGTGTGTGTGTATGAGTGTGTGTGCGTGTGTGTGTGTGTGTGTGTGTGTGTGTATGTGTGTGTATGTGTGTGTGTATGTGTGTGTGTATGTGTGTGTGTATGTGTGTGTATGTGTGTGTGTCTGGTGTGCCATTGGCGATCGTGAAGTAATCGTCAGGATCGGAGAGACACTAAACGAACATTTTGTACGGCGACGTCTTATATAATTATGAAGGCACTTCGATACCGCGGAGCAAAGTACTAGTAGCGCCATCTGTTATAAAAATTACGTAATCCGTTTTACTAGTACGTTATGTTACAATGGGCAATTACTATGTATATATTTGAATAATTACTGCTTTACTATAAATTGTCTCATTTCATAGGTTAGCTGGAAGAGGTCTCTGTTAAAGGAATAAGTTGACCTTTGTATACTTATTTTATTAGTAAGGTTTATCTTACGTCTTTTTATGGTACATAAATAAATAAACTATAAGTAGAAGATAGAATTTATAATTTATTCTAGTCGACTTACAGTGACAGTATTATCGACAGACATGTCTGTAATTCTGTCTGCTTGTCAGTCTGTTACGCTTTCATGGCTAAAGTAGCAGACTAATATTGATGAAATTAAAGCTTTTATACAGAACTAAAATATAGAAAATAAAATTTCCCGATTTACCTCAGATAGAGGTAAAATCACGGTTCGTAATTGAAGGTATATTAAAATTAAAATTCACACGAAATAAGTTGCGGATACATCTATTTCAAACATCTATAGACCCGAACATAGAGCCTATTTATATATTTATTTACAACAAAAATGTACAAGTTATGTCTATCTTAAATTACTTACACGCTACTACTATACAAATCATGCCCACGTGGAATGGTCCCAAGAATGCTGGCAGCGTTTCCGCGTTGAATCGCTAAGCTGATTCTTTGTGCGAAAAAGGAGCCAGCCCTCTTGTCACCCGAAGAGGCGATCAACCGAGGTGTTAAAACGGATAAAATAAAATTGCACTTTAGCTATATGGTCCTAGGGTCTGCAAAATATATAATCATAACTCAAATATATAACTCTCAAACTTATCCCCGAAGGCTCGAGAAGAGCAGGAATGTCGATGGTGGCAAGAGCTCTTTTGACACACTTATTATATTAGGTCCTTACATATGAAATTGGCGTTTTCTATGGGAGGAACATAAAGCCGTTTTTTTTTTAATGAAATATATTTAATTAATCAAAGTATGTACCATTGCTATGTATGCACTTTTGCCATCTCATAGGTAGTTCATTGATCCCCTTACTAAAAAAACCATTCGGGCGGGAATCAATAAAATCTTTGAAGGCGGTTTGGACTGCCCCATCGGAGTTGAATTTTTTTCCTTGCAAGTAGTTATCCAAATTGCGAAAAAAATGGTAATCTGTTGGAGCAAGGTCAGGAGAGTACGGTGGATGTCTAAGACATTCTAATTGAAGCTCCTCTGATTTGGTAGCCGTCTGTTGTGCAGTGTGTGGTCTAGCGTTGTCCTGAAGCAGCAGTGGCCTAGAGCGATTGACCAGCCTCGGTTGTTTAGCAGCTAGCTTTTCCATCATGGTTTGCAGTTGCTGACAATAGATATCTGCCGTAATCGTCTGGCCAGATTTAAGAACGCTGTAGTGAACGACACCGGCACTAGTCCACCAAACACTTACAAGCAACTTTTTTTTAGTCAATTTTCGCTTAGGGCAGGATTTGGCTGGTTCGCCAGGGTTCAGCCATTGCGATGAGCGCTTCCGATTATCGTAGAGGATCCACTTTTCATCACAGGTAATGATTCGATTTAAAATTCCTTCATTATTGTGCCGGTTGAGTAACGTAACGCAGCAGTCGACGCGCGTTTGTCGGTTTGCTTCACTCAATTCATGAGGTACCCACCTTTCAAGCTTTTTCACCTTCCCAATTTGCTTCAAGTGGATTAGAATAGTTTTATCACTAACACCGGAGCCTGCAGCTAACTCGGACGTGGTTTGCGATTGATCCGCTTCCACAATAGCCTTCAATTCTTCATTATCAACTTTTGTCTCCGGCCGTCCACGAGGCTTGTTCTGCAGGTCGAAATTTCCAGAACGAAAACGTTGGAACCAAAAACGTACTGTGTTTTCTTTTGCGACACCGTCACCATACACATCATTAATCCTTCGAGCCGTTTCTGCAGCACTGGTGCCACGGTGGAACTCATACTCGTAAATAACGCGATATTTCATGTTTTCCATTTTGTAAACAGAGTGACACAAATAAAAAAACAAAAGAAGAAAAAACAAATGAATTAGGGGGTTTGAAACACAAATGCATGAGTAAATAGCTGTATGAATTTGAATTTGGAATTCCTAACCATAAAGGTAATATTTGAGATCAAAGTGGCCAGTACGACAAAACGCCAATTTCATATGTAAGGACCTATTATAATATTTTATGTCAGTTCTTCTTAGTTGGTGACAACATTGCGCACTAATCGTTGAGTAGGTCTTGTAATTTCATTCCAAATAAATTATAACTTGTTGGGCTGTTTTATCTGACATCTATAGTAATTTTATTCAAGAGCATTTCCTCGTAGGTATTGAAATACAGTATGTAATGCCTTACACTGCGGTCAACTTGTAAAGTGGCTTTGAGAACTAATTGATTTAGTTTGCTAGTGCAATTTACGAGTTACAAAGCGCCAACTCAACATTTGTAACCAATTGTCTCTTAATTGCAGTGATTTAATTGTGATATTGTTACATCTCTTTATTCTTTGTTTACACTATAGTGAATGAAGATATCTAGTGACGGAACGCATTTGATAACGCTAAAGTAGCGGCCTGTTATAATCCCACTGCTGGGAATAGGCCCCATCTCTCCGTTTCTGGAGAGAAGGGTTGGAGGTAAGACCTACCACGCTGCTCCATTGCGGATTGGTAGGTTACACATATCTCCAAAATTCTCTATATATATATATATAAGAGATATGCAGGTTTTCTCACGATATTTTCCTTCACCGAAAAGCGTGTAATAGATTGTAATTACCAATTAGACAAATGAGTTTTAATAGAAAAACCCATTCGTACCTGCCCGGGTTTGAACTCGTGTTCCCATCGAAAGAGTCGCACGGTGTCACCGCTGAGCTATCACAGCTTATAACGCTATGACGGGTTCAAAAATGTCAGCCTTCATTTTTATTCTGAATTAAGTTAGGTTAGGTTAGGTTAGGGGTTATATATGAAGTTTTATTTGTCTACAGTTATCGAGACAATCATTATAATCGACTAACGTTATAAAACGAATACTAGTATATATCACTTTCCTCAATTATATTCCTGTTATTTTTATTATACATTTTTACTAATATTGATGATATAACGCTTTGAAATCATTCGCCTAAACATAAAAAAATATGTTTAGATACAGGCCTTGGTATACGTATAGGTAGACGAATTCTATGGATAATATTGTACAACAATGTATTCAGCTCATGTATTAGAAAGTATGTTTAATCACTTACTTACTTACTCAGTACTTTTGTACCTTGCGTCGTCTGTTCTTCGCTAATTTGATATAAATCATTAGTTTAGACTAGACCTACTCTTTCTTCTTGCTTAATAAGATAAGTATTTTGCGCGACAGTAACTATATTTTAAAGTACACAGATTTTGAAAAGGTTTTTTGGATATGTGCAGTTTTATATATCCTGTGTCGTCTATATATCCTGATTGCATACTCATCCAAGGGGTTCTTGAACTTTAACGCCAATAAGTTTTAGTAATGGAACAATGTAAATTTCGTATTGATATTCATGACCATGGCTAGTACTGACTACTTTCGTGGAAGATTTGAAATCACATTGTTTTGAAATAACACATAGCTTTAGGGCTATTCATCAATTGATTCGTAAAGGGTCCAAAAGGGTATCAACTCGAAACTAACACGCACCGATTGATCATAGTTTATGTGGACACAGAGCCCAGAGGATACATTTGGTTCAGTATCCATAATCGTTAGTCTGATATTAGAATTTATGGGCACGCATCAGGGGCATTAATTTGAATGAATTTTACATCGATGTAACGTTATGTATGGGCCTACAATATTTTAGTACTTAGTTAAATCTAAGGTCGTGTTGCTAAATTTTTGCTTATCACTGATAGCACAAATAACTGCGAAGATATAACATGTTTTATATGTCTCATGTATAATAGACTTGATAACAGTCGCCATAATATTTTTTATTTCATCTTAATTTATTTAATGCAGTATATAATTAAGATGTAAGCCCTTTACTGCTATTAAACATTATGTAAATGCTTCGATTATTGAAAGCTCGACATTTAATTTCTCGGTGAAGAATTTTTTTGTTTTTATTTTAATAAATTACCTTTTTACGGTTTTATTTTCGTAATCCTGTTCAGTGATTACCAAAATAATTTAACAAACTATTGTAAGAAGTAAAAGAAACATGACAAGTCAAATCAAAAAATTGCATTATTCAAATAGACTCACAAGTAAGTGTTCTAAATCTTGATTTATTATTATCTACTGCCGGTTTATTATGTAGCTCTTTATCATCATTCTCCGTCCCTTATCCCACTCTAAGCGGGGTCGGCACAGCATGTTACAAACATGTTGTCAAATGATTTGGCTACGTATTTTACGACCAGCCGCCAGCCTGACAGCAACTTACCTTAATCGCCTTTTACGACACCTCGGTAAGAAATGAGGGTGATCTATTCTACTCAGCCGGATACCACACGGCGGTATTAGCTCTTATAAAGAACTATTAAGAGTTAAAAAAAATTGGAAGTAAGCTAGTATACCTTGGTAGCGGATTTTTGACGAGTTCGTTGTATGAGAGTTTGGTAAAAGTATAAATTACAATAAACATAATGATCCTTGAATATGCCGAGAGTAAATGTGGTCTTAAAATGATAACCATAATAGTAATCCAATTGTTGCACCGGACTGGAAAACGCAGTGTTGGTAGGACTGACGACCTCGAAAAGGTCGCGGGGAGCCGCGGGATTGTGAAGATCGTGTGGTGTCAGATTCTATGAAGAGACTTATGACCAGCCGTGGATGTCCATCAGTTGACAAAGAAGACGAAGAATAGAAATCTATAACCTTAATTCAGTTCATAACATCTACTAGTAATCGCACATTGGGAGCAGGTGGTTATATAATTTAAAAAACTAAACTAAAAATATTAGTTTAAACAAAAAGTTAAAAGGCTAAAAATAAAACTGTTTAAACTACACTTTCAAGGAAAGAAAAATGACCCGAGTTTTAATCTGGCTAGTGCACTTTATTCTGAATATTTTGTATAGTATAATGTGAAAATAGTAAAAAGATTAAAATCTAAAATTTCAGGCTTCTCAATTATTAATGCATAATATAATGTTATTATAGGTGCTACAATCCATGCTCTTTGATATAACAAATTTATATTTAATACATTGTAATAAATGTAAGACACTACACATTCTAGATTCCGCCGTGTGGTATCCGGCTGAATAGAATAGACCACCCTCATTTTCTTACCGAGGTGTCGTAAGAGGCGACTAAGGTAAGTCGACCCGCCGTGTGGTATCCAGCTAGATAGAATAGGCCACCCCTCATATCTTACCGAGGTGTCGTAATATAAGACTAAAGTAAGTTGACGTCAAGCAGGCGGCCGCTCGTAAAATACGTAGCCAAATCATGTGACAATATATTTGTAACGTTGTGCCGACCCCATTTAAAGTGGGATAAGAGAAGGAGGATGATGAGAATGATGACTACACATTCTAGATTGTAAAATGTATAAATTTTTGTAATGAAATTTCGCAATCAATTTTAACTTTGCCATTAAAGCAGTTTAAAAACACTGTTAAAAGGACGCTAATACAGAAAATCTACTTTATTAATAAGTATGAGTCTTCGAACCTGTACACGATATTTAGGATAAAATGTAATAAGAATTATATTTTAAACAACCGCCGAGTTTCTTGATGGCTCGTCTCGGTAAGAACAGTTTTGAGAACTAACAGTAGAGTTGACGATTCAAAAGCACTTGAATACAAGTTTACTTGAATAAATATTGACGATTTTTAATTTGAATAGTCAATCATTTTGGGAGTTGATCATTTTCTCATCTTAAAATACTTTTTTTATGTGAGAGATATTTACGCTTTATAAATTACTAGTTTTTGCCCGCGGCTTCGCTCGCGAGGAATTTGTTCTGGCCATAGTGGCTTCCACATAAAAGATAAATATATGCTGTCGCGGACTTTTATTTAGAACTATTAAAGACAAACAATACTACGGGACATCATCTTCGTGTAACTCTAACGGTTTAGGCAGCGTACGCCGAGATAGCTCTCAGAGGCCATATTTTTTCCAACTTTATTGACATGTATCGTTATATTGTATAAAATCATTACAAATTGTAGTCTATATGTTATTCCGATGTATAACCTATATAACTGTGAAGTTTCATCCAAATCCTTCCAATAGTTTTTCGTGAAAGAGTAACAAACATCCATCCATACTCACAAACTTTCGCATTTATAATATTAGTAGGACAGTAGGATCTTTTATTAACTGTTCTCGAGGCTACGCCCGCGTGGAAATCAGTATGTCGTCAACATGTATTTCAGACAATTTACATACAACTTATGATTTTTAATAGTACTTGAACCCTCCTTAAGACTGTACTATCTTTTAGTAAGAAGCGTACAAAAATCCGTTCAGAATATTTGGAGAAAATTGATCACATACAGACAGCTTTTGGGTACTTTATTTTATAATATGTATAGATATCTAATCGATCTTTAGATTAAGGTTTAAAGACCAACGTCAGGTTTACTTGTTTTTCCAATATCTTTAATAAAAAGGACGTTCTGTATATTTGCCTTCGTCAAGCGTCTAACCAGATGTATTTTTTATTTATTTATTTATTTATGTACCATAAAGAAAAAAAAATGTAAGAAAAACATTATCAATAAAAAACAGAGTACAACGGTCAACTTATCCCTTTGACAGAGATCTACCAGCTAACCTACGAAGTGAGACAATTTATAGTGAACAGCTATGGTACTACTATCCTAACTTATATACTAATAAATATATATATTATATAAATAATATATTGTAAATATAAATATATTATATATATGATAAAAAAATAGCAATAATATACACATAAATATTAACAAATACATTATGAGAGTAAAGACTAAGTTTAAAAGCACTGGGGGAAAGGCTAAGGCTAGATGTAGCTTTAGAGAAGAATTTAACCTGTTTTAATCAGGCTGCATAAATCATGTATCTGTTTGGTACCAGACAAATACACAAACTAAACCGGAATCAGTAATTAACTCGTACTGCACAACAAACATTAATCACAAAACACAGCCGTGCTTCCCGTTAAAACATTTACGTTGCAGTACTCAGAATATTTACTAAGCAGTAATAATATATAGCACACGATCATTACAAATTAATAATGCTCAATTTAACCGAATGCATATATTCAAATTCAAAATATTCTTTATTCAAGTAAACTTGTAAACAAGTGCTTTTGAATCGTCAAAATCTACTGCTGGTTCGGAAAGCTGTTCCTACTGAGAAGAGCCAGCAAAAAACTCGGCGGTTGCTCTTTTTAAAATATAATTATTATAACTAGTTACATGTAGCCATCACTGTCTTGTACAGAGTAGAGTAGCTATATCCACACATTATTATCATGTAAGTAATCCTCAACAGTATGTAGACTTTCTGTATCAGCCGATTTTTAACAATGTTTTTCAAATGACAAGGCTAAAATTGATTGCGGAATTTTATTATAGAATCTTATACCCGAACCCATACGATTTACGTACTTTTGCTAGGCGCAAAGCAGGAGCCGCAAGCTTATGTCGGTTCCTACTTTGTCTATTATATACATCACCTATCGTTTTATAATTCTAATAATAATAATATATAAAAGCTGTGATAGCCCAGCGGTGAGACCGTGCGACTCTTCAAGAGCGTCATGGATTTAAACCCCGGACAGGCACAAACAAATTTTTCTGTTAAAAATTGTGTCTAATTGATACTGGCAATTTGTCACACGCTTTTCAATAAATGTAAATATCGTGAGAAATCTACGTACCTCTACAGAATTCTTCTGGAGAAAACCTAGCAGTGTGATAATAACAAGACTGTTAAGTCAAAGTATCCAATATCGGTGTCAAGGATCGAATTTGAGTGGTTAATGGCAACCACCCGCCATTATCCCCTCTACCCCCTCCTACTCCTTCACACCGCTTGAAACCCGCGAAACGCAACGTACGCGCAGAAACAGCAATTATCCAAAAAAACCTGTGTTTGTGACCAAAACTTTTTGTAAAGTCTCCAGAGTGTCCAGAATTGGTTCCCGATCCTGTAAAGGTAAGTAAGTGGTTGACCCTTTTCTGCCCAAAGACGTTACAAAAGTAATAATAAAATTATTAAAATTTTGCTTTTGTATCATGGATCTCCGCAAAGTAACGCCTTATTCTATAAATTATTTAAACAGGACGTTACTTTTATACACTTATGTAGAAATTTTTATTAATACATCTGTAGGTTTGTATATGAAGTGGCCATTATTTATTTGTAAGCTTAAAAGTTAACTCTGATTTCCAGTACCGTACTTACTTGTACCTCATTTCCAAATCATAGATAGATTCGAAACGTACTTAATTTTAAAATAAATAGTTAAACAAATATTTCTCTAATAAAATTATTAAAAGTTAGCGTGTTTTGGATTTCACGTGACAGTATCTCTACTTGAGAAGCCTGTATGATAGTTTTATAAACAAAAGTTATTATTTTATTTAATTAATCTTATACAAAAAGAATGTTTTTCTGTGTGTCTTTCACAGACTCCTAAACGGCTAGATCGATTTTAATGAACTTTTGAGACAATCTTTAGAATGATCCAGTGGATGATTTTGCAAAGTTTGGTGTCGATCGGAGCATTTTTTTAATTGTTGAGTTCTGTTTCCAGGGAAATTCGAAACAAGACTGAGCTACAGCAACACATAGCCGGACAGCAAGTTTGTAATAATATGCACGTCAGATAACAGATGAAGATAATTTAAGTAACAGAACATTGGATAGAGGTTTTGATTACGACGAAATTTCAAAGAGGGCTAATAATGTCAACATTACTGGGTGAAATTGCGAACCAAATTAGAATCTCTGCATCAAAGCCAACCAAAGTTGAACGAGTTGAACTCAGTATCAAGTATTTCAATAGCGACTTTTTAATTATACCAAACTTTGTGTATATTTTTTATGATTTCATTACTAATGGTACCCGTGACTTCGTTTGCTTGATTTGACTTTAGTGTTAGAATATCTAATAGAATTGGGTCTTGCTTTTTGGAGATTCATAATACGGAAATCGTCATCTCAACCTGCACATGTCCACTGTTTGACATAGGTCTCTCCCATTGCACACCACTGAGTTCGGTCTTCAGCTCGTCGTTCCCAACCTAGGCATTTTGCGGATGGCGTCACTCCACCTAGCCAGAGATCGTCCTACACTGCGTTTGCCAAGGCGCGGTCTCCACTCCAGAACACGTCTATCCCAGTGGTTTTGCGATAAATGTGACCAGCACACTGCCACTTCAGTTTGCTAAGCCTTTGGGCTACGTCGATTACTTTAGTTCTCTGTCGGATCACTTTTCAGAGAAACTCCAAGCATGGTCCTCTCCATAGCTCGTTGAGCGACCTTAAATTGCCGGACCAGTTGCATTGTCAGTGTCCACATAGCATATACCCCCTTATGGCAACACAGGTTGTACGCACTCATTAAATACCTTTGTGTTCAGGCTTTGTGGTACAAAAATGGTAATGATACTATTTGATAAATCAAATAGAAAATATATGTTACGCTAAGTAGAGTGTACGTTTTCATATCCGATACTGTCGATTTTGTCGTGTAGTCTTCTATCTCGTGATGATGTTTCGGTTGTGGGCTGAAAAGGTTTGGCTCATACTTCTCCATCCCATTTCTAGTTACTAGACTAACTAGAAATTTTTGAATGCTTATAATAATAATAATAATCATCATCTTTATTTGCAGAATATAGAAATAACATAAAAAAGATCTTAAAACTAACTACACAGTCATAAAGTCGCATGACAAACTGAATAAAAAAAAATAAAATTAAAATGTTTTATAAACTAAAAATGTCAAATAAAATTCATCAAACATTACATATAACTAAAAATTTATCAATGTCATAATAATTTTGTTCCTAAAGATAATTAAAGTGTTCAATTTTAAATCGGATAAAAGATATTTTTTTAAGATCGTCAAAGAGCTTATTATTTAATGTTATTATCATACACTAAACATTTTTTTTGGAACAATCTTTACGGGGGTAACACAAATACTAATTTATTTCAGCGAGTCTTCGGCTTGAATATGTTTTTTTTCCGAAAATACAATTTCGAAAATATATAAGCTAGGTCGGGTAAATACCTTTTTTTTAACAAAGATTGGCAAAGATCAATGACGCCCATACCACACAGCGATCGAATATATATTTTTTTAACTTAAAGGTTTTATCCATGTCAACAGAGTTATCCCATAGAATAAGACCATATCGAAGTATGGAGGCCACATTTATATGCACTTGTAGGAACTTCCTCAGAAATGGTATTACGGAGTCGACACAATTATATTGTTTAATATATACTTTCAACATAACATGGAAACATTTAACTGGAATAGTTGGAACATCGAATACCATACACTGCACTAATGAATACCACTTTGAATAGTTTCCTACGATTTCCAATTTGTTGATTAACTCGGAACTACTAATGATATTTGGAGCGAACACAAAATTTTAATTATTTGTATATCGTATTGATTTATTATGAAGTTTCTACCTCATTACGTTATTGTTCACAGTGGAACGCGAGACCAATTACGATTTTGACTAAAATACGAATTTGTGACTGGTCAAAGGTGAAATTACTTTTCATTTTCAATTCATTAATTAATTATTAATAATTCATGAAAGTATTTTAACACCCAAAAATTTTATTTAATTCGGAATCTATAACCGACATGCAGACAAACATTTATTGTTATATATTAAGATCATGTTATTATTACAAATAAATAAAATAGTCTGAATCAAATAAATAATCTGTGTTAATAATATTTCATTAGTATATACGATTACTAGTACTCGTGTCGAAATAACGTGCATAATAAGTCGGAATTTCATTCTCACAACTCCACTATTTAAAGTAACTATCTTTCTGAATTGCGTACACAATTTTCACTAAAAAAATTATTTATTTATTTATTTCTTATTATCTTATGATCTATTACAATGTTTTGCTTCTTTTATAACAATATATGTAAATTGAGTCTTAATTAAAAGGTAGGCTTAATTAAAAGGAGTGCTTTGGCGCTCGCACTAGGATAACCTGTACCACGAACGCCATCGCCTTCCTAGGACCCTTTTTTAAATCTATAACAGTTTTATATAATGATAACTTCTACAATATTTATTTGTGAGTGTGTGTGTGTCTGTGTGAATGGGCGTGTGTAAAAATTATTGTCTTCCGCTTTTAGCTTATTAAGTTACTCCGGTGATGAATTACTCTGTTTTTAGATAACTAAGTCCATTCAACCATACATTTACAGTTTTTTTACATGAAATTTTATTCAATTAAGAAATTTAAAAAAAACTAAACAATTAATGAACTGTTTGACTATTTCTAATTACGATACATTTTATTATAATTATTGTTTAGACACAATATACTCGCGCCGTAATAGTGTGATAGTCATAAATAAAATAGAGAGTCGGGTATAAAAGCGAACTAGCTATTTTCTCATGTTTCAGAGAAACATAAGTAATGTCTAACTTAGGAATTAAAAATATGAAAGAAATATTTTTATACTTTAATAAACATTATAGAGGAAAAAATAGTATCAGTAGTGCAAAATTAATTCAGATAAATGAGCGTACATATCTGACCTGGTTTTATTACTAACAAACTTATCTATGCATTTTTTACTACAGGCCAGTTAAATTTGAAATACGTAATGGAATATCATTTTCAATCCATAATGGTATTAAAAATGTTAAAAGTATGTTTGTTTGTTATTTTTTCATGTTCAAACGTTGCGATGGATCGATGTGATTTTTAGACAGAATAAACTTGAAGATCTGGAGAGTTACTTTTTAACTTGAACCTAAGTTCTAAAGCTAGGAGCTAGAGCAAACATTAGAAAAATAAATAAATGAATAATATAATATAATAATAAATATATTGGACACTTACACACACGGTCCGTCGCCAAAGTAAGCAACATTGTATTATGGGTGAAAGGCAACCGGAACATATATAATTTTAAATAGATACTTAATACAAATATACACCCAACATCAAAGTACTAACAAATTGTTGATACAAAATGTTGGCCCTTGACTGGAATCAAACTTGCGGCCCATATCTTAGACTAAAATGCATCTTAAAATAGGTAATAACCTTTAGAGTGCTATCGTTTGTATCGAAAATTGCGACGCAAAAATAAAGCTGCGAGTTTCAGTGATTTAACGTATCGTACTCGTATTCAACGCGGAGTCGCTGCCAGCATTCAAAAAATCATAATAATATTAATAACTTGTGCATTTTTGTTGTAAATAAAAAAAAAGATATTTTTTTTACCGTTTTTATATATTGTTCTTTTATATATCTTCATCTTCAGAAATAGAAGAAACACCAAATTTTGCCAATATTTCTTTGACAAAAGTCTTTTCTAAAGCAACAAAAAGAAAAAATAATATCGATAATTTTTTTGTTTATTTATATCATCAATATTTTTTCATTGTATGCAGTGTAGTATACGGCTGAGTAGAATAGAGCACCCTCTTTTCTTACCGAGGTGTCGTAAAAGGCGATTATTGTGAGTTGAACCACCGTGTGGTATCCAGTTGAGTAGAATAGACCACCCACATTTCTTATCGAGGTGTCGTAAAAGGCGACTAGGTGAGTTGACCCACCGAGTGGTATCTGGTTGAGTAGAATAAACTTCGCTCTTTCTTACCGAGGGATCGTTAAAACGTACGAGTAAGGTAAGTTGACGTCAGGCAGGCGGCCAGTCGTAAAATATGTAGCCAAATCATGTGATAACATGTATGTAACATGTTGTGCCGACCCCACTTAGAGTAGGATAAGGGCAGGAGGATGATGATGATCAATATTTTTTTCATTGTATTGCAAAACTAATTATGAAAATTAATTGATATTTGTCTAAATGGGAGTATTTTACTTGACGCCATTACTATTTCCTTTAAGGTAAATATAAATGTTTAGCATTTTTCATTCATATTTGCTAAAATTGCACTAAAACGGTTAATGTCAAATCATAATTTATTTACAACCATATCATCGCACGATATAAATGCAGAGATCAATTACAAAAAGTTAAATTCACAATATCAATGCTCTTTATAAATTGTCAGAAATAATTTTCCGCTATGCATATTGTCGTCCAAAGCGATATTTTATATGCGAACAAATTTTATTACTCTCACAATGTATGAAACAAAGGAATGTGACGCTGAAAATTTAATACGCAGGTACGTGCAGGGACGATACATATAAAAATGGAAATTTCCAAAACACATTCGAATAATTTATGCAGAAATCTACCTGTTAGAATAAGAAGGGCATCTACACAGTTTGATACCTATTTCAAATAACATATGAAAATTTTTATAGCAAAAAGTTTCTTACTTTGGGTAAGCACCGCTTTGTTTGCTATAAAAGAATATATAAAAAAAAGTAATATAGCAATAATTTACAATTACACATCTGCAAAAAGATACCTATTTTCTATGGAATAAATGATATCACTCAAGACCTCTACTATTCGCTAAGGATTGGCAGACAGGAATTTCCAATTCAAAAAAGACGAGAAAGAAGTTTCTTCTCAATGTTTTAGTTCATCGAAAACCGCATGATAAATAAGTAATGTTGAATTAAACAAGTGCTCAAATTAATAAAACTTGAACTTTATATCCTTTTTAATTATAATTGTTTACAATGTACAGGTTTAAATTAACGTTTATAACCAAAGAGTACGAGAAACTCGTCTAACATTTTGATTAATTTGGATAATTGAATACATAAGATTAAAATGTGAATTAAATATAAATTTATTGATAAGTATATTATTAGGAAGAATAAACAAACCTCATAATTTTTGATATTTGCGTACCAAAACTGCTTTAATGGAAGTTCTCTGAATATATTGAACTCAGTACATTTTTTTTATTTATAATTTTTTGACGTTTTCTATGGTACATAAATAATAATAAATAAATAAATAATATGATTTAACATATTATGAAATAGTCAATTTGCCGTTAACTGGCTATAAACAATTTAAACAATAGCTTTCTATGATTAATATGTATACATAATAAGAATTATAAGAAAACCATAAAGGCATTTCTAAAATTTGTTTAACAACACAATAAACTTTAAGATTTTTTTTACTTTTAGCATTGAATGACAAACTATTCTTTAAACACGTGTAATTTAGTCCCAAGGTGATGCAACCCTACCTGGGATTCCTTTTTTATTTCAAAGAAATATGAATGCATGTTGCATTCTATAATATTAAAAAGAAAAAAATATTATGCTAAAACTATATTTAAGAATTTTCCATCGTTAAGATGCAAAGATTTTCAACGTAAATAAACTACCGCATCCTGTTAGAATCTCTACGATATATTGTATGACTTTATATAGATAAAATAGGAAATGTATAAATAACTTTTCCCATTTTAACGAGCTATGCATAATTTACATCATAATTTGTCTATCAGAGATATATAAAAATATATGCTTTTATTATTGTTTTAATAGTGTAGTTTTCCACTAAGAAAAATCAATTAATGACATAGAGCGATGATAATTCAGAGATCAGTTAATATTGTGAATTCTATTCAAAAGGCAGTATACAGCATCACAAATTAATTTCCTGAACAACTGCACTTGTCGATTCGTTGTAAATAGGTCAAAGCTAAGACATTCAACAAACTCTGCAGCGGTTTTAGACTGTTTACCTCCTCGTAAACATCTTAATTATGTATAAGAGAACAAACGTAAAGGACTACATATAAAGGATGCGAGGAACCTATTACTTTGTGTTTTTACAGCAGTTAAAAAAACTATTAAAGGTAGGCTGATACAGAAAGCTTTACTGTTAAGGTTTACTTAGATGATATGTATGCGTGAATATATCTACTGTTCTCTACGAACCTGTACAAGCCTACTGTTGTATGTACCGACCCTGTACAAGGCAGTAATGACTAACTGTAACTAGTTGTAAATATTATTTTGAAAAGAGCAACCGCCGAGTTTTCCGAACCAACAAAGTACAAACAAAGTAGAGTTAATAAAAGCACTTGTTTACAAGTTTGAATAAAGAATATTTTTAATTTAAATTTGAATTTGTAAAGTAGGTGATGATTCGTCATAATACAAAAAAAAAATTTTTGATATTGAATGTAATTAATGACATTTTTAGACTGTATAATGCCTTGACCGAAACAAAATAGAAATCAAAAATAATCGTAAAATATCCATAGAAACTTTAACCGAGGAACTATTAATAGAAGCCGGAATAGAGTAGTAATAGAATATTTAATAACAACATTTTCCAAAAAGATTTGTAACTTACGCCACTTGTTGTATCAAAAACGATTAATTTATACAGCGAAATATCTCGCGAGAACAATTTATATCCATTGAAATATGTGCTGTTACTTCGGGCTGTACAAATAAAATTCATTGGCTACAGATATAAATAAAATAGCACATAAATTATGTACTTTTATTTCAGTATGCATGAAGTAAAATCTTTAAAAAAAAATGGTTCGAGATAATTTAGACAGGAAGACTATTGTAGTGGTTTTCTAATTTACGAGCTACATAAAATATAAATCCCAGAGAAAGTCCAATTTAAAAAAGACAGTTCCCTAAATCAAACTAAAACGAAATGTAACCCTTAAGATTAATTGTACTAAGGCTTTTAGAATTGCTATACCACGTTACGTTTTGTATAGAATTGAAATTCTGAGAATGTGTGACATCCAATCTTGAAGGCAATTAGGTGTGAGATTTTTCTTTATTTTTTTGTATAAATATCACTAATATGATTTAAGTCAAACGAGTCAGTTATATATCAATCAGATCATCAGGACAGTGGCAGTGGCACTGCCTTTAACTCTGCGGGTCGTGGGTTCGATTCCCGCCGAGGATCAACATTTTCTGAAAACAATTTGTTAGTTCTTCGACTCTGAGTGTATATGTGTATTTCAGTATGTATATAAATTTACATATGATTACCAGTTGTCTGTAATCCATCATCACCATTCTCTTACTCTTATTCCACACTAAGTGGGTTCGGCACAACATGTTACAAACATGTTGTCATATGATTTGGTTAAGTATTTTACTACCGGCCGCCTGCCTGACGTCAACTTACCTTAGTCGCCTTTTACAACACCCCGGTAAGAAATGAGGGTGATCTATTCTATGCAGCCGGATACCACACAGCATTTACCTTAGTCGCCTCTTACGACACCTCGGTAAGAAAGGAGGGTGGTCTATTCTATTCTGCCGGATAGATACCAGACGGCTGTTGTCTGTAATCTATAACACAAATATAAATTTGCTCATTTTTGGGGACGGACGACCGTTTGTGTAAGTATCCGTTATTTTTATATTTATTAATAACCTATTGTCTATAGTGGGTCATCGATAATATTGCAATGATTGCAAAAATATTGTCAAAGAAAATTTTTTTCATACCAAAACGATTGGATAAGTGATTAAAATGGAAAAGTGATTAGGAGTGAGGATTACTCACAGCGAAATCGTGAATAAAGACGAACAAAAGCCTCCTTTGATGAGATTTTCAGACCTAGTCATTAGCCGTATTAAACCTGCCAATTAATTGCATACCTTTTATTTAAAGAAAAGAGTATTAGCTAAGGAACATCCCTGTTTTGTTTTGTAGTTATTTCCTTGCTATTTCGTTTATTCTTTTGTTGATTTAAGGACTTTAACAAGAAGGATAGTCGATGAGAGATTCCTTTCCGCGAATTTTGATTTTATATTTATGGGATAAATAACCATGACACTCATAAACAGACACAAAATCATAGTATTTTTATTGCACGGTTAAAAATTAATATATATTTTAGAATTATTTTTGAAGTAATACAAATTTTTACTTAATAATGTCTGTTCGGGCAATTTTTTCCGCCGAGGGTAATCGGGGCTTACTGCACCTGAGGCGGTGCGGGTAGGTGGCACAAAAAAATGTTACACAAGAGAACAAAGAGATCGGTCGGCCGCGGAACACGGTGTGAGCTCGGTGCTCGCGGTCAATTATTGTTAATATCGGTGTTCGGTGGACCTTTATTACAAATATACACCAAATATTAGAGATAATTCGGTGTCTGTGGGAAATAATAAAACATAAAAACCAAACAATAGTAAGTCCACTAATAAAAGTGGCTTTGTTATACTCCGGCCGGAGCGGCATGGACACCATACCCTACAAAGAAGCCTCCCAGTGAAAGGTCAGTATCCTTTGATTATTCGGGGTAGAGAAATTGCCGGTTGTCTGTCTATCCTAATTACGCTCACCAACTGTAGCTATCGAACGGCACGCAGTAGTCGCAAACAATGTCATAGTATTAATTTATTCTCATATTACATAGATATATATTGAGATTACAACTTACACTTATGAAGGCTCTTTAATGTTTAATTTTAGAATTGTTTTCAAATCAATATGTTTCAAAATATATTTTGGTAAGACTAGCTTTATTATTTAAATAGTGTATATAATCAAATTGTAGCTTATATCGCATGATATAATAACTATCAACTTCCATTTACTAATGTATACGATATACATATTCAATAATAATTTGAGTAAATTTTTTGATAACAATAAACTTTAAAAAAGATTTGTATGAAGAATTACAAAGTTTAGGAAATCTATTAATTGAATACCTTAATTTTACCTTAATTTTAACCTTACTTATTTGTTATAAATAGGGATGTCTTTTTATAAATGTATGGGACAAATACACACACGGTCATCAATCCTCAAAGGAAGTAACTTGATACTTCTGTTATTGGTGACAGACAACTGGTAAATATATACATATATAATTAGAAATACATTCTAAAATACATAAATTCGCCCAGAGTCAGAGTACAAAGTGTATATAGAAAATGTTGGCCCTCGGCGGGAATCAAACCAGCAACCCGCGGAACTGGAAAGCTCTCTGCTGCTCCAGGACCAGTAATTTTTTTTTTTAATTTCACACATACGCTCGTCCATTCCTAAAGTAAGTAACCTAATACTTGTTTTATGGGTGATGGACAACTAGTAAATATACTACAATTATAGTTTTAAATATACTTTAATACAAATACACACCCAGGCTCGAAGAACCAACAAATTGTTTTTAGAAAATGTTGGTCCTCGGCGGGAATCGAACCCGCGACCCGCGGAGCTGAAGGTAAGGTCACTACACCACTGCGCCAACGGGCCAGTTAAAATGTATATAATGTAAGTTTTTATCTATATATACCTACCTTATCTACAGATAAAGCTTGGACTTTCATTAGTATACCGGGTTGCCGAAATAAGAATAAGTTAATCAAAATGTTCTTCAAACGTTCAGAAGAATATTACTTCTGGAAAGTTGGTAGTGAATTACCGCGTACTTGTATCTCCCATATTGCCAAAAACTAATACTCTGTATTGCTAGCTTCAGAGAAGTTTATATATTATTTATTACGTCTGCTCAATATTACGTTATACTTTGATTAACTGTTAATAATTTATATATTATTACTATTACAAAAAGTTGGCGTCCTTCTGAATAGTATATACGGAAGCGAACACTCTCAATACATATATGCTAATACGATACTAATTTAAGGCTTATTCATCTAATTCAAGTTCAAATTAAAAATATTCTTTATTCAAATGAATTGTTTTCAATACTTTTGGATCGTCAAATGTTTTAAAAGTAGCTAGCTACCACTGATTCGGAAGTTAACTCCTACTGAGAAGAACCAGCAAGAAACTCATCGAATAATCTTTTCAAATATTTTTTTTACAGTTTGATGGATGGTTACGAGTTGATCGTTGCAGCTTGCGTTCGTAGCTGACTGCATCTAAGATATAAGTGGTAAAGTAGTAAAGTAACGGCCTGTTACAATGTCCACTGCTGAGCTAAGGCCTCCTCTCTCCGTTTTTGGAGAGAAGGATTGGAGCTAAGACCTGCTCCAATACGGATTGGTAGGTTACACATATCCCTAGAATTCTCTAGAGATATGCAGGTTTCCTCACGATGTTTTCTTTCACCAAAAAGCGTGTGATAAATTGCAATTATCAATTAGACACATAAGTTTTAATAGAAAAACTCATTGGTGCCTGCCCGGGGTTTGAACCTATGTCGTCTCTAGAGAGTCGCACGGTCTCACCGCTAGGATATCACAGCTTAGTTCAGTTAAGATATGCAAGATATTAATACTCACAACCTTAACCTATTGGTTAACTTAGATTTCATCATTATTGCACCATTGATTTAGCATAGATAGCATTACAGATAGATAGCATGAGGTCAAACTCTACTCCTGAACGCTGATTTCCTTATGATGACTAATGGTTTAGTAATACGTTACAATGAGTCTGTTTAGAATAACCGTTTAAATACAATGCAATGCAAGTCAATGCTCTAGATCTTCATTGGTATTTATCTGCGTTTGAATATTAATGATATTAATTCGGCTATAAGTAATGGATGAAAACAGACAAGGAATTTCATTAGCGACCAAACAGTACATAAAAGAGATTTAGGTGCTTTATCGCAGTAAAAATACCTCCCAGATTGTATGTTGTTCTAGTTGATGGCAGTAACTGTTAAATAGTGTAAAACTGTTAAATACTTTATGTGCTTTCGAATACATTGTGAGAGATAAAAGGGCTGAACAGCTTTCGTTTGTTCGTTTCGCAAGCTTTCGTTGCTTTCGAAGTTTGATATTAAAAGAAGAAGATAGGAACGTCAAACGTGGTTTTTATTTTTTTCAAAGGACGATATGGTGCAAAAAAGGGAGATAACTGGAATTCAGGATTAGGAAGGGAATGAGATTTTTGGAAAAGATGGGTGCTTAGAGCAGGAGCTTTAATACTGACATATTATGAATAATGATGAGATGTAAATGGGAATATTAAAATCGACGCTAAAGTGGTGCATATTCTGAAAAGAACCAACAAAAATTGAAGTCTCAAAATGTTTCAAAATCCTGTTCTAAAACGAAATGTTGCAAAATCCATTCGAACTTTAAAAAGTCGCAGAGAGCCATTAGATTCAACTTCTGAAAGAGACAGAAGAATACGTAAAAAAAGGTAAGTAAAAATATAACTGTAATTAAATATATATAATTTTTCGCAATCACGATTAGCATCTAGCACGACCTCGAGAAATTGCTTCAATGGGATATTCATCTCGACGAAATAAAAATATTTTTTCTTGTACATTAGAAAAAATATACGCAATTTCAAATAATATTATTTTGCTTTGATATTTTTTATGAATACATTAAAATATACGGTATATGTCTATCTTAAATTACTTACACGCTAGTACTATACAAATTATGTGCACGTGGAATGGTCCCAAGAATGCTGGGAGCGTTTCCGCGTTGAATCGCAAAGCTGATTCTTCGTGCGAAAAACGAGTCAGCCCTCTTGTCACCCGAAAAAGCACGGATAAAAAAAATAGTACTTTGACTCCATGAATAAACATTCATCATCATTTTCCTGCCCTTATCCCACTCTGAATGGGGTCCGCACAACATGTTGCCACATGATTTGGCCAGGTATTTTATGATCAGCCGCCTGCCTGACGTCAACTTACCTTAGTCGCCTTTTACGACACCTCGGTAAGAAAGAGGGGTATATCTACTCAGCCGGATACCACACGGCGGTCCATGAATAAACAGTATTCATGGATTAATATTAATTAGGGATTTCAAAATGTGATGTCTATTTATGAAGGGTTCACTATTTTTTTAACGTGCAAATGTAGATAAATAAATTAGAATGGGTTGTATTTTACAGTTTTACGGTTCAAATTAATTCAGCGCTCTTAATAGATGGTCAAAACGTATTCGTAAATTACCAAATACTTAATAAATTAATATAATAAATTCAAGGCTATAATATGTCAGCGGTTCAATTCTTTCATTGGGGTCAAGTATCGAAACACCGGGTAAGTGTTTTTTCCTATTAAAACTTGAGTCTAATTCTAAAGAAAAACATCTTGACGAAACCTGAATATCGCTAAAAATTCTGTGGATATGTGTAACCTACTAATCACAAATTTTGCAAACATTGCAAATCTTTTCATAGAACTACGAGTAGCTTACATAACGTAAGTGGTAAAGGTAGATTCCTTAAAGTCACAAATGGGTTGGATTGATAAATAATGCACAGCTATACATTCACTCGATTTTTAAAAATAGACAATAGGATCAATATTGGCAGACATTCCAAAAGCTTCGGATAAATGTTCTTGATATAACTCATCAAGAATTTTTATTTGAATTACCTTTGTTTGTTAGTACGCTCATACCCTATTTGTATTAAGATACAACCCATTTCCACTTACCGCTACCTAATTTTATATTATTTAATTTGCCAATAGCCTTTACAAACCTAACCGTGTCCCTAAAAAAGATTTTCGTTAGTTTTGTTTTTGTACTTATCTATTATATAATACCTTATTTTATCTAATAAGACCATTAGCATAGTTCCTATTCTTTAGAAATACTTTTTACGTTCTTTCGTATGGAAAGTATGCTATTATACATGCTATATAATTCTAAAGTAAGTATCATAAAACTATGCTATTAAACAAATGTACTACTACTACTAGTACTATATAATTACTTCAACACTATGTACCTTAGTGATAAAAATCTCACATCCGAATTCTAACCAGCGAAGCCCTAAAATCGTTAGACATACATAATATATACTTATTATAAAACAAAGTCCCAAAAAGCTGTCTGTCTGTATGTAATCGATTTTCTCAAAATCTACTGAACAGATTTTTGTATGGTTTTCACCAAAAGAAGTGCAATACTTCCGGATACTTTAGATAAATAGTACGTATTGGTATTATGTAAATCGTGTTGACGAGATCGCGCAGTTTTAAAAAAATTTGCTTGCTGGGAGCTTTTAGTCGCGTGCGACTAAAGCTAAACCAAAAGAGATACGTTTAAGTAATGTACTAGAAAATTGTAGATCTATAAAAATACTACTAAAAAGTCCCCAATAGCATGTCTCTATCTCTTTTGGTTAATTCACAACAACTACTTTTTTGTTTAAAATTTGAATTCTAGGAAAAAATTGTTACACGCTGATTTCCACGCGGGCGAAGCCGCTGGCCCAGGTAGTTAATATATAATTTGACAATTTTAATTTTATTATTAGAAATTTTTGCTATATTTTCCAGCTGTATTGTCATTTACTAAAATAAATATATTTATGTATAACTTCTTTTCTGAAGTTTTAGGTTGATTGAGGTTTTTAGTTGGGAAAATGTGATATTTCTCTTTGTTATGTTATCATTCCCACCACCCCATCACTACGTCGCACTGCGGGCGGATCGGTAAGGCCGACTTGTAAATTGCTTTAATTTAATGTTTCGTTACCAAGACCGACTCTCCACCCATTTTTCGTTTTAAGGGGATTTTGGCATCATGTCATAAATAAAGTCTCGCTAAAATTTCACGCTGCAGAATGCTCTATTCTAGATTACAATTGTCTGCAACCCCACAAATGGGGGAGAAAAATTTATGATCATGTGCAATAAAACTGTTCTCAGAACATTTTAAGCAGAATATTATTAGGTTAGGACACTCTTATATCGTTTTAAGGAATATAATTATTTTATTTCTGATTACTCGCAACGTTCAAAAGCAATAATAAAATTATTTTGCTATAAACCGCGATAAAGTTAATAGGAAATATATATAATGCTAAATGTAGTGTGGAGTAACCGTTTATACCCTATACATGCAGTATTCGTAAAAACAAATGCACAAACCTCCACCACCGCCACCACAATACAAGCCATTTTATTATAACCTTTGTATTATGGATCTCCCCAAACGCCTTATTCTATAAATTATTTACTCGCGAGGTTTAAGCTTTTTTAATCATTATTCTCTTGCCCTTATAGCCATGATACTCTAAGTGAGGTCGGCACAACATGTTTTAAACATTTTGTCAGATGATTTAGCTAGTTAGTTTACAACCGGACGCCTGCCTGACGTCAACTTATTTTAGTCGCCTTTTACGACACCACGGTAAGAAGTGAGGGTGACTATTCTACTCAGTCGGATACCACATGGCGGGTCACCTTACCTGCGCCTTTTATGCCACCTCGGTAAGAAACGAAGTTGGTCTAATCTACTCAGTTTTTTTCGTATTCTTCTGAATCAGGTACGTGTTTAAAAATGTGTTATTATAAGATTTAGACTTTACACTAGATTATACGAAAGTAACTAATAGAGCTACATTAAACAGTGAAGAACTTGACTTTTCTGAATTTTGCGATAATCAAAAAAAGGTTTAAAAAGGTATAAACGTGTATAAAAATGTGTTGAATCCTATATATGTTTATTTTCGCTTGTACTTTATCTGATAGATTGCTCTTTTCGGCAATAATTATCCTAGCCTAACCATCCCTGCAAACATTATTAAGATCTAAGAAAGATTTAATATTTTCGATAATTCAATTCGATTATTCCATTTCGAGATTCCCCATTCAATCTGTCAGCTCTGACAGTCAAAGCAAAATAACGAAACAGTACACGTCGCTCAATAACGATAATACTACTAATCGTACTATCATACTCCTACTTATTAATCCTACTATCCTACTAATCCTACTAATATTATAAATGCGAAAGTTTGTGAGTATGGATGGATGTTTGTTACTCTTTTACGAAAAAACTATTGGATGGATTTGGATGAAACTTTACAGTTATAAAGTATATACATGGGAATAACATATAGGCTATAATTTATAATCATTTTATGTAAAATAACGATACATGTCAATAAAGTGGGAAAAATCCGGCCTCTGGGAGCTATCTTGGCGTACGCTGCCTAAACTATTGGAGTGACATAAATATGATGTAGCGTAGTATTGTTGGTCAAAAATAGTTTTAAATAAAAGTCCTAGACAGCATATTTCCACCTTTTATGTGGAAGCCACTATAACCAAAATTCTGAATCATTAATTCAATTAAATTAGTTACTATTTTAAAAAGTAGATTTCATTGTATTTATCAAACGCTTAACAAAATCAATACATTGATCGTTTACAGTATTTCATGTAGATAAACATTGTCTTTCAAACTAAGTAATTTGGCCGAAGAGTTTAAAAGTTATTACGATAGAGTGCCTAATATGCGCGGCGCGCGAAGATTGTATGGAATCCGTCACCTTCGAAGTTAGACATATGAAGTTTTGGGTATGAGTAACTAAATAAATATATATAGCTAAATCAATCGTGAAAATTAATCTGGCAGACCAAATTCCAAAGCCGCTGGCAAAAGCTTGTTTTATATAATACAACTCACTCCTACAAGCACGGCAAATCAATTTGTAACACTCGGCCTCTCAACGCGTTTCTCCAAGATACACAGTATCCTCAATTATTACACGACATTACAAAACGAAATCTTAAAATAACAATACTATTTGCATATCCAACACCAATATCGACAAAGTGAACGACCACGGAGCATTTAAGTCATAGCAAGTTTATCAGTACATAAAGTACTGACTGTTGTTCGGCATTGGAATATATTTGAAATCACGAACACCGAAAATTATAAAAGACAAAATAAGTAACAATAAAAAGCACGAGTCGCGAAACTTCAAATATACTTTACGTGTAACGAAAAAGCTTTCTTCGTAACTAAAACCTTACGAATGTTAGCGTCGTATGAAAATTTTTATTTGCAGTCATTTGTATGCGTGACAACAAACAGTAAGTCTGTCAGGAATCATAACTCAAAATGGACGACCCAGTTTTACAGCCGTTCCAAGATGCTCATCAGTATTTTGAAGATAAACAATGTAGCTTAAATTTAATTATACACAGACGTGTCTTACCTTTATAACTGAAGAATAAAACCGTATGCCCCTTCGCATTTAGTTACGGATACAGACCCCCCAGGAAATGGCCGTATTTAAGCAATATTTAAAATTATATGTTTATATACTTAGTGATATGATACGTTAGTCTCGTCCCATATCAGGGAAACGGTGTCAAGACCTGGAGCTGCGGCGGAAATGGCCGAATCCGGCAAGCGGCGAATGTATGCATCTCTCGTTGATAGTTATATATTTGTGCCGTTTGTATGGTCATGGAGCCAAAGTGCAATTTTTTTTTATCCGTATTAATACCTCGGTTGATCGCCTCTTCGGGTGACAAGAGGGCTGGCTCCTTTACGCACAAAGAATCATCTTAGCGATTCAACGCGGAAACGCTGCCAGCATTCTTGGGACCATTCCACGTGGGCTTGATTTGTATAGTAGTAGCGTGTAAGTAATTTAAGATAGATATAACTTGTACATATTTCTTACGAGTTACCTGAGATTATAAGATTACCTACTACTTGTTCAATTTTATAAAAGGCCTTGACCACATCAAACATGACATCAGTAAATTACTTGTTTTACTATAATTTTATTATAGAGCAAGATTATGATGTTGGTATAATTAATTTTTGTCGACATATAATTACTGCATCACTTAAATTTTAAATTGTATTCACGTTATATTTAACGTGAATACAATTTAAAGTTTAAGTGGTAAAATTTTGAATGTAGTTAGGTATTTTCTCAAAGCAATATCCAAATTTATAATATTAGCCACGACTCAAAGGGAAATTCAATTTATAAAATTCAACAAACCATGTGTATTTAGGCCGTATTATTAGAGATCTGGTTTGTAATAATTAATAATAATTAGATTTTATAATTTAGCGCTAGCCCTCGTTAGTTTGATAATTCAATATAATGTTCTCCTTCATTTTATATAAAAGATACAGAATTAACTACCTTCGTATTGTAAAGGGATGATTTGATAACGTGTACGTGAACACGTTTTGCATATACGGTAACGTTTGTTGCGTTCTATACAGCGGTGAGAAGTGCGACTCTTTCAAGGGTGTCACGGGTTCAAACCCCGAGCAGGCATCAAAGAGTTTTTCTATAACTTATGTGTCTAATTGATATTTGCAATTTATCACACGCTTTTCGGTGAAGGAAAATATTAGAGATTTCTGGTTTCATATGTAACTTACAAATTCTACTAACGTGATCCAGTTTTCTTTCGGGAAACATGCGTATCAAATTGTAATTATTATTAATCACGTTCTATACATTTTTTTAAATTCAGAGTTTTAAACCCAGTTTGAAAATGCGATCCCTGGTAATAAACGCCTGAATGTTCCGTAACTCTTTAGCTATTAGGACACCAAATATTATTCGTGTTGTTTTGTAAAATAAAATTTACCAAAAATATCACATGAAAGCTTTCACAAAAGTAAAAAATATATTTATAATCTCTTGCGATCACACAGTGGTGTTGTCTGCCAAAAGCCGCATTGAAATAACCTCTTGTTAATTTGGTACGGATTTCAACAGATTAAGCCACGTTTGCTATGTAGTAAAATAAGCTATTTATTTTTAAACGGTGCATTGTATCTATAATATTTTACAAATAAAGCACACCGCTCTATATCTGCTCAGTGGTTTTTGTAAAATAAATAAATAATAAAATAAAATAAAAGAAATAAAGGCATTTTAAAATTTCATGATCCTACTGATAACCGTTGAGGAGCTCCCTCGTCTGGAACCAAACCTAGCAGCAACATCAGGTATTGCTTATTGTAAACATCCGGGAAGTGGATCAAATTTTACTTGCAATGTAGAGATGACTATAATTTTCAGTATAATATGATACACTTTATCATGGTGAAACAAACCTCTGTGTTTATAGCGCTAAGGTCAAATTAATTTACGCTCTAAATAGAACTGGATATATGCCAAAACGGAATAAGCTCTAAATACTATGAAAAATATAGCATTTTAAAGGTTTTTCTCATATTTTATTCCAAATAATCCTATTGTGTGCTGATAACAAAAGTAATAGTTAAATTATTTTGCTATAAATTAGCGGCCTGTTACAATCCCACTGCTGGGAATAGGCCTCCTCTCTCCGTTTCTGGAGAGAAGGGTTGGAACGAAGACCGACCACGCTGCTCCAATGCGGATTGGTAGGTTACACATATCTCCAGAATTCTCTAGAGATATGCAGGTTTCCTCACGATGTTTTCCTTCACCGAAAAGAGTGTGATAAATTGCAATTATCAATTAGACACATGAGTTTTAATAGAAAAACTCATTGGTGTCTGCCCGGGTTTGAACTCGTGTTCCCCTCGAAAGAGTCGCACGGTCTCGCCGCTGGGCTATCACAGCTCTATTTTGCTATAATCCGCGATAAAGTAAATAGGAAATATTAATAATGTTGAATCGCAAATCGCTTTGCGGTTTTGTCGTGGAGTCTATCTCCTGGTGATACTTCGGTTGCGGGGCGAAACGATTGTTGAGTTTGTGATAGTGAACGTGTGTAGTGCTTGTGTATTGTGGTGACAGTGGTGGAGGTTTGTATATGTGTTTTGACGAATTCTTCATGTTTCAGGTATGAAAACAAATATTCCACTGCACATTTAGCTTTATAATATTTGCTTTATACTTTATCACGGATTATAGAAAAATATTTTTACTATTACTTTTTATTATTGATCTCCGCAAAGTAACGCCAAATTCTATAAAATATTGTGTACAAATAATGTAATTGAACGCAATAAATAGATAGATGACTTGAATTGGCTCAGTTGACCTTTACTTACGCGGGTCGCGGGTTCGATTTCAAGGGCGAACATTTTTGATAAACAATTTGTTAGTTCTTCGAGTCTGCATTTCTCGTTGCGTTGAAAAGGCCATCAGTTTAATTTCATAACATACTCGTAAACAAGTAACATGTCATGATGAAATGATATATAAATAACAAAGTCCGGTTACCGAACGCGCAGATGAGAACTCTTCGCAACTCATTATCCGGCATATACCTTGAGTCCGCTATTTTTCCATAATACTTTTCTGAAACATATAGAATAATAAACTTAAATCTGTTTTAAATATTTCATTGGCGTATATATTAGAAACTTCTATATTTATAAACACGAAAATTTAGCTGTTTATGAAAGATAAACAGCTAAATTTTCATCACTATAGTACGTCTGATACGTTTTAACATCTTGTTCACTGGATCGAAAGCGGGCTAATGTATGAGATAAAAAAATTGTTTTTCCTTAGAAGACAGGACAAATAATAGAGGGCAGTTAATTACTTAAGTTGTAGTAATCGTAGTCTCAGGTACAAGTTGTTAAAATATGAAAATATCCATCTACATTCATACTCAACACTTGTTTGGTCACATAATTTTCAAACCCCCTCATTACATGACCATACCATCCTAATCTTGCACTTGTCGCCTTTTCTATAATGCGCGCAACTTTCAGACATCCCCTTATATATATATTACATATATATGTTAAAATATTTATATATATTACATATACATTTCTTATTTTATCCAATCTTGTTACACCACAAACTTTAAAATTCTCATCTCATTTGCATGCAATCTTCTTTCATGCGTATTTTTCATTGAGCACCATTCTGATCCACACATTTCAGGTCTAATGATATTGACTTCTTTTTCTGTTAAAATTTATTCCATATAAACAACGGGAGCAGAGTGAATAATCATCATTCTCCTGCCCTTATCCCACTCTAAGTGGGGTCGGCACAACATGTTACAAACATGTTGTCACATGATTTAGATACGTATTTTACGACCGGCCACCTGCTTGACGTCAACTTACCTTAGTCGCCTTTTACGACACCTCGGTAAGAAATGAGGGTGGTCTATTCTATGCAGTCGGATACCACACGGCACATACCTTAGTCGCCTCTTACGACACCTCGGTAAAAACGGAAGGTGGTCTATTCTATCCTGCCGGATACCACACTGCGTGGGAGCAGAGAGAATAAGTGAAGTAAAAAATATATTAACAATATTTCATGTAGCTACTTTTAACCGTTCCCTCGTCTCGAGCCAAAGCTGGCGGCAGCATCAGGTCAGGCTTATCATAAACATTGACTGAACCAAATACGCAAATTAATCTGACACTGGGAAGTGGGTTAAATTTAACTTGCAAGATTTCACCTTCACATTCATACACGGCGAGTTAAATAAAAGCTGTTACAAAAAGGCGATTATTATTTTTAATTTTTTCCAAAATATATTTTCTTTAATAGTTCTAATAGACCACACGCCGTGTGGTATCCGGCAAAATAGAATAGAACACCGTCCTTTCTTCCCGAGGTGTCGTAAGAGGCGACTAAGGTATATGCCGTGTGGTATACGGCTGCATAGTATAGACCACCCTCATTTCTTACCGAGGTGTCGTAAAAGGCGACTGACGTAAGTTGACGTCAGGTGGGCGGCCGGTCGTAAAATACGTAGCCAAATGATGTGACAACATGTTTGTAACATTTTGTGCCGACCCCATTTAGAGTGGGATAAGGGCAGGAGAGTGATGATGAGTCGTAATAGACCATGTAGTTAATAATCGGAAAAAAAGTAATATTTTATATCAGAAAAAAATATAAAAGCACGAAATCTCAATGAAGTTATAATATCTGACACATTTTCCGGCGTAGGCATGCATACCTGTCTGCAATCCGTAACACTCAACTTTAGAAATCTATTTATAGCATATCGTGTGCAGATCCTTTATGTTAACAGATTTTCGGTTTATAACGTGTTATTGATTTTCTGCTGCCTTCAATAGACCTGTATTTGACACGTTTAATTTCCTTGAAGCAACTATTCGACACACAGAGTTATGGTCAAATAATATTACTTATATTGGTAATATAAAAAGCCGTGATTTTTTCATTGACAAGATTTTTAGCCCGGGTAGGCACCAATGAGTTTTATAGAAAAATAAACGTGCTTTATTTAAAAAAAATGTTTTATATTCTACATAAGCCGTGTGGTATCCGGCAGATTAGAATAGACCACCCTTCTTTCTTACCGAGGTGTCGTAAAAGGAGACTAAGGTAAGTTGACGTCTGGCAGGCGGCCGGTCGTAAAATACGTAGCCAAATCATATGACAACATGTTTGTAACATGTTGCGCCGACCTTAGAGTGGGATAAGGGCAGGAGAATGATGAATGATGATACTACTTTTAAATAACATGAATATCAGTTTTCTATAACACACGCATTATTTTTTTTTAAGAAGTATTGTATAATGGTAAATCAATCATCCGGCCAAAAGCTTCTTAAGCCCCTTTTATGTTAATGAACGTTAAACTTTTTGTTACAGTTCAAGTAAAATAATGTGAAACAAAAACAAAAGAAAGCCGAGACGGGATTATTTTTTGAAATAGATTACCATGTTGTATTTAATTTAATCTGTTAATCTAAATACTATTCTTCTTTCTTTCTCCTACCCTTATCCCACTCTAAGTGGGGTCGGTACGACATGTTTTCCTCTTCCATTCTATTCTATCATTCGTCGACTCTGGCGCTACTCCTTTTATATGCATGTCATATTTCACACATTCCAACCATCTCTTTTTAGGCCTCCCTCTAGTCACATATTCATCCACATTCATATCCAACTCTCGTTTAGTCATATGATTTTTATCCCTCCTCATTACATGTCCGTACCATCCCAATCTTGCACCTCTCATCTTTTCTATAATGGGCGCAACTTTCATACTTCCCCTTATATACTCATTTCTTATTTTATCCAATCTTGTCACACCACACATCCACCTTAACATTCTCATCTCATTTGCATGCACTCTTCTGTCATCCATCTTTTTCATTGCCCAACATTTTAATCCATACATTACGACAGGTCTTATGACCGACCGATCTATTCCTCACATCGCGAGGAACTATTCGTGATAGGAAAATGTAAATTTTTGCTGAAATTTCTTTTTTTTTATTAGGCGAACACAACAGGTTACAATTGAACAATATAATAAGTTATACTATGCAACACAACACAACTTATAATCTAATTGCAACCCTTAAGGTGTAAGCACAGCAATTAATCGGGAATTAAAACCAAGAATGAGATATGTAAATTTTAAATTTTAAACGTTTATGACCATTAATAGTGATTATTGAATTTAAGGTTTTTAATACGAGTAACGAATATAGCAAGTCGAGAATCAAAAATGTCTACGTTAAGCGTCTTATGTTGCAAGATTTCATTATACTGCCGACACATTCTTATAATAGGATTGTAGTATGAGGTGTTGTTTTTAAAAATTTCCAAAGCAAAGAATCTGCTTTGCCTACGACAGCTGCGTCTTGTGTAAAAACTTATTTGAGATAGCAAGGTAGAGGAATCAATTTTAAAGTGCAATATTTTATAAAGGGTAATTAGATCTTGACGTTTACGGCGAACGTAGAGAGGGCTCAATTTAAATTTTTTAAGACGTTCGTCATACGTTTCAAATTGCCTGTACGACCCACATCTATAAGACAGAATTTTCAAGAACTTTCGTTGAACACTTTCAATTCTATGAGAATGCACCGCATAGCATGGGCTCCAGATTATTGAACAGTACTCAAGAATGGTACGTACTAAACTATTGTAAAGTATACAAAGCGTTTGTGGATCTTTGAACACTTTAGTCGTCCTGGATATAAAACCGAGATTCTTAAAAGCTTTATCAATAATACTTTTATAATGAAATCGAAAACTAAGTTGGTTGTCAAAAAGAACTCCAAGATCCTTAACAATAACCTTTCGTTCAAGAGATTGTCCCTGAATAATATAGTCATGAGTGATCCATGACTGCTTTTTAGTAAAGGATATTACAAAACATTTGTTTATATTAAGATGCATATGATTATTACTGCACCAAAGCTCCAAAGTTAATAAATCCTTCTGAAGTTTTAGGCAATCCTGAGCGGTGTATATTACATTAAAAAATTTGAGATCATCTGCATACAACAGACATGGTGAGAATAATCTATCAATAAGATCGTTAATAAAAACTATAAATAACAGAGGCCCAAGGTGAGAACCTTGAGGAACTCCTGATTCGATTTTTACGGCTTCAGATGTTTGTCCTTTAAGCTTTACTAGTTGACTCCTATTTTGCAGATAAGACTGAATCCATCTAAGCAGACTACCATGGATTCCATACTTGTCCAACTTCTTTAACAATATTTTATGACTTACTTTATCGAATGCTTTACTGAAATCTGTATAGATAGAATCTACTTGACCTCTCTTTGCAAATTTCGTATAGATAGATGTCAAATCTATTAATCTTGGAGGAAAACCCGAAAAATAATAAATGAAATCTAGCTAGCAGCAGCTAGGTAGCATCTAGGTAGCAGTTGGTACCCATAAAAAAAAGTAAAGTAACAGCCTGTTAATATCCCACTGCTGGGAATAGGCCTCCTCTCTCCGTTTCTGGAGAGAAGGGTTGGAGCTAAGACCTACCACGCTGCTCCAATGCGGATTGGTAGGTTACACATATCTCCAGAATTCTCTAGTGATATGCAGGTTTCCTCACGATGTTTTCCTTTACCGAAAAGCGTGTGATAAATTGCAATTATGAATTAGACGTGTTCGTCTCTAGAGAGTCGCACGGTCTCACCACTGGGCTATCACAGCTTGGTACCCATACTAATATATAAATGCGGAAGTCTGTCCATCTGCCGGTACAATATATATGAAATTTGTTATTATTGAGGCTTATAGACTGGTCTCATATCTATTCTTATTATGAAACAAGGCTCCCAATATCAGTCTGTCTATATATAATCGATTTTCACAAAATATTGAACGGATTTTTGAACGATTTTTATTAAAATATAATGCAATTATTCCGGAAAATTTTAGTTAATAGTACATTACCGTTTATGTAATTTTTTTTATTGTTTATGTAAAAAAAGAGGTCGCTTAGAGAGGTTACCCGCGTGTTCCGCGTAAACGAGCAGAGATACACTAAAGTGATGTATAGTACCCGGCATTAAATAAAGCACATCGATGTTTAGAACGAAACAGCCGGCCAGTTCGATTTCGTAGAGCGCTGTCACTGTCACACACGGGTTCGTCAATCTGTGCGACAGAGACAATGCTCTATGAAGTAGAATCTAGCCGATTTTTCTCTCGAAACCTCTATAAAAATAACACAAATAAGTCCAGGATAGCATGTCTCTGTCTCTTATAATTAACCCATAATTACTACTTTTATATTTAAAATATCAATTCTTGAAAAATTTTGTCATACACTATCCGGGTGAAGCCGAAAGGACAGCTACGGTTTAAGAAAATTTTATTCTCATAAGAATTACATTCACTTAAATGAGAACTTAAAAATAAAACTTAAATAAGTACAATTTTCACATGTAAGAGCGCGCTAAACAAAAAACTAATATCGTAACATAAAATGTCATAAGCAAACACTACTAACAAAATAAAATAATACTAATAAGAGGGTAAAAAGACAGCTAGTTATGTATATGATAAAAAAAATCCCAATTTGCCCTATACTACTTAACTGGCAAGGATATAATAAGTTAAAACACTTTGAAAAAAGAGCAAAATACAATTTCAGAGTAATTAAAACTGACAGATTATTATAAATCCACTCTAGACATCCAAAATTTTACGCTTTTCTTTGTTGAAGTGGGATTAAACTGAACAACCTATTAGTGTGACGTTTTAAGCGTTCAAGTGATATATGAGAAACCCGTCAGTTTTTCGGCAATTTGAATATATAAATGGTGTTAGGGTTTTTCTGAAGTAAAAAAACGACGAGGAGCAAAGATATGACGACGTATTTACAGGAAATACTTTTTATTCGTATGTTTTTGTTTGTAGTTTAACAAAGTCTTAACAACAATATTATTAATTTTGTGATACTCAAATGGCTTAACTTAGTGAGATGTGAACAAACTGACCTATATAAACACCATTTCTAATTTACGAGTCAACCAAACAAATCTATCACCATATCAAACGTATGTGAATTACGTAACTTAAAGGTGTTGGAACGATTGATCAAGCAATCTAAGTTACCGTTTCTGGTCAATTAATGATTCAGATTATGTGATTCAGATCACATACAGTTTTAATTATTTCATGATATTACAAAGACAAATTCTCTTTTCTAATTGTTTCTTATTTCATTTATTTGTTGAGCGTTAATGGAACATCCTATATAAGAGTTATCAAGCAACTAATAGCTTTATAATACAAAGCTATTTAAAGATACATCATCATTCTCCTGCCCTTATCCCACTCTAAGTGGGGTCGGCACAACATGTTACAAACATGTTGTCACATGATTTGACTTACCTTAGTCGCCTTATACGACCCCTCGGTAAGAAATGAGGGTGGTCTATTCTATGCAGCCGGATACCACACGGCACATACACGGCTAAAAGCTTTTTAAAGATACAAACTGAAGAAATTGAAATTTACATTTTTTTAAATTTAGTACGTATGTATGTAGAACTAAGTGCAAATATACTCTAAATATTTAAAAAAACTGTTTGTCCCGATCATTATCAAGGAAATACTCCCCAAGATTAATATAATATCTCAGTAGCCTTTCGCTTAGTTGTTGGATCAAGTGTGGATATACAAAAGGCAGTATTGCTTGAGAAGGCACAGATTGTGAGGTTGCTCAGTCTGGAGCCCTTACCTTGCTGCCTGCCTGACGTCAACTTACCTTAGTCGCCTTTTACGACACCTCGGTAAGAAAGGAGGGTGGTCTATTCTATTCTGCCAGATAACACACGGCTAATTGACCTGTCTCAACTAAGTAATTAAAAAAAAAATTGCTATGCTATCGCCAATTTAACTAGAATGAGTGAATTAAGCAAAAAAAGTATATATTTAAAATAATTTATAGTCATATCAGTTCCGTTTGCAAAGTAGAAATTTTATGGCTTAATACAATACTCCAAAACTCTTTCAACAGGAGGGAAAAGAAAGGAAACCTTTACAATATTAAACAGAGTTAATTTGCATTTTGATATTCAAGCCGGCACAAAACGTAAGAGGGTAAAGTAAAATACAAAAGGTTTTAGTTTGATTTTTACTTACGAAAATTGAGCTTTTGGCAGATTTTAACTGAAAAATGAATATACGTAACCATCATTATCCTGCTGCCCTTATCCCACTCTAAGTGGGGTCAGCAGAACATGTCACTTGATTTGGCTACGTACGACTCCTCGGTAAGAAATGAGGATGGTCTTTTCTACTCAGCCGGATACCACATGGCGGGATGACTTACCTTAGTCGCATTTTACGACACCTCGGTAAGAAATAAGGGCGGTCTGTTCTACTCAGCCGGATACCACACGGCGTATATACGTGATGGCATGTTTAAATTATAGGATAGTAAATGTGTATTTTAATTTTAATTTTAATATTAAGCATAACCAACTAAATGGGGTCTTAGATATGTTGCCCAAATGAACTTTGCATTGTGTACACGGAGTTTATCAGGTTTAGTAATAAATCATTAGCATACACATCTATGGTTACATTGCTTAATAGTGTTATAAAAATTAAATTTTGATTTTAAATTACATTCTTCTAGTGATTCCTCGGTCGCGCGGCGAATGATTGTTGAGTTCTTGATAGTGAGCTTGTGTAGTGCTTGTGTATTATGGTGGCGGTGGTGGAGGTTTGTGCTCGTGTTTTTACAAATCGTGCATGTATCAGGTATAACAACGGATAATCTACCCTACATTAAGTATTAAATATATTTTTATTTTAGTTTATCGCTGATTGTACCAAAATAACTTAGTATGATTTAGAATTAAGAAATATGAATGCTGCTCCTATAAATAAAATGATGAACGTAGAAAAAGGGGTCATTCACAGCAATTAGGATACACATTTTAATTTTACGTATAGTACGTGAGGTTATAATACGCAAACACATTTAAATTTAATCCAATTAAGGGACTGGAAAGTTGCTTAATTTATACAGAGCCCATTGAATACACCGATTTTATCTTGTATTAAAACGTTGGTAAATATAACTTTCAATAAAAATGTACAAGTTATGTCTATCTTAAATTACTTACACGCCATTACTATACAAATCATGCTCACGTGGAATGGTCCCAAGAATGGTGGCAGCGTTTCCGCGTTGAATCGCCAAGCCGATTCTTTGTTCGAAAAGGAGCCAGCCCTTTTGTCACCCAAAGAGGCGATCAACCGAAGTGAAGAGTGAAGTGGCGATAAAAAAAAAATTTGCACTTTGACTCCACGGCTCTAGGGTCTCAACTGCAAACGGCACAAATATATAATTCTCAATGAAAGATGCATACTTCGGCCGCTTGCCGGATTCGGCTATTTCCACCGCAGCTCCAGGTCTTGACGCTGTTTTCCTGATATGAGATGAGGCCAATGTATCAACGCATGTTGCGGCCCACAATAGGGCCCGTCCCCATATTTTCATCAACTTTCCAAATTAACGAGACACCAAAACCGATATTATGGTGTATGACTGCTAAAGTACAAAGTGCCTAGAAGTTAGTTCTATCGCAAATAATTTGTCGGCTTCTACGATTTTTTAATAAATTTCCGAGATTAATTTGCTTCTGAGATTACTTTAAAGCGTAGTAGAAAGAGAATCACCGTAGCATAGTAGAGTTCAATGAAGCATCCAGAAGGCAGACTTTGTGACACTATAAGTATAACTTTTTCCATAACCTGCTGAAGATTCCTATGTTACCGTAATTCTTATCACAGTTATATTTCTTTTACGGTACTTTTATATTTATTTAGGTATAAAAATGAAAGCACATGTTAAAATTGTTTTAGAGACTTTTTGAATATTTAGCAAGGAATTTTAGGAATCTTTGCTGAAAATAATATGCGAGCCTAGTACAATATCCTATAATAAAACATCTAATTTAATATCATGGAACAAGGAAAAATAAAAGGAAATACATTTGACTGAAAAAAATGAGATATATTTATATGAAAAGAAACAATGTTTGACATGTAATATTAATATTTTTTTATTAGATCTATACCTGTAGGTACAGGTATTTTGGTCACGTGGATTATAAGCACTAATAATATATAATTGCGTGACAATATTTTCAAAATGGAGCATTAAATTCTACTCTTCTCACAAATAAATTAGACTTCAAGTTTACTACAAGATCGGCTGTGACTAAAAGGTTTCATTTTCTCTAAGGTAACTTTGAGTAGAGTGCGTCGGCCTATAATCCTAAGACTACATCGATTTTGAAATTTAGTTTCTATATGCCTGTTACATAAACAGAAAAGGGGTATATGGACATATGAGTAGTCAAGTCGTTCAATGAGCGAAATTTACATTGTAATATTCTTTAACCAACTTAACTTTAACTTTTTATATGCTCTTATGGCCCGTTAGCACACTTGGTAGTGACCCTGCCTTCAGTTCCGCGAGTTCGATCTCGTCGAGGGCCGAAATATTATAGTATTATATAACTTCTATAAACAATTCTTGATTATTCGAGTCTGTGTATATGTATTTAATTGTGTACTTAAAATTATATATGTCTATACCTATTTACCAGTTGTCAGTCTACCAAAAAAACAACTATTAAAAAGCTTACTTTGAGAACGGAAAGTCGTGTGTAAATGTTCCATATATTTATTTCTATTTAATTAAGCTCATCAATATAGTGTAACAGACACTAAAAATGTTGGAATAGTAAAAGTGTTGTTGTTAATGCCGGATGCGGGGTTCTTCAGTGATCGATAGCGAGAGAAGGGACTTTTCATGTGAGTGGGGATTGCCTTAAATAGTGAAACTTGATGTAATTAGAGAGATTCTGTTGAGATTCTTCAGAGTCTGTCGATTGTCGTCGTTAACGTGATTTCTAGTTAAAGTGTATTTTTAGTCAATTAGTGAAGTCAAGCTGAAAGCGAATAGTGAATTAATACAACTTTAATAGTGAGAAAGTGAAGATGTTACGATCCAAGACCTTCTGGGCTCGTTACAATAGCATATTAAAGGAACATCGTACTTAAGCAGCATACATTGAAGTCATACATTGAAGCTGATACGTACATATAATTTTTAACAATTCTACTATTGTAGTAATTTGAGTTTGATTTTCATTTCTAGTCCCATTAAAAAGTATCTTTATATTTTTAAATATATAAAAACATCATCCATATCAAAGTGTAAATGACAAAAATCTCCCTACAGCTTTCATAAATTCGTAATTGGTTTCATAATTGCGACACGTCATGACGAGGAAATGTAACTGAAACGTGAAATCAATCACGTTTCAGTGAAATAAAACTGTTCGCTGTAACGTGATATCAGGGTATACACGATGTTGGTGATTTATTTCCTAACAGTATTTATGCCTAGTTGTCATACGATTTCCTATTTTTTAACTAAAGGGCAATGAAGTAATCTTGAAATATGGAACTATTTATTGCCACTACTATAATCTATCTTAATTATTATAAGACAAAGTCCCCGAAAGCTATCTGTATGTGATCGATTTTCTTGAAATCTACTGAACGGATTCTTGGACGCTTTTTACTAAAAGATAGTACAATCTTTCTGGGAGGTTTAAGTTAATAGTACATGATTTATAGAAGCAGGCGTTACTTCCATAAAATTCCATATTACAAGCAATATAACAGAACTAACTATTTGCTATAATCCGCAAGGGTTAAGCGAATGCATGCAAAGCCAATGTGTATGAAGCAGGCAAAATCTACGCACCTTATACATGCAGGACAAGCCACCACATGCACCCCCAAGGCGCATCCACCATGCATTACGATTTTTGTCGTGGAGCCTATCCTCCTGGTGATGCTTCGGTTTCGGGGCGAAGCGATCGTCGGGATTGTGGTGGTGGGTGTGTGTGCTGCTTTTGTGTGCGTTGTTGCTGGTGGATGCGCCTTGGGGGTGCATGTGGTGGCTTGTCCTGCATGTATAAGGTGCGTAGATTTTGCCTGCTTCATACACATTGGCTTTGCATGCATTTGCTTAACCCTTGCGGATTATAGCAAAGTAGTTAGTTCTGTTATATTGCTTTTAATAGTACATAACCGTTTTATGTAAATTGTGTTGAAGAGGTAGCAAGGTTGTAAAAAAGACTCGCTTGCTGGGAGCTTTACTCGAGTGTATAAACCAGCAGAAATACAGTAAGGTAATGTATGAGATCATTGTACATCTACAAAAATACTACAAAAAAATTCTGGGATAGCATGTCTCTAAAGCTTATGGTTAACTTACAACAAGTACTTTTATGTTCATAATTTTAATTCAGGAAAAATATTGTGAAACACTGATTCCCATGCCGTGCCAGCGGCAATATAAATTCTATATAATTTGCCGTGTGGTATCCGTCTGAGTAGAATAGACCACCCTCACTCCTTACCGAGGTGTTGTAAAAGAAGACTAAGTTAAATGATTTATAAAAGCAGGCGTTACTTTGCGGAATTCCATATTACAAGCAATATAACAGAACTAACTACTTTGCTATAATCCGCATGCATTCGCTTAACCCTTGCGGATTATAGCAAAGTAGTTAGTTCTGTTATAATGCTTGTTGGACTAAGTTAAGTTGACTCACCGTGTGGTATCCGGTTGAGTAGAAAATACCACTCACTTTCTTACCGGCGGGTCGTAAAATACGACTGAGGTAAATTGACGTCAGGCAGTCGGCCGTTCGTAAAATACAAAGCCAAATCACGTGACAACATGTTAGTTATATGTTTTGCCAAGACCACTTAGAGTGGGATAAGGACAGAAGGATGATAAATTCTATATAATACTCTTCAATGTTTTCCAGCACAAGCTGATAGTCCAGCGGTGAGACCGTGCGACTCTCGTAGTATCACGGGTTCAAACCCCCGGCAGGCGCCAATGAGTTTTTTTGTTAAAACATATGTGACTAATTGATAATTGCAATTTATCACATGCATTTCGGTGAAAGAAAACATCGTGATGAAACCTGCATATCTCTAGAAAATTCTGGGGATATGTATCACCTACCAAACCGCATTAGAGCAGCATGGTAGGTCTTAGCTCCAATCCTTCTCTTTAAAGACGGATTCAGCAGGTCTATGCTTATCACTCTCTATTAACTAACCCGCAGTAACAGGCCGTTATTTTACTGTTCAAATTTCAGAACTAGGGCTTGCCTTAAGTCAGAAGGCAATTCCTTCCCCTATTAATGAATACAAAAAGAATTTACCATTTTAAATTTAATAAGTAGCTTTTACAGAATTTACCATCATCTAAAAACCTTTAACTAAAAATGATTCGTATTGTATAAAGACCACGCATTACAATATTAATAGTGTAAGTAAGTGCTCGCTAAACAAACTCATAACTACAGAGTTTCACTAAAACTTCCACTCTAGTTGACTAAGTATAATTGAAACAGGGTAGTTTCGTATCCATTTTATAATTAATTCAATAATATATAAGTTGTCGATATGTTTTGGAGAGCAGTATGGAAACTTACGTCGTAAGCATTATCGAGGTTCAATCAAAAGTTTGGTTAATTGGAAAAAAATGAAGACCAAAGCAAAAATAAATAATAAATAAATAAATAAACTTGTGAGATGAAGCATATGACTTTTAAACTCCGCCGCCCGCCGCTGTGCTTCCGCCGCGGTAACGCCGTGTAAAAAACTCCTTATCCCGTTCCATGGATGTGCTCGAAACTACTTGGGCTACATAAAATAAGACGTGCGTATAGCCGCTTTCTATACATAACTGTGAATATAACGACGTTTAAATTCAAAAAATATTTTTAAACCATTGGCATATCACAAAAATGATACAATTAAATTAAATGTTAGGATTGCTATAAAAATTAACTAAAAAGTCTTAGCGCGCTGGTTTTATCAAAAAAAAATTTGCTTTTATGATTGTTTTAAAAAATGCTGTTATCTCTCTGCTATTATATAATCGTACATAAAAATCTCGTGTTATGATTATCTTACATTATTTATTATACATGGCAAATTTCCGTCACCGTTCGTCCAACTTTAGTGTTCTTTGTTTCAACTCGACAGCATGCTTTTGGATAATACTAATACTACTGTTGTGTAAATCTGAGGCATGCGTCCCTTGAAGCCCACTTGTATATAAATATTTATTAGCTATTTTAAACAAATAAACAGTATAAGAATATTTTTTTCTGTAGTCGTGTAGTTTTAATATTTCGTGTAATTGTGAAAGTTGTAATATCTATAGAAACCGGACCACCCGTGCTACAATATTTACGTAACTAGTATTGTGCAATGTGGATTTTATATTATTACTAACTGTACTTTTAGGTTTCGGAAAATATTGTCTCTGATATCGATGTTTGAAATTCGCCAGCAACGTGATGTGTCTATACCTAATAAACAATACATCATAATTCTCAGGCTGAGAACTTATTGTACAGTGCGTGTCAATAAAATTTTGCATTTTCTATTTTGGCTACGAGATAGTTTATGATGTTCCATTTATGGGAGACAGATAGAATGAAAAACAGATGTAGTAAGTAACTACTAATGCATGGGTAATCCTTGACAGGACAGGACAGGTAATAGGGAAAATATTTATTTGGCTATTTTCGTCCATACTTTTATTATAAGCAGTTTGCTTCCACGACATACCCGTAGGTATATGAAGGACTTGATCAATTTTAAATGAAAAAAATAGATTTAATAAAATATAACAATGGGCACCTAATTAACGAACAAGTAAACATTTCCAATTCCAGTTTACTACACATATTTGGCGGCCAAATCCAAAAAATGGAAATGAACTGTTTGTATATAAAACTGCATGATCGGGTTATGCGTCGCTTTACGATTTGGTGGTGGAGCCTGCACCCAAACGATGCTTCGGGTAAGGGGGAAACGATCGTTGAGATTGTCATAATGAATGTGTGTAATGTGATGTTGATGCTAGTGTTTTGTGATACATGCTGTAACTAATCCTGCACGTGTAAGGTATCAGAATGGTTTTCATTCCTACACTTATCATTACATAGGTTTACTTTAGAAACGCGAATTATAGTAAAATAATTCTATCATAACTTTTGTACTATAGAATTCCGCAAAGTAACGCCTAATTCTATAAATTATTTGAATTTCGAATGGTTATTAAGCACATAAGTGTTTTAGAAATCCTGCCCGGGATTCGTACCCAAGTCCGAAGAGAGGTAAGCAGCACACGTTCGTACTATTCGTTCAAAGCACTCTTTGGGTACACACATATTTGGGTAAGTAGGTACAAATGCTCTTAACGTCACAGGAAGTTTTTCAGTTCGCCAGAAAGCTTTAATGGCGGTAAGTGAGCAAATTGAGTAGTCAACAGACTTATATAAACTTTCGTCGTAACTTTTGTATATATGTACATATTTAAAAAACTAGTTCCAATCTATGACTGGCTCGTTGGCATAGTAGGCAGTGACTCTGCTTTCAGTTCCGGTCGCAGGTTGAGAGCCAACATTTTTAATAAACAATTTGTTAGGTCTTTGAGTTTGGGTTATTTAAGTAAATATTTAGAATTATATATGTATATATTTACCAGTTGTCTGTCACCCATATCACAAGTGTTAAGCTACTTTCTTTGGGAATGGACTATCGTATGAAAAATTGTACCATATATTTATTTATCTATAAAATTGAGGAAATATTGTCGCCGACTGTACTTTGTGTTAAATCTCTTACCAACTCAATCCCGGTGGATGGTACAATCAATGTTTACGGTTATTGTTCCACCCTTATTCAACCCTTCGATATCGTTGCGTAATACACCATGAACATTGCGTGCACTGTTCATAAAAAATAAACGTAGTTTTAGAATAAATATCATTTTAAAACAAAGAAGGTTTCAGATTCTTTTCCTGTTGGATTTAAAAAGTTAAAAAGTAATAGTCTCTTATTATCCCACAGTTGGGCCTTGGCCTAACTCTTCAGTTTTGAAGAGAAGGTTTGGAGCCCCCACGCTGCTCTAATGGGGAACGGCAGGATACACATATCTCCAGAAATATCTGAAGATATACAGGTTTTCTCAAAATGTTTAACTTTAAAAATCCTGCAAATATCAATTAGACACATAAGTTTTAACCGAAAAACTCATTGAGGTTTGAATCTGCGACTTCTTGAAAGCCCTTTGTATAATAGCCATTTTATTAAAAGAGATTAAATATGCAATTTTTTTAAGGTTTTAATTGCCTGGCAATCTGTGTTTAATCCAAATAAAAACTACTAAGTTATTTATTCGTAATTGTTTGAAATACTCTATAATATTTTACAAAAATATTTTTTATTTAAAATAAAATAATTAGAAATAATTTTAATTTGTTTCTATCAGTAACAAAATTCAATATCCGGTTCAGTTATTTTAGAAAATAATTACGTTTAAATTGTCTCGATTTTCTTAGAACTATCAAAATGAAAATTCCTTGCGTAACAGCTTGTATAATTGTAGATTTATATTGCTTTTGTAAAAGGTACTAATATATGTAACCACAGGCGCATGCTTAACAATAAAAAAAAAGTTAAGTAACGGTCTGTTACTATACCGCTGTTCGCTTAGGCCTCCTCTCTCTGTTTTGAAGGATTGGAGATTAGACCTACCACTGCTCCAATGCAGATTGGTAGATCACACATATCCGTGGAACTCTCTAGAAATTTAGAGGATTTAAAACTATGAATTAATAAAATATATAGAGCGTTATTAATAATTACAATTTGATACGCACGAGTCACGAGAGGACACTGGATCACTTGAGTAGGATTTGTAAGTTACATATGAAACCAGAAATCTCTAATATTTCCCCTCAACGAAAAGCGTGTGATAAATTGCAGTCAATCAATTAGACACAAGTTTTTAATAGAAAAACGCATTTGCCTGCCCGAGGTTTGATCCCATGATCGTCTCTAGAGTAGTACGGCCTCACCGCTGGGAATATATTATATATATTAAAATTTAGTCATAGAATATGTTATAAGTCAATCGAAACATCTGTATAAATAAAATTCATCGACTTTGCCTTTTTAACGCTCACGTACTAGAACAATATAGACTAAGATACTAGAAATAATATTAAAAAAATGATTTCATTGAAAGCGATTGTATATATTTGTTATGTTAAGTTTGTATAAGGATGATATTAAACATTTGGTTACTATTTCATTTGATAAAATATAACTGATTCGTTCTGTTATGATTATAGATTTTCTATGCCATGCTCGTCCCATACTAATAAAACATTTGCTATTTTAACATAGCTATTTTGACTAATATTTGTAACCTTTGCAAGACCACGCCTAACTCAAAAGTTATACTTATGCCTAACGCAACGGGGTTTAATAGGCTCCCCATAAATAGGTACTTATTATAAAGCTGTGATATTCCAAAAAATAAATTTAAAATCACCGACTCTTTTGCACAAAATATACGAATAAGAATTGCTTCGTACAATTTCTGTTTTCTAACGTTATTTTTGGAAATTCAATAGGTCTCTCTTTTTATCCCTTTATTGACCGCCAGCGATGGTTTACGGGCTACCGCACACTCAATTTCGGGCTTTCGCAGTGAGAACAATTGTTTATGACAATCTACTTTAAATCTTCTTATATACAAAGTAAAATTTCTATATTAGAAAAAAAAACAAAAAAATTATCAATCTCGTGTCCTTATCATTATTTTAGATTAGTTAGTAATCTCAAATACCGTTCTTAACTCAGCTTCTGCTTAAAATAAAGCGCATATATTTCGAAGGTTTAGGAGCTAAAGGATCTATTCTTCTCAGAATAGTTCCTTTAGCTCCTAAACCTATAGTTATTTGATTATCAGCAAGTGACATAAGTTACTCAATCAAAACTTTGTTAGATTCAAACTCCCTTTAAGACATGAATATAAATAATATTCGTAATAAGTTCGAAATTTATGTTACACCCTTCTACAAATATTAAGGCCCGAAGCTAACATTCATCTTGTTAAATCAGACGAAATTACATCTATACTAAGCCGTTAGCCGCAGATGTCGTTTATAGCCAAAGTTGAACATGTCATAAGTATTTTCGCCGAGACATCTTATGGATATTTACCTGTATATTTACTAGAATCTTTATATTAGATTTTTCTTTCCTACATGTTTTCCTTTTTATTTCCCTATTTGACTTCATAATTAAATACATTATTAGGCTTCATTATCTGCAATCATCAGATAGTTTTAGGCGTAATCGTTAACATGCAAACACACACATACACACACAAAAGTACACGCGTTCTCACAAAAACATTATAGCACACCACACACACGGACTCACGTGTGTGTGTAACGCATATACAAATTAAGATGACAATCAGTACCAATAATTTACTAATAATAGTTTTTTCCACTGATACTTGTGGTTGCATTGATATTTTTACGTTATTAAGTTATTATGCTATCGACTTCAAAGTAATGTTCGCCGATTATCATATTTATGCTGCCTTATCAATAATAGAAGTCGTACGGACAATTTAAGTACATTACAATGGGAAATAGTCATAAATTAATTTATATAATTTATAGAATTAGGCGTTATTTTGCGGAGATCCATAATACAAAAGTAATAATAAAATTATTTTGCTATAATCCGCGATACAGTAAATAGAAAATATATATAGTGTTTAATGTATAGTGGACTATCAGTATTTTCATACCCGATACGTGCAGGATTCGTAAAAACACATGCACAAACCTCCACCACTTCCACCACAATACACAAGCACTACACAGTTTCACTATCACAAACTCAACAATCGTTTCGCCCCGCATAAATTATTCATATTTTATTAGTCATAAATTATTTGCCTAATAAAGGCTCGATGAAAGTTCTATAATATACTAAGACCTGGTGCTGCAGAGAGCTTACCTATTTTGCTGTTATATAAATGACTAGGTATTTAAAATTTGATATGTTCAAACGATCTTGTACTAAAGAACTGACATACATTTAAAATTTTGTATATTTTTTCAAAGAATAAAAATATACTTAGTACAAATTTTTACTTAGTCCTCTTACATAAACAGTAAAGAATACAATGCTAAAGTATCAATAGTTTTTAACTCTACACAGACTATGGCTGTGTTGTTTTGATTATTAAAGTTTATAGTATAAGTTATAATTTAGAAGCTTGACGATTGGTGGGTCGATTTTCTTTGTTTAAGATTGATAACGCCCTTCATCGTTCCATTATAAAAGTAATAGCGGGTCCCTTCTATAAATTCTTAAGATGATTTAATGATCATATACATTCTTTAATTTGCAAATAGCTTCAAACCTGGGAAATATTCCTTTCGTTGTATCAACAATATTTTCTGTACAAAGTCATGCAGTATGTAATTACATTTTCACCCTCGTCCATCAGACATAGCGTGTACTCGATCTAATAAGTAGAACGTAAGGTACGTTCTACTTTTGCTAAACTGGGAAGGTCAAATGGTTATTTATGTATGACCTAAAAAGAAAGAGGTAACAATAAAAGATTAAACGATACAGAATAAAACACCTTATCTTTCTTTGAAGTTACATGTCTAGAGAAAAATTTATACAAGCGAACTCGTCACAAGTAATAAGGTTATTTGTAATATCCCGTAAATATCAGCCCCGATGCACATTATCGGTTTACCGGTAGAAATATTGGCTATAGCGATATAGCTAGTTTTATCAACTGAAATGATACTGAATAACGAGTAGTATTTTTCTCACAAAACTGCTTACTAATCATTTTTTTGTATTGGCCATAATATTTATGGATCACATTACATACTAGAAGCTGTATTAGCCTAGTGGTGAGACGGTGCGACTCTCTAGAGACGACATAGGTTCAAACCCCGGGCAGGCACCAATGAGTTTTTCTATTAAAAGTCATGTGTCTAATTGATAATTGCAAATTATCACACGCATTTCGGTGAATGAAAACATCATGAGGAAACCTGCATATCTCTAGAGAATTCTGGAGATATTCAAATTCAAATTCAAAATATTCTTTATTCAAGTAAACTTGTAAACAAGTGCTTTTGAATCGTCAACTTTACTGCTGGTTCGGAAAGCCGTCCTACCGAGAAGAGCCAGCAAGAAACTCGGTGGAGCTCTTTTAAAAAAGAAGATTCTTAATACTAATTACATTTTGTCATAGCTATCCTGCACAAGGTCGAAGAGCAGCTATATCCATGCATTCTTATCATCAATGTAAGCCTCCACGGTATAATAGGCTTTCTGTATCAGCCTCTTTTTAACAGTATTTTTAAATTGCTGTAATGGCAAAGTTAAAATTGATTGTGGAATTTTATTATAGAATCTTATACCCAAACCCACAAACGACTTACGTACTCTTACAAGGCGCAAAGCAGGAGCCGCAAGCTTATGTCGGTTCCTACTTTGTCTATTATATACATCGCCAATCTTTTTATAATTATGTATATTTTTATGCACAAAAATCAAATTGCTAAAAATATACTGTGAAGCTAACGTAAGAATACCTGTTTCCTTAAACTTCTCTCGCAGGGACTCACGCGAATTCAAATTATAAATGCCACGTATGGCTCTTTTTTGCAATACAAAAATTTTCTCAATATCAGCACATTTACCCCATAACATTATTCCATAAGACATAATGCTATGGAAGTAAGCAAAATAAACTAGTTTTGCTGTTTCGACGTCTGTAAACTGTCTTATCTTTCGAATAGCATATGTGTACCTACCAATCCGCAGCGTGGTAGGTCTTAGCTCCAACCCTTCTATCAGACATCTATGACAAACCTACATCGCAGTGATACAGCATTGGACATTCATCAGTTGCAATGACGCATAAACCTTTACCATTATCTCCATGCCATTTGATTTACATTGATAATTTTACAGAATTTCAAAAAAAAGTTAAAAGTTACTCTTTTAAATCAGTTGCATTTCTCTATTAATATGTATTAAAGCACATCATCACTCTCCTGCCCTTATCTCCACTCTAAAGAGGGTCGGCACAATATATTTTAAACAGGTTGCAAGTTGCAACATATTTTGGCTAGTTATTTTACGACCGGCCGCCTGCTTGACGTTAACTTATCTCAGTCGCCTTTTACGACACCTCGGTAAGAAAATGAGGGTGTTCTATTCTTAAATTACTAATTAAACAGTGACCAATTATAAATTAAATACATACATTAATACAACTTCATTTATTTTATTATATTTACATTATAATTCTTCTTATTTCATATAACAGAGCTTGATTTGGTTGCAAATACAAAAAAGGTATATCAGTAGCAACACTTTTCAATTATGCGAACACGAAATTAATCATCTTATGATATAATAAAACGAATTCTACAATATTTACAACCTTACAATTGTTTAACAGATTCCATGGTATATATTTTCTGTTGAACATTACTAAATACATTGAAATTTCAACGCAAAAACGAAGGTTGGACTGGATTGGACGCTTTAACAAAGAGGTGATAGGAGGTGAATCAGCCTTAACAATGTCATATGTAGAATGATCGAGTGTAGATCGTTTATATTAATTTAATATTGTTTTGTAGCGATCTGTGACCTGAAAACCTTTTTCTTCTCTCACATGCACATGATACTGTATTGTACTGAACATCCGCCTAAATGCAGCTTTAATCAATTTTATACTTAAAGAAGTCTAGAGGCTTTGCAGACCATGACATTCTTGAATAGCAAATACAAACTTAACTAATCATTGTAAACTGTGGCATGTATTTCGAACGCCGTCTTACTCAATATAACTATAAAAGTTAATTTATTTAACAACTCGATACGTTGAGAAGTTCAATTTAATTGTTATCAATTAATAATAAATAGATGCCAAAAATGAAACTAATATAAAAATATCTATATTATGTTAAGAACCTTAATCGGTTTGTCTAAATTTTGTTGAGAAGTTAAGTCTTCTCAAGGCAAAATATTATCTTGGGAAAATATCAGTCAAGAAATACGTATGAAATATTGCAAATCTTAATACAATCTGAATTTAAGAGCATGGGAGACTTTTACAAGTTTATTATGTCACGAAATAGAAAATAACAAACGGTTTTCCAATTTTTTTAAAAAGTTTAGTTAATAATTTATAACATGTGAATATCGAAAATTTTTGTGGTATTTAAAAAAAATTTTTTTTGATATCTAAATAGGTCATTTTGATTCTGTATAAGCATTTATGTATGTTAAAAAAATACATTTTAGCGTGAGTGGGGTAGGCACAAAGTTATTATACTAAGTACCCTACTTAGTATTATAACTTTGTATAATATAGATTGCCTAAAAATGTGCCCTACTAAAATAAAGATACAAAGATATATATAACATTCCTCTTATTATTTGTTCCGACACTCACTTACAGGCCTGCCTATGACTACTCTGATATAATAGCTCTATGGGATAGAACCGCGTTTTCCAACATGTGGTCTGTGGCCCCCTGGGGGTCCGCGCGTATATGTATAGGGGTTCGCGGTGACATCTCTGGACCATACATAAATCGCTCATTAAATACAAAAGGACCGCAAAACGAAAAATCAGCAAACTGGGTTTATTAGAAAATGTAATCTAAGGCAAGATATTTTAATTTTTTTTAAAAGATGCATCCATATAACACTATTATTAATCTATAAAAAAATAAATAATACATCACACTACACTTTCCGGCTCTTATCCCACTCTGAGTGGGGCCGGCACAACATGTTATAAGCTATTATCATATGATTTGGCTACATAGTTTACGACCGGCCGTCAACTTACCTTAGTCACCTTTTACTACACCTCGGTAAGAAAGGAGGGTGGTCTATTCTATGCAGCCGGATACCACACGGCATTTACCTTAGTCGCCTCTTACGACACCTCGGTAAGAAAGGAGGGTGGTCTATTCTATTCTGCCGGTTACCACACGGCTTAAAAGTAAATAATATACCCGAATATCCCTGATTTAGTTGCAAAAAAGCAACACCAACCTTGACATTATTTTTTTTCATACTTTTCATAATAAACAGTTATAAATACGTTCTGTATTTGTTGTTTTTTGTATCTGTAATAACTAAAATAAATACTTAATCCGTTTTTTTGCTATTTATTTTATTAACGGGATCCGTGAAAACTGTGCTTGATCTCCTAAGGATCCGTGGACTGAAAAAGGCTGGGAAACGCTGGAATAGAAGAAATTATGACGCATTGCTATGGAATTTCAACGGAGGATAGACTTATATTCGTTGCAAAACCAAGAACCAAGAGTTACTGAGTCATTGAACATATACTTAAAAACCTAATTTATTCGCGTATTCAGCTAATAAAGGTGAAACATGTAAGATAAATAAGTGTATTCCATTTAATGAAACACATAAATTCGGGTTGGCACAACTACATAGTATCAACAATCCAATATAGAAAAGAATTTATCAGTCGTAAAGACATCAGGATCCTTGGTATATATTACAACGTATAATAAGAATATCTAATAACTACTAACTGACCATGACGCTGTATTAGTAAAAGTGTGTATTGTTGCTGATGGCGGCACTTTGGGATACTGTGTGTGGTGACTTGTCCTGCATGTGTTAGGTATGTGTATTTTGCCTGCTTCATACACTTAGCATTACATACATTCTCTCAACAAACGCGGATGATAGCAAAATAATGCTATTATAGCTAGTATTATGGAATTCAGGTAAGTAATGTCTGCTTTTATAAATCACCGTTTATTAATTTAAACAGAGACTGCGAATGTTAATTAAATAGAATTGTCAATAATACTTAATAGTGAAAAAAATTATCAAATTTTTGTATCAAAAAAAATTCTGCGTATCTGTAATAAGGAAGTCATTACCGTTCTAAATTTACAAAATTTAAAGATTAACCCGTTAACAAAATTAACCCGTTCACTCAGGGGCGAAAATCGTAAGTTTTTTCGCGTGAGCCGGAACTATCTTATCTCTTTACGCTTCTTGGGGCAGGATAACACAGTTGAAATTTCTAACGCGCAATACGAGATCACAGCAGTTCGAGGCTCCTAACTAAATTATATAATTTTCAAACAACTAATTTTCTGAAAACACCTCGGACCCACGTGACCCACGGAATAGTCAAGTATGACTCACCGGTGGGTCACTTCATCCCACGGAATAGTCAAATGTGACCCACCATGCCATGCTGCCTAACTGTTAGGCTTCATTCAGTTAGTTCAGTTCGGTGTTCCAATTTGACTTCAAGAAGTCGAGTTGGAACACCGGTGGGTCACGGCGGCGTGAACGTGTAAATCATGAAAATTCAAAATCAATCACATTGCTCTTATTTTAATTTAAATATATTGTATGATAAATCATAAGCTATATTTAATGATAACTATGTGTAACTGCGGCAATTAAAAATGTATTCTAACCCAAATTCAAAATCTTTATCCAGCATGAATATTTATTAAAAAAAAAGGAAAAGTATTTATAAGTTATGACAGGTACTTAATTGTTTGCTTTCTTTTGAACACGTATATGTTGTGATACAGATTCTATTATAATTAATTTTACTACCTTCGTACATTCACTTTATCATGGTCAGATAGTAAGTGCCTATCTAGTGATTAAATTCACTTTATCTAACTACATATGCTAGAGCTAATGACATAAGCCATAAAATTTCACTTGACGTACTCGCTCGAACGTTCTTACTACCTGTAAATAAAATAAGTTAACAATTATTGAAACTTAATAACTCTTCTTCGTTGAAATAATTTATAAAATTTCGATAGGAATATATTCGAGTATAACTCTACTTATAAAAATAAAACAGTTAAAATATATTACAAAACCGAGGGAGAAAACAAAGAAATTCGCCAGCAACAGAAAACGAAAATAAAGTGAAGTTTAACTTAAATAAACAACTAAACCGGAGAAGAATAATTAAAAACGCAATAGAAATTTTAAGGCCTAAATTATAATATTATAATTATAAGCTGTTATAAGGAAACTTTGCTTTATTATATTAATTTCATATATTAAGTAAAGTATCGGTTAAGAATAATTTCAATTTAATTTAGATATAGAATTTCATAAGAAACAAACAAAACCGTCCTAAGTCAATGAAATGAATGAAGAAATGGAAGGTTACAAATTTTTCAATTCTAAATAAAAACCATCATTAAATTATACGAATTTGTTCAATTGAATCGAATGTGTTTAGACAAAGTTAAGTAAATTTTATATATACGATAAGTGATAATTACGTGTTATAATATGGTTTGATCTAGATTAGTCTGTTTTCAGTTTAAATATACTAGTAACACGGTTCACGTAATTTCCTCACTGGAATTAGCAGATGACGCCACTAGTACTTTGCTTCGCGCTATAGTAGTGCTTTTATAATTACATAAGAAGTCCCCATACAAGTGTTCATGAGATCAATCTCGCCATCAGATCCTAAGGCTGTAAATTGTATCTTTCTGGAACACTACACCTTAGCGAAACGCATAACGTGTAAACGGTGCATCTTCCGGCACATCCATACTTGAAATGCTGTGCAGGACCAGTTCGCGATGCTCTCCGTATAAGTGAATAATCTAGAGGTGTAAGAGTAACGACAAAAAGCGTACCCGTACGTGTTCGTACAACAAGTAGTACTCGTTACTATCGTATCGGTACTTTATTCGTTACTTTTGATACGATAGCATTAAAGTAACGTCTCGAGTCGTATTCCCGTACGGTATGATATCGGTGCGACATATTACTTACTTACTTGCATACCAGACAGACTGCGTAAAGCGAATTGATTTCATAAAGAATTGTAGAATAATTAAAAGCACAAGTAAATTGTAACCGGAATCTACTGGATTTTGAAATGGATTTATTATTCTAACTGTGAGAATAAAATAGATATTCTTAGATTGAAACTTGATGAATGAAATTTAACATAAAATATGATTAAAAAAATATTTTAAAGGAGATTTCAAATAATTTAAAAATATTTATTTTAAGGGGCATAATAAACAACAATAAAAAACAAACATTGTTCTTCGTAAGGTTCATTTAAATTCACCGACAGCACACATTCACAGATTAGGTACCGTATTATGTAGTTACTAATACGTACCGATACGAAAGATGCGAGTGACTAGTAACGAATAGCATTCGTGAGTAACGATTCGTTACTTAGTACCGAATCATACGGTTTGCTTAAGGCTTATGACAAATCACCCTGTCACTTGTATGTATAATCTTTCCCCCGTCCCGTCTTGCGTCGGAGTCATCGCGAAACAAGTTTAATTTAAACAACAAATAAAAAGATTACAAGTACTATAATTAGTGTATCAATTGTAACATACTGTTGTCAGATACACGATGTATAGGATATACTATCGCTTCCCGCGTTTCTGGTAAGGGCGCTATTGTGGTACGAATCGGCCGCTCCTCATCGGCAACTTGCTCGTGACTTCTGAAGTATATCGAGTACATGTAAGCTGAACAACGGATCTGCGGACAATAATTATAATTTTTTAATTTAAACTATCGTGAGTACCGGTTCGTGAGTAACCGGCTATAATCACGTCTTATTCAATCGGGTTCCCGTCGCGATAATGCCTAACCTTAATCTATTGGGAGACATCAGTATAGCCGGTTTCTATACGTAAACTAAAAATTATGACTTATAGACAGGTTTGAGTATTTTATTATACGTGTATTTTACTATTTCATAAAGTCGCCGTAATAGTCATAACTGATTATATAGCCCTATACCACTATATATATTCAGACTCATATGGGAAATGGCAAAGCTGTTTAGTCTGTGTCTGCTTTGATGGCTAATCCAAAATGGACCAAAATTGACGAAATCTGGCAGGATTAAACCTTATACACCGGGTAACATATATACGTAATAACGTAATAGTATTTTTTGGACACACACGGTCGTCAGTCCCCAAGGTAAGTAACTTAATACTTGAGTTATGGGTGACATGCAACCGGGGAAATACAAATAGACATATCTAATTTTAAAAACATATACTATACACCCAGACTTGAAGAATCAACTAATTGTAAGTTGGCAACATTACAACATGTTAGCGATCGGCGGGAATCGAACCCGCTACTCGGGGAGCTGAAGGCGGGGTCACGGCGTCAATAGTCCACTATACATTTAGCATTATATATATTTTCCATTTACTTTATCGCTTAGAGCAAAATTATTTTATTATAACTTTTGTATTATGGATCTCCGCAAAGTAACGCCTAATTCTAAAAATTGTTTAAAGAAGATTACTAGTCCAAGTAATAATTATTTGAACGCTCATTTTACTATCTTTTATAAAACTTACTTAAAACCCTACACTCTCATAACAACAGTCTCCGAGGTCATCCACGTGGGCGAAAGCCGAAACCGATGGAAGACCATTTCCAAAGAAATGCTTTTATAAAGGGGTCACGACCCATAGTATTGGGGTAACGATGCACTTCACGTAAAAAAACGTCATGTCAAATTTACGTAAAAAGAGCTAAAACATGACATTTTCTTTTAAATATAAAAATAAACACGAAACAATAAAAGAGTGACTTTCGAACTTCCTCTCACAATATAAGTCATGACTTTGCAATATAATAGAAATATGTCAGGTCATTGTTATCTTTAGGAGTTTTCTTAAAAGATATGTGCTAAACCTAGTTACTACTTCACATAATGCTTTTTTTTAAACATTCTATTCTATATATCTTTTAATATTAAAATGTGAACTTTAGCTCTATATACGAGCTTTCCGAAAATTTAATCACATCTGATTTATTTATGAAACTTTTACTTTGGATTGAACTACACATCTACTTTGCAAATTGATTTTAAACCTATATTATAAGTCGTTGCCGAATGAGCGTTCGGAATTCGTCCTAAAAACATGTGAGTAAAAGAGACCGAGAATTAGTCCATATAACGTTATCCTTTTCAAACATTACGACCCCAATGCAATTCTCACTTCATGGTACGAAAAGAAAGCGGTTCGCGGTCGTCGTTTACGTCTTCAATTGAGTCACAATACGAGTTCATGGTAGGCCTGCAGGCCTACAGCTCCTGCTATTGGATACGTGAACCTCCATAACACTTAGAGATAATTTTTACTCCAGTCATAAGTAATAAATAAATAAATATATGGGACACCGTCCATCCCAAAAGTAAGTAACTTAATATTTGTGCTATTGGTGACGGACAACTGTTAAATATACTACATATATAATTTTAAATACATACTTAAATACAAATATACACCCAGGCTCGAAGAACCAACAATTTGTTTTTTAGAAAATGGTGGCCCTCGGCGGGAATCGAACCCACCACCACGGACCCACGGAGCTGAAGATAGGGTCACTACCCACTGCGCCAACGAGCGAGTCAAATAATAATTGCAATTTCTAAACATTCAATTCAAATTAGTAAATGTCTAATTGATAAATATTTAATTACTTTTGTAGTCAGTCAGTTTGATAGACCTTATTTTTCGAATTCATTTCCGTCTCGAATAAGGCAAATATTTCTCAGAAATAAGTTCATTCAAAAAGTAATTAATTAAATAAGTTCGTTCATTATAATAATTATCAAATCATTGATAATTATTAATACCACAGTGTTTTTTATTGCAAATTATTTAAGGGAGAAGAACTCGTGAAATTTGATACGGCTTGGTCAAATTTAAGGAACTCTATTTTAGCCATCATCATCATTCTCCTGCCCTTATCCCACTCAAAGTGGGGTCGGCTCAACATGTTGTTGTATGATTTGGCTACGTATTTTACGACCGGCCGCCTGCCTGACGTCAACTTACCTTAGTCGCCTTTTACGACACCTCGGTAAGAAGTGAGGGTGGTCTATTCTATGCAGCCGGATACCACATGGCATTTACCTCAGTCGCCTCTCACAACACCTCGGTAAGAAAGGAGGGTGGTCTATTCTATGCAGCCGGATACCACACGGCATTTACCTTAGTCGCCTCTTACGACACCTCGGTAAGAAAGGAGGGTGATCTATTCTATTCTGCCGGATACCACACGGCACATACCTTAGTCGCCTCTTACGACACCTCGGTAAGAAATAAGAATGGTCTATTCTATTCTGCCGGATACCACACGGCGGTGAACTCTATTTTAGCCATGAAAACATTAATTAATTAAGTGCTTCTTTTCAACTATTCGCATAGTTCGGCATAAGTTACTAGGTCTCTCAAACCAAGTACATCTTTGCCATGTCGATGATAAAATAATTAGTACGAATGTTATAAAACGGGAAGTAAACCCTGCTTTCAAACTAAAACATTGAATAGAGGCAAGCTCTTTGTTTAAGAGTATATCTTTCCTGGAGCCTGTTTACACCGACGCGACGCTACAAATACGTGAACATTTTGACTGCCTTTTAATGGATTTTTATGCAAGAGTCTAAAGAGAGTACGTTAAATATACAAGTATGTGTAATGGAGACTATTTATTACTACCATCTGTGAGATCTGAGATTACATGTGGATTACTACATGTGTGCGTATAAACTCACAAACGTTGCTCTACTTTGTAAAGAGGTGATCATAATACCTAGACTAGATATACTAGTTAGATTACAGCGTCCGGTACACATTTCGTTGTTTATAGAATTTCTATATTCAAATGCTATTCGCTCGACTACCAACACAAATGTTAGCCGAAAAAGACTATACTGTAAGAAAGTCATAGCAACTGTAAAAGTCATAATTTACTAAGTTACTAAAATATATTTATCTCTTTACAAAATTCACTACATATGTCTACGGTAACAAAACTCTAAGTATGCGTTGACTTAAAAATGTCATGGAAATGTTAAAAGAAACAAAACAAAAGATTCCGCGGAGAATCTTAATCAAGCGCCATAACATCTAGCGTATATATTATTAGTTTTAAAGCGCAACTTCGTTCGCGTGGACTGCAGTTTTATTATTTGAGTAAACCATTACACATATTAATTATGGTTAAAGTGGGTTAATCTTAAAAGCTAGACATATGCTGTCGCGGACTTTTGTTAAGAACTCTTAGAGGGGAACAATTTTGTAATACATGATTTTTTAATAAGTTTCACCGTTTACTTAGCGCACTTAAGGAAAGCTTTAAATTTTGCCGTTTTCGCAATATTTTTTATTGCTGCTCCTCTCCTATTCATCTAAGCGTGATGGTATATAGCCTATAACCTTCGTCGAGGAATGGACTATCTTACAGTCAAAGAATTTTTCAAAACAGTCCAGTAGTTCCTGAGATTAACGCGTTCAAACAAACGAACGAACATACAAACGAAAAAAAACAAACAAACTCTTCAGCTTTATAGTATATTAGTATAGATGTATATCGAAAATAAAGAGTAGAGAACCTTTCATCTATATTATATTGCTTATAAAAAGAAGAACAAATGTTTACTAGGTATTCGCTGTATGATAAAAACTATAGCTATAATTATAAATACCCATCTCATAAAATATTTTTGTACAGAATCAACTTATAATTACAACTTTAATAGACAAATAAAACAAGCAAGGGCGTACTGTGTTAAATACAGCTCTGATAAAATAACTAGTTTTGTCATGTTAATTAATTATTTACCACCTTTGTTAGAGGTAAAATAATATTAAATCAAGATGGTGTTGTCATGAAGTTAATGTAGTCGTGTTTGAGACACGTTTAGCCAAACCAACTGCTTTGCGAGTAAATTTCTGCTATAATTGATCTACTTTGGCCAATAAAGCCACAAAAACAATAAATTCAATAAATTCAGCTAGAACTATGACGTGAAATTAAAACATATTAAGAACAATAATTTTACTACAACTTATGTGCAGCTTAACTTTATCCAAATTTAACTAAGAAATAATTACTATACAATTAATGTATTCTTTCAATAGCAATTACTCATTGAATCACTCATTTGATTTAAACCAACATCCAGTGAAAGCCATAATCATAAATAAATAAATAAATACATGGGACACTTACACACACGGTTATCCGTCGCCAAATTAAGTAACTTAATACTTGTGTTATGGGAGACGAATAACTGTCATATACTACATATATATAATTTTAAATACATACTTAAATACAAATATACAACCAAGCTCGAAGAACCAACAAATTGTTTAGAGAAAATGTTGGCCCTCGGTGGGAATCGAACCCGCGACCCGCAGAGCTGAAAGCAGGGTCACTACCCACTGCGCCAACGGGCCAGCTATAGGTTGTAAAGGAAGGAAGTTTCGCACTTATACTTTATGGTCCCAGTATTTCAAATGAAAATTAAGCATTTAATTAACTTCCGTTGAGAGAGGCATGCCTGGTTGCACTGCATGCTAGATACAACTATTTCCCCTGCTAAAAGGTTGACACCGTTTCCTTGATTTAAGATGTGAGTAATTATGTTGCATCGCAAATTAGATGCCTTTTCGGAAAGGAACGTCGCACCAAAAGTAATGATAATATATAGCTATATAGCTTTTATTTACATAACCAAAACCAACTTTCTATGAAATGACCAGATGGTTATGAATATATTTTTATGATAGCTTATCAACGCTGCATCTATTAAAAAAACATTTGTTGAAATTTTCTTAGTACCAATCGATATCGTGATGATCACATATTACATATTAAGTTGTTATTAAAAGATCAACCATTTTATTCTTATGACATTTGTTTCTTTCGTTTTTAAAACTTGATATAATAAATGTTTTACAGAATTTTTCCTTTGCTTTTCATATCAGTACCATTTATTTTGTTGAAGATTTGTATTAGCGCGTATTTTATTATATAAACGTATTATTAACGCAAAAAGACTGAAGTTTAAACATCTAATTAAATAAAAGTAAAGATTTTTAAATTGCAAATTTGCACATTGTTTAAGCATCACAAAGTGTAAAGTTTGGCATAAGAACATGTGCCTACTTTTCCAACGTTCGGAAACTGTCGAGTGAGGAAACTAAAAGTTATTTCATAATGTTTACGTGTTATTACAAAGATAACGAGTGTGCTGACAAATTGAAAGTAGGAAAGTTCGTGAGTAGAGCGTTAACATAGAGTATTAAAACTTAAATGGGGTTATTATGCTTTGAGTCTGTTGTCTTTGATTTTATATATAACTAGTCACGACATCGTTCCTGAAGGCAAAAAGGTTCATTATTCATATATTGGTCTATCAGATTAGCCGTCTTCATGTGATTATCTTATAATGTTAATATGTATAACTTCCTCATTCAGGAATTGAAACTGAAAGGAATCGAGAAATGGAGGTCAACGTTCCGGATAAATCACGGACAACCAGTGTCTTTCCGCATCTTAACTAAGATCAGATATTGGATACGCAATGATGAGTTAAGTAAGTATTTGCAATAATCGGCGATTTAATTCAAATGAAAATTGCTACTAAGCCAGTCGAAAGTGCAAGTAATAGTAAATTTATTTTGACGATTGTTAAAAATTTAACACCTCAGTGATGTTATGTACGAAGTGCTATGAGATAATTTACAAGCATTTTTATGGTGCACAATGCTATGATATTAACTGGATTTATGCTGTAGGCCTGGTTGGAATATTAAAAGGTATTTCTTGTATAATAAGGTGTCTCAAAAGTTTGTGAAGCTCAAAACTTCGTGATTATGTACTAACATGCTTCCCCCCCTCTCGACAAAACTTAGATGATTACTCGAGCAACGTCAAAAGCTTCTATCTACATATTCTAAGATTATATACGCCTGATCTTCCTTCATTAAAAAAGGACTGTATAAAATAATTTCAACGTAAGCATCCACTTAATAATTGTTACCTGAAGAAATTTAAATTGTATGATCAAGTTTTAGAAGAAAATTTATCTATAGCATTATATTAATTTTTCTAATACACTAATCTTAAAAATTTAAATCTTTTCTTTTTTTTCTAAACGTCAGCTGTTATATAGAGTCATAGTAATAAATGATACTCAACAAATTGAAAAAAATTAAAGGTGAGAACAGCTCTAACTATATAATACTATAACAAAGCGCTTATACGATCATTGATTAGGGAATACAGCTGTAAAAATCAACAAAATGGAAAACCTTATTTCAATATATAGGGTTCTTAATAAGTCAGAGTGTCACTGTATTCTATAACTAACAACAGAATTATAATTAAGTGAATATACCTAAAACTCGTTACGCTTTTATTACAATTGGTATTTGATTAATAGGAATTTTTAAATGCAATAAAATTTAAAATTTAAATTAGAATAAATATATAAAAAATATTTTCTAGTAAATAGAAGGATAGAGTTTGAAATTTAATTATTAATAAATGTAAAGGTAAAAAGGAAAACTTCGTCCCTATCTATGTATGTCCTCAAGTGCCAACACTTGATGGGGACCCACCAATTCGTCTTATAATTAACAACGGGCGGGTGTTAAAAACTGTGGGACAATCTGGTCTCATGGTATTAGAATAGTGATCTTGCATTATAAGACACAATAAATGCACTTTTAGAACTCAGAAATGGAGTTCTACTACATCTTATATTGTGGAAAATTTAAGATGAAACTTTTAGACGAGGATTGCGAAAATGAATTATACTGAACCAGAAATATAGTAACTTGGATAAATTTAAAATAATCACTATAAGTTTAGACTCAATATTTCAAGTAAGGGTTTGACACTATTTACTATCCGTGGTACATTTCAATGCACAATGTCTTATTCCTTTTTTATTTTAAGAGTCTCAGTCTTCTCTAAGTCTACTTAACTTTTGTTGTCTGATTAAAAACAACGCCAGCAAAGATGCAAAAATGTACTAAATGCATATGATGTTATAGATATAACATAATAGTTTAAGGCATGAGAAAATGCCTTCTTGTAACTAGCAAAATGCCGTCTTGTAACTAACAAAAGCAGTCTGGTTAAATAAACTACCACCATCTTTCCCATAGCGCCCCACGAAGATAAATATCGAAATTATATTAAATCGTAATTACCACAATTATCTACAACGACAAAAGCGGCCATTAACACACTTGGTTTAAACGCCTATTAACATTGAATAAGTTATACCACAGTGTCATTTACTATTCAAACTCGCAGTCGAAATATACTAGATACAATTTTTAATAAAACGCTCTATATCGATTGCGTAGGTGGTAAATATGAGGGTAAAAAAATGTTAAGGAACAGAAAAAATGTCGATAGAATAATACTAATAACTAGCATCAACGATAGTTTAGTTAAGCCAAAAATAAAAAATTATATACATATTTATTAAGATATTAATTATTTTACACTGTCAGTTGATATCTTATAAATTTCCCAGTTAATTTAAAATCTTTCCGGATGTATTTTCGTCAAATATTTTTTGTGTATTTTCAATTAGTATTTTATGTAACTGCTGTCTTTCAACAAATGCCTCTTCTAATCCTTTCCAGGCATCTTCTACTTCGCTATTCTCCATAAAGGGTTAATATCAATCTTAAATCATCTTAGTTATTTAGACGATTTAAGTTAGGCTAAAGGGTTAGTCAAAAATAACTCCTTTTAAACCTAGCTAAATAAATAATGTTGCCAAAAACATATAAAACAATTTAGGGTATATATAAAAAGAAATATATAAATGCAGAAAAAGTACAACATACATAGATTAATGCAGTACAAGTGAACCTTATTACTGTAAAATCCACAAAAAATTTCGCTCATATTTTATCAAATACCTAATGAACAAAGAATTGCATTTTAAAGGATGTACAAAGCAATAGGCCTGGCAGTATTTGGGAAACCATTCACAATACAGCTAAAGTATTAATATCTTCTTCTTTCTCCTACCCTTATCCCACTCTAAGTGGGGTCGTACAACATGTTTTTCTCTTCCATTCTCTTCTATCATTCATCAACTCTGGCGCTACTCCTTTTATATGCATGTCATACTTCACACAGTCCAACCATCTCTTTTTAGGCCTTCCTCTAGTCACATATCCACCCACATTCATACTCAACACTCGTTTGATCACATGACTTTCATCCCTCCTCATTACATGTCCATACCATCCCAATCTTGCACCTCTCATCTTTTCTATAATGGGCGCAACTTTCAGACTTCCCCTTATATACTCATTTCTTATTTTATCAAGTCTTGTCACACCACACATCCACCTTAACATCCTCATCTCATTTGCATGTACTCTTCTTTCATCCATCTTTTTCATTGCCCAACATTCTGATCCATACATTACGACAGGTCTTATGACCGATGTGTAAATTTTTCCCTTTAGTTTAGTTTTTCCCTTTATTAATATGTTGACCAAAAATCGTATCAAATATTTCCCTAACAGCCGCCATTTGCCGGCACAATAATGTCTCACAATTGATAACATTTCCACATAATATCCCTCTCTATTATAACGTATATTGACAAAAATTTACTGCTGACTAATGGGACTTGACCCTAATGTGTACCCGCTTATCATATTATATAAATTATACCAAACCATTTCATCCGCTTTATTCGCTTCCACGATTACAAATCGTGGTCGTTACTGGATATATTACTGTATACAGTTACGTTCCAAAATAAATTTTGAGTATTTTGGCTGAGCTTTATTTACATTATTAATACATTATGTCACTTTTTGAAGCCGTTATCATCTCAGGTCTGGCTAATAAATTATATGAATTTAAAATGCTGGCGTTTTTCTCCCTTACATTATAGAAATCATTGTACTAATATTGTGGATTTGAAAACTTTACTTTTAAGAAAAACAAATGCATTCATAGAGTTGGGTTGGGAGTTTATAAAGGGTTTTATAATTTTTTTTTGTGGATTTTATAAGGCTAATATGAAAATCTTGTGGTGGAATGAATATCGAAAAAAGACTAATTTAAATTATTAGTAATTATTATTAGAATTCTCAAGGAAATTTAAAAAACATTGTCTAAAGACTATGTCAACTTATAGAAAATTAAGAAGAACAGATGTAGAAGATTTATTTAGCATAATTACGCCAATTATGAAATGTTTTGGAATTTTACCTACTTGGGAATATAATAGTTGTCACTTCCAGATATTAAAAAGTCATAAAGCATAAGTGTGAAGAACACAGACGCTATCATGGTTTCTCTGATAAGTTCACACGTTTCTTATTTCGTTAATAGTAATTCTTTAGTACAAGCTTGTAAATTCATAATTTCGTAATTCGTAAATTAGTGTCTTTTGTATAAAATCGTATAAACAGGTTACACAATAAAATAGATCAAAGTTTATTTGTTTTTTTTATTTATTTGTTTATGTACCATAAAGAAAAAAAAACGTAACAAAAACATTTTCAATAAAAAAACAGAGTACAACGGTCAACTTGTCCTTTTGACAGAGATCTCTACCAGCTAACCTACGAAGTGAGACAATTTATAGTTAAACAGTTATGGTACTGATATCCTAATTTATACACTAATAAATATATATATTTATAAAAATAATATATTGTAAATATAAACCAAAAATATATTATATATATGATAAATAAAATAACAATAATATAAACATGAATAACAACAAATACATAATGAAAGTAAAGAAATATAATGTTTCTTTAATCTAAGTTTTGTAATACGTTCGGTAATTAATCCTGCACGCATAAAGTATGATAACGGTTTTTGCTTCCTACACTTAGATTTACATAGATTTTATTAACAAACGCGGATTATAGCGAAATAATTAAATCATAACTTTTGTACTTTGAAATTCCGCAAAGTAAGGCCTACTTTAATCTAAGTAACTTAGCTAGGGTGCTACTGTGGGCTAAACAGACACATGTTAAACCTGAAGCTTTCATACACTTGATCGTGCAGACTCTGCCTAGAGGCGGAGGAAACACCCATGCATATCCTATGTGATAATCCTGATTAACATTCGATACTCTCTCCTAGGGTCGCATATTATGCGCCCAATGGAAGTGAAAGCACTAGCCGCCAAGAAGATCCTTGAATTCTTCAAGGACACCGGCATTGGTGGTGAATTGTAATCAGTGGCGATCACAATAGATCAGTAATGGTCAAAGTGATACTGGGGCCTCAAGCCCCGCATTGCCGCTACTCTTAGAAGAAGAAGAAGAAGGCCTACTTCTGTAAATTAACTGGCCAGTTGGCGCAGTGGATAGTGACCCTGCCTTCAGCTCCGCGGGTCGCGGGTTCGATTCCCGCCGAGGGCCAACATTTTCTATAAATAATTTATTGGTTCTTCGATATCCATAATACAAAAGTAATAATAAAATTATTTTGCTCTATACCGCGATAAAGTAAATAGCAGTTATATATAATGGTAAAGGTATAGTGGACTATTCGTTTTTTCATACCCGATACATGCAGGATTCGTGCAAACACATGCACAAACTTCCACCACAATACACAAACACTACACACGTTCACTATCACAAACTCAACAATCGTTTCGCCTCGCAATCGAAGCATCACCAAGAGATAGACACCACGACAAAATCGCAAAGCTTATCTTCTTTAAACACAAAAGTCTCAAATGTAAAATGTTTGTTACTTTTATGGAATTAGTTGAAATTTTTACCAAAAATATTCCACTCGAAGAATCAACACATAATTTTTAGAAATTGTTAGACCTCGGTGGGAATCAAACCCGTTGGCAACCCGTCAACATTTTCTATAAATAACTTGTTGGTTCTTCGAGCCTGGGTATATATTTGTATTTAAGTATGTATTTAAAATTATATATGTAGTATATCTACCAGTTGCCCGTCACCCATAACACAAGTAATAAGTTACTTACTTTGGGGTCGGACGACCGTGTGTGTAAGTGTCCCATATATTTATTTATTTATTCTTAAAAAATTATCAAACGCTGTGATAGCCTAGCGGTGAGACCGTGCGACTCTTTAGAGACGACATAGTTTCAAACCCCGGGCAGGCACCAATGAGTTTTTCTATTAAAACTAATGTGTCTAATTGATAATTGCAATTTATCACAAGATTTTCGGTGAAGGAAAACATCGTGAGGAAACCTGCATATCTCTAGAGAATTCTAGGGATATGTATAACCTACCAATCCGCATTGGAGCAGCGTGGTATGTCTTAGCTCCAATCCTTCTCTCCAATAACGGAGAGAGGAGGCCTTAGCCCAGCAGTGGGCATAGTAACAGGCTGTTACTTTACTTTATAAATTAGTAAATAATACGTATGTTATTCAAAATATTATTGTGTAATAACTATTTTAGGAGTGCAAACATGATAAAGGCATGATAGGATAAGTCACCTTTATTTTTCCTCTGATAAAATGGTGTTTTTGCACTACGAACTGTATAGTGCTGTACGCCGTCCATAAGCTTCCGTTCTCACCCCCTCCCACTCGATGCCACACGTGCTGGGAAAGTGCCTATTGACAATAAAAAGGTGCTTTAGTGCACGCGTTAAAACTGTAGCGTCGATAAACTCTTATATTTCTATGAAACCATAATAGCTTCGTGGCGCAATCACGACAGCGTGTTCTCACAGAAAATATATGCCTCGGAGCATAAAAGGAAAACTCTTTGATGTTATATATATATATATATATATATATATATATATATATATATATATATATATATATATATATATATATATATATATATATATATATATATATATATCATAAAAATAAAAAAATTGTGCTGTACATAAGACAGCCTTACCGCTCATCAGCGATTTCCAGACATCTTCTACTTTGGATTAGGAAAACTTAATATATGTGTTTGAAAAATACATACACGAAAATTTTGTTAACGTTATAGCTTTTTAATAAGTACAGTCAAGTTAGATCTAAGAAAATATTTCAAGAGATTTCAAACTGTAACTAAACGATGTGTATTTAAATTCAAGGGTGAATATAATATCTAGAATCTCTCTGAATTCCTGTATTTTAAGATTTCAAAGATTAAACTAGTAGACTCGGCTATTCGTTACCTATTTCCGCTTTCCCTTCGCCAAATATTTTGGCTCTAGGGAATCTATGTATATGTGAAACGCTTGAAAATCCAGTTTTCGAAAGTATGCGTCGTGATGACCAAAACATCAGTTACTCAAAATCAAACGAAATCCCACGTACGTTGTGCCTTTACCTTTATACCTTTTGAGACTTTTAGCCGTACTTTCATGACCAAAATTATATACAGCCTGTAATGAAGATTTCACGTCTTACTTTTAGTAATGTGCTTTACTAAAAGTAAGACGTGAAATCTCCATTACAGGACACGAGAAGTGTCACCACATAGAATTCTCAGTAAGAATCTTATGATACTAAAAACCGATGTCTCCGACGTATAGATTATAAAAGTTATATGTCAGTAGATATAAAAAGAATATAAAACCTTCAGTCTCTAAGAAAATAGTCCCCTTTTCGTGGAAGTGACCACCTATATAAAAAACAATGTCTTTCTAAAATCCACAACAAAGAAATTAGAATATAGACTCAGAGTTGTTAATAATGAATTTTATTCAAAAGCTAAGTTTTACAGATAAAATCATAATTTTCATTTTCATCTATCTTAACAAATTTAAAGTAAAACAAAGTCTCGGCTTTAATAAATACTAACACTGAAAATTTATTCAGTAATTAGAAAATTATTATAACTTGAAAACTTTACGCAATTATCCTAGATTAAACAAGTGCTAAAACGCTTCACAGCCTTTTGATTGCAGCTTACACCGCAAACCATCTTTCTTGAAAGTAATTAAAAAGATCATTAAACAACACTGACAAGCGTTTTATTTTTGCGAAGTCTTTTATGAACTTATCGCGAAATAGTATTTAAATAAAACAGATTAATGTGCGACTTTATTTTAAAGTAAATTCTGAGGGGTAAATTTAATTAAACTTAAAATAATAATGTACCGATTTAAGATAATACCCCCAATAAATAAATAATTGCTAATAGCCCCAATATAATCATAATCAAACTTATTATGTTACACTAAAATAGATAAAGAAATGTCGAAAGCTTTGGAGAATGCCTGGAATATAAATGACATACCATTCAACATTAAAGCAACGTCGTGGGCTTAAGTTCTAAGGCTAAGTAGTATGATACGTTTATGGTTTACTTACTGGTTCACTATTAATAAAAAACGAAAGATTAGCTGGTGGCATCGAATTATGGCTGATGCATTCCGCCTTCAACTTCATTCCAGGCTTATAGCGGCGTTTGAGGCCGATCAGCTCTGGGTCACTCTTAGGCAAATCTGTGAACAAACTCATCAGTTATAAAATAGGCAACATTAAAAGCAAATTCCTGAAATTCCGATTAGGTGTTTAATAGTCAGTGCATTCATCAAAGTGTCATAAGTCAAAAAATAAAAGATTTTTATTTTCGACGTGAGTTTAAATCGTCAGTAATGTTAGTCCAAAAAATAATCGCATCATTTTATTAGCAGCTTAATATTAATTGGTCTGATAATTTTTTTTTTCCCTATTATAAAGTACATCACAATGGAAGTACATTATTGGAGTCACAATCTAGCCTTAGAGCTAATAAGCAACTTAATTTTAACCTAAACTCTTAAATTAACTTATATCTATGAACAGGTCCAATGACATATTGACATATGACCAATAGGTCTTTCTTACATAAAGGACTAGTGAGAAGACTGAAAAGGACAAAGCCTTTTGAGTTAGTGTAATATAGTGTTAGTGTAATGTAGTGTTAGTGCTACTGAAAAAAAACACAAGAACGAAGTGTCTCCTATAGTAAGTCTGATAATTAATATTAACAAAACATAATATAATACATTAAAAGAGCCTTATAGTTATTTTCTATATACAAATGTTATTGAACTATTTGTTTTTAAGATAGTTGTCAAAGTAGGTATGTTAACTTCTTATGCCTCCACTTCACTATGATCGACAATCGTGTGATCATCTGTAATCGGCACGATCATCATGCAAGGGTCCACGCGATCATAGGTATTATCATATGATACATTAAATCATACGTTCACATAGCAACTCCCTTGCATTAAAAAACCGTAAATTCCCGGGTTGTAGGCAATCGTAGGCAATCATAGACGATGATTGACGAGTACAGATGAGTATGCCCTAAACACGATCGTGCTTACGCCTAGTCGTCTGTAATCACTGATTTTAAAGAGCCATTATAATATACTTATGGAAGTTAGTTCTTCAAACGCTCGTCATAGTATGCTTCAAGTGATTGCAACATTATACACCCATTTTAATTTATCGAATCCCAGAGACCTTTCAGAGGTCATGTGTGTGACAGGTCTATCAACAATGCGTGCCATCGATCAGGGTGTGATAATTATCATACCCTAATATATAACTTAAATATAAATGTACTAGTTTTTGCCCGCGGCTTCGCTCACGAGGAATTTGCACTGCCACAGTATCTTATTTAAACTACTACTAGCTATTTAAAATACTAGCGTATAAATAGTTTACGATTGTAAATTTAAAGATTGTAAATAAATAAAAAAAACAAATAAGATTTTTATAAGAGTTTAGTTAATGTAATTACCTATAAATGTATTTTATTTACTTATTTCTCTTTAACTTATTGATACGGTAAAAACAAAATAGTGTGAAACAATCGTGAACCTCATTTGGAACAAATAAACTATTCACGATAAGAGCCTAAAATTTGTTTTATGGGCTGTTTTGTTGCTAATGAAATTCCACGCGGTAATTTTACGTCCACTATCGCCGGGTACGATCGACCCGGTTTAGTTACACAATTTACAAGAAATAATTTCTTTTGTCGTGGCAAACGCAACGGAACTAGAATATAAAAGCGAAAAGAACCGTAGCAGGGTAATTCAAACGTTTAAGATGATGCGAGTACCTAATAGATATAGTTTTTTGTACTACGAAATTTTGAACTATACTTTGTTCAATCTGTGCTGGATTATTTGATGAATAATGTATGATTACATTATTACCGTAATGAACGGCATCAATTTTGCTTGTCTTCCGTCGCACCAGAATCTTCGGTATCCACTATCCACCACCAATCACATAAGAATACACAAGCACTGCACAATTCAGTACCACAATCTCAACAGTTGTTTCGCCCCGTAACCGAAGCATCGTCAATAGACAGACTCCACGACAAAATCGCTTTGCTAGTTTCGTCACGACAAAAACGCTTTGCGATTCTCGACATGATATGATCACGTTTTTGCGAGTTTCTCGAGTCGAGTGGATGATTTTCTACGAATTCTGCAGGTATCATGTAGGAAAACGCTACACTTGACATTTAGCATTACATATATATCTTTTTGTCGCGGATTATAAGAATATTTTCACTATTGTATAATACAATTTTTTAACAACGAAATACACGAGCACCTCCGCGCGCGCGCTTTCATACACACCTGCATGCATTCGAAAATAAATTGCTATAGAACAGAGAGATCTTTCTAAGATATAGTGAAATAAACGAACATATATAATTAAAAAATTGCAGAACGTTAACCATTTTTCGCACGTGACTAAACGTTTGAAAAGAATATGCTTGGAAGAAAGTTTGAAAGTAAATAAAAAAGTTTGAAAGCAGAAAGGGAAACGTGACCTTAAAAAGACATTTTAAGTCACGTTTCCCCCAAATTACTCACCGACAACGTACATGGAGCCATGTACTTGCGCCGTCAGGAATGAAGGCGCGTCGGCCGATACTTCGCACGTATACCTTCCATGGGCCCTCCGCGTCGCTTCTTTTATTGTAAGTTGTTGCGCGTCGCTCTCGTCACGCTGCACAAACATTATATTAAAGTCAACGTACCAATTTAAAAAGTTTCTAATAGTAAGAGAAATGTAGTATAGATAGTTTACTTCTCATTATATAGATTTAACTAGCTGTGCCAACAAGGGCTTCACCCGCGTGGAATTCAGTGAAGCTTTCCTGAATTTTCGCCATTTTATACAGAAAAGTAGTTATTCTGAGTTAACCGTAAGAGATAAAGAAATGCTATCGCAGTCCTTTTTTATAGTATTTTTATATATTTACAATTCTTTACTACATTACTTTAACGTGTCCAGCTGGTTGACGCAGCGCACGCGATCTCTTCAACACAATTTTCATAATACCGATATATACTTAAACCAATTGGAAGTATAGCACTATCTTTGGTGAAAACCGTACAAAAATCCGTTTAGGAGATTTAGAGAAAATCGATTACCTAGAGACAGACAGATTTTTGGGACTTTGTTTTATAACAAGTATAGATAGTAAGTATGTAGAGTACTTGTGGATTGTGGTAGCAGTGATAGTTTGTAGTGCATGCGCTTTTAGAATCCTGCATGTATCAGGTATGCAAAGGGTTAGTTCACTCTACATCTAGCATTATAAATTCAAATTCAAATTCAAATTAGTTTATTTGCCAAAAACATGGTAACAACAGGTGGAACAAGATATTAGCAACATTTAGTATCAACATGTTTAGTCATATGTCTGACATGCAAATTTTATTAACTTATTATTATATTTTATTATTTTATTATTATGAATTATTTTATGTTAATCTAATTGTAATGTCATAATGATTATAATATTTTATTTATATTATATATTTAAATGAATATTAAATTCAAGAAACTCTTCCACCGAGTAAAAACATTTATCGACTAACCAGGAATGTATTTGTTTTTTAAACAAAGGCAAAGGCATATCCTTAATTGGTTGCGGCAATTTATTATATATCCGAATCATCATATGATGGCAAGTTTTAGAACTGAGAGCGGTTTTACAAAACGGATAATGTAACTTGTTGGGATATCGCGTGTTAAATGAAACAATGTTAGAGCACACTTCAAAGAATTCCGTCCTATATTGTTTAACAAAGCATGCTATCTCATAGATGTATATGCATGGCAGCGGTAATACTTTGAGGTTCCGAAACAATGGTCTACAGGACTGTGTTGGGTCAGTATTGCATATAGCACGAATGCACTTTTTTTGGATTATAAATGCTCTATTGCTATCACTAGCATTTCCCCATAGTATAATACCATACCGAATTACAGATGCTACGTATCCGTGATATGCTATTAGAGCTGTTCTTAAATCAGTTATTTTCGAAATCCTTCTTAACACGTAAACGAATTTGTTTATTTTATTGCAAATATTCTTAATATTAAAACTCCACGTGCAGTATTCGTCAACGGTTATACCCAAGAATGTCATTGTTTGTAATTGCTCTATAATTTCATTGGAACATGTCACTGTGCGTTTAAGAACACTCATTTTTCTATTTTTAAATATAATATATTTCGTTTTGTTTAAACTTAAACATAGATTGTTATTAATTAGCCATTTATTGATGTCATGTAATGTTTTATTTATTGAACCAGAATTGTCACTATTCTTCTTACATGGTATGACAACTGATACATCATCTGCATACATTATACATTTATGTTGGGTGCAATTTGGCAGATCATTAATATATAGCAGAAAAAGAAGCGGCCCTAATATACTGCCCTGAGGCACACCAAAAGGATTGACTTCTGACTCTGATCTAAAAGTAGTAACATAATTTTTTTCATTGAGCTTCGATATTTCAACCAATTGCGTCCTATTACTTAAATAGCTCTTTAACCATGATAAACACTGTCCGCGTAATCCGTAGATTTCACATTTTGTCAATAATAAATTATGTGATACGTAATCAAAAGCTTTCTTCATATCGCAAAAAATAGTACAGGCTGGATTTCCTTTGTCGATGTGTTTAATAATCTCTTGAACTAGCATAAATACTGCCATAGTTGTTGATTTCTCTCTCTGAAACCCAGTTTGCTCATGTTTAATTATCTTATATTTCTTCACGAAGCTATTTATTCGCTTAGCCATCGCTTTTTCAAAAAATTTTGAAAACACGGAAAGTAGTGAAACCGGTCTATAGTTGTTTAGATCAGTAGGGCACCCTTTTTTATGTAGAGGTTTAATTAAAGATTTTGCGAGCCTCGATGGAAATGTTCCACATATAAAGGAAATGTTTATTAATTCACTTAAAATCGGTGATATTTCATCAACAATTTCTTTTAAAATTTTAGTACTAATACCATCGATACCAACTGAATTTGTATTTTTCAAAGAACGAATTATAGTTTTAATTTCCTCTGTGGTGCATGGTTCTAAGAAAATTGAGTAACTATTTTGAGCCCTATTTAAAGTCAATGAATTTTCTTTTAACATCTTTGATTTATTTTGAATATCTATAAATACTTTATTAAAAATTTGTGCCATTTCACTGGGATTACTGATATTCGTATTATTGTGTTCAATTTTTTCTATTCCTTTTATTTGATCATAAGTTTTTTTGTCATCTCCCTTTATTACTCCATGCGGCTTTACATTTATTACTAGATTTTGCGATAAATGCTTTATTTGAATTTTTTTGCGCTTTATTTATGCATAATCTTAATAACTTCCCATAGATTAAGTAATGTTTTTTATCTTCTGCCCTTTTATATTTATAGCATTTATATCTTAATTTTCTTTTTGTTTTGGAAGATGTTTTCAAACCCCGTGTCAACCATTTAGTTGTTGTATTTCGATTAATAATTTTGATTCTTATATTAGGAAAGCAGAGGTCATAAAATAAATTAAAGTCGTCATAAAAACTTTCAAAAATTACATTAAAATTACTTTCGGGTCCATAATCGTTAATACATTTCTTCCATGTAAGTGCTTTCATGCACTCTTTGAATTTAATTATATTTTCATGGCTATAATCTTTCACTGTAACAAAGTAATGCGTCAAAGTTTGGGGTTTATTTTCTAGAATAAAAGTTATTATTTGACAGGTGTTATGATCCGAAAGTTCAGATTGAACGACAGCTGATGAAGCAACTGTTTTATTACTAGCTATCTGATCTATGCATGTATTACGGCGTGTTGGTTCTTTTATATGGCACTGGATATTGTAATTCTCTAGTAACATGGTAAATTGTTGAGTTATCTTAGTATCCATTAGTAAATCAATATTTATATCCCCGGTAATGATGATACGTTTTTTAGTGTTTTTATATTTATCAAGCATTTTATCTAATTTATCAAAAAATATGTTAGTATCTGAGTTAGGAATTCGATAAACACATATAACTATACAATTTAAGTCCAATAACTCTATTGCACAACATTCAAAGCAATAAATTTGAGCTAATTTTTCTGGCAACTTGACTTCTTTTGTTTTTATACATGATCTCGTGAAAATACAGACACCTCCGCGTTTTGCATTTCTCGAGAAATATGCAGACAGATTAAAATTTCGGAGTCTTGCGTTCGATTCAGACCCAGATTTTATAAACGTCTCAGACAAGCAAACTACCTCGATATTTATGTTTTTATCCTTTAATTCATCAATAAAAATTTCCAAAGAATCACGTTTATTAAGGTAACCCGCTATATTTTGGTGCATAATAGAACACGTATATGTTTTATCCCTAGTTGCAACGAAAGGAACTATTTTTATTGGTCTCATTTATAAAATTGTTGTCATTGTGCTCCCTATTATCATTAGTTTTAGATATTATTTTAAAATAAAAAGGAATTGTCCCTGGTTTGTAGCCGCTCTCAGTATTCTCACTACATTTTTTATTCATATCTGATACAGAAAGTGATTTTTTATTTTTATTCATTTTGCTAAAATAAAAAGGTATAGTTCCCGGATGATAAATGCTGTTTACTTTGTGTATTTTTTGTTGTCCATTGTATTTCAATTAATAATTTTCATAATAGTCACTGTAGTCAATTATAAAGTTAATTTTTTTACATAAGTCTGTAAGGAAGCTTTTTATATTTTTATAATTACTATCTATTTTTACAAAATGTCCTTTATTACAATTTTTACTATACAATTGCAACATATTATTAAGTCTTTTTTCATTCAGGTATAGATTATTCATTATGCTTATTATAATAATATTTACATTTTTTCCCAACAAATTTATTATTACACCTAAATCTATACCTAGTTTCGTTGGATTAGTATCATTTTCTCCTAAACACAGTATTACTTTGTCATGACATGTTATTTTAGAGTTCCGGATACATTTTATGAATTCTTCTGTTAAAGCATGTGGCTTAGTAATTGATTGCACCGAATATTTCTCGTAAGTACTCTCTTGTCGTGAATATATTAAATGTGACGCAAAATCAATACATTGTTGAGTACCGAAAATCCAAATTTTTCTGTTTTTGTTGTGGTTTGACTGGATTTTGACTTTTGTCTTCAACTTATTGTATTTGTTTAGTCGATTTTCATCATAACTTTTAGGGTAGTTTTTTTCTTCACATTTCATTTTGCTTTCATTGTCTATAATTCTACCCTCTTTTTTATCTTTTGCGCCTGTATTTTTGCTGTTGCTACTTCCTTGATCATTCATAGTTTCTTTTGAGTAAATTGCGCCTTCCTCAATATGTAAGTTATTATCTGGAGCCTCTGAAATATTTGTTCTAAAATCTTCGGAAAGACATTTTGAGTTATTTGTGCAGTCAATATGGTTTTCTGAATTTTTCTTTTTTTTGCCGCTCATAGGCGTCATACATAAATTTCTGTACCTTGTTTTTTTTGTTTCCACTTGTTTTATATAGTTTTTTAAGTTATAATTTTCTAATAATAATGATTCTATTTCTAAATGCGAGCTGTCAAGTTCTGCTTGTAATTTAAGTAAATGTTCCTTAAGTTCACAAATTTGTAAATTTCCTGCGCGAATAGATAAATCAGGTACAGAGTGCGATGTATCGTCCAGTTCGGATAATTAACTTTCATCAAGATAATTTAGAGACGACGTTGAAAACCTTCGTTTGCTTCTTTTAGTTACGTTATCATTCATGGATATATCGAATGCCATTATTAGAATTCATACGACTAATGCCCTCTTTTGTCATTCGATTGTACTAAGTAACACTCGTATTGATAGCGCGCAATAAGAAGTATGAAAGTTATCCGCTAGATGTCATCCATTGTTTATTTGTAATCTTTCACCTGATTGGATGTTTGTTTTATAAAGTAGAAAAATAATTTAAACAATGTTCATAACGGCGCAAAGTAACACAAACAATTCAAATGTATTTATTTTCCCCATTAATTAAATGAATTATGTTAAATACTATAAATAAGAAATGTTCAAAGGATATATTTCCACTTATTTTGTTTTAGTATCCATTTTTGCAGAAATTTCAACAGTTACCTTTATGTCGACAATTAAGTTGTTTAACGTATTTTATACTCGACACTAACAATAACACTGAGTCACTACACCATGTGTTCTCTTTTGATTTACTTTTTTGCACTAAAGAGGATTTTAAAAATAATATTAATTTTATATATAATATACACAAAAGAATGTTGATACTCTTTTCGAATATACAACAATGATTGGCGACCGTGACATGACTCTGACCTTTCGGATCTTCGGATAATACTACCCCATTATGACAATATTCATAAGCTATTTTCCTTATTAAATATAAACAGACGCGCTGCGCCAGTCTCATTATTACGCTGCTATTCTTTATATTAAAATGTGAAAATAATAGAAATAAGTTTCTTAAACGGTTCTATTTTTTTTAATACTGTTATAACGCACACTTAGTACTAAAGTGACCTAATTAAAAAAAGCGTGATGTCACAAATGTCATTGAAATAGAGATCACAATGTATCTAACTCAATAATGCCAAATTTTGAATTACGTCTTTTTATTACTAGGCGTGAGATTATCATTTACAGACAAAAGGTTTTTTAGTTATACTGAAAGTATATGTTTAATGTAACAAGTAGGCTATAAATAATATATGATTGATATAACATCAAACATCCTTGTGTGGAATTGCTATATTATTGTTTATAATTTTTACAAATTATATTTCAAAAATACGATTCTCGTAATTCATCATTATCCTCCTGCCCTTATCGCACTCTAAGTGGGGACGGCACATCATGTTATAAACATATTGTCACATGATTTGGCTACGTATTTTACAACCGGCCGCCTGCCTGACGTCAACTTACCTTGGTCGTATTTTACGACCCCTCGGTAAGAAATGAGGGTGGTCTATTCTACTCGGCCGGATACCACACGGCGGTGATACTCGTTATTTACAAGCGTTACTTTGAGGAATTCCATATTCAATATACCCACGACAAAATCGTAATGACGGCATTGCGATATTGTCAAGGAGCCTAAACGATCGTAGAGATTTTGGTGGTGGTGTACATTGTTGCTGGCGGAGGTATCTTGGGATACATGTTGGGATACTTGTTCTGCATGTGTAATGTACGTCAATTTTGCCTGCTTCATACACTTAGCATTACATACATTCGCTTAGCACGCGAGGATTAAAGCAGAGTAGTTGTTATAGTTTCTAAAATATACATTGATTATAAGCTTATGGTACATCAAAAACTTTACCCGTTTATAAATTCTTCTAATCTATTGACTGGTGTTCTAAATGTTTATAGGGAAATCAACTTAAAAATCTATTTTTGAACAATAATCATTTCACAAGTTGTTGAACCTTATCGAGCGCTTTGAATCGTAACAGTATTGAATGAACTCTTCCGGGAAGTGGCGGTAAATAGCTACCTTAAATATATAGTTTGACTCATTTTAAAATAACCACTTATTTTATGACAAACACTTGAATTGATTGATTAACTTTGGAGCCAACTTTTTTAAACCTCAAAGTGCGAGCTAATAAATCAATCATTAAAGTAAAAGAATAAGTAAGATTGATGTGAAATAATTTTTAGAATTGTGTATTGTGGTGGCGGTAAGTAAACCTCCAAAGGTTTGTGCATGTGTTTTAACGAATCCTGCATCTATCAGATATGATAACGGTTAGTCCAATCTACATTTAGCAATTATTTTGCTATAATCCGCGATTAAGTAAATAGTAAATATATATAGTGCTTAATGTATAGTGGACTATCCGTTTTTTCATACCCGATACATGCAGGATTAGTAAAAACACATGCACAAACCTCCAACACCGCCACCACAATACACAAGCACTACACACATTCACTATCATAAACTCAACAATCGTTTCGCCCCGCAACCGAAGCATCATCAGGAAATAGACTCCACGACAAAATCGCTAAGCATTTCGCTCAAAAATCGCAACAAAATTATTTTTATAACTTTTTTAGTATGGATCTCCGCAAAGTAAAACACCTAATTCTATAAATTACGCAACTTTATATTTATAAGCCGGCGCTAAAACAAGAACCATTTGAATACTGCAAATTGGAAAACAAAATTATTTTAAGCTCGCAAATCCAAATCGCAAATCCTTTATTATTACTGTAAATAGCCCTTTACGGTCGAAAGTAGGTAAATATTTGCTAGCTTCTTTGTGAAGTTACTGCTCCGCTGTGATTTGAATATGTAAAAAATGCCTTGAATAAATCTTTAGTTAGTCTCGACAAACCCTTTCTGTACTACACTATCTAAAATAAATAAGAAGCCACGTTTCGCTTCCTCGAGTCGAATCGAGTCGAGAATAATTATTTTGGGAACTTTTTGATTTGAAATTGCTATGATCCGCGCTTGAATCTATATAATGCTAAGTGTATGAAGCAGGCAGCGTTCACATACCTTATATATGCAGGACCAGTCACCAGACGTATCACGAAACGCCGCCACCAGCAACACTCCACACAATCACTACATACACTCTCTACTACAATATCTACAATCGTTTCGCCCCGAAAAATTTAATATACAATTTAATAGAAACAAAACAAACTGATCAAATCAAATCTTGCCAGTCTTAATTAGGTTTATAAATAGAATCTGCGATTTTGTCGATGAGTCTATCTCCTGACGATGCTTCAGTAACGCGGCAAAACAATTGTTTAGATCGTGGTAGTAAATGTGTGTAGTGCTTGTGTATTGTTGTGTTATTAGTGGCGCTACCCGCCACTAATAACACTGCGTGAGTTTTTTTCATATTCCGCATGTATCAGGTATGAGAACGGATAGTTCACTCTCCATTTAGCATTACAGGTAATAAATAAATATATTTATCGGACACTTACACACACGGTCGTCCGTCCCCAAAGTAAGTAACTTAATACTTGTGTTATGGGTGACGAACAATATGGTAGATATACTACATATATAATTTTAAATACATACTTAAACACAAATACACACCCAGGTTCTAAGAACCAACAAATTGTTGTTGACCCGCGGAGCTGAAGGCAGGGTAACTACCCACTGCGCCAACGGGCCAGGTAGTTTCTTTATAATTAATACTATCCTGCATAAATGAACATTTATCGAATTTTATTCTGAGACCGACATTCCGCAACCGTTCGAAAAGGCATTTCAAATTATGAATATGCTCGGCTCGATCACGACCCGTCACGGCAATATCATCAAGATATACTACAACACCATTTAAACCGCGCAGGGTTTCCTCCATAAACTTTTGAAATTTTTCCGGGATGCAGTTTAAACCAAACGGAGTGCGTCTATAAACAAACGTGCCTAAGTGGGTAGTGATAGCCGTGCATGGTTGGGAATCTGCTTCGAGTAATAATTGTTGATAAGCATTCGTGAGGTCAATCTTAGAGAATTGTTCCCCAACGGTCAACGCTGCAAAGAGTTCCTCGATTCGTGGCAAAGGGTAGGGCTCGCGTGCTAATTTAGGATTAATTGTAACCTTGTAATCGCCGCAAATGCGTATTTCACCTGATTTCTTAATAACCGGTACAATAGGTGTACCGTATTCAGAATAATCAACTTGATAAATCGTACCCTCGGCCACGAGACGATTCAATTCTTTTTCCACCGGTTCGCGTAACGCCAGAGGTAAATGTCTAGCCTTAATGAAAATGGGAACTTCTTCTCGTAACTTTAATGATAATCTTTTCGTACACGTTCCTAATCCTGAAGAAAACACAGTAGGAAATTCCTGACGGAGATTTTCCACGAAGTTTTCATCGTTAAAGTGACACAAAAAATCGTTAATTTGCACCGTACTTATATTTAAATGGTGTAACCAGGAACGGCCCATAAGAGGTGGACCCCCGTTTTTTATAACAAATAATTTTAGTTTCTTTGCATTATATTTTCCCAAAACAACGTCAACTAATAAATAACCCTCGGGCTCAATCAAAGTTCCCGTATACGAACGCAGTCGAATGTTTTTCTTATGCAAGATAATATCTTTAAAGTATCGCATATAACAATCAAAATTAATAGTAGCTAACTTACTGCCAGTGTCCAGCTCGAACGTTAATAACAATCCGTTCACTTCTACGCGCACACAATAAGGACGGTCGTCAAATCCGCTCACATTTAAGCTATATAAATCGCATTCAGAATCACTATCACTATCTAGAAAATTATGGCTCTTACGCCGTACACGACCTTCACTAATGTCGCCCTCGAGGCGTCGCTCCGAACCTCTCACTCGACACATAGATTTTAAATGCCCCTTTTGTCCGCAATTATCACAAGAATGATTTTTAAAACGACACCAATCGGGGCGATGATTCCGCCCGCAACGCCAACACGCCGCCGAGGCCGGCCCCGCGGCCGCCGGCGAGCCCGCGCCGCCGCCGCCGGAGCCGCGAGGCGCTCGGGCCGCCGACACTCGATGCACCGGCTCCGTCGCGTGCGCCGCCGTCGCGGAGCCCGCCTCGCTCGAAGCGCTCGCCTGCGCGTGCCTGTCCGCCGCTTCCAATGCCAAGGCCAACAACTCCACGGCTCTTTTATAATTCAATTCGGGTTCGGCGAATAAACGAGATCTCATATCATCGTTCGCCAGGCCGGATACGAATTGATCCCTCAAATTTTCTTCGAGCGTCGATCGAAAATTACAAGTGCTCGCCGAATGTTTTAGCGCTTGAAGATATTGACTGAGGGATTCGCCAGCCCTCTGCCGGCGCAAACGAAAAACGTGTCTTTCCGCAATGTCGGATCTTTTTGGTTCGAGATGTTCACCGACTAACCTCACTAAGTCAGCAAATGATTTCGATTCTGGATTGTTCGGTGCGCACAGGTCGCACATTAAGTCGTATGTGGCTTTGCCGACTAATCAAATCAAACTAATCAAAGTGGCTACCTTCAAATGATCATCAATCTGGTTAAGTTCGATAAATTGTTCCACGCGTCTAATGTACGCCGACCACTTTTTACTCGTTAGATCAAAACACTCAATTTTTCCAATAGGCATTCTGAATAACACTGTACACGGTACTGATTACTGACTTTAAACAACACCTAGATAATTTTACTCGTCGCCAGTTAGATACTATAATATTAAATGCATAATATGTGGCGGAGCAACAATTAAACAACCGAGTCGGTGACACAACTGTTTTATTTTTACTAATACCTACCTACATACACAACAATTAATAGCAAATCCATTTCCATTGTTTTTGTACTGGCTTTTAATAAAGCTTTTTACACCTTTTTACATAACTTTTTTTTTAAAAAGCTCTGTACGTAGCTCTATTTTACGATCAAGCTTTGTATTAAACTCTGTAAGTGCAGACACTTTATTATAATTTGCCTTAATAATTTAGTCCACTTTAGCGCTAGTGAACTAATCTAATTTATAATGTTTTGTACTAGCTTCTTCTTTACTTCTTTATTTTTCATTAAACTAATTTTTAACTTTTCATTAAAGAGATCCATAACTTGAAGAACAATAAATCACTAGCGTTTTTTAAATAGCGTGATGTCATTAATGTCATTGAAATAGAGATCACAATGTATGTAATGTAATTCAATAATGCCAAATTTTGAATAACGTCTTTTTATTACTAGACGTGAGATTATCATTTACAAACAAAAGGTTTTTTAGTTACACTGAAAGTATTTGTTTAAACATCATTGTTTAAACAAATACTTTCGGCATACGTAGCTCTGTACGAAGCTCTATTTTACGATCAAGCTTCATATTAAACTCTGTAAGTGCAGACACTTTATTATAATTTGCCTTAATAATATAGTGCACTTTAACGCTAGTGAACTAAATTAATTTATAATTTTTTGTACTAGCTTCTTCTTTACTTCTTTATTTTTCATTAAACTAATTTTTAACTTTTCATTAAAGAGATCCATAACTTGAAGAACAATAAATCACTAGTGTTTTTTAAATAGCGTGATGTCATAATTGTCATTGAAATAGAGATCACATTTAATTCAATAATGCCTAATTTTGAATTACGTCTTTTTATTACTAGGCGTGAGATTATCATTTACAAACAAAAGGTTTTTAGTGAAACTGAAAGTATTTGTTTAAACATCCTTGTTTAAACAAATACTTTCAGTGTACGTAGCTCTGTACGAAGCTCTATTTTACGATCAAGCTTCATATTAAACTCTGTAAGTGTAAACACTTTATTATAATTTGCCTTAATAATTTAGTGCACTTTAACGCTAATGAACTAAATTCATTTATAATTTTTTGTACTAGCTTCTTCTTTACTTCTTTATTTTTCATTAAACTAATTTTTACATTTTAATTATTTTTTTTAAAAAAATCAACGTCCAATATCCCAAGCTACTGATGGTTAGAACTCCTGAGTGAAGAACTTCCTCACAATTCGTGCTCTATCAAACAATATTGCCTTCTGCATCCGATTCTTGATCCAACAATTACCGAAAATCTCTTACTCTACTGCAACTCTCTTACTGGACCGTTGGCGCAGTTGGTAGTGACCCTGCTTTCAACTTCGCCTTCGATTCCCGCCAAAAGCCAACATTTTCTAGAAACAATTTGTTGGTTCTACGAGTCTGGGTGTATATTTATGTTTAAGTTACTATCCCACCGCATAGGCCCCCTGTCTCCGTTTTTGGAGAGAAGGATTGGAGGTAAGACCTAACACGCTGCTCCAATGCGGATTGGTAGGTTACACATATCCCTAGAATTCTCTAAAGATATTCAAGTTTCCTAACGATGTTTCCTTCACCGAAAAGCGTGTGATAAATTGCAATAATCAATTAGACCTATAAGTCTTAATGGAAAAACTAATTGTTTTCTGCCCGGGATTTGAACCCTTGGTCGTCTCTAAAAAGTCGCACGGTCTCACCGCTAGGCTATCACAATAAGTAACAATGATAGTTTAAAACATTAATGTCCCAAAATAGGAAACCTGCTTATTTTACCAAGACAGTTTATTTTTATAACACGATAAACACGTAAGTGTTTAATAATCGTACAAGTCAAGGTTTATAGCAAGACTCCAAGGCACAAACGATGTAACGCGTAAGCGTCTAATAAGCTAAGTTAACCTAATATGTTTAAGTAAGTATTTAAAATTTACATAAATTTACGAGTTACGCCGTGTGGTATCCGGCAGAATAGAATAGACCACTCTCCTTTCTTACCGAGGTGTCGTAAAAGGCGACTAAGGTAAGTTGACGTCAGGCAGGCGGCCGGTCGTAAAAAAACGTAGCCAAATCATGGGACAATATGTTTGTATCATGTTGTGCCGACCCCACTTGGAGTGGGATAAGGGCAAGAGAATGATGATGAATTTACGAGTTGTCTGTCACCCATAACATAACTATTAAGTTACTTACTTTGGCGACGGACGACCGTGTCCTTGTCCCATATATTCATTCATTAATTATTTATGTTAAAAAATTATTTTTGACGTAGTGTAAATGAACGATGGGCACATTTACTTAAATATTGCGAATCAAGAGACGGATTTTTTCATTCAAATGAAAAAACGAGTTTGTTTTGAGTGAAATTAAAATGTTTTTTCACAGCTTAGTAAACAATCTTGTAACATCACAAATCTGTTTTTATTATCGTCGGCAAAAGGTTTTTACAGTGACGTCTAAAACAAAAGACGTTGTGAAACAATCTGCTTTGTTTTATTTTTAATTAGTTTATCCACTTTGCTCTCGGTTTTTTACTTGTACACTTATACAAAAAATATTTTACTGTTATAACAAGTTTATTTCTTGTTCTTTCAGAGGCTAAAACACCTTTCAAACATATGTCAAATATAACAACAGTTTCTCGATAATATTACATATTATTAAATAAAGTCTCCCGTCACGTCTGTCTGTCTATTCGCGATAAATCCAACTGAGCAGATGATACGGTTATAAAAAAAATAAAAATAAAACTACTTTATTGCACAAACTAAAATAGAACAGATACAGAAAATATTAGTCATAATTGTAAGTAGTGCAAAGGTGTTCTTTAGGTGTAAGATTTGCTACATAGCAAATTCATAACATTACGGCTTTTTGGGGAAATAAGAAAAAGCCCATGAAAATATGATTAGTGTTATCTCTCCCAGGTTTGTGCTCCTAGAAGACATAACCTATCCAGTATCGGGTCATAATTCGTACATACTGTTTCAATGTTTCGTTTTCTTTCTCATTAGGTATAAAGCAATTATGTAATTAGGTACCAAAATATTTATCTATAAAATTATAATTGTAATCATCATTCTCCTGCCCTTATCCCACACTCTAGGTGGGGTCGGCACAACATGTTACAAACATGTTGTCACATGATTTGGCTACGTATTCTACGACCGGCCGCCAGGCTGACGTCAACTTACCTTAGTCGCCTTTTACGACACCTCGGTAAGAAATGAGGGTGATCTATTCTTTGCAGCCGGATACCACACGGCACATACCTTAGTCGCCTCTTACTACACCTCGGTAAGAACGGAGGGTGGTCTATTCTATTCTGCCGGATACCACGCGGCGTAAAATAATAATTGTTAATTGATAATTAAATCAATGTTTAATTTGGTACAATTAGACATTGATTGATTTTGAACTTTCATTGATTTTACATTATAAAATTGTCTTATCTATACTTATTTTAAAAATCCCAAAAAGCCTGTCTGTCTGTATGTAATTGATTTTCTCAAAATCTACAAAATGGATATTTGTACGGTTTTCACCAAAAGATACTGCAATACTTCCGAATGGTTTAAGTAAATAGTACATATCGGTATTATGTAAATTGTATTGAAGAGATCACGCAGTTGTTAAAAAACTTGCTTGCTCGGAGCTTTAGTCGCATGCACTGCAGAAACCAGCAGACATACACTAAAGTAATGTACTAGAGAATTGTTGATCTATAAAAGTACTACAAAAAAGTCTGCAATAGCATGTCTCCATCTTATATGGTTAACTCACAATAACTACTTTTATGTTTAAAATTTGAATTCGAGAAAAAAATTGTGACACGCTGATTTCCACGCAGGCGAAGCCGCTGGCACAGCAAGTATAATAATAAATAAATAAATATATGGGACAATCACACACAAGGCCGTCCGTCCACAACATAACTTAATATTTTTGTTATGGGTAACAAAGAACTGCGAGCGCTATATATCATGTACATATATAGCTTTAAATAAATACATGTATATATACCCGGACTCGAACCAACAAATTGGATTTTTAAGAAAATATTTGCCGGCATCAGGAATGATACCTTCGACCGACGGAGCTGAAAGCAGAGTCACTTCCGCCAGTATTAACGAGCCAGTAAATACTACATCATATTATTAAATTAGTCGGAAAAATAAGATAACGTGAAGTCAAAGTTGGCGAGTATGGCGTTATAAAACTACATTAGACGTATTACGCCTATATATGACATTAACAATTTGGTACTAAACAAAAGCAAAGACCCTGGCTACGAAACTAAAAACTTAAGCTACGTCATTATGACTTAATGGATTAGGTATTTCTAAAAGCTGTGCAAAAACTATTTGACGAGCGTTAATTACTACGTCTAAACTTTTTCTTATATAACAATAATGACGCTGTATATACAAGGGTGTTCAAGGGTGTTCCCTTCAAGGACAAAGTTTTTTAGCCATTTACTATCTTGTAACTAGAGGAGTAGCTATCATTTTTATCATCTATATAATCCTCAGTAGTATAGTAGGCTTTTTGTATCAGCCTCCCTTTAACAGCACTTTTAAATTGCTGTAGTGGCAAAAATAAAATCGATTGCGGGATTTAATTATAGAACCTTATATCTAAAGCAATAAATGACTTATTTACTTTTGCAATGCGCAAAGCGGGAACCGCAAGCTTATGTCGGTTCCTACTTCGCTTATTATATACATCGCCAATCCTTTTATAATTATGCATATTCTTATGCACAAACATTATCAGTACACACGAAGGCTATATGTTACGAACGGAATGTAAGTTCAACTTAATCAATCTTGAAAACTTGTCAGTATTTTACTAACAACAATCACTATAAAACATACAGAAGCTATAATATAATTATTTTGCTATAATCCGAATTTGTTAAGAGAATCTATGCTAAACGTATGAAGCAGGCAATATTCATATACTTTACACATGTAGGACAAGTCACCAGCGACAATTCACAAAAAACACACACAATCACCACTGCAATCTCTACGATCGTATCGCCGCGAAACCGAAGCGTCACCAGAAGGATAAGCTCCACGACAAAATCGTAATTCACTACACCTTTTTACGCGAATGTTGCCTGCTTTATACACTTAGAATTAAATAGATTCTCTTAACAAACGCGAATTATAGCAAAATAATTTTATTTTAGGAGTTCCACAAAATAACGCCTGCTTCTATAAATCATATAAAACATACATTTTATTGAAACATTTAAATTGGTAAAAACCGAATCGCTACAAAACAATACACACAATCACCACTAGTCACTAATCACTCTACGATCGTATCACCACGAAATCGAAGCATAAATTTTAATGTTCAAAATTCAAATTAAAAATATTCTTTATTCAAGTAAACTTGTAAACAAGTGCTTTTGAATCGTCAACTTTACTGCTGGTTCGGAAAGCTGTTCCTACCGAGAAGAACCAGCAAGAAACTCGGCGGTTGCTCTTTTTAAAATATAAATCTTAGAACTAGTTACATTTATTTATTACTGTCTTGTACAGGGCAGAAGTGCACCTATATCCACACATCCTTATCATCTAAGTAATCTTCAACAGTATAGTAGGCTTTCTGTATCAGCCTCTTTTTAACAGTGGTTTTAAACTGCTGTAATGGCATGGCCAAAATTGATTTCGGAATTTTATTATAGAATCTTATACCCATACCCACAAACGATTTACGTACTTTTGCTAGGCGCAAAGCAGGAGTCGCAAGCTTATGTCGATTCCTACTTTGTCTATTATATACATCACCTATCGTTTTATAATTCTTTATATTTTTATGTACAAAAAAAATGAAACATTTAAATTGGTAAAAACCAAGTCGCTACAAAAGATAAAATCAAAACTTACATTTACTTCTATGCCAGATATTGGGAACACTTTCAAGGGTGGAACATCCCGAGGTGAGTATCTGTAGAATTCTCTATCGCCCCTGTACCACTTCACCTGATACAGGTCTTCGTTTTCCAAATCATACATACATCTGAGTACGATTGGTTTGCCTCTCTCTACAGCCTCAGGTATAACCATGTAGACATTTCGTAGGCACCACGTTCCTGCCGACAAATATTATGAATAAAAAAAATGTTATATAATATATAACAAATTATGTGTGAAAAATTATTTGTTGATTAAAATAAAATAAATTAATAAATATATATTTATTTAAATATATATATGGGACACTTACACATGGTCGTCCGTCTCCAAAGTAAGTAACTTAATACTTGTGTTATGGGTGACGGGCAACGGGTAGACATACTACATTTATAATTTTAAATACATACTTAAGTACAAAATATATACACATACGCTCGAATAACCAACAAATTGACCAAAATGTAGTACACTGTTCCATAAATAAAGGTTTTACTACCAAAACCATAAATATTCTAGAACCAAAATTTATTTACTTAGTAGAATTTAATATGAAAAGTAGTATGAAAAAAAAATTTTTTTTTCAGTTAAAAAAAAAAGTCAGAATGCAGTTAAAATTCAATATGATTTTTTTATATAAAATTAATAATGTCCAGAATCAAATTTTATAAGGAACACCTTACCTGCTCATTTATACTATTTACTTAACTAATATATACTACCTTTATTATTAATGAAGAAATGAATGTCTTTGCAATGTATTGCTGATGATATTATATTATAAAAAGCTCGTTATTCCCTCGAAATACTTTAAATAAAGCAATGCGTAAAATAAAAAAATAAAAAAATTAGTATTAAAGGGCCACATATTGATGGATTATCTATTTCTGGAGCCACATGCTCGATTTTGATAACTCAATACGTGCTGTCATGACAACGTAGGAGGTAGGATGATCCGAGATATATAAAGTTTTTAATACTCTGCTTTGCTGTTATGCGGATTAGCAAAACCCAAAGGTCTCCAAAGCTTCCTCAACAACGTTTCCCTTCGAGGTTGTCCAAACAGGTCAATTTACGTTCTCCACCCTACTAGTAAAACCTTACCCCAAAAACGATTTAATGTTCTCATACGATGCTATGTTAAAATCGCAAAAATATCTAATCCAACAAAAAATAAGACGTAAATTTCACCGTAAATAACAAACGAGCGCAAACCCTCAACCAAATAAAATATATTTGGTCCTAGGATTAGAACTATTATTTAAGCACATGGGAATTTAAAAGTAAATTCAGAAGAGCCCAGAATTAAATCCAAATTGTCCAGAATCACGGTACCTGATCCTTTGTTCATTGCAGGTATGATAAAACACTCAGACAACATTCTATAGATGTGAAACTACAATAAATCACTCAAACGTTTCACCAGGGAATAACTCTAGCAGGAAAACTACAGAGTACTATTTTACAGTTACCATGCTACGAAACTGGAGCAAATATATTTTGATTCCCTCCCAAAAACAACTCATAAACAACCATACAAAATTCAACATAATAAATATAAAATACATTTACTTCTTCATTGCTTTAAGATATCCCCAAAGATTTTACAACGATTGCATTAGATATGCAAAATTATGTAGAAGCTCGATTGTATAGTAAACTTGTTCAGAAATAATGTTATATTGTTAAGTTATGAACGCTCCGGGATGATAAAATCTCTCCCACGAGGATTTTCGAAGCAACAGGTGGAAATAATATTAGAAGTTACTACACAAAGAGGATACATTATGAAAAAGTATTTTATGTAACATTATAGTATATTATAATAAGCCCAGTATTTTTATAAATATAACAGCCGCAAGACAAAGGTCTCCTCTCTGATTTAACATTACAGGTTCAATATTATATTATATTAGTTCAAAAGTATACTGAAGAGACACAAAAAGGTTTGAGATGATAACTCTATCACCCAGTATTTTTGGTACTAAATCACAACGAGAGAGGTTTCAAGTACGTTTTATTTTAGTAGTAATGGTTGCTCTTCATAATCGGCGATTATAAACGATTAAGAGCGAGCTCGATCTTATAGAGGCCATACTCAGCTGTCCTCGCCAGTAGTCGTCCATGATCGCCTACAACTCGGAAGTATTCGGTTTTTCAGACACGCATATAGGGTAATCACTGGGTGATAAGTATGATCATATGTATTATATAATAATATGGACGATCGTGTTGACACCCACACAATGATGTTGCCGATTAGAGACGATTACACAAACAACGATCATCGTCGATAGTGAAGGACAGGATTTATAAAAGCAGGCGTTACTTTGCGGAATTCCATATTACAGGCACTATAACAAAACTACCTCGCTATAATCCGCACGGGTTAAGCGAATGCATGCAAAGCTAATGTGTATGAAGCAGGCAAAATCTACGAACCGTATACATGCAGGACAACATATAGGTTTTACCTTATACATACAGGTTTTGTCCTGCATGTATAGGGTTCGTAGATTATTAACTATGCTTCATACACATTAGCTTTGAATGCATTCGCTTAACTCGTGCGGATTATAGCGAAGTAGTTTCGTTATAGTGCCTGTGAAGGACAGGAGATAGACTCCACGACAAAGTCGCAAAGCTTTGCGATTTTGTCGTGGAGTCTATCTCCTGATGATGCTTCGGTATCGAGGCGAAACGATTGTTGAGTTTGTGAGTGTAGTGCATGTGTATTGTGGTGGCAGTGGTGGAGGTTTGTGCATGTGTTTTTACGAATCCTGCATGTAACGGGTATGAAAAAACGGTTACTCCACTATACATTTAGCACTATATATATTTTCTATTTACTGTATCGCGGATTATAGCAAAATAATTTTATTATTACTTTTGTAGTATGGATCTCCGCAAAGCAACGCCTTATTCTATAAATTATTTGAAGGACAGGCATTACATAAAGCGCGCAAGAAGCTTTAAATGTGGATAAGAGGTCAAAGTACACTCCATCCCCAGTGACGTCGGTTACGTTGCGCCTGCACATTTAAAATATCATGCGTAGTTGTGTTGTGAATGCTTATTTGAATCATTAACTCATGTCCAGCTAGGAACGTGAAATATTCACCGATGATGTATATAGCAATAGTCATAATAAAAAAATCGACAAACTGCACCGGTATCTACATACTGTATAATATAAATATTCAAATTCATTTCAAGTATTCAAGTAAACTTTTAAAAAACTGCATTTGAATCATCAATGTCACTCTGTTGGTTCGGACAGCTGTTCCTGCCGATTGCTCTTTTAAAAATATATACAATTAGTTTCATTTAATCTTATGTTATCTATTAGTCGGCATTTATATTTATAATAACGTTGGTTTTAGTAAGAGCACTCTGTACAGACTGAAAGAAATGAACAAGATTTTTTTAGGGCCTCAAGGAGTTAATTTTTTATTAATAGTTTTAATCCAAACTTAAGAATATCGTTTATTACATAAATTGCAAATGCAACTTGCAAAACCAATTACAGTTGTAATGGTAAAGCTACTTAGTTAATGAGTTGACTTGAGTTATAGTCTGTCGGCTAACTATCGCTGCACGTTAGCTAAGTAATTAACAAATGTCTTACACTAGCCCTTGACACTAGCCCATCTGCAGTTGACAATGATATACGACGTCAGTTTGTACTAAACGGCACATAATTTAGCGGGTTTGAGAAAATCAATATCTTAGCGACATTAAAGATATACCCACATATCGCGATATATTGTACCCTCGGTAACGATGAGGGAAGATACGTTTCTTCTTATTATTCGTTACGCCTTAATAAGGCCGACATATTCCGGGGGTAGAGAGTATTGATCTTTACCTATTTTCCTTTCGTCATCTTGGTATAAGTTCTACATATATTATTTTCTTTTTATATTTATTTTTCTTTGAGTTTGTAACATCATACATTTTATCAGTCGGTTACGAATATTTTTCAGTCAACTTACTTTACCAGGCCTCTACCCAATTAGATAACTATTGTGCCAGTTCACCTGCAAATTTTATGACATAGCAGTAATGACACTAATAGGAGTCATCAAAAACCACTGATCCACTCAAGGATAGGATCTAACCTGGACCAAAATCTTAAACAATGAAAAATGACTGTAGAGCTATCTCTAGTCTACTAGTCTATACTAGTCTATACTAGTGAAACGTATCTAAAGAGGATACTAATCTCTAAAGCTGCACGTCATAAAAAGGCTTTATGACTTGTTAGTGAGTGAACGGCTGGTAAAACGGCGCGTTCTGTATTGGTACTGGTCAATCCCATTCGCATGTGAAATTGAACTCGTACTCATTAGATAGAGACGAATTGTATGTAATAAAAAGTATCACATTACATTAAGGCCTAGTTCACATGGCAAGCCCTTAACGCGCGTTTGATGACGCGCGTTTACGAACACATACATTTTATTCAGACCGAACAAATGTTAACGGGCGTTGTAATAAATAATAAATAAATAAATAAATATATGGGACATTTACACACACGGTCGTCCGTCCCCAAAGTAAGTAACTTAATACTTGTGTTATGGGTGACGGACAACTGGTAGATATACTACATATATAAGTTTAAATACATACTTAAATACAAATACACACCCAGGCTCGAAGAACCAACAATTTGTTTATAGAAAATGTTGGCCCTCGGCGGGAATCGAACCCGCGACCCGCGGAGCTGAACGCAGGGTCACTACCCACAGCGCCAACGGGCCAGTCATGTAATAAAACGCACCAGTCTCTACCACTTCACTGTTGCCAGTACGCGTCGACGCGCGCTTTGAAATCATTGTTTTTCTACGATACTGTTTAGATGAGTGCGCTTTTGACGCGGATACATTTAATATTAGGATTTGCTCAGATCATACAGAAAACGCCAAAAATGTAAAATGAAGTTTTCTACACTGAATTATTTATAAGATGAAATAGAGAAACTTCCTGCGATATCGACCATAAAAAGTAGGATTTATTGAGATGAGAACTTGAGGTAATGGGTTTGGGTAAGCCGTGGCAGTGAGATTTTACGCTTAGCAATCAAATACCATGTGATCACTACAATAAAATTTGTGCGTTAAGCGCGTGTCATGTGAACCTACCCTAAGAAGTATTACATTTTAATTACGCACGAAAACAGCAATCTTTGACATTCTCACCAGCTCTTAATGGGCAGGAATTCTAAACTGGTTTATATAAACGTCCTGGCAATAGTCTTCCAAAATATTTAATAGACTAGCTTTCGCAGGTCTATAATGTAACCGTTTTCAACATATGTATTAACAAGACAACTGACATTTACATAAATATAGTGCAATTGTTTTTCGCACAAAGAATCGGCTTAACGAGTCGCGGGAACGCATCCAGCATTCATGGAAATTTTCCAACTGGATATGACTTCTATTGTAATTACTTGTAAGTTATTACTTTACAAGTAATACTTGTAAGTTATTAAGAATGGATAAAAATTGTTTATCTTTAATTTTCTGTATAACTTTCATTGTATATATGTTTGTATATATGGGTGGACTCTTGCAAGTTAAATTTGACCCATTTCCCGGTGTCTGGTTGAGCTGAAATTTTACATACTGGTTCACTTTTTATATTACTAAAATGATGACAGATTTTAAATTATTATAAGACAATATTCTAAGCAAATTTAAAGAATAAATATATCAAGAGAAACTTTTAACGTAATGTAAACAATGTTCAAAGCACATTTTTCTATATTATGCCTAACTCTTACCTACATCTTCAAAAATATCACTAAAATTCAATATCTGCAGCAGTAAATTTTTTATTTATAGTATAAGGAAGAAATTTATGTACTCCGGAATTTAATGTCCTATAGTTTTCATACAATAAACTCTGGACAAATCCTACCAAAATTTAGGTCCTCTGAATAAGACACTTCAGTAATCATTAATCACTTAATTCGGAAACTGTTTAAGGATGCCTAGCGCTAGCGTTTTTTCGAACACTTACTAATGCTCTAAGCCCTAATGGTTTTTACAGCATTATGGATGGGCGAGGACAGAAGCATCGCCGCGAGTAAAACTTGGAGAGCGAGTCTCGAACGAGGCTCGTAGCATTCTGGGAGCGTCGCCTTAGGGGTGGCTCCTGTGAGGCCGGACTCCGGCTTAAAGCGACGCGCTGTGGACAACTGTATCGGACTTGCAAGCACTAGCGGACAAAAACTTTGACTATATATAATTACAAAGATCACTCTCTAGCGCATTACAATATATCACTAGCGCCATCTATCAACGTTAGCAAATATTTAAAAAACAAATATTTTACATTCGTTCAATCAATTAATGTATTTGTACATCAGTCCAGCTATTTTTCTCTGAATAGAACCTTAGTTTTTTAATAAACTTATAAAATATATTTTCCTGGCAAGTAGTCTCGTAAAATATAGGTACGAGTGTATCACAAATAATGTAATGAAATAAATATACAAACTAAACATTTCTACGTCCCTGGACGTTTAACTTGACAAACAAAACCGATACTGGGAGGGTTCCCTTAGCATAACTCGATTCTCCCTCCTATGTATTTGATAATATGATTCGAAGGCAATTCATATCAAACCATCAAAATAAGAAAAGGGCGGTTGTTATAAGAAAAAGGGTTGTCAAAGTCTGGGATTTGAATCAAATATTTCATACACTTACTTCCCTACTTTGTAAAATATAGTCATGAAAAATAACCAAGCATAAATATTGGATATGGTTTTTTAATGTAGCATACGACATATTAACTACCTTTATCTATATTGTTATAAACACGGAAATAAATTAAGTTAACATTTTTAATATTTTCTACTCCGTTATATAAAATTTAATTAAATATATCGATAAATTGGATTCATTGTGACGGTGATGTTTACTTAAAAGGTTTCATTTGCTTTATTTTTCTAGATGCTGGCAACCTCAAAAATAAGACCGCCACAGTGTGGCATCCCCTAAAGTTCATTGACCTGTTCTACGAGTTTCAATCCCACAAAGCTTAAGTGATTGGACAATATTAAAGATTTCTGATCAAAGTCTTGGACATATATTATTAGTGATATTTTGTTTATTGAATTTTGTTTTATAGGTTGTGTACTATAAATAAAAATAAAATAACTTGAGTATATAAAATTCATAGTAGCAGATCTTGTAAGGCTAAAGTGGAATGCACAACCTTTGGTACTTATTTCGAGTGTAAAATTTTCCAAACACATATTCCATCTAGAACAAAGAACTACTACTTGAAATTAAGGCGGTGTTTAAAAATATATCTAAATAAAATATGATATTGAAAAATAAAAAAATCTGCGTTCGATAAATTCAGTTAATAAGTACTCAACAATCTAATAAGCAAATTCTGTTAAAATAAATCATCTCCTGCCCTTATCCCACTCTTAAGTGTTTTAAACACGTTGTCACTTGATTTGGCTAGGTATTTTACGACCGGCCACCTGCCTGACGCCAACTTAGTCGGCTTTTACGACACCTCGGTAAGAAATGAGGGTGGTAGTGAAATTTCTGTTAAAATAAATGTTAAACACAAAATAAAGGTATGCTTATAAATGTATTCAGCCAGGAAAAAGGCATAATTTAAATCAGTGATGGAGATGAAGAACCGAAGTTAAGTTATAAAACTTATCTAACAAGATCTCCCTCAGGTGGTACAAAAGTTACGTAACGATTTCATGTTTATACTAGCTTCTACTTGTGATTTCGAGTACCGGCCTAAGGCATTTATAGCTATGGCTATAAATACAAAATATTAAATCAACAGGATGCCATTTATGGACGAACTAAAAAATTGTTACAACAATATTTAATAAGGGTACAAGATATAGAAATATAGTGTGTTGTCAAAAAACCAGTCGGTTCTTGCTGAGGTTTCGTGTACGTGACGTTTCGTCGACTAAGGTAAGTGCCGTATGGTATGCGGCTGAGTAGAATAGACCACCTTCATTACTTACCGAGGTATCGTAAAAGACAACTAAGCTAAGTTGATGTCAGGCAGGCTGCCGGTCGTAAAATACTAATCCGCATTAGCCGCATAGCGTGGTGGGTGTAAGCCCCAATCCGTCTCTCCAAAAAGGAGAGAGGAGGTTTGTGCCTAGCAGTGGGATAGTAACAGGCTGTGACATTACTTTTACCCTTAAGTCAAAACCATATAGCGCAAGTTAACAGGATACTTATATTCCAAACATTTCATGGAGATATATTTTTAGATCGTTTTTGACCATTCATTGCGAACTTAAATATTAACTACACCTTAATTTTTTTTTAATAATCTGCCCGGACATATTTAAGACCATAGCAATACTTTCATCGGAATCGAAAATAGTCAAATGTCATTTGCTGTATCTTAAATTGTTTATTGTGACAAGCGAACCCCACATTATTTTAAAATATTTCTTTTAAATAGCGAAGGTTGTCATATTAAAACAAGTCTTGTTATGAACATAGACGTACGGCTGTTATATGTTCTATCATCAAGCTTAGTGTTTATATAAAGTCTTCTCATTATTAAAAAAATAAGTTATATATTTCTTAATTGGTACGAATAATATAGCATACTACTATTAACGGAGAAACTTTTCAAATTCAAACTTGTAGTTTAGATGTTGACAACATATAATGTTTGAAGCTGGTTGAACGTTGGAAATGTTCAGTCAAGTAAAGTAAAGTAGTCAAGTAAAGTTCAGTCGCTTTGTATGAAAAACTTTAAACGTAGTACTGGGACTCAGTGTAAAAAAATTGAAGCTATACCTATTTATATTTTTCGAATCAATAAGATTATATTTTAGTACGTTTTAGGTGTAAAGAGGAAACTGGTTCGAGATAATCTTTTCGAATATACAAGCACTATAACAGAACTAACTACCTTGCTAATGTGTATGAAGCAGGCAAAATTTACGCACCTTATACATGCAGGAGTCCTGCATGTATAAGGTGCGTAAATTTTGCCAGATTTGCAGGAGTCCTGCATGTATAAGGTGTAAAAATTTTGCCTGCTTCATACACATTAGCTTTGCATGCATTCGCTTAGCCCGTGCGGATTATAGCAAGGTAGTTAGTTCTGTTATAGTGCTTGTAATATGGAATTCCGCAAAGTAACGCCTGCTATAAATATTATCGAATATTTTGTCTGCTACATGCGGCTTAAGCTGCTGAAAAACTGATGTGGCAATCAAGAAATGGGTACAACCTTTGATAACGGCTGATCTAATTAATAACTAATATCTAACATGTCTAACAATAGTTTTTGTTCATTTGAATCATTAACGATAAAATACAGTCAATGCCGCAAGGCCATCCATTGGACCAACATAGTCGTCAGATGGTTTGTAACAGGCCTCAATGTATAAGTCTATCAGCTGATACAAAAATTGTCCATATTAAGAAGATACATTTAATCGGCTCGACCTAAAATTTTATAACAGCTCATAATCCGAAGCATCACACCACATGTACTTTAAACGCACTTGTTTATTTATTATTTCATCAACAAGACATCAATTCTTAATGTGATAAAATACACTATAAGCTACTTAACTAAATTTAGTGTTAAAAATAGATTATTATGGTATGATAAACCAGACTTTTTACTGAAATAAGATCTATAATAATAAAAAAATAAATGTATGTAAATAAATGATTGATAAATTATATTAAATATTGTAAAAACCTAATCTTCCAATCTTATACATATCATAAAATTATATTCTTACAATGTTAGTTACCGAAATTACTTGACCGATTTTTATGAAATTTTATATGCATATTCAGTAGGTCTGAGAATTGGCTACTATCTATTTTGCATATACCCCTTAGTGATAAATAAGTGTTGTCAACTGTAATATTTTTTTCAATTTAATGGACAACAGTTTTTATTTCTTCATAATAAAATATTAATATTTTTCAAAATCTAATTTTCATTGTATATTAGAATTACGGTGTCCACCGTGTGGTATCCGGCTGAGAAGAATACACCACCCTCATTTCTTACCGAGGTGTCGTAAAAGGCGATTAAGGTAAGTTGACGTCAGGCAGGTGGCCGGTCGTAAAATACCTAGCCAAATCATGGGTAATACATGTTGTGCCAACCCCATTTAGAGTGGGATAAGGGCAGGAGAATGATGATTAGAATTACGGTGTACAATAATATATATTCCTATTCTATTCTATAAAATGCTAAGAAATAATTTATATGGCACGCTTTGCCATACCATACGTTTGCCAGGTCAGCAAGTTATTATATTATATTATATTATAATTACAATGCACATACACGAACATTATATGTTTATATATAGATAGATAAATAGATAGATGAACACTTTATTGCACACCATAATAATACATTCAAAAAGTCAAAAAAGTGTCGGTAAAATAGGTGGCTTTATCGCTAAAAGCGATCACTTCCAAACGACTTTAGGCTAGTGGACTTTATAATAAATCAGCGGTATATATACCATACATTATTTACTTTTAAATATTTCACGGGATTGTTCGGCAGGATTTATTTTTAAATCAATCGAGAATCATCGCGGATCATCTTTCTTATTTTTCTAAGCTTGACGGTATGTATTTACCTGCAAAGCAAAAACTAAAGGCAGTCTAAGCCTCCTCATGTCAGATCCATACCAAATTATGTCAGGTCATTTGTAGGGGATCTGCGCACGGTAAACTTATGTAATATAGTATTAATAGAATATTATATAAGCAATTTGTGGTTGTATGCCGCCCGAAGTAATTCAGGCCGGATATAATTAAGAAAATATGTTTACAAAAAACTTTGGTTTACTCGTACTTTTCGAAATATTTTTTGCTATAGTAAAAAAACCGTACTATCAACTACCCTATAATAGCCCCATAAAGTTTAACATTGGATCTAAGTTCCCAATGAACTTCATTTACATTATTTTGTATTATAATTTAATTAGTAATTTTTTACTATATTATTTTTTCCCTTTTTGAATATATGATACTCTGTTAAATGTCTCTTCTCAGTTTCTTTTATTGTCTTTTAAGCTACAAATAACATTCGATTTGAAACACTTTACACCTGGTTTGAACTGTGTTCATGAGAATTATTTCGACATTTTTATTAAGTTTTAAAAGAAAGTGCCAAAGTCGCTAAAAGTTAAAAGCGTTTGCAAACCTACAAAGAAACTAATTACAACTTTTACCACTTACTAGGAAAAAGTCTGAATTTTTAGTAAATTATACGGTTTCCGTCTTGATTTTTTTTAATAACAGAGGTTTCACAATGGAATAAATATATTCATTCTTTATTTCTACGTGTAGATATCATATGTACAAATAATAGGTCTTGAAGAAAAATTGTAAAAAAAATTATAGCTTCTAGTCTTTTGAGAATTAAATACAACAATATATAACAAACTTCCAGTATAGATATAATCTATATATATTATATTATATTCGTGCAAAATAATAAACGCCGATATAGAAAACAAGCTAGTTAGAAAACAATACCATATGTAGTCCTTTTCTAGAAGTTCACTCATAAGTACTAAAAGAGCAAACTTTTCAAATAAAACTTGCTAGTTTTGACGTTCAGGACATAAGTCCGTTTGTGACGGTTCGAACAATTGCGCTCTGAAAACTTAGTACGTTAGCACATATATAATGTTATATATAATTTATTAAATGATTCTGTCAGTCAGCAGGCACATTTTTTAAACAGTTTTCAATATAATATTCAATAACATTATATTATATAAAGTCATTCATCCTCGTTTTAGAGAACTTCATATAATTGTCAATTTCTGTAGATTGTAAAACTTATTTGGTTATTTGCTACCGTTATGAAACTGCGATTATACGAAAAATAAATTAGTACTTATGGTTTACCATACCATCTCTGTCCTGCTCACATTAGATTTCTAGGAGTATTTGTCGTATTACATTATCAAAATAACGACCGGTCGTCAAAAAAAAGAAAAAATAATTTTCTTGAGGTGAAAGTGACAAGTGTTGGACTATTTTGAAATCTGGAATAAATAGGCCATCTTCTAAAGTTACTTGCTTAAGGTAGTGTGGTACATTTTTTAAAATTAAGTCAAAGTTAGTCAACCTACTTTGTTGTTTTACTACTACTACTACTACTACTTTGTAGTTTTGCTGTATTCAATTGTCCTTTTTTTTAAACAAAACTAAGACATTTGGTGTGGGAAAAGTAATTGGTATAATAGCGTGCTTATTTAGGATTGCGTAAAGCAAAAAATACCGTCAAAATACTAAAAATTGTGGTGATAGTACCGAAAGATGTGTCATAGGGTGTCGATTTTCGTCAAGTTCAGAAAAATGACAGTTGTCTCGGTTAAGGACCAAGAGTTGTAGATTTTTTTTCTTATTTTTATAGAAACTGGTATAGCCTGGTACTTTACCCAGTTCCCTCTTGACATTGAGTTTTGGAACAACCTCTATATTATAATAATCTTATATTTTAGAATTTCATCGTTTCAATATTATTAAGATAATCTGAGTATAGAATACAAAAATATTAACTTTTCTCTTATTATATGCGTCTAATAAAATCTCATTCTTAAGCTATTTAAAGCTCAAGCATAGTTAGTCCCTTATCGTATTTCAAGTAAAGTAAAGCAAAACTACCGCTTGGTTTACATTTAACTTGAATTCTACTATTTTCTTAGTTGTTTATTTTATATTTGTCTAATTAGTTCCTTATTTCTATCGTCGATGGAAATTTTTATTTACAAAAATTCCAAAATAAAACTGTGTTCTTAAAAAACTATCTTTACCACCAAATTACAAAAACTACATTTATTCAGAGAAATAAATATCATACAGATTTTTTTAGCATCCTTCAGTTTTAGATAACTATACATCCATCCATCCATATTCCAATGCGTACTTCTTAATGAATTAACATACTTATACAACTTCTTCTCTAATACAAAATTTTGTCTGTTTGGATTACCGTGTTTAATTTCAATTACTTCAACGAACTTCATAGGAATCGAAAATCACATTAGTTCATTTCCTTTTGAACCTAAAAGAAACCTCAAAGAAGATAAACAAATAAACAACCAACCAAACCAATAGACAACTTATTAAAGTATTACAGACCCACCATCAAGAGTCATTAAGTCTTTCGCAGATTCCAAAAATTCAGTCAATATAATCAACATAGACAAAATCGATAGACTGCGGCAGATTATACAGAGAGATGAGTATGTCCAGCCATTTTGGTTGGTGTTTGGGTGATGATATGGTTTTGATTTAATCAGTTCGCAATAAAGTTATGTCGCCCATGATGTATCAAATCAATTATCGGAATGCGAGAGTACCTTTAAAAAAACACGTAGCATCAATCGCTCTTCATCAGACAGAATCATCGATTTGGTAGAGTGGTTTAAAAGTTACCGTATCATAAACCTCGATGACTTAAGCTGAATATCTTGACAGATCTTCCAACTTCGGACATATGGTCCAGCTAGATATATTATTTTTTAGAAAGATTGCAATTTGAGTAGACATCGAAACACGGAGTTAAAGTTAGGAATTGTAATCTAAAATCCTTAGTCCCCTGAACAATATATACATGTGAGATCTGAGCATACTTTAATATCAATTATATAAATATCCTTGTGAAATTGTTTTTGTCTTTTTCCTTTATTGAGCTAACGATCAACAAACCACCTATACCCGACTCATTAAAATACCAAACCGAGATTTCGTTCGGAAACAAATTGTTTTTATTTCTATACAATTAAACAGCCAGTTACAAATACCAAATTCTTGTAGAGTTCTTATTGCTAATGATGATCAATGGATCAGATTTGAGGACTATAGGTCTCTTGAACACGCTCTGAGCATGTTCCAGGCCAAAAAAGGGGCTATTTTTTGAACACATTTGCTTCTAAGATCGCATCTAAGAGAGCACAATTTTATCGCCACAGATCGTCATAGCACGTGCCGTCAGGTTGAATCTATGGAGGTCGAGATTCCTCATGCACCACGAACAAATAGTCGCGGTACACAGGAGTCGGTTCTGTTGTCTTTGGATAGAGAGTAACCAATCTGTCTTTACAACATGTACTTATATATTAGATAGAGTATTTTTTTTATGTAATACAGGTAGTTAAGTAATTTTTAAGATAACTTGTATTTTTATGAACGATTCCAGGTCGTTAAATAAACTAAAAAAATATAAATATACTAGAATAGGAAAGTCAGATTACAATGTGCCATAAAGATACATAATCAGAGAAAGGAAATAAGACTCTTACTTTTATGTGTGATTAGATAAAGATAAGCATATGAGTTTCATTTTCTCTGTCATTATTTATTGTGAAAAGCCTATGCCTGTAAGTGAGAGTTTCACAATAAATCTCCCTTACTCTAGTACAGATATAGCTCTATGCTTTTGAAACGGTCGCAAACTTGATTCTAGCATTGAGCATTATTGCTCTTATAAAGTTTCGTAGTCGCACGATTTCTTACTCTTTTTGCATAACATCGTATAAAGTCTTCCTGTGAAATACGCTGTCTTGTTGCTCTCTTTGCGTATGTGCTAATAAAAATCAAGGAAGTTGTGAGATCATTCATATGACCTTCTGCTTCCAAACTATCGGTATAGGATAGATAGATAAACTTTGCGATCTCCATGGATGATGTTTACACAATATTGTACAAATTTACAATTAATGATATACAGGTCAGCTGATAAGGGATATCAGTTGTCCTCGCCTATATATGTTGTGTAGATTTTATGTTTAGACTTAAATTTTAATTTTAATTGGTTATACTTGTTATTTGATGGTAAAATGTAAACAGAAATGAATTCTATATAATTATCCCATTTAAATTAGTATACATAATGGAAATTAAAATATACAATAATAACTTTTGATTGCACTACTAAACCACTACTAAACTGAAACTTATTGTTTATATACTCGTCATGTAAAAAAATGTGGTTATTGAGGTAATGACATTTTAATTCCATATTAAATAAATGGGCATAAAAAGCACCTGATAAATATTCAATAATTTCTAAATACAGGACACAGCATAATATGTAAAATTATCCGATGAAAATTCAAGCAATGTTTTTTTGTACTATTAGTATTTAAAGAAAAAGAAACATTTTAAACACTTCTAATAACTTAGAATAAATAAATTATTTTTTTCATATCTTGATATTATGTACCTACCTCGTAAAAGATGTATTAAGAAAAGTATCCGCACAACGCCACACATACTTTTATAACTCATAGTTTATATTTAAATAGTGTTAACACGAATATTTAAACCACTTAAGTCTATTTAGTTAAAGTACCACTGACACTTTATAGACCATTCTTGATGTATTTTTGCATAACTTTTCAAATTAACGCATCTACAATTTCTCGTAGATAGAAAACTTCGTAGTTATATCGTAACTGCGAAGTCCCGTAGCGGACGAGCGTACGGTAGACCGCTAAGCCAGGACTGGCTAAAGCAAGATGCGCGCGACGGCCTATTCAGTAGAAGTTTAGGATGTTTCGTAAATATGAACACATAAGGAAAACACAGCAGAAATCAATCTTCAACATTCTAATTAAATAACTAAATAAAATTATCAGGGGCTAGTACCTATTTTGATTTATTTCATCTCTTGCAAACTAGTTTGGTACTAGTGATACCTGCAATTTCGTTCGGTTCGACTTTGGTTTCTATTCCGTGAAGAAAAATTTTCCTTACTCTATGTTGGCTTGGTAGGCTTTAATTTTACCGAATTTCATCTTTATTCCAATAGTGGATTAGCACAAAGTTACAAATAGAGAAAAAGATTAGACACCTTCGTAGTAATTACTTAAGTATGGATATAAAATCATATGTATGCAAAAGAATTATCTTCTAAAATTTATTCATAATATTTTACTCTGGACCATGAGAGACTCAGGACCAATAACATATAAGCCTTTTCCATGCTAGAGCCAAATGCAACGCAATCAAAATTTGTTTATAAAACCTTTCTAACACCTAAATATCGCTATACGTAAATATTGCTTGTGAAAATAATTATTACCATGTTGTTACTACGTCGCTTTATGTCAGACAAAAATTAAAAACAAAAAAGCGAAAACTATAAAATTAAACTTTATATATAAGCACGTGAATTATTCTAATTAGTAACTATCGTCATTAGTAAAAATACGTACTAATAAAACTATTTTAATTAAATAAAAATAAATTGACGAAAGCAATAAGCAAAAGTAAAAGCACTGCACACATTCACTGTCACAAACTCGACAGTCATTTCGACAAAAGCGCTAAGCTTTGTCTTGGAGTCTATTTCCTGATGATGCTTTGGGTGCGGGGCGAAACGATTGTTGAGTTTGTGATAGTGAATGTGTGCAATGCTTGTGTATTTAGGTGGCAGAGGTGGAGGTTTTCAGTGCATGCGTTTTTACGAATCCTGCATATATCAGGTATGAAAATGGTTACGACACTACATTTAGCATTTCATATATTTTCAATTTGCTTTATAGCAAATTATATCAAAATAATATATATATTACTTTTGTACTATGGATCGTTGCAAAATAACGCCTAATTATATTAATGAGAAAAATAAGATATAATAATAAGAACAAACAATAAGATTATTTAATTATTATTTAAATGAGCATAAACATTGTTCAAAGCGACATTGCTTTTTATCAGATAACGCGAATGGCAACCTACAGAGACAAACAATACTAATTAATGACTACTCAATGCTTAAACAAACATAACTTATGAAGTTTCCTGTCACGGCAGTCGTGTGATTCTATATATATTTAAACAGCCGTTCGCTTTAGATTAGAATCGGATTTCAATTTAAAACCCATTAGTTGTCCAAGCATGAACGAACTGTATATACAAAACTAGTTCTTATGATTTATGTTCATATTTTATACAATAATGCTACGCAAAAAGCATATAGTATTATAGTTAGTATAATACTATGATGATGAACTTCGTTCAAAATGCCATAATGACTGTAATTTTGAATCGATTTCATCATCATTCTCCTGCCCTTATCCCACTCTAAGTGGTGTCGGAACAACATGTTACAAACATGTTGTCACATGATTTGGCTGCGTATTTTACGACCGACCTGCCTGACGTCAACTTACCTTAGTCGCCTTTTATGACACCTCGGTAAGAAAGGAGGGTGGAACACTCTATATATTAGTTTTACCTGTACGTATATATGTTTGTATGTATGTAACCGACTCCTATGAACTAAGGTTTGACCCTTTTTGAGCGGACAGATTTAATTCAAACTTTGTTCAATTATCATGAACCGATGACTATACAATAAAATAAAAAAACAACTTCAATAAATAAAAAAAAATAAACCTTCATTTCAACACCTTGAGACCCCAATGCCCATCGGTCCTCCACACGATTTGCCCCGCTCATCGCCACTTCAGCTTCGCGACACGCTGAGATATATCGGTGAGTCTGGTTTTTCTACGGATCTCCTCATTTCTGATTTGATCATTTATTTATTTATTTAAAGGGAAACAAACAATTATAATAAAACTTAAAATATTAGACGTATGGAGGTAGACAGAAATCAGCAAAGTTTCCACTGATAAAAAAAAATCTTATAACTATATCAACAAGAAAAAAAGTAAAAAACTAAAATAAAAAATAGCAAAAATTAAAATAACGTTAAAAAGAGTACAAAATAAATATTGCTTAAAAAAATGATAAAAATATTAATTAAATATCACTTAATATCACAAAAATTAACAATTTGCAATTTTTTCTTAAAAGTATACATCATGTAGAGATATGAGATATAGAGGTGTGATAGCCCAGCGGTGAATCCGCCCGACTCTTTCGAAGGAAATACGAGTTCAAACTCGGGCAGGCACTTATGAGTTTTTCTATTAAAATTCATGTGTCTAATTCATAATTGCAATTTATCACACGCTTTTCGGTGAAGGAAAACAGCGTGAGGAAACCTGCATATCTCTAGAGAATTCTGGAGATATGTGTAACCTACCAATCCGCATTGGAGCAGCGTGGTAGGTCTTAGCTCCAACGCTTCTCTCCAGAAACGGAGAGAGGAGGCCTATTCCCAGCAGTGGGATTGTAAAAGGCTGCTATAATCAAAAAAATCAAAATGTAGAGATACTCCGAGCATAGCTCGCTCCATCGCCCGCTGAGCGACTTTGAGCCCTCTTATTAGATCCATAGTCGTCGATAAGTCATTTCAGATTCGTATGTCACCAAATATATAATTTTACTGTTTTATCGATATTCCAGTTTTTTTTTGACATTTTGTATTTAAAATTTTAAATCTTAAATGAGAATATTCGAAACTAAATTAAATTTAAATTTGCATACTGTATAGCAGTAGAATATTTTTGTGCTTTATAAAATGACAACATCTCTATATATAACTCATATATATGTATAAAGTGTAAAATTTATGAAAAATATTTTTGTGAAAAAAGCGTTGGTCGCTTTGGACATCTTTTTCGTATATATCGAGCAGGCGTATTGTTTAGTTTTTTTTTTCTTAGTTTATTTCAAAATTTAATCTTTAGAAAGCTACGTGATATAAGAATATTTTACATTAAAAGCACCCTGTTTTCCATTTAACTGTTTCACTCCTACACCCGACTTAGTTAAATATGATAAAACGTATTATCATAAGATCGTTCACTTAAGCCAGGCTATAAGACACCAGCGGCGTCCTATTTCGTCTGAAATCTGGAAATCTACAGGATTGCGTTCAGCTATCTTACTTCGGTGACAATGGACCGACACCTTTGTTTAAATAATCCTAGCCAAATAAGTATATCAAAATCTAAATTTAGAATAATTTTATTTCGCAATTACCAAATAATTTATAGAAGTAGGCATTACTTTGCAGAATTCCAATACAACAATTATGATAGAATTATTTTGCTATAATTCGCGTTTGTTCGGAAAATCAATGTAATGTTAGGTGTAGAAAGCAAAAACCCTTCTCATACCGTATACATGTAGAATTAGTTATCGTTATTATATTCCGTATCATAAAAAAACAGCGTCATCAACAACACACTTCACACATTCACTACGACAACGTCAACGATCGTTTCGCCCCGAACCGAAGCATAATCAGGAAATAATAATAACGCCTCTTTCTATAAATTAGTATCTGCAACTTTTAATTTCCGTACAAAGCCCTTAATACATTAAAGCGGTACAAACACACATAAACTTATAAACATTTGCTTTTATAACTTTATAAGCTGTACCCGCGACTTTACTCGCGTTTAATTAAATATTTAAATACCATCTTGAGTAGTATTCATAGTTAACTATACCGGCTATACTGACGTCTAATTTTATCATCCACATATTAATTATTTAAATGCCCTCAATACTTACTATACTACTTAGCTTTTTTGTGAATTTTTATTCTTTACGAATGGACGTTTTATAAGATTAAATTATACCAAAATATCTCAATATTGGCCCAGCATATCTTCCATCAAAGCGTTACACTCAAACAGACATAAAGTAAAGTAAAATAACGAGCTGTTAATATCCCACTGCTGGGCACAGGCCTCTCTCCGTTATAGGAGAGAAGGGTTGGAGCTAAGCCCTACCAGCCTGCACAAATGTGGATGGTAGGTTACATATATCCCCGGAATTCCTAGAGATATTCAGGTTCCTTTTCCTTCACCGAAGAGCGTGCGCTAAAATGCAAATATCTATTACACACAAAAGTTTTAATAGAAAAACTCATTGGTGTCTGCCCGAGGTTTGAATTCGTGACCCGTTGATCGAAATACTCTCACGGTCTCACAACTGAGCTATCACTTACTCAGCTTACAGGATATACATATTTCGCACTTATAATAAAATCTGGAATTGATAAAAAAAACTGTTCTTTTAAATCTGGAATATTGTCAATTTTACTTATGACTTTTAAGTCAATCCCTGGTTTAAGACGTTGAATATAATATACCAATGTTATTAAACTTTAATATTAGAAAGTATTAAGCTCAAAATAAACAACGGCAAAACGGTTTTTTCAGATATTCGTTTCTCATATAATATTTAAATAATGCTGATGGAATGGCAAAAGTAAAATGGAATTCATTTCAATTTTATTCCGCAGTAGTCTTCAAGCTCCTATAATAAATGTACGATTCATGCGAGGGTTATATATTCACGGCGTAAGCATTTTCTTTAATCTCCATAGAATTTTAGAATATTCAGGTCACACCCGAGTTATGTGAATATACGAGGTTAGAAAATGGCATATACTAAAACAATTCGATACTCTCCTTCGCCATAAACTACGAGGTGAATTTACAAATATCAATTAACCACTTTAACGAATAATAAAGTTTTTTAGAAAAATACCAGGGATTTGTAACCACGATTTCGAGCTTGCACTGTTAAACCATGACGGCTACATTAATTACGAATTTTAATTATATTAATTTTTTTTTTAATCAAAGTACTATTAAAATTTATCCGTTTTAATACCTCGGTTAATTGTCGCTTCGGGTGACAAGAGCCCTGGCTCCTTTTTCCTTTTTTTGCTTAGCGATTCAACGCGAAAACGCTGCCAGCATTCTTGGGACCATTCCACGACAGCATAATTTGTATACTACTAGGATTTAAGTAATTTAAGATAGATATAACTCGTACAATTTATTTTTGTAGAAAAAAAACATTAATAATAACTTTATTCACGAATAATCTATGTTACACTTAAAATTACTTATATAACAATAATAACGTGAAAAGCTCGTGAGACTCAGCTTTAAGCTGCTTTTCAGCCTACGCCTTATACGAATGCTGCCTACATTGTGTTTTATATTTACAACAAAAAAAAACAAAACAAAAGAAAATTCTAAATTGTGCATGAATATATATTAATAATGAATACATTTTAATAGGCTATCATAAATCATGCCCTTAACCCGACATCAATAAAAATATTGTATATGGCAGCGCAAATGGCACAAAAATTGATATTTAACGCATCCGTAGGAAAATATAGAGGACATATGATTTTCTGACAGAATAAAAAAAACTCACATTACATTTTTTTCCAGTTTTAAGTGGTAGTCTGTTATGTTTTCCTTACCACTGCCGAGAAATGCTCAACTTGTGGCCAAACTTGTCACAGAGCAGGGGTGACGGCTTCCTCTATTGGATACGTCCACCCACCCACATTGGATATAGGTATACAAATTTAACAAAAAGAAACAAACGACTACGAAAGTGACAATAAATATAAATATATGGGACACTTACACACACTGTCGTCCGTCCCCAAAGTTAGTAACTTAATACTTGTGTTATGGGTGACGGAGAACGGGTAAAATACTACATATATAATTTTAAATACATACTTACACCCAGGCTCGAAGAACCAACAATTCGTTTATAGAAAATGTTGGCCCAATGGTAATAGACTTTTGCTATACCAGTATTGGGCAAAGACATTCACTCTCCCAGAGAAGGATTAAAGAGTACAATCAATGAAGATTGTCAGGTGACAAATCCTTGTAGTTTTCTAGGTATCCTCTACGCATATTAGTTATATTTATAACTTGCCAGCGGCTTCGCCCGCGTGGAAATCAGCGTATCACAATTTTTTTCTATACTTCATATTTTAAACAAAACTAATTATTGTGAGTTAACCATAAGATATAGAGATATGCCATCCCGGATTTTTTTTGTATTTTTATAGATCTACAATTCTCTAGTACATCACTTTAGCGTATCTCTGCTGGTTTACGCAGCACACGCGACTAAAGCTCCCAGCATGCAAGGTTTTAACAGTTGCTCGATCTCTTCTACATAATTTAAATAATACCGATATATACTATTTACTCAAACCATCCGGAAGTATTGCACTATCTTTTGATGTAAATCGTACAAAAATCCGTTGAGTAGATTTCGAGAAAATCTATAACATCCAGACAGACTTTTTGAGACTTTGTTTTATAATAAGTATAGATATGCGCAGTGGATACCGACAGTCCATCGTGTGGAAATATCATGTTGAGGGCTAGGAAATGCATAAAACTTCCAATATAGCAATCCATATTGTTTCTGCCATGAGTTTTATGCTCCATCTCTTTTTCTTCAAAGAGAGGACGTCGAGCAATGAACAGTAACAGGATGTTATTTTATAACGTGCGTTAACCGACAGGATCGACTTATAAACCTCGTATTATTTTATGCGGAAATAAAAAACCTGAAAGATCTTCATGTATTATTTAAAGATTCTTAGCGACTCTTAGCACAAAAGTTCTAAACTATGTCTAAGTTAGAAACTAGAATATATCGATAATAATTTATACGGTGTGCATCCCTAACAATAATGATTGATTGCTAAGATGCGAGGTCTCGTACGTAAACTCGTTTTAAAGGATCTATCTTCTTCAAACGTTAATGATCGATGTGGGTCGCGAAACAGGTCGATTACTGTTCTGTTACACAACCTCGGTTTATCTCACTTAGATGTGCCACCCTTTCGGTTTACTTCGAATTTGTCTTCAGTTTGATCACGCTTAAAAGCAACCTTTACTTTTATTTCCGAATGATCCATCTTTTACGTAATGTTTGCTGAACAATCAGATTATTATGTGGACCAGAGGGATTTCTTCTTAACAATACACTATTAAACATTTTTCAGTTGTTTTTTTAATAATAGAATAACTATATCAATTTTTTTTAAAGCTTAGAAAGAAATATTTTTAAAACGTTAACTTATCTAAGTTTACGGCAAGCACCTATTTGCGATGGCTCTATGAAAGCGCTATAGAATTAAAATAATGTGACCAATGGACTTGTGTTATATTATATTTTTACTTGATTTTCACTTACATTACGAGTATAAGTGAAAATCAAGTAAAAATCCGCCATAGGCTAATTTAACCACATACGCTAGATGCACTGTTAAATTCATACTAATAAAAAGAATGTCAAAATCTGTCTATGTATTACGCTGTTGTGGCTAATTTTCTAAAGCAGTTTTGATAAAATTTGGTACGACTGAAACTTATTTACTAGACTAACATACAGCGCAAAACGATCTCATAAAAACTTAATAAAATACATTACATAGTAGTAGGTACTTTAACACAAAAATAGTACCCTTAAGAAGCCGTGGGTACAGCTTATTTTCTGAGAAATTCGCTTCAAGTTCAATTATAACTTGTTGTACCTAATATTTTTATTATAACTACTAATATAAAATATAAATTATTTCACTTAGAGTACACAACCCGGTACAAAAAGTAGCGGCCTGTTACAATCCCACTGCTGGGAATAGGCCTACTCTCTCCGTTTCTGGAGAGAAGGGTTGGGGCTAAGACCTACCACGCTGCTCCAATGCGGATTGGTAGGTTACACATATCTCCAGAATTCTCTAGAGATATGCAGGTTTCCTCACGATGTTTTCCTTCACCGAAAAGCGTGTGATAAATTGCAATTATCAATCAGACACATGAGTTTTAATAGAAAAACTCATTGGTGCCTGCCCGGGTTTAAACTCGTGTTTCACTCGAGAGAGTCGCACGGTCTCACCACTGGGCAATCACAGCTTTAAACCCCGGTAATGATTTATAATTTTATTTAAGTGTTATACGGATTATATTGTACTACAAAATTTCTCAAAGTAACGCGTACTTTTATAAATTAAGATTAATTACTCTAACAAACATTATACCCAACTATAATGTAATTCGGATCCAATCAAGATTGTCTGATCCTGCAACTTTTCTCTAAATACATAGTGACAAATGGATTAAGTTGAGTGATTCGATAGTAAATTGATCGTGTCGCACTATCTGATAGAAGACTAAAGCTCAGTAGAAACCGCCTCGTTAATCTACAAGTAGACTAAACTCACACTGTCGTTCGTCCCCAAGATAAGTAAATTAATAATTGTTTAATGGGTAACAGACAAATATAAAATATATACATATATAATTTCTAATATATACTAAAATACATTTATACACTTTGACTCGAATAACCAACAAATTCTTTATAGAAAATATTGGCTCTCGGTGGGAATCGAACCAACGACTTAGGGAGCTGATGCCTGCGCTAATGGGTCTGTCGAACTAAGTAAACTTAGTACAAAAAAGACTTACCCAAGAATCGATTAAAATCGCGTAAACATAAATTGTATTAATAGAGAATTTGTCCTCCGTTATTAAAACTTTATTTTGTTCGATTAATGCAACCGTACAAATAATTTATAGAATTAGGCGTTACTTTGCGGAGATCCATAATACAAAAGTAATAATAAAATTATTTTGCTATAATCCGCGATACAGTAAATAGAAAATATATATAGTGTTTAATGTATAGTGGATTATCAGTATTTTCATACCCGATACGTGCAGGATTCGTAAAAGCACATGCACAAACCTCCACCACTTCCACCAAAATACACAAGCACTACACAGTTTCACTATCACAAACTCAACAATCGTTTCGCCCCGCAACCGAGGCATCATCAGGAGATAGACTCCACGACAAAATCGCAAAGCGAAGCGTTATGCAAACAAGCATTGTTATATAGTAATCGGTTCATCCCCACCTTTACCTCTGAACACGTGCAACAAGCTTGAACTTGAAACATTTATCTGCTCGTTAATGAGGGTGCCATTGTTATGCTTAATGATTTCTAATTGTTCCAAAATATTCAATTTTAAGCTTTTTTCGCAGGTGTGCAGTATTTCGAAACAATGGTCATTAGGAACTTTATAACCGCTTTCTAACAAATGTTTCGCGATATGTGAATTTTGTGGCTTATTATTCCTGAAAGCGACCATATGTTCTTTAAAACGGGTTTCAAAATTACGACCAGTCTGACCCACATATGTATCATTGCATTCAGGACATTTTATTTTGTAAATACCACTCTTTTTTGGGCTTTCTAATTTGTCTTTATTATTGCATAATATCTTTTTTAAGCAGTTATTACTTTTAAAACCTAATTTTATATTTGACTTTGTTTTAAATATAGTTGAAATTCGTTCTGACAATGTTCCAAAATAGGTCAAACTGGCTTTGTATTTATTATCTTTGTAATGTGGCACCGCATAGAAGTGTTTTGTCAATTGCAACTTCTGTTTATTTTTTAATATATTTTGTACTAATTGCTCATCGTAGCCATTGGAATGCGCCATCTGGTTGATTATTTGCAGCTCATTGTTAAAATTCTTTTCCGAAAGAGGGACTGATAAGAGTCTGTGTATATGACTATGAAAGGCAGCAAGTTTGTGTTGCCAGGGGTGAAAGGAAGAAGCAGGTATGTAATAAAATGTCCTGAATGCAATGATACATATGTGGGTCAGACTGGTCGTAATTTTGAAACCCGTTTTAAAGAACATATGGTCGCTTTCAGGAATAATAAGCCACAAAATTCACATTTCGCGAAACATTTGTTAGAAAGCGGTCATAAAGTTCCTAATGACCATTGTTTCGAAATACTGCACACCTGCGAAAAAAGCTTAAAATTGAATATTTTGGAACAATTAGAAATCATTAAGCATAACAATGGCACCCTCATTAACGAGCAGATAAATGTTTCAAGTTCAAGCTTGTTGCACGTGTTCAGAGGTAAAGGTGGGGATGAACCGATTACTATATAACAATGCTTGTTTGCATAACGCTTCGCTTTGCGATTTTGTCGTGGAGTCTATCTCCTGATGATGCCTCGGTTGCGGGGCGAAACGATTGTTGAGTTTGTGATAGTGAAACTGTGTAGTGCTTGTGTATTTTGGTGGAAGTGGTGGAGGTTTGTGCATGTGCTTTTACGAATCCTGCACGTATCGGGTATGAAAATACTGATAATCCACTATACATTAAACACTATATATATTTTCTATTTACTGTATCGCGGATTATAACAAAATAATTTTATTATTACTTTTGCAACCGTACAAATTATTGATATTAAAAAACTTCTACATTTTGTGAATTATTGAATAATTCTAGAAGGGCAATAAAAATTAGAAAGTAAAAAGACATTTCAAAAGTCAAAAAATATTTAGTCGAAACCCTTATTTTTTTCCGATTCCTGAAATAATTTTAATATTTCACAAGAATAAAAGATTTTCAAAATTGATACTAGAAGTATTTGTTGTTTGAGTCAAGATCTATAAATATTTAATTTAAGTACTTTACTTTATTTGATTATAGACGAAAGACGTTTATGAGATAGGTCTCTTCAAAAACTTGGAATGCCATACGAATTGTGTACATTGTCCGGAAATTTGTACATAGCCTTATGTACAACCAGCACAATCCTGTAGGGATCTAACAATAAAATGTTAAAGTAGCAAAGTACAAAAGTGTCAAAGTGTAAAAGTCACAAAGTACAAAGGTTACAATATCTAAAAGTGGCAAACTGTCTCTCTATTGAGAGGGGTTGGCATTCCGAATATTAACAAAATTTAATATTTTGTTAATATTCGGAACAAAATTTATTATTATTTATTAAATTTAATGTTATTAAACTTAATATATGAAAAAAAAACTTAAATTATTATAAATAAAAACTTTATTTAATCATTAATACTTTTGAAATTTAAAGTTATCGCTTATTTTGAATTATCTACTTATATGATTAAAAGATAAAATTAGTAGTATTTAGGTACTAATTATCAAATATTTAGTAAACATCGGATTCAGAATCCAACAAAATGTCTTTAAATTTCTTACCAAAACAGAACTCTTATAAAATATTATATTTATATAACTAGTTGGGCTAACCTGATATCGACGAAGTGAGTAGAGCCGGTATACATAAAATAGGTATAGAATACTATATACGAAAAGTGAATATTGTTCGGATTCTCGGGACTCTAGATTTTTCAGAACAAAGTAGCCTAACGTTTTTTTTCGAACTGACTGTATGCTGTTAGCCCTAACGTCTTTTACAGCGTTACCGGGCGGGACGGGCGAGCGCACAAGCATCTTCGAGGTTGCGAAATGCAGAGAGTAGAGCGTAGTGTAGTGGAGGGTTGATGGTATGACTTTGATTAGTCATTGCGGCGTCGGAAGGGTGGCGAGAAGCCACGGTATAATATTATACGTTTAAACCTAGCTGTACGCAAGATCTACTAATCCGTTGAGCCGTGGTATCGTGGAATCGATACAAACACTCCCAAACTTTCACCTTTTTCATATTAAGTAGGATTGACAAATTAGACACTTTCTTCATTCTTTATAAATTAGTTGTAACTTCAACTTCTGTATCTCATTTTAATATGATTTGTTTTGTGTCCTTTTCATCAAGGAAAAACGGGAATTTTCTTACCCTATTTAACCTGACATATAAGTAATTTATAGAATTTTGCAGAGATCCATAATACAAAAGTAATTATAAAATTAATTTGCCATAATAACGTAAATAGAAAATATATATAATGCTAAATGTAGAGTGCTCTATCCGTTTTCATACCTAATACATGCAGGATTCGTAAAGACACATGCACAAACCTCCACCACCGCCACCACAATACACACGCACTACGCACGTTCACTATCACAAACTCAACAATCGTTCCACCTCGCAACCGAAGATCAGGAGAGGAATCAGGAGATGGACCCCACGGCAATATGGTTATTTAGCAATCCGTTACATCCTACCAATTATTTTGCTTCCGAACACGTAGCTTTGAACTTGAAACATTTATCTGATCATTAATGAGGGTGCCATAGTTATGTTTATGATGATAAATAATATTATAACTACTTCTGTTTGACATATAAGATTAGTCTATACAAAATTTCATCAATATTGCTCTAGTGGATTTGACATGAAAGACAGACTGTTTCGCGTTTATAGTATTAGTATTTATGCTGCATGCATATATACGCGTATGTATGTATATATGTATATGTGTATGCATATGTTTGTGTTTGTGTGTGTGTATGTAACGTAAAATAAATAAAATAGAATAGATTTATAATTTAGAATTTACTTATAGTAGATTTCGTAGCCTATTATTTTAATTTTTCCCTTTATTTTGTTCTCTTGTCTGCTTTTAATACCATTTTGCTTTTATACTTGTCAACTGTAATGCTCATGTCGTCACCATCTGTTATTGACGATACATTTACCTGTAATCCGTTTAATTTAAAGTATGTTTTATGTAATGTAAAGATGTATTTGTCGTTGATGGTCTTACAAAAATAAATAAATGCTGTATTTTCGTTTTCGTATGAAATCAAATGAGGTTAGAAATATATCATACGCGTATACCACAAAACGGCACGATACGGGCACACATCCAACGAACTATGGTTATGACATAGCATAAAATATTATTTGAATCGTCTTTTTGGATCGGGATTTTTGGGGGCGGATAAATGAGCCGTCATTGTATGAATTAATGAGAGCAAAAGTCATTCTGACAGGTCATTGCCCGTCCTCTGTAATGAAGAGGATTAGCATATTATTTTCGCTTCATTTTAATAATGCTCCTTACGTAAAGTGTTCCTTTTTTATCGGCTTTTTATAAATTTCTTTAGGGTTTAGATAAATGAAATTAGAAATAATCCTTTTATTTGAGCTATCATTCTATCACAAGCTATTAAAATTAAAATAGTCCTTAATCAAGTAAACTTGTAATCAAGTTCTTTCAATTTCGCAACTCAAATGATGGTTCGTAACACATCTCCTACCGAGAAGAGCAAGCAATAAACTCGGCGGTTGCTCTTTTCAACATATAGTTCATATAATAATAATAATAATAATAATAATAAATAATAAATATATAGGACATTTACACACACGGTCGTCCATCTCAAAGTAAGTAACTTAATACTTGTGTTATGGGCGACGGACAGCTGGTAGATATACTACATATATAAGTATAAATACATACTTAAATACAAATACACACCCAGGCTCGAAAAACCAACACTTTGTTTATAGAAAATGTTGGCTCTCGGCGGGAATCGAACCGGCGACCCGTGGAGCTGAAGGCAGGGTCACTACCCACTGCACCAACGGGCCAGTCAACTAGTTCCATTTAGTTATTACTATCTTGTACAGAGTCGAAGAGTAGTTATATCCATGCAAACATTACACCACACCAAAACAATAAAAATCCACAATATTTGTAGCAAAAGCCCACTTTCGCCTTCGTTTAGAATAATCGTCTAACATAATATACAAATTGTTTAAGTTGAAAGATTGCTACCCAAAAAAGGCAAACATGAAACGGAAGGTAAAGGTGGAGAGCGGAAGTTGTAGCATTTAGCTGCGGCGAGGTGTGGTGACGGATGGAGATGTACGGTGCGGCGCGGAGAGGAGAGGTGAGGTGTGGAGAGATGAGGTGCGGAGAGGAAAGTGGTGGCACCATTTGGCGTAGTCATGATTTGTGCGTAAAGTTAGCAAGTTGTTAAAAAAGAATAAATTGATCGACTTCTGAGAAAATCGTATTGCAAATAAAGGATATCGTTGTTAAAATTATTTTCAAAGTTAACCTTAATTTTAAGTAGGTGTATAGTTACCGAGACTTACATTGTAGGTCTATGTGGTAAGATTCATAGTTTGAGCTATCATAGTTTGTACTTTGTCTCCTTATCATTCTCATCATCTTCCTGCCCTTATCCTACTCTAAGTGGGATCGGCACAACATGTATTTTTCGACCGGCCGCCTGCCTGACGTCAACTTACTTTAGTCGTATTTTACGACCCCTCGGTAAGAAAGGGGCTGGTCTATTCTTCTCTACCGGATACCACACGGTGGGTCAACTTACCTTAGTCGCCTTTTACGACACCTCGCTAAGAAATGAGGGTGGTCTATTCTACTCAGCCTGATACCACACGGCATTTTTACTTTATCTCCTACTAGTTTTTACCCACGGCTTCCCTCGCGAGGAATTTTCTCTGCCACAGTAACTAGTTTAATTAAATATATGATTCACAATTTTGGTCATAGTGGCTTCCACATAAAAGATAGACATATGCTGTCGCGGACTTTTATCTAGAACTATTAAAGACAAACAATACTACGGTACATCACCTTTGTGTTACTCTAACGGTTTAGGCAGCGTACGCCGAGATAGCTCTCAGAGGCCAGATTTTTTCCGACTTCATGACATGTATCGTTATATTTTATAAAATCATTACAAATTGTAGTCTATATGTTATTCCGATGTATAAATTATATAACTGTAAAGTTTCATCCTAATCCGTCCAATAGTTTTTTCGTGAAAGAGTAACAAACATCCATCCATACTCACAAACTTTCGCATTTATAATATTATCTCCTACTCCTATTGAGTGAACAATTGTCAGCTTTATATTATAATGTTCTTACGTTAACATCTTTCTATTAGGTATTTCTGTTGAGTTAAGCTTTCAATTATGACTTTACGTTGAGTTTTCTATTATTCCTTAATTTGTATTTCTAGATAATCATGCACTTAATGGTATACATACCTGCATACCGCAAGAGAATACAAGGTGTGCCAAAACTGTGTCATCACTGGATAACATGGATTCAAACTCCAATCTTCTCCAAGGTGAGATAAGGGCATTACAGCAATATAATAGTAAACACGACGACACTAAATTTTCAAGTAATACTAATATTACAAACAAAATTATTTATTTCTAAGCGGACTCATATATCATAATGCTAATATAATGTAACAAACAGCCCCGAAATATCTGCAACGTTATTTTACTAATGCTTGTAGCGATTAAGGACAAAATGAAATCTCATGCATATGAAAATAGTATCAATTATTCCAAAGGAGCTCTTGCCGCCAGTTCGTTTTACGTGGACTTTAATATCGAGATAGAAATATCCTCCAATTTTTGCTACGATATAAAAATGCATTCAAATAAAAATAATGCCAATTAAAAAAATATATGACCTGTGAGTTGGTCAATACATACGTTACTTTATTTATGCCAACTCCTTGAGTGAAAATATGACCATCCTCATACCCTTATCCCACTCTAAGTGACCCCACTTGCCACTTATTTTTCCCTTCTGTTCCTTCCTATAATTCATAAACTCATATATATGCGTCAATATCATACTTCACACAATCCAACCACAATACAACAGTATATTTTTAGCAATTTAATTTTTGTACATAAGAATATACATAATTATAAAAAGATTGGCGATGTATATAATAGACAAAGTAGAAACCGACATAAGCTTGCGGTTCCTGCTTTGCGCCTTGCAAAAGTACATAAGTCGTTTGTGGGTTTGGGTATAAGATTCTATAATAAAATTCCGCAATCTACTTTAACTTTACCATTACAGCAGTTTAAAAACACTATTAAAAGAGGCTAATACATAAAGGCTACTATACTATTGAGGATTACGATTAGACGATAAGTATGCTTGGATATAGCTACTATTCGACCCAGTACAAGACATCAATGTCTATATGTAACTAGTAATAAGAATTATTCTTTGAAAAGAGCAACCGCCGAGTTTCTTGCTAGTTCTTCTCGCATTCGTTCTTCAGCAGTAGATGTTGACGATTCAAAAGCACTTGTTTACAAGTTTACTTGAATAAAGAATAATTTGAATTTGAATTATCTATTTTTCGGACTCCTAGCCACATAACCATCCATATTCATATTTAACACTCTTTTGGTCGCATAATTTTTATACCTCCTCATAATATGTCCATACCATCTTAATCTTGAACTTTTTATGATGGGGGTAACGTTCAAACTTACTCTTGTATATTCATTTCGTATTTTATCCTTTCTTGTCTTGACGCACCATACATCTATTTTAACATTCTCATCTCATTTGCATGCATTCTGTTTTCAACCATCCTCGACTCAACTCAACTGAAAATCTTATGAACTAAATTGATTCCTGATCATAAGCTTATATTACGGTAACTATATAGACACACCCACGCACACATACACATATACACACGCACGCGCGCATATACACACAAACACACAAACACACACACAATAAATAATTAAAAATATAATTAGACTTACATACACCCATATTATATATTATAAATAAAAATAACTTAGACAGAACTAACCTTGTTTTAAATTTTGTTATTAATAAACAAATATCACTGTATGACTTATTTATGAGGGAGGGCACTGGCTCCTGAAACACAGTTAATTTTAGTTTAGGGGCCAGGGTTCCAATATATTATGTCAAAAATGTATGTTTGCATCAATAAAGATTATTATTATCCTTTTTATTGCCCAGCTTTCTGAGTCATACGACAAGTATTATAACCGTTTCATAAATTTATCTTGGGTGAAAAATATACTACAATATTCATAACAGTAATAATAATACACGGCATGACACGGCATTGAAACAAAGATATAAGTTTTTTATTATTTACTTTAACAATTGTTAATTCTGTGTGCGAGACTTGATATATATGACAAATAGATCATTCTTACAACCCGTTAATCATCAAACATTTATAGGAAAATAGATTGTACCAACACCTATGATCTACATTGTAAAAAAATGACTTTTCAAACATTTTAAGTATTAATTACTTTTCCACACCGATAATCTATTAACATACGTGGGTTTGTACATGCATTGTTTTTACAAGAATATTCTCTATGCATTGTCTTAACAAAAATTTGACACTTCGTTTCACTGTAAATATTATTTTTCAGCTTATATTTCTATTATAAAATATTGAACCGGATACCATATGGTTTCGTGTTTTATAGAACTGCATCAAACTGTGAGGTAAACGTAACAGTCCTTAAAATATTTGAGCTTAATCATGTTAATTTTAAATGGATATCAACGGCAACGACTTTTAATTTATTTAAAAGAGAATAGGAACCATTGTTACTGGGAATTTTATCATTTTATCCGCCATTCTGTTTACTTTCTTCTCACAAGTATTTCATTCCTTTTGAAGGAATGCGATTAATGAAAAAATGCTTTTACAATATCTTCACAACGGTGAGTGGATATAAATTCACTCAAAATTTAATTACAATGCAAAAGAACTTTACTTATATTAAATCTCGCCTTTCTAATTGACCACGCCTCGGATACTCTAAAGGAATATAGTTATTTATTTTCTATAATTGATTATTTTAAATTAAAAATAATTAATTCATTTTCTACATATTATACTATAATATACAAATTGTATTTACTAGTAATTGATTTGTATAGTATGCTAGTCCATACTATATTATAATATAATTTAAATTCGCATGATTCCCTGCGAGATAAATTCAAGGAAACAGGTATTCTTACATTGGCTTCACAGTATATTTTTAGTAATTTAACTTTTGTACATAAGAATATACATAATTATAAAAAGATTGGCGATGTATATAACAGACAAAGTAAGAACCGACATAAGCTTGCGGTTCCTGCTTTCACTGAATTATTATTTACTTACACAAAGTAAAGTAGTGACATACGCCACTGCGAGTTAAAAAAATTTATATATACATATACATATTCTGTAAAATACAATCTTGGGACTATTCCACGTGGGCACGATTTTTATAGTAGTATCTAGTTATTAAAGATAAACATAGCTTCTACATTTTTGAGCTAAATAAATACCTCGATTTAGATTATATTCGTTTAGCTTTTAGATTTCTTTATATCAGTCATCCTGTTTCAATGGAAAAGTCGACAGGATGTTGCTTTAGCCTCTTCTCGTCAAATCGGTAATCGAATCGATAAACCGAAGAGAGAACGTCTACCCATCCATCATCCCAACGTCATTAATATCAGTAACGCCTGATTGATTATGATCAAGTCAGGTGGACTAATATTGTAATACTAGTCAACTTCTGTAACTTTACCCTCGTTTTATAGAAATTTAATAATTTTTATAGATTTAGGCGTTACTTTGAGGAGATCTATAATACAAAAGTAATTATAAAATTATTTTGGTGTAATCCACGATAAAGTAAATAGAATATATATGTATAACGCTAAATTTATCGTGGACTATCCGTTTTGTTTATACCCGATACATGCAGGATTCGTAAAAACACTTGAACAAACCTACACCACCGCCAACGCAATACTCAAGCACTACACACGTTCACTACCACAAACTCAACAATCATTTCGCCACGCAACCGAAGCATCATCAGGAGATGACTCTTTGTCGTGGAGTCAATCATTTAAAAATCCTCAGTAGTTCGATATATATATTTATTTCTAAATTGTAGTACTTTTATTTTCAATAGCAATTTTTGTTCGTCCATTTGAAGTATTGCGCTTATATAATAGTTGTATAAAGGACACTTTATCACCGCATATGGGCTACGATGAGCTTTCATCATTTATGAAAAATGTATAATAAAATTCTAATCACAGAGTAATATTTGTGGCCTAACGCTATTTTTGTGTTTTCATTATTCTTTACTGCGATAATTTTAATTTTTGAAATTGTAATTACTTATAATAGTATCACTGCAATTAAGAATGATGTGATCTCCTATAATAGGTACATGATTAATTTAAAAATATACAGGATATTTTTGGATTATCTTATATATGATGCTGTCGGAGATCCATAGAGAATAAATGAAATTTTATTTGAGCCTCAAAAACGTTTCTTTCCATAACAAGAATATAATCTTTCCTTTGAACTAAGACGTTGCAATAACGATTCTTTTGCGATTAATCGAATTATTATATTGTATTTCATTATATAAAGAATATTTTTAAATTTCGAAAGAAAGCTGACTTTTTTCGCCAATTATACTATTAGCTTTAAGTTTCATAAATAGTCTTCTAATAATATCCGTTAAATGCATTCACTCATCTAGCCTAATTTTCTATCATTAAAGTCGTCCAAAAAGCGTCCTATATGACCCTGACGATTAAACAACGATCGCAAACACAGAAACAAATCACAGGAGGCACCCTTAGGACGACGTTCCCCGACGCTAGTAGAGCTTCTGCGCTCTACTCTCTGCATTTCGCAACCTCGACGATGCTTCTGCCAGGTGACGCTGTAAAAGCCGTTAGGGCTACCAGCATAGTCAGTTCGAAAAAAAAATGAATAAAGTAAAATAACGCCTAAAACAGGGCGCTCCCTAAAATCCAGCTGGCCGGACATCGCAAAAATACCTCTGCCGCTTCAATAATGTTCATACGTGCAATACCGATTGAGTAAAAGCTTAGTATACGTAGCGTGTCCGAATTTCAAATCTCGACTTATGTTACTTTTATCCAGATATACCTTTCTAGTTTGCATTTTCCAGCTTTAGCTTGAAAAATCCAATTTTTTATATTCATACTGCATACATTCTACACAGTTCAGTCGGATAACTTACCGACTGAACTGTATATAATATGTTTATTATTCTAGTATTAATAATAGAGTAAATTAACGGTTATCATTATTCTCCTGCCCTTATCCCACTCTAAGTGGGGTCGGCACAACACGTTACAAACATGTCGTCATATGATTTGGCTACGTATTTTACGATCGGCCGCCTGCCTGACGTCAACTTACCTTAGTCGCCTTTTACGACACCTCGGTAAGAAATGAGGGTGGTCTATTCTATGCACCCGGATACCACACGGCATTTACCTTAGTCGCCTTTTACGACACCTCTGTAAGAAAGGAGGGTGGTCTATTCTGCCGGATACCACACGGCTAAGTAAATTAACGGTCTATTAGCATATTCAATTCAATTCGAAATATTCTTTATACAACTAACTCGTCGTCTAAATCGTCGCCTCTACTGCTGTTTCGAGAAGCCGGTCCTACCAAGAAGAATCAGTAAAAAACTCGGCGGTTGCTCTTTTTTACGTTAGTAAAGTCCGTTGGTTAACTCAAGTCTTATTTCATCGGGTGAGCCTGACAAGTTCCAAATCCATACGGGGACCTTATTCATGAGCTCTTTACGCATCATTATCGCGGCTTGAACTAAACTACTCAGGCTCACTCGATTAAACAATACGTGAGTATAGCCGGTTTACATTAACGGCTATACATTAACTATGATACGAAAATGTTGGTAAAATTTTAAAGCTCGATATCTCAATACTCATTTATAGAGATTTATATAGATAGTAGATATATTACAATAATTTGAAATCACTTATCAGGTGGCGTAAGCTACAGTAATGCTGGCCTGAACGCACGTATTAATTTAAATATGCTAATAATTCCTATCTCTATTACAGTAAAAGAGCAACGGCCTGCCAATCTGACTTCAGCTATCATTAATTCACACAATGATGGCTCATTTATCCGCCTCCCGGATTCACGATCCGTAAAGACGATTCAAATAATATTTCATGCTGTGTCATTAACGAGGCAATTTGTTGAATCTACATGCCTAAACATGAAAATACCATATCTGCAAAAAAAAATACATTTGTAAAGTCAGATTTGTTTGGTGATTTGCAAATGTTATTTAGAATCTTCTTACTTATATGGAACAAGTCAAGTTAAAAATGCCTTTAAAAGGCTTTTAAGAGAAATTTCATGTCCCTACTGTTAACCGTTGAGGAATTCCCTCATCAAATCCAAACTCAAACTCAAAATATTCTTTATTCAAGTAAACTTGTGAACAAGTGCTTTTGAATAGTCAACATCTACTGCTGGTTCGGAAATCTGTTCCTACCAAGAAGAACCAGCAAGAAACTCGCTTGCTTTTCAAAGAATAATTCTTATCACTAGTTACTGTTAGTTATTGATGTCTAGTACAGGGTCTAAGAGTAGCTATATCCACGCATTCTTATCGTCTAAGTAGTCCTCAACAGTAGGCTTTCTGTATTGGCCTTTTTAAATAGTTTTTTAAACTGCTGTAATGGTAAAGTTAAAGTAGGTTGCGGAATTTTATTATAGAACCTTATTCCCAAACCCACAAATGACATATGTACTTTTGCAAGGTGCAAAGTAGGAACCGCAAGCTTATGTCGGTTCTTACTTTGTCTATTATATACATCGTCAATCTTTTTATAATTATGTTTATTCTTATGTACAAAAATTCTGACATCTGGAGCCAATCCTGGCAGCAGCATCAGGTCATGCTTATTATAAACATGCATTCGGGACTGGACTAATGTGTAAAATATTAGCTCAAATGTATATATACCTTGAAGTGGGTTAAATTTAATTTGCAATATTCCACCTTCACATATATACATTGCAAATTGAATAAAAACTTTTGAAAATGAATGTTTATCTGTATGCCCTTTATAGACTCGGCTGGACCGATTTTAATAAAACTGTCAGACAATCTTTAGACCCAGCGGATGATCCTGTAAAGGTTGGTGGCGATCTAAGCATTTAACTGTCGAGTTCTGTTTCTAGGGGAATTCGAAATCAGACGACCCACGACAACGCTTATACGGACAGCCAGTATGATCATAAATTTAAAGAGAAATTCAATTCACCTTTCAGAAATATAACCAAATAATAACGCAGAATCTCAATTAACCTAGTTACAAATCAACCTCAGATCGCCTTTGAATATATAGCGCACTTTTGGCAACGAATCCAAATAAAACTACACTGTACTCAAGATATCGAATTCCTAAATATCGACAAAATTGTACGTGATAATACTATATAAGGTGACCCATTATACACACTGACCCATCTTGTAAATACTTGAGTATATACAAACACAAGATCTAAGCGTCAAGTGAGGTAAGGGACAAGCCGTTACGGTCTTTATTTCATTTTTATTTTGTTTACCTGATCTTACTCGTATTTCCTTAAAGTCGGAAAACTCTGATGAGGCACTTGATACATCAAATTTTCTGAACTTTTTTTATACATAATGACTGTAGTTCAAAAATATTTATACGCTATGGCCGACTGTTTTTTTATGTTGTAGTGAGTCAGTATTTTAGAAAATTATAATTCATAATGGAAATGGAAATTTTTGCGAGAGACGACATCCGGCCGTGTCGGAGAGTCATTTTCAATATTTAAAAATCCTATTAAACAGTTATTGAATTTTAATTGCACAATAATAATAATACAAAACTTCTTAATAAAGCTTATGGTATAAAACATTACCACAGAAAAGATTTCGGGAAGCAAGCCAAATTACGGACAAATGCTTTAATTCGTAAAATAATTCAGACGGCTATACAAGAACATTTTGTATGGAAGTCACATATTACTTACTAAATATATACGCTAGAAACATCGAAATACTAAATTGGCAAGAGGATAAGTGCAGAAATTAATCTAAGCTAAGATATAAAGTTTGCGAGTCGATGCAGTGCCCCTGTTGGCTGCGGGCGACGACCTATTCAGCCAGAACAAACAAAACTATACTAATAATAAACTCCAGCGCTTAAAACGCTTTATACAGAACGTTTTCTCAATAAGCAAGTTAATGCTACAAAAAGATGACACTATTATATTCTTAAAATTCAAATTCATTCAAACTACTCGTTACTATAAAAATGTTCTAATAAAAATACGAGTGAAGTAATAGAGAACCACATGAGAGGTTTTTTTATAGTTTTCAATAATATAAGATGATTCCTCATAAATATGAATTATATTTTTCATTAAATAATGTTATTATTCCTTTAACTCAACACACTATGAATTATTATATTATATAAGGTTGGATTGTAAAATAATATTATTACTTAAGGTTTTAAATTTACAAGCAATATAACAGAACTAACTACTTTGCTATAATCCGCACGGGTTAAGTGAATGCATGCAAAGCCAATGTGTATGAAGCAGGCAAAATCTACGCACCTTATACATGCAGGACCAGCCACTACGATAGGGTAGGATAGGCTCCACGACACGACGACATCCACGACAGTACGATTTTTGTCGTGGAGCCTATCCTCCTGATGATGTTTCGGTTTCGGGGCGAAACGATCGTCGAGATCGTGGTGGTGGGTGTGTGTGCTGCTTTTGTGTGCGTTGTTGCTGGTGAATTGCGCCTTGGGGTGCATGTGGTGGCTGGTCCTGCATGTATAAGGTGCGTAGATTTTGCCTGCTTCATACACATTGACTTTGCATGCATTCACGTAACCCGTGCGGATTATAGCAAAGTAGTTAGTTCTGTTATATTGCTTGTAATATGGAATTCCGCAAAGTAACGCCTGCTTCTATAAATCGTTTTAAATTTAGTTTTTATTTCGATTTAATTTTTTCATACCTTAAACCTGTCTATGAAAAACAATGTATGCGAATGTCTTAAAAGGGCACTAACAGAATAAAAACTTTAAATAATAATAACAAAAACCTGTAAAATCTCAAAACTAAAAATGAAGTAAATTTTAAAAATTTAAATTATGTTTTAAAAATGTGCGATTTAGGTATGATCTTATATATTTTATAGGGAAATGGGAATTTATCATCAAAAGAGGATACTTTGATTGTCTTCTAGTATTCTTTTTCGCATCCAATTTTGTTACCCAAACTAAAGCGCTGTATAAGCTTGAAGATCCGACGTTCATTGAGGGGGAATGGCGCCACACCGTCGAGCCGCGTCGCGTTGCCAACACGCTCGATCTTGCTTCTGGCATAGATCTCATTGCAACCTTGTTTTGTTCATATGAGTCATGAACAAAGCTCTTTGAAACGATCCTCACTTACAGAAGTCTTTATTAAAAAAATAAATAGCCATTTACAGAGGCGAGCAACTTTTAAGATTACAGAGCCTGAAACTAGAGAGAGAGTCTAAGAGAAAAAAAATCGGATTGCGAAAAGAAACATTTTTGATTATGGTGCATGTGGTTGATACCGTGTTGTATTCGGCTTAGTAGAATAGACCACCCTCATTTCTTACCGAGGTGTCGTAAAAGGCGACTAAGGTAAGGTGACCCACCGTGTGGTATCCGGTTGAGTAGAATAGACCACCCTCTTTCCTACCAAGAGGTCGACTAATACGACTACGAATACGACTAAGGTAAGTTGACGTCAGGCAGGCGGCCGGTCGTAAAATACGTAGTCAAATCATGTGATAACATGTTTGTAATAGGTTTGCTGACCCCACTTAGAGTGGGAAGGGGCAGGAGGATGCATTTTAAATAAATAAATAAATATATGGGACACTTATATACGCGGTCGTCCATCCCCAAAGTAAATAACTTATTACTTGTGTAATAGGTGGCGGACAACTGGTAAATATACTACATATACAATTTTTAATATATATTTAAATATAAATATACGCTCAGTTTCGAAGGATCAAAAAAACACGGAGCTGAAGGCAGGGTCACTACCATAGCACCAGCGGGCCAGTCAAATTTGCACATTATGTTTGTTTATCATCAGGTCATTCTGTCCATGTCTATCTTACTTTTTCAAGGCTAATTCGTTGAAGCAACAACAATGATTGCTGACCTCTTTATTTGTCTGATCACATTAATAAAGTCATATGAACACATGAAAGTTATTATGAGGTTTTAAAAACCATGTTTCTAATCTATTACTCATTCATATTTTACTATAATCTTTGACAAATACTTTTAGTCTAATTGTAATCTCAATCCGGGATGGTAATGTTCAAATTACACTAATTAGACATTAGTAACCTCATTCATCGTAAGCACCCGTAATTAATTTCATGCGTTTATAATCACTAATAATATCAACATGAATTTAAACTATCGTGAGTGGTATTCATTATTAATGTTGAGAGACCGGCTATACTCACGTCTTATTTTATCGGATGAGCCCGACTAGTTTCAGCCCTTTATCGCGGCGGGGACAGCGACAACGCCGGTAAAGAGCTCATGAATAAGAGCCCCGTATGGGCTTGAAACTAGTCGGGCTCATCCGATAAAATTAGACGTGAATATAGCCGGTCTCTCTACATTAGTGATATCAACATGTTCTCATAACAAACCATCGCTGAAGTTTCTTACGATCCTATATATATAGTAGACAACAATGCACAGCTTTACCACCCACTTTCAATGTAGAAACATCTCTCGCAACGTATCGACAGCATGGGAAGCAGCATCTTCAAAGCGATTTCCGCAACTAAGCTCTAAATCCTTGATAAGAGTATTCGAAACTATTACTCGCATTCGCAGGTAATTTATTAAACACTTGGGTGTTAAATTGCCAGAATTTAATTACAATTGTTGCGGTATTAAAAAAGCTTATGTACTAACAAATTCAAATAGCAAATTTATGCTTAATCTTTACGGTTGATTAATGTTATTATTGAATACTAGCAACATTATTTGATTTTAATGCACCTATTCCAGTAAAGTTACTCATAACACGCTACAAGGCCCGAGAATGTAGGAATATTTTCTATTTGTTTTAATAATAATAACTATTGTTAAATGTTACATGCATGCACCTTCAATCCTCTAAGAGAACCGGTAGCTAAAGCACAGAATCTCACGATTCTAGTTTAGCTATCGGTGAAACGATTATTCATGTAGCCCTAAAATCTGGAAATTATGTCGTTTATGTATAGTTTTTGTAAAAAAATTGTAACAGTAATAAAGAATTTTTATTTTTATTTTCCCATCTCTATGCCTTGCCGAGAATGTATGTGAAGGTGGAATCTTGCAAATTAAATTTAACCCACTTCCTGGTTTCCGATTGAGCTGGAATTTACTTAGTGGTCCAGTCTTGATGATTTGGCTTATTCATGATAAGTATGACCTGTTGCTGCTGCCAGGATTGGCTCCAGACGAGAAAACTCCTCAACGGTTACCACGGGACATTAAATTTTGATAAAAGCTTTTTTAACTCGATTTATTTGTTCTGCAATTCAACGGCTTTTACCGTACATGTGTATGGCAACCTTATTATACTTAAAAACCTAACTAATCTTAAAACTATTCTGAAAAGCTCATTATGAATACGCCTATTTCATGATCGTGATACTCATATCCAGCACTGCATTTCAACATATTATATCAACCGATATAAAGTCAAGTCAATAAAGTTATAAAACTTTATTTTAGTTCCTGACTTTGTTTTATTTTAGTTTTTATTATTTGTTCGTAAGTTTTCGTGCAATGTTGCAATGAACATCTCAACTTTGTTTCCACACCTCATTTCGCTGAATTATGTTGTTCTTTTAATTTTGTAACTCTATCCCTTAATCTATCCCTTTATCTGGACTTTATTTATATTGAAAATTATTATCAATTTTATTAATATTTTATTTATTTATTTTAATTGAAAATTATTATCAATTATTATTATTTATTATATTAAGACCTAAGTAGTTAGTAAGAATTCGTTAAAATCGGTCATACGTAATAATCTGATTAAAGTTCATTAATCCATGTTCCATCAAATTATTTTCTACTATAATTTCGGTTAGTTTAAACCATACAATCATTGCAAACATGAAGTTATTATAACTATGCTTAGAGTGGGGCATTCACTGTTTATCTTTATCTGTGATTACAGAGATGAAGTATATGAGTTTCATCTTCCCTCTCACTTTTTATTGTGACACTCTCACTTATAGACTTTATTTTTACCTCCCCCTTACGGGTACCGCCAATCAAAGGGGACAGGCGGCGATTATATCGAACTCACACCGACTTAAAACGACCTGTGCGTTCCACCAAGTTGCTGATGGCAAGGACAAGGTATCGTAATAGTCCATACACATAACCCCATCCCCGCCGACAGCCTTTACTCTGGTCTTAGAGACAACTCCTCCGGGTAGGGACCCTTCAAATGGGAAGTCCTCCTCCGCTCACGATGCATCGGGAGCGGATGTAACGACCGCCTCTGGCTATCTATGGTATCCCTGCTCTAAGTAGTAATAACTTTATGTATTCAAAATTATATAACACAAACTTCAAATTACAAATTACAATCAACATTAAGTATCAAATGATACACTATTTGCAATTATAATCGGTCAAAGATGCAAGATGAAAGTACCGTATACACGTCATAGTTATTCCTCAGACGTTTTAAAAAAAAATGTACACTTAAGATTGATGATCTCATATAACTCCAGCAACGTTAAATATATTGACATAAAAGTATACTGGCCGTATAATTTTGAAACATTTATGACATATAAAACTGCCTATAGCACTAAATGTACAATTAATCATCTTGAAATATTATGTGGATAGAGATAGTATCAATATCTATTTTTGAACGAAAATACCAATGACATGTACATAAATGCCAAAGTTATAGGGCCTTTTATGAATTATATTTATTCATTAAAATGCTTATGCGACTTAAATTAGCTGATTGGGTTATTACTATATTAGATTTATAGCTAGTAGTAAGAGAAATGATATAGAACAAGGTTACACCAGAACGAGCATTTGCTAACATCAAATCTAAAAGGTTTACATATTAAAATTTCGTTTGAAATGAAAACCTTTCCAAAAAAGGCTTCTTATATACTTAAAATGAACGCTTGTTTATTAAAATTTAATGACGAACGTAGGAAGAGCGTAATTTCTTAATTAGCTTCCAGCGTCTGTCGATCTTTTCCAATAATAGTTTTAAGGGTCTGTTATGAAGCGTAGAGCTGAAGGGATATTTAATTTGGATTTTTTCGAATTTTAATTTTTTTCCTATTTACGAACCATACAAAATAAAATACTGTCTTATGAATTCACGACTTGTGGTCTCCGGCAGAATAGAATAGACCACCCTCATTTCTTACCGAGGTGTTGTAAGAGGCGACTAAGGTCGTGTGGTGTTCGGCTGCATAGAATAGACCACCCTCATTTCTTACCGAGGTTTCGTTAAAGGCGACTAAGGTAAGTTGACGTCAGGCAGGCAGCCGGTGGTAAAATACGTAGCCAAATCATGTGACAACATGTTTGTAATATGTTGTGCCAACCCCACTTAGAGTGGAATAAGAGCAGGAGAATGATGACTGTCTTATGAATTCATTAAAAGGTAAACTATTACGGATTTTTTTACTTTAAATGCTGAGGTATCTATTTTGGAATTCTTTAGTTGACCAGTTCAGTTAATTGAGTTTTCATCGCGATGTTTTTCTAATACATTTTTTATAAATTCAGTTTCTTAAATGAATATGTCGGTTTAATCACGCACGCACACGGTTTAAATGTAACGGCTTGGAGAGGAAAATTTGAGCTCAGATCCACCACGCTGCGCCATGCGGATTGAAAGATTACACATATATCAGAAATTCGGAGATATGTAGTTTTCCTCATTATATTTGTCTTCAAAGCCGAAAGTAACGGTCTGTTACTATTCCCACTGCTAGGCTAAGGCTTCCTCTCTCCGTTTTTAGAGAGAAGGATTGGAGCTAAGACCTACCACGCTGCTCCGATGATTGGTCGGTTACACATGTCCCCAGAATTCTCTAGAGATATGCAGGTTTCCTCACGATGTTTTCCTTCACCGATAAGCGTGTGATGAATTGCAATTATCAATTAGACGCATAAGTTTTAATAGAAAAACTCATCGGTGCCTGCCCGGGGTATGACCATGATTATCTCCAGAAAGTTGCACGTTCTCACCGCTAGGTTATCACAGCTTTCGCCATCCACCGTCAAAGCCTGTGATAAATCGTAAAGTATCAATTAAGCATATAAGCTTTAAAAGAAAAATGCATTATAACCTGGCCGGGGTATCATAATGTTCCCCTGGAAAAGCCACAAGGGCACACTTTTCTTTTTATTTTTTTTACAACTATATTCATTAAACATATTGTGACAGAATGATATCATAAGCTAATACCTTGCATTTATTCTTCTGACAATACAATTGAAACAGACAAACAAGTAACATATACAAATGATATGGCTGGTGACAACCGAGAGAACTTGTTTTGTCTAGAACATCTGCTCTATTCTTGTAATACAACGTCGAATAAATGCTGTAGAAGCGTCTACTTAATTAATTAAAACTTTAATTAACACTGTGTTGAATAAAAAAGTGCGTAAATAAACAATTTAGTCTAAGAAGCCTATAATATTTGTAGAAATCAATTACTTATCAGCAGTATAACTAAAACATTGTCATTCGAACTTGTCACAACACAAAACAATTTCAACGCGGGTTTTTCAGAGATTTATATCTGTTAATAAACGATTCAGGCACATGAAATTTACCCTCATTTTGTGCCCATTGTTTAAGGAGATTAGAATTTAGATTAGTGACATGGAAAGGGCGGAAGTGGTCGAAATATTTCTGTGAAAAGTGACTATATGGCAGTAGGCCCTTTGTAAAATATAAATGGAAGTGATTTGTTTGAAAATGTTATTTTTTTACGAAGTTTATTTTTATCTGTCTAGTGATATCAATAGTTTCATTGACAAGAAACCAATGTGAGTCTTTTGATTGAATTTGATATCCCCTGTTAAAAAAATGGAGAGAGATGCATTTAATCGGACTGACCTATGAGTACGTATTTTGACCCACTAAATCAGAATTCAACCACCCTAAAAATTTCAAGAAAACTTACAAAAATAGATATATGTACTTGAATACGAAAATCGAAACTTTTTTTTTTTAATTAAACCAAGCATGATTTTTATGTTCATCATTCATGTATACAAACACAACAACTACAAAGTTTTTTTTGTAAATAAATAAATAACTAACAAAAGTTTTCTAAGCTTTGATGACTCTTTTGAAAGATTACGGGTTCAAACCCCAGGTAGGAACCAATGAGTTTCTATTAAAACTTGTGTCTAATTGATTGATAATTGCAATTTAGCACACGCTTTTGGGTGATTTCCTTCACCGGAAACATCGTGCAACGATTGCATCGTGAGGAAACCTACATATCTCTAGAGAATTCTAGGGATGTTTGTAACCTACCAATCCACATTGGACCAGCGTGGTAGGCTTAGCTCCAACCCTTCTTTCTAAAAACGGAGAGAGAAAGCGCATGCACAGCTGTGGGATCGTAACAGGCCGTTATTTATATAAAGTATATTTAGACCATAAGCCATTATAAATAATTGCAAGCTTATCACTGTTGTAAATTATTACCAAAAGGAATAAAGAAGCTTTCCTTTTTCAGATTTCTATTGAGCATGTTTTAAAATGCAATAATTATAAATATACATGCATATTATCTGTTCACTTCATAAAAATCATAAACATTAGAACTAAATGTCAAATTTTATCACCTCGATGATTATTTTAATCAATTCAGTTAAATCAGAAGTGAACCGTGTAATTAAAGACCGCTACATAGAAAATTACATAGAAGGTAGTGAAACATTGTAGCGGAAAAGAGTTATAGGGACTGAATTAATTTAGTAAATTTGCAATAAGTTACAGGGGCGTGTAAATTGGACCGTAACAAAAATAAACGTCGCTATTGCACAATATTTCCTGTTGTTTTACAAAATTAGTTTTCACTTGCTTTTTTTTACAATTGTTTGTTTTATTCTCATTATTAATATTACCGTCGGTCGATGTGTATTACCAAAGCTTTCAGCTTATATATAGCAGGAATAATAAAAGGAGCCATATAATATTTAGCATTTAAAATAATTTAATAACGTTATTTTTTTATAGAAGCAGGCGTTACTTTGCGGAATCCCGTAGTACAAAAGTTATGCTCGGGTTACTTTGTTATAATCCGCGTCTGTAAAGAAAATCTACGTGATACTAAGTGTAGGAAGCAAAAACAAACTACACAAGCACTACAAACATTCACTATTACAATCTCAACAGTCATTTCGCCCCGTAAGCGAAACATAATCAGGAAATGGGCTCCACGACAACGCCGAAACGACACGAAACGAAGACTCATTGCTATTTGTCGTATTTAATCCATGGAGTAAATTTCTGACAATATTCTAAAAAAATGAGGAACGCCAATTTCACGAAAATCCTATTTTTCGCTGAGAGTCGCTTCAAAATAGACAATAAACATAATCTTCCAGCAAACGTTTTCCAATAATATTTTTTATTTCAATACACATATTTACCACACAATATATTTTATTACACACACATATCTTATAATAGTTCCTTTCTATAATAATGCATTTTTATCATTCTGTTATCCAAGATCTCGTGAAAGAGATTCCATATAAGCGGTAATCTTCCTTTTGTGCACGTGTTTGACCCCAAATTATACTTGCAAATAAATATAAACCATGTAGTATTTGACATCCTTTTTCCTCGAAATATTTTGTTATTCTCTTAAACAAAGGTTTCTATAAACTCATGACTATCAGCTTTTAAAACGAAGCTAGAAAAAATAATAATACAAAATCTCATGCAGGGAGATCAGCATAATTCAAGACTTAATAGTCATCATTAAATGTTGGTTATATTAACTAAGAAATTAACGTGCTTTTAGACATAAGGCAAAGATTTTAATATCAGTCGTTTTCACTGAAATTAACTAACATTTATACTTTCCTTTTTCATTTTCATTTCATCTATGTCAAATACAATAAAAATGACAACACGAAGCTTTAAACATAAAAGATAAATATTTTTTATTTGCAGGATGGCTTAAAAATCTTCATTATTTGTGTTATTTACTTTAAATTTAATGTAATGCTACAAAAATATATTGGCTATGTCAGCAGACTGCCATGGCAGCCGACAGGCATATGAGACTGTGTCGAGGGCATCGCAGGCTTACCCCAGGTAAACCAACAATTTTTTTTGATAAAACTTAGCTATTTCCAATTAATCACACGCTTTTTGGTGAAGGAAAAAATAGTAGGGAAAAGTGCATATCTTTAGAGAATTCTGGGAATATGTGTGACCTACCGATCCCCATTAGAGCAGCGTGGTAGCTCTTAGCTCCAACCCTTCTCTCCTGAAACGGAGAGAGAAGGCCTATGCCCAGCAGTGGCATAGTAACAGTGGGCTGTTACTTGATTTTTTTAATGAGGAATGAAAAAAGCTAATATCTTTGGAGAATAGGTGAAATATGTGTAACCTACCAACCCGCATTGAAGCAGTGTTTTGGGTCTAAACGCGTGATTAATAGTAATAATCGATTAAAAATGAAAGAGTTTCCTTTATTTTTCTGCTCCAATCCCTTATAAAATGATATATTGCAAACAATTCTAAGTTGATCCCCTTTTTATATCATTTATATAACCATAAAACCTTTTTTATTCTAAGAGCAAAGAATAATTACTATTATTATTTTATACAATGCACAAGAATTGAGGACAGTTAAATCTAACGGGTATATAAAAATTGCTGCATGAGTTACCAAACACAAATCCTGTCATGCGAAATTATTAATATTGTTTTTTAATAACAAGTGATCATTAAAAGTTGTCTATAGTAAAGTAATTGCTAGTGGCGCTTTTTTGTGGTATACATGTTACAGACACTATAACAGAACTACTTTGCTATAAATCCGCACGTGTTAAGCGAATGCCTGCAAAGCTAATGTGTATGAAGCAGGCAAAATTCACGTACCTTACACATGCAGGACAAGTCACCTCTTGCATCCCATTCCCATCCCATTCGTTGTGAAACGCATCGCAACGCATTCTGATTTTGTCGTGGAGCCTATCCTCCTGATGATGCTTCGTTTTTGAGGCGAAACGATCGTTGAGATTTTAGTGGTAGTTCTGTGTATTGCTTGTGTGTGTTGTTGCTGGTGGAGGGCGTCTTGGGATGCATGTGGTGACCTGTACTGCATGTGTAAGGTACGTGAATTTACCTGCTTCATACACATTAGCCTTGCATGCATTCGCTTAACCCGTGCGGATTATAGCAAAGTAGTTCTGTTATAGTGTCTGTAATATGGAATTCCGCAAAGTAACGTCTGCTTTTATAAATCATTGGTATACATGTGGTGACTAATCCAGCAAGTATAAGGTATGTGAACGTTGTCTGCTTCCTACACTTAGCAATACATGAATTTCTTAGCGAGCGCGGATCATAACAAAATAATTCTATTATAACTTCTAAAGTATATTACTACTTTTACATAACCTGTGCACCATGATAACATCCGCAAGTCGTAAAACGTTTCGTATAAATATTTGTGTGCATCCGCTATACTGATAGAGATAATCCTATTAAAGCTTATCTGGTTTTCTGTTTAATATTCAACAAACAATAAATGTCATATAAAAACAAATACCTATGGTAACCATTAAACTTGCAGGATTTTTGAAACTCAAACGGTTTATCGTTTGTTAATTCCTAACCCAGTTAGGTATTACTTTACTGTAACTATGTTGGATATTGATGCTTAGTTAGAAAGTAAAGCAACGTTAGCGAGTTATCAAATTTATACTACAATAAGCCAAGTTATTTGCAAACAATATTAATAATATTTCTAGATAACTTTAAATTTTTGTAAATCTTTTATTTATTCGCAATTCGTTTAAAATTTTTGCAGAGCCTTAAAGGACTTAAGGAGGTTAATGTTGATCCTGGGATAGACTTTAAAGTAAAAAAGTAACGTTCTGTTACTAACCCACAACTGGGTGTAGGCTTCCTCTCTTCGTTTCTGAGAAAGAGTTTCAGAGAAGGGTTGGAGCTAAGACCCATCACGCTGCTCCAATGGGGATTGGTAGTTTACACACATATATAATTCTCTAGAGATATGCACGTGTTCTCGCAATGTTTTCCTTCACCGAAAATCGTGTAATAAATTGCAATTATTAGACACACAAGATTTTAATACAAAAACTCATTGGTTTCTCAGGATTTGAATTTATGATGCCCTTGGAAAAGTTGCACGGTCTCACCGCTGGGCTATCAAAACTCCAGTCTATCAGCGATAAATTTATGCTGTAGGAAATAGACACGACCATTTTTAACATCAGCGTCTCCTATGAATGATTTTTCATCTATATATTTTCTTGATATAACGTAGGTAGATAGATAAATAGACCAAAATTTTAGGAAGCGTTATTAAAATTAACGTCTGTTTCATCAATTCTGAAAAAACTTAAATTCCATAACACAATGTCATGACACGTTTATTTTGAGGTATGAAATGCAACATCTGGAAAAATGAAACTACATATGTATGATGATAACTGGTTAAATAATAAACTCCCTAAAAACCTGCGTGTGGTAACAGAAAAATAATGTGATTTTAGTAATTAAACAGCGTTAAGACATGATGATGAAGATATATGTTTCGGTAGCAATTCCTCCAAACTACCTTTAACGTTTCTACGCTAAGAGTCTTTTTTTGGCGTGCAAAGTAAATTCGATAGTTCAAACTAGAGTACGAAGAAAACTAGGAAATATTTGCAGCTAAAACAACAACAACAGCTTCATTTCATATTTCTATTCAATACGTTAACATACTAAAACATATCTAAAGGATAGCTTAGTCATGTATAAAAAATATGAGAAGATAATAGTTATTAAACACAAAGTGAAAAATTGACATAAATTTTTATGAAAAACCTAAATTTCAGTAACTAAAATGTTTTCAAATTCAAATTCAAATTCAAAATATTCTTTATTCAAGTAAACTTGTAAACAAGTGCTTTTGAATCGTCAACTTTATTGCTGGTTCGGAAAGCCGTCCTACCGAGAAGAGCCAGCAAGAAACTCGGTGGAGCTCTTTTAAAAAAGAAGATTCTTAATACTAATTACATTTTGTCATAGCTATCCTGCACAAGGTCAAAGAGCAGCTATATCCACGCATTCATCATCAATGTAAGCCTCCACGGTATAATAGGCTTTCTGTAGCCTCTTTTTAACAGTATTTTTAAATTGCTGTAATGGCAAAGTTAAAATTGATTGTGGAATTTTGTTATAGAATCTTATACCCAATCCCTTATCCCTTATCCCTTTTATCTATTGCAACATAATACTCATTCCACGTCAACCTGAAAAATTTAATATGTTGTTGCATAATAGAAAAGGAATAAAATTGTATGTGGAAAATTGCATTACTACACATGTCATCATAAAAATTTGATTACCTTGTAATGATAGCAGAAATATTAATGTCCGCAGCGTGCCACGTGCCTTTATATATTCCATTTCAGTGTTGTAGAACATTTAATTTTACCGCAACTTTATTTTACGTATAACACATCATAAAATTTTATATCACACGCGTTAATAATTCTTAACTGTACATAATTCGTAGTACAGTTCAAATACGTAACATTTATTACGTAGCGGGATCGTAGCTCACGCTACGGCGTAGCAGTCGGTCGCTGTTCAGACAGCCAAAAGAAGACTGAGATATACGCTACGCGTTCCACTTACCTAAGGGTCAACGTGAATGCAAGCTAATGCATGTTTAAATTTTTAAAATAATATTCATACATTTTATATTAACGCTGGCTGGAAAAAGTTTATTTCATAAAGCGTAAATGTAATTCAAATTCAAATTCAAATTCAAATAAGTCTTTATTCAAATTGGCCTATTACAAGCACTTTTGAATCGTCAAATTAAAATTAAATTGAAGCTACAACTGGTTCGGAAAGGTGCTCTAACCGAGAACCAGCAAGAAACTCGGCGGTCACTCTTTTAAAAAATAAATATTACAGTTTTGAAATAAAAATAATCCCACGACTAGGTTTTAATTAATTTGAAAATGAATTGCGTATGGTAAATAGCTTTTTTTTCTATTTAATAGCCTTGTGAAGTGTATAAATTAGCTTAAAAATCTAATAATAATAATATGTGCCGTGTGGTATCCGGCTGCATAGAATAGACCACCCTCAGAACTTACCGAGGTGTCGTAAAAGGCGACTAAGGTAAGTTGATGTCAGGCAGGCGGCCGGTCGTAAAATACGCAGCCAAATCATGTGACAACATGTTTGTAACATGTTGTGCCGACCCCACTTAGAGTGGGATAAGGGCAGGAGAATGATGATGAATTATTTCTAATAATATGAATATTATTAAGTTTATATTTAAGTATATGCCTGGTTGGCGAAAGTGGCAGTGACGTTGCCTTGAGGTTCATGGGTCACGGAATTGAAGCATGATAAAAAGGCCTTCAATTATCTTCATATTAAAAATTATATCGTTGCGTTATTCTGTTTAGACCTTAGTGAAGCACAAACTAACAAACAGACGTTTACATTTATAATATTAGTATGGACGGGTGACCAACTAGGTCATGCCTTAACATACTCATTCATTCCTCTGCTGTTATGTAATGGACGCCCGTTTATCGGATGTAAGATAAAGGTTTCAGTAGCGATGAAGCCAAGATATATTCCTTGTGAACACTTTCGCTTACGACGATAAGTTTGTGACGTCCTACAACCCTATTGAACTGCCGACGAGCACCATTCACTTGCTGGCCTGAATACATCATATTTTGTATATGAGGCAAAAGTAGAAATGTATTTTTCCTTTCCGTATAGACTAGTTGGTTTGCATCTTGTGTTTTAAAATACCATAGTTCTTTTCTATTAATAAATTTTTTTGTCCTATATTTTTGCTCAGAATATAAGCTTTAATTGGAGCAAATTTCATCTGACTTTGTCCAGCCCAATAACGTTGCTGACAGACTGACAGATTTCGTATTTGTGATATCAGTATGGAATAAGGTTATACGGTATATTTCCGTATATATTATTTTCTTTATTTATTAGTTTCTTTTATCGATAACAGATTAGCATTTGACTTCAACTTGCTTGACCAGGTAATATAGGCCAGTTCCCTCTTTCGGAAACGAAAATATTACAGTACATAGTTAAGGGTATTGTAGCGTCTATGTTGAAGCGAACGGAGTGTCGGGTATATCGAGTAGTTTATATAATTTATAAAAGTAAGCGTTACTTAACGGAATAAATCGCAAAGCTTTGTGATTTTGTCGTGGAGCCTATCTCCTGCTAATACTTCGGTTTCGAGACGAAACGATCGTTGAGATTGTCGTAGTGAATGTGTACAGTGCTTGTGTAGTGTATTATTGGTGGTGCTGTTTTGTAGTACGTGAGGTAACTGATCCTGCAAGTATAAAGCATGAGAGCGGTTTTTGCTTCCTAGATTTGGTTTTGCATAAATTTTCTTAACAAATACGGATTATTTTAATTATTACTTTTGAATAGTCTATATTTAAAATTAAAAATTAAAGTTTAAAATTAGGTGTTACTTTGTCGAGAACCGTGATACAAAAGTAATAATAAAATATTTTGCTATAATTCACGATAATCGTGATCCGTGATCCTTTATCGCGGATTATAGCAAAATAATTTTATTATTTCTTTTGTAGTAGTTTATATGTTAAGTCATTTAACTCATTTAGCTTGTTCCAAATATTGGAACGTTGTTAAGAAAAGTCAAAAGATAAAAATGTTAACGCAAGGCATACAATATGGACTGTATGGGACGATGTACGAGTAAGGGTTCCCAAAAAACTATTTACGACCCTTGTTCACCCGACGTCCCTTATCTTACGTATAACAAATAGGCACCCTTCGAGAACAAGAAATCAACGAAGCGGAAGGTCTTTTTGCTTAACTGCAACAAAGGCAAGAACTATAAATAATTTATCTATGTAGTGCTTTTTTTAGTGTTTTTTTATCGACACAAGTTGGAATAACCAGTCATTCATTCATCCTGCCCTTATCCCACTCTAAGTAGTCAGCACAACATGTCTTAAACTACTGATAAACTTTTTATACTTTTTAGTAAGTAATAGCTCTTTGAGTGTATACATTCTAAAAATATGTACCATATGCAGTATTTTAAATGTACTATACTATATATAATGTACATTATTTCGACGGCTCTGACATACGGAAAGATTCTAATGAAAGAAAGATTAAAATTTAACTTAGTACATTCTGATGAAATACAATGAAAAATCATCATCCTCCTGCCCTTATCCCACTGTAAGCGAGGTCGGCACAACATGTTACAAACATGTTGTCAAATGATTTGGCTACGTATTTTACGACCGGCCGCCTGCCTGACGTCAACTTACCTTAGTCGCCTTTTACGACACCTCGGTAAGTAATGAGGGTGTTCTATTCTACTTAGCCGGATACCACACGGCGGGAAATACAATAAAAAAAATGTTACAATATAATTTAGCTAGGTATTTTACGACTGGCCGAGTGTCTGCCAACTAACCTTAATCGCCTTTTACGACAATTAGCAAAGATATGAGGGTGGACTATTCTAACCAGTAAAGTAAAAAAACGCAAAGTAACGGCCCTTAATACCTTACCGTTTCTATCCCACAGCTGGAAATGGCTGACTGGGTGGATGGCTGATGACCGAATAAGTACGGCTCATGGGCCTCAATAATGGCACAATTCAAAAAACACGTGTTTTGGACTAGGAATAGATGTAAAAATACACATTCTTTTCAGCAGCAATCAAAATCAAAATCAAATCAAAATCAAAATAATCTTTATTCAAATAAACCATTTCAGGCACTTTTGAATCGTCAAGCATCAATATGATTAATGAAGCTACAACTGGTTCGGAATGTTGCTCTTACCGAGAAGAACCAGCAAGAAACTCGGCGGTCAATCTTTTAAATATTTTTAATTATACCGGCAGAACTCATAATTAAATGTAAGCTGTTTGTTTAAGGAAACTTAAGCATTTTTTATGCGTTTTTCTTAGCAATGCAAATTTTAAATCAATTTATCTCAAAACATTTTTTTAATTGTGTCACAATTGTATATCATTAGCGATATATAAAAGCCATAGATTACAGCTGCATATTTATATAAGGTTTGAATTAAATGAAAGTAACGGCCTGTAAGTATCCCGCTGCTGGAAGAAGGGAAGGGGAAAGGTTGGAGCTAAGACCCACCGCTCTGCTCTAATGCGGATTGATAGGTTATACATATCCCCAGAATTTGCAAAAGATAAGATGCATGCAAGTTAGACACATAATTTTCAACGGAAAAGACATTGGTGTCAGCCCGGGGTTAGAACCCGTGATTCCCGAGAGTCGCACTGTCTCACCACTGGGCTATCACTGCTTGTAGAATAACCATTATTATATAATAATTAAAAATGATATAAGAGCTTTTTATTCAGTTAAAGTAAAATTGGTAAGCTCTCAGATATTTTCCCATAAGCATAGGATAATAGAGTTCAGTTCATTCAGTTAGTCATATATTCAATGATGTCTCTGTCATTAACACCGTAAAGACGGGTAGTGATCATCGTATGGTAAGAGGCACATTGAATATATGCGTACAACTGGAAAGATCTAGACTGGTGAAGTCCACACTCCGACCAACTCGAACTCATATCCAAAACCCCGAAAACTTCCAACTCGAGCTGATGAATCGCTTCGATTGCCTAGCGGACTGCGCTTCTGTGGACGATTTAAACAACAGGCTGGTGGAAACTGTCCATACGGTGGGGTCCAAATTTTATAAGACACACCGTAAAAGAACCAATAAGTTCTCGACCCAGACTCTCAAGCTCATGGATGAGAGGAACGAAATGAGACTACAGTCTTCAGTAGACGCGTCACGCTACCGTCTGATCAATAGACAGATTTCAAAAGCGCAGAAATGCGACTTGCGACACTTTAATACCGAATATATTCGAGATACTATTGAGCGTAACAGGGGCTCAAAAGTGTTCGCAAAAGATCGGTCTATCGGGCAGAGGCAGCTGACGCGATTGAAGACCGATACTGGTAGTATCATTTCATCTCGACCTGAGATTTTGAGAGAGGTTGAGAGATTCTATGGGCAGTTATACACCTCAACACAACAGCCTGCTGTCACCTTGGCAAAAGACCCAAGAGCCAAGCTAAACCGACACTATACTGAAGACATCCCGGACGTCAGCCTATACGAGATTAGTATGGCTTTGAAACAACTTAAGAACAACAAGGCACCAGGTGATGACGGAATCACAACCGAACTCCTGAAGGCGGGTGGAAAACCAGTACTCAAAGTCCTTCAGCGATTGTTCAATTCCGTTATTCACGAAGGTACTACGCCAAAAGCGTGGCACAGGAGCGTGGTGGTTCTTTTCTTCAAGAAGGGTGATAACACTTCATTGAAGAATTACAGACCCATCGCGCTGCTGAATCAGGTTTATAAGTTGTTTTCAAGAGTCATTACGAATCGTCTCGCTCGTAGGTTTGACGACTTCCAGCCTCCCGAACAAGCCGGATTCCGGAAAGGCTACAGTACCATAGACCACATATTTACACTGCGGCAGGTTATACAGAAGACCGAGGAGTATAACCGGCCACTTTGCTTGGCGTTTGTGGACTATGAGAAAGCCTTTGATTCGGTGGAAACATGGGCTGTGTTAAGATCACTCCAGAGATGCCGTATCGACTACCGGTACGTCCAAGTGTTGAAGTGTTTGTACGAAAACGCCACAATGTCTGTCCGTGTCCAAGACGGAACTACGAGACCAATCCAAACGCGGCGAGGTGTGCGACAGGGAGATGTCATCTCCCCGAAGCTATTTACCGCTGCATTGGAGGACGTCTTTAAGCTTTTGGATTGGAACGGATACGGCATCAACATTAACGGCGAGTACATCACTCACCTTAGATTTGCCGACGACATGGTCGTTATGGCAGAGTCTCTGGAGGACCTTAACACAATGCTCGACGACCTCAGCAGAGTGTCTCAACAGGTGGGCCTTAAAATGAACATGAGCAAGACGAAAATTATGTCAAACTCACTTGTTCCGCTCCACCCGGTCATCGTTGAGAACTCTGTACTTGAAATTGTAGACGAGTATATATACCTGGGACACACGGTCCGGTTAGGTAGGTCCAATTTTGAGAAAGAGGTCAGTCGCCGAATCCAACTCGGATGGGCAGCGTTTGGGAAGCTGCGCGAGATCTTTTCGTCCGAAATACCTCAGTGCCTGAAGACCAAGGTCTTCGAACAGTGCGTGTTGCCAGTTATGACTTACGGAGCAGAAACGTGGTCGCTGACTATGGGCCTCATAAGAAAGCTCAGAGTCACTCAGCGAGCTATGGAGCGAGCTATGCTTGGTGTATCTCTACGTGATCAAATCAGGAATGAGGAGATCCGTAGAAGAACCAGAGTTACCGACATAGCTCATCGTGTCGCGAAGCTGAAGTGGCAATGGGCGGGGCACATAGTACGTAGAACCGATGGGCGTTGGGGTCCTAAGGTGCTGGAATGGCGACCCCGCACCGGTAAACGCAGCATTGGAAGACCCCCCACGAGGTGGACAGACGACCTCAAAAAGGTCGCGGGGAGCCGCTGGATCCAAGCGGCACAGGACCGTGTGGTGTGGAGATCCCTTAAGGAGACCTATGTCCAGCAGTGGACGTCGATCGGTTGAACAAGAAGAGACAAGAAGAATAGAGTTCAGACAAATAGCTTATGCCTTCACATAAATTATAAAACATGTATGTTTTACAAAAAATCTGGTGTAACTGAAAGTTCTTTAACAAAGAAATCTATCCGTAGTAATTTCTATTCATAGTCTGTCAATTAACACATTTTCTTATATCTTATTATAACAACAAAACGACATATTTTATTCATACAATTTATTATTACCAAGTAAAATAAAGTGCTAATCTCCTCTTTGAAAATTTGAAAGCGATATCCTTAAAAAACAACAACGCCATCAATCCTAACAATGACGCTTATTTATCCCCCGATAAATAATGAACACTTCCAAAAAGCTTCCAAAAGATGTTCAATATAATATTTTGTTATGTGAATTTTTTCGATAAAAATTTGTTCGGTTGATATCATATGTTCTATTAATGTCGTTTAATTAGTTATCTACTCTGATACTATAATACAAAGATTATAAAACTGAAAACAAAATTCTTATGACAAACATTACGTACAAAAATAAAAAATTAAAAAGTTTCATTACGATACAGGTCGTGTATGGACACCTGTATCATAATGTAACTTTTTAATCATAACGATACACCTATACAACTTCCAGCTGAACCAAGGAGGTTGAAACTCTACCTTAAAAAAAAAGGTTTCAATGAATGGGTCCGCGGCGACGCAACACGCATGCGCAATCGATGTTTGCGCCTGGCGCCAATATATGACAAATCACAATATAAAAAAATCTTTTCAATATTTAAACGAAGTTTAGTTTTGTTTGTAAAAAAATTAGTTTTTTTGTAAAAACATATCTGAGAGCCGGGATAGTGGTGATTGTACACCACCAGATATTCTGAAAGCTGCGTCAAACATGACCGTGAAGCTGTTGCCGACGAAATCTAGGAGCAACTATATTAAATGTTACCATGAGTTCATGGAATGGAAACGTACGTTTTACGTATTATAGTATGATAGTAGATAAAGTAGTGTATGATACTGTACATAACTTGGTCTTATAACACTCGTGTGACACTATAAAAAAACTCGCCTGCAGCGTTTTTTTAAACCACACTCGTGTTATAAGAACCCTTATTATGCGACAGTATCATAAACTACTATTATGAAACTGCACATTGCAAGGCAACTGCAAATTAATTTATAAGTAATTATATATAAAGTTACAAAGAAAAAACTGTATGCTAGAACAAATTCAGGCTACTTTATACCACGTGTAGGAGCGTAATTTTTCCGAATGTTGAGTTTAGACAAGTAACTAATAAGGTTTGCTCGTGATTCTTATTAATGGTTCGCGGCTAACTTTGGTGGAGAGTTTTAACTCTACTGTGGAAACTTATATTTTCACATTCTTGATTGATAGTTATAATATATCACGTGCTTAACACTCAAAGAATACTCATATTATCAGTATATATTTGGAATATTTTTGAAATATGTTATCCACAAATCCTATATTAACTATTACGTTCTGACATCCGAACTCGATATCTCTTTACCGCTTAGAAACGAAGTGTGCTTAATTTTTTTGTAACCAAAAACCATAATAGAAACAAAGAAATCATAAAATATAACCAATATAAATTTCAATAAAATTGTTGTTTTTGAAGGATCAATTCAAAGACCACCTTTGATATGATATGAAAAATAAGTAATTAAATTTTAATTTAATGGTTTCGCTACATGGTTTAATATCCTACAAAACATTTTGAATCATAAAATCATACATCACGTAATTAAATTTTAACTTACTGCGTCACATTTACGAAGATACCATAACTGTTTTTTTAAGCTATTTACTTTCCATGTCTGCCAATTTAGTCTATTTAACTTTCATAAGCTATTCTTTATATCAATACTAAAGTCTCAGGACATATAAAAAGTGAACTTCAAATGTAGGATTATAAAATAGTTAAAATTATTTGTATATTCAACACCAAATTAAATCGCCTCATTATTACGACTCTGAAATTTGAGCGGCTTATTGCAAAATTTATATCCATAGACCAACAAAAAACTCGATCCCAGATCTTAAATCCCGATCTCAAGACCACATCATCGTTTCTCCGACGTAATTATAAATTTAAATTAATAAGGAGTCTATGAAGCCTCTCTCGTACGTCAGCTCTAAAATATTAATTAATATACTTCATTAATTCTATAGAAGAGCACCATCCTCTAAAACGAGACACATATTAATTCAAGTACTAGCTCATATATCCATAGCGACGACTTTCTCACAGCGTCCATAAATAATATTGAAATATTTTTTGAATATAAAAAAATAAAAATATGACAAAAATATAAAAACATAGGTGTAAAATACGTAGTCCCGGAATGTTATCCCTCTGGAGTAGCCGAACAATTCCGTAAGGAATTTCATTAAATTCTACCCTCACTTATTGATATGGAGGCCAGACGATCTAGGCCGGATCGCACTTTATTAAGACATCATATAAATGTCTGAAGGGATGTACGTGACAATACGCCATATTGCATTCGTAGAGATAATCGAGGTAGCTGGGAAAATGAATGAGTTTGGATTATTTTTTTTTATTCATTGCTAGTTTCAGAGTTGATATGGACATTTAGAAAGAAAGGATACCTATACGTGATCTAGACGGAGATCTATCTAACTAGAGGGAGAACGAAATAAAGATTGTGTGAAGTATGGTATGTAATTTAAAAGGAGTAGCGCCAGAAATGAAAATATATTGTGCCGAGCCAACATAGAGTGGGATAAGGGTAGAAGAATAAATTTAGCTCGACCATTACTCTAATTTTGTTAATATAGCATAGGTGAAATTATAAAACATTGGCAATATAAAAAATCATGACCAATAGTATTTTCAAATAGTATTTTTAGGCTCTTTTAAATTGTTAAGGATCAATATGATTAATGTAGCTACCGCTGGTTCGGAATGTTGCTCTTACCGAGAAGAACCAGCAAGAAACTCTGCGATCAATCTTTTAAACATTTTTAATTGACATAATTAGGCTGCAGTCCAGTACAAAGATCGAAGAATTTTCAAGTCATTTTTATCATTTGTATATGTAGCCCTTATTCTATTGTAAATTCAGTCGGCACATTATGTTTTAAACATGTTTTGGCCAGTTATTTTACGATCGGCCGACTACCAGACGTCAACTTATCTTTGTTGCCGTTTACGACACCTTGGTAATAAAAATTAGAAATAAAAGCAGTCTATTCTACTCAGCCAGATACCACATAGCAAGTTATCTTGCCTTAAACGCCTTCTACGACGTCTCAGTAAGCAGTGACGGCGGTCTAGTCTACTCAGCCGGACACCACACGGTGGTAAACTAATCAAAGATATTTACCCTAATTAGCGGACTTGTAAATTAAATAACCACTCCACTGAGCCATAGGTCATCAAAATAGCAAATAGAGCAATATTATACGTATGCGTCACAACTGCTATGCAATTCAGCCGCGCCACTGTTTGCCGCCGGCGTCGACCTTTTCAGCGAAAACAAACAATACTGAACAAATATCAAATACGAGCGTTTTCTTATACCACTCACTGGAATACGTTAGTATTCATTTGCGACAAGCATAAACTCAAGCTTCTTGCACGTAAAAGTTTAAAGACTGACGGACTAATATTACGAACAATATTCGAGTCTTATTGTGTCGAGATTCAATAGTATAGAGAAAATTGATTAAATGCCGTTACTTATACCTTGGCCAGGGTTGTCTACACAAATAAAATAATATGGACTTTAAATAATTTAGTATTATAAAAAATAGTGCGTAATTATTTGCGCATGTGACAAGATGGTGGACACATCTTCTTCTTCTGGAAGTAGCGGCAATGCAGGGCCTGTGGGCAAAATATTCGAGGAGAATAATCAGCCACTTTGCTTGGCGTTAATGGACTATGAGAAGGCCTTTGATTCGGTGGAAACATAGGCTGTATTAAGATCGCTCCAGAGATGCCGAATCGACTATCGTTACATCCAAGTGTTGAAGTGTTTGTATGAAAACACTTTGATTATTACGGATCTATTGTGATCATCATTGTTTACAGTTCGCTACTAATGCAGCATCCTCCAAGAATTCCAGGATCTTCTTGATAACGAGATCTTTCACCTCCTTTGGGCGGTAAATAATGCGACCCTAGGAGAGAGTGTCGAATTTAAATCAACACAGGTCATAGGATATGAATGAGCGTTTATTCCACCTCTAGGCAAAGTCTACACGATTTGATGTCGACACGATAAATTAAATTACTAAATTAAAGAAGGCTCCAATATTCTTATAGATGTACGTGTTTTTTTTTTAATTAATATAAAAATATTGAATATATTTTTATTAATATTTTTATCGTGTTTATTGAAAATAAATTATTATGTAGAAGAACTTAGGGTAAAGAAAAACTTTAAAATGAAATATGTGTACAAACCATCATCAATATTATAATCAGCTATAATATAATTATTTTTCTATAATTTGCGTTTATAAAGAGAATGTATGGAATGCTAAGTATATGAAACAGGCAAAATTCACACACCTTACACATGCAAGACAATTTCCCGAACGTATCCCAAAATGCCAATGCACACAAGCAATAAACAAAACCACTACCACGATCGTTTCGCCCCGAAACCGAAATATCATCAAAAGTATAGGCTCCACGACAAAATCGTAATGCATACATAAGGCGTGTGTAAGGTATGTGAATTGCCTGCTTCATAGACTTAGCATTATATACATTCTCTTAACAAACGCGGATTATAGCAAAATAATTATATTATAGCTTCTGTACTATGGAATTCCGCAAAGTAACTCCGGTGACGGTATACTTGTTATTGAGTTAACCTCTATCGCTAACAAAATACATTAATATGAGTAATTATTAGGTAGTGGAAAGCAATGAACTCAACTCTGGACTCAGGTTTTATCGGCTCCATCTGACGACTTCATATTCTCTTTCTGCTAAATCACATATTTGATAAAAGAAAACGTAATCCATAACCCCAAAGCTCTCAAAAGCCCGTTTAATACTGTAACCACTTGATTAATTATGGAAACCAATTATAAACAGATTCCAACGTATTAATTTAAAAGTGTTTGTATCCAAAAATTTGGTATTTATGAGCTTAAATATTTATGCTAAGGGTTGTTCAACCTAATTAAATAGCGAATGGGTTGGATTCATTATCAGTCTATGTTCAATGAGTACTCAAAGTATTTCAAAATAGAATGTTCTAATTGCCGTAGCGTATATTTAATCAAGGGGCTAACCCTTTTTATAAATTAACAGAAGCTCGTTCTTCAAAAGCTGCAGTAATCTGTAATTTAATAGTAGATTGAATTATTTATATTTATTTGACATCATTCTTCTTTCTCCTACCCTTATCCCACTCTAAGTGGGGTCGGTACAACATGTTTTTCTCTTCCATTCTCTTCTATCATTCGTCAACTCTGGCGCTACTCCTTTTATATGCATGTCATACTTCAAACAGTCCAACCATCTCTTTTTAGGCCTTCCTCTAGTCACATATCCATCCACATTCATACTCAACACTCGTTTGATCACATGACTTTCATCCCTCCTCATTACATGTCCATACCATCCCAATCTTGCACCTCTCATCTTTTCTATAATGGGCGCAACTTTCAGACTTCCCCTTATATATTATTTTTGACATCATTATTTGACATTTTATTTGACATCATTATTTGGTAAAAATTATTGTTACTTTACTTTCTTTTTTTTTTTATTGTGCTCTTTCGTAACATAACTTTTTTACATCTACAGTGTAATTGTATTGTCCTATATTTTTAAATTATGTTATTGGGATATCATATAAACATTTATATACAAGTAATATGCTTAGCAACTGTGTTTGTGTTCATAAAATTTAAGTAAATAAAACGATGAATAATTTATAATTGTTCAATTTTACATTACGATTGCAGTACGATTTTTGTCGTGGAGCCTATCCTCCTGATGATGCTTCGGTTTCGGGGCGAAACGATCGTCGAGATTGTGGTGGTGGGTGTGTGTGCTGCTTTTGTGTGCGTTGTTGCTGGTGAATTGCGCCTTGGGGTGCATGTGGTGACTGGTCCTGCATGTATAAGGTGCGTAGATTTTGCCTGCTTCATACACATTGGCTTTGCATGCATTCACTTAACCCGTGCGGATTATAGCAAAGTAGTTAGTTCTGTTGTATTGTTCAATTTTATTTATTTAAAAGATTTCATGAATTTCTATTTCAAATTATAATCTAATTGTTTTCCGACATTAATACAAATTCATTATTCTTGATAATCTGTAAATAAATTAATACATTCAGTTAATTGTTAGTTCTGTTTAACAACCGGTGTCTATTTTATAGGCCCATAGTTTATTTAGCCAAACCCGTTTGTTTATTTTACGTTTGTTTATTTGTATAATTTAAATAGGTTTAGATTGGGTAATTACATTATTATTTAGCTACTGCTCAGTTTTTTTATTCATGTAAGTTATAAAAATGGAATATTCGTGTTCATATCATAATTATAAGTTTAATTTTATTATTATCTTTCTTTAAGGACTGTACAGCGCAAATTAGGCGAAAATCATTCTGCCGGTATCACGTAAAATTAATTTATATATCTTCGTTTCATTTAAAGTCCCATGCTTGAATTTCTTAGCACATCTTCACCAGCTTAATAGTGAAAATTAGGCGCAAACCATTCTGCCAGTGACTGCGGAGATCCATAATACAAAAGTAATAATAAAATTATTTTACTCTAATCCGCGATAAAGTAAATAGGAGATATATATAATGAGCTCAATGTAGAGTGGGCTATGCGTTTTTAAATAAAAAAAAACCAATACCAAATAAAACAGTGTTTTAAACAGAGATCACTTGGGAATATGTTGTACCTAACTACAAAATACAAAAGCAATTAAAACCAACAGATGCATTTGACGTTGTTAATGAAACCACAACTCTAATCGTTTTTAACATAATTTATTTTGCTCTATTTCCTTTAAACAAGTCTTATAAACGAATGAAAATAATATTTATTATCTTTAAAATATGTACAAACCTTATGGAAATAAACGGGTAAAAAAAATCTTTAGAATGAAAGTGAAAATAACTTTACTTAAATTTTGTTTTGAAATATATTTTGATCAATAATAATATGATATATTATGACTCCTGGTCAATAATAAAAGTAGATATTATACGAGTATAGTATGAAATCTGTCTTTTTTTACTTTACCTACTGTTTTCTACTGGTTTTGTATATGTGAGCTGCTGTTTTTTAGTTTCTTAAGACCAACTGTTTATAATTATTGTTATTGCATAATACGTCAAAGAAAAAATCTGTAAACTATATATAAATAACATCCAATCAAGCAGGCGTGACTTTGTGAAATTCCGAAGTACAGATATTATGATAGAATTATTTTACTATAATCCGCGTTAGTTAATTACGTAATTGTTGTTTTGTATATAAGACTGTTTGCTTGGGCGGTGCGACCCATTACGATTTTGTCGTGGAGCTTATCCTCCTGATGATGCTTCAGTTACGGGGCAAAACAATCATGGCAATTGTCGTAGTGAGTGTGTGTATTTTGTTGTGTGTTGCTGGTGTCGGCGTTTATAATACGTGTGGTGACTGACCTTGCATGTATAAGGTATATGAACGTTGCCTGCTTCCTAAACTTAACATTACATAGATTCTCTTAAAAACGTGGATTATAGATAAATAATTCTATCATACTTTTGAACAATTTTTAATTAAAAAATTCTCAACAACATAACAGATATGTCAATAACATAAATCAAGCCAAACAGTAATACATATCTAATTTACGGCGCAGGCACAGGCCTGCGATTGTAAAACAAATTTGTTAGAGAGGGAAGATAACAAACCCATATCTATTTTTCTCTAATCACTTATCACATGCGGAGATAAATATACATGGTTCGTTGTCGTGAACATATTTTGTCACGGCTTGAAACGAATTTTAATTCGTTTTTTTATGCAAAAAAAATAGTTTTAGATGTTCCAACAACCAAATAGAACCAAGCAATATAACAGAACTAACTACTTTGCTATAATCCGCACGGGTTAAGCGAATGCATGCAAAGCCAATGTGTATGAAGCAGGCAAAATCTACGCACCTTATACATGCAGGACAAGCCACCACATGCACCCCAAGGCGCAATTCACCAGCAACAACGCACACAAAAGCAGCACACACACCCACAACCACAATCTTGACGATCGTTTCGCCCCGAAACCGAAGCATCGTCAGGAGGATAGGCTCCACGACATAAATCGTAATGCGCCGCGCTACCCATACAAGCAGTCTTAAATAGTTCAACTCCCACCAATACCCTCCCCTCCGAACACATGTAGCAAAACGGAATTAGATACATTTACTTGCTCGTTAATTAAGTGACCATTGTTATTTTTTATTATCTCAAGTTGCTCTAACGTATTGAATCGGAGTCCCTTATCACAAGTGTGGAGAATATGAAATGAATGGTCATTAGGCACTTTATGACCGCTTTCCAGCAAATGCTTTGCAAAATTAGAATCTTGTGGTTTATTATTCCTAAACGCAGCCATATGTTCCCGGAATAGAACCGCAAAACTTCGGCCAGTCTGATCCACATATGCACCGTTGCACTCAGGACAATCTATTTTATAAACCCTTCTTCTTCTCTTAGAGATCTTTCGTAAACCAATTTACACCGATACGATTATACCGGCTTCGTCTTGCCACCCTTGGCAACATAAACTTGCTGCCTTTCATAGCTACGTCCATAGGTTATTGTCGGTCCCTCTCTCAAAAAACAGCTGTTATATGGAATTCCGCAAAGTAACGCCTGCTTCTATAAATCATTTAAAGATAGATAGATCCAACTTACTTGTACTAGTTTGGAGTTTCCCTACGCTATCTATAATAACTTCACGGTACTATAATAATAGTACGTAGTCTGTGGTCGAGTATCTTTATTTAACTAGTCTATGTCAAAGTGTGAAAGTCGTTATTTTGACTCGGATTCAAAGTATTTTATGATTTTGTTTTTAATTTCTCATATTAATAACATACTTATATAAAATCACAAAGGGGTAATACTTTATAGCCCTGCTAGTTCAAATTTTCATTGAATATCAGCAAGTATTGACCACGTGCCAAAATTTAATATTTTCTACACTTTCTCCTATTTTACCTGTTACTAAAATTATGGACTCTGAGACCGACGACTATTATGAAATAACTTCACAATTAGATGCAAGAGAAATACTAAGATATTTAAATAATTTGGGTATCCGTAATATTAGTGGTGAAGTTTTAAAATACTTTATAACTGGTAAACACTCATGTTATCGTTATTAAATTCGAAGATTATATTTATGTTTAAATGTTCATTTCAAATTTTAATTTCAAAGTTTAATGTTTTTTGTTTTCAAATAATTTTCTAATTTATTTCTAACCTTTAACATTGTAGACTTAAAGAAACTTATCAAATATGATCTGCAACATAGAAATGAAGAACTCAGTACTAGAACACAGCACTCTGAAGTTATATGGCCTGAAAGATTGCACACTGCCAGTACATTTTCTTCTAGAATCAAGTCCAAAGTACATGAAACTGAAGTTAAATGCAGCAAAGGATGTGAAAGATCAAAACAACAGAATAGTGTACGGTCTGTTCGCTCTGCACCAAACCTTTTTCAGCCTAAACCTGTAAATATACCAACGAGGCGAGCTTGCTCTTGTGTCAGAGTTGATAAAAAACATGAAATGCCAAAAGAAACACCAACAACAACTGTTAGTAGTAATTGTAGGTAATTTTTGTTATATACAGCCTGCTTAGCCATCATTCAATCAAATATAATATAAATAGGAATTAAAATACCCTCAATAATATATATACACTCTGTATTTTCCTGTTCTGAATATTAATATAATGGTGTTGGAAAAATTACTGTAGCAAGCTTATCATATTTTGCACCCTAACAAAACAAAAAAAAACATGATTTCTTATTATTAGAACAATACAATTTTTAACATTCAATCTTATTGTAGTTAAAAATACTTATTTAAAATACATTTTTTGCAGTAATAAAGGTGCCAAAACAACTTATTAAAAAGAAAAGTGACCCTGTATCTTTGTATCATTATTATACATCACTGTGGGCCAAGTACAAAGCAAATGTGCCAGGGGAAAATGACTGGTCAGACTTGAGATGGAGTATTCGCCAGAAGATGGTAGGAAGTGTTGCCCAGACCACCAATAAGGTATGACTATATATACTTTATATCTATCTCACAGATTTAGAAGTTTTGCACTTTAGTTCCATTATCACTAACTATCAGGTGATCTTGTTATATGAATCCCTATTATAGTTACCTTTGGTAAAAATAATTTTCTCACCTAGTAATATATATACACTTCACTGATTGTACTTTGACTTGTAGGTAGCAAATTACTCAAGACTTTACTGAATGTTCTTGCTCTTATAATAATTCCTTATAACTATCTAGAATGTATATTTCTAGTAAATTTTATAAGTCTACAATATTAAAAAATGCCTGTATTTATCTCCTATTCCTGTTCAAGAAGGAAGTTCAGGACATGTTTCATTCTTTATGTTGACCAGTAAACACTCTTCAATTATACCAGATTTTGTCAGTATGGCCCTATTGAGTTAGCTATGAAAGTATACCAGTCAGATTATTACATTATTTAGTCAGACTATTATTATACATTTATAATATTACCACAGATATTAAAAATCAGATAAGTTAACTCTTCAAAAAAATTTTTTTCATGTCCATGTATATCGCTGTAATTAAAAAATGATGAAAAGATTTCATACTATATAAATAATTATTTCTATTCCAGCATTCAGAAATAAAAGAAAAATATGCCATCAAAAAGAAGAAAACACCTACAACCAAATGACATTTAATAACAAATTCTATTAGTATAATAAGCCACATGATATTGGCATATTGATTTGTCGACTATTGGTTATATTATTTATCATTCATGTTACTATGACAATATTAACCGTTACAATAATTCTTGACTAGCTATCAGTTTTGCAAAGATATAGAGCATGTTATGCCTTGAGTGAGACCTGCAATGGTATTCATTTTAGCATGTGTTAGTTTTGATTTAGCAATAGCTGCTAAGTAGTTATTCATTTAAATGATAGGGTGTAGATGATTATGTTTAAGCATCAGATGCTAAAAATAACTAATGTATTTTATTTGATTATTATTCATAGGTATGGTCTAAATAGCTTTACAGTTACCACTTTCTGAAATTTTTTTCACAAGTTAAAAGTTATAGTAATTTACCCTTAATATCTCCCTTATACTCAGATATATACCATTGCAGACTTTTCTATTGACTTATTCACAGGAATAATCATACCTTGCCTTATTATCTCAGCTGTATTAGGCAGTGTTTTCAATTACAGCTGTTGGGTGGCTTGATTTTCCCACTAATTTAAACAACTATTGTTATATAAGCTGTTCTGTGACTTAGTGTCTGTAAATAAATGCCTTCAATTATGAATTGTTTTGAGTTGCATTGAAGATGAAAAGCCTATTTAGAATACAATGGTGTTATGTATGCCCTATAATATAATTAGTAGAAAAATTATATCACAAGCATAATTATTAAAGTTAGTAAGTAGGCTACTAGGCTTAATTGAGTAAGATAAAGTATAATCCTTATTTGAATGCCATCCATGGCATCATGCTACAAACTATTTAAAAAAACTAGTGATTTCTTGTTCTCTAAGTTATGGGACTCTTTAACACTCACAAGTTTTGTAGGTGATATTCTAAGCTTTATTGCAATAAGCTTAACAACTTTTTTGAATTAGGTGACTTTAATACTAAGTGTGCAATATATTTTATGATTGACTTTGTCGTAGAATGAGGCATTCATATTGTTACTAGAAAACTACCATCGTAATTAAAATACCCTTTAAGATAATATAATTTGCAAATGCTGAAACCAGATTTATGCTAATATTTGTGATAATATTTAAGATTTATAAAACAATATGTTTTCATCATTATTCCATTTCATTCAGCATATCTCAGCAATTTTAAAAACATGATAAATAAAAAACTTTACAAATATCAATACTTTCATTACATCTTCAAATTGTTACACTTGACTAAGTTTAAATTTGGCTTGGTGATGCATTGTATTTGAATGCAGATGCTGTAGTATCTTTTCTTCTATTTTTTCAGCAGCAGTTTGGGTAAGTATTAAAGTATCATGCTTCAGCATTGAATAAACATTTAGTCCATATACTGGCATTATATTGACATGAGGAAGATTATCTGTTGCAACTGTTATGTTCCGTGGGGCATAATCAGTGCTGAAACAAATGCAAAGATTTTAAAGTTAACTAAATAATCTCAAAGAGATTTAATTCATTTACAGTTATTTTATAATATTGCCAAGTAATATTAGAGCATAAGAGGGAACCTGGTTCAAATTCAAGCAGACATTTGCAAATTTTTTTATATACACTAATGTGGATATTTAAAATTTACTGCAACCTTTTCAGTGAAGGAAAACATTGTATTCTAGTGGTGCTGAGAATTAGCTAATCTCGCATTCATAAACTAAATGGAAAGACTGCATACAGTGCAGTAATACCAAATATATCTATATATATAAGCATTTTTATAACTAGATAATAAAAAAAACATTAAGTATCATTATAATTAAACCTGCTTATTAGTTCATAAATTTCTATACTTAGTACTTACTCATCAACTAATAACACAGATGGTCCCCAATTCCTTTTCTCTATTAGTTCAATTAAGTATTCTGCCTCCTCAGTAGGCATATCCAAATCTTTTACAATATGCAGGTCATCCTGTGCGAATTTGGCAGATAGTGTCGAAGTTAGACCATGGATACGCATGTGAAATGGCAACATAAAAAAATGGGTTTTTCCAGACCGCGGACCATGTGCAACACCACCACCTCTCCATAATGGAGATCTAATTGAACCATGTCTAGCTCTGCCTAATCCTTTTTGAGGCCACGGTTTTCTGCCACCGCCCCGTACTTCAGCTCTAGTCTTTGTGTTGGCCCATGACACCCAACGGAATTTCTTTTGCCATTCAACATTACGATGAATCAAATCTATTCGCGGAACTGTAGCATATACTAAAGGATGCAGTTCGAAAAGCCCGAGCTTTTTTTCTTCAATAGAATCCAAAGTTTCAATCCACACTTCACGCGGTTTGGTGTACTGGGGAGGAAATTTCCAATCTTTTTTAGTTACAGTTACACTATTGGCAATCGAAACATTCGTAGCTGAGGTACACAGCCGAATTTGAGAAACTGTTGCTATATGAAGTTTTTTAAATGAGTTTATTAGTGTAGAACCCATAATACATTTATATGTTACTGAATATTTTTATTTTTATATATGTTGTCTTTAAAGTTTTTCAGACGAATCCCAGCTGTTATAATTAAAAAATTATAGTGTATCATTCATCTATGATTAAGAAAACAAAACAATAACTTCAGTATAACCTCATTTTACCATTTTAGTTATAAATCCACAGACTACTTAGTAATAATAATAATAATATTATGAATCTATGTTCTCTACGGCTGACAGTTCTAGTCTTTTTGATTTTGTAATGTTGATCTTGATATGTATACTATTGAACTGAATTGAAATGAATATCAATATATTTCAGGCATCTTATTAAAACAAATACGATTGCAAATAAACGTTACCAATGAGTATGTTAATATTTAAAATCCATTGTTCATATATTGCATATTCTATTTGTAAAAAGTGGAACAGTGTGATGAAGAATTGATTGTCGGCTTGTTTTCAATGTATTCGATACATATTCGATCAAGATTTTGATATGACAGTGAAAGAGTTCGTCAGCCACGTAAAATAATATTTATTGAGGTATATACATACTAGCTGAGTATGTGTAATGTGTATACGCCTTTATAGCCTCGTTATGAAAGTATTTATTTTCACTATGTGATTACACTGTTATCTTTGTTTTAAAGATTGACTTTTGTTTCAAAAACTCATTGTTACTCCGAGTGTTAAAAAGTCCAACACTCAAAGTCATCAAACGATATATCAAATTATATCTTACCAATAAGTGCATAATTTTCATTGTGAATATTTTTCTTATTTTTTATACGTGTTTTAAAGATATTTGCACATCAGCTGATCTTGGGTGCTTGGTTCTCTGTGACTTTTTTTAAAGTCGTCTGTCCAGTTAGCTCTACTAAGTACTCTACTAACTATAATCTACTATCTGGCTTTACTAATACTATGTTTTCCCGTATGAAATCATCACTGCAATTTCGTGATACGTTATGCTAACTTGCTAAGACAGTCACTTATGATTTTTTTAAGAATCTCATTTCTAATTTTGTCTCGTATTGAAACTGCGAGCAATGAACGACTCTGAGCTTGTTATGGCCCATATTTAACTTTGATGCCGTTTTAAGAATCCTCTAAATAAAAATGCCTACTGTACAATCACGTCGGGGCCTTATCTTTGGGACTCACCTGCCCAGTATTTTTCCAAGCAGTAGGTATATTATAGGTATAATCAGGGAATTATAATAATGAATATGGTGCTATATTATTTTTAATTCTCTGAAATATATAGAATATCATATATTTTGGTAATCTAGTATTCTAAAACCTTGTGAAAGTGTGCGCTTCTAAATTGTAATCGCTATCATTGTCACCTACGAATTCTCATTCGTTTTTGGGTCAGTTTGTGCTTTAAACTACGTACCTACGCTGGTTATTATACACCGAAAATGAAATCAATTTCGTCCACGTCAAAGTGACTATTCACTGTTTGTGATCTACTAAGAATTGAATTTGATTTCTGTAATTGCACTTGACTTCTATAACTGGCAAGATAATATTATTTAAATTTGTTTTATTTATATACATTTTTAATAAGTACAAACACATATAAATTAAATTTTGCCTAAGATATTTAACAAAAATTATGAAAATATTTGGGTGATGTTAAGACCAGCAGCAATCAACATTTGTTTGTTATATTACTTAGGTGCATTATAGTGTATAACTCAATATAAAAATGTTTTAATATATGGTTTATACTACATTCCTTAATTATAAGTCATTAAAAAACTTCAATTTTGTTCTACTATATTTTCGTGCATTTTTAGCACTATTTTATTCCTCTCCCCATATAATTTCCAAAATTAGATTTTTTACAACTTATGTCATATGATAATTTCATTCGATTACATACATTTCAAATCGTGGCAACCAAACATGTTTATTATTATAGTTTCAATCCATTACTGATAATATAACGTTAGAAATAGTATTAACTTACAAAAGCATGAGTCTATATCTAATTGATACCTACCTCAAAATTATCCTTCATTGAGTCTATAGGTACACTCACCCAAAAATCGTATCTAACATTAGCACCACTTTAAATGAATTCGGAGATATACGTTTTTTTTAGAAATACTCTATTCAAATGCAGTCGTTGAAACACTTTTCGAACGTGACCACATTTACATATTCGACTCTACTTTCTAACTTTTAGGAAAGTGGATTTACTGAAATTACAAAATTCAGCAAGAAGACAATTTATTTTTATGAAGAATTTAGAAACATACGTTTGCAAAATGGAGCGTATATAATATAATTTGGCTTTGGCTTTCATTCAAATGAAACAATTATATTATAAATGTCGATCGCTGAATCAGATCTTTTGAACGTACTGGTTATTTATACAAGTATTGTGTAAAGAAAAGAAAAACAGTTATCAGAAATAGATAAACCCTCGTAATGTGCATTTATACGGACATAATAAATGTCTTCAAGTATAAAGCGATTTAAAGAAGGCGTGCTAAGGGAAAACTTGTCTCAGTCCTGTTTCTTAAATGACAACGTTAGGTATCACACAAAGTCGAGTTTTCAAATCACGAACCCACATACTAAGCATGTCGATTATCGACATAAGCAATCCAGAATTACAATCATCGTGGTGTTGTGTAGAAACACAACATATCCAACGTGGTTCTGGCTGTGTTTCTACACAACACCACGATGCCAGTCTGTCTCCAACACAAAATAATATGACTTATTAAAACTGCTGCAGGGAGAGTGTTAGAGAGATATTATCACTCCGAAGATGCCTACAACTGCGAAGAATTCCTTTAGACTTCCTTAAGCTTGTAAAATACAGATCAACATCAATGAAATAAACACCCAGCGTAGCTAGGTAACCAAAGGCCCTGAGGGCAAAAAACTAGGGCCTCATTTAAACTATTTAAAATCGTTTATTCCGTAATCGTTGCGTTTCGAATACAACGAAGTTCAATTTATAATTGTTAGAGTCCAAGGGTCCCCTGAGATTGAGCCCTCCGATAACTACACCGCTGAGAATACCTCACCTTATATTTACGAACGGTAACCATTATGACAGAGAGCCTGCCCAACCTTAATACAACGCTTGTTTGGACAGTGCTCTGACTTAGATTCCAATATGCCTACCAAAACATCAAAGTCACAGCAGTAATAACATCACTATAATTATAAAGAATTTTGTTACTCGTCGAAATTACTTCATGCATTTGTTACACATTATCTTACTTAATGTTTATTTATTATGCGGCAAAGATAAGTTCACACATTGTTTAAATAGATACTGCACATGTAATAAAGACACTAATGCAAAGTACATATTTTAAATTTCCATAAATTAAAAAAACCTATAACACCCGTATAATATTAACATCTACCCGGCTACGATTAGCTGTGGCTTAGGATATGTAGTTGACTTCCTCCGTCCTAGTACCTTGAAGCGCGTTGTTTTGATTTTGCATTAACTTTGAGATTTTCATTTAAATTATATCGTGTACCATAATGGTAAGCGTGAAATACTTAAGGCAAATAATATATCTGAGATTATAAGAATTAATAGTATAGTATCTTCCTAAAATACTTTCTAAATACCCCATCGAAAATGACCATTTATTTATTTTTAAAAGATATTTAAACAAAATCTTACAAATTATACACTAAAACCTTGATCGATACTAACTCTGTCTATTGATATAAACTTCTAGAAAATCTGTTCAGTAGTTTTTGAGTTTATCGCGAACAGACAGACGCCGTGGGGAATTGGTTTTACAATATGTAAGGATGTGAGAATTATAAATAAACATCGCTATTGCAGCCGTGGTTAATGGTTTCGTTCCATGATAACATTTCGAACTGGTCTCATTATAAATATACAAAAAACAGCGTAGTAGCATTTTAAAGTGCTAAAAAAGTTTCGAATATATATAAAACTGATAATTTAATTCTCAAGGTCTCAAAAGCAATGTAATCTATCATTTACTTACAAATAAAAGTATACATGCACCTACAAAGTGTATAATATAGGTAACAAATGACAATACTTATCACAATTTTACTTATACTCTAATACAGATTATACAGCTATAAAAATACTTATAAAGGTTTCCAATAATATATCAAAACCATTCTTAAAACACTTTATTACGCGTAATTACTTTTATATTAATTATTTTTCGTCACACCAGAATGCCGCCAAAATGAATTAACATATCCTTTTTTAATATCCCCTCAACTTGAGGCTAATGCCAATACTTAAACTTCCAAATACACTTAACTTAATACAATAATTAATATCAATACAATATCATTATTACAATTATTATATAAATGTTAAAATTGCTAACACATTATATTGAACAATGGATTTATATTGAATAATAAGAGTAACACAATTAATTTTCAATATTGTATAATCTATTTTATATCTATTGTATAATATTGTTTAATTGGCGCTGTCACACAGTCACGGCCTGCGAGTTCCTATACATTGGCATTTGGCAGTCTTTCAGTTGAGCACATAACGTCGACAGCTTCGTTAGTTTTCGTTTCCAGCGACACAACAGAAAAATGTCAACAAACTACAAAAATAACTCGTCGATTGCAAGATTTGTTGAATATTTGCGCATACCGAGTGTACAACCCAACGTTAATTACGGTAAGTTTTACGGTAACATTTAAAACTAAATAAAATAGATTACAAGGTGCGAATACTTTCTTCTATGGCATTATGAATTGCATATATTGTTAAATAAACTTTATCATTTTCACATATTCTACAAATATAGTGTATTAGTAATAGCTAGTGTTAAGATAGCTTTTCGTAAAATATATATTTAGAAATTACAATAATGTTTGTTATAAATCGGAAAATTTACCAAGGAATGAATTGGAATAAATTAAAAAATATATATATATGCTTATTACAATGCTATTAAATGGTGCAATTAATATTTTATCATCTAAAATACATATTTTTTTATTATTGTCTACATTCTTCAATTTGGCCGTACGATGAGGAGCACGTAACCCTTACCAAATATCGCGGGTTCATACCCCGGACGAACAACTTTTAGTTTTTAATAACAATGTATATATAAACTCATGTTGTTATGTTATCTGTAATTAGGTATGTGCTTATTTGATGCTTATAATTCAACATGCTATTACACTGTAGTCTTTGATGCTATTGCAGCTAAACAAAAATATCACGAGGAAACTTTATTATTATTTTAGAATTGATATGTGTTATCTGCGAATCTTGTGGTAGGTGTGGTGGTTAGTCTTAGCGCCAATCATTCTACTCAGAGATGAGAGGAGAGTGGAACTTAAGGAAGACAGGGAAGATAAGGAAACTGGCCGCTGTCTACTTTTAAATTACAATACTGTACTAGGACGATAAATATACTTGTCGATATATTTTAGCTGTGCTAAAATACTCTGAAAACCCCTTTTTGGGCCAATTTACAAAAGGACTAATTATCCTTTAGTGGTAAGAAAGAACCTTAGTCATTTATTTTGCGACAGAATCTCACGCAGAGCAAGAGGGTCTGCACATTCGGAATTCTTTTTCGTGTAAAATTTAATAAAGCAATCCAAACATGAAAAGCCATCACGTGACATTAATCGCAAAGTTACAATGGCGATAGTTAAAATATATGGCATGCGTTAATGGATGTGGTAGTTCTAAGGCGTTAAAACGATTATTCTATAATAGAAAACGAAGTTTCACTGACCCGAATATCTGGACATCGACCTTAAACAAGTCCACAAATTTGAGCGGCATGTAATTCATAGAAAACGAGAGAACTTTCATTGCATACTTCGAAAAGCATGTTAAGTCACGAAATATTTGGTATACATTTATATACATGATAAAATTTAATTAAAACGAACATAAATATCGTCTCGTCATAGAGGCGATACAAGCCTTTATAACGAGACGATATTTCTGCCTTCTATTTTATTCGGAACTCAAACATATATATATATATATATATATACATCCCGTAACCCATTTGGCGTCATGCACGTTGTGCATCATTATGGCGTCTCCCAGTTGTACTAACTTATTTTATAATGTTTTTGCATATATTGCTTAGTTTTCAAATGTTAACCTTCGTGAGATATTTTGTTTTCTTATAATTTTATTTATCGCAATATTCTTCTTGTAATCCTGCCCAAGAATATCTGAACCCCATTTCAAAGTAATGAACTTTTAGCTTCCTGAATATACTTCTCACAATTATCTACTACGCCGATATTTGTGCGTCCTGTGATTCTGTGTGTGTGAATGCGACGTTGCCGGCCTAAAATTTAGTTTCTATCTCTTTCTTTTCCTCAGAATCTCAGTACAATAAAATAAAGTAGTTGTGATGTTGCAACTAGTACTAAACTTTATTAGGTTAATATCAACAAAAAAAACTTATATAGCAATATTACACGTAAAGTTGAAAAAAAGAAGCCCAATATGAATATATGGACGACTGAAATCAAAAATGCTCTTTTTAAACTGAATTATTAATAGTGGGTTGGTGATCGCAGGGCTGAATCTTTCATATTTACTATGCTGTCATGATAGGATTTATTCATCAGCCTTATGTAACTTCACGCCCATAGTTATACCACTATGACAAAAGTCAGTGCCTTGTAAATAAACAAAAAAATACATTTATTCAGTTCTGTCTTGGACATGGACGGATAGCATTTTTATACAAACACTTCAACAATTGGACGTACCTAGAATCGAATGAGTATCTCTGGAGTGACCTAAACCCAATCAAGGTCTCGAGCGAAACAATGGCCTCCTCGTAATCTACAAGCGTCCGAGTGATCCGTGGTGTTATATGATGTTACGATGCCTTTCCGCAATACGGGCTTGTTCGAGAGCGTGATAGTCGTAGAACTTACGATAACTTCAGTACTTTTTGAGTTGATCGCGAACAGAAAGTCATACACACAGACGTGGCGAGGGATAAATGTTCAGACAGACTCAGCATACTTTCGATTTTACTACAATTATATTCAGAGATAACAATAAAGCTAGACATGTTACATGAACAATATATTTCGATAACTATATGATAAATTTATAAATTCTAGTAGTGCTCTCGACTTCATTCGCGCCAACCTAAGCGTTCATTTACCCCCGATGATATATAATATAATATAATTTGTTAAATGATTTAGAGAAGCAGGCGTTACTTTGCGGAATTCCATATTACAAGCACTATAACAGAACTAACTACCTTGCTATAATCCGCACGGGTTAAGCGAATGCATGCAAAGCTATAGGCTCCACGACAAAATCGTAATGCATTACGATTTTTGTCGTAGAGCCTGTCCTCCCGATGATACTTCGGTTTCGGAGCGAAACGATCGTCGAGATTGTGGTGGTGGTTGTGTGTGCTCCTTGTGTGCATTGTTGCTGATGGATGCGCCTTGGGGTCGTGTGGTGGCTTGTCCTGCATGTATAAGGTGCGTAAATTTTGCCTGCTTCATACACATTGGCTTTGCATGCATTCGCTTAACCCGTGCGGATTATAGCAAGGTAGTAAGTTCTGTTATAGTGCTTGTAATATAATATGTGTTTTTTCACGTTCCCGTAAGAAAAACGGGTTTTTATGCCATTTGTTTGGCATAACATTTTTATTTTATTCGCAGTGTATATAAGCCTGTATTTTATCATTAGAGACAAGCGCATTAGCCATGAAGTTGTAACAGACAGAGTAACGGACAGACTATCGAATTTATACTTATGGATGTATAAAATATATTTAATTATAGTAAAATAGCATCAATTAAAATATTTAAATTTATTTTATCTACCTACTGCCAAATGCATGTTTCAGATTTTTTTATGCTGAAGTGTAAGTATAAACTTGTATTTTACATCTAATTTCCGTCTTCTAATTCAAAAATTACTTAAAATAATAAGAAAAAAACAAATCGGACGAGCTGGCATCGTCGCAATTCGCGGACGCGACATACGCGGTTTCTTAGTCAAAACATGACAGTGGTATACGACAGTAAATATACACGCTACAACAGCGCCGCACCTCTGCTACGAATTCACCCGGAATTATTAATTATACATTTTCAACCACTAAGCCAACTTTTTGGCTTCTACCGATATTTGTTCTATAGCTTAGTAGAACTTATAGGATGCTAGTGCACACGTTGAAAAAAGTGGCGTCCGATATTCGGACGTCAAAAGTGCGGGGACGCCAGATTAAATGCAATTACGTGTTAATAAGACGCCAAATTGTTTGCAGGATAAATATATATATATATATATATATATATATATATATATATATATATATATATATATATATATATATATATATATATATATATATATATATATATATATATATATATATATATATATATATATATATATAAGTGCCCTATACAGTTACACACACGGTTGTCCATCCCTTAATACTTGTGATATGAGGACAAAAATACAAATAGACACCAACTCGAAGAACCAACAAATTGTTTATAGAAAATGTTAATTATATTTATAATTTTGTTAATAACGTTTACTTTTTTCTTTACACAAGATATGATAACGCTATCAAAACAACTCTTATACAAGTTATGTTTTAAACGCATCTTATTTACACTTAAACATGGCATAATAATACATGGTCTAGTATTGTTACGGAGATACAGTGATAAATTATTATATCAACTAGTAGATCTTTAAAGCCGTGTCGTAGATAACGGTTTGTTTTAAAATATTATCAGCCAGCAAAAATGATAATAGTGAAGTATTTTTATTATATCAGGTAAACTTATACGTCACATACTGAAAAAAATATTCCGTATTAAAATTTTGTCTGTTTGTCAGCTCTCCTTACGATATTTACCTTAACCAAAAAGGATGCGGTAAATTGCCAAATAGCATCTATGTATATATAAAAAAATATATAATAACAAATAAAAAATTAATACCAATGCGTTTATCTATTTAACTTATGTGCCTAGTTGATATTTGCAATAAAAACGAAATAAATCTATTTTTCTTCTACAGTTTCGGTTTTGCGATTACTAGGTTTATGAACGGGGTCGTCAAGTCGTAAATCGTATAAACTCAGATGTGAGGTGCCGCATTCTGTATGCAAGATTTAGTTACGTATTATAAATAAATTAATCCGCAGAACTTAAATTGGCTGAAACCTCTTACAGTCAAAAATTCAACACAGTTTTAGTTCGCAAGTAATCTTATACCTACAATCGTGAATAAATAGTTTAAAACAGTCGTTCAACAAGCATCAATTGAATAACAAGCATATTACCATTTGCCACTAACATCCTGGAACACTTATTTGTACTTACTGACTTTGTTTAAATTCACACTTACCGCCGGTCATTGTATTTGCTTAGAGTATCGGCGGGACAGTTACTTTTAGATGAAATTTCTATGGATTTTCTAGTTATATAAAAAAAAAATGACTATTAACGATCGAAAATCGGATTTAGATCGTAAAAAAGCTATTTTCGTGTCTTTTAGTAGTAAAATTAAATAATTTGTTAAGTACACTTAAGTACTTCAACTTGAAAACACATGACTTTTATACTACGATATATAAGTAGTAAATAAGCTTCTGATTAAATTTAGATGACAATACAAATAAATATTGTTTTCAGATGAATGTGTCAATTTTCTGAGACGTCAAAGCGATGAAATAGGTCTTCAGTTCAAGGTGTATGAGTTAGTACCCTCCAAACCAGTAGTTGTAATATCATGGCCGGGACAGGATCCTGCGCTTCCTGCAATTTTACTCAATTCACATATGGACGTCGTACCCGTATACGAGGTGGGGGAAAAACACTATAGCACTTAATTCAATAAAAGTACATGACAGGTTTGATAATATCACTTCGCCCTATCCGAAAAACATTCACATTTCCTATGCTTATATATGGGAGATGTGACTGTGTGCCTCGGATAGGGCGAATTGTTCATAGACTAACTATTAAATTAAATTTTCAACTAATTGCTTTCAGGAGTGCATTATTTGTACACATACAGTTAAATTTTTAAGAAATTACTATTTGACTTAGCACTGATTTCACTTGTTGTAATGCTCGATTTTGTGAAACGATAAAAGTGTGGATAATATCAAATAAATCGCTAATTGGCTTCTATAGTGACATAACTCAAACCACGTGTTTTGGACTAGGAATAGATGTAAAAGTAAAAATACACATTCTTTTCAGCAGCATACCGGCACAATTCATAATTCAATATTACCGTTCGTTGAAACAAACTAAAGTATTTTTTATGCATTATCCTTAGCAAATAAGACTTTAAACCAATTTAACTCAAAACATGATTTTTGAGTCGTGCCACTGTTGCAGCCCATGAGCGAAATAATGAGGTACTTAAAACAAGCAACACATACGTATGAGCTACCTGTATTTTGTTTACCAGAAAAGAGATAGTGTACTATATACTTCAGAAAATACATGGTTAACAAAATGTATTTACTAATAGGCGTTTTAATTAAATTGCTGATGGTTTACGCCATCAGAGTAATGTTTATATGTTACACTAAACTGTTTTGTCTACGGCAGCGTATCAGAAATCAACATGACGACGGTAAGAGGTCAAGGCTGGGCATTGTTCAGCTTTCTTTGAGACACTGTTCATTGTTCAACCCGCTTGGTAGTTTTTATTCCTTATTCTTAACATTTTACACATAAGCGGTTGAAATCTCATTAATTTGATTACAGAAATTTTACTTCGTCATCATCAAACTGCTGCCGTTATCCCACTCCAAGTGGGGTCGGCACAACATGCTATACATATTTTATAATATGGCGAGTTATTTTGCTACCGGCCGCCTGCCTGACGTCAACTTACTCTAGTCGCCTTTTACGACACCTCGGTAGGAAATGAGGGTGGTCTATTCTACTCAATCGGATACCACACGGCTGGCCAACTTACCTTCGTCGCCTTTTACGATACCTCGGCAAGAAATGAGGGTATTCTATTCTATTCAGCCGGATACCACACAGCGGAGAAATATTACGTCGTATAAAACCGATTTTATTCGATCTTTCTATCGATTCCTTACAAATCGATTTTTCCAGGAAAGTTGGACTTATCCTCCATTCAGCGGGCACATTGATGAAGATGGAAAGATTTATGCACGCGGTTCACAAGACATGAAATGTGTTGGCATCCAGTATCTAGAAGCGGTGCGGAAATTGAAAAGTTCTGGGTCGAAACTAAAACGTACCCTGCACCTTACATTCGTACCGGGTAAAGTAACCACATTATTACTGATTGTATATACTAGATCTCTATATAACAAAGTGTACCTCGTAATATCATTCTTTATTAAACTACTAGCTGGCCTGGCGAACTTCGAATGCCTTTAATTAAAATTATGTAAAGTTTAAAAATAACAGTTAAGCAAAAAATATATTCAAATACAATTTTTTGCGGAAAATCTTTCTGATAAACAATATTTTTGGTACAAAAATAATAATAAAATTATTTTGCTACAATACGCGATAAAGTAAATAGAAAATATATATAATTCTAAATGTATAGTGCACTATCCGTTTTTTCATACACGACACATGTCTCGACAAAATCGCAAAGTCTTGTTTGTTTGCAAGTTTGTTTGTGGAGTCTCATCTCATCTCCTGATGATGATTCGGTTGCGGGGCGAAACGACTGTTGAGTTTGTGATAGTGAACGTGTGTAGTGCTTGTGTATTGTGCTGGCCGTAGTGGAGGTTTGTGCATGTGTTTTTAACGAATCCAGCATGTATCGGGTATACAAATACGGATAGTCCACTATATATTATGCATTATATATTTTTTCTATTTAGTTTATCGCGGATGATAGAAAAATAATTATATTATTACCTTTGTATTATTGATCTCCGCAAAGTAATGCCTAATTCTATAAATTCAATATTTTTGGTATTGTTAGCGCTTCGTAAACATACAACAATGACGGGTTTCCGACGCGCGAACACGTAACATCTATTGAAAACTTATAGAACTGTGAAGTAAATATGACTTCAAACATTTTATTATATTTGCAATGAATAACAAAGATCATTCATCGAGATAAAAGCTCCTAAAAGATCCTATCCTCTAAGTTGGACAGAAATAGAACTACCTACAAAATTTCATTGAATTTTGAAGATTAGCGTAAACGAACATCGTGATACGGGATTTATATATTGAGATATCGCTTTATAGTACAATAATAGAGTTTTAAATATATTCTTAATTAATTATACTACATATTACACAGATGAAGAAATCGGAGGTCATGACGGCATGAATAAATTTGTTCATACTGAGAGCTTTAAAGCACTGAATATTGGATTCGCATTAGACGAGGGAATGGCCAGTCCTGACGAAAAATTTATTATATACAATGGAGAAAGAAGCATTTGGCGTATGTATCTATTACAATGATTTGTCAAAGTTTCAAGGAATTTGTAATAATTGCTATATATTTTTCTTTTCTATCTTTAGAAATAATCGTAACATGCACTGGTCAGTCCGGCCATGGATCTCTGCTGTTACCTAATACAGCTGGAGAAAAGGTGAGTAATACTTTAGGAATAAAATTTAGTTCAGAAATTGTTTATTTAATAAACGGCTCTCCCCATAATTATTAACTTATGTAGGGTGGTACCTACTATACGACCTTAGTGGCCTACATAAAAAAATTCTGTTAATTTAGTAAAGTAATTTAGCCACCGGGATTATTTTACGTTTTGAATAAAACATACATGATATAGAAGGGTGAATGACCGTACCCCAGTCCATTCCATTTCTTGTGTGATGTATTGACCTTGACCGAGAGACTTCATACAAGTGCGAAAGAGAGAAAACTATAATGTTATTGTTTTCTCCTGTTTTTAAAAAAGCCCACTGCGCCCGGTCAATGAACCATACCTTGTTAGCCAGATCTCAAATAAATTATGTTTATTTTTTTTCGAAAATACATTTTTTTAATTATAAATTATTACTTTCGGGTACATACCACGGTAATTTGTTTTTGATTCGCCGATATTTCGACCCAGTTGCATGGATCGTGGTCACGACGGAACTGCAGGTAGGCGGTACGTCAAGCTGAGATGTTAGGGGCAGTATCTAACTACCCTCCGTCTCGTTCTTTTTATCGGTGCGTCACGGATTGTTCGGCATACTACACTCACAACGTCACTTTTAAATTTTGAATTTTGGCGCCGTTTCTGAGTTTTACACAATTCTACTACTGGATTCCACATGTTCGCTAATCTAAAACCGTCTTCGCGATTGAAATTTTTATATTTCTTAATTTCAATGGCTTCGCGAACTATCCTCGGTATGTAGTGGCGATCAGTGGAAAGAACTTTCGGGCTGTGAAGTTCTATCCAGTGATTTGTTCCGGCTTGTGTAACATGTTGGGCGATTGCAGATTTTAAAATGTCGTTGTTTTTGACTGCTTTTATGTGTTCTGTGACACGGGTGGCTATGGATCTCTTTGTTTGCCCGATGTAGGAGCTTCCACAGCTGCAGTCAACCTTGTAGACACCGGGACACTGGTACGGCAAGCGATCCTTTGGAGACCGCATCATATGGGCTATCTTTTGTAAAGGAGTGAACACAGTCTTGATGTTATATTGCTGTTTGAGTATTCTTTCTATTTTATCAGTCACTCCTCTTATAAAAGGAAGGAAAGCCCTTTGTCTTTCAACCTCCAAAGGACGTTCTTTTCGTCTGCGTTGTATGTTCTGCATTGAAGTGTTGTGACCATTCCACCGTAATACCCTGCGCACGTGGTCGAGCTCACTCTGAATGTGCAGATCATCGCAGAGGTCATAAGCGCGGTTGGTAAGGGACGTGGCTACCGATGCCAGGTGGCGTGGATGGTGATGAGACGAGCCGTGTAAGTATCTGTCCGTGTGTGTAGGCTTTCGATACACAGAATGACCAAGCGTTGTATCAGAACGTATTTTTATATGGACATCCAGGAATGGTAAGCCTCTGTCTTTTTCCATCTCGTACGTAAATGACATTTTAGGGTGAATGCTGTTTAAATGACTCAGAATTAATTCCACTTCTCGCTGCCCTCCTTGCAGGATAGCATAAATATCATCAACGTACCGTTTCCAAATTTTAATTTCTATAGGTGCAGTGGTAATAGCCCGATCTTCGAAATATTCCATCCACAGGTTGGCAACCACTGGAGCGACCGGACTTCCCATCGCTACTCCATCTATCTGAAGGTAATATTGGCCTCTGTACAAGAAAAAATTCGAGTCTAAACAGTGCTGTAGTAATGTTAGATAAACCGCAGGGATATTCATTTCCTGTAGTTTGCGTTTTATTACCTCCAGACAATCCTGGATAGGTACGCTGGTAAAAAGGGATAGTACATCAAAACTAAGCATACACTCTTGTTCTGTAACACATATGTCTTTCAGCAACCGCACGAAATGTCGAGAGTTTTTTACGTAAGTAGATGTGTGACCCAGCAATGGTTGTAAAACACTCGCGATATGCTTGGCCAGTTCATAAGTCGGCGAACCTATCTGGCTGACAATAGGTCGTAATGGTATGCCCTCCTTATGCACCTTTGGTAAACCATATAACTTTGGCGGTTGTGTAGTACGAGGTTTAAGTAGTTTTTTACTTACGTCATCTCCAATAATCTCCCGAAATTCCTGGATTAGTCTGTTCGTTTTTTTGGTCACTCGTGCAGTAGGGTTGTAATTCACCTTCTTATAAGTAGTGACGTCACTCAAAAGAGCTTCCATCCTATCCTCATAATCAGAGACGTTCATTACTACTGTCGCATTTCCTTTGTCTGCCTTTAAGACTAAAAGGTCGGAGTTGTTTCGAAGGTCTTTGATAGCCTTGCTTTCCTCCAGGGTCAAGTTATGACAGGGCGGCTTAGATTTTCTAAGTAGAACTGCCACATCCTGTCTGAGTATATCTGCATTACTCGGAGGTAGTTTGTTACGCTGTATCACCTCTTCTATGTTGCCAATAATTTTTTCGTAAGGAATGCGTGAAGGTGAAATGGCGAAATTTAACCCCTTGTCTAAGGCACTCTGTGCAGCACTAGATAACCCTTGGTTCGATAAATTGACAACATTTGTTTGTTTATTTTCGATATCTGAAGTGCAGGTATTCAGTCTTTGTTTTCGTAATAATATCTCAAGTTTGCGTTCGTGTTTTATTTCACATAATTCCGCGGTACGTTGAGCTTGAAGATATGTTATTCTGTCAATGATATCAAAAATATCCCTATCGAACACTGCACTGCAATCCAAATGCACTTTTAACAATTGACACTGCACTTTATTAAGAACGAAACGGTTATGTCTTATTAATTGTCGTAACAGTTTGACACTCGCGGTGCGTAGAATTTTCTCGGAGTTCGGTATGTCCTTACGCGGCGCAATTCTCGCACATATAGGTATAACATTAAAGTCCCTACACTTTGTTAAGAATACGATCGCCGCCCGCGTAATTATACACTTTTTCCGAGATCGTTCTAGGTGACGTAATTTGTTTACATAATCCGGCCCGTACCGGCTAGTAATTAATGATTTTATACTTGAATATTCGTGGTTTGAAAACATAATTATAAATTATTACTTTCGGGTACATACCACGGTAATTTGTTTTTGATTCGCCGATATTTCGACCCAGTTGCATGGATCGTGGTCACGACGGAACTGCAGGTAGGCGGTACGTCAAGCTGAGATGTTAGGGGCAGTATCTAACTACCCTCCGTCTCGTTCTTTTTATCGGTGCGTCACGGATTGTTCGGCATACTACACTCACAACGTCACTTTTAAATTTTGAATTTTGGCGCCGTTTCTGAGTTTTACACAATTCTACTACTGGATTCCACATGTTCGCTAATCTAAAACCGTCTTCGCGATTGAAATTTTTATATTTCTTAATTTCAATGGCTTCGCGAACTATCCTCGGTATGTAGTGGCGATCAGTGGAAAGAACTTTCGGGCTGTGAAGTTCTATCCAGTGATTTGTTCCGGCTTGTGTAACATGTTGGGCGATTGCAGATTTTAAAATGTCGTTGTTTTTGACTGCTTTTATGTGTTCTGTGACACGGGTGGCTATGGATCTCTTTGTTTGCCCGGCGAAAATATCGGCGAATCAAAAACAAATTACCGTGGTATGTACCCGAAAGTAATAATTTATAATTATGTTTTCAAACCACGAATATTCAAGTATAAAATCATTAATTACTAGCCGGTACGGGCCGGATTATGTAAACAAATTACGTCACCTAGAACGATCTCGGAAAAAGTGTATAATTACGCGGGCGGCGATCGTATTCTTAACAAAGTGTAGGGACTTTAATGTTATACCTATATGTGCGAGAATTGCGCCGCGTAAGGACATACCGAACTCCGAGAAAATTCTACGCACCGCGAGTGTCAAACTGTTACGACAATTAATAAGACATAACCGTTTCGTTCTTAATAAAGTGCAGTGTCAATTGTTAAAAGTGCATTTGGATTGCAGTGCAGTGTTCGATAGGGATATTTTTGATATCATTGACAGAATAACATATCTTCAAGCTCAACGTACCGCGGAATTATGTGAAATAAAACACGAACGCAAACTTGAGATATTATTACGAAAACAAAGACTGAATACCTGCACTTCAGATATCGAAAATAAACAAACAAATGTTGTCAATTTATCGAACCAAGGGTTATCTAGTGCTGCACAGAGTGCCTTAGACAAGGGGTTAAATTTCGCCATTTCACCTTCACGCATTCCTTACGAAAAAATTATTGGCAACATAGAAGAGGTGATACAGCGTAACAAACTACCTCCGAGTAATGCAGATATACTCAGACAGGATGTGGCAGTTCTACTTAGAAAATCTAAGCCGCCCTGTCATAACTTGACCCTGGAGGAAAGCAAGGCTATCAAAGACCTTCGAAACAACTCCGACCTTTTAGTCTTAAAGGCAGACAAAGGAAATGCGACAGTAGTAATGAACGTCTCTGATTATGAGGATAGGATGGAAGCTCTTTTGAGTGACGTCACTACTTATAAGAAGGTGAATTACAACCCTACTGCACGAGTGACCAAAAAAACGAACAGACTAATCCAGGAATTTCGGGAGATTATTGGAGATGACGTAAGTAAAAAACTACTTAAACCTCGTACTACACAACCGCCAAAGTTATATGGTTTACCAAAGGTGCATAAGGAGGGCATACCATTACGACCTATTGTCAGCCAGATAGGTTCGCCGACTTATGAACTGGCCAAGCATATCGCGAGTGTTTTACAACCATTGCTGGGTCACACATCTACTTACGTAAAAAACTCTCGACATTTCGTGCGGTTGCTGAAAGACATATGTGTTACAGAACAAGAGTGTATGCTTAGTTTTGATGTACTATCCCTTTTTACCAGCGTACCTATCCAGGATTGTCTGGAGGTAATAAAACGCAAACTACAGGAAATGAATATCCCTGCGGTTTATCTAACATTACTACAGCACTGTTTAGACTCGAATTTTTTCTTGTACAGAGGCCAATATTACCTTCAGATAGATGGAGTAGCGATGGGAAGTCCGGTCGCTCCAGTGGTTGCCAACCTGTGGATGGAATATTTCGAAGATCGGGCTATTACCACTGCACCTATAGAAATTAAAATTTGGAAACGGTACGTTGATGATATTTATGCTATCCTGCAAGGAGGGCAGCGAGAAGTGGAATTAATTCTGAGTCATTTAAACAGCATTCACCCTAAAATGTCATTTACGTACGAGATGGAAAAAGACAGAGGCTTACCATTCCTGGATGTCCATATAAAAATACGTTCTGATACAACGCTTGGTCATTCTGTGTATCGAAAGCCTACACACACGGACAGATACTTACACGGCTCGTCTCATCACCATCCACGCCACCTGGCATCGGTAGCCACGTCCCTTACCAACCGCGCTTATGACCTCTGCGATGATCTGCACATTCAGAGTGAGCTCGACCACGTGCGCAGGGTATTACGGTGGAATGGTCACAACACTTCAATGCAGAACATACAACGCAGACGAAAAGAACGTCCTTTGGAGGTTGAAAGACAAAGGGCTTTCCTTCCTTTTATAAGAGGAGTGACTGATAAAATAGAAAGAATACTCAAACAGCAATATAACATCAAGACTGTGTTCACTCCTTTACAAAAGATAGCCCATATGATGCGGTCTCCAAAGGATCGCTTGCCGTACCAGTGTCCCGGTGTCTACAAGGTTGACTGCAGCTGTGGAAGCTCCTACATCGGGCAAACAAAGAGATCCATAGCCACCCGTGTCACAGAACACATAAAAGCAGTCAAAAACAACGACATTTTAAAATCTGCAATCGCCCAACATGTTACACAAGCCGGAACAAATCACTGGATAGAACTTCACAGCCCGAAAGTTCTTTCCACTGATCGCCACTACATACCGAGGATAGTTCGCGAAGCCATTGAAATTAAGAAATATAAAAATTTCAATCGCGAAGACGGTTTTAGATTAGCGAACATGTGGAATCCAGTAGTAGAATTGTGTAAAACTCAGAAACGGCGCCAAAATTCAAAATTTAAAAGTGACGTTGTGAGTGTAGTATGCCGAACAATCCGTGACGCACCGATAAAAAGAACGAGACGGAGGGTAGTTAGATACTGCCCCTAACATCTCAGCTTGACGTACCGCCTACCTGCAGTTCCGTCGTGACCACGATCCATGCAACTGGGTCGAAATATCGGCGAATCAAAAACAAATTACCGTGGTATGTACCCGAAAGTAATAATTTATAATTATGTTTTCAAACCACGAATATTCAAGTATAAAATCATTAATTACATTTTTTTAGAAACGATATTTAAGAAGATTGAATTATGCCAAAATGTTATATTAAGTTTAAGTGATCAGTAGATTCTTTTAATGTCGTATCGACGGTAACACTCTGTATTATTAATATATAATATCACAAAGTTCGAATATGTATTTGCCTAATTAAAGATTTTTGCTTAATTTCACACATCAATCTATACTGTTCTGTTAATTTGGTGTATGCGATTCCGTTCAGTCATATAATAAAATAAGCTTTTTCAGCTTAGGCATATCATCAATAACTTTATGGATTTAAGGGAGGAGCAAAAAAAGATTCTGGAAAGCAACCCCAAGTTTACTATTGGTGACGTTACGACGATCAACCTTAACCAGATATATGTAAGTATTTAAGCTAAGAAAGACTCTTTAAACTTAAGTGATTTCATTATTTATTACAAAAAGACCTGACTAGGCGCGCGTTGTATTTAATTCTGCGGTAATTTGTTTTATAGTCATTAAATTATATGATGTAAAAAAAAAGTAAAGTAACGGCCTGTTATCATCCTTCTTTTGGAGAGATGGGTTGCGAATTGTTTGGTTACACGTATCCCCAAAATTCTCTAAACATAGCCAGGTTTCCTCACGATGATTTCCTTCTCCGAAAAGCGTGTGATAAATTGCTATTATAAATTAGACACATAAAACAGTAAATGTCATTGCCCGGAGTTCAAACCATTGCACGATCTACCGCTGGGCTATCTCATATCTTAAGGAAACTAACGTATATAATTTGATTCGGATTAATACTATAACCATATAAATAGCTTTACATTGTACGTGACCATTTAAAAATGTTCAGATAAATATGGTATAAATTGCTTAAAATATACACATATCCCATCATAGACTGAATTTTGTCTTAAAAAAAAGAATTTCCCAATCATACATTATTTTATTACATCTGAAACGAATTAGGCAGCGTTTGCCAACTCACATCGTTTGAAATTTTTAACAATTGTCATCACATTTAAACTAAATAACGTAAACCTAAACAAATAGGACATTGAATGTTAAACACTAATGTTTTCAATATTGTTATAATTTTCATGCAGCGTATAACATAAATTATATTGGGTAAGTGACGATTATTGTTTATAAAAATTGTATGAAGGAAATAATGATAAAAAATTATGTTAACTTTTTACGAAATTAATAAACTATAAATAAATTTAACCAATATCGCTACAGTTGTAGTCAAAATTTACGATAGATACTTCCGGAAATCTCTATTCTAAACATAATTTATTTACTTTATCATATTTTAAGCTATGATAACACTCAGAAGTGCAAAATAGTTTATCGATTATGGATTGCAATAGTGGCAAAACTAGAAAAATCATATTCTGAGATAAATGGTTTTAAATAGTTCATTGCTAAGGAAAATGCATAAAAAATGCTTTATTTGCTTGAACGAACGGTCTTATAAGATTTGCCCGCATTGGTGTTGAAAACAATGTGTATTCTAACATTTAAACGTAGTCTTAGTCCAAAATACGTGTTTTTTGAGTTGTGCCATTATTGCAGTCCATGAGCGAAATGTTCAAAATGGAAGAATTATACTTTTTAACATAAATATACACGGCTTTATTACCTCGCTTTATGTTCTCTGACTCATCTTATTTAATGAAGATCTTTAGATATCTCATTCAAGTAGTTTCGTATATAAAATGTGAAGACTATTTTATATACGGTTAATAAATAAATAATTTCACTATAGTTACAAGTTTTTTAATTGTTTATTTAAGCAAAAAGAGGCACTCATTATCAGTTTATACATTATTTGCATGTAAATTACGTATTCACACAAAAATTCCATTGAAATTTTCATTTTACAGGGTGGTGTGCAAGCGAATGTTGTTCCAGAAAAACTAACAGCAGTTTTTGATTGCCGTTTATCTGTTACGGTAAATCACGAAGAATTTGAAAATATGGTAAAAATAGTTATTATAATCTATCCTTTAAACATTATAATTTTTTTAACATAATTATTAATTTCATTTTTAAATTTGCAGGTTCAAAAGTGGTGTAAAGAAGCAGGCAATGGTGTAACTTATGCTTTTGAACAAAAAAATCCCTTCGTTGAAATCACGAAAACCGATGACAGCAATCCATACTGGATAGCCTTTGAGTCTGCCGCTGATGAAATGTATGTGCCAACGATAATACCAATATAAAAATCATTAATCTAAATCAACTAAAATAGAAACAGTATATAACTGTTGTATCAGAACTATTTGTCGCTTGAAAATGTTATGAAAACAGTGTGTCAGTGCCGTTTTTATTAATCCACACTAAATGGCGCTGTACCATATTGTGCTTAGAGAAGTTGTTTTGGAGAAAAGTAGCCGGTACATATTTTCATCTGGGTCAAATTTTGTGGTCGGAACATTCTCAATTGCTCGTTAAGTAGTAATTATCATGGTGTTGCATTGGTCTCGTTGTTATTCGCTTTGGGTCTTAATAAGTTAAAATAAACCATGCGTACAATATCTGGTATATATTAGAGATATGTACATCCCTTTCAGGTTACGCTTACACCAATTATCGTTTAAAATAAACAGGGGATCAGTGGAACAGTAACGGCCTGTTACTATCCCACTGCTGGGCTAGACTGTCTCCTTATTTGATGAGAATGATTTGAGCTTAGACCCACTACGCTACTCTAATGCGCGTTGGAAGTTTACACAAGGCGAATATGCTGGTTTTCTCATGTTTTACTTCTCCGAAAAGCGTACTGGTGTCTCATGTGTTTAGAAAGGGACACGGTCTCACCGTTCAGTTATTACAGCTTCAAAATAGTAGAATAAAACATTAAAAGTAATACCTTCAGTATAAGAAGCAGATATATTTATTTTAATCATTCAAATTCACAGGCAACTGAAGATGGACTGTAGAATTTTCCCAGGTGCTACTGACAGCAGATACGTCCGCAACGTAGGCATTCCAGCTATTGGCTTCTCTCCTATGAATCACACTCCTATCCTCCTTCATGATTACGACGAATTCCTTCGCGCAGATATCTTCTTGAAAGGCATTGACATATACGTAAAATTGATATCGGCTGTTGCAAATGTTTGAAAAAAATGTAATATTGTTGATATTAGATTTTATTACATTCGTTGCACTGTCTTATAGTTTTTCTATGCTATACCTTTTAAACTATGTATTTATCGTTTTGATTTAAGAAAGAATTTTATACTTGTATTAAAATACTTATAAAGGTTTCCAATAATATATCAAAACCATTCTTAAAACACTTTATTACGCGTAATTACTTTTATATTAATTATTTTTCGTAACACCAGAATGCCGCCAAAATGAATTATCCTATCCTTTTTTAATATCCCCTCAACTTGAGGCTAATGCCAATACTTAAACTTCCAAATACACTTAACTTAATACAATGATTAATATCAATACAATATTATTATTACAATTATTATATAAATGTTAAAATTGCTAACACTTGTTATCAAAGTGCTGATATTATTGTAAAAAAATAATAATATAAACTATAAAATACGCAATTTTTAAGGAAAATATTTATCGGTATAAAGGAAAAATGTGATAATCATTGTAAGGTTTTTGTGTGATGATTAAAATTATCAGATACTATATTTCTATTTCAGTATCTTATATCATAATATAAAAAGTCTATGACATAAATAATACATATTTTTTGCTAAAACTATATACTTATTACAAGCACGCATTATAATATTGTCTTGAATTGTGTATTAAATCTTTAAGATAATATACCTATATTGAAATTTTTACTTGTTTTATTGTTGTTTATTACGAAATATCGAAAATCACAAAAAAACATACATCCTAGCACAGTACAAATTTAACTTTGGTATTATTATAAAATATAAAAGTATGTTTGGTTTTGATAACTTTCATAGAGATGTACCTTGAAAAATCCCAATCTTAATTACTATTTTTAACGGGGAAATGATACAATAAAATGAGTTATATTGTTTATTAGTCTATTTGTATTTACGGGTAATCTTTATAATTTTGAAGAGTAAATGACTGAGCCAGTAAATAATATTTTTCATAAACGATTTTAAAAAAATTCGTTTTACCAATATTTATAGGCTTATTATATAAAAATATACTGTAACCGGTAAAAAATTTGGTATAGTATGTTACTATACCAACTTCATTTTTTACCGGTCCAATCCAAGATATTTCATTCCAATAAAGATTTTCTTACATTTTTTTTCTTTATGGTACATAAACAAATAAATAAATAATCGATTCTTTAAAATCGATTTATAACGTTTAGAAAATCGATTATTATGTTACATCACCATTATTGGTTTCTCGTTATTTTGGTCATAGACTACTAACTAAAATAATTTTGGTTATTTGTTTGTTGCTTCGTTTTTCGAATGACAAAAATAATTTAAAACATTCGAAATGAATAAGTTATGTAGAATTTGCTTAGAGGAAGGGATTCTGTCGTCAATTTTCACAAAGAGCTTTAATCTATCGCTTTGCGAAATGATCGAATACTGCAGTAACGTTAAGGTATTGTAAGAAAAGGAGAAGCCTATACACTCAGTTGTGGTAGTGAATTTATATTAAATTTGAGTTCCCTCCAGTAATTTTAACTTTCTTTGGTTTTTATTATTTATTAACATAGTTTTTAATTTAATTGTTTTTACCGGTTTTTTTATTTTTACAAACAGTATTAATGTAGATCCTTATGTGTATATAAAAGTAAACAATTGACAAATTTATATTAAATTGTTACGGTTTCGTATGTAACTTATAGATAAGCAAAAATGATGGCCTGCCAGAACAAATATGCAGTAACTGTGTCTACAAATTGAGAATAACGTACCATTTCAAACAATCGTGCGAAAGCTCAGATGTGCGCTTACGACAGTATTTGGGACTAAGTATACCTAGCAAGTATGTTTAACCTTACCAATTTTCTTATGGAATAGAGCTAAGAACTGCCTTTTACTATCACAGTGCTGGGAAAAAATCTCCTCCCTTGGTAAAAAGAAAACTCAGTTCAATCCAGCCTAGTAGATTTTATGTATAGAATAATTTATACATATAGCCATGAATTTTCACAAAATTCTAGAAGTATCTTTCTTCAGCATATGAATTGAATTATTAAATGATATTTTTTGGAAAGTTTTTACAGAAAACTCATAGCTGTCAGCCTAAATTTAATTCTATGAACCCTTGGTCACATTCATCACTTGGACAATTTTATACCTGCAGCTTCATTCACTTTGATGTTTCTTTGGTGCCTTGAGTCTTGAGCATTTCAGAATTTTAATATGATATGTAAGTTTTTTTCTATTTTGGGTAGGTTAGGTTCTTTCCTTCTATTCTTTTTTTAGTGTAATAAGAAATAATAAATACTGTGTTATTAAATAAAATATATGAAACTTGTTCTGAATTTCAGATCCATAATAGGAAAATTTATGTTATGTTTATTTGGGTTTTATTTTTCTCTTACAGAATGGTTAATGCCATGGTCATGACAGATCCTATAGTAAGTAATCTTAATAAGATATTTTTAGTGACATGTGAAATAAAATTTAAACAGACATGACTATGTAAATTTCACAAGACATCACCTATTGCATATTGCTCCTTAAAAAACAAATGGTATTAATTCTTTTACATTGTGCAAAATATTTTTAGGCTTTGTTTTCTTATTTTATAGAAATTAGAAGAAGTAAAATAAATAATCATATCATAGCAACTCCTTACTTACCAAGCTCGGTTAAACATACAATAAATTTCAGGTGATGACACCATCAACTATAGTGCGAAAATGGTAAAAAGTACATTTATTATAAATTTTTTAATATTAACCATCAAATCAAGTATAAAATAACTGTTTTTTTATTTAGCAAATGTCAACTGACACAACACAAGAAAACTTCTTCTAATTATAAAAAGAAGCCTGAATCAGAAAAATTGAAGAGAGGTCCTAAGCCAAAACCCAAGAAAGACTATATTTGCTATCAGTGCAATAAAGAATTTAGATGCCAGGCACAGTTAGAAATGCATGCAAGGTATGTAAAATAGTGTAATTAATTTTCTTCAATCAAATAAAGAAGTTGTATAATGTATAACTGTAATACATAGGTATATTGTATTCAACAAATAATGAATATTTTTTTACTTAATTTACACTTATTGTATTAATTCCCAGAATTCTCTCAAAATACAAAGTTAAGAAAAACTTATAATTGTAAATAACAATAAGAAACATAAGTTTTAACAGAAAAAGTCATTGGTGCCTGCCAGGTTTAGAAGTTCAACTTGAAGTATTTACAATTTAAAAAAAAAAATTACCCTGTCCATCTATGATATTAAGTAAATTTTTCTTTGTTATTTGATACTTTTTAGAACACACACAGGGGATAAACCATTTGTATGCATACATTGTCCTCGCCGATTTTCTCAAAAGCATAATCTAACAATTCATCTTCGGGTGCATACTGGAGAAAAACCATTTCAGTGTGAAGTTTGTAGGCAAGTATATATTTTGGTATTCCTCTATGCTGAACTGCAATATAAATTTTTACAGATTCCTTAAACATCCAATTAAGATGCATGCCTAGATCTAAAGCTATCTCTCTATGCCTAGATCTAAATTGTTATATTTTTCGGGTCTAGTTAAGAAAAGACTAGTGAATAGACAGAGGGCCTTGTGAGTCAACTTTTTGATGCTTTTTTAAATTGTACTCTTCATTACAGTAAAAGGTTTTCCGCTCAAGGGAATCTACAAGCGCACCTTAAAATCCACACTGGACAAAAGGATCATGTAAGATTTATTTCAAATTGTTTTAAACAAATTTTTATCATAAAATGAAAAAAAATGTCTTATTTTTTACGTATCATCCATAAATAATATGAGAAAGTGGTCTAGTAATACATAACCTTATTCATTAACATACAAATTCAAAATATTCTTTATTCAAGTAAACTTGTAAGCAAGTGCTTCTGAATCATCAACTTTTCTGCTGGTTCGGAAAACTGTTCCTACCGAGAAGAACAAGCAAGAAACTCTGTGGTTGCTCTTTTAAATATAAATCTTAAAACTAGTTAAATTTACTTATTACTGTCTTGTACAGGGTAACAGTGCAGCTATATCCACACATCCTTATCATCTAAGTAATCTTCAACAGTATAGTAGGCTTTTGTATCAACCTCTTTTTAACAGTTTTTAAACTGCTGTAACGGCATGGCCAAAATTGATTTTGGGATTTTATTATAGAATGTTATACCCAAACCCATAAACGATTTACGTATGTTTGCTAGGCATAAAGCAGGAGTCACAAGCTTATGTTGGTTCCTACTTTATATTTTTATGTACAAAAATTACATTGCTTAAAATATACTGTGAAGCAAATGTAAGAATACCTATTTCCTTAAACTTCTCTCTCAGGGAATCACATGACTTAAATAATAGATGCCATGTATGGTTCTTTTTTGTAATACAAATTTTTTTTCACAATCTGTGCATTTACCCCACAGCAATATTTCATAAGACAATGCTATGGAAGTAAGCAAAATATAAGTAAATGTAAATAAATGACTAATAATTTATTAATTAAATTAGTCTTTAATTTATTTTATATGTATAAATAAATTTGAATAATGTCTGGGTCGAAAGAAATACAAGGCTTACATATAAGAAAAAGCCTGTAAAAAAATCACAACATGTACAATGTCATTTTATAATTTTGTTTTTCTTTCAGGTGTGTTCATTATGCAAGAAATCGTTTATAACATCTAGTGAATTAACGAGACATATACAGAAACATAGAGGGGTTAAGAATTTTAAATGTGATGTATGTCTATCTGAATATGTTCATCATAGAGATCTGGTAATTATTGTAAAAAAAATCACAATTTATATACTGCTAAGTAGTACTTTACAAATAGTCCTTACAGTACTTTTACATTTTGTTTGGTATAACCAAAAATTTTTATGTGATTGTTAGATGGGTTCAACACTCAACCTCAAGAAGATACCTATAATTTTTTTAATAAAAACTGATTAATTAAAGTTTATAATTCATCATGGTGAAAACATAATGGTCAAAACTTTATATACTACTATTTAAGATTCTATAAGCATAGTGGGTTTAAGTACCATATCCAGTAGGATATGGTACTTAAACCCTTCCAGTTTTGTAAACTTTTTGCCGTCATGTTCAAAGTCGCGGCCTGTTACAATGCCACTGGTGGGAATAGGCCTCCTCTCGCCGTTTCTGGAGAGAAGGGTTTGAGCTAAGACCTACCACACTGCTCCAATGCGGATTGGTCGGTTACACATATCTCCAGAATTCTCTAGAAATATGCAGGTTTCCTCACGATGTTTTCCTTCACCGAAAAGCGTGTGACAAATTGCAATTATCAATTAGACGCATAAGTTTTAATAGAAAAACTCATTCGTGCCTGCCTGGGTTTGAACTCGTGTTCCCCTCTAAAGAGTCACACGGTCTCACCACTGGACTATCACAGCTCTGCCATCATTAGGATTTTCTCAAATAGTTTATATTAATTATTTGTATTTACTTTCCAGAAATTACACAAGTTAAAAAAACATCATACTTCAGACTTACCAAAAACACAAGATATATACAATCCAAGTAAAAGTAAAGAAATAATAGATATTAATGAGGGGAAGAATCTTATTTTGCCAGAGAAAAGTGAAAATGAAAATTACAATCAGTTACCAAGCAATAAATTTACACATGAGCATCTGTTAACTGGGAATCATACTCTCTTCCACAATATGCATGCAAATAAAATAAACGAGTCATACATTTGCACACATTGTGGCGAATCATTTGACTATATGAGTTCATTAGCACAACACTATTTGCATCACCACAAAGCTTAAAAAGATAACAGATTGGAATTGGGTTTAAAGATATATCTCGTAAAATAAACTTCAATACATTTAATTCTACTAATATATTATAATATAATTTGATTTGTCGTTCTCAGTGTTTGCAATAATAAGTATTGATTATACAGTAATTTATTTAAGCTTAATGTTTGTTCTGTTGATTGAAAATATTGTGCTGAAATAAAATATAAAAAAGAGTATTAAAAATGGTAATGAGTAATTATTTATTTAATTAATAGATAATATTAGAATCTGAACTAAGTTCTCATATTAATTACATAGTAGTGGCTTAACGAATTGGCACCCATGGCTCCAATATATCTCCAATCTTTTTTCTCTCTGAAAAGACCATTAATAAAAGCTTTATAAATTTATTTTTTATATAGGTAGTTGTCGAATTAGTATCTTGTAAAGATATTACGATTACTACTAAAGACATACCAGGTGTTGGAAAATCCTCAGGATGCAGTTCTATATAATGCCTAAGGACTGCATCTTTTTCTGCTAAATACTCGTTACGCTTGTTTTGCACGTAAGTTATTGCCGTAGTCCAACCCGCGACGCCGATTATATGCTTTTGAATACCTAAAATAACATCATATCATGCAAATAAATTCATATTTAAAAAGCGAATACTTTTAAATAGTTTTGTTATTATTATGTAATGCTTTATTACCGCTCATGAGAGGTCGTTTTGTGCCAAAGTTAATAGCTATTCCTGTTCCTAATCCAAAGAAACCACCGAGAATATACGACCAGTATTCATTGAGAAACGGTTTTTTTCTATCTAAGTCTCCTAGTTTTAATAATTCGATAGCAGATAAATTTGAACTCATTTTTGTGTGATTTATTTAGATTACAAAAAAATTGCAATCGATAAGAGTGAACTGATTTGTCAATGTCAAACGTCAATTTGAGTATATCATAGAAAATTTAATCAACAAACGTTATGGTGCTTACAGCAATTTTGACGTAAGCGCTTTAATATATTTTCTCTATTATATTTTTAAAATACTGAGATTGATTAATTATATCATTTATATACTTTAATACAATAAGCTTTTAATTGTTTGTCAATTTTGCCAATGTGTTACCATATTAAGGCCTTTTCGTATATTAATGGGGTATTAACAGAAAATCATGAAGCTTATTAATTAATATAATATACATGAAATCTATCCGTAAAAATTAGTCATTTTGTGTAAAAAAATCTAAAAATTTATAATTACCAAGTTAAATGCTTAATCAGAGTTCAAAGTATAAACACACGAGTTGAGACATGTGTGCCCCAATATATTTTTAGCTACGGAACAAAAAAAATTTAGAGACAATAAAATTATTGACAATTATTTCTAAGATATTTGGTCAAATGATTGATGATGAATTTTTATTGTGTTATAAATAACTCGTTTCAATTTGAATTCCTTTGAGTGAAACGTGAAATTAAGGTACATAATATCACATAAATCCTTCAATATTTTTATTTCTTAAACATGCAGTGATATTCATTTGAGGTCTTTTTGTTGTTTGGAACATCGTTGGTAATAACGATGTTTATTATTTATTAAAGTTTACGGAAATTTGATAACTTCATGTAGCAACCCTAATTTTGCCTGTAAATAGTAATATTGATTGTGAAATGGACTTCTATTTATTTAGTGTCAATGCAATAATTTTTAATAAATTTTTTAATACTATTTAAAGAGAAACATGTAAAATGTCTTAAGACATTATTAAATACGTTGTGGCGCGTTTGTTCCAGCTCCAATTGGGTTTTTCTAACTTGGTATAATAATTTTAGCGTAAAAATAACTCGGTAAGTTAAAAACTTATATATTGGAAATTATGGTGGAAAACGGCGCGTCTAGTGGCGGCAGCGAAAGTCCTAATGCTACCGGCGTCAGGTCTGGTCTTTTGGAAACTCTAGTTCGTGGAGTTTGGTACAGAGTTCATTGTTCTTTAGAAGACGACTATCTTAGTGTATGCCTCGACGATGGCTACGATGCTACAACGACACTTAATGGAACCCTGAACAACAATAACGTAGAAACGCCTAACAGCGACTTCACTGAAGTACCGGAAGCTATAGCTAACCAGAAACGCCTAGTGCAAGTAGTTAAATCCGACAACAATGGCTTGGGAATATCAATAAAAGGCGGGATTGAAAACAACATGCCCATATTAATATCGAAAATATTTAAGGGTATGGCAGCTGATCTTACTGAGCAGTTGTATGTTGGTGATGCAATACTTTCAGTTAATGGGGAAGATTTGAAGGATGCCACTCATGAAGAGGCAGTTAAAGCATTGAAGAGAGCAGGAAAGATGGTTCAGTTAGAAGGCAAGTATTTTGTGTTTGTGCTAATCAACAGTCAACTTTTTTATTTGTCGTACCAACCCTACTTAGAGTGGGATAAGGGCAGAAGAATGATGATAATCCCATCATTAATAAAATAAATGATTATTTTCTGTTATGTATGATTTCCATATCTTATAGAAGATACTTCAGTTACAGGTTCAAATAATTGTTAAGTTTGCTATAGTGTATGTGGGCTGTGTTCATATTTTTTGCATTATGGAATTCTGCAATGTAATGCCTAATTGAATATATAAGATGTGTCAGTTATAAGGTACTATAGTGTTGTTATTGAACATAGAAGCCTTCCAAAAAACCAGCCTATGAATTCAATATTTCTTCAAGAGCCAATAGAAGATTTCCAAAAGTATTATTTTTCAAATATCAAATCACTAGCGTTGAAAGGATCTCTTCTGAATGATCTCTAGTTTAATTAAAAAAACATAGATCTATATATTTGTAGAGTTTAAATTTTTTTCTTAATTAAGTTCTGTCTGTATATTTTTTGAACTTTTCCTGCAAGTACTAATTATAAAAACAACAATCTGCTGAATCAATGCCCTAATTGAATTAACCCAGTTATTAAGGCAATTAGGCAAACTTCAATGACTAATCTCACTCCTCTTAATTAGCATACAATTGCTAGCTGTATAACTCATATGGTGTGTAGGAGGTCAAGAGTAGGTTACTTTATGAATATAAGTTATATGAACTTTTTAGTACAATTAAATTAATAACAGTAAAAAGGTAATGCAGTATGATGTAGCTTATTCTTGATAAGGAATGCACTAAACCTATTGTTGCTTCTCTGCCTAAAAATATGTTTTTAATGTGAAATGTATGTCATGAAACTGATGAGTGTAAAAATTTGCAATCTATATAGTTAAGAACGAAAGAGAGAAAGATGTTAACATTCCTAGTCTATGAATGTTTTTGTTTTCATATTGTTACTTTTTAAAGTAAAATTAAAATCAAACTTTGATTGTTCTTTCTGGTTATTGGTTTTGTTTACTAGAATCAAATAAATAACATTACCAAAAAATATCATAACAAGTGGTTTCAGAATTGGATAAAGTCTGGATTGCATTTTATTATGTATAAGTAGTAGTAGTAGTAGTAGTTTATATATATATTACTACCTGTCCGGCCAAGCATTGTTTTGGTTCAGTCTGGTTTTGAATTCCCTTTGAAACAGAACTCAACAGTTCAAAAAATGCTTGGATTGCCACCAAACGATAAAAGGATTGTCCGCTGGGTCATTTTAAAAATTGTCTGGATATTTCATTTAAATTGGTCCAGTCATTTTGGAGTCTATAAAGGACATACAGACAAACATTCATTTTTATGTATATAGATAATTTTTATGTCACTATCATATAATATATTATAATAAATTCTCTGTCTACAGTTAAATACCTACGTGAAGTGACACCATATTTCCGGAAAGCATCCATAATCAGCGAAGTAGGATGGGAACTGCAACGAGGTTATATGGTGGAAGCACCACCATCGCCGCCTTCGCCCCGACGGCGTAGGGCAGATACGAGATACGTACCACTCCTCATGGCCTGTGTTGCTAAGAACTTACGTCACCATGATCCTGGTGAGATATTTTGTCAAATTTATTGTTTTCTTTTTGGTACATCCTGTATACGTCAAGGTAGCTGAGAAAAAGGTTTTGGATATACAAGTTTTGCATACTTTACACATGAAACCTGGTAATATTAAATATTTGTAAGTGATGTTAAAAATTTTATTGAAAAGGTGGTGATAGCTTCCTTTTTGATGGAACAAGACTTTAGACTTACTTAAAATAACTGCACGATAAAATAGCAAATATTTGCGAAATAAGGTACGAGAACGAATTGTGCTTGCTACACTCAGACATAGATATTACATATCATCATCATTCTCTAAGTGCAGTCGGCACAACATGTTTGTAACATGTTGTCACATTATTTGGCTACGTATTTTACGAGCGGCCGCCTGCCTGACGTCAACTTACCTTAGTCGTATTTTACGACCCCTCGGTAAGAAAGAGGGTGGTATATTCTACTCTACCGGTTACCACACGGTGGGTCCAACGTACCTTAGTCGCCTTTTACGACACCTCGGTAAAAATGAGGGTGGTCTATTCTACTCAGCCGGCTACCACACGGCGGGTCGACTTACGTCAGTCGCCTTTTACAACACTTCTGGAAAAAAATTAGCGTGGTCTATTCCACTCAGCCGGATACCACACGGCATACTTAGATATTACATAGACTTTCTGAAAAAACGCGGATTATAACTATACTAATATATGTATAAAGCTGAAGAGTTTGTTTGTTTGATTGATTGTTTGAACGCGCTAATCTTAGGAACTACAGGAGCGATTTGAAAAATTCTTTGAGTGTAAGATAATCCATTTGTGGAGGAAGGCTATAGGCTATATACCATCACGCTAAGATGAATAGGAGAGGAGTAGCAATAAAAAATAATTCGAAAACAGTTAAATTTAAGCTTTCCTTGCGTGCGCTATCTTATCTTATCTGATTTTGGGGACGCCTGCCGGTACAGGACAGGTGGTCAGCTCCAATACTGGACTATTCCACCCATTTCCCCTTGTTGGGACAAGGGTTTCACTGTTGTCCCGACAGTGTCACCTGCTCTAGCCTACCTGTTGCTTTTACAAACCTTATAATATTCCTGAAGGAGATATTTGTTAGGTTATCAGCTTCAATTTCGTCCTTACCTAATATCTCCCATCTTACCAGCGAGTACATGGGGCACTCAGCCATAAGGTGGAGACTCGTTTCTTCTTCTCCACACTCTGGGCACGCTGAATCTTCTTTTATTCTCATTATTGACAAGTGTCTGTTTAACAGGCAGTGCCCAGTAGTTATGCCTGTTATAATTGCTACATTTCTTCTGCTGTGAGACATTAGCTGTTTTGTTTTCTTTGTGTCGAAAGATTTGAGAAACAACATTGTCGAAATGTTGTGTTTCTCCATCTAGTGCTCGATTCTATTTCTATTATTTTATCTATGACGCGCTTTATTATCGTGTTTGCGATTGGGAGAAAAGGTTCTGGGCCTACGAACGTTTGGCTCGCTCCTTTTCTTGCCAATTCATCGGCTTTTTCGTTCCCTACATGACCATGGTGTCCTGGGACCCAAGCGATCGTTACTTCTCCAATTTCAGCTAGTTCATTCAGTACTTGTTTACATTCCTTCACGATAGCTGAAGTTGTTTCTATGCGGTCAAGTGCTTTTAGTGCCGCTTGACTGTCACTGTATATGACTATGTTGTGTATTAGTTCTGCACGTTTGTTGCGTGCGCTAAGTAAACTGTGAAATTATTAAAAAATCATGTGTTACAAAATTGTTCCCCTCTAAAAGTTCTTTAAAAAAATCCGCGACAGCGGTATGTCTAGCTTTTAAGATTAACCCACTTTAACCATAATTAATATGTGTTAGGGTTTACTCAAATAATAAGACTACAGTCCAAAGCTAGTTAATTATATTTTTACTTTGAAATCTTATTCTTTATTCTAGAGGAGCGTACAATAGAAATATACTCGCCGGACGGCGTACACGCGCTCGCGTTACGCGCGCCCTGCAGTAATTCGGCGGCCGGTTGGCATAGGGCTTTGCACGCGGCGGCACGTAGAGCCGCTAGGGCTGCGCTGGCACGCGCTCGGCCGAGACTGCGCCCTCTTATAGGCGATGTCCGATACGCTGGATGGCTTGCTAGACGCCCGCCACAGGATCAGGTGATGCTAAATTCCACAACCTACTTTAACTTTACCATTACAGCAGTTTAAAAACACTTTTTTAAAATTTAAACTATCGTGAGTAGTATTCATAGTTAATAAAGATACCGGCTATACTCACGTCTAATTTTATCGGATTAGCCCGACTAGTTAGTGTAAAGAGCTCATGAATAAGTCCCGGACGGGTTCGAAACTAGTCGGGCTAATCCGATAAAATTAGACGTGAGTATAGCCGGTATCTTTATTAACTTTAAAAACACTATTAGAAAAAGGCTAATACAGTAAGCCTACTATACTATTGAGGGTTATTTAGATGATAAGAATGCGTGGATATAACTACCGTTCGACAGTGTACAAGACATTAATAACTATATGTAACTAGTAATAAGAATTATTCTTTGAAAAGAGCAACCGCCGAGTTTCTTGTTGGCCCTTCTCGGTTGGAACAGCTTTCCAAACCAGAAGTAGATGTTGACGATTCAAAAGCAATTTACAAGTTTACTTGAATAAATTTTGAATACGAATTTTTGAATTGAACTAGACTTGTGACTTCTTGATAACGTGTATAATAGATTTGACAAGCCCGTTAGCGCAATGGGTAGTGACCCTGGCTTCAGCCCCGCGGGTCGCGGCTACGGTTCCCATTTTACAACATTTTCTATAAACAATTGGTTCTTTGAGTCTGGGTGTATATTTGTATTTAAGTAAAGTAGCGGCCTGTTACAATCCCACTGCTGGGAATAGGCCTCTTCTCTCCGTTTCTGGAGGGAAGGGTCGGAGCTAAGACCTACCACGCTGCTCCAATGCGGATTGGTAGGTTACACATATCTCCAGAATTCACTAGAGATATGCGGGTTTCCTCACGATGTTTTCCTTCACCGAAAAGCGTGTGACAAATTGCAATTATCAATTAGATACATGAGTTTTAATAGAAAAACTCATTGGTAGGCCCGGGTTTGAACTCGTGTTCCTCTTAAAAGAGTCGCACGGTCTCACCGTTGGGCTATCACAGCTTGTATTTTTTTTTAAGTATTTAAAATTATATATGTAGTATATTTAGCAGTTGTCCGTCACCCATAACACAAGTATTAAGTTACTTACTTTGGAGACGGACGACCATGTGTGTAAGTGTCCCATATGTTTATTTATTTATTAAGTATAGATACTTGCAATTTATTACATGCTTTTCGGCGAAGGAAAAAATCGTTAGGAAACCTGCATAGATGTGCAGGTAGAGATCTAGGGAATTTATTGATATAACTATTGATATAGATTGGTATAACCTACCAATCTGATCGATATTAGTAATCGGCAAACTAGGAACCGAAATAAATTAATAATACCAAGGCTAAGGCTTCAGAAAGTACGTAGATCGTTTGTGGGCTTCGGTATACTTTTTTATAATAAAATTCCTCAATCAATTTTGGACTTGCCTTTACACAAGTTCAAAAAAGCAATTAAAGAGACTCTCATTAATAAAGCTTACTATAATGTTGAAGACTATGTCAGTGATAAGAAAGCTTGGAACTAAATTGCGACCAGCTATGTACTAGACGATATTATAATCTAAATTTGTTAACAATAGTTAATACAAAACTGTAATATTTATTTTTTTAAAAGAGTGACCGCCGAGTTTCTTGCTGGTTCTTCTCGGTTAGAGCACCTTTCCGAACCAGTTGTAGCTTCAATTTAATTTTAATTTGACGATTCAAAAGTGCTTGTAATAGGCCAATTTGAATAAAGACTTATTTGAATTTGAATTTGAATCTGCATCGGAGCATCATGGTCAGACTAAGCTCCACACCCTTCTCTCAAAATAAAGACAGGACGGCTATGCCCCGCAGTTGGTTAGTTACAGTTCGTTACTGTAACAGAAGGGGCTTAAGTTTTTATGATTTTTAGATCTAAAATAGATTACAAAGAACGAACTGGAATTGATAAAAAAATTTATATTTTATTTTAATTTTGCGACCAATTAACTAAATTGCATTTCTAGATGGGCGCATCGGGAGGCTCTGACAGTTCGGACGAAGCGGAAGGGTGGCAGCCTACGTTCGTAGCCATTACAGATCGCGAATTAAGGTGAAATTTAGATATATTCAGTTGTGATAACCGAACTGCGAGATCCTTAACCAGCAAGAAACGTTACTAGAGTGGATAGGAATGGCGTATTTTTACAAAGCTATACTGTTTAGCTCTCGCCCCCTTTTGACTAGTCGTTATCAACTCGATTATATTTAGTCTAAAATCCCTCTATACGATGACCTACACCGAACTGGTTAATGGATAGATGAATAGATTTGGCCATGCCATTACAGCAGTTTAAAACCACTGTTAAAAAGAGGCTGATACAGAAAGCCTACTATACTGTTGAAGATTACTTAGATGATAAGGATGTGTGGATATAGGTGCACCTCTACCCTGTACAAGACAGTAATAAATAAATGTAATTAGTTCTAAGATTTATATTTTAAAAAGAGCAACCGCCGAGTTTCTTGCTGGCTCTTCTCTGTAGGAACAGCTTTCCGAACCAGCAGTAAAGTTGACGATTCAAAAGCACTTGTTTACAAGTTTACTTGAATAAAGAATATTTTGAATTTGAATTTGATGAAAGAAATTTTTTATCAAATAAAATATGTCAATAAATGTATTGCGAATGGGTTGTCTAAAAAAATTCAGTCCAGATTATGATTAATTAACAATTTATAAAAAATATTTTTTTAATTACACTGGCTTGGTTAATCAATAAATTCCATTTCAATCGAAAATATGAAGCCTATAAAATGTACAAACGTTATGTTACAATTTAGTGGCACAACTCTTGGGTAGGCAGGTAAATACAGGTAAATTGATATTAGTAACTTGCACTGGTCGGATTAATGAACGAAACTAACATAAAAATAAAGATAATTTTATTACAAGGAGGATGGTATAGGGTTGTCTGCAAAAAATCAGTCCTGAATTGCACCTGTGGATTTTGAAAAAGTGAAATATTGCTGCAAGTGAATACGTGTGAAAGCGAGGTCCCAGCCAACCATCTTGTACTGTTCACTTTGTTGTCTTAATATAGACTAATGTTGTATGAATATAGCTCAGGCTTAAACACGTATTACAAGTAACAACATGTTACTACATGTCCACTCTCAGCAAAGGGTCTCGTGTACTAACTTGTGTGCGTTTGAGACAGTTTAATGTTTCCTTTGTACATTAGTGTTAGTGTGAGTTTGTCTACAACATTTAAAGCCCGTTGACTGGCCCGTTGGCGCAGTGGGTAGTGACCCTGCCTTCAGCGCCGCGGTTCGCGGGTTCGATTCCCGCCGAGGGCCAACATATTCTATAAACAATTTGTTGATTTATAGAAGCAGGCGTTACTTTGCGGAATTCCATATTACAAGCAATATAACAGAACTAACTACTTTGCTATAATTCGCACGGGTTAAGTGAATGCATGCAAAACCAATGTGTATGAAGCAGGCAAAATCTACGTACCTTATACATGCAGGACAAGCCACCACATGCACCCCAAGGCGCAATTCACCAGCAACAACGCACACACACCCACCACCACAATCTCGACGATCGTTTCGCCCCGAAACCGAAGCATCATCAGGAGGATAGGCTCCACGACAAAAATCGTAATGCGCCGCGCTACCCATACAAGCAGTCTTAAATAGTTCAACTCCCACCAATACCCTCCCCTCCGAACACATGTAGCAAAACGGACTTGGATACATTTACTTGCTCGTTAATTAAGTGACAATTGTTTTTTTTTATTATCTCAAGTTGCTCTAACGTATTGAGTCGGAGTCCCTTATCACAAGTGTGGAGAATATGAAATAAATGGTCATTAGGCACTTTATGACCGCTTTCCAGCAAATGTTTTGCAAAATTAGAATTTTGTGGTTTATTATTTCTAAACGCAGCCATATGTTCCCGGAATCGAACCGCAAAACTTCGGCCAGTCGGACCTACATATGTACCGTTGCACTCAGGACAATCTATTTTATAAACCCCAGATTTTTTGCCCTTTATCTTTAAAGGGTAAAAAATCTTTCTATCTATCTTTATTTTTACACAACAAACTACGAAGCGATTGGTTAGTTTTAAAAGAGATCTAAATCAAAATCGGGTACTAAACTCTCTACTAAATTACTACTAAATTATATATGTAGTATATCTACCAGTTGTCCGTCACCCATAACACAAGTATTAAGTTACTTACTTAGGGGACGGACGACCGTGTGTGTAAATGTCACATATTATTTATATTTATTTAAATAAAAAAAAATGATGCAGGCTATATGAAGCTGCGCCGTGGTCGGCGGAGGCGTGGTGTGCGCCGACGGAGAGCTTCAGCCTGGCCGCCACGAGGCTGGCGTGGTGGCGGCGCGGCAACGAGGGGGCGGCCGCCCTCGGGGTGCGCGCGGGCACGCCGGCCGGCCTGTGCGTGCGCGCGCTGCGGGCGGACACGCCGCACGACCTCGCCGCGGTCGCCGGGGCGCTGGTCGACGGAGCGCACCACGCGGTGCGCGCGCAGCCCGAGTTCACTTTCCGTGAGTTAAGCCTTTATGACCCCGACGATCAAATAACGATCGCCAACACAGATACACGTAATACACACACACAGCGTCTTCGCCGGCGAAGACGAGGTCCCTGTTTTTTGACGTCGGTCGGTCGTGGCTTTTCTCGCCACCCTTCCGACGCCGCAATGACTAATCTAAGTCACACCATCAGTCCTCCACTACACGTCACCCTAAGCCGTGGTCCGGCATCATAGGAGGCACCCTTAGGACGACGTTCCCCGACTTAAGTAGAGCTTCTGCGCTCTACTCCCTGCATTTCGCAACCTCGACGATGTTTCTGCGCTCGCCCGTCCCGCCCGGTGACGCTGTAAAAGCCATTAGGGCTAACAGCATACAGTCAGTTCGGAAAAAAAAAATGAGTTAAGCCATCTGAATTGTTCCGCACAAACGTGCGGGCGCATGAGGCAACCTCCGAAACCTGGACCCGTCGTTCCGGCGCCTCAACCTACCTTATGCGGCCGTCAGCTATATGCGGTCCGGCCTCATGAATCACTGCGTGTATATGTGTACGTGTGTGTGTGCGCTTGTATGTACTTGGCCGATTCCCGAACTCGTCGGCTCGCCTCAGCAATCTTCCACGAACACGTACTGTCTATTTCTCCCGGCGTATACACTTCACTAAAGCGGTTAAATAACACAAATAACACCCGATGTGTACACAACCTTCGTAAGGTCACACGATATCAACGAACATTAATCCCAACGCGTACTCAAAACCGCGTCGCGGTCGCGTTTTATCATTATAGTAATCGAAAAGCTTCACTAATTGACTGCGTCACACACCCCAAAACACATAATTACGCGTGTGCGTTCTACCATAAAAATCCTGTACAAGCGTACGCGTCTTGTCATTATAGTATTCGAAACGTAACTAACTGGCGTACGTGACTAACTGCCATAGAATGTACAAAGGTCGTTGATCCGGTTGGCCGCACGACAATTTTTACAAAACACCATCACTATTAGAGGTGTAAGAGTTTAATTAAAAAAGTCAGCACCGATAGATGTGTCTATTGTGAAGTAACAGATACCCTAGACACAGCGTCGCCAACAACTTCGCGAAAAGTTCCAAGAAATAGGCATACTGACTGTAGCATCACAATATATATATAGCAATATTCTATTTGTACGGAAAAATATAAGTACATATAAAATAAAATTTGATGTATATCATAGACATACGAGAGGTCACAAACAGCTTACGATACCTGCGTCACGACTCAGCAGAGTAAGCAACTCATTTGTTGGTCTCGCTATTCGCTTCTATAATAAAATTCCTCAATCCATTCTAGACCAGTGTACAGAAAGATTTCGATCAAGTGTAAAAAATATGCTTATACGTAAAGCATATTACAAAATTGAAGATTATTTGGATGATAAGAAAGCCTGGATTTGAAAATCCTTTCAGCTTCATACAAGACAGCGGTGTAATAATGTATAATTGGAAATATTTAAAAGATTGACCGCCGAGTTTCTTGCTGGTTCATTTAGGTAAGAGCAACATTCCGAACCAGTTGTAGCTTCATTAATCATATTGATGCTTGACGATTCAAAGTGCCTGAAATGGTTTATTTGAATAAAGATTATTTTGATTTGATTTGATTGAACTGGAACTCGGGTGGAAGCTACTGGTATGACTGAGTTTTCTATTCCTGGCCAGCATAGGAAAGCTTAGAGGTTCAATGGTTGCAGGGTGTCGGTATCGTGGTGCGTGTGCGCGGCTGTCGTTAGGCACTGGGGGGGTGTGCGTGTGGGAGGCGGCAGGGTCTTTGGGCAGGGGGGGCGCGCGAGCTTTATATAGACGCCCGCTGCACGCACTGCGGGCCTCGGCAGATGACGACCGCGCCGCGCTCTGGCTGCACTTTGCGGACGACGACACGCTAGTGAGTAAAAACTACAGTAAGGCCCTAGGGATGTGAAAAAATAATCGATTTTTATATTAATCGATAATTTTATTATTATAATCCATTTTTAAACATTATATCGACCGTGAACCGGCAACATGTCCTATCTCTAGATTTTTATATTAATCGATTATTTTATTATTATAATCCATTTTTAAACATTATATCGACTGTGAACCGTCATTATGCCTATCTCTTTTATTCACTTTTTAACGGCATTGGGTACTACTGCTTATCATTTACCGTATCAACATTTATTATTATAATTTTTTTTTATTTGTCTTTATTGTATAAACAAAAGGCGGACTTATCCCTAAAAGGGATCTCTACCAGCCAACCTATGAGTAACAGAAAGAAAATGAAAAGAAAAAAAATTGATGATGGAAAAAAAAGGAAGAAAAATAAAAATAACGAAACACTATACATAGATTAAAGTTGAAAAATAAATGAATAAAATAATAGATAATAGTGATTATTTGAATTGATTAAAATGTAATTTAATATTGATAATAAGCTAAATTTAATTTAAATGATTTGAGACAAATATTTTTTAGTCTGTATGTATTATCTACTAGAAAATTTGTAAATAAATAAACATATTTGAAGCTAACTGTTTTATTAGTTCATAAAAATTATTGCGAATGTATTAATAATCACGTTTTTTTCTTCCTGAAAAGTTGACAAAAATAAGATAGGACAATTTGCCAGTTCACAGTCGTTATATCGTTTTAAGTAACCTTTTTTTTTCTTCTCCATTTTCTTGTTTTTAAAGATAACATATCGATTGTGAACTGGCAAATTGTCCTACCTTATTTTTGTCAACTTTTCAGGAAGAAGAAAACACGTGATTATTACATTCGCAATAATTTTTATGCGATAAAATAACAGTTGATTTTAATATGTTCTTCTTATAATTTCAATTTAATTTGTAAATAAATAAACATATTTATTTACAAATTTTCTAGTAGATAATACACGTTGATACGGTAAATGACGGGCAGGAATACCCAATGCCGTTAAAAAGTGTTGTGGCTTAAAATTGAGATAGGAAATAATGCCACTTCACAGTCGATATGCGTTGTTAGCTTAAACCAATACATCCCTAACTACACATTTCAATGAAATTTTGGATCTGTTTTATTTTTTAATCGTACTTCGACTCGACTCGGTCGACTTTAATAGTCCTTATTCTAATAAATTAATTATTACTATACAAAAGATTTTTTAAAATAGCTTAAATAAAATCGATTATTAAATAATCTGTTTTACGATTCGTCGATTATTCGTTTTTTTATAAATCTATTTTTTATTTGAGGAAGAAATATCAATTATTTAATAAACGATTTTTCCACTCTAATTCACATCCCTATAAGATCCTGCTAATAGGCCTCCTATTAGCAGGATCTTATAGGATTCATTGAAGTAGAGCGTGTGTAGCAGCGTTAGACGAGGATTGTCATTCATTTGATATTGATTAGACATGGAAGGGCAAAGACATCTATACTAATATATAAAGCTGATGAGTTTGTTTGTTTGATTGATTGAACGCGCTAATATCAGGAAATACTGGAATATTTGAAAAATTCTTTGAGTATAAGATAGTTAAGATAGACATTTATCGAGGAAGGCTATCGACTAAATAACATCACGCGAATGAATAGGAGAGGAGCAACAATAAAAAATATTTCGAAAACGGCAAAATTAAAAGCGCTAAGTAAACGGTGAAAGTTATTCAAAAATCATGTATTACAAAATTGTTCCCTTCTAAAAGTTCTAAATAAAAGTCCTCGACAGCATTTGTCTAGCTTTTAACGTTAACCCGCGTTAGCCATAATTAATATAAATTATACATAGTTAATTATACATTTTCTTTGTTAATTTTGTTAGGAATTAGACATGGAGGGCAGCCCAAAGCCAGCAGTGTTCATTCTGCACAACCTGTTGTCTGCTAGAGTTCATTCCTTGCCCGGGGAAACAGCAACTCATCCACTATAACCCGACTTGGATGCTTCACCCGAAGCATTATCTCTTGTCGACATCCTAGCATTCCAAGTAACTATCAACAATAATTAATATATGACTAACCTATTAATAATAATATGACTAACCTATGACTATAAGATACCTCCCCCCTCCCCCAAAAATAAATGGAAGTCAATTTGATTAGTCAACGATATTTAACGAAATAGTTTAGTTTTGAAGTTAAGTAACATACTACAAATGTTACGCGTTTTAATGTGAATATTTATTTTAAACCCCTGGTTGGTTATTTTATTTTAAGTTAATAACTTTGGTGAAGTTACAACTTCCGTTCCATTACAAAGTGGATGCAAACAAAACATAAATTAAAAAGAAATAAATAAATTGACGAAAAATTTAAATTACTATAGAAATCATTTTTTTTTAACCAAATCAGTTTTATAGCTGTAAAGACTTAAATTCATAAAAAGAATTTAATTTTGATATATAGAAAACATAGAATAATAAATACAATACTAAACGATGCAAACTCAACCTCACCTTTATATGAGGTCTTTAAAATAATCATATAAATGAGTAAAAAGGTAGAAAATACTTATAACTTTGCAGCATCTGTTCTTTTTGAAACGAGATTACTAAATATTACACTACATCATTAAATAAAGCCATTTTTTTTAATGAAATAGAATATGGCACTCAAAGTTGTGACTTCACTAATGTATATATATTTTGGATCTGTGCAAATTTATATTCTGTGGCATTAAAAAAGTGCATTGCTCAAATATTACTACAATGCATTCCGAGACTTTGGATATATAGTAGGGTGGTCTGTTAAGATTTTTTTTTTAAACTGTATTGTAACGAGGTATCCTGGACTCTTCCAAAGAATGAATCTCAATTTTTTATTTAATTCTAAGCCAGTAAGGAGTTGTATCATATGTTATCGATTATAATATATTTTTTATAATTTATTTGTTGTATATAACGGTAGATGTAGACTTTTATAATCAAATACATTCCCAGAATGTAGAATAGATTTGCTTTAATATGTGTAGGTATGTTTAATCTCATGTAATTTAAGATTTGAGTAATATTGTGCTATAATGTTTAAACAATTGACAAAATGTGTATTTGTGGTCTTTACGCTTGTGTGGGTTGATGTATCGAAAATGATTGCATTTTGCGATTATTAAACATTAATCAAATTATCTTCAAGGGATTTATGTCATCTATATTGGCAAAGTAGTTTACAAATTTAGAAGTATCAACTGTATGTTTGACGTCTTTCAGTTACTCATTAATATTGTGTTATTGTATTTCGCTAGATTAAAACATATAATATATAGATAATTTTTTTTTTAACAAAGTACGGGTTATGGACTCCCGGTTGTTCTTCTAGTTGTGTATAATACAGAGTGGTAACAAAGATACGATATTAAATGAATGCACTGATCATTTAAACCTATAAGATAACGTTGACATAATTAAACCTTTTTAAATACCCTTGTAAAGAAAATTGTTCAAAAAACACGAGAAAACATTAACATTGTAGTTCTGTCTCTCTCGTACCTGTTGGACCGTATTTAATTTTAGGCCAAGGTTGGGATGGTGTGTACGGTCATTGATCACTTGAAATCGTGTTAATTTTTTTAAACGTAAAATAATACCTGCGGCTAAAATACTTCACTGTATTAACTGTTTTTTTTTATGCAGAGGTATATAACGAAAATTAAAAAACATTGTCGTATGAATGTTACCAATCTGTATATTACAAAAGTAAGAAATTCGTTATGGAATATAAAAACGGCATGATTTTTCACATCACATTCTGAATACGGGTTTCGACTTCCATCACTAACATTTTCTTTCTGTTGGTATTTGTTATTATGCAATATATAACTTTCTATATTAAATTATGACATCGATACATTTTTCAAATATTAAAAGTAAGGGGTTATAATAAATCATGTTTATTTAACTAGTATATCATATCATAATATAGAAACGAGTCACTAGTTACCGTATTTATAACGTAACGCTGTACTGCTTAGATTGTACTAAGTCTAGATATACTTCTCTGATGAACTGTGTTGCCATATCAATTAGAAAAAAAAAACTATTATAATAAGTCAGTAATCTTGTAATCTCTTAGCATTTCTATTGATACAATTGACATTCCTCTATGTACTATTTACTATTGAATAATTTTGTACTCTTCGTAAGTAAATTTCAATATTGCGCTGACAGTTATACCGACACTTCTAAGGCACCTATTAATTAGAACTTTTTGTAGGAAACTACTGCCCATTTTTTTTTTCAATTTTTGTACATCAATCAAAAATGTATGACTCTGGCGTCTGAAAGATAGAATCAATATAAAAAAACCTTTGTGAAATAAAATCTTAGAAAGCATTTTGTTTCCGAAATACGGGCTTCCAAATACCAAGAATCGAGACCTTGTTGTCACTTTTCTTTTTACAATTATTATTCGTATTAATGCTATATTATACAGATCTAATACGTGTCTGTTATTTTTAAAAACAATTAGAATAGCAGGCAGTTGGCATGCAAAACGTTTAAATACCCTTTTCGTATAGACAGTAGTATCAAAACACGTATATTGGGACTGCAACGTGTAGGAATTGATAATATGAGCATTATCATTGTTTAAGGTAGAAACAAACAGTAACAAAAAAAGTCAATTTTTCATTACTTTTTTCTACCAAAGTAAGGTCGCACTAAATTATTTATTTATTTAAATGGAAGTTTTAATTTAATGAAAATGTTATCAATTTGTTTCTACATGAATATTGTTGGCTTTAAGTAGAGTATGGTGTCGGTTTATGACTCGAGCAATTAGGATAGTAAACTCTCTTCCACGGTAGTAATATGCACAACCAATGATTGCATTTATATCGTTTTTATATGTTATTTCTATATTTAATACCATGTCCAATGCAATTAGTATTACATAATTTGATATTTTTCATATCGTATATTATAATCTTTGAAGGGTTTTTTTAAATAGAGTTTTTATAAATTATAATCGGATTATAAAAGAACAATAACAGCACATCATTTTTTACTAAAACTTTATCAGACACTGCCTTATTAATTCAATCAGTGCTAGACCGATTCTAATATTTTAGTTAGTTATTAAGGACATTTATACATCACAATAGATACAAATAACAGTTCAGTTACATTTGTTGTTTATGTGCATTATGCTTTACGTAAACTTCATTTTTGTCACCTACTGCAGTTTTAAAAGAGAAAGAAAAATTACTTTTATTTGATTCAGTTATAGGTAGTGATCACTGTTGTTTTGTTAGATTTTTAATTTATTAAAATCAATATATTGACTGTGATAAAGACGCTGCGTAAAATATGAATAAAGGTATTTTATATTCAATAATTTTTTTTAGCTTATGTAAGCTTTAAAGTGATCCATACCAGACGTGAATATGTTAACAAGTCGACTCACGTCCTTTTATATGTTTAATCATAATATGCTTTAGGATATTTATGGTGGCTAATTTATATGGTGAATATTTCAGTAAATTCGATAAGTCTTATCGCACATAAAAACTAATGCTTACTTAAATAACTCTTTTAAACGTTTAATAAACGTAAACATATTTATGGATGCCCTGAAAAGTGTGCGTTTTGGACTTTAGTTACTTACGCCTGGTATGGATATGTGGTCATATTTGAGGATAGTTGCAGCTTGTTTGATATCGTTTTTTTGTTTCACTATTTAATCGTTTTCAGCATATTCTCAATAAATTATTTTAACTAGTTTAAAATGGATTATACTATATAAATTTTATTTAACCAGAATGTCATCATACAAAACAAGTCATAAGATATCGCATGTATAACGATAACTAAACTATTTAAAATAAACTAAATCTCTGATCTATATACATTCTTTTTTATATCACAGTTTTATATTTCTTTTATTATTTACTTACACTGACATCGCATCTGAATAAACTAGTAAAGAAACGCTACGCCTGCCATCATACAGTACCAGCGTCTAGGCAGTTGATTTTGTTTCCGCCTTAAGGTCTTTGTTATTTACATGTATTGTATTGAAATATTTATTTTGTTGTTATGTTTTTTCACGTGATTCATTGGTATGTGTGATATCATTGATATTTAGATCTGTCATTTATCAATAAAACAACGAAGATGCAGATTTGTTTTGTTTTTTATTTATATTAATTCCCTTTAAATGCTAGTATATTATCCTCCTGCCCTTATCCCATTCTGAGTGGGGTCGGCATAACATGTTAGAGATCTTTCATTCTAAAAGTGCACGCCCCTCCACCAAATTACATTATTTTAATGTGTGAGAGAAAATATTGACTACTAATTTATATGTGTGCGCGCAGCAATTTTAAAGTTGACTCGACTCATTCGCGCACTTAAAGGTCAACTAATTGCTCGACTGGTATAAGTCAAGCATTTATATGGCGGAGAAAACACGCTTTGTATGAGACAACACGTCTATTCTGTCACGCGTTCCTATCATTTGTGCACTGGCTGACCAACCAATCCGGTTACACGGATTACAAGTAACGTTTGCATAAAAATAAAATTAATATTATATAATATTTATAATCAAATTTATGTTGAAAATTCTTTAGAATAAAAAGTAAGTTTTTAACGTTTCCCTGGAGTAATAGTAAGCGCTGTGGATTGTAAACGGGAAGTTCCGCATTCGAATCCTAGAAAAAACATATTAGTATATTTATAAAATTTATCCCTGGTCTTGACTAGATAGATACTTCCGACGTACCCTTCTAAGAAAGACGTACCACGAAGCGGTTTAGCATTCAGGTACGATGTCGTGTAAAAACCCTGAATGTTTACACGTTTAATCTCCAAACCCTTTCAAGAAACTTAAACTACATCCATCAGGTGAATTCGCAATCAAGAGCTAGATTGCCAACTTAATTTAATAAAGATCATATCATATATTCATGATGCAACTATTTGAATGATAAATAAAACGTAATGTACAGAAGTCTATTCATTTATTTTATTAGTAAAAAGAGAAACCGCAATAAATATTTACTATTTTAACGCTATTCACTCACGTCGCTATCTTCAGATTCAGACTCAACATTAATTATAAATTCAATTTTTTTCATATATTCTATCTCAATATCATTCACATTTCGACACGTATTTTCCCACATATTTCTATCAATCATGTCAATTCGTTCCTTAATTAAAGCAATGGCTTTAATGATGATATAATGATAGATGTTAAGTTTTGCCCGTTTTTGTCGCCACATAGTTTTATAAAATTCTCCATATTTTTCTATTAAAAAAAAAATATTTATCTAATTATTATTTAAAATAAAAAATAAAAATTATTTATCCTCTTTTTTTATAACATGCTAACTGTACTTTTGGCAATAATCGATGCGTGCTCCTACGTTCGTGTCTGTCCGGCAAGTCTGTCAGTCAAGTCTGCGGAATAATAAAAGTCGTTTTTTTAAAAATCCGAAACTGAACTTGGATGTTGTAGTTTTTATGAAGTTTAAAACGATTTATTTGTTTAGATATCTTCATTTTTTGTATTATTTAGTAGTAATGTGTTTCATATACTATATGATAATAATAACTCATAACAAGGACTCTGCAACAATATGTCCGTGACAATCTTGGAATATACCCTCAATATTTTGTGTTATATGTTTATGAAAATTAGGAATATTCAAAACTAATCTTACAAAACAAAATAAAACATTACGATTTTTTTTAATATATATATTTAATAATCCCATTTTATTTTCATCAACTTTCTATAGATTATTATTCGTAGTAGTAAAATTATTTTCATTGTAAATCTAATCATCATTTCATCATTCTCCTGTACTTATTCCATTCTAAGTGGGGTCGGCACAACATGTTTTAAACATGTTAAATGATTTAGTCTGGTCATTTTACAACCGATGTCAACATACCTTAGTTTCCCTTTATCACAGCTTACTATTTTTTTAACTCTTGCTTTTTGTATTCATCATTCTCCTGCCCAAACTCCACTCTATGTGGGGTCGGCACAATGTTTTGGCTAGTTATTTTGACGCCTGTCTGACGTCAACTTACCTTGGTCGCCTTTTGTGGCAATTTAATTAGAAATGCGGGTAGTCTATTCTCCTCAGCCGGATACAACACTGCATACTATAATAATTACATTATTAATCTATTTAACTTCTTCTTCTTCTTCAGCCGATGGACGTCCACTGCTGGACATAGGCCTCTTCATGGGATCGCCACACCACACGATCTTGCGCTGCCTGGATCCAGTGGCTCCCTGCGACCTTTTTGAGGTCGTCTGTCCACCTCGTAGGGGGTCTACCGACGCTGCGCTTTCCGGTGCGGGGTCGCCATTCCAGCACCTTAAGACCCCAGCGCCCATCGGTTCTCCGCACTATGTGCCCCGCCCAGCGCCACTTCAGCTTCGCAACACGCTGAGCTATGTCGGTGACTCTAGTTCTTCTACGGATCTCCTCGTTCCTGATTTGATCTCGTAGAGACACTCCGAGCATAGCTCGCTCCATCGCCCGCTGAGCGACTCTGAGCTTTCTTATAAGGCCCATAGTGAGCGACCACGTTTCAGATCCGTAGGTCATCACTGGCAACACGCACTGTTCGAAGACCCTGGTCTTCAGACACTGAGGTATTTCGGACGTAAAGATCTCGCGTAGCTTCCCGAACGCTGCCCATCCGAGTTGGATTCGGCGGCTAACCTCTTTCTCGAAATTGGACCTACCTAGCTGGACCGTATGTCCCAGGTATATGTACTCGTCTACAATTTCGAGTGCAGAGTTCTCAACGGTGACCGGGTGGAGCGGAACATGTGAGTTTGACATGATTTTCGTCTTACTCATGTTCATTTTAAGGCCCACCTGCTGAGATACTCTGCTGAGGTCGTCGAGCATTGCGTTAAGGTCCTCCAGACAGTCTGCCATAACGACTATGTCGTCGGCAAATCTAAGGTGAGTGATGTACTCGCCGTTGATGTTGATGCCGTATCCGTTCCAATCCAAAAGCTTAAAGACATCTTCCAATGCAGCGGTAAACAGCTTCGGGGAGATGACATCTCCTTGTCGCACACCTCGCCGCATTTGGATTGGTCTTGTAGTTTTGTCTTGGATTCGGACAGACATTGTGGCGTTTTCATACAAACACTTCAACACTTGGACGTACCGATAGTCGATTCGGCATCTCTGGAGCGATCTTAACACAGCCCATGTTTCCACCGAATCAAAGGCCTTCTCATAGTCCACAAACGCCAAGCAAAGTGGCTGGTTATACTCCTCGGTTTTCTGTATAACCTGCCGCAGCGTGAATATGTGGTCTATGGTACTGTATCCTTTTCGGAAACCGGCTTGTTCGGGAGGCTGGAAGTCGTCGAACCTACGAGCGAGACGATTCGTTATGACTCTCGAGAACAACTTATAAACATGATTCAGCAGCGCGATGGGTCTATAATTCTTCAATAAGGTGTTATCACCTTTCTTGAAGAAGAGAACCACCACGCCCCTGTACCATGCTTCCGGCATAGTGCCTTCGTGAATGACGGAATTGAACAATCGCTGAAGGACTTTAAGTACCGGTTTACCACCCGCCTTCAGGAGTTCGGTAGTGATTCCGTCATCACCTGGAGCCTTGTTGTTCTTAAGTTGTTTGAGAGCCATACTAATCTCGTATAGGCTGACGTCCGGGATATCTTCGGTATAGTGTCGGGTCAACTTGGCTCTTGGGTCTTTTGCCAAATTGACAACAGGCTGTTGTGTTGAGGTGTATAACTGCCCATAGAACCTCTCAACCTCTCTCAAAATCTCGGGACGAGATGAAATGATACTACCAGTATCGGTCTTCAATCGCGTTAACTGCCTCTGCCCAATAGACAGATCTCTTGCGAACACTTTTGAGCCCCTGTTACGCTCAATAGTACCTCGAATGTATTCGGTGTTGAAGTGTCGCAGGTCGCATCTCTGCGCCTTAGAAATCTGTCTATTGATCAGACGGTAGCGTGTCGCGTCTACAGAAGACTGTAGCCTCATTTCGTTCCTCTCATCCATGAGTTTGAGAGTCTGGGTCGAGAATTTACTGGTTCTCTTACGGTGTGTCTTATAAAATTTGGACCCCACCGTATGGACAGTTTCCACCAGCCTGTTGTTTACATCGTCCACAGTAGCGCAGTCAGCTAGGCAGTCAAAACGATTCATCAGCTCGAGTTGGAAGTTCTCGGGGTTTTGGATATGAGCTCGAGTTGGTCGGAGCGTAGACTTCACCAGTCCGGATCTTTCCAGCTGTACGCATATATTCAATGTGCCTCTAACCAGACGGTGATCGCTCCCGGTTTTCACAGTATTGATCACAGAGACATCATTGAATATATGACGCCTGGTCGACATGATGAAGTCAATCTCGTTTCTCGTGGAACCGTCGGGACTTAACCAGGTCCATTTTCGATGCGGCCGTTTCTTGAAGAAAGAATTCATCATGTAGAGGTCCTCTCTCTCCAAGAAATCGGCCAGCATCTGACCCCTGTGGTTCCGTTGCCCGTATCCAAATTGCCCTACTCTCACCTCTGTGCCGCTTCGCCTGCCCAGTTTTGCGTTGAAATCCCCCATAACAACAGTGTAGAAGGTTTTGGAGGCATGCATGGCTCTAGATAAATCCTCATACATGGCCTCTACCTCCTCGTCTGGATGTGCCGATGTCGGTGCGTAAACCTGTATGACCTTCAGCGAATACCGTTTGGTAATTCTGAGTATAAGGAACGCGACCCTGCTCGACACACTCTCGACTTGAACAATGTTGTTTACAAGGGACTTGTGGACGAGAAACCCGATACCACCCTGGGACTGTTGTTCTCCCTCCCGGTAGTAAAGCAAGTTGCCGGATTTTAGGATCATCGTATCCTCCCCCTCTCTTCGGACTTCAGATAATCCTATCACGTCCCACCGCAACTTGCTTACTGTTTCTTCCAGCTCGAGTATCTTTTCGTCTTCCCTCAAAGTGCGTGCGTTGTACGTTGCCAGGTCCAGTCGTCGGGGTTGGCAGCGGAATCTCTTCCGGAGATTCTTAACACCCCCTGCCCCACCGTTACCCGAACCGCTGCCAGAGCTGGGAATAGCGGGGCTGCCGGGAACTAGGGGCTGTGGCTTATTGTTTTTATCCATGAAGGGTATTGCCAATAATCACCACGCTTGGCATGCGGGTTGGTGATCGCAGTGCTGACCGTTTTGCACCGACAGTGCTGCTGCCCACTGTCGGTCTGGTATTTAAGCCAGCAAAATGGAATGGTTATACCGCCATTTATCGGTCGCCAGAGCCTCGTCGGTTGATCTGCAGGGTGCACCGCGTGCAGGTGAGGTTGACAATTGAGGAGACTGACTGGGACGAGCCTCCCCCTTACACCCCTATTTAACTTAACTACAATTTTTAAACAGAAATTTATTTAATTAAGCTCTTTATCTATAATGTAATTCGCTTATAATATTATTTAGTAACTCCCATAATTCCATCATATTACATCTATGAAATCCTATACACAAAATATTTCTTGGTTCAAGTCTGATACATATCAGGTCGAGTGCCAAGTGCCGTATAGGTCGGCGCTCACCTAAGGGCCTTATAGAGCACTCGAATGATTCCATAGTCTATTCGTGTCAATGTCACCCCAATGCACCCTACCTCATACCGTTACATGCCATTTTGCGGTGACCGGCAATACTCTCCAACATAATATCTTTAGTAGCTTTAGAATTCGACACACAAGATCCAGCCTATTTCGAAATGATAATAAGTTAGTACTTCCAGTGATATCAAGTAAGGTGCTTAAATTACGAAAGTTAATTTTAAACAAAATTAATACCACGACAAAATCGTGAAGCGGTTCTTTGCTATTATGTCGTGTAGTCTATCTCCTGATGTTTCGGTTCTCAAGCGAAACTTTCGTTGATATTGTGGTAGTGAATTTTTGCGATCTTTATGTAGTGTATAGATATGGGGATCGTGCATGCATTTTACGCACCCAACAACTTTAAGGTATGAAAACGGATTTAAGTTACACTATAATTAACATCACCCAGATTTTGTTTAATCGCGAATTATAGCAAATATTGTATTAACAACAAAGAAACGCCTGATTCTTTAAATTATTTAAAAAAATCCAAGATGAAAACTGAAAAAAGTATTTCTGAATGTTTTCAAGTTGACAATCATAACGCTTTGTTAAAATCGGCAATATTTTTAATTATTAAATTGTATCAAATTTTATCAATATTTATATCTAGACAGACAACCTACAAAATTTATTATATTTGTAGGGGTTTGCAGATATTTTTGCAAATGTCATATACCTATCATATAACAAATTACTGCAGCTATTCAAGCATCCTACAAAACTGCAGTGATCATTAGAGTCAGCTATCAATTAATCGTCGTTTGGTACCTTTGCGCTGCCCAATTCATTTGCAGCCTATAAATTTCCTTTATGTCGAACACCGTCGCCATTAAATGATTAGTCCAAGTCTGGAGCGGACGCTTCGTATCTCACTGAGAGGAATGCAATGAAATACCAAATTCACTACCGTAGATACTGTGCGGTTGGTGTTATACCTGTATATTATCCGAAATGTCTTATTGATAGCTCAGTACTGGGAAATTGGATTCGAATTGAACTATTATAGATGCATTAATTGGTTTAAGAATTGATGGCATAGACTGTTTTGATCGTCATCTGTTTAACTAAGCTGTGATAGTCAAGGTCACGGATTTTAACCCCGGGCAGGCACCATTGAGTTTTTCCATTCAAACTCTGTGTCTAATTTGACTATGTCTGTGATTAAATTGATTGCAATATATCACACGTTTTTCGGTGAAGGAAAATATTCTGCGGATTTACCTTCCCGTGTTACCTTCCAAACCGCTTTGGAGCAGCGTGGTAGGTCTTCGCTCCAATCCTTCTCTCCCGGATAACGGGAACGGAACATTGAGTTGTTATAGAGATTTAATGGGTTGACTTTTGAGAAAATTGTTTCTTATTTATTGAATAAGTGCAAAGGAAAAATATCGTTGTTATATAAAACATTTAAACTAAGTTAATAACTAAGCTTGAGTATACCCTTAACAAATATATAAAAATACAGTAAAAATTCCATCATACTGTAGTCTTGCATGAGATAGTCAAATTTTTAAAAAGAAACAACCGGCAAAAAATTCCGCGCAATTAGTTAAAATTTTGTATTCGTCGAGTCTTGCTAATGGAATAAGTCATTTAAACAGCAGAGGCGCAGCACAAATGAGTTTGCGCAAAAAGATAAGTTCTTACCGCGGGTCCGCCTGTGACTTGTTTGAATTATATTATCTAAATTCTAGTGTCATAATGTTACTTTCCATACTCCTCCAAAGGCTTAACCGATTTTTATGAAATTTTATATGCATATTCAGACGTTCTGAGAATCGGCTAATTTCTATTTTTCATTCCCCTAACATAGTTTTTTTGGACTGTTTTTAGTTTTTTATAATGTACACTAGAAACTCCCTGAAAATAATTTATATGGCAAAACGACATGTATAAACAAAAGTGTAATAGATTTGGAACAAATCAAAGGTACCGCTGCATATCTTGGCAGTAAGTCGTTTTATATATTTTACTTAATGCTCATTTTGATGACAGTTTTTTTATTTCTCAGAACCTCTCATATTTACAAAGAAATATTGTGAGTATGTTTAATGTAGACTTTGGATCTTATAAGAAAACCTAGGATTAGTCAGCGATGGAAATAGTTATGGTCGTTGTATTATGTAATGATATAAGCTGTGATAGCTTAGCGGAGACCGTGCGACTCTCTAGAGGCGACATAGGTTCAAACCCCGGGCAGGCACCAATGAGTTTTTCTAATAAAACTTATGTGTCTAATTGATAATTGCAATTTATCACACGCTTTTCGGTGAAGGAAAACATCGTGAGGAAATCTACATATTTCGTGAGAATTCTAGGGATACATTTAACCACCAATCCTCATTGGAGCAGCGTGGTAGGTCTTAGCTCCAATCCTTCTCTCCAAAAACGGAGAGAGGAGGCCTTAGCCCAGCAGTGTGCATAGTAACAGGTTGTTACTTTTATTACGTGATGAAACGAAAAATGAATTAATTAATTTTTAAAAAAGCAATTAATTTTTGCGTCTTACAGCTGCATCTTCTGTCACCTTGCTGTCGTTATATTCTATGAATTAATAATACATAATCATTTCTATGAATGATAGAACTTCATCCTAAGCTTAATTAATCCTGTAATTATTGTTCAGTTATTAATTAGTAATTCACACCACGTTATATAACAAACTAGCTTCTATCGTATAAGGTCGCGCCACGCCTACATATGTATGTACAAAGACATTACGGTGAAATGAAAAAGTAAGTAGTTTTATTTTTATAAACCTATTTCTATCGCTTACGTAAAGTGATTGCTTGTTTTAGAATTATAATCTATTTTTATCTCGGTTGATCAAGGGTTTTTTCTATAAAAACTTATGTGCCTAATTGATTATTTTAAAATTTATGACAGCTTTTGTTTAAAGGGAACATCGTAACGAACCGTCCATATCTTAGGAAAATTCTTGAGTATTCATATGGCAAGTTTTTTTAAATATTGTACTGAATAACATGAAATTTGCCGTGTGGTATCCGGTTGAGTAGAATAAACCACCCTCATTTCTTACCGAGGTGTCGTAAAAGGCGACTAAGGTAAGTTGACGTCAGGCTGGCGGCCGGTCGTAAAATACCTAGCCAAATAATGTTACAACCTGTTTAATACATGTTGTGCCGACCCCACTTAGTGGGATAAGGGCAGGAAAATGATGATGAACTGAATAACATGAAATTTACCGTAACTATTCAGCAAGTCAGATAAAACTGTAATAACTGTATATCAGGTTTATTCCGAGCGCTGGGTTCGAGTAATTTACATTGTAACATTGACGAAGTTGCGGGCACCTGCCAGTTGAAATAAAGGGATCAGACGGCTATTAATGACTTCATTACAGTCATCGCGGACTGAACAGAAAAGGCTTGCCTACGTACAATATTGATAACTCAATCTACGTTGAATTTGTATAGAGTGCCTTTTATTCTATCATCGAAGTTTAGCACGAAACTATTGATGACTTTTGTCTACTTGAACACGTACTAAAGTACAATTTACGGTTTTAATTTAATAACTCAAAGTCAGGACAAAACGTATCTTAAATGATTTATAGAAGCAGGCGTTACTTTGCGGAATTCCAAATTACAAGCAATATAACAGAACTAACTACATTGCTATAATCCGCACGGGTTAAGCGAATGCATGCAAAGCTAATGTGTATGAAGCAGGCAAAATCTACGCACCTTATACATGCAGGACAAGCCACCACACGCACCCCAAGGCACCTCCACCAGCAACAATGCACACAAGCTTTATACACACAAGATTAAGTTTTTAAAGATAACTTAGAGATTCCGATTCGCGGTTTGACTTCGCGAGCTCTTCGTAAGAATCTTAATTACGGTTGGGTCCAGATTACGTACCTACTTAAAACTTGTATTCGATACTGTGATGAACGATATGAGTTCGCTTCTACTTTTTAATAATGTGTAGATGAAAATTTGTTAAAGTCTTACAATCCATTGGTCTCTTTTACATCTTAAGAATGCAGTTACGGTCACAAGACGGTATTAGATAAACCTTACCAGACAGCAACCGACTCAAATCAAACCTACTTCTATTATATTGTTTTCTGTATATGGAAACTTTGCATTATTAGTAACAGCACTAAAACTCTCTTTCAATTCACACAATCCTTTTCCTTTTCTAAGCAATGTATCGGAACCTAGGACATTTAGGAGGAGAAGGAATACAACTGAACAAGATATCTTTACGGGAAAGTTATACCGTTGGCAGAAGTAGATACTATGTGGTTAATTACCTTTTTTTCTTTGAACTGATTATGCTGTTAGCCGTAACGGCTTTTACAGCGTAACCGGAAGGGACGGTTGAGCGCAGAGGCATCGTTGAGGTTGCGAAATTCAGAGAGTAGAGCGCAGAAGCTCTCTCGGGTAATGGCGTCCTAAGGGTGCCTCCTGGGTGCTTCCTAAGGGTGCAGACCGGACCACGGCTTAGGGCGATGCGAAGTAGAAGGCTGATGGTGTGACTTTAATAGGTCATTACGACGTTGGAAGGGAGGAGAGAAGCCACGACCAACCGACCTCAGAAAACCGGGACCTCGTCTTCGTCTCCGACTACTCTGTATAACTGTGTGTAAGAAACACACAGTTATACAGTGTTTCTGTGTCTGCGATCGTTATTTGATCGTTTTGTGATGCGGGTGGAAGCAACTGAAATAAGAGGGTTCGGGTAGTTACGTAATGCTTTCCCATGATATTAGGTGTAAAACTTTTTTGTTCATCACAAATATACCCTTCATAATTAACAAAGAAAACATTTTCTTTACAATAATATCGCGATTTTCTTTTGCTTTTTTACGTTCGTTTCTCTCAAAGCCTTATGATTTGTAGACTTAATTCAAAATTCGTGCCTCTTGTACTGATTGTCGACGACCTCACTTAAGCACGTCTACTGACCCCACTTGGATGAGTCTTATAAAAAGCTACAAGCTTGCGATACTTGTTGTAATTGTTTTTTATTTATATTAGAATAAATGTAACGAGTAATAAACAAAAAAAAATGAAACCGAGAATTTATTAAAGTATTAAATATACTAGAGTAAAATTAAGGTTTAAGAGAATTCGTAATGTAATTCGTAACTAAATTAATTATTCGAATCGCCGTGTGGTATCCGGCAGAATAGAATAGACCACCCTCCTTTCTTACCGAGGTGTCGTAAGAGGCGACTAAGGTGTGTGCCGTGCGGTATCCAGCGGCATAGAATGGACCACCCTCGTTTCTTACCGAGGTGTCGTAAGAGGCGACTAAGGTGTGTGCCGTGCGGTATCCAGCGGCATAGAATGGACCACCCTCGTTTCTTACCGAGGTGTCGTAAGAGGCGACTAAGGTAAATTGTCGCCTGGCAGGCGGCCGGTCGTAAAATACGTAGCCAAATCATGTGACAACATGTTTGTAGCATGTTGTGCCGACCTCACTTAGAGTGGTATAAGGGCAGGAGAATGATGATGATGATGATGACTTAATTAATTATTCGAAAATATTCTACAAACTGACGGTCTTCACAGAAGGTAGCATTTGGCTGTATACTATGTATAAATCAAGACGAAGTTATCTTTGGTGTTACCTTTTTCGATATATACAAAGAATTTACTTAATATAAAATGCTGAGCTTTCTTTAAATTAAATCATTCATTATATAAGTATTGACAAATTTTTGGAAAGGACCAATGTTCATTAGTCGATATTGAAAATTCCATTTAATTGAATGTTTGCTATTATCAAGATGAGAAACGTCAGTTCATCTTATAGCCATATGATCTTTCCGTTTACAAATGTTAATATATATACAGAAGTAAACAGCATCATGATAGGTACGTCATATGTGATCAAATACCTGTACGATTATGTATAAGTGTGGCTAGAATTGGGATATTTTAATCGGGAGCTATTTGATTCATTCCCTTTGATATTTGGGTCTCGCACTAACTGGACTTGAAGATTATTGAAAGGACTCCGTGTCACTTATGTAAAAGACCGAATGGATGAATACCTTTATATTTACCAGATGTAATATTATCTATTCACACAATAAAAATAATACTGATCACATCGGTAAATAAGGACATTTTCAAAGCACGTTTACAGTGTATATAGAAACCTGAACTATATTGTTACTTTTATTAAAAGTACTAAAGTAATTGAACTAAACATCGTTGATGATATAACTATGCCGTGCAAGTGTATGCGGTGAGCTTTCAATAGATATAATAAATTAGTAACTTCTTGCCACATACTTCACAGATGTGTAATGAATTACTATTACATTTAATTACTGTGTAGTTGTTATTTCAAATAAAATTTATTTATTAAAATATAAAAGGGCACTTAACGAGCGAGAGAGTCGCTGTCTGACAACCTACACAGTTTCTTAAACCTATTCCCACTCTAATCTACATCTTCTATATCTATACTTATTACAAAACGAAGTCATCAAAAGCTGTCTGTATGTGATCGATTTTCTCAAAATTTACTGAACAGAATTTTATACAGTTTTTACTAAAAGGTAGTGGAATTCTTCCGAAAGGTTTAAGTTAATAATACATTACGATTTTTGGTAATGTTTGTTAAAGAGGTCGCGCAATTGTAAAAAAATTGTAAACCAGCAGAGATACAGATAAAGTAATGTACTAGAGAATCTACAAAATTCTACAAAAAAGTCCGTGACAGTATGTCTCTATTTCTTGTGGTTAACTTACGGTAACTACTTTTATGTCTAAAATTTCAATTTAATACACTTATTTACACTCGGGCGAAACCGCAAGGAATGATAGTTTTTTAATAATTTCTGTATTTTTTACCCTCATTAAAAACAATTGTGACGTAATCCAAGAATTGTAAGTTTAAAAATGCTTATAAAAATGTTGTAATGCATGCCAATAATAGTTTCCTTGCGTGCAGCTGAACACTAGACTACATGCGTAAATAGCTGACTCCTTAGTAAGGTGGTTAGTATGATAATTTTACGCGCATTTGCTTGCAGTTTAAGGCAGAATGCATGCGTAAAATTATGTCATGATTTTAGATAATTCATTTAATTTACTTATTTCTTCGTCTCACAATTTTATGAATAATGCGCAATGGTTGCACTTTACGGTTTATTTAAATATTTTTTTAGTAATACCTACAGAAAGCAATATAACAGAAACCGTTTCGGTTTCGGGGCGAAACGATCGTCGAGATTGTGGTGGTGGGTGTGTGTGCTGCTTTTGTGTTCGTTGTTGCTGGTGAATTGCGCCTTGGGGTGCATGTGGTGGCTGGTCCTGCATGTATAAGGTGCGTAGATTTTGCCTGCTTCATACACATTGGCTTTGCATGCATTCACTTAACCCGTGCGGATTATAGCAAAGTAGTTAGTTCTGTTATATTGCTTGTAATATGGAATTCCGCAAAGTAACGCCTGCTTCTATAAATCACCTACAGAAAGTTTGCCTTATTTTACGATCATCAATATTCCTCACTGATGGTGATTACATTATTCAAAAACAAACCGTTGACGATTCAAAAGGCTTTGAGAAAGTTAAATTTTAATTTATGGCTCGTATTCAACAAAGTTTCACTCTTTCGTGAACTTATATAATCTGCATGGATTTGCGAGTTACCGGAATGACTAACTTCAAAGGGCGGTAAGCGTGAAATGAAAAGAGTTTTTATAATGTTGAAACAATCGTTTATTAGACTCATACAGACTGTACGCGGACGAGACCTTCCCAATTTTCTAAATTAACATGTAGAGGATGACATTCCGTACAGTATCAAATAGACTTAGTGAATCCCATATGAATGCAATAAAAATTGGCGTCTTGTTTAATCGGCCTCTAATTACTGAGGATCCTGGTCACCCTTTATTTATGATCTCATCGATGTTTTCAATCTATTTACTGTTTTTAAAACTGAATTCTAAATAGTTTTTTTTTGGTTTGTTTGTGTTTTGTTTTATTTATCCCCCAAACATTATTTGTCATATTTATCGTAAATTAATTGTACACGCCTGTTATGATGTTTATTTATTTTAGTATTTTATAAGTGTTCTTTTTTAATTTGTGTTCAACATTTATGCGTAAACAAGCTGTGACACGGCTTCACCCGCGTGGAATCTGCTTGTCACAATTATTTTCAAGAATTCAAATTTTAAACATAAAAGTAGTTATTGTGAGTTAATCATAACAGATAAAGACATACTATGGCGGACTTTTTTTTGTAGTAGCTTTATAGATCTACAATTCTCTAGTACATTACTTTAGCGTATCTCTGCTGGTTTACGCAGCGCACGCGACTAAAGCTCCCAGCAAGCAAGTTTTTTAACAACTGCGCGATCTCTTCAACACAATTTACATAATACCTATATGTACTATTTACCTAAACCATCCGGAAGTATTGCGCAATCTTTTGGTGAAAACCGTACAAAGATCCGTTCAGTAAGTAGATTTTGAGAAAATCGATTACATACAGACAGACAGGTTTTTGGGACTTTGTTTTATAATAAGTATAGACGTTGTTGGCTTCTCAAATAAAATAAAATAAATAAATATAAAATCTGCCTCCATCTATTCGGATCAAAAGTAGCCCTCATGGTCTGATAGAGATTGGATGCGGACGTGGTTTCTTTCACTTAGTCAGACAATCGTGTTGGCGAACTGCCTTGTGGTCTCTTTCCCTCTGTATTACCAACAACGAACAGCTTCTCAAAGTTTAAGAAAAGTGGCACTTGAGAGAAAATTCAGAAGATGATACATAGCGCGTTACATGTGGAGTTATAGAGCTTTCAGAGAGAATACATTCAAGCATACATACCATTAAAGTTGCCGAAATGATGCTGAGGTGGATGTGCTGCGTAACGAGGCTCGATAAAATACGCAAAGAGTACGTGCGAGGAAGCCGTGGTATGCGCTATATCACCGACAAGATGCAGGAGAGTAGGCTGCGATGTTATGGGCACGTTATGAGAAAGCGACCTGACTACTACGGAATAGATAAAATATGGATAAAAAAATAATAAACAAAAAATATTTCATTTCATCAACAGAGTTACAAACGTCGATGTAAGGTTGGAGCCTTCTTTTAAGCATGGATATACTTGTGCCAGAAGACTCCGCTCTTCCATCATAGACATATGATACAGTCAAATACATAAATAGCACAATAGAATACAATCAACCATTAATTTATATAAGGTTATAAAACTATAAATATCAATAATATACATCTATAAATATTATACAACAAATACCTTAAAAGCTCTCAGTTTGTATGTGATTGATTTTCTCAAAATCTATTAAATGAATCTTTATACGGTTGTTATTAAAACATTTTCGAAGACAGTTAAAACGATTTTGATGGGATTTTCATTGCAAGATATAGGTCGTGGAGCAACATATGGGCTTTTGTCGTAGAATACCCGCGAGGTAGGGATTTAAGCGAGAAAACTTCTTGACCCACTGATTTCAGGCGCGCGTCACGACGTAACGATATATTGAATAAAATGTAAATAGAACAGATGAGTAAATCAACTATATATTTTTGATTCAGTTCATGTCACCGTTCCAGCGATTTGGCACTCTTTGTGCCAAGGGTTTTCTGAATGCCTTCCAATCACGATTACCTGTGAGTGGAACGAGAGGCAAAGTGCGAATGAAAATCGTGACTTAATTACTGTAACGAAGATTTAGTCCCATTTCGACCCCTAAATATCTTGCCTTTGTGTCAGCCAAAATTTACGATGATGTGAGCGACCTCAGAGCACGATTTCTTAATTGTAATTTGTAACATGCGCTCACTTTTTTAACTAAAGGTATGTATAAAAGCAAAAAAATTATTCTGTTATTATAGCAAAATATATAATTTATTATATTAATTTTTTTTTTTGCATTACTGGTTTGAGCATGTGTTTTTACGAATCCTGCATGTAGCATTATATATATTTTCTAAATAATTTCATTATTACTGCTATAATTTTATTAATTAAATTAATAATTGTTTTTTGTAATTAAAAATTGTAATATTTTTAGTTTTTAAATATTACCCAGAAACAAAATTACAAAGAACCTATTAATATACTTGCAATAGAAATACCGTATGCAAATAATATTGTACTAGGAAACTGTATATGTCGTAACAACTGTGGTGTCTTATTTAAATTGGTGGCCTCTATTTGAGTTGGGGGTTAGTCGCACCTGCGCGTAGGGCTTAAGGATAGCAAATGTTCTTAAGTAAATATTTTCTTAATGGAAAGGATAAAGGGCATGTTCCAGCAATAGATTTCTAGAAGCAACAGCATTGGGAGCATTTAAATATATCTATTTATTAAAGATGATTGCACAGACTATAAAAATCCGTGAGGTTTTTATAAAGTTATTATCATAGATAATTATACTAGAGTAAGTGAGTAAGTAAGTGTGTCACAATAAATAATGAAAGGGAATAATTTATAGAAGTACCTAGGTGTTACTTTTCGGAATTCTATAGTACAAAAGTTATGATAGAATTAATTTGCCATAATCCGCGTGTAAGAAACTCTATGTTATGCTAAGTGTAGAAGGCAAAAACCATTCTCATACTTTATATATAATATAAGGCACGGTCGCAAAGGATTTGTGATATTGTTGTAAAACCTATCTCCTGATGATGCTTCGGTTACGGGGAAAATCGATCGTTAAGATTGTCGTAGTCAATGTGTGTAGTGCTCATGTAGTGTGTTGTTGGTGGCGGTGTTTTGTGATACGTGCGGTAACCATTCCTGCATGTATCAAAACGGGTTTTGCTTCCTACACTTACAAGTAGCATTACATAGATTTTCTTTAAAAAACGCGGATTATTGCAAAATAATTGTATCTTAACTTTGTAGTGTAATTCCGGAAAGTAACATCTACTTCTATAAATTATTTAGGTGTAACATACAGCTAAATCGCTGACTAGTTGCTAACCATAGCACAACTTTGATATATGCTGTTTGCAACTAGGCCATTCTACTAAGAGAGGAAGTCGCATTATTTCCGTTAAAATATAAACTTTTAATTGCACACTTTGGTATTCAGAATAGAAATTAAATGGCTGGGGTAGTTTTGTTTTGTCCTCATTATCCAGCGAACTTTAGCCGTTCACGAGATCTCCGCGAAATCTAAAGCTAATTAGGGCTGCAAGAGCACCCCTTTTTTTAGAGAATTACGCAAAGGCTTCAAGCGAAAGGAATATAGTTTTACTATTAGTCTTAGGAAAGCGATTAAAACTACTTAAAATACGTTTTTTAATAATATATAAATAAAGCGGAACTTACACACATGATCGTACTTCTGCAATTTACTTAATACTTGTGTTATGGGTGACAGAAAACTGGTAAATATATCCATATTTTCATGTTGGGAGTCAATATTACTTCACAATTCACGGTGGGTGTCAAAATTATGGGGATTCGGTTTCCCGAGATAAAAGAAATAGTTTAGGCAGAACTTCGTATACTTACTATGGAATAATTAAAAAACAAAACTAGAAACTTATTAAACGGTGAGAGAAATTAACTTTAACAACAGTGCCGAAACTTAACCGAAACGTTAAACAAATCAGACTTTTATCAAGTTGTCCACGCAGATGGAGTCTGTCTTAAATTCAACGACGCATTCGCTAGTTGGGAACGAATAAATAACTAAGTACTTAGACTAGGTACTAATCCAAATAACGAGCCGGCTTCCTCGTAATACGTTTGGTTGCTACAATATATATTTTAAAATACATACATAAAGTATAAATAAATTAAAAAATACATAAATACACCAAGAACAAAAAAAACTATTAAATTATATTTAGAAAACGTTGGGTCTCGGAGGAATTGAGCTCGCGACCCGCGGAGATGAAGGTAAGATCACTGCCACCTGCTCCAACAGGACAGTAAAAAACTGTCGTAATAATATAAAATTAGCTCTAATCGAATTTAGACGTCTATCTTACGTGAAATCTACGAGTATGGTCTTACATAAAGAGTCCTTAACGAGGACATTGATTAAATCTTCTTTAATCTTTAAGAAATCGGTAATTATTAGTTATTGGAATCATAAATTCGAAAGCAAATTTCGTTTACGTAACAGCACGTGCCTGTTGAATTTTGTGCAAATAGTCTTATTAGATAAAACAAGAAAACTGTCTTGACATAACTTTCTTTGTAATTAATGATCTATTATTGTTTTATTATCGAGACATAATAATAGTATATGTAATATTCTTGAGTTCTAAAAAAATAAACTTATTTTTTGTTTTTAATCTCTTTTCTCATCAAAATGTTTTGTTAGGAATGAGTAAAACCTTTTACGTTTGAGGCGTTTTTAATGCCTTATAGTTTTACCAAATTGGTTAATCACGCTTATTCAAAGAACAATTCAACAACAAACAACTCACAAAAATAGTGGTCATAAATAAGTGTTATATATTGAAAAAAATTTGAATCTGTAATGTAGAGTTTTATCTTTGTTATGTGGCTAGATTATCCAGTCACCTTAAAAATTTAAACCCAATTTTAGTATATATAGTCTGCATTATTTACAGACACATTTATTGATTTTAGGCGACTGGATTTCGAAAATAGTTTACCAAATTGGTTAATCACGTTGAATCACGTCAATTTGAGTTACCTCAAAGAACAATTCAACTCTGGTCTCAGTAGTATTCGTGTGGGTTTAAGTTTTATCTCCTAGTTAAACTTTATTGTGACTTTAAATTACTTTAGGGACAAACAGTATTAGGACAAACAGTCCTTTAGCCAGATATGTCTTATATGTCCATCTTTTAGCCAGTGCAATACTTACCTTCGCCGTATTTAAAAGCTACATCTTTCAAAAGTAATGATAAAATTATTTTGCTATAATCCGCGACAAAGTAAAAAGGAAATATATATAATGATAAATGTAGAGTGGACTATCCGTTTTCATACCTGATACATGCAGGATTCGTAAAAATCCATGCACCTCATCACCGTCACTACAATACACAAGCGCTTCACACGTTCACTATCAAGTTTTTTAAGGCCTTATAGTTTTTAATGCCTTATAGTTTTAGAAGGGGGTTGTGGCCGTGTAGTGACGTTGGTAAGAAATAAAAGATTTAGCTGGGTTTTAGTGTATAATTTCCCAACCGCAATACACTGGTAATTAGTTAGGGACTTGAAGACACTGGCCTGACACAAGCGTCAACCAAGTGGCAGAAGGGCTGCGTAGACTCGCAACGTAAGAGCGAAGCGTAGACTTTAAAAGAAGACTTGAAGCGTAGGCTTATAACCTGGAACGTTAGAGACCAGCGTTAGGCATGTCTCCAAGCTTTCCAAGTCCCTGTTCATGTCTAGTCATGTGTTCATGACGTCGGACCACAACTAAAGAGCAGCCATATAGTATTTTAAATTAGGAACTCAGTGGGTTCAGTCACCAACTGTCACTGTTTCGTATTACAAAAAAGAGCCATACGTGGCATCTACAATTTAAGTCCGCGTGATTCCCTGCGAAAGAAGTTTAAGGAAACAGGTATTCTAACATTTGCTTCACAGTATATTTTAAATAACGTAATTTTTGTACATAAAAATATAAAGAATTATAAAATGATAGGTGATGTATAGGTGATAATAGCCAAAGTAGGAACCGACATAAGCTTGCGACTCCTGCTTTGCGCCTAGCAAAAGTACGTAAATCGTTTGTGGGTTTGGGTATAAGATTCTATAATAAAATTCCGAAATCAATTTTGGTCATGCCATTACAGCAGTTTAAAAACACTGTTAAAAAGAGGCTGATACAGAAAGCCTACTATACTGTTGAAGATTACTTAGATGATAAGGATGTGTGGATATAGGTGCACTTTTACCCTGTACAAGACAGTAATAAATAAATGTAACTAGTTCTAAGATTTATATTTTAAAAAGAGCAACCGCCGAGTTTCTTGCTGGCTCTTCTCGGCAGGAACAGCTTTTCGAACCAGCAGTAAAGTTGACGATTCAAAAGCACTTGTTTACAAGTTTACTTGAATAAAGAATATTTTGATTGATTTTGATTTAACACGTGGAATAGAAGAAGAAGCTGCGGACTGATATAAGATTGTCTCGTGCGTTCTCCAAGCAGCTAGGATCTGCAATGATGGCCGGCTACGATTGCGGGCTGCGGGAGCGCCACATTCGCTTTGACGTAAGCAACAGTTTTACGATATTAAATATGCGCATTCGCCGAATTCAATGAACATTGGATTATTATTTGACTATTATTTATTATTATGTAGTTTTATTTAGGTTTATTTATTTAAATTTTAATAATGAAATATTACTACGTTACACCTTTTACAGTTGAAGTTCGAGTCAAACTAAATACCATCAGATTTAAGTAGACCTTAAATTTTTGTCCGATAAGATAAGATTTGTCCGATAGGTCTTATCACATCCCTTTTCGTATTGCATTAATTTGAATTTATTATTTATTTTTTGTCTAAACCTAGGTTTTTGTTTTGTTGTTAATATTACAATTTATTTGCGAGTCCATACTTCCCACAAAAATAGTGGTAAAAAATAAGCGTTACATATTGATAATTTTGAACCTGTTAGGTAGAGTTTTTTATCTAGTCTAAGGTGACTGAAATTTTTTTTATTCATTCAAGGCGACTGTATTTTGAAAACGTTTTACCAAATTGGTTAATCACGCTTATTCAAAGAACAATTGAACTTTGATCTAAGTAGAGACTGTTTGTTGTAAATCTCACAAAAATAGTGGTCGTAAATAAGTGTTATATATTGAAAAAATTTGAATCTGTAATGTAGAGTTTTATCTTTGTTATGTGGCTAGATTATAATCCAGTCACCTTAAAAATTTAAACCCAATTTTAGTATATATAGTCTGTATTATTTACAGACACATTTATTGATTTTAGGCGACTGGATTTCGAAAATAGTTTACCAAATTGGTTAATCACGTTGAATCACGTCAATTTGAGTTACCTCAAAGAACAATTCAACTCTGGTCTCAGAAGTATTCGTGTGGTTTAAGTTTTATTCTCCTAGTTAAACTTTATTGTGATTTTAAATTACTTTAGGTAAAAACAGATTTAGGACAAACAGTCCTTTAGCCAGATATGTCTTATATGTCCATTTTTTATCCAGTGCAATACTTACTTCGCCGTATTTAAAAGCTATATCTTTTATAAGTAATGATAACATTATTTTGCTATAATCCGCGATAAAGTAAATAGGAAAATTATATAATGATAAATGTAGAGGGGACTATCCGTTTTCATACCTAATACATGCAGCATTCGTAAAAACACATGCACCTCACCACCGTCACCACAATACAAAAGCGCTACACACGTTCACTATCACAAACTCAACAATCGTTCCGCCCTGAAACCGAGGCATAATCAATAGACTCAAAATCGCAAAGACAAAAAATAATTTTACTATTACTTCTGTATTATGGATCTCCGCAAAGCAACGCCTAATTCTATAAATTAGCTATATCTTTGATAATACTAAAATAGTTTTCATTCCTTTCTTGATCTGCAATACCAAAGTAATAATGTGATAAAAGATAAGAAAATTGGCGACTTTTTTCTTAATACAAACCGATTTCTATAATACGTTAAGACAAAACCGCTTTTGCACCAGTAAATACGAAATGAATTGGTTGTATAGCAGTAATCTGTCCACAGAACTTAATCCTGTAGACTATGAAGTAGTGTACCAGCTTAATAAATTCGCTTCGCGGCCGCTCTTATCTGTCCTCGTTCATCTCGTAGGCTATAATTTTACTGAGATTATTTTTCACTCCAGACAGCAAGTTTTAATGTCTTTTGAAATATAATTAAGTCACACTCACTGCTTCCGGCTTACTAATTAAAATTGTATCTATAAGGAGGAAGCTCTCTACTTCGAACATATTTTTTTTAATTAAAAAATAGTTCAATCTATTAATAGAAATAGATCTTTTTGAAAAAATTAATTATTGAACAATCACTGACAATATCGCGAGACCTGTAAAGTCACGAAGGGTAGTGAGAAAAAAAAATTAAAGCGAAAAACCTTAGGAGATATTAAATCAGAAGTTTCAGAGCACGCAAGTACAAAAAATACATTTATAATAAATAAAATAGTGGAAAATAAAATAAATTATTTAAAATACTGAATTAGTACAGTTAACTATTAACACAAATTTATTTATTTTTGTCTGCTACGCATAAAAGTAACGATTTCGTAAATGTGTCTGAAAAGGGTTTAAGTAGAAGTATACTGTATATTTAGAAATCGATAAAAAATTTAATTAAATAAAGTTGTACTTTAAAAATGAGTAAAAACTTGATCTCTTTTAGGTTTATACATTTTTTCTTTAAGATTTCTGAGTCTATGGAGGTCATTATTCTCATATTTTTTTATATTAATAGATAAACATTAACGGTAATAGGTATAAAGCCAAGCCTCCTCCGTTTATATTAATTTAGTGTTATGGGTAAAAGTGTATTCCCTTTAAGTGCTATATTGCAAATCGCATACGGTCCTGAAAACTAGTAACTGTAGATTTTTCATACGTAAAATACTATTCAGATTTAAATCAAGAAAACGTGAAGATTCCATAGACATAACAATGTATGATGTGAATCTGTCACTTTAATTTCACTGTCATGAACAATTTCATATTTTTGAGTTGTCTTAATATTGATCTTTATTTATTTTCTATGACACGTACTTTAGCGACTTTTTTAGGACTTATTATATGCATTACATCAGAAAAGCTTCTTGATTTTGGGATAGGTTACTATATTACATACTCTTCTATTTCTTAGCTTCCAATATGCGGAAATATTTTCGCACTAGATCTTTGAATATAGGCCATCATCGCCGCTATGTTGTTGTTTGCAGAAAAGTTGTTTTAATTATTAATCTTTACTTATTGACTACGAAATTTGCTTTACCATCTCTCGGCTTGTTTAGGACTAAAATTAAGCATTATATGAAAAGATCTTCTTTTCTTGGAGATGAGGGATTTTTAGCTTTCAATATGTGGAAATATGTTCGAACTGGGTCGTGGTATATAGGCCGCTTTATAAAAAGCAATTTGTTTTACACTTGTAAACCTAATAAATTGCCAATTGCAACAATTATAACTTAATGTTCAACACATTTCCTATAAAAATATCAGTCTGCAAATGTCTAGACGCGGCGGTTTAATTGGGTCACGAACGGGCCGTTGTCGAACATGGGACACTATTAATTAAAGGACTTCTCTAACATCCAAACTCCTGAACCGACGAATTTTCTCTAAAGTAATTGCTTGTTCGCGGATATGGCTAACTCATTTTTCAAAGAGTTCTCAACTTTATTATACGAGGTAAGAATTTTGATCACATGGCAGGAATTTAGTTGAAAAATTATATATCTTAATTACTTCTACATTGAAATAAACTATTTTAAAACATGAAGGTGAGAATTTTTTATAAGAAACCAAACTTTTTTAAATATTTTTAGATTGGATTTGAACTGGGACCCAAGTTGCTCTAATGCGATTTATTAAGCATATAAATACGAGTATATGCAGGTTCAATCACGATATTCAATTAATAACACATCGCATATGTTTGTGTGAATATTTTTCAGAAAATTCACTGATGGGCTCAAAAGCTGCGAATCCTTTTTTTTAATAAAAAAAATGTCCTCAAATATTCAATGTAAGGTTTAAATACATAAAGGATTTTACAGTATTACTAAGAGGGACAAGCGTTGGTAGAAAACTAGGAAATTCTATTATAATAGACTTGAATTGGACGTTACTTTGCAGAGGTCCTTAATAATAAGCATAATCAGCAAAATAATTCATTAATTACTTTTGAATGTTGTTGCTATAGTAAAAATCACTCAAGATTTAGGGATAACCTTTTCTAGATAGCTTGAACAAGATTATTGTTAGAGATGCCTATAGATCTAGCAAAGTTTTCGAATTTATATAAAATATGACTTGTCATTTACGAAACGGGCGCTTTTATAAGGCCAATATATTATCAATAGAGGAACAACGTGGACGTGAGGGCCTGAAGGGTATTTAGAGTTGCGCTGTAGTTTCACTGGTCTATATCTAGTATGTGAAAATGTATATAATTGAAAAGAGAAAATAATCTGAATAGCTATTTGACACAATTAGATAGATAAGCTTTGATATAAAATTTATTCTCCCTATTTAAAAAAGTATTTATTTTTAGGTTTAAGTAAAAAAAATTGTTAGTTAATGTTCACTTTCATTCTAATGTAAATAGAATGGAGCTGTCACAATATTACAACCTCTTTTCAAAATAGCTGGCTGGCTGGCTGTCTGGCTTTGATGAAACAATGAAACACCTTCCATCCCGATAAGTGGCCGAGTTTTTTGCTGGTTCTTCTCGGTAAGAGTAACATTCCGAACCAGTTGTAGCTTCATTAGTCATATTGATCCTTGACGATTCAAAGATGCTTGAAATAAGCTCTTTATTTGAATAAAAATTATTTTGATTTGATTTGGCGTGATCATTAGCGGAATGATGTGAGGTTTCTTGTAATAAATATAATCACTTTTGGAAAATGTATATTTTTTCCTTCAGACTACCACTTATCCTTACACTACTGCATATTAAAGTTAGTATTACATTTTTTTTCGGTTGACTTAGTTCCAGGACTTCAATTTAAGTCCCAAGCCAAGTAAGTGTCTTTTGGTCTTATAGGATTTTATTGTAAGATCCGATTGAAACTTTTAGTAATGCTAAATGATACTAACATTGTTTTTTCTACTTACAGTTCATTGTAAAAAATTTGAGCCCACAGTACTCATTTCTTGTTATTCTTGGAATCTAATTCCGCTGGTTATTGGCGTTTGAAACATCAACTTTGCAAGGTAATGTAAACGTTACAAAATATTTAATTACATTTTCATGTTGTAGTATAAAAGCGAAATAAGGAACAAAAAAAATATGTTACAAACACAACAGTACTGTCAGGGCGCGAATTTCGGCGTCCCGTTTTAATAAATCTCTATTTACGAACGCCACGCCGAGTGGAAAGGCTTAAGGCGGGACATTTTTCTTCATTCGTGTGTGTTCTAACAAAGTAGAAATCCGGGAAAATATTCCAAATTCAGACTTGATTCCTTTTTTAAATAACCTATCATGTTTTGTAATAACAATTGCTTAAAAATCTGACTATAGACCAATAAGACACAGTAGAAAAATTATGAGAATATTATTTTGCTATAAAAAGCGATAAAATTTTGTGCTATTGTTCGTTGGTGGTGCATGAGTTATTATGAATTCTGCATTAATTAGGTATGATAACGGATAGTTAACATTAACTTTATTACATATATTATCTTTTATTTTAGTTCAGGGCAAAAATATATTTTCATTATTTTTGTATTATGGACCAAAGCAAGTCCGTCCTTATTCTATAAATTCTTAGTAGCTCTTGGAAAGAACTATATTTTGAGTATAATCAGCGTAATTAAATTAGAAGGAGCTTTAAAGAACTAATTACAAGAACTACAAAGAACTAATGAGAACAACATAGCTCTAATAAACTTGTGACTTCATAGTAATGCATAAATTGTGAATGAAGACTAAATACAAGTTTTAGCACACTGTACACAACATCTACATAATAATAAGAAATTTGGCACAGATGATGCTTATACACAGATATAAAAACATGTTGCATTTTTTAAGGTAACTTAAACGCTTTAGTTGGCGCGATCGAAGTCGCTAGTGCCACTTGTTTTTAATATTTTTTGTACAGATATATATTATATTGCAACGCGTTGATTCTAGTTGAAGTTAATAATATTCTATAAATAACTTACCAAATATAACACGTTGAAAGTAAAAGTTGAAGCCATTACTGTATAATGTTACTGATTAATGTTGCGTATCAGCTCCATGTAAACATCATTAAAAGTTTCAAAAGTATTAGTTTACCGCTGAAATTATGAGAAATACATAAGGACCGTAATTTTGGTAACGGCTTTGTTAATTTAAGTATGTACATGTAATTTAATTGGCTTGAAATAACAATAAAAACTGATTAAAAAAAGTACAAACTGTAAGTCAAACGATTCATCAAGACCACTCCACTATCCCACGAAGTCGAGTTCTTTCTGTTCAAGTCTACAGCCAATGTAAATACTATTCAAATAGGGCTTATATTATTAAATTGTTGTATATTGTTAAAGCTGTGATAGCCTAGCGGTGAGACGTGCGACTCTCTAGAGACGACATAGGTTCAAACCCCGGGCAGGCACCAATGAGTTTTTCTATTAAAACTCATGTGTCTAATTGATAATTGCAATTTATCTCACGCTTTTCGGTGAAGGAAAACATCGTGAGGAAACCTGCATATCTCTAGAGAATTCTGGAGATATGTGTAACCTACCAATCCACATTTGAGCAGCGTGGTAGATCTTAGCTCCAACCCTTCTCTCCAGAAACGGAGAGAGGAGGCCTATTCCCAGCAGTGGGATTGTTACAGGCCGCTATTTTTATACTTTAAACTAAATTTAACGTTAATAACAAAGATTTTCTCATTCACACTCACCCTCATTTCTTACCGAGGTGTCGTAAAGGGCGACTAAGGTAAGTTGAGATCAGGCAGGTGGCTGGTCATAAAACACCTAGTCAAATCATGTAACAACATGTTTATAACAACTCCAATCTGCATTGGAGCAGCGCGGTAGGTCTTAGCTCCAATCCTTCTCTCCAAAAACGGAGAGAGGAGGCCTTAGCCCAGCAGTGGGCAAAATAACAGGCCGTTACTTTAGGGCTTATATAACCAAATATTGTATTTGTGCAGCCGATTATTGGACGTGTTTTAAGTCAGCTTAAAACTCTAAGTCCTTATGGTTTTATGTGACCCTTTTCAAGGAAAAGTAATAGTATATTAGTAAATCATCATCCTCATGCCTTAATTCAACTCTAAGTGGGGTCGGCACAACATGTTACAAACACATTGTCATATGATTTGGCTAGGTATAATAGTATATTATAATTTAAATATAATTTGAATTCTTCATTTTCGATACTATGTACCAAAACCGTTTTGTCTCACTTCGTAGGCTATTGATAATGTTTTTCTTATGTTTTTTTATGGTACAGAAATAAATTAGTAAATGAAATTGCGGCTACAAGCCCGGGGACTCGTGTAAGATTTTATTTACACCAAAGTGTATTGATGTTTATAATGCACTTCACAGTGGTTGCAGGCACCTCGACGAAATTTGGATATCCCTATATATTTGCCCCCAACATTCTACAGGCCTTTGCTCAGCACTGGGATAGGGAACCGAATCATCATTCTCCTGCCCTTATCCCACTCTAAGTGGGGTCGGCACAACATGTTACAAACATGTTTCACATGATTTGGCTACGTATTTTACGACCCCTCGGTAAGAAAGAGGGTGGTCTATTCTATTCAACCGGATACCACACGGTGGGTGGACTTACTTTAGTCGCCTTTTACGACATCTCGTTAAGAAATGAGGGTGGTCTAGAATTATACAGCCGGATACCACACGGCACGGATAGAGAACCGAATATTAGTTTTATAGAAACCGGCTACCACTCACAATAGTCTAAATTCAAAGAAATTAATTCACTGCGCTTATTGTAGTCTGAGAATATTTAAAAGTACTTGAACCGCTCGCTTAACTTATGGCGCAATGCAACGAATTGCAAGAGGAAGAAATAGACAAAAAAGATTAACTTGGTTATCTCTTGATTTTGATTCCTTCGGTTTTCTTTCGGGATGGAATCCCGCAAATATTTGTGCCAACTATATGCTCGCAGAGTTGCGTCTATTTTAGTTGAACTAGTCGAGGGATGTTTGAACCGAAATACAGTCGTGTAAATAAAAGAGCGTTTACGATTGTTTTGAATAAAACAACTACAAAATGAAAACAAAACATATACACTTTGTGTTCCCTTTTTAAATTTACATTCGAAAAAATTAAACTCTTTTTTGAATTTACAAGCTCTTCTGAAGGTTCCATTTAAGGCACTGAAATTTAAATTGGTGCTACTCGGTGCAATTTTTGGCGCCTAATATGGGCATACCTGATATCAACCGAAAACCAGGCCGTTTGATGCTCAGTCAATTTTTCCAAACCAAAGTTTTTTTATCATTTGAACACATCTATTGTATTTTTTATAGACCCAGTACAAGTCTAGACCAAGGACAAATGCGAAATGAAATAAATTTTTCTTCTTTGACACCACAAGGTCTTGTACCGCTTGGATCCAGCGGTTCCCTGTGACCATATTGAGATTGTCAGCCCAGCTACAACCACAGCCCCCATCAGTTCTATGCACTATGTCTCTGAATGAATTTATCAACATGATAAAATCTAAAAAAAACGTATTATTAAGAGAATTACGACTTATAAGAATTATAACTGGCCCGTTGGCGCAGTGGGTAGTGACCCTGCCTTCAGCGTCACGGGTCGCGGGTTCGAGTCCCGCCGAGGGCCAACATTTTCTATGAACAATTTGTTGGTTCTTCGAGCCTGGGTGTATATTTGTACTTAAGTATGTATTTAAAATTATATATGTAGTATATTTACCAGTTTTCCGTCACCCATAACGCAAGTATTAAGTTACTTACTTTGGGGATGGACGAGTGTGTGTGTAAGTGTCCCATATATTTATTCATTTATTTATATTTATTTATTTATAACAAAGTTTCATGAAAAACAGTAAAGTGTAAATTGAAAACAATTATAAGAAATAAACAAAACAATACAACAACTTCTTTAACTGTAATGAAGTAACTTGTTGTCTGCTACAATAAACCCACACGACAAATCCAATCTTACTATAGCTGTGCAAGCATTTAAGTTAAGAAAACTTTTTACGTAAATAACAAACAAGACCGAACAATCAATTTTCATACTAACATATGTTTTCAGTTTTCGTGTGATAATGTTTTCCAAGGATTTGTCATACTAATTTCGAAACGGATGGACGGATCTTAATTCTAGATGAACTTGCTTCTTTAGAATATTTTTGGTTTCATACTTAGAAGCATGTATTGAGATAGAAACACGTATAATTTCTTAAAATATTAAATGTACGGATTTAGCATCTTTATGAATTTATTATATGTATTTAAGAAGATAGTTCCTGAAAAAGCTTGCGTAGCAGTTTCATATCACTTTTAATAGAAAAAAAATTGTTTTCATTTCTCTGCATCACAACATTGAACAAAGATAAATTAAAAAACAGATCGTCTACTCCGTTAATAATCGCTTAAAAATTGGAAACATTTTCCAGAAACATTGTTTAATAAATCGAGGACAAACAATAAATATTTATGGGTATTGTAAAGTCCTCAATAACCTTATACTAAGCCTTACTCAATTAAGAATTTTGTTTTAAAGTACTTTCTTTAATTATTTTGTAAGCTTTCAGAGGCTTTGAGTGATTACTGCACAGAAAATTCATTAGTGAGGTTCGAGTGGCAATTTATCACTCTTCTAAATATTTACTATGGAAAAAAGTAAGAATTATGTGCAATGTTATACATACTGGTACTCCAGTCCTGGCAATGACAAAGATAACGTGTGATAATTTTGTGATATGATGGAGCTTTAAAGTTTAAAGATTTCATATTCAAATTATTTTTTATTTAAATAGACTGTTTTCAATAATTTTAGAAAGAAACTCGACGAATTTATAAAATTAATACATAAGAAAATTAAAAAATGTATTTGGTACGTTATTGGATTAAATCGTCATTACTTTCGTGTTAACTTTAGTTTAAATAATAATAATAATAATCATTTATTCGGATATGGTGTTACAAACAGATACTTAAACTAATGACATACCTGTCTGTAACACCATACCGAATAGGTCACAGCTCAGCGTTAAGATGAACGTTAAATAAGCTTTGACTTTATTGACTGTAAGTAGATAAAAATTTAATTGAAAATAAATATAATATATAAATGACTTAGATTTTACTATTGCATATTGCAAAAAAATAATGATGATTTGGAGAAACTTTAGTTTCATGATGAACATCAGTGCCGCGTGGTATTTGGCAGAATAGAATAGACCAGCCACCTTTCTTACCAAGGTGTCGTAAGAGGCGACTAAGGTAAGTTGACGTCAGGCAGGCAGCCGGTCGTAAAATACGTAGGCAAATCATATGACAACATGTTTTTAACATGTTGTGCCGACCCCACTTAGAGTCGGATAAGGGCAGGAGGATGATGATGATATCAATGAAACGTCAATGATGAATGATTGTTGATTATTAAGACCTAAGTAAGGCTACTAAGAGTAATATTAATTTTTAATAAATGCTACACATATTTATTCAAAAGATTTCTACTCCCACATTATCTCGCGCCGACTTGACACGATTGATCTATCGCCTCTCTGCGACATTCTCCAGAGTTTTTGTAATATTTTCAATACGGTGTTCGCCACTCAAACAGCTTAAGACCCAAACACTAATCAGTCCTTCTTACTAACTAAATTGAATTATATTTTAAATACGCACTCCCATCTTAATTTACATACACAACGTAGGATCGGGCGATGAAAGTCTATAAGGAATATCATATAACTTTAAAATAAAGTCGAAAATTTTGTTTGGTACATAAAATCTATCTAACAAGGTAGTGTGTCAGCGTCGGTTGTCGTCTAAGCACATCTAAATCCTGGGGTCTTAGTGTAAGACCCGTGAAATTGTTCTTTCATCTCCGTTATTTGTGGTTTAGGTATTTAATGAATATAATTTTAAAGTACCTTCTGGTTCAGTTGTTCGACATTAGAAATTTGACTTTTATTACGCGTTATAATTTTACAATTTGTAACGAGAGTGCTAAGTATATGCAAACCGAACTTAGTAATAATAAGAGAAGCCGCATTTTATTGTATTGTAAGACTGAATGTTAAACTTGGACTATGATTATAAAATGATCTGACATATACGTTTTGAGCGTTTTGTTTTTTTTACAAGTTACTTCACAGCCTGTTGACAAATTTATTTATCATAAGTATTATAACTGACACTAGAGTTTGGCTGGCTCCATACACTTCATGTGAGACATCTCATTAATCGAAGATTAAGAAATCCTTTTTTTTAAGTAAACAGATAACTTCTATCTTGTTGATCGAAACTTGATGTCGAGGTACTAAAACTAAATGCAAATTTTGATGTGGATAGTGAATATAGTAAACATTAGCAATGAAATATTATTTTAATATTATCTATATTACTGTATCAATTATTACGTTATATTTAGATACGACTGTTCTAGTATATACAGATAAATTTTAATCAATTCCTTATATTGCACGGTGAAAAGGTTATTCAAAGTGCCGCTGAAGCCTTACATAGGTCAATGACTCGCGAGTATCTCGTGCTCGGTAGTAACAATTGAATAAATCGAAGTGTATGGTAGGGTATAGTAGAATGCCATCTCTGTTCTTACTCCTGAAGCCTTATGACGTGAAGACGGGCGTTGCTATTATTTCGCTTGTCATAATATATTTTGTAATTTGTAACAATTTAAGAAGTAATTTTAAAAGTAATTATAATTCTAAACTCATGTGAGAACATTATTTGCGTTCAAATGAAATTATTTTAAACCAATGAGATGCCTGCAGCATGACATATTCTGTTTGTCTTTGGCATAATCAGATGTTATGTTTTTTAACAACAGAAAGATCTCATGTCCCTAAATTTATTTCATAACTATTGTATTTTCATAATAATATTTTTTAGTTATTAGCAATTTAACAGTTTTTACACAATATAAATTCCAAACTCAAGTTTGAAACTATTTTCGTTCATATACATTATTTAAACCTATGAGAAGCCTGTATCAAGTCTTATTTTTTGTCTTTGGTATGATCGGATTAAAAAAAAACAAAAAGATCGCAGGTCACCGAAGTTATTTCATAACTATTGTAGGCTACAAGATCTTCAAAGAAAACGCGAACCAAGAAATTTCACGGGTCTTACGCTAAGACGATTGAATTTCGGTATCGTTCTGACCTACATTTTGTATAGTATAGGAGTATATAAAAGTAAAATTTTTAATTTTTGAAGTGCATAGAGAATTAAAATATTTATATTAATTAATGTTGTTGTACACTTTAAAATTGAGAGAAAATACTTTTAGCTACAATAATTTTCATTGACAAAAAAATATTCTTACCGTAAATGGAAATCATACTTAATCTCAGTGAAATTAAAAAAAGTATTCCTATAAAAACTAAAAAAACTAAAAATAAGAACTAAAAACTAAAAACTAAAAATAATATATCCTCTATATGGTTTGTTTTTTCTGTTTTTTTTCTTCCAAACCGTAAAAATGTTAACATTACGGTATGCTCATTTTCTGACAAACTGCAAACGTTTTTTGTCATTTGAGTGGCCCGTTGACACAGTGGGTAGTGACCCTGACTTCAGCTCCGCGGGTCGCGGGTTCGATTCCGATGAGATCCAACATTTTCTATGAAATATTTGTTGGTTTTTCGAGCCTCGGTGTATATTTGTATTTAAGTATGTATTTAAAATTATATATTAGGTCCTTACATATGAAATTGGCGTTTTGTCGTACTGGCCACTTTGATCTCAAATATTACCTTTATGGTTAGGAATTTCAAATTCAAATTCATACAGCTATTTACTCATGCATTTGTGTTTCAAACACCCTAATTCATTTGTTTTTTCTTCTTTTGTTTTTTTCTTTGTGTCACTCTGTTTACAAAATGGAACACATGAAATATCGCGTTATTTACGAGTATGAGTTCCACCGTGGCACCAGTGCTGCAGAAACGGCTCGAAGGATTAGTGATGTGTATGGTGACGGTGTCGCAAAAGAAAACACAGTGCGTTTTTGGTTCCATCGTTTTCGTTCTGGAAATTTCGACCTGCAGAACAAGCCTCGTGGACGGCCGGAGACCAAAGTTGATAATGAAGAATTGAAGGCTATTGTGGAAGCGGATCCATCGCAAACCACGTCCGAGTTAGCTGCAGGCTCCAGTGTTAGTGATAAAACTATTCTAATCCACTTGAAGCAAATTGGGAAGGTGAAAAAGCTTGAAAGGTGGGTACCTCATGAATTGAGTGAAGCAAACCGACATACGCGCGTCGACTGCTGCGTTACGTTACTCAACCGGCACAATAATGAAGGAATTTTAAATCAAATCATTACCTGTGATGAAAAATGGATCCTCTACGATTATCGGAAGCGCTCATCGCAATGGCTGAACCCTGGCCAACCAGCCAAATCTTGCCCTGAGCGAAAATTGACTAAAAAAAAGTTGCTTGTAAGTGTTTGGTGGACTAGTGCCGGTGTCGTTCACTACAGTTTTCTTAAATCTGGCCAGACGATTACGGCAGATATCTTTTGTCAGCAACTGCAAACCATGATGGAAAAGCTAGCTGCTAAACAACCGAGGCTGGTCAATCGCTCTAGGCCACTGCTGCTTCAGGACAACATTAGACCACACACTGCACAACAGACGGCTACCAAATCAGAGGAGCTTCAATTAGAATGTCTTAGACATCCACCGTACTCTTTGAACCTTGCTCCAACAGATTACCATTTTTTGCGCAATTTGGATAATTACTTGCAAGGAAAAAAATTCAACTCCGATGGGGCAGTCCAAACCGCCTTCAAAGATTTTATTGATTCCCGCCCGAATGGTTTTTTTAGTAAGGGGATCAATGAACTACATATGAGATGGCAAAAGTGCATACATAGCAATGGTACATACTTTGATTAATTAAATATATTTCATTAAAAAAAAACGACTTTATGTTCCTCCCATAGAAAACGCCAATTTCATATGTAAGGACCTAATATGTAGTATATCTACCAGTTGTCCGTCACCCATAATACAAGTATAAAGTTACTTATTTTGGGGAAGGATGGATGTAAGTATCCCATATATTTATTATATGTTATTATTTATTATTATTATAAGCATAGGCATAAAATCTTTTGTATGTTTATTAGTTTTTAATTCATTTATTATTTATATAAAAAAATTGGTGCATTATTGTTATGTATTATCATATCTATTTTAAGAGAATTTAATGGATTTTGGTGTACAATTATTCAATAGATTTCAACTTATTACCGTTAAAAAAGCTTAAAACTTAAAATAACTAATAAAATGGGGGTGATACAAAAACCTTCTTATACTATTTAGGGTTATATAATGCGTGAATTTAATTATCTCCGACTTAGCCCAAAAACGCAATGACAAAACGTATATATGGCTTAGATATAAGAGCAACAGCCGAGTTTCTTACTGCAGGCTTACCATGAACTCTTATTGCGTTTCAATTGAAGACCTAATCTGAATTGTTTTGCTTTTTCGTACCATGACGTGGTTAAGACGCACAGTTTAAGTCTTTGTCGAATTAAATCCTAAACTTAGTCGCAAAAGTATTTTATTTACTCTTATTTATATAGGTGTGCGACCCAAATACAACTCAGTTAAACACTTCATAGTACGAAAAGAAAGCGATTCAGTTTAGGCACCAACTATGAATTGCGTTGCAATATCGTTTTCTAAAAGTTGATGGCAGGCTTACTAGTCTTTTACAATAGGGGTAATCTTCCGAACCGTCAGTAGAGGTGACGATTCTAACGCACTAGTTTACAAGTCTAATTAAATAAATAATATTTTCAATTTGAAATTGAACGCAACTGTATCAAAAAAAATTCACAATGTTTTTTCTACTTTATTAGCACACATACGAATGAAGAAATATGTCCCTTCTTAGCCTTTTCACTCGGAGTTGCGGGTAAATAGAGATTTATTAAAACGGAATGCCGAAACCCAAGCCTTGACGTTCGTACTACTTTTATTTACTTTATACAGAATAAGTTTCGGCTATTATTGCCTTGTTTATCTAACAGATGGGCGATAATTCAGTTAAGTAAAAAAGTCAAGTAGTGGATTATTACTATTTCAATGGTGGGCAAAAGGCCAATCGAATTTGATCTCACACCCAACAAGGTACTACGCGTCGCCTTAAGCCGTGGCCCGGCCTCACAGGAGGCACCCTTAGGACGACGTTCCCCGACTTTAGTAAAAGCAGTTAGCATATAGTAAGTTCGAAAAAAAAACCCAACAAGGTGGGTTAAAGCTTTGAGGCATTCATGAAAACGTAGGAAATGTAAAACAAATGTATTGTGCCATATTAGTGCCAGTTTTTAATATACAAACTCAATAGCAGTTTAGAAACGAAAATTAAAACAGTGATGTCACGTAAAGGCCAATAACGGATATAAAATGATTTGCAAACAAGATTTAACAAGTATGTTGATAAAATAAATTTAGTAGGCACAGAGTTGTCATAAAACAACTCCAACTAGAATGTTAATCAAGAGGAAATAAACTACTATAAACTTTTCGGCAGATGGTATGAACTTCAGAAATATTGTGTAACAACTAACGGGCCACGGTCGGAAGTCGGAAATTAATTTTAATGAAATTACGTTTGGACAGGAAAATTTGGAACTTTCTCAAATGTTTAATGTTGATAATAACACGAATTCAAAAATAAAATATCAGAGGCATCTTTTATGTTTCTCTTACTCTATAATATTTGTACTTAGATCCGTTGGGTCTTGTCTTTTTTTACAATAATATGGTGCTCAGTACTACTATTAGAGGCTCAGGTGTCAAGGTCGTGCTATTGGTTGTCTCAATTATACGATTATTGATTAAAAAGTAATAATAAAATTATTTTATTATAATGTTTGTTTAGTGTGTGTGGATCTTGTCCGTTCTAATTAAAGAAGAAATAAATATATAAATCCGCGACTCATATCTGAATCCTGCATGTTGGGTATGAAGACAGATAGTCCTACAGCTACTTAATTGTGGATTACAGTTAAATAATCTCATTGTCACTTTTGTATTATACTTCTAGGAAGCCGTTAACTGCGTTTAGTTAACAGATGACTTGTGACCAGCGTCTAAGAAGATAAAAGGAGTGGTCGATCAAACAAATCAAATTCGTTCTAAAAGCCGAAACTTACCTTTCTCTAGGCTAAAACAATTTTGAAGTTCTTATAAAAATCGAGATATATTGTCTGTAAATGTCGAACAGAGAGGGAAAACCTTCATTGAGGAATGAATTATATTTCAGTGGTCTTGAAAAACATTTCGAATTTTGTTTTTATGGACTACTCTTGAACGTATTTGCTTATATTTATTTGAACTTGGAATTAAAACCGGTTTTTATATTGGTTAAATATTACTAAACCTAAAAGCCTCCACCCACTTGAGGCTCGCAATTATTCGGAGATAAACCGTTGAGATGTTCTTTTTGGGCCATACTTATCTTTATGGAATAGTTTGGTAAAATTCACGGATATATTCAGGTTATCGTCGGGGGAATACCCGGGATATGTTAATTTACAGCCAATGTAAATAGGCTCGGTAATTTATGTCGCTAAAACATTCCCGTGGAAGCTAGGGACTTGTCCGAATACTGAACACACTTTGTGCTTGCGTATTGATGTTGCATTGGTTAATTCTACTATACAAACATTAAAAAATATATGATTACCTAACATGATAAATATTTGATGTTTAGAGCGTTAAATTATGAAAATATCTGTAATTTTGAGTTTTAACTGTTATTGTTTTGCAATTTATTTATCCACTACCAATGCCCCGCGGTTTCACCCGCGTCCATACCAATCTCGTGGTATGGAAAGTCTACGAAGTCGGACTATAGATTTATTTGTAGATTATTTATTTATAAAAAATGGGTATCATTAGTATTCTTGGAATAAAAGTTAACTCACCAAATGAAGGCCCTGCTATAACGGTCGCTACAATGAATTTGCTATGGCATTATTTCATTTGATTTACATTCTTAAATTCATTAAAAAATATCATTTCATGGGCTAAGGATTAATACAGAGAAATGAATAAATGTTCTATCATCAATAGTTTCTGCAGCGCACGCGATGAAATATTTTTCGACTAAATTTTTCACACCTTATTATAATTTTATTAGGGATTCCTATTTTTTTTGAAAATCTAATATAGCCTATGTTGCTCAGTAAAGAAGCAGCTTTCCAATGGTGAAAGAATTTTTGAAATCGGTCTAGTAGTTTTTGCGTGAAAACATTACAAACATACACACATACAAATCTTTCCTCTATATAATATTAGTATAGATAATAATATTATAAATGTGAAAGTCTGTCTGTCTATCCGTTACGGCTAATCCGCTGGACCAAAATGGAGGAAAATTGGTACAATTAAAGATTACACACCGGAGCAATATTTAGGATAAAGAAATTCCTATTTCCCATTTGGGAAACTGAAAAATACATATTGCATTATTGAGAGTACTTAAATACCTCAATTGGATGGAACGAGTCTAGCGTACCTACCATAAGTTATTTATAAATTAATATAAGGGACTGAGAAGAATATTGAAAAAACGGTATTGTAGTGTAAAGTAAAGAGTGTTTGTTTATAATGCCTTTACACTCTTAAAGGCCCATTTAAGAAAGAATCTAAATTTGAATAGAACACTGTGGTATCAAGTGCTGAAAGGTAGACACTTTCAGGCTTTGTATGGTATCTTTATAGTAATGCTGATTGCAGATTCTGAAGTATTTCGTAACTAATGTTATGATAGATATTTTATTGCTATTTTAATATGTTTCATTCATTTTATTCCAACTAAAATTAACATGTCTCGGTTTTTCGCAATCCAATTGAAAATATCCTCATATTTAATTTTTTCTTGTTCAATAGGGATCAGAATGGAAACAAAGTTTGGAAGTTGGAAAGCGATATATTTTCTAATATATGAAATTAAAAAAGCAAATTACGAACTCGAAGCGTACGAAGTCGCGAGTTACCGCTCGTAAAATACATATTAATAATATTCAACAAGATGTCGGAGCCTTAAATTAATTCTCACAGCTCGTGAAAGCCTCAGCATGATGCTATGGTATCAACTCGTTAAAACAGTGTTTATTAAGATGTTTCCTCGGCGGATTATCCGCGGACGTGTCTATTCAGGATTTAAACGCGCCACGCCTCGCGTCTATTATTATTCATGACATAAATTTGCTCGGTGAGGAAGGCATTACACGAAAACTCATTAAAACGAAGACGCGGTCTGACTTTTCAAATTAAACACGTTAAGTCCACGCGTGGCGCTTGCGAGATGCCGGGACGGCGGGACGCAGCAGGCTTTATGCCAGTTAATTGTCATTCGCAACAAGTAGCGCCGTTGCTTATTATACCGTCCTGCCTTTAACTAATTTATAAACTTCCACTGTTTTACTTAATTAAAGTAGCTACGACCTATGAAGTTTAATTGACATCTATATTTTATACGGAAGGAATATAATAGGATATAAGGGGAAGCTATGATAGCCCAGCGGTGAGACCGTGCGAATCTTACGAGGGGAACACGAGTTCAAACCCGAGCAGGCACCAACGAGTTTTTCTATTAAATCTCATGTGTCTAATTGATAATTGCAATTTATCACACGTTTTTCGGTGAAGGAAAACATCGTGAGGAAACCTGCATATCTCTAGAGAATTCTAGAGATATGTGTAACCTGCCAATCCGCATTAGAGCAGCGTGGTAGGTCTTAGCTCCAACTCTTCTCTCCAGAAACGGAGTGAGGAGGCCTATTCCCAGCAGTGGGATTGTAACAGGCCGCTACATAAGGGGAAGTCTGAAAGTTGCGCCCATGATAAAAAAAAACGAGAAGTTCACGATTAAGATGGAGAATGGACATGTAATGAAATGGACATGGATGAAAATCATCTGACTAAACGAGTGTTAAATATAACGTTACTAGACTTAGGCTGGAAAAGAGATGGATTGTTTGGAGTATGATATGCGTATAAAAGGAGTATCTCCAGAGTTGACGAATGATGGAGAGAATGGCAGCGAAAAACATGTTGTGCTGACCCCACTTAGAGAGACATTAGGACACGAAAATGATGATTTTATACGAAAAGAAAATGTTAAATATAACAATAATCGACTCTGCGTCTTCGTCTACTTATTCTTCGAAAGTATTTTTCTTTCGAGTTCATAATATCATTTATAAGTCCATGTTACTCTCCCGCCAATCAACTACCTATATAATTTATAGAATTAGGCGTTACTTTGCGGAGATACATAATACAAAAGTAATAATATAAATTATTTTGCTATAATCCGCGATATGGTACATAGAAAATATATATAGTGCTAAATGTATTTCATACCCGATACATGCAGGATTCGTAAAAACACATGCGCAAACCTCCACCACTGCCACCCCAATACACAAGTACTACACACGTTTACTATCACTAACTCAACAATCGTTTCACCTCGCAACCGAAGCATCATCAGGAGATAGACTCCACGACAAAATCGCAAAGCTATATCTACAACTATCTATATCTTATTAATAAAAATCAAATTGATCAAGTTTCGATCGAACATAAGTCAAGAAGAAGTAATTGAATATGCAGAAAATATATAAGATACTTAGAGTTTAATGGTGTCAAACTAATGTCTTTGAGTTCTTTTTTTATTAATTTGCTTAAATTATGTTTCTAATTCAATATATATTAAAACAGTATCTAGGATATGCAGAACCCAACCAATAAATTTGACACTATATCAGTGTTTCTATGAGGAAAGATAGTTTTTATTAAGTAAAATCTATGATGAGTTATAAAAATTAAATAAATGCTTTTGGTCATCAAGGAAACTCACGATTCTGTTCAAATTAAATAACTTTCAGAACATTAAAACTTCTTGGATACGAACCATAGCCATTGGATCCAAATTTAATTCTCGTAAAGTCTCTTGAGTCGGTTTTTGAATAATAAATTCACCATAGGCAAGGAATATTGATGACCCTGAGATAAAACAGGTGTAAGCATTCGGTAGCAATTAAAAAAAGCATTTCAAGACAACCTTAGACAACCGTATTACATTTTTATTGCTGGGTATCTATACTTATTATAAAACAAAGTCCCAAAAAACTGTCTGTCTGTATGTAATCGATTTACTCGAAATCTATTGAACGGATTTTTGTACGGTTTTCACCAAAAGATAGTGCAATACTTCCGGATAGTTAAGGTAAATCGTACATATCGGTATTATGGAAATTGTGTTGAAGAGATCGTCCAATTGTTAAAAATTTTGCTTTCTGGGAGCTTTCAGGCACAGCTAGTATTTTAATAAAACATACAATGATTCTTTACTTTGCAAAACTTTCTAGTACAATATTAATGATAGATTTTTTGCTAAAACCCGCGATTAGAAAAATTTGCGTAATGCTGAATATAGTAAGCACAATTCATACTTTTACCTCATATACGAGTATGCTGGTTTGATATCTTTTCGTACCACAAACTAGCATCATCACCATACTACACCAGCACCACACTAGGACAATCTCAAATCATTTCGCCCTGTATCCGAATCATAATCAGGAGATAGGTTTATAGCATTACAAGACTTTCTATAATCGCAATAATTAGTTCAACGATTCTACCACGCTTTTGCGTAAGGTTTATATGAACTTCATTCTGTAAGGTGTGGTGACCAATAAAAAGTAAAAAAAACTCAAAAAATTTACTGGCCCTTTGGCGCAGTTGGCAGTGACCCTGCTTTCTGCTCAAAGGGTCGCGGGTTCGATTCTTACCGAAGCAACATTTTCTACAAAAATAATCGTTGGTTCTACGAGTCTGGCTGTATTTATGTATGTATTACCAGTTGTCTGTCACTCAAAACACAAGCTGCAAATTACTGTGGGGATATAAGGCCTTTTGTGTAATTGTTTAATTATCATTAGCCCTTTTATCGCACTTCATACCACACACAATTGAGACCGTATTATACACTTTCTGACAAATAACTATTGCACTATCTGTCCAATGAGTTTGAAAACAATAAGGTCTGGGAACAAAAGAGGTATGACGTATCTAAAATCTCTGTTGAAATGGATTTCAGGTGGGTTGGTAATGTTTTATATAACGCACCCTAAATAGGGTAAATTTTCCATATCAAATCTGCCGTGATAGAATAAAGCACGAAATCCTAGGTTTCGTGGGTTCAAACGCAGGCTTACTGTAAATTTTTACCTACAAAACAGAAATAATCCTTCGCATCAACTTAAATATTGAAATACCCTTGATTATGTATAGTATTTCTGCTCCTGAAGGAAAAGCTGGAACGTTTGTATCCTATGGTACACATCGTCAACAGTTTCACACTCGACACAACAGCAGTAAAGTTGTAGAAGATTTTGGAAAATGTTCTTATATAGCTCTACCTCTCGAAAGGTAGACTACCTCTACCCCTTGCCCCTATCGCTCGCTGAGTATTAAAAAGTAGGAATTTGAATTTGAGCTAGATACGTTGTAATACTTATTTCAATACCATTTATGATATCACGCTACGAAATATTAAAAAAAGATAGTGCCCTTCCAAGTTTTTGTCTCTTGAACACACTTGAGTTTTGTATTCACATAAAAACTTTTTTTAATTAGGTCACTTTAATACAAAGCGTGCGAAACATTTTTACATAGATTGAGTCCTCAATTCTTGCTGCCAGTTGTTATTAAATTACAACGTCCGATTCATGTTTACAGAATTAGATTAATATATTTGATCCCATGTAAATGTTGGCAATTTAATTTAGTATTTGATAGCCGTAGAGGCAATCCGGGAAGCTTGTTTGTATGGCAGATTAGATGTTTACCCTCGAACCGCGATGTCCCGTGCGATAACGCACGGACATTTGAGACGTGCCACCGCCGTGTAAAGACTTGGAAGAAATTGGGAACATTAAAGTCACAATGGTCTTTACATCTTAAGCCTTCTATATCTTTCTTACATTAGCGCATTTCATTATAAAAAATCTTCCGCCACCCTATTTTGTCCCAAATATGGAAATAATTTAATATGCCAACAAAAATATTGCTTACTCATGAAATATAACTAATATTATAATATAAGACCAAAAAAAGCAAAGCGCTGTTTAACAGGTATCAAATAACGTAATGTAATTATTCCCGAAGCGCAGAAGTTTGAATGATAAAAAAGATTTAGTTTATGGATAATTACGTCAGAAATGTAAAATACTTAGAGCGTAGCAGCTATGTGGAGTGTAGGACGCCTAAATGGAAACAACCTAAAGTTTAATATTTTTAATAACTACAAGATTGGTAAGTTGTATAAAGCGAGAGAATGGAAATTAAGATTCTGAAAACACGGGTATTGGTGCCTTTTAAAAGTGGAAGGGGGCGTAGTGAGGAAAATCGATTATACAGTTCAATCTCGGAGCTTTTCTAGCCACGTAATGTCATGCGTAATTACCCAATAAATGGATTTTTAAAAACTATAAAAACTATATTGTCTTACTTAAGTAAATGTATATTAGCGCCACAAATCGTTCAGGAGAAATATATAGGACTGATGAAAAATAATTTAATGAAATTAAATATATGAAAATGAAAAATAAATTAATCTTCTCGGCTAGTCACAAATAATCCAAGTTGACAGAATAACACGCGGAGTAGGAAAAACAAGTATTTGATAATGCTTTTTACAAAATATGGCTACGATTTTAAATTAAAATTTATTGTCTATACCAATTTATTCAAGCTATTCAAAAAAAGCCATTACACTGTTAACACTGTGAACTCTCACCTTTTTATTATTACAGAACTTTAAGGTTGTCTGGAAGACATACTCGTAACTATAATGCGATAACGGCTTTTGTGTTTTAAATTTTTTAGATCCTTTTGTACGCCTACGTAAATTTACTTAGACAGACAACAATACCAATCTGACGCAAAAGTGCCTGAAATTATTAATTTTCATTAATTAATTAATTACTATTCATTAATTGCAGAGTAAATACTCTTCAATTATAACAAGACTATCGAGGCCAATTTTTCTTGGTTTAATAAGAGCAACACATAGCAGTTACGAAGAAATGATGGACGTTGGTGTGCGAACATTTTATTGATAGGTTACCATCTATAATTTGGAAAGACGAAAAGATCGCTAAACCTCTGTCATCAAGGCGGCACTTCTGTGCCTTACAATGATCCTTCAATCAGCATAGAAATTTCTAGAAAAATCTATTTAATTCAAGTTCTTTAAAATATTGATACATTCACTTGTAACGCGATCTCCTGGGATTTAATACTTCGCAATATTGAACATTCAAACGTTTAAAGAACAAAAAACAAGAATCAGGAAATTTCCATTTAAATACGTTGATCATTTACATCATTGAGTGAGGGATAATGTACGCAAAAGCTCTGGTTTCACAGTAATTTAGATTGACTTGTTTCGGATCCGTTTGAATTGGTATCAGGTAGACTCTTATATAACACATCAATCAAATGCCTACCTAATTTAGTAGTCGCAAATGAACTGCGGAAATTGAAATTTAACGAAAATAAATTGTACCAAAAGCGGAATCAATTACAGGAGATTTACTTTGAACGAGAAAAAATGACAAGGTAACGAGAAGCCAAAAGGACCCAAATATTTCGACTTCAATTAATGATTTTATTCGGGTCGCGGGCTCAAATCGCGGGCCTGTAGTTGTATGTAATAACTGATGTTCATATTTTTCCATACAATCATATTGACAATTACTTTACTGATATGACCTACCAATACTAATAGAACTTCTGACATAGTGTTGGCTGTCTATTATATTTCGTATTTTAAATTAGTTTAAGATAAGTGACTTTAGAATAAAGTTATTATCAGATTACACAAAATAGTATCAATGTATAAATCTCATCATCTAAAAAGTGAGGCGAATAAAAATTAAGTACTAAGTAAGCAACAGAAACAGTAAATAAAAAAAATGTTAATGTGCAACTTTGCTTGTACGTTTTATTTGGATTTTCATGTATGTGTGGTTAAGTACGATTGTCAATGTGTTTGCGGATGCTTAAAGTTTTATCTTTTTTTTTGGTTGTATTTTCGACGACTGAGGGAAATCTCAGTTAATTATTAATTGTTTCATCGTATACGGAGCCCTTATTCATAAATTCTTTATACAGCGTTTTCGCAGCGAAAACTGGTACAAATGAATGCTGAATGAAGGCCCCAAATGTGCTTGAAGTTAATCGGGCTCACCTTATAGAATAAAATGTAAGTTTCAATTGCACCAAATTGTATCATTACGCCAACAGATTAGCCATAAAATAGATAAAATAACAGGCAGACAGACCATGGTATTTATAATATTAGTATGCATATGGATGTTATAAAAAACCGGAATAATCAAGATATCCTTGGGACGGGGCGCGTGCGGGCGGCGTGCGCATGCGCCGACCGTAAGCGCCAGGTGACGCCGATAACATCTGTCGGACAGCCGGGTTTGATAACTCATAACAGAACGTACGTAACTTTACCGCGTGTGAAATCCATAGAGTTATTATACTAAAGTAAGGAAGACAGTCTAAAATATGCCATATTACAATAAAGAGAAAGCAAATGATGGTGTATCTATCTGTCTATCTTTTTATGTGTGATAAGACAAAGATGAAGAATACGAATTTCATCTTCCCTTCCATTATTTATTGTGACATTCTCACTATCTATACCTGCCTATAGGGAGCTATACTCCCCTACTCTAGTTCAAAAACTCTATGGTCTTTAAAAAAAAGAACTTTTATTTAAGTAAAATGAAAAATATGAAATTAATTAGAAACAACATTATTGCTTTCTCTCCCTCGCACCTGTTTAGTTGTACCGTATTTAGTTTTTAGGTAAAGGCGTGATAGGGTACGATCATTGATCTCTACAAATTGTGTTTATTTAAAAAACGTAAAATAATTCCTGTGGCTAAAATACTTCACTGAATCAACCGTTTTTTTATGTGGGGTGCTGAGGTAAGTCGGTACCTAAAATTACAATTCATGTCGTATTTTCACAATACGTACAACGCGTATTATATAGTATCTCAGACTCAGTCACAGGCTATCATTGATAATAAAAAGATATCTATTTTATATTAATGAAATATTTTAATTTAAGTCGAAAAACGTATTTGTGTCGACTCAGACGTGACATTGACGCCTAGCACCTAATGGAACTTTTCATTTAACTATCCTTGAATACTGTTTACGAGAATGAAATATTGGAATTCCCAAGAAGTTTTAATTCTAACCTACAAATTCCAACGTTCAAATTACTTGTATTTAATAAAAGGAAAGACGTATTGCCTTGGGCGTGACATTGATTAGATTTAAATAATAGCAAAATAACTGTGTGATTATAGTGTAATCCATTTATGGAATCTCGACGTTTTATTTTAAGGCCTGAATGTTATATTTCAGAATCAATGCTAATATTATACATGCGAAAGTCTGTCTGTCTGTCAGAAGGTTTAAAAGTTAAGCCACTTGAGAGATATTGATGAAATTCAAGCTTATACACCTCGCCAATATCCAGGCAGCGGGTACTTATAGCGTGATATATAAAAGTTGACCGACCGCCCGCACCTCAATCCCCGTTTTTGTCCTAACTCGTTTAACCGAGACGAGGACTCAGTTAAACGGTATGTCTATATTGATAATCATAGAAAAAATCTATCGCTCATTAAAACTTCCGTATTAGTTTCAATCTATTATGTCGCCTTAATCCCATTCGAGACGTAGGAAATCTCCGATTTAACTTTTATTAAAATATAGAAAACTTACACATTGCCTTTATGATTTTTTTTAGTTTTATACAAAAATATTGTAAATAACTGTAGTAACTACTTTAAGAATGTACAATGTTCCTACCTTTCACTACACATAGCTGTTCCAATGCAGATTGGTATGTCCAGATTATATTCGGATGATATCATATCTAACCACGTAAGTTAAAAATAAACTTAAAATAAAAAAAATACTTAATTTCTCTGTGTATTGCTTAAATTTCTAGAAATAAGAGACGTCGTTTAGTAAAGAGTTATTATCGGTTTGAAAGAACGCATACTATAACTCTAACAGCTGATAACTCTCTCAACTGTACAACATAAACAATGTAAACGACTAGTCATTAGAATGAAATACTTCGTACATTTCCAGAAAACCGATTCCAAATATATGTCACGTACTAACAGAACAAATTCTATAATTCAATAACGTCGAACAAGAATGTTATATTTTTAAATCTTCTAAAGCAAACAAACAATAAGTCTTTACATTAATATTTCATCTATTCTTAATTAAATTTTATCTAAAAAATTACGTCCAAAAAAAGATAAGATGTTTAATTAAATCTAGCGTCGAAATTATTTTCCTTCCGAGCTCTAAGGCTAAATTTATCGTTATTAAAACCATGAACAGCCATAACAAAACTAATAAAGAAATTAAAAACAAAATTAAAATTTATCGCTCCGGCTGTACTTTTTATCGTAGGTGAACTTAATGAGAGTATATCGCTCAGAGCGGCGTGCATGACTACAGGCGTATAACGTTAAATCATATAAAATCCAGTGTGAAACAAAATGCATAAACTCATTTCCGAACGCTTCCCCCTCACTCGCTATTACAGCTTTCTCACAAAAGGCAATTTCCATCATAATGCACAAAATTTGTGCGTAACCGATAAAATATATGTGTGTAAGTAAAGTAGCGGCCTGTTACAATCCCACTGCTGGGAATAGGCCTCCTCTCTCCGTTTCTGGAGAGAAGGGTTGGAGCTAAGACCTACCACGCTGCTCCAATGCGGATTGGTAGGTTACACATATCAATAGAATTCTCTAGGGATATGCAGGTTTCCTCACGATGTTTTCCTTCACCGAAAAGCGTGTGATAAATTGCAATTATCAATTAGACACATGAGTTTTAATAGGAAAACTCATTGGTGCCTGCCCGGGTTTGAACTCGTGTTCCCCTCGAAAGAGTCGCACGGTCTTACCGCTGGGCTATCACAGCTTATTAAGTGACTTAGTGGGGACTTATCATATGTGTGTACTTGTTACCAAATAATATGGTTACGTACATAAAATGTGTTCGTAATTATATTTCAGCGAGCATGCCGTAGAATCAATTAATTTTATTCTTATTTCAACATTTTATTATCCTATTAATCGCCTTAATGTAATATATTAAGGTTAACTTTACAACTGATATACAACGTATTTACATCGACCTATATGGCTTAAATGCTGGCAAAAGGCGATTGAATAGGTGTTATAAAATTGAATTCAAATTATCGTGAGTAGTATTCATGGTTTATGTATAGCAACCGGCTATACTCATGTCTTATTCTAGCATGCCCGACTAGTTTCGAGTCCATCTAGAGCCCTTATTCATGAGCTTTATACGGCGTTATTGTGGCGAAAACTGAGCGGCCGGGGACTTCTTGAGCTCGTAACTAATCGGGCTTACGCGACAGAATATAGCTGAATAAGTATAGCCGATTTATATACATAATTTAGGTGTTATAATATATCGATGTATACACTAATTAAGCCGTAATAGTTGATGAGAGCGCATATCATTTAGGATTAATCGTGAGTAAAACCCTGGGTGGGTATTTTTAGGTTTTGTGTAAGAATTTACGTGCTTAATTGATTGATAACTTGACATTTATAATTTAACATTCACTTTACCGTAAACGAATATATGGTAATCCATACTAATATTAAAATCCGTCTGTCTGTCAATCCGTTACGCTTTCACGGGTAATCCGCAAAAGCATTGCAGATGAAATACCCGACTAACATATAAAATAAAAAATTACCGTTTTTCTTTTGGGTATAGTATAAAACGATATAATTCATAATTGAGGGTAATTCTAAAATATTATGTAATTGAGAGTAAAGACGACATACTTGCCAGACTTCCAGGACTCGAACACACAAAAGATTGTTTTTAGAAAATGTTGTTCCTCGGCGGGAATTGAACCCACGACCAACGGGAGCTGAAGGCAGGGTCACTGTCAACTGCGCCAACGAGCAAGTCAATGCTCAAAAGGTGTACAGGTGAGATTTCTTAATACAGGAAATGATATCAAGTAAACTGAGGTAATTTCGTTATAAAGATTATACGTGCGCTCCATGATATACATATTAGTATTTAAATTGGTAATAAAAATGCATTAAGTTATGTAAGTACATTACTCGTTTTGTTTTTAAATAACCTAACGAATATCGATTTTCCGCTTCACAGACTCTGCATAATGTGTGCGGATGCTACTCGCAACACAACATACTTATAGCTGCAACCTTATTATAATTTGCTGGCGGCTTTCGTTAGGTTAAATTCAGTAAAAATAGTAAAGTAACGGCCTGTTACAATCCTACTGCTGGGTATAACCCTCCTCTTTCCGTTTCTGGGCATAAGGGTTGGAGCTGAGACTAACCAAGGTGCTCCAATGTGGTAGGCTACATAAAGTTTACATCTCCAGAAATTTCTATTTATTAGAGATATTTTCTTCGCGATAAGTAACAGCCTGTTACTATGCCCACTGCTGGGCTAAGGCCTCCTCTCTCCGTTTTTTTTGGAGAGAAGGATTGGAGCTAAGACCTACCACGCTGCTCCAATGCGGATTGGTAGGTAACACATATCCCCAGAATTCTCTAGAGATATGCAGGTTCCCTCACGATGTTTTCCTTCACCGAAAAGCGTGTGATAAATTGCAATTATCAATTAGACACATAAGTTTTTAACAGAAAAATTCATTGGTGCCTGCCCGGGGTTTGAATCTATTTCGTGTCTAGAGAGTCGCACTGTCTCACCGCTAGGCTATCACAGCTTTTTTGCTAGGCTATCACAGTTTTTTAAAAGTACAGTACTGTGACAGAAACTAGTCGAGGTCTCTCCTCTCTACTAGCCCTAAAACTATTTCAATACCAAAAGATCATATCGCTACGTTGCACCATTTATTTAAAGGATGATACCTCGTCATGAAAAAATGAAAGTATTAAAACTTATTATGAAAGCAGTAAAGTTGACGATTCAAAAGCACTTGTTTACAAGTTTACTTGAATAAAGAATATTTTGATTTGATTTACTTGAATAAAGAATATTTTGATTTGATTGATTTGATATACAATAAGGCTTAAAAGAGTAATTATATTTGTTAAATAACTCAGAATATTAAACCAACAACTGGTTTAAATTTCTATTTTATTTAAATTACCTTCCTGGATTTGTTAGAATCTGTGTTACGAAGAACCAGCCTTCACCCCTACATATGTATACTAGCTTACTATCAATACCAAGAAAAGTGTGTAATCTAATTGTATATGCGTGCAAGCGTGTGTATATGTATATATTGCATATGATTATTTGAGAGTGTATGTGAGCGTGTGTGTGTTTAAGTGAGATGTGAAAAAAGGTTACTAAACCTTTTTTTTGTCTTGCGAAGTCGAATAGACATTCCAAGACTAAAGACGTCTATTATAATAAGAATAGTTTCATGGAAATTTTGTAATCGGATGTCGGATAGGGGTAATCCTAGACATTCATGATTTTTTTAAATCTTTTAAATTAGTTTGTTATCTTAGACACCCTATTTTTTTTAAAGATTTATCATACGATCAATCCTAAAATTACTATGAATATAGTAAAGTAAGTAAAGTAAAGTAACAGCCTGTTACTATGCCCACTGCTGGGCTAAGGCCTCCTCTCTCCGTTTTTGGAGAGAAGGATTGGAGCTAAGACCTACCACGCTGCTCCAATGCGGATTGGTAGGTTACACATATCCCTAGAGAATTCTCTAGAGATATGCAGGTTTCCTCACGATGTTTTCCTTCACCGAAAAGCGTGTGATAAATTGTAATTATCAATTAGACACATAAGTTTTAATAGAAAAACTCATTGGTGCCTGCCCGGGGTTTGAACCTATGTCGTCTCTAGAGAGTCGCACGGTCTCACCACTAGGCTATCACAGCTTATACTATGAATATAAGTAGTATAAATAATTAGTGCATATTCAAATGTCCGGTATTAAAAGTCTATCAGTTGAATAATTAGAAAAAGGACGAACAAATTTTGTCACGTAAGAATTTTTTAAGTCGTTACGTTACGTTATTTTGCAAAATTCCATAATATAATCGATTATAGTAAATGATTTTATTATTACTTCATCATCCCCCTGCCCTTATCCCACTCTAAGTGGGGTCGACACAACATGTTAAAACATGTTGTTACATGATTTGGCTACGTATTTTACGACCGGCCGCCTGCCTGACGTCAACTTACCTTAGTCGTATTTTACGACCCCTCAGTAAGAAAGAGGGTGGTCTATTCTACTCAACTGGATGACCACACGGTGGGTCAACTTATCTTAGTCGCCATTTACGATACCTTGGTAAGAAATGAGAGTGGTCTATTCTCCTCAGCCGGATACCACACGGCGGGTCGACTTACCTTAGTCGCCTTTTACGACACCTCGGTAAGGAATGAGGGTAGCCTATTCTACTCATCCGGCTACCACACGGCTTGATTTTATTATTCATTATGTTATTATTTTTCTAGTTTTTTAGTCTAGTAATTCTAGAACTTGGAACTAGTAATTTAAACAATTATATTTTACCTTTACATATAAGGCTTATTACATAAACATTACATATAAGCCTAAACACGTCTAGCTATGACATAACTTTATATGAATGATATCGTAAACGTGCCGGTCACTGCGTGACCAGCTCTAATAGAAAAGGGCTTCTTTCATTGAGGCGTATCCTTAACCTTTACTTGTCATGAAAAGGTCATATCGCTTGTGCGAGACAGAGATATCTGAGATTGTGTATAATCGTTTGACGACCTTCCTAATTATTCTATTCATGCGCTAAATTCCCGCTTGTGTATTCGAAAAGAAATTAAAATGGCCTATAGGTGATTTGGAAGCTAAGTATTTCAGAAATTTAAGTAGGTCTCCGAGGCGGTCGATACATGCGGTGCTACCTATGCATTGAAGTAGTAGGTATTTACTTGGAATTCCATAATTTAAAAAGCGGTGACATACCTAATTATTTTGCTATCCTCGGCTTTTTTTAATTTATAAAAACGCGTTTAGTTCCTTACTTAGATTGCTGATGGCTCTACTTCATAATCGGCGATTACAAACAATTCAGCGCGAGCACGATCGTGTAGGAAGAATACTCGGCTGTATTATCATCATCTATAATCGCCTACAACCAAGTCCCTACTCTTCAAATGATTGTTGATCTGAGTGTTCATACAAATGTTCGTTTCGGCGATGCTACTTCGCTCGCCCGTCTCGCCCCGTGACGCATCAAACGCCGTTAGGTCTAACAGCATGCAGTTAATTCGGAAAAAATGTATGTCCGTATTATCATACGATACATGCAATCATATTCATTTATTTATTAATTCTTTTTGCATACCTGCAACCCGGGATATTAATCATCCCGGGTTGTAGGCGACCATAGACTAATTGGCGAGTACAGCCGAATAATCCGTTTACACGATCGTTCTGATTATTTTCTTTGTTTGTCTTGTCACGCCGCACATAGTTTATACACGATAATGTAATTTTATTCTATTCATTTAAAAGATAAATATTGAAATGTGAATGCCGCAATTCCATAATATAACAGATATGTAATTCAAAACACTGAAATATATTTAATGAAGAGCCTTGTAAATGTGGTATGCGTCGATGTTATTGCTCAATTAGGTAATATTAATGATTCTTGTGAAAATATTGTCATCACAAATATTGTGGTTGAGATATCGTACATTATACAAAACGGTTTGGTTTTAATGTTTATGTAAGATGTATGTACTATATATGGCTTTTATTTACACACTCTACAAACCAGATCTTTTAAGTTACAGAGAGTTACTTTAGTTTGTTATTTTAATTATTATGAATGTTACAAAAATTATGGAATGGTTCGAAGAGGGTTAATATACAAAATATTTACTTTTTTTGAATTATTACGTTAAGTTAATAATAAATTTCACTTAATAATTATGAACTGTTAATTCCATTTAATAATAAAATAAATATGAATCTATATTTTTTATCTTACTTTTCTATGTATCTGAGAAGCAACCGTAGAACATATTTTTATTAAACTGTTCCTAACTTACTGTCATATTTGCAAAATAATTATAAATTTTCCGGCTATTCTCCTGTCATTTTAACTAATGTATCCTATCTAAGTACTTAAAAATAAATGAGAAAGAGGATTTGCAAATTTATTAATTGACTATTAGCAAGGAACATCCAGAGTATATGATATTAGAAATCATTAAGAGACTAATTTTAAGAATAAAATGTTTACCAATGAGTACTAACTACTATGAGAGATCCAAACGGAACAAGACGAAATATGTAAATCATCATCCTCCTGCCCTCATCCTACTATAAGTGGGCTCGGCACAACATGTTAAAACATGTTGTCACGTGAATTGGTTACGTATTTTACGACCGGCCGCCTGCCAGACGTCAACTTACCTTAATCGTATTTTACAACACCTCGGTAAGCAATGAGGGTGGTCTATTCTACTCAGCAACCACACGGTGAAAGACAAAATATGTAAATGTTTGTTAAATACGAGTATAAATAGATTTTACAGCGATTAATTCCATCCAGAATGAATTTAATGGATCTATTTAAACTTACGGTTAACAGACTGAATAGACATGACTACTTACTTTCATACAGAACATGGCCACGAGCAAATGCACTTTTTTAAAATTTCCTTATTTCCTTATTTTGTCCTTATTTTTATTGATAACACTACTTTTCACAAATCATCATCAGTTTCAGTTTCATCTTTTATTCTTTTTTTTTTAATATTAAACTATTTTATTGTATATGTCAATTTTTATAAATATCAAAATTCATCATCAGCCTTCTACTCTTATCCCATTCTGAGTGGGGTCGGCACAACATGTTCCAAACATGTTGTCACATGATATGGCTACGTATTTTACGACCGGCCGCCTGCCTGACGTCAACTTACCTTAGTCGCTTTTACGACACCTCGGTAAGAAATGAGGGTGTTCTATTCTACTCAGCCGGATACCACACGGCGGTATATATATCAAAATTATCGGTGTCAATTTATTTATTTACTATCTCAAGAACCTCTCATCGAGTAAAGTAAACCTCTTTCATTATTTTCTTAGCCTTCTCTAACATTTTCAAGTTATTAATAAGAAAACTATTACCGATATTATAAACAAAAATATAAATGAAAAATGTACTTACCTTGAATCTAAATATAAAAATTTAGAAAAAAATATAGAACAGAGGAAACGTATTAATGATAACATAAAGCCTCAGTAAACTACAATATAGATAATACGTCGTATTTCACGATTGTGTATGTTGTTATACATACAAATAAGCTCCCAATAAACTTTTGTCCCTTGAAAGCAAACTGTCAACTGTTCCAAATAGCTACCCGAAGCTTTGTAAACAACGAGAATAGTAATGTTACCAATCGTAATGTTGATACAACAGTTTATCTCATTTGGACTAACATGGGTCACCTTTAAAATTTTGATTAGTTTTGATTTAACAATACGACAACTTTGAGTCGAAACATTGATTCTTGTATGTTAAGATTTTTATGGTCCATTTAAAAGCTACAAAAAATATTTATCTCAATTAAGGTGTCGTTTATAAAAAAATGAAGGTTAATGAAATGAAGAAATAAATTGTAAAAGGTATTAAAAAATGTTGTAATAAATAAATAAATGCATTCGATGAGCTCTATTTAATTATTATCATGATATTAAAATTACTGAAGTATGGTAAATTTTAGATCAGTCGGATGTCAGAAAAACGAAGCGAAGGCTAATAAAACTAAAAACTTTACAAAATCAATTTCTACGAAGGTACAATTTTAAGTTATTTTTCCATGAACTATTGTTACGTAAGATAACTATTGTTAGAGTTTATAGGAGGAGAATATGCTATATGGATACAAAATGCATTCATAATATTTTCATTTCCATCTAAGCATGCTAGTAATTCACATCAAAATATTTGACGCTACTGATTTTACTTTACAATAACTCTTTACGGTCTGTGAAGGCTGCCTTTGATGCCCCCCTTCATGTCCAAAAACAATGGCGTCGAAGAAGAACTCGGTATATATATTATGGTGATGGTGAACGAAAAGATATCAAACAGAGCAGTACAAGCAGTTGCAAACAAGAGCAGCTTGATTCAATTCGATAACTATGAGTCACAGAAGTAATCTACACTGATAAATATACTTAATTATGACACGTCATAGTTTCGTTTGAATTTTATTAGTCATTTATACTCAGAAAAAAAATCGTTTAATCGAGGGTGCAAGCTTACGTGGGGTGGGCTGCGAAATGACCTCAAAACCAACAATTTAACTCCTATGCTTTTGTTATAGCCTAGCAATTATATTGATTGGATTCATACATATAATTAGCGGATTAAGCCCAGTAAGGTACGGTAAGGTAACAATTACAAATAGATTTCACAGTAGGCTTATACGAGTATAATAATGAGGAAATTTCTTTTCTTAACAGCGAATTTATTGTTATCTTTGGAATTAAAAAAAACCCGGGTGATGCAGAATATTCTAATACGGTTCAAAAGTTTTTATAAATGAGTATCCTTACTATTATTATAAATGCGAAAGTCTGTCTGTCTGTCTGTCTGTCTGTCTGTGTCGTTTTCACGGCCAATCCGCTGAACAAATATCGATGAAATTTGGCCCAATTGTTCCTTATACACCGGGGTAACATCTATATGTTATAGAATGCTATAGAAATCTTGTTAGAAATAATTTAATCCTCAGTTATAAAAAATGTACAAAATAATGTAAATAAATGTACGTTTACGTTATTCCTTGAATTGTTATAACGCGTCGCTCATATTTCAGTAAACTTCTGGCAGTCCCGAGATCAACTCGAACCTAATGGCATCTTATCCTCTAGTGAGAGATGAAGTAGCTTCAGTAAAGATCCTTTTTTGATATATATTTATTGTCTGAACCAACACTTGGGAGATTAATGCGACAGAATAAAAAAGAACGTCTCTAAACATTACGCGAGTTATTCAATTTACTAATTAAATCTCTAGAAATATTATCTGTAAAATTGCGATGTACTGATGAAATTTATGAAGCACATGAAATCCATTATTGACTGGCCCGTTGGCGCCGTGGGTAGTGACCCTGCATTCAGCTCAGCGGGTCGCGGGTTCGATTCCAGCCGAGGACCAATATTTTCTATAAATAAATTGTTGGTTCTTCAAGCCTATGTGTGTATTTGTATTTAAGTATGTATTTAAACTTATATATGTAGTATATCTACCAGTTGTCCGTCACCCATAACACAAGTATTAAGTTACTTACTTTGGGGACGGGGGTAAATGTCCCATATATTTATTTATTTATTTATTTATTATGTTGTGTGAATATGCTATTATAATGTTCGTTATGTTATGCCGTATTGTAACTACAAAATTTAGGATTTTATATAATAGATTCAATGCAAAAGTGACTTAAGTAAGGAATCGGATTGACTATGTTGTTCTAGGCGTTGGTCTGACTTACAGGCCTCCTTAGGGTGATAATCCTCGAAATTAATAGATATTCTGCGCTCTACTCTCTGCATTTTTCAGCCTCGATAATGATCTTACGTTCATTAATCCCGCCTGGAGATATTGTTTAAGATGTTAGATCTAACAGCATATTTAAAGCACAAATAACTCTGGAATCAAAAGCATATTTGTCGGTTATTACAACTAGTAATGCTGTATCTCATGTTCCTATTCCACTGTTAGGGCAAAGGCTTTCTGTCTCCTTAGAAGAGACTACTTCACTAAAGTAACATGTCTTATATGTGACCCAAAATCAAGATCAACGCAGGACACGAAGCCCGTTCTTATTAGGTCACCTTCACAAACTCGTCACGGTTTTAAATGGCGCATTAAAATAACAAACGATGTTTAGGGACTTATTTAAGCTTTTGCCATGAATATACTCTGTTGCAATCTAAAATGGCAAATTACACTTCATTGTTGTTCAGCATTATGTATTCATGAAACATAACTTGCTATTATATTTTGTTGGGGTACATAATAAGATCTGATGGTTTGCGCAAAGCTCGTTCACGTTCAATATGTATTGCATTTTCATATGAAGTAATTTGTGTTTTATCTAAAATTTGATACGAATGATAAGATAAAACTTTATGTCATAAACTGTATATAGTTGCATTTAAAAGTCAAATGGAAAAGTTAATGAGCTTGCAGCGATCCAATTGAAATATTGACTTTGCTAAGTACAGAGTATGATTTCTGAAACACACGATACTTTTTAATTATAACATTTTTGAGAAACTCTGGCATTAGAACCCGATGAGAAAATGAAACTCACAGTTTACATTATCCTTACTTATGTTATAAATGTGAAAGTCTGTCTGTTATGTTTTTACGGCGAATCCACTGAACTAAATTCTATGAAATTTGGCACAATTATTCGTTAACACCAGGGTAGCATATAGGCTAAAAAATCCGGTTTTTTTCTATGGAAAAAGCTGGAGATTGAGGAACGCCGTCTATAATTAATATACCAAGGTTTTTTTTATTCACTATGTGTCAAAGTATGTAAATTAAAGAAGTAGGTTCTATATTATGTTGTTTGCCTTACGTCAAAAAAGTTCTTTTAAGAAAGTTTTTATATATTTCGGTTTTTGTTTATTGGATAAATTCAATTCAGCTATTTTAATAACTATTTCATGTAAGTTGTACGGGTTATTTACTAAAATTTAATTATTTTTAATTATCTCTAAATTAATGAAAACGATGAATCTCTGATCTGATTTTTGTGATGGAGATATTTTCAGGGTGAGAGAGTGAAATTTACAGTTTATTCCAAGACTACACCACGCAAACGAAGCAGGTAAAAACTACTTGTATGTATTTGCGTTCGATTACATTAATCTCTCTCACATTTCCTACTTATTTAGAATATCTCCGATCTAGATGCTGCTGTGGCTGCTCTGTTCTCCCTTAACCCTCCTCTTCCCAAAGCTCATTCCCTTCCTCGACCCGAATTTCCGCCTATTCGCGATATCGTATTTTATTTTTCCATAGTATCCACTAATTTCTATTTTGTATATCCAATCTTACACTTCTCTACTTTTACTAGAGTTGTGTGATATTGTAAGGGGTCAGAGACATTTAAAATTCTTGCGTTAAATTTGCGTTAAAATTAAATTTGAGACTATAATTAGATAAATCATATTTTTACTTCTCAACAAATCGCTTTAATCTTCTGTCTTTTAAAGATATGATAAGCTCATTTAATTTCAGCGTATTTTCATACGATACTTCGAGTATGTAATATCAATACTTCGGCGTACAATCTTTGCTAAAAAAAGTCAGCTCAACAGAAAACATCATATATTCCGGTTTAAAAACATCAGAGATTCAGACAATATTATTTCCTAAGTAAACCTCGGGGGAGTTGAAACCGGGGCCTTTTGAGTATAGGTCGAACAAGCTGCTCATAACGAAATTTAGGTGGCCTGTATTATCACAAAAACATCCCTATTGTATATATCCATTTTTTGTAAGAATATTTTTTATCAATAGGTATTTTGTATACGAACAAAAACAAAATTCTACCTATTCGTTAATAAAAAACTTTTGTTTAAATTTTTTCCTTTTCTCTAATATGAGAAATTATCCTCAATATAAACCTGTTTCATGAAAAGATATAAAAACTGTATAAGAGTTAAAAAACATAAGAATTTATTTTTGTTTTTTTCTAGAGTATAATTCAAAATATACAACAAAATCCTATTTAGCTCCAGTACAGCTTAACATAATAAAATAAATAGCTTTTCCAAATCAATAATAATTATCATACCTCCCCTTTTTCTTAAAAATCATATAATTAATAACTTGAAAGGGAATATAATTATTAACTTGGAACGGGGACGGGCCCTAATGTGGGACGCAACATGCGTTGATACGTTAGCCTCGTCCCATATCAGGGAAACGGCGTCCAGACCTGGAGCTGCGGCGGAAATGGCCGAATCGGGCAAGCGGCGAAAGTATGCATCTCTCGTTGAGAGTTATATATTTGTGCCGTTTGCAGTTGAGACCCTAGGGCCATGGAGCCAAAGTGCAAAAAATTTTTTATCCGTTTTAACACCTCGGTTGATCGCCTCTTCGGGTGACAAGAGGGCTGGCTCCTTTTTCGCACAAAGAATCAGCTTAGCGATTCCACGTGGGCATGATTTGTATAGTAGTAGCGTGTAAGTAATTTAAGATAGATATAACTTGTATATATTTGTTATAAATAAAAATAAAAACTTGAAAGGAATATAATACTCTAAGTTTACATACGGCAATATTATTATGTTTAGAATTCTAATGAGTTATTAGTTATGTAGTTATGTTGTACAGTAGATCAAATTTATCGATAAAATATTATACGGGAAGGCTGCGTAAATCACATTTATTGATAAGGTTAATCAAATGGGGCGGGTGAATTCAGCAACAGGAGGGCGGAATGGTGATTCAGTGGTGGCCGCTTAGTCTCACTCTGGCGTTGTTTGCCGCGCTCTGAGCACGTCATACGAACGGGCGCTGTCGGCTCACTCGTAAACTTTCACGACTAAGTTTCGTACCGAAGAAAAGTGCGGTGTGCTCTGAATGGAATTGGATGCAATTTATGCAGTGCTCTGTGATAGAATCATTACGTGATTTCGAGTTCGGAAAACTTTTGTATAATGAGACGATTTTGTTGGAGGATTTTTTCTGTAAAGTGAATTATGGGTAAGTACACTTATTAATTCATATACTATATCTTATGTGACTTATTTCAGCTTTCGCTATAGTCCTACATCCTAGTCACGCCAGATGAGACCAGGCACGTTATGGAATTTAGCACAGCTTCCACCGAACTGTCTTCCGACGTAGGCACGGACCCCCACTAAGTCACTTAATAAGCTGTGATAGCCCAGCGGTGAGACCGTGCGACTCTTTCGAGGGGAACACGAGTTCAAACCCGGGCAGGCACCAATGAGTTTTTCTATTAAAACTCATGTGTCTAATTGATAATTGCAATTTATCACACGCTTTTCGGTGAAGGAAAACATCGTGAGGAAACCTGCATATCTCTAGAGAATTTTAGGGATATGTGTAACCTACCAACCCGCATTGGAGCAGCGTGGTAGGTCTTAGCTCCAATCCTTCTCTCCCAAAACGGAGACAGGAGGCCTTAGCCCAGCAGTGGGCATAGTAACAGGCTGTTACGTACGTTACGTACGTACGTACACTTATTAATAAGTTACTTAACTTATCACACAATTTTGAAAAGCTTATTTTAAAATAAAACATTTACTGTATTATTATTTGTGTGCATAAAGATATTTAAAGAATACATTTTGTTACACTTCTGGGCTTTTTATTCACGAATTTTATAAACTTAATAGATAATGCATGTATTAAGCAATTGAAAACAGTAATTGTGTTAACTAGTTAAGTTGAAAATTACTTAATTTATGTTATATTCTTTTGTACAATATACTTGTGGGTATACATTAACGTTTTTAAACTAATTCGAAACCAATATTGATTTCCAACTACGAAGTAAATATTCACATTTATTCACTCGACAGCTAATAACTAAATATTATTTAATAATACTCTAATGGTAAAAAAATATTTACCATAAAATAACAGTGATAAAATATTTCACCCCATTCAGTAAAATAACCATATTGGTTTTGACTAGAATAAATGTCAATGTAATATGACTCAGACAGGTATTATAATAAGCTGATATTAATTATTCATTTTGGGTAACAGAGTGTATGGCAGCCGAAAGATTAAAAGGGAATATGCATTATGGTTTGAATGCATAATAATTTGGGAGCGGAGATAATAAAATGAGGCGCGGTTAGTTTGCGTTTCATAAAATTAACAATGTATTTAATGCAACAGAATTTTAATGTTGTATTACTTTACTGGGAAATAGCTATTTTCTATTAAAAATGTTAGAGTTTATATAAAAATTATGATATGGCGAAACAATATGATTTTGTGGTGAGGCAATTTTAGCTCTGCCATTCATTACAGCAGTTTAAAGTAACCATTAAAAGGAGGCTGATATTAAAAGCCTATTACATACTGTTGAGGATTACAGCTTCGACAAAATTTGTATTCTTTAAATAAAATTAAAAAATTAACATTCAAGTTAAAAATATTCTTTATCCAAGTAAACTGGTAAACAAGTGATCTTGAATCGTCAACTCTGCTGCTGTTTCGGAAAGTTGGTCCTAGAGAGAAGAGCCAAAAGGATCCTCGACAGTTGCTCTTTTCAAAATATAATTCTGGTAACTAGTTATATTTAGTCATTACTGTCTTGTACAGGGTCGAAGAGTAGTCACAGTAGCAGAAGAGTATCCACGCATTCTTATCATCTATGCAATTCTTAATAGTGAAGTAGGCTCTCGGTATTGGCCTCCTTTTAACAGTGTTTTTAAACTGCTTTGATAGGAAAACTAAAATTGATTGCGGAATTTCGTTAACGAATCTTTTACCCATCTTATAACCATTAAAACGTAAACCTATGATTAATAAAAACATTGCTATATAATTATTTTCGCTACGCTTTGAAAACTTTGAGGTTCAAATCTTTTAAGTAGAAATTTCTTGAAATGTAAATATAACGATAAACTTTGTATTCGTATAACAAAAGCTTACCTTTGTTTTCGTTCAACCATTTCCATTATGCGACTTTCAAAAGTTACTAAACATACTTTCTTTATTAATGAAAAAAAGGAGTTCACTATTATAATTTCTATCTAATTTCCCCATAGTGTTATGTAAAGTAATTTTTATCATTTCTTTATGTCAAAAGCTAGTAATTAAGTATAATTTAGATTGATAAAAATTTAATTATATGCAACTGTCAGCAGTTCACCGGTCAAAATTTCGCTTTTGACATAGAATATCACAATCTTATTTCGAGTATGGTACAACAAATTCCGCTATATTAATTATTGTAACAAATAGATAATTAATAAGCTAGACCACTTGCGGAACACCCCTTGACGAGTGGCAACACCAAAATCCCTTGCACTTTTTAGTAAAAACCAAAGGCGGCGGAAAACTTTTGTGCAGGACTTGAGTTCGGAAAAGTACTCATACAATATCAGTTCTAACGGCGAAAGGGTTAAAGACACTTAAGGCTTGGAGTGGGTTTAGTGAAAATGCATCACACTTATCAACACCCTTTAAACACTTGCGTTCACGTATTCGTCGATCAGCTTCGTATATCAGCTTAGAGAGTTCGTTTTTTTATGGCAAGTCATACTTACATACATTTGTATACAAGTAGGGGACTTGGTTTAGGCAGTTGGCGTCCCTTCTGATACTCCAAGATAAGCCAACGTCAAAATAAAACGCAGTACAGCGTTTTATTTTGACGTTGACGTTTATCCCGATCTTTTAAATTTATGGACGGTTTTCGAATTGCATATTTGCGACTATCCATAATAATATTATGAATTCGTAAGTTTATCATAACTAATTTGACTAATAATTATGAAATTTGGAATTTGGAAAATTGGTAAAAACACGTTTCGTTATTGAAGGTATTAAAACACTTACGTTGGCGCGAACAAAGTTACGGGTATAACTGGCTATTTACAATTGAAAAATATATTTGGCTATATTTGTAGCTAACCTGGTAAATTATTAGGTGTATCGGAGTAGAGTAAAACATTTTTATTCATTTTTTTGCACGACGATGCTCCCATAAGATCTGTGTGCAGTTTTCAAGGGAAGCTGCACCCTTTCCTAAAGCTAGAAATATTTGACATGTTTTGGTCACTAGGTGTTATCGTTTAGATCTATTATGCAGAGCTAATGATGCTGCCTTGTAAAATAGTAGTGACCCTACTACTAGGGGTCACTACTACCCTATTTCTATTAGGGGTATGGAAACAAAAAATGTACTCCTGTAGTCGTGATTATTAAAATGTGACTATAATTTGCTTTAAGATCATTAATCATTTTCCATAGTTTAAAAAAATACCTTTATCTCTCATTTTATGAATTCAAATTCAAAATTCTTTATTTAAGTAAACTTGTAAACAAGTGCTTTTCAATCGTCGACTCTACTGCTATTTTTATAATCTGTATAAGTAAAGCAGCCTACGACTATCCCATTTCTGGGAATAGGCCTCCTATCTCCGTTTGTGGAGAGAAAGGTTGGAGCTAAGACCTACCACGCTGCCCCAATGCGGATCTGTCGGTTACACATATGTCCAGAAATCTCTAGAGATATGCAGGTTTTCTCACGATGTTTTCCTTCAAAAGCGTGCGATAACTTGCAATTATCAATTAGACACTTAAGTTTTAATAGAAAAACTCATTGTAGCCTGCCCAGGGTTTGAACATGTGACCACCTCGAAAGAGTCGCACGGTCTCACCGCTGGGCTATCACAGCGCTGGGCTGATTATAATCTGTATTACACAAAGAATGTAATAAATACTCAACTTTTATGGGATACGGGATTTAGTGATTCATGCGGACAGCCTCAGGCTGTCTGTGGTTTATGCGAAACATCGACCTCCATAAAGAGCACGACCTTCCTATTATCAGCTTATCTTTATAAGCGCTTCTCAGCTATTTGACTGGCGCAATGTGGTATTAGTTCGATTCCCGCGGGAACAACATTTTGTAAAAATATTTTTTTGGTTCTTCGAGTCTCGGTGTATTTATTATAAATAATATTATGTGAATATACTTACCATTTATCTGTTCTCCATAATACAAGTATTTAGTTACATAATTTGTGGATGGACGACCATGAGTGTGTAATTGTCCCATTAATTTATTTATTTTATATATAATAGTTTTATACACCCAAATCTACTCTTATCAGTATTTTCAGTTACTATAAGATTGACCCAATAATAATAATATATATAACCACCTTAAAAGCATCCTTCAAGACATTTATACTAAACTAGCGGATCGCACTGGCTTCGTCCGCATGGAAATCATTATGTCACACGATTTTTCACGAGTAAATCCTGACCCCGCGGAAATTTAAACATAATGTTCTATTCACTTAAAACTTCGTCAAGAATTGCATTATGTTTTAGTAAAAACCTTACAAAAATCCGTTTGGTACATTTTGAAACAACTTATCACTTACATACACAGATAGCTTTTGACGACTTTGTTTTAAAATACGAGTATGTATAGATAATTGTAAAATTGTCTATACATACTAGTTGTTGTCTATACATACTAGTTTATACTATCTAGTTGTCGGCTACGGTAAGCATAGAGGCAGAGATCTTTCAGTGACCTTTAAGAGTAATCAAGAACCATGGTTTCGCTAACGGTTTGATCACGTTTTACGCTGCTCTGAAAAACCATTATTTCAAATGAATAATAATTACAAAATAATAGCTAACTTTTGCATTGTTAAAAGTAATTTTCTCTTAACAAGTTGTCTGACTTCCGCAAGTAATAACAATGTTTGCAATAAAACAAGTTGCAGAAAACTGTTTAACGCTTGTTCGTGAACTCTAATTAACTTTGAGACTTAAAAGGTTTGGACAATATCTATTGTTAAATAATGAGCGCTAATAAAGCAAGTATATATAATACAAATCCATACTAATATTATAAATGTGGAAGTGTGTCTGTCTGTTATGCTATCACGGCAACTACTTGAACAATATTGACGTGTACAACTAAGAGTATTTTCATAAACGTTTTTGATCCGTTCAGATAATTTAATCAAATCAAACTAATCTTTTATTCAAGTAAGCTTACAAGTACTTCGGAATCGTCAAGGATTAATTAGATTTAATGAAGTTTCGGAATGTTGCTCTTACCAAGAAGAACCAGCAAGAAACTCGGTGGCATATATATATTTTCTATTTATTTCTGTTATATATTATATATTTCTGTAGTGTCGGCACAACATGTATTAAACATGTAGAATGATTTGGCTAGGTATTTTATGATCGGCCGCCTGCCTGACGTCAACTTATCTTAGTCGCCTTTTACGACACTTCGGTAAGAAATGAAGGTCGTCTATTCTACTCATCCGGATACCACACGGCGGATATATTAACATATACTATATAATAATGACACTTTAAAATTAACTAAGACATTTTGCAAAGATGACATTGCCATAGTATAAAACTGTGTTTCATATGCCATACTCACAGTCAAAAGCAATTAAATTAATATTATAAAAACAACAATAAAATATTACAATAAAGAAAGTGTGTATATGTGTGAGTGAGTGTGGTCTTGTACTATTGTGTTGAATGTGTGAGCGTGGTGTGTGATGAAACGGAAAGTCATTAAGTCATTGGCATTAAGTCTTCAGTTTGTTGATAATTCATTTGCTGTTATCAAGACACAATTTTACCTTTTTTTCAAATGTTTGATCAATTCTTATACTATATCTTTTTATGTAAGAGGTCATGAGGTCTCCTATATAAAACCTTTCTCTTAGACTTACAAACTTGACTTTGATAAATCGTGAATAAAAAAACCTTAAATTAAAAACCTTAATAATAATAGACGGCGTTTTTTAATGTCATCCTATTTCTGTTGAATTTACAGGATTATCAAATTTCATCGATATTGGTTCAGCGGATTGGCCGCCAAAACGTGACAGACAGACACACAGACTTTCGCATATACGATATTAGTAAGGATTTAAGTACAGTCTACTAAAAGTTCAGTTGAAGACATGTTTGAGGTTCAAAATACTTTTATTTTTACAGGACAACATAAACTTGTTAACTAGGCGGCCGTTAATCCTTTTATGAGACTATAAAATTGAATCGATGACAAATACAATCACGTTTTGTAGGATTACTCTTGGTCGTGACATTTTTTGTAACATTTGTTTTAATTTTTATTTTGCTACGATTAAAATAGTATCACCAATGTCTAAAAATAATATATAGGTAGCAAATAAATGCACTAGGTAATGTATATATCGTTACAGTAAAAAACAATCGGTTGAAAAGAAATTTAGTTTAAACCTATGGTCGGTGCTCACTAGAAATATTTATTTTGTAATAAAACTCCCTTTACTTCACACTATTTATTGAAATACTTATTGACAATCTCTTATGAACTAGTCCGACACGACACGCATCCACCATCTTTTCTGCTTTTCTTCTTTTTCCATCTTATTCGAAAGTAATACCAACATATAGAACTTTATTTTGAGACAACAATTTATAATAATAAATAATATCATGTTAACCAACATTTAAGACCTAACAATTTTATTCGAAAGATTTCTTTACCTTGTCGAACAATTAATTATGGTTTCTTCCAAATTTTATTAATAAACTTATAATAAATCATACGTTTTACATAATTATGTGGATTGCAATTTTTTACACAACTCGTCACAAATCTTAAATTACATTCCATGAAAATGTCCTTGGGTGTTTACTGGAAAACATTTTCACTGAAAGCCTGCAAAAGTTTGCGAACGTTTGAAAATTCACCGTTAATCATTTCTAGGTACGCAACCTACCAAAGTCAGATCCAGTTACATATATTGCTTTTTTAATAGATCATAAAATAATTCCACGAACAATTTTTATAGCTCGCTTTACTTTTATAGACAAACGAGGTCGAAAAATACATTTAACGAGGGTAGTGTAACCTATTTTTTACAGCTGGTATACCCATAGCAGTACAAAGCCGTAAGTGCCCAGGTTTATTTGGAATTCATTCTTTGGGTTACTTTAGTTTTTCTTTAACATTTTAAATTTACGAATAATGGTGAAGCGTCTATAAATCTAGTTATTTATTTATAAGTCTAGTTATTTAAGCTACATCGATTGCCCCAATACTCCACGACGCCAAAAAGTACAGTAAATTAAACATTACGTGTAATGTATAAAAAAGGTACTTAAAGCTTTAGTAACTATACAATCGACAAAATTTTTTTTTTAATTTTTTAATAATGAGGGACAAGCTTCTAATAAACACTTCGTAGAAAAGAAATGAAAATTTATCCTACAATCTTTTCCTGATACATGCATAGTGGCAGCCCATATTTATTTATAAAATGCATTACAAAATGCCTTTGGCGTCTAAAATATATCTATTTGAATTATATTAACAATATTTATTTGAAATGTCTGACACTGCCTTTGATATAAAGGCGCCGGCGATCGAGATTGCGGGCTTCGATGTTTACAGCTTACGCCCTTTTTGTCTTAAAACAAACTGCATTGGAAATTGTTATAGCTCGCCTATTCTGTACAGTGTCGCTTTCTCAAAGCTTAGCTGTCTAGTCCTCGTATCGGTTAATAAAATCGTCCTCCACACAAAGGATTTATTGACCCGAGGGAGTTTACCAATAATTCTGTAGCGTCTAAACATGTCGTGCGTGTTTCTCAAGCGGTCAATTGATTAAACGAAGCAATTAAGCAATCAGTCGTCAATGGCTGCGGGTTCTCGCAAATGAGCGTCTGCGCACATAAGCTTGTTAGTATTAGCTCTTTGTACACTCGCCTTTGAACTGTCGATGAGCATTCTTTAATGTTACAGCTCTGATATAGACTGCGATAAGTTCCGGGAACACAATCGCCTGATTGTTGAACTTCAATGAGTTCAGATGTAGTTGTTATTTGGTTTTAAGGATAGTAGGTGTAGTATTTGTGAATCTATTGTATTTCTTATCTATGATATAGGTGTTGGCTTTGTATCTATTACTTGTCTATGGTAGAGTGGAAAGATAGAATATTGTCTCTGCTATACGCGGGAGTGGGAAGGAAAGGTTCGTAATAGTTAAATTCGAAAACGGTAGACACTAGACAGTTGGTCTCTGGACTTGGAAGCGGATACACTTACGATAAGCGCGTAGTACAGAGAAGTACTACAGTAGGATATCATTGGTCTTAGATAGAAATACAGTGATCTGGGACAGATACCAATGCTAGAGTAGGATATAGACTACTACCTACCTATAAAAATTATCAAACTTAAAAATGTTTTACACGGCATTGTTCATCTAATCGGTAAATATTATAGGCAATAAAGCTTTTCCGGTAAGGTATTATCGAAACTTTACGAGAATAACTCCTTTTCTGGGTATCAGAAAAGATAAGTTCATTCGATTTAACCGTGAATCGTCGTGCGACCCGATTCTGAAACTAAGGAAATAAAGTAAATTTGTCCATACAAATCAATGACAACTATTTTTTTGAAGCGCTTACTAGTACGCGTAGTACTACTAACACAATTTTCAAATTCAATTATTATTATTTTCTCTATGTTTCCATTAACTACTACGACGTCAGCCAAAAGTAAGTAGTCCAAGCAGATGAAAGCGTGGGTAATTCAGAAAATTTCAATACAGACATAAAATACTGAAAATAATAAAAAACGTTCGCTATTTTATCGCCAATCAAGCAAAATAATTAATGACTTTTTGAGAATAGTAAATTTTATATAATAATGAAAAAGGCTCATGCAGCGTTAAAAATAGCAATAGATATATATAAAACTTGAAAGGCTCTCTGATTCATAAAAGCGTTTCAAACTACTGCTACTTAAGGAACGATTGTAAATCACGCCTTTCAACTCCATTATTACGTATATGGTTTGCGGGTTGTGTCGACCCTCCAAAGCCGAAGCGACCATTCCGTAAAGTTTACCGTACAAATCTTTAAAGTGGACTTGCTGCCAAATTTCGTGCACAAACTCCGGTCTAGACGTAATTTAAGACATTCTGTCCGACCTAAATTGCGTTCTTTAGTGGCAATTTACTGACAAATCCTAATATATCAAAACAACTTTGTTTAGTTTGTAAAATCTTTGTATGTTTCTATACTAAAATTCCGCAATCAGTTTTAGCTTAACAGCAGTTTAAAAACACTGTTAAAAGTAGACTAATACAGAAAGCCTAAATAAAAAGCCGTTTGTACAATATTATTACATAGATGATAAGAATGCGTGGATACAAGATAATAATGACGGGCTGTAACTAATTATAAGAATTATATTTTGAAAAAAGCAACCGCCGTGATTCTACCTGGTTTCTCTCGGTAAGAACAGTTTTCCAAACCAGCCGTAGAATTGACGATTCAAAAGCCCTTATTTAAAAGTTTACTTGAACAAAGAATAATTTGAATTAAATCACTTTACTTCTACATATAAAGCTGTGGTACCCTAGCGGTGAGACCGTGCGACTCTTTCGAGGGGAACACGAGTTTAAACCCGGACAGGCACCAATGAGTTTTTCTATTAAAACTCATGTGTCTAATTGATAATTGCAATTTACCACACGCTTTTCGGTGAAGGAATACATCGTGAACAAACCTGCATATCTGTAGAGAATTCTGGAGTGTAAATATGTGTAACCTACCAATCCGCAATGGATACCGCACTGGTAGGTCTTAGCACCAACCCTTCTCTCCAGAAACGGATAGAGGAGGTCTATTTCCAGCAGTGGGATTGTAACACGCCGCTACTTTACTACTTTACTTCTACCATAATTAATTAATTTCTTCAGAATGGATTATTAAACACAGAGAGAAGCGTAGCGGGAAGCAAACAATGTGAATGTATCTCTTTGGTTTGAAACTCAATCACTTATGCTGTTGACAGTTAAATCCGTCATGTCACCAAACTCCATTCTATAGAAGCTGATAGTGACGTTATCGTTAGTCATTTGGTTTCAATCCTTTACGTATTCAGTTGCAGATATTACTACATATTTAGTTTTTTAACCGCAATCCTGTAATTTAGATAATGTTTGAGATATTTTATGCGCCTTGATACCATTTATGCATAACCTCTTTTGGAACTGATTTTAGGTTATATTTGCAGTTACATTGTGTAGTGTATGTGAATAAGAATAGAAGTTTTGATGGAAGGTAGATTCATAATAAAGGAGGTTCTGTCGTCTCATGCCTGCACACCGCGCGTTATAGTAGTGGGGCGAGGGAAGAGAATTACTCACTTTCACTACGACCACGGGTGAGGACGGACGCGCGTGCGGTGTGTGAAGCAGAGAGCCGATATAACGCTGTCGGGTGGAAGTACGAACAGTACATTGGCGACGAGTCTGTGAGTACTGTTGTAAATTTATTTCAATTGTGATACTATGGAATTGTGAACTGTCACGTTTAGTAGTAGCTAAACGCGAAAAAAAAAGGAAGATGACGGTAACAGTAAAATGGAAATATTATACTTGGAAATTAAATAATAAGTAACTTACATAACGGTGTAGAAAAATTTGAAATATTTTATATATATTCAGAGCAGGTTGAACGTGTTGAATTTGTTATGTTAATGTCGTAGGGGTCAATTTTGTTATTGTTATTTGAACGCGGTAACGACAATCACTGGGACATTTTTTATTGTAGTGTTTGTGTGCGGAGTGTTCTATAAGATATGCTCATAAAAATAATAAAATTGTTAAATTAGTTTCATAAACTATAAATAAGTGCATATACTTTTTATAATATTACTAGCTGACTAGGCAAGCGTTGTTTTGCCGTGTGAGTTGTTTCTGGGAGATTTCTAGTGTACATTATATATATATACTAAGAGTGAGATTTGATTACTGAGAGTGCAAATTAAGTTTCATGAAAATCGGTTTTTATATATACAAAAATGTCACTTTAATTATATTCAGTGATATATCAGTCGTGTATAAATAAATATGCACGTATATACATATATAAATACATAATTAATGTGTCGATACGATAATTATATATGATTAATAAATAATTGTAAAAATAGTGGATGATAGATTAATAGAAAATCTTGAGATGAATGATGCTTATCTCTAGATGAATTGTTTGATAAATTCGGGGAAGTTGGTCAGGAACGGATGATGCCGTTACTTGATGTAAAGTTAAATGATTGAAAAGTTGTTCAAGAACGGATGATGCCGTTACTTGATGTAAAGTTTGATGATTGAGTAGTTTGATAAATTCGGGGAAGTTGGTCAGGAACGGATGATGCCGTTACTTGATGTAAAGTTAAATGATTGAAAAGTTGTTCAAGAACGGATGATGCCGTTACTTGATGTAAAGTTAAATGATTGAAAAAGTTATTCAAGAACGGATGATGCCGTTACTTGATGTAAAGTTTGATGATTGAGGAAGTAAGTCAAGAACGGGTGATGCCGTTACTTGATATTAAGTTTGATGATTGAACAAGTTGTTCAAGAACGGATGATGCCGTTACTTGATGTAAAGTTTGATGATTGAGGAAGTAAGTCAAGAACGGGTGATGCCGTTACTTGATATTAAGTTTGATGACTGAAGAAGTTGTTCAAAAACGGATGATGCCGTTACTTGACGTAAGGTCGTAATGCTCTTAATTTATGTGAAGTTTGATGATTAAATAAGCTGTTTAATAACGGATAATAAACGGATAATTATTAATAATGTTAATTTATGTGACGGTAGATTTAGATTTAGGTAGATTTATGTGAAGAAGTTGTTCAAAGACGGTTCACGAACGTTTCTTGATGGGAAGTTGGATGGAAGTTTGATGATGTAGGAAGCATGTCAAGGACGAATGACGACCGTCTCTTGATGGAAGTTGAATGGTGATTGAGGAAGCATGTCAAGAAAAATAACGATCGTTTCTTGAAATAACATAGTTTGCTGTCCCTGGTAAATTTGGCAAATCTTACAGTGGAAAAAGTCGGATGCGAAGGAAATTTTAATTTGTTATGTACGACAGTAAATATGGAAAAGGAGTGGGGATATTTACTTAGAAGCTGCCACCACACCTGCTCAAAAGAGAGTGCATATTTTGCATTGGGGTAGGTCGGAATACGATACGCACTAAACTAACAATTCCGAAGCTGAAACTCTCATCTTCATTATTAGAATAATGTGTTGATGACTAAGAAATAAGATGAATACTTAATGAACCAGTATATTTGAATGAAATAGTAAAATATTTGAAAGACACGCATTTCTACAAGAGAAACAGGAAGAAAAGCAAAGAGAAAATTTCAGAAATTCATTGTTCGGTTATGACAATAAGTTGTTAAATATTTAACTTCTAGACCAAATTGCTGAAAATGTAGCTCAGACAGTAGAAAAAATAATAAATTAAAATCAAATGAGATACCGACGATTGAAGACCTCATTAATGGCCGAAGCTTATTCATTGGAGGTTATAAACAAATGACTTTGGTTTTAAAGATAAAATAACCAGGATATGAGCCTCTGCTCAGAAGAAGAAGAGACAACCGGAAATGTAAATCAGAAAATAATAAAAAGACATTTCAATTGTGGTAGTTGCAAAAAACTTAACATTTGATGAGAAATGACCATGATAAAATCTATGCGAAATGAAGAAAATCAGACACTTTAAACTGCAGTATAATCGCCTATAGAAAAAGATAGATGACACGGTGCAAGCACAGAAGACTCATTCCAATTCCCTTATAGGAAAAGATGAATACTATAATCAATTAAGTCCTTCAGAAAGATAACAGTGTAAAAGTAGATGGCCTTTTAGACTGGATCTCACTTACAGTGCCTATCTTAAAAGAGAACTGTGGTATCCGATTTTGTGTTAATATGAGATGGGCAAATTCAACAATTCGAAACGAAAATCACTCTGCCTACGATAGAAGAATTAGACTAAGATTAGTAAGGTTGCTAAAATTCGAGATCCGTAACGACCTTTAAATCCACCACAGGACTTTATCAATAAAAACGAATGTTGTCTGGTAGAATCCTCTGAATTTGAGAAAGTGAAGACGTGATCAATTTATTGAAGACATTCTTATGTTCAGAAAAGACCAAATAGAACATGACGCTAAACTGAAAAAGGTCATTGAAGTTTTACAGGTAATTAAGGTTGTGTTGAGAAAAGGAAAATGTATCTGAAGGTTCCTAGACCACAAACTTGCAAAACAGAAAATAAAGTCATTAGAAAATATCTGAATACTGAATATCTATTCAAAAGCTGAAAGCCTCGATAAGCATCACAGATTTATTAACCTTCCTGGGATTAATAAATTAAGTGGGTAAATGAATTCCTGACTTAGCCATGAAAACAGATCCCTTAAAAGAAGTGATCTGTCAGAAAATTGGAATAGAAAATTGGACTTAGAAATCAAAGGTTTTAGCGGTAGAGCGATAGTAGATTTTACAATTCCGCAATCTATATTAGACTTATCTACAGAAAAGTTTAAATTAATTGTATATGTTTACACGTAAGGCATATTACACAATTGAAGATTATTTGAATGATAAAAATCCTTTCAGCTTCAAACAAGACTGAAAATAATTAAAGTAAATTTAAATGTTTAAAAGATTGACTGCCGTGTTTCGTGCTGGTTTTTCTCGGTAAGAGCAACATTTCGAACAAGTGAATCTAATTGATCCTTGACGATTCAAAAGTGCTTGTAAAAAAAGCCTACTTGAATAAAGATTATTTAGACTTAATTTTATAAATTACAAATGAACTTGCTATTATGAAGGAAACTTTTTAAGAGAGACTAAAATAGTTATATCTAAGGGATTGTGAGACAGAGAATTATTGACAGCACATGAGGGCCATCCCGGTATTGTGGCCATGAATGAAAAGTTTGGCGGCTCGAGGATGTTACCCATAAAACTGATGACATGGGTATTCGTGATAACAGGGAACTAAAAGAAAAAGGAAACAGTACGCAAACGGGAAAAAAAAGCGAATAATAGAAATTTAGGATCAAGAGATAAGTGTTTATTTGGGATACAAATAAGGAAAATAAACAAGGTGAAATCTTTGAATACATCGAATAGACAGCTAAACTACGATTGGGAGGTGACATAGAGATTGAAAGTGACGAAACTGGACAATAGTTGAGACGAAATATTTTACACGAAAAAAGGAAGAGGAAGAATGGAAGGTAACAAATGGCCAAGAGATGCAGGCAACGACAACAAGGAACAATAAGGAGGAATGAAGGACGAATGGAATGCAGGAGTGCCGGAAGATGTATGAGGCAACCGAAGTGTGGGAAAAAGGAGAATACAGATGAGTGAGGCATTTAGTGATATCTAATATTAAAATAGATGTGAAAGAAGCAATTAGAAAATGAGGCCCAGATAAATATAATACTTAGCTAAAAGAAGTAGTATAAGTGAAAGGAATATATTTAGTTAGTGAGAAGCGAAGGAAGAATGGAGTTAGGAAAATGAGTGAACTACATAGTTGTAGGATTCGTGATTTTTAGACTTCAGAAACGAAGATGTGTTATGGTGATTGATCAATGATGTAATAAAATGTTTTAAATGATAACCACTGATCAACTGAAATAAACTTATTTTAATTAAAATAAAGGAGAGATGTAGTGTATGTGAATAAGAATAGAAGTTTTGATGGAAGGTAGATTTATAATAAAGGAGGTTCTGTCGTCTCATGCCTGCACACCGCGCGTTATAGTAGTGGGGCGAGGGAAGAGAATTACTCACTTTCACTACGACCACGGGTGAGGACGGACGCGCGTGCGGTGTGTGAAGCAGAGAGCCGATATAACGCTGTCGGGTGGAAGTACGAACAGTACACATTGCTTTTTGCTAGGTAAGCTGGATAATAATGTTCAAGATACCATTGAAATTGTATAAAAATTGTATTATGGAATCTATCTATCTTCTTTATTATCCTTCTTCTTTGAAGCACAGTTACCTTTAATTGACTTTTTCATAACCTAATTTACCAGAAATGGTTCTTGCCGCGATGGAACATCGTGCTTTGCTTTAATATTTTTATTTCAAAAAAAGTAAAAGGACCGTTAAGATAGTATGCTTATTTGGAATACTATTAGTACTTTTTAATTACTTCATGGTTTATAATATTTACGTACGGATTACCTTAAACACAATCATTAATGATTAAGCCAATTGTTAATAATATCTCAGTAGTGCTTGAAAAAACTCTTGTTTAGTATCAGGCTTCAACCCACCATGCTGCTCCATTTGCAATTTTCAGGTAATAAATATACCAGTAATTAGTAATATGGTTTTCTGCAATGTAATAAATGTGAATTTCAAGTAAGTATTTGAAGCCGCGTACTCTTACCAACCATGCCAAATCTATTTGGTTATCGCGATTTAACATTATGTATGTTTCTGTCTATATCGCATAATATATACCCTTGGGTAATTTATCGAGGAGTTGATTAATCAGCTCTATTGTTCTATTGATATGCCTATAATAGTAGGCTTTCGCGATTAATTCCTAAAATAGCTACGGGCACGACTAAGCTGGCAAACAATTAATCAGTTTTCACCGTAACACATCGTAGATCAGGCTTTGTAATTTTGCTTATATTTATATAACATGGCTTAGAGTATTAGGAAACATAAAGCGTATCAATTTTAAATTTAAAATATTCCTTATTTAATACACTAACTACTGGTTTAATGTAAATATTTTATTTATAACAAATATATACAAGTTATATCTATCTTAAATTACTTACACGCTACTACTATACAAATCATGCCCACGTGGAATGGTCCCAAGAATGCTGGCAGCGTTTCCGCGTTGAATCGCTAAGCTGATTCTTTATGCGAAAAAGGAGCCAGCCCTCTTGTCACCCGAAGAGGCGATCAACCGAGGTGTTATAACGGATAAAAAAATGTTTTTGCACTTTGGCTCCATGGCCCTAGGGTCTCAACTGCAAACGGCACAAATATATAACTCTCAATGAGAGATGCATACTTTCGCCGCTTGCCGGATTCGGCCATTTCCGCCGCAGCTCCAGGTCTTGACGCCGTTTCCCTGATATGGGACGAGGCTAACGTATCAACGCATGTTGCGTCCCACATTAGGGCCCGTCCCCGTTCCCAAGGAACCAGCGTCAGACCGTCTGGTCTCTTGCCATCATCCCGACATATCCCGGAAGGCTCGAGAAGAGCAGGAATGTCGATGGTGGCAAGAGCTCTTTTGATGGTGTCATTAAGAGAACCATGGCGGAAAAGCCTACCAGAGCTCCTATGTTATGAAAGCCCGTGTATGCCAAAACTGTCTACCTCTTTTCCACATGGACATCTGTGCTTAAGGCACAATGTGGTTCCCAATCTGAGACCCAAAGCCACTCTAAAACTTACATTATCTAAAAGTGTGCCAAGATTTTTAGACGGGAGAGCATGAAGCCAATAACCTGATTCTTTTTCTGATAAGGCTAGAAGCCTAGCTCGGTCACGGTCACTCGAAAGATTTTGTATCAATTTTTTATGTGTAAGCTGAACCAATGGCACATCCCAAAGATTAATTGATTCCACGAGGAATAGCCAGATGGTTACCCATTTTGAGACGTCTCATCATGTAATTGATACTAATTTGATAGTAATGCCGATTAAAAAAATCGCTTTCTAATAATCGATTTTACAGAAAATATTAAAAATAGATTTTTAATAAATCGATTATATGAACTACCCTTTTATTTATTCTGTTTTTCAAAGATATTTTTATGCGAATTTTTGCGAAAGATTTGTTTATGTGTCATTGGATGAGACTAATGTAGCCGAACTACCGTTTCGCATTTCGCACACACTCTTTACCATTACTTGTATACATGCTAATTAATTATCAGTATCGATTATCGACTGGTAAGAACTGAAAAATCGATTCCTAAATAATCGAATTTTCATTTAATTAAAATTTGTTAATTGGAGAAACATCGATTATTTGTGATTGAATTTTTTCCTCTCCAAGTAACATCTCTAGTTTATTTATATGGTTTTTATTATCATGAAAGTTAATATTACTTTTGATATACATAACTAAGTGGTGTACGTGTAATTTTAAAGCTACAGAACAAAACATACTTGCACAAAATAGTTTTGCAATAAATGGACGAAACTTTGAATATTAAACTATTGTACCTTGTGATCTCTCGAAGTTTTGTTGAGTTTGCTACGTTATTGCCTAGCGAATCTAACTACATGTATATTATATGAAGATTAAAATGAAAGAGAAGCGTTTTTAATGCGAAAAATGAAAAATATTTTCAATTCCCCATTTAGGATATGTAGGTACTCGTATGTAGTGATTACGAGTTTTAATACTTTTTTTTACGAGTTTTAATACTTAAAATCGACCTAAAATCTCCTGTTTATAAGCCTTCGCTATAAAGTTATGTTTGAAGCTTAAAATCATTATTAAAATCATTATTGATTTTCTAATAAGATTTGAAACGATGGTGGATTAGATTGTAAAACTATTCACTTTGGAATTTGGTTTCTTTAACTAAATGCACGAAACATGTTTAAATAATTATAGATTTAGTAATATAAAATAATAAAAAGCAGTCGTTGCGGAGCAGTAGGAGTTGACGATTCACAAAGTACAAAATTTTCAAGTTTACTGAAATAAAGAATATTTTGAATTTGAATAAGTTCAGATGTAATGTAAACTGCTTATTAGTAAAAGTTATGATAAAATCATTTTGCTATAATCCGCGTTTGTTAATGCTAAATATAAAAAGCAGACAACGTTCACGTACCTTATACATGCCGGACCAGTCACACACGTATTACAATGCTTATTAGTGTCATAAAGTGTCAAATAGTGGCCGACGCTGCTCTGCGGGTTGGTAAGTTGCTTATATCCCTACAAAATATTTTCTCACGATATTTTCCTTCAGATGCAAGCGTTACCTTAAAAAAACTAGGGTTCAAAAAACGGTTCTGATATCAAGGCTAAATCACGTATTGCAAAAAAATTCGTGAAAAATTCATTAATTAATTACAGAAGTTGTTAGGAAATTTGGACGACTGCTATAGCTTGGGAATTACGTAGTGCACCCAAGTCATCATGTCTACGTAAAACTTGCTCCTAAATGAAATTCCGATTCAATATCATGGAGCAAACTTCGCTTTCATGTTATATACGACAAATAGCCTTCTGGAAATTTGGTTCGGCTTAAAATTAAGATCCTTTATGAAGGCTATAACTTTACTGGCCATTTAATTAATTCAGTTAGACGATTTTACAGCAGCGTGGTGGATTCTCTGTCATAAACTTGAAATGCAATATACTTGTGACCTTCTTACATATACTGAATAGTAGGACAGTTTCTAAATCGAATTAATTGTAAATCCAGCTGTAGTTAAAGAATTAAAATGCACTTTTCACCCTACATGAATAACGTAAATATCAACGTAAATAATTTACATAGTAATAAACGATAATAATAAAAAATAAATGTACGGGACACTTACATAGATTATATACATGTCGTCCGTCCTTTAAATAACTTTATACTTGGGTCACAGATAACTGGTAAATAAATACTTGTACAATTCCTTAAAATATACTTTAATACATAAATAAACACAGATGCGAAGAACCAACAAAATTATTTTTAGCTCCTGTTTGTAACTCCTGGAGCTGAAGGTAGAGTTACTGTGACATGCGACAACGCCCTAGTCATTTTTTACAATAACATCAATAAATATATGAATTAAAAGGTCTGATGTTGGAAGTAGGCAGAGGCTTTTCTTACAGCTCTAGACTAAGCACGAAAGATTACTTTAGAATGTTGGACACAATTCCAGAAAAAAAACTGACTGGATGTGATAATTGTTGATGTAATTACTATTTCATGCAAAATTGTTCAAATTGTATACTGGAATTTCGGCGATAAAAGCATCCTACCTGTTTTAATAACAGGTTATAAATTATTTATGTGTAAGAATTTCATTATATCCATTAAGCTATTCGTGTATGATTGAATATCAAATCAGCAAAAACTATCAAGTTTATAACGTTAGAATACATGTTTATAAAAACGATATTACACCTTAATTGTCTTTCGAAGTAATAACATGGACTTATTTTATGATTCACAATTCATTCAATTACATTACTATAAAGCATTAATAATAAAGTACGAGTGCGCACACTTTAAAAGTATGTTATAAACTTAAAAGCTCTGAAATTAATTGTAGTCTAGACTAACACGCATATATTTTATCGCATGCACGTTTAAAATCATTTTCACGATATTAAGAACATTTAAAACTATAAAGCTCCGCAAGATTAATATTTCGAGCACTGTTATTATAATTTTTTAATTTAAACTATCGTGAGTGGTATTACGATATTCTAAATCTCACGTTTATAACCGATTTCTATACATATTGGTATACAATATATGTATCCCGTACAGCCAAGCGGTGAGACCGTACGACTCTCTAGAGATGATCATAGGTTCAAACCCCGGGCATGGACCAAGGAGTTTTTCTATTAAAAACTCAGTGTCTAATTAATAAATGCAATTTATCACATGCTTTTCGGTGAAGGAAAACATCGTGAGGAAATCTGCACATCTCTAGAGAATTCTGGGGATATGTGTAATCTACGCATTGGAGTAGCGTGGTAGGTCTTAGCTCCCACCTTTCTCGCCAGCAACAGAGACAAGAGGGCTATGCCCAGCTGTGGGATAGTAACAGGCAGAGAGTCGCACGGTCTCACCGCTGGGCTATCACAGCTTGTTACTGTTATTGTTATAATATATTTTTTATAAGAACAAAATCACTGAGCAAAAGAACCTATTAATTTCTTAATGAAAACGTTTTTCGTATCGTCAAGCCCATATGAAATAGATCACAGCTGTACGTTATAATTATTCGACAATATATACATGTACATGATAATATATACATGTTTTACGTAAAAATATTTCAACGTATCCTTTTACAACTACACTATAATGCAATTTATTTATAACCAGTAATTATTTGCAGTTTTTTAATATTTTGTCTCTAACATAAGATAACTTAAGATTTCTAAAGATTATTTTAGATAACCTTAGTTAATGCAAATTTAGGAATTTAGGAACAATAGGAAATTTAGGCATGTATAAGCGCATAAAATATATGTATGAATAACTCAAAGTAAAACGGCCATAAGCGGGGCATATACTTGCAGTTGTAAAAGTATGGATGCCACAGCACATAGATGTTGTGAGGACCAAAGAGCCAGTGTTAATTTTTAAAATTTTGTAGACTCCCCAATATAGGCGAAATGGCGCGTCTAAATTTATTTTCTCTTAATAAATCCTCAAATCTAGGTTACCATAATACATGATATTAGAAAATAACTCTACAGCCGTTTTCATACAAAGAAATATTTTAAATATTCAAAACTTTAAGTATTTTTTAAATAAAGTTATTAAAGTTTTGAATGTTAAAAATATTTCCCTCGTATGAAAACGGCTGTAGAGTTATTTTCTTATATCATGTAACCTACATTTGAAGATTTATTAGAAGAAATTAAATTTAGACGCGCCATTGGGGAGTCTACAAAATATTAAAAATTAACACTGGCTCTTCGGTCATCACAACATCTATGTGCTGTGGCATCCATTTAAATTTAATAAACGTCCGGATTTCGATCATCCGGATATTACCATCGGATGATCAAACTATTCGTGAACGAACACCGACATTAACGTTTTATTGCAGTTATTTGGCGCGTATCAACCCGCCATATTGTTTAATTGACATTACGATTGGGGCTCGTAAACTGAAACGTGACATCAAAGATAAGTTCACAATTAGCATATAAAGTTATTTCATCCTTTAAACGGATGCTTAACGTTGTTTTTGTAGGAATTGTGAATACATTTTCTATTAATAATTAACGTATTAAATAAAGACATTATGAGTAAGTAGTTTAATTTAATTTTAGATTAAGCGTTCCATGTTCTTTGTCGTACGTTAGTACGCCATGCTTTCTGGCATATTTTTTTATTGCCATCGCGAATACAGAACGCGTAAATTGAAACGCTATGCAAGACTAGCGTATCTATAGATCTTAAATCTATAGATTAAAAATCAATTGTAATTAATTAATTGATTAATTAATAATTTTTATAAGAATAGAAACGTGTTTGTTTTCTTTTTTTGATTCCACTCAACTCTGCTAACAGACTGCTAAATTTATTTATTTCTTTGAAAGGTACTTTATTCCACACGAAATAAATATGTATGTGAATGACACGACGTAAATTTATACTATGCATAATGATTTAAAATCGTTCTTATTGCAGTAAGTAACCTTACAAACATAGTTAGTTTGTTTAATGTTTTAGGTAGTTAAAAAAATTCGATGGCAACTATATAGTTAGTTTAATTAATATGACCCTTTTAGTTTTCTAAGAAAAACTCATCAAACAATATTTTTACTACGTAGATACGTTTTACACTAATATTCTCCTTAGGGAACTGACACACACATTTACAGAATTCAACATGTTTAGTAGTAAAAAATAGTTAATAGCTCCGCTAGATGAAAAACTGCTGTTTCGTCGGAAAGGCATTCGTAGTTAAAACTCCAATTCCCAGTTCGATCTAGTGCTTGGAGTGAAGTGATATAGTAATAGAGGGTAAAAAGCAATCGTATTTTCTACGGATTAAAAATTTGTACTCCTTATTCCTAAAAACAAGAACGCCGCACAGAAATATTGTTCCTAAAAAAAAAAATTCAAGTTCAAATTCTTTCTCCTCATGTATATGTTCTCACGAGGATTTCACTAATAAGTTAGTGATCATATGGAATCTAAGTTAGTTAAGGCATAACGTTACAAAAATTTTAAATTTTTCTTAAAACGCTTATTAATAAGGGCCTAGTCATCATTCTCCTACCCTTATCCCACTCTAAATGCGGTCGGCACAACATGTGTTAACCATGTTGTTACATGATTTGTCTAGATCTTTTACGCCTCTCTGATGTCAACTTACCATAGTCGCCTTTTACGATACCTCGGTAAGAAATGAGGGTGGTCTGTTCTACTCAGCCGGGTACCACACGGCGGTAATAAGCGCCCAGTATGGGCTTGAAACTTGTAGGGCCTACCCGGTAGAATAAGACGTGAATGTTGCCGGTTTCTCTACATTATGAATAATACCATTACGCTAGTTTAAATTCAAATAATCCTCCTGCCCTTTATTCCACTCTAAGGGGGGTCGGCACAACATGTTACAAACATGTTGTCGCATGATTCGGCTACGTATTTTACGATCGGCCGCCTGCCTGACGTCAACTTCCTTAGTCGCCTTTTACAACACCTCGGTAAGAAAGAGGGTGGTCTATTCTACTCAGCCGGATACCACACGGCGGGCTAATTTAAATTCTAATATTTTCTTTTTAATTCAATTATAATATTTCTCAACATCATTTTTGGTTCACATAGTACCAATAACAGTAAAATTGTTATATAAATACATAATTGATTTGAAAACCGTCCAAGTGTTATTAATAATAGAGCGTAATCTATTCAACAGGCGTAACTTCAATTACATCATACAAGGGTCATAAATGAAATAAAAAAACATTATCCATGGTGGTCTTACGGCTAATTAAAACATAAACTCCCTGGTATCGTATGACAAGTTTACCATATTGTCCGAGCGCCGTAGCTGTTACCGCCGGTCGCGGCCATATGTCTTCACCCTATAAAAGCCCCTACAAAAAATGATTACTTTACCGTGCTTCCAACCCGCTCAATTTGAGTCGCCACTTGCGCGTAAGATAATTTAATTAAAAATTATAACGGGCTAGTGCGATGCAAACGTTTTTCAAGGCACTTATAGTACTCGGCAATAAATAATGCACATCGAGAACTTAAAACAAAACAGCCGGCCGATTCGGTTTCGTAGAGAGCTGCTCTATGAAGCAGAATCTAGCCGATTTCTCTCTCTGAACCTCGATGTGCATTATTTATTGTTACTTTACTATATGCACTTTTAAAATCATTTATTTAAATTGCCGTGTATGACCGTGTATATATGTGAAGGTGGAATCTTGTAAATTAAATTTGACCTACTTCACGAGGTCCGATTGAGCTGAAATTTTACTTACTGGTCCAGTACCGATGACAATCCCTGTTTATGAAAAGCATGACCTAATGCTGCTGCCAGATTGGCTCCAGACGAGCGAACTCATCAACGGTTAACAGTAGGGACATGAAATTTTGTAAAAAGCGTTTTTAACTTGACTTGTTTAAATTTGTATTAAAGTAGTAGCGCCACAGTTGACAAACGATAGAAGAGAATGGAAGAATGGAGTAAATCTTGCAGCCGAAAATCTAATCAAGGTTTTTTTGATTATAATTTATGAAATGTGAATTATTTGAAACAAAATAATTTGTTTGAGCTTTGTAATTGTGATAACTTTCTTTGCTTGCTTTTATGAATTTTACGAACATTATTTTTGTTTCTTTGTGTACACAGAAAATTTCAGTAAATCTTTAGAATGACCCAGCGGATTATCTTATAAAGTTTGTTAGCGATCGGAGTATATATTTTTTTAATTCGAAACCAGAAAGAACCATAGCAGTGCGTCGCTGGACAGTTAGTATAAAATAAAAAACAACCTATTTTTCTCTCGGAAATAGAGAAAAATTATTGCATTAATAATGGTAACTAAACGCTTAAGGCGCTGAACAGAGCTGGCGCAAATTCAGATTTCGGCATATAAGCCACGCCCACAATTTCTGCGACGGCGTAGCGACAAAATTAATTTTTTAACACCCATTGTAGGTGTACACTATTTTATCCCAACTTTTTTTGTACAATTTATTAAAAAAACTTATGTCTAATTAATCTTATAAAACTAAGTATGCTGAAACTATAACTAAACACCTAAAAAAAGACATATTATCAACAAGGAATAGTCACAAAAGGCGGCAGCTAGCGACACACGTCCGCAGCGCGCCTCAGCGGTCACTGTCGATATTCGTAGATGTAAAAGAGAAGCGAGACGATGACTCGTTTCAGTTTTGCTATTTTCTAAAAAATATTTAATTTGAATGAAATATCTTAATTAATTCAAAATTTAAATCTTACATTCTCTTTATATTATAATGATTTATTAGTCTTATTAATTTTACCAATTTTTGTTGATAAATATTAGAGATATTTACGATCAAAGTAAAAATCAGAGGTCTATTTACCAATTTTTTTTTATCGAAAAAAAGTATCGTAATCATGTTTTGAAATCTTACATTCTCTCTGAGATATGATGTATATTAACATATATTTTTCTTTTAATCGTCATCCCTATAGCTTTTGTTAAAAACGTGTTTAAAGTCAGCCTATTTGGCTCTGTTCAGCGCCTTAAGTTACCGTCAATGAAGTTGCGGATACCACTTGTATCTAAATAAAAATGCCCAATAGACTACTCGCGACGACTAAACATAATTTTAGTTGTCAAGTATATAGTAAGTTCTATAGTAGCTTTTATTCATACACAGTTGCCAGAATGTTGTCGTTAGTATTTCCGTTCACTGTCAGCTGTTAAGAGGAATAAAGTTGTCTGCCAATACGTTACGTTATCTATAGGTGCAACAGTTTCAATTCAGTCTCATATTTCATTTACGTACCAAGAACTTATTATTAAAAATGGGAAATTCGTGTTACCGTTAATTCACCTTTAAAAGAGTAAAACAAAAGTACCGGCCTGTTATTATCCCACAGGCTGTGGTCTATCACAACGGTGACAACGTGCGACTCTTTCGAGGAGATCACGGGTTCAAACGCCGGGCAGTCACCGATGAGTTTTCTATTAAAACTTATGTGTCTAATTAATAATTGCAATTTATCAGACGTTTTCGGTAAACGAAAACATCGTGAGGAAAACTGTATATCTCTACAAAATTCTAAGGATATGTGTAACCTACCAATCCGCTTGACAGCAGGTTAGGTCTTAGCTCCAACCCTTCTTTCTAAAAACGAAGGAAGGAGGCCTATGCCCAATATTGAAAGGCCCTTTACTATCCCACAGGTGGGCATAGACCTCTTCCACTGCTTCCACCCCTCGATCTATCCGCTGCTCCAATGTAGATGTGTAACCTACACACATATTCCAAGACTTCTTAAGAGATATGCAGGTTTCCTCACGATGTTTTCTTTTACCTAAAAGCGTGTGAGAAATTGCAAATATCAATTAGGCACATAGATTTTAAATAGAAAGACTCATTGTCGTAAAAGCAGAACATTTACAGTATGTTACATTAAATAAATTATAAAACAATCGGTCCAAAATATGCAAATATGTAATATATATCTGACACCTATAATGAAAAATTAAAATAACTGTAAAAGCGATTCATTAAACATAGTTAAAGCCCAGAACAGAAATACATTTTGATATTTATTATTTAAGGCTGCATTTAAACTGTGTCGCGACCGGTAACGCCCGCTGCCAGAATAATGGATACGTTATCCAATAATATTAACTTCTATTTGTATTGTTCGTGTGCGACTATGTATTTGTTAGATATGCAATGAATTTAAAAACAAGTACCAAGATGAGAACATTTATGAATGAAAAAGATATCATTAATACCTGCTAGTGATTGAGATGTGTGAAATAGTATTATGAGGGTAACTTTACCTGTAAAAGTCTAGACGACTGATACTTAGTTATATAGAGTACACATTCGGTATCAATTTACGAATTTCAAAGATAGAGCTTGTATCCAAATGATTTTTTAAATAATTTGACAACGGCGTGGATTCTAGTCCTAATAAAGAATAGCAAAAAGTCGAGTATGAACAAAGACGAAGTACTAACTCGGAATGGAATAAACTTTAGTTATAGTTAAGTAGAATATTTTCTAAATAAGTGTTTTGTATGATTTATAAACCTATTTATTATTATATGTATGTAAAGGATATAAATTTATTTTTTCACATACCTCGATGGTTAAGATAATTTGAATTTTGAATTTTTCCGTTTGACGTCGTCGAGGAAAAACATATATGATTTGAATAGGACTTTTACTACTGGCCGCCTGCCTGACGTCAACTTACCTTAGTCGCCTTTTACGACACCACGGTAAGAAATGAGGATGGTCTATTCTACTCAGCCGGATACCACAGTTTTTTCACATAGTATATATAAATATTATTAGTATGTTAAGGTATTGTGAGAATGATGAATGAAGCTTCTGAAATGGGCAGAAGTAATAAAGCATATACTACTTATTTATAGTAATTTAGACTTCTCACAAGCTGCTATTGCCGAGTGTTATCTGTCTGTGTAGAATAGACCATCCTCATTTCTTACCGAGGTGTCGTAAATGGCGACTACGGTAAGTCGACCCGCCGTGTGGTATCCGGCTGACTAGAATAGACCACTCTCTTTCTTACCGAGGGTTCGTAAAGTACGACCAAGATACGTTGACGTCAGGCAGGCGGCCGGTCGTAAAATACGTAGCCAAATCATATGATAACATGTTTGTAACATGTTTTTCCGACCCAACTTAGAGTGGGATAAGGGCAGGAGAATAATGAGAATTCTCACAAGACAGTTAGTATAACGTTCCAGAATTAGGTACATAAGCTCGTGCTGTGGTAAGCTGGGTAGTTCGCTCGAATTCGTAACTCGGGGGAGCGCCCAAAAATAACATAACGAGTCAAGCTTGTAATAACATTTGTCCTAATATATTACTATTGTGACGGCCGACAGCGCGTCGGATTTATGTACTACCTTGCGAACCGTCTTATTATTTATTAATATTAATGTTCAACGTCTACACCTCCGCTATTTTTCATTTTACATCTCGAGGTGGTCGTCTTTTCTACACTTTTTATAACTTTGATTTAGAATTCGTTTATAATTAACATCATTCATTTCTGGTCTAGATGTTATTTATTACTTATTCACTGCGTTATGATTTCAAAGTCTTTTAAAGTGATTCAATTCGAAACTGTATATCGCATACTTAGTATTAAAGTGACCTAATTCAAAATAGTAGTTTTTGGAAAATTGCAATAAAGCGTAGCGCCTACAAAACTTGTGAGTGAGTGAAACAATATAAATAAATACGTCGCACGATTCTTATAAAAGTGACCTAATTAAAAAAAGTTGTTTTATGGTAAATTGAAATAAAGTAAATTAAATTGAAGTAAAGTAAATTGAAATAAATAATAAGCGCTAACAAAGTTTGTCAGTGTTAAAGAGGGCAATAACTTGGAAGTGCAAAAACCACTAGTTTTTTTATTAGTTCGTAGCGTGATGCCATATATGTCATTGAAATAAAGATGTATGATGTAGATGTATCTAACTCAATAAAGCTTATTTTATATAAGGTCACTTTAATATTAAATTAACGAAAAAAATATTTATAAATACTATAGATATGTTATAAATATTTTTTAAATGCTTGAAATTAAATATATTCCTATATTTTTATAAATTGTTTATGAGTAAGAGAAAACCTTTGAGAAAACGTTATTACTCTAATATAGTTTGGTATTACGTTTTTAATTACAAACACTAAGTATTTAATGTTGTTAAGGATCTAGTTCTGAAAAATATTTAGTGAAAGCAATTTTTTCTGTAATATTTTAATATAAGAAAAAGTTACGGCCTGATTCATAAAAATATTATTTTGGAAATGAAATTTGTGCTAAAGATTAAAATTAGTTAAAGTATTCACTAAAGTTAGTGACCGGAGCCATCGTAGATAATTAACTTAAGAAATACCTATCCTAATTTACGCTATGAAATGTCTTTATTAATGAAATAACAAAATTAATACACTAGAATTTAAGTTTTAGCTATATATGTTGACTGGCCCGTTGGCGCAGTGGGTAGTGACCCCGCCTTCAGCTCCGCGGGTTGCGGGTTCGATTCCCGCCGTGGGTAACATTTTCTATTAACAATTAGTTAGTTCTTCGAGCCTGGTGTATATTTGTATTTAAGTATATACTTAAATTATATATGTAGTATATCTACCAGTTCTCCTTCAAGTTATTAAGTTACTTATTTTGGGGTCGGATGACCGTGTGTGTAAGTGTCCTATATATTTATTTATTTTGTTTATATTTATGTTTCTTATGAGGGAACATAAAATAATATAACAATTCTAAATATGAAGTTCTTCCACCGTTCAATATTACTAATTGAGATGTATGATAATGAATAGTATACGGCTTAAATAGATATCCCATTATTTGCTGAGTGTAAAGTCAAAGTGAAAACTAAGCAAACGTTGTATATTTAGCTTTTCTTAAGTGAATCCAACGTGCACTTAATTACGTAAAACAGCTGAAAAATTTTATATACTATTACACATAATGTTAAGTAGCACTATCATTAATTATTATTTGCATTGTATATATATATTTATATACATATTTCCAAAAATCTCATCATACGATGTAATATTTCAAATGAGAAAGGACAGGTTGGTAGTACTATTATTATTTTTTTTAATTTAATAAGTACACTAACATATTATTATATTAACCACTCATCATCTTCCTGCCCTTATCCCACTATAAGTGGGGTCGGCACAACATGTTAAAACACGTTGTCACATGATTTGGCTACGTCTTTTACGACCGGCCGCCTGCCTGACGTCAACTTACCTTAGTCGTATTTTACGACCCCTCGGTAAGAAAGAAGGTGGTCTATTCTTCTCAACCGGATACCACACGGTAGTCAACTTACCTTAGTCGCCTTTTACGACACCTCGGTAAGAAATGAGGGTGGTCTATTCTACTCAGCCGGATACCACACGGCGGATTATTATATTAACCACTATATACACATTTATACTTTAAAAATATACCGAAGATATGCATATATCTTAAACAAGTGTAAATATCATATACCAATTAACATCAGAATTATGAAAAATACCGGTTCGGAAAAACAATAATAATTTTTTTAAAGTTATATATTTAATAATTATTAAAAAGAAATTAACACGATTTACTGTTTTAAGCTAAACTTAATAACCAAATAAAAAACTTAACTACGCTTTATATTACTTAATTATTGTAATAAACTAATACATGCATGACATGTATCAAACAAACAGTATAACCTTATTTTCATTCACAATTTAGCGAAAATGCTTGTACAAAAAGTGGTGATAACAATAGACTTTTAGAGGCACAAAGAAACGATCTATGTACGGGTTTTGAGGCATTTCTTATCCTTATTGAGAGTTTTATTTCAATGGACGCCCAATATCGTTCGTATTTTTAATATTACCCGTCAAAAATGAAAGTTATAGATATAGATAAGAATAAAAAAGTTGTACCTTATACTTCCATGATTGACTTAATATCTTTAAACTGTTAATATTATTCAGAGCATGTTATGTGTTATGGTCTATAGAGCTTCAACATGAATACTAATGAATCCCAAAATAAGTAAGGACATATGTACATAAGATGATACGGGACAGACGGCATTTAATAAAGACGTGCTCAACGGTGATTCATAAATGAATAAATTAATAATAAATATATATAGTATACTTACACACACGGTCGTCCGACCCCATAGTAAGTAACAATACTTGTGTTATGGGTGACGGACAACTAGTAGACATACTACATATATAATTTTAAATACATACTTAAATACAAATAGACACCAAGGCTTGAAGAACCAACAAATTGTATATAGAAAATGTTGGCCCTCGGCGGGAATCGAACCAACGACCCGCGAACCTGAAGGCAGGGTCACTGCCCACTGCGACAAAGGGTCAAATCATGGTGAACCATAACTGGCCCGTTGGCGCTGTGGGTAGTAACCCTGCCTTCAGCTCCGCGGGTCGCGGGTTCGATTCCCGCCGAGGGCCAACATTTTCTATAAACAAATTGTTGGTTCTTCGAGCCTGGGTGTGTATTTGTATATATGTATTTATTTAAACTTATATATGTAGTATATCTATCAGTTTTCCGTCACCCATAACACAAGTATTAAGTTACTTACTTTGGGGACGGACGACCGTGTGTGTAAATGTCCCAGATATTTATTATTATTATTATTATTATTATAGTTTAAAATTAAATACTCCGATGAGATTATGTGTTTCATATCAGTAACAGATTCCATAATGAAATGCAAATAAAGCACAATTAAATGTACTTTAATAACTTATGTAGAATCGCTGCCATAAAATAAATAAACCACAATAAAGAGCTGGCTCAAACATTTCAATCAGCACTTGACAAGAATTCGCCGGGAGTGCTGTATTCGTTACGCACCAATAAATAGACCGATCCACATGGACACGCCTTTATTCAAATATAACCTCTATTTTCGTTGTAATATGAATTTCAATTATAATGTTGGTAGCGCTGTCGGAAGTCAACACACGGATGCACTGTTTAGACAAGCAAACCGCAACGCGTTACTGCGCACCGGTCGACCCTGTTATAATTATTTATTTTTACACGCGCCCGTACGTCAGCTTACTTTTGTGATAGACCACCCGAATCATCGGGTTCATGCACGTTTGACGTAGTATTTATCTACCGTACTTATAATAGAAGTGTAGGGGGTCATGTTTATATATGCTGCGGCCACGGTTATAAATGCGCATCGCTTAACTGCTTCACAAAAAAGATCTATAGATATACTTCATGTAGTGAGTTTTATAGAAGCAGGCGTTACTTTGCAGAATTCCATATTACAAGCAATATAACAGAACTAACTACTTTGCTATAATCCGCACGGGTTAAGTGAATGCATGCAAAGCCAATGTGTATGAAGCAGGCAAAATCTACGCACCTTATACATGCAGGACCAGCCACCACATGCACCCCAAGGCGCAATTCACCAGCAACAACGAACACAAAAGCAGCACACACACCCACCACCACAATCTCGACGATCGTTTCGCCCCGAAACCGAAGCATCATCAGGAGGATAGGCTTCACGACAAAAATCGTACTGCATCCTTCTATGAATTTATGTAAAATGATCATCATGGGAAGCTTTTAATTTGGAATACATACAGTTATATAATACACTAGCTCTTAAATGCAATCTTATTATTAGAGTAAACTGTTATACTTATATTCATTACGGTTAAAGTGGGTATACCTTAAAAGTTGGACATATGCTGTCACGGACTTTTATTGAGAACTTTTAGAGGGGAACAATTTTGTAATACATGGTTTTTTAATAACTTTCACCGTTTACTGCGTGCGCTAACGCAAGGAAAGCTTTATATTTCGCCGTTTTCGCAATATTTTTTATTGCTGCTCCTTTGCTATTCATCTTAGCGTGAAAGTATGTAGCCTATAGCCTTCCTCGATAAATGAAATATCTTACACTCAAAGAATTTTTCAAATCGGTCCAGTAGTTCCGGAGATTAGCGCGTTCAAACAATCAATCAAACAAACAAACAAACTCTTCAGCTTTATATATTAGTAATAGATAATTATAATAGAAACAAAACATAAACAGATTCAATCTAATATAATATATTAAAAAAATGTTTGTCTGTATGTCCTATATACACTCCGCAATGGTTGTACCCAGCGGATGATCCTATAAAGTTTGCTGGCGATCGGTATTTGTTTAAATGAGTTTTGTGGGATTCGACAAAAGACTAAGCCACATCAACGCATGGCCCGACAGCTAGGGTTAAATAAAATACGAGTAATGTACTTGTAAGTGTAGTTTGAATTTAATTAATAGAACAACCTTAGGGAGCTGAATACGTGTACACTTCTGCGCTATACTCAACATTTCGCACACAAGACGATGTTTATTCTCATCTTTACACCATTCAACACAATGACTTAGCATAGAAAAGCTTAACATAATCCCAAATCTAATAAAAAACGTCCCTTAAAGGGCTATTGAGCGGCATTTACTTTCATACTTCTTTAAGGTTGGCGTGATGTACCTTACGTTAAAGGAAAGTTTGTTCTTTAGATCTTTAATGGCGGGTGAAGATAAAACATATCATGTTTTAATGGTGTGGAAATCGCGCGATAAATTAAATAAAAAGTTTGTTTAGAGCGTTTCAGTATTCGACATCATTTTGACGTTGAAAAGACATGCTATATAAATTTATAAAAACAATGAAAATATTATTATTATTTATTTCCCGTGGATTAAAGCAAAATAATATTTTCATTATTTTTGTTTATTTTGTCATTATTTTGTTTTAATCTTCGAAAAATGACGCCTAATTCTATTAATTACAAATTAATAGTTTTTAAGAGCCTTATTTTAAAATTGCCATTTCTTCTTTTTTAACAATAACGATTATAGTTTTTGTTTTCATAAACTGTCTTTGAAACTGTAGTGAGTTTTATAGAAGCAGGCGTTACTTTGCAGAATTCCATATTACAAGCAATATAACAGAACTAACTACTTTGCTATAATCCGCACGGGTTAAGTGAATGCATGCAAAGCCAATGTGTATGAAGCAGGCAAAATCTACGCACCTTATACATGCAGGACCAGCCACCACATGCACCCCAAGGCGCAATTCACCAGCAACAACGCACACAAAAGCAGCACACACACCCACCACCACAATCTCGACGATCGTTTCGCCCCGAAACCGAAGCATCATCAGGAGGATAGGCTCCACGATTTTTGTCGTGGTGCATGTGGTGGCTGGTCCTGCATGTATAAGGTGCGTAGATTTTGCCTGCTTCATACACATTGGCTTTGCATGCATTCACTTAACCCGTGCGGATTATAGCAAAGTAGTTAGTTCTGTTATATTGCTTGTAACTGTAGTGAGCTTAAATTTAAAGAAAAACTATATTGGAAGCTATACTAAAAAAATAAAGTAAATGTTAATATGCACGCACTTACTAGCACTGTAACGTAACTTTGGATACTTCAATACTTTACTGTGAACAGAAAAATGAGAAAAGTTGACAAATACATTTCTTTCCAAGATCAATCACCACTCGGGTCATTTAGCACATTTCTTGCTGAAATTTTCTTGAGGCTTCCGCTGAGGTTATATTGATTAAAAAGGTCAAAAAAGTTCTTAAAAAAAAGAAAAAGTACAAACATTAACATCTTTTACTGTTTTAAGCATTTATAAACTATAAGCAAAACTTTCATCGTTAGACGTATTGGTCTGATAGAGTTATTATACTAGGGTAGGGGAGTCATATGCAGGCCTGTAAGTGAGACTGTCGCAATAAATAATCAAAGGGAAGATTAGATTATACTTATCTTGACTGACCCGTTGACGCAACGGGTAGTGAGACTGCATTCTGCCCGCGGGCCGCGGGTTCGTTTCCCGCCGAGGGCCAACATTTTCTATAAACAATTTGTTGGTTCTTCGAGCCTAGGTGTGTATTTGTATTTAAGTATGTATTTAAAATTATATATATATAGTATATCTACCAGTTGTCAGTCACCCATAACACAAGTATTAAGTAACCTACTTTGGGGACAGACGACCGTGTGTGTAAGTATCCCATATATTATTATTCATTTATTTTTCTAAAACCTAACTCCTTAAATTTTTAAATATTTTTTATAATTATAAAAATAAATTAAAAAACTTTTAAAAATATAAATAATTGACATTCACCGGGAGCGAGGCAATCTCCCAAGCTACCGGTGGCTAGGGCTCCAGAGTGAGGAACTGCCTCACAATACGTGCCGTTTCAAGCAATACTGCCTTCTGCATCCGACTCTTGATCCAACTATTAAGCGAAAGCCTCCGAAGAAGTTGGTTGAGGCTTTTCGCAACCAGACCGTTAACCGACACAACAATGGGAACAATTATTGTTGAATCAACATTCCACATGGCGGAACATTCCATATATTATTATTATTATTATATTATCTTTGTCGAATTACACATGCGCAGAGAAATATTATGGTGCGTTCCTAATTAAAAAAAAAATACTAAGGGGTTGTCTGTAAGAGATCACTCTTTGTGATAAGATCGCTTTTGCACTTCTATATGTGTTCCTGTTCTGTATTTCTTTTATCTTGTGTTTCCTATGTGCAATAAAGAGTTATTATTATTATAACTTAGAATAGGGGGTCATAAGCAGGCTTATATGTGATTGTGTCGTAATAAATATTGAAAGAGAAGATGACACTTGTATACTTCATCTTTGTCTAATTACACATAAAAAAGAGAGACAGATTTCCCTTATATTTTGTTTTCTCTTTTTTGTATTATGGAAAATTTTAGGCTGGCTTAAGTTTGTTGTAAGGCTGGCTTGAGTTTGGCGTAAGTTTTTAGTACACATTAAAAATGACATTCGCTTACTACGCACGCGTATTAAAGAGATAGACGATAAACCCATTTAGTAAAGTAAAGTAGTGAAGTAACGGCCTGTTACTATCCTACTGCGGGGCATAGGTCTACTCTCTCCGTTTTTGGGGAGAAGGATTGGAGCTAAGTCCTACCACGCTGCTCCAATGAGGATTGGTAGGTTACACTTATCGCCAGAATTCCTAGATGTTTTCCTTTACCGAAAAGCGTGTGATAAATTGCAGTAATTAATTTACACATAAATTTAAACAGAAAAAACTCATTGGTGCCTGCCCGGGGTTCGAACCCGTGACTCCTCGAAAAAGTCCCTCGATCTCACCGTTAGGTTATCACAGCTTTCAACCACGTCATTTGCTTTCTCTTTATTGTAATATGGCACATTTTGGGCTGGCTTCCCTACTCTAGTAAAATAACTCTAAGATTGTCCTAAACAAAATTCCAAAGACTCGTTAAAACACTTGTATGCAGATTGTTTCTTGTAATAACGAAGCACGTGTTTGCTTAACACATAAAAACCAGTGGGTGGAATGCTATGAAATGACTCTCTAGTTTCGCGTATGATATGTCAAGAGCATGTCGACGCGGATACGGAAATAAAAAGCACAGATCATAAATAAATCAAATACTTTCGCCCACGCATCCAAATAGGTGCGCTGTTGATCCAATATGTTCCTTTGCTTTTTTAATGTTGCCTTTACCATATTATAATATATACATGATTTTGATGTAACTGCTGTTCTTAGCTAATATTTTAATTATATTTCATAAATGTAATTCAATTCAATTTTGACTGGGTAGTTGGCGCAGTTGGCAGTGACCCTACCTTCAGCGCCGCGGGTCGCAGAATCGATTCCCGCCGAGGATCAACATTTCCTAATAAAAATTTGTTGATTCTTCAAGTCTGGGAGTATTTATATATAGTTACGTATGTATTAAAAAATATACATGTATATATTTAGCAGATCAGATGCCTGTCACCCATATCAATCAATACACAAGTATTAAGTTACATATTTTGATGACGGAAACCCGTGTGTTCTATGTATAGAAAAATGCAAATAAGTATTGTGACATTCATAAAATTAAAAGTTTTATGAATGTCAAATTTAATATTTTTGTTCTACGCTCTATTTAAATTATTATCGATCGTTAATAGTTTACTTTTCTATATTTAAAATTGTATCTCATCAATAAAATATATAAAATATTCCGTCATTACAATTTGTAGTTTCACATACGCCATTTTACGAAAAATAAATATTCGTTTCATCTACGTCCAAATTATTTATGAAGAAATTGAGAATCAACATCAGAAAGCCATTATCATTATTCGCTTTGGTGAACATTTCGAAGAGAACTTTAAGAAGTTAAATGGTTGGATAAATTCTTGGAACCAAAATATGCGACTACCACTAATGATACGTATTTCTCAATATATTTTCTTTGTGTATACAATCTGTTTATTGACACAGACGTTTTATTCCATCTTTTAACATGTTCACGGACATTTGCGTCTATAGACGTCAAAGTAAAGATCACTATGTGGCATGACATCAATAGACGTTCAAAACGTAACGGTCGTTTTTATTCACTACCGCGAACATCCCTGGTGTACTGCTAAAATGGGGCAAACCATCACCAAACTGATCTTGTTGTAATATTGAACACAGAGTGCTATGAGTTTTTGTAAAATTTATGTATTTAATTAAACTTACAATATATATAACTCGTTATAGCGAACGAAAACAACTTGCTAATTTTGAGATAATTCCTGGCATATATTTAACCTTTCAATTCCACCAAAGTAGGACAGCAAGGATAGAGAAGATATTAGCCCAGAATTAGTAAAGTAACAGGCTAATTTACTTTACCATTATAAATTAAAAGCAAGCATAGTTGCAAACAAATACAAACCAATAGAAACAATCGATTAATCGATCATAATAATTACAATTTCTGCATATCATCGCTCATATAAGTAAAATCAATAGACGATCCTTTAATTCTGTAAACAGCTGTTAGTTATACGGGTAAAGTTTAAATGTTCGGCTGCTCTTAATTGGGGTTTTTACAAACATTAATCAAGTGTTAGGGGAAGTTTTTTCTATATCGGCCAAAACGAGCGTCGTTTGACAGATGACGCGTGGCCGTGGGTCGATGCTATACGTGCATTCATCAATGCAATGGTTGTTTCGTAATAATGTCTTAAGTTAAAGATTTATTTGTTGTTGTCAAACGTACAATTTATTATTAAATCTACTATTGATTGTTACAACGACTTCTCAAAACCAACAGCGTTTGAGAAACTAGGCAACATTTTTTGTTAAAAACTACCCAGTGCCTAAAGATCTTCAAACAGTGTGTGTATCAATGATGACATATGTATCAGAAACTTGGTCGCTGATCGATAAGTTGAACATATGTGCGTGATCAAATCAAAAAATGAGAAGGTCTGTAGAAAAACAAAAATTACCGATATATCTCAACGTGTTGCTAAACTGAGGTGGCAATGGGCTAATGGGCCTATGGGCACATAGGGAGAAGTAATGGGGGGGGGTTGGGTTCCCAAAGTGTTGGAATAGCGATTCCGCACTTAAAAAATGCAGCGTTAGTAAGAACAACAGATACTGGTGAACAGACAACCTCGTAGAGATTACAGGAAATCACTGAATCCAGGTGGCACAAGATCGTGTAACGTTGAACAGAAAGTAAAAAATAAAAAGCATATTCCTAATCCAAATCAATGTACTGATTGCTTTCAGTAGTTCCTTTCAATCTTCATCTTTATCGAACTACCGATTGAGTGATAAAACAATCGTACACAAAAATTAAAACTATTTAAAATACTAAACATTATTAATATAAACATTTAGGTAGTAGTTAGTCTTGTATTGCCGAAATAAATTTTGCCGAGTTGCAACTCGTAAGAGCCTTATAAAATTTTTAATTAAATCTTGCAGTGATATTAATTGGATGTTGCACAGATGCTAAAAATCTATTTGCAATTCAATTTGCAAAGGACGTTTAGGAAGATAACTTTTTTTTCTGAATCTCTCTGGACTCCTTGGCATCGAAATTTGTAACGTAAAATGACTTTCTTTTTACTTTTCAAGGAAACAGCCGACCAAATTTACGATACGGTGAACAACACTTAAATAATACAGCGATCAAACAAGCCACTTTATCTTGCCACTTTTATTAAGACATTTTTTCATTGTGGCTTTAATCGTCGTAGATTACTTCTAATGCAAATTTAAAATTCCCTTTTTCATTCTAAATACAGCATAAGTAATGTTTGGAAAAACATTTTATATTCCATTTTAAAATTATTATAACATCATGCTTTATACAATTGTTTGAAAAAACTGAAACATTATATTCAGATCGAAATTTTAATAAAAATATACTTCATCAAATATTTAACGATGTAACAGTTCAGAATTCATAAATGTATGTAAAATATTTCAATAAATTCGTTAAGTACTTGAGAATTTCGGTTACAGTAATTATTTGTTATCATAGATCTTTTATGCTAGTGTATGGAAGCCAGCCTAAAAGCCAGTACTCACGCATAAATTTTGAAGAATAAAAAAATTATGCGCAATTACACTACACTATTCAGATGAGGTCGGGATTTCTCTAGACAACGACTCTACTGAAAATATAACTATAATGATAAGTTAAATTTTGCTGGCAGAAAATGTGCTTATTCATTTCCTTAAACTTGCGTTCTCTTTAGTTAACATATATAGAGGATATCTATAGATATCCTTGATTCAATTCAATTCAAATTCTTACACTTGTAAACAAGTGCTTTTGAATTTTCAACATCTACCGATGGTTCGGAAAGCTATTCCTACCGAGAAGAACCAGCAAGAAATTCGGCGGTTGCTCTTTTCAAACAATAATTCTTATCACTAGTTACATATAGTTATTAATGTCTTGTACAGGGTAGAAGAGTAGCTATATCCATGCATTCTTATCGTCTAAGTAATCCTCAATAGTATAGTTTAAGCTTTCTGTATTAGATTTTTTTAACTTCAGGAGAGGGTTTCTACCTATATAACATATACAGATAGATATCCTCGTATTAATTACTTAATGATTAAATTATTATTATTGTAATGGAATGGTCTGCTAGAAGTGTAATTTTTTACTAAGTCTACAGAACATCAAAATTCAAAATTCAAGATATTCTTTATTCATTGAACTTGTAAAAAGCACTTGGCTTTTGAATCGAAAGCCGTTCCTACCGAGAAGAGTCAGCAAGAAACTCGGCGGTTGCCCTTTTCAAAGAATAATTCTTATTACTAGTTACATATCACTCATTGAGATAGTATTGTGCGTAACTGTTACATAGTTATATTTCTTCACCATCTTGTGTAGAGTTATGAGATAAAGCTTGCCCTATGTCACTCTTCAGTCTTGCAACCGTTTGTTTACAGAAAATCACATCGATCTGTTTCTCCGTTCGGACATGTAAGAAGGGCAAATAAACAAACACACTTTCTCACTTATAATGAAAATATAATTAAGTAAAAAGAACACACTTTTGCAATTATAATCTTCGTATGGCAAATAAAAAATAAATAACTGGCTTTCTATTGCTAGACGCAAGCCTTCTCCTAGCTTATTAGGAGAATGATTTCGGAGTAGAAACTTTTCTTTATTGCGGATGTGCAGGTTATACATTATCCTGGAATGCTCCACGTTTCTCACAATGTTCTCTTCGCTTATGATGAATGGAAATTTACATATCAATTAAGTACATAAGTTTCGTAGATAAAACTCATAGGTCTGCCCGAGGTTCGAACCCACGACCTTTTAAGACATCTATGATATTAACAGATTAGACTTCTCTTGCCTTGATTTAAATTAAGTGTAAGGAACACAAAGCTTTGTGATTTTGTCGTGGAGTCTATCTCCTGATGATGCTTCGGTTGCGGGGCGAAACGATTGTTCAGTTTGTGATAGTGAACGTGTGTAGTGCTTGTGTATTGTGGTGGCAGTGGTGAAGGTTTGTGCATGTGTTTTTACGAATCCTGCATGCAACGGGTATGAAAAAAGGGATAGTCCAATATACACTATATATATATTTAGCACTATATATATTTTCTATTTACTGTATCGCGGATTATAGCAAAATAATTTTATTATTACTTTTCTATTATGGATCTCCGCAAAGTAACGCCTAATTCTATAAATTATCTATAAATTATATAAGGAACACGCTTATACTGTGAGCTGTGATAGCCAAGCGATGAGCTGTGATAGCCCAGCGGTGAGATGGTGCGACTATTTCGAGGGGAACACGAAATCGAACCCGGGCAGGCACCAATGAGTTTTTCTATTAAAACTCATGTGTCTAATTGATAATTGCAATTTATCACACGCTTTTCGGTGAAGGAAAACATCGTGAGGAAACCTGCATATTTCTAGAGAATTCTGGAGATATATGTAACCTACCAATCCGCATTGGAGCAGCGTGGTAGGTCTTAGCTCCAACCCTTCTCTCCAGAAACGGAGAGAGGAGGCCTATTCCCAGCAGTGGGATTGTAACAGGCCGCTACTTTACTTTTTTTACACTTATAAAAAGGTATATAAAGGTTACTTTAATAAAGATTTGATTTGAATTGGGGAAATATCAAGATTTATAGCTCGGGTTATATTACCTTTGCACTTTTGCATTTTTGCAGAATGTGAAATGAGATGAATACAAGATCGCACAGTTGGCCGGGCTCGTGACGCAGCATGGGGTCCATATGGCACGTGCGCGCTTTTGTGCTCGTGCTGATTCTGCTGTGTGAAGGTGAGACAGTTGTTATACAAATGCCTGTAAATAATTTTCACACCTGGTAATGTAAAACGTTTGTAGTTGCTCTTCTTTATTCTTGTACTGATTTATTAGGATTTACTGTGTTTACTTGAGCATAAAGTTAACAAAATAATTGCTTAACCTACTTCGAGCTTTGTTATGCAGAAAGCCGTACAAACGGAGAAAATAATAAAAGCGTTTACTTTTCAAACTCATAATCGATCGCAGTCACGCGTAACAATTGTCTTGTCCTTTGAGTTCTTTATACATCTGACACTTTTCATAACTTGTTAATTGAATGATATAATGTAAATATGCACGAATTTGATATAACGATCTAAATTCAAGTAGTTCAATTGTACTCTTTTTGCCAAATTCTAGAGAATTCTCATCTTATTGAGAAAAATTCTACCTGACTCGCTACTTTAATTTGAATTGGCAGTATGCACATATCTTGGAAATCTCTAATGATAAGTAGGTTTCAATGTTTTTTTCACCACATAAATTACTAGCAAACTACGCTTTGCCGTGGCTCAGTCTGCCTTCGATCTCCCTTGGTAGGACATTAAAATAATCCCTTCGTAAGTGCCATTTATTCCTACCAATTTTTATAGATAAGATAATGTTTATACAATATATAGGAATGGGAAGAAAATAATTTGACCAACACTGAAATTCATTACACCTTAAATCGACGTTTTGTTGCACTAAGTTTGAAAGTATCAAGATGAGGCAAATAACATTATAAACGATATTTTGTTTTCTATTCACAAGCTCTCAATAAAGGAGGCATGATATAACTTGCAGCATAAAGCCAACCAATCGTATCACTGTATGATGAATAATAGCCAGCCCGACAATCTTCGACCACTTTAAATGTAAATGTAGGAAAGCGTCGCGGCGCATCACGTCTTCCAATTTAGGGCAGAACAATACAACAAGACTTACCTCACATGCAAGTATACAATAGTATAGGAATGCCTTATGATGTAAACCTCGCCCTGTGTCACATAAAATGTAGTAATATAAAATATCTACTATATCAAATTTGACATTTTACAATATGTAACTTTCATAATTACAAATTTTGTGTATATAAACCAAATTGTCTGAAAGCGTTAGGCAACGAACATGCAATCAAGAGTTGTTTTTAATTATACTATCATCATCCTCCTGCCCTTATCCCACTCTAAGTGGAATCGGCACATGTTACAAATATGTTTTCACATGATTTGGCTACGTATTTTACGACCGGCCGCTTGCCTTACATCAACTTACCTTAGTCGTATTTTACGACTCCTCGGTAAGAAAGAGGGTGGTATATTCTACTGAACCAAATACCACACGGTGGGTCAACTTACCTTAGTCGCCTTTTACGACACCTCTGTATGAAATGAGGGTGGTCTATGCTACTCAGCCGGAAACCACACGGCGGTTTTTAATTATACCAGTAAATTTTATTTGAAAAGGAATGTATATTATTATATTTGATGTTATAAAATAATAGATAATCGAATTACTTGTAAATCTAAATTTAGAATACAAAAAATACACATCCTATTATTTTTGTCGAATTCTGTTAACTAATTACATTTGTACTGTTTAAAGTTAATTTGCGAAAGTTACATTAACACTCTTATGTTAATATTTTTTGTAGGGAATGAGCATATAAGTATTTTTTACTTATCGCTCTGGTCGAAAAGTTTCTTGTATTGTAACGATTTTCAATTGGATATATTTTGAAATCTCTTTTTCACGTATCAAGAGAATTTGAATGTCCTTCGAATACAATTCTTAAGTACGAGACAAAACAAATGAAGTGTCTGCCGACCTTCTACTCGTGTTAAGTGGTCCATTGACATCAAGGGTTCAAGAATATAAATGCTAAAAAACGACACTTTTTGTGTATATTTAACAATACAAGTCTCGGCTCTTTCAGCGAATACTTTATTATTTATCACACTAACTCGCCTTAAAGAATGTTAGTGGTTTTAAAGAGAGACTTTGAGAATTTGAATTTATATTCGTTTGTAGATCTGGCCCTTTTATTAATATTTTTGTCATCTTAAAAATAAAACTAAAATCTTTCTATGAATAGTATGTATTCTTTGATCTGGCATATTTTCGGTATTCATCGGGGTCAAACATTTACTAAAACGATTACCGTCTGACTTTCAACACGCTGTAAGGTGAACCAGTGTCACGGAGATATAATAAATTACAGCTAGGTTTGTTATCAGATGTCTGTGATAATAGCCGACGATTTAATGCCCTCTGCGAGGTGCGGTGATGCTTTTAATTACTTATCAGATAGATTCTTCTAATTTCAACCACTTTTGCAATTACAGGCAGAAGTCACCTTTCAAAACAAAGCAATCATTTTTTTTATCTATTCAAGGTGTTTTATTTCGTAGACCACGACTTGTTATTGTAACAAATAGTTGTATAATAGTTAATCAAAAATGTTTAGGTATACGTGCGCGCAGCTTTCCGACGTCGGGGTGACGAACTAACGTGGCAGGAAAACCCATTTGTCGCTTCCGCTTTGCAACAAGCTGAGCAAGCTTCATCACTCGTTCAAAGACTACTCATTCTTACGAGGCGCATATTTGTAGATTAGGTTAAAATCCATAGATTTTCACTGGCAACAAGAACTGTTTCTAAGATTTTCAAACACAGAAGGATTTTTTAAGAAAAAAATCTCGCTTAACTTTCCGATTCCTGTTGGAATGGAACTAACTTTTAGTTACATAACGTCTAGTCTTAAATTGACTATGCTTAGGTAAGAACATCTTCTGTGTCTATCGTAAAATCTCTATACATGAGAGTATTATTTATATACTTAAATATGTATAAATTTTGACTGATGCATTTAAAAACATGAATAAATGCGCTTTAGTTTTTATTCACTGCCCAGTATAAAGTTCACCCCAGTTCCCAGTAAAATATCAAAATTTATACTTATATTATAAATTTCAATATCTGTCTATCGGTCTGTCATGATTTCGCGATGAATCCACTACTATTAACTAAAGTTAGTACAATTGTAACTTACCGTTATTATAAAATATCGGACCAACATCAAAGAGAAAAGTATGGACGTTATTTGTTCGTAAACAGGAAACATAATTGACAGTATTTCGACACTTAAGCTCACGCAGACGAAGTCACGTGTTCAGCTTTATTATTTATATATTGGTAAGATTTTTAAACAATTTAACTTTAAATTTTATTACAGTTTGACTACACAACTATAGTAAAACGAAGAACATCAGCGTCATTAGGTTGGCACGTGCGTGACTCGACTTCAATCTTTACCCAATATCCATAACAGCGCGTGTCCTAGTTTATGTTGATCAGCATTTTCTATTTTCAGGATTCGCAAATTGAATACGACATTCGAAGATTTTTATTCTAGCCGTTGGATAAAACATGATGTTATTATGTGTAACATGCCTTATAGTTTTATTGATAGCTGTTAGTTTGAACTTAAATGGTAATGAAGTTTGAATAAATTCGTACCCACACAAAATATATACATTAATAATTAATCATGAAATAATCATTAATGATCATGATTTCATTCATCAGTTTATGATTCATTTCATTTTACACATACTGAGAAATTCGTGCTTATTTAATCCATCGTAATAGGAATGAAATATTTGATAAAATTGCAGATTTACTTAATTATTATTTTTTTTAAGACAAAAAACTAACTATTAATTATTATAAATACAGTAAACATAAGTATTACATATAAATTATCGTTAGAAAACTAAAAAAGAGGAGAAACACATTCATTTTTAATAATAATAAGATCAGTTAGTGCTACTAATAGAGGTCTGCGAATCGTAACAATTGCATCGTTAGCGCGCTTAGTTTCTCAAGAAGAGCTTGTATCTTATTTAGTTAGCAAACTTACTACAAATAGATAAAACACAGATTGCACGAACAACCATGGTGCCTATTTCATATATACTATTGCTGAAATGGTTTTATTTCTCATTCACATTTTTCTTAGCATTACATATAACAATAACTTAGTCTATACATACGAGTGTATCGTAATGTATTGACGTATAGATGTGGCTTGTGAGTAACACAAATAATGCTTAATTGTTACATTACTTCCCAAAAGTTAGAAATGGCTGATAATGAAATGTACATATATCTCTCACAGTTTAATAGTAAATTTAACGCCGTGTGGTATCCGGCAGAATAGAATAGACCACCCTCCTTTCTTACCGAGGTGTCGTAAGAGGCGACTAAGGTATGTGCCGTGTGGTATCCGGCTGCATAGAATGGAACACCCTCATTTCTTACCGAGGTGTAGTAAAAGGCGACTAAGATAAGTTAGGCAGGCGGCCGAATCACGTGACAACATGTTGTAACATGTTGTGCCGACCCCACTTAGAGTAGGATAAGGGGAAGAGAATGTAGTTTAATAGTAAATTTAATATTTATCCGTTGACACGCAACAAAGTTAAATATATAATTATACAATTCCTTCTCGATCTCAACTATGACAGTACGGAACTCTGTTCTATAAATTTATTTATGTAACGGTAATTTGACAACATGTTACAAACCTGTTGTCACATTGGCTACGTATTTTACGACCGATCGCCTGCCTGACGTCAACTTACCTTAGTCGTCTTTTACAACACCGGTAAGAAATGAGGGTGGTCTATTCAATGCAGCCGGATACCACACGGCACATACCTTAGTTGCCTCTTACGACACCTCGGTAAGAACGGAGGGTGGTCTATTCTATTCTGCCGGATACCAAACGGCGTATTGTTAAAACTATTTTTTTAAATATGAAAGCGCTTAAAATCATAAGAAATAAAAACCATAATTTAAAATTAATCGCAGATAATGCAATGTTAATTATATAAGATGAATGATATAACGATGTTTACATAAGTACATGCTGTATAATTTGCAGACGTCTTACAAATAGCTAACAAATTACCAACTGTTAATTGTTTGAACTCATCGTTCTAATAAAGCGCCTAGTTCTGTTTGATTCATAATGAGAAGTGTGAATCAATACATTAAAGATTGTTGTAACTAATTTCATCGTAATTTGATATTAGACTGGTACTTCCTTCAACATTTCTTATAAAATACATAAAAAAAAGTTACAACAGTTTAACTAAGGTAAACACGGAAGTAGTCTAAACTTTTATTAATATATTGTACTTCTCAAATAAATATTAATCGAATCATTCAATCGTTGCAGATTTTATGTATTTGTCTTTAAGAAAACGATTAGATAAGAAAATAAAATAAAACTAAAAAAAGGTTTATTTCGCAACTATCATGCACTAAGTCCCACACACGCCCACACCCACAACACACACATCACGTCGTTGTTGCAGCTTTCTTACATTCTTTCTTTATAAAATAAAAATATATACTAGCTGTGCCCACAACTTCACCCGCATTAAGATCAGTGCGTCACAAAGTTTTCCCCGCGTAAAGGCCGGAACATATAGGCTTTGTGTTCCACTCCACAATCTCCTCTATCCTTCATTGACAGTCCCATCGAAAAATAATAAAAAACCTTAAACCTTACTCACGAATTGCACTGGCTTTTAGTAAAAACCGTACAAAGTTCCGTTTAGTAGATTTGAGAAAACCGATTAAAATTTCTCCCTGCACGCCGTTTGGTATCCGGCAGAATAGAATAGACTACCCTTCGTTCTTACCGATGTGTCGTAAGAGGCGACTAAGGTAAGTGCCGTGCAATATCCGGCTGCTAAGAATAGACCACCCTCATTTCTTACCGAGGTGTCGTAAAAGGCGACTAAGGTAAGTTGACGTCAGGCAGGCGGTCGGTCGTAAAATACGTAGCCAAAGCATGTGACAACATGTTTGTAACATATTGTGTCGACCCCACTTAGAGTGGGATAAGGGCAGGAGAATGATAATGATTAAAAATTCTCCCTGTAACAGACAGCTTTTGGGGACTTGTTTTATAATATGTATATAAGATTAGATACCTTAATTGTCAGAGCTAAAGACTTACATTTATTGGTTTGAAATGTCCACGGCGAGTATTGATTGTTTAAAATTAATGGGAAAATAATTTACCTCCTAACATCGTTTACATTCACAAATATTTATAAAAGCCAGCTCATACTATTCCAGTTTCTGTCTTTTATTTTTTTTATCGAGATAAAACATCCGCAGACTTTGATTTTTTTATTGAAATTACCCTCTTCGTCGCGGGAAGAAGGAATTAAAATCGCATTAGGAAATCCCGTACCCGCCTAACTTTTCCAGTTTCTGCTCGGAGTCCCTGTGTATCGGAATAAATGGTCCAAACTTGCTTTATTTATATAGTCTCGTTGAATATTTATGCTTTTTTCCTAATTTTACATTCAGCTACTTTAAATACGGATCTGAGTATTCCAACTTTATAAAAATTACTGTTAACGTCGTTAAGTAAAGTAAAGCATTACTTGATTACACGGTAAAAACTACTCGTAGGCGTTACGTTAATATATATATTGCGTTTGTATAAGTATAAAGTTTTATATGATCATATTTTTTGTTTATTTTTTATTCTTATTGTTCTAAAGATGCATTTGCCACATATGAAAAAAAAACATGTGAAGCGTGCAAAGGCCGTCTTAACGCTTAATGAATACTACAGAAGACAAACTAACAATAAAATAAAACCATATGTTACTATTTTGGACAGAAATATGTGTTTAAATTAGTATTGGTACTTTATTATCTTACTGCACTTTTCCTTGATAAAAATTAGCCGTATGGTATCCGGCAGATTAGAATAGACCACCCTCCTTACTTACCGAGGTGTCGTAAGAGACGACTAAGGTAAATACCGAGTGGTATCCGGCTGCATAGAATAGACCACCCTCATTTCTTACCTAAGTGTCGTAAAAGGCAACTAAGGTAAGTTGACGTCAGCGGCCGGTCGTAAAATACGTAGCCAAATCATGTGACATGTTTGTAACATGTTGTGCTGACCCCACTTGGAGTGGAATAAGGGCAGGAGAATGATGACTTTTCCTTGATAAAAATGACCTACATTCTTCTAACACTAAAATTTCAGAATTTACAATAAAGTTTCAGAACATATTTAAAAAATAAAGTCTGTTGTTCGTTAAAACCTAACTACTTACTTTTTCGCTACATTGAACTAATCAGACTTTTGTTCTCTTCGTTGTGATGACAAAAATTCATTCAATAATCTAAAAAAACATACATGACCACGTCTACTTTTCAGTGTGCTGCTTTCAATATAACATAAATATTATGTTACTTTATCACGTATATGTTAAGAATATAATATAATCACCAAGCAGGTTGCATTTTTTAGACATAAGTTTGGATCCACCTACTGTCCATTATATAACAGTACCGTGAGCTCAGCCGATTTAAAAGTTTTATCAATATGGTAGGTGTATTAACTAGGATGCTCAATGAGCTTCTACGAATGGGCGCTTAAACAAATTTATGAGAAAAAGTTTGCACTTTTATTAATTACGTCGGGTTTAATTATAGCAAGGGTTGTTCTTGACATTACTATTTTGCGGTTTCGATCGGATCCAATTACGGTTTTTTTAAATATAAAACGTTATACTGCGAGCCATAAGAAACAAGTTAATCATTAAATAAAGTTTATAAAAAAGTGAATTAAGCAATGATTATTATAATTACATATTTAACATTACTGAGGAACAGTCTAGTTAATATGTGAAATAATTCTCAAGGTATGTTTTTAAGTTCATAATGACTTCCAATTTTGGGCAGATATCTGAACTTTCTATAATTAATTGTCTTACGATTCTACATCATTCAACCCTTTAAAAAGTCCTGGGTTAACCTGCTTTCCTCATTTAAGAACCTTGCTGTATCTAAGGTCCTATCCTTTATTACAAGGGAGATAGCATTTCACGTAACATTGGTAGAGTAAAAGGCTGCAGTTTGCTATTTAATCTTATAACTGTTACAGAATCTATCTATACTTATTATAAAACGAAGTCCCAAAAAGCTATCTATCTGTATGTAGTCGATTTTCTCAAAATGCACTGAACTGATTTTTGTACGGATTTCACCAAAAGATAGTGCAATACTTGCGGATGGTTTAGGTAAACAGTACATATCGGTATTACGCAAATAGTGTTGAAGAGATCGCGCACTTGTTAAAAAGCTTCCTTGCTGGGAGCTTTAGTCGCGTGCGCTGCGTAAATCAGCAAAGATACGCTGTAGTACTGTAATAGAGAATTGTAGATTTATAAAACTACTACAAAAAAAGTCCGCGATAGCATGTCTCTATCTAATGGTTAACTCACAATAATTACTTTTATGTTTAAAGTTTGAATTCCAGAAAACAAATTGTGACACGCAGGGTTCCACGCGGGCGAAGCCGCTGGCACAGCTAGTATCCAATAAAAATGTGCCTTTGCACGCTTTTTTTGTTTGAGGTAACTAAAAACAGATACGAAATTAGAGCGCGAAAGCGATAAATTCAAAGTTGCCTAATATGAAAAATACGCGACGCATGACGACCATTCGTCGCCCAAATAGGATAATCGGCCAGTTATTGCCGTAGCCAGAATACCCTCTATCCACGCCATCCGGTCGTTTATCCACATACTAACTCGTAATGCCGTATGGAAATGTTTTCTGTATACAGTTTGCAAGTATAGTAAAACGATATTTTTTTTGTAAAGCTGTAAACTGCGAGAGTTGTATAGCGTGTGTGATGCAAATACAATTTTGATGAATTCAAACTAAATTGTGAATTTTGTTCGTTTGTTACATACTGTTTGTCCATATTGTGATCCAATTAGTGGTCACGATGATTAGAGCTACGATTAACACCCTGCTTCAATATAGTTGGGTTATACAAAAGTTAGGTATTCTTTAGACATTTTTTTTTTCCATAAATTAAGCGAACTCATGGAAAATCATAGTCAACTTTCTAGGTATGAGCTCGGCAACAACAATACGACTAATTTTCTCCATAATATCTTACAAAACCCACTTTACATTTTTACGTAAAAACTACTGGACTGATTTCAAAAATTCTTTTACAAATAATGCAATAACAAATTCATTGTAGCGACCGTTATAGCACGGCATGCATTTGGTGAGTTAGCCAAGGTTTTATTCCAAGGATACTAATGATACCCATTTTATATAATTAAATAATCTATAAAATAAATCTATAGTCCGACTTCGTAGACTTTCCGCTACCACGAGATCGGTATGGACGCGGGTGAAACCGCAGGGCATTGCTAGTATCTTATGAGTTCTTTTAGGTTATCTTGGTTATAATTCGCTGCAGACGGAAAGAATGATCGATCAAGATAAAATCGACTCCCCTGATCTTCATAATACTTAAATTGTTTTTAATATATGCTCCAAATAATTATAATTGTGCTAGGCGGCATAAGTTATTTGCCGAACCGTCCTCCAGTACGGTGGCATGTGCTAACTTTATCAATAAAATCCCATAGCTATAGTGACTTTAATATTACATATAAAATCTTCCATAAAATTAGCTTATAAATTGGATGTATTACTCAAAACTAAGAGTGCCTTCCGCGGAACAAATAACAAGTCGTTACCATAAAAATACACAATAATATTTTAGAGGTAGTTGTATTCCGCATAGAAGCGCTATATCCATACTTTTCACATTACTTATGCATAGAGTAGAGATTGAAACGAGTGCCGTAGTTGCGCCGTCATCGGTATTCAAAGCCAACTCCGCCCAGTTTAACCGCAACCTGTCTTCAACCCTGATTGTCTACAAACAAAGAATAACAAAAACGATTGTCATTTTCTGAATTAAAATTGACTCGGATGGATTCCACGGAATATTGCCTGTTCAATTCTATTTGTTACGCAATTGTGCTTTTTGTTATATGACAATGAAATTGGGTGCTATTTCTTTGGATTTATATTACGAATGATTGTAAAGTTTATTCGCGTATGTAACAAAAAACAAAAATGTGCAGCGCTAAAGTTGACGGATGAAAGAAGAGAATGGAAGATAAAAACATATAAAAGTTGAGTAAGGGTAAATGCCCCCGCGCATTAACCGGCCAGTAGGCCTACAATGAACTTTTAGAAAACGATTCAATTCAAAGTCAGTACCTAATCTCAACCGCTTTCTTTTCGTACCATGAAGTGTGGATTGCATTAGGGTCGTAATGTTTGATAAGGAAAACGTTATATGAATATATAGATAATTCTGTCTCTTTTACTTAAAAGTTTTTAGGACGCATTCCATACGGTCATTGGACAAAGACTTAAGCATTGTTTTTCGTGCTAAATAAATAAATAATAATAATAATAATAATAAATTTTTATATTTTTAAATGTTTTTTGATTATTATTTTTTTATAATTAGAAATATTTAAAAATGTAAGGAGTTAGGTTTTAGAAAAATAAAAGAATATAATAATAAAATTATTATTTTATACTCGGCCTTACAATTTGTTTATTTTTATATTCCCGAAATAAAATGTTATTCTTGCATATACTCATATGTTAAATATTATCATGTCATATGATTATTAGTTCTCGGTTATCTTAAATTTAATATGTTTAGGTATAAGGTTATAAGTGTTAAGATAATTCATAAGCATCCATATAGCATAAACTACTGCAATTTACTGTCAAATATCACAATTGTAAACCAGGCCTTACAGTCTCTACGCTTATTTGAACTCGAGAGCACGTACAGTAACTCTATTACGGTTTGGAGTTGTGACTCAGCATTTATTGCTGTAGGTATTTTAGATATTATATAAATAATATTTTTAAATATCAATTTATATTATATTAGACACGTTTTATTTTTATAAATATCTATACATATTATAAAAAAGTCACCAAAAAGCCTTCTGTTTGTTTGAGATTGATATTGTCAAAATCCACTGGATAGTTTTTACTAAAAGTGCAATTTTTAGGAAGATTCCGGGATGGCTATACCGATTTCGATGGGACTTTCACTGAAAGATAGAATAGGTTGTAGAGCAACAAATAGGCTACTTCTATCTTGCTTTTCCCGCGAGGAAGAATTTTCGCAGGAAATTTTTTTGTACACACTAATTTCCATGCGAGAGAAGCCATGAGCACAGGTAGTACAACATTATTTTTTTACTACTATAAAGTTCAATCAGAATGAAAGTACTTTATTAGTAACAATCTAGCAACAAGCAACTTAACGCTAACCTAAACTTATAAATTTACTTATATCTAAGAGCAGGTCCATCTTAGTCATTCATATTATGAGTACAATATATAATTACAAATTATTACTATGAAGCTAATGTCTACATGGAACGGTGCTCAGAATTATTGTTGCATTTCCACATTTGATCGCTGAACTGATTGTGCGAAATGCAGAAAAGCTCTTTTGTCAACAGTTAATTAGAAGGTATCACAACAGATACCGACCGACATAAGCTTGCGACTCCTACTTTGCGCCTAGCAAAAGTACGTAAATCGTTTGTGGGTTTGAGTATAAGATTCTATTATAAGATTCCGAAATCAATTTTGTCCATGCCATTACAGCAGTTTAAAAACACTGTTAAAAAGAGGCTGATACAGAAAGCCCACTATACTGTTGAAGATTACTTAGATGATAAGGATGTGTGGATATAGGTGCTCTTCTACCTTGTACAAGACAGTAATGAATAAATGTAACTAGTTTTAAGATTTATATTTTTAAAAGAGTAACCGTCAAGTTTCTTGCTGGTTCTTTTCGGTAGGAACAGCTTTCCGAACCAGCAGTAAAGTTGACGATTCAAAAGCACTTGTTGACAAGTTTACTTGAATAAAGCATATTTTGAATTTAAATTTGAATTTGATACAAATTGTATGTCCCAGGACTCCAAGGGCACCAACAGAAAATTGTACAATCTCATATTAAAGATATATGTAGAGTTTATCTTCTATTTATTTATAACAAATATATACAAGTTATATCTATCTTAAATTACTTACACGCTACTACTATACAAATCATGCCCACGTGGAATGGTCCCAAGAATGCTGGCAGCGTTTCCGCGTTGAATCGCTAAGCTGATTCTTTGTGCGAAAAAGGAGCCAGCCCTCTTGTCACCCGAAGAGGCGATCAACCGAGGTGTTAAAACGGATAAAAATTTTTTTGCACTTTGGCTCCATGGCCCTAGGGTCTCAACTGCAAACGGCACAAATATATAACTCTCAACGAGAGATGCATACTTTCGCCGCTTGCCGGATTCGGCCATTTCCGCCGCAGCTCCAGGTCTGGACGCCGTTTCCCTGATATGGGACGAGGCTAACGTATCAACGCATGTTGCGTCCCACATTAGGGCCCGTCCCCGTTCCCAAGGAACCAGCGTCAGACCGTCTGGTCTCTTGCCATCATCCCGACATATCCCGGAAGGCTCGAGAAGAGCAGGAATGTCGATGGTGGCAAGAGCTCTTTTGATGGTGTCATTAAGAGAACCATGGCGGAAAAGCCTACCAGAACTCCTATGGCATGAAAGCCCGTGTATGCCAAAACTGTCTACCTCTTTTCCACATGGACATCTGTGCTTAAGGCACAATGTGGTTCCCAATCTGAGACCTAAAGCCACTCTAAAACTTTCATTATCTAAAAGTGTGCCAAGATTTTTAGACGGGAGAGCATGAAGCCAATAACCTGATTCTTTTTCTGATAAGGCTAGAAGCCTAGCTCGGTCACGGTCACTCGAAAGATTTTGTATCAAATTTTTATGTGTAAGCTGAACCAATGGCACATCCCAAAGTTTTTGAGTGGTACATTCCTTCGGGATATCATCATTGGGACAGCTAATTTTCCAACTATCTAAAGCCTCTGTTGCATAGGACAAAGAAAATAAATTTGATTGTAAAATTTCAGAACTAAGTTTTTTAATACTATGGACAGAGGCCAGAAATGCTGGAAGAGCAACACTTGAAATTTTCCTCACGCCGATGCCACCAAATTTGACCGGCAAAGTAGCCTGATTCCAAGAGTTATCGTCAAAACACAAATTCAAAATTTTTTCTAATGTATTTTTTAAAGTGGCATCTATATTATCGAGCAAACCAGGATATTTCCAAATTGGGCTTGCACGCAGTACATACGTAAATTTAGGTACAAAAAGACAGAATTTTAAAATCGTAAATGCAATGTGGGAATTTAGTATGCCCAATTTGTCTGTATTGTCTGAAAACATTTTTTGTTTACTGTCTAAAAAAGGTTGTATGCCCTCATCTAAAAGAGGAGCACCTAGGAGGCAAAGCATACTTTTATGCACTATTTTAATGTTAGGGGCAATTTCATTAAACAATTTCGTGGCCGCTAAAACATTTTCCGGAGTCAGTTTGTCAGTAAAAAAAACTTCACATTTCGAAAAATTTAGTTCTAAACCTATTTTGCCAAATTCTTGCTTAACATGGTTAAGATCTTTTAAAACATCGTCCACGTTACCTCCTAATGTTCCATCATCTAAATACCATATCTTAAATTTAGATTTTAAATTTAAAATATGTTTATGAATCCCTAAACTGAATAGGGCTGGACCTAGAGGATCCCCCTGCTGAACACCTACATTAGACTTAACAGTATTATCGCCAAAGAATAATTTGGAAGGAAAGTTATAGCATTGCCAAACATATGGATAGATTTCAGGCAACTGTGTTGATACTTCGCTAAGCAGAGTTGCCCTATCCAATGAATTAAAAGCATTCTTTACGTCAATTTTCAGCAGTACTTCCGCCTCGCCAGATGTTAAGAAAGTTCGGGCAGAATGTACTGCTGCCTCACAGCCTCCCTTACTTCCAAAGCCAACTTGAATAGGTTGAAACTTTTCCTTTAGGGTAGCAACTATGTGTTTACATGCTAATTTAGATGCCAAACGTCGAAAAGTACAACCAACAGCGATCGGGCGTATGCCACCATCTTTTTTATTGAATGCGCATAGTCTAGCTCCGTAAAGGAAAGGTAGAAAGGATGAATTTACTTTGCCAGATAACATAAGATTACAAAGTCTAGTAATATCACTCAAAAGAGCTCTGCCGGCGTCTCCAGCTGAAACGCTCACAAGATCTTTGAGATGTTGTGGCGTTATCCCGTCCATGCCACCAGCAGATCCACTAGTGAATGACATTATAGCTGCATAAGTATCCTCATCCTTTACTTGCAAAATATCTGTAATATTGAGTGCTGGATTGGGAAATAATGAATCTGAAATTGGTAAAGGATGCTTTTCACGTAAGGCTTCTAGCGTTATATTATTATGTGGAGCAAGAGTATCGTTAGAGAATAAAATGCGAGTTGCATTTTTAAGGTCCCCATCCATTACTTTATTTTCAACAATTTTTTTTAAATTAAAACTTTGAACCCGAAAAGGTGAATTTAAGGAGTGAAAATCAGGTTGGCCAAAACTATTCTGTTTTAATTTTGTACATAATGACCCGGCTTTGGATTTATCGACATGAAAATGCTTATAAGCAAACAAAAATAGATTTTGCCAAGATGAAACCGAATTTGATAAAGTATTTTGGATGGCGTGAGATAGTGACCTTGCCAATAATATTCTTGCTCCTCTTGGAATTCGCTTTATAATTGGAACGTTTTGGCTATATCTAGATATTAAATTTTCAAATGGAACCTGGTTATTGTCTAGTAAGTGTGTGTCGACATCACTTACATTGGTATTAGTGATAGATCGCGTAACCGAAAGGCTATGACATCGTGCAATGTGAATGTTTAGACCTCTACGGCCCTTAAATAACCTTCCTCCATTGCACTGAGGACACTCAAGGTAATCAGATTGGGAAACATCACTGTTCATAATTCTAAACACGTTTAAATTAAATAAATACACTTATCACTACACATAAAGTCTTTAGAACGAAGCCCCGGCTGCGGCTAGGCTGTTGCTCGCCCGGCTGCCGTTTGTAGCTCGTGGGCCGTGACAGCCGCAACGCCGGAGCAACGCCTCGCGATCTGAAACAAAAATATCTTGTTACTATCGCATATCAAAACCAAGAATACTAGCTGCTGCTTTTATAAATGCCAATTTGATGCCAATTTTATAATAAAATACCGAGCCAAATAAAATAAATAGAAAAATTTAGAAGCGAGCAAAATTTTGTCATTGACATCCGATTGACATTCCAATCTTAATTAATCTTAATCTTCTATTGTATATGTAGAGTATACATTTCATATATAGAGTATATATGAAATGTATAAAATTATTCTTAGTCAATCTATTTATTACACGGAAGGGACTGATAGAAATTTCGTGCAATCCAAATTATCGATTCAAATTTACAAATACAAGTTTTACAAATCGATATATTTGGTAAGGAAAATCGATTTTTAACCACTCCAAGTCACATCCCTACTCGAAAATACTTATAGCAACTCTATTACATTTGGACTTGTGACTCAGCAATTCTTCAAGCTAATATTCTAGTTATTATGTACAACTAAATTGTTCTGTTAAGCTCAAATCATCTCCCCCGGGGCATCTTTGTTATTGTCGCGGTGGCACTGTAAGCTATGTTATTTATGTGAATGTAACTTCTTCCGGTCTCAGTGGAAAATAATAATTCCTTTAAGAACGCAGTAAAAGTAATTATTTTGACAGTTAAATTTACACTTAAACATGTATCGGTGATTATTCCGCCGTGTGGTATCCAGCTGAGTACAGCTGGATACCACATTCTACTGAATAGACCACCCTCATTTCTTATCGAGCGGTCTTAAAGAGCGACTAAGGTAAGTTGACATCAGGCAGGCAGCCGGTCGTAAAATGTGTAGCCAAATCATGTGACAATATGTTTGTAACATGTTTTGCCGACCCCACTAAGATTGGGCAAGGGCAGGAGGATGATGATGATGTATCCGTGATTATTGTTTCGTTGTGGCACAAGGAAAGCGGAAACAAACACACAGACCTTTACATTCATTATATTTGTTAGGAATTATGTAATTTTTAAATTTAAAAATTTTTATTTGTAGCTGTATGTATATGTATACAAATTTTAGGTTTGACCTAAAATTTTTTCTTGTCATTGTCATATAAGAAATCTATATATATTTAGATATCTGTATAACACAGATATCTAAATTTATATTGTTTTCGGAATTTGGAAAATTTCGCTTCGGATAAACGTTTAATTATCGAATAATTGAATTTATGATAGAAGTACGCGTTACTTTGCTAAATTCCATATTACGAAAGTTATTTTGCTATAATCCGCGTTTATTGTTACAAACAGTAAAATTGACGATTCAAAAGCACTTGTTTACAAGTTTACTTGACTAAAGAAATATTTAGAATTTGAATTTGAATTCAAAATATTCGGATTCGGATTATAGCAAAATAATTATGTCATAACTTTCGTATAATTCAATAAAAATGAAGGCTATTATGGCATGACCCGCTACGATTAATCGACTATATTACCTTAGCAATCGCCGTTTCAAATATTTTATGAAATATGACATTATGTCGCTTTAATAAAGGCGAGGAAAGTCGTTTTCAAGGATAAAACTCTTGACATTATTGTTATTGGCGAAAATCTTGATATTATTTGAAACTGTTAGCAGCTTTGAAAAGACTAATATTATTTTAATTATTCAATTGAATGCACATTTAATACGTACACATATTGCAAAAAAACGGGCTTAATATGTATTACAACACATTCCTTTTTTTGTTGATATTACGAGTTTTATTAAGTATAGTTAGGGGTGTCCAGTTATATTAAGTTATAGCTTTATTGACTGGCCCGTTTACTGCCGTCAGCTTTGCGGGTCGCGGGTTTGGTTCTCGCCGACGGTCAACATTTTATAAAAACAATTTGTTGTCGAATGTGGATATATATATATATATATATATGTATATGTATTGTGTTGCTCTGAAAACAAAGAAAGAACGCCAATCTTTCTATTTTGCCGATTCCCTCTTTTCATATTTCTTTAACTTATTATCTTAATAGTTACTTTTTATAGGTTCTAAGGGAAAAATTCAAAATGTCCACTTTTCTAAATCTAAACAAGATGGTTTAGATAAACATCAGTAATATATGTGAAAAAATTGACATGGTTAAATATCTCAGACAATTTCTAAGGGAGTGTTTTCCCAATACCTTAAAGCGTATGAAGAATGTAAGTTTAAATTTATTGATACGTGTCATTGTTTCCAGTGGGCAACATATTGGGTTAATATAATCTTTATATTGTATTATAAAAGACAAAGTATGTATGTGTGTTTCTCATAGACTCCGAAACAGCTAGACAAATTTTAATGACATTTTTAGACAATCTTTTGATTGACCCAGCGGATGGTCATGTAAAGTTTGACAAATCGGGACATATTTGGAACTGTCAAAGAGTTCAGTTGTGTTTCGTGAGTAGATCGAAACGACACTGAGCCACAGCAACGCGCGTTCCGACCGTATATATTAAAATATAAAGCTTGCGAAAAAAATAAGTGGGCACTTTATATTTAAACATCAAGCAGGGTCGCGATGTAAAGTTGATATCTGTAGTTCTTTTTAAGATCCCAGACCTAAACAAAAATTATAAGACGTGCTTAGTGTGCACAAGCTTTCTGTATAAAAAGTCCATAGACATCTTTAGAATAATATATCTGTATTTTTTGTAATAGCTGTAATGGCAAAAGGGTTAGAGTGATTTCGCAACCTACTCCTCCTCGCAGTCTGTGACTTATCTTAGTGTTTAATTTATATTTACAATTTTTAATGCACGATATAGTGAAAGAAAATATAGAGACAAAGTATTTATCCTGCTCTTCAAAAAAAAATGAATAACTTTGCCCACATCGGGAATTAATTATATAACACATTTTTTATTAAATTTAGCACAAAAATGGTTGGAATATTTCATAAAATAATCTCTAATTATGTGTCTAATATAACTCACAGTAAACAAAAATCATATTTTATGTTTACAGCCTAATAAAATGCTTACTATTCACTCTTCGTAAGCACTATTAAAGACATATATTGAAAAAATGTATCATGCCTTGTGTGATATATTATAAGTCGACATATGAAATACGAAAGAATAAATCATTATTCGTCAATGTAAAGAACACTCCCACATACGCAAAATCAACAGCAGCTATCCAATATGAAGAACATTATAAAACCTTTTTTATTTCTAGTAACGTTGACGTTGTCCTGGACGTTGTTCTTTCAGTTAAGTCTTGTTACATCATCATCATCATTCTCCTGCCCTTATCCCACTCTAAGTGGGGTCGGCACAACATGTTGCAAACATGCTGTCATATGATTTGGCTACGTATTTTACGACCGGCCGCCTGCCTGACGTCAACTTACCTTAGTCACCTTTTACGACACCTTGGTAAGAAATGAGGGTGGTCTTTTCTATGCAGCCGGATACCACACGGCATTTACCTTAGTTGCCTCTTACGACACCTTACACACTCGGTAAAAAAGGTGGGTGGTCTAGTCTATTCTGCCGGATACCACATGGCTTCAGTTAAGTCTTGTTACATAAGTATTAAAACCTTTTATAATAAACCTAGGAGTTAGGTTCTTTTGCATAATTATTTTTTAGACAATAGGATTTACGTATTAAAATATATAATTTAAGACAATTAACAAATTATATACATTGATTAAAATGTAACAGACTTAAGGTCCAAGATAACGTATTATTTTGCGACACTCAGCGCGCTAAAGCGGAAAAACATCACAAATCTCCGCTCGGAAATGTTTACGCTAAAAGGTCAGTTTAGATAAGGTTCCACGTGCTTTAATTCTAACATTAACATACAACGTACTTAAATTTATATAAGAACTTATTCCGTTGATAGTATTATTAATAAGTCTTACTACTCCAAAAGTTATGATAGAACTATTTTGTTATAATCCGTGTATGTTAAAGAAATCTATGTAATGCTAAGTAGAGTAAGCAAAAGCCGTTGTCATACCTTTTACATGCAGGATTAAACACTACACTAGCACTACATACATTCATTCAAGCAGACACACAAGTCAATATCTACGATATTTCTACATCGTAATCAAAGCATCATCAGGAGATAAGAGCCACGCTAAACCTCATTTCCACGCCCCTTTTGTATAAATATCCCTAATAGTATATATCCCTAAAGGCTTAAGAACGTCTCTAGAATACTAAAGAAAACTCTACGGACCGAATTGAAAAATATCGACATTAGTTAAGTACTTACAATATAAGTCAAATTGTCCGATATTGTAAATATGACCATTTACATACATAAAACAAGAGTCATGAATGTTTACAATAAAAATTAAATGCAATGCAGGACCGGGCGTTGGTTTCATTAAATTAAAAAAAATAGTACTCAAGTGTTCGTATTTGCGTCGTCAGGTTTTCAGATGTCTTATGCAATACGTGATCTGCATTATAATAGAATTGAACTATCTCCAGTTGCGAATTTCATAGCTACCGTCCCAATTCAAACTTATAAAACATAGTATGTTAAAGAATTGAAACTTATCTTTTCATAAGTGTTTAAAGCTTTAAACAACCCTATTTCAGTTTGGTGATAAAATAGATGTATTTGTAACTTTGAAACTAATTTTATTTCGCATCCACTCTCGTGCCGTTATCCCACTCTAAGTGGGGTCGGCACAACATGTTACAAACATCTTGTCCCATGATTTGGCTACGTTTGTTTCGCATCCATATTATATATTAATTACAAAAATCAAATCAAGTACGAAAGGTTTCCAAGTACCATCAGCAATAAATAAAAAAATAGAGAAAATTTACTATGATTAGTATTATCCAACTGGATGCTGGATTCATACGGCGCAGGATCGTGTGGTTTGGAGATCACGTCAAGAGACTAATATCCAGCAGTGGACGACCATCGATTGACGAAGAAGAAGAAGAAGAAGTATTAATTAATAACAATATTTCTAAATGAGAAAAAACCTTTTACTTTTGCTTATTATCATTCTGTCATTTCTGCTCATTGCTCATTGTCATTGACGAATTGAAACATACGTCATATTGGTAAGTAACAATTGAAGACTACATAAGAAAGATTTGAATAAATCGCAACCAGCTACGTACTAGTTTTTATTGTAATTTTTGATATGGAAACAATTTTCTATCAATCAAATAGCTATTTTTAAAAGAGTGAGCGCCGAGTTTCTTGCTGGTCCTCCTCGGTTAGAGCACCTTTCCGAACCAATCGTAACTTTATTGTAATTTGACGATTTAAAAGTCCTTGTAAAAGTCAATTTTAATTATTTAATTTTGAATTTAACAAAAGATTTGAAAAAGGGAACGTCACTAAAGTATCTATCCTGTGTGAAATAAAGTACCATCAATTGTAATCAATATTATTTATATTTTCATTTTTCTCTTCACTTTATTTTGTTTTACTGTCTCATGTTCGTTTTATATAAGGTGATAAAAAAGCCGCCAATTTTATAATCCTTGGGTATAATTCGATTCCGTTACTTCAGAGCGCTACAAAAGTAAAACAATTTTCGTCTTATGAATAAAATTTTTAGGAGCGTATGTAAATTTCCATTAGGGAGGGTTGCCTACATAATGGTGTCATATGGGCAGGCATTTTCATTTTAAGACAGACTGCGTAAAGTTGCGTTATCAGGGTTACCAAGTTGAGGATATCAGTAATGATTGTCAAAAAACGCACTACGATAACTTTACTCACTTTTAGTGTAAATATACGTAAATATGTAATTTATAGAATTAGGCAGTGCTTTGCGGAGATATGGATCTCCAATAAGGAGCCTCATTAACGAGCAGATAAATGTTTCTAGTTCAAGCTTGTTGCACGTGTTCAGAGGTAATAAAGGGTGGGGATGAACCAAGTACTATATAACCATGCTTGTTTGGATGATGCTTTGCTTTGTGATTTTGTCGTGGAGTCCATGCAAGCATGCATTGGTTGCGGGGCGAAACGATTGTTGAATTTGTGATAGTGAACGTGTGTAGTGCTTGTGTATTGTGGTGGAAGTGGAGGAGGTTTGTGCATGTGTTTTTACGAATCCTGCACGGGAATCCTGTATCGGGTATGAAAATACGGATAGTCCACTATACATTTAACACTATATATATTTTCTATTTACCGTATCGCGGATTATAGAAAAATCATTTTATTATTACATAAATATGTATATATAATTTCTTTTTATTTTTGTTTTTTTTAGTATTATTTATGTAGGTAGGTATTATTAGGTTCTAATTTTGTTTTTAAGTATTTGTAAATTCTTGTTTTTGTTTAGTTAGTTTAGTAAATTGTAAATAATTGTATTTTTTTATAATATTTATTATCCCTATGTTCAAATAAATTTACTCACTTTTCCACATACATAACTATGCGTGACTCATATTTTTGACAACTTATTTAGATACTAAGCGATCTAAGGCGTGTTACACTAACATTATTATTTTTTTTAAATATCAAGTGTCTGTAACTAAAATTTTAATTATACCCATTTAAGGTTTTTAAGTAAAGCAAAAAGTTACTATTGGCAATCAGTTACATTATCATAGCCGAACCCCGAGTTCAAAACGAATTTTCTTAAATAAGAATAATAAGGTAAAAAAGTAAAGTAGCGGCCTGTTACAATCCCACTGCTGGGAATAGGCCTCTTCTCTCCGTTTCTGGAGAGAAGTGTCGGAGCTAAGACCTACCACGCTGCTCCAATGCGGATTGGTAGGTTACACATATCTCCAGAATTCTCTAGAGATATGCAGGTTTCCTCACGATAAATTGCAATTATCAATTAGATACATGAGTTTTAATAGAAAAACTCTTTGGTGCCTGCCTGGGTTTGAACTCGTGTTCCCTTCGAAAGAGTCGCACGGTCTCGCCGCGGGACTATCACAGCTCTAATACAAGAATAAAAAATACAAAAATCTAATAATTTTAAAGCAATGTAATGTTACTTATATTTGAAATGCGTTATTTTCTCTTTCTGTTTCTTATATTTATATGTCCAAATCATGAATATATAGAATTTTTCGTATAACCATAAATAGGACAAAGGTTTCTTTTTTTATAAGTATATAAGACAATTATACATATGTATATCGCCCATCACCAAGATAACTCAACTTAATACTTTCGTTACGGGTAACTCATAAATGATAAATATATACGTATAAAAGTTTTAAATAAATACTTAAATACATATTTTAAACCCAAACTCAAAGAACAAACAAATTGTTTTTCGGCGGGAATGAAGCCTGCGACCGTCATTTTGAGTTTACCTTTGCCGTTTAATCCGAGTAGGTTGAAATTTAAAAAAAACAATGAAATTTAATAAATATTAGTTTATTAGCAAGATAAAATAATGGAAATGACTTGGCGCAAGGCGAAATGTTTTTGGTCATATTCTTTAATGTTAATATAATATAATAAGGTTATTAAAATAAGCAATTATTAGCTTTTGTTACACTACCTCATTTGCAAATTACACATACGTTTCAAAGAATACAAATTCATAATGTTAAATTGGTTCGCCGTGCTGCTTTAAACAAGCGGGAACAAGGTTCATATAAAATTTGAGATTAAAATAAAACCTTTATGTTTAAAAGACCTTAAAACCTTTTTGAGGGCTACACAAACACACGGAACGTTCGCCAAATGTTGTTTTAGGACTATTCTAATTAAACTTTAAATTATGTTTTGTACGTTATATTAGTCGTATGGTTGTTTCTATAATTAAACATTATTCAATGAAAATGTTCATTGTATTCTGAATTTTTTGAGACTATATAATTTTTAAGGTTTTGTTCCAACATGTAAGTAACGGAATATTAGATAACAACTAATAAACAAACTAACTGTTATTTAATATTAAGGTACGTGAGAACTTTTCGTCTAAGATACCTCAGTGCCTGAAGACCGAAGTCTCCGAACAGTGCGTGTCGCACTGTATGGGGCTCATAAGAAAGTTCAGTGTCTCTCAGCGGCTGTAGGAGCGAGCTAGGCTCGGAGTATCTACGTGATCAAATCAGAATGAGGAGATCCGTTTAAGAACCAAAGTCACCGACAGAGCTCAGCGTGTCGCGAAGCTGAAGTGGCGATGGGCGATGGGGGGGAGACATAGTGCGGAGAGCCGATGGGCGTCGGGGTCTTAAAGTGTTGGAATGGCGACCCCGTACCGCAAAACGCGGTGTTGGTAGACCCTTACGAGGTGAAGTGAAGATCTCAAAAAGTTGTGGGTAGTCACCGAATCCAAGCGGCACAAGGAAGTGTGGTGCCGAGATCTCGTGAAGAGACCAGGATTCGTCAACTAATGGACGCATCAGTTGACGGAGAAGAAGGCATGGCAATAGTTTCAGGGTACACCTATTTAGCCTATTATCAGGATAGTATAACTTTATCTTCCTGAGCGTCTAAAATATATTTCTTCCGCATTATTGTTAATATTTACCGCTACAATCTCAGGTCCATATTTTCTCCATTATATATTCATAACGTATAAATTGCTCCGATGTCATCAATATTCAGTTGGCGGTAAGTAAGACGGCTACAATCAACTCTCGATTAAATATCGCTTTTAAATTACAATATCACTGTTAACTGAAATACTCTACGGGAACGACGTAGATTTAAAACAGGACAATTCATGCAATATTTACTACTGAAATATAAGTTCCAATTACCGTTTTAAACAAGTACTGTAACGAGTAAGAAAAATCATACAAACTTAAGAAAAAAAAAATTAAAGTAACAGAATATAATCATATTATTGATCCGCTGCTGAGCAAATTTTCTCTATGCCAAATCAATCATCATTCTCCTGCCCTTATGTCACTCTAAGTGGGGTCGGCACAACATGTTACATGTTGTCACAGGATTTGCTACGTATTTTCAGACCGGCCGCCTGTCTGAGATCAACTTACCTTAGTCGCTTTATACGACACCTCGATAAGAAATGAGGGTGGTCTATTCTACGCAGCCGGATACCACACGGCACTTACTTTAGTCGCCTCTTACGACACCTCGGTAAAAAAGAGGGTTGTCTATTCTATTCTACCGGATACCACACGGCAACTCTATGCCAAATCAATGGGGCATGTTAATGTTTATTTAATTTAAACAAACGATATTACAAGAAGTAAAGGTAAATATGACTTTGAACTTTGTGCTATTGCTGTGCCTTCGACCTTTCGACGTTCCTTCTCGGAGAAAAGGATAATATCACTTTCAGTCACATCGCTTTCTTAATGTATATAAACAAGTTAAACATATCCTAGAAACTCTCTATATTGCTGATTGCATTAGTGTAAAGAAGATTTTAAATCGATGGTGGTTAAATACTCGTAGCGATGTTTTGACCGTTTTCACCCTTACGGTAGGCAGTTAAGGATCGGTTCGTTTCACCCTAACTTCTTAAATTATAAATTCATTGATCATTGCGAAAGATTATCCGGCGATTTCCTTCCTGTTGGTTCACCTCGATAATAGCGAAAATCTGACTTATTTTTGTCTACTCAAAAGTGCAATTTTTTTAAAAACTTTATTTAAACCAATATTAGATGATGAGAGAGATGGTAAACATATATTTAATACATATAAGTACTGTACTGTACATTTAAACTTTACTACTATAAAAAAATAAGAAAAACTTGCCTTATAAAGTAAAAGGTTTAGAACCCAGATATATAACTTTAGTTATAGGGGTTGAATAGAATGTCCATAACGTCTAAAATTCATACAAATTCAGCTTCAAGCTAATTTGCAAGTTACCTAAAGGAATGAGAGTTAATGAGATCTATTAATATCTTATTAATATCAATAAAGAAAGAAAGAAGAAGAATATTCCTAATCACATAACTGCTTTTCACAAGTTTGATGGTACTATAATGTCTTTAGAATCCAAACGCGAAATTTATATAAGGATTACAGTGTTGAAGTATTAGCATAGTAATTATGTAGCCCAATTAATAATGAATTACCGTCGCCTTGATGAGAAATATTGATTCGGACGGGATTAAGGTATTAATATACACAAGTAAAATATAGAATGTAAAAAATACAAAAGTAAAATATCGAGGGGTAAATGTGCTGATATTGAGAAAATTTTTGTATTGCAAAAAAGAGCCATACGTGGCATTTATAATTTGAATTCGCGTGAGTCCCTGCGAGAGAAGTTTAAGGAAACAGGTATTCTTACGTTAGCTTCACAGTATATTTTTAGCAATTTGATTTTTGTGCATAAAAATATACATAATTATAAAAAGATTGGCGATGTATATAATAGACAAAGTAGGAACCGACATAAGCTTGCGGCTCCTGCTTTGCGCCTTGTAAGAGTACGTAAGTCGTTTGTGGGTTTGGGTATAAGATTCTATAACAAAATTCCACAATCAATTTTAACTTTGCCATTACAGCAATTTAAAAATACTGTTAAAAAGAGGCTAATACAGAAAGCCTATTATACCGTGGAGGCTTACATTGATGATAAGAATGCGTGGATATAGATGCTCTTTGACCTTGTGCAGGATAGCTATGACAAAATGTAATTAGTATTAAGAATCTTCTTTTTTAAAAGAGCTCCACCGAGTTGCTTGCTGGCTCTTCTCGGTAGGACGGCTTTTCGAACCAGCAGTAAAGTTGACGATTCAAAAGCACTTGTTTACAAGTTTACTTGAATAAAGAATATTTTGAATTTGAATTTGAATTTGAATATAAAGTACGTACTCAGATTAGACATATATATGCATATTTACTTGTAACAAGTAAATAAGCATATATATGTGAATGAATGAAAATAATGAAGATGAGCTTAGTTTTTGCATTGCATCGGATCATCAAGAAACTAACTAAGTTACTTTAAACTCCCGAAGGATTTCCTTTGCGGTCGGAATAGAACTTGGATAAAATATATAAGTATACCTCACGTTCGCAGGAAATGGGATTAGTTAGATTGAAAGGTGAAAGTTAATTTTGCCGTGTTTATCATTTAAATATCAAATAATCATTTAGTGCTATCTCTTAACTAAACTTAAGGGATATTTGAACCATGCCGATACTAGGTAAAAGTATTATCAATTCTGTATTTTTAACAGACTAGCAATCCGACCACGCGTTACTGTGGCTGCTAAGTTTCGATCTCCCTTTGAAATAAAACTGGCGTTGGCAGTTTACAATACAATCCGATCGCCACCAAACTTTACAGGATCATCCGATAGGTCAATCTAAAGATTATCTGTAAATTTCAATATATAGAACATAATATTACTCATTGCTTTTTTTTAATCAATATATTTTTCACAAAAATGAGAGTATATTTAGATCTTATTTCATATTATTCAGTATGTGGTAACACACATACACGGTTAGCACCAGTCGTGACTATATTACATAAATAATAAGATATGTTCTAAAAATAATAAAAAAATCTTTCAATTTAACTTCACGTATATTTTTTTCACATTTCATATGTGAAGTTAAATGTATATTATATATAAGGTGCGCTTAATACGAACTTAGTAAAAAGAAAAAATACGATGTAAGGAACACTAATGGAATGGGTTAAGAATATAAAATGTTTAGACTTCTCAAATATTCTTTATAATAATATAAAATCACCTTAGCATCCGCTGACCTAGTGACATAAATCAAATCCACGTAGAAACTTTGCTCTTAGTTAGAGTTGAACGTGAAGATAATAGGAATGTTTCAAGACTTCGTCGTCCGTCGTTCATCGTCATTATAATATTCCTTTTATCCGATGGATTTTCACTACTGGATATGAAATCGATCATGCACTCAATAGACTTGTCACGCTGCATGCGTGGCACACTAACTCTCTTTATCATTCATTCCCCGACTTTTCCCGATCTACCTGGTAAAATTTGAAAAGTTAAGTATAATATAATCGCTTACCTCATAAAAAGTTATGGAAGGATGTATTTTTTGGAATAGTAAAGTAAAGTAAAGGAGCTAAGACCTACCACGCTGCTCCAATGCGAATTGGTAGGTTACACATATCCCAAGAATTCTTGAGAGATATGCAGGTTTCCTCAAGATGTTTTCCTTCACCGAAAGGCGTGTGATAAATTGCAATTATCAATTAGACACACGAGTTAACTATTACATAGTAAAACTCATTGGTGCCTGCCCGGGGTTTGAATCCATGATCGTCTCTAGAGAGTCACACGGTCTCACCGCTAGGCTATCACAGCTTTGGAATAGGTACGTAATCAATTATTAGAACTATCGATATTCATAAAATTATCAGTTTGAATTGTGGTGTTAGAGTCACCATTGTGGTCGAAACATTGTACTAACGCATCGATAGTTAAGGAAGTCCTGGTCAAGACCAGATTTTCCACCATATGTCTCTACAGTATTCTAAAGTTCTTTAGGCACGTTGCGAGAGAGACTGGCGACAACCTTGAAAAATTGCTTGTCATGGGCAAGGTGAAAGGAAAAAGGTCCAGGCAAAGGACGAAGCGTTGGACCGACCTAATTCGCTCAACACTCGACTCCAGTAATAGTGACGCCATCCAAGCCGCAGAGGACAGAGCCAAGTGGCGCAAAATAGTCCTGAATAAAGAAAATGAAGGTCACGTCCCTCAGCATTGAGGATTATGACGCAAGGAGGAGAAAAAAAAATCAGAATAAGAATTAATTAACCTATATCAGTCAAAAGATGAGTGGTGCGAGATTAAGTTGGTATGGTCATGAAATGAGGAGGAATGAAAATCATGTGACCAAAAGAATTTTAAATATGAATGTAGATGGATGTATGACTACAGGGAGGCCGAAGAAACGATGGATGGATTGTGTGAAGAATGATATGCATATAGTGGCACCAGAGTTGACGAATGATAGAGGAGAATGGAAGACAAAGACATATTGTGCGACCCCACTTAGAGTGGGATAAGGGTAAGCGAATCATCATGATCAAACCTACATCAACTTGTAGCTGATGTAGGGTTTAGTATATAATACTGAAAATCTAGAGTTTCAAGATATTAGAATACTGACCGTAAGATGCAACATTGGTTTACCACCACCTAGACCGGTGATAGGACGAGGCAGGCAAGGACCCTGAGGTTTCCAGCGGGAAAAGGTCACGTACTCTATCTAGATCTACGTTCTCTGTGAAAGTCCGCCAGTCCAGGATTGATTCATCTTTAATGGAATTTATAGTAATTTCTTTTAACGCGTAAGGTTGCCCGAGTGAAATCCTATCAGCGGCCCGATAGCATTTTATTGATGTTATAAAGTTAGAAATTCAAATTATAAATAAAAAAGTTCGGAGTTTCAAAAATAGTTTGTAATTTATATAAACTTTGCAATTTAACAAAATATTAATATAAACAATAATATCCCCAAAAGCATACTTTCCATAATTAACGTTTAATGTTCATGCAATATTTCAATTAAAATTGAAAGTATTTAAATTGTCTCCAATTAAACTCGGTTTACGAGTGACAAATAATTTATACAATCAATTTTTACTGAGCCTCCTAGAGTTCGAAACAAAGGCTCTGCAAACAATATAGTTCGTTGAAGAATTATTATATCAAGATGGGATCTAAGGAAACGATCATATTCCAATCATAATATTTAGATTTAATCAATACTCAATGGGATTAAAAATGCTCCTAAAATCTCTATATGATTCTTACAGTCGTATTCTTTGAAGGTCGTTAACTATTGTGTGGTGAAACATTCTGCTTGGTCGGTAACTTTGGTCATGGAGATTATAAGTGAAAAGTTTATGAAATGTTCTATCTATCTATGGCGATCTCTATATGGTAACACAAGAAATAAAGGAATAGAACAATTAGCGGTATTTAGGATCGTTAGAAAATTGGAAGAATCTGATAAACTATATCAGAATCAGGTTCTGGGGTTCTCAAAACTTATAGCTCTGAAAGATAAATCATTAAAAAAATTGCGCTCTACCACTTATTTGTTTAGAATGAAAAAAACTTATACTTTAAAAAAATAATCCTGATATGAATTTATTTTAGACTATAAAATTAAATAATTTGTAATTTACCTTGTTAAAGATTAATATTTTGAAGCAGTAACAAATGTTGTTTATTCAAATTATCTTCAATAAATCTTCCCGCTGAAGTGACAAGTATCTAATTTAAACAATCAATTTACATCCAGCCTCCTAGAGACCGAAACAAAGGTTCTGCGGATATTACAAATGGTGATGACAGGGAATCTAATCATGAATGTTTAATAAATACTAGCTAGTGTTTTAGACAAATTATAAATTATTTGAATATTTTACTTAATTGCCTTTTTAATTAAAGAAACAGTGCAGGAGACATCAATTTAAAAATAATAGATACTAAACACGACCATAACACAATTATTCAGGTACTTACTTTGGGGACCGACGATCGTGTGTGTAAGGGCCCCATATATTATTATCTTTCAATAGATTTCTATTTTTTTTCCCCCCGAAATAAGGGAATCCCTTATTACAATTATCCCTTACTGCAAAAAAAATGAGTTAAGTTACTTAAATTTTTTATGTATTTAATAAATTTAATTTAAAGAATTCTACTTTTCGAAATTTACTCAAATTGACTTGATACTATAATAAACAATGTAATATCTTCTCAATATTTTGTCTAAACAATTAAACCTTTTCAATGTTTTGACTAACTTTGTAATTACCAGACTTTCTCGAGCGTGTACAATTTGTCGTGCTTCGGGAGGGTAGTCGATTATACAATCGCAAAACGTTTCATTTGCCACTAACCAGGACAATTCTTGGCCAGCATAGTCCTGTGTATCGTATGTTGTCAATTGCGAATGCAGTTCGTGGTGATATAGATATCTTCCGTGACTCTGTTAATACCATTAAAAGGAAAAGGCACTGTTGATCTGTATATAGATCTACAGATTTAGGTTAAAAAAAAAAAGTTTACGAGTTTCACTTGTTATAATAATAATATTTTGTAATATAATACTTATATATTTAATATAATATCTATGGTACCCTGTAAGCATGCTAGGTTCTCATCAAGAAGACATCAATTATTGAAAGCGAAAACTTATGTTAAATATTTGATATCTTCAATTGTATGTCAGTTTTGTGAACTAAATCTAAAAAAATGATAATAATTACATAAGTATTTTAAATGTATTTATATTTTGACTTAGGACGTCTATATTTCACTGCAATTTTATTTTTATATCTCTTTAATTATGTTCAAATGACGGTGATTGAAAGTTTGTAAATAAAGTTTATAAGAAATCCTATAAAAAATAGTGTCATTGAAACATAAACTAAATTATTTTATTTTTGTGGATCAAGTAATTCACTTTCTTGATAATATTATTTTAATATTTTATATGTAAATAAATAATATATTATTAAATATAACCACTTTCAAAATTCTCGTTTTAATTTGATGGAAACTATTGAAGACAGATATTACAACTACTGTAACAACAAAACACAATATCTAACAAATCCGAGTGTAAAGTTCAATAAATAAACGAAATATTATCAGTCGTAATATGCATATGTAGAGAAATTAGTAGAAGAAATATTTATACTCACTGTATAAATAATTCTTATTTATACACTGTATAAATATCAGATTGTTCATAATCGCTTTTACGCAATCAGCTGGCTCTTTTGCGAAGAACTAGAACGTAATCAAACTTTTGCAGATTTGATTACGTCAACGGTAATACGATAAAATTCGCTTGGACTATTTAACTACAGGTATGATAAGACTTTGAGTTTTCTTACTTTACGTAATCATTATTATTTAAAATAATATCTGTTCAATATAAATTCAAATTCAAATTCAAAATATTCTTTATTCAGGTAAACTTGTAAACAAGTGCTTTTGAATCGTCAACTCTACTGCTGGTTCGGAAATCTGTTCCTACCGAGAAGAGCCAGCAAGAAACTCGGCGGTTGCTCTTTTTAAAATTTAATTCTTATAACTATTTATATGTAGTCATTACTGTCTTGTATAGGGTAGAGTAGCTATATCCACACATTCTTATCATCTAAGTGATCCTCGACAGTATAGTAGGCTTTCTGTATCACTCTTTTCAAAAGTGATTTTAAACTGCTGTAATGGCAAGGCTAAAATTGATTGCGGAATTTTATTATAGAATCTTATACCCAAACCCACAAACGAGTAACGTACTTTTGCTAGGCGCAAAGCAGGAGCCGCAAGCTAATGTCGGTTCCTACTTTGTCTATTATATACAACACCTATCGTTTTATAATTCTTTATATTTTTATGTACAAAAAATAAATTGCTTAAAATATACTGTGAAGAAAATGTAAGAATACCTATTTCCTTAAACTTCTTAAAAAACTTAATAAGATTTAGTATAACATCCATAATAAGACTATGAATGATAAAGTCCGACTGTCTGTTTTACGACGTATGGGCTGGAGTAATATTGATTTAAAATGGTACAATCCGTTTTGATTGGGGAATAAAAAAACATAGTACTTAATTAAAGGACTTTAACAATGAAGTCGACACGAATGAACTCGCGAAACCACTGAATATATAGAGAAAATAAGAAAAAATATACAAAAAAAAGATACATGTTTTTAAGATCACTATATGTATAACGAAATTCCCGGCTATACCTTAATGTTGTGAGGGCTGTAAGGATTTGTTAAAACAGAAAAATTATATTGAAATAAGAAAATTTTAAGTCAATGATAGAAAAATTAAATCCTAAGATAATTTTGGCCTAAGTTTTTCTCATTTTTTTTACAGAAATTAAGTATACCTTGTTTTAAAGAAAAGAAGTTTCATAGACTCGGATTTAGAGAGATGATTTAGTCTAGAAGAAAAGAAAATTAATGCTGTGGAATAGTTAAAATTATCTTCCTTATCTTATTCACAAAACTGCGCCGTGTGGTATCCGGCTGCATAAAATAGACCACCCTCATTTCTTACCGAGGTGTCGTAAAAAGCGACTTAGGTAAGTTGACTTCAGGCAGGCGGCCGGTCGCAAAATACGTAGCCAAATCATGTGACAACATGTTTGTAACGTGTCAACCCCACTTAAAGTGGGATAAGGGCAGGAGAATGATGATGATCTTATTCTAAGTTCAACTAATTTATTTTAAGTTACCGCTACTAACTATACTAACACTAGTATAATAATCTACAATATTAAGGGAGGGCACTGGCTCTTGAAATACATTTAAATCTAGTTTAGGAGCCAGGGTTTCAAGATGTTATGTTAAACGATTTATATAAATAAAGATTATTATTATTATTGTTATTATTCACAAAACTATTCATGACAATATAGATATAACAAATACAAAGATAAGAGAAGGTAGTTTTTATAAGAAATCATTGCTTATAACCCGCAGGGCGCCCTCATAATTCGCGAGTCACCTCCACAAGTAATCTTGTTCGCCGCCGAGCCGAGAAAAGACGTCGTATAGGTATATTATGATAATTTACCACCTTCGCTGAAGTTACTTGCCCTTTATTGTATATTTTATTATTTTATTATGAAACCAATATTCTGTGAATTGACATAAATTTTTTATAGTAATAGGTAAACGCGTTATTTGAAAAGTTAAGTGTCCTATTTATTTATACCTTAGTCGCCTTTTACGAGACCTCGGTAAAAATGAGGGTGGTCTATTCTACTCACCTGGATACCACAAGGCGGTAGAGAAAAAAAGAATTGTATCTTTAATATTTAAAATTTACTGATAATGAAATAATAGTGTTTACAATTAATAAGGTTAAGATAATATTTTGTTACGTTAACTCTACTGAGTTTATATAATTATCTGCATGACACACTATGCAGTGCCCATATCCATTGAGGAGAAATATAGTGTGAGAAAAACTAGAAGAAAAAAAAGAGAAAAGCATATTGCTCATAAGGAAAACCTTTATGGAGATATATGCAAACATTACAGTTCATCTCAGCTGATAAAGAATTTAAAAAATCCGTCTAATGAAATAAGAAATAAAATTAAAATTAAAATAAATAAAACAAAGATATTGAATAATAAAATAAATTTTCAAAGTTGACTGCGAAATGAATGAATGATTAAGAACAAGCGCTGCTGATTGATCTAAAAATATGATAAATTCAAAATACTTCATTAGCTTTTCTAGTGGATCATTTAATTTGAAAATTTCCTTAGTGAATTTTACTCTGATCTGCTTATTTAATATTATTTTGAAATCTTGAAAAAAAGGTTAATAATTTTGTTTATTTAAATATCCGATGCAAATAGATGTTTGGCAAAGTCGAAGGTTTCCGTTAACTAACTTTATTGTTAAGTTGCAACTCATACCAATTCAATAAGTTTTACAAGCACTATAACAGAACTAACTACCTTGCTATAATCCGCACGGGTTAAGCGAATGCATGCAAAGGGAATGTGTATGAAGCAGGCAAAATTTACGCATCTTACACATGCAGGACAAGCCAACACACGCACCCCAAGGCACCTCCACCAGCAACAATGCACAAAAGCAGCACACACAACCACCACCACAAGTGGTCGTAATATGGAATTCCGCAAAGTAACGCCTGCTTCTATAAATCCTTCAATAAGTTTTGTATATGGATAAAGCTCTTTCATCCTGATCTATCTTCTATCTTCTTCTACTACATCATTTAGATTTTGTACATACCTTTAACGTCTTCATTGAATTATAAGGGATATGTTATTTTAGTATATTCTTTATCGATCAAATTACAGACCTTTTAACCGCTTCATACAGATGTTTTTCAATAAGAACTTTTTTCGTTAATACCATTTTTTAATGCAATGTGATGTAGTTACTTTTTTTTCAATTATAATATTATTATTTAAAGTAAATAATTAAGGTGTTCAGTGTATTTGATGTGAGTGCATCTATATTAAACTAATACCCGTTTTGCATACGAGCATGGTACATTTAACCGAAGAATATGATAATCCGTTTACGATCGGATGATTAGTGACAAACATAAATTTACGTCGACCTTATAATATAGATGATAAATGAAAGTTCATACCAGCAGGCCTACCATGATCTCTTATTGCGACTCAATTGGAGACGTAAACGAAATTGGTTTTCTTTTTCATACCATGACGTCTTAAAGACGCACACTTTAAGTCGTTACCGAATGAGCCTTCGGAATTCGTCCTAGGAACATGTGAGTAAAAGAGATAGAGTTATCTATAGTTCATATAACGTTATCCTTTTCAAACATTACGACCCCAATGCAATTCACACCTCATGGTACGAAAAGAAAGCGGTTCGCGGTCGTCGTTTACGTCTTCAATTTAGTCCCATTAAGAGTTCATGGTAGGCCTGCAGAGCTGAAAACCAAAGCTCGGCTTCACTCAACGGGCTATGGAGCTGTGCTCGGCGTATATTTACGTGATAAAATAAGAAATTAGGAGATCCGTAGAAGAACCAAAGTCACCGACATAACCCAGCGTGTCGCGAATCTGCAAGTGGCGATGGGCGGGCACATACATAGTGCGGAGAACTTCTGGGCGTTGGAGTATTAAGGAGATGGAATAGCGACCCCAAACCGGAAAATGCAGTGTCGGTAGACCCCCTACGAAGTGGATTGACGACCTCAAAAAGGTCGCAGGGAGTAAATAAAATAATCGTTTTCAATAACGATAAAAAAATAATGATGCTATCCTCTTCTCATTCCGCACCTTCATCAATACTTCCATGCTCGCCAGTCCTACTCGGTGAAATTTTAAAAGGCTTTAGAGCTAATACGATGTAGTAAGTTCGGAAAGAATTATAATATATGAACCCAAATTAAATAATTTATAACTGTATTTGACTAGCTCGTTGTCGCAAGTGGCAGTGACTCTTCCTTCAGCTCCGCGGGTCGTTGGTTCGATTCCTGCAGTGGGCCAATAATTTTTAGAAATCATTTGTTGTTTCTTCGAGTCTGCGCGTGTATACGTATTTAAGTATTTATTAAAAATTGTGTATGTAATTATTTACCAGTTATCAGTCACCCATAACACAAGTATTAAATTACTTACTATGCGGACTGACGAACTTGTGTGTAATTGTCCCATATTATAAAATAAAATAAAATAAGCCGTTATTGCTGTTTTTAATATACAACTTTTTTATATTATTATTATTAATAAATTTTTTTTTATAAACAGCTCGCCCGTCGACAAAGGCGAGATTTCCATTTCTCCCTGTCTCATGCTAATCTAATCCATTCTGGACCAGCAACTTTGAAGAGGTCATCTTCCCACCGTTTTGTTTGTCGCCCTTTATTTCTTTTGTCATCTCTAGGATACCATTCAGAAATTATTCTGGTCTATTTTCAATTATTTTCTCTTAACATGTGTCCCGCCCACTGCCATTTAAGTGTTTAGCATACAGTTTTCGCATCTTTAAATTTTGACATATTTTTTAATTTTATTTTATCTCTCCTTCTGAGTCCAACTACACTTCTCTCTATCCCATTTTGATATATATTTATTTTGTTCATAAGTTGTTTTGTTAATGCCTATGTTTGACAACCATACGTTAACATCTATGTACCGTCCATATTATATACCGTGATAAATATTAAGAAATGGGAATTTAAGTTAGTATGTGTACATTAGAAAAAACTAATCCTAAGTAATATGATAGGTGTAAAAGATTGACCAAATTATTTTACGAAAGTTCTGTGAAATACCCATTTGGCATGCCTTTTTCACGCTTCTCGTTTGCTGAACAAATTAAAAGCGCTCACAATAATGTTTTTAGGTCTCCAATTTCAAGGTTGTTGTAAAAATGTGTAGTTTATTACATTAGAATGACAAATTTATCAGGTCCAATAAATGATTCTAATTAGTACAAAAGTTATGGTAGAATTAATTAGCTATAATCCGAAAACGAAACGATCGTAGAGATTGTCGTATCGAATGTGTGTAGTGCTTGTGTACTGGGTTGTTGGTGATACGTGAGGTAACTAATCCTGCAAGTATAAGGTATCAGACAGTTTTGCTCGCTATACTTAACATTTTTCTTAACAAACCCAAATTATAGCAAAATAAAGCATAACTTTTGTAGTATAGAACTCCGCAAAGTAACGCCTCCATCTATAGATGACTCTAGTTAGAATGCAATAGACTTAGTATTATTATAATGTGCAAGTCTGTCCGACTGTTACGCTTTCACAACTTATACGCACGCCTAATAGTGATAAAATTTAGCACATTTAAAGCTTAAACAAATAGGGTAACATATAGAATAAAAAAAATGTTTCAAGAATGGGTAAAAACACACAAATTGCATTAGTGAGGGCTATCAATTATTAAGATGGCGTTAACGAAGCCGCGGGCATCAGTAGTCATTAATAATCTGGATATAAGTTTGATAATTAATATAGGTTTACTTTTATTGCGCTTATAACCTAACCAAAAGAAAGAAAGGTGTTAGAACATTAATTCTAACTCCTTCTATCGCATTGTATTGCGCGTTAAAGCCTTTTACATTAATTATATTGATAAAAAATGTATTCAGCCGTGTTTTCGGTAAAACAAAACAAAAAGTAGTTGCCCCGTTGAATACAAAGAGTGGGGTTCATATTTCACTTGAACAACTGTTGTATTTATTGATTTCGCCCGTGTTTGCGAGCGATTAATAATTATACCAGTAGCTGCGCTGATTACACATTTTCCGTTAAAATACTAACTAACATAACCAACTTACTTTTAATAACTCGTAATTAATTAGTAAATTTGTATGGATATCTAAGAATCATATCAAATATATGATTTACTGTTTTTCCATATGTTTCTTTCTCTCTAACCAATTGACGTCCACTGTCGAAGTAAGGTATCTTCTAGACTTACGAGTACTTACTCGTAAGTATAGAAGGTACATAAGTGCAATAGTATGACATGGAAATCTCTAGACTTCTAGAGATTTCCATATCATACTAGTCGAAGTAAGGTATCTTCTAGACTTATTCTATTGCAGCAGAATGTCCATAGATTCTTTGAATTAACTGGCCTGTTGGTGCAGGTGGTAGTGACACTGGCTTTAGTCAAGGCGGGTTCGATTCCCGCTGGGGGATAACATTTTCTAAATACAATTTCTAAATTCTGTATACATGTATTTATACCATAAAACAATCATTAAATTATTATTTTGAGGATAGATAACCGTGTGCATAGGTGTTCCGTATCTCACGTTTAGTATTAAAGTGACCTAATTCAAAATTAGGCTTAATTGGGTTAGATACATCGCAATCTTTATTTCAATGCCAACTATGACATCATGCTACGAACTGATGTATTTTCTATTTGCTTTATCGCGGATTATAACAAAATAATTTTATCATTACTTTTTGTATTATAGATCTCCGAAAAGTAGCAAGTACAAAGTAACGCCTAGTTCTATAAATTTCTTAATTTATTTTTTTCCTTCACTTCACTTATTGGTTCTTAGTTTATCTCCCAGCTGTCGGCCACCCATGTCAAAACACCTGTGTTTCACCGGTTCAATATGTATAATTGAAAGGTGTCGCGCCAGCGTCGCTCTCTTAACAATAATCCTATTACGTTGTACAAACGTGTACAATAATTCTGTGACAGTAGCAGGGAATGCAACGTTCGTTTCCTTAATTTATTTATGAATGAATAAAATGATGGGGAGGAGGCAGCTCGTCCCACTGCCATCCTTACTTTATTGCTTAAAGTGAGACTTTTCCACTACGCCTCGCCCTAAGCCGTGGTCCGGCCTCTCAGGAGGTATCCTTAGGACGAGGTTCCCCGACGCTAGTAGAGCTTCTGCACTCTACTCTATGCATTTCGCAACCTCGACGATGCTTCTGCGCTCGCCCGTCCCGCCCGGTGACGCTATAAAAGCCGTTAGGGCTAATAGCATACAGTCAGTTCGGAAAAAAAGAGTGCTACTTTGAGAAGAGCTATGTTGAGGCCGACTTTATATTAAAAAAAAATATATCATAAAACCTATACTTATTATATAACAAAGTCTCTAAAAGCTGTCTGTCTGTATGTAATCGATTTTCTCTAAATCTACAGAACGGATTTTTGTACGGTTTTTACTAAAAGATAGTGCAATTCTTCCGGAAGGTTTAGATTTATAGTACGTTACAGTTCTACGTAAATTGTGTTGTGGAGGTCGCGTGGTTGTAAAAAAACCCGCCTGCTGAATGAGTAAGTCGCGTGCGCCGCGTATACTATCAGCGATACACAGAAGTAATATACTAGAGAACTGTAGATCTACAAAAATACCACAAAAAAGTCCGCAACAGCGTGTCTCAATCTCTTATAGAAAAATCACAATAACTACTTTTGTGTGTTTTGTGACACACTGTTTTCCACACCGTCAAAATCGCAAGGACTGCTAGTAATATAATAAAAGTATCATTCTTCACTGAAAACTGTGCAGCAGCATTATCAGTTCATTTGCCAAGCGTGATGATAGACTCATTCATTCATAACATTTTATCACAATGTTTTAACGTCTTACTCTATTTATATTAGACCGTTGCCTGTATATTATCTATGTCATAAAGTTGACATTGTAGTCGGTCGTAAAAAGAACAATGTTTATTTTCAACAGTTTATCCGCAATCTTGATTTTAACTTTGCATTTTGCCAGCTCGGAATAAAATTTTTACTTTACTTTAATTTTTACATCTATTTATGCAACGTTATAGACTAGCATTAAATCTTTTTTAAATTATCAACTAATTAACTAGCAGTGCTAAATTAAATAGATTAAATGTAAAAATCACATAGTGGCAATGCTACACGTAAACATTGAGTATTAATTGAAAATCACTTTTTGTCATCTATTAAATAATTCAACATTACATTACATAAAAAAATTAACGTAATTACGTAAAAAGTCTCTCGAAGACCTAAAACACTTAATAACTTGAATATGTGCGTCTTAAATACAAGAAAACTTAACCACGTAAGCAGAAAATTTTTATGATATTAATTATATTATTAGACGTTTCAATCGTATACTTAATATTAAACGTGTGAGGCAGTCTACTCTAATGACTAGTAATTTTAAATACTCCTATCAATAATGCAAGACTTATCCACGTTTACAATCACTGTTGCGTTCATAGCGTTCACGTTAAAACATCGCAACTGCACACACCCAAACTCTACACATGTCAACACATGTAGCTGTAAATGACCAAAGCAGTCGCAAAGTACCAGCTCGTATAAATCGGCTTTCGTGAAAAATTACCCCAGTTGTTGAAAGAGAAATCAAATCGCGTTGTTCAATTTTTACCCTGTCAAACTTAATCGTGCGTCGTTGGGACGGTATAACGTTGGCAACTGTCCATAAAACTTTGAAAAACAAAAACTAGGCACAAATAAATGTCCGCCGTCTGTTTTGTCAAATCTGTGTAGTACGTGCGCGATTCGAGAACGGTGGGAGCTGATTTTATGGCGTCATAAAATCTCCTGAAACGCGCCCTTAAATCACAGCCTTGCGTCGTATTTCATCGTTCTGCCTGTCAATATTTATTTTATATCATATTTTAGAGATCCTCCCTTTATAAATCAAACCAGGATTGATATACATTAAGGTCACGTACTTCTGGCAGCGGCGCTTAGTTCCATATTTCCCGCTTTTGGTTGGTGACAAGTGGACAAAGTTTGTAAAAGTTACACGTGTTTCGACTTTACAGACGTTTTATTGAATATTTTTGTATGAGAAAAAGTAACGTGCTGTAGTATAGGTTAGAAACCAAATTACTGGCATATTTTTATTTATTTGTTTATTAGGTAATCCTGCAGTGAATATATTTTTTTAATAACTACGAAATAATATTAACCCTTTTTATTAAGGTCTATATTTTCTGTATATTTCATATTAATATTCTTATGCATTTTTATCCTGTTGATAAGTATAATAAATCTAATATACTATCTACTACGAAATTATATTTGTCTTTCAAAGCTTCAGTAGCCGATTTTATTTAGAATGTATTTACTAAGTGTTCTTTTGTCATTTATATTTTTTTAACATTTCTAAGCTTTTTATATTCCAAGAGAAATAACGGGCTTTTAAGTTATTAAATTTACCAGATAGCTTTTTAAAAGTATTTTTAGAAATCACATTTTCTTATGCGAATTTTTTATTAAATAATTTTTTAGTTTGAAAATTTATTTGTTAACTTAGTATTGAATAAGTCGTCGAACTTCAATTGACGGAAAATAGAAATGAACCTAACAATACAGCCGTTACTTTCCAATTTTTCACGGACGATTATTTTATCTGAATCTGTCTCGAGAAGAAACGAACTAAGAAAGAAATTTGAAATTTGCTATTTTGAATTTAATGTTAAATAAACGTAATCAAAATTGACTTTTTAGAATTTTTATAACTTAACTTTTACAAAAATAAATAAAATTTTGATACTCAAGTAAGTAAAGTAAAGTAACAGCCTGTTACTATGCCTACTGCTGGGCTAAGGCCTCCTCTCTCCCTTTCTGGAGAGAAGGATTGGAGCTAAGACCTACCACGCTGCTCCAATGCGGATTGGTAGGTTACACATATCCCTAGAATACTCTAGAGATATGCAGGTTTCCTCACGATGTTTTCCTTTACCGAAAAGCGTGTGATAAATTGCAATTATCAATTAGACACATGAGTTTTAATAGAAAAACTCATTGGTGCCTGCCCGGATTCGAACTCGTGTTCCCCTTGAAAGAGTCGCACGGTCTCACCGCTAGGCTATCACAGCTTTGATACTCAAAGAATGGTGAAAAATCGAATAAATTAATTTATATTATCATTAGAGCAGCAACATTGCAGGAATATTGATGTCAGAGTAGCGAAAGCGGAAAGCGTAAGCTCTAGAACGTCAGCGGGCGGTTTGTTTAAATTAACCAGAGCAAGTGATTGGCGTCCCATCTCTCATCGCCGATCGCAGCCGCTCGGAGCGGCGGGAACAAGTAATCCACTTAGGATTAGCCATAAACAAGGCAAGCCATTGTCGTGACACTGGCGATCTGTTAGCGTCTAAGTGTAACTGATAAAGGGCGTCGACGGTATTGTTCACAATGGTATTAGGCCTTAATCCCGTCGCGAGCGCGACTCGTTAGGTTGATTGTTCTGTGTCGCGCAGCAGATGGCCGTCGTAATCCGACCCGGCACACGCTGCCCGCACCCCCGGCCCCCTCGCCCCACGTCCGCCCTCGCCCTCAGCCCGCACGCCTCCGCGCCCTCCACGAATATAGCCTCTTTGTGTTTGTTGCATCTGCAGGTAAATTGTGCGCCAAAATTGGGCCGTACGTTACCGAGTACGTGCCCCTTTCATACGAATGCAACGGCTATGAATTATTCTTGAAAACGTATTGTTATCAGTGCAGCTTTCTTGTGTAATTCGTTATTTATGAGAGCGGAAAAATGCAGCAGCGGTTTGTATTATTTCTGTAATTTGTAATCGTGTCATAAAGGTTAACGAGCTTTGTGTGCAGGTCGACGGCTTTAATATTAGGAAGTCCTACAACAATGTTGGCAAATCCAACTAGGGCCGCGCATAAGGACATTACAGGGCACGCTTAACCGGCAACTTTATGACGCATCCATTAACAGCTTTTAAGACCATATTAATAATTAACACTTAATCATTTCAAAATGAATACTAATTAACGTGTCCGTTCACGCAGGTGGCAGTGACCCTGCCTTAAACTTGAGAAGTCGCAGGTTCGATTCTCGCTTAAAGCTAAAAATGTATTTTAGAAATAGATACAAAAATTGTTGGTGCGTCGAGTCTCAGTGTATTTCAATTTATTTAAAATTATATATGTATATATTTTGCTTGTCTGCCACCTATAACAAAAGTATTTAATCAAAGATTACAGTGTACTTAAAGAACAATTAAATAAATAGTATTTTAAATAGTAGGCGAATGTGTTTAATTGTTGCATTCATTAAATAATATATAATAATTAAATTATTATTTATTTTCTCTTCCTACATAAAATTCAATCCACACACAATAACAAAATCTTTCCAAGCCTCTAGTATAGCAAAAGTTTGAAGTGTTTCTAATATATGTTCATTATAAAAGTAGGTCAAAACTGTTTTCTCTTAGCTCAAGTGGCAATTAATTATGTTTTAGTGCACCCTGCTAACACTTTATAAGTTTTATTCGCAACAGGTCACTTAAATAGCTTAAATAATAGCGACGAAATTATGAAAATGATCTTATTTGAAAACCTTAGGTTCAGTTTGTTTGTTAGTTTTGTCTGTTGTTCAAATTAATTACCGATTTAAAGGTTACACCTTGTCATTCAGGCTAGATATCGAGAAGGCAATCAATATTTATACTGCATTCCGTATTAGTTTATACGTAGCAATGATAGTCTTGCACTTAAAAATAAGCAACCCTACATTTGTGCAAACCTCAACAATTAAAATAGGTCTAAGCCTAAAAATCACGCATGTGCCAAAAATGACCTATAGAAAAAAATCTTTTTTATGTTAGATAATAATTTAAAAATCTTGTCTTAGTTACCTTTTCGTTTCTAGAACACAAAGGATTCTGATATTTAGAACAAGGCTTCCCATATCTTAACTGAAATATTTTCTTATGTAAATTGCAAGTCTTAGATGTGAATTCCAATTTACAATAATATTAAATCACTTTTTTTTGGTAAAACTCGTTATTATTTAAATAATTTATAGAATTAGGCGTCACTTTGCGGAGAACCATAATATAAAAGTAATAATAAAAATGATTTTGTTATAATCTGCTATACAGTAAATAGAAAATATATATAGTGCTAAATTGTGAAGTGGATTATTCGTTTTTCATACCCGTTACATGCAGGATTCGTAAAAACGCATGCACAAACCACGACTGCCACCACAATACACAAGTACTACACACGTTCACTATCACAAACTCAACAATCGTTTCGCCCCGCAACCGAAGCATAATCAGGAGATAATCCACTATACATTTAGCACTATATATATTTTCTATTTACTGTATAGCGGATTATAGCAAAATAATTTTATTATTACTTTCGTTGTTATTTCTCAATTTTCAATATTTTGAATTCAAATTTTACCTCAAAATCACTTAAGGTTGGACCTTTGTAATAAATTGTGCGCCTAATTAATATTTTTTATTCATCTAGAGCTCTACGAAGAAAAACACCGAGAGGATAAAAGTTATTTTACCTATTTGAATATTGCTAAAACATCCGCTTCTTAAAATTTTTCTTAGATGATATCTCATAGGCTATGCTCCAATTGGTTGATCTACAGTGAGACGCACAATACAACAAACTCGATTTAAAATATATCGTACAAACTAAGCGTTTAAAACGTTAAATATATTGGGCCTGCTTTTAACCTCCAAACAAACGTACAAGCTCATATATCATAACAAACGTAAATCCATAAAACTAAAATATTCCTTGTAACTATAACAGTAGGCTGGTAGGGATGTCATAATTATTTAGAACTAGCAGACCGTATGCCGATACGTTGTTTTACCGTCTAAATAACCACAGATTTGACTTAATTTTTACACAAAATGAATAAAAAACTTTGATAGATCGATAATAGATGGCGTTTTTGATACCATCCTATTCCTATTGAATTAACAATTTCTATAGCCTATATGTTACCCCAGTGTATAAGGAATAATTGTGCCAAATTTCATCGATATTGGTTCAGTGGATTTGCCGTGAAAGAGTAACAAACATACATCCATACTCACAAACTTTCACATTTATAATATTAAGTAAGATTAAGTAAGATTAGGTAGGATGGACGCAAGACAGTCATCGATAAACATTAAAAGTTTACAACTCGTTAAAGAATATATCGCTTGCTTTTTTAAATAAAGTTATTTTGTAATAATTATGTAACTTAACTTATTAATACTTAGATATTTAAATATAAGCACAATTTTTCAACTTGAATTGCATTTAGTAATGAATACTATTTGTTGAAGTTATTCAACGCTAGATGGCGGTAGTTATAGCTTTAAAATCCCTAGTTTTATAACTTGTATAGATACCTAATATTCCTTGAAATATTATTTCATAAATTTCGATTGTTAGTTTTGTCTTAAATAATTTATTGTAGTCGTAGTTCTCTCGATATTACTGCCAAGAGTTGCTAGTGTTTAGTTCTTACGCCACATAATAATATCACTTATCGCCTTATTGTTATTGGTAACATTATTTGCTCCGAAAGTAGCAACACATTCTAATATATAAAGCTGAAGAGTTTGTTCGTTTCATGGTTTGAACGCGCTAATCAGCAGGAACTGTTGGACCGATTTGAAAATTCCTTGAGAGAGTCAAATTATTGAAGAAGGCTATAGACTATATAACATCACACTAAGATGAATAGGAGAGCAGCAGCAGCAAAAAATAATACAGAAACGGCAAAATTTAAAGCTGCGTGCGCTAAGTAAACGGTAAAAGTTATTAAAAAATCATGTTCTACAAAATTGTTCCCCTCTAAAAGTTCTATATAAAAGTCGGCGACAGCATATATCTAGCTTTTAAGGTTAACCCACTTTAACCATAATTAATATAAGTATTACGGTTCACTCAAATGATAACACTGCAGTCCACGCGAACGAAGTTGCGTATAAAAGCTAGTTTTAATTGAAGAAGGTGGACCGGCAACGTTGTTCTGCCTTTTATTGGCAAACTTATATCACACTTTTTGATTCTTTCCTGGTAATAAATTAACGTTTATTGATAATTAATATGATTGATGTTAACATTATTAACATCATCGAAAAGAGAAGAAAAATAACGATCATATGCCAAATATCAATCTATAAAGATGATCTCAACAACGATTGTATAATTGTAAATTATTTAAATATCCGTATTAAATTAAATGAAACTCATTACGACGTTTATTTAATGACCATTCGTTAATGTTTATAAACACCAGTTTCAAAGATTAAAGCTAGCTTGCATATAAAAACATAAACAGTAACCATTATTAACGATAGCAACCCTAACCACAAGTACTGATTCTTGTTTACACACCAAATCGTGCAACATTCCAATTCCAAACAAAGTTGGGCCAATGTTTATTCAGAAAGCTTTTGTACACACCACTTAAACGCAGTCCGATGACCGATCGCTGATGGAAACGGAGGCGGATGATCTAGTTACAGCGAGCCTCGTTCCATCATTAACATTTCATTAGCATAGTCAAACATTAGTCACATAGGAAAGGCTTAGCTGGTCTATGTGCCAACAAGCCGCGGCTCTCTCGGGCACTTCACGCGCAATTATTGTACTTAGCTGTTGTCTGCATAAACATTCGGGCTGTTTGTTCAGCAAACGTAACGGAGCGCGGAACGAGATTAGGCTTTGTTTATAGTCTTGCTTGCATCCGCCTTGAATCGCTTCGTTATTCGCGAATACTGGAATATTTTATTCGTAATTGCAACTATGAGCTTGGCGGATTCTAAAACTGCTGGCAAACGAGATTGCGAACTGCCATTTAAAAGAATGGCACGCTGAGGAACTTTGATGCAAGCTTTTTAAAAGTTATTTCATTATTTCTTCTACAACGAATTGCTCCCTAATAGAAAGATCGGATTTCCTTTGAGTATAACATATCTAAAACTTTATCTTAATCGTTTTTTATATTTTACTATTTGTATGTATATATTTCTATATACATACTCTCTATCTACGTATTTGAATAATTTTAGTAATTTTTTTCTCATACTGTATTTGAATTGTTGGACATTTATGTACATTTTTTTAGATTGAATATAAATGAAATTTTTATTATTTCAAAATTATTATTTTTAACCTTCATTATTTTCTTAATATGTATATTATATATACTTTTTTGAAAATAATAATCATATTATAATTATTAATAAAATTTTAAAACAAATTAATGTCATATCATCAATTATCATAATTTCAAATTAAAATCATACAACGGCTTTGCTAGCGTGGAATTAAGTGATTTACGAAACTTTTCCCGAATTTTCGAAATTTTGAACATAAAAATAGTTATTGTTAGTTAACCGTTAGAGATAGAGACATGCTATCGCGGACGTTTTTGTAGTATTTTTATAGATCTTCAATGCTCTAATATATTACGTACTTTGTATACAATATGAATACCTTACATTTAATCAAACATTGAGCTTGCTTAAAAATATTCATGTACGCTGTTAATAAATTAATATGGATTTAAAACAATGTTTTAATATTTATCTTACATTACAGAACGGATATCAACGTATTTATTGATATGGCCCGACGTAAGTACAACTGATTAAAAGCGGACGATTATAAAAAGCATTTACGAAAATTCGATGAATTATCTTGATTGCAACTTAATGAAATTGTATCCTGAAATAAATAAACGAACAATTCACAATAACATATAGTAAAATTAAAGAAAAACAACGAAGCACACTGAATTTTTGTATTGTAAAGTACTTTATTATTTTAGTACCAGTGAGCTGCATGTACGTAAAAAGCTATGCTAGACCAAACCGCTGTGTTAGCCGAGAGCTGTGATAGCCCAGCGGTGAGACCGTGCTATTCTTTCGAGGGGAACACGAGTTCAAAACCGGGCAGGCACCGATGAGTTTTTCTATTAAAACTCATGTGTCTAATTGACAATTGCAATCAATCACACGCTTTTCGGTGAAGGAACACATCGTGAGGAAACCTGCATATCTCTAGAGAATTCTGTTGATATGTGTAACCTACCAATCCGCATTGGAGTAGCGTGGTAGGTCTTAGATCCAACCCTTCTCTCCAGAAACGGAGGCCTATTCCCAGCAGTGAGATTGTAACAGGCCGCTACTTTAGACCAGACCGGTGATAACGTACGAGCCTTTGAAGGTTGTAAAACCCTGTTAGGCACCAATTTCTTTCAGTTTTCTGTTCAAACTTGACTCTAATTGATAGTTTTAATTTATCACAAGCTTTTCCTGCATATCTCCATAGGATTCTAGGGACATTTGTAACCTACCAATCCACATTGCAGCACCATGGTGGGTCTTAACTCCAACCTTTCTCTCTGAAACAGAAAAGAGAGGTGGCCTATGCCCAACTGTGTGATAATTGAATCCGTTACTACTTAATATGTATGACATGTGCTCAAACTTCAAAAGTGCCAATTTCTATGACGAAAACCAAAAATTTAAATTTTATACCCTTATCACGTTTATTCTGCCACCTTGCTTATTTGCTCTTTGCAACACTTTCACTTCTTTTAATGCCACTCTTTAAAATACTGTTTTATATTCACCCAATTACATTACAGTATGCTTAGTAAACATTTAAGGTATTATTTGAAATTAATAACATTATCATAATCAATTATATTAGATATCCGTAAATGGAAAACCAATATATGTAGATAATTCATATCAATAAGGCTGGAGAATATTCGCTGAATTGCGTGTTTACTCGACAAATCTACTTAGCTTGTTAAGCCTTGACTACGCGATAGTGAATTATAACTATATTGTTTGAATGGGGATAGACGGTTGTAGGTTTATTTTTAATTGTACAAACACTTTCTTATACTTGTGGGTTTGATAAGGTTCGTGTTTGTATTAGTGATATTAGTGTGAATACTTTTTAAAATTAGGAATGTATTAATTTATAGTTTTTTTTAATGCGTTACAATTTTCAAGTTCACAATCTCCATTGATATTCAAAAGTAATAATTAAATTATTTTGCTATAATCCGCGATACAGTACATAAAAAATATATATAGTGTTAAATGTATAGCGTATAGTGTGTATAGTGGACTATCCGTTTTTTCATACCCGATACATGCAGGATTCGTAAAAACACATGCACAAACCTCCACCACAGTATGTGTTCACTATCACGAACTCAACAATCGTTTCGCCGCGCAACCGAAGCATCATCAGGAGATAGACTCCACTACAAAATCGCAAAGCCTGTGAAAGTGGAGTGATAGATAGTGAAGTGATAGTGAACGTGTGCAGTGCTTGTGTATTGTGGTGGCAGTGGTGGAGGTTTGTGCATGTGTTTTTACGAATCCTGTATGTATCGGGTATGAAAAAACGGCTAGTCCACTATACATCTAACACTATATATATTTTCTATTTACTGTATCGCGGATTATAGCAAAATAATTTTATTATTACTTTTGTATTATGTATCTCCGCAAATTAACGCCTAATTCTATAAATTAAATTGATATTATAAATGCGTAATTGTGTTTGGATATGGAGATAGTTTTAAAGATTAGAGAATAATATGCTTCTTTTTAGCTTAGGTTTAGGTCACAGGCAAAGGCACAAGGGAGCAAATACTGAATATTCGACAGCTAATCGAGAAGTCGTACGAATACAATACCCCGATGGTCATGTGTTTCATCGACTACAGCAAAGCTTTCGATTGTGTCAATTGGGACAAGCTATGGACTATACTCGGAGAAATCGGAGTACCACAACATCTCACCGTACTATTGCAGACCTTATATGCGAATAATGTTGGTGTTGTCAAAATACATGACACATTTTCCATGCCATTTCGGTTCCAAAAAGGGGTACGTCAGGGCTGTATACTTTCACCCATTCTTTTCAACATCTACGGTGAATACATCATGAGACGGACCTGCGATGACTGGAATTGTGGAGTCACAATTGGCGCAAAGAAGATCACTAATCTAAGATACGCCGATGACACCACGCTATTCGCGAATAGTGAAACTGAAATGGTCGCGTTACTGGACAGAATGGAACGCATCAGTGGTGAACTGGGACTGTTAATCAATAGATCCAAGACCTAAATCATGATATTAGACCGCACAGGTACAATGAAGCTCACTGGCGCATTAAATCTTGACGTTGTTAATGACTTTATCTACGTGGGCTCCACAATCTCAAATAACGGATCTTGTGAAGCAGACGTCAGACGACGTATAGGAATGGCAAAGAGCGCCATGTCACAGCTTGACCGCATCTGGGCAAATAAAAACATCATGCGGAAAGTCAAACAAAAGCTTGTGACAAGCCTGGTTTTCTCGATTTTCTTATACGACGTGGAGACTTGGACACTAAAACAGGCTGATCGCAACCGAATAGACGCATTCGAAATGTGGTGCTGGAGAAGGATGTTGAGAATTCCTTGGACGGAACATCGGACCAACGCATCATTACTCAAGGAACTCCAAATTAAGACCAGACTTTCCACCATATGCCTCCGCAGAATTTTAGAGTTCTTTGGGCACGTTGCGAGAAAGAGTGGCGACAACCTTGAAAAGTTGCTTGTCACGGGCAAGGTGGAAGGAAAGAGGCCCAGGGGTCGGAGCCCCTTGCGTTGGACCGACCAAATTCGCTCAACACTCGACTCCAGTATCAGTGACGCCATCCACGCCGCAGAGGACAGAGCCAGGTGGCGGAAAATAGTCGTCAATAAGGTGCTACATAAAGATCACGACCCTCAGCATTGAGGATTAAGACGCCAGGAGGAGGAGGAGCTTAGGTTTAGGCTTGACATTTATTTCTATTGATAGCACGTAAAACCGGTGTCCAAAGAATCACCTCTACAAACGAGGATATTACAATGAGTTCGCTTGAATATTTTGAGAATTTTTGGAATATTCTGTAGTGTCGCAGCGGAGTGCGTCAATGACGTCACGGACTAGCCACGTCTACGCGATGGTTATGTATGTAAATTTAAAACTTTCAAATTCAATAACGATGTCCACTAAACTAGGTAACAAAAAACGTTTTAATAATTTTGAATACATTATAATTCTGTAGTTATAAAATTCAATATTCTCTCTAATTATTTTCTATAACGTTATACAATAATAACATTGTAAAATGGTTCCAAGTTTTAGAATGTGCCTTAGTTGACTTTAATATACTAATTAAGGCTTAATTGAAAATGGCCGGAGTTTGGCTTATTCTTTGTAGATTTATCACTTTAGAAGAGGTGGCTGAGGAACAACGCATTGCCGTTGTTCAGATAAAGTTTATTTTATGACTAAAGAGAGAACATTAATATTCATAATTAAGGCGAAATGAGCTAAGTTTATTGTATAATAAAATTCAAAGAATGCCGTTCACAAAGTTGGGCTGTTTACTCTGTTATTCATTGTAAATAATTTCTTTTTAAGCAATAAACGCGAACAAAACCTAAGTAATCGTTACAAATGAAATTCAAATTTTCCCGATTTGGATCATAAAGGTAAAAAATTTTCGTTAAAGATTTTGACCATTATGATCAATTAATTGAATTCTATTGCTTTTGACGGACTATTATATTGTTCACCACATAGAGTTACTATACTAGAGTACCCCTACTCCATAATATAATAAACACGTGACATAATAAATACTGACAGGGGAGACTGTCTAATCACACGCAACGAATAGGGACAGATAGATCACCTTCATTTGCTTTCTCTGTAATTTAATACGGCACATTTTAGGCTAGCTTCCCTACAAAAGTAATAATAAAATTATTTTGCTATAATCCGCGATACAGTAAATAGAAAAAATATATAGTGCTAAATGTATAGTGGACTATACGTTTTTTCATACCCGTTACATGCAGGATTCGTAAAAACATATGCACAAACCTCCACCACTTCCACCACAATACACAAGCACTACACAGGTTCACTATCACAAACTCAACAATCGTTTCGCCCCGCAACCGAAGCATCATCAGGAGATAGACTCCACGACAAAATCGCAAAGCGAAGCGTTATGCAAACAAGCATTGTTATATAGTAATCGGTTCATCCCCACCTTTACCTCTGAACACGTGCAACAAGCTTGAACTTGAAACATTTATCTGATCGTTAATGAGGGTGCCATTGTTATGTTACAACAATGGCACCCTGTTATGTTATGTTAATGTTAATGTTAATGTTATTTTAAAATTTAGGTTTCATCAAGTCAGAAAAAAGATATAAAAAGTATATATTTTTATAATCCGTTTTTCCTGTTTGGTTATCAAACGAAACGTTGTATATAATGTAAAACTCACAAGCCGTGATCAATGATACTTACTTATAAAGAGATAATATGACGCTCCCCGCAAGATTCTGTCTCTTCTAGATCTGCAATTCCTCATGCTCCATATCTAAACGAGCATCATAACGACACTGCGTAATCTCACAGTGTTATGACTACGCCAGCATCGCACGCAGGGGAATGTGAACTGTAATCTAAGGGATATATGAATCATTTTTCATCGATTTATAAAATTAAGGTATGAAGTGAGTAATACTCTTTGAATAATAAGCTCTATAAATGTTTTGCCCACTTTTTGTTCCGTATAAGTTCCAACAATCTGCATCAACCCGAATGAAAGTACAAAAAAACGACCACCGATGAAATGAAAACTCTGTCCGGGAAAAATAATAGTGACATGCAAAACCACTCGTTTCGTATTTAGGCTACTAATTTATTCTTGAGCTTAGTTACTGATTCCATTTAGTTAGCTATGGTAACAAATGGCGAAACAAAACTGTTGTGACACTAAATTTAGGCTACCTCGCCGCCTGGCGAGACTACAGGCTTTTAAAACTGGAAATATACATTAACGAACATTTTCGTATAAATAATTACGTGTTTTGGAGCAGTGTCAAGTGACACGAAAATTACACTCACTTTTAAAATTCAGTTAACTGCCATATTTACAGAAGCAGATTTGTTAAGGGAAGTCGTTAGAGTAATAAAATTACTTCATAATACGACACAATTGTGACGTGATGCGTTCACACGCAATGAGTAATTAAAAGTTAGAACACGCACTGTTCGATAAACTTAATTTAGGTATACTTTTAATAGCATTTAAGTTCTTGGGATAGTCTTCAATTTAAGTAGGCTGTCAGTTTTGAAAAAGAGTGATTTTTGAATAATCTTTTAATATTAATATTCTTGAAGCAAAAGTAATAATAAAATTATTTTGCTATAATCCGCGATACAGTAAATAGAAAATATATATAGTGCTAAATGTATAGTGGACTATACGTTTTTTCATACCCGTTACATGCAGGATTCGTAAAAAACATATGCACAAACCTCCACCACTTCCACCACAATACACAAGCACTACACAGGTTCACTATCACAAACTCAACAATCGTTAACTCAAAAATCGACAAAATCGCAAAGATTTTTGCGATTTTGTCGTGGAGTCTATCTCCTGAAGATGCTTCGGTTGCGGGGCGAAACGATTGTTGAGTTTGTGATAGTGAACCTGTGTAGTGCTTGTGTATTGTGGTGGAGGTTTGTGCAAATGTTTTTTACGAATCCTGCATGTAACGGGTATGAAAAAACGTATAGTCCACTATACATTTAGCACTATATATATATTCTATTTACTGTATCGCGGATTATAGCAAAATAATTTTATTATTACTTTTGTATTATGGATCTCCGCAAAGTAACGCCTAATTCTATAAATTATTCTTGAAGCACGTTAAACGTTAAAGTTATGAGTCGAAGATATATTTTTTTTAATAAAATTTATATAATTTAAAAATATACCTATCCATTGTATTCTTATATTTTAATAACTTATACAAGTCATCCAAAGGTGAAACAGTACCAAGAACGCTGACTGTCTTTTCACGTTAAAGTTTGTGCCAAAACGAGCGAATCTTCTTATGATCTGAAAATGCAATTATTATTTTTTAAACTATAAAACTTATTACAAGCAATATAACAGAACTAACTACTTTGCTATAATCCGCACGGGTTAAGTGAATGTATGCAAAGCCAATGTGTATGAAGCAGGCAAAATCTACGCACCTTATACATGCAGGACCAGCCACCACATGCACCCCAAGGCGCAATTCACCAGCAACAACGAACACAAAAGCAGCACACACACCCACCACCACAATCTCGACGATCGTTTCGTTTAGAATAGATTCTAATTTTGCAAAACATTTGCTAAAAAGCGGTCATAAAGTGCCTAATGAGCATTCATTTCATACTCTCCACACTTGTGATAAGGGACTCCGACTCAATACGTTAGAGCAACTTGAGATAATAAAAAATAACAATGGTCACTTAATTAACGAGCAAGTAAATGTATCTAATTCCGTTTTGCTGCATGTGTTCGGAGGGGAGGGTATTGGTGGGAGTTGAACTATTTAAGACTGCTTGTATGGGTAGCGCGGCGCAGTACGATTTTTGTCGTGAAGCCTATCCTCCTGATGATGCTTCGGTTTCGGGGTGAAACGATCGTCGAGATTGTGGTGGTGGGTGTGTGTGCTGCTTTTGTGTTCGTTGTTGCTGGTGAATTGCGCCTTGGGGTGCATGTGGTGGCTGGTCCTGCATGTATAAGGTGCGTAGATTTTGCCTGCTTCATACACATTGGCTTTGCATGCATTCACTTAACCAGTGCGGATTATAGCAAAGTAGTTAGTTCTGTTATATTGCTTGTAATATGGAATTCCGCAAAGTAACGCCTGCTTCTATAAATCATATAAAACTTATTCATTATCTACAAAGATGCTGTTGTGTTGTTTGTTAACGTGAAACCAAAGAAAGTTCTTTTGAAATCAACCTTTTCATCCGTTAACCGTTGATTCGTCTCAAAATTAAATATCTCGCTGTTCTGTTACGTTGCAATAAATTACGCTCACTTAGTTCGCTTTATAAGCTTAATTTCACATAATCCATCGGGGTGTCGCGTGTCTCGCATAATTGCGGTGCGGTGGCTGGATTCGCGGATGCTGGGCGTCGCGGCGCCGGCTCGTGATCTCGCATCGAGTTGCGAATAATTGAGTGGCGCCCTGAACCCTCACTCATCCGACTAAGTACAACGCTTAATTATACCGCCTAAGATGTACTTAATATCTCTCGCGTGAACATGTTTTTATTACACCGCTAAACACTAATGAGGCTCATTAATTTTGCTCTAATTCTCGCATATTTTACTTATATTTATTTGAGATTATATTTTTTGCTTAAATATATTTTTTTCGATTAGACAGACTAATCAGTGTTGTTAGAGAAGTTATTAAGTATTAGGAATTATTAATAAAGGTATTCGCTTTCTCGTTTTTAATTTTCTCAAAAACTGTATTTGATGTTTCTACTTTTAACTTTATTATTAGCTTTTATATTAAATGAAGAATGTCGATCCAAAATTAACAGGAAGTGATATTTCCAAAACTAAAAAAGGTGTGATAGAAATGTTATTTGTACATTATAAATCGTGTTTTAAATAAAGTTCATGGCCGCTTTACAACTTTCACAACAAAAATAACCGTTTCCTGTCTTGTTATAAACATAGTAAGCTAGATTCTACCTGCACACTTGATCTGAGTAGACATCAATGCCGAGATAAAATAGACTACATCCCTTTCCAGTATTTCTTTTAAAATAGAGCAAGGGGCTTTACTTAGCAGTAACATAAGCAGTAATATAAATAAATCTTTGCTCATTTATGTTTATCTTTCTTTTACGCTGTCGTGGGTTAACCTGTCACCCAATAGTGATGTAATTTGGTATATTAATCTTATATACCACCTAACATATAGGATACATCATCATTATCCTGCCCTTATCCCACTCTTAGTGGGGTCGGCATGCTGTCATATGATTTGGCTACGTATTTTACGAACGGCCGCCTGCCTCACGTCAACTCACCTTAGTCGCCTTTTACGACACCTCGGTAAGAAATGAGGGTGGTCTATTCTATGCAGCCGGATACCACACGGCACATACCTTAGTCGCCTCTTACGACACCTCAGTATGAAAGGAGGGTGGTCTATTCTATTCTGCCGGATACCACACGGCGTTAACATATAGGATACAAAATACCGATATTATTTAATTGGGGGTAGTTTAACGTTTGAGTTATGCGAACGAAGTTGCGGGTATAGCTAGATATTTATATAATTTTAGGTAATTCTTTGTTAACATAATTAATCATTGTAACTTAGGGCCGACAGCACAAAAAGATTTGTATTTGACGAGACACGCAATATAAATTTTGGCGTTGCTTTGCGATTGTAGGAATAATTTTTTGTCAAAAATGGATATTGAATAATCAATGTAGCGTATTGATTTTGATTTTTATTTCGGTATTGAAATCCTAAATAAATTACCGAGATGTCGTAAAAGGCGATTAAGGTAAGTTGACCTGCCGTGTGGTATCTGGCTGAGTGGAATAGACCACCCTCATTTCTTACCGAGGTGTCGTAACGGCGACTAAGGTGAATTGAAATTAGGGGGTGGCCGTTCGTAAAATACTTATCCAAATCAAATAACGAATAAATAGAGTGGAATAAAGGCAAGAGAATAATGATTTCGATATTTAAATCTACAGAAATATTTAACAGAAAAGAAAACTTATATTCGTGTACTTGTTTTTTTATTTTTTAAGGTAACCTTAACTTATCAGGGGATCACGCAATCAAAGCCCGGGCTGACCTACTCATACGATCCGATCTTTCTTTGTGAAGAGAGAAGATATCGGTCCAGGATAGGAATAGGACGCTACATCCGTCCAATTTTTGTTACTTCATACATAATATTTACGTGACTTATTGTAAGAACGCTAATATTTTATAAATCTTTTATCCGAGACTACTACTATAAGTATAGATTAGTTAATTATTTTTGTTTCATCCCAAATTATAACTTCACACAATAGTCATAACTATTTGATATTACTTTGTTCATCACTTACAGACTTAGGAAAACTCCCTCCGTAAAGCTTAGAGAATTTTCCGGATTATAATTTAAATGAGATATAAAGGAAAGCTCAAACAATATTTTTTTAATTCCTCTTGTTATTCCCTTAATGTACAATTTATATAACACTGTATTATTAACGTAAGAGTAGTCTCAAAGGGATCTATTAAAGCGTCTAATGGGCAAAAGAACTTGATAAGTGAATTCTGATCTTGTAACCCGATAGCTAGTGCGCGAAGACCTACAATGCAAGCGGAACGTCGCGAGGCGGCGCCGGCTTTACTCCCGGATTAAGGAACGTCTTCCTTAATTTATGCCGCTAGCAACTTTATTAAAGCTACAATGTAAACTGTCTGCATGTTTGAATACTATTTGAATGTATTTTGCCGATTACATAAAGATGTTGTCTTTGAAGCGTTCAGAAACACACAATGCTCTTTTATATTAAATATAATGTTTATGTTTAAATTGAAATTAAATCGCGCTCGTTATTTATATTTTGAGGAGATTATCACATCAACTTTTCTATAGGTTGAGAATTAACAATTTAAACTACCTTATCAGAAATATAAATGAGAAGTAGTTATATAATAAAGTTATCTGTTTGCAAGCAATATAACAGAACTAACTACTTTGCTATAATCCGCACGGGTTAAGTGAATGCATGCAAAGCCAATGTGTATGAAGCAGGCAAAATCTACGCACCTTATACATGCAGGACAAGCCACCACATGCACCCCAAGGCGCAATTCATCAACAACAACGCACACAAAAGCAGCACACACACCCACCACCACAATCTCGACGATCGTTTTGCCCCGAAACCGAAGCATCATCAGGAGGATAGGCTCCACGACAAAAATCGTAATTTGTCGTAACTAGCAAAGTAGTTAGTTCTGTTATATTGCTTGTAATATGGAATTCCGCAAAGTAACGCCTGCTTCTATAAATCATTTATCTGTTTGTTTATTCACGTTAACTAATTGCAATTCTATTATTAATTAAAATTATATGAAATAAGTTGAGTAAACATAACACGGGTTTTTAATTACTATTGTGACTTTTAAGTTATGTGAAAAAAAAGAATTTTGTATTTTATATACCATTTTAATTTTTAATTATTATTATCTATATAATTATGCGACCTTACAGTAGGCTATCTGAATATAAAAAATAGAATTCTTACAATCCTTGACTATTTATAATTTCAAGCCAAGAACTAGCGCTTTCTTGACGCGATCTACGATCTCTGTTCAAAAAAACTTATGAATACCCAGTGGCCATGATAACAAAATAAACTACAATATCAATAATTAAAAAAAGTTCATGAATTTGTGTAATTAAAGTGCATTTTATTGTTTATTATATTAGAATTCTAAATTTTTTGTTTACGACCATTTTTGCCTCGTAGTTTCAAACTGCCATTTAGAGGAGGCCCAGAAATGAAATTTAATCGTTGTTACTAAAGTATAATAGGTAGATAAAAGTTTCATAATGATTTCCCTGTGGACATTACGACAATTTCAAACTTACTTGTGATTTATTTACTTAAAACATCAGTATAACGTGCGAAACAAAATCGACCTGGGATTTAGAGGTATTATATAAACTACTATAGATTCTATTGGTTCATAACTTATTGATTATATATAAATTTATGAGTTGATACATGAAATTATGAGCTGTGTACAGATTTCAATTTAATATAAGATGAAATTCTACTTATTTATGATACTACTATCTGTGTCCACGGTTTCGCTTCCGTGGAAATCAATGTGTTACAAAGTTAGTCACGCGTAAATCCTAATCCAAGCGTGAATTCTAAGACAAAACGTAGCCTGAATATTTTCCACAATCTCCCAGTGAAAGTCCCATCAAAATCGGTTCAGCCATTTCGTTGAATTTACTAATAGCCTAAACCTTCCTTAAGAATTGTACTATTTTTAAGTAAACAGGGTACAAATATACGTTCAGAAGTTCCTGCTTTGCGCCTAGCAAAAGTACGTAAATCGTTTGTGTGTTTGGGTATAAGATTCTATAATAAAATTCCGAAATCAATTTTGGCCATGCCATTACAGCAGTTTAAAACCACTGTTAAAAAGAGGCTGATACAGAAAGCCTACTATACTGTTGAAGATTACTTAGATGATAAGGATATGTGGATATAGGTGCACTTCTACCCTGTACAAGACAGTAATAAATAAATGTAACTAGTTCTAAGATTTATATTTTAAAAAGAGCAACCGCCGAGTTTCTTGCTGGCTCTTCTCGGTAGGAACAGCTTTCCGAACCAGCAGTAAAGTTGACGATTCAAAAGCACTTGTTTACAAGTTTACTTGAATAAAGAATATTTTGAAATTGAATTTAAATTTGAAGATTTTGAGAAAATTGATCACATATAGACTGCTTTTGGGTACATTGCTTTATAATATGTATAGATGCCCCCTTCGCGTACCCTAGGCGTAAACCTTTGTTAAGATGACCCCCAAACAAAAGACGTATTTTTATAAGTGAACCGGGACAGGTAGGTTGACATTTATCACGCGTACAATAGAGACATACGAGCCAGTACATTAGGAACTTTGACAATTGTATGCGAGCCCCTTATGTTTTGCCGGAGCTGTTTCCACGCAAAGTTCCGACTTTTACGATAATGTCAGCCATTGCCATTCAAACGCGCTAAAACTTTATCTATGTGTGTGAAAGGATAAGCATACGGCTTATATCTTTTGCGTATAATTTGAAACATGTTAACCGAAGTTACTTCGTTATCATTTTACTGACACTTAAGGCCAACGAGGCTCATATTATGCCTGATATTGAAGATTTATGTACGTATGATGAGTTCAGTTTCCTCTTCTTATTTCGCGTTTATTCATCTGTTTATTGATTTTCGCGTATATATCGAGTTGTCTCAAGATGCATAGCACATTGATACCTGCGGCTCCTTTCGTATCGACTTTAGTGTTTAAATATTCTCAATTGTCTATTGTTGATTTTTTCATAATCCCGAAGGAAAAACGGGATTTTTTTTTCCTATATGTTTGCCCATTTTCTAAGCTTCTATTATACCAAACATCATTTATATTACCCCAACTGATTAGTGGTGAAAGCATTACAGACAGACAGAATTTCCTATTTATAATATGGTTGGCTCGCCCGCTGGCACCTTTGGAAGTGACCCTTTCTCCGGTTCTTCGCGGGACGTGGGTTCGATTTCCGCTGAGGGCAGCATAGTTTAAAAACAATTTGTTGGTTCTTCGAGTCTGGGTGTATAATTTATATTTGTATATACTTACCAGCTATCTGTCACTCATAACAAAAGTATTAAGTTACTTTTACCCTGGAGAAGGACGACCATGTTTGTAATTGTCCCATATATTTATTATTATTTTTTTTATAAAAAAAGGTGAACAATTGAAGATTGTTAGATGAATACAGCAAATGGAAACATACGAGTCAGTACTTTAAAAACTTAGACAATTGTATGCGATACCCTTATGTTTCGTTGGAGCTATTTCTATGTAAAGTTCCGAATTTTATGATAATGTCAGCCATTGCTATTCAAACGTGCCGAAACTTTGTATATCTATATAAAGGATTAGCTGTTTATATATTTTGTATTATTTGAAATAAGTTAAATTCATACTAATGTTATAAACCGGGTTTAAAATACAAGAAAAACACCCCCTTTTTTCGTTCGAGAGCTAAGCAAAGCACAAATTGTATTATTGAGAATAAATACTTAAACGCTTGAGTTGGGGCAAACGAAATCGCTAATACAAACTGTTATTAAAATAAACATATTTAATTGATTATGTATCTTTATTATTCTTCAGGGTATCAAAAAATCTCTTATTTTATTTATTTATTCTATCCACTTCTTCTTACAATCAAGACTGTAGAAGCGGATTATCCCTTTCAGTTGAATAAAACTGATTTTCGACTGATCTCTTCGAAATTAAAACCTGCAATCTTAAATACTTTTTATTAAACAAAGTCCCTAAAAGTCGGTACGTGATTAATTTTCTCAAAATCTATTGAACGGATTTTTCAACATACGTACGGATTCTATTGCAAGGCTATTCCTTAATAGCACATTACAGTTTTATGTAATTTTTTTAAAGAGGTTGCCCAGTTAAAAAAACTCAGCTGCTGTGAGCTTTAGTCGCGTGCGCTACGTGAACTAACTGATTCCCACTTTTTGCATCGGCCTTTACTGCTAAAATTTAATTAATATGCTCAGGCTTATTCTTGACCACGATCTAGATAAAGAGATTTTGCTAGACCATAATCTAGATTATCCCTTCCATCGTCTTGGCTTTCAAAATAAATGCTTTTTAAAAAAATATTAAATAGTTTTAAAAATTGGCGTTTGTCGTCCATCTATGGCTGTATCAGTGTAAGCCAATTTTTAGTATATGCGAATATTAAATAGAAATAAAAGAAAATCAATTATAAAAAATATATATTAAATTAGGTATAAAAGAGCTGTGATAGCCTAGCGGTCAGGCCGAGTGACTCTTTCGAGGGGTCACGGGTTCATGACAGGCACCAATAAGTTTTTCTCTTAAAACTCATGTGTCTAATTGATAATTGCAATTTATCAAACGCTTTTCAGTGAAGGAAAGTATCGCGAGGTAATCTGCACATCTACAAAGAATTCTGGCATTATGTTTAACCTACCAATCCGCATTGGAGCAGCGTTCTTAGCTGCAACTCTTCTCTCCTAACATGTAGAGAGGAGGCCTATGCCCAGCAGTGGGAAAGTAACAGGCCGTTACAAAACTTTTTTTGAAGCTACACGTACAGCTAGTATATACTCGTAATAAGCGAATATTAATATTAGAAATCGACAAATGCGCTTGTTATTATTAAGTCAAGCTGCTTGCTTAGACACTTCTTAGCACAACTAAAACCACATCTGAAAAAAATTAATTTCTGTTTGTAGTGTAACTCCATTTAAAACAAAGACTGTTAGAAAAAAAAACTTTAGCCTTATGGTATCCGGCAGAATAGAATAGACCACCCTCATTTCTTACCAAGGTGTCGTAAAAGGCGACTAAGGTAAGTTGACCCACCGTGTGGTATCCGGTTGAGTAGAATAGACCACCCTCTTACTTACCGAGGGGTCGTAAAATACGACTAAGGTAAGTTGACATTAGGCAGGCGGCCGGTCGTAAAATAAGTAGCCAAATCATATGACAACATGTTTAACATGTTGTACCGACCCCACTTAGAGTGGGATAAGGGCAGGAGAATGATGATGACTGTTAGAAAAAAAACTTATATACTAATGATTATTTGAAAACAACACCAATAATGAAACTCAGCTAAAGTGCTTCGATCTTAACTATTTACCTAACGCCTTATAACTTTCGAAGTCTTAATGATACAATTTGATACTGTTTTATCTCAAGTAGATAGCTAACAATCCTTAACTTTGTCTCCTTGACTAAGTACTTCTAGTTACACATTACGCTATAATGAATTTATTATAAACTTACAGATTTCTCATTACTGTTATAAGGCAACATTTTCTTTAATTACGTTAACATTTTATAGATAAACTGTCTGACTGGACTTGGACGTATTAGCTGAACTATTTAAATTCACAATTCGGAAAACGGAAAACTTCAATAAGTCTACGCCAATAATTGAAATTTTTATTAATCCATTTAATATGAAATTAAAAAAATATATATATTGAAAAAATGTAACCCTTGAGTAACATTAGTGTTTGTTGGTGATAAGTGATACAGAAAGTTACCGCAGTTCCATATTTAAAAGTCTTCTGTATGTTGCTTCATATAGCGATCAAATTTTGTGTATTCTATTGAAGCATTCTGCGGTACGACCTGCAAACTTGGTCCATTACAGCCAATAATACAAGTGCTGTATCTAATTAGATTCGCGGAAATCCATCCAAATACAAAAGTAATTTTTGCGATTTTGTCCTGGAGTCTATCTCCTGATGACGCTTCAGTTGCGGGGCGAAACGATGGTTCAGTTTTTGATAGTGAACGTGTGTAGTGCTTGTGTATTGTGGTGGCAGTAGTGGAGGTTTGTGCATGTGTTTTTACGAATCCTGCATGTATCATGTATGAAAAAACGGATAGTCCACTATACACTTAGCACTATATTAATTTTCTATTTACTGTATCGCGGATTATAGCAAAATATTTTTTATTATTACTCTTGTAATTAGCTTCGTTTATTGATTTTTTATATATAAATATTTTATAGGTTAGGTAGGCACTGATTAAAGCCATTAAGTCTAAGATACCTGCCAAGACTATTCTAACTGAGATAAGCTCCAGTGAAGCCAAAATCAAAAATCAAATCGGGAAATCGAATAATTAACTTTAGTATTAGCGCTTTATTTCAATGATGCAAAAAGTTAAAGGCTATTTATGATGCTCCAATATCCTAAGAAGGCAGGTAACTTGTTTAAATAATCTTCACTAGGCTATGAAAAAATTGATATATTATCTTTTTCCTATATAAATAGATACAAATTTTCTATACAGTAAATTATATATATAAGTTACCAAATGTTTCATATGGATAATTTTCAGTGTCTAGACAGCTTTATTTTCAAAGGAAACGCCTAAGAGATATATAAATTTAATATAAGCGATCGATCGATCGATTTACTTTTGGAAAAAAATAATTTTATAAAAGGAATCTTTACAGAAAAATCGAATCCATCACATTGTAATGGGTAGAGAAAACAAATTCAGGCAAAAAACCATAATTATATTCCTCTTCTGAAATAACTCGCACAATTTTTACTTTCCTGCACCGTATATTGTTATCTAAATAAAACATTTTTCTGACTACAAATATGCACTACAATAAAAACCCATCTGAATTCGTATGCATTAACTTAGTTTGCTTTTGCTTTCTTTATATTCCTTGAACATTTAAATTTACTTCCGTTATCCCGTAGGTTATTACGGTGTACGAAATTTTTAAATTGACGTTAATGTTTTCGTTATAATGTATTTTTTTTATATATCAGTAAATAAAACATTTGATTATCGATATATAAATAAAAAAGTTTTTTATAGATGAATGAATTTATTTGAACTTATACCGATGTTCGTGAGATAGTACAATAATTTACAGAGAAGTAAATTATAGAATATGCCCCGTATCTGTCTATATTTGTAGCCATGTATAATAAGATATATTTAGACTATTTTAAACTGTAAAAGATGTAACAACAAAAAAGTCCTAATGATAATATAATATAATTGATTTTATGTAACGGGTTAAGAGAAAATACAACTCTGAACTTATTAAGACTTGTTGAATTCTTTACCTTAGTGTTCGCCATTGAAAATCAGTTGTGATGTTTAGCGTCCCATTTCGAATTAACTACTCTGTTCGCTTATACAGCGTCACTGAAGAAATGGGGCAAAGGTAAAGGCATCGCCTAGGTTGACAATCGAAAAAACATTTTGTAAATAATATATCCCCAAATCAAGGGTGATTTCTATAAATATATATTTAGACGTTAAACGTATTTTACTTTATACATTTATCCAATCTTAAACATTCTTAAAGTCTTAAAAGATTAAACTGAACAGTAATGTCATTTTCCAACATGGCGCGTTTCGGTGAATGACGAGAACATATGAGTTATATTAACGCGACTTTTCTCATAAGAGAAAACAAAGTGGGGCAAAGATTACGAGACGTAGGATATTACACTGCTTGTTCAAAGTAAGTAATATTATTTCGGTCCCACGCGCTGATAAATGTAGGTACTCGATTTTCATTGCGATCGTTCGTGGTTTGGTGTTACGCACTTTTACGTGTTTTTTATGAAAATTTAGCTTTGTGCCAAATATAACTCTGGCTAAGAATAAGAAAAGATAGTGTTCTATCTCGTCTGAGAATAAAATATTTTGCGATTTTCTACATAGTATTGAAATTTCGTGCAAGAAAATATGTCTTGCCGCATTTTTGTCTAAATATGAAACTTTACGTACTATTATTATATTATCTGATACTATTACCATGAGTTTTAATCATTGTCCTCCTGTCCTTATCCCACTCTAAGTGGGGTCGGCGCAACTTGTTATAAAATGTTGTCACATGATTTGGCTACGTTTTTTATGACCGGCCGCCTGCCTGACGTCAACTTACCTTAGTCGTATTTTACGACCTCTCGGTAAGAAACAGGGTGTTCTATTCTACTCAACCGGATACCACACGGTGGATTAACTTACGTTAGACGCCTTTTACGACACCTTGATGACTTTCGTTATTTATTACTACTTTATAAACATAATTAATTTGCAAACAAAAATTTTTCAACGAATACATATCCAAGTAATTCTCTGGCAATATGCAGATTTCCTCAATATCTTTCCTTCATTTTATTTATTTTTTATTGTTATTTTATTTATCATCGAAACAAAATAACTATTTGACTTTTTTGAATCCGGTATGATTCGAGCCCACTACCTCTGATCATTGCTACAATTTCTTCCCGTTTGAATATCAACCCTCCAAAAAAAGTAGTAAAAAGTAAAGTTGCAGATGGGTTGGAGCTAAGACCTACCACGCTGCTCTAATGCGGATTAGTAGTTACACATAATCTATCCAAGAGTTCTCTAGAGATATGCAAGTTTCCCTCACTGAAAAGCGTGCGATAAATTGCAAATAATAATTAGACACAAGTTTTAATAGAAAAACTCATTGGTACCTGTCCATAGTTAGAACTCGTGACCATCTCGAAAGAGACGCACGGTCTCACCGCTGGGCTATCACAGCTTTGTCGAAAGTAAGTAATTCATAAAAAATATGTTTTTGACGATTCATAGCGTAGATATCAGATGGGATATTTTTTTTATATCTACGTTGAAATATAATATTTACATTCAAAGCAAGACAGACATGTCTTGCGGCGACTCGACTTAATATTGATAGACACGTCTGGTCTTTTATAGTTTTGATCGCATTCGATAAACTACTATATATATTCATCGCATTTTATTGCTGTAAACTGTAAATAACTTTCTACAAGTATATAGAATTGAAATATAATGCAATACTTAAAAAATATACATAAGCGTTAATACTGACTGCAAATTAACGGCTGTTAAAATTCACTTTTAGTCTGGTTTGCGTAAATGTTCGTACTAAAATCCCTTTAAACACTTTTTTCGTTTGCTAAAATATGGCGTCACTCAATTACATGGATGCTTACCCTTCAGACAGGGTGTCGTAGTACGATAGTGGTGCAACCACATGCAATTAAAAAAAAGTTGTGTCACTCAAATAAACCGACTTTTATTTGATTGAAGTTTATTCAAAATTTCAATATTACAATCGATTACTTATTGTTAGGATATTAGACGAACTGACATAAAAATAATGCTTGAAATACTCAAAAAATAGAGTAAGGAATTTGAAAATAGAAAAGTTTTATTAAAAACTTTTATGTGCTCGGTACTCTTATTTTCTTTTATGTGAATATCGATTTGATTATTTTTTACATCTCACATAACCAATTAAGTGAAAACATTGAAATTAAATATCGATTACGTTTGAATTTGCCATCTTCTAGTATATTCCAAATTGTCATTGAAATTGCCTACTGAAAAATTAAGTAACGGCCTGTTACTATGCCCACTGCTGGGCTAAGGCCTCCTCTCTCCGTTTTTGGAGAGAAGGATTGGAGCTAAGACGCATGCGGATTGGTAGGTTACACATATCCCTGAATTCTCTAGAGATATGTAAGTTTCCTTCACCAAAAAGCGTGTGATAAATTGCAATCATCAATTAGACACATAAGTTTTAATAGAAAAACTCATTGGTGCCTGCCCGGGGTTTGAACCTATGTCGCCTCTAGAGAGTCGCACGGTCTCACCGAAAGTTGCCTACTGAAAGTTGTTAATATTTTTCTTTAAATAACTTTTACCTTTTATTTATTCTAAATGAAAAAAATTGTCGTTTGTAATACCTTCAGGCCCGTGGGTCGTGCGTTTGATTCCTGACGGTCAACATTTTCTAAAAACAATTTATGGGTTCTTCAAATCTGTATATTTATGTATTTAATAATTATATAAATATATATATTTACCAGTTGTCTGTCACTTTCGACGTTTACATTGGGGGGACAAGTGTGTGTACATCGACCTTATTTATTATTATTATTATGTTTTTGTATTACTTTGTTGAATATCTAAATTCTCTTACTAAATGAATATAGATTAATCTAAACGAGAAAGCTTGCGACGGTAGTCTCGTCGCATCACTAGCGCACACCCATATGTCTGCAGCGCGTTTTAATTACACATTAAATGCACAACTGCTTGTTTACCACCCGAAACACTTATCGAGCAATGAACGACAACTTTATTGACATACACACTTACCGCTCTGTAATTTCACAAGAACATACGGCGCGACGTTTGTGTTTCGAGTTAGAAAGTATTTACATACCACAGTAATTGCTCACCAAACTTTGTGTTCTACTTAAAGTGTTGGTATGTCTACGAAATGCCGACTCATATTAAATAGGAATAGAAAAGTACGTTATTAGAACAAATAGTAATACATTGCTATATCTTTGTCATTTTCTTCTTCGGTATATGACTTATACCAAATCGCGCAAAAAAACTGGAAAAAAATGTTTTTTTTGTGTCATTTTTACAGTATTCTTAGGATATTTTGGAAATAGTAATTAGCCGCTTCTATATAAATATTTTCGCAAAGGCGAATACGTAAATAAAATAAATTCCTCAGAATGAAGGACTTGTTCCCTTAGTTATAATAAACTATTCATTGAAATAAATATATTTCAATATAGTTACAAACTTTATGAAGGGCTTTAGTCTAAGAATACTATTATGGAAAAATTCACTGCCACAATTAAGTGTATCCAAGACTACAAAGACAGGCAGATATGATAATTATTTTTATTATTCTTAAAGAGCAGCATATATTTATTAGAAAACTCATGGCCGTACGAAACTTGAACCCACGAAACTCTATTGGAATATTCTCGACGTTCAGACATTTGCTCAATAATCGTGCATTATTTTTGTGAATTAATAAAATAACAGAACCCTAGTACATAAACGTGCAGGAAAAACACAATTATTTACGTTGCTAATTTTTCTCAATTCATTTTTAATTATAAAAGCCACTTTAATATTTAAGGCTGTTTATAAACGCTTAACATTTTAATTAAAACACTTAAGTAGCAGGCACGGAAATATTGAAAAGACCGGGGACTAAGTGTTCTCAAGTGCCGAGACCCATTTCTATACAACTTGCGGTCTTCTGAGTTACCGAGATCTTGAATTACTCTTTATTATACCTCGAGTGCAATTAGGTATTGAGACATAGGTGCTTTAAATGAAACCTAAGTAGGCTAAGTACAGCTTAAACATAATATGTGGGAACATTTAAGACAAGACGTTGAAAAAATACGTTTTAAAACATCATGAAGTATTACTATTATACCTATTATTATGTTTCTATATGGTCCAACTAAATTTAATGATTCATGATAAATAAAGATGAAATGACGTCATCTTGAGTCTCCTACTTTTCGCCTTACAAAGTTAATTTATCTTCGATTTTGCATAACATAGCAGTAACGAAATATAACAAGTTATAAGTACTTTAAATAGAGCAACCGCGGACGTCCATGCTGGATCTATTCGGTAGAAATAATTTTACTAATTTTACCCTTATCTGAGTTTGCTACACCATAGTTTCGCCTCTACTGTCTCCTATGATTCGTCAACTCTGGCTCTATTCCTTTAGATGCATGTCATACTTCACACAAGCCATCCATGCCTTTTTCGGCCTCTTTCTAATCACATATCCAACAAGTTTATTTTGATTACATTGAATGAATTTATGTGCCGTGTGGTATCCGGCTTCATAGAATAGACCACCCTCACTTCTTACCGAGGTGTCGTAAGAGGCGACTAAAGTATGTGCCGTGTGGTATCCGGCTGCATAGAATAGACCATCCTCATTTCTTACCGAGGTTTCGTAAAAGGCGACTAAGCTAAATTGACGTCAGGCAGGCGGCCGGTCGTAAAATACGTAGCCGAATCATGTGACAGCATGTTGTAACATGTTGTGCCGACCCCACTTAGAGTGGAATAAGGGCAGGAAAATGATGATGATTGAATGAATTTAGTATTAAATATAGTTAAATACCTTCATACATACATTCTCCTGCCCTTATCCCGGGTCGGCACAATGTTACAGACATGTTGTCATGTGATTTGGCTATGTATTTTACGACCGGCCGCTTGCCTGACGTCAATTTACCTCAGTCGCCTTTAACGACACCTCGGTAAGAAATGAGAGTGGTCTATTCTATGCAGCCGGATACCACACGGCATTTACCTTAGTCGCCTCTTACGACACCTCGGTAAAAATAGAGGGTGGTCTATTCTGCCGGATACCACACGGCATCACACACCACAGTTTAATACCTTCAATGGAAAAATAGAAACAGACACCAATAAGCTTTAAGAACAATGCATGTATTGCTAATCAATTGGAGAGTATTCCGATCGAGTGCCACTCCACGCCGGCCCATGTGCAAAGTGCCGACGTCTATTTATCCGCCACTTGTGACGGATATTAAGCAGATGCTATGTCGACATATATCTTTTTTGACTGAAAAGTATCACAATTACGTCATTGCGTTTACGGTGCCGTAATAGATTCAATTTTAGTTTGATCTCCAGGACATATTTTTTTATTCTTTAAAAAGCTTTAGTGATAGTATTATGTTATCGTAGATATTATTATGACTTATGGTATAAGTTGGTGCAAACAAACCGATTTGTTTGCACCAACTTAAACGTTTAAGTAACCTCAATAAAGCAATATGTGTTTTTTCAAGTTCGGAAATTTTCTGTTTCATAGTTTAACCCTGTGTATAAGCTTTAATACTTTGTGCCAAATTTCGTCAATATTGGTAGAGCGGATTATCCGTGAAAGCATTACAAACGGACAGACTTCCGCGATAATAATATTAGTAAAGTTTTATCATTTTGTTAAGTTTTAAAAGGCTGATAGGTAAAATTATCTGACCTTTTTCCGAGGTTCGTAGATTAAAAAGAATTGCATTCGAAGTCGCGTACCTCGGTAAGGAAGGCGAAGTATTCCATAGAAAAAAACTTATACACATTATCGCTGGATATTGGCTGCGATGGGCTTTCATCGTTCATGAAAAAATGTTCCAAAATTTTAATTCCATAGTTATAATAGTTGAGTTTTAATGTTGTTATTTTCTCCTTTTTTTCTATGTTTTCATTATTCTCTAGTGTTTATTTTTATGTTTATAATTTGGGACTTTGTTAGTAAGAATGATGTGTTCTTCTATAATTGGTACTACATGTATAATTTAAAACTATATGGGATATACGTTGGATGATTTATCGTGTAATGCTGTTGAAGATCCGAATAAATAAATAAATAAATAAATACACTCAATTGATATTTCGGTATCATAAAATTCATTACATACATCAAGATAAAAGAAGATATCGTAGTGAAAACTGAAAGAATCCGATATTTTAAATATTTCGCTCAGCCACAAGCCTACTTACACATTTATACTTTGAACCTCTTTAAGAACATTACTTATTCATAATAAACATCTGAAGGATAAATTTATATCATGTCTATGTCGATATATTAATAGAAAATATCAAAAACCACAAAAGAAATATAATATAGGCTTTACAAGTATGTGTATTTAAAATTTAAAATACTCCTTATGTAACATTGTTGTTGTATAAATATTTGAGCAATTTAACTTGGAAATAAAATTCTCATTCAATGCCCTACTTTTTGATAGAAGTAGATTTCGCCAAAAAAGTATAAGTAAAAATGAACTGAAACTGCATTCGGTATTTTCTCGAAATTTCAACGCACAACCGACATTTTCAGACTGAGTAAAGATTGCTGAAGTCAGTCAAGCAGTGTAATCATCCCGTTTCATCGAATTCAATAAAAACTTTCTCGTAGCCTTAATCTAAGCTTAATACTTTTTCTACGATTCTTCTTTGCTATTTGTAAAGTTCTGCAGGTTAACATTTTTTTTTAAGTTTTACTTAAAGTGAATTTTAAAAATTGAGTTTTTGTTCATTGTGATCCATGTAATTATTATTGCAGAAAAGTAAGATGTCGCTCCGCAACAAAGTGACACTCTACAAAAATTGCATAAGATCAATAATGTCCTATTCGAGCGTTGCGTTCGCGCACGTTTCAAAGGTTGGATTGCTCACGCTAATCAAAAACTACAGAACCGATTCATGCGGACAGCCACTGGTTATCCGTGGTTCATGCGGAACGTTGACCTCCATAGAGACCTCGATCTGCCTACCATTACTCATCTATGTAAACGTTTTTCGAAATTCTACTTCGAGAAATCTGAGGTACACCCGAACCCCCTTATTTCAATTGCTTCCACCTACATCCCCGTTAGGTCTGACCACCGAATATAGGTGTCCAAAAAGCGTCCTATATGACCCTGACGATCAAATAACGATCGCAAACACAGAAACACGTAATACACACACACACACACCGTCTTCGCCGGCGAAGACGAGGTCCCAGTTTTCTGTCGTGGCTTCTCGCCACTGTTCCAACGTTGCAATGACTAATCATAGTCATACCATCAGTCCTCCACTACGCGTCGCCCTAAGCCGTGGTCCTGCCTTACAGGAGACACCCTTAGAACGACGTTCCCCGACGCTAGTAGAGCTTCTGCGCTCTACTCTCTGCATTTCGCAACCTCGACGATGCTTCCGCGCTAGCCCGTCCCGCCCGGTGACGCTGTAAAAGTTAGGGCTAACAGCATACAGTCAGTTAAAAAAATATATATATTGTGGAGAACTGATGTGTATTTAGGTTTTGGAGTATTTAGGTTACAGCATCAGTAAGTCCCCTACGATGTGGAAGATGTGTGTACGGTTGAAGAAAAAGAAGATTAGATGAATATTATTTTGTCATTACTCGGTAAAACTTGACTTACCAATTCAAGTAAGTAATTGTAAAAATTATAGAGAAGCTCTCGGCACTTCATGCACTTAAATGAGATTTCGTCACTGAAATTTTACTGAACTTAAGATTATTATGAATATTCCAAATATTATGGAATTAAAATTTACACTCAAATACATATCAGTGTTAAGATCCGGTACAATACGTTAAGGCTTAGTAATATTTTACTATTAAAATATTTATTCAAGATAAATACTTTATTTATTTAACATCATATCATACCAAAACCGAAAAATACTGTTTTGCCGAGGATACATCAGAATATTTAATCCAAATGTCACTCATAGTAATCCTCCAAAAAGGTTTTCCTAAACAAATTGGTGTAGGCAATAACTTTACATGTTTGTAAATAGAATTTATGGATTACAATATTCTAAAATATCATCAGTAAGGGCTATCATCAGAAAAATAATATTACATATATTTTATTTTATCTTCATAATAGTTTATATGACGGAAAATAAGTAAGCATACTCAGGATACTCTACGATATTTTTCGCTATTCAGCGAACTATGAAACTATTAGCCGTAGAAATCAAGACCGATATAACTGACCCTTATAAAACCGAGTACGCATCTGTTAGGTACATTTTGGCTCTTAATTTCTACTACATAAAATCAAAACTGCGCTTAACGACGTGTTTTAGTTATTATAGTCCTAATTAAACTATGCCCAAAAGACAACATATAGTTTCAACAGGTAATTCATAAAAAAGGATATGTTATAATAGAATAATATTGGATATATTTTACTTAAATGGTCTAAGAGATCACCATACCACTTGAACTTTTTTTTCAATTCACTTCTAAGCTGACATTAATCTATTGATTATTTATAAAATTAGGTATTACTTTGCGGAGATACAGAAGTTATAAAAAAAATATTTTCTTATAACCACAAAACTCAACAATCGCAAATCGCAGTCTTTACGATTCAAATCATTTGTCGGTCTCGGTACACGTTTTTTAGAACAAAATTCCTCAATATTATCTAGTCTTACCTTTACACTAGTTTAAAAAATAATTATCTTAAAATGATGCTGTTCTTAAAGCTTACTATACAATTGAGAATTATTTGAGTGATCGTAGTATATCTTAACTGCAGTCACCTACTCACAAAGCGCATCTATCAATTTTTTTTATGTACAAAGATTATGTGCCTAATTTCTTGCTGGTTCTTCTCGGTAGGAGCAAACTTCCGAGTCAGTGGTAGCTTCTTTAAAAACATTTGATGATTCAAACTGAAAACTCCACTTGAATAAAGAATATTTTGAATTTGAATTTTGATTTGATTTTTTCGTGGTGTCTGTCTCATGATGATGGTTGCGGAGCGAAACGATTGATGAGTTTGTTATAGTGAACGTGTGTTGTGCTTGTGTATTGTGGTGGCGGTGGTGGAGGTTTGTGCATGTGTTTTAAAAAATCCTGCATGTATCGGGGTATGAAAAACGGATAGTCCACTATACATTTAGCATCATATATATTTTCTATTTACTTTAACGCGGATTAATGCAAATTAATATTATTAGTACTTTCGGTAGATTATTTATATCACAGTAACTTTGCATTTCGTTTACCGTTAAACACGTAATGAATCGTACATAGTAAATTAGCACGTAAGTTTATAGCGTGATTAGGTATAGATGCCTGCGCGAGTTTTAAGCCTGTGAAAACCCTACTTAGGATCACGTGCTCTAACCGCTTAGCTATCACGGCTTGTTTCAGTCTAACAAACTACTGATAATTTGAATACGTCTTCCCACGCTTAGTAGAATCATGCCTTAAGTATGGCCCATTTTTGAATTTATTCTTCCTTTACCTTAGTTTATAGTTTACGATATTTCTTAAGACATTTATTGAAACTCTACAATATAAATTATCTAAATTAGCTTAAGCGAACGAAAGTATTTAAGTTGATAAATAATTACTAATTATTTCGTCTAAAATAAGTTTTCCTATTCCTGTATTGTATATTCTCAATTTCTTAGACGTTAGAATGATACACATTCTAACTATCTAAAAAAAGCGAAAATCTCACCATAAATTGCTTTGTTATATCACAAAAGGATTAAGCAGTGTTAACACTTCTCGTGATATTTCCATTGTTTACACTAACCCTTAACAAATTAATTATACACTTACACCTCTGTCATGAATCATCCTGGTTAATGGTGAAAACCGCATAAAGTTTCTTTTAGAAGTTTTGAATTTATCAAAAAAAAACAGAAAACGAAGTGGGTTTGTTTTATAATATGTAGTGTTTATAGCCACAATGTATGGTTGGTACTAATCTTAAAAATATCATCATCTTCCTGCCCTTATCCCACTCTAAGTGGGGTCTGCACAACATGTTTTACAACTCACGTTGTCACATGATTCGGCTACGTATTTTACGATCGGCCGTCTGTCCGACTTCAACTTGCCTTAGTTGTATTTTACGATCCATTGGTAAGAAAGAGGGTGGTCTATTCTACTCAATCGGATACATCACGGTGGGTTGACTTACCTTAATCGCCTTTTACGAAACATCGGTAAGAAATGAGGGTAGTGTTTTCTGCTCAGCCGGATACCACACGGCATTACTAATCTTCAAAATATGTAGGACATAAAGAAGTCTCAAAATTTAATGAATTTGAAGAAGGATATGGACATCATTATAATTGGGATGAATTGATCAAGTTGTATTAATCCAAATACTCAGAAGGGCTTCACTGAGTGCAACTGAGATTACTGTATCGTTTGAACAACGGCTGTCAATTCATTAGCGTTGATTCGCGTGACGTCAACCGTCATGTATGTCTATTGTCCACTGGGGAAAGTGTATATACATGGACTAGTATTATAATTTCCAACGCTATTTGTCTTCCTATTAACTAAGCATCACATCAGCATGACATCATCTCCTAGGTGTAAGGGTCGTAATGCGTAATCTATTGCATATGGAAGTGGAACATAAAAGGAGTTGTTGTAAAATGATGCTGATTAAAAGTTGGCATGGCCAAACTATACCGTTACGTCAAAACTTGTCTAAATAGACGAGAGTAGTTAGTATTACATTTATGTTCACGTGAATTTCCGTGTTAAAGGAATCTGGTGATGCAATAGACAGATTGTTTGTACAGCTAGCTAGTACTTATACCAACTGCTGCGATAAAGATCATCAAATCCATTTCAGGGTATTCTGCGAATGCTATGATAATTTATCATCTTATGAGACATCAATTGACGTCGTATTGTCGTTTGCTACATATTGTTCTACTATTTCCTGCCTGCGATTTCATCTTCACGGACTACGCTATTGCGATGAAAAGTATATAACTCACAATCCTTTCAACTTGACTTTGAATTTTGTCTGGCCCATTAGCATAGGCGGCATTGCTGTCTACACCATCGTGGGTGCCGGGTTTGATTCCCGCTGAGGGCAATCATTTCCTACAACCAAATATTTGGTATTTTAACTCTAGGTCTATATATGTATTATGTAGGTTCTACTCGTAGCTTTGTATCTTCTTCTTCAACCGATGGACGCCCGCTGCTTTTCTCTTCACGGGATCTTGACACAGGCTATGGTTTATTTCGTGATATCATGAAGGGTTTGCCAGTGATAAACATGCTTAGCATGCGGGTTAGTAAGATTTGGTATAGTCAGCTACAGAACTGTGATACCGTCATTAATCAGTCGCCACAGCCTCGTTGGATTACTTGCAAGATGCACCGCGAACAGATGAGGTTGACGATTCAGGAAACTTCGTATACGTGAACTAAAATACTAAAATAATAAATAGTAAATAATAAAAGTGGCCTGTGTCACTCTTAAGGTTTTCAATTGAACTCCATAGCAAAAATCATATAGGTTGATTCCTTTATTCAACTGTGAAAAAAGGACAAACACACCGAAAACTTCTTGACATACGTAAACCCACTTTTACCTTTATAACATATTGCTGGATATACATAGCGTTTTATAACAAATTTATTCGTGCTAGTTGCGAATGTTTTCATATAATTCATAAAAAACCAATGTATATTGAACGTTTCAGTTTAGTCGAAACGAAATAAAAAACTCGGTTAAATAAAAGTTTTTGTTGTTTCTTTTAGCTCGAGAGAAAGCGAGCAACAATTATTCTGTTGGTTTGCTAAAATGTTTCGTAGCAGATGTTTTTTCCTTTATTATGAATTTGGCGGAAGCACTTAAGTGTCATTCCCGTTAACATCTCCTTGAAGCTAAAAGAAAAATGGCATATTACATATGAATAATCTTTTCGGCAGACTTTATTGCAACGTACCCAAAATTTACTAATAAGCCATAAACATATATATATAAATAAATATATTAGTATAAATCAATAGAGATATTAGCTTGCGTTAGCATTTCTGACTCTCCACCACATGAATTATATCTGGCTAAAACTTGCATACATGAAATAAGGACAAAGAAACAAACCCTCATTTGGTGCAATTAATGCATACTAAATGATTTATAGAAGCAGGCGTTACTTTGCGGAATTCCATATTACAGGCACGACAAAATCGTAATGCGATTACGATTTTGTCGTGGAGCCTATCTTCCTGATGATTCTTTGGTTACGGAGCGAAACGATCGTCGAGATTGTTGTGGTGGTGGGTGTGTGTGCTGCTTGTGTGCTATGTTGCTGGTGGAGGAACCTTGGGGTGCGTGTGGTGGCTTGTCCTGCATGTATAAGGTTCGTAGATTTTTCCTGCTTCATACACATTAGCTCTGCATGCATTCGCTTAACCCGTGCGGATTATAGCGAGGTAGTTTTGTTATAGTGCCTGTAATGTATACTAATTTTATAAATGTCAAAGTCTGTCTGTCTGATACGTATCACGGCTAATTAAATTTGGCGTAATCAAAACGTACACACCTTGGTTAACACGAAGGCAAAAAATTCCCGTACCCTGGGGATGCTTAAACGGCTAAATTGGCGCGAGCGAATTCTATGTAACTGCATGTTTATCCCTGAATAGTGAATAACCAGTGGAATATAAGTGGTATTAACAAGCCACAATGAAATTTCTTAATTTAAAAAGAGTCCAAATAATCCGTATTTATTTTACCAAACAATTTGGATGAATTGTGCATATTACACCGCGAATTTATACTTCCGTCGAAATCCGAAAGACATTATGTCAAGCCGTTAAGGATTATTATAAATACAGTAACTTTCAAAATCAATATTGCAAAATCTACACGTTGTCGATAGCAAGGAATCATTAGATAGATTTAGATACACGCGCAAATCCTTTAAAAATGATTAATCTTATCTATGCTTCATATTCTTTTATATTTCACTTAATACGTGTAACGTATTTTATTCGCGATGATATAACTTATTCATGAGAATTTGGTTTAGCAGTCCAGTATTTTGAGAAAATAATTTGACACCATTTGTGTTCCAACTAGTCGTGACAAATTTGCGTATTGAACCAAAAGTCACGAGATGTAAATAAACCACTGAGACTAAAAATATTTACGGTTATAAACAAAGGGTATTGCAGAAAAAGAGGCCGCCAAGGTGACGCTTGTCGGGTTTTCGATAGCTACCGCATATTGAAACAATACATTACTCGCCTTACACCCTAACACCGATACACCTGATGCCAAAACCTCTATTATGTTTTCGAGGCAAAAATCATTCGCTATTATGTATTTATATTTTTATATATTTTTCTATTTTATTATGCATTGTTTTTGTGGCTATTTTTATCACTTATAAATATTTTAAATTTTTATAAATATTAAATAGATTTATATTATGTTAAATTAGTTATAAAAAGTAAAAATTAAAGTAGCGCCCTGTTACAATCCCACTGCTGGGAATAGGCCTCCTCTCTCCGTTTCTGGAGAGAAGGGTTAGAGCTTTGACCTACCACGCTCCAATCCAATGCGGATTGGTAGATTACACATATCTTCAGAAATCTCTAGAGATATGCAGATTTCCTCACGATGTTTTCCTTCACCGAATTAGTTATAATTTACCATAATTTGACGTATACTTGCATAGTTTGTTATCATGGAGCTTTCCTCGTTAGGAAAATTCTACATTCTAATTTCAGAAAGAATTCAAAAAAACGTGACAAATTATTGCAAAATCCATAAAAATTTGAAGTAATTTATTGTATAACTTTCATCGCGTAACAATTTTCTCTTAAATATAAACTTGGCTGACTTTTGTAAGATGAATTTTGACTAAATAAAAATTAGTTTAAGTGCTCATATAATGAAATATGTATGAATGGTATATCGTGATGACTAGTTCCTATTTTAAGAACTCGGAATATTTTAGTTCGGTACTTTAGGCTGAGTAAAAAAAATACCAATGTAAAATTATACCCATCGTATCAGATATGAAGCATTTAACTGTGAAGAATTATTAATCTACATGCACAACAAAACAACAAGCCCTAAGTAAGATATTGATTACTAATACTTGAACTGAGAGGCAGCTTTTAACCTATCTTCGATAACAATAAAATAATAAAAACAAAACTTTGCAAGGTACACAAATATCTATAAATCTTGAACTAAGAGAGAGGTTTTAACATATCTTCAATATCGAAGTCACAAATTTGTTCCTAATAAGTTGGCAACCCTCGTCTCAACTAGATGAACTTGAAGTATAAGGCCGTCGCGACGTGCGCTATCTCCGTTGTCAAGGCGTCGCCGTCGGTGAGAACTACAGACATCTAACTTAACTGTATTTCCGCATCCAACTACAAACATTTTGCATTCATGCCAAATGTGCACGTCGGCGCTACATACACTATAAATTTCGACGAATCATTTGAAACTCCAAAGCTACTATCTTCAGCGGGATGTTAAATATGCTAATTCTATCCTTGTTTACTTAAAATTTGAGTTAAATGCAACTTTTTATGAAACAAGACCGAATATGCATTTTACGTTCATCGATGCCCTTATCGATCAAAAACTTCATTGTGTATAGATTATTTATCACAGTCTCCGTGGAGCAAAAATATACCAGAAAATACTAAAATATGTATATTGGAAAAAATATTTTCCCGAAATTCGCACGGTGAGAGCAATACAAAAGGTTCGCATTTTCACCCCTCGGACAGTTCGCCCTAAAAGTTTTTAAAGTAAAAATCTTATATGCTTAATTGATACTTACAATTCATCATGAAGGAAAATATTATGAGGAAATTGAGTTTTCTCCCAATATTTTCGGATATACGTCAGGAGCAAAACTGAGTCAATGTACTGACTTTGACTATAATATTAAATCTATTAATTATTACCAAACTTATTTTGAATTCTGCATATTTTTATGAAAAACTGCAACTTATCAAGTACACCAACCGCATCAAAAATTGCGGGTGTTGATAGATTTAAGCTATTAAATAATTTCCCTCGACTGACTCACTTTTGCTCCGCGTTGAAAACCTCTCTGTAGGTCAGTATATTCGCATTTTTATATTATTTGGAATTTATGTAAACAAACAGTTTTGCTTAGTTTGATTCAAAGACTTTTATTTTAAGTCGTTTGACGTCCATCATGAACGGGTACACCTTTTTTTATTTCGTAAATCTTTCTAATAGAAACATGAAAGCGATTTCAACGAATATTATAAAATCGATCAGAAACTTACTTGAAATAAAGAAATCTCTCTGTCGATTTATCGCTCAATAGTTAAACATTAGTCAACAGTTTAAAGAATTTAAAAAAGTTCTTTGTGTGGGTAGTCGACCGAAAATATTATACGCGAGAGATGTGAGAAAAGGGATCCTCTACTTAGCGACTGGTCAATTATCTTCAGCTTCTTAAGCAATAAAAATGTTGAAGCATGATATTGGCACGGTGGTTAGGAAATGGATTGTTCGTCAGGCTTTATACAATGAAAATTTTCGAGCTGTTGTGAAGAAAAAAGCCGCTTCTTAGTGGAAAAAATGTGAACGCAAGAAAAAAATGTATGTTGTTCATAATTTTTTTTCTCACGTTCACATTTTTTCTTTACACTTAAACTGGACATCATCTAAATGATTGGATGAGAGTCATATGGTCAGATGAGACTCAAATAAATAGATATAGCATAGACGGTCGACGATGGAATTGAAACAGAAAGGGGATTCATTGCAAGGAAAAGAATTTATACAACCGGTAAATCATGGTGGTGGTAATATCAAATGATAGGGTTGCATAACAGCTTACGGCGTTAGAAGAATTCATATTAAATTAAATTGCTTTGAAGGGAATATGAATGGAGGGATGCACTGCAGAATTCTGAGAACAAATCTATCTGAAGCTGTTGAAAATATGCAATATCCTGAAAATGAATCAATATTCCAACACGACAACGATCCTTAACAGACGTCAAAAATAGTGAAAGGTTGGCTCAATATGCAAAACTTTAATGCCCTGACATGGCCATTTCAAAGTCCTATTTAGTCCGTATCTTAACCCTATTGAAAGTTATGATCACACATTAAAAGCAAACTTCTCAATGAATATGAAACTCCACGATCGAACTTCATCGACTTATGGGACCAGGTTCAAGAACAGTGGTACAAAATATCACCTGACTATTGTCAAAAACTTCTCAAAAGTGCTGAGACCAGATTAATTGCCGTGAAATAAGTGAAGGGTCTTTGGACGAAATATTAAAGTCCTGAATTTAATGTGTTTCACTAGTGGTGCAAAAGTGAGTCAGTCGAGGGAAATTATTTAATAGCTTAAACTATTAATACCCGCAATTTTTGATGCGGTTGGTGTACTTGATAAGTTGTAGTTTTTTATAAAAATATGCAGAAATCAAAATAAGTTTAGTAATAATTAATATATTCAATATTATAGTCAAAGTCAGTACATTGACTCAGTTTTGCTCCTGACTGTATATAATTATAATTAAATGTGTTTATTATAATATCCACGAAAACAACAGACCTTTACAATGAGATAGTATAGCCGACTTTTTGAACTTTGCAAATTATTGTACGCTGTCAATAATAAGTTTTCATACCCCATAGGACATTCGAACTCAAGACTTCATAACATAATATATTGATCGTAACACATGATCGGAAATATAGATACGGAAAGTGACTAGATCTGCACCGATAGTTTTTCTTCTAGCGCTGTGGTATTAGCTTACATATATTTAACTGTTTTCTTTATACTTTATCGTTTAAGCGTTGTACCCGAGCCTAAGTTCGCTTTAACTTGAACGTTATAATAACATGAATTATATATTTTGTTTTTCCCGTTTCCAAACGAAAGACGAATATATTTTTTCAGCATATGTTATAACTGGGTATATTAGCTTCGTTTATACTACAATAAATTATTACTACTATAACTAAAGCAAAATCAAAAAGAAAAACATTAAAATTTAACATTAAAAGATCGCAAAAAGTTGTTAGATTCAAGAAGCGCATCGTCCATCGTAAAGAAAGGAAACAAAGCGGTTGGAAAAGATGAAGGAAAAGGAGTCTTTCAAAGCTCCATGCTAATTCTTTATGAACAACCCTCACAGGAGGCACCCTTAGCCTCACAGGACTGGACAGGGCAGGACTTAGGACGACGTTCTCCGACGCTAGTAGAGCTTCTGCGCTCTACTCTCTGCATTTCGCAACCTCGACGATGCTTCTGCGCTCGCCCGTCCCGCCCGGTGACGCTGTAAAATCCGTTAGGGCTAACAGCATACAGACAGTTCGAAAAACAAATTATGAACAAAGTCGTAAACAAGCAATCAAATAATAGTATTTTCAATAAAAGCTAGAGAAGGAAAATAAGTTACGAATTCACGTTTTATAATGGT